>CM062804.1:494921929-497730011 GCA_031772625.1 Pinus tabuliformis
AACATCAAGGGTTTCAGCAAGAAGAATTGAGGAGAGATTGCCAAAGGAATTCTTCAAAAGATTCCAGCATTCCGAGAGAAGGGAATAGACGTTGAAATTATTCTGCAGGGAGGTCGCACTAGCAAGTGCACATCATTGGGCAATTTTTCAATTTCAGTTGTCGAAACAAATTGCCGGAGGAGGTGTGAATAGCTCAATCAAGTTGCAGGCGAATAAAGAAGGCACAAGAACAATTTTCTTGAGGTAATGTGATTTTCTAGGTGGTTGTATGCACTCCCAAAATTTACCAGTGCGAACTGCACGCAGGAGTGTGAGTTGAAGGAAGGAGGTGTTTTGATTTGCAGAAGGAAACCTTGCATTTCCAGATCGATTTTGGATGTGGAGAAAATTTTCAGTGCTTTGCTAGTGTCAGACAAGCAATTGATGTACTCTTTAATTTGCTGAAGAATTTATAATAAAATCCTCATCTGCAGACTAGTTTTCCCTTTGGGGTTTTTCTAGGGACATTTGTCCAAAAATATTGGTGTTTATTATTTTTGTGTGTGCATAATTTTCTCAGTTCCTGTGGTTATTTATTTTTTAGTGAAGTTGTAGTTGTGTTTTATTCAGTATTTGTTGCAAATAAATTGTAGAAGACAAATAATCTGTTTAGATAGGACAATAATAACTAATAATTGCGACAATATTTAAAATTTCACACGATTTAACAAGCTTATTTCTACTCAGCTTACTCCGCAACGCTATATGACTTACCAATTAATTCTTTCCTCTCTCCCCTAAGGTGCTCCTTCAATGATCATTGTCCATGTTTAACTTTTGAGTCTTGACTCTAGATATTGATGACCTTAAAGTCTTAAACTGATTCTTTGACTCGTCACTCTTTACTATTTTTGAGTTTGAGTTATATCAATTTACAATTCCATTCTTCAAACTTCAGTATCTATCATAGTCTATTTTGCTTAGTTCTAGTTAGATTCTAGAATGATGAATGGTGAATTTAATTTTTAAATCAATGTAGGTTATAAAATGATGAATATGGATCAATGCATTTCATTCATTACTGAATCTTGCGGTGTATGGATGAATGGTGTGTGTATTAGTATGAATGATGAGTACGGTTCATTGTATTCCATTATTTAATTCAATTATGTATGGGTCAATGTAATTATGCTTTCATTATTGAATATGAATTTTATATATCCTATATTATAATTATAATTATACCTCGACATCCCCCTGTCCCCCTCTAAATTTCCCTAAAATTTGAGGGTACTCTCACATGCTCCTCTTTGGTGTCTCCCGACACCCGCGCCCCCCCGTCCCGGAGTCTTGGTGGAATATAGGTTAGCACTCAATGCAGCAAGTGATGATCATGCAAATGGATGTTGAATTATTTTCAAGGTAACTTTCTATAACTAAACACATATTTACATATTTCAGCCTAATCAAGTTCAAAAATTAGCCTATGAGATACAATGGTAAGAGAGTATAACAAGCGATAACCATTATTTGTCAACTTCCTTGCCTCATGTCTGTAAAGGGTATGCTTCTTTAGTAGTGCTTGAGAGCAATGCTTCCAACTTTTTCTCCAAGATTTTCCTTTGAAAATGGAATTATTTGACTCATTGGTTAAATCTGCAGTACTATACAACTAAGGCATTGAGATTTGGGAAGCTAGGGTCACACCAAAAGGGCTTGGGAGGAGACAGTTCAAACGATCATGGTTTAGAGACTCATTTGTTCCAAACAAACTATCCCCCAATGCATTATCTAGGCTAGATTTGATGCTTCTCCCCTTTTCTTCAGACTGCACTCAAGGTTGCTACATATCTCCACATGTTAAACAAAAATGGAAAGCACTCTCTTAGGTTGTGATAGATCTCCTTTCTTAGCACTCTGCACCTTTGAGAGGCTAGCCAACTTGGACCAGTAAAGTAGACATTCTTTTCTCAAGATCCTTAGCATATATGTTGGTAAAATGACCTTGCACTGGATCTCTTTTGATGATTCCCCATCTCCTTCCTTTAAAATAGGAGATCCAAGGAGTTATAAAGAGTGATATGCATGGGAGTTACATTCAAATCTATTGGATTTCATAGGGAATACCTTGAAATACCACATTGGCTTTCTATTTTGAGCACCCCATCTAGATTTCCAATGGCCTCATTGGTTAGTCAAGCTTTCTCTAGCACCTTTTCATGCATGGACTTCACATTCCTCTTGGGTAAGTTTGTGTATGTTCACACCCATTGAGGGTCCAAATAAATCATAATCTTCCTAGGGAAGAATGGATGCACAAGTTATGTGCCTTGCATGAAGTCAAGAAGGAAGAACACTTCTTCCATTGCCCTATTTATTTTGAGATCTATGGTAGAGACCACTACTTCAAGGATTCGGGGGGCTCACTTTCTATTTTCTTCAAAGATCCTAACTAGATGTGTTTGTCTTTAATCATTAGGGAGGTTGCTTCTTTCAAGCATCGTTTGTTTCAAAGCACCCTAGATAATTACTTAAATCATCTCCTTCCAACATGTCACTACCACTAAGAGGGTTAAAGATTCGATAGTTATTACTAATACTAATAGTCAAAAGTCCATCATGTTAGTGTCAGTCTTTGCAGCCTTCCTCCAGTGATCAAATATGCTCTTACAAAGTGGTCTTAGAGTGTCAAAGTCAAATTTTGTCACTTCAGTGAGTTTTCAAGTAAAATTTGGTCACTAGGTATTAGGTCTAGGGTTTGTGTTCACTCCCAAAGTTTTCCAAATGTTGGTCCATGTCACCATTCAACTGAGTGTATCATCATTCAGAGAGTTGTCATCATCATTTCAGGTTCTAATGGGTCATTTTACACTTTGTTCATGTTTCAGTTGTGCTTGGGCAAGACTCATTTCCCTCTCCGGGTTTTGAAGGTAATTTCTCTTGTATGGTCAAATCATCAACAAAGCTTGCATCCTGATGCTCATACACCTTCCTCTATCCTTAATGTACCTTATTAAACACTTCCCACCACTAAGATCCCTCAAATTCCTCATTTTCCCGCAAACCCTAGTTTCTTGCTACAATTTGACAATTTTCTTAGCTAGGCCTGCGTTTTGCCCTTTTGGACCCCTTCCCCTCACTCAATATTTGAAATTCCACTTTCCCCTATTTCCTAACATCTCTCCCTACTTCTCAAAATTTTCTCAAGAATTTAGAAGCCCCTATCCCCTTCATTTCGACAAATCCCCTGTTCCACACATCAGGATAGGTTTTACTCAAATGATGTTTCTGAGCAAAAAAAAATGAATTTGGAAAAAGTGAGGGAGGTTTTTGTCCACCACAAGCCAAGGAAGAAAAACCTCCTTCACTTTTTACACAGGTGTCATGGTTTTAGAGAAATGTCAAAAATATAGTTGCCTCAGGAGAGTTTCCGCACCTCTGGAGTGACCTTAGGAAAATCAAGACTGCTCCTAGCTTGGTTGGCCAAATGACTTGTTTGACGAGTGAAATGATAACTAGACACAAAGAGCTTTTCAATGAGCTATCATGAGCTCAATTTGGAGTTGAGGAAGACCTTCAAAAGTTGATTGCAACAACATTCTGCATTTAGGCAACTTCATTTTGCACATTTTGACTAGTCTTGGGAGATTGGACTTTTGATAGGGCAAATGACCTCCAAATTGAAAAATTCAAGTTGTGCCGGAAAGTAGACTCAATAAGCTTTCCAACGAGCTATCACACGCCCAATTTGGACACTAGGAAGGCCCTCAAAACTGGTCTGCAAAAATGCACTACGCACCTATGATAGGTTTCTAGTGTAAAATTACACTGGCGCTATGCACCTGGCAGCGAAGCCCCAAATCACTCCAAAATCACTCAATTTGCTTCAAATCTCTCAAGTTATCTCTTGGCAAGTAAGTAAATCAATCCTTCTTGTTGAAAAGGGTTTTGCATCAAGTCTTGGTGATTCTTTCACTCATAAAGTTAAAACCCTAGTGTTCACCCAAACTGTCCCATAAAATTGACAAGTTCACCCTCTCATTTGTTTTCCTATCTCATCCATTTGCCCTAAACCCCATTCCCTCATATAAATTTCCCAAACATCATTCCCTAAATCCCACTCTTTCATATAAATTTCCCAAACCCTATACATTCTCCTCAAAACCCTACACACTTTATCCTACATACATCTCTCCTACACTATCCCTAAACCCTACTCACTCCCATTCCCTCTCACCTATTCATTCCTAAAATCTCTTCATACTCATCTTTCATCCATCCACCCTATCTCATCATTCACCACAAGTGTTCACAAACAATGAAAAAGGCCAGGTGACTAGGCAACGAAGAGGCAAGGTTAGAAAACAAAAGGCAAAGGAAATTGAGAATCCTAAGGAGATTTGTCTTGAGCGGTTAACACACACCTGGAGAAGTTGATTGAGAGGGTTAACAGAGACAAAAAAATGCTTTGTCACTTAGCCTATCACTACCTAACCCGGAACAAGATTTGTAATGCAAGGACAAAGAGGTTAAAGGCCAAGCTAAAAAGAGTTTTGAGGAGCAAAAAAGAGCAAAGATAAGCTCAAGATCTTGGCTGAAGCCTCATTGGCTCATCAAAGCACCTAATAAGGATCACTCATGCCAAATTTCAAGAAATTTGGAGCATTTTTTGTCATTTTTGAAAATTTTAAGGCAAAAAATAGGTTTTTTCAACAGGTGCGTAGCGCCACCGGTGCTACACTTTTGTTGGGAGCATCCATTTGCCAAAAAGTTTACATTTTTGGAATCAGCATGAAAAGTTATGCACGCTCAGAAATCGCTGAGAGATTTTGACAAGTTTTGGACCTCCAGAAGAGCCAAAAACACCCAAAAAGTGCCCTCTCTGCCACTTTTTTGTCACACAGGAAGCAGTCTCGGAAGATTCTATTTTTGGAGGGGCAAATGAACTCCAAATCCAAAAATTCAAGTTGTTCCAGAAAGTAGACTCACCAAGCTTTCCAACGAACTATCCTGCACTTGATTTGGACTTCGGGAAGCCTTCCAAAAGTGGCCTGGAAAAAGAGCTACACATAGGATCAGTGGCGCTGTGCATAGGAGAAAAATTCGCCAGTTTTGCCTGTTTGTTCAGAATTTCGCCCAGTTTGCTGTCAATTTGACTTTTTCTTCTCTCTTGGTCAACTAATAATGTAATTTGATGTAACTTGATTTACCATGATGTAAATATGATGAAAAATGACTTGAGGAGGTAGATACATCAGTTTGAGTTGGTTTGAGGATGAATGAATCAGTTTCCATAGTTTTAAAAGCAAGCTGTTCCACTGCCTATTTTTCAGTTCCTAGTTTAGATCTTGTTGAAACAGCCTTGACTCATGGATTCGACTCCTGATGGCTAGCATAGGTGGTTTGATGCCTATATCTTGTACTTTCTTAGTGATTTGTAAAGGTTGGACTCTTGTGGATGCTTTGAGCACTATTCTACATCATTTTTGCAGTTTGGCAAGGAAATAGACCAGGGTTTGCAGCATTTTGTGGGATTCTTGTGTCAAGGTGACTTAGTATTGTTTTTTCTTCTGTGATTCAAGTTATCATATGTTTATGTGTGCCATTATCTCTCTCTTTCTGCATAACTAAATGAATCAAGTGTAAAGGTGGAATTCGTTGATGTTTCAGTGCTTTGCCTTAGGGTTTATTTAGCTTTACATGTTTTCTACTATTTGAAGAGGACTCATGACACTTCCATGCCCTCTCCAACTCCTCACCAGTCTTAAAACTCTCCATTTCACCTAATTCAAAGTACTAAAGCACTTGCCTACCTCGCCCCACAGAAACCTCTACAAAACTGAGTTCATTCCCCGGACCCAAAACTACCTTCCTCATCTGATCCAGCAAACCAACTTTAAATTCAATCAAACTCCTCTGAGCATATACCTAGCCTAAAATTAGTCTTTATATCAGTCATCTCTTGCATTATTTGCCATATTTTCCTGAGATTGACAAGGAGAGAGCCCTCTCCCGACCTGGTAGGGCTAGCTACCAGGTTAAGCATGGTTTGATGTTACCCTAGACCTGCCTTTCTCAGCCTGAGGTAGCTTTAGGCCATAACACATCAGGCATTATCTTTGATATCCCCCATTTTTATGAGGATTGCACGTGATTTTCATCACATGACTCAGAGATCTAAGATCTGTTGGGGCGGCATGGTGAATATATACTTTCAAAGGTTGGAATTTGGAAGATGTTGCTTCTAGTGCATGTTGGATTTGTAGAGGAGAAGCATTTTCTTCTTGGTTGATGGTCATGGCTTGGTTCTCGCTTCATGGTATCCCATGTTTTGGTTGAAAATTATGAGATGATATTTGACGCTATTGTTTTTCTACATGATGATCACCCTTTACATGGTATATGTGCCTTGGCCCTCATGTATTACCATATCAATGGTTGTTTTGCACATGGCATCATCATGTTGTTATTGGTTAATGGATGGTGAGAGTGCCCTAATGCTTGAGATGTCTATGATGATCTTGTTATGATACTTGACACACTAGAGAGGGATCTTCATAAAGATATCCCTTTATGACATTGACATGGCATTTTATGAAATGGTCTATCACTTCAAGTACAATGCTCATTTTGTACACATGTTTTGATGTAATCCGTTAATTTTAGGTATGTTCTATGCTTAGAGCAATTTATTTCAATTTTCACAATTAGCTCAATATCTTTTCCAGATTAGCAATCACATTAGCATTAAAGTAAACTGCAGATAGAACATAAACATAAATCGCAGAAGACAAGCCAAGACAAGAAGACACAAGATGTGGCGCTAGCCAGGGACAAACCCCAATGTGGGGAAACCCTTGATCAATTCTTCTTATATGTTCTTCAATAGTTCAACAGAGAGAGAGAGAGAGATAGTACATTTACAACAGAAGTCAACACTTTGACTTATCTAGATAAGAGCATAGATCATCTACGTGAGATCAGTTGAAGACATGTTGCTTCAACTGATTCTCCAAGGTGACTCCACCTATCATTGTGCTACATCTCATCATCATGTTGCACCTCACCGTGTTGCACCATGCAGCACCCATCATCACAAGCTGGACCTCATGACCATGTTGTACACATCATACTGTTGCACCTTACGCTACACTGTTGTCCCATGTGTCATTGTTGAACCATGTTGTCATACAGCATGTCTCATGTCCTAGCAACACCATGCTTGCCATTGCTATCCGTGTTGTCCATGTTTGCCATGCTTACCATATTGGTCATGCTTGCCATGCTGTCCATTGCTTGCCATGCTGCACCATGCTTTCCATGCTTGTTGTTGTCGATGCTTGCTGTTGTCATGTAATAGTTGTTGTCCCACTTTGCTGCCTTGTCATAGCTACTATCCCACTTGTGCCACTACTGCACAATTGTCATTGTTGTCCTATGTCATTGGGTTGTCCCACCAAAGTTGTTGTCCCAACATGTTGTTGCCCCATTGTCCTATTTGTTAGTGACATTGTAGCTCCTATGTCGCAGTATCCAACACCTATGTACTGTTGTTCATGGACAAAATTTAGTTACTGGTTAGGGCACCCTCCTGTAACCTACAACAGTCCAACGATCAGCCCATAACTCACCTTGAAATTTGAATTATGCGGCCTCCCTTTCTTTACAAGGTAGGGTGACCTCATTGGTTGAGGAGACACCTACAACTCCATGTAGAGGGTTGTTTTGACCATCAAAAAATACTTACAGGCCTACGGCTTTCACACAAACCTTGCTGCCTCTTCAAGTAGTCACAAGGGTGAGCTTAACGTCCCCTTCTCCTTCGCTGAAGTAGGCCTTGTATTGTTGCCTTCCAGCCCAACTCCTAGGCCCTCCTAACAGCAGCTTAGTCCTCCAAACGACCCATGACTTTGCTACGGCTAGGACGTATTAGGGCAGTGTATATCCTTTTCTTGACTGCAACTAGGTTACCCTTGAGATAGTGTAGGTTAGGGCTGCCTTAGGATAGTGTTAGTGTTGCCTGCCATCTACGTCTAGCGTTGCCTTCTAGGACTGTGTTAGGGTTGCCTTAGGATAGCGTTAGGGCTGCCTTCATCTGCGTCTAGGGATGCCTTCCATCTGCGTCTAGCGCTGCCTTCCATCTGCGTCTAGGGCAACCTCTTTTCCTCCAACATCTAGGGCTTCCACTCCTAGATTTCTCTTGCACTAAAACCCAAGACAAGTGGAGAGAAATCAAGATAGAAGTGTGTGTGAGAAATGACTCTCAAGTCATCTCCTTTTATATTAAAACGTTGAGCACATGTGGGGTTTATTTGGTTGCAAGCCGACCTTGACGAATTGTCTTATAACACAAATAAATTCATAACTCCATGAATACTTATCGGAATCAGATGATCTTTAGATCAATCCTATACCTCTCGATGAGAGGGATCCAAGAAAAATATCAGCTTCCATAAATAAGATGACCCGCATGGAGTTTGGCCCTAGTTTCCAATTTTAACACTCCCTCTCAACTAGAGAGAACTCCATCTACTGATCCATATGTCTAATTGTACTATCTCTGCCATCAGTGCCCTGCACTGCTCTGCTGAACCATGAAGAAGAAGAATTGATCGAGAATGTCTCATACCATTCTCTACTGACCCAAAGTCAATTTTATTGATCACAAGAGAGTGTCTCAAACGACTCATATTGATCCCAGATCAGTTTCATTGATCCTAGATAAATGGAGGTCATCCTAGCATAGGGAGTATAGTAGATACAACGATGCGTCCATCAATAGTACTACTATGGTCCCTAACCCCATTTCCCCGCTCATTGGCCAGATGAGAGGTACTTCCCATGAGTCCTAGACTACATGGGTAGGATGCCTTGACAGGAGAACCACTCATCTTGTCCCTAAGTCACCACGAGGTATCACAGGGGAAGGCTAAACCATTTACCCTGTGCACAGCACACCATTAGGGGAGGGTGAGTCGCCCTATGGTTGCTTGTTGCTCCAAGTAGTACCCCAAGCACCTCGGAGCTCCCAGAGCTCAATGCCCGCATCATGCAAGACCCTCATAAGAGGGTCTCTCAACGACTCCAAGTCGTTTGGGAAAGTCACAAATTTGACCTTTCCCCAGGGCTTCGACAGAATGTCTGCAAGTTGTACATCAGTCTCAATGAGATAGAGCCTCCTCGCTCATTGATGTACCATATCCTAGATAAGGTAGTATCTGATGTCTATATGCTGGAGCAATCATAGAATACGGGATTCCTCAACAATCGAATCCCCCCTGGTTGACACAGAAGATCACGGTGGTATCCATCATGTGTACAAACAACTCATTGAAGAGCTCCCGCAACCAGGCAGCTTCACACGAGGTCATACTCGTAGCTATGTATTCGGTCTCAACGGTGCTTATAGCAACCAACTTCTGCTTCCTGCTCATCCAAGATATCGAACAAAACCCAAAGAGAACTAGCACTCGGAAGTGCTCTTGCGATCCTCCACACTGCCTACCCAGTCAGTATTCGAATAATCATGCAGCTTCACATTTCCGGTAGTGTATCTCAATCCATGAGAGATTGTGCCTTGAAGATATCTTGGAAAATTCTTGGCACCAATCTAGTGAGGTTCAACCATATATGAGCTCATCATACTAACTGCAAATCATATGTCCGGACGAAAGTTCATCAAGAACATCAATGCGAATGAGTTTATGAAACTCAGAGGTATTTCCTAAATCTGGTCCGACATCACTACCATATAACTTCTGAAAGTTAAGATCCTCGAGGTAGTCACGAGCTTGCAATTTACCATTTCACATCTGGAATCCAACTCCTTCTTACTTTTGCAAATGAGAGGGGGTCTGTACCTGTCAGAAATAGGTGATCCTCAGAAGGTGCCAGTATGAGAGGTCTATCATCCACAACCTTCGAGCAATGGTTTGGATCAGCTTCACTCCTAGTGAATCTCAACTTCATCAAACAACTATCAATCCTCTCATACTAAGCCTGGGGTGTTTTGCTTGAAGCCATGGAGGGCTTTCTTCCACCTACACACATGAGATTCTTGATCATGAATCTCAAACCCCTCAGGTTGTTCCAAACCTGTGGACCTGCTACATGAAGGGAATGATCCCATTGTAAGATTTTCCTTTAGTACATCTCAGACATGTACCTTCATTCTCTTCTTGAATTCAGGCATTCCTGTCACCATTTGACTCACATCGGGTAGGGCCCCATAATAAGTAGACCTCCAGTGCTATAGATGAGATGTGTCAATTGAAATGGTCCCCAATGGACTTCCTGTACCTTGATACAAATTGCCAACCCTGAACCCATGAGTAAAAGCATCTTTGAAAATTCTATTTTCAAACACGTAATTTTCCATCGATGAATGCCACCCTGAAACTTTTGACTTCCATTGCTGAAATGGACACCAGGGTCTTCTTGCGATAAGGTACATAAAGAGATTCTCGTAAATGAATTGAGTTACCCTCATTCAATTGAGGGGTAACATTCCCTACACACTTTATAGGATAGGTGGCATCGGCTCCAAGTATAATCCCACGATTGTTTCCATCTCTACCAAATTAGAGAGAGCACCCTTCTATATAATCAATCCATATGGGCACCCTACTCACAACCTCAAATGAGTCAAGGGTGCACTTCCAACCCCCAGCCTAACAACCCCTATGGAAACCCACAGTACACGACTATACCCCAAGGCACTTACTATACCACGCAACCTGTGTATAATATTGGAAACAACACGCTGGGAGGACCGCAAGGAATATGTCATCGCCTTGGTCCGATTTGGGGGCATCAAACACCTTGCCTTTCTTGGCAACGCTTGATATCCCCGACTTGTACAAACTCACAAATGACCCCATCTATCACAACTTACTTTGGCCACCAATCCCGCATAAAATCCCGAAGTTCGAAGGGAAGCAAGGGAGGATCCGGGTACACACATCACCACCTATCATTTATGGTGTGTTTCTAACTCCATGGTGGATGATAGTATCCGCCTACAACGCTTTCCCTGCACCCTTACTGACAATGCAACCAAGTGGTACATCAAGTTACCACGCGCGTCAGTCAATACCTTTGGCGCTTTAGCGATGGAATTCTTAAAACACTTCTAGCTACCCATCCACTATGAAACTAGGACGAAACTCTTCACTTCATTACATTAAAACACCGCCACCCACATCTCTGATCATATACATGAATGGAGATGTAGGCGGAGGCTAGTCAAAGCTCCCCTCCTAGACTATCTATTAAGCCAGATTCCCACAGAATCTAAAGGACAGGGCCAATACAAGATACCGCTTCTTTATCTTATCAGAAACAACATTTGATTCTTCATAACTGGGGTTCCTTGCTTTCTTTGAAGAGTTGTCCGTATCCTTGATGACCTGCATTACCTGTCATTCCTTTGATCATCGAAGATGTCCCTGGAATGATTGCTATCATCATCAAGTGATGTGTCCCTGCCATTCAGACACTCCTTCGCATAATGGCCGAACTTATTATAAACAAGGCATCTGCCTTTCTTTCCACCTTTAGATCTGGACTTCCCATTCAAGTGATCTTTAGGTAGGCCATTAGAAGCTTCCACTCTACCATTCTGATAATATTCTCTGCTTTGACTTCATCCTTGGTGAATTAGAAGAGGGATGAGGAATCCATTGATCCTTTTGTCCTTTCCCAACTGTCTTCGGTGATTTCTCTTTCACTCTTGCTTGGGCTTTGCTTCACCTCAGCTCTCATACCATGTTAATTTTAGGTATGTTCTATGCTTAGAGCAATTTATTTCAATTTTCACAATTAGCTCAATAACTTTTCTAGATTAGCAATCACATCAGCATTAAAGTACACTGCAAATAGAACATAAACATAAATCACAGAAGACAAGCCAAGACAAGAGGACACAAGATGTGGCACTAGCTAGGGACAAACCCCAATGTGGGGAAACCTTTGATCAATTCTTCTTAGATGTTCTTCAATAGTTCAACACAGAGAGAGAGAGAGAGAGAGAGATAGTACATTTACAACAGAAATCAACACTTTGACTTATCTAGATAAGAGCATAGATCATCTACATGAGATCAGTTGAAGACATGCTGCTTCAACTGATTCTCCAAGGTGACTCCTTCACCTATCATTGTGCTGCATCTCGTCATCATGCTGCACCATGCAACACCCATCATCATAATGTTGGACCTCATGACCATGTTGTACACATCATATTGCTGCACCTTACGCTGCACTGTTGTCCCATGTGTCATTGTTGAACCATGTTGTCATACAGCATGTCTCATGTGCTAGCAGCACCATGCTTGCCACTGCTATCCATGTTTTCCATGCTTACCATGCTTGTCATGCTATCCATGCTTGCTGCTGTCCATGCTTGTTGCTGTCATGTAATAGTTGCTGTCCCACTTTGCTGCCTTGTCATAGCTTCTGTCCCACTTGTGCCACTGCTACACAATTGTCATTGTTGTCCTACGTCATTGGGTTGTCCCATCAAAGTTGTTATCCCAACATGTTGTTGCCCCATTGTCCTATTTTTTAGTGACACTGCAGCTCCTATGTGGCAGTATCCAACACCTCTGTACTATTGTTCATGGACAAAATTCAATCATTGGTTAGGGCACCCTCCTGTAACCTACAACAATCCAACGATCAGCCCATAACTCACCTTGAATTATGCGGCCTCCCTTTCTTTACAAGGTAGGTGACCTCGCTAGTTAAGGAGACACCTATAGCTCCATGTAGAGGGTTGTTTTGACCATCAAAACAATACTTACAGGCCTATGACTTTCACACGGACCTTGTTGCCTCTTCAAGTAGTCACAAGGGTTAGCTTAACATCCCTTCTCTTTCGCTGAAGTAGGCCTTGTATTGCTCCTAGGCCCTCCTAACAACAACTCAATTCTCCAAAAGACCCATGACTTTGTTGTAGCTAGGACTTATTAGGGCAACGTATATCCTTTTCTTGACTGCAGTTAGGTTACCCTTGAGATAGCGTAGGTTAGGGCTGCCTTAGGATAGTGTTAGTGTTGCCTTCCATCTGCGTCTAGGGCTGCCTTCTAGGACTGTTTTAGGGTTTCCTTAGGATATCGTTAGGGCTGCCTTCTTTCTGCGTTAGGGCTGCCTTCTATCTACGTCTAGGGCTGCCTTCCATTTGCGTTAGGGTTGCCTTCTATCTGCATCTAGGGCTGCCTTCCATCTGCATCTAGGGCAACCTCTTTTCCTCCAATGCCTAGGGCTTCCACTCCTAGATTTCTCTTCCACTAAAACCCAAGACTAGTGGAGAGAAATCAAGATAGAAGTGCGTGACAAATGACTCTCAAGTCATCTCCTTTTATACTAAAATGTTGAGCACATATGGGTTTATTTGGTTGTAGGCCGACCTTGACGAATTGTCTTATAACACAAATAATTTCATAACTCCATGAATACTTATCGGAATCAGATGATCTTTAAATCAATCCTATACCTCTCGATGAGAGGGATCCAAGAAAAATATCAGCTGCCATAAATAAGATGACCCACATGGAGTTTGGCCCTAGTTGCCAATTTTAACATAATCCTATCCCTCACAATAGCTAGTTGACACATTTTGACCTATTTGAGATTGTGACGGAGTGTCCTAGTGTTTTGAGGATGACTCGGCAAGTTGGCATGAGTCATCTTGATGGAGATCTACTATTGGGGTGGCCTCGCTTGTTTGGTGATTTTAGCACTTGGATACATTTGTATATGTTGTAGCTTTTGAGGAGCCTTCTACCTTGGGCATTGTGACAATGCATTGCGGGTTGCGACATTGCCTTTGGCATTATGACAGTGCATTGAGAGTTGTGACACTACATTGACAGTAGTGACATTGCATTAAGAGTTGGATCTAGCATATGGATATTAGCCTTTAAGGAGTTTATTAATGGAGAATTCACTTACCATGGCACACATATATGACATCTCATTATTTATATCATTTTTTATTGCTAGAGAGGGGTTGTCCCCTTTTCCAAGGTGTTTGTTAGCATTTTGCATATGGATTGAGTAGCTAGTTGGTGGTTTGACCCCTTACATTAGGGGATCTAATTATTTTCACATGATTTGATGATTATTACACCTTGGAGACCACACTTTTAACTACTACATGCTATTTTTGGAGGGGTGTGCGGCCTACTTGGTTCACATGTGCCATGTTGAATTGGATCTTGCATCTGTTTTGATATTGGAGAGAATTGGATTGCAAGTGATTGAGGGGGCTGGTATCATACTCTATTTTTTCTCCCACATGTGCAATATATCTTGGGTCTCATTGCATATTTTTAGAGAGGTCTAGGTTAGGAGCAATTATCTATTGACAACGTGCCCAAATTTCCACCAAATAGAGCCATTAGATGCAAAGGGGCCATGGCATTTCCAAAATGTGGTCATAATAGAAACTCTGACAAAAATTGATGTAGCTTTGGTGTTTTGAAAATATGCTACTACAAAATTATTGCCACATTTTGATCCCACATTTGTGAGCGCCCCACATTTATTGCTAGAGTGCTTTTGGTATTTTGGAAGATCATTATTGATGTGTGCCCATGGTGGGGAGTGTCGAAGCTCTTGAGGCCACATCGAACACATTTTTATGAACTTTTGATAGGACGCTTTACCTTTGAGGACTTTGTGGAGGTTGTTGCATAACCAATTCCTTTATTTTATTATTGTTGACTTGTCTTATGGAGTTGGTTACATGAGAGCATTATCATATTGCTTTCCTAGCATATATTATTGATTCTTCTTGGAGAAGAAAGTGGATCTAAACAAATCATTGCTACTTTTAGTAATGAAGTTGTTGAAGAGGTTATTTTATTATATTCATTGGAGAGATTAGTGGATATAGGAAAACAATTATTATTTTATTGTTAAAAAAGAGTTGAGTTAAAACCTATAAAACTATTTACTCGCTCTCATCTTTGAATTGTTGGATTCAAGGAAAAATCCTTTGGAGATTAGTTAATATCTATTAGATATTGTTGGAGGATCAACTCAGTTATCTTGTGGGTGAGGAGTCTGTTATATCATCATTGCCATTTCTTAAAATATGTATGTGGAGAAAGAATTTAATAGGCTCTCTCACATTTTCCATTATGTTATCTTTGGGTGTTGTTTATTGATGCATTATTGTTATCACTTGATTTAATGCACATACATTTCATTAAGGGAGATCATAATCTTCACGAGTGTTGTATATTATTGCTCTACTAATGTCCTTAGCATATGTCACATGGTTCATGTTTGACAATGATTAGGCTCGATTCAAATTCAAATTTTGACAAGGTTTAAATGATGCTTTCCTCCATTAAGTTCAACTATATTCACTTTTTGATATATATATATATATATATATATATATATATATATATATAATCTTTGAAATAAATTATAAATTAACATATCTTTTATAGCAAAAATTCATATGTATTACTTGTTATATATAATAATAAGTTTGCATTAATATAAAATACCTATGTAATAAAATATTATTTTAGATAAAGTAATAAATAAGTTTATGTTCATATGATAAAATTTATTAACCTAGCTACCAACTTATTTAACTATCTCTTATTAAAATGAACAAGTCCAAGAAATAGACTAGGAATTGTGGTGAGTTCATTGATGAAAAACTTGACATGATGCATTTGGACATATACAAAACAAAACCACTATGAGAGGAACCAAAGTGACCCACCAAAGTGTGCATAATTGATAGAGCCAACCAGATTCTCTATAAACCATGAAGGGCGTAGGCAACATCAAGTGCTCTAGATCTCCCCTCCTCCCCAAATCACAATTGGCAATTGGTATAGGTCGAAAGAGTCACATAGGGCACATATGAAAATTGTGTGGAGGTCAGAGGACACATTTCAAAGCATTTAGTTTGATCACTGCTTAAAAGCATGTTAAAAATTATTTATTAAAAGGTAATGAGTTTGAACTTGTTACCCCATCACAATTCAGGGTAACTAGAGGAGATTTATTTTCCTATGATCTTGACTATAGACAATAGTTCCATGTTGGACACCCATGGTTCTCCATTAACAATTTCCAAGAGATGCTTCCTAGACCACCTAGCTTCACCCATTTGATGATTTTGGTGCTCGACACATAGGAGGTACATTTGTTCATTGCTTCATATTAAGTGTTAATGGCATATGTATTTGGAATGAAAGTAGTGACTATTAGTTGAATTGGATAATGGATCATGATACTTAGAATTTGTACCTCTTGCCTTGTTTCACCTTGGTGATCATCATCATCTCCTAGTCAAGCGTTGCCACTCTTGGGTATAGGGTTACCACTGGGGTACTTTGATAGGAGTAACGTGTCCATGTCCCAATTCATAAGTAACATGTTCCATCTTTCCCATCTATGTTGTCCATCCTTTTGAGTTGGTTGTTACATGTTACACATAGAAATCAAGGGCATCTAGATTAGGGTGATTTCTCTTTACTTTGATAACTGCTTGTGATGTTCTTTACTTCAATTTGTAGAATTTTCAATTAGCTTCTTCTTCTCTTGATTATTATAGTGTTCTTATCATCAAACAACTACCAAAACATGAAGATCAATAGAACAAAGAGGAAACAAGATATAGGCTGCTAGCCAGGGCCAAAACCTCTCCTAGAGAGGAAAACCCACAAGAATTCTTCTCTTCTTATAGAATCTTCAAATGACGAATTCCAAGACCTTTAGACCCAAGACAAAGACCCCTCCAAGACCAAGTCAACCTTCTTTGTAGATGAGCTTCCTTCCCACAAAGTCAACACTAGTCAAACAACTTCAAACTTCAAATTTCGACCTCTATTTCAGAATTTCGGCTACTGCTTTAGGTCTGCAACTTTTCGGCCTCTACTGCAGTAGCTGCAATTTTCGCATGTGTGGGTGATAGAGTTAAATTAGACCTTCTCTCTCCTTCGCTTAGGGTGCTTCTTCTTCCTTGGTAACTCGGCTTCCAAACTTGATCCTTTGAACCCAAACTTCAACCTTTTATGATGACTGCAATTTCGGTCTTGCTGCAACAAAGTGATGCCCTAGTTCCTCGCACGTGTGAGAGAGAATGATAGAGAAATTTCAGATTTTGGTTCTTCTTGTTATCTCTTTGTCTTCTCTTGTTCTTCACTCCTTTTCTTGCTTTTCTTCTTGTGCTACCTTCAAATGAGGTCGAATGCCTCTTATATATAGGCTTCTAGTGAGGCTCGAATAGCCCTAATGAGGCCAAGTTCATCTCTGTAGGCCAAATTGTCTTCTTGTAGGCCGACTTGATCTTGGACAGAGACTATGACACTTTTTGACTCTAAATATATTCTTTTTACATGATACAAAATGCCATATCTATTACATATTACAATAACTCTTTTGACTCTTTAACTTCATGACAAATCCTAGAAGCACACAATGGGTGCTTTGACCTATAAATAAATTGACCTTGACCATGAAACCCATGCCATAAAAATAACAATAATAATTTTCTTTTCTCTTTACATCAAATACATAAAATCAATAGTACATAAAATATTATGAAAACTGAACCTAGTTACATATTTAAACACATGATTCATAATTCCATGAGAAGAAGGAGCTTGAATATTCAAGGTTGACGTAGATTTATTTCAAAAAAAAAGGAAAGAGCAAGATAGAAATTTCAAAATGTAAAAGAAAATGAAGGGATATGAATGATAAGTCAAAAGCCAAAGTAAGGATTGAGCTCTATCCCATTGCTATGAGGCCATTATTATATATTGAAGGAAGGCATAAAGTTGCATTCTTGGATGGACAAGTTCTTATATGGCTTAAGAACTCAAGCATAGAATCTGCAAGCTATTTGAGAGGGAGGACTATATATACTAATAGGATGATCAGCCCAAGTATTGGTCAATGATAGTGTTACCCACCAAAAGTGGGTGACCCCATAGGAGAATTTTTCTCCTAGACATCTCTTTAGCTGGCAACCAACAACCCCTGACAACCACCGATGTAGTCGATGTATTGTGCCATTTGATCTCCACTCCCTAAACTAGTCATATGTCCCCTCGCCCATTTGTTAAGAGCATATGTTTGAAGGTGGGAAATCCAATCCTAAAGGTATGTTTTTCATTGTACAATCGAGTGCTTATGCTTGTTTTCCTTGGGCATCTTGGGCATGGATTATTAGGTGACTTGGAAGAAGGAAGGGTTTTAACTGTAGTTTTGTTCCCTCACCTTAAATGAGGGGTTAATCCTCAATCCTAGTCCTGTGGGATCTCCCTATTGGCCTATAGCTTTAGGAAGGGCACTACTTGGGAAACCCTGATTTTGGTAGCACGGTCTTGTTTTCTCGTTCCACATTTTTCACTCCCCTCCACACATTACAAGCCATATTTCATCATCTTCCCTCTCTGGGTCCACAAGGCACTGGTACACCCCCTCCCCTTGTCCACATGTTTGGGTCGGGCTTGGAAATGTTGCCTTGAAGGTTGATGCAACTAAAAGAATGTTAAAAGCATATCATGGCCACAAGCAAGAAACAAAAGAAAAGAATATTATAAAATGCAAAAGATGGTCAAGACATTAAATAGCATGTGGGAAAAAGCCAAACATGAGCTCTACCCCTTATCATTATGGCCATCACCCTGGTTCCTAGGGCCCCATGAGTGCCCCCACATCATTAAGGAACCCATGCATGTCCCAACCCTTGGTGGGCGATGAACTCATGTGTCCATGATTTCTCCCTCCTACATCTATACACCCAAATACATCCCTCATCATTACCATCCTTGAACCCATGGCATTTGGCCTTGAGACCCCTGTGTCCCCATCCATATATCATCATTCACATGACACGTATCAATTGAAGGATGTACCGGGGACATATCTTTCCCCTTAGGGGCTGGGAACACCTAATACGATTATTCATTAGCCACTCCTACCTCGGGAGGTAACATTATTACGAGCTTGAAGCCCCAAATTTGGAAGGGAATCCCACTATGAAGTCTCAATGTGACCTTGATTAACAAGCTTGATTCACTTAGATGCACTAATGAATTATTGTACCTGATGGTGAGGAAGCGCATTAGATCTTATATGTAATTGGAAGGTGGTTTCATCATGGGCTGGGCAACTTAATTGGGGCCCAAGCCCACCAAAGGATCATATTAAACCCCCCCAGGGGAAGTATTGAGAGCCATGGGACTCCATCATGCATTAGAGCATCATTTCATGCCATGGGAACCTTCAACACCCTCAACAGTTTGTTCGTTGCCCCACATTATTCACGAGATGATGCACTTGGACCAGTGTGCCCCGAATGGCTTAGCATATTATGGCAATTGATCCAAGGCCCAGAGGAGGTTTGTCTCACCCTTGAGACATGGGAGGGAAAGCACCATTGTCAAAGCCCTCATCATTGGAGCAGCACAGGCTTTTCTATCATCAAGAGACCCATGAGACCAATTCTTGTGCCCCAAACCCAATTTGGGGCCCCACATGATGACTTGCATGGAGACCAAGGGGCCATACCCTTGTTCAAGATTTATAGAGCCCTCTCACATTTTGGCACAAAGAGGACTCAATGTGGCCCTACATCAACATGACGTCATCAATTCGACTAGCATTTGGATGGCTAATTCATAATTTATGAAAGCTACTTGGTCGGCTTGTGACCAAGGCTTGTATTTTGCACATTTTTATAATGTTAGGGGGCTCCTAGGCTAATAATTCGACTTGGTGAGACACATATAAATAGAACTCACCTTCATTTGTATTTGATCATCATCACACTTGGATTAGTTCTCTTGTAAAGAACTCACACTTTTTCTTTGGAGCTATTGGAGATCCTTTTGATGCATTTTGATGTGTGGAAGATGATTCACTTTTCTTCTTTGGAGCTTCTTCTTGAATGATGGATGGATATATTGCATGTCTCTTTGTAAGTGCTTCTTGTTGATGAAATTTTTCTTTCTGCTCTAGAATATGCAAATTTGTGCCCTAATTATTGAAAATTAAATTTGGAAAGCTTTTCTAGTAGAGTATTGCATATGTTATCTAATGCAAGGCATGTAATGAATGTTCCTAGTGAATGAATGTCTTTGATTCTTCATGAAACTCCATTATATCTTGAAGAGGGTAAATGTTTGAAATTGGTACTTAGGGCATCGATTTCGAGCCTCCTTAGAAGACGTTTTATCTTATCTTAAGCATCTCAAGACTCCATTGCCCAAAGGACTAGGCACTAGTCCAAGGATTTTGGTGATCAAACTCCTCTTTCTCCATATTTTCTCCTCCTAAATTTCGGTTCCCTAAAGGTAGGGCAGAAATGTAGGGCTTGTAGCAAAATTTTAGGGAGGTGATTTTTCGAGAATTTGAGGGTCCAAACATCAAGCTCAGGGTCTAGGCTACCTATTCTCCAAGTTTGGTGGGCATCCACTCGAGTTTCATCCATAAAATCTCTTGCCCTAGGTGCTACTCCAAGAGGGAAAACTTAGGTCTTTCTCTCACCTTGGGGACTTCTTTGAGGGTTGTATGAGCTTAGTATTCATTGGAATAAATCATAAGAAGCCCTTTCTTCTCTCGAGCCTTGACCTTGTGAATACCTATTACCATCGAGAAACCTAAAAACCCTAGGTCTTGTGCCTTCTTTTCTAAGGTTTTTCTTAGAGAGCAGTTTTCTTCTTTGAAGCCTCATACCTTTATTGAGCCTCTCTTCGAATGAGTTCTATCTCCATCACCTTGAACCTTCAAACATAGAATATCTATTATAGGTGATCACAATCATACCGGGACTCCTTCCATTGGTGAAAGTTCATAAAGAGCAGGGGACCTTGGTTGTGGTGACAGTAGGTCATTGTCCCATTGTTGTCACTTAGTCTAGTAGTTGTCCCATAGGTTTTCTTCCCTTAGGGAAATGCTAGATTGTGTGGTGGCAGATAGTATCAGTTTATGTGAGCTATGGCATCGAAGATTTACTCACATTACAAGGCTTTGTCAGCATTAAGAAGGATGGTTACAAGTCTTCCAGAGCTTTAGATCAAGCATGATGGCGTTTGCAAGGGTTGTGCACTTGGTAAAAATACCAAAGGATCTTTTATGAACAATGATAGTAGATCCAAGGGGATCTTGGATCTAGTACATTCAAATATATGTGGACATATGAGTACAACTTCCTTGGGTGGCTACTTGTACTATGTAACATTCATTGATGATTTCTCCCAAGACCTAGATCTACTTTATGAAGTCCAAGGATGAAGTTTTCAGCAAGTTCCAAGAATTCCAAGCACAAGTAGAGAACACAACATGAAGGAGAATCAAAGTCTTGAGATCAGATAATGGAGGAGAATATACTTCTAGGGACTTCAATGATTTTTGCAAGGAGGAAGGAATGAAGAGGGAGTGGATTGTTCCTTACAATCCTCAACAATATGGAGTAGCAAAAAGGAAGAACATAATCATTGTGGAAAGAGTAAAGGCGATGATTCATGATTAGGGTCTACCAATGTTCTTATGGGCAAAAGTTGCCAACCCAGTTGTTTATGTTTAGAATCGAAGTCCTCATCAAATATGAGAAGACAAAACTTCTAAGGAAGCATTCACAAGAGTAAGAGTAGACGCCAGTCATTTAAGGATCTTTGATTGTCCAATATATGTTCACTTGCCCAAGGAGAAGAGGAAGAAGTTGGAAACTTCTAGAAAGAAGGTGATTTTAGTGGGATTGAGACTTTGAAGGCATACCAGATCTACATTCCAAAACAAAATTAGATCAAGGTCAGTTGAGATGTCACTTTGATGAGGAGATAGCCTTCCAGAAGCTTAGAGACTCGAGAGTCCCACATGGAGATTAGTGATGAGGAACAGGAGGCTTCAAAGAATGCAGGGATAGGTCCCTCTAGACCAATTACTCATCTTTCATATGATCAAGAGTCAAGTAGAACTAGCAAAACTAGTAGAACCTACAAGAGATTTTTTTGTCACCAGGAAGAGACCAACATGGCTTCATGATACTTTACAGGGTGCAAAAGGACATGCAACTCCTAGAGAGCTACAATCAAGGAGAGTAAACGACCTTAGAGGTACTCGGGTTATATGGCATTAATGAGTCACATCATTGATTCCAAAACTTCCACTTATGAGGAGGTAGCAGGCCAATAGGTTTCAAAGGATGCCATGATGGAGGAATATCAATCCATCATGAAGAATGATGTGTGGAAGATAGTTTCGAGACTAGAAGGGAAGTTAGTGGTGACTTCCAAGTGGATCTATAAGATCAAACATGCAGCATATGGCAACGTCAAGAAGTACAAAGCGAGGTTCATCTCCTAAAAAGAGGGAGTAGACTATGACGAGATGTTTGCTTCATTTGCAAGTACACTTCTATTAGAACTATTGTTTCTCTTGCTTATGTTATGGGTTGGAAGATACATCAGATGGATATAAACACTGCATTCCTCAATGGTGTAATAAAGGAGGAAGTGTACACAGAGAAACCTCAGGGATTTGAGGTGCATGGGAAGGAGTCCCATGTATGCAAGTTGAAGAAGGCTTTGTACAGACTCAAGTAGACACCCAAGACATGGTATTCTAGGATTAATGGATACCTGATGAGTTTAGGCTTCATCAAGAGTGATGTGGATCCTGACCTTTACTTCATGGTTTCTAAAGGTGATCCTTTGAACTTGGTGCTATATGACGATGATTTGTTCCTTATTGGAGCAGAGAGACTCATCATTGCGTGCACAAGGGAGTTGGCCTCAGAATTTGAGATGAATGATCTTGGCTTGATGCACTATTTTGTGGGATTGGAGGTGTGGCAACAACTTGGTGAAATCTTCCTTAGACAAGGGAAGTACATTGTTCAAATCTTGAAGAGATTCAATATGATAGACTGCGAGTCCATGGTTACACCTATGGTGACCAATCTGAAGAACCTTAGTGACTCTGGTTTAGACTCAGATTTGGTGGATCCCACTATGTACAGGAAGTTGATCGGATCCTTGATGTTCTTGGTTAGCACCAGGCCATACATTTGTTTTGCAATAAACACCTTAGGCTAGTATATGGTTGAGCCGAGGCAGATATTGGGTTGCAACAAAACATGTGTTGAGGTATTTACGTGGTACAGTTGGATATGACTTGAGATATATCTCAGGTGGTGAAGTGAAGATGCAATGATATACAAATTTAGATTGGGCCAGGAGTGTAGAAGACAGGAAGAGCACATCAGGATGCTACTTTAGCATGACGTAAACTTCAGTTGCACTTAGTATAGCAGAGGCAAAGTTCATTGCAGCAAAGTAGTGTGGCTTCGGAAGCTAGTTACAAGACTATTTGTTCATGAGCTTGAGTCGATCGTGACATTTTGTGACAATCAAAGTTGTGTCAAGCTTTTAGAGAATCCAATTTTCCATGACAGGTCGAAGCATATTGAGATCAAATGCAGAGAGGAGCAATGGATCTCTAGTATCTATCCATAGATGAATAGATTGTCGAAATTCTCACCAAGCCTCTATCCCGAGTGAAGTTTGTATACTTTACAGACAAGCTTGGTGTGATGCAAAATGTCTCCCTCGTTAAGAGGGAGAGCTGATGTCTTTGCAAGATTAGGGAAAACCATCCCCTAAAGCCATAAATGACTTTGGCTAGGTCATAAAGGATTTTGACCAGGGGAGATGGATACATTCACCTTTGAAGCTGGAAGGACTTAGCTAGTCCATAAAGGATTTTGACCAAAACGGTGAATGGCATAAGGAAATTATAGGGGAAAACTATAAGATTGAACAAACTCTTCTCCCAAGAAGTCAAAAGGACTTGGCTAGGTCATAAAGGACTTTGACCAGAGTAGATAGATGTAATTCACCTAAGAGGCCTCAAAGGAATTTTGCTAAGGGTGAATGGTCAAAAGGAAAATTCTCTCTTGAGAAGCCAAAACGACTTGGCTAGGTCATAAGGGACTTTGACCATAGGAGATTGATACATTTTGCCTAAGGTGCCACAAAGGACTTTGGCCAAAAACATTTGATACTTACATTAGCATAACATGGCAAGCTCATGAACTTTTCTTATGGAGGAGAAATTTCATCTAAGGGGAAATCTGTTGCAGAGAATACCTCCCTCACTAAGAGGCAGCGTTGATTTTTGTGTAGCATTGGGAGGTATTCCCACAATGTGCCAATATGCCTCCCAAGTTGGCCAAAGAAAATTATGAAAATAAAAATTAAAAGTTAAATTTTTGGGGTTCATGTAAGCTTCAAACTATGAAGTTAGCCCCACCATGAAAGGGTGTGACACTTGGTCAAAACCCACTCACTTGAAAAATATAAATACACAAAAGACATCCTCATTTTGACCAGTTACTCATCAACACGTATTCTACACAAGAGAGCCGCACGTGTGAACAAAAGAAGAGTGAATTATCTAAAGATTGACTGTGTTTGACTAAGTCCAAATTTGACCGAGCTTGACCATTGACTGATGCTAACCGCAGTAAGGATTTATGACCACAGACCTTTGGCCGCAACTCCGAGATTGAAAATAGGCCCTGACAGTTGACTAGCATTGAGTTTTCTGGTCTTGGGTGGTTTGACCAACATTGACTAGCTGATATTTGACCAAGTTTGACTTGTATTTTGGACTTGGTTTTTGGCACATATTTCTAGACAATTTATGTAATTGTGAACCTTAAAGAAGAAAAAATTCTCCTACCAGAAAAATTGTTGGGTTTTCCCCAAGTTTGGGTTTCCTAGGGAAAATTTGTTGTCTCTATTGTGCATGGGTCTTCTTATCGCTCAAACTAGCAGGGGTCCTAGGAGGGGATCCTATGGAACAACTACTAGGTTAAGGAGCAACAACGGAGCAACAACCCACTGTCACCTCAACTAAAGCTCTCTGCTCTTTACAGACACTCACCGATGGGAGGAGACCTAGTATAAGGGGAATCACGAGATGAATGGAGCAATACTTAAGATAAGAAGTGATTCCCAAAGCCTATTCTCAAAAGAGGCTCATACAAATGGCTTACTTGCTTGAGAAGCAAGGTGAGGCTCTCTAGGAAGGGCTAAGAGGATACTTGAGTTCAGGTTTAGGCGATATGCCTTGACAAGAGGGCTCCTAGACTCAAGGATCCTAATGAAGAAATGATTTCTAAGTAATCCTTGTGGAATTTGACTTGTAGATTTGTGGGGACCACAGAGAATCCAAGTGGACGCAAACTAGGTTAAGGGTATGGAGTTGATCACTTAAGGAGGGGATTGACCTAATTGGGGAGGAGAATAGGATCAAAGGGCTAGTTTTACTTTTAGATTTGAATGCAATGATCCAAATGAGGACACTAACCCAAATCAACTTAAGGCAAGAATTGGTCTTGTGGCTAGGGCTTGCTATATCTCGGGATTCCACCGTCAAATTTGCCTCAAACTTGGAGGACCAATAGAGAAACGCCTAGCACAATAGTGGACCAAAAATTGAAGGGTTTGTATGGCTGCAATACAATTCGTGTGATGCCCTAAGTGACCCTCTAAGGTTAGGCCTAGAATTTGGAAAAGTGAAGAAATGAAAGATAAATTTGACCACCAAGACGATGCGAGGATTAGTGCCTTGCTTAGGGGGGCTTAATGGAGTCAAGATACACCTACATCAAGGAATTCCGTGAGTTAAGGAGCCCTAATTAACCTTCACTAGCATATTCAAAGGCAACAACTAGGTAATTAGAGATTTATACTTCAAATTTTCCAAAGAGATGAAGTTTCAAGGTCTTTCAACCTAAAAGGTGCCTCTAGGAACATTCACCCAATCCCTCAAAGAGCAACGCATGCATTAAATTACTTATTCAAGGTCCCAGAAGAATTTCACATTACATTAACCCATACAAGAATAATGATAACAATATACATGCATTTGACAAGTAAGATAACACGAGTAGCATTAAAAATTTACTTACATGAGAGAGAGAGAGAGTATATCCATTCATCAACTTTGCATTAGAAAGAAGCTCCAAAGACAATAGCGAAAATCCAAACATCATAGTGCATCAAGAAACTCCAAAAAGTTCACCCCAGCAAAAAGTGCGAAAATCTCTCAAGAGATACTAATCCAATCCAAGTGATGATGAGAGGTTAGAATGAGCCTCTCTCATATTTATACAACTCTAAAGGGGATTCGATTTGCCTAATTGGCCTAATTTAGCCCCAAATAATAAAATAATACATAATAATGACATGACTTGGTGACAAGCCCACCAAGATAGCTCAATAATACAAAGAATAACCTCTCAAGAGGGCAAAATAATGAATATGATGAGTCGTTGGGCCATTGAGGAGGCCTAATGGAGTCCAAATGTGCCAAGTTGAGTGAAAAGGCTCCAAACATAGTGGACAAGGGGTTGGCCCCTTGTTTTCCAAGCAAGTCACATGTGGTGCTCCCAAGTGGGTGTGGGGGCACAATGACATCCTCATGGGTCTCCAAGTGGATCGATAATGCCTGTAAACCATCTGTAAGGGCTAGGATGATGACATAAGCCCTCCCTTTGTCTCCTGCAGTGAGACACATCCTCATCTGGACCCTGGAACATCTACCAAGTGTATGGTGCAAGTGTGGAGTCGATTGGGCATGGTGAACCAGGTGCATCATCCTCATGTAAAAGGTGGAACACGAGCAATCATTGAATGGTGCTGGTATCCTTGAAGTGTTGTCTGTTATGGTGGAGTCCCATGGCTCTCTACGATCACCCTACAAGTGCCAATGTGGCCCTCTGGAGGGCTTGTACCTGTATAGGGAGACCAAACCCCAAATGGAGACCCACTTGCAATCCTGCATAAGTTCCAATGCGTCTCCTTGCCCTCCAGTACAACAAATCGTTAGAATAATCAAGTAAAAGAGCTTACAAATCATGGAATCAATTGGGCACTTCATGATGGCATGCCCTTCCATAGTGGACTTTGGCATGTACTGGTGTCTCCAATCTCAATAAGGGGTTAATTGAGGATCTTATTAGGTGGTTTCAGTGTTTAAAGGGGGTGACATGTCTATGGTACATTCGTCAAAGGGTAGGTGGCATGTGATATAGTGATGGAACGAAGTAGGGATCAAGGGAAGGCTCCAGGCCACAGATCAAGGTACATGTGTAGCTATGATGAGGGAAACCCACACCTGAGTATATGAGTTTAGGAGGAAGCAAATCGAGGTACATGAGTTACCTCAGCCTTTTTTTTCCACCCTTCTTCATATGCCTTTTGCATTTGACTGACTTTTCTTTATAACTGCTCGGGGCTCTAGGGGATGAGAGCATGAAGTGTAGGATATAGCAGTAGATACACCCTTCTAAGGTGAGGTAACTCATCACCCACCAAGGGTTGGGACAATCATGGGTTCCTTAGTGTGAAGGGGGCTCATCTACAACCCATAGGAACCAATGTGATGGCCATGAATGAGGGGTAGAGCTTATGTTTCACTTTTTCCCACACGCTAAATTTGTATGTCCCGGCCATCTTTTGCATTTGTTGTACATTTTTTGTTAAGAGTGGCCAAATTATGCTTTTACTTTTCTTTTTAGTCCATCAACCTCCGGGCATAGTTCCAAGCCCAACCCAAATTGTGGAAAAGGGGAGGGGGAGGCTAACCCTCTATGGACCCTGTTGTCACTTAAAGTGTACACTTAAGGCGCAATGCTCAGAGTAGGGGAGATAACAAGTTCTAGGAGATTCACTGAGAATGGAGTGGGAAAGGATTAGAGTGACAATCCTTTCCTTGAGCATTGTGGCCCTTGGTGTACACTTTGGGCGACAATAGACCTAGTGGACACATGTGGATCTGGATGGGCAAAGTGATGAATGGGGTTAAAATGAGCAAAGGTGAGTGATGTATATGGTGTCAGAAAGCGGGACCATGAAACCAAAATTGGGATTTCCCATGTAGTGCCATCCTAAAGCTAATGGCCAGCAAAGGTGATCCCATGGGACTAGGGTACAAGGCTAACCATCGAATCAGGCATAGGTGTTGACTTGGGGTAGCATTGGATGTGCTCTAGCCACGAAATTTGATGGACAGGTTGGGGCACATAAGATCTCCAATACCCAAAAAGGGTTTGGGCAGATTCTAAACAGATCAGGAGATATTAAAATAATTAATATATTTAATGGAGTCCCTAAGTCTAAACTTAGGGAAACTAAAATATTCATGTGTATTAATATGAATCTGTGTTAGAATGGTCCAAAAGACATGGATCAAGCCAGATCTAATCTTAGCCATTGATTAGGGACTTAATCTCGGCAACTGAGATGTCAACAGAAAAAGTATAAGAGGGAGCTTGAGGGGCACTTGCAGAACACACTGAGGGAGACCAATCAGTTCAATTTCTGGAGCGGAGTTTGCTGAGAAATTGAACCAGTGGTCTGGAGAGCAGTCAGGAGGCAGCAAGTACAGAACAGAGAGACGGAAGATCAACACAAAAGAGGCAGACACAGAGCCAGATGAAGCCACGCAGAGGCAGCAGAGATTGTGCAGAGCCAGAAGGGCCTACATCATCCATACAGAGGCTGCAGGAGTGACACAGAAGCCCAGAGAGGCTGTGCAGAGCTTCAGTAGGCCGACACAGAGGGTTTTAGGCTGACGCAGAGGGTTTCAGGTTGACGCAGAGGGTTTTCAGGCTGACGCAGAGGGTTTTAGGTTGTAGCAGAGGTTAGAAGGGCCTACACTGGGTTTAGAAAAGTGTTGGAAGTTTGTCTATCTGTGGGTAAGCCAGTTTGGCACCCTGTTGTACAAGAAAATTGCTGAATAATAAAATCCTCCCTTGTTGCACCGGACGCAGAGGGTTTTCAGGCTGACGCAGAGGGTTTCAGGCTGATGCAAAGGGTTTTCAGACTGACGCAGAGGGTTTCAAGCTATAACAGAGGTCAGAATGGCCTACACTAGGTTTAGAAATGTGCTAGAAGTTTGTCTATCTGTGGGTAAGCCAGTTTGGCACCCTGTTGTACAATAAAATTGTTGAATAATAAAATTCTCCCTTGTTGCACCGGTTTTCCCACTTTGGGTTTTTCCAGGGACATTAGTCCAAAATCACTATGTCAATGTGTGCATATGTTTGTTTCTGTATTACGGTGTGATATCTGCAGCAATATTTATTTTAATGTTTGTTTAAGTAATTTCATGAATAACTTATGATGAAATAAGTAGGAAAAGTAAATCAGTTGCTGCAGTGATAAAATTTTCACACGGTATCAGAGCAAGTAATTAGAGATAGAAAGGGAAAATCAGTTATGGGTCGAGACCACAATGCAGAGGCATCCACCTCAGGGGACTCACGCAGATTTTTCAGAAGATTGCACAAGAGAGAGAGAGATTTTGATTTCTCTATGTTGGCTTCCAGGTTGGAAGAAGAAGTGGCATGCATGACTAGCACTGCATCATCAAAAGTATGGCATATAGACAGTGAAGCCTCGTGGCATATGATGGGAATCAGGGAGTGTTTTTCAAAATATCGAGAAGAGAAGATGAACTTTCAGATCACCATGGGGAGCAAGGAAAAATGTACTCCAGTAGGAAAGGGTACCATAATTTTTCTGACAGAATCGAGAGAGCGGTTCCGTGCCACAAATGTGCTGCATGTGCCAAGATTGGGGATGAACTTACTTTCCGTGTCACAACTACAAGGCAAGGGCTATGGTGTCTACTTCATCAAGGAAAAGGTATATGTCAAACACTCGAGCTGGAAAAAGAAAGTGCAGATCGGGATCAAAAGTAATCGGTTCTATAGATTACAACTAGAATCTCCAATGGCACTAATAGGAAGTCATAGGGGCAAAGACTTGAACGAACTATGGCACAGAAGGATGGGTCACTTGCACCATGGAGCTCTAAGAATTCTCAGAAGCACTGTAACAAGAGTTCCGGATCTGAGTACGGAACGAGATGATGTATGCAGGGGATGCGCTCTAGGAAAGTATGCCAAGGCGGCATTTCCTAGGAGCAACCATAGGGCCAAGAGTGTACTAGGATTGATACACTCAGATATCTGTGAACCTATGTCTGTCAAAGCTCTTAGCGGTGCCGAGTATTTCCTTACCTTCATTGATGACCACTCGAGGAAAACTTGGATCTATTTTTTGAAAACCAAGGATGAGGTTTTCTGTCGATTCAAGGAGTTCAAGGCTCTAGTGGAGAATCTGACAGGTAAGAAAATAAAAGTCTTGCGCTCAGATAATGGTGGAGAATATGTCGATAAGGACTTCATTGATTATTGCGCTAAGGAGGGCATTAGAAGAGAGTGGACAACTCCCTACAATCTGGAGCAGAATGGGGTGGCAAAAAGGAAAAACAAGACTATTGTAGAAGCAGCTATGGCCATGCTGTATGATCAGGATATGCCAAGATTCCCGTGGGCAGAGGCATGCAACATAGCTGTCTATGTTTAGAACAAGACTCCTCATCGGGCATTGGGCAAGATTACTCCAGAGAAAGTCTTCACTGAGAAGACACCTGAAGTTAGTCATTTCAGGATATTTGGGAGTTTGGCATATTGTCGCATACCTAAAGAAAAGAGGAAGAAGCTGGATCAGACTGCAGAAAAGGGGTATCTGGCAGGATATAGTGAGAACGCTAAGGCATACATGATCTATCTTCCAAGGAGAAGGAAGGTAGTAGTACGATGAGATGTAAAGTTCATGGAGGACAAAGCTTTCAGAAGATCTTGCGAAATGCCTTCTAAGGAGCAGTCGAAAGAAGATCCGTTGGTCATGCCTCTTCAAACAACGAAAGTGAAGAATCCTTCCTCAGATCAGGAAGATTCTAAGGATGAGGAAGAGGAGTGAACAAAAGCACCTATTGGCAGTGGAAGAACCAGCAGGAAACTTCGTCAGATTTTGCGTGATGCAGAGAACTTCATCGGAGAGCCAAGGAACAGTAAAAGGGAGCGAAAACAGGCAGACAGGTATTAGGCGTTAGTAGCTCAGGACGAAGAGCTTGCCAGCTTCAAGGAGGCAGCTCAACATCAGGTCTGGCTAGATGCGATGGTGGAGGAGTATAACTCCATAATGGTAAACAATGTCTAGGAGGTGGTGTCAAGGCCTCAAGACAGATCTGTGGTAGGTTCAAGATGGATCTACAAGATCAAATATGTTGCGGACGGTAGTATTGAAAAAATACAAGACCAAGTTTGTGGCTAAGGGGTATGCTCAAAAGGAAGGGATTGACTCTGAGGAAACCTTCGCCCCAGTACCCAAGTATACATGTATTAGGACCCAGATGGGATGGGAGATCCATCAGATGGATGTCAAGACGACATTTCTGACTGGGGTAATAGAAGAAGAAGTATACCTTGAACAACCAAAGGTCTTTGAAACTCATGAGAAGAAGTCTCAAGTATGTAGACTTAAGAAAGCATTGTATGGGCTGAAGCAGGCACCAAGAGCGTGGTATGGTCGGATAGATGGCTACTTGCAGAAGATGGGGTTTGTCAAGAGTGAAGCAGATCCGAATCTCTACTATCTGGACATAGAGAGTGAGCCACTTATCTTAGTATTATATGTGGATGATCTGTTTTTGACAGGATCATCCAGACTCATTGAAGACTACAAGAAGAATCTAGCCATAGAGTTTGATATGAAGGATCTGGGACGAATGCACTATTTCCTAGGGTTGGAAATTTGGCAGCAAAAAGGAGAAATATTCCTTGGGCAAGGAAGGTATGCTACATAAATCCTGAAAAGGTTTGGGATAGGAGACTATAGACCTATGGCTATGCCAATGATCACCAACTGGAAGAAGATTGATGCATCAGAAGACAGGGATGTTGATCCCACCCTATACTGACAACTCATAGGGTCCCTGATGTATCTAGTCAATACCAGGCGAGTTATTTGCTACGCTGTCAACACCCTCAGTCAGTTCATGGTGGAACCAAAGAGGGCTCACTGGGCAGCAACCAAGCACGTTCTCAGGTATTTACAGGAAACAATTGATTATGGGCTCTTGTACAACAAGGGGAAGGATATCAGGTTGAGTGGATTTACTAATGTAGATTGGGCAGGAAGTTTAGTGGATCGGAAAAGTACCTCTGGGTATTGTTTCAACATTGGATCAGGAATAGCCCCCTGGTGCAGTAGGAAACAGAAGTCCATGGCTCTGAGCTTGTCTGAGACAGATTATATGGCAGCAAGCACAGCTTCGTGTGAGGCCATATGGCTTAGAAAACTGTTGGTAAACCTATTCAGAAGAAATATGGAGGCGACCAAGATCATGTCTAATAATCAGAGTTGCATCAAACTCTTTGAGAATCCAGTATTTCATGATAGGTCAAAGCATATTGATATCTGATGTCACTTTGTCAAAGATTGTGTCCAATGAGGAGCTGTACAGTTGAGCTACACTCCTATAGGGGAACAAGTGGCAGATATCCTCACCAAGGACCTTGGAAAGTCAAAATTTGACTACTTCAAGGAAAAGATGGGGATGGTAAAGAACCCCTTTTAGAAGTAGTGTGTTAGCAACATGAATGAAGAGGGAGTTGCAGTGCAGATGCAGTGTTGGGAGAAAGGACCAACAGTAGCACAGATGCAGAGGGAGTTGTAGTGCGGATACAGTGTTGGGAGAAAAGACCAACAACAGCATGGCTGCAGAGGGAGTTGTCGTTAAGATGCAGTAGTGGCATTAACAGAGTCATGTGAAGCAGTACAGGAGGCAATAGTGCAGAGGATGTTGGGTAGGAAGGCCTAGCATCAGCACAGGTACCAGTGCCAGATGATCAGAGTAATACTCAGCGAGGAGTATTGCTAGAGCACAGTCCTCGCTAAGAGGGAGTGTTGATTTGGGGTAGCATCAGATGTGCTCTAACCACTAGATTTGGTGGAGAGGTTGGGGCACATAAGATCTCCAATACCCAAAAAGGGTTTGGGAAGATTCTAAACAGATCAGGAGATATTAAAATAATTAATATTTTTAATGGAGTCCCTAAGTCTAAACTTAGGGAAAATAAAATATTAATGTGTATTAATATGAATCTGTGTTAGAATGGTCCAAAAGACATGGATCAAGCCAGATCTAATCTTAGCCGTTGATTAGGGACTTAATCTCGGTCGTTGAGATGTCAACAGAAAAAGTATAAGAGGAGGCTTGAGGGGCACTTGGAGAACACACTAAGGGAGACCAGTCAGTTCAATTTCTGGAGCGGGGTTTGCTGAGAAATTGAACCAGTGGTCTGGAGAGCAGTCAAGAGGCAGCAAGTACGGAACAGAGAGACGGGAGATCAGCATAGAAGAGGCAGACACAGAGCCAGAGGAAGCCACGCCGAGCCAGAACGGCCTGCGTCATCCACGTAGAGGCTGCAAAAGTGACGTAGAAGCCCAGAGAGGTTGCGTAGAGCTTCAGTAGGCTGAAGCAGAGGGTTTTCAGGTTGACACAGAGGGTTTCAAGTTGATGCAGAGGGTTTCAGGTTGTAGCAGAGGTCAGAAGGGCCTATGCTGGTTTAGAAAAGTGCTAGAAGTTTGTCTATCTGTGGGTAAGCCAGTTTGGCACCCTGTTGTACAAGAAAATTGTTGAATAATAAAATCCTCCCTTGCTGCACCGATTTTCCCACATTGGGTTTTTCCGGGGGACATTAGTCCAAAATAACTGTGTCAATGTGTGCATATGTTTGTTTCTGTATTATGGTGTGATATCTGCAGCAGTATTTATTTTAATGTTTGTTGAAGTAATTTCATGAATAACTTATGATGAAATAAGTAGGAAAAGTAAATCAGTTGTTGCAATGATAAAATTTTCAAAATAGGAGACAAGAGTATAGACCAAGCCCACTCTTTTCACTGAATGTCCCCATGAATCCATGCTCAAAAGTATCCATGATAAGTAAACAAAATTACTCAACTAAACCAATGAAAAGTCATACCTTTGGGGTTGGGAGGCCCACCTTCAAACATACAATCATAACAAATGGGCGAGGGACCACATGGCTAGCTAGGGTGATGGAGATAGTGGCACATCGAGTTATCTGGTGGCTGCAAGGGGTTGTTGGTTGAGGACCATTTGGGAGAAAAATTTCTCCTATGCATACTACCCACAAGTGGTGGGTAACATCTGGCTCCAACTAGGACATGAGCTCTCGGAAGTGCGCACAAAGGTACTCAAACAGGAGGTCATGAGAACACCTTACATTAGGCCACTGAAAATCAACTAATAAATAAAATTTCAAATGCAATTTCCATCTAAATGTAGCTAATCTATCATGATAATATCATATGATGTTAGTTCTATTGAGACAAGTTAGCATGCAATGCATCCTAAGTTCTAACTAACATGCATATTACATTATGCAAGTACTAAGTGTAATCATAGAGCCAATGCAATGAAGACATCACTAGGTCAATATAAAAACATTTTTCCCAATGATTACTTATGTAGCAAATCCAAGAGCAAGGATAGGAACAATCATATGGAGGGTCACCAGGGCGGGAGGTGGGAAAATGGAGGATCATGGAAGAGGAGGGGACAAAGAGGTGTAATCTACTCCATGAGATCCTCTCCTCTAACCAAAAGATAAAGATGTCAACAATTAGGCTCATAAACGTTTGATGGATGAAAATGTTAGGCATATCACTTCCATCATGGTCCTTATCACTTATGTCATGCTTTATGGCCACCATAGGGTTATGATTAGTAGGAAAGGGAGACTAATGAGATGGAGAAACACAAGTAGGTTGCCCATGATGATCACACTTAGGAGGGATGGAGGATTCCTCATTATTAGTGATAATGTAAGAAGGGTTGAGGAAAGGGTCCACATGAGACTCAACTACAACCCCAGGATTGTGAGGAAAGACAAGGGTCCTATTGATATCATTGTCATCGGTGTCATAGATAGGGTCTTTGTCAAAACAATTTCCATGGACCTCCCATTTTCCTTCTTTAATATGTAAGTAATCATTGATATCAATGTTTGAAGGGGCTATGGGATCACCTTCTCCAAGGTTTTCAAAGGGTAGATCATCAGAGATAGTATCCTTGGAAAAGGTAGGGTTAACCCTAACTTCACTCTCTACAAACTCACCCTCCCTATCACACATGTTTTCAGAATTATCATCATCCCATCTTTCATCATGCGGACCTAGGGAGGACCCCCTTTCCTGCTCATCATCAAGGTCATGATGATGCTCAATGAAGGCTTCCTCTTGAATGCTTAATGCAGGGCATACTTGAAAATGTCTAAGAAATCCATCAAAGAACTCCTCAATAGATGAGATGCTCTTAGGTTTGTGATTATGCAACCATGAGTTATGACCACAGAGAGATCTCATGAACAACAACATAAGGACATCCTGGTGGACCACTTTCTCCTTTGAAGCATGTGCATTAAATCTTTCTACATGATCAATTGCGGAGAGTGGATCACCATCAAACATGGGCACCCCACGTACCATCTTTCCTGTGACATGATTAGGGTGCCACGGGATGCTAGTGATGTCCAAAGCGGGAAAATCATCAAAGAAAGACATCCTATTGAGATATGCATGTAAATTACATAGGAGTCACTAGGGTGAACTCAAAGATGCCTAGAGAAATGCTTGCTCCACCCTACAAGCATTGACCTTAAAGTTCAATGAAGAACTAGGGCTTCGTTCTTCCAATGGAGTCGCCAAGAATGATATATCAATGATGTCGTAAAGGAAACAAGACACACATCTCATGTCCCCGGCAACGACGCCAAAATGTTACCGCTCAAACTAGCAAGGGTCCTAGGAGGGGATCCTATGGAGTTAGTACTTGGTCAAGGAGCAACAATGGAGCAATAGCCCATTGTCAGCTCAACTAAAGCTCCTTGCTCTGTTATGCAACCAGCTCACAAAATAGAAGAAGAGATAAATCAACAACTTCAAAATTAGCCTCTTCGAGGGGGAAACCTCCTTTACATTACACAAATGAACAATTCTTGGATGATTCAAATGACAAAACCTCCTTTCTATATATAGGAGTCTAAGGGGTCACAATATAATCATAGTCGACATAACAATAATAATGTAAGGGCACAACAATAACAATAGTGGGCTTCTATGGGGCATAATAATAACAATATGGGGACTACATGGGCACAACAATAACAATAAGGGGGCTACATTGACAATAACAATGAGGGAATACACTAGTATTATAGGGACCTAACATGCTCTTTACACTTTCACCGATGGGAGGAGACTTGGTATAAGGGGAATCACGAGATGAATGGAGCAATAATTAAGATAAGGAGTGATTCCCAAAGCCTATTCTCAAGAGAGGCTCAAACAAATGGCTTACTTGCTTGAGAAGCAAGGTGATAGGCTCTCTAGGAAGGGCTAAGAGGATACTTGAGTTTAGGTTTAGGGGATATGCCTTGACAAGAGGGTTCCTAGACTCAAGGATCCTAATGAAGAAATGGCTTCTAAGTAATCCTTGTGGAATTTGAGTTGTAGATTTGTGGGACCACAGAGAAGCCAAGTGGACCCAAACTAGGTCAAGGGTATGGAGTTGATCACTCAAGGAGGGGCTTGACCTAATTGGGGAGGAGAATAGGATCAAAGGGCTAATTTCTTTTTAGATTTGAATGCAATGATCCAAATGAGGACACTAACCCAAATCAACCTAGGGCAAGAATTGGTCTTGTGGCTAGGGCTTGCTATATCTCGAGATTCCACAGTGGGATTTGCCTCAAAATTGGAGGACCTCTAGAGAAAGGCCCAATGCAAGTATTGGACCAAAAATTGAAGGGTTTGGATGGCTATAATGTAATTTGCATGATGCCCTAGGTGATACTCTAGGGTTAGGCCTAAAATTTGGAAGGGTGAAGAAAAGAAAGATAAATTTGACCACCAAGAGGATGCTTCATGGAAAAATTTTAGGGATTTTGTTGTAATGTTATGAAAATTTGACTTGGTTACCCTCCTATAAATAGAGGGGAGTCACTTTTCATTTTTCATCATCATCATTCACTCACTTCTTCTCTAAAGGAGTGTGCACTAGCTCTTGTGTTTCTTCTTGGATGTAATGTGATCTTTCGTGGAGCAAATTGTCATGGGATGGAGATGTTTGCATGAAGAGACTTTTGGGATTGGCTGAAGTGATTCTTGTTGGAAATGTGCAAGTTTATTGCCATTTTCTTGCATTTTGCATGCTATATTTCTAAAATTAGGGTTTCTATGTGTGACATATTAAAAATTGCAATGTCTTTTCTTGAAATCTTGATCCTTTGTGGGATGTAAAATTTGACTTGCAAGAATCCATCGAAGGAACTTGGTTCATGCATCCTTTGACCTAAAAATTTTCCACAAAAGGAAGTCGCTAAGGCTTCTAAGAGAAGAAATTCAATCTTCCACCCTCTATCATTGACCTTGTCCCATTTGACTCCGTTGCCCAATTAGATAAAGCTACTAGTCTAGTAGGTGTTGATAATCCAAAGTTTCTCTTTCTTTCTTTAGTTTCTTAAGAACTAGGGCTTAGGTTAGCTTAAATCTGTATTTATAGAAACTTTATATCCATATGTTATTGCCTTACTAGAAGGGATTGCATTTTAATAAATAACAAAAAGGAAAAATCTAGCATTAATTTCATATCTTAACCCTAAAATTAGGGCTGACGTCTTGGTATTTATTTATTTATTTTTATTTTTTAATCTAGAATAATCGGTAATTGGTGAGAGTTATCCTGAACAGACACAGGATCAAATATAACTGGCTGCCACTATAAACCTAGGCTACGTGCAACAGCCTGCAAGCTGCACAATAGCAGGAAACTTATGCCTCAACAAGAGCCGAGACGTCCGCTATGGGGTCGCCTACTCTTTTAGCTAAGAAACAACAGGTCATATATATACTCAATGAGATTTGAACCCTCATCTCGTGGGTTTCACCCAGTGAAACTTACCGTTAAACCCCATATCACTATATTGGTATTTATTGTTATCATATGCATTCTCATCCATTTAAAACCATTGTTTACTTAAACCTAGCTTACCTCCTTCATAGTGTTTGGTCCTTTCTTGATCCTAATCTTGAGGTTCTATATGCCATACCCTAAATCTGCTTATTATACAAATCCTAACTTATAGCAACCTTCTCCTAAATTATAAAGGTCTTAGGGAAGTGTACTTGAACTTTAGGCAACTCTCATCTCAGCCTTTGAAGGTTTTGTCGATACCTTTTCCTTCAATTATTAGACCTTGCATTACCGTTGAACCCTTAGTTGAATATCTTGTTGGTGATCTTTTGTAGGCAAGCCTCCTTTGTGGGGATAAATTCCACCACTAATCAACTGAAGAGAAGCCACTAAGGTGGCAGTGGTGGCTAATCTCTTGTTGCCATCAGACCTAGGTTGCCTATTGAAGCTTTGCACTAGGCCTACTAGATTTTGCAGTAGCGTGACCTACTAATGCACCTTCAACATTTCAAAACTTGACGAATTCTATTGTCAAACCCTTACCTAGAAAACTTGTGGTAGTATTTTTTGATGACATACTAATGTATAGAAAGTCTTAGGAAGAGAACATACAACATGTTGACAGGGTCTTGAAACTATTGAAAGATCAACAACCATACGCAAAGCCTTCCAAATATGCTTTTAGGGTTTATGAAGTGGAATTTTGGGTCAAACTATATCTCATGAAGGTATCAAAGCGGACCCTAACAAAATTAAAATTATGACAGAATGACCAATCCCTAAAACCTTGAAAAAAATGAGAGGATTATTAGGATCTATAGGCTATCACGTCAAGTTTGTCAAGAACTATCGTCAAATAGCAAAACCTCAAACTCTATTATTAAAGAAAACATTTTCTTGAACTCAAGAAATAACCAAAGCCTTTGAAAATTTGGAGACTACGTGTACGGCTCTTGTTTTGACCATGCCTGAATTCACATAAACCTTTATTGTGGAGCACGATGCCTTCGGCCATGGAATTGGTGCAATTTTAATGGAAGAATGAAGGCCCCTTTCCTTTGGATGTGACCAACTTAAAGGAAAGAACTTACCCAAACCCATTTTTGAAAGAAAAATAAGTTGATCATACTACATGCAATTAAAAAATGGTGTCATTACCTAATAGGAAGACACTTCAAAGCTAAGTTGCACGAAACGGGGAAACGGGTACGAGTTTCCGAAACGGGAAGCGATACGAAACGTGACCTCCCCAAATTTTGGAAACGGGGAAACGCAAATATATATATATATATATATATATTTAAATATTTTCAATATATATATATATATATATATATATATATATATATATATATGTGCAATCATAAAGCATAAATGATACATTATAATTTATTACACTTAAACATTAAGATTTAATTTACATCACATTTACTCATGAATGATCACATAATGAAAATAAAAATATCGGAATATCCAAAAGCAACCTTTATATTAATATATGAGGCTGCAAGTACAATAAAGACTATAAGGCTGCAAGAGAGAGATCCAAATCAGGATTTTCTGCATCCACATCCCATTCTTTAGAAGGACCACTGTTGTATTGGGAGTCTCCTCCTACATAGTCGAACGACCTTAGTGCTCTTGATTAAATACACGTTTCATACCCTAGTACCCTACATGATCTTGATTATTGGGAGTTTCCCCTACATAGAGGGCTTGGTTCTCTTGATTAAATACAAGTTCCATACCCTAGTAGATGATAAAATCCAATGGAAACATTGCAATCCCTCCAATCCTGAAATCCTGAAAAACAAATAAGTCTGTTGGATTTTGAGTGAGATCTAAAATTCTACTTTCTCCATATGAAATCCAATGAGGGCGAAACCACTCTCAAACATCCTGAGTCATTTCATGGTAATGTTAAAAATTTAAGTAAAAGGATGAAAATGAAAAATAAAGGAGAATATCACTTTTACTTTAAGAATTTAGCATTACCATGAATTGCATATCCCTCAAACTTCCTGATGAACTGCATATCAACACTAGGGAAAAAATTCACTTTTATAACTTTAGACATGCATCTAGAAGCAACAAGAAGTCACTAACATACCCTAAAAGTAAATTAAAAAAAAAAATTAAAGAAAAACACAAGTTAATGAGGAAACGTGGGTCGTACGGCCCTGAAACACGTTTCTAGCCGTACTGGCCATGTTTCCGTTTCAGGAAACGTGGCAGTACAGCCGGAAACGCGTTTCAGGGCCGTACCAAATGCGTTTCCACGTTTCGTACCCGTTTCCGTACGGAAACGGACCTCTATACCACGTTTCCTGCAACATAGCTTCAAAGTAGAAACAAATCATGACAGTTTGAAGTACTTGGAGCAACCATTATCTTTAGAAGAGCAACAAAAAATGGTTTACAAAAATGTTAGGTTATAATTTTGAAATTATGTATAAAAAAAATAAAACATAATATGGTGGTAGATAATAAAAAGAAATTGAGGATTTAGTATGTGTTATTTCTATTCCACAATTTGATTGGGTTGAAGAAGCAAGGACAATATGGAAGAAAGATCAAAAGGTATGCAAAATCATTCAACAACTACAAGAGGACCCAAGTGCATTAGATAATTTTTTGTGGAAGAATGATATGTTGTGGTATCAAGATCACCTATATTTATGTAAGAATTCCCAATTCAAACAAAAGGTCCTTTTGTAATTGCACACTTCTCCTATAAGAGTACAATAATGGATCTGGAAAACCTACCATAGGATCAATAAGGATTTTTCTGGGAAGGTCTCAAAACAGAGGTTCAAAAGTTTGTGGTTGAATGTGTGGTCTTCTAACAGAATAAGGGAGATACAATTAAGACCCCAGGTCTCCTACAACCATTAGCTATACCAAGTCAACATTGGGAAGAAGTTTTAATGGATTTTATTACAAGTTTACCCAAATCTGAAAGAAAGAATTGTGAAGAATCGGTTACCCAATTCCCTACTACAATAACTAATTAAATTTCTCCTACTTGTTAATTTCTAAATCAATTTATTCACAGTGTTACACAGAAAACATCGAAATAAAATTCATTGCAACCTTCACAACATAAAATATTGCGGAAACAAGTACTGAGCAAGAAGGAAATAGCACACACACAATTGACACCGTTGTTTTTGGACAATGTCCCCGGAAAAACCCAATGTGGGAAAACCGGTGCAGCAGCTGAGGGTTTTAATTATTATGCAGTAGTTTATGAATACAATCTTTGGATGCCTTACTAGCTATCTGATATAGAGAATCTAACTGGCAAAGAAATTAGTGAGAAATACCTCACACTATCATTGGCGATTCAACACTGATCCAACCACTGAATGGCTAGCCCCAAGCTGCCTCTGCATAGTCACTACGCTGCTCTGCGTCACAACTGATAGGGGCTGCATCACTCCCTCTGGTTGATCGATCTACTGGCTAGATGCTCGATCCTTTGGCCCTCTAATCTCACACCTCGGTTCCTGGCACTAGATCTGATCTTCTCTACACTACCCAGCGTGGCTCTACAATGCCTCTTCTAGATCTCTCTGCCTCCTCTGCAATGTGTCCCCGGATCAGGTAACTCTCCAATTGGAAAAACTATCTCTACCCCTCGCTGCAAGAAATCTCCTCAATGACTTCTCTGCAACTACTGTGCTGCTCTCTTGAGAAATCGATATCTTGATCTCACTCGATGTGTCTTTCCAAATGCCCATCAAGCCTCTTCTTATAATCTTCTCGTTGATCAATCAACGACCCAGATTAGATTCTAATCAATGGCTCAGATCATCTTGACTTGATCCTCATCTTTCTCTAGAAGATTCACACCCAGTTTAATCAATACACTTTAATTATTTTAATTTCTTAAGTTTAGACTTAGGCATCCATTAAAAATAATTAATAATTTTAATTAAACCTCCTCTGGGTGGAATTTCCCAAAAAAACAAATCCGGGTATTGTGGAATGCATGTGTCCTAGCCTCCTTGCAAAATATTGAGGCTAGAGCACATATGATGATACTAGAAATCAACACTTCCTCTTAGCGAGGAATGTGCTCTAGTGCTACAACCAACTGAAACATCACTCTATCTCTGCATCATCTCCTGCTACGCTACTAATGTCTGGCCTCATTTCCCACCAACTACCTCGCAACTCTGATTTGCGTTGCATCCATGCTGCTGCTGACTCTGTTGAACTGTTGTCAACTACTGCAACTCTGTTGCTGCTGCCACTGCAACATCTGCAACGAAAAAACATCCAAAATACTAAACTAACTGTGTTCAGTATCATGCATTCGTTGTTCGAGTTTTGACTGCTGCTAGATTCTGCGCTGTCACTGAAGCCTCTGCACTGCTGCCAACTCTGCTCTGCGCTGCTCAGTATGTAACCGTTACTAGCTACTGCATCTGTCACTCTGGCACCTGACTGCACCACCTGACACTGGTCCATCCTACTACTGCTGACTATGGGCTCCCATAGCAAGGTCTTGATCCAAGAGGTGGATTCCTCAAGGATCCTACCCATCTTGTAGCTCTATAAGGCTACAACTCTAGATCACCCCACCTCCGAATTGGAGGCATCTCGACAATCATGGCAAACTCTTCCTCTAGCCTAGAGGAAAGCCTGTCAATATTAGCAAATGCGGCTTGTTGATCCTACTTCTCCTCCTTGTCCCTCTTTTTGAGAGGACGCTAAGTGTTGTAGTGGCCTATCTCACCACACCTAAAGCACTTGATCTTTGAAACGTCCTTTTTCCTCCTGCGCTACTCCTGCTACCCCTTTGATGCAAGGGCCGCATCCTCCTTTTCCTTACAGCCTTCATCCCACTGCTACTATTACCACTAATTATGGCCTTCACCAGATCATGCCTCATTTCCTCTTGTTGCAAATCATCCCATACACGTTCCCAATCTGGCAGGTTTTCTTTTCCCAGGATGCTCTAGACAAACACTTGCCAATCTTCAGAAACGTTATTCAATGCTAATTGAACAAACTCTGTAGGTTGGGGCCCTGAGCCTACTGAAGCCAGCTGATCCCGGGACCCGGACTTGCGGAAGCCTCTTAAGGAAGGGGTCTATTCGCTCCCTTTTTTGCATCCTCGTGCATCTCAATTTCTCTTTTAAGTACATCTTCCGCTACTCGGAAGATCCTTCCTACAACGTAGCTAAGGCTTCCCACATCTGTCGGGCAATATCTTGCCGGATATATGGGATACTACATGATCTCAAACCCCATCGAGAATGATCCTCTTAGTCTTTGCCATCTCAGCCTTGTACTTCTTGAGTGGATCTGCATTGGTGGGCACAACTACCACACTATTGACATACATCTTGAGATCATGCTCATCTAGAAGGTAGGAGATCCTAGCCTTCCAGATCACATAGTTGGAGGCTTCGTCCAACCGATCTTGATCTCTCAACAGCCATCTCTCTAAGAAAAGTCGAACTGCTCCCTCTTCTCCTCTGTGCAATCATTGCCTAGCTATTCGCACTCCCTTCTGGAGTGAGAAATCCCACACATAACTATTGCTGCTCTGCTTAGAAAAAATTCGAACTTCTTGGCTAGAAGTTCTCTGAGGAAGAAATTCCCTCAATATGTGCCTTCTTCTTTTTTTGACGCTTTTCTGCGCCAGCAACTGCTGCAGAAAGACTGCATCCCACCTAAAGACTGCTCTACACTAAAGATGTTGTTGCGCTGCTCCCTCTGCTGCTGAGAAATCTTGATTTGGAAAATCTCTCTCTGTCGACTCACTTAGAGAAAGATTTTTCCTTGAGAATCTTTCCCTCCTAGCACTGGACTGCGCAATCATTCTGGGGATTTTCTCTGCTGCTTACGCAACTCTTCAATCTCCCTCTTCAGCTCAACACTGGGCTCTATGACTCTAATTTCCTGCTTCACCTGCGCTCTGATACCATGTGAATAATCGGTTACTCGATTCCTTACTGTAGCAACTGATTAAATTTCTCCTACTTGTTAATTTCTAAATCAAGTGATTTACAGTGTTACACAGTAAACATCGAAATCAAATCTATTGCAGCATTCAAAACATAAAATACTGCGGAAACAAGTACTGAGCAAGAAGGAAATAACACACACAATTGACACCATTGTTTTTGGACAATGTCCCCGAAAAAACCCAATGTGGGAAAACCAATGCAGCAGCTAAGTGTTTTAATTATTAAGCAATAGTTTTTGAATACAATCTTTGGATGTCTTACTGGCTATCTGATATAGAGAATCTGACTGGCAGAGAAATTAGTGATAAATACCTCACACTATCATTAGCGATTCAACACTGATCCAGCCACTGAATCGCTAGCCCCAAGCTACCTCTGCGCAATCACTACGCCACTCTGCGTCGCAATTGATAGGGACTGCATCACTCCCTCTGGCTGATATATGCTAGCTAGATGCTCGATCCTCTGGCCATTTGGTCTCACAACCTGGTTCCTGCCACTGGATCTGATCTGCTCTATGCTGCATCAACGCGGCTTTACACTACCCAACATGGCTCTATGCTGCCTCTTCTGGATCTCTCTCTGCCTCCTCTGCAATGTATCCCTGGATCAAGAAACTCTCCAACCGGAAAAATTATCCCTGCCCCTCACTGCAAGAAATCTCCTCGATGACTTCTCCTGCAACTATTGCGCTGCTCTCTTGAGAAATCAATCTCTTGATCTCGCTCAACTTGTCTTTCCAAATGCCCATCAAGCCTTTTCTTATAATCTTCTTGTCGATCAATCAATGGCCTAGATTAAATTCTAACCAATGGCTCAGATCCTCGTCTTTCTTTAGAAGATTCACACCAATTTTAATTAATATACTTTAATTATTTTAATTTCCTAGGTTTAGACTTAGGCATCCATTAAAAATAATTAATAATTTTAATTAAACCTCCTCCGGGTGGAATTTCCCAAAACGATTTATGGGTATTGTGGAATGCATGTGTCCTAGCCTCCCTGCAAAATCTTGAGGCTAGAGCACATCCAATGCTACCTGAAATCAAAAAGAATGGCATCATGGTAGTAGTGGATTAATTGATAGAATATCCTATTTTTGTTGTCTTTATCATCCTTTTAAAGCAAGTATAGTAGTAACAAAATTCATGGAAACAGTTCAAAAGCTACATGAAATCCCCAAGATTATTGTAAGTGACAAAGATCCAATTCTCATTGTAGACTTTTGGATTGAATTATTTTCTTGTTTTGGTACTCAAATGGGTCATAACTCACCTTACCATCCTCAATTCGATAGGAAAATTGAGATTGTGAATAAGCGTTTAAAAGGATATCTTCCTTGCTTTGATTGAGATAAACAAACAAAATGGGTCAAGTAGTTTCCCTTGGCAGAATGGTGGTACGTAACAACACATCTTTCCATACTTCATCAAAAATCTCCTCAATGGCACTTTATGGATATCCTCCATCCATCACATCACCCTTGAAAGGGACGACAAAGGTTCAAGCAGTGAAGGACCACATAGGACATTATTACCCCTCATTTTAGCAAGGCTACCTATATCCATTTTTCTTTTTGGGAAACACCATTTTAAGCCTAGAGAATGCAAGCCAAAGACTTATAGGCCATGTGATGTTGTGTATTGTGGTATCCAAGGCCTATTGTGGTCTACCATGCCCGATCTGCTTAAAAGTTAGTCTTAGGTCCTTTTGCCCAATGTAGGATTGGAGGGCATAGGATGGACCTATCTAGACATATGGTTTAGAGGAGCCCATTTTTTGTAGGGGTGCTCACTATTACTGCCTAATCCACATCTGTGCTAACATGGAGAAAATATTTAATCCACTTGGTGTCACCTTGGGGGCAAGTCTCGAGTTGATCCAAGTGGAGGGGACCTTCCAAGTGAGTTAGGTGTATCTCCCTTCTAGTTGTGCTTATTACAAGTGTGTTGTGTATTGGTTGTGTGATGATAACGTATAGAGAAAGAGCTTCCAAGTGTGGAGGGAGTGGGAGTGGTGTCCCAGGGCAACAATACAAATCATCCAAGTGTGTAAATAATTGTTCAAAAGAGGGCGTGCGTATGAGAAGAAAGGCAATGTACACTTCCAAGTGTGAAGTCCAAGAGAGGGCTACGTGTGGCCTTGCCACATGCCCTTCCTAACTTGTGCCATCTCTAGTGTAATTCATCCAAATCCCAACAGCTAACTCAGCCAACAATGAATGAAACAACTCGACCCCTCCAAATGTGCAAACTCGGCCCCTATAAAGAGGGAACTCAGCCTCCCTAACTCGAATTTCCGGCAGCTAACTCAAGGCCGAGGGCAGCGAACTCATGGTGCTTGGGTCGAGGTCCAACTCATCACTTAACTAATCCGTTGATGTGTTATCACTTTAATTCGTTGCTTGTGAGAGAGAGCTGACTAGAAACATGTTTTTAATATGTTCCCAGTTATTTAATTTCTGATTTCTGGTCTTTTTTCTCACCTTTTGAATAAAAGTGATTTTTTGTGAGGAAAAATCAATATTTTTCACCCCAAAGTGGGTACTAGAATAATGTTGGTACTCTAAGGATGAAAATCAAGTACTTACATGCCCAACAACATTTCCTAGCACCACTTTTTTATTTGTTACATAAAAATTAATTAAAAATTCCCATCCTCTGGGAAAATTTCAATTATTAAAATTTACTAGAAAAAACTAATGCAATTCCGTGGGACTCTGGATAATGCCTAGCATGGTAATGTACATTGACCTTAGACATAGAAAACACACTCAAGGCCTAGTGAGTAATCACACTTCAGCTTTGGAGGATCTGAGTGAAAAAACTCAATTAATTATTTATCGCTAAAAAGAAAAAAAAATTAATTAAGAAAAACACTTGAGTGACATTCTTACTAACTAGGTCCCAAGGGTCTAAGTCTGTTACATAAGTTCATCATGCTATTGTCATTTTATACAATTAACCATGGGGGTTTGAAAATTGCATAAAGAGAGAAGATAGACGAAGAACTTGGATGAAAGTTGTCATTGATGTCAAAGGGTGAACGAGTCATTGTTAAGTAATGCTGTCATTGATGTCAAAGCCCTAATCTTAGGGATGATGTATTAGCTTTGGGATGATCAAAGCATGTGATAATACTTCAATAAGATCTAAAGAGCAAAAGGGTTTAAGCCCTTATATGCAAAATTGACAGTCAAAAGAAAAGCAAGGAAAAGGTGGTCAAAGACAAAGCAAATTCAAGGAAGGACTATATCATCAGATAGCCCTCATCGAGACCTTTCCAATGGTGTATATGGCACTTCCTCTAACTCCTCACAGTTGAATAGAAATGAATTTTAAATTTTTGAGGCTCCATTTGGATACCTTATCTTTGAATGAATTTTTACTCCATTTACCTAGCTCAAATGGAAGTATAACATACATGGTTGGAAAGCTTATTCCAAGACCTTTCCAATGGTATATGGAACTCCCTCTAACTCCTCACAATTGAGGAGATATGATTTTTTGAATATTCACTATACATTTTGCTAGTTGCACAAGCCAATCCAAACAATGAATAAGCCGACACACCCAGTGGACAAGTCGGCCCAATATAGACCTTGAATGCAGTATATATAGGTGTGAGGAGGCATTTTAGCAATTTGCTCATGGGAAATTCGGATCTGTTGAAAGAAGAAAAGAAAAGAAGTGTTTTCGGGGTTCATATCTCATGAAAGTGAGAGGCCAAATTGGGGAGGCTATCTATGGAAGAACTTTTGGCATAGTTTTTGAAGTTCTTTTTGGCATCGTTCTTATAGAATTTTAGAGCATATCTTGAAGTTATTCTTCTAGAAATTTGGAGCAGATATTGAAGTCATTCTTGTAGAAGTTTGGAGCAAACCCTGATGTCATCCTTGTAGAAGTCTTGAAGCAGATTCAAGTTACCTTTTGAGGCAAATCAACAATATTTTCTGAGGCAGAGTTTCTGAGGGAGATCTGAGCTACTAAAATCACAATTCAAGGTCTATACTAAGGCATATCTAAAGAAATCGATTGAATGTATGAATTAGAATCTATTTTGTTGTGTTGGAGGTCAGAGTTATAGTGGCATATTTATTGGAGCAGATATGAAGTTGAATATTGTTTAGGCAAACATAGCAATGATTGTATATCGTTGTATTTAGGTCACTATCCCTGGTACAAGAGTACAAGAAGTTTTTGTTTTACCCTTTATTCTAAAGGGTGGCAGGGTGGTGCTATGAAAGGAAGCTACCTAGGAGGTTATTGCTCCTAGTGGGCGCTGGTTAATTGTTTTGATGCTTAAATTGTTGAAATTTATGAAATACTGAGCCACCCCCCCTCTTAGTATTTCCAACAGAAGATAAAAGGCAAGAGTGGTTCCTTGTACATTGGGCCATGGGGTCTTCATTTCCCTGAAAAAGCTTTCCATGTTGAACTTCTCAACTCTGAAAAAATGATAGGTTCTTTGTACATTGGGCCATGGGGTCTTCATTTCTACTAGGTACAACTTAGCGGGTAACATTGGGCTCCCCATGGGGACGTGTGCTTGATCTTCAGGAAAATATGCGAGAACTACAAGAATCTGTAATGAAAACATGTTGCAACAAAACACATCAGTGGCACATGCACCATATATATAAAATCATCAATATCTAGCTGAAATATAAGAAGAAAAATCCTAACATGAAAATGTGGAAATAAAATGCAGAAATCAAAAACAAGAAAATGAAATGCAAGCAAGGTTAGAAATACATTACAAAGGGTACCCCTTGGGCATCAAACATTTTCAGTGAAGAATAGCTTGAGCATTTTCCCATTTGCAGGCAAGTCAGTTGGCTCTCCATATAACTTGTTGAGATGAAATGAATTTTAGCTAGCCATATCTCTAATAATGTAGGGTCCTATCCACAAACTATCAAATTTGCCATGTTTTCCCTGTTTTTCCCTTCTCTTATCCTAGAGTAGCACCATGTCACCCTTCTGAAATGTTCTCTCCCTAGAAGAATTACCAAAAGCCTATTTAATCTTTGCATGATTTTTACAACTTTGATCAAAAGCTTTTCTCTTGATCTCATTTAACTCCACAATCTGATTTATCTTGTTTTGTATTGCATCCTTCTATGAAGTAAAGTTCTGGAGCAATTGATACACTGGAAGCTTTAAATGCACTGGTAAGGTATCATCTAAATCATACACTATCGAAATGATTTTTTCCAGTGGAACTTTCTTAGCAATCCTCTCCACCCATAATGCATATTTTATCTTACTATCCCATGACCTCTTGTTATTCCCTACTATCTTCTTAATGATGGTCATTAAGTTCTTGTTTGTTAAAATTGGCAACTAGGGCCAAACTCCATGACGGTCTTCTTATTTATGGCAGCTGATATTTTTCTTGGATTCCTCTCATCGAGAGGTGTAGGATTGATCTAAAGATCATCCGATTCCGACATGCATTCATGGAGATATGAATTTATTTGTGTTATGTGACAATTCGTCAAGGTCGGCCAGCGACCAAATTTCCCCAACCTGTCCTCAATGTTTTACTATAAATAGAGGTGGCCTTCAAGTCATTTTCACACACTCTTGTGATCTCTCTTCATTTCTGTTTTGGGTTTTGATGAAGGAGAGATCTAGAGGGAGTGCCCTAGGCTCTATGCTGCCCTAATGGAGAAGCTCTAACACTGCCCTAATGAAGAAGCCCTAATGCTACCCTAGCAGTCATGAAAGAAAGACCTCAACGCAGTCATGGAGGAGGCTTCTATAAGTGCAGCAAGGAGAAGTTCTAACGCTGTAAATTTGCCATAAACGCAAAGATCCTTATGTGACCTAAACGTTGTCCTGGAGGAGTCATAGAAGACATCTAGGATGCAGTCAAGGAGAGTATCTTCACAACAAGATCTGGCCTTCTATATGCTACTCAAAGCTGCAGTCAATGAGGGTTTATATGCTATCATGAGCTGGTGTTCTAGCATGCCCTAGACGCTGTCAAGGAAGAGATTTATATGTTGTCCAAGGAAGGGATCTAATCCGTAGTCTAAACGCAGTCAAGAGGCACTCATACGCAGCCTAATCTAGGAGCCCTAATTTGCAGATTGATGAGGCTCCTATTTGCCCTAGCCACAGTGTAATAAGGAGGTTCCATACTTTACCAACAAGGAGTTTAAGCCAACAACCAAATTGCCCCAACCTGTCCTCAACGTTTTACTATAAATAGAAGTGGCGTTCAAGTCATTTTAACACACACTCTTGTGATCTCTCTTCATTTCTGTTTTGTGTTTTGATGGAGAAATCTAGAGGGAGTGCCCTAGGCTCTACGCTGCCCTAATGGAGAAGCTCTAACGCTGCCCTAATGAAGCCCTAATGTTACCCTAATGAAGAAGCCCTAACGATGCACTAGCAGTCATGAAAGAAAGACCTCAATGCAGTCATGGAGGAAGCTTCTATAAGTGCAGAAAGGAGAAGTTCTAACGCTATAAATTTGCCCTAAACACAAATATCCTTATGTGACCTAAACGTTGTCCTAGAGGAGTCATAGAAGACATCTAGGACGCAGTCAAGGAGAGTATCTTCACAACAAGATCTGGCCTTCTATATGCTACTCAAAGCCGCAGTCAATGAGGGTTTATATGCTGTCATGAGCTGGTGTTCTAGCATGCCCTAGACACTGTCAAGGAAGAGATTTATATGCTGTCCAAGGAAGGGATCTAATCTGCAGTCTAAATGCAGTCAAGAGGCACTCATACACAGCCTAATCTAGGAGCCCTAATCCGTAGATTGATGAGGCTCCTATTTGCCCTAGCCGCAGTCTAATAAGGAGGTTCCATCCTTTACCAATCAAGGAGTTTAAGCTGCATTCAGGTGTGCCCTCATCTGCTGTCAAAGTAGGGCTAGTGCTGCCCTTGTCACAGTCCTAAAGGAGGACATCTTGGCTACAGCAAATAAAGGAGGAAAGCCTTAATTGAAGGAGCCCTTATCTATATATGAAAGGACCCTTAGATGCTACAATTAAACCACAGCAAGGGTAATTACATTACAGCAGAGGATCTGTGATATTGTTACAATGTTGTAGGTAGCAACATAACTATTTGGGCATGTTAGTATTGTTCCTGAGGTTGATTTAAAGAGAAGAAGAATCTGCAGTAAGGAGGTGCTTGTGACTGTTGTTTGTAGGCTGACTGGGTCACTATGTGAAGGGACAAGCACAATGAATATGTTGCCTGAAGACTATGTGTTAGGCCACAGGCCATAACATCACAGTCAATTTCATATGGATATTTGAGGGCTCAAATTGTTAGCATTATGTATGGAGCTGTAGTGTATAATACTGCTGAGATCTCAAACTGTTAGAGGGATGTATGATGCTGTTGCAATATGAGGTTGATAGAGCTATTGTCATAGCGATGGATGCAGCATGGTTGGATGCAACATGGTTGCAACGTGGATGGATGCAGCATGGTGATGGAATCAACTTGGAGAATCAGTTGAGGTATGCCTTCACCTGAGTTCAGAATTGCAGTCCATGTCATCAGATCTGCAACCTCATTATGTCATCTTCATGGTGAAGATCTCAGATCTCTGATCTTCTATCTTGTCAAGTCAAAGCACTGACTTCTGATATATATATATATATGTGTGTGTGTGTGTGTACTATCTCTCTCTCTGTGCTGAACTATTGAACAATATAAGAAGATTTGATCAAGGGTTTCCCCACATTGGGGTTTGTCCCTAGCTAGCGCCACATCTTGTGTCCTCTTGTGATGGCTTGTTTTAGGCGATTTATGTTTATGTTCTATCTGCACTTTACTATCATGCTGATGTGATTGCTAATCTGAATATTGTCATTGGGCTAATATGGAAAAATTGAAGTAAATTGCGCTAAGCATAGAACATACCTAAAATTAACATGGGATCAGAGTTGCGGTGAAGACAAAGCCCAAGCAAGAGTGAAAGAACAATCACTAAAGACAGTCGGAAAGGACAAAAAGCTCAATGGGTTCCTCATCCCACTTCAAATTCACCAAGGGTGAAGTCGAAGCAAAGAAGATTATCAAAGTGGCGCAGCGAAAGCATCTGGTGGCCTACCTACAGGTCACTTCAATGGGAAGTCCAGATCTAAGAATGGAAGGAAAGGCAGATGCCTTGCTTGCAATAAGTTTGGCCATTATGCGAGGAAGTGTCCAAATAGAAGGGACACATCACTTGATGATGATAACAATCATTCCAGGGGCATCTTCAATGATCAAAGGAATGACAGGTACAATGGAAAAGGAATAAAAGGAATGCAGGTCATCAAGGAAATGGCCGAATCTTCAAGGAAAGCAAGGAACTCTAGGTATGAAGAATCAAATGTTGTTTCTATCTTATGTTGACCCTCTCCACAGGATTCATTGGGAAAATTGATAGTGGTGCCTCAAGGCACTTCACTGGATTCGAGGAAGTGCTCTCTCATATGATAGAGAAGGAAACAATATTGGAGATTATCCTTGGAGATGACGCCACCTATCCTGGAAAGGATGTAGGGAATGCTACCCTTCAATTGAATGAGGGTAGCGCGATTCATTTACTAGAAGTTCTTTACGTACTTGATCTCAAGAAGAACCTGGTGTCCATTTCGACAATGAAAGTCAAAAGTTTCAAGGTAGCATTCATCGATGGAAAGGTACGTGTTTGAAAAAGGAATTTTTCAAGATGCTTTTACTCTTGGGTTCAGGGTTCGCAATGTGTATCAAGTTGCAGAAAGTCCATTGGGGACCATGTTGTGTGACTCATCTCTTCAATGGCATCAGAGGTCTACCCATCTTCATTGTAAGGCCCTACCCAATGTGAGACAGATGGTGACAGGGATGCCTGAATTCAAGAAGAGCATGAAGATACATGTCCAGGATGCACCGAAGAAAATCTTACAAAGGGGACCATTCCCCTCATGTTATAACAAGACCACAGATGTGGATAAACCCGAGGGGTTTGAGATTCATGATCGGGAATCTCATGTATGCAGGTTGAAGAAATCTCTATAGTTTGAAGCAAATACCTCGGGCTTGGTAAGAGAGGATTGATAGCTATCTGATGAAGCTGAGATTCACTAAGAGTGAAGCCGATCCAAACCATTGCTTTAAGGTTGTCGATGATAGACCTCTCATACTGGTACCTTATGAGGACGACCTCTTTCTGACAAGTGCAGACCCTCTCATTTGCAAAAGTAAGAGGGAGTTGGATTCCGGATTTGGAATGGTGAACTGCAAGCCCGTGACTACCTCGATGAAGCCTAACTTTAAGAAGTTATGCGGTAGTGATGTCGGACTTGATTTGGGAAATGCCTCTGAGTTTCATAAACTCATACTAGCATTGATGTTCTTGGTGAACTCCCGTCCGGATATATGTTTTGCAGTTAGCATGTTGAGCTCATATATGGTTGAGCCTCACTGGATTGGTGCCAAGAATCATTTGAGATATCTTCAGGGCACAATCTCTCATGGATTGAGATACACTGCTGGAAATGTGAAGCTGCATGATCATTTTGATGTTGATTAGGCAGGCAGTGTGGAGGATCGCAAGAGCACTTATGGGTGCTGGTTCTCTTTGGGTTCTGCTTCGATATCCTAGATGAGCAGGAAGCAGAAGTCGGTTGTTTTGAGCACCAATGAGGCCGAATACATAGCTGTGAGTATGACCTCCTGTGAAGCTGTCTGGTTGTGGAAGCTCTTCTGTGAGCTGTTTGGACACGTGCTGGATACCATCGTGATCTTCTGTGACAACCAGAGGGGGATTCGATTGTTGAAGAATCCCATGTGTTGTCACACAGAATATCTAGGAACCGCGACAACGCTCAAATCGGGGGCTGTCAGCCTGATCCCCAATCTCTCTGTTTAAGCTGTCTCCCTACAACAGGCTAAGGGGGGTAGACCCTATGGAAAAATGGAATGAAGAAGAACTAGTTGAGAACCAACTAGTTCGAGAGACACAGCGAGGCGATCAATTACTTGATTAAAATTTAGCAAGACCTAGGATTTGATTAGATTTTAAATGATTGATACCAGTGTCTTATGGAGTCAACGATCTTGCTAGGGAATTGAAGACCAAGTAATCGGTTAGCAACTACTACTTAAATGAATGACTATCTTATATGAAATGCAAACCCTAAAACTAATGTGAGATGCAAAAATCTTCGTTAATTTTAGTTAAATGACTATTTAAATGTGAATCCTTCAATCCCTTCTATGTTGAGCCTGATTTCGTAGTAATTGGCAGAAAGAAGATAAGGAGAAGCACACTAAGGTATGATTAACGATACCTCTCCTCAAATTCTAACATACCCGGTGCCTCTGGCGCTGCAAAGAACTATGGCTCTGACGACTGCAAGGTCACCATTTCAAGTAATATTAAATCAGGCTTCCTAAGCAAAGATTGATGGATACCTATCTCTCTATCGACCAAGCTTATGCTTGGAAGTAAATTTTATCTATGCAAAGTTAACTTATATGCAAATGCAACGGAAGATGAAATGAAGTTAGACTCGAGGATGAGAAAATGCTTATGTTGCAGAAACTTCCAATACCCAAATGAAATGTTTGCTTTATTAAATGAAGACTCAAAATTAAACCCTTGAAGATATTACAATTAGAACAGAGGCTTATTTCAAATCTTTCTGATACAGTTATAGTTCAAAGAGAACAAAAACTTCTTTGCAATTAATATCAACAAATGCTCAAAAAGTACTCAGTTTATGAAACAAAGGATATGCATTTTATCACAATTCCATGACAAAGTACTTAATTTTCAGAAATAAATTTTTAGGACAGCAGTAAAAAAAACTTTTTGACAGCAACAATATGACAATGAAAATAGTAAGCTATCAATAATATCTTTATGCCAAAACCTTACTGAAATTTTTCCAAACTTGCCCACATGAATTATAAAAAAATTTCACATTGTTATGATGTGATTTCTAGAATTATATTAGATCTGATATATTTATTACGACCAGCAATTAAAACATAAAATAAGCCTAATGATGAATGCAAAACTCAAGAAATTAATCCCTTAATGTATTAGACAACTTAGGAACTGATTTTAGGCTAACCCACATGAAATTTTTCCACTGTTATATTTCAGACTTCAGAAACAGAATTATTCAGAGATAACAGTGACCCAAAATGTAAATCTAGGCCAAATTCTTGATACACATCAAACATAAATGACTTATTAATGTATTTAGCAATTTTTTAGTTAATTTCAAACCATTTAGATGTGTTTTTCACCACTATTAGAAAGGTATATCACTGTTGTAGCAAATAGTGAGGAAAAAGATGGTTTAGAGATCAAACCCTTAGGCCCTAGGCCTTGAAGATCACTTGCCCAAGTTGCCAAAAAATTTCAATATCTGAAACACAAATTTTTACCAAATTTTCTGCAAAAACCCACCAATGATTAACTTCAGAAAATCAAATATTCAAATCAGAAATGGAGCAAGGGAATCTAGGGCCAATGAGAACTAGCACTAGGCCCAATAGAACTAGCGTTGGGATAGGAGAATGTAATATTCCTAATTAGCCATGGCTAATTGGAATATTCGATTTTGCTCAATTTTGCCTTCTATAGTTATTTAAAAATAACTATAAGGGATACCCCTGATAGGGGATATTACAGTGGTATCAAAGCATAGATCTGGCTCAGCCTGTGGAGCTAGTAATCTATGACACCGAAAGAGAAGCCCTATATCTGTTACAGAGAAATGAAATACAAAGATATTGAGCGTAGGTTGGAGAACACCTACGGAGAAGGAGACTGTGTTTGGGTGGTGGACACAGAACAGAAGGAGCCTGTGGTGAATACAGAACAGGAGGAGCTTGTGGTGGACGCAGAGCAAGAGGATCCCATGGCAGATAAAGACGGGAAGAGATTTACAGACATGCTCCTCAAATCAGTGCAGGATCTGTCGAGGCAGATCGAGGTGATGGGGCAGAGATTCACAGCAGTGGAGGCTAGACAGTGTGAGAACCCACGGGTTTTCCAAGTTGGTGAGGGATCAGGTACATCCCACCATTTGCCAGAGCAGGGTGCCACTCAGCGTGATACTACTCAGCAGATGGCCTCACATGCCCCTACACGCTCTACCATGCCCACTTTCCTAGGAGCAGACACGGGGGCCGGAGCCCAGCAGGAGGCAGAGCCCAGTCATATGGGCGATTATTTTGCAGAGTACCAGGCCTATGGGCAAGAGTTCAAGGATGCTCTCTCATTCAGAGACTTTGTTCAACTCCAACGGGATAGTAGACCCCGTGACCATCACAGAGGGTACCGGCATTATCATGATGGAGACACCCACTGCACAGCTAGTAGATTCTAGTTGCCTACGTTTGATGGCTCATCAAATAGTTCGGCAAAGTCTTGGGTGGAGAAGCTGGACATCTATTTCCAGCTTAACCAGATGTTGGAGATAGAGGCCATGAAGGTGGCGACATTACATTTAGATGGTGAGGCCCAGGACTGGTGGTTCCATGGGTTGGTTACACTCGGGCACTCCACAGTGACGACATATACCGAGTTCACCAGGAGACTGATAGAGAGGTTTGACTGGAGGGATCCGGAACAGCACTTTTTTGAGCTGACAAGGCTCAAACAGACCGGGAACCTAGAGACCTACATTACAGACTTCTTGAGGGTTTCAGTGATGGTGCCAAATCTATCCACGGCACGGAGGATCTACATGTTTGTTGAGGGGTTAGCAGAGCCACTTTGGGGTCTAGTCAAATCCACTAGACTAGCCACACTCCAGGATGCTATTAGCAGGACCCAGGATTTACAGGATGCCTTACCCAGGACCCGGGATTTACAGGATGCCTTACCCAGGACCCGGACACCTTACCCCCAGAGACAGGCTTTCCAGCCTAAGGGGAAGGATGTGAGGATTCTGCCTCCAAAGGGGAATCCAGGACAAGCACAGATTGATGATGATGCCAGGAGGGAGCTGAAGAAGAAGCGGTTGTGCTTTACCTGTCAGGAGCCGTGGGCACCGGGACATAGATGTGCTGCTCGCAAAGCACATTTTATTGAGGTCTTCTCCGAGAGTAGTGGGGAAGAGGATGAGGAGGATGATGTGGAGGCGGGAGATAGTCATGTCACGCAGGATCCTTTGCCACCTCCACCACCGGCAGCAGGTGGTGCAACTTTTGCACCTACAGAAGGGGCCCTTGCAACATTGGGAGGAGTTCCCAAGTATTTGACGCTGCGCGTACGGGGGGCAGTATGTGGCCAGCGAGTATCAGTTTTGGTTGACAATGGGGCAACCCACAACTTCATCGATGCACAGATGGTTGAGCGGAGAGGTATACAGACAGAGAGCTTCGATGGCTTTTCAGTTTTGGTCCCAGGAGATCAACCATGATGTGTGCTCGTTATGTCCCAGAGTTATCAGTGACGATGGGCACCTACACATTGATTGACCACTTTTTCGTGGTCAATATTCCAGACACCAACATGATACTGGGTGTTCAGTGGCTTATTACTCTAGGGAAGGTCACGACAGATTGGAAGGCCCTAGAGATGGAGTGGGATGATGAGAAGACAGGGAGGCATGAGAAGATACAGGGACAATACACATATCTACCTCAAACTGTTTCAGCTCATCGGATGGAGGCAGACTTCCGAAAGGGAAACGTAGAGTGGGCAATGGAGCTGTGTGCATCAAAGGTAGGGACTACAGGGCAGATGGTGCACCCAGAGATACAGTCCATCCTTGACCAGTATGCCACAGTGTTTGGGGAGATTCCATCGGGACAGCCACCGGACCGGGGGCTTGAGCACACCATTGAGCTTGAGCAAGGCATACAGGAAGTGATTACTACTCCCTATAGGCATCCCAAGGCCTATCGGGATGAGATTGAGCGGGCCATTCAAGAGTTGCTGGCTCTTGGGCACATTCAGTCGAGCACAAGCCCTTTTGCTTCTTCCGTGGTTTTGGTGAAGAAGAAGGATGGCACATTGAGGATGTGCACTGACTACAAGGCCTTGAACAAGAAGACCCTGAAGAACAGGTACCCCATACCCAGGATCGATGAGTTGTTTGATGAGTTGAGAGGAGCACGGTTCTTCTCAAAGATTGATTTGAGATCTAGGTACCATCAACTTCGCGTGAGGGAGCAAGACATTCCCAAGACCGCCTTCAGGTGTCACTATCGGCACTTTGAGTTTTTGGTGATGCCCTCCGGGCTAACCAACGCCCCAGCTACATTCCAGTCCTACATGAATCACATCTTCTGCAGTCACTTAAGGAAGTTTGTGATGGTGTTCTTTGATGATATTCTCATTTACAGCAGGACTTGGGAGGAGCATCTCCAACACATTGAGACAGTGTTGCGCATCCTGAAGGAACAACAGTTCTATGCCAAGCTCTCCAAGTGTGAGTTTGGGTTGATGGAGATGTTGTACCTGAGACACATCATAGGGGTGGACGGTGTGAGAGTCCACGAGGAGAATATCAGGGCCATCAAATATTGGCCAGAGCCGAGGAAAGTGACAGAACTTCGAGGATTCATCAGCATTTGTACTTACTACCGGAAGTTCGTCAAAGGTTTCTCACAGCTTACTGCACCCCTGACAGATCTGACGAGGAAGGGGACATTCAGTTGGTCAGATACAGCGCAGCGTGACTTTCACAGGCTCAAGGAGGTTATGAGCAGTTGCCCAGTGCTTGTATTGCCGGATTTTTCGCAGCCATTTGTTTTGGAGTGTGATGCGTCGGGAGAGGGGATCGGCGCAGTGTTGATGCAGGGAGGTCACCCTATAGCCTTTGAGAGCCGGAAGCTCCTTCCGCATGAGAGGTTGTATTCTATATCATAGTTTTAAAAACCGGCCACAAAAATCGGTAACCGGTCTAACCGGCCGGTTGGAGGCCTGGCCGGTCCGAACCGGCCTATCAAACCCGGTTTATACCCTTGTGTGCCCAAAAAACGGCCCTAACCGGTAAAAACCGGCCGGTTTAGGGCGGAACCGGCCGGTTTATAGCAAACCGGCCGGTTTATGGACAGCCCCTTCTCAGCCTCAATTTTCATGCCTCTAGACTATTGTATGGAGTCTGGACTGCCTTTTCTCTGTTATAGGGTCCACAATTAGTTCTCACACTGCCTTTTTTGTTAGATTACAGCAAGATTAGTTTGCTGTAATTTTGTTTTTTAGCAGAATAATTGAGAGAAATTTCAGCATTTGTTAGTCTAGAATTTCAGTGGCTTGGATGTGAAACATTTAGATAAAATTGTGCATTGTTTTCCATGCATTTGAAAAAGTTATTAGGTCATTTTCTGCTTGCTGTTTTTTCATTATTATTAGCAAAATTATCCAGGACAGCAAGATTTTATTTCTGTTTGAGTGTTAATAATCACTTTTTAATTGTTAGTTGACTCCTAAAGACACCTAGGGATTCCCCTCTGTTGTTAGCAAATCACTAACCTTAAATGCACAGAAATAGGATGTGGTGACGATGTACTGTTTTGAGTTACCTTGGAATCTTCCTGTTACAAATGCTAACCGTATCCACACACCTTTCCTTTTGCTCCCTTCAATTAGCCATCTTGTGCTAGTCTTTACAACAATTGAATAGGATCATAATAGCAATATCTGAATTTGATTGTGAATTGGCGTTTTTAAACAAATGTGTCCTGTACAATTACTAACAGAAGAGTCAAGACCTGACTCTTGCTTATCTGCAGCTAGCTTTTTCCCTTAACCAATCCAGAGAATCTTGACTAAGTAACTGATATGAAGTCTCTGCATCGAAGATTGCATGTTATTACTTTGTGTCATGGCTTTGATGCATTTTATTGGTAGATGTTTGACTTCTTTGCAGGGTTTGCAGTGGGAAATCTATGATTCTTATTAGAGCCTCATTTCTTATGTATTTTGCCAGTGTATAGGCCATTTAGAGCCTCATTTCTTATGTATTTTGCTATTTTGTCGATGATATGTATTGCACTCGGTGCCATTTTGATATATTCACCTTTGCATGGTATATAAATGAGCAAACTTTGCATATTTTGTCTCTATTGGCTTGGAATCATGGTTTTACATCTTAAAAATAGTTTTGTTTCATTAAAAATTAATTATTTAATGTATTTTTTAAAAACCGGTTCGTTTAGACCAAACCAGTCCCGGTTAGACCGGTTCCGGTCGGTAAACCGGTTCATTAGGTGGACCGGTCCGGTCACCAGTTCCGGTTTTAAAAACACTGTTCTATATACGACAAGGAGATGCTAGCCATTATGCATGCATTGGCCAAATTCTGGCAATATTTAGTGGGTAACAGGTTCAGGGTGAGGACTGATCACAACAGCCTCAAGTTCTTTTTGGAGCAGAAACAGCTACAGGAGAGGCAGCAGAAGTGGATCAGTAAGAGAGTATGTCAAGGGTAAGAACAACGTGGTAGCAGATGCCCTTTAATGTAGACCAGCCACATTGTCTCTTATGAGCTTAGACATAGACTAGAGGGCTCGACTCTTAGTACAGTACTCCAAGGACAGATTTGCATGTGAAGTTCTAGATGGGCAGGTGGCGGATGACAGGTATAGGGTAGTCGATGAAATCATCTACTATAGGGACCGGATCTTCTTGACTAAGGGATCTCAGTTCAAGAAGAAGATACTTCAAGCATCACATGATTCACCATTGGCCGGCCATCAGGGGTTTACCAAAACCTACAGGGCTATTAGAGAGAGGTTCTCATGGAAGGGCCTCAAGGAGGACGTACTCCAGCATATCTGAGAGTGCGATATTTGCCAGAGGAACAAGGGGGAGATGAGCCATCCCGCAGGATTATTGCAGCCTCTTCCCATTCCGGAGGGGAAATGGGAGTGTATTTTGATGGACTTCATCACAAGGTTGCCCATGGTGCAGGGCAAGGATTGTATCTTTGTTGTCGTTGATCGACTGACAAAGTACGCACACTTTTTCGCCATGTTTGTACACTACACAGCAGCGCAGGTGGCCGAGCTATTCTTCAGAGAGGTCTTTAGGCTACATGGTCTTCCTAAGTCCATCATCAATGATAGGGACAACCGTTTCATGGGCGGGTTTTGGCAGGAGCTTTTCCGGTTGGTGGGGACAGAGTTGACACTGAGTACCAGTTATCACCTACAGATGGACGGGCAGACAGAGATAGTTAACAAGTGGCTGGAGGGCTACTTGCATAACTATGTCAGTGGGCAGCAACGAGCATGGCTGAAGTGGTTGCGTCTAGGGGAGTACTGCTACAACACTACACATCACATGTCCATTGGTATGTCACCATTCTATGCTTTGTATGGATATCATCCTTTATCTTTTGCTAACGTGATGTTTGGTGATAGCAAGGCTCCGAGAGCCAAGATTTGGATCCAAAGGAGTCAGGATGCCCTCTCTCAAGGATAATATGGCTACAATGCAGAACCAGTGGAAGTTGTATGCTGACAGGGGTCAGGTGGAGAGACAGTTTGAGGTAGGGGACTTGGTCTACCTATGATTGCATCCATACTGACAGTTGTCACTGAAGCAAAAGGGAGCTGAGAAGCTCAAGCCCTGCTTTTATGGGCCATACAGGGTGATACACAGGATTGGACAGGTTGCGTATGAATTGGAGTTGCCCCAAGGCAGCAAGATTCATAATGTTTTTCATGTATCATGCCTGAAGAAGGCATTGGGGCAGAAGGTGACAGTGACAGATGAGCTACCACCCACGTATGATGAGGGGCATTTGGTGTTGCAACCAGAGGCTATTATTGATACCAGGAAGAGGCAGCTGCAGAGCAGGATGGTCCAGGAATTCTTGGTGAGGTGGAAGAATTTACCGGATGAGGATGCCACTTGGGAGAGTGAGAAAATTTTGTAGCATCCATCACTTCAGTTGCTTGAGGACAAGCAACATTTTGCTAGGGGAGACTGTAATATTCCTAATTAGCCATGGCTAATTGGAATATTCGATTTTGCTCAATTTTGCCTTCTATAGTTCTTTATAAATAAAAAAGTGAGGAAAGGGGGACATAACTCACTTTTTGGATAAAGTCACTCCCTAGTAGCTCAATGTTGTAACTTAAAAGGGGAGCCAAGGGGGCCAAAGGACCACGTAGACACTAGGAGGGACTGCACAGATGGAGAAGGAGCATGTGGCAAGAGAGAGGCTACGTTGGAGGAGGTGGGCCTTAGGGTTTTGAGATAGGCCAACACTATAAAGGAGAGAGGAGCCTCCTCATTTTGGGCATTGGATTATGTTGCATTTGAGCTAGTTACTTCGACTTAGAGGACGTTGGTTGTTTAGCCTGTCTGCAGCGCTGTTTAGTGCATCGAGTGTCTCCGTTCAGAGATCTCACCCTTAGCCCTGGGGTACTTCGAGTGCCTGCTCGGGCAAAGTAGTTTCATCAATATTTTGTAGGAGGAACGATCTCTGGAGTTGAGGAGGAACTGAGCATTTTGATGACTGCGTAGTCTGAGAGTGGAGGATGCAGTCTCTTTTGGTAGGAGCTCTGGATTGCGTTTGTGTGGAGGATTTGAGCTTGGAGATTGAGCAAGGGATTAGCCCTTGCATATTGGAGGATTTTGGCAGAGTCTCGGATAGAGTTTTGGAGGATTCTCTTCAGGGGCGACGTAGAGCCTTGAGGGATAGCGTAGATCCTCAAGGGGGTGATTTTCGGGGGTCAACTATTTTAGAAAAGCTTTTTGGGTTTTTCTGGGTTTATTGAGTAGAGGTTGATTCCAGAGTTTCAACATTTTCTGAAGAAGGGGACAACCCCAAATCCTCACTTGATTCCAGCAATAGCAGCAGCACATCAGTTCTCCGGCAGCTTGGACACAGTTAAGAGAAAGGCCATTTCCTTACCATTCTGAGTGTATCTCTTCACTTGCCTTGTGCAAGTCGAGGTGCTATCTTTCTGATCACCTCTTGTTCTCTTTCCATTACTCAGTATAATAAAATGGCTTAGCATTTCTCTCTGCATTTCTCGAGTATCTGCTTATATTCCATGTATACATTATTGTATGTTGCACTACTGTTATTTTTATCTCTTGTGCTTCCTGGCTACTATACCACTTGTGTGTTTTTCTCCTATACTCTTAGACAGAGTCTAGAAAGGGCCAAGTAGCCTCCAGATCTCGTCCTTTTTTCATAGGCAACATATCTGGTAAACGCCCTCCCAGTCCATCTCTGGTTGGAGTTTGCTTGTGTTCAAGGGATACCCCTAATAGGGATATTACAGAGAAGGTAGATCTAGACTTAGGAGCCCCAAAACTTGAAACCCTTGTTCTGAAAAAAATTATTTTGCTTCAGATTTTCAGATTTATTGCAAAATCTTTAACGGTTGGCGTTGTAAAAAGATTCGGGATAAGATATTGCCCTCCAGGGCCTAGATTTGTCTCAAAACCCCTAGATCTACTTGAAAAATCTCAGATCTGAAGATTTACTTGGCTGATTTCTCAGATCTATTCTTGCAAACAATCTTTGAGCCTAGATCTTGCCCTCCAAGGTCTAGATCTAGCTCAGATTTGAAGATTTACTTGGTTGATTTCTCAGATCTATTCCTGCAAATAATCTTTGAGCCCAGATCTTGCCCTCCAGGGTCTAAATCTACCTCAGATTTGAAGACTTACTTTGTTGATTTCTCAGATCTATTTCTGCACAAGTGAAAAGAGAAAAACGCAATACCCAATATGTACAAAAATAGAGAAATCCCAAAAACCTAAGTGTTAAAATACAAAATTATGTTCCAAAATTTCATATATACACAAGTAAATAACAGATCTACACAAATAATTTACAGATCTATACAAATAATTTACAGATCTATCAGATTTGAGGAGTATGAGTCCAACTCTGCTTCTAGATCTGATAATCTAAGGCTCTTAATAACCATATCTATCAAAATTTCAACAAAATATTTAAGAGATTTTGAAATTTTAGAGAGGTACTAGCCCAAAAACACTCTGTAAAAGAAAGATTATCGTTAGATAAATCTTGAGGCTTATATGAAGTAGACTCTTCAGAAAATATGTGTTGAGAGTTGGCTGGTCCAACTGAGGACTATCCCCAAACGCTCAATGAGAATCTGAGAGATCTTCTGCAAACACTAGATCAACCATCAAATCAAGTAGAGAAATAGAAAAACAATAAAATTTTGAAGAAATAGAGATACCTACCACATCAATCAAAATTAAAAATGTTACCCTAGATCCAACAAACTGAATAAGGTACCTGTATTCAGATTATTCTAAGAGAGTTATTGATTGATAATTTTCACATAATATTAAGCAAAAATTAAAACAATGTTGCCATAAATTCATGAAGAGGAACACTATAGCACGTTGAAACCCCAAAGACTTTTGCATTAATTCAAAAAAGTATACAAGAGAGCTTGAGAACTTAGTACACGATCTAGAGATCGGAGGATCTCAAGTGACAATTGACCTCCTATTTAAAGATAAATCTTTCAACGGCTAATTCGAGTGATCCTTGTCAAAGTAATCTCAACCGTTGATGAGGATCATAATTTCTTTTAATCTCATCCATCGAAATTTCAATTATTGAGGAAATTTCGATTTTTTCAATTAAATGCATTTTAATTAATTCAATAATTAAATTTTTGAATTAATTTCCTCAAAATTTTGACTTTGACTTAACCCCAAGGACTAAAGGCTTAAAATCTAGCAAAATAATCAATTAACCTTAGTCTCTGGACCTCTTAAAATTTAATTTTTAAAGGACCCATGAAATTTGCTTTTGGAAAATTTAAATTTACCTAGGACCTATAATTAATTAAATTTCTGGCTTAGGATTTTAATTAATTTTGGCCAGAAAATTTAATTAATTAACCTATGAGGGGATAAATTATTTTTCTAACCCTGAAGACATTTTACATCATGATTTCCACATTTTTTACATCTCAAGGGGAAAAACCCATTTGCAAAAAACCCCCACAGACTACCCAGTTCTGCGACACAAATATAATCCAACAGACCAAGCAATTTGTAAAAGAATAACTTAACCAAATAATTAGATTATTCCCAAATCACTTTTACATAGAATCGATTTAGAACACTATAACTCCCCTAAGATCCCAGTGGCAAAATCCACTCCGTCATTGGGGTAAAGCTGAAGGAAAACTTTGCCGACCATCTAAGAATGGATCAGTAAGACAAAAAAGCTCCCGGAATGTAAATCGTCACCAAGAAAATAGGTTTACCTAGGCAATTACATACACAACATGGATCTGCTGAGATTATTTACAATTTACACATGCAGAAAGGGTTTACAACTAAGTTGCAGGAAACGCAGGGGGAGGGTCCGTTTCCGTACGGAAACGCGTTTCCGCGTACCGTACGGCCTGGAAACGCGTTTCCGGCCGTACGGGCACGTTTCCCGAAATGGAAACGGGGCACGTACGGCCTGGAAACGCAGGGGGAGGGTCCGTTTCCGTACGGAAACGAAACGGAAACGCGTTTCCGCGTACCGTACGGCCTGGAAACGCGTTTCCGGCCGTACGGGCACGTTTCCCGAAATGGAAACGTGCCCGTACGGCCGGAAACGCGTTTCCAGGCCGTACGGGCCCCGTTTCCCACAAAAAAATACTTGTTTTTTAAATTTTTTTTTTTTCTAATTAATTTGTAAATTTTTTTAGGGTTTCTAAGCACTTCTAGAAACCATTTCTAAAGTTATAAAAGAGCAGTGCCTCTCATTCTCTCATCACACTATTCAGCAAGGAGTTTCTCTTGGAGATTGGCAGTTGTTTCAGTAGCTGGTGTTTTGAGTAGTGAGCAAAGTAGATTTCAGCAGCGGGAGAAAGAGATTTCAGCAGCAAGAGAAGGAGATTTCAGCAAGAGATTTCTGTAGCAGCAGATTTGGCTCAGCTATAGCCATATTTCTCTTCTCTTTTCTGGCATTTCCGGGTAGTTTCAACCACAGAAAATTAATTTGGGTAAGCCACATTCATTTTGCTAGTTTTTTCTTACTATTTCTTCAATTTTTCTAGGGTTTATGCAGCTAAATTGCTGAAAAACGTTTTTTATTTATAGATTTGTTTTTTAAATTTATTTTTGCAGCAGATTTGGCTCAGCTACAGCCATATTTCTCCTCTTTTCTGACATTTTAGGGTAGATTCAGCCATAGATAATTAATTTGGGTAAGCCACATTCATTTCTTAGTTTTTTTCTTACTATTTCTTTAATTTTTCTAGGGTTTATACAGCCAAAAGTATGAAAAACGTTTTTATAAATTTATTATTTACAGATTTGTTTTTTTAATTTATTTTTGCAGCAATGGCTTCCAGCCAAAGTGCAGCTGCAACTTCAAACCCTAGGGCCAACCCAAGGGCTGAATATTATCCTCTTTGGAGGCATGTGACGAAGCTTCAAAAATGTGGAGGTGGTGGCTCACGGGAATGGCGATGCACTCTTTGCAATAATACGTACAAGGGCTCCTACCCAAGAGTGAAGGCGCATCTGTTGCATGGAGGAGGACAGGGGATTCTGGGTTGCACAAAAACATCAGATCCGTTGGTAAGGAGGGCATATCAAAGAGAGCAAGATGAGGCGGATGGTACTAAGAGAAGGCATGATGAGCATACTCAGGCTACATCTAACATTGAGCCAAGGATTGTAGTTGAAGCAAGAAAGAGGAGAGGTGGTCACAGTCAAGAACATGAACAAGCAGCACCCAAACATACCAGAGGCTCAGGGCCATCCCCATCAGTTCAGGATAGCAGAATTGCTAGATTGGTGAATGTGCAAGCAAGAGAAGAAGCTGATTCCAGAGTGGCCAGGTGCATTTATGCATGTGGTATCCCATTCAATGTTGTTCGCTCTCCTTACTGGCAAGATATGATAAGGGCAGTTAACAAAGCTCCTCAAGGGTACAAGGGGCCCAACTATGAGAAAGTCAGAACCCAGCTTCTCAAAAATGAGAAGGAACTTGTGGAGGACGTTTTAGCTCCAATTCGTTCTTCCTGGAGTAGCTCTGGGGTTACCATAGTCTCAGATGGTTGGACAGATATGAGGCGTAGACCATTGATAAATATCATTGCCACTTCCCCCAAAGGAGCAATGTTTATCAAGGCAGAAGACTGCTCAGGAGAGGTGAAAGATGCACAGTTCATTGCTGATGTTATTATAAAAGCTATTGAACAAATAGGGGCTAACAGGGTGGTGCAAGTTATCACGGATAATGCACCAGTTTGCAAAGCTGCAGGTTTAATTATTGAGGGGAGGTATGACCACATCTTTTGGACACCATGCATTGTCCATAATCTGAATCTGATCTTAGAGGAGATCGACAACAAAGTTTCCTGGATAAAGGAAGTCACAGGGGAAGCAAGGGAGATTATCAAATTCATCACCAACCACCACCAGTCTCAGGCCATATTTCGAGAGTACTCCAAATTGGAGTTGTTAAAAGTTGCTGAGACAAGATATGCCTCAAACTTCGTGATGTTGCGCCGCCTTGTTGAGGTTAAGCATGCATTAGTTTCTATGGTGGTGAGTCAACTGTGGATTGAGTGGAGACAAGCAGATTCAAAGCGGGGATCTATGGTGCGTAGATTGTGCCTTGATGAGGATTGGTGGAGCAAGGTAGATTTCTTGCTAAAGTTCACAACCCCTGCATTTGAGCTTCTCCGGAGTGCTGACACTGACCAACCTTTCTTGGGAGAGGTATATGATGGCATGGATTCCATGGTTGAGAAAACTATGGAAATCATTTCGCAGGAGTCTCCACAACTTCTGTTTGTTGATGATCATTTTGCTGGTTTGATCAAGAAAATCATTGTTGACAGGTGGAACAATTTCAATACACCATTGCACACTTTAGCACATGCTTTGAACCCCAAATTTTATGATGAGGAGCTTATTGCTAAAAGCAATGGGAAGAGGAAGGCACCCCATAAGGATAGAGAGGTGGCTACTGGGGTGAAAAAAGCACTAATGAGAATGTTTCCTTCTCATCTACATAGGGAGGTAAAGGAGGAATTTGCCAGTTTTGCTGCAGGAATAGATGATTATGCAGATATATCAGCTTTGGAGGAGAGAAGCACCATGAATCCAGTTAGGTGGTGGATTTGTCATGGAGCAAATGGTGTACATTTGCAAAGCCTTGCCATTCGTATTCTTTCACAAGTGGCAAGCTCTTCATCAACAGAAAGGAATTGGAGCACTTATGGTTTTATTCATTCTGTGAAGCGTAATAGGTTGGGCTCACAGAAAGCAGAGGATCTTGTTTATGTGCACTCCAACCTTCGCCTTGCATCTCGTAGGGGTCCAGAATACAACAATGGTCCTTCTAAAGAATGGGATGTGGATGCAGAAAATCCTGATTTGGATCTCTCTCTTGCTGCCCTGAATATTGAGGAGGATTCTGGAAGTGGAATTGGTGCATCATCTTCTTCAGCACCACCATCCACTGTTGAGCATTCTGCTGCTTCTATTTTTGATGAGGATTGTTATGATGAGGATTAGTCTTTTGTGACTTGTCTCTATAGTTCTTGCAGCCTTATAGTCTTTATTGTACTTGCAGCCTCATATACTAATATAAATAAAGGCTGATTTTGGATTTTCCAGTTCCTATATTTTTATTTTCATTATGTGATGACTCATGAGTAAATGTGATCATTGTGATGTAAATTTAATCTTAATGCTAAAATGTTTAAGTAAATGTATCATTAATGCTTTATGATTGCACATATATATATTAATAATTTTTAAATGTTTTTAATATATATATATATATATATATATATATATATATATATATTCGCGTTTCCCCGTTTCCAAAATTTGGGGAGGTCGCGTTTCGTTTCGCTTCCGCATTTCGTTTCGCTTCCCCGTTTCCCCGTTTCGTGCAACTTAGGTTTACAATATAACATGATGATCAGGCTGATGATGATAGCTGAACAGCATGGACACGTCAATCAGGCGCTATCCCTTTTGCAAAAAAAGGGGGTGTACTGCTATGGGTCATTGACACGTAGTGGTCAACACCGTGTACTATGATCGCTCCAAGCATATAGAGAACAGGTACCACTTTATATGGGATATAGTACAACGGGGAGCAAGAAGGCTCCATCACTCTGGGACTGATGTGCAGGTCGTCGATATTTAGATGAAGCCCCTGGGAAAGACCAAATTCTTAACTTTCCAAGAACGACTAGGAGTCGTCGAGAGACCCTCTCCTAAGGGTCCTGTATGATATGGACATTGAGCTCTGGGAGCTCCGGGGGGCTTGGGGGTACTTCTTGGAGCGATGAGAAACCATAGGGTGAATGGTTTAGCCTTCCCCTAGTGGTCTGCTATGTAAGCAAGATGAGTGGTTCATCCTTCTCCTACCGAGATACAATCATAGGGTGGGTGTTTCAGCCTTCCCCTAGTGATTTGTTGTGTACAGAGTTGTTCAGCCTTCCCCTGGGATACCCCTGGTGACATGTAGGCAGGATGAGTGGTTCATCCTTCTCCTGCTGAGACATCCTACCCATGCAATCTGAGACTCACGGGAAGTACCTCTCATCTAGACAATGAGTAGGGAAATGAGGATAGGGACCGTAGTAGTACTGATGGATGCATCGTGTAACTACCGTACTCCCTATGCTAGGATGATATTGATCTGGGATCAATTGGAACTGACTTCGCATTAGTAAGAGGTTTTTGACACACTCTGTATTGGAACTTATTTCGGATCAGTAAGAGTGGTATGATACACTCTATTTGGCACTGATTTCAGATCAGTGAGAGTGGTATGACACACTCTTTATTGAACTGACTTCGGGTCAGTAAGAGTGGTATGAGACACTCTCTTTTATATGGGACTGACTTCGAGTCAATAGAGGATGGTATGATACATTTTTTATCACTTTTTCTTCTTTATAGTTCAGCAGAGTAATGTAGGGCACTGATAGCTGAGATAGTACGGACTGGAAGATGGATTAGCAGATGGACTTCTCCATAGTTGAGAGGGAGTGTTAAAATTGCCAACTAGGGCCAAACTCCATAAGGGTCTTCTTATATATGGCAGCTAATATTTTTCTTGGATTCCTCTCGTCGAGAGGTGTAGGATTGATCTAAAGATCATCCGATTCCGACATGTATTCATGGAGATATGAATTTATTTGTGTTATGTGACAATTCGTCAAGGTCGGCCAGCAACCAAATTGCCCCCACCTGTCCTCAACGTTTTACTATAAATAGAGGTGGCCTTCAAGTCATTTTCACACACACTCTTGTGATCTCTCTTCATTTCTGTTTTGGGTTTTGATGAAGGAGAGATCTAGAGGGAGTGCCCTAGGCTCTACGCTGCCCTAATGGAGAAGCTCTAATGCTGCCCTAATGAAGCCCTAACGCTACCCTAATGAAGAAGCCCTTACATTGCCCTAGCAATCATGAAAGAAAGACCTCAACGCAGTCATGGAGGAGGCTTCTATAAGTGCAGCAAGGAGAAGTTCTAACGCTGTCAAATTTGCCCTAAATGCAAAGATCCTTATGTGACCTAAACGCTATCCTAGAGGAGTCATAGAAGACATCTAGGACGCAGTCAAGGAGAGTATCTTTGCAACAAGATCTGGCCTTCTATATGCTACTCAAAGCCGCAGTCAATGAGGGTTTATATGTTGTCATGAGCTGGTGTTCTAGCATGCCCTAGACACTGTCAAGGAAGAGATTTATATGTTGTCCAAGGAAGGGATCTAATCCGCAGTGTAAACGAAGTCAAGAGGCACTAATACACAGCCTAATCTAAGCGCCCTAATACATAGATTGATGGGGCTCCTATCTACCCTAGCTGCAGTCCAATAAGGAGCCGAGGAACGTGACAGAACTTCGGGGATTCATTGGCATTTGTACTTACTACCAAAAGTTCGTCAAGAGTTTCTCACAGCTTGTTGCACCCTTGACAGAACTGACGAGGAAGGGGGCATTCAATTGGTTAGATACAGCGCAGGGAGCCTTTGACAGGCTCAAGGAGGTTATGAGCAGCTGCCCAGTGCTTGCATTGCCGGATTTTTCGTAGCCATTTGTTTTGGAGTGTGATGTATCGGGAGAGGGGATCGACGCAGTGTTGATGCAGGGAGGTCACCCTATAGCCTTTGAGAGCTAGAAGCTCCTTCTACATGAGAGGTTGTATTCTATATACGACAAGGAGATGCTAGCCATTATGAATGCACTAGCCAAATTCTGGCAGTATTTAGTGGGTAACAGGTTCAGGGTGAGGACTGATCACAACAGCCTCAGGTTCTTTTTGGAGTAGAAACAGCTCTAGGAGAGGCAACAGAAGTGGATTAGTAAGATCCAAGCGTATGACTTTGACATTGAGTATGTCAAGGGTAAGAACAACGTGATAGCAGATGCCCTTTCACGTAGACCAGCCACGTTGTCTCTTATGAGCTTGGACACACACTGGAGGGCTCGACTCTTAGTAGAATACTCCAAGGACAGATTTGCATGTGAGGTTCTGGATGGGTAGGTGGCAAATGACAGGTACAGGGTTATCGATGAGATCATCTACTATAGGGACTGGATCTTCTTGACTAAGGCATCTCAGCTCAAGAAGAAGATACTTCAGGCATCACATGATTCACCATTGGTCGGCCATCAAGGGTTTACCAAAACCTACAGGGCCATAAGAGAGAGGTTCTCATGGAAGGGCTTCAAGGAGGACCTACTCCAGCATATCCGAGAGTGTGATATTTGCCAGAGGAACAAGGGAGAGATGAGCCATCCCGCAAGATTATTGCAGCCTCTTCCCATTCCGGAGGGGAAATGGGAGAGTATTTCGATGGACTTCATCACAGGGTTGCCCATGGTGCAGGACATGGATTGTATCTTTGTTGTCGTTGATTGACTGAAAAAGTACGCACACTTTTTCGCCATATCCGCACACTACACAGCAGTGCAGGTGGTTGAGTTGTTCTTCAAAGAGGTCTTCAGGCTACATGGTCTTCCTAAGACCATCATTAGTGACAGGGACAGCCTTTTCATGGGCGGGTTTTGGCAGGAGCTTTTCCGATTGGTGGGGACGGAGTTGACACTGAGTACCAGTTATCACCCACAGACAGACAGGCAGACGGAGATAGTTAACAAGTGGCTGGAGGGCTACTTGCGTAACTATGTCAGTGGGCAGCAGCGAGTATGGCTGGAGTGGCTGCATCTGGGGGGGTACTGCTACAACACTACACATCACATGTCCATTGGTATGTCACCATTCTATGCTTTGTATGGATATCATCCTTTATCTTTTGCTGACGTGATGTTTGGTGCTAGCAAGGCTCCAAGAGCCAAGATTTGAATCCAAGAGAGTCAGGATATCCTCCGAGCTCTCAAGGATAATATGGCTATAGCGCAAAACCAGCAAAAGTTGTATGCTAACAGGGGTCGGGTGGAGAGACAGTTTGAGGTAGGGGACTTGGTCTACCTACGATTACAACCATACCGACAGTCGTCACTGGAGCAGAAGGGAGCTGATAAGCTCAAGCCCCGCTTTTATGGACCATACAGAGTGATACGTAGGATTGGACAGGTTGCGTATGAGTTGGAGCTGCCCCAAGGCAGCAAGATTCATAACATTTTTCATGTATCATCCCTAAAGAAGGCATTGGGGCAGCAGGTGACAGTGATAGATGAGCTACCACCCGCGGATGATGAGGGGCATTTGGTGTTGCAGCCAGAGGCTATTATTGATACCAGGGAGAGGCAGCTATGGAGCAAGACGGTCCGGGAATTCTTGGTGAGGTGGAAGAATTTACCGGATGAGGATACCACTTGGGAGAGTGAGGAAATTTTGCAGCATCCATCACTTCAATTGGTTGAGGACAAGCAACATTTTGCCAGGGGAGACTGTAATATTCCTAATTATCCATGGCTAATTGGAATATTCGATTTTGCTCAATTTTGCCTTCTATAGTTATTTATGAATAAAAAGGTGAGGAAAGGGGGACATAACTCACTTTATGAATAAAGTCACTCCCAAGTAGCACAATGTTGTAACTTAAAAGGGGAGCCAAGGGGGCCCAAGGACCACGTAGAGAAGGGGCCCACGTAGACACTTGGAGGGACTGCGCAGATGGAGAAGGAACACGTGGCAAGAGAAAGGCTATGTTGGAGGAGGTGGGCCTTACGGTTTTGAGAGAGACCAACGCTATAAAGGAGAGAGGAGCCTCCTCATTTTGATCATTCGATTATGTTGCATTTGAGCTAGTCACTCCGACTTAGAGCACACTAGCTATTTAGCCTGTCTGAAGACCTGTTTAGTGCATCGAGTGTCTCTGTTTGGAGATCTCACCCTTAGCCCCGGGGAACTTCGAGTACCTGCTCGGGCAAAGTAGCTTCAACAGTATTTTGCAGGACGAGCGATTTCTAGAGCTGAGGAGGAACTGAGCATTTTGATGACTGCGCAGTCTTGAGAGGGGAGGACGCAGTCTCTTTTGGTCGGAGCTTCGGACTAGGTTTGTGTGGAGGATTTGAGCTTGGAGATTGAGCAAGGGATCAACCCTTGCATATTGGAGGATTTTGGCAGAGTTTCAGGTAGAGTTTTGGAGGATTCTCTTCAGGGGCAGCTCAGAGCCTTGAGAAATTGTGTATATCCCCAAGGGGGTGATTTTTAGGGGTCAGCTATTTTAGAAAAGCTTTCTGGGCTTTTCTAGGTTTATTGGGCAGAGGCTGATTCCAGAGTTTCAGAATTTTCTAAGGAGGGGAACAGCCCCGAATCCTCATTTGATTCCAGCAGTAGCAGCAGCACAGCAGTTCTCCGGCCGTTTGGACGCAGTTCAAACTTCAAAGAGAGGCCATTTCCTTACCATTCTGAGTGTATTTCTTCACTTGCCTTATGCAAGTCGAGGTGCCATCTTTCTGATCACCTCTCATACTCTTTCCATTACTCAGTATGATAAAATGGCTTAGCATTTCTCTCTGCATTTCTTGAGTATCTGCTTATATTCCATGTATACATTATTGTATGTTGCACTACTGTTATTTCTCTGGTTGGAGTTGCTTGTGTTTGAAGGATATCTTTGATAAGGGATATTACAATTTTGGTATGGCGTCTTTGAATTTATGTGTTGTAACGTTGCACCATATCTCCGTGATCACACTTTCTTATCGTGGCTTGGTCTCGTAACACAGTTCAGACATTTGACTCCTCTGCGTCTTGCTTACAGTGTATGATGTCCCTATTTCTTGTCTTACAGTTGTATTAATGTTTAGTCTTACTATGAGTAAATAAGTTCACACTCTCTGTGGTTTCCACTTAATACTTTGGCATGATTACAATTTCACATATAATTACACTTTTGTGTGGTTACAGTCTTGCAATCATTCCAATCTCATTGCATAATTCTCATTGTTTAATGTGTGTCCAATTATCATGTTGTAACTCTTGGATTATTTTTGTATCTCCACTTCCCTATTTAGTATGACTCAACAATGATATATGTATGCTGTATGGATAACTCTATCGACCTCTCAGTTATGGTTGGTTTGTCACCTTAGTTAAGGATCATTTGGCAATACAATATATATATATATATATATATATATATATATATATATATATGAGATCACAGTTTAGCACTGTCATCTCAGTTCTGTTTTCTATAGAGTTTCATTGGCATTTCAATCTAGTGACATGTACAACAGTATTGGCATCTCAGTCACGTGATATATATGGCAGTATTGGTGCGTGAGTCCAATGATATGTATGGCATTCTTGGACCTCAGTTCAGTTACTTTGTATGGTATATCTGACATCTCGGTTCACTCATATATGGCAGCCTTGCAGCTCAGAGTGAAGCAAACAAAGTACCTTCTTCAGATTAATTACTCCAAAAGACTTGGAATATAAAGATATCCATTGAGGATACTAATATATATTAAAAATGTACGAATAAGATTGATACAAATGAGAGTGAGAGGCTTGCTTATAAACCAAGCAAGTGTCTCTTCATGGAGAGTCATGTCACATTTAGACATGACTCTTCAACCTAATTACTAATTAACTAATCATTATATATGATTATTATCATTTAAAATATTTTACATTATTTCCTATATATTTATTCATAACATTGCCTTCCTCTTCAAAAAGTTTTGTCCTCAAAGCTTGTCGATGAAAATGGCTTGATCTCTTTTTCGATTTCGAATGTCTTCTCATCTTGGAACGATCATCTTTGTCGATACAATTGATATGATCTTCTAAGTGACAAACAAAATTGTCACACTCAGAAGGGATCAAACCATCCTAGATTAATCTACTGTGGAATATTCTGATCATTGGAATTTTGTAACGACTTGGCATGACTGGATTGAGGTTACATCACTATTCTCTGGAACATCAGTTTGTTGTTTCTGGTCTGAATGCTCCCGATACGTAGCTTGGTTGAGTTGTCTACTCTCGTGATTCAGATGTCGATAGGGAACCTTTTGGGTTTGACTTTGCCTTATTAGGTGTGTGGAAATTTTTTGATTTCCTTCTGGTGCTACGGTTTTTGAGTTAGGTACATAATCTTCGTTTGGAATTTTCATCCTCTGGATTGTAACATGTGAATGTGTTTTTTCTTCCACTATTTGATCTCCTTGAGTTTTGTTATTGACTGGTTCAATATTAATTTCTCTTTCTTCCACTTGGACTGAAGATTTCGACACTTTTTCCATGATAAGTTCTTGTAATTTGTTTTTCAATGATTTCTTACCATCCTTAAGTTTCTTAATTTGAGTGAGTAGACTTTGATTATGGTTTTTGAGACGAAAAAGTTCCTCATTTTCTAAGTCAATTTTATTTTGGTATTCAAGCTTCTCATCTTTTAAACACTTGATTTGTTCTAATAACCTTTGGTTAAGGTTCTTTAAGCATAAACTTTCCTCTTCTTTTCCTGATAAACTTTCGTTGAATTTCTTTTCAGAAATTTCCTTTTCTTGTTCTAACTAGTGTTTCTTAGCTTTACATTTTCTTACTTGTGTAAATAACTTCTAATTATGCTCCTTCAAACATGAATTTTCCTTATTTTTGTTGGATATGACTTCTTCAAGCTCTTTGTTCTTCTTTGATACTATTTCTGGATTTTCTTGAAACATTAGTTTCGAAATATCCTTAAGATCTTTTGTTGAAGGCATTATCAGTTTTGATTTTTTTGTCATGTCTTGGAACGTTACCATCTTCTTCTTGTAAGGGAACATCAAGAAAAAAAAATTGCGTTTAGAATGAATGTACCTAATTCCTTGAACCAAGGTCGACCAAAAATTATGTCAACCTCTTTCTCAAGCATAGTTACGACATAGAATTGGGATATGTACTCATAATGATCAATTGTCACTTGCAAATCATTATTTTCATATTTTTTCTGCCAAAAAAATCTTCTCGTTCGCCTATATTCGGCTCTAGAATTAATGGCTGATTGGCCAACTTAATATTAATGTAATTATCCCCAATGTTTGCATTAATAGTGATGCTAACCTCTTTCCTTTGGATACACCCTTTTAATGTAAATAATTTAAAATTTACAATTGGAATACCTTTACAAGAGAACTTCCTTCTTTTATTTTCGAATTAGGCTCCATTTTGTGCTTTTTCAGAATGAGGTTTAGAGAGGTTTAGGGTGTAAAGATAACCCCTTTTTGTTGATTTGGGGTAGCATCGAATGTGCTCTAGCCTTGAAAATTGGTGGAAAGGCTAAAGCACATGAGATCTCTAAGACCCAGAAATGGTTTGGGCAGATTCTAACCGATTTCGAAGATATTAAAATAATTAATATTTCTAATGGTTTCCTAAGTCTAAACTTAGGAAAAATAAAATATTAATGGGTATTAATATAAAACTGGGTTAGAGTGTTCCAAAAGTCATGGATCAAGCCAAATCTAATCTTAGCCGTTGATTAGAGATCTAATCTCGACCATTGATGGACAAACGAGAAAAGTATAAGACAAGACTTGAGGGTCAGTTGGAGAACACACCAGAGTGATCAGTCATTCATTTTTCTAGAGCGGGGTTGCTAAGAAAACGTGAATCAGTGATCAACAGTAAGGGGCAGTGAGTACAAGGCAGAGAGGCAAGGACAATATTGGGAGACTAGCACAGAAGCAAAGAGAACCAAAGCAACAGTCAGCCCAGGCTACGCAAAGCCCAGTAGAGGAAGCGCAGAGGCTACAAAGACTGTGTCATCCACGTAAAGGGCAGAGGGACTGACACAGAGGCTCCCAGAGGCTGCGTAGTGCCTCAGAAGGCTGACGCAAAGAGTCTTGGGGCTGACATAGGTCAGCAAGGGGCTAACACAGGTCAGCAAGGGGCGACACAGGTCAACAAGAGGCTGACACAGAGGCCAGAAGGGCTAGCGCTGAGCTTTAGTTGTTTTGGAGAGGGTTTCGCGGGACAGGTTTTCTAAATACCTGTTTCCGAATATAGAGGTATTGTTGTCGTATATTTTTCTCTATCGGGTGAGCCAATTTAGGCACCTAGTTGTACTTAGATAAACCGCATAATAATATAACCCTCCGAATTGTTGCATCAGTTTTCCCGCATTGGGTTTTCCGAGGACATTGGTCCAAAAATAACGGTGTCACTTGTGTGCTTGTTTTCTTTCAATTGATGATCTGCAGATGTTGATACTGTACTTGTGTTAATTATTAGTATTTACATGGTAAATAACTTGTTAAGTAATTAAACAAGTAGGTGAAATAAACCAAATAGTACAGGAAGAATTTCTAATGGGTTAGACTTAGAAATTCCAACATGGCATCAGAGCATAGTTGTAAATCACAGGAAAACTAAATGCATCAACTTAGCAGAGCATTTGCAGTAGATTCAGTTGTCCCGAGTGACAGAGTTGATCCTTGTAGAAAGCGACAGAGGAAGGACTGACGCAAAGGGACTGCATCATCAGTCTGGGCCAGAGAGAGGCAGCGTAGAGGCTGAAGAGGGCAGAAACATGCTCATGCAAAGCCACGCAGAGGCCAGGTGGGCTGACGTAGTTGGTTGAGGGAGTTGTTTTTCCGGTGTTGAGATTGCGCAGAGCCAAGAGGCTCAATCCTTCAGTTGTTGGGGCATAGGAGGCTATGGGTAGTTTGGGAGTGAAGTTGGTCAGGTACTGTGGTCAGAACAGTACCTAACAGGGCAAGACCAAGGTGGAGGGAGTTGCTGCAGAGGCGGATTTCTAGCCAAGGAATCTGGATCAGTGTTGCAATTGCACAGACGATCGGAGTGGGGCAACCTGACATTGACAGAAGGATTTCCAGGAGGGAAATCAAGACTTAGAGGGAGTCCAGAAGAGAACTTCCATACGGGAAGTAGAGAGACTCAGCAAGAGTCGAATCGAGAAATTCCAGACGGGAAGTACAGAGACTTAGTAGGAGTCGAACAGAGGACTTCCGGGAGGGAAGTAGAGAGACTCGGAAGAGTCGAAAGAAGAGCAACGAGATGGCCGTGAATGGGCTGAGAGATCAGGATAGGCTGGACGGAGCATCCAACTTTGTGGTCTGGAAGGCCAGGATCTTGTCCATTCTAGACAGACATCGCCTCAAGGGCTTCGTCATGAGAGTGATAGCTGTTCTAGTTAACTCAGTAGCTAATGAAAGGTACGAGGAGGCAATGGCGAAGGCTAAATGCATCATCCTTGATGGGGTCAAGAATCATGTGGTACCACATATTGCCGAGAAGGAAACGACAAAGGAGATGTGGGATGCCTTGAAGACATTATACCAACATACTTATGTGTAGAGGAAGATGTTGCTAGAGAATCAACTAAGGGCATACCAAATGCAGAAGGGAGAGAATATAGATGTCTTCCTCAGTTGCTTGAAAGAGATCCGTGACCAGCTAACTTCACTAGGGGCCATGCCAGATGAGGAATTGATGGTGAAGACTACACTGAACGCAATTTCCGAGGATTGGGAGGTATTTGTCCAAAGCATATTGGGTAGGACGAGTCTTCCAGATTGGGAAGAACTGTGGGTAGCTCTTTGTCAAGAAGAGATTAGACGGTTGACCAAGGGGGGAGTAGCGGAAAAGGAATCAGGATCAAGAAGGAGGAAGAAGAGAATGCGGCTCTAGCATCTGCAGGAAAGCAGGAGAAGAGGAAGAAGAAGGACCTCTCCAAGGTCAAGTGCTTCCATTGTGGGGAACTGGGTCATTTTGCGAACCAGTGTCCTAGGAAGAAGAGCAAGGGAGAGGCTTCGGACTCGAAGGCAGTGCCTGCAAAGGCGAAGAAAGAAGTCGAGGAGGAGGATGATTGTGCCATGAGTGCTCATGTGCCACTTGAGAAGAAGTGGGGAGACATCGAGCTGTAGTCAGGAGGACTACAGGTGATGAGGGGCAGGATCCTTGAGGTACCCAACCTCTTGGATTATACCTTGCTATGGGAGCCCTGAAGAGGAGTAGTAGGACTGGCAGATGTTGGTAGAAACGGATGCGGATGGAGTGGCAGAAAGTGCTACAGTGCAGGAGTCCTGGGACAGTGCAAGGGTAGCAGGATGCAACAATGCGAGAGGCATGGGAGTGTTGCACCAGTGCAGGTTAGCACAAAGAGGTGTGCAATGGTGCGAGATGCAAGGAGGTGTTGCAGTATCGCAGAGGTCAGTAGAGGGAGCACTTGTTAGCGACAGAGGCAGCTTCAACATCAGGAGTGTTTCTAGCCTGACAGGAATGTCAAAAGTTGGGTGGATCAGTTATTCCTTCTCAGTAACTGATTTGCAGTGCAGTAGCAGTATGCAGTAGCACGATGCAGCATGATGAGAGGGGATGCAATGCTAGGAGGATGGACTAGCAGCAGCACGGATGCAGAGCGAGCTGTCGTACCGATGCAACAGTGGCAATGGCAGGGCCATGGGCAGTAGTACATGATGCAACAATGGAAAGGATGTTGCGCATGGAGGCCTAGCATCAGCACAGAGACTGGTGCTGGATAATCAGGGTGATACTCAGTGTGGAGTATTACTAGAGCACAGTCCTCGCTAAGAGGGAGTGTTGATTTGGGGTAGCATCGGATGTGCTCCAGCCTTGAAAATTGGTGGAAAAGCTAAAGCACATGAGATCTCCAAGACCCAGAAATGGTTTGGGCAAATTCTAACCGGTTTGGAAGATATTAAAATAATTAATATTTTTAATGGAGTTCCTAAGTCTAAAGTTAGGAAAAATAAAATATTAATGGGTATTAATATAAAACTAGGTTAGAATGTTCCAAAAGTCATGGATCAAGCCAAATCTAATCTTAGTCATTGATTAGAGATTTAATCTCGGCCGTTGATGGACCAATGAGAAAAGTATAAGAGGAGGCTTGAGGGTCAGTTAGAGAACACACCAGAGTGATCAATCATTCATTTTGTTGGAGCGGGGATGCTAAGCAAAAGTGAATCAGTGATTAGCAACGAGGGGTAGTGAGTACAAGGCAGCAAGGCAGGGACAATACTGGGAGACCAGTACAGAAGCGGAGAGAGCTAGAGCAGCAATCAGTCTAGGCTAGGCAGTGCCCAGCAGAGGCAGCGCAGAGCCCAGAGAGACTGTGTCATCCACACAGAGGGAAGAGGGAGTGACACAGAGGCTCCCAAAGGCTACGTAGTGCCTCAAAGGGCTGCGCAGAGAATCCTGGGGCTGACGCAGGTCAGTAGGAGGCTGACGTAGAGGCCAGAAGGGCCAGCGCTGAGCTTCAATTGTGCTGGAAAGGGTTTTCCCCCTTGTGGGGTTTTTCCCTAGTCCCTGACCAAAACATGGTGTCCCTATTTGTGCATGCTTTTCTTCTAATGTTCCTTTTATTGTTCCATTGCATTGTTGACAATATTCTTCTTTCTATATAATTGCTAATAATGCTTAAATGCTATGGGGTGAGATAATATAAATGGTGGAATGCAATTATCTAAAGCAAAGAACAAACATCCCTAAGAAAAATTAACACTTATCCCATCTTTGAAGATTGAAGGACGCATAGGTCAAAACATTAGGGCACACAAATTAGTTTGCTCTAGTCTTTGAGCATAAATCAACTCCATTTCTCTCCAATTTTGTTGTTCATTGACCCCATATGCCCCAAAAATATATTGGCAAGCTAAGGCACTAATCTTCTATCCCCCATCACCCTTTTTTCTTGCAATCATTTAAATTTTTTTGTTGGGATTTTACTCTATTGGTGATTCCTTGGTTGTGTGTGTTTTGGGACCCTTCCTTTTCAACTCAAACCAAGAAACTGTCCAAAAGAACCATAGCAATCCTATCCACCATAAACCCTAATGATTCAATCCTCTGATTGGTGGTATTTGAAGTAGAAGCCTTAGAGCACTCTTCACTTGGCTTGACAGGGGCATTAGATCCCTAAGATCTACTAGGGAGAACCCCCTTTGAGCTGGAGGAGAATTGGCCAGAACTGAGAAGAGGGTTGGTGAGGTGACAGCTAACACTCTCTTGAGTACAAAAGATATTGCACTTGAGATTTTGATCTTTATCTCGAGAAGTGAGGGATTTAATTGAAACATGCCTCATTTCTTAGCTTTAGTAATCCTATTAGGGGTAACCCCCTTGAGCTGGAGAAGATCCAGCCTAAAATGAATAGGATAGGTTACATTGTGACAGTGATGACCATCCTAGTACTAAGTAGTTCCCTCTCAGGTTGCACCTTGTGGATAAGGGTTTTTATCATTATGTGCAAGTTGGGGAGGTAACATACCTCAAATTAATAAAGCATGAGCTATTCAAGATCATGAAACCAAATGGATTAAGAGGTGTCAAGATATCTAGACATTTTAACTCACCTTTTAGGACTAGTATGTTTAGACAGTTGGTGCATAATTAGAGTCGACCAACTTAAAACAGACTTCATGACTCAGGTTAATAGATAGCTGCTGTCTGATTTGTCATAAAACAGAGACTGCCAACCATGTATTTTGGAATTGCAGACTTGCCAAAGCATTGTAGGAATAGGTTACCAATGAATATCAACTTCCTTTCTAGCCCTTTTCAGTAAAAGGGATCATTTTCTGGGGAAAATGGACAACTATAAATGGTAGAAGAATATCGAACATCATAAGGTTTACAGGTATATATTTTCTATGGAAAAGGCAATGTCATGCAACATTTGACGGGAATGCTTTCTCTTTTGATTTAGGTGGGATAAGAGCCTTTAATACAGAGCTGGCAGCCCACATTTTTATCAAATTCCATTAGGCTGTAGACTCTTCTAATATCGGGTGGATATCCAAGAATTCCTTTTTGACCTAAGGAGGGAAAGAAAATATAATTGCAACCTGACCCAATGATGCAGGACTAGATGTATCTTTTATCATTCAATAATCTAAATATATGACGCATTTCCAAAACAAAAATTGACAAATTAACAAATTATATCAGTCAGCTTCCAATCTTAACCATATGTTCATGCATACGTATTTGTTTGTGTGTGTGTGTGTGAGAGAGAGAGAGAGAAAGAAAGAGACCTTAGCCAAAGAATTATTATAGCGACTCATGTATCCTGGAAAGAGATTAAACCGCCCTTTCTTCGATGCCACAGAATCAGGATTTGTATACTTCCCAGTCAAAGCCCCACCAGCCAATGGAGAATATGCCAAAAGACCAACATTGCAATGTTGAGGCATGCACACCTCCACCAGATCAACTGGATTGACAGATTATCTTAAGTCAGGAAAAGAAATAAAATTATCCTGATTAAAAATAAGGCATACATATTTACAAATCAGAAACCTTGTTGGATGTTTTATATGCTTTTATAGAGGGTGAGTATCCTAGCAAATATACACACAGCGTACGAAAAACATTTAGCTATTTATAATGGATAAAAGACATGTCTATTCAATAAATAGAAACTTCTAAGCTGACAAACTTGCTCCCCCTGGCACATATGGCACCCCTTGGCTCCTCCACTGTCTAGTAGAAATAAACAAGCCTTGGAGCTCATTCAACACACAACAATTATATCATCTTCTGGTCTAAAGTGTGAATGGTCTCAAGAAGCCACAGGAACAAGGGTTTATGGTCTTTTTGTGAAGGGAGAGGGGCCGAGTTTGTGTAGAATACTGTGCTGGCTATAGGAGACTATTCTTGTCCAAGTTAGGGCTTAAATCCAAGCTCTATATCACCAAAGTATCTGTCTCTATGTCCTCCGAATCTTAGCTAAAATCCTGTGTGGAGAAAGGGAGGGTCGAGACCCTTAGAAGTGCTCTCATACCTCTATGATAAGACCTCATCATATCTATGATATTGCAGGATAGTCGAGCCCTAAATTGGAGTTGGCTTGAGGTCATATAGCACTGGAACAGACCTATGTCTAAGGGTCAAATTTGCTTGTGAAGCAGCATAGGAGATAAGGACAATTTGCTAGGGAAAAGCGCAGGATTTGAGGTGGTTTGGAGGATAGAATTAGGGCTGACACATCAGCTATAGGAAGCCCTAACCAAGCCCGAAGCTTTAGAGACAAAGCGTGCACAAGGCTGAGTTTTTATGAGCAGAAATTAATGTCGTCAAAGGTATGTAATTGTATTCTCAAGTTGATGATTTTCCAGGTAGTTTAGGTCTAGGTTGGACAGGTCTATGGTAGTTTGTATACAGTATGGGGGGTTGTATGAAATTTGTTAGGAGAGCCCTAATCTGATAGACAATAAAGGGCAGTTAGTGAGCAGACCTGAGAAGTCCTAAGGGTTGATCTAAGGGGCAGTCAAGAGGGCTAGTTATCAAGCCCTAGTTTATTGAGTTGGAGTCATTTTCAATGTTCCACGGGGACTCGCCCCCCCCCCTAGGGGTCTAGTTTCCTCGCTCCCCCGCGCTCCGGGGACTTGGGGACTAGTAGGGGACGTTTCCCCACGCTCCCAAAATGGAGGAAACTCGGGGGGACTTGCCAAGGAAACGTTTCCCTTCCCTGAGGGGACGTTTCCCCACGCTCCCAAAAAAATGGCCTTGCTTATAGTTTATGATTTAATAGACCTAAAGTGGTACAAAGCTACTCATGTTCTGTATGGGGATAATGTCTTGTGTTGTCTTTTGGTTTCAACAAGCATTATTTTAGAGGGTCAGTATCATGGAAATTTGTTGGACCATATAGCACGTACATGAATTTTCCCTTTTAAAACTTCTCCTTTTTTCTCAAGTGATGGCTAGATTACAGTGGGAGATAACTGGAGTGACAGGCAAAGAATATGAGACATTCAGTTTGTGTTGTTAATTTGCATGACATTTGACATACAAACTATGGAAGCAGCACCTATGTCATGTGGGAAATAATTGGGTGGACTATAGACTAACATGTGTTTACTGCAAGCATGACAAAATACTATGGGCAACAAGAAATCTTAGGAACTTTCGTTATATATGAATTTATACAGTTACAAAATTTACATAGAGCACAGTGGCTCAGCTTGAATTCTCAGGTCTGAAAATTATTTTCACCCCTGAAATACACTGCTAATTTGAAGTTTGAACTGCATGGCATTGCTCTAATAAGGTAGACAAATTATCCATGCCATCGTTGGTCACCCAAGTTGGTTCGCAGATGGTCATCCTGCAGTCAATGTCATTTGATAGTAAACTGTCAGAAACTCTTTCATGTGATCTTCTCATCTCTCCTGGAACTAAAACTCTTCTTTCAGCATATGGTGTACTGTCTATATTATATATAATATAACAAACTTTCTAGCTGTTGGATCCAATACAGCTGGACAACCCATTGTAGTTGCCCCTTATACTGCCAATGCAGTGTTCCTGATCTGTTCATTTACCTTTTCACAGAATTCAGTGGCTACCTTATCAAGCTGAAGCTCTCCCTTTGTCTGACCAAAATCTAAATTAGAATTTGACCAAGCTGAATTAGAATTTTAAATTTATTATTTTATATGATATTATAAATTTGGATAATGTCAAATGATATTCATATCAATGATCATGCTTTGCAGCTTTTCCATTCAAACCAAATTGTCATAGTGGACTCAATTAATAAATTATATTTTATATTTATAAATTTTTAAGACCCTGACGCTCCCCCACGTTTCCTAAAAAATGGTAGGGAGCTTTTGCATAGGCCGCTCCCGCGCCCCCTCGCTCCCTCGCCCCCTCGTCCCGGAACCTTGGTGGAACATTGGTCATTTTCAGTGATGTATATCACAGTGTCCTTATGGCAGTGATGTATGCCAGTGTTCTTATGACAATGATGTCTAGCAGTGTTCTTATGACAATGATGTATGACAGTGTCCTTATGATAGTAATGTATGGTAATGACAATGATGTATGGCAGTGTCCTTATGACAGTGATGTATGGCAGTGTCCTTATGACAATGATGTATGGCAATGTTCTTATGAGAATGATGTATGCCAGTGTCCTTATGACAGTGATGTATGGCAATGACAGTAATGTATGGTAGTAATACTTATGATTGTGATGTACAGTGATGTATGGTAGTAATACTTATGATTGTGATGTCATAAATACTTGACAGAGAAATGTGCTACTTGTGACAGTGATATGGAGGCAACCTTATGGTTTCATTTGTTGGTCACTAGGAAACCTATCAGAGGTTTTGTGGAAGGCCTTGTGAATGCCTCTCAGATATACTTGTTTGTTGCCATCTCATAAGGATCTTGCAAGATCCAAGGTTGGCGCTAGGAGGCCTCATGTGATTGATGTTGAAAGATTTGTGTCTCATTATAATTATACTTTGTATCTCAAGTTCTCAACTAAACATTTGATGTATCTAAGAAGAAGAAGAATTGATTCTAGGTTCTTCCCCTTATGGGGTTTTGTCCTGGTCTCTGACCAAAAATCCTGTTGTGTTTATTGTGTATGCTTTTCTTCTAATGTTCCTTACTGTTCCGCTTCATTGTTAATGTTAATGTTCTCTCTATATAATTGCTTATAATGATATGGAGTGAATGTAATGTGAAAATTGATGGACAAGTTTAAATATGCAATCATCTATAGCAGAGAACTATTTAACCCATAAAACTTTAACACCCTTTAAGATGAAGAAATTTATTGCTCATTAGGGTTGGGACATACAAGAGTTCCTTTCTTCAGATAAAGTATTAAATACTTGAGGGACTCAATGATGGCTAATGAGGGGGTAGAACTCATGTTAGGCTTTTGCCCATATGTTAAATAAACATCCCTGTCATCTTTTGCATTTTACATTTTTCTTTCATTGTCACTTCCTATGCTTTTGTCTTTCTTTTAGTTGCATCAAGTTTCAACCTCCTAGGCTATGTTATCGGGCCCAGACTCAAGGATGAGAATGAATGGTCCAATCCCAATGACCAACAACCCAAAGAATGGAGATGAATAATAGGAAGAGATGGAGAGCAGTAGGTATGGATTACCTTGGGCACACTATATCAATTAATGCTTCCCCAATAGTGCCCTTCATAAAACCCTAAGGCCACAAAGAAGGTTCCACTTAACTAGAGTCAAAGATTAACCTCCCAGGTGAAGTAAGAGAACAAGAATACAATCAAGATCAGTCAATTATCCATATTTTCTCCGTTATCTGCATTAGTATTCCCATAACATTATGTGAAACCACATGATTGCGAAATGTTGGAAAATGTAACTAGTTTCGGTCTTCATAATTGTCATTGTACTCATGTCATTATGTATATCGTATGTAACAAGCAAAAGAAGAAAGAAAATTTATTATTTTCAAGCATGGGTTTCATGCTTCTTTTAATTGGTCAACTAGGTTAATCATTGTTGATTTCTAGTAGCATAGGATGTTTTCTAAGCCTCAAAATTCGCAGAGAGGCTACGACACATGTATTCCATAATACCCATAAATCGTTTTGGGAAATTACACATGGAAACAGTTTTATTAAAATAATTAATTATTTTTAATGGGTGCCTAAGTCTAAACTTAGGAAATTAAAATAATCAAGGGGTATTAATTAAACTAGGGGTGAAACTTCTAGAAGAAGATGAGGAGCAAGTCGAAATGATCTGAGCCATTGATTAGAATCTAATCTGGGTCGTTGATTACTCAACGAGAAGATAATAAGAAGGACTTCGATAGGCGTTTGGAAAACACATCAAGTGAGAGATCAGAGATCGATTTTCTCAAGAGAGCGATGCAACAGTTGCCAGAGAAGTGATCGAGGTAATTTCTTGCAGTGATGGGCAAGGATAGTTTCCGGAGGAAGTTTTCCTAATCCAGAGAGTACAAGGCAGGGAAGGCAGAAAGACGTCCAGAGAAGTTGGCATAAGGCCACGAAGAGCTACGCTGTGGCAGTGCAGAGCTTCAAAGGGAGATCAAAATTCTAGTGAGGAATAGTTGGGATCTAATGCCGGAACCTCGATGTGAGACCGGGAGGCCAGAGGGCTGAAGTTTCTAGCTAGTAGAGAATCGATAGGAGGTGCAATGCAGTGCCAGCAGTAGTGACACAGTCACTGCGTTGGTGTGACGCATTACTACGTAGAGGCAGCGCAAAAGCTCATCCCTAGCGCAGATCAATGCCATATCTTCCAGTGATAGGGTGAGTTCATCCCACTACCCTTTGTTGAAGGAAATGTAGCTAGGTTCAATCTTCATAAATGTACATTTGATATTTGTACTTATTCAAGAAAAAAAATATTATTTTTATAATATATGTCAATGAGTTTCTTTCTCATTGAAATAGGTCTAGCACTATTTAAAGTGCTAAAGCTGAGTCAAATAGTCAAAAGAATTATGTTGAAGATCTTAAGGGCATGTTACACCATGTATAAATATATATTAAAGTCAAACGGAAAACCTCCAAGCAAATTCAAGTCTACTCCTGTGCAATGGCACCATCAAGAAGCTCCTACAAGCATGCTATGCCACCATGGAAACTATCCGAAGTCTGCTCAACAAATCAACCTCCTAGCAGTCCTCAAGTTGGCCTACAAACAAGGTGACGAGTCAGCCTTCTAATCTGCCTAAATGGAGGGACGAACCTCTATATATAAAGGTTGTCCACTCCTCTATAATGCAATCAATCATCTCTGAAATCTGCGAAGGAAGTAGCCGAGATAAAGTAAAGGGAATCAAGTATATAAGGGTCTCCTAGGTGCAGCAAAGTAAGAAGGAAGGACTGCGAAGGTGAAGGATTGTTTCCAGGGCTAGAAACAGTAACATGTGTGAGGATAAGGAAGACAAACTGCGGTTTTAGAAGCAACAAGATTTCAGTGCAAGATTCGTTGGTATTTGGGCTAGTCACTAGGCCTACAAGGCCTCCCAAGTCAAGCGAAGAAGTCCCTCTCTCTAGCGAAGGAAGAAAGACCCTAATTCACTAAGGGTACTCTCCACACGTGGAAAACTAGGGTAGTAGAACAGCAGAACAATCATACACTCAAGAAGGATCTCGGTTGGTCAAAGTTGAAGTATACTTGAGCAAGGGATAGAAGAGGAACACCTCATCTAGAAGACTCACTCAAGGAAGGTCTATCTCTAGACAAGAATCATAGTAAGAGAACGAAGTGCCGGAAGAAGGAGGACGAAGTGTCAAAGAACAAAGTGTCGGAAGAAGTGCCAGGAAATAAGGTGCAGAAAGAAGGAAGGACTTGACTTGTGCTTGGAGGATATTCTTGTCAAGGGTCTAGGGTTTGGCATTGATCAATAGAAGCTTCAATAAGAGAAATTCACTAAAGGGTTTTCCTCTCAAGAGAAGAGAGGTTCTGGCCCTGTAGAAAACCAACATCTTGTGTTCTTGGTTTTATGTTTTGGTAGCAGTTTGATGAAGTACACATATATGCATTAATAATAAGAAGAAGAAGATTAAGATAACAAGAAAAGTAAAAAGACTCCACAAATTGCTATCAAGTAACGAAGAATCACACTACACCACTTTGCCCTAGATTCTTCAACACCTTTTGCCCAGTTAGATCTCTATATAGGATTGTTAGTTTGGGCATCCAAAGAACTATATTCAGAAAACTGCTGCTTAATGATACAAACCCTCAGCTGCTACACTAGTTTTCCCACAGTGGGTTTTCTGGGGGCATTTGTCCAAACACAACGGTGTGACTTTTGTTGTGTATTTCTTCTTGCTCAATTCTTGTTTCCGCATATAATTTAATTAGTGAAGGTTGTAGTGTATTGGTTTCAATATTTACCATAGAATATAGTAAATAATTTGTTCAGTTATTTAACAAATAGAAGAAAATTAATTAGTTGTTGCAGTGGAAATTTGCGTCACCATATTTTCACATGGTATCAGAGCGCAGGTGAAGCAAGAGAGTAGACCGTGTTGGAAATAATACTGAGAGGGGGGGGGTGAATCAGTGTTATCAGATCAATAAAACTTTTCCAATTTTATACTCAGAAACATATACGCTACTTCAATTAAGTTAACCCGCGTGTACACGCTACTGTGTCTAAAGCAACTAGCGTATATCCAGCAATCTTATGATTCAGTTAGCTTATCTTCAGTAAATGCATCAGAACATTATTAACAGTAAACAGGTGCAGTATAACAGAACAGATCATCACACAAAAGCCACACACATGAACACCATGATATAAGGTGGAAACCCAATGTGGGTGAAAACCACCTGCTGCAATTTGTTTCTATCTTCCTTTAATAAGAAACTTCTTTTACAATGTACTGGTGCAGTCCTTTACCAGCACGCAGGCTACAACCTGCAGAGGGCTACAACCCTCATAGCTCTTGTACTAGCCGATCCATTTACTAGTACGTAGGTGCCTGCCTACAGAATGCTCCAACCTTTACTCGTTTTCCAGCTGCTACTGGAAGGGAGCTACAACCCCCTGGCTCTTGTACTGGCTGATATGTTTACCAGTACATAGGTGCCGGCCTACGATCTTCCCGGGACCACGTTTCATACATTTTCATACTGGATCCATAAGACAATCACCATTGTAGTACAACCTGCATCATCAATCACTGAAACACCCAATACTGAATCACTGAAACCCTGTCAACAACATCATAACAACAACCAGATCCAACTCCATCTTCAATTATCATACTTCACATTGTATATGCTACTTGGATGAACCCAACCTGCGTGTATACGCCCTTTTACCAAAACCAACCTGCGTACAGATCTGCAAATTCAAGCTTAAAACTCCGCAGCCATATCAGACATCAAAACATACCCAGATCATAATAATAAACATCCGTCAGTAGATCTAGTCTATCCACAATCAAACCATAGGAAGATAATCCTTCTAAGCCTTGAGATCTCGTTCCATCATTCATCATCCTCCACATGAGTGAAACCTTGGTTCAGATCACCAACCCATAACCTGCATTTGGATCTCACACTTCCTCAGATCTTCATCACTCACACACTCACTTACTGCTTCCTCTGGCCTAATGATCTTTCTCCTTATATAGCTTTAGGCCCTTCACAATACCACGGTCCAAAACCATAGTAACCCAATACCATCAACTCAATACTAGGGATCAACACGTCTGTCGAGACTCCATGGTCCAAAACCATAGGCACAAATTCCAAGGACTAACTAACACGAACCAAAAGTAAGCTTTCCGACATGTACGCTCTTTTCCGTTCATGAAACTGCGTGTATACCCTACTTGGTATATAGCGAACCTGCGTACACGCGACTTGGTATATAGTGAACCAGCGTGTATACGCGACTTGGGCTTAATGAACCTGCGTGTATGAACTTTCTTGGCCTGCTGTACTAAGATCTGTCCTCTGATTAAGTTGCCATCACCTGTACCAACCTCTGAGTGAGTTGCCATCAAGGACAACACTTGAATCATAATGCCAACAATCTCCCCCTTTGGACTTGATGGCAACCACCACACCAAGTCACTCTCCCCCTTTGACATCAAGGGCAAAGGGCGGACCAAGATATTCTCTTCTTTGGTATACCTTCTGCTGTCCATACTCCCCCTGAGTACCTGCTGAAATCTCCAAATGTGCTCCCCCTTTGTGTATGCCAAAGTGTACCAATCTATCCATCCTGCTCTTGCTGAATTGTGATGTTCATGCTCCCCTTGACTGTAGGCAAGATCTGCAAAAGATGTTCTTCAAGAAGAACAAAGACTTATACATCATAGAAGACCTTCCTATCACCAAAAGACTCAATACATACATTCATCACCCAACCTAGTGGGGATATACCAATATTGACTCATCCACCTAACCATGTGGAGATACATTAAGAGTTTATTCATGATAAGACATGAACATTACATCATTCATCCCAGGCATAGTGGGGAAACCAACATAGGCCGTTACATGACCTTGACATCATAAAAGAGATATCACAAAAGAGATACATGACATAGTGATGAAATATCTAGACCAAGACTTATGAAAGCCACCAGCAACATCATGATCTGTACCATAAGCATCAGCCTACAATACCATTCCTTTGATCAAACAGCAAGATGTATCATTTAGCTTCATAGACTTTATCAACAACTTCTAACCATAATGCCAACAATGCATTATTTGAAGTATATGCTCCCCCTGAGCAAGTATCAAGACATTTCCAGACATCCTCAGCAAGCTGTAACTGTTAACTAATAGAGCATATACTGGACTGGATCATATCAGACCCCTTTTCTGAGTCTGTCCCCACTGCTTTTTCACAAACTGACATATACGCGACTTTGCAGTGTGAAACTCGCGTATATACGCGGCTTTCCTTCATGAAATTTGCGTATGAGAATTAGAACACTGAAGTTTTACACCTTCAGCTCTCCCTGAGTCTGTTATGTCTGTGCTGTGCTGAGTACCCTGTGCTGTGCCACATCTTTCTGACTAAACTTCCTTCTTCTTCCATATCTTCAGGCATGTTGATGATTTCTTCTTATCATGAGCTTTGTTCCTGCAATCCTTTGCTCTATGTCCAAACTTGTTACATGCATAGCATCTTACATGTTTCATATTCCTCCTATAGCAATCAGCAGCTTTGTGGCCAAACATATTGCAAGAAAAGCAATATCCATTGAAGTACCTTGAATGTGATGATCTTTCTGCATGATGGTCTTGAAACCTTCTTCTTCTACATATGGCTACAACATGTCCAAGATTATGACATACATAACATTCAACATTATTCATGGGAGGAGTAAAAGATTTTCCTTGAGGAGTCTCTTTCCTTGATTGTTGATGGGGTTGTCCTTTCATCTCCTTGTAGAACCTTTCAGATTTTGCATTAGAGATTCTTGTCTTACTTTGTGAACCAGATTCACCTTCAATAGACTCCTGAAAACCAAGACCAGTTTTGATAGCAGGGGACCTTTGACTACTAAGAATATCATCCAAGATCTTAGTACTATCTTGAAATCGTAATAGTTTATCCTTTTCTTCTAATTTACTTTTCAAGATATTTACCTCAACTTGATGTTGTTCTTCTTTTTCCAAACATTGCTTCTTCAAGGTCTCTTCAGCTTTCCTTCCTTCATCCAACTAATGCCTTAGTTCGAGGATCTCGTTTTCTTGCTCTTTATTCAGCGCCAGCAGCATTTGTCGAATTCTGGATGCACATTCCAACTGATCTTTTAATACGATGATTTCTTCTTTGAGGGCATTCTCCCTTTTGCTAGGTAGATCTTGATGATCTATGATTTGATCTGATGCTTCATTTGCTTGTCCATCTTCAATCTGAGGTGATTCAGGATCTGAATACTTCCTTCCACTCAACGGTAGGTTGTCATTATTCCTTTGAGCTGTCTTCTTCTTCTGACGTGCTTTCTTCCCCATTGTTCTACGAATCTCCTTCAAGCGATCAAGCTTCTCTGAAGGACCTGCTCTGATACCAATTGTTGGAAATAATACTGAGAGGGGGGGAGTGAATCAATATTATCAGATCAATAAAACTTTTCCAATTTTATACTCAGAAACATATACGCTACTTCAGTTAAGTTAACCCGCGTGTACACGCTACTGTGTCTAAAGCAACTAGCGTATATCCAGCAATCTTATGATTCAGTTAGCTTATCTTCAGTAAATGCATCAGAACATTATTAACCATATTAACAGTAAACAGGTGCAATATAACAAAACAGATCATCACACAAAAGCCACACACAAGAACACCATGATATAAGGTGGAAACCCAATGTGGGTGAAAACCACCTGCTGCAATTTGTTTCTATCTTCCTTTAATAAGAAACTTCTTTTACAATGTACTGGTGCAGTCCTTTACTAGCACGCAGGCTACAACCTGCAGAGGGCTACAACCCTCATAGCTCTTGTACTAGCCGATCCATTTACTAGTACGTAGGTGCCTGCCTACAGAATGCTCCAACCTTTACTCGTTTTCCAGCTGCTACTGGAAGGGAGCTACAACCCCCTGGCTCTTGTACTGGCTGATATGTTTACCAGTACATAGGTGCCGGCCTACGATCTTCCCGGGACCACGTTTCATACATTTTCATACTGGATCCATAAGACAATCACCATTGTAGTACAACCTGCATCATCAATCATTGAAACACCCAATACTGAATCACTGAAACCCTGTCAACAACATCATAACAACAACCAGATCGAACTCCATCTTCAATTATCATACTTCACATTGTATACGCTACTTGGATGAACCCAACCTGCGTGTATACGCCCTTTTACCAAAACCAACTGCGTACAGATCTGCAAATTCAAGCTTAAAACTCCGCAGCCATATCAGACATCAAAACATACCCAGATCATAATAATAAACATGCGTCAGTAGATCTAGTCTATCCACAATCAAACCATAGGAAGATAATCCTTCCAAGCCTTGAGATCTCGTTCCATCATTCATCATCCTCCACATGAGTGAAACCTTGGTTCAGATCACCAACCCGTAACCTGCATTTGGATCTCACACTTCCTCAGATCTTCATCACTCACACACTCACTTACTGCTTCCTCTGGCCTAATGATCTTTCTCCTTATATAGCTTTAGGCCCTTCACAATACCACGGTCCAAAACCATAGTAACCCAATACCATCAACTCAATACTAGGGATCAACACGTCTGTCGAGACTCCATGGTCCAAAACCATAGGCACAAATTCCAAGGACTAACTACCACGGACCAAAAGTAAGCTTTCCGACATGTACGCTCTTTTCCGTTCATGAAACTGCGTGTATACCCTACTTGGTATATAGAGAACCTGCGTACACGCGACTTGGTATATAGTGAACCAGCGTGTATACGCGACTTGGGCTTAATGAACCTGCGTGTATGAACTTTCTTGGCCTGCTGTACTAAGATCTGTCCTCTGATTAAGTTGCCATCACCTGTACCAACCTCTGAGTGAGTTGCCATCAAGGACAACACTTGAATCATAATGCCAACAGACCGGAAGAGCCAAGCGTTGAAGAGAAGGAGGGAGATCGAAGTGTTGTGTTGGCAACAAATCAAATCCCAATAAGGATTACGCAGTCCAAGCCATGAGGGCAAGATTCTCAAGGAAAATCTCTCTCTGAGTGAGTTAACAGAGAGTTAATATTTCCAAATCGAGATTTGTCAACAGCAGAGCGAGCAGCACAGCGTAAACTTCACTGCAAAGAAGTCTTCAGGTGACACGCAATTTTCTGCAACAGCCGCTGGGGCAGAAAAACATTAGAAGAAGGAAGGAGACACTTTTGAGGGAATTTCTTCCTCAGAAAATTCCTAGCCAAGGAATTCGATTTCTCAAGTGCTGAGCAGCAGTAGAGAGGAGTAGATCTACTAACTCCAGCAGGGAGTGCGTAGGCCAGCCTAGCAGCTACACAGAGGAGAGAGGAGGAAATTCGACATTTTGTTGGTAGAGATGGGCAGCTAATGGGCTAAGAGATCAAGATCAGTTGGGCAGAGCATCCAACTATGTGATCTGGAAGGCTAGGATCTCTTGCCTTTTGGATGAGCATAATCTCAAAGCCTGTGTTGACAATGTCGTAGCTGAACCTGCAGATGCGGATCCACTCAAGAAGTACAAGGTTGAAATGGCGAAGGCCAAGCGGTGGATCCTCGATGGAGTGAGGGATCACATTGTATGTCACATTGCTGACAAAGGGACTGCCAAAGAGATGTGGGATGCCTTGGCTACATTGTATTAGGGATCTTCCGTGTAGCAGAAGATGTACTTGGAGGAGAAGATAAGATCCATGAGAATGTAGAAGGGGGAATGCATTGATCCATTCCTATTGAAGCTTCAAAAGGTCCGAGACTCAATGGAAGTTGTAGGATCAACGCCTCAGCCTACAGAGATGGTGAGGTTGGCCTTGAATTCAATTTCAGAAGAATGGAAAGTGTTTGTCTAGAGTATCCTGGGTAGAGAGAGATTGTCAGTTTGGGAAGGGATGTGGGCCGCTCTTCAACAGAAAGAGATGAGGTGAGACTTAGTCAAGTGCAAACATGATAGCAGCATCAGCGGTGGAACGAAGCCCTGTAATATTCCTAACCCAAAATATTCCTCAAACCCCAGCAAAAACTCCAACCAAATATATGCAAATGATATAATAACCTAGAAGTGATAAAATAACAATGGAACAACATATAATAATGTAAACCGGAAATATAAGCAGATAAACAAGAAATGCAACGAGAAATGCTAAGCCATTTTATTATATTGAACAATAAAATGAGTACAAGAGGTGATTAGACAGATGGCACCTCGACTTGCACAAGGCAAGTGAAGAAATACTCTCAGAATGACAAGAATGGCCTCTCTGCGTGGATGCTGCTATTGTGCACAGTGCTACTACTGCTGCTAGGAAACAAATGATGATTTGGGGGTGCTCCCCTCCTTGGAAAAAGCTAAAATTTTGGATTCAGGCTCTACTCAAGAAACCCAAAAAAACCCAGAAATCTTTCCTGGAATGGCCGACCCTCGAAAAACACCCTCTTGGGGTTCTTCGCAGTTCCTCAATGCCCTGCGCTACCACTGAAGAAAACCCCTCCAAACTCTGCCTGAAACCCTGACAAAAATCCTCTAATGAGACGATCTGGACCCCTACTCAATCTCCCAGCATAAATCCACCTGCAAAACCCCAATCCAGCACTACAACCAAAAAGAACTGCGTCCCTCTCCAAGTGCTGCGCAATCCTCCAAAATGCTGATTAAACTCCTGCTAAAACGCTGATAAAACTACTGCTGAAATACCGATGGAAATACCTTGCCCAAGCAGGCACTCGAAGTCCCCCGTGGCTAAGGGTGAGATCTCCGAACGGAGACACTCAATGCACTAAACAGTGCTGCAGACTAGCTAAACAGCCAGCATGCTCAGAAGTCGAAACGACTAGCTGAAAATGCACATAACTGAATGATCCAAAATGAGGGGGCTCCTCTCTATTTTATAGCCTCTGCCTCTCACAATCCCTAGGCTCACCTCCTCCTACGTGCTTCTCCTCTTGCCACGTGTTCTTCCCTCCTGCGCAGTCTCTCCATGTGTCTGCGTGGGCTCCATTTCTGCGTCCCCCTTTGGCCCCCTTGGCTCCCCTTTAAGTCATAACGTTGTGCTACTTAGGAAGTGACTTTTTAATCTAAAGTGAGTTATGTCCCCCTTCCTCACTTTTTATTTACAAATAACTATAGAAGGCAAAAATTGAACAAAATCGAATATTTCAATAAGCCATAGCTAATTAGGAATATTACAGTCACCCCCAGCAAAATGTTGCTTGTCCTCAAGCAACTGAAGTGATGGATGTTGCAAGATCCTCTCACTCTCCCAAGTGGCATCCTCATCCGGCAAATTCTTCCACCTCACCAAGAATTCCCGGACTGCCCTGCTTTGCAGCTGCCTCTCCCTGGTATCAATGATAGCCTCCGGCTGCAATACCAAATGCCCCTCGTCATCCATGGGTGGTAGCTCATCTGTCACTGTCACCTGCTGCCCCAATGCCTTTTTCAGGCATGATACATGAAAAACATTATGAATCTTGCTGCCTTGGGGCAGCTCCAGCTCATATGCAACCTGTCCAACCCTGCGTATCACCCTGTATGGCCCATAAAAGCGGGGCTTGAGCTTCTCAGCCCCCTTCTGCTTTAGTGACGACTGTCGGTATTGTTGTAATCGTAGGTAGACCATGTCCCCTACCTCGAACTGTCTCTCCACCCGACCCCTGTCGGCATACAGGTTTTGTTGATTCTGTGTTGTAGCCATGTTATCCTTGAGAGCTCGGAGAATATCCTGACTCTCTTGGATCCAAATCTTGGCTCTGGGATCCTTGCTATCACCAAACATCACGTTAGAAAAAGATAAAGGATGATACCCATATAAGACATAGAATGGTGACATACCAATGGACATGTGATGTGAAGTATTGTAGCAGTACTCCCCTAGATGTAGCCACCTCAACCATGCTCGCTCGCTGCTGCTCACTGACATAGTTACGCAAGTAGCCCTCTAGCCACTTGTTAACTATCTCTGTCTGCCCATCCGTCTGTGGATGATAACTGGTACTCGGTGTCAACTCTGTCCCCACCAGCCGGAAAGCTCCTGCCAAAATCCGCCCATGAAACGACTGTCCCTATCACTGACGATGATCTTAGGAAGACCATGTAGCCTGAAGATCTCTCTAAAGAACAGCTCGGTCACCTGTGCTGCTGTATAGTGTGTGGATATGGCAAAAAAATGTGCGTACTTCGTCAGTCGATCAACGACGACAAAGATGCAATCCTTGCCCTGTATCATGGGCAACCCTATGATGAAGTCCATCGAAATACTCTCCCAATTCTCCTCCGAAATGGGAAGAGGCTGCAATAATCCCGCGGGATGGCTCATCTCTCTCTTGTTCCTCTGGCAAACATCGCACTCTCGGATGTGCTGGAGTACGTCCTCCTTGAGGCCCTTCCATGAGAACCTCTCCCTAATGGCCCTGTAGGTTTTGGTAAACCCCTAATGTCCTGCCAATGGTGAATCATGTGATGCCTGAAGTATCTTCTTCTTAAGATGAGACCCCCAAGTCAAGAAGATCTGATCCCTATAATAGATGATCTCATCGACCACCTTGTACCTGTCATCTGCCCCCTGCCCATCCAGAACCTCACATGCAAACATGTCCTTGGAGTACTCTACTAAGAGTCGAGCCCTCCAATCTGTATCCAAGCTCATAAGAGACAACATGGCTGGTCTACGTGAAAGGGCATTTGTTACCACGTTGTTCTTACCCTTGACATACTCAATGTCAAAGTCATATGCTTGGATCTTGCTGATCCACTTCTGCTGCCTCTCCTGTAGCTGCTTCTGCTCCAGAAAGAACTTGAGGCTGTTGTGATCAGTTCTCACCCTGAACCTGTTACCCACCAAGTACTGCTGGTACTTAGCCAATGCATGCATGATGGCCAGCATCTCCTTGTCGTATATAGAATACAACCTCTCGTGCGGAAGGAGCTTCCAACGCTCAAAGGCTATAGGGTGACCTCCCTGCATCAACATTGCGCCGATCCCCTGTCCCGACGCATCACACTCTAAAATAAATCGCTGCGTAAAATCCGGCAACGCAAGCACTGGGCAGCTGCTCATAACCTCCTTAAACCTGTCAAACTCACTGCGCCGTATCTGACCAATCGAATGCCCCCTTCCTCGTCAAATCCGTTAGGGGTGCAACAAGCTGCAAGAAACCTTTGACGAACTTCCGGTAGTAAGTACAAATGCCAATGAATCCTCAAAGTTCCGTCACATTTCTCGGCTCTGACCAATCTCTGATGGCCCTAATCTTCTCCTCGTGGACCCTCTCTCCGTCCACTCCAATGATGTGTCCCAAGTATAACATCTCCGTCAACCCGAACTCACATTTGGAGAGCTTGGCATAGAACTGCTGCTCCTCCAAGATGCGTAATACTGTCTCAATATGCTGGAGATGCTCCTCCCACGTCCTGTTGTAAATGAGTATATCATCAAAGAACACCAACACAAACTTCCTCAGGTGACTACGGAAGATGTGATTCATGCAAGACTGGAATGTAGCTGGGGCGTTGGTTAGCCCAAAGGGCATCACCAAAAACTCAAAGTGCCCATAATGACATCTGAAGGAAGTCTTGGGAATGTCCTACTCCCTCACGCAAATCTGATAGTACCCTGATCTCAAATCAATTTTTGAGAAGAACCGTGCTCCTCTCAACTCATCCATCAACTCATTGATCTTGGGTATGGGGTACCTGTTCTTCAGTGTCCTCTTGTTCAGGGCCCTGTAGTCAATGCACATCCTCAATGTGTCATCCTTCTTCTTCACCAACACCACAGAAGAAGCAAAAGGACTCGTGCTCGATCGGATGTGCCCAAGAGCCACCAACTCCTGAATGGCCCGCTCTATCTCGTCCCAATAGGCCTTGGGATGCCTATAAGGGGTGGTGATCACTGCCTGGATGCCCTGCTCAAGCTCGATAGTGTGCTCAAACCCCTGATCCGATGGTTGTCCTGGTGGAATCTCTCCAAACACTATGGCATACCGATCAAGGATGGACGGGATCTCTGGATGTACCGTCTGCCTTGTAGTCCCTGCCCCTGATGCATGCAGCTCCACTGCCCACTCTATGTCTCCCTTCCGAAAGACTGCCTACATCCGATGAGCCGACACAGTCTGAGGAGGATATGTGTGTTGTCCTCGTATCTTCTCATGCCTCCCTGTCTTCTCATCATCCCACTCCATCTCTAGGGTCTTCCAATCCATCGTGACCTTCCCTAGAGTAATAAGCCACTGAACACCCAGTATCATGTTGGTGTCTGGAATATCAACCACGAAAAAGTGGTTAGTCAATATGTAGGTGCCCATCATCACTGAAAGCTCTGGGACATAACGAGCACACGTCATGGTCTGATCCCCTGGGACCAATACTAAAAACCCATCGAAGCTCTCTGTCTGAATACCTCTCCGCTCAACCATCTGTGCATCGATGAAGTTGTGGGTTGCCCCACTGTCAACCAAAACTGATACGCATTGGCCATGTACTGTCCCTCGTACGCATAGCATCAGATACTTGGGAACTCCTTGCAACGTTGCAAGGGCCCCTGCAGTGGGTGCAAAAGATGCACCGCCTGCTGTTGGTGGTGGGGGTGGCAAAGGTTCCTGTATGGCATGGCTATCTCCAACCTCCACATCCTCCTCGTCATCCTCTTCTCCACTGCTCTCGGAGAAGACCTCAATGAAATGTGCCTTGCCAGTAGCACATCTATGCCCTGATGCCCATGGCTCCTGACATGTGAAGCACAACTGCTTCTTCTTCAACTCCCTCTTGACATCATCGTCAATCTGCACTCATCCTAGATTTCCCTTTGGAGGTGGAATCCTCACATCCTTCCCTTAAACTGGAAAGTCTGTCTCTGGGGGTAAGGTGTCCGAGTCCTGGGTATGACATCCTGTAAGTCCCGGGTCCTGCAGATAGCGTCCTGGAGTGTGGCTGGTTTAGTGGATTGGACTAAACCTCGAAGTGGCTCTGCTAACCCCTCAACATACATATAGACCCTCCGTGTCGTGGATAGGTTTGGCACCACCACGGAGACCCTCAAGAAATCTACAATGTAGTTCTCTAGGTTCCCTGTCTGTTTGAGCCTCATCAGCTCAACGAAATGCTGCTCTGGATCCCTCCGATCAAATCGCTCCATCAATCTCCTAGTAAACTCGGCATATGTCGTCACTCTGGAGTGCCCCAGTGTAACCATCCCATGAAACCACCAATCCTAGGCCTCGCCATCCAAATGCAATGTTGCCACCTTGATGGCCTCTGCCTCTGACATCTGGTTAAGCTGGAAATAAATGTTCAGCTTCTCCACCCAAGACTTTGCCGAACTGTTTGATGAGCCATCAAACGTAGGCAAGTGGAATCTACTCGTTGCATGTAAACTCGGCATATGTCGTCACTCTGGAGTGCCCCAGTGTAACCATCCCATGAAACCACCAATCCTAGGCCTCGCCATCCAAATGCAATGTTGCCACCTTGATGGCCTCTGCCTCTGACATCTGGTTAAGCTGGAAATAAATGTTCAGCTTCTCCACCCAAGACTTTGCCGAACTGTTTGATGAGCCATCAAACGTAGGCAAGTGGAATCTACTCGTTGCATGTTGGGTGTCGCCATCATGGTAATGCCAGTACCCTCTGTGATGGTCTCGGGGTCCACTATCCCGCTGGAGCTAAACAAAATCTTTGAATGAGAGGGCTTCCCTGAATTCCTTCCCATAGGTCTAGTACTCTGCAAAATAATCGCCCATATGTCCGGGCTCTGCCTCTTGTTGTGCTACGGCCCCTGTCTGCTCCTAAGAAAGTGGGCATGGTAGAGCGTGTAGGGGCGTGTGAAGCCACTTGCTGCGCAGTATCACGCTGCTCTAGCAAGTGATGGGATGCACCTGATCCCTCACCAATCTTAAAAACTCGTGGGCTCTAACGTTGTCTGGCCTCTACTAACGTGAATCTCTGCCCCATCACCTCAATCTGCCTTGACAGGTCCCGCACTGATTTGAGGAGCATATCCGCAAATCTCTTCCCGTCCTCGTCGGCCATCTGTTTTGCGTCCACTATTGGTTCTCTATGTTCTGTGTCTACCACAGGCTCCTCCTGTTCTACATCCACCACAGGAACACAGTGTCCTTCCCCGTAGGTATTCTCCAACCTACGTCCAGTGTCTCTGTACCTCCTACCTCTGTAACAAATGTAGGGTTTTTCCCCTGGTGTCATAGATTGCTAGCTCCACAAGCTGAGCCAAATCTATGCTCTGATACCACTGTAATATTCCTAACCTAGAATATTCCTCAAACCCCAGCAAAAACTCCAACCAAATATATACAAATGATATAATAACCCAGAAGTGATAAAATAACAGTGGAACAGCATATAATAATGTAAATCGGAAATATAAGTAGATACACAAGAAATGCAGCGAGAAATGCTAAGCCATTTTATTATACTAAGCAATAAAATGAGTACAAGAGGTGATTAGACAGATGGCACCTCGACTTGCATAAGGCAAGTGAAGAAATACTCTCAAAATGACAAGAATGGCCTCTCTGCGTGGATGATGCTGCTGTGCTACTGTTGTTGCTAGGAAACAAATGATGATTTAGGGCTGCTCCCCTCGGAAAAAGCTGAAATTCTGGATTCGGGCTCTACTCAAGAAACCCATAAAGCTTTCCTGGAATGGCCGACCCCCGAAAAACACCCTTTTGGGGTTCTGCGCAGTTCCTCAATGCCTTGCGCTGCCAATGAAGAAAACCCCTCTAAACTCTGCCTGAAACCCTGCCAAAAATCCTCCAATGAGACAAAAGCTGGACCCTTACTCAATCTCCCAGCATAAATCCACCTGCAAAACCCCAATCTGGCACTACAACCAAAAAGAACTGCGTCCCTCTCCAAGTGCTACACAGTCCTCCAAAATGCTGATGAAACTGCTGCTGAAATGCTAATAAAACTACTACTGAAATACCAATGGAAATACCTTGCCCGAGCAGGCACTCGAAGTCCCCCAGGGCTAAGGGTGAGATCTCCGAACGAAGACACTCAATGCACTAAACAACGCTGCAGACTAGCTAAACAGCCAGCATGCCCAGAAGTCGAAATGACTAGCTCAAAATGCACATAACTAAATGATCCAAAATGAGGGGGCTCCTCTCTATTTTATAGCCTCTACCTCTCACAATCCCTAGGCTCACCTCCTCCTGCGTGCTTCTCCTCTTGCCACATGTTCTTCCCTCCTGCGCAGTTCCTCCATGTGTCTACGTGGGCTCCATTTCTATGTCCCCCTTTGGCCCCCTTGGCTCCCCTTTAAGTCACAACGTTGTGCTACTTAGCAAGTGACTTTTTATTCTAAAGTGAGTTATGTCCCCCTTCCTCACTTTTTATTTACAAATAACTATAAAAGGAAAAAATTGAACAAATCGAATATTTCAATTAGCCATAGCTAATTAGGAATATTACAAGCCCAAGGAGGAGGAAGAGACTGCAACCCTTGCATCAAAGGGGCAGCAGGAGCAACAGAAGCAAAAGAAGGATGTCTCGAAGATCAAATGTTTCCGGTGTGGTGAATTTGGTCACTACGCTACATAGTGTCCTCTCAATAAGAAGGACAAAGACGAGAAACATGATCCAAAGGCTGCAACCACAAAGATCAAGGAGGAGTTTGCCATGGTTGCCCAGATCCCATATCAGAAGTAGCAGGATGGACCATTGTCAGTTGGTGCAGAGGAGTGCCGAGTGACAGTTGCAGTGGCTAGGAGTACTAGAGATTGAGCAGCGGAGAGCAGAGTTGGCAACAGTTCAGTGGGCACAGTGAAGAGTTAGTAGCAACATAGAGGCTTCAGAGGGTCAGTGCAGAGACTAGCAGCAGTCAAAACTCCAGCAAAATATGCATCACGCTGAACACGTTCAATATTTTGGATGCTTTTCGGTTGTTATTGTAGCAGCAACAACAGCTAGAGAGGGTTGTAGTGCAAATGCAGTGTTGGCAGTGGCAGGGCCAACAGCAGTGCAGATGCAACATTTGCGAGGGTTGCAATCTAGATGCAATTTTGGCAGTGGCAGGGCCAGCGACAGCACAGATGCAACATTTGCGCAGTAGTTGATGGGCAGTAATGTCAAACATCAACAACGCAGAGGGAGATGTTACAAAGTCAGGGTGATGCTTCAATAGATTGTATTACTAGAGCACATTCCTCGCTAAGAGGGAGTGTTGATTTCTGGTAGCATTGGATGTTCCCTAAGCCTCAAAATTTGCAGAGAGGCTATGACACATGTATTCCATAATACCCGAAAAACGTTTTGGGAAATTCCACTCGGAGACAGTTTTATTAAAATAATTGATTATTTTTAATGGGTGCTTGAGTCTAAACTTAGGAAATTAAAATAATTAAGGGGTATTAATTAAACTGGGGGTGAAACTTCTAGAAGAAGATAAGGATCTAATTTGGGCCGTTGATTACTCAACGAGAAGATTATAAGAAGGCCTTCGATGGGCATTTGGAAAACACATCGAGTGATAGATCAGAGATCGATCTTCTCAAGAGAGTAGCGCAGTAGTTTCTAGAGAAGTGATGAAGGTGATTTCTTACAGTGAGGGGCAAGGATAGTTTCCGGAGGATTTTTTCCTGATTCGGAGAGTACAAGGCAGAGAGGACAAAAAGACATCAGAAAAGGCTGACGCGGGGCCACGCACAGCTACGTTGTAGCAGCGCAGAGCTTCCGAGGGAGATCAAGGTTCTGCTGAGGAACAATCAGGATCTATTGTCGAAGCCAAGGTGTGAGACCGGGAGGCCAGAGGGTCGAAGTTTCCAGCTAGTAGAGGATCGATAGGAGGTGCAGCACAATCCCAGCAGCATTGACTGCGTGGGTGTGACGCAATACTGCACAGAGGCAATGCAGAAGCTCATCTCCAGCGCAAATCAGTGCCAGATCTTCCAGTGACAGGGTGAGATCATCTCACTACCTTTTGCCTAGTTATATCTCTGTATAGGATTTCCAGTTTGGGCATCAGAGGAATTGTATTCAGAAAACTACTTAATAATACAAACCCTTAGTTGTTGCACTGGTTTTCCCACGTTGGTTTTTTCTGGGGAAATTTGTCCATAAACAACGGTGTCACTTGTGTATTTCCTCTTACTCAGTTCTTGTTTGAGCATATAATTTAATTAGTGAAGGTTGTAGTGTATTGGTTTCGACATTTACCGTAGAACACAGTAAATAATTTGTTCAGTCATTTAACAAATAGAAGAAACTTAATCAGTTGTTGCAGTAGAAATTTGGGTCACAATATTTTCACAAGCATGTTCTTCATGCTTCTAGTATTTTTCATGTCATAAGAATATTTTTCATGAGTCAAGAGAATCAATATCGTTTGTATAAGACCCATTGGGCAAGTTGTAACATGAAAAATAATTTATTTTTGTGTCTAGAAAGACAAAAAGACCTCCAAGACCAAGTCGGCCCTAACTATGAGAAGTTGGCCTAGAAGACATTATTCAACCTCATGAAAAGCATATATATAGAAGGAGCTTCGACCTCATTAACACACAAGTTCGGTTTGAAGCAAGGAAGAAGAAGTAACAAAAATGAAGTACAAGGAAGCAAAGGCAGAGGTCAAGGAAGCAAGAAGAAGTCAAAGAAAAAGAAGAAAATCTTATTTTGAGCTTGGATTCTCTCATACGTGCGAAACTTACGGTTTTTGCAGCTCTTAGGAGGCCAAAAATTGCAGATCTGAAATAGAGAGCCGAAGCTCTACTTTGACTAGGGATCTTGAAGTTTGAATTTCGTTGACTTTATTGATTAGAGCTTGTTTGTAGAAGGAATCTGTGGAGGGTTCACTTGGTGCTTGGATGAGGTCTTGACTTTGGTCTTTGGGTTTTGGATTTCTCATTTGATCAAGAAGAGAAGAGATTATTTCTGTGTTATCCCCTTGGAGGGGTTTTTCCCTAGCCTGGAGCCTACTTCTTGTCTCTTGTCTTTATTGTTTATGCTCTTGATAATTGTTTGATGAAAGGGTCTAATAAAGAACAATAAAAAGACAACTAAATTTCACAAGCAATTATTAAGGATAAGGAGAATTGTTTAAATAACTACCTTATTAGATTCTCCAACATGGTATCAGAGCAAAGGTGAATAAAGAGAAGGTAGTTTGAAGATCATCTTGTTGACAAAACGACACAAGGAAAGAAGAAGAAGACCTATTAACCTAGAAGGAAGGTTACTACATCAAGGTCTCATTGAAGACCTCATCATTTTAAGAAGGATCAAGCTCTCATTGAAGGAAGGAAGGATACTATCTCTCTTGAAGGATCTTTGTTGAAAGACATCTTTGAAATCTCTTAGAAGTTCTTGAAAGGATCAAGATAATTCAAGACATCAAGAAGAAGAACACTTGGTTGAAAAGTAAGTACCATATTGACTTTCATGTCTCAATCTACAAATCAAATGGCTACATTTTGCAAGGAAATCAATAAGCTCGTTGGATCATCAAAACTTCCTAGCATGGAAGAAGAGGATTGATTTGGTACCAACGGAAAATGAAGTCATGGAATATGTTCTTGGTGAAGTTATTGTACCAAACAAAGATAAGACTCAAGAGCTAACAAAATACAAGAAGGGAGAAGTGAGGGCACAAGGATTATTATTGAATCTATAAAGGATCATCTCATTCCCTTTGTTGCTAATCTAAGTACCTCTAAAGCTATGTATGATAAGTTGGTGAAATTATACTCTATAAGTACATCAGATCAGAAAATATCCTTGAGGAATCAACTATATAGAACAAGGATATCAAAGAATGAAGATATGGCCACATATCATATAAAGATCTCAGAATTGAGGGACCAATTGCAAGAGCTTGGGGTGTTGATTTATAGTAGCATCGGATCTGCTCTAAGCCTCAAAGTTTGCAAGGAAGCTAGGACACATGTATTCCACAATACCCAGAAATCGTTTTGGGAAATTCCACCCAGACACAGTTTTATTAAAATAATTAATTATTTTTAATGGTGCCTAAGTCTAAACTTAGGAAATTAAAATAATTAAAGGGTATTAATTAAACTAAGGGTGAAACTTCTAGAAGAAAACGAAGATCAAGTCAATATGATCTGAGCCATTGATTAGAATCTAATTTGGATCGTTGATTACTCAACTGGAGGATTATAAGAAGGACTTCGATGGGCATTTGGAAATCACACCAGGAAGATACTCAGTTACCCAAGTAAGATTGATTTTCTCACGGATCAAAATTCGGCAAGAGGATATCAAATCAGAGGGAGAGTTGCAGGTGAGAAGGAGAGAGGGCATCAGCATCAGCCAAGAGTGCGCTAGCAGAAAGTAGACGCAGAGCAAAGGAGGGACAATGCAGAGGCTGTGACTGCATAGTCCACACGCAGAAGTCGACGAGTGAGATCAAGAGGAGGCAATAGGTCCTCTCCAGAGTTAGAATCTGTTAAATTGGAAACTAGGGCCAAACTCCATGTGGGTTAGCTTATTTCTGGCAGCTGATATTTTTATTAAATCCCTTTCATCGAGAGGTGTAGGATTGATCCAAAGATCATCCGATTCCGATAAGTATTTATGGAGATATGAATTTATTTTTGTTTATGTAATTATTATCAAGCCGACCAGCACTTATGTAGGCTCTAGAAGCCCAACCGACGTGTCTATTCAACCTCTACATTTTTAGTATAAATAAGAGAGGATTTGATGTCATTCTCCATGGGAACTCCTCCTCTCCACGTCTTGGGTTTTTGGAGAAGGAGGAGAACCAAAAGGATACGCTGGTCTAGAAGAAGCCCTAGCTGCAGATAAAGCCCTAATCACAGTCAACGTGTTGCCCTCAAAGTGATGCCCTAAATTCGTGTCTATGGAAACATCTATACGCTGGCTATGATACAACGCAGCAATATATCCTAATACGCAGCAAGAAGATATGTTCTCGCAGCAAATGAAAGTGTTGTCAAGGTATGAAGTCGCAGTCATGTATTAAGGCATGAAGACGCAGTCATGGTAGCCACGTGAAGCACAGTTGGCCGCAGCATGAAGTGAAGCCGCAGGCATTAGAATCACAGTTGTTCTGGCAGTTGATGAAGAAACATTTTAAAGGCCTTAAGCCTCGGTGTTTAGACAAGCAAGGGTAGGTCTCACTTCGAAGTACTAATACGCTAAGTTATATCAGTTAGCGGTGAAGCTGAACCCGCATTGCAGCTCAGCTCATCAAAGCCCCTGGCTGGCTGAAGTCGTAAAACAGGGGACATCTCAGGTGATTTGTTTGCGAGATCGGTAGTGGAAGAGATTCAAAGAATTTGCCTGGCAGGCGATGCACAACAATGGCGAATTTCCTCACTCAGTTTCAGAACATCAAGAGCACATCTGAGCGCTCATCGTTGCCATTGAAGATGTAAACGATCTATGGCCTACAGTCAAAGATGGATTTGAGGCTCGTGTGCCCTTTCGGAAAGCTTGTCTTAACAACAAAGCCCGTAATCCTGTTTATGTGGAGAAACTGCCAGTAGAATTCATATTAACAACAGATGCTCGTCTTTGCAACCGTTTTCCACAAGAACAGGCTGTGTTCTGGTGCAACTGTAGTTCTTGTTACTTGTGAGGTATACGCAGATCATGGAGAATACGTGCAGGCAATATGCAGCTGAAATAGATATATACGCACGCTATAATGATATGCATCATATGCTATAATGAGACATAGCATAACACACAGCATGGAGAATATGTTGTCTTCATGAAGACAGTCAACGTGATGCCTTAACCCTGGATCCGTGGCCATCACTACACGCAGTTCATATATATATATATATATATATATATATATATATATACACGTTGTTCAACGCTGTTCATAATATCAATATGACATATCTATACGCTGTTCATATGCACAGAGATATCTACTTCTGTTATAACTGCTGTCCAACATGACTATGAAGATCGCTGGTCTAAGGAGGCCCTAACCATAGATAAGAGAGGACTAATACGCACATCCAGAGAAGTGTCCTAGTTTGTTTGAAGGACTGTTTTCAATAGTGCTTGGTACCCTAATCGTCATCATGATGACAACAGCAAAGTATGTACAACATAATGATGGAGGGCAGTAAAGTTGTGTACAACAACTCAGCAATAGAACAGTGTGATGCAGCATAGGCAGCATGAAGCTTGGTGATATCATGGGCAGCATGGGCAGCATGAAGCATGATGATGCATGAGCAGCTGAAGTATGAAGTCATGGACAACTTGATGTATGGGCAGCAGTGATCATGAGCAACATGAATATGCAGGATGCATAATGATGATGCTACACTGTAAGGTGCAGCAGATGAACGAAATGGATAGGTGAAGTCGTCACCTAGGAGATTCAGTTGAAGCAGAATGTCTTCAACTGATCTCATCATAATAGGAAATGATCTATGCTCAGATCCGGATAAGTCAAAGTGTTGACTTCTGTTGTAAATGTATTATCTCTCTCTCTCTCTCTCTCTCTCTCTCTCTCTCTCTCTCTTTCTCTGCTGAACTTTGAAGATAAAAGAAGATTTGATCAAAGGGTTTCCCCACACATTGTGGGGTTTGTCTCTAGCTCGCGCCATATCTTGTGTCCTCTTGTCTTGGCTTGTCTTCTGCATTTTATATTTATGTTCTATCTGCAGTTTATCATAATCCTTATGTGATTGCTAACTGTGAAAATTTAAATAAATTGCTCTAGCATAGAACATACCTAATCTTAACATGGTATCGGAGCTGAGGTGAAGACAATGCCCAAGCCGAAGACAATTGGGACAAGACAGAAGGATCAATGGGTTCCTCATAATTCACCTAGGGTGAATTCAAAGCAAAGAATGTTATCAGAATGGCGCAGCGGAAGATTTTGATGGTCCATCTTAAGATCACTTCATTGGGAAGTTCAGATCTAAGGGTGGAAGGAAAGGCTGATGCCTTGTTGAAATAAGTTCGGCCGTTATGCGAAGAAGTGTCCGAATGGCAGAGACACATCTCTTGATGAAGATAACAATCATTCCTGGGACATCTTCAATGATCAAAAGAATGACTGGTAATGCAGGTCATCAAGGAAATGGTCAACTCTTCCACGAAAGCAAGGAACCCCAAAATCTCTTTTATGTACCTGATCGAACCTGATGTCCATCTCAGAAATGGAAGTCAAAGGTTGCAGGGTGGCAATTATCGATGGAAAGGTACGTGTTTGAAAATAGATCTTTTAAAGATGTTTTTGAGTTCAGGGTTGTATCAAGTTGCAGGAATTCCACTGGGGACCATGTCCATTGACTCAGCTCTAGAGGTCTGTGAGTCAGATGGTGACTAGGATGCCTGAATTCAAAAGGAAGCATGAAGGTACATGTCTGAAATGTACCAAAGGAAAATATTATAAGGGTACCATTCCCCTCATGCAGCAGGTTCACAGGTTTGGAACAACCCGAGGAGTTTGAGAATCATGATCAAGGAATCTCATGTATACAGGTGGAAGAAAGCCCTCTATGGCTTGAAGAAAAACACCTCAGGCATAATATGAGAGGATTGATAGCTGTCTAATGCAGCTGAGATTCACTAGGAGTGAAACCGATCCAAACCATTACTCGAAGGTTGTGGATGATAAACCTCTTGTACCGACACCTATGTCTAACAGGTGCAGACCCTCTCATTTATAGGAGACAGAGGGAGTTGGATTCTGAATGTGGGAAGATAAGCTGCAAGCTTGTGACTGCCTCGAGGATCTTAACTTTCAAAAGTTATATGGTAATGATGTCAGACCAGATTTGGGAAATGCCTCTAAGTTTCATAAACTCATTCGCGTTGATGTTCTTGGAGAACCTCCGTCCGGACATCTATGTTGCAGTTAGCATGGTGAGTTCATATTTGGTTGAGCCTCACTAGATTGGTGCCAAGAATCTTCTAAGATATCTTCAGGGCACAATCTCTCATCAATTGAGATACACTGCCGGAAATATGAAACCACATGATTATTCGAATGATGAGTGGGCAGGAAGTATGGAGGATCACTAGAGCATTTCTCAGTGCTGTTTGGAATCTGCCTCGATATCCTGGATGAGCGGGAAGCAGAAGTCGGTGACTCTGAGCACCACCAAGGCAGAATACATTGCTGATAGTATGGCCTTCTATGAGGCAGTCTGGTTGCTGAAGCTCTTCAGTGAGCTGTTTGTACACATGATGAATACCACTGTGATTCTCTATGACAACCAGAGATGGGATTCGATTATTGAGGAATCCCGTATTTGGCAATTGCTCCAGCAGATAGACATCAATTACTGGCTTATCTGGGATATGGTAAGTCGATGATCAATTAGGCTCCATCACACTGAGATGATGTACAGGACAGAGCCCTGAGGAAAGATCAAATTTGTGATTTTCCCGAACGACTTGGAGTCGTCGAGAGACCTTTGTAAAAGGGTCCTGCATGTTGCATACATTGAGCTCTAGGAGCTTTGGGGGGCTTGCAGTTCTATTGGAGCAACATACGACCACAGGGTGACTCACCCTCCCCTGGTGGTGCGCACTAAAACAAGATGATTCGCTCTCTTGTGGGACAAGATGATTCGCTCTCTTGTGTAGCAGGATGATTAGTTCTCCTGTGCAGCCTGGATTGATGTGTTCTCCATAGCGATTGTAGCAGGATTGATGTGTTCTCCATGGCAGCCTGGATTGATGTGTTCTCCATGGCGATTGTAGCAGGATTGATGTGTTCTCCTGTGAGGACAGGATTGATTAAGTTCTCTTGTCGAGGCATCCTACCCATGCAGTCTGGGACTCATGGGAAGTACCTCTCATCAGATCAATGAGCAGGGAAATGAAGTTAGGGACCATAGTAGTACCGATGGACGCATTGTTGTATCTACCGTACTCCCTACGCTAGGATGTCCTCCATTGATCTGGGATCAATGATACTGGTCTAGGACCAGTGGTAGGAGTTGTACATGCTATGACGCTGACTTCGGGTCGGCTGAGACTGGTCTGGGACCAGTGGTACATACTCCGAGACTGACTTCGAGTCAGTGCAGTACTGGTCTGGGACCAGTGAGAGTGGTACATACTATGACGCTGACTTCGGGTCGGTTGAGACTGGTCTGGGACCAGTGGTACACTCTCTGAGACTGCGATACTGGTCTGAGACCAGTGGTAGGAGTGGTACTTACTATGAAGCTGACTTCGGGTCAGTTGAGACTGGTCTGGGACCAGTGGTATGCACTCTGAGACTGACTTCAGGTCAATGGAGAATGATATGACTCATTCTCGATCAATTCTTCTTCTTCATAGTTCAGCGGAGATGAGCAAAGCAGAGCAGAGCCAGTAGAGCAAAGCTAGCAGAGCTGAGCTGAGCAGAGCAAAGCCAGCAGAGCTTAGCAGAGCCAGCTGAGCTAGGCAGAGTAGTGCAAGGCACTAATGGCAGAGATAGTACAGTCGTACATATGGATCAGCAGATGGAGTTCCCCCTAGTTAAGAGGGAGTGTTAAATTGGCAACTAGGGCCAAACTCCATGTGGGTTAGCTTATTTCTGGCAGCTGATATTTTTATTGGATCCCTCTCGTCGAGAAGTGTAGGATTGATCCAAAGATCATCCGATTCCGATAAGTATTTATGGAGATATGAATTTATTTTTGTTTATGTAATTATTATCAAGCCGACCAGCACTTATGTAGGCTCTAGAAGCCCAACCGACGTGTCTATTCAACCTCTACATTTTTAGTATAAATAAGAGAGGATTTGATGTCATTCTCCATGGGAACTCCTCCTCTCCACGTCTTGGGTTTTTGGAGAAGGAGGAGAACCAAAAGGATACGCTGGTCTAGAAGAAGCCCTAGCTGCAGATAAAGCCCTAATCACAGTCAACGTGTTGCCCTCAAAGTGATGCCCTAAATTCGTGTCTATGGAAACATCTATACGCTAGCTATGATACAACGCTGCAATATATCCTAATACGCAACAAGAAGATATGTTCTCGCAGCAAATGAAAGTGTTGTCAAGGTATGAAGTCGCAGTCATGTATTAAGGCATGAAGACGCAGTCATGGTAGCCACGTGAAGCACAGTTGGCCGCAGCATGAAGTAAAGCCGCAGGCATTAGAATCACAGTTGTTCTGGCAGTTGATGAAGAAACATTTTAAAGGCCTTAAGCCTCGGTGTTTAGACAAGCAAGGGTAGGTCTCACTTCGAAGTACTAATACGCTAAGTTATATCAGTTAGCGGTGAAGCTGAACCCGCATTGCAGCTCAGCGCATCAAAGCCCCTGGCTGGCTGAAGTCGTAAAACCGGGGACATCTCAGGCGATTTGTTTGCGAGATCGGTAGTGGAAGAGATTCAAAGAATTTGCCTGGTAGGCGATGCACAACAATGGCGAATTTCCTCACTCAGTTTCAGAACATTAAGAGCACATCTGAGCGGCTCATCGTTGCCATTGAAGATGTAAATGATCTATGGCCTACAGTCAAAGATGGATTTGAGGCTCGTGTGCCCTTTCGGAAAGCTTGTCTTAACAACAAAGCCCGTAATCCTGTTTATGTGGAGAAACTTCCAGTAGAATTCATATTAACAACAGATGCTCGTCTTCGCAACCGTTTTCCACAAGAACAGGTTGTGTTCTGGTGCAACTGTAGTTCTTGTTACTTGTGAGGTATACGCAGATCATGGAGAATACGTGCAGGCAATATGCAGCTGAAATAGATATATACGCACGCTGTAATGATATGCATCATATGCTATAATGAGACATAGCATAACACACAGCATGGAGAATACGTTGTCTTCATGAAGACAATCAGCGTGATGCCTTAACCCTGGATCCGTTGCCATCACTACACGCAGTTCATATATATATATACACGTTGTTCAACATTGTTCATAATATGACATATCTATACGCTGTTCATATGCACAGAGATATCTACTTCTGTTATAACTGTTGTCCAACATGACTATGAAGATCGCTGGTCTAAGGAGGCCCTAACCATAGATAAGAGAGGACTAATACGCACATCCAGAGAAGTGTCCTAGTTTGTTTGAAGGACTGTTTTCAATAGTGCTTGGTACCCTAATCGTCATCATGATGACAACAGCAAAGTATGTACAACATAATGATGGAGGGCAGTAAAGTTGTGTACAACAACTCAGCAATAGAACAGTGTGATGCAGCATAGGCAGCATGAAGCTTGGTGAGATCATGGGCAGCATGGGCAGCATGAAGCATGATGATGCATGAGCCGCTGAAGTATGAAGTCATGGACAACTTGATGTATGGGCAGCAGTGATCATGAGCAACATGAATATGCAGGATGCATAATGATGATGCTACACTGTAAGGTGCAGAACGAAATGGATAGGTGAAGTCGTCACCTAGGAGATTCAGTTGAAGCATAATGTCTTTAACTGATCTCATCATAATAGGAAATGATCTATGCTCAGATCCGGATAAGTCAAAGTGTTGACTTCTGTTGTAAATGTATTATCTCTCTCTCTCTCTCTCTTTCTCTGCTGAACTTTGAAGATAAAAGAAGATTTGATCAAAGGGTTTCCCCACACATTGTGGGGTTTATCCCTGGCTCGCGCCATATCTTGTGTCCTCTTGTCTTGGCTTGTCTTCTGCATTTTATATTTATGTTCTATCTGCAGTTTATCATAATGTTGATGTGATTGCTAACTGTGAAAATTTAAATAAATTGCTCTAGCATAGAACATACCTAATCTTAACAGAATCTTGCTAAGAAGCATGGTAATATTGTCTGTAAAATTTCTCACATAAATACCTCTTCTATTCTGTTAGTTGTATCTTGTACATGAGAATTTTGCTGAAGATTAATAAAGGAACCCGCATCTACTACATCGGTTTTCCCACATTAGGTTTTTCCAGGGACAATTATCCAAAAATAACTATGTCATTGTGATTATACTTGTGCTAGTATTTTTCCTTGCATTTACTTTCTACAATATTTTAATTGTGAAGGCTGCAATGAAATTTATTTCAAAATTTGTTGTAGAATCACTGTGAATAACTTATTTTTGAATTAATAAGTAGAAGAAATAATATCAGTCACTGCAATTGGATTTCTATTTAGAAATTTTCACATGGTCTTGGAGTTGAGTTAAACAGGGGTGCAGACCGGAAGAGTCAGCGTTGAAGAGGAGGGAAGTCGAAGTGTTGCGTAAGCAGCAAATCGAATCCCCAGAGGGATTGCACAGTCCAAGCCAAAAGGGCACGATTTTCGTGGAAGATCTCTCTCTGAGTGAGTCGACAGAGGTAAGGTTTCCAGATCGAGATTTGTCTGCGGCAGAGGGAGCAGCGTAGCAAAAGATTCAGCACAGAGCAGTCTTTAGGTGAAGCCGCAGTTTTTTTGCAGTAGTTCCTGGGCAGAAAAGCATCAGAAATGATAGGAAAAATAACACAGAAAGATGGAAAGAAAGGTCACACTACTAATTTCAAAAATAGCACAAAGAAAGATAGGAAAAACATCACAAAGAAAAATAGAAATCATAAAAAAGCGTCACTAGATTGGTGCCATGAATCTACTGAGATATCTTTGAGGCACAATCTCTCATGGATTGAGATACACTGCCGGAAACGTGAAGTTGCATGATTATTCGAATGCTGACAGGGCAGGTAATGTGGAGGATCTCAAGAGCACTTTTGAGTATTGATTCTCTTTGGGTTTTGCTCGATATCCTGGATGAGCAGGAAGCAGATAACGGTTTCTTTGAGAACCGCTAAGACCGAATACATAACTACGAGTATGACCTCGTGTGAAGCTGCCTAGTTGCGGAAGCTCTTCAGTGAGCTGTTTGTACACATGATGGATACCACCGTGATACTCTGTGTCAACCAAGGGGGGATTTGATTGTTGAGGAATCTCGTATTCTATGATTGCTCCAGCAGATAGACATCAGATACTACCTTATCTAGGATATGGTACGTTAATGAGCAAGGAGGCTCCATCACATTGAGACTGATGTACTGATCGCAGACATTTTGTCAAAGCCCTGTGGAAAGGTCAAATTTGTGACTTTCCCAAACGACTTGGACGCATTGAGAGACCTTCTTATGAGGGTCCTGCATGTTGCATGCATTGAACTTTGGGAGCTTCGGGGGGCTTGTGGTACTTATTGGAGCAACCAGCGACCATAGGGTGACTCACCCTCCCCTAATGGTGCGTTGTGTACAGGGTGAATGGCTCAACCTTCCCCTGTGATGCCGTGAGGCGACTTAGGGACAGGATGAATGGTTCTCCTATCGAGGCATCCTACCCATGCAATCTAGGACTCATGGGAAGTACCTTTCATCTGGCCAATGAGTAGGGAAATGGCATTAGGGACCATAGTAGTATTATCGATGGACGCACCGTTGTATCTACTGTACCCCCTATGCTAGGACGACCTCCATTGATCTGGGATCAATGAAACTGATCTGGGATCAGTATGAGTGGTTTGAGACACTCTCTTGTGATATTGATCTAGGATCAATAAAACTGACTTTGGGTCAGTAGAGAATGGTATGAAGCATTCTCGATCAATTCTTCTTCTTCATGGTTCAGCAGAGCAGAGCTCAGCAGAATAGAGCAGAGCAGAGCAGTGCAAGGCACTGATGGCAGAGATAGTACAGTCAGACATATGGATCAGCAGATGAAGTTCTCCCTAGTTGAGAGGGAGTGTTAAAATTGGAAACTAGGGCCAAACTCCATGCGGGTCATCTTATTTATGGCAGCTGATATTTTTCTTAGATCCCTCTCATCAAGAGGTGTAGGATTGATCTAAAGATCATCTGATTCCGATAGGTATTCATGGAGTTATGAATTTATTTGTGTTATAAGACAATTAGTCAAGGTCGGCCAACAACCAAATAAACCCCACATGTGCTCAATGTTTTAGTATAAAAGGAGATCACTTGAGAGTCATTTTTCACACACTTCTATCTTGATTTCTCTCCACTTGTCGTGGGTTTTAGTGAAAGAGTGTAATATTCCTAATTAGTCCCAGCTAATTGGAATATTTGATTTTGCCAAATTTTGCCTTCTATAGTTATTTTGTAAATAAAAAAAGTGAGAAAGGGGGACATAACTCACTTTTAGAATAAAAGTCACTTCTTAGTAGCACAACGTTGTGATTTAAAGGGAGAGCCAAGGGGGCCAAAAGGGGGACACAGAAATGGAGCCCACGCAGAGTCCAGACACATGGAGGCACTGTGTAGGAGGGAAGGAACACGTGGCAAAATGGGAATCATGCAGGAGAAGGTGAGCATTGGGATTGACAGAGGCAGAAGCTATAAAAGAGAGGAGCCCCCTCATTTTGATCATTCGGTTATGTGCATTTGTGATAGTCGTTTTGGCTTAGAGCACGCTAGTTGTTTAGCTAGTCTGCAGCACTATTTAGTGGATTGAGTGTTTCCGTTCGGAGATCTCACCCTTAGCCCCGGGGGACTTCAAGTGCCTGCTCCGGCAAGGTATTTTCATTGGCATTTCAACAGCAGTATCTTCAACATTTCAGCAGTGGTTTTATCAGTGTTCTAGAGGACTGCGTAGCACTGGGAGAGGGACGCAGTTCTTCTTGGGAGCAGTCTGGACTGAGGGTTTGTGGAGGATTTTTACCGAGCGATTGAGCAAGAGATCAGCTCTTGCATATTGGAGGAGTTTGGCAGAGTTCTGGGCTGAGTTTCGGAGGGTTCTATTCAGTGGCAGCGCAGAGCAGTGAGGAACTGCGCAGAACCCCAAGGGGGTGATTTTCGGGGGTCGACCATTCCAGGAAAGCTTTCTGGGTTTTTCTGGGTTTCTTGAGTAGAGTCCGATTGCAGAGTTTCAACTTTTTCTAAGAAGGTGAGAAGTCCCAAATCCTCGTTTGATTTCTACCAGCAACAGCAGCGCAACAGTTTTCCCAACAGCTTGGACGCAGATCAGAGAGGGGCCATTCCTTTGCTTTTTGAGTGTATTTCTTCACTTGCCTTGTGCGAGTAGAGGTGCCATCTTCCTTATCACCTCCTGTACTCATTTTATTACTCAGTATAATAAAATGGCTTAGCATTCTCTCTGCATTTCTTGTGTATCTATTTATGGTTTATTTGATATTTATAGTATCATTATTACTTGTATCTATGTGAGCATTCTCAGCTATTATACCACTTGTGTGTTTCTATTATACTCTTAGACAAAGTCTGGAAAGGGCCAAGTAGCCTCCGGATCTCGTCCTCTTTTTAGAGGCGACATATCTGGTAAATGCCCTCCCAGTCCATCTCTAGTTGGAGTTTGCTTGTGTTTGGGGTATATTCCTGATATGGGATATTACAGCGATATCAGAGCATAGATCTGGCTCAGCCTATGGAGCTAGCAATCTATGACACCGGGCGAGAAACCCTATATCTGTTATAGAGGTCGGAGATATAGAGACGCTGGGCGTAGGTTGGAGAATACCTACAGAGAGGGAGACTGTGTTTCGATGGTGGACGCAAAATAGGAGGAGCCTGTGGTGGACGCAGAACAGAGGGAGCCAGTGGTGGACGTAGAACAGAGGGCTCCAATGGCAGATGATGACGGGAAGAGATTTGCAGAAATGCTCCTCAAATCGGTGCAGGATCTGTCGAGGCAGAATGAGGTGATGGGGCAGAGATTCACAGCAATAGATGCCAAACAGCGTGAGAGCCCACGGGCTTTCCAAGTTGGTGAGGGATCAGGTGCATCCCATCATTTGCCAGAGCAGTGTGATACTGCGCAGCAGGTGGCCTCACATGCCCCTACACACTCTACCATGCCCACTTTCTTAGGAGCAGACAAGGGGGCCGTAGCCCAGTAGGAGGTAGAGCCTAAACACATGGGTGATTATTTTGTAGAGTACTAGGCCTATGGGCAGGAGTTCAGGGAAGCCCTCTCATTCCGTGATTTTGTTTAGCTCTAGCGGGATAGTAGGCCCTGCGACCATCACAGAGGGTACCGACATTATCATGATGGTGACACCCACCATGCAGCGAGTAGATTCCACTTGGCTACGTTTGATGGCTCATCAAACAGTTCAGCAAGGTCTTGGGTGGAGAAGCAGGACATTTATTTCCAGCTTAACCAGATGTCGGAGACAGAGGCCATCAAGGTGGCGACATTGCATTTGGATGGTGAGGCCCAAGATTGGTGGTTTCATGGGATGGTTACACTAGGACACTCCATGGTGACGACATATGCCGAGTTCACCAGGAGATTGATGGAGCGATTTGATCGGAGGGATCCAAAGCAGCATTTTGTTGAGCTGACAAGGCTCAAACAGACAGGGAGCCCAGAGACCTACATTGCAGATTTCTTGAGGGTCTCAGTGATGGTGCCAGATCTATCCACGGCACGGAGGATCTATATGTATGTTGAGGGGTTAGCAGAGCCACTTCGGGGTCTAGTCAGATCCGCTAGACCGACCACCCTTCAGGATGCTATCAGCAGGACCCGGGACCTACAAGATGTCTTACCCAGGACCCGAACACCTTACCCCCAGAGACAGACTTTCCAGTCTAAGGGGAAGGATGTGAGGATTCCACCTCTAAAGGGGAATCCAGGACGAGTGCAGATTGACGATGATGTCAAGAGGGAGCTGAAGAAGAAGCGGTTGTGCTTCACATGTCAGGAGCCATGGGAACTAGGACATAGATGTGCTGCTGGCAAGGCACATTTCATTGAGGTTTTCTCTGAGAGCAGTGGAGAAGAGGATGACGAGGATGGTGTGGAGGCAGGAGATAGCCATGATGGACAGGGACCTTTGACACCTCCACCGCCAGCAGCAAATGGTGCATCTTTTGCACCCACCGGAGGGGCCCTTGCCGCATTGCAAAGAGTTCCCAAGTATTTGACGCTACGCATACGAGGGACGGTACGTGGTCAGCAAGTGTCAGTTTTGGTTGACAATGGAGTGACCCACAACTTCATCGATGCACAGATGGTTGAGCGGAGAGGCATACAGACAGAGAGCTTCGATGGGTTTTCAGTCTTGGTCCCAGGGAATCAGACCATGACATGTGCTCGATATGTTCCAGAGCTTTCAGTGACGATGGGCACCTACACATTGACTGACCACTTTTTCGTGGTCGATATTCCGGACGCCAACATGATACTGGGTGTTCAAAGGCTCATCACTCTAGGGAAGGTCACGACAGATTGGAAGACCCTAGAGATGGAGTGGGATGATGAGAAGACAAGGAGGCATGAAAAGATACGGGAACAGCATACGTATCCGCCTCAGACTGTTTCGGCTCATCGGATGGAGGCAGTCTTCCGGAAGGGAGACATAGAGTGGGCAGTAGAGCTGTGTGCATCGGAGGCAGGGACTACAGGGAAGACAGTGCACTCGGAGATACAATCCATCCTTGACCGGTATGCCATAGTATTTGGGGAGATTCCGCCGGGTCAACCACCAGACAGGGGGTTTGAGCACACTATTGAGCTTGAGCAGGGTATACAAGCAGTGATTACTACCCCTTATAGGCATCCCAAGACCTATCGGGACGAGATAGAGTGGGCCATTCAGGAGTTTTTATGGGTTTTGGGCAAGGATCACACTCCTAATTTTATAGGGGCAGATCTAAGGGGTCAAACAGGGGTCCCGACTCAGCCAACAGCTAGAGAAGCTAAGGGGAATTTGGGCCAAAATTCTGAGGGCAACATTTGGCCAATTCCTTTGTGGGTTATTCTAGGTTTCTTGCGTAGAGGCTAGGAATAATTTCCCAGAATTTTCTAAGCAACAGGGAAGGCTCTAACAGCAGATCATTTCAGGCAGCAAAACCTTTCTGGGCAGTAACAACGCAGCTCTTGGGCCAGATTACTAGCAGATTTGAGGAGGGTGTTTCATTGTTCATTTTGGGTTTTTGCTAGCTTGCCTAGAGCAAGCCCAGGTGCACACATTCCAGCACCTTGTTGTACACCTCTTCTCATTTAATAAAATGAGTATACAACACAGTTTGGTTGCCAATTTTGTGGTCTGATGGTCTGATTTAATTTTATGGGTGTTATTTTTATTGTCCACTTGCATAACACTATTTTCCCTAGTTTGGAACATTACACTATTCTATAATCATCCTATCATTCCTAATCTCTTCCGTTCCCATCCTATTCGTCCTCTACTAGAATATGCCATGGCGTCAGTTACACTGACCTAACCATTAATAGACCCTAAGGATGACAGCGTCGATTATATAGAACTGATTTCCTAGTAAGCATCCAACAGTCATCATCACACGTCTAGGGGAGCATTACTCGCACAATCCTCCCATTACTCCAGGCTTTGGAGGATAAACAGTGGGCAACACCTCCACCCCTCCCTGTAGGACTAGGGTCAACAACTTATCATGGAATCTCATTAAGCCTTAATTGTTCATGGAATTATGTCATCACATGGTCGGTTTGGTAGTGATGTTATCTGCAATGTAAACACTTGTCCACACATTATGACATATGCATCAATATATTCAAAATAAATTGCATTTAAATAACATTTTCTGTGTATTTCGCATATGTTGCTATCTACAAGATTGAACTTTGTGTTCTCATAACATACTTGGACATGTGTTAAAATTGGCAACCAGGGCAAAACTTCATGTGGGTCATCTTATTCATGGCTGATAATATTTTTATTAGATTCCTCTCGTCGAGAGGTGTAGGATTGATATAAAGATCATCCAATTCCGATAAGTATTCATGGAGATATGAATTTATTTTGATTATGGAATTATTATCAAGCTGACCTACAACTCATGTAGGCTCAGAAGCCCAACAGTCGCATCTATTCACCCACCAACGTTGCGTATAAATATAAGAGGACTTTTCCTCATTTGGACTCACTCATCTCATCACATCTCTCTCCCTCTACTGCGCAGATATGAGTCTCTTCTCTACTGCGCTGAAATGCGTCTCTCTCTCTCACACATGTGAAGCCGGAAGCTGTTGAATTTGAAGCTGCAACTGCAGAAGTAAAGATTGACTTGCGTGGCCTAGAAGATCTCCTCTTTGGAACTGCGTTGTAGGTTCATCTGAACCTCCTCTGAAAGCCACAACTTTTGGTGGTGGAATGAAGTCAATCCGACGAACGGTTTGCAAGATATCGACTACCCTAGTTTGAAGCCGGAAATTGCTGAAACTGAAGCTGCAACTGCAGAAGTAAAGATTGACTTGCGTGGCCTAGAAGATCTCCTCTCTGGAACTGCGTTGTAGGTTCATCTGAACCTCCTTTGAAAGCCGCAACTTTTGGTGGTGGAATGAAGTCAATCCAACGAACGGTTTGCAAGATATCGACTGCCCTAGTTTGAAGCCGGAAACTGCTGAAACTGAAGCTGCAACTGCAGAAGTAAAGATTGACTTGCGTGGCCTAGAAGATCTCCTCATCTGAACTGCGATGTAGGTTCATCTGAACCTCCTCTAGAAGCCGAAACTTTTGGTGGTGGAATGAAGTCAATCCGACTGTCGGTTTGTGAGATATGGTCTGCCCTAGTTTGATAATGAAGCCGCTAATGCTGATGCTACTGATCTAGGGATTGCTACTGCTGATATGAATCATATTTATTGTACTATTTCTCTCTGCTGAATTATTGAAGATAAAAGAAGATTTGATCAAAGGGTTTCCCCACACATTGTGGGGTTTGTCCCTGGCTAGCCGCCACATCTTGTGTCTCTTGTCTTGGCTTGTTTTCTGTCGATCGTTTAATGTTCTATCTGCACTTTACTTTATGTACATGTGATTGCTAATCAGTGGAATATAATAAGATAAAGAAGTAAACTGTTATAAGCATAGAACATACCATAACTTAACAACATGTCCAGCGTATATATCTGTAAGTTAGCTTTCATATTAAATGTAGTCATTCTTGTATTTCCATCTCGTCAATCATGTTGATATGCAAAATGAAATAAATTTATAGATATCTCATCCATAACATAATTCATAATTTGGATTTCATAGTAAAGTTAATCACATACTAAACTTCATATTGCTATCCATATTCTAGCAATGTTAATCAAATTACTTATTTCATATTGGTATACGTGATTTAAGCAGATAACATATGCCATGTTCCAACAACATAAAAATTTATTTTTACATGTGATAATTCCAAAATAATAGTTTTAAGTATCCAACTCAAAAGAAAGTAGCCATATACAAAATAAGGTTTTAAGTTCCTCAAAATCAACACAAGTTGGGGTATTTTCGACATATGATCCTTGTATCTTACAAGGTAGCCGATCCAAGGCTTAAAACATTTTAAGTTAAAGTATAAACTTTGATAAACTATGAATAAGAATTAAATCAAAATATTATAAATATGAATCTCAGGATACATTATGAAGGTTGTTTATAATCAATATAAGAGACTTCCTCTAGAGTGACGTGGGAGACGGATGACCGATATGCTCCTCCACATGCTGGAAGGTAAAGGAGACAGTAGAACCGAGGAAAGATAGAGACAGTGGTATGGAAGGTATAAGGCGAAGGGTAATGCACAAAGACGGGGGAGGCAAAAACAAGACAGAGAGAGGGCAGAAACTTCCAATAGAGTCAGAGGGAAACATTGAGCCTGATTGTTCTTAGAATTATGGGCATGAGGTCCAAAAGATTTGCCTCCTGGATCTGGGGACCGTACAGGTAGACCCTAGATAGGCTGGGAGGTAAAAAAATGGCGGTTTGGTAATTGGAGCAATGGGAACAACCACAGTCTAGGACACCTTCAACTGATTCCAGGTATTCCTCTGCAAACTTGAATTTTAAATTTCAGCCACTATCTGGTTAAAATTCATAGTTAAGACTTAATGATTAAATTTACACAATATGGGTATTATAGTTCAACTTTTGGTTTTGAACTCAATTCAAAGAACATATGGATTGAGTGAATGGTTTTGGTAATCCTTAAAGGATTATGTGGTCAAGATTGTTGATTTGGGGTAGCATTGGATGTGCTCTAGCCACGAAAATTGGTGGAGAGGCTAAAGCACATGAGATCTCCAATACCCAGAAATGGTTTGGGAAGATTCTAAACAGTTTGGGAGATATTAAAATAATTAATATTTTTAATGGAGTCCCAATATTTTTAATGGAGTCCAAATAAAATATTAATGTGAATTAAAATAAAACTGCTTTAGAAGGGTTCAAAAGTCATGGATCAAGCCAGAGTTAATCTTAGCCATTGATTAGGGACTTAATCTTAGTCGTTGAATTGTCAATGAGAAACGTATAAGCGGAGGCTTGAGGGTCACTTGGAGAACACAACGAGTTGATCAAGAATTTGATTTTCTGGGGTAGGGCTCGTTGAGGAAATTGAAGGAGAGATCAAAGTTGTAGCTGAGGGGCAGTGAATATAGAAGCAGAGAGACAGAGATAGTACCAGGAACTTCAGCACAGAAGACGGGAAAGAGGGACGCAGAGCCAGCTAAAAGCCACACAAAGGCAGCGAGAAGCCACGCACAGGCAGTCAGGAGCTGCGCAGTGCCTAAGGAGAGCCGGCGTGGGTGACGCAGAGGCTTTAGAGGCTGACACTGGGCTAGTTGGGCTGACGTTGGGCCAAAGAGGCTGACGCAGTCCCTAGAGGTAGACGCTGGAGAATTCGTGGGGCAGATTAGAGCTGAGCGTTGTGGGATTGTTCATCCAGGATTTTAGGCGAAATATTTGTCTCTGACTAAGAGGTACTACTGTCGAGATCATTCTTTGTTGGGTGAGCCGGTTTGGCACCCAGATTGTATTCTGAAACTGCTTAATAATAAAACCCTCAGATAGCTACACTAGTTTTCCCACTTTGGGTTTTTCCACGGACATTGGTCCAAAAACAACGGTGTCACTTGTGTGCTTGTTTTTCCTTTAGTTGATGATCTGTAATGTGTTGAGCATGTACTTGTATTTAATTTCAGTATTTACCTAGTAAATAACTTGTTAATTAAACAAAACAAGTAGGCAGAAATAAATCAGAAAGTACATGAAGGATTTCTAACAGTTAGACATAGAAATTCCAACATGGTATCAGAGCATGGTTGCAGATCACAAGAGAACTGAGGGTATCAGCCGAGCAGAGTAGCAGCAACAGAAATAGTTGTCCTGAGTGACAGTAGTTGTTCCTAGCGAAGAAGCAGCAAGGAAGGGATGATGCAGTGCTTGCATCATCAAGTTTGAGTCGGGAGGAGGACCAGCGCAGTGGCAAAAGGGAGCAGACCTGACCTACGCAGTGCCTGGTCATCTTTCTCAGTCAGGAAGGATTGACGCCCGTGGCCAGGAGGTGCGGATTTTGCTGGTGCCAGGATTGCGCAGAACCTAGAAACTCTAACCTTCAATTTGTTGAGGCATATGAGGTTGTGGGTAAGTTGTAGAGTGAAGTTGGTGGGATACTGTGGTTAGAAAAGTACCTAACAGGGCAAGACCAAGGAGGAGGGAGCTACTGCCAAGGATTTCTAGCCAAGAAATCTGGATCAGTGGTGCAGTTGCACTAATGATTGGAGTGGGGGCATCTCAACATTAGCAGAGGGATTTCTAGGAGGGAAATCGAGGCTCAGAGGGAGTGACACTAAGAACTTCCAGAAGGGAAGTAGAGGAGCAGCGAAATGGCAGTGAACGGGGTAAGAGACCAGGATAGATTGGACAAAGCCTCAAACTTCGTAGTCTGGAAGGCTAGAATCTTGTCTGTTCTAGACAAGAATCATTTCAAGCACTTCGCCTTGAAGACGATAGCGATCCCAATTAACCTGGTTGAGAATGATAAGTACGAGGCAATGGCAAGGGCCAAGAGAATCATCCTTGACAAGGTCAAGGACATATTGCCGAAAAGGAAACGACAAATGTGATGTGGGAGGCCTTGACAAAATTGTATCAGCATACTTCCGTGCAGAGGAAGATGCTACTAGAAAATCAGCTGCAGTCATACCAAATGCAGAAGGGGGAACAGATCGACACCTTCCTCGGACGATTGAAGGAGATCCGGGATCAGCTGACTTCCATAGGAGCCACACTAGATCAAGAATTTATGGTGAAGACAGCGCTGAACGCAGTCTCAGAATACTTGGAGGTGTTTGTCCAGAGCATACTAGGCAGATCGACTCTTCCAAATTGGGAGGAACTGTGGGCGGCTCTTCGCCAAGAAGAGATCACAAGGCTAACCAAGGCGGGAAGCAATGGCAAGGGGGTCAGAATCAAGGAGGAGGAAGAGGAGGATGTTGCCCTAGCATCTGAGGAAAGCATGAGAATCGGAAGAAGGAGGACCTCTCCAAGGTCAAATGCTTCCACTGTGGGGAACTGGGTCACTATGTGCGGAACTGGGTCACTATGCACTCATGGCACAATCATCATTTGTCTCCACTTCCTTCTGCGCCAACAAAGGCGGAGAAGGAAGTGGAGACAGATGATGATTGTGCCATGAGTGCTCACACGCCACTTGAGAGGAAGTGGGGAGACATCGAGCTGTAGCCAGATGGACTATTTGCGATGAGGTGCAGGATCCTCAAGGTACCTAGCCTCTTGGATCATACCTTGCTACAGGAGCCCCGAAGAGGAGTAGCGATACTAGCAGATGTCAGTAAAGACAGATGTGGATGGAGCGACAGAGGGAGCTACAGTGCAGGATTCCCAGGACAGTTTGAGGCAGCATTGCGAAATTCATGGAATTGTTACAACAGCACAGAGGTCAGAGAAGGGGCACTTGTCAGCGTCAAAGGGAGTTTCAGCATCGAGGGTATCTTTAGCCTGATAGATATGTCAGAGTTAGGAGATCAGTTACTTACTTCTCAGTAAATGAGTTGCAGTGCAGCAGTTAGCAGTGGCAGTGCTATGGGCAGCACGATAAAACATGATGAGAGGGGTTGTCGTACGGATGCAGCAGTGGTAGTGGCAGGGCCATGGGTAGCAGTACATGATGCAACAGTGATGTTGGGCAGTAGGCCTAGCATCAGCATCAGGACCGATGTCGGATGATCAGGGCGATGCTTAGTAAGGAGTATTACTAGAGCACAGTCCTCACTAAGATGGAGTGTTGATTTGGGGTAGCATCGAATGTGCTCTAGCCACGAAAATTGGTGGAGAGGCTAAAGCACATGAGATCTCCAATACCCAGAAATGGTTTGAGCAGATTCTAAACAGTTTGGGAGATATTAAAATAATTAATATTTTTAATGGAGGCCCTAAGTCTAAACTTAGGGAAAAAATATTAATGTGAATTAATATAAAATTGTGTTAGAAGGGTCCAAAAGTCATGGATCAAGCCAGAGTTATTCTTAGCCGTTGATTAAGGACTTAATCTTGGCCGTTGAATTGTCAACAAGAAAAGTATAAGAGGAGGCTTGAGGATCACTTGGAGAACACACTGAGTTGACCAAGAATTCGATTTTCTGGGGCAGGGCTTGCTGAGGAAATCAAAGGAGTGATCAAAGTTGCATCTGAGGGGCAATGAATACAGAAGTAGAGAGGCAAAGATAGTACCACGAGCATCAACGCAGAAGCCGGGAGAGAGGGAAGCAGAGCCAGCCAGAAGCCACCCAGAGGCAGCCAGAAGCCACACAGAGGCAGCTAGGAGCTATGCAGTGCCTGAGGAGAGCCAGTGTGGGTGATGCAGAGGCTCCAGAGGCTGACGAAGAGCCTCTAGAGGCTGACACAGGGCTAGTTGGGCTGATGCAATCCCTAGAGGTAGACGCAATCCCTAGAGGTAGACGCTGGAGAATTCGTGGGGCAGATTGGAGCTGAGAGCTGTGGGATTGTTCATCTGGGGTTTTAGCCGGAATATCTGTTTCCGACTGAGAGGTACCACTGCCAAGATCATTCTCTGTTGGATGAGCCAGTTTGGCACCCAGATTGTATTCTGAAACTGCTTAATAATAAAACCTTGGATAGCTACACTGGTTTTCTCGCATTGGGTTTTTCCAGGGACATTGGTCCAAAAACAACGGTGTCACTTGTGTGCTTACTTTTCCTTCAGTTGATGAACTGTAATGTGTTGAGCATGTACTTGTATTTATTTTCAGTATTTACCTAGTAAAAACTTGTTAATTAAACAAAACAAGTAGGCAGAAATAAATCAGAAAGTACATGAAAGATTTCTAACAGTTAGACTTAGAAATTCCAACAAAGATGTTTACATCATCACCTTGGAATTGAAAGGTACCAGTATAGGAAGATACCTTGATATTTGTATAACAATGAAGATCAATTTCATGTTTAGAGGAAGCTATGATTAACTATACTTTGATAGGCTCAATATAATGCCTTTGTTGATAATGGCTAGAGGGAAAGTGATATAAAAGGTTGATGGCCTGGACCTTATCACAAGATTAAAGTAAGAGGTGGTTGCATAACATCAAGGAAGGTAGAAGCTCAATATGATGAGGTGCAAAAGAAAGGAGGAGCCATGCAACTACTACTTGAAGATCTCCATGAAGAACTAGTAGTTGATTAGTTATGAAGACAAGCTAAAGAGCTTGTGCTTATGACTTGTGGTTATGATTTGTGGTTATGACTTCCCAAATAAGAGGAAGTTAGGCATCTCCTCTATGTTTGAGAGGGAGTAAAAAGTCTCCTTGAATGTTTAAAAAGGAGCAAGAATCTATTCCCTAATGAAAAGGGAATGAGGATTTCCTCTATGGTTGAGACGGAGTGACGTTAGACATCATATTCTCTATGTGTCATGCACTAGACCAGAACTAACAGTCATAAGTCTTAGTGAAGGCACTAGAGGGAGAATGGAGGATTGAATAAGCATCTGTGATTGATATTCCTTGAGGATCAAGAATCCAAGATAGGAAGTAGACTAACACTCTTGGAGGATATGACAGGTATCCAAGACAAGAGTGGTCGAAGAGGACCAATATTCTTTGAGGATTGAGAATCCAAGATAAGAATAGCCCTAAAAGGACATACCTAGTGAATATCCGGATGGGGTATGTGCCTTAAGAGGTACTGCAGTGTCTCATGTAAAGCCTTCCAACATTATACTTTTATATAGATAGAGCTTGTTAGTCAATGCCTTACTATGTTGACAATGTTGGTTATAATGTTGATGCTTTAAATATGGCTTATCAATCCGATTCTTCTTATGAGAACTCTTCAGTTTGAGAGAATCCTTGTACCGGTTGTACAATTATGAATAACTCCCTAGTTAAGAGGGAGTGATGGAAAATGTAACTAGTTTCAGTCTTCATAATTGTTATTGTACTCATGTCATAATGTATAGCTTATGTAACAAGAAAAAGAATAAAGACAAATTATTATTTTCAAGCATGGGTTTCATGCTTCTTTTGATTGGTCAATAGGTTAAGCATGTTCTTCATGCTTCTAGGGATTGTCATGTGATGAGAATATTTGCCATGAGTCAAGAGTGTCAATATCATTTGTATAAGACCCATTTGGGCAAGTTGTAACATGAAAAAGAATTTATTTTTGTGTCTAGGAAGTCAAAAAGACCTCCAAGACCAAGTCGGCCTTAACTGTGAGAAGTCAGCCTGGAAGAGGCTATTTCACCTCATGAAAAGCATATATATAGAAGGAGCTTTGACCTCATTAGCACACAAGTTCAATCTAAAGCAAGGAAGAAGAAGAAACAATAATGAAGGACAAGGAAGCAAAGGCGAAGGTCAAGGAAGCGAGAAGAAGTCAAAGAAAAAGAAGAAAATTTGATTTTGAGCTTGGATTCTCTCACACACTCAAAATTTAGGGTTTTTGCAGCTACTAGGAGGCTGAAAATTGTAGGTCCGAACTGCAGGTCTGAAATAGAGGGCTCTACTTTGACCAAGGATCTTGAAGTTTGGCTTTCGTTGACATTGTTGACTAGAGCTTGTTTGAAGAAGGAGTTTGTGGAGAGTTGACTTGCTGGTTGGAGGAGGTCTTGACTTTGGTCTTTGGGTATTGGATTTCTCATTTGATCAAGAAGAGAAGAGATTATTTCTGGGTTTTTCCCTTGGAGGAGTTCTTCCCTAGCTTGGAGCCTACTTCTTGTGTCTATTGTCTTCATTGTTTATGCTCTTGATAATTGTTTGACGAAAGGATCTAATAAAGAATAATAAATAGACAAGTAAAGTTCACAAGCAATTATTGAGGATAACGAGAATTTTTTAAATAGCTACCATATTAGATTCTTCAACACAAAAATAGTTAAAGTACCTTCCATTGGCTGACCCACCTTCCTTCAAGAAAATGCCAGATGGGAGAGAAGTCTGACAAGAGCAAGAAGTGGAGGATCTTGGCGTAATTTTGTGTTGATCATATAGGGGTGTTGGCTAGCTGGTTGTCCATAGAGGAGAAAAACTTTCTCCTATGAGTTACCCGCATTTTGGTGGGTAATAAGGCCCACAAAGAAAATATGGAATTTACAGCAATTAAACTATGGAATTTAGTAATTTACATCAATTAAACTTGATTGAACTCAGTCCCCAGCAAAAAAAAGAACACTGAAACTACAGAAAATCTCACCTGCACATTGTTGTACGAATTTTGGGTAAAAGATGGACTCACTTAAGGTTACTTGGGAACAGGAGCGAAAGCAAGGAGCGGGAGCGGGGAGCGACAATTTCAAAAGCTCCCAGTTCGGGAGCGAATTTTTTTATAATATATAAATTTTATATATTTTGATGCATATATGTCAATAAAAGCATGTAGAATGATGAATTAGATATAAAAAACATAAAAACATGGATTGAGCCATATGACATCAATCATCTAGAAGTTATAATCTTCATCAACCACGTCCACAAGTTAGTAACATACAACATGTTGAGTCTCATGATTCTTCAATATTAAAGTTTCAAGCTTTCAAAATTCAATATATAACATTTATCATCATTGATCACTAAAGTTGTAACTTGTACTTGTAATCATTACCATTACCAAGTAACCAAATGATAACAAAGACTATCTAAAATGAAACGAAATGTTTCAACTTTAAACTTTCACAAAGCATCATATTCATAATTCATTACCAATGAGTTATAAATGCCAACTTCAAACTTAAATTGTCATATATTGTTTACAAAAAATACCATAATAAATATGAAAGAGTTAATAGTTATAAAAAGTACTAGAAACTAGAAAAGACAAGTAAATATATTATCTATTGATTGACCCTCTTGCTATGAGAAATTTCTAATTTCATGTCTTGTGCTTTATTGGGAGTCTCCTCCTGCATAATTGAACAACCTTGGCGCTTTTGATTAAATACAAGTTCCATACCCTAGTACCATAGGTGCTCTTGATTATTGGGAGTCTCCCCCGCAAAGAGGGCTTGGTGCTCTTGATTAGATACAAGTTTCGTACCCTAGTACATGACAAAATCCAATAGAAACATTGCAATACCCCCACAATCTTGAAATCCTGAAAAAGTGACAAGTCTGTTGGATTTTGAGTGAGATCTAATATTCTACTTTCTCCATATGAAATCCATTGAGGTCGAAACCACTCTCAAACATCCTGAGTCATTTCATGGTAATGTTAAAAATTTAAGTAAAAGGATATAAATGAAAGATAAAGGAGAATGTCAATGCTAAGGCCATAGGCTTGAACATTAGACTACCCCACTCGAAAAAAATTGTTTCCAATCTTCATTAGCTCCTTAACAGGCAAGGAACGAATTTTGGGAGCACGCTCCCACCCGTAGCGCGCTCCGAGAGCGGATTCAACAGGGGGGCACTCCCCCACAACCCTGGACTCAATCATATAAACTATACAATCCTCAAGTTGTGCCCTACTTGTTTCCTCTACCTTTGCAATTTTGCTACTTGAAAATTCACTCGGTCTCCACTAAAAGATAAGGCTAGATCTATCTCCAACTGCTAGCCTCGTCTTTTCTTTTATTGCTGCTCCTTTTCCTCTTTTCCTTAACCTGTGTTTTCACAGTTACTGTGTCTCACACACTAAGAAATGATTTTCTCAAGACTGTGTCTTCTTCTCTCCCTAAGCTTCCTTTATAATTTTTTATTGAGCTAAACCCCTAATAACCTTAATCTCCAAAGTGATTGACAATTGAGATTAGATCTCACCTCACTTGAGATCAATAGTTAAGATTAAATCTAATTCAGTAAAGTAATTAACTTATATTTCCTTAGACTTTCCTAGCTCAATAGCCAGCATTAATTAGCTAACTATAATTAACATACTTTCCCTGAGTTAGGAAAATATAAAAAACTTAAGTTAATTAAGCAAGTTTCCTCGACTCCTGCATTTTGAAATTCTATGGCAAGTGCAGTAGAATACAATTTTATGATGTGATAATTACTTCCTATGATTTTCAAACAATATTCTCATGCCACTAATATCATTGAATAGTTACACACCAAAAATCTCAACTGTAAATGCAGCGGAAACAATAAAGATCATAGAAAGACAACCATGCACAGTATGCACAATATTTCTACCCTGGGAAACCCAACCTTGAGAGAAAACCTAGCAATCTTTTCCTAAAGAGAAATCATCTTTCCAACAAGGTTTACAAATCAGAAATTTCTCTAGAAATTTGAGCCAACTTTACAAGTCAAAATACTAATCAAATCTGGTCAAACAGGTGTTGGCCAACTCTAGTCAAACTAGTCCAAAAAATAGAAGTCAACGTTGGTCAATGGCTTATAGTCAAACTCAACTTGTGGTCAAACTCAACCATATAGTCAAACTCAACCCTACAATCAAACTCAGTCCTATGGTCAAGTCGATCAACTCTACAATCAACTTGCATGTGTGGCCCTGTAGTCAACTCACACATGCAGTTGTACATACTATGGTCAACTTTGTGGTCAAACCTATGGTCAACTTCGTCAACTTCTTTCACATGTGTGGTTGGTCAAGCTACTAGTCAAAGTTGGTCAAGCTCAATCACACATGCAGCCTCCAAGAGAGAGATGGAATGATGAAAAAAGATTAAGATGAACATATTTCTCGTTGGCTAAATTTCTCCTCCACTGGAAAGGATTGAATGAGCTTGCTATGTTGATTATTTGTTTCCTCACATGCTTGGCTATTTATATAGAGCTTTAATGTTGAGTGGAGACCCATAAAGGGTCACCTTATCACAAGAAATCCCTTCACTTGCGAAGCCTACATTAAAACTCAACATTGGACTAGAATTGCTTATTCCACTAATGGGTAAGAACCCCATTAGATAAACAAATCAAACTCACTCTATAAAAAATAGATCGCTCCTTTCTGGAGTAAGAAATGTCAACATCGTGGGCCAATGTTCCCTAGCCAAATCAACATGGCCCCATGGGTGAATGTGTCATTCTCCCCTAGTCAAATTAGCATGACCCCATGGAAAAATGTTTGCCCGATGCTGCAAAAACATCGACATTGCATGCTTCACACCTAGTCTATGTAGAAGCACTTGCCCACTACTAAATTTCAACAAACTAACCATGCAACACACACTAAAATTGATTAGAACATAACTAAGTCACCACCATAAAATTGGTCCATGAAAAGCTTGATTCACAAGTGAGACAACTTCTACGAACATTCCAACCTTTGGAAGGCTAGAATCATCAAACCAACCTACAAAAACCCTATCATGCGATGAAAAACACAATTTTACCTCTCATGCAATATGAGGGGTAACATGAAGAAGATGATCAGTTGGGCCAACTTATGGCAAATACATAAAGAGATCCATGATTAGGCATAAAATAAGTGTGCCTCTAGGCATAACAACATTTCAAATACATGAGCAATACTTTTACCTAAGGGTAAGCAAACAAACCTAGGTATTCGCCATGTCATGTGCCGTAGTAGGATCCATTACAAGACCCCCTTATACCCACCTTCATGAGATGATTAATATCATCCATAATGGAAAGGAAAATCTTGAAACGAGGACTAAGACGATGGGCTATGACAAAGAACAAAGGGTCTAGACTCTAGAGCAAACACCTAGGTTAACCAAAAAAAACACTTTACATAGATCACTAAGAATGTTCCAGTACCATACATAAGATACAATGGTCACACTTTTAGTTGATCATGATACAGTGATAAGAATCATCACAATGGCACATCTAATCACAACAGTATAGGCTCTAACACTAAGTTGCATGATAAGGGGAAACAAGTATGCATTTCTAAAATGGAAACACACTAGAAAGATGACCCCCAAAAAATTTGGAAAGGGGGAAATGTGTAATATATACACATATATATAGAACATTATATTGAAAATTTCCCGGATGCGGGTGCAGCGGCTACGTGTTGATGGCGTTAGCCATCACGTGGGCAGGTGGCAGGCCCGTGTTGTCAAGGGGTACCATGCGAGGCGGGATATTAACCCGCATGAAATTCGACAGCCGAAGGCATTAATGCCTGTCTTCTCAGCTCGCGCGAGGGGCATGGCGATCGATGCAGTGGAGCGATTAAATGGGAGAGTGCTCGGTTTGCAGAGGAACATGGGAGAGCAATGTGTTGAGGCCCTGCTCCGCTCAGAGGGGAACGAGAGTGAGGATTTGAAGTGCGCTCCGCCGGTTTCAGGGCTAGGAACGAGCACACCCTGCAACCGTGTTGAGATTGAGTTTGTCTTCATAGCGGGAGGAGCTCCGGATGCTTGTGTAAGGCTGCAACTGGAAAATTCAGAAATGCCGAGGGAGAGGCCGCGTATGGGCAGCAGACGAGGAGGAACCAGAGGCAGGGCCTTCACGCAGCGGCAAGACCACAATTCGCCCTCCTCCTCCATTGAAGTAACGTCAATGCCTCAGAGGTACCAAGGCAGCAATGAGGAGGATGGTGGTTATGATAGCAGAAGCCCACGTTCAGAGGAGGGTCAGATGGAGCTCCCCACGCTCAGGTATCGGCTCCCCTGCCCTCAAGCTAATTCTACTCTGGTTGTTTCCATTACGATTGAGCCTGGCGTTTCTCAAAACACGGAGGCAGAGCCTTTACCGGATGGGCAGCGCTCCAGCAGAGAGGAATCCCCCATTGCGTGCCTTCCGGTTGGGGTAGGAACCAGTTGTTTGGCCCCTGGACGTGAGCTCGGATCTGACCTCGCGAGCCCAGCTACAAATTGCGTCTATGCTGCCGGCCCTTCAGCGCTTGCTGGTCCAAGCAGGCCAGCACAGGAAGGGAGCCCTGACGCGGTCATCCAGCTCTCAGACTCCGAAGATTCTCTCCGTTTCGGGTGCCGAGTCGAAGAGGCGCCCCAGACCACCGATGACGAATGAACTCGCTCCCGGTAACCTCAGCTGTTTTTCTTGGGTTTTCTGTGTATGACTCTGCCAAGCGGCATCTACATCTTTGTCAATGTGTCGGATGTAATTATTCATGTGTCGGATGTAATTGTTCAGGTGTCTGTCTGTCTTTGTCCGGGTCAGTCTATGGCCCTGGTGTCTGTTCAGATTCTATGTGTCATGTCAATGTGTCTTCAGTGGTCAAGCATCAAATTCCAATTTTGAATCTGCTCAATTTTGGAACTGGAATCAGGGCAAGGAAAGGGCTGATTGGCAAAACTTCATAGCCTTGCCCACTGTACTCTATATGTATCTCTGTTTTGTATGATAATAGAATTAGTCGCATTCAGAAAAAATAAATAAATAAATAAATATTGAAAATTGGAAAGAAATCATTATGAATAAATGAGAAAGAACCTTTAAATGACCCCCAAGAAATTTGGAAAGGGGGAAATGTGTAATATACACACACACATATATATAGAACATTATATTGAAAATTGGAATGAAATCATTATGAATAAATGAGAAAGAACCTTTAAATGACAAGCAATGTTCCACCATCACTTATATTGGGATCCTCATCGTTAGTATCACCCTTTGCCTCAACCTCAATTCTCTACGGACATTAGTCAACACCACCCAATTTTGTTGAAACTACTGAATCCAAGCTTAAAAATATGCTATGAAAAGCCCAGCATGCATGATCAATGATTTTGGTTTGAATGAAGGGTAAATTTTTATTAAGGCCATGACAGAGGAGTTCAACAAGCAATATCACTAACATCGAGGTACATAAAGGGCTTGGTGCTCTTGATTAACTACCAATTCCAGACCTTCATACATGATAGAATCTAATGAAAATGATTCTGGAATTCTGAAAATTGTTAAGCATTAGAGGAAATTTCAACATAAAATTGGCCTCAAGAAAAACCAAGAAATTAATAAAAAAATGCCATGTAGACAATTTTTTTAATATTATTTTATTTTTATCTTTGTTCCACAATATTTATTAGCACAAGATTTAATAAAAATTATAATACATTATTTCTAATTTTTTACTTTTATCGAAATCCCTCAATATATGGCACTTTTATTAAAATAATTGTTTATATATATTTTATATTTAAATTTAACTTTCTATTTTCATTTTTTATATTTAACTATCTATATATATTTTATATTTAACTATTTTTTTGGTTTTTTTGAAACGATACGATGGCACATCTAATCACAATAGTCTAGGCTCTAACACTAAGTTGCATGATAAGGGGAAACAAGTATGCATTTCTAAAATGGAAACATACTAGAAAGATGACCCCCAAAAATTTTGGAAAGGGGGAAATGTGTAATATACACGCACACACACACACACACATATATAGAACATTATATTGAGAACTGGAAACAAATCATTATGAATAAATGAGAAAGAACATTTAAAAGACAAGCAATGTTCCACCATCACTTATATTGGGATCCTCATCATTAGTATCACCCTTTGCCTCAACCTCAATTCTCTATGGACATTAGTCAACACCACCCAATTTTGTTGAAACCACTGAATCCAAGCTTTAAAATATGCTACGAAAAGCCTACCATGCATGATCAATGATTTTTGTTTGAATGAAGGGTAATTTTTTATTAAGGCCATGATAGAGGAGTCCAACAAGCAATATCACTAACAACGAGGTACATAAAGGGCTTGGTGCTCTTGAGTAATGAATAATTCCATACCTTCATACATGATAGAATCTAATGAAAATGATCCTGGAATCTTGAAAATTGTTAAGCATTAGAGGCAATTTCAGCGTAAAATTGGCCTTAGGAAAAACCAAGGAATTAATAAAAAAATGCCATGTAGACAATTTTTTAATATTATTGTCTTTATATATTTTTTATTTAAATTAACTTTCTATTTTCATTTTTTATATTTAACTATTTTTTTTGGTTTTTTAAATGACGTTGTTTGCTGAAGCCACAATTTCACCTGAAATATTTTTCTTGGCCAAAATCCGGTAATTTGTCCTTTTTAGAATATGTTTTTTAACTATTTTATATTTAATTATATATTCTATATTTTTGGATGAAATCTGATAATTTGTCTTTTTTGGAATATGTTTTTTAACTATTTTATATTTAATTATTTTTTAAACTATTTAATTATATTTAACTATTTATATTTAACTATATATTTGATATTTTTGGCCAAAATCTGGTAATTGTCCTTTTTGGAATATATTTTTTAACTATTTAACTATTTTATATTAACTATAACTATATTTTATTTTTAACTATTTTATATTTTATAATATATATTTAACTACTTTTTAATTATTTAACTGTTTTATATTTAACTATAATTGTCTATATTTATATTTTATATTTAACTATTTTTTTGGTGTTTTTTGGGCATGGTTATTAATGACAAATGGGCATGCATTTTTAATTTATATTTTTTCAATAATATCAAGATTTGCATTGGACTAATAACTTTTTCGATATTCTAATTCATATGAGTAAGGTAGATAAATAACATTAATAAAATATTTCATGAATACACAAGTTAATAATAAAATATTTCACAGATACCCAAATTAATAATAAAATAATTCACGGATACCCAAATTAACCAATTTAAAATTATTTAGGATATGTACCACTTTTTAAATTTAAAGGATTTTGAATGGTTTACATATTATGACATGGAAATTACATGAAAATTTCATGGGCGCTTTTAGGCTGAAATTTCCTCTAATGTCTACTAAATTTTGAATAGGATATGCAAATTTTACTTTCTCCATATGAAGACAAATGTGGTTGGAAATGCTCTTAAACATCCTGAAACAATTAATGGTGATCTTAGAAATTTAAGTAAAAGTGACATTTCTTTTACTTTAAGAATTTAACATTACCATTAATTAACAACATTTTGGTGCAAACCAATGTTATCAGAATTGGACCGAACCATCAGTCCGGCCTATTGGAGGGAAAAACCGGTTCGGTACAGAATCGGTCGGTTTTGTACAATGTTGCCAAGGACACTTTGAACGCAATTTTTTTCCAAAAAAAATGATTTATGACAAGCAAAACCTAGTACTTGACCATATTTCCCTACTAATGCTATGCAATTCATGGTAATGTGAAATACTTAAAATAAAAGTGACATTTTCCTTTATCTTTCATTTTCATTATTTTACTTGATTTTTTAGCATTACATGAATTGACTCAAGATGTTTGAGAGTGGTTCTGACCTCATTGGATTTCATATGGAGAAAGTGTTAATTTTAAGGTGACACTGTTCTCTGCTATGGATAATTGCAATTTTAATCTTCTTCAACATTTTCACATTACATTCACCCCATAACATCGTATCATCATTAGCAATTATGTAAAGAGAACAATAGCATCAACAATGAAGCGGAAAAATAAGAAACAATAGAAGAAAAGCATACACAATAGAGACATCTGGATTTTGGTCAAAGACCAGGGCAAAAACCCCACAAGGGGGAAACCCATAATTCAATTCTTCTTCTTCTAGTAGATATTCATCAATGCTCAACTGAGATACAAAGAACAGTAAGAAAGAGACATGTCTTTCATCATCAATCACATTAGGCCTCATAGGGCTAACCCAGTAGCAAACAAGCATATTAAAGAGGTACTCCATATCACACTATCATAAGAGCAAAGTATACAACATTGTCGTTATCATAGAGGTTTTTCCATGCAAGGACACTGTCATAAGGACATTGCCATAAGAAAATTGCCACACATATTTGTTACAAGTGCACTGCCATATACATCAAGGTCACTGTCATATGCCATACATCCAGATCACTGCCATATCAAGGTCACTGTTATAAACCATACATCAAGGTCATTGCTATATTAAGGTCACTGTCATATGCCATACATCAAGGTCACTGCCATATGAAGGTCATTGTCATATGCCATATATCAAGGTCATTACCATATCCCATACATCAAGGTCACTGCTATATCAAGGTTATTGCCATATGCCATACATCAAGGTCACATACTTTACTATCATAGGGACACTATTGTCATAAGGATACTGGACATTGTCATACATCACTCATCATGGGAGCATTATCATAAATCATCGTCATACAAATTCTATCATATATCATAGGAGCACTACCATACATCACAGTTATAAGAGCACTACCAAATAAGTTTGACCAAACTAATCCACTACCTTTTAGTATTCATCAATATAGAATGAGAAATTGAATACCTTATAGGACGCCCAAGATGCGTTCCTAAGTTACCTTGGTTATGAGCACAACATAGAGGTATTCGGTCCTCTAGTTAGGGCAACCTGTAATGCTAAGGATCTACTCCAACACAGCCTCAAGTACGTTTAATTGTTGCGCTAATCCATCTTCATTGAGACCTAATTTCTACGCTATTCTATAAGGATTCTTGGCCCTTAATCATAAGATTATGTGACCTCATATCTGAACTTGATTAGGGCTCAACCAGCATTGTGAAAATCGCGATTTAATGAAAAAATCACAATTTTTATTTTTTGCCAATCAAATCATGATTTTTATATGAAAAAATCGCGGTAATTTTTTTTTGCCGATTTTTTCTGAAAAAATCACGATAAAAACGAAAAAATCGTGGGAGGTCTCGACAGCGGGTTTTTATAACATTTTTTTGGGTTTTAATGCGCTCATTTGCACAGTCGCGCGCGGAGGGAGGAGGAGCTGTTGGAGACCAAGCTGAAGAGGGTTTTCAGCCAAATCTAAGTGCTTAGAGGAGAAAATCAAGAGGAGACCACCGATTTCTCCATAGAAACAGTATGAGGATTATTTTTTTTTTTGTTTTCATTGTTTAAAAACATTGTTTTTGTATGTTTTTCATTGTTTTTGGTTGGGAAACTTGGTATGGGCACCATTTTTCTTTTGTTTTCATTGTTTTTAAAGAATTTTTTGTATTTCTTCATTGTTTTGGGTTGGGTAACTTGGTATGACTATGGGAACCAATTTTTTTTTTTGTTTTCATTTTTTTTAAACATTGTTTATGTTTTTTAATTTTTCATTGTTTTTGCCATTTGGTTGGGTAACTTGGGTTTGGAATGGTTGGGTAATTTGTGTTTGAAACTTTGAACTTTGGAATGGTTGTTTTAGGTTGGGTTATGGGTAACTTGAATTTTCATTCAATCATCAATGTAAAAATTAAAAATTAAAATACTAAATTGTAATTTGTAAATTTGTAACTTGTAATTTTGTAAATGCTAAATTGTAATCCTAATCCTTATTAAGTTATTTTCCCATAGGTTCACAACTGCACCAAAACACCATTCAAGACTTCAAGTTTGCAACTTCAAAGTTCAAAAACAAACATGCCAAGGAAATTGGATCCTTTCTGGGAATATGCTATACCTCGTGCTCCGAATGATAGACAAAACTTGAGTTGCAAGTTGTGTGGAAAGGAGATGTACGGGGGGGTGTACAGGTTGAAGTTTCACCTTGCACAAATCCCTGGACATGATGTGGGGCCCTGTATAAATACAAATGTTGAACTTATCCAAAAAGCCATGAGAGCATTGGAAGAATTAGAGCAGACTAGAGAGGCCAAAGAAGAACTCAAAAGGCAACTAAAAAGGTCAGCTGAAGGAAGTGGGCCAAGTGGCACTCGTTCTACTGCAGCATCAGTCAATCCGGTAGCTGCATCATCATTTTTTGTTCCTCGAACCACACCTGGTTCACAGCCATCTATCGGTTCAATGCTAAAAAGAACTGATAAAGAACAAGCTGACAGGTTGATGGCAAAATTTCTCCTCTGGAGTGATATTCCTTTCAGCATTGTAAGGAATAATCCATTTTTCCAACCTGTTGTTGATGCTATTGCCATTGTTGGCCCAGGGTACAAAATCCCTTCTTGTCATGATTTCAGAGGTCGGATTCTTCAAAATGAAAAGCGTGACTGCACCCAAAGATTGGAGGATTTTAGGGCATCATGGGCACAAACAGGATGCACTGTTATGTCAGATGGTTGGACTGACCAAAAGGGAAGAACCCTTATAAACTTCTTGGTTAGTTGTCCCAAGAGGACTATGTTTATCAAATCTGTTGATGCATCTGCACAAATCAAAGCAAGAACTTTATGTGATTTGCTGGATGTGTTTATTTTGGAGGTGGGTGAACAACATGTTGTCCAAGTCATAACAAACAATGCTGCAAATTTTGTTGCTGCTGGTAGAATGCTTATGGAGAGGCATCCTACTTTATTTTGGACACCTTGTGTTGCCCATTGTATTGATTTGATGTTAGAGGACATAGGGAAAATTCCCTTTGTCAAAGATATTGTTGACTCATCAAAAAGCATTACAAAATTTATATATAATCATACATCTGTGCTTAGCTTGATGAGAAGATTCACCAACAACAAAGAGTTGGTGCGCCCCGCCATTACACGGTTTGCCACAAGTTTCATATATCTTCAATCCCTCTTGAATTCTATGTGGGATGTGAAGAGAATGTTTTTTTCAAAGGAGTGGCATGCTTTGTCAATGAGCCGCAAACCAGAAGGAGAGGTTGTATGCAGACTAGTTTCATACCAGGAAGACTTCTGGGCAGGAGTGCAGGAGGTGTGTGCCGTTACTGAACCTTTGGTAAAGGTTCTTCGGTTGGTTGATGGTGAGAAGCCCGTAATGGGCTATTTGTATGAAGCCATGGACAGGGCCAAAGAAGCCATTCGGGCCTACTATGATGATAAGGGAGATGATGGGTTTCAGAAACAACTTCTATGGGGAGTGATTGATGAGCGATGCAACAACACACTCCATCGTCCCATTCATGCAGTTGGGCTTTTCCTGAACCCTGCATTTTCTTATGCATGTGGGTTTGATTTTGATGCTGAGATCATGGATGGATTCTTATCCTGTGTCCAGAAGATGGTGCAATCTCCAGAACAACGTATAGAGATCTCTAAACAAATTGAGACATATAAGATGGTAGGTGGCACATTTGGCTTTGAGATGGCTATCACTGATAGGATGATTAAAATGCCAGGTATTTTTTAGTTTGTAACTTTGTTTCAAATTTCATTGTCTCTTCAAATTCCATTTTTTTCTTATGTTTATTTAAAATTTTATTTGTAATTTTGTTGTAGATGCATGGTGGAAAATCTATGGTGGTAGGGTACCCCTTCTGCAAAAGCTTGCCATTCGCATCCTCAGCCAAACATGCAACTCCTCAGGATGTGAGTGCAACTGGAGTATTTGAAAAAATACACAACAAGAAGCGCAATAGGTTAACACTTAAACATTGAAAATATTGCAAATTTCCAAATAAATTTTTGAATTCATTAAACAATATTTTTTTTATAGTTATTAATTATTATTTCATGATATTTGTACAGGTTGGAGTCCTAGCGACTTAATGACATGGTCTACGTCTACTACAATCTTCGATTGTGGGTGAGGCAACTTGAGAGGACACCTGATGTGGATGCCATCTCATTGGATGGGATTGACACCACTGCTGCATGGAGGGTTGAGGCCGAGAGGCCTCTCATGGATTCTGTTGATGATTGGTTAGTGCAGGATGTAGTGGAGGGGGAGGAGGAGCAGGAGCAGGAGGAGGAGCAGGTGGAGGAGGAGGAGGAGGAGGAACAGGAGGAGGAGGTGACACCGCCTGCCCGGGCTACCACTACCACCAGTAGAGGACGTGGTCTACCTCCTATAGCTCCTACTTCTAGTTCTTCAGCTTCTAGAGCACATCAGACTCCACTGCCATTTCCACCAGCACGGGCACCAGCATCTACATCTAGAGGGAAAGGGAAAGTTGTGGCATTTTCTCGCAAGAGGGGCAGAGGAAATCAATACGATTAGACTTTTATTTTATTGTATATGACATTATGACATGATGAGATACATTATCATATTTTTTGTTGATATTTTGAGGCTGAGTTGGGACTCAGGAGTCAGGACTTGCTATTCAGGACATGATTCAATGTTATGTGTGTTTTTAGCGCTAGAAATGATATTAAACATCTTATATATTATTTTTTTATCATATTTATGTGTCAATGTATTTATTTTATGTTGTAGATGGTTTAGATATTAAAAAAATTGAAAAAAAAAATGAATATTTTTGTACCAAACGATTTTTTCCCGATTTTTTCCGATTTTTTCCCGATTTTTCCGATTCGTTCCCCGCGCCAATTTAATCCCGATCGCAATTTTCACAACATTGGGTTCAACCCTCCTGTAGCCTACTCAAAAATTTCAGCCTTGTTTCTATGAAATTTTCTTTAATTACAACAACTGAAGTTTATTCTTCTAACTGATTAGAAGTTTATTTGTTTACAAAAAATAATGAATAAATCACACCTCAATTCTTCACAATAAAAATATGTTACGGAAGTAAAACTTAGGAGCTGAGAAATAGATGCACACACATAAAAATTGACACAATAATTTTGGATTGAAAAGTGCCTAAAAAAACCTCGAAGGGAAAACCGGTGCGGCAGATGAGGGTTTGTTTTATTATTAGGCAGCAAATTTTGAGAGTACAATAATCTGGATGCCTAACTGGCAATCCTCCAGCAAATATACCGACAAAATAATATGGAGAAGATTTTCTCCCTCTGCAATCAAACTGACCTCCTCTGGCTTGCTCGAACCCCACACTGGAAAACTCGCACTCTACTAGAATTCGCATTGTTGGCTTTGGGAAATACGCACAACCTTGGATTTTCCTCAAACTTGTTCGTCTAACCTCCCTCTGCCTCTGGAAAATTTTCGCTCTACCTTCCAGACTCAGATCTAACCTCTGGAGCGAACCCTTTCTGGCAACTTGATCTGCTGGACTGGCTAACTCACACTACTTGGACGACTCTCTCTGCAGAAGAAGGTGGTCGTGTTCATTTGGCAGCTTAGGGACAAATTCCCTCCTTTGGACAACCTTCCTTGTCAAGAAAGACCCCTCCTAGCCCTTGGAAAAATTTAATTTGGTCAAGGAAAATTTTAATTTTTAAGGTGAAACCCACATGTGCACAAAAGTACAAGTCAGCTTAGGCAAGTTAATTCGACCTCCTAAGTCTCATATAAGTAGACCTCATGTCACATCACTTCGGAGCATCATCGCATCTTCTCTCTCTTCTCTTGATTGGTCCGTATAGGTTTGCAATTGAAGGTCCGAGAGCACACATGCGAAGGAAAGGAGGCAGTTTAATATTTTTTCATTGACTTTCTCATTGGGACAGTTTGACCAAGCCATTGACCAACTTTGACATGATGTTTTGACTTGCTTTGATTTGGAAAATTTCAATTCCTAGAGGTCGAATTTGTTGGGCAAACGACCGAACTTTTCTAGGCAATTTGACTTGAGTTTACCGCAGACCTTTGACTGAAGTTTGACCATGGGTTTGACCACAAGTCTTCTTGCTCCTTTGCCCAAACTTTTGAGGATTGTTTTGACTGAGTTTGAACCAACAAAGAAGGCTGAGTTGCTTGACTGTTGATCGAGCTCATTTGGAGGACCTTTGACCGTTGACTTTTGGATTGGTTAGGGCATCATTTATTGTTGTTGACATTCAAAAAATTTGCAGATTTGACTTGTTGACCAAATTTGACTTTTGGGAACATCTTAGGATATTGGTTAGTGGATTGCTAGATAAGTTAAAAATTTGACTTTCACTCTTTATTGATGAATTGGAACATTGTATCTCTCTATTTAACATTTGATGACAATCTAATAGGAGAAGAATTTTGAAAGGGTTTCCCCCTTGTGGGGCTCTTCCCTAGTCTTTGACCAAATCTTGTGTCTCTTGTTATTGCTCTTAGATATCTTCTATTGTGAATTTAATTTACTGTTCAATCTATACTTACTTATATTATTACTGGAAGATTGAATTTATTGGATAATAGATTGCTAATTAAAGAAGAAATGGAAAAGTGACTGCGTTAAGCATAGAACATGAGAAAATTTACAGACCTCCCTTTTCCTACCTCTCCGACACTGGAAAAACTTTTGGGAAATTTTCCAGAATCTTGCTCTCTGAATTTTTGCTGCTCCCTCTCTCCGATGCTCTCCCTCTGGCTCGAACTATGCCCTCATTGAAGTTGTGAACTAGGTAGATCGATTTGCCTAGATGATTGATGCTCTCATAACTGTGTCTCTCTCCATCCCTTCAATTTGCTCTTATAATCTCTCGTTCAGACTTCAACAACCAAAATTAAATCTCCATCAATAGCTAAGATCAATTAGACTTCATCAATAGAAGTCTCTAGAGCAATCTCAAACATCCTTAATTAATTAACTTTAATTAACCAACTTTCATAAGTTAAACTTAGGAAATAATTTATTTATTATCTAATTAATTTAATTAAGGTGTTTCAGAGCCATATCTCGCGAAACCATTTCTAGGTATTGGAGATCCTGTGTTCCATAGCCTCTTAGCACCATCTGAGACTAGAACATATGTCTAATGCTACCATCATAACCAAAAACTAACACTCTCTCTTAACGAGGAAGGTGTTCTCTCCACATCATCTCTCTCCTCTACAATCTGTAGCTGGACTGATCACGCTGCTGGTGTCTGACATTTGTGATACAACTAGCTCTCACTGTCCAGCAACCCACTGTGCATACTTTGATCCACCTCACAGTGTTGCTGCTACTGCTCTGTTGTTATTCCTGCACTACTATTGCAACTACTACAATAGTGAGTCTAATCTCATTTGATCTTCCTCTGAAACAGAACTGGGAAATATCTCCTCCTTCCAGCAAAGCCTCTCCTCTGCAACTCACACTCCTGACTGCATGTCGAACAAGACTACATAGTTCTGCTGCAGGAGATTCAATCTTGTCTCCAGAAGCCCTTTCTAGTAGTAACTTTGCCTCCTGCTTCTTACTGAAGCTACTCGCTCTTCCTTCAGATCACCTCTCGGCATTGGTACACAATTTGTAGCCTCTGCAACATGGATTGGCTAACTGTGTTTGGCTATAACCGTGACTTGCGCTCTGATACTGGCCAATTCGTTGTGCCTCCCTCGGCTTCATTTGTCGGAATTAACTCAACCTCCTTTCCCCCTCCAAAAAACTAGAAACCTCTTTGGCTGGAACTACGCCTTTCTCTCTACAAATAGCAAATTCGCACTGCTTATGTCACGATAACTAGTTCTACAAATGTCTCTTGAGTACTGACTGCTACTAGCTCTACTACTGTCTATCTGACTGCATCCTGCTAACATTGATCTTGCTACTCTGTACTATGGGCTCCCGTAGTAAAAGAATTGATCCATGTGAAGAATAGCGTTCTTCCCATAGATCCTGCCTGATCCTGCAACCTAGAAGCATCATGCTCCTCTTCCATATGGAGGTAGAGTTACTATCAATGCAAACTCCTCCAACGTGGAGATCAACTCATCTATCTATGTTGAAGCTACCATCTGCTCCTGCCCCTTCTTGTCCTTCTTTCACTCGAGACACTAGGTGACATAGTGACCAAATTCACCACATCAAAAACATTTGTCTTTTGGAAGGTCCTTTTTTTCTTCTTGCCTCCCCTTGAGTTATGTCCCTGACTGGGACCCTTCTTTGCCTTCCCTTTAATTAAAAGGACCATGTTCTCCTCTTCCTCCTTCTCCACTTTCGGTTCTTTGTTATTGCCACTGGTAGTACCTTCTGCGAGGTTGAGTCTCAGCTCCTCCTGAGTGAAGTCACTCCATAAGCAATCCCAACCTAATAGTGTATCTCCCCCATAAATAACTTGGACGAAAGTACGACACTCTTTGGAAAACCCATTTAGAGTTGTACACACCAGCTCATCATCAAATGGTTTCTCTCCAACAGTTGCGAATTCATCTCGGACATTTTGAAGTCTGGTGAGATAAGAAGTAACGCCTTCACCCTTCCGCATCCTAGTAGTCCTAAGCTTCTCCTTGAGAACCATTTTGCGATTCCTTAACAGATTCTAGTACAGCTTTTTGAAGGCATACCACATGTCCTTTGTCGTATTCTTTTATGCAATATGTACAACAACATGATCCCGAACACCATCCAGGACCATTCTCTTAGCTTTGGCCATCTCTTTCTTGAAGGTAGCCAGCTATTATGGATCTGTCCGCTCTGCCATGAAATTTGTCACAAACTCCTTCAAACCATTCTCATCCAATAAGAATTGCATTCTAGCCTTCCAGACGCCAAAGTTCAAAGCTTTGTCAACTCTGCCTTGATCCCTGAGACTTGTTATGGCCATCTCTGTGGAACTCAAATAAACTGGAGACTAGATCTGGAAATCTCCTTCTCTTCCCTACTCGGCCTTCCTTCTGCTACTCGTACTCCCTTAGGAATACGCAGATCTACTCCTACTTTCCTCCGGAAGTCCTTCTCTGGCACTCGCACTGTTTGCTACACCTCAACTAGGCAACTCGCTCAACCTTCTAGAAGTCCTTCTCCAGAATCCATTACACGATCTGCTGCTCCTAAAGCTTGCACCAACTGACTAAAAAAACCGCTACGGTCTACTGCCCCTAGAAATCGAAGATCTCCTCCCTGAAGCTAGGACTGGAAACCCTCTGAGAAATTCTCGAAATCCCCTTGTGTGCTTTTCTCTTCCTGCCCTGCACAGATTTGTGACTGCAACCCTTGTTGCAAATCTTTTGCACCGAGATCTACTCTGTGAATCAACTGGTCTACTTTTCGGAAGCTCTTTCCGACAACCAAACTGCCTACAAACTCTGCTTTTGAGGCTATTCAAATTTTTGTCCTGACTGGATATGGAAATTGAACCCTCTGCCTCTACAATTTGCACCCGTGGCCTGGCCTGCGCAAATCTGAACTCTTTGCTTCAGATCTCCCTTTGGAACTGCATTATCTATTGATATTTCGCCTCTAAGCCTCTGATTTGATCAACAATGCTCTGAAACCATGAGAAATTTCCTTAAATTGCAGCAAATGGAGTTTATTCTTCTAATTGATTCACATTTTTTGTTTACGACAAATAACGAATAAATCACACCGCAATTCTTCCCAATAAAAAATACACTGCAGAAGTAAAACTCGAGAACTGAGAAATAGATGCACACACATAAAAATTGACACAAATATTTTGGACTAAAAAGTCCCCGGAAAGACCCTGAAGGGAAAACTAGTGCAGCAGATTTGGGTTTATTTTATTATTATGTAGCAAATTTTGAGAGTACAATCATCTGGATGCCTAATTGGCAATCGTTGGGCATATATACTAGAAAAATAATATGGAGAATATTTTCTCCCTCTGCAATCAATCTAGCCTCCTCTGGCTTGCTCGAACCCCACACTAGCAAACTCGCAGTTTACTAGAATTCGCACTACTGGCACTTTACTAGAATTCACACTAATAGCTCTGGGCAATATGCACAACCCCAAATCTGCCTTGAACTAGGTGTCTAGCCTCCCTCTTCTGCTAGAAAAATATTTTTCTGCCTTCCGGACTCGGATCTGACCTCCAGTAACTAAAACGAACCCTTTCTGGCAACTTGCTCTGTTGGACTGGCTAACTCACACTACTTGGACAACTGTCTCTGCAGAAGAAGTCGCCCTCCCATTTCCTGCCTCTCCGGCACTGGAAAAACTGCTAGGAAATTCTCTAAACTCCTTCTCTCTGAATTTATGCTACTCCCTCTCTCTGATGCTCTCCCTTTGGCTCGAACTGCACCCTCACTGAAGCTGTGAACTAGGTAGCTTGATCTGCCTAGATGATTGATGCTCTCACAACTGTGTCTCTCTCCATCCCTTTGAGTTGCTCTTATAATCTCTCATTGAGACTTCAACGGCCAAGATTAAATATCCATCAATGGCTAAGATCAATTAGACTTCATCAATAGAAGTCTCTAGAGAAATCTTGAACATCCTTAATTAATTAACTTTAATTAACCAACTTTCCTAAGTTAAACTTAGGAAATAATTTAATTATTGGATAATTAATTTAATTAAGGTGTTTCAGAGCCATATCTCACGAAACCACTTCTGGGTATTGGAAATTTTGTGTTCCTTAACCTCTTAACACTATCTGAGACTAGAAAATTTGTCTATTGCTACCATTATAACCAAAAACTAACAGTTTCTAATAGAAAAAACACTCCAAAAAAACTGCACAGAACTTGTCATATAAATTTAGCTAAGAAATAGTTTATCTTTGGCCTTCTAAGTTTGGGTTGTTCTAGCATTATGTGACCCTATTCCAACTTCAAACTAGGGCTCGGCCCTCCTACTATAGCTCAGAAACAGAGGCAATGCTATCATAGAGAGATTCAACACAATACAAAGCACGAGCTTACCTGGAATGTTGCTCCTACATTTGACCATCTCTTCTAGTTAACTCGGCATGAACCAATCACAAAGCATAGACCTCTTCTTCTTTTTGGCTAGGCTCTCAATACTTGTGGTTACCTCAGATCAGAGATTTGGTGAACTTGTGTGTATGAATGAGCTCCAAGGCCGTTTATTTATATTAATCAATATAGGAGTCAAGGGGTTTCTTTAAGTGCCAATGTGACCCTTCAATTAGTAGAGCCAGCTTGATATCTTCACCATTTAGCCCACTATAAATTAATAAAAATTCTTTTAAATATATTTACCACAATTGCCTTGATGATTATTAGCCCAAGTAAATTTGTCACCTCAAATGATAATAGGAGTGCCAAACACATCAATAATAATAATAATATTTCTTTTGTCCAATTTGAATTCATCTTTGGGGCAACATGGGCTTCTTTTGGGGTAGATAGGTTTCTCATGGGAAATTCATCCCATAGCTGCCCCAAATTTCAACAAAAAGTAGAATTTTAGATCTCGCTCAAAATCTAGCAGACTTAACAATTTTCCAGGATTTCAGGATGGGTGGGGGGTGGTTGCTCCAGTTCCACTGGATTTTGTCATGTAGGAGAGTATGGAACTAATATTTAATCAAGAGCACCAACCCTTCTATGTACCTTGATGTTAGTGGCATTGGGTGTCGAACTCTGTTGTCATAAGCCTACTAAAAAAGTACCCATCACTTAAACAAAATCTTGACTTGACATGCTACATTTTTTCTATCTTATTTTAATGCTTAGAGGGTGATATTGATGGCGAAGATCCCAATATAGGCAATGATTTTGATAATATGTAGGCCTTTGTTGTAGCATGATTCTTTTTGGATACTAGAGGCCATCTAGAGCTTGTTTGTTGATGCATTTTCAGTTTAGATATGTATTGCACTCAGTACTATTTTGGTTATGTGCACCCTTACATGCTATATACATGAGAACTTTTTCTTATTTGTATATAAATGGTTTGGATTCATATGGACATACATGAATATATATTGTTTTCTTTAAAATGTGAATATTTCATGTGTTTTTGGTTGACTGGTTTTTTTACTAGTTTTCGTTCGGTTCTGACCAGTTCCCAGTCCAGAGGTTCTATCGGTTCAATGACTGGTCCAGTTCTGATTACATTGGTGCAAACTTGCAAAGTTGCATACTGAGAGTGAAACACTTTTTAAAGAAAATTTTCCAGTCTTAGAGATTTCTAGATGTCTCATTAATTGACCTCTGATTAGGCAATAAAACCAAAAATATAGGTCCCAACAATTAAATCAAGGAGAAATCAGACATTTCATTTGTAAATGCATTGTACAGACACTGAGATGCATTTCAGTTTGTATAAAACACATTCTGACATCTGAAATGCATTTCATTCAAACTGAAACGCAGCTGATAAGCAGGGGGGGCCAACTTTCCTGCAATATAGCTCTAACATAGTCAAGATAGGTACAAGATCTTCTCATATGCTGGAACATATCTTGTGAAGAAAATGAGGTACAACTGAAGGGAAACACTCTCTAGTGTTCACAATGGTTATATTGAAGTCAATGATAGTACAGATGAGAGTCCCAAGCTTGTAAATATTGGCAAGGCTAAGTCAATAAATGATTTTGTTGATATGCCTATGTCTATCAAGTCAATAATTGACTTTATCAATATGCCTATGCTCGTTAACTCATATCAATATGCTTGTCTTCAATGTCAATCTAGGGCACCAACAATAATCGATCAATAATGAATGGCAATTCAAGCAATTATTTCACGTAAGAGTTCTCATTCTAAATAATCAATTTACTATTTTTTAGGTTAAGAGAATGAAAAACAATTTAACCAACTCTGTAATTACTGACCTTCAAAATGACACCGTACTAGCAAACTGTAACTGTTTTGAATACTGATGATCTTTGGTAAGCCTTCCAGTTTTGCAGCGTTAACAAACTCCATAACTCCATAAGATGTTTCATTAGAAACACCTATATACCGTACCTAAAAGGTTAACGCAAAATCTGTCCATCAATGTCAAGTGCTACAAGAAAATCTTTAATTGAAATGGACTCTTTAAAATTAATTTTTGTAATCACACCTGCATTATACGGGACAAGAAATGCTAACTGAGATAAAAAATAGAAAGTCATACTGATCCAATGTCTAAAGTCTGTACATTCAAAACAGTTTAGATCAGTCCATGCATCTTTTCTTTCTTTCCATGGAGATTGTTGATTATATTAGATAGATGTTTCACATTTGTAGGGCCCTAACAAGAAGACAGAAGCACAAGCTCAGATTCTTTAGATCAAGAAACCAGAAACAGGTTATATTAGAGGAGTAACTAGTTGAACTCCTAAAGACTACCAACAGGTCCCATGATATTAGAATAAACCACATATGCCCTTCATACCTGAAATAATAAAAGGAATATTACCAAAATGCATAGAAAATATTTACACTTATGTATGTCTCCATCAAAGTGTATTGAACTAGGCTTTTAAGCTAAGTTGCCTGACATAGGAAACAGTATGGTATACAAAACAGGTATAGATTTTAGAAATTAGAAATTTTGAGAAACAAGGAAGCTGGAGTATTATAAATTCATGCATATACATATATAGAAATGTCTGTGTGTGCATAATATGGATCCCTCATCCCAAAGATCCAGAGGCTGGAATTTTGTATCTTGTAAGGAAGTGTTGTTGGTTTCTTGTTGGAATATCATAGTGTTGGGTGATCTAAGCTTTTCATGAGGTGAAAGAAGGGATTTCATGCTGGAGGGTGATGCTGGGTTAGAAGAATTGGTTGTAATCCTCTTTGATATTCTTAATTATTAATAAAGCTATTCAAGTTTTCCTCCACATTCTTGTATGTTTGATGATATATGCATTTGTGTGGTCAATATACATCTGGTCCTATATTGTTTATGATTGTAGATCTCTGTTCTTCGATAGTATTATGCTGCTTTGATTCCACAGGTGCTCTTTGAAGCTGGGTAGACAAAGGAGAAGCGGCAAGGATCTGTCAGAAGGGAGAGGAACCGAGCAAGGAACCAAGCGCAAGACTGAGGTTGGTGTCCTTCATTCCACTCTCATCCACTTATCATAAAGGAAAACGAAAGTAGTTTTAGTTTGTTTGTTTCTAAGATAGCTACCAGTCTTAGTGGGACTAGCAGATCCGAGTGGACACTAGATTTCCCGATAACAAAATGGCGACTCCGCTGGGGAGCGAATAGATTGTTTGTTTGTCTATATTTGTTTGTTTTATAAACTTACAGACGGAGCCTGAAGTCAAGCCAGCTAGCCTTCGAACTGCATTTGCTATGCAAGTGCAAAGTAGATCAATGCTACTTCAGTCTATCTCCAGGTTTTGTTTATAAACTGAACAATTGATTTGCAAACCTTCTAATTGCCCTAGTGGTGGCTCTAGTAACCTCATTAGATCAACCCCTGTGATTGCTATTTACTGTACATCATTTGCTCGGCCTAAATCCCTGAACTGAGCTGCAAACTGTGACCAAGAGCCAAGTAAAGTCTCATCCTGGTACCATCGCACCCTCTCTTCAAGGAAATCTGGATGCATCGCACTTCCCATGTGCAGTAGGTGGGATGCATCCCTGTTTCCCTGTGTTACAAGTGCGATGATCAGAAAAGGCTAATTTTGCCTCCAGGTTTTGGTTTTTCTTCACTCTTTTCAGCTCTATTCTGGAGTTTTGCTGTCTGTGATCAGTATACCACTGTGGAAACCCCCTTCCTTTCCATCATTCCGCCTCCATTGTGCAAAGAATTGTGAATGTTTTTATGTATTTTCCGCTATTTTCAGTTCTCTTTTACAAAGTAGTAGCATAGTCGAACTGTCATCTTTTGATTTGAAAGTGTCGCAAGTGTCACTTTCAATCAAAGAAAAGAATTCTATTGTTCTTGATGGTCGATTATACAGTTACTCTTGTATTTGATTTGAATTAGTAGTTTTTCAAGTGTCGAAAGCAGTTTTCAATTCAAAATAGTAAAGGGTCGTCATTATCTTCCTTTCGTTTTTGAAGAGAAATTTGTTAGTATTGTCGCTTTGAAAAGATAATTCAGATTTGTACTTAGCATTCTTCTTGTTATTCACACATTAAGAAAGCTGAAAACAAATACATGCATGTGAATTTGCATTTAGACTGCTTGTTGGTTTGATTTAGGACAGTGCATCTAGTGTGTGCTCTCTGCTCTATGTTGAAAGAATACTGTCTCTCTTTCTTTAGTAGCTAGGATTTTCATTGCAAAAGAAGAGTAAACGATTGTTTATCATCTTAGATTGCATTTTAGGAATTGTACATCTACATCACGCGGTGAACCTGAAAGGCAAATTTCTTAAGAAAGATAAACTGTAAAATAAATTTAATGAACCTAAAAACGCTTTGGAACCTAACGCACAACATCTAGAAGTCTAGGCTAGAGACGTATTTTGACGTCGTAAAACTTGGTAACTGTCGCTTTCACTGTTGGTTGGGTGAATCCTCCTCTTTGAGACGATAAGTGCCAGTACGGACTTGTGCTCCCACGTACCGTCCAGTATATATTGGGAGACCACAATAGGCTATATCCTTTATCCATAGGAAGCCGTGTCTGCCGCCCTATCGATCGCAATGCACTGAACACAGCATTCAGGAAGATTGACTGCCATACCGTAAAAAGTATTCTGCAATTTTGCGATTGGTTTGGTAATCCCTCTATCTAGATTTCCAGAGTAGTCTCTTTCGTTCCTTTTCAGACTCCTTAAAGGAAAAGGTCTATCTGAGCACTTGTCACTTCAGGCTCATTAAAAATCGAAGGCGACTAGAGTCATCTTTTGTTTTTTCTCGACTCTTAAAAATTGAAAAAACAAGTTGTGTCAAAGCGTCTAAAATTTATTTTAATCGGGATAATATCACCATTCCCGCGTTGGTCTTAGGTTGAGAAAAATGGAGTCCACCAACCAAGGAGTTCCCTTGGAGGAAATCCTAGTCCTTTCTCCTCTTGGGGAGATGTTGGTGCACCTCACAAGGCCACATTGTCGCTTCCAGGATTGACGATTGGCTTGCCCGTATGGCTCTTCTCGACCTCCGTCGTTTAGAATACCGCGATTCCTGAACAATCGAGTCAGCAACTAGATGATACTAAAGTTACCCCCCAACCTTCTACTTCATTCGGTTCTCCCTCTCCTCCTTCCTCTTCGCTTGATAAAGCCGGTAAGGCCCAAAACCAAGTAACTAAGAAGAAGAAGGAGAAGAAGAAGAAGGAGCCAAAGGCGAAAGGGGGCAACCATGCATCATCTAGCGAAAATCCACACACTGCACCGTCCAGGCCTAAATCGCCATGTGTCATTTGCAAAGGAGACCACTACCACCGAGATTGTCCCTGCATCCCTCGGATCTTAAGGGACTGGTCTCCTCGTTTGCACAACCCGGTGTCATCAACCTCTGAGGACCATGTTGAAAGTACACCATCAACTAGTGAAAGCGAAGCACCTGGACAAAAAGGAAAATGTAAATTTCCTTGTAGACTGTGTGAAGGCAATCATGCCCTCCACCATTGTCCCTTCCTGGACGAAGCTAAAAGAGTTTTGGATGACCATCCGGTTTCACCGTTACGGCTTCCTCCTGGATATAAGAAACTCTTGCCAAGTCCATCACTGGTTGAAAATCCGACTGACACGCCATTGTGTTCGGTCGAAGCATCTGTCATTGAAGATAAACCCGCCGAACCCATACCAGACGAAAGTCAAAAGGTTGAGGCGGCAGTCAACCCGGTCTTGTCTTCGGAAGGTCCATCTTCAGATGACACAATCACTGAAGAGAATGAGAACGACACCATCCAAATTCTTTTCGTAAACACAGACTCCGATGAACATGAGGGCAGTCTACCCGTTCCTTTACCGCAGGAAGGAAGTTCGTCAAAGTCATATCCGGCTGTCTATTCGGTCCCACCTCCAAGCAACCTAGTCATTTCTTTCGATTGGAATCTACTAGGCAGACCCCGGGTACCGGCCAATGTACCATTCCGAATCATTGTACAAGCTTACAAAATGATCATGGTCGGTACCATCATAGATGAAGGGGCTTCTGTGAGTATCCTTTCCTCAATTGCTTGGGAAGCGCTTGGCTCGCCATTGCTTTTGCCTAAGATGAGAAATCTGACAGGCTTCGACAAAGGAACCAGTCGACCATTAGGGATCCTTCCCAATGTGCCGATAACCTTGAGAAGGAAAACCGTTCACATGAACGTAATGGTAGTCCAAGGACCTCTGGATTATAATCTACTCCTTGGGCGTGACTATATTTATTGCATGGGAGCCATTGTCTCCTCACTCTTTAGAGTAATGTGTTTTCCGCATGAAGGACGAGTGGTCAAGCTCGTAGACCAGCTTTCGTTCCCTGGCTCACACATAGCAAATAGTCAAATACCATCCCTAGATGGTCTTTTCACACAAGGAAAGTCTCATCAATCTCCAGTTCGTCCCCCTAATGAGCGCGAGTGATTCAGGAGGACATGACTGAAATCCAGGGGGCATGCACCCTGGTCTGTTTCAGCAGGAAAACCTTGGGTATAGGATAGGTTTCTGCGAAGGATATATGACTATTCTGACACACCCGTCCGTTTAGGAAAATGGGATTAGACTGGAATAAGATTCCCTCGTCAAAGTTATGTGAGTGGAGGCAACTGCGCCACTCACCTTTGTCTATTTCGGTAGACATCGCCAAGGAAGCATTCTGTCTGCAACGCGGATGGAGAGCTTTCATATGGTAACCTGGGAATTTTTCGCTATACCTGAGGGGCATGCAAACCTTTTGGCATACAAGCGAAAAGCGACCATTTATTTTCTTAGTTTGTAGTTTCTCAACCCTTTAAACTCGTAGGATTGGTCGTTCCTAACTTGCATAAAGAAAGGATCCGGGGCAAAGCTTTGTAAGGTGCAAGCTCCATAAAAAATGGCATCTTAGATGAGACATCCTTATTATACGACTGGCACGAGCAGTTTTTATGTGGAGTTCAAGCTCGTTAAAAATTAAACATAAGCAATGAGCAAACGTTCCCCCAGAGTTTAAGCTCATTAAAAAATGAACCAATTTCCGGTAAATAACCATTGTGAATGCATTATCATCAGCTTTTGAGCCTTGGTCGTGTTCTCTTCATCACCTCCACTCTGTTTTAGCCGATCATTCACCTCCATTTGATTGTTTACCCCTTTTGAGGAACAACTGCGAAGAGTGATCCTGTTAGCCATCCTTGTGACACTGCCGTGACTGGAAAATTCCAAACCTTACCTGGAATCAGCTGCTACCCGAAATTATCACTCGTTCCTTAAAAAACGAGTCTCCTTTAAGCTCTTTTCAACTGACTCGTAAAATATGAAAAGATTGCCGAGCAATTGGCCTCTCCAATTACCGGAAGTGCTATCCTTCCTCTAGATTTTAATCTTTTTGGACCTGAGGGATTATTACACAAAAAGATCGAGCGCTTGTCTTGTTCAGCTCGTTAAAATTACCGAAAATTCATTCCTTTTGTATTATTTTATACTTTTTCGGACTTAAGGGATTATATGACGAAAAAGGATTATTGGAGTTGCCTTTACGTCCCTTTTAGATTCTCTAAAATTGAAAAGGACCGAGTTATCTTTGGTTAAACTCGTTAAAACCGAATAGCGACAAACTTGTCCATACAGACAAGAACGAGTTTCACTGTCGCTAGGCTCGTTAAAATATAGCAACGGATTTGCCCGAAGGGCAAATTATAGAACAAGCATACGTTATCCTCCTCAAGCTTGACAAAAATAAAGAGGTACTGGTCAGCAATGACTGGGGAAAAATTGGGAAGAAAACTTGAAGAAACTTTATTGGTAGCAAGTCGTTGTTGAACATGACACTTTTACTCCGCATCCGAGTCGGGTTGGGTTGTTCCATTCACTGGTCATATCACCATTGGTCCATCACACCATCCACATTTGGGGTTAACGCTACCAATCCATCATGTCAGTGTCACCGGTATGTTCAAGAGAAGTCGCTCAGAGAATTCACCTGTGTCTCATCCGCTGCAATACATTCACGCTCCATTCTTTCATGACCGCCACCCTGAACCCTGTATCATCAGATCGTTTTCACCTCCAAAATCATTTACTCCATTCCGTGTCGTAGATGTGGGATTCATTAAGGCCCTCCTACAGCGAATAGCTCCTTGTCGACATCAGCTCATTATCCAAGAAGTCGACTTAGGAACAACCCCTTCAGTACTTTGAAGCTTGCATGCCTCAATGGCAAGTTTCTCACTTCCGGCGATAGGTTTACATCAATGGCCTTCGACCGAAAGATTTTGCGTGGTGTTCGACGCCAAGTCCCTTATTCACACCACGCGAATTGTACTGTAGAACCTTGAGGGTCATCATCATTATCGGTCATTCCTCTCACGCCTGTTAACAGCTTACATCATTGGTTGGTAATCAGGCGATGTCTTTCCATGTTCAACTCCAGAACATCTTTCACATGGATCGACTTGTACTCCGAGTGAAGATTGAACAAGTTTGAAGACCCCGGATCTAGTTTCATCCATCCGGGCTGTGATATATTCAGGAAAATAAAGACATCAAATGTACATTGCTGGTGCACAGATAATCATCCAAATCAAAGGATGATGACTCTATTAGAATCATCAGTCTCCTGCACAGACGGTTGTCTGTCTTATGTACATGAAAACGAATTTATAAAGCTGAGCATGGGAATGCCCGCCTCAGCTAGATCATGAAAAATATTGTGAAGATAATGTATTGTATTGTATCTTATTACAGGTCGCCTTCTAGCTCGAAAAAACTTCAGATCCTCGGGATAAAGCATTTCACCCGACATCAAAAGATTAACAACCTCATGCTTTAGGGGGCAACTGTTATAGACATTTTTGGGCACTGCAATCCCAATCAGACATGTCCATAAACCAAGGGCTCCTAAGTCCCTAAAAGTGTTGTTCCATACCCTAAAAGAACAAGGTCAGCTGATTACATCATCTCCCAGAAGTTCCCCATAAAAAACTGCTCATAACTGGTCAAAACTGGACCATCTCACCTGCTCCATGGTCAAAGTGCGATGCATCCCACCTAATGCACATGGGAGGTGCGATGCATACTGAAAAGCCCTTCTATGGGGTGCGATGGGCGAGAGTGGACAAATGGCAGAGGCATTTTGCGAGGTGGATGATCATGGAATCTTCCAGAAACTTCTCCTGTGACACTTGCCTCTCTAAATTCGCCTAGGGATGAGTAAGAGATCATCAATCTCCAAGTGGAATCAAGAATTATCAGAGAGAGGACACTAATCAAAATCCTAGAAGCTGACTCACCCCCTGCAATCATCTATATATGGATCCCTCATCCCAGAGATCCAGAGGCTGGAATTTTGTATCTTGTAAGGAAGTGTTGTTGGTTTCTTGTTGGAATATCATAGTGTTGGGTGATCTAAGCTTTTCATGAGGTGAAAGAAGGGCTTTCATGCTGGAGGGTGACGCTGGGTCAAAACAATTGGTTGTAATCCTCTTTGCTATTCTTGATTATTAATAAATCTATTCAAGTTTTCCTCCACATTCTTGTATGTTTGATGATATATGCATTTGTGTGCTCAATATACATTTGGTCCTATATTGTTTATGATTGTAGATCTCTGTTCTTCGATAGTATTATGCTGCTTTGATTCCACAAGTGCTCTTTGAAGCTGGGTAGACAAAGGAGAAGCAGCAAGGATCTGTCAGAAGGGAGAGGAACCGAGCAAGGAACCAAGCGCAAGACTGAGGTTGGTGTCCTTCATTCCACTCTCATCTACTTCTCATAAAGGAAAACGAAATTAGTTTTAGTTTGTTTGTTTCTAAGATAGCTACCAGTCTTAGTGGGACTAGCAGATTCGAGTGGACACTAGATTTCCCAATAACACGCCCTCCCATCGAGCTCCACACCTACACACACGCACAGCAAGGAACATTCGATATTTTTTTGTATGAGCTAGTTTAACATTTCGATTTTTTTTAATTTTAGTTTAGGCTTTAACTTTTCACGATTTGGGTTTGATTTTATTTTTATTTTTATGTTTCATTAAGGTTTTCGGTTAGTTTTTTTTCTTATGTTTATATAATTCGATTTCTTTTTTTTTAGCTTTACTTAGATTCATTTCTTTCCTTTTTTTAATTATTATTCCACCTTTTATCTTGACGTTTTTATTTTTTTATTTGATTTTTTTTTCACTTTTTATTTTTGATTTATGATTTTAATTTTTTTTAGTTTTGTTTTCATTTAAAAAAAAAAATCCATTCAGAAAATCATAAAAATTCTAAAAAATCCTAAAAATTAAAAAAATCTAAAAACATTTAAAAAATCTAAAAATTTTAAATTCTTGGTGCCATGAGAATTAAGAATGCAATAAATGTAGTGGTCTAAGAAATTCGTATTTACAGTTACCAGATAAACACTCATATGAAATTTGAAAACAGTAATACATAACACTGTAATTTGTACCTACCTGAGCTGCTTGCTGACTTCCGATTCCGCTGCTGAACTGGAAATCCTGAACTGCTGACTGATTTGATTCAATTTCGAGATGGCCAATACCACCCGACCAGACAGAGCAACCTGGTTGCCCGATCCAGAGAAGCTCTCCACAGAGGCTCTCTGTCCCTCCGTGCCCAGAACTCAGATCACTCAAAGCTCTTCCACTGTAAAATCTCTTCTCCGGGTTTCCTGCTAATGAGTCTATACTTCTCTCGTTTTTCCGCGCCCACTCCTGGTTCAGGCTTCAGCTATATATCCCCTCGCCTGGCGGTGGCCGCCCTCCCACTTGCAGCCACCGCCTCTCAGCATTAATGTCGCTCTGCCATACATCTTACTGTTCCCAGGCTTTGTAATAAATCTTCAGTAGGTAGGGTAGTCTTTATGAGTTCAGATATTTTATAACGATCCATTATATGTGATATTTATATAGTTTGATTGATATCCATGATGACACTTTATTGCATAAGTTCATAACTTTAACTTATGTATATATTTATGACATTTCTTTAATATATGGTATAACTTTAAATGATATTTCTTATAACATTTCCTTTAATATAAAGTTTATAAACATTAAATGATTTTTTTTTTACTTATAACATTTTATCAAGTATATGATATAAATATTTAATGATATATATACTTATAACATTTCAAAATATGTTATAAACATTTAATGATATATATATTTTTTTAAAAATTATATTTGTAAAGTCTAACTATATATCATAAAATTTAATGTATATATATATAGATATATTCATATATTATAAAGTTTAACATTTTATTAATGGGTCAATTAGATGGGTTGTTACATACATTCCCCCTTCTGAAAACTTTGTCCCGAAGTTAGAGCTTTAGGTTCAAGGTTTTAATGGATATGCCCTTATCTATCCAGGTCCCCAAGCTATTCAAACTCATCCTTTCCTCCCTAATCTCTTCTGCTCCCATCCTATCCGTCCTCTACTAGAGTATGCCATGGCGTCAATTTATTGACCTAACCATTCATAACACAAAGGTAACAGCGTCGGCTATACCGACCTGATTCCCAGTAGGCATCCGGCAGTCATCATCACACGTCTAGGGGAGCGTGACTCGCACAGTCCTCCCATGACTCCAGGTTCCGGAGGATAAACGGTGGGTAACACCTCCACCCCTCCAGTAGTATCAGGGCTACTACCCTATCATAGAATCACTTTGAGCTTTAACTGATCTGAGTTCTGTCATCACGTGGTCATCTCGAAAATTGGATCAATTATCTGCAATCATAGTTTATCTGCAAGTTTATCTGCAATCTTACACTTACCCAGCATTTGTGAAATGTGCATCAGCATATTCGAAATAACTTATGTATTATCTACATATGATACTATAGCATAACAGAATTTTGTTATTTTCTATGCATGTATTCTGACTTTTCTATAGGATGTATTCACTTCCTATCTTTTATTTCAGTTGTTCATTTCTTGACATGCATAAAATAAAACAGATTTATATTGTTTCAATTCCTACCAGAAGTAAAATCATTTGACGGTCTTAACTTTACTTCAACATTTATAATTTAGTAATATAATCACATATATTGCTTTGGTGTCCATGTACCAGCAGGAATTAAACACATATTATTTTGGTATCCACGTACCAGCAGGAATTTTAAACATATATTATTTTGGTATCCATGTACCAGCAGGAATTTAAACATATATTATGCCGCAAAGTTTCATGTTTATCACTAATCATTCAAATGTTTTTGGTTTTCTGACAGAGGTGAAGTAAATATATATACTAAACATAGTGTAAAGTTCTTCAAAATGGACATAAACTAGGGTATCTCTGACATATGTCCTCTGTATTCTCCCAAGTCGCTGATCCGGGACTATACTTGTCCCACTGGACCTTAACTTGGTCCACCAGGCGGTTCCTCAGCTGTCGAACTCTACGTTCCAGTATACGTAACGGTTCGACCGTTATGACTCCCTCGTCCGATACCTGCAATTCTTTCCACTGGATGTTATGAGATAGATCAGCTACATAATGCCTTAATACAGAAACATGAAATACATTATGAATTCTATGCAGGTGAGGTGGCAGGGCAAGACGATAGGCCACAGGTCCAACTCTTTCCACGACTTTAAACGGTCCTATAAATCGGGGTGACAGCTTTGTCCCTTTTCCGAATCGAATAGTACTTTTATTTGGCTTGATGCGGACGAAGACCTGGTCCCCTACTTCATACTTCCTATCAGATCGGTGAGCATCAGCATAACTCTTTTGTCTATCCTGTGCTTCCTTTAACCGCTGTCTAATCTGTCTGACCTGCGCTTCCATTTCATGGATTAATTCTGGTCCTATTATCACTCGATCTTCTATCCTGTCCCAACTTAACGGTGTTCTGCACGGTCTGCCATATAAAGCTTCAAATGGAGGCATCCCAATTGAACTGTGGTAACTGTTGTTGTATGCGAATTCAACCAAGGGTAAATACTTTTCCCAGTGGGATTGCTGATCCATTACATACATCCGCAACATGTCTTCAAGTACTTCATTTACTCTTTCAGTCTGCCCATCAGTTTCAGGATGGTAAGCCGTGCTTAAATTTAGCTGAGTACCTAAGGCTGTCTGCATGCACGTCCAGAATCTGGAAGTGAATCGCGAATCTCTATCGGATATAATCTTCTTAGGTACTCCATGAAATCTGATAATTTCGTTTATGAATACTCGAGCTACGTCAGCAACATCATAAGTATCCCTTACCGGAATAAAATGGGCGCTTTTTGTTAATTTATCCACCACTACCAGAATGGCATTGTGTCTCTGGGAAGTAAGAGGTAGTCCAGTGATAAAATCCATAGAGATGGTCTCCCATTTGGACATAGGTATGTCGTGGGGTTGTAAGAGACCCGCTGGGTGACAATGATCTGCCTTTACTTGCTGACATTCCATACATTTTGCAACAAATTGAGCGATATCCCGCTTCATGCCTGCCCGAAAGAAGAGTTTCTTGGTATCCGCATACATTTTCCCTACTCCAGGATGAGCACAATATACGGCTTTGTGAGCTTCCCTGAGGATGGTATCTCGAAGATCTTTATCATCAGGAATGTACATCCTTCCATGGAATCGCAAGATCCCATCGCTTTCTAATTCATAACCCTCGAACTTAGATTCTTTTGCCTTAATCCCCTCAAGACTTGCCCTCACTTTTAAATACCAGCTGTCTTTTATAAGACGATCCAGCACTCGTTGTCTTAAGTCCACTTTAATGGGTATGAGAGAAAATATCCGGGGTCTCCTGCTTAAGGCATCGGCTACCACATTTTCCTTTCCCTTAATATATGATATTCCGAAGTCATATTCACTTAGGAATTCACTCCATTGCCTTTGCCTGGCATTTAAGTCTCTTTGGGTGAACAAATATTGTAGACTTTGATGGTCGCTTTTAAGTGTGAACTTTCGTCCCACCAAATAGTGTCTCCAGATCTTTAAAGCTAGCATTACAGCGGCCAATTCTAAATCGTGAGTAGCATAAAGTTCTTCATGAGGTTTTAGTTTTCTGGAAGCATAAGCTATCACTCCCCTGTCCTGCATTAACACTGCACCCAGCCCTTGCTTGGATGCATCCGTACATACCGTAAAGTCTTTGCCCATATCCGGGACTCTTAGGATTGGTGCACTAGTGAGTAGTCTTTTGAGTTCAGAGAATGCAGTATTACATTCCTCGGTCCACTCATACTTAACACCTTTACGCTGGAGGGTTGTGATTGGCTTCGCGATTTTGGAGAATCCTTCCACAAATCTCCGGTAATAGCCCGCTAAGCCCATAAAGCTTCGTATCTCATGTGCATTTTTCGATATTGGCCAGTCCATGATCGCTTTTACCTTCTCCGGATCTACTGAAATCCCTTCACCTGATATGATGTGACCCAAATAATGAATCTTTTCCGGAAGAAGGAACACTTGGACAGTTTTCCATATAACTGACGTTCTCTAAGGCAGGACAATACTAACCGCAAATGCTCCTTATGCTCTTCTTCATTCTTGGAATAGATGAGAATATCATCTAAAAAGACTTGTACAAATTTATCAAGATACTGACAGAAAACACTGTTCATAAGATTCATGAATACGGCTGGCGCATTTGTTAACCCAAATGGTACCACAGTAAATTCATAGTGCCCAAAACGTGTCCGGAATGCTGTCTTAGAGATATCATTTTCAGAAATCCTTAGCTGATGATACCCTGATCGAAGATCAATTTTTGAAAAGACAGAAGCTCCTTTCATTTGATCGAAAAGATCATCGATTCGCGGCATAGGGTATTGATTCTTTACTGTAGCTCGATTCAAGTCCCGATAGTCTATGCATAATCTTAAGGATCCATCTTTCTTCTTCACAAAAATTACAGGAGCGCCCCAAGGTGAGGTACTGGGCCGAATAAGCCCTATATCGAGTAGTTCCTTCAACTGGATTTGCAATTCCTGAAGTTCTGGGGCTGTCATTCTATAAGGCGCTTTAGAAATCGGCTGGGTACCGGACTTTAACTCAATAGTGAGATCCAATTCTCTTACCGGGGGTAACCCAGGTAGTTCCTTTGGAAATACATCCGGGAACTCGGCTAACACCGGATATTGTTCTAAGGACGGTCCCTTTTCCTGGCTTACTTCGTGAATTGCATAAGCCTGACAACCCTTTCTTAAACAACGCTTCACTTGCATTGCCGAAATGTAGCGCAAAGAAATTTCTCTCTTAATTCCTTGAATTTGGATTACTTCTCCCTCATCATTTAAGCCCAAAATCCTTTTCCCATAACAATCTACCCACGCTTGGTGAGCTTCCAGCCAATCCATACCTATGATAAGGTCATACGTCCCTAGGGCTGTGACATAGACTTTTAGTTTAGTCGAACAGACCCCTAGGTCAATTTTGCATTGATCCACACTCAAGCCCACGGTTTGGAGTTCTCCTGAGGCCATTTCCACTTGGTGGAAATCATTTTGTCTACGAGCTGCCAGCCCACATTTGTTTAATGCATATGACGAAATGAAACTATCTGTGGCACCAGTATCAAATAAGATTTTGAGTTTTACACCATTGATAATACCTGAAGATTCCACTACAGTGGATTGATGGGCTGCTTGGTCGTGGTTGACTACTGCATGAATTCTATGATTACTTCGCTTGGCTGATATCGGCTCCCTCCCAGTGCTTTGCAATATGTCTGATGACGCTTCTGGGCAGTTACGCTGGAAATGCGGCCCCCCACATCCCCAACAATTGAGCTGCGCTGATCCTCTTGAATCGAGGTGTGAATTTCTAGAGAACGAGCCGCGTCCTCCCATGTTGGTTCCTCTCGCACCCCTTCCTCTACCGGTAGTCCCTCGCGATGCCCACGGTCTGGTGTTGGACGATTCCGCAGCTATAGTGTTTACGGCCATGGGAACTCTTGTCCCCATACTTGGGGTAAACCTGTTACCGTAAGGTGGCCTCGAGCTACCTCCTCTGAAAACGTTCCGGGGAGCCTTCCCTGGAAACCCAGATTGAAAAGGCCCTGCTGGCCCCATATCCTTTTTGATTCCAAGGTGCTCTTCTGCATAACGGCTACATTCGACTGCCTCGGCTACAGATGATGGTTTCCACATACTTACCAAGGCTCTGATGCGAGGGTTTAACCCAAATATGAAGCGTTCAGCTTGACGTTCATCAGAGTCTAAGTAGGGAATGTATTTTACCAGCTCCATAAACCTTATTTCGTACTCTTCCACCGTTTTACTTCCCTGAATTAGTGTATGAAAGGCTCTGGCTTGCTGCTGTTGAAAATATGGAGGTAAATACTTCGCGCGGAACCTTTCCTCAAACAGATCCCAAGGAACGTTGTCTGATGTAAGGTGTAGCTGCTTTTCCAGGTTTCCCCACCAAATCAGGGCACTTTCCTTTAGTTGAAACACGGCAATTTTCGTTTTTGCTGAAGGCGAATATTCTCTTAACCTAAAGCATCGGTTCATCCCCTCCAACCATGCCTCAGCGCGTTCACCAGCTCGACCTCCCGAAAATTCTGGGAGTCTAATTTTCTGAAGCTCCCTAGAGATGTCTTCTCTCGATCCTCTGGGCTCCAAATTATGTGGTTCCGCTGAACTGGTGGCTACATGCTGAAATTCCTCTTTGTTTTTAGCCTTAGTTGATTCCTTTAATGTCTCCAACAAGGCCTCCAAAGAGTTCATTATCACAGTCAACTCTGGCGTTGGAGCGTTTGATGTTGACGGTTGCCTTGGTGGTGACGAGGGTGAGGGGGATGGCGATGGCGACGGTGGCGGCATTAATGGTGATGATGCTGCCTGATCACGTCGTCGTCGCTCATACGTCTTTACCATCGCAATGGTCCCTGAACACAAATAAAATGTATCTATATAAGAAAAATGAGGCGGATAACCGAATTTTAACACACCAATTTCTTTGCAACTTCACATTTAAAACGGGTATAGTTTTGCTATTTTTACCCGCTAGGCGGATCTTACTGGTACCGAGGTCAAGGAGGGTGGTCACGCGACCTCCTTGTCCTAATGCAGGATTTTCTAAAAATGAATAATGCAGAGTGTATGGTTATTAGCCCCTAAGGTACGACATCCCAAGGCTTATTAACCTAACAACACCCACAAAATGAAAATGTTAGATGTCTCAATCACAAGGTACATCGGTAACATACCCGTCATACCTAACCTGACTATTACTTTTAAGGGGGTCATGAATATTTATGTCCCTAATATATTACTGGGATGAGGATTTAATCCATAAAAGAAGGGTTGGTTCCTTTCCTTACTAGCCTAAAACCTAGGAAAAAAAATGATGTGTTCCATAAGGCCCATGTCTCATTTATGACAGACGCAGAATTTTCGCCTTCTTATTCTGATCTAGAATTTACTGATATCTCTGCATAGTCTATTGTGCAGAAATATTTAATAAAATTTTGTTATATAATTATGAATAATGCACATTTTCCACAGACAGAATTTGGAAAATCTCATACTATGTAGACTGACATTTCATATATCAAGTTTGACTGTTGGATTAAAGTTCGACCTTGAAAATTACTCTTACTTTTACCCTACGTACAAAGTATATATTTAATTTAGTATTATATTTTACTTACTGCCTATAATCTACATTAAATTTCCATGTAAGCATGCATGGTCAGTCTCATCCCAACGTGAATATTGTTGTTGTTAGGAAAACGAATTCTATGCTTTTCATAAAAGTACCTTATTATTTAAAAAAATTTAGCATAGAGCTTTTATGATGTATCCTAGGGTCCCAATAGCAAAAGGCTTTGTCAGCGAGGTTTTATATCAATACCGGGTGTATAAAACAAAATAAAACATGCTGACATGGTAATGTTTTAAGGAATCTGTTCTTAAACAATTTCATGGCTTCATAGTAGAAAAGCAAAGTTTTCAACCGCTCTTCTTGGTACCTGTCCCTACATCCACGTGTTACATTATATCCACAGCAAACCCGTAAGATACAAGGGGCGTGCCAAGCCCGTGTACCATGTGGCCACCATACCTCCAAACCGGCACGTAATTCAAATCCCACAGGAGCCGTAGCCTTCACGTCTCCACCAGACTGCGCCTTTTCGACACAGGTCCAGCGCTTTGACCAAGACCAAGCGTCAGTCACAGGGAAGGAGCCCATGGGGTATATGCAAGACGTGTCCATTAATCTTCACAGTTTTATCGTGGTGCTCCAATATGAAGTTGAAACATAATTTGGATAACGGGCTAACGGTGTATTTGTTTTCCAACAGCCCGAACAATAAGAAATCCTTGCGGTTCTCTGTCTCTCATAATTTATATATCATGAAGTTGCGGTTCAGAAAGTCGGTGGGATGAGAGAATCCTCAACATAACGCGTGCAATCCACCCACTCTAATTTAAACATTTCCAGTTTCATTTTCTATGTAGATTAATCTATTGCTTATGTTATATATCATAAGTTATATATTATAACTAATTTCATTAACAACCCTAAAAACAAAATGTTACTTTGTAATCTCACGGTATATAAAAATTTCAACTATGATTACCATTACATTCATTAACGGGTAACGGTATGGCATCTCATGGATCAGAAAAGGCCTCTGAAAAGTAAATGGGCCACCAGAAATTAAAAAAAATAAATAAAATTATTGGTGTTTTAACTCTGTCTTTTGTGCATTGATCCATGAACCAAACACTGTCGTATTAATTCACTAATAGAATCGAACTTGAAAAATCATTCTAATTTCTGTCACGACACCAAATATATATAGAGAGCTAAATATTTTACTTTTATTATTATTAATTGAATTAGTTTCTATTTGGAAATGGCATAGTCTCTCTTTTAATTGAATTAGTTTTCGTATAAATGACATAAACAATAAAGTATCCACCCAGGTTCGAAGCCTACCTTCTGTGAAGGACAAACTATGAGTAATAGCTATAAACGCTAACCTCACTCATACGCGATCAAGGCAGAGCCGAGAAGAAATTAAAACATCAATTGACTCCCCGGCATATTAATTGAGTAATTTCATGGATGCACACTAGAAGAGGGTTACCTCACTCCATTTTTCGACTCTGACGAGTAGGAACGATCATTGTGATTCTTACAACAGACAGCACAACAAAAAAAATATATATTTATATATATATATTGAGACTCCAATTGCACATTCAATTATATTAACTAAATTGATTATTTTCCCGTAAATTTTCTGGATATTACGACAACCGAGATATTATCACCAGTGCGGAGACTATTAGAAATATAGATTGACAAGGCCTAAGAAATTCATTCATATATTCACTCATAATTAAATTTCGTGATTACATAGAGTTCAACCACAGAACGTAACCGTAAATTTCTTATTTGATAAAAAAATTTAGGCAACAGCTCAACAGAAAATTACACGATGCCATTCAATCATAAGCCGTAACTCCGCAAACGCACATGCTCAGGCCAGAGGTTCTGAAGAAAATGAAATCCAGAATGCGGTGGCCCTTGGGTAAGGTGGCCAGCGGTAAGGCCTGAACATTTCTTGGACGAGAGGTGACAGGACGAATTAGAAGGGGATTCTTGAGCGACTAGAAGGCGGAATCAGCAGGTCCTGGGCAGAATTAAATCACAGCGTACAGGAGCGTAGGGTTGGGAGGTCCGAAGGTTTGAACAGGGCTCTGATACCATGTGTAGTGGTCTAAGAAATTCGTATTTACAGTTACCAGATAAACACTCATATGAAATTTGAAAACAGTAATACATAAAACTGTAATCTGTACCTACCTGAGCTGCTGGCTGACTTCCGATTCCGCTGCTGAACTGGAAATCCTGAACTGCTGACTGATTTGATTCAATTTCGAGATGGCCAATACCACCCGACCAGACAGAGCAACCTGGTTGCCCGATCCAGAGAAGCTCTCCACAGAGGCTCTCTGTCCCTCCGTGCCCAGAACTCAGATCACTCAAAGCTCTTCCACTGTAAAATCTCTTCTCCGGGTTTCCTGCTAATGAGTCTATACTTCTCTCGTTTTTCCGCACCCACTCCTGGTTCAGGCTTCAGCTATATATCCCCTCGCCTGGCGGTGGCCGCCCTCCCACTTGCAGCCACCGCCTCTCAGCATTAATGTCGCTCTGCCATACATCTTACTGTTCCCAGGCTTTGTAATAAATCTTCAGTAGGTAGGGTAGTCTTTATGAGTTCAGATATTTTATAACGATCCATTATATGTGATATTTATATAGTTTGATTGATATCCATGATGACACTTTATTGCATAAGTTCATAACTTTAACTTATGTATATATTTATGACATTTCTTTAATATATGGTATAACTTTAAATGATATTTCTTATAACATTTCCTTTAATATATAGTTTATAAACATTAAATGATTTTTTTTTACTTATAACATTTTATCAAGTATATGATATAAATATTTAATGATATATATACTTATAACATTTCAAAATATGTTATAAACATTTAATGATATATATATTTTTTTATAAATTATATTTGTAAAGTCTAACTATATATCATAAAATTTAATGTATATATATATAGATATATTCATATATTATAAAGTTTAACATTTTATTAATGGGTCAATTAGATGGGTTGTTACAATAAATTAATGGATTTGTGCTTAAACATCAAAAAATTTTAATGTGGCCTGTGGCCCATTAAAAATTCAATTTATTAACCCGCTGATTTGTTTTACTTCTTTATTTTTCACATTAAAGCAAATTGCCTAAGGAATAATTGAAATGCAAATTTAAATTTCCTTGGCGTTATTTGGTGATTAAAAGTTCTGAATTCCTAACGAAAATCATTAAATCTAGAATCTCTTGCATAATACAGTTTTGGGCATTTACATTGATCATTCCTGATTGTCACCATTCGTCACATATTGGAAAATTGTTTTGGATAACTTGTTTTATTTAGTTTATGGTTAATGCAGATATTAAAGGCACTGGTTTGTAGTCATTTGTATCTTGTAGTTGTCTTATTTTAATCCATCTATCTTAATTGACAGACACTTGCTTTAAATTCATCAAGTTGCTCATCATTAAAATCTCCTAGAGCCCGTGTTCCCCAGACTACCCTCATCCATTCACCTTAGGGACTACCCCCCTTGACTTGCCTAGGAGAGAGTCTAAATGGAGTGAGTAATGATTAGAGTGATAGTCGTTACTCTGAGCATTGTCGCGGTCCCTAGACACTTTGTGCGACAACAAGTCTAAGTGTCAATTTTTAATTGTTAAATATTTCCCACGGGACCGGATTTTCTATGTAAATTTTGATATAAGATGTAATAAATGTTGTCTTTAACCAAGGCAATGACAGAGTCTTCAATGATCCTTCAACAAATGTCTTCAATAGGCTTCAACAATGCTCAGGGGACTACTTCAACAAGATCACAAATCTTCAATGGTTGTTGCAACGGATCTTCAACAATTCTTCAGTTCAGCTCCAAAGATGAAAGTCAACACCAGCAACTCTAGTAGGTGTCTCCAAGACTCTTCATGTCACCCAAACAGTCTTCTTTGAAGATATTTCATCAAGGCTTCAAGGTCTGGTCAACTCCAATAAGTCTTCAATCAACGCTTTACCAAAATGCTCCAAACAATGTTTCAATGATTGCTTCTAGATTTGCTCCAAGGCTGATTCAGGGTCCACTACAAGTTTCTAGGCCTATTCTTGATACAATCAGCTCTTCAACAGACACTTCAATGATGGCATCAATCAAGACTCTTCAAGGTCAAAGTTTGTTGCTCTACAAACCAAGGTCTGTTCAATAGGTCAAGATATACTCCTATGCAAGTCAAAGATTTCTTTGTCCTAGTAGGCCAAGGTCAACTCCTATAGTGGCCTTGGTCTGTTGCTTCAAATGCACCAAAATTCTGTAGAGGATCTGAGATCTACAATTTACGATAACCACAGAGGCATACTACAGAGATACATTGGCTTCTATTACAAAGAATACTACACACCTTTGATCCTTCTTCCACAGGATCTAGTCGTAGAATTTCGATCTTCTTCAACAGTGACAAAACCAAATGTCCAAACTTTCTGCTCCAGTAGGAATCCTCTTCAAAAGGGTCGCAGGAACAAACCTTTATGACTGATTTTAGGACCGAGTTTTGTAGAGTGAGGTTTGTTTTAGCTGAGCCACACATGGCCGAAATTTGGTCACAGGCCCAAGTCATAGATGCCCGAAATCTGACCACAGGTCGAAATTACAGAGATCTGTAATAGACCTTAATGTTATAGACTTCTACAGTGCCAAAATTGCAAACTTATACAGATCCGAGTGCATAGTTAATAAGCCACAGATCCGAGGTTTAAATGTCACAGGTCCGAACTTTTTCATGCATCTCAAAGGTCCGAATGCAGTAGGTAAGCTACAGGTCTGAAACTCAGAGTATATAAGCTATAGTTTTAGTTCCTTCCAAGGTCAAGGTTTGTCCTTGATAAGAGGCTAAGACACAAAAATTGCTCCACGAAATTTCACAGAACTACTCCACAGTAACACAAAAAATCCACAGAGAAATATTTCGTTGTGAAGACTCCACATAAGTATAACAGTAACCCTAGGCTGAAATCTCAGAATGTGACCACAGAAAATTTCTTCAAGCTTCTCTTAATGTTGGAATTTCTAAGTTTAACTGTTAGAAACCCTTCATGTACTTTCTAATTTATTCCTTCCTACTTGTTCTGATTAATTAACAAGTTATTTACAAAGTAAACACTGAAAATAAACACAAGTACATGCTCAACACATTACAGATCATCAACTGAAGGAAACAGAAACAAGCACACAAATGACACTCTTATTTTTGGACTAATGTCCCCGGAAAAACCCAATCCGGGAAAATCGGTGCAGCTATCTGAGGGTTTGATTTAAGAAGCAGTTTCAAAATACAATTTGGGTGCCAAATCTAGCTCACCCAACAGAGAAAAATTTCGGCAGTAGCACCTCTCAATCTGAGACAGATGTTACGGTTGAAACCTTGCATAAACACTCTGATAGCTCCTCAGCTCCAATCTGCCCCACGAAAAACCCCAGCGTCAGCCTCTTCTACCCTCTGTGTCAGATTTCTTGGCAGTTCCGACTTCTACCCTCTGCATTAGCTTTCCCGGCAGTTTCGACAATTCTCGACAGTTCCAGTTGTTCCCAGCAGTTCCGGCTGTTCCTGGCAGTTCCGGCTTCTGCCCACTACATCAGCTTTCCCGGTTGTTCCGGGAGTTCCAGCTTCTGCCCTCTGCATAAGCTTTCCTGGCTGTTTCGGCTTCTACCCTCTGCGTCAGCTTTCCTGGCTGTTCCGACAATTCCGGCTTTTGCCCTCTGCATCATCTTTCCCGGTTGTTCCGACAGTTCTGGCTTCTGCCCTCTACGTCAGCTTTCCCAGTTGCTGCGCTGATCCTCCCGACACTATCTCTGCCTCTCTGCTTCTGTATTCACTGCCCCTCAACTGTAACTCTAGATCACTCTCTCAACTTTCTCAGCAAACCCAACCCTAGAAAGTCGAAATCTTGATCTCTTGGTGTGTTCTCCAAGTGACCCTCAAGCCTCCTCTTATACTTTTCTCATTGACAAATCAACGGCGAAGATTAAGTCCCTAATCAATTGTTAAGATTAGATCCGGCTTGATCCATGACCTTTGCACTATTCTAATACAGTTTTATATTAATTCACATTAGTATTTTAATTTCCTAACTGTTTAGAATCTGCCCAAACCCTTTCTAGGTATTGGAGATCTCATGTGCCTTAGCCTCTCCACCAAATTTTGTGGCTAGAGCACATCCGATGCTACCTCAAATCAACACTCCCTCTTAGCGAGGACTGTGCTCTAGCAATACTCCTTACTGAGTATTACTTTGATCATCTGTCATCGGTCCCTGATGCTCGGCCTGCTGCCCATCATCTGTACTGCTGCATCTCGTACTGCCACCCATGGCTCTGCCACTACCACTGCTGCATCTATAGTATGTACGACAACTCCCTCTACATTCGTGTTGTTGCCCATGGCCCTACCACTGCCACTGTTGCATCTGCACTACATCCCCTCTCATCATGCTGCATCGTGCTTCCCATAGCACTGCCACTACTAACTACTGCACTGCAACTCAGTTACTGAGAAGTAAGTAACTGATCTCCCAACTCTGACATTTTTGTTAGGCTAGAGACACTCTCGATGCTGAAGCTTCCTCTATCGCTGACAAGTGCTCCCTCTCTAACCTCTGCGCTGCTGCAACAACTCCCTGCATCTCGCATTGTTGCATACCTCTTTGTGCCATCCTGCACTGGTGCAACACTCCCATGCCTCGCGCACTGTTGCAACCTGCTAGCCTCACGTTGTCATGGGAATCTTGCATTGTAGCTCTCTCTGCTGCTCCATCCTCATCCGTCTCTACCGACATTCGCCAGTACTGCTACTCCTCTTCGGGGCTCCCGTAACCAGATATAATCCAAGAGGTTGGGTACCTCGAGGATCCTGCCCCTCATCTTTTGTAGTCCTATTGACTACAGCTCGATGTGTCCCCACTTTCGCTCAAGTGGCATGTGAGCACTCATGGAACAGTCATCATATGTCTCCTCTGTCGACTCCTCCGAATCTCTCTACTTCCCGCCTGGAAGTTCTCAGTTCGACTCCTGCTGAATCTCTCCACTTCCCGTCTGGAAGTTTTCAGTTCGACTCCTGCTGAGTCTCTCTACTTCCTGTCTGGAAGCTCTCGGTTCAACTCTTGCTGAGTCTCTCTACTTCCCGTCTGGAAGTTCTTAGTTCCACTCATGCTGAGTCTCTCTACTTCATGTCTGGAAGTTCTCTTCTGAACTCCCTCTGAGTCCTAATTTCCCTCCTGGAAATCCTTCTGCCCATGTCGAGATGCCCCCCACTCTGATTGTATGTGCAGCCGCACCACTAATACGAATTTCTCGACTATAAACCCTCGATAGCAACTCCCTCCTCCTTGGCCTTGCCCTGTTAGGTATTGTTCTGACCACAGTACCCCACCAGCAACACTTTGCAACTTACCCACAACGTTCTAAACCCCAACAGCCCAAAGGTGAGAGCTCCTAGGCTCTACGTAATCTCGACACCGGAAAACTAGCTTCCTCAACCAACTGCGGCAGCCCTCCTGGCCTCTGCATGAGCCAGTCTTTGCCTCCCTCCGCCTCTACACAACCTCTTCTTGGCTCAAACTTGATGACGCATGCACTACGTCACCCATCCCTTGCTGCTTCGCTACTAGGAACAGCTTTTGTCACTCAGGACAAAGATTTTCTGCTGTTGTTGTTTTGCTCTACTGATGTCCTCAGTTCTCCTATGATCTGCAACCACCCTCTGATACCATATTGGAATTTCTAAGTCTAACTGTTAGAAACCCTTCATGTACTTTATGATTTATTCCTTCCTACTTGTATTCATTAATTAACAAGTTATTTACAAAGTAAATACTGAAAATAAACACAAGTACATGCTCAACACATTACAGATCATCAACTGAAGGAAACAGAAACAAGCACACAAATGACATTGTTATTTTTAAACTGATGTCCCCGTAAAAACCCAATACGAGAAAATCGGTGCAGTTATCTAAGGGTTTGATTTATTAAGCAGTTTCAGAATACAATCTGGGTGCCAAATCCGGCTCACCCAACAGAGAAAATCTCAGCAGTAGCACCTCTCAATCTGAGACAGATGTTACAGCTGAAACCCCGGATAAACACTCTGGCAGCTCCTTAGCTCCAATCTGCCCCACGAAAAACCCTAGCGTCAGCCTCTTCTGCCCTCTACGTCAGCTTTCCCAGCAGTTCCAGTAGTTCCGGATTCTGCCCTCTGCGTCAACTTTCCCGACAGTTCCGGCAGTTCTCGACAGTTCTGACTGATCCCAGCAGTTCCAGCTTATGCCCTCTGCATCAGCATTCCCAACTATTTCGACAGTTCTCGGCAGTTCCGGCTGTTCTCGGTTGTTCCAGCTTCTGCCCTCTACATCAGCGTTCCTGGTTGTTTCAGCAGTTCCGGCTTCTACCCTCTGCATCAACTTTCCTGGCTGTTCCGGCAGTTCCCAACAATTCCGGCTATTCCCGGCAGTTCTGGCTTCTGCCCTCTGCATCAACTTTCCTGGTTGTTCCGGCAGTTTTGGCTTCTGCCCTCTGCGTCAGCTTTCCCGGCTGCTGCGCTGATCCTCTCGGCATTATCTCTACCTCTCTGTTACTGTATTCACTACCCCTCAGCTGCAACTCCAGATCACTCTCTCAACTTTTTTAGCAAACCCAGCCCCAAAAAGTCGAAATCTTGATCTCTTTGTGTGTTCTCCAAGTGACCCTCAAGCCTCCCCTTGTATTTTTCTCGTTGACAAATCAACGGCCGAGATTAAGTCCCTAATCAACGGCTAAGATTAGATCTGGCTTGATCCATGACTTTTGGACCATTCTAACACAGTTTTATATTAATTCACATTAATATTTTAATTTCACTAAGTTTAGACTTAGGGACTCCATTATAAATATTAATTATTTTAATATCTCCCAAATTGTTTAGAATCTGCCTAAACCCTTTCTGGGTATTGGAGATCTCATGTGCCTTAGCCTCTCCACCAAATTTCGTGGCTAGATTAAGTCCCTAATCAATGGCTAAGATTAGATCTGGCTTGATCCATGACTTTTGGACCATTCTAACACAGTTTTATATTAATTCACATTAATATTTTAATTTCACTAAGTTTAGACTTAGGGACTCCATTATAAATATTAATTATTTTAATATCTCCCAAATTGTTTAGAATCTGCCTAAACCCTTTCTGGGTATTGGAGATCTCATGTGCCTTAGCCTCTCCACCAAATTTCGTGGCTAGAGCACATCCGATGCTACCCCAAATCAACACTAAATCTCTTGCTCTTCTTCTTTTTGTCTTCACTTCAAATCCATATTCTTTCTTTCTGTACTTGACCAAATTGGTGATCAATTGAAGGAGTTTGGTTTGGTATTTACACTTGTTTGAGTATGTTGTGGAGAGACACGACCTTTGGTCAAGGAGCCGACATGAGTATTTGAGTTGACTTCTTAGGCCACAAAAAATACATTTTTGTATTTAAAAATTTGTTGTTGCTTGAGCCAACTTGTAATCTCTTGTAATCCCTTGAATGATGCCTTCTTGTGCATTGCTTGTCCTTTCATTAATGTATTCAACAAAATGCTGGAGGATATTCTTTCATTGCTCAATCTCACAAACTGAATTTGGCACAGAAGTGGTTTCATTAACATGGCACGGAAGTGGTTCCATTTAAGTCTTCCAGAGTGGGATATAGAATTAGTGATTTTCGTTACTAGAGAAGCAGCGTTATATGCAAATATTGGACATGCTAGAAAGGTACATACAATAGGAGCTATACAACAGAAAACTTTTTCCATTGTTATTGACAAATAGGAGACCAAGTTGAGCTCCTCAAGTTCATGGTGAATAGTCAACATAATGACTCCTTCACATATGTTCTTCATCCGTTAGGATTAGGGCATCTTCATCCATTAGGGCTTGCTTCAACAAAAAATTATATAGACATCACCAATTCTAGGGCTGGGGCATCATGTAGTCATCAAACATCTAGGGCTTCACATCATATTGACAGGGATTCATATATTGCTAGGGTTTCAATAGTGCAAGGTCTTCAACAATACTTAGCGCTTCTTCAACAATGTTAGGGTTTCATCATCTTCAACAATGTTAGGGTCACTGACATCAATGACAAATTTATCCAACACTAGATCAGTCTTCGTATAGTGTGTTAAGGGACTGTGTGTGGGTTGGTCTGATATGCCCCAAGTAAAATAACTCATGAGGTGTTGAGTCATAGTTGTAAGGGCTGCCAGGTAAGCCCTAAGTACTGTAATCTTGGTTGAGCAAGATGGATGTTGTGAGATAAGTTCATGTAATCCCTAAATTCAGTGAACTCAGGAAGGGATTCATTGGTGTGAGGGCAGCTGATTGAAGACCCTAAGAGCAGGCATTCTTGGAGCAGCAAGAGGGTTGCTATAGGGCAGACTTGTGTGGCCTATGTTCAGTGTCATTGGAGCAGAGGTGCCATTGATAGAGGCAAATTGGTTAGTTGAAGATCCAAACAATTCTAGAGCAGCAGAAGTACTTGTGAGCAGCAGTAGAGGTGGAAATGGGCATGCCAGGTGTTCATGGTACATGGACTGAAAGGGCTAGTGTGAGATCTCCTTCAGCAAGTCAAGTGTTTCTTGTTTAAGGGTAGACTGATTGTCATACATTGTTGACATCAAGCCCTAGTTGTTTCCTTGCATCAAGGCTAATTGTAAGGGCCATGATCCTTGGTACGGGAGCCCTATGTTTGTTGTATTAAAGTTCTGATATAACAAATTTTGGGTTCGCAAAAATTTCTTGTGTACTACATTGATTCACTGTTGTACATTTTTTGTTGTGCAAAGTGGTTGTGTTGTAGCATTTTAATGTGTTTGTGATCATGTTTTAAACATAGACCCGATTCTGAAGTGTTGAGGAAAAATCAACAAAGATATTCTCATGTATACTATCATTCTATGGTCCTCCCCATCTAGAGCCTTCCATGAGGCGCACCTCCTCCTTCTAGTTAGTGCAAGGTGGTAAGTGATAAACAAAGGTTCTAGCTTCTTTAGTTATCACATCGCTAAGACTCTTTTCAACACATAATGTCCCCAATAGGTCGACCTACTTCCAAGACACTTATGAAGAGCTCTCATTCCAAACTCCAAGACAGTTCACCAGACTGATAGGCATAGCAATTCTAGGAGTGTCTCGAGTCGAAGACAAACTCCCTCTACATAGAGTGCTACTCTTCGGGCTCCATCGAGCAACCATTCATCTATTTGGAGCTTCATCCCCCCAACCTTTATTATTAAGAGTGAAGGGCCTTCTTGATCTGCGTCTCCCCAAAGATACCTCTTAGGATAGCAAAGTTTCCCCCTCAACAATAGGTACTCTCCAAATGACATTTTCAGATAGTGTATCAGCCCCTTCATGGTGATTGATGACTAAAATGAGGAGACTTCTTCCCTCCCTTCTCTTTTAGCCTCAGAATCTAACTCCAACACATTTTGACATGTTCTTGATGAGACTTCACTTACGTATTCATTTTGTTTCTCTATCACTTTCTTTCTTTGAGCTAGTCTTTTAGCCATGTTCTTAGTTCTTTCCCTCTTGTTGATAGCATAGCTACAAGAGTTTCTTATGCACTTCTATTATGTATCTCCACTAGATGTGCTCTTTTAGTTCTATTGACCTACTTTTGTTTCCATTCATTGGATATTCATAAAATTACCTTATTTTTTATCTGTTGCAATTCACATTGGTCCTCCAAGTCTAATTCCAGTTGTCGCATAATGCCGCTGAACTTGCCTAGAGCACTTACATGTAAGGTACAGTTAATAAAGAAGATGCAGCTGAACTTGCCTAGAGCGATTACAAGTACAGTACAGTCAATAAAAAAGACACTACACTTGAACAAGGAACAAGTTTGGTGTAATATTTCAATGTTCAAAGTAGGGGATTGGCATTGCTTTTACAAAAGCATCCTTGTGACATATAGCAATTTAGCTACATAAATGAACAAAATGATAAACTGAGAAATGAGAAAAATAATAATTATTCACGTTTACCAAGAATGAAGGCTCAATAAATAGAACAGTGACATTGCAGTTTGGGCTTTGTTGCAAATGTAGACAAAGGTGCTAAATAAACACCAAATCTAATACAAGTCTATCAGATACAAACAATCTTATAAGCACACCTTGGAAACCTAGCATTCCAAGTACATTTTATTTAACATCATCAACATATATTATTATTCATACACATTGAAATAAAGTACCTTTCCTTCTTGAATAATATCTTGAAATGCCTTCAATTGCTCAAAAATTGGCACACTTTCCCTCCACTTTGAAGGATCATATGAGAAATCGCCAAAAAGTGGCACATAACGATCAGGCCTGAATGGCTTCATAGGTAAGTCAGTCTGAAGATGAAGAAGATTTCATGTGGCTACTTACATAATTGAACAAACAAAAAAGAAAAGAGATACAACCACAACATAAAGTAACCATTGCTGCTTAAAATTAATCCTTGGCTTGATAGGTAAGTAAGTCTAAAGATGAAGAAGATTCCATATTGCTACTAACATAATTGAACAAAGAAAAAATAAAAGAGCTACAACCACAACATAAAGTAACCATCACTGCCTAAAATAATCCTGCTAATCATGTTGATGTTATAAATGTAAATCTCATGCCCTTTTTCAGATATATCATAGCAACCATAGCAACAATGAACTAGCGATAAGTTAAAATAACATCATCCTTGATAAAAAATGACAAACAATATCACAACAAACATAGCAAAGTTTCAGATATCAATATGAAAGATCTTGATAAGTCATTCATTAGAAATCTTAACTCAGCATATCCAAAAAAATATCGACTACTGTATATTATTGGAAAACAATTTCATACAAATAAAAAACCACTAACTCGCAAAACACAAAAGCAGAAAGTTGGATCCCATGGAGGAATTTTAATGTTGGAAAAAATAGAAATAGTTAAACACCTTTTTGTTAAACTAAAATATGGAAAACAAGTAAAGAGACAAGTGAGATGGAAAGAGAGATATGTATTATATCAATCTACTTCAAAGTTACATCTGGTGTTGTGTGTGTGTGTGTGTGTCAAGTCAAAAAAGCACTCAACCTTGAAAAAGAGTCTGAAGATCCTCCTATGATACTTCAGAACATGTATAATGACCAAAGAAATGGAGGGCATTCACCTTTCTTAATGTCTCTAGCGGTGAACAATCTGATCTACACAATTGTATGCTTGACTTTGGTGCCTCGGCAAAAGTAATGCCTTTAAGAGTTATGAATCAATTGGAAATGCAGATCACTAGACCATATAGGAATGTGTGTGGCTTTGACTAAAAGCCTATCCTTGTGAATGGTTTGATGAAAGAAGTTAAAGTGTCATTGATCGCTAATAATGATATATTGATGTTAATGGATATTGTAGTAATTGATGTGTCACATGCTTGGGGTATGATATATTGATGTTAATGGATATTGTAGTAATTGATGCGTCACATGCTTGGGGTATGCTCTTTTCCAAGAAATGTTGAGCATCTATAGGTGGCCAATTACAAATGGATCTATCATATGCTACAATAGCCACTATGGATGGGAAATCATCAATTTTGTAAAGAGAGTTACACATGCATGAGCATATTGAAGACATAGAACCATTCCCTTTTCCCAAGCCCACTGGCAAGGCCAAGACCATTATACCTCCCAAAGAACCACATTTGGATCAAAAGCATTTTGGGCCAAAGATCCTTGATGTTGAAATTGGTAGCTTGGGAGGTACTCCAAGCCCTATGGTTTAGGGTTTTGGTGGAATGAACTCCACAAATGGCTTTGTGGGTTTAGAACCCAAGGTGTGGCCTTTGCACCCAAGCTTATGGGTGTGAAACCACAAGGATAGTTTGACACTTGGCACTTGGAGGAAGAAGGGTTAAGAGGAGCAAGGGGACACTTGAAGGACCAAGAGATGCCATGTAGTTTGGGAGATATGAATTTATTTATGTGTTGGTTGGGTTTTCACAAGAAAAGTCAAGTTTGCTGGGTTAGTTTGAGCCCTAAAGGATAGGTCGTTGGAGCCTTTTTACCGCTCAAACTAGCAAGGGTCCTAGGAGGGGATCCTATAGAGGAACTACTAGGTCAAGGGGCAACAATGGAACAAGAGCCCACTATCACCTCAAATAAAGCTCCTTGCTCTTTATGGACTTTCACCAATGGGAGGAATCCCGATATGAGAGGAATCACAAGGAGAGATAGATAAATGATAGAATGTGGAGTGATTCCTAAAGCCTATTCACAAGAGAGGCTTAGATAATTAGCTTACTTACTTTGGAAGCAAGGTGATTAGCTCTCTAAGAAAGGCTAAGGGGATACCTAGACCTAGGTTTGGAGAATATCTCCTAACAAGAGGTATCCTAGACCTAAGAATCCTAAAGGAGAAATGGTTTATATATAATCCTTGCGGAATTTGAGTCACAAATTGTGGGACCACAAAGAACCCAAGTGGACCCAAACTAGGTCAAAGGTGAGGTGTTGATCAACAATAGATGGACTTGACCAAGTTAGGGAGAAGAATAGGATCAAAGGAGAAATTTTCTCTTGGAATTTAAGTGCATTGATCCAAATGAAGACACTAACCCAAAGGAACCTAGGGAGAAGGGCTTGCAATATCTTGGGATTCCACTGTCGGATTGAGCTCAAAATTGGAGGACCTCTCAAGAAGACCCCAGTGCAATTCTAGACCGATTTTCAAGGGTTTTTTATGGCTGCAAATAATTTCGTGTGATGCCCTAGGAGGCCTTCTAGGGTTAGGTCTAGAGTTAGAAAAGAGAAAGAAAAGAAAGGTTATTTTGACCACCAAAGGGATGCAAGGATCAATGCCTTGCTTCTTGGGCGTAATGGAATCAAGATACACCTAGATCAAGAATTTTCATATGCTCAGGATCCCTATATGACTTTTGCTAGCCCTTCCAAGTGTAGCAACTAGGTCATTTAGGGATTTATACTTCGATTTGCAAAGGAGATGAAGTTTCAAGGCTTGTTAACCTTCTAGGGTGCCTCTAGGAACATTCGCTCTCTCTCTCTCTATGAGCAACGCATGCAATATATCAATTATTCAAGACTTAGAAGAATTTCACATTATTTAGGGCCCATACAAGAACAATGATAAAATTTCCATGCATTAGACAAGTAAGAAAGACAAAATAGCATTAAATTTCACTTACAAGAGAGACAAGAGTATATCCATTCATCATCTTCGCATAGAAAGAAGCTCCAAAGACAATAGCAAAAATCCAAACATCATAGTGCATCAAGAAACTCCAAATTTTGTCCCAAAAGCAAGTGCGAAAATCTCAAGAGATACTAATCCAATCCAAGTGATGATGAGAGGAATGAATGAGCCTCTCATCTATTTATACAATCCATAAGGGAGTTCGAATAGCCTAAATGGCCTAATTAAGCCCCAAATAATAAAATAATGTACAATAGTAACATGACTTGGTGACAAGCCCACCAAGATAGCTCCATAATACAAATATAAGCCTCTCAAGAGAGCAAAATAATAGATCCAATGAGTCGTTGGGCCATTGAAGAGGCATAGTGGAGTCCAAATATGCCAAGGTGAGAGAATAGGCTCCAAACATAGTGATCAAGGGGGTGGCCCCTTGATATCCAAGCAAATCAAATGTGGTCTCCCCAAGTCGGTGTGGGGGCACAATGACATCCTCATGAGTCTCCAAGTGGATCGATAATCCCTGTATATGATCGAGAATGATGACATAACCCATCCCTCTGTCTCCCATGGTGAGACACATCCTCATCTGGGCCCTGGAACATCTGCCAAGTGTGTGGTGCAAGTGTGAAGCCAGCTGGGCATGGTGGTCCAAGTGCATCATCCTCATCCAAAAGGTGGAACACAAGCAATCAATGAATGGTGTTGAGGGATTCATGAAGTGGTAATCTACTCTCTGCTATGGTGGAGGCCTATGGCTCTCAACGCTCACCCTACAAGTGCCAATATAACCCTCTAGAGCAATGTTGCACGAAGCGGGAGCGAAGCGGAAGCGCGAAGCGGAAGCGCGGAGCGCGGAAGCGTCATTTTCCAAAAATCTAGGAAGCGAAGCGTCCGCGGAAGCGTCTGCTATATATATATATTTTTTTATATTTTTTTGCATTTATACTCAAAACAAACATCCCAAATACCAAATTAATTGTAGAAGACATGAAAACATGCATATTTTTGCATAAATCAAGATAGATATGGCATCCATGATTCCATTGTAGTTACTAGTATGTACAACAATCATCTATATTCTAGCTATTACAAACATACATCAAATTTTTAAGCATATTATAAAACATAAAACATTTAAGCATATTATAAAACATAAAACATAGAGCATATTATGATTTATCTAGCAAGTGAGCAACTGTCAACATTTGTCATGTCCAAAATTCAAATAATAATGTTTACAAAATATGTCACTTGGTCACCGCCAAGCCAAAAAGGTTCAAAATTCAAATTCACAAGTCTACAAGTCTAATGAGTAATCTATGACAAAAAGTAGTAGTTCACAATCTAATGAGTAATCTAAGAATTTAACATTACCATGAGGGAGCATCTGCTATATTTATATTCTTTTTTGCTTTCATTTGTCACCCTAACCCAAGGTGGACCCACCCCCAACAAGCAAACTCACCTAAAATTTAAAAAAAAATTGAAAAAAAAACGATTTTCTAAATGCTTTTCCGGAAGCTTTTCTGGAAGCGTCCAGGAAGCGTCCGGGAAGCGTCCGGGAAGCGTCTGGGAAGCGCCGTACGAAGCGCGCTTCGGCGCTTCGGAAGCGCCAACGCTTCCAAATTTCCAAGAAGCGTCTAAAAATTTCGGAAGCGCGCTTCCGGCCAAGCTTCCTAGGCGCTTCCGTACGGGACGCGCTTCGGGGCTTGGAACCGGGGGGGGGGCGCTTCGTGCAACACTGCTCTAGAGAGCGTGGACCCCGTATAGGGAGACCAAACCCCAAATGGAGATCCAACTGCAATCTTGTATAAGATCCAATGTATCCCCTCACCTTCCAGTGCAACAAACCATTAGAGTAATTGAGTAAAAGAGCTTACAAACCATGGAACCAAATGGACACTTCATAGTGGCATGCCCTTCGATAGTGGGCTTTAGCATTTACAGGTGTCTCCAAGCTCAATAAGGAGGTTAACCAAGGACCCTCTTAGGTGGTTTCAGCCTCTAAAGGGGGTGACATGTCCATGGTACACCCAGCAAGTGGAGGTGGCATATGACATAATGATGGAATGGAGTGGGGCATTAGGGGAAGGCTCCAAACCACATGCCATGGTACAAGAGTAGCCATAAGAGGGGAAGCCCACACTTGGGTATATGAATGTAGGAGGGAGCAATCGTGGTATATGAGTTACATCGACCTTTGATTTTCAACCTTTCTTCATATGCCTTTTTCCTTTTATTGATTTTTCTTTTTCATAACTGCTCAGGGCTCCAAGGAATGAGAACATGATGTGAATGATATAGCAGTGAATACCCCCTTAAGGTTGGGCAGTTCATCACCCACCAGGGGTTGGGGCAATCATGGGTTTCTTAATGACGCAAGGGGCTCACATAGGGGCTCTAGGAAGTAGGATGATGGCCATGATAAGGGGTAGGGTTCATGTTTGGCTTTTTCCCACATGCTATTTTTTTGTCCTAGCCATCTTCTGCATTTTATGGTACATGTCCTGTTGTAAGTGGCCAAATTATGCTTTTAACTTTCTTTTTAGTTGCATCAACCTCTGGGGCAATGTTCCAGGTCCGACCCAAAGTGTGGACAAGGGGAGGGGGACGCTAAATCCTTGTGGATCCAATGGAAAAATGTGGACCCGGATGGGAAATATGTGAAAAGGGGTTATAATGAGAATAAGGGAGTTATGTATGTGATGTTGGGAAGCGAAACCACGCAACCAAAATCATGGTTTCCCATGTAATTCCACTCCTAAAGCTAATAGCCAATAGAGGAGTTCCCATGGGACTAGGATACAAGGTTAATCACCAAGTTGGACGAGGGGACAAGAGTATAGAACAAGCCCATTCTTTCCACTGAATCCACCCACTAATCCATTCCCATAAGTGTCCATAATAAGTAAGAAAAAATACCCAATTACATAATCAAAGCCATACCTTTAGAGTTGGAAGGCCCACCTTCAAACATACGATCATGACAGATGGGCAAGGGTGCATAATGGTAGGCTCAGGTAGCGGAGATAGTGGCACATCGAGCTATATGTTGGCTGCAAGGGGCCACAGGCTGCCAGCTGAAGACAATGTAGAAGAAAACTCTCCTATGGGTGTCATCCACAAGTGGTGGGTAACAAGTTTAGAAGATGCATATAAATAGGCTAGTAGACACATCCAAGAAGCGTCAAATCACAAGATAACACATTTGTTTTGGGTCGCTAATCAAGGTAGACCTCAGCGAAGGAAGAGGCTAGTTTGGGCATCTTTTGTGACTATGAGGGCTACAGAAACTAGGAGCAGGGGCGGAATTGTTTTGGGTAAAATCTGGGTTGTTTTGGTGTTGCTTTGAGTGGCATATTCCTTTGTTTTGTAGGTTACAGGTTTCTGTTCCATTGCAGGAGGTCGAAGCATTGCTTGGTCTATTTACAAGGGAGTCGCAAACCTATACATTGTTTAGGAGAAGGGCCAAGCCTTGTACCTCAGGTTGGAGGGGGTTGTAAGGCCTAAACCAAGGTTGGATTCCACCTAGAATAGTACCGTGTGGGAGTAAGAAGCTATGGGAGGAAGGTCGGAGCTATAAAGAGGCTTGTGTGGCAGATTGGAAGGGCTGACGTGGACTGTTATTGTGCCCTAACTAGACCGCAGACCTATGGTAGAGATACATCAGACTTGAGGTATGTTTATGATGTGCTTGAGGTTGATTTGTTGATAGAGGATAGGTCCAATTTGGACATATTGGTATTGGGCATCTTGAGGTTGTTGGAGGGCAACAAGTAGGTTCTCAAAGTAGCCCTACATCAGTTTCCAAGAAGGGAATTGACAATTGGAAGGAAGGGTGAAAACTGTAAGCTCGGGATTGATTCTTCAATGACAAAGGAAGGAGGTTAAGGGAGCATATTACATCAGCCCAAGATCATTGATGGAGAAGGACATATTGCAATGATAGGTGGCAGCCCTCCAGCCTGAACTTTGTCTTCATTGGAGTAACGCATGAAGGCATTAGAGGGAAGAAGTCCCAAAGGAGCTGAAGAGTAGCAGTGGGCAATTGAGAGTTGTTCGCAAACGGAGTTGTGAACAAATCAACAAGAGTCTTTGTGTTGATGCGTTGAAGTATGTTAAAATTGGCAACTAGGGCCAAACTCCACCTGGGTCATCTTATTTATGATAGATGATATGAGAGGTCTAGGATTGATCCAAAGATCATCTGATTCTGACATGTACAAATGAAGTTATGAATTTATTTTGATTATGGTCAAGTTGTCAAGGTTGGCCACCAAACTTATGTAGGCTCAGAAGCCCAAGAGTCACGTCTATTCATGCTCAACGTTGCATATAAATAGAAGGTGACTTAGCCTCATTTGGACACACTCATCTTCACACTTCTCTCTCTCTCCTCATTAATTGGGTACGGATTTCTGGGCCTCTCTCTCTCCACACGTCCGAAATTTCAAGAGAGCGAAATTTCAAGAGAGCAAAATTTCAGGAGGCCGAAATTTCAGGAGGCCGAAATTTCAAGAGGTTGAAATTTCAGGAGACCGAATTTCTGGACAGTTTGACCAAGCGTTGACCAACATGCGTTGACCTCCTTTGACTGCGTTTTTGTGAGGGTTATCTCTGTTTGGGTAGGCTACATTTCTGGGCACAAAAATCGAGGCTAAACATTGACTCTTGACCAGCATTGACTGCAGCTAGGGCTGACTATAGGTGGGTTGTTTGACCAGACTTTGACTGGGCTAAATTTCACTATTTTGGGGTTGTTTTATCTTGTTGTTTGGAGGTTGAAGTTGATTGAAGTTGACAAATTTGCTAAGGGTCAAATCTACCCTGTTGACCAGTGTTGACTTTTCTGGTTAGGGCTCTTTTGCTGCTGTTATAAATTATCAGATTTGTAAATTGTAATATCTCTCTTTGTTGACCTATTGAAGACTAAAAGAAGATTTGATCAAGGGTTTCCCCACATTGGGTTTTGTCCCTGGTTGGTGCCACATCTTGTGTCCTCTTGTCTTGGCTTGTCTTCTACTCTTTATGTTTATGTTCTATCTACATTTTACTAACATGTTGATGTGATTACTAATCTGAATATTGATACTGGGCTAATAAAGAAATTGAAGTAAAATTGCTCTAAAGCATAAAACATACCATTGTTGCCTAAAATTAACATGGTAACAAAGCTGAGGTGAAGACAAAGCCCAAGCAAGAGTGAAAAAGAATTCACCAAAGACAATTGAACAAGGACAAAAGGTTCAATGGGTTCCTCATCCTATTTCTCGGCTAAAGACAAGCTCCATGATAAATCTGACTATCATGGATGGAAGATGTCTCTTGATTTGACCTTGGCAGAAAAATAAGTGATAGACTATGTGCAGGGTAAAATCCCTAAACCTCCTTCAAATGCACCGGCTACTGTCAAGACCAAGTACAATAGGGCTGAAGTCAAAGAAAACAAGATTATCAAGGATTCCATTGACAAGCATCTGGTGGCCTACATCTTTGAATTGAAGACCTCCAAGGAGATCTACGACAAGTTGCTCGACATGTTCAAGGTTAGTAATGCTAATCAAATTCTATTTCTCAAGAATAAGTTGAAGGATATTAAGAAGGGCAAGGACGAGGATATTTAATCCTATTTCTTGAGGATTACTAAGATCCAGAGTGATCTACTCTCGATTGGAGAAGTCATTCCTGACAGGGAACTTACTCTCACCACCCTTGGAGGACTCCCACCTAAGTGGTATGTATTTAGAACCATTGTCCTCAACAATGATCAAATTCCAAGGTTTGAAGAATTGATGTCAAGATGCATTCAAGAAGAAACAAGAATGATGGAGCAAGAAATACCTTCTAATAGAAGCAACCCCACTGCATTCTCTGCTCATGCCAAAAGGAGAAATAATGCAGGGTCTAAAGGTCATTTCCATGGAAAGCCTGGATCTAAGGGAGGAAGGAAGGGCAGGTTCTTTATTTGCAAAATTTTGGTCACTATGCAAGGGAGTATCTAAATAGAAGGGACACATCGCATGATGATGATCACAATCATTCCAGGGGCAACTTCAACAACAACGATCAAAGGAATGGTATGTCCAATGGCAAAGGAAAAAGGAATGTGGGACATCAAGGAAATGGTCGACCCTCCAAGAAATCAAGGAACTCCAGGTATGAAGAATCAAATGTTGTTAACAATGCACAAAAAGAGTACTATCTTATATTGGATCTCTCCATTGCCTCTCCTCCGGACACTTTGGGAAATTGGTGCTGGCATTATGATGCATGTGTTGTACTTGATGGCAACCCACTTGTAATAGAACATCTCACTTATATATATAACTAGATGAATCTATAGAAGAGATATTAGATGTGACAGAATACATAGGATGCAAGGCAGCTCAAAGGAATCAGATGACAGTTCTCAGTATGGCAAGCTAGCTTTGCCATCAAGTCCAAAGGGGGAGATTGTTGGCATTATGATATAGGTGTTGTCCTTGATGGCAACTTACTAAGATGATAGATCACAGTTTAGTCTTACAGAATGAAGAAAAAGGGATATACGCAAGTTCCTCTTGATAAAGTCGCATATACATGCGGGTTAGCCGACCAAAAGGTGTGTATACATATACACGCACTTTCATGCAAGGGAAGGCGCGTACATTGGGTTTTGGTCCATGGTATTTGGACCATGGTATTGTGATCCATGGTATTGGTCCAAAGTATCTTGTCCGACGTGTTGATCCCAGGTATTTGGTCCAAGGTTTTGGTTCTAAGTGGTTTTGGACCACGGTATTGAGTAAGGCCTAAGACTATAAAAGGAGGAGAAGATCATTAGGCAAGGGTACGAAGAAAGTCTTGAATATCTAATGAAGTATGGGATCTAGTATGCAAGTTATGGGCTTATAATGCTTTGCTTGATCTGAGCTAAGGAGGAATCTCAGCGATTGATGGAGAACAAGATCTAAGGATAGATCGGGATCTAATGGCTTGGAATGAATCATCTCTATACGGTTTGATCACGCTTATTCTAGATCTGTATACTGACGCATGTAATGTTCTGTAAATATTCTGATCTGGGTATAACTCAAGTTTTGGAATAGCTGCAAATCATGAATGAATATTTACAGATGTATACGCTGGTTGACTATGATAAAAGCACGTACATACGCAGGTTAGATACATCTAAGTAGCGTATACCATATGAACTATGATGTTTGAAGTTACAGGTGGTTCTGGTTGTTGATGCAAAGTTCTGAGTTCTGGTGTCAGTATTCTGCATATTCAGATTGATTGATTGTGTTTAGCTTCAGTGTTGATGGATGAGATCTAATAATGGATCTGGATCATAATGACTTATCTTTATGTGATCTGATGGACTAGATCTGGTTGTTAACACACATATTATCCTTGTATATGTAATGATCTGGTTATGTCTGAAGTCAGGAAGTGCAGCGAAGACATAAGTAAGTAATTAATGACATATACGCTGGTTCACTTTGGTGAAGTTGCGTATACACGCTGGTTCAGCTCTTCCAAGTAGCGTATGCACTCTGATGCATGATTTTTGATGATACAGTTAGATCTGAACATTGTTGCAGAGTTTTGTGTTCTGCTCTGTGTTCTGGTGATTGCAGTTTGTTGACAGGGTTTCAGTGATTCAATATTGGGTGATTCAGAGATTGATGATGCTAGTTTTGATTGATTGTGTGCTTCAATGATATTGATGGGTCCAGTATGAAAATTGGATGAAATGTGGCCTTCAGATTATGGTGTTGTGCTTCAGGAGTATCCAGTCTAAAAATTTATGAAACGTGGTACCTGGAGGAAGAAAGAGAAGGTTGTAGCCTTCTGTAGGTCGGCACCTACGTACTAGTACATCAGCTAGTACAAGAGCAAAGGGGATTGTAGCTCCTTTCAATAGTAGATGGAAAACAAGTGAAGGTTGGAGAATTCAGTAGGCCGGCACCTACGTACTAGTACATCAGCTAGTACAAGAGCTAAGGGGGTTGTAGCTCCCTTCCAGGAGAAGCTAGAGAACGAGAGGAGGTTGTATCCTTCTGCAGGTAAAAGCCTGCATACTGGTATAAGGTTGCACTAGTAAAGAAATATTGTAAAAAGAAGTTTCTTATTAAAAGAAGATAGAGACAAATTGTAGCAGGTGGTTTTCACCCACATTAGGTTTCCACCTTACATCATGGTGTTCATGTGTGCTTCTTGTGTGTGATGATCTATTCTGTTTTACTGCACCTATTTACTGTTCATATGGTTAATAAAGTTCTAATGCACTAACTAAAGATCAACATTTAATGGATTAACTGAATCATAAGTTTACTGGATATACGTTGGTTGCATTAGACACGGTTGCGTGTACACGCAGGTTCCCTTAACTGAAGTAGCATATATGAATCTGAGTATGGAAATGAAAAATTGTTTGATTTGATAATACTGATTCACCCCCCCCCCTCTCAGTATTATTTCCAACAATTGGTATCAGAGCAGGTCCTTTGGTAGAAGCTTGATCGCTTGAAGGAGATCCGTAGAACAATGGGAAAGAAGCTTAAGAAGAAAGCGCCTAAGAAGAAGAAGACATCTCAGAAGAACTATGACAGTGGGAGAATCGATTGGGGAATATGTGAATCAGAATCACTTCAGAATGAAGATGAACAAGCAAAAGAACTATCAGGTATGAATTTGTTATCCTCTGGTGATACATTAATATTTATGGAAATATTAAATGTCGTTCAGTGACCAGTCACAGTGATTTTCATTTGATGCCCTTTATGCAACTGTGCTACTCTACACTGCCCACTAACAGATTCAAATTTCATAGGCATTAATGTGACTCCATGGGCATGAATCTGTTAAAAAATTAGCATAGTGCAAGTGAGGAAAGCTACCATGTAACAGGCATCAACAAGTTTCCTTTTGATGAATTCAACTTCATCCCAACGTTTGGATTCAACATGTTCCCAGATTTTGGAATAGCCCCATTTGGCTTCCATGAATCTTTCACAATTGATGAAGTTTATAACTTTATTGTTATTGTCCATGAAAATGCCTTGATCACTGTTTTCGCATTTTCTTTGAATGGCAAGAATGCATGAAAGTGGTACTGTCACTGTGATTTCAATTTTCAGCCCTTGTCATTTCCACATCTTGTTAAGAAATTTCAAAAATATTGGATGTGTGGATATGGTAATTAGTAATTACTAATGAGGACTCGAGATATAGCATATATTCAATGGTTTGATTCAACTATTTCACCGTCCTTTTCTACAGCAGTTGATATTTTTGTGGTTGAATTTTAGTATTTTACTCATCAAATTCATGCTTTCTGTTGTCCTAAATAGTAAACAGACCTTCATTGTAACTGTTGATCCTATGATACGATGAATGATTCAATTCCCTTTGACTTGGAATGGTTTTCCACTGGTTAATAAACTGTTAACTTGTTAAGTTTCCAACGAAAATTTTCAAACCCACAAAATTGAGAAATCAACCACCAAAATCCTTTAAAAGTTTAACTTGTGTAGCAATAGAACCAATTCATGCAGGCAACAGGACTTTTCTTTTTAATATTTATAGGGAAATGAAAAGCAATAAATATTAAACAGGAAAGGATTTAACATTGGATCTACCGGCAATGTTGAACTGGAACAGTTATTCAACGGCAGATTGTTCAATGGTCAACCTTGGCAAATGCTCTCAATCCGGCTCACAATTTGAATTTACGCCGGCTCCTCGCCACGCTTGCAAACCCTCGTTCTCTCGGTTCTCCACAGCAGCCACAAACACACAGGCCAAATAACCCTTTGCGGCTTTTTATCAGCCAAAAAAATTTCACGCTGATTTTTTCGATCGACTCGCGATTTAATCGGGAGTATTTCGATAAAATCGCGATTTTTTCGTTTATGAAAAAATCGCCAAAAAATCGGCCAATTTAATCCTTTTGCTGAAAAAATCGCAATTTTAAGAATAAATCCCGATTTTTTCAGGACTTTTTCCACACTAAGCAGAACATCTCACGTATATATATAACTAGATGAATCTACAGAAGAGATATCAAATGTGATAGAATACATGGGATGCAAGGCAGCTCAAAGGAATCAGATCACAGTTCTCAGTATGGCAAGCTAGTTTTGCCATCAAGTCCAAAGGGGGAGATTGTTGGCATTATGATATAGGTGTTGTCCTTGTGGCAACTTACTAAGATTATAGATCACGGTTCAGTCTTACAGAATGAAGAAAAGGGGATACACGCAGGTTCCCCTTGATAAAGTCGTGTATACACATGGGTTAGCTGACCAAAAGGTGTATATACGTATACACGCACTTTCATGCAAGGGAAGGCGCGTACATTGAGTTTTGGTCCGTGGTATTTGGACCATGGTATTGTGATCCATGGTATTGGTCCAAGGTATTTTGTCCGACATGTTGATCCCAAGTATTTGGTCCAAGGTTTTGGTTCTAACTTCTAAGGGGTTTTGGACCACGGTATTGAGTAAGGCCTAAGACTATAAAAGGAGGAGAAGATCATTAGGCAAGGGTAGGAAGAAAGTCTTGAATATCTGATGAAGTATGAGATCTAGTATGCAGGTTATGGGCTTATAATGCTTTGCTTGATCTGAGCTAAGGAGAAATCTTAGCGGTTGATGGAGAACAAGATCTAAGGATAGATCCGGATCTAATGGCTTGGAATGAATCATCTCTATACGGTTTGATCACGCTTATTCTAGATCTGTATTCTGACGCATGTAATGTTCTGTAAATATTCTGATCTGGGTATAACTCAAGTTTTGGAATAGCTGCAAATGATGAATGAATATTTACAGATGTATACGCTGGTTGACTATGATAAAAGCGCGTACATACGCAGGTTAGATACATCTAAGTAGCGTATACCATATGAACTATGAAGTTTGAAGTTACAGGTGGTTTTGGTTGTTGATGCAAAGTTCTGAGTTCTGGTGTTAGTATTCTGCATATTCAAATTGATTGATTGTGTTTAGCTTCAGTATTGATGGATGAGATCTAATAATGGATCAGGATCATAATAACTTACCTTTATGTGATCTGATGGACTAGATCTGGTTGTTAACACACATATTATCCTTGTATATGTAATGATCTGGTTATGTCTGAAGTCAGGAAGTGCAGCAAAGACATAAGTAAGTAATTAATGACATATACGCTAGTTCGCTTTGGTGAAGTTGCATATACACGCTGGTTTGGCTCTTCCAAGTAGCGTATGCACTCTGATGCATGATTTTTTATGATACAGTTAGATCTGAACATTGTTGCAGAGTTTTGTGTTCTGCTCTGTGTTCTGGTGATTGCAATTTGTTGACAGGGTTTCAGTGATTCAATATTGGGTGATTCAGAGATTGATGATGCTAGTGTTGATTGATTGAGTGCTTCAATGATATTGATGGGTCCAGTATGAAAATTGAATGAAACGTGGCCTTCAGATTATGGTGTTGTGCTTCAGGAGTATCCAGTCTGAAAATTTATGAAACGTGGTACCTGGAGGATGAAAGAGAAGGTTGTAGCCTTTTGTAGGTCAACACCTACGTACTAGTACATCAGCTAGTACAAGAGCAAAGGGGGTTGTAGCTCCTTTCAGTAGTAGTTGGAAAACAAGTGAAGGTTGGAGAATTCAGTAGGCCAGCACCTACATACTAGTACATCAACTAGTACAAGAGCTAAGGGAGTTGTAGCTCCCTTCCAGGAGAAGTTGGAGAACGAGAGGAGGTTGTAACCTTCTGCAGGTAGAAGCCTGCATACTGGTATAAGGCTGCACCAGTATAGAAATATTGTAAAAAGAAGTTTCTTATTAAAAGAAGATAGAGACGAATTGCAGCAGGTGGTTTTCAACCGCATTGGGTTTCCACCTTACATCATGGTGTTCATGTGTGCTTCTTGTGTGTGATGATCTGTTATGTTTTACTGCACCTATTTACTGTTCATATGGTTAATAAAGTTCTGATGCACTAACTAAAGATCAACATTTAACGGATTAACCAAATCATAAGTTTACTGGATATACGTTGGTTGCATTAGACAGTTGCGTGTACACGCAGGTTCCCTTAACTGAAGTAGCATATATGAATCTGAGTATGGAAATGAAAAAGTGTTTGATTTGATAATACTGATTCACCCCCCCTCTCAATATTATTTCCAACAATTGGCTGATTGATAAGGGTGCCTCAAGGCACTTCACTGGATACAAGGAAGCCCTCTCTAATCTGATAGAAAAGGAGACAAACTTGGAGATTGTCCTTGGATACGATGCCACCTATCCCGTGAAGGGAGTAGGGAATGTTACCCTTCAATTGAATCAAGGTAACACTATTCATTTGCAAGAAGTATTATATATACTTGATCTCAAGAAGAACCTAGTGTCCATTTCAACCATGGAGAACAAAAAATTCAAGGTGGCATTCATCGATGGAAAGGTACATGTTTGGAAAATAAATTTTAAAAATGCTTTCACTCTTGAGTTTAGGGTTGACACTTTGTATCAAGTTGGAGGAAGTCCATTAGGAGCCATGTCTTGCGACACATCTCTACAATCTGAACTATGGCATCGAAGGTTTGCCCATCTTCATTATAAGGCCATACCCGATGTGAGACAGATGGTGACAGGTATGCCCGAGTTCAAAGTGGAGCATGAAGGTGTATGTCTGAGATGTGCCGAAGGAAAACTTACAAGGGGACCATTCCCCTCAAGTAATAGCAAGACCACAGAGATATTGCAATTGATCCACTCCGACATATCTGGTATGATGCCCATAAACTCTTTGGGAGGATACTTCTCTCACCTCTATGGATGATTATTCTCGCAAGACCTGGAGCTACTTCATGAAGAAGAAGGATGAAGTGTTCACCTAGTTCTGACACTTCAAAGCCTTGATCAAAAACCAATCCGAGAAGAAAATCAAGATATTGAGGACTGATAATGGGACCGAGTACGAATACAATGAATTCCAAGATTATTGCAGAGCAACTAGCATTAAGAGGGAGACTACAATGCCATACACTCATGAGCAAAATGGTGTGGCTAAAAGGAAGAATCGCTCTATTGTAGAAGTAGTTCGTGCCATGCTTCATGATCAAGGCCTTCCAAAGTTCCTATGGGCTGAAGCTGCAAATACCGTCGTGTATGTTCAAAACTGATGCCCTCATCAAGCATTGGACTCCAAGACTCCCGAAAAAATGTTCACTGGTAAGAAACCCGATGTCTCTCATTTTAGAATTTTTGGAAGTCCCGTATATTTTCATGTGCTGAAAGAGAAAAGAAGCAAATTGGGTGCATCTAGGAAGAAAGGAATCTTTCTGGGCTATAGTGAAAATTCTAAGGGATATAGAATTTATGTCGCTGGTCAAAAGGAAGTTGAGATAAGTCATGATGTCACCTTCGATGAAGATATGGCCCTCAGGAATATCAACCACCTTCCTATCCTAAGGAAGGGCAAAGAAGCTGACACCAAAAATCAGGGTGCCAAAGAAGACAAAACGATGCCTGATGTTGATGAACCTATGGATCCTATTGATCCTCCTCCTTAGGGGCCCTCCTCCTCCAAAAGGAGACCCTCATGGCTTAGGGAGAGTCCCCAAGATGCCAAGAGACACATTGCACCAGTGGGGACTTTCCGTGAAAGCAAGAAGCCGAACGGGTATCAAGGATATTTGACCGCCATGAGCACTATCATTCTTCAAAACGGGCCTTCATCATTCGAAGAAGCCATGAAGCATCAAGTATGGAAGGATGATATGAATGAAGAATACGAGACAATTATGATTAATGATGTCTGGGATGTGGTCCCTAGACCTCAGGGAAAATTGGTTGTCACCTCTAAGTGGCTCTACGAAATCAAGCATGGTGCTGATAGAAGTGTAGTAAAGTTCAAGGCTCGCTTTGTTGTTCGAGGCTTCTCTCAAAAGGAAGGTGTAGATTATGATGAGATATTTGCACCTGTTGCCTGATACACCACCATCCGCTCGATCATAGCTCTTGCTGCCTTGCAAGGATGGAACCTACATCAGATGGATGTCAAGACCGCTTTCTTGCATGGTTCAATCAAAGAGGAAGTTTATGTGGAACAACCCGAGGGGTTTGAGGTTCATGATCGGGAATCTCATGTATGCAGGTTGAAGAAAGCTCTCTATGGATTGAAGCAAGCAACTCAGGCTTGGTATGAGAGGATCGATAGTTATCTGATGAAGCTGGGATTGACTAGAAGTGAAGCCGATCCGAACCTTTACTTTAAGGTTGAAAATGATATACCTCTCATTCTGGTACGTTATGTGGATGATCTCTTTCTGACAGGTGCAAACCCTCTCATTCACAAATGTAAGAGAGAGTTGGCTTCTGAATTTGAGATGAAGGACCTAGGACCAATGCACTATTTCCTAGGATTGGAGGTCTGGCAAAAGCCAAGTGAAATTCTCCTCTCTCAAGGAAAATATGTTGTGAAGATATTGGAAAGATTTGGGATGGTGGACTGTAAGCCTATGACTACTCCGATGGAAATTAACTTTAAGAAGTTATGTGGTAGTGATGCTGGACCTGAATTGGGGAATGCTTCTGAGTATCGTCAACTCATAAGAGCACTGATGTTCTTGGTGAACTCCTGTTCGAACATATGTTTTGCAGTTAACACGCTGAGCGAATATATGGTTGAGGCTCATCATATACATTAGATTGGTGCCAAGAATCTTCAGAGATATCTTCAGGGCACAATCACTCATGGACTGAGATACACAGTTGGAAATGTGAGGCTGCATGGTTATTCTGATGTTGATTGGGTTGGCAGTGTGGTGGATCGCAAAAAGCACTTTTGGATGTTGTTTTTTTTTGGGTTCTGCCTCAATATCTTGGATGAGCAGGAAGCAGAAATCGGTTGCCTTGAGCACCATCAAGGCCGAATACATAGCTTCTAGCATGGCCTCCTGTGAAGTTGTCCGGTTGAGGAAGCTCTTCAGTGAGTTGTTTGGACATGTGATGGATACCACTATGATCCTCTGCAAAGACCGACCAAATGTCCTCCCAAGCATTTGCTATTACATGCTTCATCTATCCCTAATAAACTAGATATATCCATTTGTCCAAGCATGCTTCCCAAGTGTTCATCATTCTTTATGGAGAGATTTACCCATTCAAACACAAACCCCAATCAACAATAAACTTTCAAATATACATATACAAGTAAATACTGTTGGGAATCATGATTGCCATTAGACAAAAACCCGCAGGTGTTAGTTAACGACCGCATCGCCGAAGATAAGGATCCACAAGAGGGGGTTATTCCATGTCACAAAACTCACAGGGAGCATTGGTTTATCCAATGTCCAACAATCTCTCCCCCAACGCGCGCTGGGTGTGTATTGAACTTGTGACCTACGCTATGATACCACTTGTCGGGAATCACGATTGTCATTAGACCAAAACCCGCAGGTGTTAGCCAACGATCGCATCGCCAGATATAAGGATCCACGATAGGTGGTTAGTCCATGTCACGAAACACACAGGGAGCATTGGTTTATCCAATGCCCAACAAATACAAACCTTCGAGGTTCTCAATCATCTTGATGTCACTTAGTTATTCATATTCAAATATTCGGAAGCTTTTCTTCTTTCATTTCTTCAGCAACACCAAGACATCCTCAATACATTGCAGATCTATTCATTCTCTGATTTCTTCTACAAGGTATCCATCATGACTATCATCATATGCCCTCCCTCTCAATTGGGGAGATGTTCTCTTTTCTTCTAACCATGCTCCCTCTTAACATAGCGAGATCAACAATTTTCTTCTTCTATAAGATCGAAGAAGCTTCAACCTTTCATGAATCCATCAAGGTCATCTTGCTTATCATATCCTTATAGCTTCCTTTATCATGCTCATTATTATTTTTCAATTATGAATATTCTCCAACATCTTGAAGATTAAGTACCTGCAAAACTTTAATAGCAAGTACAACCAAATACATGAGGTTATGTCAAATTCTTATAATGGAAGCATTAAAGCATTCAAACATTAGACATCAAATACTTAAACCTAGTTAGATTCATAATTGATAAGAGACACACCTATTTCCATACTAAACTTCAACTTCTTACTAGGGTTTTGTTATATAACCTAGATTCCATTTTGAGATACAAGGCCTTAGATAACAAATCAAATAATAATCCAATCACAGTTTCAATAGTATATTATATGACAAACTCTACTAGGGTTTGTTCCAAACCCTAGATTTTCGTCATCAAAACTAAAACATATCAATAATATCATCAAGTCATAGAATATCAATTTCTACTAGGGTTTTGTTACAAACCCTAGAATTCACAAACTAAAACATGAGTATCAATCAGCATACTCACATATACATGAGTAGGATTTCATAATCATGCACTAGCATATCACAATAATATCTGCTAGGTAAACCCAGGACACAAACATCAATACATTATAGTTAGATATACAACAATTTTGATCAAGCTAGACAGACGAACATACACCTATGATTTCATTCCTAGGCTCTTACTACAACTATCACAAGGATTTTAGCTTATAAACCCTAAAGATATAGGGCTTAGACATTAAAAACAAACCCTAAAGGGTTGGGGTTTTTATCATAACAATACCAAAACCCTAAACATCAAAAGAATAGAATTTCTAGATTTCATCAAAAACCCTAAGTAGATTAGGGTTTCATAATATTGACATACCCTTAGCAACAGGAGGCTAGGGTTTTGTAGTGAACCCTAAAGGTTAGGGTTACACAAGAATGATCAAATAATATCATGACGATAGATTCAATCTAATGATTAATCACGCTAACAAGAATCTTTGAGATTCAAAACCCTAGACATAATGATGTCAGTAATGTAAAGAAAATTTCACAATAAGAATGATCGTACCTTTTATATGAAGATAACTTTATAAAAAGATTTATAGTCTAAGGCATACCTTTGAGTTGTTCCTTAACAAACCTTGTAGAACATTACTTCTTGAAGAGCTTGCTTTGCATCATAACTTCCTCCATTCTTCAAGTTTATCCTTTGAATTCGTCTCCATAACCTTTGAGAATTCAATAAGCTTTCCTAACCAAGGAAAATATAAAGAGAAAGGTTATTAGCTATGTTGCCAGGAAACGTGGGCGCGGGGACGGGGACGGGGACGGGGACGAGGACGGGGACGGGGACGGCATTTTTGGAAACAGGGTGCGTGGGTTCGTCGGGTAATATAATAATATTAAATTTTAATAATTATATTTTACAAATTATAAATCTATAATTAATAATATATATTAAATTTGAATTTGTATATTTTTTTCAACTTTAAACAAAAAAACTTTAATGATAATCATTTAAACATGTTTAGTCTCTCCCATATAAAAACACAATTTTTTCATAGGATATTCTTCTCAACCTGATAGTCGTCTAGACTTTTCTTGATGTCTAATCATCCACCTACCCCATGCATGGTGTGCTCTGTGGTAAAGCAATCCCAAAAGTTAAAACAGTGGCAGCCTTACCCTTCCACAAAACACGCTTATTCTTTTAGGCATATTTTCCTAGTTTTAATCTTAACATGATGTTATCAGAATGCTGTGAGAAATTGGCAGATTTTGATACTTAATTTAGCCATTTTCCAAAATAGCCCTTCGTCATTTAACAGCATCAGTTGATTACAGCTTATGGCTGGTCTCAATCCTACTTTCTATTTGACCGAAAATGACTGAACCTGTATGTGTGAATTTACAGTTTATAATTTGATGGTTATTAACTTATTTGGCTTAGGAATGAATGTTTCATAAATTCATTCCAAATTGATTTACAAGAATCTGCAGGCCAAATTACAGAGTAAGAGGTCTCTTTTCCAGTTCTGGTTTCGATGCCATATAATATTAAAGGCATTGAAAATCCACAAATACAAGAGATTCATAATTTACATTGAGACTCTAACAAACCTTGGGCATAAGTTTTGAAATTGTTTTTATAAATTTATAGCATAAGACTAATGGAGAGACTGATCATAAGAGTCTCCTGCGGTAGGAAGGGACTCATGAATGTGCAAACAGCTACCCTTTTTTTTCCAACTATGGTCATCACCTTATTAAATATTTCCACAAAGCTACAGCCAATATGATATGATATTCTGCTTGTGGGATTGTACACCCATAATGTTCCTTTTATAATATTGAGATATCATAATCGTATATGATTTCAGAATACTGTGTCGCTCATAAGTTTTGAAAAACTTATCACTGTTGATAAATTTTTACAATGATTCATTACCCTTGAGCAGCACGTCATGCCCACAGAGCAATGCTAAGGCATGTGAACAAAGACAGTCTTTGGAAACTGTAATCTTTGGAAATGATGGCAGAAAATTTCTTTGAGAAACATTCAGAAGACCTTACAACCATCTCTGAAGGGCAATCCAGACCAATGACCATCAATGACTCCAAAAATGATATCATTCGTTTATGGCATATATTCTATATTCTATGGCATATCATTCGTTTATGGCATATCATTTTTTAAATTTCAATAAAAAAAAATTATTTGAAAATTAAATTTTTAATATAGTTTTTTTATGAAGAACCCAAAGAACCCAACCCGAAGAACCCGAAGAACCCAAGCCCACGAAGAACCCGAAGAACCCAAGCACCCGAAGAACCCAAGAACCCGTTAAAGGAAAAGAACCCAATTTTTTTTTTTGAAGAACCCGGTTCTTCTGGGTTCGTTTGGGAAGAACCCGTACCCGAATCCGGTACTTGGGTGCGGGAACCCGGGACGGGTTCGAGAACCCCACCCCCGGGTGCGGGTACCCGTGCAACACAGGTTATTAGTATACGATACAAACAAGTCTTGATGTGAGGAGGAAACCAAACATGAAAATAAGAATAGGATACTTATCTTTTGGTAAAATGGTGGAGGCTCCCTCTTAACCCAATCCTTTTGAGGGATACCTACAACCTTATCAAAAATTCAAAAATGTTCTAACAAGACATGTTAGACCTACAAACTCTAGAAATCAAAACATAAAGGAAAAAAATTCAAAACTTAAAATAGAAGACCAAGGGATATGTGAGAGAGAGGACTTAGTAGTATAAGTCCTTGACTTGTGATTCTTCAATCTTGTTCTTCTTCGGTGGAGCTTCATCAGTAAAATTTGCTTGATCCCTATCTCTCTTTTTATTCCTTGGAATCTTTGGACATTGATTTTTGTAGTGACCCATCTTGTGACAATTGTAAAATTCGATCTTGGATAGGCCAACCTTCTTCTTTGGTCCGTTGAACTTCTTGAAGGTTCCCTTCTTCCTGTGATGAGCAGAATAGGCAATAGAGATGTTTTCCTCTTCATCCCTCCTTGTTGTTACTAACGATACTTGAGCTTCTTCTTGACTACATGCATTCCACATTTGTTCAAATGTTGGAGTATCCTTCCAACTATTAAGTCCTGATGCAAAGGCACTCCAAGATTTTGGTAGTCCTAGAAGAGCAGTAATTACGAGCTCCTTTTCTGGGACAACTTCATCTATTGCTTGGAGTTCATCTCTGATTCTAGATATCCTTATAAAGTAGGATGATATAGTGTTGTATTTTGTCATCTTAATAGTCCTTAATTCATTCTTGAGACTTGTTATTTGACCAATGTTCTTGATTGTGAATAATTTGGAAAGAGCCTCATACATTTCTTGAGCGGAATCTATGTTGGATATGTATGGGATGAGGTTGTCCTTTACTCCATCCACTATTAGGTTCATAGCCAATATTTTTGTTTCTCTGAACTTTGCTTTCTCTGCTTCACTTGATTCATTTGTAGGCTTCTTGATTTTTCCTTGAACAAGATTCAAAACTTTGTTCTTTTCGAGAATAAGATCTATCCTCTTTTTTCAGGCCCTGTAGTTAGAGGCTCCTTCTAGCTTGTTCTCTCCCTTCATTGAATTTGTCATATTGATATCTTTTACTCCTTGTGACCTAAACTTGAAACTCCTTATTCTCCTTTCACTAGATCTTCAGGCTACCTTTTTCTTCCTTCTTTCGCCTTAGCCCTGATACCATGTTAGAAAATTGAAAAGGCAGAAAGACTTTCTTTATGTTGATAATTACTTGTGATGTCTTTATATTCTTATTAACTTTCTTATGTTCTCTTTTATCTTTGTTCGTCAAGAAATTACCAAAACCAAAACACAAAGATCAAGGACACCAAATTTAGGCACTCAACCAGGGCTAAAACCTCTATATAGGGAAAAACCCAGTCAAAGAACTCTTCCTTCAGTAATTCAAGATGAGATGGACCAAGACCTTAGACCAATAGGCCTTCCTCCTCCACCAAGTCAAACTTCCTGTAACAACCCCACCACAAACTATGGGCAAAAAACGAGTATTAGCATGCATATGATAGCTACATATGCATGCATTGCATTAGTAAACTTACTAATTGGTTATAAAAGATATCTAAAGAAATGATAAACGAATTAATTTTTAAAATACTGGATTGAAATCCTAACAATTAATAAGGGAAATCTTACCCTAAACATAACAGTCCAAATATATATATAGTAAATATCTCTTTATTAATTTTGAATAAATTAAATGTTTATAAATTGAATACTTAATTTCTCTTATTATTAACATAATTCAATATAATATATATTAAGAGAATTCAATATGATATATCAAACATATATTCAAATTAAAAGGAATGGTATATATATGAAAAATATTATATACAACTAAAGAGAAATTATAGTATATATAAAAGGGACTATATATATGTGATACTCTATGACCTGTCGAAAAATGAAGGCAACAACCTCCAACCATGATGTTGCCGTGTCAAGAGGCAATGGAGAGGTTGCCGAGGAAGGAAGGAACCTCAGGAATATAAGGGGATCAATGGACGAATTTGAAGGGGGGGAGTTTTGGGAATATTTCGTAGACAGTGAAGGAAAATTCAAGGAATCCATAGACAGAGAGGACAAAGAGGAAGAGTGGGCCTTAATTGTTCTTGAAGTTTTGGGCACGGGGGCTAGAGTGCTTCCATTTTGAAGTACTTTGGAGCTAGGTACCGAGATTGTGCCCAGTTTGGCAGGGAGGTGTTGGTCGTTTTGGTAACAGGAGCAAGTTTGGTGCTACAACAACTTGGAATTGACCTCAAACTCGGAAACCAGGTAGCTATCTGTGAATTAAATTGCTAAATTCTTGTTTAAATTGCAGTTGTTAAACTCTAGTAGAATTTAGAAACTTAAACTTTGCTTTGGACACTAAACTTCCAAAATGATTCAACAACGTTTAAAAGTCTCTTCTTGTCCAACAGCTTCAACCCAACAACAATCTAGAAATTCGACTTCCTAGCTTCAAAATTTTGACCCCCAGCAGCAAAATTTCGGCCCAGCAACAGAATAGAAGTTTCAACCCTTCCAGCAGCTTAGCAACGTCACACGTGAGAGAGAGAGAGAGAGATTTTTTACTTCTTTTGCTTGAGATGAACCTCCTTCTCCTTCACCATCCTATTTCACCTTCTTCCTTAAATTTCACACTTTTTACTACCCCAACAATTGCATATCAAACTTGGTGAGTGATTGCTCCAAATGAGGTAGAGTTATTGCCTTTATATAGTAGTTTTTGCCCTCTGTTTAGGCCGACTTGGTGGAGAAGGCCTAATTTACATGAAAATAAATTCTTTCTTGACAAATAAATCCCAAGAAGGGTTCTTTACATTATGACATGGACAAGGACACTTGACATAAACCCTAGAAGCCTTCAATGGAGGCTTTGACCTTAAAACAATTGACTCAAGCATGAAACCCATGTTTTAATAACTCATTTTCTTTAATAATAAAATTTCTTTATCTTTCTTTTGATAAATACATTACATCATGACTCAAGTACAATTATGAAGACCGACACTAGCTGCATTTTTCAACATCCCATGCACTGGTCCTCAAGGAAGAATATGCTGCCAGCAAGAAGATCCACGCTCAGCCACCTACAAAATGCATGCACAACAATCCATACACTTGGAGGATCTGACTTGCCTTGTGATCTCCTCCTCTTGGCCATGTGTTGCTCAGTGCTTTCTTTAGATTGTCTACCAAATTTCTATAAATAAACCCCTAGCTCTCATTGGTTGAGCGTTGGAAGACTTGAGCTTGGGGATACTCTGCCATTTTGTACTGTCATATTTTCTTCATAAATAAAAAGATTTTGGAGGTCACTCGATGGTGTTCTTGGCTTGATTATTATGGAGGTAACCCTGTGTTTGTGCATGTTTTAATTGCCTTAAATCTTGTAAGTATAGGTATTTAAAGGGACAGTGTTGTCTAAGGAGAAGATAGTAAGTACTAAGTACTTAATATTTCTCTTGCTGGTTTTGCAAAATAATTTAGTTACTACATGTACTTGCGAATAGCATCTTCAACTTCTTCCTTTTGTAAAGTCACACCTATGTTACTAGTGGTGTGTGGGCAAGATTTATAATGTTATACAGGGTATCTCCCAGCTTGAAGTTGGCCATATCCTCGGCTGGATCAACCACCTTCAAGGCACTAAGGAGCACTTTTTTCACCAATCCAAGTGTTGATTTTTGGTAGCATCGGATGTGCTCTAACCATGAAAATTGGTGGAGAGGCTAAGGCACATGACATCTCCAAGACCCATAAATTATTTGGAGAAATTCCACCCGGATGAATAGATAGTAAAATAATTAATATTTTTAATGGGTTCCTAAGTCTAAACCTAGGAAAATAAAAATATTAATGTGTATTAATATAAAATGAGTGAGAAAGTTCTAAGTGACGAGGATCAAGCCAGATCTAATATTAGCCGTTGATTAGGGACTTAATCTCGGTCGTTGAATTGTCAACAGAAAAATCATAAGAGGAGGCTTGAAGGTTAGTTGGAGATACACCAAGAGAGATCAAGGATTCGATTTTCTAGGGCTGGGTTTGTTGAGGAAATCGAGTTAGAGATCAGTTGCAGTGAGGAGCAGTTCAGTAAGGGATTTTGATCCAAGGCTAAAGAATACATATCAAAGAGGCAACAAAGTGCTGGAAGAGGCAGTGCAGAGCCTAGGAGCACTGACGCAGAGGCTAAGGAGGCCAGCGCAGAGGACGCAGAAGTCGTAGAGTCAGACGCAAAGGACGCAGAGGTTGATGCAGACAACGCAGAGGGTTGTAGAGGCTGACGCTGGGCTGAAGAAGTTGCGCTGAGGAGGTTCTGTGGGGCAGACTGAGAGCAAATCATCCAGGAGAGGGTGACGCAGTTCGAGAGGGGGTGACGCACTTCTAGAGGAGTGCTTGGAGCAGCTTTCGCTGTCCAGCACAAGGAACAGTCGGAGTCACGGTGGGATTGTTCATCCATTTGCTGATTTGCCGAAATATCTGTCTCCAAATAGAGGTACCACTTCCAAGGATATTCTCTAAAAGGGTGAGCCATTTCTGGCACTCTAGTTGTATTCATAAATCTACTTAATAATAAAACCCTCATATATGCTGCACCGGTTTTCCCGCATTGGCTTTTTTCGGGGACGATTGTCCAAAAATAACGATGTCCCTTGTGTTGTCTAAGTTGATTTCAGTTGTTGAGCTGTATATTTGTGAACTCTGCAATTGTGTTTACTTCGATGTTTATGCTATTAAATAACTTGTTAATGTAAAGAACAAGTAGGAGATAGTAAACCAGATACTGCAGTAGGGGTTTCTAATGTGTTAGATTCAAAAAATTTCAAATGGTATCAGAGCGATTGCAGATCAAAGAGGACTGAAGACACCAGCTGAAGAAATCTGAGAATTTGCAGCAAAAAAGAACTTGTCCTGAGAGACAGCGCTACTCCAGAGCTGAAGAGGCAAGAGGAGGAGTGACGCAGTGCAAAGAGGGTGATGCAGAGGCTCATGCAGAGCCTACGTCATCATTCTGAGCCAAGAGAAGGGCCAACGCAGAGGCAAAGGGGGGCAGAACAGGCTCACACAGAGCCACGTCATCCTTCTCGGCCAGGAAGGATTGACACAGTTGGTCGGGAGGAGCATATTTAGCCTACACTGTGATGACGTAGAGCTTGAAGAGCTCAGATTCTTCAGTTGTCGGGGCTAAGGGAGCTGTGCAGATTGTGATTTGAGGAGCTGGTGGGACGTTAGTTATGTCAGTACAGAACAGTGTCTAAGGAGACTGAACCAAGATAGAGGGAAGATTTGTATATTTGTGAAGGCAGAGGCAATGGCAGTGGCAGTGTCATGGCCAATAGCGCAGTGGATGTGAGGCAACAGGCCAAGTATCAGCACAGGTATCGATGCGGAGGATCAGTGTGATGTTTCTATGGTGAAGCATTACTAGAGCACATTCCTCGGTAAGAGGGAGTGTTGATATTTGGTAGCATCGGATGTGCTCTAGCCATGAAAATTGGTGGAGAGGCTAAGGCACATGAGATCTCCAAGACCGAGAAATCGTTTGGAGAAACTCCACACGGATGAAGAGATATTAAAATAATTAATATTTTTAATGGGTTCCTCAGTCTAAACTTAGGAAAATAAAAACATTTATGTGTATTAATATAAAATGGGTGAGAAAGTTTTAAGTGACGAGGATCAAGCCAGATCTAATCTTAGCCATTGATTAGGGGCTTAATCTCGTATGTTGAATTGTCAACAGAAAAAAGTATAAGAGGAGGCTTGAGGGTCAGTTCGAGATACACCAAGAGAGATCAAGAATTCGATTTTCTGGGGCTGGGTTTACTGAGGAAATCGAGTTAGAGATCAGTTGCAGTGAGGGCAGTTCAACAAGGGATTTCGATGCAAGGCTGAAGAATACATATCAGAGAAGCAGCAAAGTGCCAAAAGAGGCAGCGTAGAGCCTAGGAGGGCTGACGCAGAGGCTAAGGAGGTCAGCGTGGAGGATGCAAAAGCCGTAGAGGCAGACGCAGAGGACGGAGAGGTTGATGTAGAAAGCCGCAGAGGCTGACGCGGACAGCGCAGAGGGCTATAGAGACTCACGCTAGGCTAAAGAAGCTGCGTTGAGGAGGTTCTGTGGGGCAGACTGAGAGCAGATCAGTCAGGAGAGGGTAACGCAGTTCCAAAGAGGGTGACGCAATTCTAGAGAAGTACTTAGCACAGGTTTCACTGTCCAGCACAAGGAACAGCTGGAGTCACTGAAGGATTGTTCATCCGATTGCTAATTTGCCGGAATATCTGTCTCCGAATAGAGGTACCACTGTTGAGGATATTCTCTAAAGGGTGAACCATTTCTGGCACCCTAGTTGTATTCAAAAATCTGCTCAATAATAAAACCCTCATATATGATGCACCAGTTTTCCCACATTGGGTTTTTCCGGGGACGATTGTACAAAAATAACAGTGTCCCTTGTGTTGTCTCAGTTGATTTCAATTATTGATCTGTATATTTGTGAAGGTTGCAATTGTGTTTACTTCGATGTTTATGTTATTAAATAACTTGTTAATGTAAAGAACAAGTAGGAGATAGTAAACCAAATATTGTAGTAGGGGTTTTTGATGTGTTAGATTCAGAAATTTTCACACCAAGCATCTCCAAAGGGCTGTCCAGGAATCTGCAAAACAGGATACTGAGAGGGCTTTAAGAAGCTCCAAGACTCTCCTTCTTTCCTTCATTTAAATCTCAAATATTTCTTGTTCATTTTCACTTGTGCTCTTCATTGAATATCAAGCATATAAAGCTGCTAAACTACTATTGTTGTAACAGCGGTATATTGAATAAGGAAAAACCAAGTTTTCTTGGTTTTTCCCTTGGTTGATTATCATAGGAAACTAGCTTTTCTTGCTTAGAATTTTCGCCTAGCTTATGCAAGTGATTTCAAATTGTTTCAAACCCCTTTTTGCCACTTTCCAACTTCCTTAACTGCTGATTTTTTACAGACCTTGACATTCACAAGAGGGAGTGCTTGTGGATTTTGCCCAACTTGGAGGAATTGGAGCATTTAAAGGCTACCCTGAAACCATTCCTTGTAAAAATCCAACAATACTTGTTCTTCTAACCTCGTAAAGAGGCCTTACTACCCCTTTTGACTTACCGAGGGAGGGATTTATTGTAACTTTCTCAAGATCCTGTTCAATCCCTTATTTCACAAGGGATTCGTTGTAACCATTCTTTTGATTTCTCTCCATCCCTTGGTTGATAAGGGATCTAACAAAATATTATATTCCTTCTTGGGAGTTAGGGGATTTTCCCCTAAGAATCCCTCTCCCCATTTGGGGATTGTTATGTGTGGCTGTCTCTTGTGTGATTTGCTTTTCTTCCAGTGGATCTAAAACTAACTTAGAGTAGGTAATAACATTTTGCATTTAACCTAGTTTTCCCTTTTATTTCATGCAATCTAATATAGTTTCAAGTTATCTTCATTAACTTGTTCTAATTGCAATTTAGAGTAGCATTTTCCTTTCATTTGAGCAAGCCTCTTTTCTTTAATTCAATTCGCATATGCAATATAGTTTAGTCTCTTATTTCATTTGAAGCTCTATTTCCATTGTTACATTTATTTTATATTTGCTTCAGATTTGACTTATTTTTGCATCATTATATTTCCTTTGCAAGGAGTAATCAACCTCCAGCAAGCCTCAATAGTTTGTTGGCTGACGTAGTCTAAATAGGGACCCTTCCCCTTCTAAGACTTCATTTTCTGAGATTGGTGCCCCTTCGAGCATAAGGCCTGAAGGGGAAGCTCATTTGTAACTTGTTCTAATTTTGCAATCACACTTGCATGTCACACACACCCACCTTGAAATAACTTAACCTCAACTGACAATCTACTACTAATAAAAATGAACCAAGACACGCTCCATGACACTTTATCTTGTAGTATCTTTTGTGCACTTCACTTTCAAGTCAATTGGTGGTTTGGGCACTTCCATTTTAAGTTTAAGCACATTTATATTTCAAGGCAGTTTTATTTCATGTACTTTACTTTCAACATTTACAATTTTAAGTACTTCAATTGAGCATCTCTTGAGCACATTTTTGGCATTGGTTTGTTGTTTCATATCTTTACTTGTCAAGCTTTTGCTTAACATCATGATATCTATGGTTTATCAATGAATTTGATGCTTATGGTTATCATATACATGCCTGGAAGTATATGTTGTGATCTTTATTGATGGTGGTTGTAAATTGTAATTAACTCCTAGAAATTTCTTAACTTAGATTAATCAAGCCTTAGTTTATTTTGTTTCATAGGGTCCACCCCACTTGGCTTTGCTAGGAGTTAGCCTAGTTGAGATTTGATGGTAGTTGCTCAACTCGAAACTTGCTCCCCAAGATCACACCAAGTGGATTTGAAGATTTTCTCCACGATATCCCAGGTGTGGATTCAGGTGGCAGCAATTGCATCAACCTCTGGGGAAAAGTTTCCGGCTTGGAATGAAGGATGAGTATATAGGGTGCCAATCCCAATGAACTAATGACAACAAACCCGAAGGATGGATTTGAAATCAGGGGAATGATGACAAGTGTTAAGTATGGAATGGTTATGGACACACCACTTCAAACCAAGTTTCCCAATTAGTGTCCCTCCTATAAACCTAAGGCCTCAAAGGAGGTCCCACTGGATTAGGGTAAAAAATTCACCCCCCTAGTGAGAGAACAAGTGTTGATTTTTCCTAGGACTTCATAATCAAGTTTATGTCTAAAACATGATCACAAACACTTCGAAATACACACAACTCTAGGCACTTTTCATAGTGGAAATGTAACAGCAATGAACCAATAAAGTACACAAGAATTTGCAGACCCAAAACTTGTTTATATTACAACTTTAATACAACAATCATAGGGATCCCTTACTAGGGATCATGGCCCTTACAATTAGCACTGATACAAGGAAAATTAGGGCTCGAGGTCAACAACGTTCAACCCTCAATTTGGACAAGAACAAGAACAAACTTGACTTACTTGTTGAAGAAGTGTTTGACCACAACCCTTTCAGTCAACTTTCTTGAACACATGGCAAGTCCTTTGCCACCTCTACTCACAGAGAACATTGCTACTTCAACACCTTTTCACATCAGTTGCTCACAAGGGTTCTCCTGCTCCAAAACACTTGCACAATCGGCTTCACAAATCTGCCTTCTCACAATGACTATGCTATGTCAAGGTCACTGTATATAAGCTCTAATATACGAGCAACTCACAATTAGTTACCTCTTCCTATACCACTGTATATAGCCTCCAAAACAAGGCCTGCAACACCCAATAAATCTGCCTTGAGTTTTATTGTTCAATGCAGCCCTGAAACATGCTATCCAAGAATTCTTTGTTGGACAAACTTCCACGCATACACCTCAACACTCAATCTCCTTAATATATCATCCCTTCAACATCCCACTACCCCCTCTCTTTACACAAGGTGACACACTACTCCACTATCCAAGTATGAGGATAATTTCGACCTAATTTAGGGCTGAACTAGGACACAGAACCCCTGTGTTGTTATAGATACCTTGCAGCCCTCCTTAATAGACCGCATTGAGGAACAATAGGCCTCCTTCATGGTTCGGCCCTCCCTCCCTATGCATAGAACTAATACCATCCCTTACACAGAGAATTAGATGCTTAATCTTGACTTGTCCAAACCATTACGAGCGCTCGGACTTACCTCAGACTTTGGTAGTCCTTCCCTCCTGAACTCAGCTAGAACAAAGCCCTTCTAGGGCACACACTTTCCACAGAAACTCAGCCTCAATCTCAACAAAATTCAGCTTTCATTTGTTGAAATTCGATTGCAAGAGCGAAATTATTAACATGATAATTACTTGTGACAGTATATTTAAGTTTTCCATTATACATTTTACTTAATTCACTAGGTCATCAAGCAATTATACAAATACAATGCACAAAAAACAAAGAACACCAAAAATTAGGCCAGAGGCCAAGGCAAAACCCACAAGGGGAAAACCCATAAATCCTTTCTAATAGAATCTTTAGTCAACAAGAGAAATCCAAGTCATAAATGAACTAATCAGTAAACTAGATACCAAGTGCCAAGTCAGTCCTCTCAAGGTGTCATAATGCTTGTCCTTCAAAACTTCATTATCCACCAGAAAAGAAGAAAAAAAAAAGCCTTAGAACTTTGTATAGGAGTTTCAAACTTGAACTTCGACCTGGCTCAGAAATGCTTCAAATATTGTACACAATTTGAATCAAAAATTTACCTCTAATGTTGCACACGAGTTGCCTCAAATGTCTAAATTTACTTTCCACAGAAGAACCCGAATTGGTTGCCAAATGGGGAAGGAAAGATGCCAATATATAGTTGTTTCCGCATACGAAGGGACACATCCCTTGGGTGGGCCAACTTGGTCAACTTGGAGACACTAAAAATATATTTTAAAATTCAATTTTCTTTCTTTTAAATGTCCAAATGGGACATGATAAAATAAATTATTTTTTATTTCTTTAAAGACAAATTACGAAGAGCGGACCTAGTTACAACTTTTTTAATTTTAGGTATGTTCTATGCTAGAGCAATTTATTTAAATTTTCACATTTAGCAATCACATCAGCATTAAAGTAAACTGCAGATAGAACATGAATATAAATCGCAGAAGACAAGCCAAGACAAGAGGACACAAGATGTGGCGCTAGCCAGGGACAAACCCCACAATGTGGGGAACCCTTGATCAATTCTTCTTTTATGTTCTTCAAAGTTCAGCAGAGAAAGAGAGAGAGAGATAGTACATTTACAACAGAAGTCAACACTTTGACTTATCTAGATCTGAGCATAGATCATCTCCTATAACGATGAGATCAGTTGAAGACATTCTGCTTCAACTGATTCTCCAAGGTGACTCCTTCACCTATCATCGTGCTGCATCTGGTCCTCTAGCTGCACCACTGCATACTGCACCATGCTACACTAATCATGATTATCATCATGTTGTCCATGTCCATGATCTTATCCATCATAATGCTGCTCAAACTAATGTGCATTATCATCATGCTGCTGCCTCTGCTCCATGTATCATTGTGCTGCCCATGCACATGATCTCATAGTGCTACCCATCATGCTGCTGCCTCTGCTCCATGTATCATTGTGTTGCCCATGCACATGATCTCATAGTGCTGCCCATCATGCTGCTGCCTCTGCCTTCTCGTTGCTTCATCATGCTGCAACAATTTGCTTCTGTTGATATCAGCCTTAGCTGCTTGCTATGGCTTGTAGCCTAGCAAAGCAGCTAGGCTATAGATCCTATTCGGCAGACTTCTTAACCTATCCTTCTTTCTGCGTTAACAGGTCTCCATGTGTTAACAGTTTTCCATTACAACGTTTACAGGTCTCTATTACAGTGTATAGGGTTTCTCCATGAACCAGTGTATCATGTTGTTACCATGACAGCATATGAACAGTGTATCATGTTGTTCTTAACCTATCCTTCTTTCTGCGTTACAGTGTGATTCTTCAAGGTGCGTATAGACCCTTTATCATCAAGTTGCTGCGTATGACAGTTTATATGTTTCAACCTGCATGTATATATATCCATGAATATTGCGCAATTCTGTCAACCACATACATTTGCTGCGTATGACAGCGTATATGTTTCCACTTGCATGTATATATGACTGTGTCTATATGACTACGTTCCATACAGCGTGTATCCATTGCCATAGCTGCGTAATTCATAACAGCATATATATGCATTGTCATAGCTGTGTTAATTCATAACAGCGTATATATGCATTGCCATGATTGCGTTATTCATAATAGCGTGTATCCATTGATAGAATCTCCATGTATTAACTGCGTAAGGCCTCCTTGTTGTGCTAGGGTTTCATCATGTATCATATTTCCTGTATAGAGATGAACAACGAATCATTTTCTAGCAGATAGATGTCTTCTTTACCTGACGTAGGATTAGGGCATCATTTTCAGCTAGGCTATCCTTCTAGGCCAACTTATACTTAGTGATTCTCCTTCTCCAAAAACCCAAGACGTGGAGAGGAGATCACCTTAAGAGTGTGTCTAAATGACATCAAATCCTCTTATATTTATACTAAAACGTATAGGATGAATAGACATGACGTTTGGGCTTCTTGAGCCTACGTAAGAGTGGGTCGGCTTAATAATAATTACATAATCAAAATAAATTCATATCTCCATAAATACTTATCGGAATCAGATGATCAATGCTACACCTATCAATGAGAGGGATCCAATAAAAATATCAGCTGCCATAAATAAGCTGACCCACATGGAGTTTGGCCCTAGTTGCCAATTTAACACTCCCTCTCAACTAGGGAGAACTCCATCCACTGATCCATATGTCCGACTGTACTATCTCTGCCATCCGTGGCCTGTACTGCTCTGCCTAGCCCTACTCAGCTTTGCTGGCTTTGCTCTGCTCTGCTCAGCTTTGCTCGGCTCTGCTAGCTCTGCTCAGCTCTACTCAGCTCTGCTCAACTCTGTTGGCTCTACTCTGCTCTGCTAGCTCTACTCAACTCTGTTGGCTCTGCTTGCTCTGCTCAGCTCTGCTATGCTTTGCTCAGCTCTACTAGCTCTGCTAGCTCTACTCTACTCCGCTGAACTATGAAGAAGAAGAATTGATCAAGAATATCTCATACCATTCTCCACTAACCCGAAGTCAGTCTCAAAGTGCGTATCACTAGTCCCAGACCAGTCTCAACCGACCCAAAGTCAGCGTCATAGTGAGTACCACTCCTACCACTGGTCCTAGACCAGTATCGCAGTTTCAGAGAGTGTACCACTGGTCCCAGACCAGTCTCAACCAACCCAAAGTCAGTGTCATAGTATGTACCACTCTCCCTGGTCCCAAACAAGTCCTGCACTGACACGAAGTCAGTCTGAGAGTCTGTACCACTGGTCCCAGACCAGTCTCAACCGACCCGAAGTCAGTGTCATAGTAGGTACAACTCCTACCACTAGTCCCAAACTAGTATTGCAGTCTCAGAGAGTGTACCACTGGTCCCAAACCAGTCTCAACCAACCCGAAGTCAACGTCATAGTATGTACCACTCTCCCTGGTCCCAGACCAGTCTTGCACTGACATGAAGTCAGTCTCAGAGTCTGTACCACTGGTCCCAAACCAGTCTTAATCGACCCGAAGTCAGCGTCATAGTAGGTACAACTCCTACCACTGGTCCCAGACTAGTATCATTGATCCCAGATCAATGAAGGTCATCCTAGCGTAGGGAGTACGTAGATACAGTGATGCATCCATCGGTACTACTATGCTCCCCAACTTCATTTCCATGCTCATTGATCAGATGAGAGGTACTTCCCATGAGTCCCTAACTGCATGGGTAGGATGCGTCGACAAGAGAACTTAATCAATCCCATCCTCACAGGAGAACTAATCATCCTACTACAATTTGTCATGGAGAACAGATCATCCAGACCTCACAGGAGAACTAATCATCCTGCTACACAAGAGAGCGAATCATCTTGTCCACAGGAGAGCGAATCATCCTATCCACAGGAGAGCAAATCATCCTGTCCCACAAGAGAGTGAATCATCTTGTCCACATGTGCACCACCAGGGGAGGGTGAGTCACCCTATGGTCGTATGTTGCTCCAGTAAGAACTGCAAGCCCCCCAGAGCTCCCAAAGTTCAATGTATGCAACATGCAGGACCCTTTTACAAGGGTCTCTCGACGACTTCAAGTTGTTTGGGAAAATCACAAATTTGATCTTTCCCTAGGGCTTTGACAAAATGTCTGCGACCTGTACATCAGTCTCGATGCGATGGAGCCTCCTCGCTCATCGACTTTCCATATCCCAGATAAGGCAGTATCTGATGTCTGTCTGCTGGAGCAATCATCAAACACGAGATTCCTCAATAATCAAATCCCACCTCTGGTTGTTACAGAGAAAAACAACTCACTTAAGAGCTTCCACAACCATGCAACTTCATACGAGATCATACTCATAGCCATGTATTCGGTCTTGACAGTGCTTATAGCAATCGACTTCTGCTTCCTGCATCGAAGCAGAATCCAAAGAGAACCAACACTGAAAAATGCTCTAGTGATCCTCCACACTACCCGCCCATTCAGCATTCGAATAATAATGCAATTTCATCTTTCCAGCAGTGTATCTCAATCCATGAGAGATTGTGCCCTGAAGATATCTCAGAAGATTCTTGGCACCAATCCAAAGAGGCTCAACCAAATATGAGCTCACCATGCTAACTGCAAAACATATGTCTAGACAGAGGTTCACCAAGAACATCAACGCGAATGAGTTTATGAAACTCAGAGGCATTCCCAAATCTAGTCTAACATCACTACCATATAACTAACGATCCTCGAGGTAGTCACAGGCTTGTAGTTTATCATTCCACATCCAGAATCCAACTCCCTCTATCTTCTACAAATGAGAGGGTCTGCACCTGTCAGACATAGGTGCCGATATGAGAGGTCTGTCATCCACAACCTTCGAATGGTTTGGATCGATTTCACTCCTAGTGAATCTCAACTTCATCAAACAGCTATCAATCCTCTCATACTACACACGGGGTGTTTTGCTTCAAGCCATAGAGGGCTTTCTTCCACCTGTATACATGAGATTCCCGTTCAAGAATCTCAAACTCCACTGATTGTTCCAAACCTGTGGACCTGCTACATGGTCCCCTTGTAAGATTTTCCTTCGGTACATTTCAGACATGTACTTTCATGTTCCTTTTGAATTCAGGCATCCCTGCCACCATCTAACTCACAGATCTTCGATGCTATGTGTCAATGGACATGGTCCCCAATGGACTTCCTGCAACTTGATACAACTCTGAACTCAAAAACATCTTTGAAAATTCTATTTTCAAACACGTACCTTTCCATCGATGAGTGCCACCCTGAAATCTTTGACTTCCATTGGTGAAATGGACACCAAGTTCTTCTTGCGATCAGGTACATAAAAGAGATTTTGTAAATGAATTGAGTTACCCTCATTCAATTGAGGGATAACATTCCCTACACCCCTTCTGAGATAGGTGGCATCGGCTCCAAGTATAATCCCACAAATGTTTCCATCTCTATACCTATCTATCCGATGAAGTGCCTTGAAGCACTACAATCAATAAGCCAGATTCCCAAAGAATCTGAAGGAGAGGGCCAATACAAGATAACGCTTCTTTATCTTATCAGAAACAACATTTGATTTTTCATACTTGGGGTTCCTTGCTTTCTTTGAAGAGTCAACCATTTCGTTGATGACCTATAATACCTGTCATTCCTTTGATCATTGAAGATGTCCCTGGAATGATTGTCATCTTCATCAAGAGATGTGTCTCTGCCATTTAGACACTCCTTCGCATAATGGCCAAACTTCTTGCAACCAAGGCATCCGCCCTTCCTTCTACCCTTAGATCCGAACTTCCTAATGATGTGATGATCAGAAACTTCCGGTGTGCCATTCTGATAATATACTCTGCTTCGACTTCACCCTTGGTGAATTAGAAGAGGGATGAGGAACCCATTGATCCTTTTGTCCTGTCCCAACTGTCTTTGGTGATTTCTCTTTCACTCTTGCTTGGGCATTGTCTTCACCTCAGCTCTGATACCATGTTAATTTTAGGTATGTTCTATGCTAGAACAATTTATTTAAATTTTCACAGTTAGCAATCACATCAGCATTAAAGTAAACTGCAGATAGAACATGAATATAAATCGCAGAAGACAAGCCAAGACAAGAGGACACAAGATGTGGCGCTAGCCAGGGACAAACCCCACAATGTGGGGAAACCCTTGATCAATTCTTCTTTTATGTTCTTCAAAGTTCAGCAGAGAAAGAGAGAGAGAGAGATAGTACATTTACAACAGAAGTCAACACTTTGACTTATCTAGATCTGAGCATAGATCATCTCCTATAACGATGAGATCAGTTGAAGACATTCTGCTTCAACTAATTCTCCAAGGTGACTCCTTCACCTATCATCGTGTTGCATCTAGTCCTCTAGCCGCACCATTACATGCTAAACCATGCTGCACTAATCATGATTATCATCATGCTGCCCATGTCCATGATCTTATCCATCGTAATGCTGCTCAAACTAATGTGCATTATCATCATGCTGCTACCTCTGCTCCATGTATCATTGTACTGCCCATGCACATGATCTCATAGTGCTGCCCATCATGCTGCTGCCTCTGCCTTCTCGTTGCTTCATCATGCTGCAACAATTTTCTTCTGTTGATATCAGCCTTAGCTGCTTGCTATGGCTTGTAGCCTAGCAAAGCAGCTAGGCTATAGATCCTATTCGGCAGACTTCTTAACCTATCCTTCTTTCTGCGTTAACAGGTCTCCATGTGTTAACAGTTTTCCATTACAGCGTTTACAGGTCTCTATTACAGTGTATAGGGTTTCTCCATGAACCAGTGTATCATGTTGTTACCATGACAGCGTATGAACAGCGTGTGTGATTCTTCAAGGTGCGTATAGACCCTTTATCATGTATGACAGTTTATATGTTTCAACCTGCGTGTATATATATCCATGAATACTGTGCAATTCTATCAACCACATACATTTGTTGCGTATGACAGCATATATGTTTCCACCTGCGTGTATATATCACTGTGTCTATATGATTGCGTTCCATACAATGTATGATGACTGCGTTCCATACATCATTGTGTCCCATGACTGTCTATATGACTGCGTTCCATACAACGTGTATCCATTGCCATAGCTGCGTTATTCATAACAACATATATATGCATTGTCATAGCTGCGTTAATTCATAACAACGTATATATGCATTGCCATGATTGCGTTATTCATAACAACATGTATCCATTGATAGAATCTCCATGTATTAACTGTGTAAGGCCTCCTTGTTGTGCTAGGGTTTCATCATGTGTCAGATTTCCTGTATAGAGATGAACAACGAATCATTTTCCAGCAGATAGATGTCTTCTTTACCTGACGTAGGATTAGGGCATCATTCTCAGGTAGGCTATCCTTCTAGGCCAGCGTATACTTAGTGATTCTCCTTCTCCAAAAACCCAAGACGTGGAGAGGAGATCACCTTAAGAGTGTGTCTAAATGACATCAAATCCTCTTATATTTATACTAAAACGTATAGGTTGAATAAACATGACATTTGGGCTTCTTGAGCCTACGTAAGAGCTGGTCGACTTGATAATAATTACATAATCAAAATAAATTCATATCTCCATAAATACTTATCGGAATCGGATGATCTTTAGATCAATCCTACACCTCTCAATGAGAGGGATCCAATAAAAATATCAGCTGCCATAAATAAGTTGACCCACATGGAGTTCGGCCCTAGTTTCCAATTTAACAAACTTCAACACTCCCTCTTAACCAGGGAGGTATTCATAATGACTATCAGGACATTCTCAAGTTGAAGACTTCTATAAGAAAGGATCATCAAGATTAGGATAAGCATCATCATCAAAATCATGACCAGCATCAATCACACTACCATAACCCAATCAGTACCCCTAACATATGGAAAAATGAGCTCACTCTAGAAAGAGATCCGAGCATGATGCTAGGAGGCTACAGCCTATAGGACCATTCTCTTTGATTAAGTCAAAGTGACATAGGGATAACCTCCCTAATCAGGCCACTATGCAATGACACAGAGAGAATGATTGTCCTTTGCCAAACGATTTTCCTATACAAGTCAAAGTGATACACGGACTATAGCCCTAATCAGGTCACTATACAATGACACGAGAAAATGTCTATCCACAGGACCATTCTTCCTAATCAAGTCAAAGTGACACAGGGACTATAGCCCTAATCAGGTCACTATACAATGACACAGGAAGAATGTCAGTCCACTGGACCATTCTTCCTAATCATACCTATGTACTTGACACAGGGATAACCTCCCTAATCAAGTCAAAGTACATGACACAGGAAGAATGTCAATCCATGATGCTATCCAATCTTTCAAACCATTCTCCCTAATTCTAGTCAATGTACTTGACACAAGGATAACCTCCCTAATTCAAGTCAAAGTACAAGACACGAGGAGAAACCATATCCATGATATAATCATCACTCCCTCTTAATCAAAGAGGCATCTCAAACTTCTTTTTAGAAAGAGGCTTCATCGGCATATTGTCTATTTGTTCATCAGTGGATATATATTCGAGATTTACTGCTCCCTTCTAAAGACAATACTTTCTTCACAGTTGCTCCCTCTATCACAGACAAATTACATATGATCATCTTTGATCATGAGGCTTCTTCATGCTCTTTAAAAATATGAGGCAACTGAGGCAAACGTTTTGACATGATCCACTCCCTCTTACTGGGAGAACCTTCTCAAATATTGCTTCCACGCTGCCATTTGTTGCATGCTAGATCTTGACAATCAAGGTATACTTTAAATTGTCTGCTTCCTCTGAACATGGAACTCATCTAGTAAAATATCCTTCAAGTAGCAATTCTGGAAAGTCTTCTTGCTTTGCTTCGTTCTTCCACTTCTTCTAACTATTGTCGAAGACTTGTCAGCTTCTTCTATGTACTTGCAATCCTCACTAAGAGGCCATGGAGAAACAATTACAGCCAAGCAAAGAATTCAAAGACAAAAGGCTAACTAATAATAATAACAGTGGTAGTAATCAAACAAGAGAGATATAAAATACTTATCTTTTGAGAAAAATATTGGCTCCCTCTTGATCTTAGACCTCTTGCATTCTTCTTACAACTTCATCATCCTCATCCTCAGCATGATGTTATACCTTCTAGGGTTTTTTCTTCAGCGAAAACATGCAATCCTAGGGTTTTGTCTACAAACCCTATGCCTTGTTTTTTATCCAACCTTTGCTAGGGTTAACAATCCATAGGGTTTTCTTTCAAAACCCCTTTTGCTAAGGTTTCACAAACCCTAGATATTCCAATATCAAAAACTTTGGATCTGGTCAGAGCATTTAGCCTTCCAAGCTCTAGATACACATGTCCAGATCCCATTTAGCAATATATCAAATAAGATGTCCTCACCAAGTTTAGCCTTCAACTTGAAGTAGGGCTTGGCATTTTCTTAGGGCATACAAAATTTTCATGTATCCTTGACTCCTTCAAGTCGAGTCTCCCAACTTTCCTTTTGATATATATACAGGATGTATCTCAACTTTCTGTCTTTGGTCATACTTGTCACAAGAGTCATTATATCTTGGTTGAGGATGGTATGAATGTCTTAATGATTTGTAGTCTTTGAGGTATAACAAACAGACTTTTGGTCTATCACAGGGACTCGGCCCTGCTTATGTAGGAACCATAATTGTAATCATGTACATGGAACATCATTACAGAATCTGTTTAGGAAGGATGAAGTATAACAACATTTCAAAGATGTAGTTTGAGTTGTTCCAACTTGATCACAGAGGCTCGAGTGTCAATTCTGAACCTTGATCACAGTGAAGAGTTTGATGCAACAGGCTAGTAAGATCAAAATTTCAAGCTATTTCTCATAACAAGCTCCTTCAAAAGAGCATCTTTCAAAGCCACAGAATATCGGATCACCAAGAAGTTTTTCATATTTACAAAGATGATGAACTGCAGAACGGATCAATTACATACTCTGATTTGGCTCAGACTATTGGTCACATTTCAAATAATAGAGTTTACATTTCTTCTCCATAAGCTCAGCCTTTGGATCCCTTCCACAGCCCTCAAACATGTGTTATAGACCTTGGACTAAGTAGTGCTCAAAACTATAAACCAAACTTGGATGTTCGATCTTGCCACATAGAGAACTCGACCCATCATAAATTTGGATTCTAAACTCAGACTTCAAATTGTCATTGTTAAAATTCGGTCTACAATTAACTCTATTCGGACCAATGTTTTAAAACTTTGACTCGGCCGAGGGTCAACTCCGACTCAGTATCGACTCGGTCGGCTCGATTTCAATGACTCGGTCGTTGTAAAAAATACATTAAATATTTATTTTTTATAAAAACACATAATTTTAAGATTTCCATTCATGTTTCCAAACACACAGCATTAGAATATAGATAGTAGACAACATATGATCAAAGTAGGCTCATGAATATATCCATTATATCAAAATGGCACCCAGTGCATTGTCCAATACATACGCGATGATGATATAGAGATCAAAACAAAAACACATAACCAAAGAGGCTATAAATGGCCTCTACAACAAAAGTCCGTGACCAGTACTACTGGCTACTGCTAGAGTTGCCAACATCATCTGGCTCAGTGTTACTTGGGAGGGGGAGCGAAAGTGGGGAGCAAGAGTGAAAACAGGAGCGGGAGCGACATTTTCAGAATCTCCTGGTTTGGGAGCGAATCCCAGAGGAGTTCGATAACCAATGTCACTAACATCAAGGTACATAGAGGGATTGGTGTTCTTAATTAAATACGAGTTCCATACCCTAATACATGACAAAATTCAATGGAAACATTGCAATCCTCCAATCCTGAAATCCTGAAAAACTGATAAGTCTGCTGGATTTTGAATGAAATCTAAAATTATACTTTCTCCATATGAAATCCAATGAGGCCAGAACCACTCTCAAACATCCTGAGTCATTTCATGGTAATGTTAAAAATTTAAGTAAAAGGATGAAAATGAAGATTAAGAATTTAACATTACCATGAACTTTGAATAGCATATCAATACTAGGACAGGGGAATGGACCCCAAATAGCAATGTTGCATTAATCATTATCGGGATTAAATCGGCGCAGGGAAAAAATCGGAAAAAATCGGAATTATCGGGAAATTATCGGAAAAAAATCGGGAAATAATCGTTTGGTACAAAAATATTCATTTTTTTCATTTTTTTCAATTTTTTTAATATCTAAACCATCTACAACATAAAATAAATACATTGACACATAAATATGATTAAAAAACTAATATATAAAATGTTTAATATCATTTCTAGCGCTAAAATCGCACATAACATTGAATCATGTCCTGAATAGTAAGTCCTGACTCCTGAGTCCCAACTCAGCCTCAAAATATCAACAAAAAATATGATAATGTATCTCATCATGTCATAATGTCATATACAATAAAATGAAGAAAATAACTAAAGTCTAATCCTATTGATTTCCTCTGTCCCTCTTGCAAGAAAATGCCACAGCTTTCTCTTTCCCTCTAGATGTAGATGTTGGTGCTGGTGGAGTTGGCAGTGGAGTCTGCTATGCTCTAGAAGCTGAAGAACTAGAAGTAGGAGCTATAGGAGGTAGACCACGTCCTCTACTGGTGGTAGGGTAGCCTGGGCAGGTGGTGTGTGTTAATTTTTGGTATGTTCTATGCTAGAGCAATTCATTTAAATTTTCACAGTTAGCAATCACATCAGCATTACGATAAACTGCAGATAGAACATAAATATAAAACGCAGAAGACAAGCCAAGACAAGAGGACACAGGATGTGGCACAAGCCAGGGACAAACCCCACAATGTGTGGGGAAACCCTTTGATCAAATCTTCTTTTATCTTCAAAGTTCAGCAGAGAAGGAGAGAGAGAGAGAGTACATTTACAACAGAAGTCAATACTTTGACTTATCTAGATCTAGCATAGATCATTTCATATCATGATGAAATTAGTTGAAGACATTCTGCTTCAACTGATTCTCAAGGTGACTCCCTCACCTATCATCGTGCTGCATCTCGTCCATTTGCTACACCTTACTGTGTAGCACCATCATGCTACCCATGATCATCATGCTGCTCATGCTCTCATACATCACTGTGCTGCCCATGATCATCATGCTGCTCATGCTCTCATACATCACTGTGCTGCCCATGATCATCATGCTGCTCATGCTCTCATACATCATTGTGCTGCCCATGATCTTCATCAGCTAATAACACAAATAAGCTTTGGCCAAAATATAAAAACTAGTTTGGCTGTGGCGGAGATACCAAAATATATAAAAAAATACAAACAACGATGAACATTGCAGGAATGCTGTCATCACATACTGACCATATCTGTCCCAACCTTACAAATTACAATTCGTAAATCAAAAGGGCATAGGTAATGTTCAAATCCCAGTGCCTTACGGACATAACAAACCAAAAGGTTTCTTTGTTTTTTTTATTTATACCTATATGAAACACTGATTCTCTTCATGGTTTGAATCCAGGTTCCTTTACAACAGTCACGGGGCAGTTTGCGCTGCTTATAACATAATTACTCACACTTCCGAGGAAAACCCTTTTCAGCTGCCCAAGGCCTCTGCTGTCCATCACCAAACTATCAAGCTTAAGGTCCTCAACCGCCTCGCATAACTTCTTCCTCGCATCACCCCAATAAACCTTGGCTATTACTTCTAGCTCCTTTTGCCTTGACGCAGTGTCCAGCAAATCCAGAGTCTCAGCATCCGGAGCTTAGACATATTGGCTACTCTGAACTCGGATAAAGGAATCAGAGGTGATCCGGACTGCTCCCACAGTTGACTCTGTCCACTCTCCGGCGGTTTGTTTTGATTGACATGAATAACCACGACTCGATCTCCCTTGTCTGCCAGATTATCCAGAGCCCATTTGAGGGCAAATTTGCTTGAGGCTGAGTAGTCCACTGCAACTCCAATATTTCGATCGCCAGGCATCTTGTGTTGCATTGAGATCCGGTTGTTATGAGTTTCCCTTTTATTTCATTACGCTGGCTTCATAGCTGCGTATAGAATGATCACAGTCATGAATTCTTCTACCCATTATTGCTGAGACCACCGAGAGGGCTTCATCAAGATAGCGGCTCACCATGGTTATGTTCGAGACTATAAATAGCCCAGAACTCATATAAATACAACGTCCTTATCTGAGACTTGATTTTCCAGATTGCTATTGCGGGTTACCATGACTGTGGCATCCTTACACTTGACTGCGGCTGCTACTGCGTCTTCCCTCTCCATCACTGCGGCCTTCTGCGGCTTGACTCTTCATCACTGCGGCTTAACTGAGGTCTTCATGACAGCGGCTTCCCTTACCAAGACTGCGACTTTCTTCGTGACTGCAGCTCCACATTAATCGCAGCTTCACCTCCTCGTGACTACGGTTATGACCGCGCCTTCCATATGAGAGTCATTGTGTGTAGGGAGTCTGTCTGCCCTGCTTCCAGAACAGGGTATAAGAATAGCGTATATCATTTAATGACCAACGTATCCATAATGAACAATGTATAGCGTATATGTCTCCATTATGAACATTATATAAGTCTCCCTAATCTGCATAATGGGAGCCCCCTTGACTGCGTAGGTTAGGACCTGTGTATTAGACTTCTGGATAGCGTATTATGTTTCTGTTTGCTGCGTAGATCATCCTCATATGCCTGCGGCTTCCTGCGGTTAGGGCATCATTCATTGTGTCTCTCCTTCACCAAAACCCAGATACGTGGAGAGGAGATCACATGAAGAATGTGTCTCAATGACATCAAATCCTCTTATATTTATACTAATGTGTAGAGGTTGAATAGACACGTCGGTTGGGCTTCTAGAGCCTACATAAGCGCTGGTCGGCTTGACAATAATTATATAAACAAAATAAATTCATATCTCCATAAATACTTATCGGAATCAGATGATCTTTGGATCAATCCTACACCTCTCGACGAGAGGGATCCAATAAAAATATCAGCTGTCATAAATAAGCCAACCCACATGGAGTTTGGCCCTAGTTGCCAATTTAACAGTGTCACCTGGAAACATTACAATCTCCCAATCCTGAAATCCTGAAAAACTGATAAGTCTGCTGGATTTTGAATGAAATCTAAAATTCTACTTTCTCCATATGAAATCCAATGAGGCCGGAACCACTCTCAAACATCCTGAGTCATTTCATGGTAATGTTAAAAATTTAAGTAAAAGGATGAAAATGAAGATTAAGGAGAATGTCACTTTTACTTTAAGAATTTAACATTACCATGAATAGCATATCAACACTAGGGCCTAGACTTGATCATTAAGCTACCCCACTCAAAAATTATTTGTTTCTTTCAAAAAAAATTGCATTTCAAACATTTAGCATCCCTTAAAAGCCCAAAAAAAACATTATAAAACCTCGCTGCCATCTGTCGCGACCCCCGGCGATTTTTTAAGTTTTTATCGCGATTTTTTCGTTTTTATCGCGATTTTTTCATAAAATCGTGATTTTTTCAATAAAAATCGGCAAAAAAAATCCGGCGATTTTTTCATTTAATTATCGCGATTTTTTCATTTTATCGCGATTTTCACAACACTGCCAAATAGCATTTAACTAATTTAGAAAACACCTTGGAGTCCCCAACACTCAACTAACAGTTAAATTTTTTTTTTTAAATATGAAAAATCGCATTTTTTTTGGGGTTACAGGCCGCATTCATTGACTCGACCGAGTTATTGCGGAACTGGAATCACATTTTTTTGGGGTTACAGGCCGCATTCATTGACTCGACCGAGTTATTGCGGAACAGGCCGCATTCAATAACTCGGCTCCCGTTCTGTTTTTTCTGCCGGGTCACAAAAAATCCCAACGACTCGGATCAACTCGGCCGTTTCGGATTCGATTCGACTGTTTTTTAAAACATGGATTCAGACTACACTTCACATTGTTCAATGATTGTAATAGGTTTAAAACCTTATTATAATCCACAGAGGCTCGGACAATATACAGAATTCTGTCATAGACCTTCTGTCATAAATGGCTCCCACAGGTTCAGACCCCTGTCACAGATGATCTCTTGCAGGTTCGGACTTCCACTGGTAATGTATTATAGAATTTGGACCTCTGCCATATAAACAAATCATAGAACTATATGCCACAAAAACAAGTCATAAAAATTCATCCTTCTTGAGCAGATGAAGACCACAGAGATAACTCACTGAACCAAGAGACTTCTCCACCTTTCCTTTTGTTAATTTGATTCAATTTCGTAGAGATATATCTTTAGGAAACTCTGCCCAACACAACAATTAGAACTTGGATTACTTCACAGAGGCAGTTCAAAACTTAGAGAGGAGGACTTCATCACGGAGGTAATTTGAACTACTCTGCAAAACTAGCTCTGATACCATGTTGAAATTCGGTTGTAAGAGATAATTTCTTAACATGATAATAACTTGTGACATTATATTCATGTTTTCCATTATACATTTTACTTCATTCATTAGATCATCAAGCAATTATACAAATACAATGCACAAAAAACAAAGAACACTAGGAATTAGGCCAAAGGACAGGGCAAAACCCACAAGGGGAAAACCCAGCAACCTTTCTAATAGAAGCCTTAGTCAACAATAGAAATCCAAGTCATAAATGAACTGACCAGTAGACCAAGTGCCAAGTCAGTCCTCTTAAGATGTCATAATGCCTATCATTCATAAATTCGTTATCCACAAGAAAAAAAGTCTCAGAACTTCGTACAAGAGTTTCAGACTTGAACTTCGAACTGCCTCAAAAATGCTTCAGATGTTATACACAATCTATCTCAAAAATTTGCCTCTGCTGTTGCACACAAGTTGCCTCAGGTGTCTGAAATTCTTGTCCACAGAAGAACCTAAATTGGTTTCCAAATGGTGAAGGAATAATGCCAATATATAGTCATTTCCTCATGCGAAGGGACACATCCCTTGGGCAAACCAACTTGTCTTCGGGAGGGCTAGCTTGGTCAACTGGGAGACACTAAAAATGTATTTTAAAATTCAATTTTCTTTCTTTTAAAGGTCCAAATGGGACATGATAAAATAAATATTTTTTACTTCTTTGAAGACATAATTATAAAAATCCAGCCTAGTTACAACTTCAACATCATTAACACAGAAAATTAGACCATAACTCATATCTTCAAGGCTACAGCTCCTTCTTGAGGTATGTGGCTCCTTCTAGGCAAATATGTCACAAGATTGAATGCTTTCGCTGTGTGTTTAACCTCCTCTTAGGCCTCCTTAGTTTATACTTTTCTCTTGTTGCCTTAGGTGCCCCCATTTGCTCATCAATGGTGCCTCACACAACAATAAAAATAAACAAATCATTCTTTCGGGTCTTTAGCCCACCAACTTCTGCCCAAATCCCACCACTTGGGTACATTTCCTACAAAACCACATTTTCGTGGGTCAACTCCACACAAGCACAGTGCCCCAAGGGTTGTGGGAGTACCTCCCAAGCTACTCTTCTCAACACTCCCTCTTAGAGAGGGAGGTACTTCCACTACTCGGAAGTAAATCATCAGCGACACTAGCCCAATATTTGGTGTCCACCACTGCAACATACCTTGTAAAAATGAACAACACTATCCTCGATAGTGTCCCGACCACTAGAAGCCTATGGCTTCTTCTTCTCATTATAGACCTTCAACCCATTCCACAATTCCTTCTTGCCAGTTGTAGAAGTTCCTTACTCCCACTGACCATGTGGTCTTCTTGGGTTGTGTATTCTCCCTCTGAACCTACACACTCCCACTCAAACTTGACTCCCTCCGAGTCTCAGGAACCTGCTTCTTGCCTTGATCTATATGCTTGCCCGTCAACCTATATAGACCATGCTCCCTAACTCCAATGACTGCTCCAGCAAAGTTAGACCCTCTGGGACTAAGTACTGCTTTCCCATCTTGGAATATCACCTCAAACCCCTTCGCCTCAATCACTCAGACAAACAACACACTATACTTGAGCTCTAGTTCCCACAGTACATCTTGAACTTGTAACAACCCACCTAACTCCATCTTGAATGGCACAACACCGCATCCTCTCGCAGTTTTCTTACTCTTATCACCAACCTCCATGTGCAATTTTGAGTCCCATTCAATTAGACTCAAAAAATTCTCGCAAACTTGTCATATGCTTCGGCACTCCACTATCCACGTACCATGCACCCTCATCAATGGTACCCTCACAGAAATGAGAAACCAGAGCAAAGTCTTCCTCGAATCATATAGAGAAGTCATCCAGCTCATCTGAAGATGTAGCAACCATTGTTATTTCCTTCTTCTTCTCAGTGTCTCCCTTCTTTCCTCACGGACACTTGCTCACATAATGACCATACTCGCCACATGTATAACACTTCAACTTGCTCAAGTCCTTCTTCACTTTTCCCTTCATCTTTCCTGCAAGAGCCACATTATCTTCAGTAGACTTCTTCTTCTTATGAAGATCCTTGTCCCATAGTTCTTCTTGGATGAAGTCATCCCATAACCTATTCCAATATGGCAGCTGATTTCAAGGAACTATCCCTTTGATACATGGCTTCCATCCCTCGAGAAGCCCTTCAAAGTAGTCCTCACTAGCTCTGACTCTGGAATGTTATCTCCGATGGCAACTAGCTCATCACAAATTTAAGAAAGTGTCTCGTCAAATACAAAGCCACACCTTTGATATTCAACATCTTGGTGCTCTTCAACTTCTCTCTCAATACCAACAATCAGTTCTCGTTCTTATTCTAGAACAAATCCTAAAGAGCCTTCCACATCTCTCATGCAATGTTCTTCCCAGTTAGATGAGGTATCAAGTGATCTTTGACACCATCTAGGATGATGAGCTTAGCCTTCACATCCAACTCTTCATATACTTCCAACTCCTTAGGGTTTGTTGGTTTTTGAATCTCCTTGTCAACAAACTCCCATATCTTGTTCACCAACAAGACCAGCTTGATCCTTTCCTTCCAAGGACTATAGTTGGACAAGCCATCCAATCTATCCTCATACCTCAGACTAGTGACCAACTTCACCATGTTGCTAGTCCTTCAACAACAAGGAAACTAACTCCCTCTTGAGTTGTTCGTTGTGCAGACTCTGATTCAGTTATCCCTTCAAAGGAGCTTTGATACTGTGTTGATTTTTCCTAATACTTCAAGATCAAGGCTATGTCTAAAACACGATCACAAACACACTAAAATACACACAACTCCAAGCACTTTGCACAACGAAAATGTAACAGCAATGAACCAATAAAGTACACAAGAATTTTCATACACAAAACTTGTTCATATTACAAATTTAATACAACAATCTGTAATGTTCCTAAGTAGGAATACAAGTGATATACAAGTATACAATCAGTTCAACAAACAGAAAAACGAAATAGACACTAAGCACCCATGGAAATGTTGGAAATAAGGAACTACTGAGCCATTTTATTACTTTTTCAAGAGCAAAATACAATAGTAAATAGAATGGTGCACCTAGGCTTGTCTCAATGGACAATCGTGACCAAACCCAGGTGAGCAATAGCTTAATTGAAGGCTACTACAACTGCTGCACCAAATTGCACTGTGTCGCCCCAGAAAAAAGCTCTTTTTGCTGACTTCGAAGGGCTGGAATCACTACTTCTCGAGCTCGGAAAATTATGAGAGTTGAGCTCCTGACTCCTTGGCCTAAATCCAAAAGAACCCACGAAGTAATTTGACTGGTTCAGACTTTTGAAATTTGACCCCGAAGGAGCCCAACCTCAGCTGCAACTGCAAAACTCGGCCTGCCTGATTCTGACTATAAAACCTCTTGGAAAGTGTCCAAAAATGCGGGGATGATCCCTCCTACAGATCTCCTGACTTCCCAATAGAGTTTCCAAGTTGTAGCTCTTGCCCTCAAGACCCGCGAAATTGTTGAACTGGACCTCTACGCTGTCTCCCAAGCCTAGAATTCGACCTCTATGTTGTCTCTCAGGGTTGGAATTCAAACTGCTGAGTTGTTGGCTTCTTTGGCTCCAAAACTCTCACTGAATGTTGGCCTAATGTTGTCCTTTAGATTCCTTGACCCCTCCGACAAGTGGTTGATCTAATGTGGCTCAATCTCCCTCTGCGTATTCTCCCAGTGGCCCAGAAATACGCATTTCTTGAGTGTAGTTGAGTGATGGTGTTGTAGAAACTCCCTAGATCTCCTGAAAATGCTTGTGGAACTGCCTTCCTAGGGTGGGCACTCGAAGTCCCCCGAAGGTAAGGTTGAATCTCCCACTTGAGAGATTCATGGCTGAACAGCCAGTTGACTCGGCTAAGCAGCTGAGCAAACAATCAAGTAAATTCGATATGCAAGGTGAATGAATGATCCAAATGAGAGCCTCCTCCTCCTTTTGTCTTCGTGGACCTTCCTTGCCTCATGTGGGCCCCTCCAATCAGCATTTCGAATTCCCTCCAAGCCATTCGAATGGCCTAGTTCGAATTCCCACGTGGGTGGCCCCCACCTTCCACTAGCAATCAAATTAAGCCGAAATTTCTCCTAAGTCCCTAAGTCGAAACTGTTGGGTCCTTTTTCTTAGCCAAAAATGTGTAGAGATCAGTGTTGCGGGGGAGCGGCCCACCCCCCTTGTTCCCGCTCCCAATCCGCACTCCGGGCGGGAGCAACTCGGGAGCGTGCTCCCAGAGAAAAATAAATAAATAAATAGATCGCTCATTGCCTATTATTGAACCGATTTGGAGAGCACCGCTCCCGTCGCTCCAGGAGTGATTTTTATAGCCCAAGAGCGGTCAGGGAGCGGTCGCTCCCAACCTCTCCCAGGCTATAAAAAACGCTCCCAGCAGCGTGAGCAACGCCCAAAAAATCACGCAGAAAAAATAAAAAATAAAAAAAAGGCACCTGTTGGGAAAAAAAGGGAGGGAAGGGAGGAAAGGGAGGGAGGGAGGGAATATAAATAAACCCTCCCTCCAATGAATTTCATTATTTTAGAAATTGTGTGAGTGAGAGTGAGAGTGAGAGTGAGAGCAAGAGAGAGTAAGAGAAAGTGAGGAGCAAGAGAGAGTGAGGGGCAAGAGAGAACAAGTGAGAGTGAGAGCAAGGAGCAAGGAGCAAGGAGCAAGGAGAGAGCAAGTGCCAAGGAGCAAGGGGAGATTGGAGGCCAAAGAGGTAGGCTCTATTCTAGCAATTGTTTTTGAATGTTCATTACTAAATAAATAAATACATTTTTTTCTCCCATTCTGTTAAATTGGCAACTAGGGCCAAACTCCATGTGGGTCGGCTTATTTATCGCAGCTGATATTTTTATTGGATCCCTCTCGTCGAGAGGTGTAGGATTGATCCAAAGATCATCCGATTCCGATAAGTATTTATGGAGATATGAATTTATTTTGTTTATGTAATTATTATCAAGCCGACCAACTATTATGTAGGCTCTAGAAGCCCAACCGACGTGTCTATTCATCATCCACCTTTAGTATAAATAAGAGAGGATTTGGAGTCATTAGCACAACGCATACTTCAAGTGATCTCCTCTCCACGTCTTGGGTTTTTGGAAGGAGAATCACAAAAGGAGTACGCTGGTCCATAAGCTGTTTATGAAAACATCTGTTCATCATATACGCTGTTCACATTGGATACGCTGTGGATGCTATACGCTGGTTTCATAGGATCACGCTGTGCATGTTGATTATACGCAGCCCTAGCAATATACACAGATATTCATACGATGGCATGGGTGGAACGCAGTTCATACAATGCACAGCGCCTATACGATGAGGACTTGTACGCTGGAAACCCTACACGCAGTCATGAACTTATACGTTGTTCTAAGCAGCCCTAAACGCAGTCAATGAATGCCTTTATATCGCTGTACTTAGAGGATCATATACGCTGTTCATAAAGGATTATATATGCTAATGTCAAAGCGCAGTTCATAGAGTATCTTACACGCAAATAATGGTGACACGCAGCCATACGCTGGGAATGCAATATATATATGCTTCACGCTGTAGAAATATTATGGATCTCAATATATATATATATACGCTGTTCTGTAACATAAATGATGAACGCAGTCAACCGCAGTCCTGAGGTGTAGCTGCAGTCATGTCTATGCTGTGCAATCATGAATACGCCATGCTGTAACATAAATGATGGACGCAGTCAACCGCAGTCCTGAGGTGTAGCTGCAGTCATGTCTATGCTGTGCAATCATGAATACGTTGGGCAGTCATGTATATATGCTGCATTCATGTGTATACGCTGGGCAGTCATCATGTACAGTCAATAGATTTGCTGTAGGCAAGCTATGATACAACGCTGCAATATATTTATATATGTAGGCAAACAATGAAGAGATATATATATGCGATGGCAACATATATATATATTCGTAGTCAATTTATATGCACGCACAATACGCAGATATTTGTGGGCAGTAGGGAACCATAACTGCACACATGTTACCTTGATACTCTGTCTACATAACTACAGTCAAGATCTGGTGAGTTCAGGTTCTTGATGTCAAGGTGCAGGTTCAATATGTCTCAGTTAAACATCACTTCGGATCTACCTTCTAAACAGCCTAATCACATGGATATAAATGTATATGGCAATGATAGAACTATGATGGTCATGTGATCCTTCGTATGGAAATAATAAGGATGAACAGTCTCAAATCATAATGATAGAAGCAGCATCATGAGCATGTCAGTAAAGGGCAGCACGATGATGAATGAGACAGCATGATGTATGGGTAGCATAATGATCATAAGCAGCATAATGATGATGATTCATATTAGCATGGGCAGCATGAAGCATGATGAGATCATGGGCAACATGAAGTATGAAGTCATGGACAACTTGATGTATGGGCAGCCCAGTGATCATGAGTAGCATGAAGACGCATGATGCAGTATGCTGGTGCTACACGGTAAGGTGCAGCAGATGAACGAAATGGATAGGTGAAGTCGTCACCTGGGAGATTCAGTTGAAGCAGAATGTCTTCAACTGATCTCATTGTTATAGGAAATAAAATATGCTCAGATCCAGATAAGTCAAAGTTGTTGACTTCTATTGTAAATGTATTATCTCTCTCTCTCTCTTTCTCTGTTGAACTTTGAAGATAAAAGAAGATTTGATTAAAGGGTTTCCCCACACATTGTGGGGTTTGTCCCTGGCTTGCGCCATATCTTGTGTCCTCTTGTCTTGGCTTGTCTTCTGCGTTTTATATTTATGTTCTATCTGCAGTTTATCATAATGCTGATGTGATTGCTAACTGTGAAAATTTAAATAAATTGCTCTAGCATAGAACATACATACCAAAAATTAACACATTCCCATTCCATTTTTTTGCAGATTCAAACATCATGGTTATATTTCTTGGCATTTTCTTCTTCTTGGTTCCTTTTTTGGTTATTATGGTGTTGGAGAGTAGAAAAAGGAGGGTTGAAAATGAAGAAGGGGATGAAGAAATGGGTCATAGTCGATTTGACGAAAACCCCGAAGAGTAGGAGTTGGAGGAGAGTGAACATGAGTCTCAAAAAAATAAACAAGACCAAACTCCATTGGGGAAATATGTTAATAGGCCTAAAGCAGGGAAAGGGGATGGAACCACTAAATTTCGCCCCTATTGCAACAATAATTACACAGGTTCATACACCCGTGCCAGAAAGCACCTCCACGGGAAAAGGCCATTGGATGGAGATAAACAAATAGGAATCAAAACTTGTACAGGTGCGTCAGCAGCAGATAGAGCCAAATACATTAGGGAAGAGGAGGAAGCCCAATACAAATCTAAAAAATCAAATGGTTTCTTTGAACCAAGCTCACAATCACATGCACAAAGAACTCCTTGAGCATCCTCCCAAGGCAGTGGATATGGAGCCACAGGGTCACCAGGTTTAAGGCATAGAAGTATATCATATTTCCTTGATGAAGGGAGTAGGAATGATGTGGATTCAAAAGTTTACAGGGTTCTCTATGCATGTGGGATACCATTCAATGTTCTTCGCTCACCTTATTGGCACAAAATGGTTTCTGCCATAAATGATGCCCCTAAAGGATACAAGAGCCCTGGGTATGACAAGGCTAGAACCGTTGGACTTGATCATGAAAAAGCAAAAATATCACATTCTTTTAGTAGAATGACAAGTTCTTGGACTGACCATGGGGTGTCCACTGTATCTAAATGGATGGACAAATGTAAAAGGCAAGCCATTGATAAGTGTTCTTGCTGCGTCTGTTAGTGGTGCCATCTTTCTTTCAGCATATGATTACTCAGACAAGTTCAAGACTGGCATCAACATTGCAAAACCATTACTTGAAACAATTGACCGTATTGGGCCATACAATGTCATCTAAGTCATCACTAATAATGCTCCTAATTGTAAGGCGACGGGAGCAATTATTGAGGATAAATACCTCAACATATTTTGGTTTGGGCGTTTGGTTCACACAATGAACCTTTTGATGCATGATATTGTTAAGAAAAAAAACAAACAAAACAAATGGATTGGTGATTTGTACAAGGGAGGCACAAAAATGATAAAATTTAATGCAAATCATAGCAATACCCATGGCCTTTTCCGCAGCCACTAAAGATTGGAGTTGTTGAAAATTGCGAGGACTAGATTTGGTAGCTATTACCTCACCTTCAGGGGCCTTTTGAAGGTAAGAGAGTCATTGGCTAGCATGGTATCAAGTCCACACTGGCAGGTATTAAAGGAAAGGGCTACAAATGCAGCTGACAAGCAAGGTTTTGAACAGGTGGAGGAGACCACTCTTGATGGTATGTTTTGGGCACGTGTGAGGCAAGTATTGGATTTCACCAAGCCCATTTATCACATGATTCAGTTTGCAAATACAGATAAACTAGTGATTGGCGAGGTGTATGAGCAAATGGATACCATGTAGGGGCAAATAAAAGATATTGTTCATAAAAATGATCCCAACTTGTCTAAACTGATTCATGATTGTGTGTGTATATGGTGGAATAAACTTAATGTTCCACTACATGCCTTGGCATATATCCTTACACCAAAATACTACTCTGCATCTTGGTTGGGCCAACCTGCACCAGGGGGTGGGGTTAGGGTCAAACCCCATATAGATGAAGAGGTATCTACAGGATATTTGTAAGCATTAGACAAGTTGATACCTGACAGGGAGGAATGTGCTAGTCTGCGTCTTGAATTAGGCAGATACTTCAGTTGCATTCGTTTGTTTTGTACCTTCCGTGCAATGGAAGATAGAGACAGATTTGATGCTCTCACATGGTGGGAAGCATATGGCGGCCAGGGACCTTTTCCAAAATTGGCAAAAAAAGTTCTCTCACAGGTTGTAAATACTTCTTCTGCAAAGAGGTGTTGGAGCACCTACAGCGTCATACATAATGTGAAAAGAAACAGACTCAATGAAAACCGAGCAAAAAGCTTAGTTTATGTGCACTACAACTTGAGGTTGTTGAGTCATTACTATGACCGGGCTTATGAGGATCCAACATATAAAATTTGGGACAACCACCTAGAGGATGATAATTTGCAGGATGGCACTATACATCTTGAAGAACTAGAAGTGGAACTTATGAGAGAGGAAGATGAAGCAACAACCATGCCACCTCCACCATCCAGTAGTAGTGCTCGAGTTCCGAGTTTTGTTCCTTTGCTATCACCGCCTCCATCTACACCCTCACATGGAGGGCATGTGCCTTTTGGTTCTGGTCGTCGGTCTGTGCGGGAGGAGACTCCTAGAAGACCACCATGACCTGCTCATACATCAGACACTTCTCGTGGCAAGGGCCACATGAAGTAGTGGATAATAGATTTACAGTTTACTTGTCTTTTCTAGTTTCTAGTATTTTTCATAATTGTTGACTCTTTCATATTTATTATGATATTTTTTGTAAACAATATACGATAATTTAAGTTTGAAGTTTGAAGTTGGCAATTATAACTCATTGGTAATGATTCTTAATTATGAATATGATGCTTCGTGAAAGTTGTTTCATTTCATTTCATTTTATAACATTTCATTTCATGTTAGATATTATTTCTTGTAATGGTTAAACTTAGCTTACAAGTACAACTTTGGTGATCAGTAATGATAAATGTTATATATTGAATTTTCAATTTTGAAAGCTTGAAGTTGAAACTTTAAGATTGATGAATCATGATTCATGAGACTCAATATGTTGTATGTTACTAACTTGTGGACATGGTTGATGAAGATTACAACTTCTAGATGATTGTTGTTATATGATTCAATGATCAATCTATGTTTTTTATGTTTTTTTATATCTAATTCATCATTATACATGTTTTTGTTGACATATATGTATCAAAATATAATATATATATATATATAGATAGATATATATATTATATAAAAAACGCTCCGGGATTCACTCCCAAACTGGGAGCTTTTGAAAATGTCGCTCCCGCACCCGTTTTCGTTCCCGCTCCCAAGCAAGACTGGTAGAGATAACCTGTTACAAATGTGTTTGAAAAGGGACATGACACAATCATAGGGCTCCCATAGCAAGAATAATGACCCTTACAATTAAACCTGGTACAAGGAAAACTAGGGCTTGAGGTCAACAACGTTTGAATCTCACTCTACCCGAGAAAAAGAACAAACTTGACTTGCTAAAGAAGCACTTGGCCACAACCCTTTCAGTCCACTTGTCTTGAACACATGGTGGGTCCTTTGCCACCTCTACTCACAGAGAATATTGCTCCTTCAACACTTTTGCACATCAGTTGCTCACTAGGGTTTTGCTACTCCAAAACACTTGCACAATCAGCTTCACAAATTTGCCTTCTCACAATGACTATGTTATGTCCAGGTCACTATATATAGGCTCTAATATACCAACAACTCACAATGGGTTAGCTCCTCCTATACCGTTGTATATAGCCTCCAAAACAAGGTCTGAAACACACAATAAATATGTCGTTGAGTTTTACTATTCAACGCAACCCTAAAACATGCTATCCAAGAATCCTTTGTTGGACAGACTTCCATGCATACACCTCAACGCTCAATCTCCTTAAAATATTAGCCCTTCAATGTCTCACTACCCCCTTTCTCTGCACAAGATGACACGCTACTCCATTGTCCAAGTTTGAGGGTAATTTCGACCTACTTTAGGGTTAAGTTGGGACACAAAACCCATGCGTTGTTATAGATGCCTTGCTTCCCTCCTTAACAGACTGTGCTAAGGCACAAACGGCCTCCTTCAAGGCTCGAACCTCCATCCTTATGCACATAACTAATACCATCCCTTACACAGAGAATTAGATGCTTAATCTCTATGTTGCACGAGGACTCGTCCCCCACCAAAATACTCAGGTACCTTGCGTTCCCCTGTTCCAGGGACTTTTGGACCCTTAGTCAATGTCCCCAAATTGTTGGGGACTCCATTAGGGACTTGGGGACTTGCTACTCATCCCCAAGACGTTCCAAACAAATTTCAGGGATATTCCAAATAGATTTCAGGAATGTTTTTGGCAGATTTCAAGGGTTTTCTGGGCAGATTTCAAGGATGTTTTGGGAAGGTTTTAGGGATAATCCAAGCACAAAGCTTCAGTTTTGACAATCATGGACATTGATGATTGAACAATATGATCATTTTTCCCATTCATTTTTTTGGAATGCATTGAATCTAAATTTTTTATACAAGTTGCAGCTCAAAACATGGGAATTGTATGATGGGATTCATTTTGGATTTCTTGTGATTTAGATATTGGATTTTCAGTGGTAAAATTACAAAAAATACCCTCCATGTCAAGAAAACAGAAAATACAACGTTTTAAAAGGATAGTCCCTATGGTTATTTTTCTTGTTCTTTCTTAGGATCATCTCGGTTTTTACCTAAGTCACAGGACACGTCCTCCAAGGTCCCGTGTCCCGTATTTTACGTGTCGGACACGAAAACGGCTCTAAAACGTGTCGAAAACGTTTTTCATCGTGTCCTATAAAATGTAAAACGTATTCGTTGGTTTTCGTCGTGTCCCGCATCTGGAAAATGTGTATTCCGTTGATAGAAAACGTTGTCTGCCTAAGCTGCAATTTTTTTTGAAAGAAACAAATAATTTTTGAGTGGGGCAGCTTAATAATCAAGTCTAGGCCCTAGTATTGATATGCTATTCATGGTAATGTTAAATTCTTAAAGTAAAAGGATGAAAATGAAGATTAAGGAGAATGTCATCCTTTTACTTAAATTTTTAACATTACCATGAAATGACTCAGGATGTTTGAGAGTGGTTCCGGCCTCATTGGATTTCATATGGAGAAAGTAGAATTTTAGATTTCATTCAAAATGCAGTAGACTTATCAGTTTTTCAGGATTTCAGGATTGGGAGATTGTAATGTTTCCAGGTGACACCACCTGCCCGGGCTACCCCTGCCACCAGTAGAGGACGTGGTCTACCTCCTATAGCTCCTACTTCTAGTTCTTCAACTTCTAGAGCATAGCAAACTCCACTGCCAACTCCACCAGCACCAGCATCTACATCTAGAGGGAAAGGGAAAGCTGTGGCATTTTCTCGCAAGAGGGGCAGAGGAAATCAATAGGATTAGACTTTAGTTATTTTCTTCATTTTATTGTATATGACATTATGACATGATGAGATACATTATTATATTTTTTGTTGATATTTTGAGGCTGAGTTGGGACACAGGAGTCAGGACTTACTATTCAGGACATGATTCAATGTTATGTGTGATTTTAGCACTAGAAATGATATTAAACATCTTATATATTAGTTCTTTTATCATATTTATGTGTCAATGTATTTATTTTATGTTGTAGATGGTTCAGATATTAAAAAAATTGAAAAAAATGAAAAAATAATGAATATTTTTGTACCAAATGATTTTTTCCCGATTATTTTCGATTGTTTTCCGATAATTACGATTTTTTCCGATTTTTTCCTCGCGCTGATATTACCCTGATAATGATTAATGCAACATTGTTGTAAACACTGAACAGTGATACATTTTGATTTTGATGACTTAATGGAAAATCTACATTTTATGGTTTTAATATCTAAGTTCTAAATTTATAGTTAGTAGTAAGTACTTAGTAGTTTCTTATGTGCTTGTAAGTTGTACATGAACAATGAACATTGAATATTCAAGAATCAAGACCAAGCATATCACATTCTAATTTCTAAATAGTAAATTTTGATTCTTTTTCTTTTAAAGTGAACTATGAACTTTGAGAAGTAATTATATTTTAATTTGATTAGATAAGTTGCAACCTGCAATTTAATATGGATAAACAACTATATTTCGGTATATATATAAATATATTATTAAATATATATAAAACGTGTCCCCTGTGTCCTATTTCCAGGTTGCTGCGTTTCGTATTGAATACTCGTATTTATGTGTCGTCCGTGTCTCGTGTCCTCGTGTCATGTGACTTAGGTTTTTACATATTGTATGTGGGTTTTGAGGACTCATTCAAGTTCAGTGCTTCCATCGTCCCAACTCCAAGCATTGTGAAAACAATCAGATAGTTGTGAATTGGATTGAGTACTAAATGTTTAAATAAATTCCTATTCAATCCCCTTCTTAATCTGAAATATGAATTTAATATGATTAGAAAACCAAATTATTTTATAGTGGTTTTCAACGCAGCTATAAAATTTTGCAAAACCTATTGAAAAGGGAATGCCTTTTGTGTTTAACATAGTCATCATTAACAAGAAATATGAGGAAAAAAACTAATATAAAGACAGTTCTCCTTGATAGATTGTTCATGGACCTTATTACAAATTTAAAGTAGTTACACTTGAGTTTCCTAAAGCTAAAGCTCATGTCAAGTGGCCAATAATGGAATGTCACTCAACCCCTTTTCAAATTGTTTGAGATTTTAATTGGCGAGTGTAAGGTTTGTGCATAATACTAGCTTGAAACAACTACAAATGTCAATATATATATATATATATACCCATCCCCGTTGTTTCCTAGTCCACAAAATCAGTGCAACATAGCCTACTCTTGACTTGTCTAAACCATTACTAGGGCCCATAATTACTTCAGACTTTCGTAGTCCTTCCCTCCTTAACTCGGCCAAAATAAAGCCTTCTAGGGCACACACCTTCCACAAAAACTCGGCCTCAATCTGAGCAAAAGTCAGCCTTCATTGACACAGAAAATCAGACCATAACTAGTCTCTCCAAGGTTGCGGCTCCTTCCTAAGGTATGTGGCCCCTTCTGGGAAGATATGTCACAAGATTGAATGCTCTTATTGTGTGGTTGACCTCCTCTTAAGCCTCCTTAATTTATACTTTTCTCTTGTTGCCTTAGGTGCCCCCATTTGCTCATCAATGGTGCCCTCACACAACAATAAGAATAACCAAAACATTATTTTGGGTCTTTAGCCCGCCAATTGGGTACATTTCCCACAAAACCACATTTTCATGGATCAACTCCACACAAACCCAGTACCCGAAGGGTTGTGGGAGTACCTCCTAAGCTACTCTTTTCAACAAATTTACAATTAAGATCAGTCGATCATCTAGATCACCCCTTTATCCATGTTAGAATGCTCAAAACATCAAGTAAAAGCACATGATTGCAAAATCGCTAAAGAACCTACTGAATGGTGACCCACCTCCCTTCAACATGAATGTCGGAAGTTGAGAGGTGTTTGAAGAAAGGAGAAGCTACCAAGATTTTGAATTCATCAAAATTGATGAGATGTTTGGTATTATAGGAATGCTCAGCGATAACCGATTTGAGATTCAATTATGATGATTGTCAACTATATTCTCTTTCAATTGACCCTTAAAGGATCTTCCTATTTGGCCAATGTTTGCTTTGCCATAGAAGCAAGTGATTTGATAGACTCCTAGGCCAGGCACAGGATCGGACCTATCTTTGGCAGACCTAAACAATTCTTTAAGGATAGTGTGTGGTTTCCTATATTCTACATAGTTGTTTCCAAAAGAAAGAATATCAACAAGGTGATCATTTAGCAATGCTAGGCAAGATATGCAGATTTTGAGAGATACCCAATTCAGATCCAGGTTGATTTCAACATATTCATGTACTAGAATTGTCAAAAAGTCAAGGACATTGGAGATCCAGCTTCCATGTGGCTAAGTTGAATTACTAAAGAACTTTGGAAAAATTTGTTAGTGGTTGGATTAGGGCTTAAGTGCCTTATCTCCACTAGAGCTATTGGGGTTACGATGAATGCCCCTCATAAGTTGGTTAGTTAATGCTTATGGATTAGGGAAAAGAGGTAGAACCCTAGAAGTTAAAATTAGCTCTTTGTTAAATCAAGACAAGTTATTGAAACAAGCCCTACTAGAAGGGATCCCTCTCAAGGGGAAAACCTTCAACCATAAGATCAACTATGGAATGAAATAAAATCAATCCCTTGTTAAGGAATTTTAGGGTAAGGACCAACAAGGAGTTTCAATCCATACACCAACAAAGGCGAAGTCAGAGATTTACCCCAGACGTCTCCCTCCAACTGACAAAGTTGCCATTCAAATGGATTGATCTTGATCGCCTTTTATCAGATTGAATTAATCATAAAATTTCCTTTGAAAAATATTGTAGAATACAAGAAAAGGAAAGTCCAAAGTCAACAAAAAAACTACATGAAAATAACTACATTATGGCAAGAATGATCTCAACAATTCACAACAATTTGGGTGGATAGCAAGCTTTCTATTCATAGATGAGGCTCTCGGCATATCTTCCCCTTTTGCTCCTTAGAAAAAGTTTAAGAAACCTTGTCGAATGGTTGACTTGCCATCCAAAAAAACTTGGAGACTAATTCATTATAATAATTTGATTTTGCATTGCTTCAAACCCTCAAAACGAAGGTCATGTCCCACTAGAAGAGGCTTGATTTGCTTTAGGGTGGGGCGAATTTGGCCTAGAGGTCCAACGTTACTTTAGAATTTGACTTGAGAAGGCTTGGAGAAAAACTGGAAAGCCTTAGAAGGCCCAAAAACTTGCATTTCCTTCTCAACATTCCTCTAATTTGACATTTTGACCCTCCAAAGACTAGGAAAGGTGGATGGCTCCCTTGATTTTGGTCCATACTTGCTTCATTTTATGGTTTTAGACTTGAATTATCTTGTTTGTGTATTGACTTTGGTCCATTAAGGTGACTTTGACTTGAAGCGACCTTTCCCTTGCTCATAATATGTGACACATTACCTCTTTAACCCCTCACGGCTGGCCCAAGAGAATTCAGCCCCCTTAAAATGGAGAAATAATGCTTGAAATGGCGTTTTGAGAATGGCGTTTGAAATGCTTCAACTTGGAGATGATTTTGCTTGACTTTGACAATGCAATGGACCTTCTTTCCACCTTGGAGGATTTGGGACATTACCCTGGGGAGGGAAAATGCATCATGAATTGTGAGACTACCATGAAGAATGATGGTCATGACCGAAGAGATGTGCATACATATGAGAAACAGTCCATTTGGGGAACAAAAATAGGTGTGCTAGTACAACAATAAGATGGGTGTTTCCACCTTACATAGTGCAATCACCTTTATAGGTGTAGAACAATAACTGTTCCCTTAAGCCATGGCTCCGAATAAATCCACCTCCATGATGCTAGCATACCAACCCAAGACATACGCATGTCCATCAAGGCAGGGAGTTTCTGCCCACTAGGAGGCAATCAACAAAGCCACGAAGCAAAGAACCATGAAGATGAACTAAAAGAACCAAACATGAGCATCCACCCACGTGGAACTAGGATACACTTTTACACTTCATCCCACATGGCCTTCAAGGCCATAAATTGCGCATATTTGGGCTTACAAATGGCATTGTCCAAAATTTTTGGGGTGCCCCTGCTGAAAGAGGGTAACAACTCTATTCGCCCTAGGTTTTACTATCCGCTTATCTCTCCTTTCAACCACCACTTAAATATAAGAAATTATTTCTTTTTCTTTGTTACATGAAATCTGGAAATTGATTTCTGAATATTATAAATCAAATTAGGTCTAATTAGTTTGCACAGATTTAAATCTTTCATATTAGACTTAGGTTATGTGATCACAATTTTGCAATTTTACTTGAGTTTATTCTTAAAATAGAGTTGTGATCAACGTAAGTTGTTCTTCATCTTCTTTCTCATTCACTTAAGTTATTTGTCAGATTATGCAAATCTGAAAATTAAATTTCTGCACAATAAATCAGATATACAAGTTATCTATTGGCAATTAATTTCATATCTTTTAATTGGTTTAACAAGTGGTTTTCACCAATCTTGAAGTTACCTTCAATTACACCATAAAAACCAGATTTAATGAATACATTCAAGGCGCTTGTGAATGTTTATATTTTACTGGATCTGATTGGTGTATGCTTCAGTTCCCTCATTACTGGAATTTACTTGTATAAAGCATCACATCAACACATCATCTACATACTAAATCCTCTTACTTTATAAGCCTTATCTTTACTTAGATTTAATTCATGTATTCACATTTACAAATGCAAATCCGAGAATCATATTTAATTTACAATCATAAATCAAATTTACTTCCAAGTCTAAGGCTCTCATTTTAATACATCAATTTTGGACTTCATTTATTTTTCATTCAATGTCTAGGTATACCTCCCTTGGCCTTAAGAGAGCTGGCCAAAAGTGAGAGGAGAATTACCCTAAGGTTACAGCGGTACTTTTCCAAGGTTTACCTCAAGCTTGCATCCATGGATTGGGATTTTATCCACTTAAATTCAAGTTGAAGAGGTAGCAAAAAAATGTTTCATGCTCACTTATATTAAACAAGAATCCTTTTTACAAAATATTAAAGCACAATCTATGAAGAAATGGGCCAAAATTCACTTTATTCTTTCCAAAGTATTATGAAAGCTTTGTTGGTAAAACAATGATAGCATACAATTCTACAGAATGTCTCTCATTTTCACTAGTGCTAGACTTTGCAATGCTAGTTTTTGGAACGTATGCAACGATCTAGCAATGGTTAATGTGTAAAAAAGCAGAAAAAGGAAAAAAAAGTCATTTGAATCACATTTGTGGTTGATGAAAAAAGTGTGAATTATTATTCATTTATCTTTGCAAACAAAATGCATAGTATACATTGACATCAATCTTTGAAAGAAAAGGATAATAGTTCATTTGATAGGGTGACAAACCAATGGATTTGTAGCAAATCAATGTAATCTGTGCCAAGACGCTTTAAGCTTTTCTCCACACTTTCTTTAATGTTAGCAGCATCAACGCGTAGTATATCTGCATTACGCAAGTAGCCGGATTGTGTTGAATAACCACACACCTTTGTTGCCAAGATTACCTATAAATCAGTCAAAAACATATGATTCAATGTAAGTGGTAAGCATGCATAGATAAAATCTCGTATTCTCATGTGTTGAACTACCTAAACAAAAGATAACAAATTCCCCCTAGGCCTATAACAGTTGAATATGTAACTATGGTCGGTCCTCATAATGTACTTTTGGTCACTTGATGAAATTGTATTTATCATTGTAAAGCACATTTATAAATGCTTGAGTCAAAGAAAAATTTATCTTGAGTCAGACTTTTAAAAGATGTATATTTGAATTTTAGAAATGTAATTTGTGGCTCCCAAAAGTGACAAATCGGCTTCCCTCCAAGTCAAGTCAGCCCTGGCCAAGAGACACGTCTATTCACCCTAGAGACAGACTGCTATATAAAGGCAACTCGAGCTCCTCATTTGAAAGATTTGCATTCTTCTCTTAGGACAGCTTTTGGGCAAGCAAAGGAGGTCAAGAAGGACGAAAAAGGACAAGGAAAGAAGGTTGAATTTCTCTCTCTCCTCTCTCATCAACTCACACGTGTAGATAGAAGCCTCTCTTTGTGATTCGTATCTTTCTAGGGCAATAGCTTCTGGAGGGCCAAAATTTTCTGGGTTATTGGGCAGCTTCAGGGGGCCGAAATTCTGTGCTCATGGACAGTTGATGGGAGGCCGAAATTTCTGAATCAAGCGGGCAGAACGAAGTGCAAGATCAGTTTGGGTGACTTGACTTAGACGAGAAGACCAGGTTTGACCACAGGTCTGGGTGTGTCTCTTATTGAACAAAAAGAAATTCTTTATTGAAAAGGTTGATGGGTTTTTCCCTGTAGTGGGTTTCTTGTCTCTCTTTTGTGCATTGTGATCTCTATTGTTCTATTGTTGAATTGATGCAGTATAATTGTTGAATGATATGTTGAAATAAGTTAAAATAAGATCTACATCAAAAGTAATTATCATAATTTCATAAATATTGTGCTAACCCTAATTGCACTAAAAAATCAACATGGTATCGAGCTTTGTTGACAAAAGGAAGGTATATTGAGATCACTTTTGTAGAAACCCTAGAGAGAGCATCTTATTAAAGTCCTTCTTGTATATTGGCTCATATGGCTTCCTCCATGAAATCTGAAAACAAGCTAGAGGGAGCATCAAACTTCAGAGCCTGGAAGGTCAGAATAGATCTTATACTTGCCAAGAACAAAGTATTGGATATTGTGATAGAAAAGACTATTGAACCATCTAAAGCAGCTAAAAAGGGAAAAGTTCAAGGAAGATGATATCACTGCCATGAGTCTAATAGTAGACTCCATTAGAGATCATCTCATCCCCTACATTGCAAAGCATGACACCTCCAAGAAGATGTATGATGCCCTAATAAATCTCTACACTATCAAGAATGTTGGTCAATCCATGAGTTTGAAGAATGAGCTCCGAAATACAGGGATGACTAATGATGATACTATGGTTTTATATTTCGTAATGATTCACAAATCAAAGATCAAATTTCAGCTATTGGAGAAACCATCTCTGATCAAGAACTTGTGACTGTAGCACTCCATGGTATTCTTAGATCATGGGATGCATTTGCAGTAGGCATAAGCAGTTGGAAAGAAGCTCCTTCATTTGAGCAATTATGGACATCATGTGCTCAAGAAGAAGTAAGATTGATGACTAAATATTGTCAAGATGAAGAAGTTCAAGCCCTTGCAGCTTGCTTCAAGAACAAGGGAAAGAAGAAGTTTGGACCTCAACATAAGAAGTCAGGAAAAGGATCTTCTTCCTCTAAGAAGAAAGACTTATCTAAGATACAATGCTATGGTTGTCAAGAATATGAGCATTTCAAGAGAGATTGTCCTAATATGGCTAACAAGAAAAAGAAAAGGGAAACAACATGTTTTTGCAATAGAAGTTGAAGAAGATGAAAAGCCAAAGAAACCCAAAGGAGAAAAAGATCTCTTCTACTATTCCACTTTGACAAGTTCCTTTGCAGATGATGATGACATGTGGTTGGTAGATAGTGGAGTATCAAGACACATGACCGGAGAGCGTTGGAATCTTTCAAGCATGATAGAGAAGAAGTTATCTCAAAGAGTTGGAAAAGCATCCATAGAGCTAGAATCTGGTAACCACGTACATCTCAACAATGTCCTTTATGTACCTGAGTTGAAAAAGAATCTTGTATTTGTTTCTTGTTTAGAAGATAAAGGAGATAGGGTTTCTTTTGTGGATGGAAAAGTACTTGTTTGGTCAAAGGGCTCTAGTATAGATGATGCTAGGGTTATTGGGATTCGTGATGGTAGACTGTATAGACTTGTGAGTCAACCAGATCAAGCATTAGTACATGACAAAATAGATCCAAGTGAGTTATGGCACCAAAGGTATGGACATCTTCATTTTAGATCATTTCCTGAATTAAGTGAAATAGTGTCAGGAGTTCCTGAACTACAAGTAAAGAATGATGATGTATGCAAAGGTTGTGCTCTTGGGAAGAACATCAAGAAACCATTTCCAAACAGTGACAATATATCTAAGGAAGTTTTGGACTTGGTTCATTCTGATGTATGTGGTTTGATGCCCATAAAATCGCTTGGTGGTTTGTTGCACTATATGACAACTATTGATGACTTCTCTTGTAAGACATGGATATATCTCTTAAAGACAAAAGATGAAGTATTCAACAAGTTCCAAGAATTCAAAGCTAAAGTGGAAAACTTGACAAGTAAAAAGATCAAGATATTGAGATTTGACAATGGAGGAGAATAAACCTCAAAGAAGCTTGGTGTTTTTTGCAAGCAGACTGGGATTAAGAGCGAGCTAATTATTCCCTATAATCCACAACAAAATGGTGTAGCAAAGCAAAAGAATAGATCCATTGAAGAATTTGTCAAGGCCATGATACATGATTTTGACTTTCTGTTGTTCTTATGGGGTAAAGCATCACGGATAGTTGTGTACATTCAAAATCAAAGTCCTCATAGAGTTCTGGAAGGTATGACTCATGAAGAAGGCTTCTCGTACATGAGAATCTATGGTTGTCCTATATATTCCAGTGTTCCACGGGGACTCGCCCCCCCCCCAGGGGTCTAGTTTCCTAGCTCCCCCGCACTCCGGGGACTTGGGGATGAGAAGGGGTCATTTCCCCACGCTCCCAAAAAACAAGGTACACAGGGGGACGTGCCAGGGGGTCGTTTCCTTGTGCTGAGGGGTCATTTTTGAAAGGGGGGTCGTGGGGGGTCATGAAGGGTCATGGGGGGTCGAGGGGCTTGATTTTTTTAAATAAACTTTTGTTTATAATTAAAATTTAACATTAGTTTTAATACATTAGGGTTTCAATTCATTTTTTATAAATATAATTCATTATTCGCCCTGGCCCCTCACTCCATTCACAAGGCGTTCCTAGTTCCTCTGCAGCAGAGAGGAATTGGTCCACATATAGCTTCATCCACTCTATCAAGAGGAACAAGCTTACCTCTAAAAGAGCGGAGAAGTTAGTCGTTGTGCACAGTGCCCTACGTCTTGAGCATAGGAAGACCGCTGAGTATTTGAAGGGACCAACAACACGATGGGATGTTGATCCAGAGGATGATGCACAGGTAGATATGGAGGAGAGACTTAATGAGAGACAGATGGGGTTGGTTGGTGTGCCACTTAGCATGTTTGAGAATGCTAGTGATTCAAATTCAGATGGTGATATGGTTGATCCTGATTTATTCATGCAGTAGCCGGATGCAAAGACTAGTGGGGCATTACCTTGAGGCTTGAGCAAAATTATGCTCGTTTATCTTTTGATATGTTGATGTTCTTATGTTATTCTGACTCTATAAAATTTTGACTATTGATGTATCAGACTTGACTTTAGTCTTTTATAATTCTATAAAATTTTGATTCTTGATGTATGATGTATCAGACTTGACTTTTATAATTTTATGTCAATATTCACTGTTCAGTATTCAATGTTCATAGTAGGAAGTGGAACATCAATATGGTTTAAACTTTAATCATAATGTATGATGTATGATTATAAATTAGAATTTTAAATTTATATGATATTAGATAATGATATTCATATCAATGATCATGCTTTGCAACTTTTCAATTCAAACCCAATTGTCATAGTGGACTCAATTTATAAATTATAATTTATATTTATAAGTTTTTAAGACCCTGACGCCCCCCCACGTTTCCTAAAAATTGGTGGGGATCTTTTGCATAGGCCGCTCCCGCGTATCCTTGCTCCCTCGCCCCCTCGTCCCCGAACCTTGGTGGAACATTGATATATTCATGTTCCTAAGGATAAGAGGAACAAGGAACCTTCAGGAAAGAAAGGCATATTTGTTGGATACAGTGAATCTTCAAAAGAATACAAAATTTACATTCCAGAGCAGCAATGAATTAAGGTCAACCGATGTCACTTTCGATGAGAAAGTGGCATATTGGAGGTGTTGTCGCGCGAATTGACACGACAACGCTCAGACCGGGGGTTGTCACTCTGATCCCCGATCCCTCCGTTTAAGCCTGTCTCCCGCGGCTAAGGGGGGTAGTCCCTGTGAGGTGATGAGACCAACTGTCGACCAGTTGGTTGGGAGACACGAGACACGATGAGAAAAGCACTAGAAGGATTTGATTAATTTAGCAGACCAGTGCCTTAAGAGATTGTGGTTAAAACGATTACTTGTTAAATGATATAAAAGATGGACCATGAACAGCAATCATCTATCATCAGCGAAAACCAATGTTGCACACATCGCGATCGGAATTTAATCGGCGCCGGGAAAAAATCGGAAAAATCGTTAAAATCGGGAAAAAATCGGGAAAAAATCGGAAAAAATCGTTTGGCACAAAAATATTCATTTTTTTTCATTTTTTTTCAATTTTTTTAATATCTAAACCATCTACAACATAAAATAAATACATTGACACATAAATATGATAAAAAAACTAATATATAAGATGTTCAATATCATTTCTAGCGCTAAAATCACACATAACATTGAATCATGTCCTGAATAGTAAGTCCTGAGTCCCAAGTCCAACTCAGCCTCAAAATATCAACAAAAAATATGATAATGTATCTCATCATGTCATAATGTCATATACAATAAAATGAAAGTCTAATCCTATTGATTTCCTCTGCCCCTCTTGCGAGAATATGGCACAGCTTTCTCTTTCCCTCTAGATGTAGAAGCTGGTGCCTGTGGTGGTGGAAATGGCAGTGGAGTCTGACGTGCTCTAGAAGCTGAAGAACTAGTAGTAGCAGCTACAAGAGGCTGAGGTGGACGGAGACCACGTCCTCTACTGGTGGTAGTGGTAGCCCGGGTAGCCCGGGTAGGCGGTGTCACCTCCTCCTCCTGCTCCTCCAACTCCTCCTCCTCCTGCTCCTGCTCCTGCTCCTGCTCCTCCTCCTCCTCCTCCTCCTCCCCCTCCTCCTCCCCCTCATCCTGCACTAACCAATCCTCAGTGGGATCCATGAGAGGCCTCTCGGTCTCAACCCTCCATTCAGCAGTGGTGTCAATCCCATCCAATGAGATGGCTTCCGTATCAGGTGTCTTCTCTAGTTGTTTCACCCACAATCGAAGATTGTAGTAGACATAGACCATGTCATTAAGTCTATGGGACTCCAACCTGTACAAAGTTCATGAAATAATAAATTAATAATTAATATTATAAAAAAAATATTGTTTAAAACTTTAATGAATTCAAAAATTTATTTGGAAATTTGCAATATTTTAAATGTTTAAGTGTTAACCTATTGCGCTTCTTGTTGTGTATTTTTTCAAATACACTCCAATTGCGCTCACATCCCGAGGAGCTGCATGTTTGGCTGAGGATGCGCACGGCAAGATTTTGCAAAAGGGGTACTCTGCCACCATACATCTTCCACCATGCGTCTACAACAAAATTACAAAGAAAATTTTAAATAAACATAAGAAAAAAATGGAATTTGAAGAAACAATGAAATTTGAAACAAAGTTACAAAGTACATACTACAAACTAAAAAATACCTGGGATTTTAACCGTCCTATCATTGATAGCCATCTCAAAGCCAAATGTGCCACCTGACAACTTATATTGCTCAATTTGTCTAGAGACCTCCATACGTTCTTCTGGAGTTTTCACCATCTTCTGGACACAGGTTAATAATCCTTCCACGACCTCAACATCAAAATTAAACCCACATGCATAAGAAAATGCAGGGTTCAGGAAAAGGCCAGCAGCATGAATGGGACGATGGAGTGTGTTGTTCCATCGCTCATCAATGACCTTCCATAGAAGGAGTTGTCTCTGGAACCCATCATCTCCCTTGTCATCATAGTAGGACCGAATGGCTTCTTTGGCCCTATCCATGGCTTCATACAAATAGCCCATTGCGGGCTTCTCACCATCTACCAACCGAAGAACCTTTACCAAAGGTTCTGTGACAGCGCACACCTCCTGCACTCCCGCCCAGAAGTCTTCTTGGTATGAAACAAGTCTGCAGACGGCCTCTCCTTCTGGTTTGCGGCTCATTGGCGAAGAACGCCACTCCTCTGAAACAAACATTCTCTTCAAATCCCACATAGAATTCAAGAGGGATTGAAGAGATATGAAACTCGTCGCAAACCGTGTAATGGCGGGGCGCACCAACTCTTTGTTGTTGGTGCATTTTCTCATCAAGCTAAGCACAGATGTGTGATTGTAAATAAATTTTGTGATGGTTTTTGATGAGTCAACAGCCTCTTTGACAAAGGGAATTTTCCCTATGTCCTCTAACATCAAATCAATACAATGGGCAGCACAAGGTGTCCAAAATAAAGTAGGATGCCTGTCCATAAGCAATCTACCAGCAGCAACATAATTTGCAGCGTTGTCCGTTATGACTTGGACAACATTTTCTGCACCCACCTCCAAAATAAACACATCCAGCAAATCACATAAATTTTTTGCATCTTTGATTTGATGAGTTGCATCAACAGATTTGATAAACATAGTCCCCAAGGGACAACTAACCAAGAAGTTTATAAGGGTTCTCCCCTTTTGGTCAGTCCAACCATCTGACATAACAGTGCATCCTGTTTGTGCCCATGATGCCCTAAAATCCTCCAATCTTTGGGTGCAGTCACGCTTTTCATCTTGAAGAAGCCGGCCTCTGAAATCATGAAGAGAAGGGAGTTTGTACCCCGGGCCAACACTGGCAACAGCATCAAGAGTAGGTTGGAAAAATGGATTATTCCTTATAATGCTGAAAGGAATATCACTCCAGAGGAGAAATTTTGTCATCAACTTGTCAACTTTTTCTTTTTCAGTTCTTTTCATCATTGAACCGATAGTTGGTTGTGAACCAGGTGTGGTTCGAGGAACAAAATATGATGATGCAGCAAACGGATTGACTGACGCTGCAGTAGAACCTGTGCCACTTGGCCCACTTCCTTCAACTGACCTTCTTAGTTGCCTTTTGAGTTCTTCTTTGGCGTCTCTAGTGTGCTCTAATTCTCCCAATGCTCTCATGGCTTTTTGGATAATTTCAGCATTTGTCTTTAGACAGGGCCCCACATCACGTCCAGGGATTTGTGCAAGGTGGAACTTCAACCTGTACACCCCCCCGAATATTTCCTTTCCACACAACTTGCAAATCAAGTTTTGTCTATCATTCGGAGTTTTAGGGTCACCATATTCCCAGAAAGGATCCAATTTCCTTGGCATGTTTGTTTTTGAATTTTGAATTTGCAAACCTATGGAAAAATAAGGATTAGGAAATAGGAATTTAGGATTACATAAATGATAATAGTAAATAGTAAATACAAATTACAATTTAGCATTTGCAAAATTACAAGCTAATTATTTCCAAAATCCCAATTTGAATTTCTAAACCCAAAAAACAATGAAAAATAAAAAAAAATAAACAATGTTTAAAGAAAATGAGAAAATAAAAATCAAAAATTGGTTCTCATAGTCATAACAAATAACCCATCCCAAATCAATGAAAAATTTCTAAAAATTCTTTAAAAACAATGAAAAACAAAGTTTTTAGAGAACCAAAACAAAAAAAAATTAATCTACATACCTGGTTTATGGACAAATTCGCGATCTTGGCTTGGATTCCTCCTAAAATCGGCTCCCACAAGCGACGGCAACCCTCTCCCTCCCTTCTTCTCCTTCTCCTCCTTCTCCTCCGCGGCGGACTGCTGAATGAATAAACAAAAAATCGATTTTACATATAAAACCCCCGCTGCCCGCGCCTCCCGCGATTTTTTCCTTAAAAATCGCGATTTTTTCGAAAAAAATCGCGATTTTTTCGATAAAAATCGTTAAAAAAAATTTCCGCCGATTTTTTGGATAAAAATCGCGATTTGAATCGGCATTTTGAAAAAATCGCGATTTTCCGATTTTATCGCGATTAAATCGCGATGTGTGCAACACTGGCGAAAACACAATGCTCTTAAAATGACCAAAACGATATCCAGCAGCTGAAAATTTGAAAAGATGAATGCGTTAAATCACCACGAAAATCATAAACCATTAACCAGATATCAATTTCGCATCTCGGCTTGAAAATTTAGATTCTCAACATGAAAGATGATAAATCCCGAAAATGACTTGATCTGATGAAGAAAATTTTCCACAAAGATTTTTATCCTTTTTTCAATTTTTTTTTTTTTTTTTTTTTTTTTTTTTTTAAATTCTAAAATTAAAATTTATACAAACTAAAGTCCTAAACTAAAATATAAAAGTTAAATAAAAAATTTAAATAACTAGAATCTAACTTTAATCCAAAAATTATATTTACATAAAGCTTTAAATCCTAAAATTAAAAAAAGAAAAAGAAATCCTTTTATTTTTATAGTTTTTTTTTTTTTTTTTTTTTTTTTTTTTTTTTTTTTTTAAATCTAAACTAAACAATTTATTGAAAATCTAAAAAAAATTAAACAAAAGTCTAAAATCTAAAAAAAACTAAAATCTAAAGCACTAACAAAATATAAACCTAAGTCTAAAACATAAATGCTTTTTACTATTTCTTTCTTTTTTTTATATTTTAAAGACCTAAACAAAACAAAATTTTAAAATCTAAATATTAACAAAACACTGATACATTAAAAACTAACTAAAACGAATCTAAATCAGAAATCAAATAAATCCTAAACTAACCAAACTTAAAAACTAAGACTATCTAAAATCTACATTAAATACAAAACAATACATAAAACTAACACTGATAAACTGAAATGAAAATAAAGCCGTATAGCAAAAATTCGAGCTGCCAGTTTCAGACGGAAGCCGCAACCTTGGCTCAAGGGAAATTACCAAATGCGCATTTCATAACCACGAAGAAATTTCGATTACCTGCTATGAATCGTTGATTGCCCCTGCTGCCGGCGTGCACAAGTTTCTTGATACCCACGCAAATGTAACACGCATTATATTGACAGACGACAAAAAAAAATTTCGATTTTACCTGTTCCGTCGTTGATAAATGGGCACGATGCTGGATGCAGTGACCGATGGTTGCTTTGAATCGACCCTAAGGATGAAACATAAAGCCAAATGACGAGATCTTACCTACGTAAATTCTGTTCCGTTGAATGCAATGATACCTGTCAGCGGCCACAGAGTTCAAAATCGTTTTTTCTTTTGCAGGGTTTGCAGGTGATGGCGGCAATGGTATTACATGCAGACGTGCCCACACAATAAAAACGAATGTCAATGTTTGAAAACGCAGGTGCGTGGGGAAAACGGCCACGTGAAGGAATGAGATGGCCACGATTTTGCTGGATCTTGATATGCAGTGGACGAGAATCGCCCCTTTTTGCAAAAACGTAAATAAATTACCCTCATGCGTCGGAAATAGATGAATACACTCTTGCTCACGCTTTCTGGTCTCGATCGATTTGCAAACAGGGCAGCCGAACGCAGTCTTATTATCTTTATATTTCTTATCAGAGGTGAGAGCAGGACGTGGCTGCCGTCAGGAGATGCAATGAGACTCAAACGTGAATCCCTTGCCTACGTGATGACGAATTTGGCTTGAAATCTTTGACGGCGGACAGAGAAACCTCCACAGCTGCAACTTTATTTCCTTGATATTTCCTGAGCTTGACAGCTGCCTTATGATACTGAGTCGTTTGACCCGCAGTTTACCTGGCATCTGATGCTGAGGAATCCGGCGTTGGATGATCTTTCCATAAAATTGATTGCATTCAGATTTAACTATGAAGCTTGCATCAAAATTCTGAGAGAGTCGCCTGTGGGCCGATCCTGGGCAACTGCAAAAAACCCAAAAAAAATCTGTGTAAAGTAAACATACAAAACCCTAGATCAGAAACCCTAAGACAGTTGATTAATGTACAAATTTGGCCCCTTAACAGCCAGATTTAGCAGTAAGCACAGAAAATATTTAAAGGACAGAAATTTCAGATTGTCACTGTGAAAAACTTCAGAAAATCTCTCATGCAGATCAGAAAAATAAAACCGAATGATAGACCCAGGATCAAATCCAACTGGGCTCAACACAAAATGCTTGCGGGAGTTGGCTGGTTCAGCCAAGAACTTCCCCGAACGCCCACAAAATTTCCTTCAATGATGTTTTCTGCACAGCTCAAAACAACTGTCAATAAAGAGGGCAAAAATGCTGCTAGATCTCAGGAAGTAATGGAGATACCTGCCATTACTTTAGAAACCCTAACAGCACCCAAACCCCAGCAAGTGAACAAGATACCTGTGCTCACAATACTCTACAAAAAGCTATTATTAACGGCTGAAAATAACATATGCAGAAAATGAAACAATCTCACAGCATTTTAAGAGAGTAACACCAGCAAGATATGGACCCCAAAGTCTTCTTTTATTAACCAGAAACAGATTTACAAGAGAGCTTCTTCAGTATCAGACTCACAGATCGAATGAATTGAAATGACCACCTAAGACCCTATATAAAGGAAATGATCCCAACGGCTAGTTCGAATGATCCATGTAGAAATGATCTCGACCGTTGATGAGGATCAAGACATCTCTTGATCTCATCCGTCGATTTATTCACTTAAAATATTATTATTTTTTAAATTTTTAAATTTTAAATTTTTTATTATTTTTTATTAAATTTTTAAATTTTTTATTATTGATTATTTTATTTTATTTTATTTTATTTATTTATTTTTTTATTTTTTTTAATTTCTTAATTTTTATTTATTTTATTATTTTATTTCATTTTTTAAATGGATCATCGAACTAAGCCTTTGGAAACATCACCTAGGACCTAGGACTTAGGACTCACGAGGGGATTTAAAACATTTTCAACCCTCAAGACACATTTCATGATGACTTTTTACAATTTACATCTCAAGGGGACAAGCCCACTTAACACAGACCCTCATAAATCACCCAGTTCTGCGACACAACTATAATCTAGCAGATTAACACACTAGGATTCTCCTAAAGTTCTAATGACAAAATGCATCCCGGCTTTGGGGTCAGGTTTGAAGGAAAACTCTGCCGATCCATGGATCGGTGAGACGAAAAACCTTCCGGGACATAGATTATCATAGAAAGTTAGGTCCACCTAGGCAATTTTACATACATGACTCTGATCTGCTTAGATTATTTACAATTCATACATGCAGACTGGGTTTACAATTAAAAATGATTAAGCCGCTGATGATGGCAGGATGGCACGGACATGCTGATCAGGTGCTGCCCCTTACGTCCAAGAAAAGGGTGGTGTACTGCATGGGTAGTTGACCGGTAGTGGTCAACAGGAGGTCTAAGGAAGTTTCCATAGATTCCTTGGATGAAGTAAAGCAAGAGGCCTTAGGAGGAACAATTCAAATCTACAAAAAGTATCAGAAGTCTAGAAGGGCATGTTGTACACATTTTATCACAGTTCAAAGGAAGCAGTTGTGCCAAATTTTTCAAAAGATCAAAATCATCAGCGAGCAGCTTATTATGTCATTGTAAATCCATTTTGCAAATTTGTAATGTAAATTATGCTAGTAAGACGATGTAATTATGTAACAACCTAGGTAGGCCTATAAGTTTGTCGACAAATTTTATCCTAGAAGGTTTTTCAACCTCACAGATTACTTGTGTTTCTAAAGATTGCTAATCACAAGAGTTTTTTTCCCTCCAGCTTAAACCCCAAAGCTAGGGTGAAATTTATTGTCGAAGTCTTAAGTGAGTCCTAGTGTTATTAGTCAAGTCCTTGTAAAAGTGATTTGGGAATTGTTGACCCTGCCGCCTACACCTACCTACAAGTTAGTGAGAAAAGCCTTCAACCCCACAAGGTGTGGTTGGTGGTAGTGAACTCAGAGAAGGGGTTGTCACACTAAATCCCTTCTCTCTCCATTTAAGCTATCTCCTAGGTTAGCTAAGGGAGGTGGTCCCTAATGAAAAGTTAAGCTAAAAAGAGATGTGAGTTTCTAGGAGACTTGTTAGAGTTGAATAGATTATTTCTTTACGATTTATAAGCAAAAAAATTGATATGAGCAATAACCATCATATGATAAGCATAAAATGCATAAACAACCAGTGTCTTCCAAGTATTTGCTCTTTAAGAAATGAAATTGTATTTTGCTTAAAACAAAAGTAGAATGCTTTCAAAATTGAAAGCAAAGCAATCTTGAAATGGAGACAAAGATGACATGAAATAGTCAAAATGATAATCTACAACTAGTGTACAAGAACTAGATCAAGACATGCAAGTATAACTCCATACTTATCTAGTTAAAACAATGCTCTAGGTAGCAAATAAAATCCTTGAAAGCACAAGATATTGATTAAGAAAAATATTTAATTTAAATTTATGTGATCTTAATAAGCTAGAGGAAAGGAAACTCCTCGTCTTCTTCTAGAAGTTGCACCCATAGTTTATATTAATACCCTTTAATTATTTTATTTTCCTAAGTTTAGACTTAGGGTCCCATTAAAAATAATTAATTATTTTAATACAATAGTTTCTGGGTGGAATTTCCCAAAACGATTTATGGGTTCTTTCGAATACATTTTCCTAAGCCTCCCTACAAAATTTGAGACTTAGAGCACATCCGATGCTACCAGAAATTGTGAAAATTTCTAACCTGAAATTCTACTGCATCAACGAATTTATTTCACCTACTTATTCTTCACAATAGGTTATTTACGAAATCCCTTCAGCAAACATTAAAATAAATTCTACTACAGTTATCATATAATTACACAGAGAAAAATACATGCACAAGAACCAATCACATCAACGCAGTTGTTTTTGGACAATTTTCCTCAAAAAAACCCAATGTGGGGAGATCGGTGCAGCAAATGAGGGTTTTATTAATCTTCAGCAATAATCGCTTTACAAGGAATGATTTTATAAAGAAACTGAGAGAAAACATCTGAGACTTTCCCCTAGAAACTTTCTGACACTCTGGAGACCCTTCTCCCAGTTCAGCGTCACCTTTGCATCATTCTGTGTGGTTCTACGTCCCTCTTCGTCAGCATGCGTGAGAGTTGCGTCTCCCCTGGACTACATCTCCCGTGGACTATGATGTCTCTCAATACCCCTGCGTTACCTCCTCCTTAGTCACTGATTGCTGCTGATGCCCTCCTCTTCCTCCACCTTACAACTCTCCCTCTGAAATCGATCTCCTCTTTGAAAATCGATTTTCCTTAGGATACTGAGTATCTGCCGGTATATCTCCAAATGATCCTCAAGTCTTCTCTTATAATTTTCTTGTTGATGAATCAAAGGCTGAGATTAAGTCTCTAATCAACAGCTAAGATTAAAAGTTAAAACAGACTTGATCCTCGTCTCTTAGAAGCTTCTCACCCTTGTCTTTATTAATACCCATTAATATTTTTATTTTCCTAAGTTTAGACTTAGGAACCTATTAAAAATATTAATTATTTTAATCACTCCTCATCTGGGTGGAATTTCTCCAAACAATTTCTGGAACTTGGAGATCTCATGTGCCTTAGCCTCTCCACCAAATTGCAAGGCTAGAGCACATCTGATGCTATCCAAAATCAACAGAAATCAACACTCCCTCTTAGCGAGGAATGTGCTCTAGCAATGCAACCTGTTGAAGCATCACTCTGTTCTGTAACATCTCCCTCTGCGTTGTTGATGTCTGACATGTTGTCCACCAACCATTGCGTAAATGTTGCATCATTGTCCACCAACTGCTGCGTAAATGCTGCATTTGTACTATTGCTAACCCTGCCACTGTCAACACTACATACATACTCCAAATCCATCTGAAATTATACATCCGTGTTGCTGCTGGCATTGCCACTGCACTGCAAATTGTTTTTGCTACTCCACCAGCAACAGAAAAACATCCCAAATTACTGAACCAACTGTGTTCAGTATGATACTATGTGAATGTTGGACCCTGACTGCTGCTATTCTTTGCACTGACCCTCTGAATCTTCTACGTTGTTGTTGAACTCTGTTTTGCACTGCTGCCAACTTTGCTCTACATTGTCAGTCTCTGGCGCTCCTAGCCACTGCAATTGTCTCTTCGACACTCCTAGGCCCCATCCAACACTAGTCCATCCTGCTACTTCTGATCTGGGCTCTCGTAGCAAGGACTTGACCTGAGAGGTGGGTTCCTCAAGGATCCTTCCCATCTGTAGTTGTTCCGAACTACAACTCTAAATCACCCCATCTCCCTCCTGAAGATGTGACTGCCATCTCTACCAAATGAAATTGTTGAATAACCTCCTCTCATCTCTCTGCAGCACTTGAATGGCCTACGCACTCCTTGCTGGAGCTTGTAGATTTGTCTCTCTCCGTTATTGCTCAACAAGTGAGAATTCAGACTCCTTGGCTAGAAGTCCTCTCAAGAGAAATTCACTCAACCGTGCCCCTTCCTTCTCCTCTGACGTCTTTCTGCCTAGCACAAAAATGACCTACAGAAAAGATTGCGTCCCACTAGCTCTCCTCACGTTAAGGCTTTTGCGCTACTCCCTCTGCCCCGGTAAAAACTCGATCTAGAAGCCCTTCTCTCCGTCAACTCACTCGAAGAGAGACTGCCTCGAAATTTCAGCCCTCCGGCTAGCACTGCGCAAACCCTCTGGGGTTTCAAACTGTTAGGTCCCTATACTACTAGTGTAACCCCTTATTGTTATTAGTACAACCCCCTTATTATATTGTTGTGCCCATGTAGTCCCCATATTGTTATTATTGTGCCCCATAGAAGTCCACTATTGTTATTATTGTGCCCTTACATTATTATTGTTATGTCAACTCTGATTATATTATGACCCATTAGACTCCTATATATAGAAAGGACGTCTTGTCATTTGTATCATCCAAGAATTGTTCATTTGTGTAATGTAAAGGAGGTTGCCCCCTCGAAGAGGCTTGTTTCTAAGGCATTGATCTTTCTTTTCTATCTTTTTCTGCGCTGGTTCCATAACATTTGGTATCAGAGCTTTGGATTCTAGGGTTTCATTGCTCCAAACAGGTCATTGTGGCATTTTCGCTATCAATTTTTTCAGCAATATTTCAGAAGCGAAAAAAAACCATTTCAGAAGAAATCGCGCTGAACCTCGGGTTCGAATTTCAAATCTTGTATCGCTATATTTTCGGAGATATGATCCGAGGAAGTTAGGGTTTGGGCAAGCTCCAGAATTTCATCTAAAACAAGTCATCACAGAATTTTCGCTATACCGTTTTTGCTACAAAGTTTCAGAAGCTAAAAAGAAAACCCATTTGAGAAGAAATCGGTTTGAAACTTGGGTCCGAATTTCAGATCTTGGCTCGCTATATTTTCGGATATATGATCTGAGGAAGTTAGGGTTATTGCAGACTCCTAAATTACATCCTAAATAGTTGACCTTGGGAAAATCGTCATAACTTTCTCTCTACGCATCAAATTGAAATTTTGTAAGTTACAGAAAGAGGACGGACTGTGTTTTGTTTGGGTATAATTTTCAGAACGTAAGGTTAAAATAGTGACATGTGGCATGTCGTACAAGTTCACTCTACTGAACTAGTCTATAATTAGGTCATCGTGGGATATTGAGAATAAATCTTTCTTCGGAAATCCAATTGCAATCAGACTTGCGGAGTTAGAAAGAGGACTCAGAGGACTATTACATGCCGAAATTTCAGAACTTAAAGATCTGAAATTACAGAGTTACAGTCGTTTCAAGATCGAGCTCCTAAAATCAAGAAAAAACGAGATGAGGAAGTTTGATGGCAAGGATCCGGTAAATTGAATACTATAGATGGAGAAATATTTTGATCTACATGGTGTACCACTGTTATAAAAGGTACGTATTGCATCTAAATATTTAGAACCGAATCAATTTTTATGGTATAAAGGGATTTGTTCTCATAAACCACTTCTCACGTGGTTAATTTTTATGGAGGAAATGATAGCACATTATGAGGATACCAAGAGCAACACCTTCTTTAGCCAATTGATAAATCTCAAACAAAAGGGTTCAATGGCAGAGCACATTGAGGACTTTCAAAAATTGAATATAAGGGTAAATGATATTCTAGAGAAGCAAAAGATAAATAGTTTTATCTATGCCATGGAAGCTGATATCAATGGTATGAAAGCATATTGGAAGAAAGGCATGGAAGATTTGAAGAAAGACATGGAAGGTTTGAAGGAAGGTGGGACAAAGCCGCTACAAGAAAGGCCTCCTAATGACGAAAAGGATCAAGAAACATCAAAAGAAGAGGATATACACTGGGAACCAACCCTAGAGAAAGAACAAATGAATCTGACCATATCTTGTATTGTGATAGCAAGAATTACCACTCCTCAAACTCTCAAGATAGAAAGACATATCAAGAAGAAGAAGGTTCGAGCAGTGAAATATCAGGAAGAAAAGTATCGAGAAACATGAAAAGAAAAGGATACTCACCAGGAACCAACCCTAGAGAAAGAAGAAATGAATTCGACCATATCTTGTAATGCATTGGTCGGAATTACCACTCCTCAAACTAGAAAGATAGAAGGACATATCAAGAAGAAAAAGGTAATAGTGTTGATTGATTCGGGTAGTACCTGTTGACCACTACTGGTCAACTACCCATGCAGTCCTCCTCCTTTCTGTTGACAGAGAAGGGTAGCTCCTGAGCGACGTGTCCATGCCAGCCTACAGTCATCGACAGCTTGATCTTTCCTGTTGTAAACCCAGTCTGCATGTTTGAATTGTAAATAATCTAAGCAGATCAGAGTCATGTATGTAAAGTTGCCTAGGTGGACCTAACTTTCTAATGATGATCTGCGTCCCGGGAGGTTTTTAGTCTCACCGATCCATCGATCGGCAGAGTTTTCCTTCAAACCCGACCCCAAAGCCGGGATGCATTTTGTTATTAGGACTTTAGGAGAATCCTAGCGTGTTAATCTGCTAGATTATAGTTGTGTCGCAGTACTGGGGGGTTTATGAGGGTCTATGTTAAAGTGGGTTCGTCCCCTTAAGATGTAAATTGTAAAAGTCATGATGAAATGTGTCTTGAGGGTTGAGAAATGTTTAAATCCCCTCATGAGTCCTAGGTCCTAGGTCCTAGGGGATGTTTCCAACGGTTTAGTTCAAATGATCCATTTAGAAAATAAATAAAATATTAAAATAAAAAAAAAATATAATAAAAAATAAAAATAATAAATAATAAAAATAATAAATAATAAATAATAAAAAATTCATAAAACAAAGCAAAAACCCTAAATGATAAAATAATAATATTTTTTGTGAACACATGCAAAATATCTTTTTAAATAAAATCGACGGATGAGATCAAGAGATGTCTTGATCCTCATCAACGGTCGAGATCAGTTCTACATGGATCACCCAAAACTAGCCGTTGGGATCATTTCCTTTATATAGGGTCTTAAGGGGTCGTTTTACAGGTTTATCTGATCTGTGAGTCTGTACTGAAAGCTCTCTTGTAAACTGATTTCTGATTAATAAAAAGACTTTGGGGTTCAAATTGGCTGGTGTTACTCTCTGGAATTGCTGTGAGATGTTTGCTTTTCTGCATATTTCAGTTTTCAACGGTTAAAATAGCTGTTTTTCTAGAGCATTGTGAGTACAGGTATCTTGCTCACGTGCTAGGGTTTGAATGTTGTAGGGTTTCTGGAATAATGGCAGGTATCTCCATTATTTCTTGAAGTCTAGCAGCATTTCTTGCCCTCTTTGCTGATGTTTGCTTGAGGTGCGCAGGAAACCTTTAGCTGAAGGGTATTTGTGGGCGTTTGGGGAAGTTCTGGGCTGAACCAGCCGACTCCCACAGGCTGTTCTTTGCAGAGCCCAGCTGATTGTGCCCTGGGTTAATTATTTAAAGTCCATTTTCTTTTTTACATGAGAGATTTTTCTTTATTTTCACAGTAAAGTTCAAATTTATGACATATTGAAAATGTTACTGCAATCATGGTTAAATCTGGCTATCTTAGAGCTGTAAAATTTTGATTTTAGGTGAATTTTCAAGGGTTTTACTGCAAAATTTTGTGTATGTCCGCCAGATTTCGTTTTCATCTTTGCAGATTACAGGTGTATCTGATCTAGGAATTTTTCAAGGTTGCTGGAGCGGGAAGAAATTCAAAATTTTGTACTGGGTTCAAAGCATTATCATAGTTCTGCCCCTCAGCCTACAGCCGTCATCAGAGCTGGGAATCTAATAATGCCTTTAGCACAAACAAACACTGTCAAATCTGGGTGAGATATCTGCAAACTGACGTAATCTCTCAATCGATTTCATAAGGTACGCTTTCAGTTCACTTGCAAACCAGTTCTTGTTGGAATGTCAGCGTAAAATCGTCTTGACCTGAGTTCTGTATGGCAAAGCATAATCCCAGACGCTGCTCATCATTCTGACTGCTCTTTTTCTGCGTGTATGCATTTACGATTTTGTGCTCAGGAAGATTGCTTATGCAGCTGCGTTGAATCTATTATTCACTGCCGTCGTTTTTCCACAAGTCGTTTTTGTTTGCCAGGCGGTGTTAGCCTTCACGTTTCTTCTGTATTTTCGCACAGAAAAGGGATAAACGTTAACCATTTTTTCGACTTCTTGCATCTAATCCCATCACCGCATCACGTATTTGGCTTTATTGCATTTTTCTTTCAAAGCCAGGGTCACGTTCTCGTTTTTTTGGGGCATCTTTTTGTTTGTTTACTCCTTGCACTGCGATTGCTGGCCTTGCCATCACGTTTCTATTTTTCCTGCCCAGATTGCTGTTGCGTGAAGCCTTCAGCGTATCTCTTTTTTGGCGTTGGAGCAGAGTACGATTCCCGTTTCCATGTGCTGGCTGTAGCTCCCCTTGCAGATTTCGTTTGACAGGGATTCAGTGCAACCCGTTTTTTGTTGAGAACGAATTCTGAAATCAAACCGCAATGCACATTTCCAGTTTCATATGATTTCACGGTTTTAGCTTGCGGCTGTGGCATTTGATTTTTTTTGTCCTCATTACTGGATCTCGTCCGCAGCTTTGGTTGTGGTTTTGAATGCGTTTGATTGGCTCCCGTCCGCGTTTTCCTCCGTCAAGCTCATTGCTCAGCGTTCGATCTGCTGTCGAATACGTTCGATCTGCTGCCATTAGCGTAGTCTTAGGGTTAGCGTGTTTTAAATTTATGCATACGTGACCATTGCTTTAATTTTCGATTTGTTTGCCATATCGATTGTTAGATTTAGGATACCACTTTATATTTTTCTTTAGGTTTGATTAAAGTTTTGTTATGACATAAGTTTAAAAAATAAAAAAATAAAAGGTAAAGGAGGGGTTTCGTTTCACATTTTTAGTTTCTTTTCTTTACTTAGTTTAAGATCTTAATTAGATTTTTTTAATTAGATTTTATTTTTTTATATGTTTTAGACTTTAGATTTATTCTAGGTTTCCATAGAGTTTAGAGTTAGATGATCTTTTAGTTTTAGATCTTAACATTTATTTGTTTTTTTTTTTAGATTTTAATTATTTTTTAGTTTTTAGATGTAAATTTAGTTTTATTTCATAATCATAAAAAAAAAAAAAAGAGGGATTTTAATTTTTTTAGGAATTAGGTTTTAGGGATTTTAGATTTTTAGATTTGATTTCTATATTTTTATTTAAAAAAAAAAAAAAAAAAATTAGTTTTCTTTTGTTAGATTAGATTTTAATTAGATTTCTAGATTTTAGTTTTACTTTTGTTTAAAAAAAAAAAAAAAAAAATAATTTGGAAAATTGTTTTTTGCCAGTTCAGTTTTTTTTTCATTTATGCTGTATCTTTCACGCTGAGATCTGAGCAAAGCAAGTATCTGGTTTCTCTGTTCTCCAAAGCAATTTATTTCTCTTAGTGCCGGATATCGTTATTCGAGGAGCTTTGAGGTTTTCACTGGATATTTGAAGCATCGTTCTGATCATTGGTTGATAGGTGATTGCTGCTTATGATTTATGCTCTTATATCACCTAGAAAGTAATCATTTAGGCACCAAATCTAACAAGGCACTGGTCTATCAAAATCAATAAAGCCTTTTTAGTGCATCTCGTCTCCCGGCCCAACTGTTTGGCAGTTGGCCTTCATCTTTCCTCAGGGTCTACCCCCCTTAGCCGTGGGAGACAGGCTTAAACGGAGGGACCGGGGATCAGAGTGACAGCCCCGGTCTGAGCGTTGTCGTGTCAATCTGCGCGACAACATTTTTTGGCGCCGTTGCCGGAGAAAGAGTTTTTCTGTCCTTGGTCCTCGTTTTTCAAGCTTTTCCGTGCTTAGCTTCTTGTTCAGGTGGCGACTCCACTTCCTATATTATCTGCAAGAGTGTACACTAGAAGACATCCGAGCAGTCTGTGCAATCCTACTCCTGATCCTGAAAAGGTTTATAGGGTGCGATCACACAAACTCGCTTCTCGTACACTTCTTGGAAATCTTGGACAAGAAGCCCTCTCCGATATTCATTTGCTCTTTAAAGGTCAAGTTAAGCGCAGCACCATGAGTCTGTTTGCCCCTTGTGATTTTTCTAACATTCCTGGAGCCCCCAATGATATTCCATCTGTTGGGATAGACAAATTGCCTAGCTTTCATGGAGATAATGCCATTACTGTTAACTCCCATCTGCGAGATTTCAACATATGGATGGCTAAGTATGCTAGATCTCCTGATTTTGATCATGAAGATGTCAGGATGACCCTTTTTGTCTTGACTTTAGGAGGTGATGCTCATGACTGGTATACAGAAAAACCTCCTAATACTTTTGACTCTCTACAATCACTCATTAATGCATTTAGAGAAAAATTTGGAGATAAGAGAGAAGGAAGACATCTTGTAAGAGCTCTTACTCTGATGAAAAAGAGAGAAGACGAAACTGTTGAAGAATTTAATAGAAGGTTTAATGGTATTATTAGAGAATTGCCTCAAGACTATAAACCTTCAGATAAAACTCTCCAAGATTTTTATATTGACGCCTTTGGTCCTGAGCCATCTTACGAGTTAAGGCGTGCTAAACTTACTGATTATCGAGATAGCCAAGCCTTAGTTGTAGAACTTGAAAAGGACAAGGCAGCTTCTGGGAAGTCTGAAATCCCAGGTTTTGATAGGGCTGCTACAAAACTAAAGGAACCTAAGGGAAAAGCAGTCCAAGAGCCTGAAAATGAACTTGTTCTTAAATTGCTTCAAAAAATTGAAACTATGGAAATCAACCATAATAAGGAGATAAACACTTTGCAGAATAGGTTAATTCAAATGGAAAGAGCGCAACCGCAAAATTTTCAGCCTCGAAATAATAATAACAGAAATAGTAACTGGCAAAGAAAGGGTCAATCTAGTGAGCAGAGGCCCCCTAATCCGCTTACCAATCTGGTGGATGATGCTCCTCCTTACTGTCGTGCTTGTGCTGATTTTCACGAAGAATCCTCTTGTCCCATTATCAGAAGACTTTTCGATAATGGAATGATTGGGACAGGTGAGCAAATAAACGTGGTAGGGAGCAAGTTTCCTTTGCCCATGAATGATTGGATAGAGGTTAAGGAAAGGAGCTATGATGTTGTGAATCCTCAATCTGCTTTTAGTATAAATAACCTTGAAGACGAAGATGACATTTTGGCTAGGTTATATGGTGAGAAACCTTCTCCTGAGAAAATTCTGGAAATTGCTAGAGATAAGGGTTTGACATATCAGAGAAAGGATAAGGATCAGCGCGGGAATCAAATTCCCCCTCGAACTTTAGACCCTGGTGTGAATTCTGGAATAGATGTCGATTTGGGGAGTTGGTTTAATAATGCTAAAATCTGGGTTCCCGTGTCTGAGATCGCTAAGATCCCTTCCCAAAGGGACAAATTACTAAAAGCAATTCAGGGTCCTCAAGTCAACGCTTCTCAACAGAAGATTCGTGAGGTTGACTATCATGACGCTCCTATTTATCTGCAAAGCGTAGATGCTGATAACAAGGATCATCAACCCTTCTTTATCACGTTGTTAGTCAATGGGTATAAATTGAATAACTGCATGCTGGATTCTAGTGCATCTGCTTGTGTTATGACCAAAAGGGTTATGGAACAGCTTAACTTAAGAGTTTCCAGACCTTACTATAATATATGTGCCATGGATTCTAAGAAAATCGAAGTTCATGGTTTAATCAAGGATTTGCAAGTTCACCTTTCGGTTTACCCAGACATCATGGTTGTTATGGATATTGTTGTCGTTGATGTACCTGATGCTTGGGGTATGCTGTTATCCAGAAAGTGGGCCTCTGATCTAGGGGGAAGCATTCAGATGAATTGGTCATATGCTATGATTCCTTCTCCTAGCGGTGACGGTTTCGTTAGACTAAATAGAGAGCCTGAGAGGAAATTTCATGTTGAAAATCCTAAAAAGCCTCATAACGAAATAATTAAAGAAAAATCTGACATCGGGAACTATGCTATCATGTCCAATTTCATAATTCCTCCCGATGATGAGATTAAAGATCTTAAGGATGAAGTCTGGTATATGTATTTTGATGGTGCGTCCTCTAGTCATGGTAAAGGTGCGGGAGTTGTGCTTAAATCTCCCCTTGGTCACGTATTCAAGTTTGCCTATCGTTTAGAATTTGAAGCAACCAACAATGTCGCTGAGTATGAAGCCATATTGTTGGGCCTTGAACTGGCCAAAGCCTTGAAGATTAAGTTGCTTAGCATAAAGGGGGATTCCGATCTGGTTATCATGCAGCTTAAGAACAAATTCACGTGTAGAAATCAGAGATTAAGAAACTATCGAAATGCTGTGTGGGATACTATGGAGCACTTCGATGCCCTCAACCTTGAAGCAATTCCTAGAGGTCTAAATAGTTTGGCAGATGAGCTGGCCGTAGCTGCTACCACTTTCCAGTTGTCTGACGAGTTAATTAACGATAAAATTAAAATGGAAATAATATTCAGACCATCTGTTCCAGACAGCTCAGAGCATTGGCAAGTTTTTAATGATGAAAAACAAGTCGTTCGTTTTCTCAATCGTTTGGATGAGTTTGAGGATTTCCGGATAGTTTCTGGCGAGGATGGCTCTTTAGATCATGGACATATCATAAACCCTACTCCCAGAAATGTAGTTGCCTTAGAGCAACATTTTGATCGGCATGATGCCACGAAGCTGAGAGAAGAAGACAGGTTGGACCCAGGCGAGTACCTTGAAGTTAACATTGGTACTTTTGAAAATCCGAAAATGGTTAAAATCGGTAAAGGTACTAGTCTGGAGGAAAGGAAAAAGTTAATTGATTTACTTCGTGAATATCGAGATGTTTTGGCTTTTTCCTATGATGAGTTGAAGGGCTATAGGGAAGATATTATGGAGCATACTATTCCCTTAAAAGACGAAAATGCTAAACCTTTTCGGCAGAAACTTAGGCAGATTAATCCTAAGTTAGCCCCCCTGGTCCAAAAAGAGCTTGCGAAGATGCTTGCAGCAGGAATCATCGCTCAAACTAGGCATTCGACATGGTGTTCGAATTTGGTGATTGTCAGGAAGAAGAATGGTACAATAAGACTTTGTGTCGATTTTAGAAACCTTAATCTAGCGTGCAAAAAGGATAATTACCCTTTGCCAAAAATGGAAACTTTGTTGCAAAGAGTAACTGGGTCTGGAATGATGTCATTGCTAGATGGTTTTTCTGGGTATAATCAAGTTTGGGTTAAAAAGGAAGATCGACACAAGACCACGTTCACAACACCATGGGGCACTTTTGAATACATCAGAATGCCATTTGGGTTAACAAACGCTGGAGCTACTTTCCAGAGGGCCATGGACTATGCCTTCAAAGGGTTAATCGGGAAAATTATCGAAATATACCAAGATGATCTTACTGTTTTCTCTAAAGATGGTATCACCCATATAGATCATCTTAGGAAAGTTTTCGATAGATGCAGAGAATATGGAATCTCTTTGAATCCGGCTAAATCTGTCTTTGGGGTAACTGAAGGGAAACTTCTGGGTCATATCATTTCTAAGGAAGGAGTCAAGGTCGATCCTGAACGTGTTGAAGCAATTCAAAAGATTCCTCTCCCGCATAACCTCAAGTCCCTTCAGTCTTTCCTTGGAAAGATAAATTTTATTAGAAGATTTATCCCGAATTATGCGGAAATAGCTAAGCCCATTCAAAGTCTTCTGAAGAAGGATGTGAAATTTGTCTGGCAAGAAGAGGGCAAAAGGGCTTTCCAAGAAATCAAGTCTGCTATCGCGAAGGCTCCTGTCCTTGTTAGTCCTGATTACTCCAAGGATTTCATGATTTTTTCTTTCGCTTCTGAAGATACCATCGCCGGTGTTTTGCTTCAAAAGAATAGAGAGGGTCACGAGCAGCCTATTGCTTTCATGAGTAGAGCACTTCAAAACTCTGAGTTGAAGTACAATACCATGGAGAAGCAAGCCTATGCCCTGGTCAAGTCTCTCAAGCATTTTAAAACTTATGTGGGTTATTCTAAGATCATTGCTTTCGTCCCACATTCTGCTATTAAGGACATATTAACTCAAACTGATTGCTTAGGGACTCGTGCTAGGTGGGTTACTAAGATACAGGAGTATGATTTAGAAATTAGACCCACCAAGCTGATCAAAGGCCAAGGATTAGCTCAAATGTTAACTGAAAGTAATGAAAAGACTCTTGGTTTGTTCTTCCTTGACGATCTTTCTTCACCAGAATTAAGAAGGTTAGCTGAGCATGAATGGTATCAGGACATAGTTTACTACTTAACAAATCTTGCATGTCCTAACCACTTAGTCGCTCATAGAAGAAGGGCTCTTAGACTAAAAGCCACTAAGTACTGCCTTATGAAGGATGGCCTTGGATGGAGAAATCCAGAGGGCATAGTGCTTAGGTGTGTTGACGATGTTGAGTCCAAAAGATTAATCTCCGAATTTCATTCAGGATTTTGTGGTGGTCATTATGCCGCTAGAACTACTGCCCACAAAATCCTGAGAGCTGGCTATTATTGGCCTTCGATTTTTTCTGATGTGCACAAGTTTGTTAGATCGTGTCAAGCCTGTCAACTGTTCACTGGGAAACAGAAGCTTGCTGCCCTTCCTCTACAGCCTGTTATTGTAGAGGCACCTTTTCAGCATTGGGGTCTGGACTTCATAGGCAAGTTCCATGAAAATTCTAGCAATGGCTACTCTTGGATTTTGACTGCTACTGATTACTTCACTAAATGGGTAGAAGCCATTCCTGCTAAGAATGCCACTGAAAGGGTGATTATGGATTTCATTGAGAATAACATCATTACTAGATTTGGTGTCCCCGCTAAAATCACTACGGACAATGCCAAGGCTTTTAGTTCTTCAGAGTTTACATCTTTCTGTTTCAAATATGGCATCGTCTTATCTCATTCATCGAATTACTATCCTCAGGGTAATGGTTTGGCTGAATCAAGTAATAAAAATCTCATAACCATTATCAAGAAAATAGTAGGAGATAACAAGAAGTCTTGGGACAGCAAAATCAAGTATGCTTTGTGGGCAGACAGAATTACTAAGAAGAAATCTACTGGTAAATCTCCCTTTGAATTGGTTTATGGCTTGGATGTTACCTTACCTGTGCACCTAAAATTACCAGCCTATCAGCTTCTCCAAAATTTTTCCACTGATAAAGATGTTGTTCAGAATAGGATAGATCAGATTGTGGAATTAGATGAGACTCGTCGGACAGCTTTTGAAACTATATGTAAAAATCAATCTAATATTAAGAAAAGCTTTGATAAATGCTCTAGATCTAGATCTTTGCAGGTTGGAGATATGGTTTTACTTTGGGATCGCAAAAATGAAAAACCAGGAAAGCATAAAAAGTTTGACAGCTTGTGGCTGGGACCGTACATCATTAGAGACATAGCTGGACCAAACTCATTCCACTTGAGCAGATTGGATGGTGAACCACTTCATCTACCAGCGAACGGCCAAATGCTCAAGCTGTTCTTCAGAGATGATATCTGATGCCATGGGGCATCTTTTGTATTGTATTTCTATCCCTACTCCTTGTTTTTTTCAGCATTTCATTTCTGTTTTTAGGATTAGATTTACTTTTCATGTTATTAGTTAGTCAATAAATGAAGAGCTTTTATCTTTCCTGTACTTAATGCATATGATGATTTGGGAATGGACGCTACTTATTTTTATTTGTGTGTTGTATGGATGCAGATTCTGGATTCTCACATTCCTGCCAGTGCAGCAACGTGTCCCCAAGTAGAGCCAGATGTTGACCACTACTGGTCAACTACCCATGCAGTCCTCCTCCTTTCTGTTGACAGAGAAGGGTAGCTCCTGAGCGACGTGTCCATGCCAGCCTACAGTCATCGACAGCTTGATCTTTCCTGTTGTAAACCCAGTCTGCATGTTTGAATTGTAAATAATCTAAGCAGATCAGAGTCATGTATGTAAAGTTGCCTAGGTGGACCTAACTTTCTAATGATGATCTGCGTCCCGGGAGGTTTTTAGTCTCACCGATCCATCGATCGGCAGAGTTTTCCTTCAAACCCGACCCCAAAGCCGGGATGCATTTTGTTATTAGGACTTTAGGAGAATCCTAGCGTGTTAATCTGCTAGATTATAGTTGTGTCACAGTACTGGGGGGTTTATGAGGGTCTATGTTAAAGTGGGTTCGTCCCCTTAAGATGTAAATTGTAAAAGTCATGATGAAATGTGTCTTGAGGGTTGAGAAATGTTTAAATCCCCTCATGAGTCCTAGGTCCTAGGTCCTAGGAGATGTTTCCAACGGTTTAGTTCAAATGATCCATTTAGAAAATAAATAAAATACTAAAATAAAAAAAAATAAATAATAAAAAATAAAAATAAAAAATAATAAAAATAAAAAATAAAAAATAATAAAAAATTCATAAAACAAAGCAAAAACCCTAAATGATAAAATAATAATATTTTTTGTGAACACATGCAAAATATCTTTTTAAATAAAATCGACGGATGAGATCAAGAGATGTCTTGATCCTCATCAACGGTCGAGATCAGTTCTACATGGATCACCCAAAACTAGCCGTTGGGATCATTTCCTTTATATAGGGTCTTAGGGGGTCGTTTTACAGGTTTATCTGATCTGTGAGTCTGTACTGAAAGCTCTCTTGTAAACTGATTTCTGATTAATAAAAAGACTTTGGGGTTCAAATTGGCTGGTGTTACTCTCTGGAATTGCTGTGAGATGTTTGCTTTTCTGCATATTTCAGTTTTCAACGGTTAAAATAGTTGTTTTTCTAGAGCATTGTGAGTACAGGTATCTTGCTCACGTGCTAGGGTTTGAATGTTGTAGGGTTTCTGGAATAATGGCAGGTATCTCCATTATTTCTTGAAGTCTAGCAGCATTTCTTGCCCTCTTTGCTGATGTTTGCTTGAGGTGCGCAGGAAACCTTTAGCTGAAGGGTATTTGTGGGCGTTTGGGGAAGTTCTGGGCTGAACCAGCCGACTCCCACAGGCTGTTCTTTGCAGAGCCCAGCTGATTGTGCCCTGGGTTAATTATTTAAAGTCCATTTTCTTTTTTACATGAGAGATTTTTCTTTATTTTCACAGTAAAGTTCAAATTTATGACATATTGAAAATGTTACTGCAATCATGGTTAAATCTGGCTATCTTAGAGCTGTAAAATTTTGATTTTAGGTGAATTTTCAAGGGTTTTACTGCAAAATTTTGTGTATGTCCGCCAGATTTCGTGTTCATCTTTGCAGATTACAGGTGTATCTGATCTAGGAATTTTTCAAGGTTGCTGGAGCGGGTAGAAATTCAAAATTTTGTACTGGGTTCAAAGCATTATCATAGTTCTGCCCCTCAGCCTACAGCCGTCATCAGAGCTGGGAATCTAATAATGCCTTTAGCACAAACGAACACTGTCAAATCTGGGTGAGATATCTGCAAACTGACGTAATCTCTCAATCGATTTCATAAGGTACGCTTTCAGTTCACTTGCAAACCAGTTCTTGTTGGAACGTCAGCGTAAAATCGTCTTGACCTGAGTTCTGTATGGCAAAGCATAATCCTAGACGCTGCTCATCATTTTGATTGCTCTTTTTCTGCATGTATGCATTTACGATTTTGTGCTCAGGAATATTTGCGTACACAGCTGTGCTGAATCTATTATTCACTGCCGTCGTTTCTCCACAAGTCGTTTTTGTTTGCCAGGCGGTGTTAGTTCACGTTTCTTCTGTATTCTCGCACAGAAAACGGATAAACGTTAATCATTTCTTCGATTTCTTGCATCTAATCCCATCACTGTATCACGTATTTGGCTTTATTGCATTTTTCTTTCAAAGCCAGGGTCACGTTCTCGTTTTTTTGGGGCATCTTTTTGTTTGTTTACTCCTTGCACTGCGATTGCTGGCCTTGCCATCACGTTTCTATTTTTCCTGCCCAGATTGCTGTTGCGTGAAAGCTTTCAGCGTATCTCTTTTCTGGCGTTGGAGCAGAGTATGATTCCCGTTTCCATGTGCTAGCTTTAGCTCCCCTTGCGGATTTCGTTTGACAGGGATTCAGTGCAACCCGTTTTTTGTTGAGAACGAATTCTGAAATCAAACCGCATTTGCACATTTCCAGATTTCACGGTTTTAGCTTGCGGCTGTGGCATTTGATTTTTTTTTCTCTTGTCCTCATTACTGGATCTCGTCCGCAGCTTTGGTTGTGGTTTTGAATGCGTTTGATTGGCTCCCGTCCGCGTTTTCCTCCGTCAAGCTCATTGCTCAGCGTTCGATCTGCTGTCGAATACGTTCGATCTGCTGCCATTAGCGTAGTCTTAGGGTTAGCGTGTTTTAAATTTATGCATACGTGACCATTGCTTTAATTTTCGATTTGTTTGCCATATCGATTGTTAGATTTAGGATACCACTTTATATTTTTCTTTAGGTTTGATTAAAGTTTTGTTATGACATAAGTTTAAAAAAAATAAAATAAAATAAAATAAAAGGTAAAGGAGGGGTTTCGTTTCACATTTTTAGTTTCTTTTCTTTACTTAGTTTAAGATCTTAATTAGATTTTTTTAATTAGATTTTATTTTTTTATATGTTTTAGACTTTAGATTTATTCTAGGTTTCCATAGAGTTTAGAGTTAGATGATCTTTTAGTTTTAGATCTTAACATTTATTTGTTTTTTTTTTTAGATTTTAATTATTTTTTAGTTTTTAGATGTAAATTTAGTTTTATTTCATAATCATAAAAAAAAAAAAAGAGGGATTTTAATTTTTTTAGGAATTAGGTTTTAGGGATTTTAGATTTTTAGATTTGATTTCTATATTTTTATTTAAAAAAAAAAAAAAAAAAAAATTAGTTTTCTTTTGTTAGATTAGATTTTAATTAGATTTCTAGATTTTAGTTTTACTTTTGTTTAAAAAAAAAAAAAAAAAAATTTGGAAAATTGTTTTTTGCCAGTTCAGTTTTTTTTCATTTATGCTGTATCTTTCACGCTGAGATCTGAGCAAAGCAAGTATCTGGTTTCTCTGTTCTCCAAAGCAATTTATTTCTCTTAGTGTCGGATATCGTTATTCGAGGAGCTTTGAGGTTTTCACTGGATATTTGAAGCATCGTTCTGATCATTGGTTGATAGGTGATTGCTGCTTATGATTTATGCTCTTATATCACCTAGAAAGTAATCATTTAGGCACCAAATCTAACAAGGCACTGGTCTATCAAAATCAATAAAGCCTTTTTAGTGCATCTCGTCTCCCGGCCCAACTGTTTGGCAGTTGGCCTTCATCTTTCCTCAGGGTCTACCCCCCTTAGCCGTGGGAGACAGGCTTAAACGGAGGGACCGGGGATCAGAGTGACAGCCCCCGGTCTGAGCGTTGTCGTGTCAATCTGCGCGACAACAGTACCCATAATTTTATTAATTGTAAGATAGCCAAGGAATTGAATTGCTTCCTATATCCAGCACCAGAGTGTCAAGTGACGGTTGTAAGTGGAGGAACCATAAATTTCTCTGGAAAGTGCCATAATATCAAGATATCCATGGGAGAATATGTATTGAATAGCCCAATGCTTTCTGTTTCAATGGGTGATACTGATGTTGTACTAGGAGTCCAATGGCTACAATCCTTGGGTACAATAGCTTTTAATTTTCAAGAACTTTACATGAAATTTTCTTCGAAAGGAAAGTAAGTTGAATTAAGGGGTATCACAGGGAAACCAGGAAAGTTAATCAACTCTAACAGAATGACAAAGCTTCTAAAGAAAGAACAACGAGGCGTAATTGCACAATTATGTTCGATAATGGTTCCCACATCGAAATCATCTATTTCTCCAGATCTCCAAAAAGTCTTGGACAATCATTCCAAGGTATTTGAAACTCCCAAAGGTATCCCACGTATTCGTGATCATGATCATGCTATTCATTTTATTCCAGGAAGTGTTCCTCCAAACATCAGGCCTTATAGATATCCATATGCCCAAAGGAGTGAAATTGAATTGCAGAGGTTGGCATAATTATCCAACCAAATTTGATAAACAAACCAAGGGATGAATGGAATAATGGCAAAGCAAGGTGGGAACTCATTCAAAAGTTGCTGAAGATCCCAGTTCCAACAATATTGCCAAAACTTGACAAGGAAGGAAAAATCATATTGGAACCTGAAGCATTCACAAAACCGAGAAGTCAACAGCTACGAAATCGATCAATTTCAGAGCATCTCATCAAGTGAAAGAACTTACCCGCTAAAGATTCCACATGGAAGGATGAGAATATTATACAAAAGCATCAAGAACTACTCAAGCATTGAGGACAACACTTTTTGAAGGAGAGGGGCATGTTAGGTCCCTATACTACTAATGTAACCCCTTACTGTTATTAGTACAACCCCCTTATTATATTGTTGTGCCCATGTAGTCCCCATATTGTTATTATTGTGCCCCATAGAAGCCCACTACTGTTATTATTGTGCCCTTACATTATTATTGTTATGTCAGCTCTGATTATATTATGACCCATTAGACTCCTATATATAGAAAGGAGTTCTTGTCATTTGTATCATCCAAGCATTGTTCATTTGTGTAATGTAAAGGAGGTTGCCCCCTCGAAGAGGCTTGTTTCTAAGGCGTTGATCTTTCTTTTCTATCTTTTTCTAAGTTGGTTCCATAACAAGAACTGCTGCCTCCTGCAACTTTCTGATCTCCCTCTTCTGCTCAACACTAGGTTCTCTGGCACTGCTCTCCTTGTTCCACCTGCAGCTCTGATACCATGTGAAAATTCGAGAATCCCACCCAAATCTACTTACTGCAACAACTGATTAAACTTCTCCTATTTGTTAATGACTGAAACAAATTATCCACTTCTTCCTACAGCAAATATCGAAGCTAATACAACTGCAGCCTTCACTTAATTAATTAATTTGCCCAAAACAAGAACAGAATAATAGAGAAAGAACCACACAAGTGACACCGTATTTTTTGGACAAATGTCCTCAGAAAAACCTAATGTGGGAAAATCGGTGCAGCAACTCTGAGGGTTTTATATTATTATGCATTAGTTTTTTAATACAACTCTGGATGCCCTTCCGGACATCCAGTTACAAAGAAAATAAACTGGCAGAAAAAGTTAGTGAGATTACCCTCACTCTACCTGACAATTCCCGGTTGTTTCGGTAGCTAAACCAATTGTCCCCGGCTATCTCTGCGTTGGCCCTGCATAGGCCCTATGTCAGCCTCAACAGGCTCTACGTCATCCCAACTGGGAAATGTCTGCCCTTTGGAGCAGTTTCCAGCCCTCCCGGCTCAGAAACTTCACCTCCCCATCAGATTTCGAATTTCTGCACTGGAAGACTGCGTGAGCCCTTCTGGCTTTGCGTCAACTCTACGTGGGCCCTTCTGGCCCAACGTGAACCCCTCTTAGGTCTGCGCTGCCTCCTAGTGTTTCTTTGCTTATCTGTTGCTGAACCTAGGTCCTAGAGAAGATACTCCAACCCAACTATCCCTGCCCCTCACTACAAAAGCTCACTATCCAAATTCTCCCGGCAACTGCTCTACTTTAGAAAATCGAACTTCTGAACTTTCTGTGTGTCTTCCAAATGACCCTCAAGCTTCCTTAAATAATCTCCTCGTTGAAATTCAACAACCCAGATTAGAATCTAATTAATGGCTAAGATCATTTATGCTTGATCCTCGTCTTCTTCTAGAAGTTGCAGCCATAGTTTATATTAATACACTTTAACTATTTTATTTTCCTAAGTTTAGACTTAGGGTCCCATTGAAAATAATTAATTATTTTAATACAATTGTTTCTAGGTGGAATTTCCCAAAACGATTTCTGAGTTCTTTGGAATACATGTGCTTAAGCCTCCCTGCAAAATTTGAGACTTAGAGCATATTCAATGCTACCAGAAATCAACACTTTTGGCTAGTTTCCCACAGTTGGGCCAAGATCATCCTGCGATACCATTGTAGTGTTTCAAACTTAAATAAATAGTGATATGCAAAACAAAATCGATTTGTGACACAAGAAATAAAAACAATCAGCAAATGCTTATTAAAACTCCATAAGTGAGAACCAGCTGAGCCATTTTATTAATGAAATGGAGCAAACACAATAATATGGAGAAATGCACCTAGGCTTGCCTCAAGGGAAATCTTGACAGGACCCAGGGGATAAAACAATAATCTCGAAGCTGGAAATGACTGCTCCTCTAATGCTCTGTGTTGTCCCCAGAAACTACACTGTTGGCTAGAAAGAAACTGAAAGAAACCCCATCTCTGGTGCTCAGAAAACGTTGAAACTTTATATCTGGGATCCTTGTCAAAAACCCAGAAAGGGTTTGCACTAAATCCAACCTCCCAAATTCAGCCTCCAATATGCCCTACGCAATCCCGAGCAATTTTGCACTGTCTGCTGCAAAGATACGGCTGAATACCCCACCTCCGATGCTCAAAAAATTATGAAACTTTATATCTTGGATCCTTGCCGAAAACCTAGAAAAACCTAGAAATGGTTTGGCTGGATTTTGAACTTTCAAAATCGACCTCCAATATGCCCCACGCCCTCCAAGCTACTCCAAAAAACGGCCTACAATAAACCCCAACGAAATCCTCCTCCAATCTCATGAAAATGCAGCAATCACTTCTCCAAATATTTCCCTTAACCTCCACGGTAAAGTTCAACCTCAAAGACTGATACTCTACCCTCCACGTGAACACCCAGTGTTGCCTCTGCGCTAGCCCAAGAAGTGCGAAAATCACCCTGCGAAGTAGCACACTCCTCCAGCTCCAAAATATTCTCCCAAATGCCAACAATCCTCCTATGCCTTCTCTCCGAAAAATCATTCACCCAAACTCCTCTGCAAGAAGCCACAAGCAAACTCGGCCTCCTCTTCACTACGTCCTCTGGTAATATGCACCACCTGGAGATGGATGCAATCGCTAGGAATCACACTGAGATCCTCCTCCTGAAGAAATGAAAGAAAACCTTCATAGGGTGGCACTCGAAGTCCCCCGAAGAAAGGGTGAGCTTTTCGCTTGAAGAACTCATGTTGAACAACAAGTGACTCGGCTAAGCAGCTCGAGCAACCAAAGAAAAATCGATATTACCAAAATGATCATTGAAATGAGGAGATCTGCCTTCCTTATATAGATTTTGTGGAGCACTTTTCCCTCCAATTTTACCTCCATCATGGGTCATCACTTAACCACATCCATGCAAATCGAACTAGGGAGTGCGTATTTCCCTAGTGTGGGTGGTCCCCATGTGTAATTTAATCACAACAAAATAACTTCTCCTAGGTCTAATCTCCTAATAAAAATAGAATGAGCCCTACTATCTCCAAAATTGGCCCCAAAAATGCAATAATTAGTCTTGTTCCAAATTAATTTAGGAAGGGACATGAGACTTTTCCGACCTACTAAACTACTTGCCCAATCTGCATCTGTGAATCCGCTCAATCTAACATCATCTCCTCGGGTGTATTTCAACCCCTACCCGACTGTTGCACGCACATATCTAAGAATGTGCCTAGCTGCTGCCCAATGTACCCTTTTCAGTTCCACCATGAACTGACTAAGGGTTTTGACAGGGAAAAAAATGTTTGGCCTAGTGTTGACCATATACATGAACGACCCAATGCATTGTCTATACAAGGTGAGGTCCACTTGTCTCCTGATGCATCTATTTTCTTCTAGTTGGTGATCATAGGCAGAGCCATGGGCCAGCAATCTTGCATTCTGAATCTCTTCAGAATCTCTATAGCATATCTTCCTTGCCCAAGGAAGATCTCCCCATTCTTCTGCCAAACTTCCAACCGTAGAAAATAATGCATCAACCCCATATCCTTCATGTTGAATTCTGCTTCAAGATTCTTCTTGCAGTCCTTTATGAGCCTAGATGACCCTGTTAGAAATAAGTCATCCAGATATAATACCAGAATAAGTGACTCATTCTCCACCATTAGATAGTAGAGATTGGGATCAACATCACTCTTGATGAATCCCAACTTTTGCAAGTAACTATCAATTCGACCATATCATGCTCTGGGTGCCTGCTTGAGCCCATACAGGGATTTCTTTAACCTGCATACATGAGTTCTCCTTTCATGAGTCTCTAATCCTTCATGTTGTTCTATATACACCTCTTCTTCTATCACCTCGTTTAAGAATGTTGTCTTGACATCCATCTGGTGAATCTCCCATCCCATTTGAGCTATTAGGGATATAACAAATATAATAGAGGTATATCTAGCTACTGGGGCGAAGGTCTCCTCATAGTCTATTCCTTCCTTTTGTGAGTACCCATTTGCCACAAGCCTCGCCTTGTACTTCTCTATACTGCCATCTACAACACACTTAATCTTGTAGATCCACCTTGATCCTACAACTGATCTATCCTCTAGTCTAGGTACCACTTCCCAGACATCATTCGTCATGGTAGAACTATACTCTTCTACCATGGCATCCACCCAAACTTGGTGTTGTACGACATCTCGAAAACTGGAGGATTCTTCAGCCTATGCTACCAAGGCTCCAACAAGCTCCTCTATGTCCCTCAGGGTCTGTCGTACTTCCCTGTTGGTTCTACCACTAGTGGTGGGAGGCTCAATCAAATCCTCCCCCTATTCCCGTTGTTCCATCTGCTGAGAACTGCCTAGATCTCCTACTCCTGAGGAAATACTAGTGTTGGTTACGGTACTTGATCCTAATATCTGTCCTCCTGCTTGTCCTTCCTGTTTCCCCTGCTGCTATTGGACTAATGGAACATCTGCTGACCAATCTTCTACTAGCATCTCTCGAGATTTCCTGAAAGCTCTATCTTCCATGAACTTTGCATCTTGTCTTACTACAATTTTCCTATTGCTTGGAATGTAGATTTTGTATGCTTTTGAGGTCTCGCTATACCCTACGAGGTACCCCTTTTCTGCAGTCTGATCCAGCTTACTACATTTCTCGTCTAGAATGTGACAATATGCCACACTTCCGAATATCTTGAGATGACTCACCTTTGGCTTTTTCCCTGTGAAGACTCCTTTAGGCGTTTTCTTCCCCAATGCTCTTTGGCGAGTTCTATTCTGGATATACATTGTTGTCTTGCATGCCTCTGCCCATAAGAATCTAGGCAAGTCTTGGTCATATAACATAGCCTTTGTTGCCTCGACAATTGTTCTATTCTTCCGCTCCGCTACTCCATTCTGTTGTGGATTGTATGGAGTTGTCCACTATCTTTTGATGCCTTCCATTGCGCAAAAATCTATTAAGTTTTTATCCGTATTGTTGGAATTTCTAATTCTAACCCGTTAGAAATTCTTCCTATACTATCTGGTTTATTTCATCTACTTGTTTAATTACTGAACAAGTTATTTAACCATATAAATACTGAAAATAAACACAAGTACAGTCACAACATCTACAGATCATCAACTAAAAGAAAACAAGCACACAAGTGACACTGTTATTTTTGGACAAATGTCCCCGGAAAAACCCAATTTGGGAAAACCGGTGCAACTATTCTGAGGGTTATATTATTATGCAGTCTATCTAAGTACAACTAAGTGCCTAATCGGCTCACCCGCCAGAGAAAAAAATACATGGCAGCAATACCTCTATATCCGGAAACAAGTATTCAGAAAACCTATCCCATGAAAAGCTCTCTGGCACAACTGAAGCTCAGTGCTGGCCCTTCTGGTCTCTGCGTCAGCCCCAGAACCCTTTGTGTTAGCCCTCTGAGGCACTGCACAGCCTCTAGGAGCCTCTGCGTCACTCCCTCTGCCCTCTGCGTGGATGACACAATCTCTTTGGGCTCTGCGCTGCCTCTGCTGGGCTCTGCGTAGCCTGGACTGACTGCTGCTCTCGCTCTCTCTGCTTCTATGTTGGTCTCCCAGTATTGTCCCTGCCTCTCTACCTCGTACTCACTGCCCCTCACTGCTGATCACTGATTCAACTTTGCTTAGCAACCCCGCTCTAGCAAAATGAATGACTGATCACTCTGGTGTATTCTCCAACTGACCCTCAAGCCTCTTCTTATACTTTTCTCGTTGGTCCTTCAACGGCCGAGATTAAATCTCTAATCAACGGCTAAGATTAGATTTGGCTTGATCCATGACTTTTGGAACCTTCTAACCCAATTTTATATTAATACCCATTAATATTTTATTTTTCCTAAGTTTAGACTTAGGAACTCCATTAAAAATATTAATTATTTTAATATCTCCCAAACCAGTTAGAATCTGCCCAAACCATTTTTGGGTCTTGGAGATCTCATGTGCTTTAGCCTCTCCACCAATTTTCATGTCTAGAGCACATCCGATGCTACCCCAAATCAACACTCCCTCTTAGTGAGGATTGTGCTCTAGTAATACTCCACACTGAGCATCACCCTGATTATCCGCCACGAGTCCCTGTGCTGATGCTAGGCCTCCCCACCCAATATCCTCTACATTGTTGCATCTTGTACTACTGCCCATGGCTCTACCATTACCACTGCTGCGTCCGTATGGTAGCTCCCTCTACATCCGTGTTGTTGTTGGTCTATCCTCCCAACACTGCATCTGCACTTCATCCCCCTCTCATCATGTTGCATCGTGCTATTGCACTGCAACTCAATTATTGAGAAGTAAGTAATTGATCCACACAACTACTGACATCCCTGTCAGGCTAAAAACACTCCCAATGTTGAAGCTCCCTCTACCGCTAACAAGTGCTCCCTCTACTGACCTCTGCGCTGCTGCAACAACTCCCTGCATCTCGCACCATTGCAAACCTCTCTGTGCCATCCTGCACCGTTGCAACATTCTCGTGCCTCTCCCACTATTGCAGCCTGCTAGTCTCGCACTGCCCAGGGACTCTTGCACTCTAGCGCTCTCTGCCGCTTCATCCACATCTGTCTCCACCGACGTTCGCTAGTCCTGCTACTCCTCTTCAGGGCTCCCATAGCAAGGTATAATCCAAGAGGTTGGGTACCTCAAGGATCCTGCCCCTCATTGCTTGTAGTCCTCCTGACTACAGCTCGATGTCTCCCCACTTCTTCTCAAGTGGTACATGAGAACTCATGGCACACAGAACAAACAAGATCCTGGCCTTCCAGATGACAAAGTTGGATGCCTCATCCAACCTGTCCTAATCCTTCAGCCCATTCATGGCCATCTCTCTGCTCTTCTTGTCGACTCCTCCGAGTCTTTCTACTTCCCGCCTGGATGTTCTTTGTTGGACTCCTACTGAGTCTACTTCTCGTCTAGGAGTTCTCTATTCGACTCCTGTTTAGTCTACTTCCTGTCTGGGAGTTCTTTGTTCGACTCCTGCTGAGTCTACTTCCCATCTGGAAATTCTTTGTTCGACTCCTGCTAAGTCTCTCTACTTCCCGCCTGGAAGTTCTCTGTTCGACTCCTGTTGAGTCTACTTCCCGTCTTGAAGCTCTCGGTTCGACTCCTGCTGAGTCTCTCTACTTCCTGTCTGGATGTTCCCGATTCAACTCCTCTGAGTCTCTCTACTTCCCGTATGGAAGTTCTCTTTTGGACTCCCTCTGAGTCCCGATTTCCCTCGTGGAAATCCTTCTGCCAATGTCAAGTTGGCCCACTCTGATCGTCTGTGCAACTGCAACACTGATCCGAATTCCTTGGATATAAATCCGCCTCAACAGCAACTCCCTCTACCTTGGTCTTTGCTTTGTTAGGTAGTTTTTTAACCACAGTACCCCACCAGCTCCGCTCCCTCAAACTGCCCACACCCTCCTATGCCCTAGCAACTGAAGGATTGAGCCTCTTGGCTCTGCGCAATCTCGACACCGGCAAAACAACTCCCTTAGCCAACTGCGTCAGCCCACTTGGCCTCTGCGTGAGCCTGTTTCTGCCCTCCTCACCCTCTGCATTGCCTCTCTCTGGCCTAGACTCATGACACAGTCCCTCTACGTCACTCCTTCCTCTGTCACTTTCTGCAAGGATCAGCTCTGTCACTCGGGACAGCTGAATCTACTGCAAATGCTCTGCTAAGTTGATGCCTTCACTTTTCCTGTGATCTGCAACCACACTCTGATACCATGTTGGAATTTCTAATTCTAACCCATTAGAAATTCTTCTTGTACTATCTGGTTTATTTCACCTATTTGTTTAATTACTTAACAAGTTATTTAACAATATAAATACTAAAAATAAACACAAATACAATCACAACATCTACAGATCATCAACTGAAAGAAAACAAGCACACAAGTGACACCATTTTTTTGGACAAATGTCCCCAAAAAAACCCAATGCGGAAAAACCAGTGCAGCTATTCTGAGGGTTATATTATTATGCAGTCTATTTGAGTACAACTAGGTGCCTAACTAGCTCACCCGATAAAGGAAAAAATACACGACAGCAGTACCTCTATATCTGGAAACAGATATTCAGAAAACCTGTCCCACGAAAACCTCTCTGGCACAACTGAAGCTCAGCACTGACCCTTCTGGCCGTCAGCCCCAGAACCCTCTGAGGCGCTGCGCAGCCTCTGGGAGCCTCTGTGTCACTCCCTCTACCTTCTGCGTGGATGGAGCAATCTCTCTAGGCTCTGCACTGCCTCTGTTGGGCTCTACGTAGCCTGGATTGACTGTTGCTCTCGCTCTCTCTGCTTCTGTGCTGGTCTCCCAGTATTGTCCCTACCTCTCTGCCTCGTACTCACTGCCCCTCGCTACTAATCACTGATTCAACTTTGCTTAGCATTCCTGTTCTAGCAAAATGAATGATTGATCACTCTGGTGTATTCTCCAACTGACCCTCAAGCCTCTTCTTATACTTTTCTCGTTGGTCCTTCAATGGCCGAGATTAAATCTCTAATCAACGGCTAAGAATAGATTTGGCTTGATCCATGACTTTTGGAACCTTTCAACCCAGTTTTATATTAATACCCATTAATATTTTATTTTTCCTAATTTTAGACTTAGTAACTCCATTAAAAATATTAATTATTTTAATATCTCCCAAACCGGTTAGAATCTGCCCAAACCATTTATGGGTCTTGGAGATCTCGTGTGCTTTAGCCTCTCCACCAATTTTCATGGCTAGAGCACATCCGATGCTACCCCAAATCAACACGTATCTCCACCATTATCTGAACGCAATACCTTTATCTTTTTCCTTGTCATGTTTTCAATGAGAGCCTTAAACTCTCTAAACCGACCAAAGACCTCATCCTTGGTCTTTAAGAACATGATCCAGGTTTTTCTAGAGTGATCATCAATAAAGGTGACAAAGTACTCATCAGCGCTAACAGCTTTCGTGGACATCAGGCCACAAATATCTGAGTGTATCAATCCCAACATGCCTCTTGCTCTATTGTCACTTCTGGGAAAAGTTGCCTTAGCGTATTTCCCTAGTATGCATCCTCTGCATACATCATCATGCTCAGTACTAAGGATTGGAACTCCTGTAACAGTCTCTCTGAGCATCCTCAGTGATCCATGGTGTAAGTGTCCTATTCGCTTGTGCCATAGTTCATTCAACTCCTTTTCACCATTATGACTCCTGCCTATCAGTGCCATTGGAGATTCAAGCTATAATCTATACAATCTTTTGCTTCGAGCTCCAATTTGTCTCTTCTTCTTCCATCTGGGATGTTTGACATACACCTTTCTACCAATGAAGTATAGATCGTACCTCGTGTCCTGTAATTGGGACACTGAAATCAAATTCATTCCTAACCCCAGCACATAGAGCACACTAGTGGCTCTTATGCTAGTTCCTACTTCCATCTGAAATGCTATGGTGCCTCTCCCTACTGCAGTACACTTCGTTTTGTTTCCCATAATGATCTAGAAGTCCATCTGCTCTTCTTGATAGCTAGAGAAGTACTCTCGTACTCCAGACAAGTGAGCTGAAGCCCCGCTATCAATATACAAAACAACTATTGATGTTGAACTTGACAAACATGTGAATTCTTCTGCCAAACTGGAAGATAATACATCTTGACTATTCATGTTGTTTCGTGTTATTCTCCTTCTCAACGTTGTACTCACTGTGAAAATTCCTTAAACGCGGGAATTCCTACTGCAGCACTGATAATATTTCTTCTACTTGTTAGATTTACATGAACAAGTTATTTGCAGTTTCCTACAACAAATATCAAAATACATACACTGCAGCATACACCATTTAATTAATGTGCTGAAACAAGAAACTGAACAATAGAGAAAGATACACACAAATGACACAGTTATTTTTGGACAAACATCCCCAGAAAAACCCAATGCGGGAAAACCGATGCAGCAGATCTGAGGGTTTTTATTATTAAGCTGAAGTATTTTTGAATACAACTACTAGATGCCCTCTCAACAATCCAGTTACAGAGAAAATCACTTAGCAGAAGAAACTAGTGAGATTACCTCACTATACACTGGAAGTCTCGGCTGATCTGGCAGCTGAACTGCGAGTTCCCCAGCTACATCTGTGATGCCCCTGCATGGACCCTGCGTCAGCCTCTAAGTCACTACGTCAGCTCAACTGAAAATCGATCTGCCTTCAGAAGCCTTTTCCAGCCCTCCCAGCTTAGAAACGTCAGAGCCATCAGCAAATTCAGACCTCTACACTGGAAGTTGTTGCGTTGCTCTACGTGGGACCTGTGTGAGCCCTTCTTGGCTCTGTATCACCCTCTCTGCACTCTACGTTGCCTCCTCTGTGTGTCTCTCTGCCTCTTGTTGAGTATTCTTGGCTTTGGAGAAGATCCTCTAGCCAAAACTCCCTCTGCCCCACTGCAACAGCTCACTATCGAAATTCTCCCAGCAACTGCTCTGCATCAGAAAATCAAACTTCTGAACTCTATGTGTGTGTATCTCCAAATGACCCTCAAGCCTCCTTAAATAATCTCCTCGTTGACATTCAATGGCCCAGATTAGAAGCTAATCAATGGCTAAGATCATTTTTGCTTGATCCTCGTCTTCTTCTAGAAGTTACACCTACAATTAGATCAATACCCATTAATTATTTTATTTTCCAAAGTTTAGACTTACGGTCCCATTAAAAATAATTAATTATTTTAATAAAACTGTTTCTAGGTGGAATTTCCCAAAACGCTTTCTGGGTTCTTTGGAATACATGTGCCCAAGCCTCCCTGCAAAATTGGGGACTTAGAGCACATCTGATGCTAACAGAAATCAACACTTACTACTGCAAGACACTACGTTTTAGCTGGAGATCTGCTCTGCCAAAGAACCACAGTTGCTCCCTCTGCCTCTAACAACCCTTCAATCTAGAGATTGATTCTCTGCCAACTTACTAAGATAATTAGCTCTCCCTTGAAATCTTATCTGTCTGGCCCTTCTGTGGACTTCAAGCAGTTGCTTATGCAGTGCTACACTGCTCCCTTTTCTTCTGTACTAGATCTCTCCTACAAGGTTGATGCTCCGACACCATGTGAAAATCTGGAAATTCCAAATCCTACTGCACCAACTGACAATATTTCTTCTATTTGTTAATTTACTGAAACAAATTATTTGCAGTTATCTATGGCAAATATTGAAATACATACATTGCAGTGTTCACAAATTAATTACTGTGGGAAAATAAATGTAAGGAAAATACTAGCACAACAATAACACATTAACATAGTTATTTTTGGACAATTGTCCCTAGAAAAACCCAATGTGGGAAAACCGGTGTAGTAGATGAGGGTTTCTTTTATTATTCTTCAGCAAAATCTCATGTACAATCTACAGATAGCAAAATAGAAGAAGAATCACTGAGAGAAATTTTACAAGCAAATTTCTCCACTCCACAGTGAATTTCTGACACCTGAGAGGACCTGCTACCCTCACGCTAGCCACACAGCGTCACCCTTTGCGTAGTGACTGCGTTGTCCCTTCATCACTGCCTCTGTGTGAGTGATCTGCACTGCCTCTTCCTGTCATTTCCTGAATTCTTGACTATTGCTAATACCCTCTCTCTCTCATCTGCAACTCACCCTCTAATTCGATTTCCTCTTGACGAACTTCAGCCAGTGAGAAAATCGATCTACTTGGGGAGCTAAGTATCTGCCTGTTGTATTCCAAATGTTGATCGGAGTCCTTATAATCCTCTTGTTGATTAATCAACGACCCAAATTAGATTCTAATCAATTGCTCAAATCATTTCGACTTGATCCTCGTCTTCTTCTAGAAGTTTCGCACCCGGTTTAATTAATAACCTTTAATTATTTCAATTTCCTAAGTTTAGATTTAGCCATGCATTAAAAATAATTAATTATTTTAATAAAACTGTCTCTGGGTGGAAATTCCCAAAAAGGTTTCTGGGCATTCTGGAATACATGTGTCTTAGCCTCCCTGCAAATTTTGAGGCTTAGAGCACATCCGATGCTACCAAAAATCAACACTTGAAGCTTGTTTTCTTTAGAATTTGATATTCAGATGTATCTAGTTACGGGATTGTTGCAAACTCATTTTTCCTTTTCTTTTCCAACTTCAGATATCTATTCAATACAACACTAATCTTTAATGAACAATGCAACCTTTATTTGTGTTTCCAGCAAATACATCACTATTGACTATCCTCGATGAAATCAGGATAATCTTCTTTACTAGAGAAAGCTTTTTCAAGTCACCTTGATGGTTTCTCTTTCATCAGCTCTGATACCATGTTGATTTTTCTTATAAATCTTCTAATATTAATAATTAATGACTTATAATATGTCATATGAATCATTAAGCAATTATACATAGAAAATCTCAACAGTAGAACAATGATAACAGTAGGATCATAAAGAGAACCAAACACAAGAGACACAAATTTACCCTGTGAAAACTCAACCTTGGGAAAAACCCAACAAACTTTTCTTCTAAGGAGAAATCATTGGTCAACAAAAGTTTACAATATATATTCTCTAGAAATTTGTGTCAATTCTCAAGCCCAGATACCAGTCAAACCTGGTAAAGATTATACCAAACTGTAACTGCTTCAAAACAAAGTCAATGTTGGGCTACAGATAGAATTTCGGTCAACAAAAAGGTTCAAACCTACAGTCAAGGTCCTGAGGTCAACTCGGCCTATAATCAACACACTGAGGTCAAATCTAAGTTGCATTTAATTTGGTCTGTTGCACCCATTTTGTCACAATTCTAAGGAAGCAGTGGACAAAATTTTATCAACTATCAGAATCATCAGCCAGCCAGTTCTTATATCATTGTAAACCCAATTTCTGCAAATATAAATGTAAACGATGCTAATACGACCATTTAAGTATGTAATGACCTAGGTAAGCCTCTGATTTTGGCGAGGGAGGTTTTTTAACCTCGCCGCATTATGTGTGTTTCTAAACACAGATAATCGACAAAGTTTTGCCTCCAGCTTAAACCCCAAAGCTAGGGTGGAATTTATTGACAAAATCTTAGGTGAGTCCTAGTGTTATATCAAGTCTTTGATAATCAGCAGGGTTTTTCCTCCATCTTAAACCCCAAAGCTAGGGTGGAATTTATTGACAAAGTCTTAGGTGAGTCCTAGTGTTATATTGAGTCTTTGTAAAAGTGGTTTGGGAATAATTTAAGCTATTTGGCTAAATTATTTTATTACAAATCACTTGGTCTACTAGATCATATTGTGTCGCAGAATTGGGTAATTATTTTGAGGGTCTATATATAAAGAGGTATTCCCCCTTTAAGGGTTGAATTTGTAATTATCTGATGTAAAAAATATTTTAGTGCATGGTCCCTCATACTTAGACACCATGGCTAAAATATTTGAGAGTGGAAAAAATAATCAATCCCTTCTAGTGTTAATTAATCATTTTTTCTGGCAAAATAAAATTAAATCCTAAGCCAGAAAATTAATTAATTTTGAGTCAAAAAAATAATTTTAGAAAAATTAATTTCTCAAGTAAAAAATGACCAAAAAAATTGTGTGTCAAAAAGAAATTAATTTTTTGAGGTCCCCCACCAAGGCAAAAATGGATATTTTAAGAAAAATTGAGCCCTTGGACCTTGGTGGTTAAGTCAAAGTCAAATTTTTTAGGAAATTAATCCAAAATATTTATTTTTGGATTAATAAAAAATGGTTTTTAAGAGAAATTCGAAAATTCCTCAAAAATAAATATTTTCGATGGTGGAGATTAAAAGATCATCAAATTTTTATCAATGGTTGAGATTATTTTGACGGGGATCAAGCCAACTAGCCGTTATTTTCCACTTGGAGGATTTCTCTATAAATTAGAAGTCATTTGCTTCTCAAGTCATGATGAAAAATCTTACTCTGGTCTATGTAATTTTGTAATGCTGGTATTGAAGTTTGTTTGAAGAAATATATAGAGATTTGCAGGTACACTGACCCTTGGGCTCCAAGTTCATAGACTTTGGAGAAGAGCCAACCTTGTTTGGGCTTCGGGAATTTTTATGTGATTTTCTTACTTAGCTAAAGACTGTGGTTAATACTATAACTTTGAAGACACATCAACCCATTGTCATTATTTAAAAAAAAAAAATCTCAAAAATATTTTATTTGCAAGCACTATATATTTTGTAATATTTTGTGTATACAATTTTGTAAAATATTTTTCTAACCCTTGTTTTGCGGCAATTGGGGTTTGGGGTTTTATTTTAAATTTTGTATATATTGGGGTTTCGAAAACAAATCATTTTCCTTTGTGCAGGTCAGCTTCAAGCTAATCAAGAGGATTTTGTTGGGGTTTGAGTGAGATCTAGGCCCATGAGGGTAAGATCTAGTCTCCATCAAAATTTGCAAGGCCAAAATCCAAGATTTTGCAATGAATTTGAACAATTTTTCAGATCTAAAGCGAGATTCATTTTTGCAGGGGTCCGAAAATTTTTTTAGGGCTTTTAGGCCCAGCATCAAGCCTCCAACCCTAGCCGCAACCTTTTTTTCCCTTGGCATCCCCATGAAGGTTCTCCTAAAGGCCCCAACTTCCATTTTAGGGAGTTGTATGGCCCTCAAGAGGTCTCAGCCTCCTAGCGACAACCCGCAAGGCTTGGCCGCAGCCCCTTAGGGGCTTCTCCCTTTAGTCACAGGCCTATCACGCCTTGTGGTTGCCATTCCTAGGGCTTTAAGCCCTGGCCACAGGCCTTAACGGCCTCCCCTTGCCCTCTGTTACCCTCTGCTGCCCTCCGTGAGCCCTCTCCACCTTGGCAGCAGGCCTCAAAACCCCCTCGGCCAGATGACTCCTCCTCTCGGCCTCCCTTGGCAACTCTCCTCAGCCTTGCCGCAATTCCTTTTGAGGCCTCTTCTAGCCTTAACGCAGGCCTATTTTGGTCTCTCCCTTAGCTGCTAGCCTTTCTAGGTTTAGCGTCCCCCCTCCTAGCCCTCCTCTAGCCCTTGTTGCCTCATTCAGTCATTCATTGGATTATCATTCGACTTTTTCAGCTAATACTTGTTTACAGAGATATCGGTCAAATTTTGGTGGTTACAGGCAGCCTCACCATTGGAGGAATTATGGGCAAGTCTTCTAGTTATCGTCTAGGCCAAGAGGCCAATTTGTTTTCCCTCAAAACTCTTATTCTCCTCACTATTTTGCCACAGCCATCTGATCATTTCCTAACAGTGGTAAAATTCTCATCTAAGTGGCATAAAATTAACTCATAAGTTGTCTAATACATTGATAGGTCACTTGCACAAATTGGGCATTCACTATTTTGGCATAAACTCGTAGATTTTTTCTGACTGTCATTTCTGTTTGGAAAACATAACAGTTGGTCAAAGATGTCATTGATGTCAATATGGCATTGTTTGTGATGGCAAATAATCTTGTGATACATGTCCTAACCTTTGAGATGTTGCCCTAACCTCATGCAAACCCTAGGAGACCTAAAGCCTATCTACTTGACTAGACCCTAGGTGCATGAGGACATTTAATGAAATTCTAGATGCTCTTGTCATAACAAAACCATAATCCTATGTGCATACCCTAGATGCCTCATGTATATTATGAATCCATAACTCTATATAATGGTGACATGAATAAAGGTCACTTAGAGCCCTAATGAAGAAGCCCTAAAACCATGATGATATCCTTTCTCTTGATAAAGAAGCCCTAAAAGCACCTTTATATCTTGACTCATGATGACGGAAGCCTTAATCCTAAGAGGTACATTATTGTCAAGCCTTAAAGGAGCCTTTACCTTGAATGGCCTAAGTCTATGATGAAGGGGCCCTAAAAATTGAATGCCTAAAACATAAAGATAAAATCCTAAAAGATGCCATTGAAAAATAATTATGACAGTTCACAAAAACAATTTTTATGAATGAAAATGACTTCACTCAAAGATAAAATTGGCATAGCCTTGTAGAGGATTTCTTCCTCTTTCCAATGAGTCCTCACTCATCTTCTAACTCCTCCTAGATTGGAAGAAATTGAATATTTAAGATGATATATCATATTATTTCCCCTATCCGACCTAAATCTACCTAAGTCAGCTTGACCACCATGAGACATGTCCCTTCATTTCTAGTCGAAAACCACTATAAATACAAGGTCGAATTCATCATTTCAGCAATCCATTTTGGTGAAGAATATCACAGGAATTCAGAGGAGGAGTATTGAAGCAAGAAGGTCAAGGAGAGCTAAAATAAGTTCACCATTTGGGCATTTTCAGTGATTGGGACTAGTTAGAAACTCAGTTTCTGTTGGACAGTAAGGGCTCGAAATTGTGGAGTCTCCTGTAGGAACTCGGGACAGAGAACAGTCATCTGTAAAGACTTGAGTATAGACATGTGCTCGGCCTTGTGTCTCTTCTAGCTCAGACTTTCAGATTGCTCACTCATTACAGCTCGAACATTCATCTAGCTTGAGTGACAGTGACCTCGGTGGAAGGATCAATAAGGAGACTCGTAGTGTTTCGGACTAGGTTCTGTGGAAAAAGTGTTGTTAGTAACCTCATTTCGAGCTCGAATTGCAGACTTTTTGAGAGCTCAAACAGTGAGTTGTTTAGTGACAAGGTTCAGACCTACAGCAAGACACAGCCTTGTCGACTGAGCTCGGATTAGCCTTAGAACCTGTGCAGGACAGGTCTGTGGCAACCACCTGTGGGAGCTCATTTAAGGCTCGGATCGATGGTAAATTAACTTGTGCGAAGGCCCAGAATTACCATCAGTACCTCGGACCTGTGACAGGTGTAAGGACAGTCACCTGTTAGGCTCGGACTCACCTTGGAAGCTCAGTCCCAGGGGTATAATCTCAAATCAATCATCACTTACAACTCAGTGAGTGGACAGTCACGTTGCCTTGGCTCGGACTTGTGCAGATTTATAGCTTGGTGCATTAACTCGTTTTGAGAAGCTTGGATCTACAAGACACTAGAAAAGGAGACTCGAACTTGTGAAGAGGAGGCTCAGACCAATGTAGACAGTCTACTGTGGAAGAATTGGATGTGTTAAAGTTCGAACTTAAGGACTGTGATCACAAACAACTTGGTTTAATAGAAGCTTGCAATCTTTTGGAGTTTGGACCGGTGGAGTTGACTTATGATAGCTCAAGTTTATTGACCTGTGATAAGATTGAGAATAGTTTCAGCTATATACATCTTGAAGAGAAGCATTACCAAAGCATTGTTGAAGTTCCCCTGAAGTTTGGAGAGCAGAAGAAGCTGTTGGGGTAGACTTAGTACAGCCTATTGAAGACATCTTGTTGAGAAGCCATAGTTGACCTTGGATATTCTTGGAGACCATGATGCATTAGCCATCATGTGGTGACCTTGAAGATTTTGTTTGGGTACAATGAAGAGTTGTGGTGACACCTTCATGAGAAGACAAAGTTGTCATTGATGAACTGACTACCTTGGAAATCGTTTGAGGGTAGTGCTGAAGGTGAAGAGATTGACAGGGCTCCTTGAAGAAGATATTGGGAGCCGTGAAGAATCACTAAACTTATCTTGACGAATTGAAGTTGTGGGTTGGAGCCCTAGAGGATATGAGCCCCAAGAAGACTAGGTTGGAGCCTCATAAAGACAAGGTTGGTGCCTTGGGAAGATAGGGTTGTAGCCGTAGAGGTTGGAGCCTCAAAGTGACAAGGTTGGAGCCTTGGAAGAGAGGGTTGGATCCCTAGAGGTTGGAGCCTCGTGAAGTCCAAGTCGGTGCTTGGCAAAGTACAGGCTGGTGCCTGGTAGTTTTGAAGATTGGTGTCTTCATCTAGGGTTGGAGCCTTAATTTTGTTTGTACTTGATTGATTGTAAAGAGGATTGGAGTCCTCGTTATTGATTAATAAAATTATTATTCTATCATTGTTCATTTTGTGTTCTAATTATAAGTGATCTTAACTGGTAAAAATAACAATTGAAAAGAAATATTGATTCACCCTCCCTCTCAGTGTTTCCAACAATTGCAATCAGAGCCAGTGCTTTCACTCAAAGCCTAACATCATTAAGGTAGATCCTTATAACACAAATGGCAAAGCCAAGGAAGAAAGCCTCCAATCCTTCTAAAGATGTCTCTTCTTCAACCATGAAAGTAGAAGATAATCAAATTGGGAAAGCTCCATTGTTCAATGGAAACTTTGATATATGGAAGGCAAGAATGAAGAATTTTTTAATGGCTCAAGGTTTTGAAGTTTGGGAATCCTTGATTACTGAAAGCACAATGGAAAAAGAATCCAAGGAATATAATGCAAGATCGATGAAGGAAATCTTGAGTGGGCTACCAGATCCTATAAAGGCCAAAGTGGAGAAATGTTCATTGGCAAAAGGTATGTGGGACAAACTTCAAGATCTTCACTCAAAAGGAGCATTGACCATGACCTCTAGTCAAGAAGATGATGGAAAGCAAGAAGGAAATCCAGAACCCATTAAGGAAGCTGAAAATAAGAGAGAAGATATCAAGACCAAAGAAGACCTAGAAGATGAAGAAAATGAAGAGGACTTTACAGAAGATCTCATGGCAAAACTTGTAGCCTCCCTAGAAGAGATAAGCAGTTTGAAAAAGGAAAATGAGGAGCTCAAGAAGCAATCACAAGATGGTGACCATACCCTTGACAAGACAAGGAAGGAAGTTGACCTATTCAAGCTTCAGGTACAAGAAAGAGATGAGGAGCTCACCAAGCTAAAGGAGGAATTTCATCAAAACAAGAAAAGGCATCATGAAGAAGTCATATCCATGACAAATCAATTGGATAAAGCAAAGAAAAGGGAAGACACTTTGTCAAGCCACCTTGAACAAAGACACAAGGACTTGAACAAACTTGAAGCAAAAATTGGTCAATACAAGGAAGAGGTCTCCTCCCTTAAATCTCAACTAGAAGAAGCAAAGAAACAAGCACAAGGAGCTGAAAGGGTAATGGAAGCTTTAGCACTCCTATAAGAACAAGTTGATGAAGTAGAAAAAGAAAGAAATGCCATGACAAGCCAACTAGAAGAAAAGGATGAAGACATCACCACATTAAAATCAGAAATCACCTCACTTAAGGTCCAATCATGTGAAGCAATGAGAATGAAGGATGAAATGGACAATCTGTTGAAGTTTCTAAGTTTACTTATTTAGAAACCCTCCATGCACTTTATCTGATTTATTCCTACCTACTTGTTATTTAACTTAACAAGTTATTTACAATGTAAATACTAAAAATAAACACTAGTGCATGCTCAACATATTACAGATCAGCAACTAAAGGAAACAGAAACAATCACACCATATGACACCATTATTTTTGGACTAATGTCCCTGGAAAAACCCAATGTGGGAAAACCGGTGCAGCGATCTGAGGATTTTCTTATTAAGCAATATCAGAGTACAATCTGGGTGCCAAAACTGGCCTACCCAACAGAGAATTTCCTTGGCAGTAATACCTATCAGTTTCTGACAAATCTCCTGGCTGAAACCTCAGATAAACCTTCCGGTAGCTACTCCCCAAAAACCCCAACGTCAGCCTCTCTCTGGACTGTGTTAGCCCCTCTCTGCCCCATGTTGGCCCTGCGTCACCCCAGATGGGTCTGCGTCAACCCTCTTGCCCTTTGCGTCGACCCTCTGGACCTCTGCGTCAGCCCTGGTTGGCTCCGCGTCACTCTCCTTGGCTACTGTGTTGCTCTCCTGGTATTATCTCTACCTCTCCGTCTCTCTATACTCAAATGCCCCTCAGCTGCATCTCCCGATCACTAATTCTATCTCTCTTAGCAAACCCTGCTCTAGAGAATAGAATGACTAGTCACTCTGGTGTGTTCTCCAAGTGACCCTCAAGCCACCTCTTATACTTTTCCTGTTGACATATCAACGGTCGAGATTAAGTCCCTAATCAACGGCTAAGATTAGATTTAGCTTGATCCATGTCTTTTGGACCATTCTAACACAGTTTCATATTAGATCCCATTAATATTTTATTTTCCCTAAGTTTAGACATAGGGACTCCATTAAAAATATTAATTATTTTAATATCTCTTGAATTGTTTAGAATCTGCCCAAACCCTTTCTAGGTATTGGAGATCTCATGTGCCCCAACCTCTCCACCAAATTTTGTGGCTAGACAACATCCGATGCTACCCCAAATCAACACTCCCTCTTAGCGATGACTGTTCTCTAGCAATACTCCTCACTGAGTATTACTCTAGTCATCCGGCATCGGTACCTGTGTTGATGCTAGGCCTTCCTACCCAACATCCTCTGCACTGCTGCATCCTATACTGCTGCCCATGGTTCTGCCACTGCCACTATTGCATCTGTACGACAACTCCCTCTACGTCCGTGTTGTTGCTAGTCCTTCTCCCAGCACTACATCCGCACTGCACCTCCTCTCATCATGTTGCATCATGCTGCCCACTACTGCACTGCAACTCAGTTACTGAGAAATAAGTAACTGATCTCTCAATCTGACCTCCCTGTTGGGCTACAGACACCCACTGATGCTGAAGCTCCCTCTGCAGATGACAAGTGCTCCCTCTCTGACCTCTACGCTACTACAACAACTCCCTGCATCTCGCACCGTTGCACACCTCATTGTGCCATCCTGCACTGGTGCAACACCCCTGTGCTTCTCACACTGCTGCAGCCTGCTAGCCTTACACTGTCTCGGGACTCCTATACTGTAGCTCTCTCTGTCGCTTCATCCGCATCCGTCTCTACCCACATCATCCAGTCCTGCTACTCCTCGTCGGGGTTCCCGTAGCAAGGTCTAATCCAAGAGGTTGGGTACCTCAAGGATCTTGCCCCTCATCGCCTGTAGTCTGCCTAACTACAGCTCGATGTCTCCCCACTTCCGCTCAAGTGGCGCATGTGCACTCATGGCACAGTGATCGTTTGTCAAAACTTCCTTCTTTGCCCGTGCTGGCGCTGCCTTAGTCTCAGAAGACTCTCCCTTACTCTTCTTCCTTGGACACTCAGTCACATAATGACCCAGCTCCCCACAATGGAAGCACTTGATCTTGGGGAGATCTTTCTTCTTCTGCTTCTCCTGCTTTCCCTCAGATGCTAGGGCAACATCTCCCTCCTCCTGCTTGACTTTGATCCCCTTGCTGCTGCTACCTGTCTTCGATTGTCGTCTAATCTCTTCCTGGCGAAGAGTTGCCCACATCTCGTCCCAAGGTGGGAGAGTCCCTCTGCCCAGTATACTCTGGACAAATACCTCGGGACAATTGTTTTATGCTGCTATTTCTCTGCTCGGTTGATGTCCTTAGTCCTCCTGTGATCTGCAATCACGCTCTGATACCATGTTGAAGTTTCTAAGTTTACTTAGTTAGAAACCCTCCATGCACTTTATCTGATTTATTCCTACCTACTTGTTATTTAACTTAACAAGTTATTTACAATGTAAATACTGAAAATAAACACTAGTGCATGCTCAACATATTAATGATCAACAACTAAACGAAACAGAAACAATCACACCATATGACACCATTATTTTTGGACTAGTGCCCCCGGAAAAAACCAATGTGGGAAAACCGGTGAAGCTATCTAAGGGTTTCCTTATTAAGCAATATCAAAGTACAATCTGGGCGCCAAAACTGGCCTACCCAACAGAGAATTTCCTTGGCAGTAATACCTCTCAGTTTCTGACAAATTTCCTGGCTGAAACCCTGGATAAACCTTCTGGCAGCTACTCAGCACAATTCTGCCCCAGAAACCCCAGCGTCAACCTCTCTCTGAACTGCGTCAGCCCCTCTCTGCCCCACGCTGGCCCTGCGTCACCCCGGATGCGTCTGTGTCAGCCTTCAGAGGCCCTGTGTCAGCCTTCAGAGGCCCTGTGTCAGCCCTCTGGCCCTCTGCGTCAGCAATGTTGGCCTCTCTGAGGCTCTGCACAGCTCCTGGCTGCCTCTGCGTGAGCCCTGGCTAGCTCCGCGTCACCCTCCTTGGCTACTGCATTGCTCTCCCAGCTATCTCTGCCTCTTTGTCTCTATGTACTCAAATGCCCCTCAGCCGCATCTCCCGATCACTAATTCTATCTCTCTTAGCAAACCCCGCTCTAGAGTATAGAATGACTGATCACTCTAGTGTGTTCTCCAAGTGACCCTCAAGCCTCCTCTTATACTTTTCTTGTTGACATATCAACAGCGAAGATTAAGTTCCTAATCAATGGCTAAGATTAGATCTAGCTTGATCCATGTCTTTTGGACCATTCTAACACAGTTTCATATTAGATCCCATTAATATTTTATTTTCCCTAAGTTTAGACTTAGGGACTCAATTAAAAATATTAATTATTTTAATATCTCCTAAATTGTTTAGAATTTGCGCAAACCCTTTCTAGGTATTGGAGATCTCATATGCCCCAACCTCTCCACCAAATTTCGTGGCTAGATCACATCCAATGCTACCCCAAATCAACAGAATCATCTAGGAAAGAAGGATGAAGAATGCAAGATGATGAAAGAAGAAATTGATCACCTAAAGAAAGAAGTTGAACATTTGAACAAGAGTCTAAAGAGCTCTCAAACCCTAGATGACATCCTAAGTCATCAAAGATCTCCTCTTGATAAATCAAGTCTTGGTTATACAGGTGAACCCTCAAATAGTAATGATGCAAACCCTAATGCTTCAAATAACAAGGATGTGGAGAAGCTTGGAAGAAATATTGATGCCCCCAATTCCAGCAAAGGCAAGGAGAAGAGTCAAGATGACATTGGAAGAAACCCTCCTCCAAGAAGATATGTAGATGGTGTCAAAGATGCAAGAGGCAATGGATATCATCAAAGGATCCCAAGGCAGAATGACTTTAGAAGTACATCAAGGCAATCTCCATCCTCCAAGTACCAAAGTATATTTTTTGGTTATTTCTATTCTTGTACAAATTTTGGGCACATGGCAAAGGATTGTAGGGCATACCACAAGGACAAATATAATGGTCCCCATCAGTGTCCCATAAGCAACTTTGTAGGAGGAAATTATGCTTCCTCATTTATGTACAAAACTGAATGCTTCAATTGTCATAACATTGGACATATGGCTCATGATTGTAACATGACTCGGGTTCCTAAACAAGCTAAAAACATGTCTACCAAACAAGAAAAGAAAGTTACACAAGTATGGAGAAGGAAGCAAATTGGATCTGAAAGTACCTGAACACTCAAGACATCCACTCATGTTGTTGATCTGATGAGTGCATCTTTGGCAGATATGATATTCCAAGTTTTGATGATGAAATTCTGCCAAGAAGAAGACCATGCATACTGTTAGGGGGAGCTTGTGATTCTTGATTATTCTTGCAGAAGCTATCCGTGAAGATCCCTATGAAAACCTTGATGAGTCACACATGAACAATCGTGCTATGAGGCATATCTCCCGATGGATCATTGTTTGAGATATCTTCCACCTAATCACAAGGCAACAATCTTTCTTGACTTCGGCAAAAAGAAGGGCTACAGGAGTTTATGCAGGCAAGGGGAGTTGGTTGATCATCTACCTCATCCATTTCCATGAAGGCATGCAAAGGCTTAGGGGGAACAAGTTCATTAAAGAAGAACACCATGGCAGGGGGAGCAACATAACCATCATAAAGAAAAATCATTGATGACAAAAACACGATGAAGCAGCATGTCAAGAAGCAGCTTGATAGGGGGAGTACTTGGACACCCCATTTGCCATTGATGTCAAAGGGGGAGAAATTGTTGAAAGGGCAAGAATATTGCCATCAAGTCAAAGATGTCATTGATGTCAATATGGCATTGTTTGTGATGGCAAATATTCTTGTGATAGATGTCCTAACGTTTGAGATGTTACCCTAACTTCATGCAAACCCTAGGAGACCTAAACCCTATCTACTTGACTAGACCCTAGGTGCATGAGTGCATTTATGAAATTCTAGATGCTTTTGTCATAACAAAACCTTAATCCTATGTGCATACCCTAGATGCCTCATGTATATTATGAATCCTTAACTCTATATAATGTGACATGAATAAAGGTCACTTAGAGCCCTAATGAAGAAGCCCTAAAACCATGATGATATCCTTGCTCTTGATGAAGAAGCCCTAAAACCACCTTTATATCTTGACTCATGATGATGGAAGCCTTAATCCTAAGATGTCCATTATTGTCAAGCCTTAAAGGAGCCTTTACCTTGAATGGCCTAAGTCTATGATAAAGCAGCCCTAAAATTGAATGCCTAAAACATAAAGATAAAATCTTAAAAGCTACCATTGAAGTTTGGGAATTCGTGATCACTGCAAGCACGATGGAAGAAGAATCCAAGGAATATAATGCAAGAGCGATGAAGGCAATCTTGAGTGGAATACCAAATCCTATAAAGGCTAAAGTGGAGAAATGTTCATCGGCAAAAGGTATGTTACTATGTGGGATAAACTTCAAGATCTTCACTCAAAAGGAGCATTGACCATGACCTCAATCTTGAGGAGAGCTAAAAGAAGTTCACAATTTGGGTATTTTTGGTGATTGGGACTAGTTAGAAACTCGGCTTTTGCTGGACAGTAATGGCTCGAAATCGCGGAGAGTCTCCTGTAGGAGCATTGAAGCAACATGGCTGAGGAGACCTAAAACAAGTTCACAGTTTGGGAATTTTCGGTGATTGGTACTAGTTAGAAACTCGTTTTTTGTTGGACAGTAAGGGCTCGAAATTGTGGAGAGTCTCCTGTAGGAACTTGAGACAGAGAACAGTGATCTGTGAAGGCTTGAGGGCAGACCTGTGCTCGGACCTATGTCTCTTCTAGCTCAAACTTTTAGATAACTCACTCATTATAGCACGGACAGTCATCTAGGTTGAGTGACAGTCACCTCATTGGAAGGATCAGTAAGGAGACTCGTAGTGTTTCGAACTAGGTTCTGTGGAAAAAGTGTTGTTAGTAACCTCCTATCAAGCTCGAATTGCAGACTTTTTGAGAGCTCAAACAGTGAGTTGTTTAGTGACAAGGCTCAGACCTACAACAAGACACAGTCTTGTGGACTCAGCTCGAATTAGCCTTAGAACTTGTGCAGGATAGCTTTGTGGGAGCTCATTTAAGGCTCAGATTGATGGTAAATTAACTTGTGTGAAAGCCCAGAATTACCATCGGTACCTCGAACCTGTGACAGGTGTAAGGACACTCACATGTTAGGCTCGGACTCACCTTGGAAGCTCAGTCTCAAGGGTATAATCTCAAATCAGTCATCACTTACAGCTCGGTGAGTGGACAGACACATTGCCTTGGCTCGGACTTGCCCAGATTTGTAGCTCGGTGCATTAACTCATTTTGAGAAGCTCAGATCTACAAGACTGGAAAAGGAGACTCGGACTTGTAAAGAGGAGGCTCGGACCAGTGTAGACAGTCTACTATGGAAGAATTGGATGTGTTGAAGTTCGGACTTAAGGACTGTGATCACAAACAACCCGGTTTAATAGAGGCTTGCAATCTTTTGGAGTTCGGACCTGTGGAGTTGACTTATGATAGCTTAGTTTATTGACCTGTGATAAGCTTGAGAACAGTTTCGGCTATTTACATCTTGAAGAGAAGCATTACCAAAGCATTGTTGAAGATCCCTTGAAGTTTGGAGGGCAGAATAAGTTTTTGGGGCAGACTTACTATAGCCTATTGAAGACATCTTGTTGAGAAGTTGTAGTTGATCTTGGAGATTCTTGGAGACCATGATGCATTAGCCATCATGTGGTGACCTTGAAGATTTTGTTTGGGTACAATGAAGAGTTGTTAAAATTGGCAACTACGACCAAACTCCATGTGGGTCAGCTTCTTTATGGCAGCTGATATCTTTATTGGATCCCTCTCGTCGAGAGGTGTAGGATTGATCTAAAGATCATCCGATTCCGATAAGTATTTATGGAGATATGAATTTATTTAGATTATGGAATTATCATCTAGCCAACCAGCAACTTGAGTAGACTCAGAATCCAAATAGACGTGTCTATTCATCACCTACACGTTAGTATAAATAGAAGAGGATTTGAAGTCATTTGAAACTCACCTCAAGCAATCTCCTCTCCACGTCTTGGGTTTTTGGAGAAGGAGATACTCTATGGATTACGCTGGCCTAATATGATGATGCCCTAATGGAGAACACAACCATAACTATGCAGGCATATAAGGATGATCTACGTTCTGATATGCTTGCCCTAAATCTAAGCACAGCTATGGAGGAGAAGCCACGGAATATGGAACCACGTTCATATATACGCAGTCATGAAGGAAGTGAAACCCTACGCCGTTCGTGGAAACATATAAACTGGAATACGCACAGTGATACACGCAGGTGGATACGCAGCAAATATACGCACAGAATTACACGCAGGTCTTCATGAATGGTTATACGATGGGCTATCATAGTTATATATATATTTACGCTGGAAATGAGCCACAGTAATGCAGTAGTATCTACACGTTGTTCTTGATCAGGACGATGGCCATGATATAATACCATCTACACACTGTTCATGATCAGGAAATGATATAACGCATATGGATACACTGGGCAGTCATATATACGTTGCAGTCATGGTTAAACGTTGGGCAGCAATGAATACACGTTGTAAAGGTAAACGTTGTGCAGTCATGGTCAAGTCATATACGCATATGGGAATGAAGCTATAGTGGTCACGCAGTCATCGCAGTTAGCAATATACGCAGCAAACACTACGTGGATGGAACGCAGTCATGCCCTGGCTTATACGTGGATATCATACGATGGCGTGGGTGGAACGCACTGTCACACCTTACCACGCAGTCAAGGGTATACGCTGTGTATGAAAGTCAAGGCAGCACATATGAACGCAGTCAAGGGTATACGCTGTGTATGGAAGTCAAGGCAGCACATATGAACGCAGTCAAGGGTATCCCTGAGCAAACCCTATACGGAAAATAATGGGACTGCGTAGAGTATTGCGTGGAACTATAGCCTAGCTGCTTTGCTAGGCTGCAAGCCATAGCAAGCAGCTAAGGCTGATGTGCATATGGCTGTATGATGAAGCATCAAGAAGTTATAACAGCAGCATTATGAGCAGCATGATGGGCAGCATAGGTGCATGATGACATGGAGCATGGACAACAGCATGATCAATGAGATCATGGACATGAAGGGCAGCATGATGATAATCATGATTAGTGCAGCATATGCAGTGGTGCAGCAAGTGGACCAAGATGCAGCACTACGATAGGTGAAGCCGTCACCTTGAGAATCAGTTGAAGCAGAATGTCTTCAACTGATCTCATCGTTATACGAAATGATCTAGATAAGTCAAGTGTTGACTTCTGTTGTAAATGTACTATCTCTCTCTCTCTCTTTCTCTGCTGAACTTTGAAGAACATAAAAGAAGAATTGATCAAGGGTTTCCCACACATTGTGGGGTTTGTCCCTGGCTAGCGTCACATCTTGTGTCTTCGTCTTGGCTTGCCTTCTGCGATTTATATTTATGTTCTATCTGCAGTTTACTTTATGTTGATGTGATTGCTAATGTGGAAAAGAAATTGAAATAAATTGCTCTAGCATAAAACATACCTAAAATTAACAAGAGTTGTATTGACACCTTCATGACAAGACAAAGTTGTCATTGATGAGCCGACTGCCTTGGAGATCGTTTAAGGGCAATGTTGAAGGTGAAGAGATTGACAGGGCTTGTTGAAGAAGATATTGGGAGCCATGAAGAATCACTAAACTTATCTTGACGAATTGAAGTTGTGGGTTGGAGCCCTAGAGGATAGGAGTCCTCATGAAGACCAGGTTGGAGCCTCATAAAGACAAGGTTGGTGCCTTGGGAACATAGGGTTGGAGCCTCAAAATGACAAGGTTGGAGCCTTGGAAGAGAGGGTTGGAGCCCTAGAGGTTGGAGCCTCGTGAAATCCAAGTTAGTGCTTGGCAAAGTACAGGTTGGTGCCTGGTAGTTTTCAAGATTGGTGTCTTCATCTAAGGTTGGAGCCCTAATTATTATTGTACTTGATTGATTGTAAAGAGAATTGGAGTCCTCGTCATTTATTAATAAAATTATTATTCTATCATTGTTCATTTTGTGTTCTAATTATAAGTGATCTTAACTGGCAAAAATAACAATTGAAAAGAATCACTGGTTCACTCCCCCTCTCAGTATTTCCAACAATAACAAGGTCTAATATATAACATTGGCATAAGCTCTTATTCTCTTGCATACATAGGCATTTTCTCATTGTTTGCATTTCATTTCAAGTGCTCTTATTTTAAATCAAAGAAAAGAGATAATTTTGGGACTGTTTTGGCACATTTAGCATTAGTTAATTCAATGTTGTCATAACTTGTTTATTGATGTCCTAAAGGTTGGATTGTTGCTCATTGAAACATAAGTTACTGTAATATCCCTTACCAGAGATATCCCTCAAACACAAGCAAACCCCAACCAGAGAAATAACAGTAATGCAACATACAATAATGTATACATGTAATATAAGTAGATACTCGAGAAATGCAGGGAGAAATGCTAAGCCATTTTATTATACTGAGTAATGGAAAGAGTACAAGAGGTGATTAGAAAGATAGCACCTTGACTTGCACAAGGCAAGTGAAGAAATACACTCAGAATGGTAAGGAAATGGCCTCTCTCTGAACTGTGTCCAAACTGTTGGAGAACTGTTGTGCCGCTGCTACTACTGGAATCAAATGAGGATATGGGGTTGTTCCCCTCCTCAGAAAATGTTGAAACTCTGGAATCAGCCTCTGCTCAATAAACCTAGAAAAGCCCAGAAAGCTTTTCTAAAATAGCTGACCCCCGAAAATCACCCCCTTGGGGATCTACACAATCCCTCAAGGCTCTGCGCTACCCCTGAAGATAATCCTCCAAAACTCTACCCGAAACTCTGCCAAAATTTTCCAATATGCAAGGGTTGATCCCTTGCTCAATCTCCAAGCCCAAATCCTCCACAAAAACCCAATCCAGAGCTCCCACCAAAAGAACTGCATCTTCCCCTCTCAAGACTGCGCAGTCATCAAAATCCTCAGTTCCTCCTCAACTCCAGAAATTGCTCCTCCTATAAAATACTAATGAAACTACCTTGCCCAAGCAAGCACTCGAAGTCCCCCAGGGCTAAGGGTGAGATCTCCGAACGGAGACACTCGATGCACTAAACAGTGTTGCAGACAGGCTAAACAGCCAGCGTGCTCTAAGTCGAAGTGACTAGCTCAAATGCAACATAATCGAATGATCAAAATGAGGAGGCTCCTCTCTCCTTTATAGCGTTGGCCTCTCTCAAAACCCTAAGGCCCACCTCCTCCAACATAGCCCCTCTCTTGCCACGTGTTCCTTCTCCATCTGCACAGTCCCTCCAAGTGTCTACGTGGGCCCCTTCTCTACGTGGTCCTTGGGCCCCCTTGGCTCCCCTTTTAAGTTACAACGTTGTGCTACTAGGGAGTGACTTTATTCATAAAGTGAGTTATGTCCCCCTTTCCTCACCTTTTTATTTATAAATAACTATATAAGGCAAAATTGAGCAAAATTGAATATTCCAATTAGCCATGGCTAATTAGGAATATTACAGTTAAATAAGGTTTCTTGAATGGTTTTATGCTCTATTGTGGAAAGGATTCTTTGCATTAAATTGTTCAAGTAATTTAGTAATTGGTGAAGTTATTTCATTTTCCAATAAAGACACTAACATATTGGTTTCTTGTGAAGTTTAATAATCCTAATTGTGCACTTACTAAGCTCACTCACATAAGCACATTAATCTCAAAGATCTAAATTCATCTTGAATGGTTAGTATTGTCACATTGGAGATCTAATTGTTTTACTTCTAATTGACATTGTGATAATTGGTTAATCACTAATTGTGCTTAAAGAACATCTAAATTTTGAGCAATCTCTTGTTGGCAATTTCTTTTCATTATTGTGTTATCTCAAAAGAACCTTTGGTTGAATTGCTTCAAGTAACATCTTGGTAATAAGTGCTCTAAGGTCTATTATTGTCATTGGATTTATTGGTTTGACATATTGGTAAATTTGGCATAAAGAACATTAATCTCGTTTGTTTACTTGAGCAATTATCTATTGGCTACATTGGTTACATCTTGTGAGAATTAGTAAAATTGGCATTTTATCTTGTGTATAAGATTGTCTTTTCATTCATTGATTAAGTATAAGATTGTCTTTTCATTCATTGATTAAGTACTCTTGTCATAAGATTAATCATAACTAAGTACTTAAGATCACAAACAATCTTAATTCAAGAGCACTCAAATCATCTTGCATTGCATTCCAGGCCCAGATTTGCACTAAATTACCTCCAAACATAAGCTTGGTTGATAGAAAAATAGAAACACCCTTCATCTCTTGCTTGCAAACGTTAAACCCTCTCTACTGGTTAAAATGATGACCTTGCAGTTGTCAGAGCCACAGTTTCTGCAACACCAGAGACACTAGGTATGTTAAATTTCAAGGAGAGGTATCGTTAACCAGGCTTTTGCTTGCTTCACCTTGACTTCTCTCTGCCACTTACTTTTGAGACTAGCCTCAAAATAGATAAGGATCAAGGGATACACTTAGCTAGGCATATAATTAAAATCAATCAAGATTTTTGCATCTCACCTACTCACCTACGTCATAGTATTTGCATAGCATATAGCATAGTGAAGCATCTGAGCAGCAATTGTTCATTCGGTCACCTGGTATTTAATTGATCTAAAGCAAATAGTTAACTCCATAAGGCAACTCCTCAACTCCAATCTGCCCCACGAAAAACCCCAGTGTCAACCTCTAGGGACTGTGTCAGCCTCTTTTACCCTCTGCGTCAGCTTTCCCGACAGTTCCAGTTGCTCCCAGCAGTTCCGGCTTCTGCCCTTTGCGTCATCTTTCTCGGCAGTTCTAGCAGTTTCGGTTGTTCCCAGCAGTTTCGGCTTCTGCCCTCTGTGTCAGTTTTCCCAGCTGTTGTGTTGATCCTCCCGGCACTATCTCTGCCTCTCTGCTTCTATATTCACTGCCCCTCAACTACAACTGTAGATTACTCTCTCAACTTTCTTAGCAAACCCAGCCGCAGAAAGTCGAAATCTTGATCTCTTGGTGTGTTCTCCAAGTGACCCTCAAGCCTCCTCCTATACTTTTCTCGTTGACATATCAACAGCTGAGATTAAGTCCCTAATCAATGGCTAAGATTAGATCTGGCTTGATCCATGACTTTTGGACCATTCTAACACAGTTTTATATTAATTCACATTAATATTTTTAATTTTTAATTTCCCTAAGTTTAGACTTCGGGACTCCATTAAAAATATTAATTATTTTAATATCTCCCAAACTGTTTAGAATCTGCCCAAAACCCTTTTTGGATATTGGAGACCTCATGTGCCTTAGCCTCTCCACCAAATTTCGTGGCTAGAGCACATCCGATGCTACCCCAAATCAACACTCCCTCTTAGCGAGGACTATGCTCTAGCAATACTCCTCATTGAGTATTACTCTGATCATCCCGCATCAGTCCCTGATGCTAGGCCTGCTACCCATGGCCCTGCCACTGCTGCGTTTGCACTACATCCCCTCTCATCATGTTGCATCGTGCTTCCATAGCACCGCCACTACTAACTGTTGCACTACAACTCAGTTAATAAGAAGTAACTGATCTCCCAACTCTGACATCTTTGTCAGGCTAGAGACACTCCCAATGCTGAAGCTCCGTCTGTCGCTGACAAGTGCTCCCTCTCTGACCTCTGCGCTGCTACAACAACTCCCTGCATCTCGCACCGTTGCACACCTCTCTGTGCCATCCTACACTAGTGCAACACTCCCGTGCCTCTCGCACTGTTGCAACCTGCTAGCCTCACGTTGTCCTGGGAATCTTGCATTGTAGCTCTCTCTGCCGCTCTATCCTCATCCATCTCTACAGACATTCGCCAGTCCTGCTACTCCTCTTCCAGGCTCCCGTAGCCAGGTATAATCCAAGAGGTTGGGTACCTCGAGGATCCTTCCCCTCATCTTTTGTAGTCCTCCTGACTAAAGCTCGATGTCTCCCCACTTTTGCTCAAGTGGTGTGTGTGCACTCATGGCACAGATATCATCTGTCTCCACTTCTCTGTCCTTGCTCTTCTTCCTCGGACACTGGGTCGCATAATGACCCAGCTCCCCACAGTGGAAGCAATTGACCTTGGAGAGGTCCTTCTTCTTCCGCTTTTCGTGTTTACCCTCAGATGCTAGGGCAGCATCCACCTCCTCCTCCTTCTTGATTTTGATCCCCTTGTTGCTGCTTCCCGTCTTGGTCAACCTCCTGATCTCTTTTTGGCGAAGAGCGGCCCACACTTCCTCCCAATCTGGAAGGGCCGCCCTACCCAGTATGCTCTAGACAAACACCTCCCAGTCTTCTGAGACTACATTCAGGATTGTTCTCACCATCTCTGGATCTGGTGTGGTACCTATGGAAGTCAGCTAATCTTGAATCTCCTTTAATCGACCGAGGAAGGTATCGATCTGTTCTCCCTTCTGCATCTGGTATGACCGTAGCTAATTTTCTAGGAGCATCTTCCTCTGCACGGAAGTATGTTGATGCAACTTGGTCAGGGCCTCCCATATCTCTTGTGTCGTATTCTTCTCGGCGATATGTGGTACTATACGATCCTTGACCTCATCAAGAATGATACTCTTGGCCCTCGCAATTGCTTCCTCATACCTGTCATTGTCAGCTGGGTCAACTAGGACCGCTATCGTCTTCAAGGCGAAGTGCTTGACACAATTTCTGTCAAGTACGGATAAGATTCTGGCCTTCCAGACTACGAAGTTTGAGGCTCCGTCCAGTTTGTCCTGGTCTCTTACTCCATGTAGTGCCATTCCGCTGCTCTTCTACTTCCCTCTTGGAAGTTCTCGATGTGACTCCCTCTGAGCCTCGATTTCCCTCCTGGAAATCCTTCTGTCGATGTCGAGATGCCCCCTACTGTGACCGTTTGTGCAACCACACCACTAATCTGGATTTCTTGACTAGAAACCCTCAATAGCAACTCCCTCCTCCTTGGCCTTGCCCTGTTAGGTACTGTTCTGACAACAATACCCCACCAGCTCCACTCTGCAACTTATCCACAGCCTCCTAAACCCCAGCAACCTGAAGGTGAGAGCTCCTAGGCTCTGCGCAGTCCCAGCACCGACAAACTAGCTCCCTAAGCCAACTGTGTCAGCCCTCCTAGCCTCTGTGTGGCTTTGTGTGAGCCTATCTTTGCCTCCCTCAGCCTCTACGCAGCCTCTTCTTGGCCCAAACTTGATGACGCAGGCACTGCGTCACCCCTTCCTTGCTATTTTGCTGCTAGGAATAGCTTCTGTCACTCGGGACAGCTGTTTTCTGCTGTTGCTACTCTGCTCGGCTGATGTCCTCAGTTCTCCTATGATCTGCAACCACGCTCTGATACCATGTTGAAGTTTCTAAGTCTAATAGTTAGAAACCCTCCATGTACTTTCTGATTTATTCCTTCCTACTTGTTCTGATTAATTAACAAGTTATTTACCATGTAAATACTGAAAATAAACACAAGTACATGCTCAACACATTACAGATCATCAACTGAAGGAAACAGAAACAAGCACACAAATGACACCGTTATTTTTGGACTAATGTCCCCGAAAAAACCCAATGCGGGAAAACCGGTGCAGCTATCTGAGGGTTTGATTTATTAAGTAGTTTCATAATACAATCTGGGTGCCAAATCCAGCTCACCCAACAGAGAAAAATCTCGGCAGTAGTACCTCTCCTTCGGAGACAGATGCTTCGGCTAAAACCCCGGATAAACACTCTGGCAGCTCCTCAGCTCTAATCTGCCCCACGAAAAACCCCAACGTCAGCCTCTAGGGACTGTTAGCCTCTTCTGCCCTCTGCGTCAACTTTCCCGGCAGTTCTAATTGTTCCTGGTAGTTCCGGCTTCTGCCCTCTGCGTCACCTTTCCCAGCAGTTCCGACTGTTCCCGGCAGTTCTAGCTTTTGCCCTCTGCGTCAACTTTCCCAGCAGTGCCCGGCAGTTCCATCTATTCCCAGCAGTGCCCGGCAGTTCCAGCTATTCCCAGCAGTTCCGGCTATTCCCAGCTGTTCCAGCTTCTACCCTCTACTCAGCTTTCCCGGCTGTTGCGTTGTTCCTCCCAACACTATCTCTACCTCTCTGCTTCTGTATTCACTACCCCTCAACTGCAACTCCAGATCACTCTCTCAACTTTCTCAGCAAACCCAACTCCAAAAAGTCGAAATCTTGATCTCTTGGTGCGTTCTCCAAAAGACCCTCAAGCCTCCTTTTATACTTTTCTCGTTGGCAGATCAACGGCCGAGATTAAGTCCCTAATCAACGGTTAAGATTAGATCTGGCTTGATCCATGACTTTTGGACCATTCTAACACAATTTTATATTAATTCACATTAATATTTTAATTTCCCTAAGTTTAAACTTAGGGACTCCATTAAAAATATTAATTATTTTAATATCTCCCAAGCTGTTTAGAATCTGCCCAAACCCTCTCTGGGTATTGGAGATCTCATGTGCCTTAGCCTCTCCACCAAATTTTGTGGCTAGAGCACATCCGATGCTACCCCAAATCAACACCCCATAGCCTGTTGTTGGGAGACAGCTAGAACGGAGAGGTTGGGGATCAGAGTGACAACTCTCGAACTAAGTTGTTGTCGCATTGTGCCTATACAATCTGAGCAACAACACAATCGACAGTCAAACTTTGTGTTGAAAATTGCAACTTAGGGATGAATTTTTTTAATAAAAACTCATTTCTCTCAATTTTGGAGTGACTTTCCAAAATTAGAAAGTCATGTCTAGCATCTCAAGTATGACTTTCCAAAATTAGAAATTCATGTCTAGCATCTCAAGTATGACTTTCCAAAAATAGTAAATCACCTTGCATCAATTGGTAATCAAGTATAGTTGATGGAAAATCACTCAACTTATCATTAATCAATCCTAATTATTCAATCTCGACTTAACCATCAATATTATTATTATATCCTTTATGTTACTATGATATTATTATTAAAAGGAATTACAAGTCACCTTACCTTCATGTTTCTCAATCACTTCGCACCTCTCTCTCCTTGATGACTCTCATCGCTCTATGTTACTCTCTGTAACTTAATGGGTACGTTACACTCTCTTTGATGCTCTCATTAAAGACATGGCATATTCCTCTTACACTCATTAAAGGTGTGTCATAAAAGATTCCTCTTATGCTGCCTTTAATGCATATGTTACACTCTCCTCATTTAAAGTTATACGTTTCTCTCCTAAATGATGACATTCTTACACTCTCCTTAATGCCATATGTTACACTTCTTCTAAGGCATGCAAGATTCCTCCATCTAGGCATGTGTTTCCTCTCCTTAATGGCATAAGTTACAAGGCATGCGTTGCCTCTCCATAATAGCATAAGTTACTCTTCCCAAAAAGGGCATACGTTGCACCTACTTCAAGGCATGCATGTTGCTCCTCCTTTATGACAAGAATTCGTTGCTATTCCTATATTTGTATCTCATATCATCTCTTCTCCTTACTACTTACGCATTGTGAAAGAAGAATTTGAACTTGAAAAAGAGTTGGAGAGACTTGAAGAATATTGTGAGAGAGTGACTTGGAGAGTAAGAGTAGAGCTTGGTGAGCCAAGGTTGATTCAATGTTTCAGTTTTGATTCAGTTGAAGGGAAGGTTGATTCAGTGTTTGCATCTGTTGTTGCTACTAGTGATCTTTATGCTTCAGCTTGTTTAGATTTGGTTGAACGTACTCATTATCTTGATCTCTCATTGTACCCAGTATCTTTGTTGAACAATTGACATCTAATAAAAGAAGAATCTGGTTGGTCTTTCCCCTTGTGGGTTTTCCCTAGTCATTGGACCTAAATTCTCTATGTCTCATTGTTAATTTTAGGTATGTTATATGCTTAGAGCAATTTATTTCAATTTTCACAGTTAGCTTCATATCTTTTCCAGATTAGCAATCACATCAGCATTAAAGTAAACTGCAGATAGAACATAAATATAAATCGTAGAAGACAAGCCAAGACAAGAGGACACAAGATGTGGTGCTAGCCAGGGACAAACCCCAATGTGGGGAAACCCTTGATCAATTCTTCTTTTATGTTCTTCAAAGTTCAACAGAGAAAATGAGAGAGATAGTACATTTACAATAGAAGTCAACACTTTGACTTTTGATATCTGCATGAGATCAGTTGAAGACATATTGCTTCAACTAATTCTCTAAGGTGACTACTTCACCTATCATAGTGCTACCTCTCGTCCATTTGCTGCACATAACCATGTGACACCATGTTGTACCATCACAGTGTTGGACCTTGATGACTGAGCTGCTCTCATCTGCTCTCATCATCATGCTGCCCATTATGTTGCATCTTCCATCATTATGCAGCCCTATTCATCATCATGTTGCCCTTTACTAACATGCCTATGATCTCATTCATCATCATGTTGTTGCTCTAGCTGTGATTGCTTATTAGATAGGTTACCTTAAACTGTCCTCATGAACAACCTCATCACTACACTGGTTGGGGCACAAACTCTGTCTGCTACAACACCCTATTTACACCCATCAGATTCAACACAGCCTCTTGATCAGGCATAATAGACTGCGGTATTATCTCCCTTCCTAGCTGTTGTCAAACGCTGGAATATAAGGCTAGAACCAGCCCCTATACACACCCAACAGCCCACTAAAAAGGCTCAGTCCATCCGCAATGTTTTCTGTGCAATCCGCTGCCCAAGACAGAGATGAACCTTGCCACAAATGCCCTTACAAACAGCCCAGAAGTAGACTCCTGTAATGTGGCCTTAATGCTGTTCATTTGCACTTCAAAACAGTCATGAGAATGACCCTAACGTCCTTCCCTTCTTCGCTGAAGTTACCCTAACCTGCGGCCCTAAAACAGAGACCCTTCTTCTTGCCTTAAGGCTCCTTCTCTTGCTGTGGATTAGGGCCTTCTTGACTGCGGCTAGATATCTCTTTAGATGACTAGGACTTGCGTTTAAGTCTCCTCTTGACCTGCATATAAGGTCCTCCTCCGTGTTGTGGATTAGGCTCCTCTCAACGGCAGTTAGGGCCTCCTTTAGTCAACAGATTAGGGCTTCTTTATACTGCGTATTGGAGCTCCCCAAGACAGTTGATAGATCTCCTTCAATTTGCAGCTAGAGCTCTCCATTTGGCTGCGGCTGGGGCATCATCCTCTCTGTAGTTAGATTCACTGCGGCTAGGGCATCGTACTGCAGCTAGGGCATCATCTTAGGCCAGCATATACTCTTGGTGTCTCTCCTTCACCAAAAACCCAAGACGTGGAGAGGAGGAGATCACATGAAGAGTATATGTGTGTGTCAAATGACTTCAAATCCTCTTCTATTTATACTAAGACGTAGATGATGAATAGACATGACTATTGGGCTTCTGAGCCTACATAAGATGCTGGCTGACTTGACAATTTGATTTATAACACAAATAAATTCATATCTTCATAAATACTTATCAGAATCGGATGATCTTTAGATCAATCCTACACCTCTCAATGAGAGGGATCCAATAAAAATATCAGTTGCCATAAATAAGATGACCCACATGGAGTTTGGCCCTAGTTGCCAATTTTAACACTCATTTTGTTCTTGGTTGTCTTCTATTGTGCATTTGGTTTATGTTCTATCTACAATTGCTTAACTAATATTGCAGCAGAAAGAAGTTTTGAAATAAGTAATTGTTTCAGCATAGAACATCAGAATTTCAACATGGTATCAGAGCTTTGGTGAAGACAAGCCCAAGAAGATAAGAGCTATCACTTCTTTGAAGATCTTACTTGCTACTGAAATATTACTTGTTGCTTCTTTGAAGCTCTTACTTGCTGCTGAAATCTTACTTGTTGCTTCGTTGAAGATCTTGTTTGCTGCTGAAATTTGTTTGACTTGATCAGGATGTCTTCTTCTTACTTCAAGATTGAAGACAAGTTGAATGGTGCTTCGAATTTTGGTCCATGGAAGGCAAGATTGTATATTACCCTTGAAGAACATGATGTATTGGAATATGTGGAAGGCAAGGTAGTAGAACCACCATAAAATTCAAATGTTGTCAAGGCCAAATACAAAAAGGGAAAAGTCAAGACCAAGAAGATTATCTTTGATTCTCTTGGAGATCATCTCATCACCTATGTCTCCAAGTTGAAGAAATCTAAGGAAATGTATGACAAGCTGATTGGAATGTATCAAGTAAACAACTTGAGTCAAATCCTTGCTTTGAAGAATCAACTCAAGGACATTAATATGTACAGAGGAGAAACAATTCAAGCATACTTCATGAGGATTTCTAAAATTAAGGATCAGTTGTCAACTGCTGGTGAAATTATATCTGATAAAGAGTTGGTGTTGATTACGCTTGGAGGTCTTTCTCCAACTTGGGAAACTTTTATTACTACCATTAGCAACAATGATAAGTGTCCCACATTTGATGAGCTCCTGGGAAAGTGCAGTCAAGAAGAGGCCAGAATGATTGCCAGAGGAAGAATTCCCAAACATGAAGAGGGAGAACCTACTGCCTTTGTTATCCAAGACAAGAAGAAAAGAGGAAAAAGAGGTCATCACTTTTCAAGAAAGTTTGCTCCCACATCCAATAGTTCCTATAAATGGAACAAGGACTTATCAAAAGTTCAATGCTACAATTGCCATAAGTATGGCCATTATGCCCGTGACTGTCTAGAAAACTAAAGTGCGCCAAGATCCAACTACAACAATCGTAACAATAACTTCAAATTTGATTAGAAAAGAAGAACAGAAACTCTTGTTGTTCGTAAAGAAAGCTACCATTCTTCCAAGACTTCAAGGAACCTGTTGTCGATTCTAAAGATAGCCTCTTGATTGCTGAGAGACCAGTGCCTAGGACATCTAGATCTGGCGTGTCTCTGATCATTCTTCAAAGAATAGAGACATCACTTATAACATTTCTTGCTAAGAGAATTTAGTTGGTTCAATCATCAAAGAAAGACATAATCCATGATTTCTTTATACATTCATATATGCAGGATACACAGCAGTATAAATGATAAATCAAAGGAAGCCAAACCGCTCAAGGAATTACAGATCAATTACTTTAGTATGAATATGAAAGCAGAAAAAAGAGAGGAAGTAACCCATCATGTAAAGCTCGAAATATCAAGAATTCCACATGTAAAAGAAGAAGAGAAGCTCCTGTTGTTCATAAAGAAAGCTACTGTTCTTCCAAGACTTCAAGGAACCCAAGGTATGATAATAATGCAGCTAAAACACAAACACAGTACTTTCTCGTTTCTGCTCTTTCTAGTTCCTTTCCTGTGGATTCTTGCGATAGATGGTTGGTTGATAGTGGTGCTTTAAGACACTTTACTAATTATAAAGAAGTTCTCTCAAATCTGGTTGAGAGGGAGACGGATCTGAAAATCATACTTGGAGATAATTATACATATCCTGTAAAGGGATTTGATTCTGTTTCTTTTCATCTAGATCAAGGTAAAATTATATCTCTTCAAGAAGTTTTGTATATACCTGGTTTGAAAAGGAATCTTGTATCTATATTTGCCTTAGAAGACAAAGGAATGAAAATTGTTTTCATAAATGGAAAAGTTCTCCATTAGGGGAGTTTTGAGGTCTAAATTGGGCCTCCTAAGGAAATTATAAAATAATAGTGAAAATAATAAAACAAGATTAGATTACATCATCAAATTTTAGCGTGAAAAAAGAAAAAACTCTTTTTTTCAACTCGTATTTTCAACTTATCTCCCTATGGGTTTACTCAAATTTTGAGCGGAAATACTCGTTGGATGCAAAATTTGATTCCTCATCCAAGGAGTACCCATTTTGCATACTTTCGATGAACCATGCTACACGAAAAATGAGAAATACATGAATGTATTTCTCATTTTTCTTGTAACAAGGTTCATCGAAAGTATGCAACATGAGTACTCCTTCGATGAAGAATTAAATTTTGCATCCAATGAGTACTCCTACTCGAAATTTGAGTAAAACCTTATGGAGATGAGGTGAAAATACGAGTTGAAAAAAATAGTTTTATTAATTTATTATTTTTTAATTTTTTTTACTTTTTTACTCCAAAATTGGTGAATCGTCCCCCATGGTTGACATCATCATCTTGAATCCTATTAGTTCTTATAAAGTATATTTTGGTTGTACATTTTTCTTAGGAGGCCCATTTTAGACCTCAAAATTCCCTTAATGACTTGGTCAGTGAAATCTAGCATGAGCGATGCCTTCACTCTGGGATCAAGATTTGAAGGTGTTTATAAAGTCAATGGAAGACCAATCCATGCTTTGATTTATGATAGTAATCATCAATGTGAAATGTGGCATCAAAGGTTCACTTATCTACATTATAAAGCTTTGCCTCATGTGAGAAAGATGGTTTTCGGAATGCCCGAGATTAGAGTGGATCATGATGGAGTTTGTTAAGAGTATGCAAGTGGAAAGCATGTAAAAGGACCATTCCCTTCAAGCAAAAGCAAAACCAGTTAGGTACTTCATCTTATACATTATGATTTATGTGGACCTATGCTTGTAACTTCTCTTAGTGGCTACTTGTATTATATAATCTTTGTGGATGATTTTTCTCGCAAAACATGGATCTTCTTTTTGAAAAACAAAAGTCAAGCATTTAACATGTTCAAAGACTTCAAAGCTCTAGTAGAAAAACAAACTAGAAAGAAGATCAAAATCTTTAGATCTGCCAATGGAGGAGAGTTCACTTCAAATGATTTCATTAACTTCTACAAAGAAGATGGAATGAGGAAAGAGACCACGTACCATATAACCCAAAACAAAATGGTGTGGCTGAAAGAAAAAACAAAACTTTCATGGAAGCAATCAAAGCTATGTTGCATGACCAAAATCTACCAAAGTATCTATGGGGAGAAGTTGCAAACATTGTCGTTTATGTCCAAAATAGATCTCCACACCAAACCTTAAACAACAAGACTCTTGAAGAAGTCTTCACTGGTGAAAAGCCCGAGGTTGGGCACTTAAGGATCTTTGGTTGCCCTGTCTACTTTCATGTGCCAAAGGAAAAGAGGACCAAGCTGGAAGCTTCAGGTAAGAAAGATATGTTTGTTGGTTATTGTGAAAATTCTAAAGCCTACAAAATATACGTGCCTAGTCAAAGAACTATAGAGTTTAGCAAGGATGTAACATTTGATGAAGATGCGGCTCTTGGAAAGGAAAGAAACACTCATGTTGGAAAAAGTAACTATGTTCGATCTTCAATAATGTACCTGAGTCATCATGTAATGTACTTGTCAAAAGAATAAAGAAAATAATTTTTATTATTACTATTGTGACTTATTAAAGCATGGGTTTCATACTTGGGTCACCATCTTTTAGGTCAAAGTCTCCATTGAGGACTTCTAGGATTTATTCCAAGTCTATAGAATTATTGTACATTTAAAGAGACCCTTCATGGGCTTTTGAATCATGTAAAAAGGTTAAGTATTGAGTCAAATATGAATTATGAAACCTCCACACCGTATTAGCCTAAGGTAAGATCAAGTCGGCCTAAGACCCTATTGGACCCCACAAGAAGCCTATAAAAGGAAGGACATCAAATTCATTTGGAGCATCACTTCTCATAAAGTTCGAATTCTCTCTGCTGGGCAGAAGTGTGAAAATCTTGTTGTTAGGCAGAAGTGTGAAGTGGGTAGCTGGGAAAGTCTATTGCAGGGAAGCCGAAGTGAATGCAAGTTTGGGTGAGTCTAAGGAGTCGAGGAAAATCAAAATTTTGGTGGTGGTCTCTCTCTGTTTCTTGCTCTAGATTGGGAGATCGAAGTCTTCCAATTTGGACTACTGCCGAAAGCTGTTAGCTGCTGCAATTTGTTGCATAGTCGAAGTTGTTGGCAAGAGGTCAATCTTTTAGAGGCTGACTTGGTGTGGAGGGAAGGTCTGGTCAAGGTCTAGGGTGAAGAGTCTCAAAGAATACTATTGAAAGGAAGAATTACTTTGACTGGGTTTTCCCCTCGAGGGGGGTTTTGCCCTGGCATGTGCCTACATCTTTTGTCCATTGTTTTATGTGCTGCTTCTTTTGGTAATTGCTTAATGAACTAAAGAAAGAAGATATAAAAAATCGTAATAATAAGAAACATCACAACTACTTATCAAGATCAATCACAAGTACTTATCAAGATCAAGAAAATCTTTACTGCCTTTCTGATTTTCCAACACCTCGCCCTCCTACTAATGTTGAAAGTTAGGATGATGCCTTGGATTCTTAAGAAGATCCTGAGCCTGAACCTGATCTTGTTGATGAACCATTGGAGCCCAAAGACCCCTTGGATCCTCCTCCATGTGATCCTTTTGCTAAAAAGAGACCATTATGGCTCTGTGACACTTTACAGGATGCTGATATACATGCTCCCCTAGAGGAACCTTTAGAGAAAGTAAGAAGCCATGTCGGTTCCAGGGATACGTTGTATTCAGGCTTAACCATGCACTTTTGAAGAAGTAGTGAAAAATAGTATGGAAAGATACAATGACCAAAGAATACGAGTCCATCATACATAATGATGTATAGGAAGTAGTTACAAGACCCAAAGGTAAGTTAGTTGTGACTTCTAAATGGTTGTACAAAATTAAACATGGTGTGGATGGAAGTACTGAAAAATGCAAAGCTAGATTTGTGGTTAGAGGTTTCTCTCAGAAAGAGGGAGTAGACTATGATGAGATTTTCGCACCTATTGCTCGATATACTACCATCTGATCTATTGTAGCCCCAACTGCTAACCAGGGATGGACTCTTCACCAAATGAAAACTGCTTTTCTACATGACTTCCTCAAGGAAGAAGTATTTGTAGAGCAACCACAAGGCTTAGAAGAAAATGACAGGAAAACTCATGTGTACACTGAAGAAAGCCCTCTATGGATTCAAGCAAGCCCCAAGAGCTTGGTATGCCCGTATTGATAGCTTCTTGATGATGCTTGGTTTTACCAGAAGCAATGTTGATCCAAATCTCTACTTCAAAACGGTCCAAGGAATGCCTTTAATTTTGGCATTATATGTTAATGATTTATTCTTGATAGGTGGAGAACCTCTTATCCTCCAATCTAAGAGGGAGTTAGCTTATGCATTTGACATGAAAGAACCTTCATTTTATGCACTACTTTCTGGGCCTAGAGGTATGGCAAACACTTGGTGAGATTTTCCTTTCTCAAGGAAAATATGTTGTCAAGCTACTGGAAAGATTTGGTATGACAGAATGTAAGTCCATGAATACACCAATGGAAATGAATTTCAAGAAGTTATGTGGTGAAGTTGCAGGACCTGATTTGGCAAATCCTTCTGAGTATCGACAACTGATTGGGGCATTGATGTTCTTAGTGAACACTAGACCAGACATATATTTTGTGGTCAATACTTTGAGCCAATATATGATTAAGCCATCACATGCACACTGGATTGTTGCAAATCATGTGCTGAGATACCTACATGGGACCATCAATCTTGGATTGAGATATACTGTCGGAGATGTGAGACTACATGGGTACTCTGATGTTGATTGGGTTGGTAACTCTACTGACAGAAAGAGCACATCTAGATGTTGTTTTAGCTTAGGATCTGCCATGATATCTTGGATGAGCAGAAAACAGAAGTTTGTAGCCCTTAGCACAGTTGAAGTCGAGTACATTGTTGCTAGCATGGCTAGCTGTGAGGTAACATGGCTAAGGAAGCTCTTTGGAGAGTTGTTAGAGCATGTACCAGATACGACAATAATATATTGTGATAATCAGAGTGGGATTCGACTTGCAGAAAATCCCATGTTGCATGACAAGTCCAAGCACATTGAGATTAAATATCACTATATCAGGGATATGGTGTAGAGAGGAGCAGTGAGAATCCATCATATTGTGACTAATGATCAAATAGTTGTCAAAAGGGAAGTTTTTCGTATTCAGAGAGTAGCTTGGAACTAACGAATGTGACTCTTCCTAGTGGGGGCAGTCATGGATGATCAAGAACACTGAACTATGCTCTTCCCTCTTGTTTGAGCTCACAAGTTGGGAATGGAGCCAGAAGAGCTCTTGGGGTTGAAGGAACTCTTGACTATAGGTTGTGCACGATCCTTGTCATGTGTTGACAAGTGGTGATCCCCCCTACCATCAAGTCTAGGACTTGCCAAAAGTATACCCCAGAATGCATCCTACCCACAAGCTGACTTGTTGGGATTGCCACCCATCTAGCCAATGGATGTGGTAAAGCTTGGTTGTGCAAGATCCTTGTCATGTGTTGATAAGCGGTAATCCCCCCAAGCAAAGATGAGACTCGGTTGTGCATGATCTTTGTCATGTGTTGATAAGTGGTAATCCCCCCAAAGTCTGTGGTTGCAAGTGTTCTACCACTTGACTCTTTTGGTGAGACTTGGTTGTGCGCAATCCTTGTCATGTGTTGACGAGTGGTAATCCCCCCAATTCTGTGTCAAGCTAGGAATATCAGTGGATATAGGGTGATAGATGAACCTCCCCTATGATGATTCTTCTTCATTAGATTGAGACATCATTGTTCCAAGGTAGAGATGAGCAGAGAAAGAAGAGATATTTTGTTAAGTTATGGTATGTTCTATGCTTATAACAGTTTAGTTCTTTTTCTAATTATATTCCATAGATTAGCAATCACATGTTCATAAAGTAAAGTGCAGATAGAACATTAAATGGTTGACAGAAAACAAGCCAAGACAAGAGACACAAGATGTGGTGGCTAGCCAGTGACAAACCCCATAATGTGTGGGGAAACTCTTTGATCAAATCTTCTTTTATCTTCAATAATTCAACAGAGAGAAATAGTACAATAAATCTGATTCATATCGGCACTAGCAAACCCTAGATCAGCAGCATCAACATTAGCGGCTTTATCATCAAACTAGGGCAGACGATATCTCACAAACCGACCGTCGGATCAGCTTGATTCCACCACCAAAAGTTGCGGCTTCCAGAGGAGGTTCAGATGAACCTACAACGCGGTTCAGATGAGGAGACCTTCTAGTCCACTCAGGTCAAACTTTACTTCTGCAGTTGTAGCTTCAGTTTTGGCAGCTTCCGACTTCAAACTAGGGCAGTCGATATCTTGCAAACCGTCCATCGGATTGACTTGATTCCACCACCAAAAGTTGCGTCTTTCAGAGGAGGTTCAGATGAACCTACAGCGTAGTTCAGATGAGGAGATCTTCTAGTCCACGCAAGTCAAACTTTACTTCTGCAGTTGCAACTTCAGTTTCGGCAACTTCTAGCTTCAAACTAGGGCAGTCGATATCTTGCAAACCGTCCGTCAGATTGACTTGATTCCACCACCAAAAGTTGTGTCTTTCAGAGGAGTTTCAGATGAAACTACAACGTAGTTCAGATGAGGAGATCTTCTAGTCCACGCAGGTCAAACTTCACTTCTGCAATTGCAGCTTCAGTTTCTGCAGCTTCCGGCTTCACATGTGTGAGGGAGAGACCCTTTTCTGCACAGTAGAGAAGAGACTCTTTTCTGCGCAGTAGAGAGAGAAAGAGATGTGATGAGATGAGTGAGTCCAAATGAGGAAAAGTCCTCCTGTATTTATACACAACGTTGGTGTTTGAATAGATGCGACTATTGGGCTTCTGAGCCTACATGTGTTGTAGGTCGGCTTGATAATAATTCCATAATCAAAAAAAATTCATATCTCCATGAATACTTATCGGAATCGGATGATCTTTATATCAATCCTACACCTCTCGACAAGAGGAATCTAATAAAAATATTATGAGCCATGAATAAGATGACCCACATGAAGTTTTGCCCTAGTTGCCAGTTTTAACATATTTGCTGCAGAAAGAAATTCCTCCCTAGCTGAGAGGGAGTGTTGAAAATTGGTAGCTCAAGGATGAATTTTCTTAAATAAAAGCTCATTTTTCTCAATTCTAAAATGACTTTCCAAAATTAGAAAGTCATCTCTAGCATCTCAAGTATCACTTTCCAGAAATAGTCAATCACCTTGCATCAATTGGTAATCAAGTATATTTGATGGAAAATCACTTCACTTATCATTAATCAATCCTAATAGTTCAACATCGACTTACTCATCAATATTATTATTATTATTATTATTATTATCCTTTATGTTACTATGATATTATTATTAAAAGGAATTACAAGTCACCTTACCTTCATCTCTCTCAATCACTTTGCACCTTTCTCTCCTTGATGACTCTCATGGCTCTACGTTACTCTCTCTGACTTAATGGATATGTTACACTCTCTCTTATGCTCTCAATAAAGACATGGCATATTCCTCTTACACTCATTAAAGGCATGTCATAAAAGATTCCTCTTACACTCTCTTTAATGCATATGTTACACTCTCCTCATTTAAAGTTATATGTTACTCTCCTAAATGATGATACTCTTACACTCTCCTTAATGGCATATGTTACACTTCTTCTAAGGCATGCGAGATTCCTCCATCTAGGCATGTGTTACCTCTCCTTAATGGCATAAGTTACAAGGCATGTGTTGCCTCTCCATAATGGCATAAGTTGCTCTTCCCAAAAAGGGCATACATTGCACCTACCTCAAGGCATGTGTGTTTCTCCTCCTTTATGACAAGAATTCATTGCTCCTCCTATATATGTATCTCATATCATCCCTTCTCCTTACTACTTGTGCATTGTGAAAGAAGAATTCGAACTTGAGAAGAGTTGGAAAGACTTGAAGAAGATTGTGAAAGAGAGACTTGGAGAGTAAGAGCAAAACTTGGTGAGCCAAGGTTGATTCAGTGTTTTAGTGTTGATTCAGTTGAAGGGAAGGTTGATTTAGTGTTTGCATTTGGTGCTACTACCAGTGATCTTTATGCTTCAAAATGTTCAAATTTTGGTGGACTTACTCATTCTCTTGATCTATCATTGTACTTTGTATCTCTGCTGAACAATTGATATCTAATAGAAGAAGAATCTGGTTGGGTTTTCCCCTTGTGGGTTTGGGCCTAAATTCTTTGTGTCTCACTTGGTTCTTGTTTGTCTTTTATTGTGCATTTGGTTTATGTTCTACCTACAATTTCTTAACTAATATTGCAGCAGAAATAAGTTTTTAAATAAGTAATTGTTTCAGCATAGCTTGGTCCAAATTCACAAGAAAACAACCTTCTATCAACTCAGTCAACTTCGGCCTTCTCTCTCTTTGTCCACATGTGTGATTACTTTAGATAAGATCTTCATTGTTGGTTGGATTGGATGATTGAATTAGATGTCATCTTTGTGTATTTATAGTGGTCAAATGGGTGTCCCTTTTTGACCAAGGGTCACCTCCAATGGTGGGCCGACTTAGGATTCTTGGAGCCTACATAAACCGATACAAAAAATGATTTTTCTTTTAATTTTTATATTTTCTTTTTGTTGATTTGGAAGGTTCGTTGACATGCAAGAATACCTCCCGATGCTACAAAAAACAACATGGCCAAAGGAGGTCATTCCTTGACATGCATGGATAAACTTTACATCAAAGTTGAAATGAATCATGCTCTGAACAAAACCCAGATGCCAAAATCCATCAATGGAGCAGGGCATTATCCATGCAAGCAAAATCGTCCTTGTTTCCAACTCACACGTGGCAAAATTCAAGTGGTCTATAGGCAATGCCCTGGCTCCAAATTGATCAAGTGATAGCTCATTGGAATCCTCATGATCTAGTCCACCTTCCTCGACAAAAATTTTGGGCTCATCTTGTAGGGTGTTTTCTCCATAATGCAATTCATGGAACCATTTTACATGCATGCAAGCTCACATGTGGGAGTCAAAAATGGTCAAAGTAACCACTGGAAGCTTCCTATGCAAGTCGTTGGGCTACTAATTGTCATTTCAACTTGTATCAAGTCAAATGTGGGAAAGTTGGATTGCTTCTTGGGACGTGGACACATCATTCAAGGTTTAACAACTATTTCGAGAATGAAACAAGGGGATGTTGGTTAGCGTTTTCAAAGAATAATAATTTATCGACTTTTTCTTCCCTAGTTGGATGGATCAATCCACCTTTTGTGGCAATCTATTATTTCTCATTGTACATGTGGCTTTGACCACTTTATTTTATTAATTTTAGTTTCTAGAAGTAGACTAGATCTAGAATTTCCTTGCTAGATCTAAGGAAATTCCCCAAATAATGTTATTTTAATGTAAAGGAAGTTCCTTACCTCCTCTATATAAAGGAAGGACTTCCTCATTTGTAATTCATGGTTGGATAGTGGGAGTATTCCTCTCCCTAGGGCTTAATGAAAATATTTCTTGGTGTTTACTGGTGTTTTGGGTTTATCATGCCATATATGTTTCGACTTAGAAGAATTTTCTTTCTTAGTTCCATCTACAGTGTTTAAAGGGTTTGAATTGTAAGTGATTCAATATCACCACAATGCGTAGTGAGATCAATCCATTGAGGGGCAACGAGTCATGTGGAAGGAGGGTTGAAGGCACTAGCCTTCATCTCCTCCTTTGTTGGTGTAAAGTAATCATTGAGACTCTTTGTTACACAAACCCTAGCGAGGGTTCCTGTAATATTCCTAATTAGCCATGGCTAATTGGAATATTCGATTTTGCTCAATTTTTGCCTTCTATAGTTATTTATAAATAAAAAGGTGAGGAAGGAGGACATAACTCACTTTTAGAATAAAAAGTCACTTCCTAGTAACACAACGTTGTGACTTAAAGGGGAGCCAAGGGGGCCAAAGGGGGACGCAGAGATGGAGCCCACGCAGACACTTGGAGGGACTGCGCAGAAGGAAAGAAACACGTGGCAAGAGGGGAATTACGTTGGAGGAGGTGAGCCTTGGGATTGAGAGAGGCAAAGGCTATAAAAGAGAGAGAAGCCCCCTCATTTTGATCATTCAGTTATGAGCATTTGTGATAGTCATTTCGACTTAGAGCACGCTGGCTGTTTAGCTAGTCTGCAACACTGTTTAGTGCATTGAGTGTCTCCGTTCGGAGATCTCACCCTTAGCCCCAGGGGACTTCGAGTGCCTGCTCGGGCAAGGTATTTCCATTGGCATTTCAATAGTAGTTTCATCAGCATTTTAGCAGCAGTTTCATCAGCGTTTTGGAGGACTGCGCAGCACTGAGAGGGGTGACGCAATTCTTTCTGGCAGGAGTTCTGGGTTGAGGGTTTGCAGTAGGATTTGTGCTGAGAGATAGAGCAGGGGATCAGCCCTTGCATATTAGAGAGTTTTGGCAGGGGTTTCAGGAAGATTTCTGGAGGGTTTCATTCAGTGGCAGCGCAAAGCATTGAGGGACTGCGCAGAACCCCAAGGGGGTGATTTTCGGGGGTCGGGCATTTCAGAAAAGCTTTCTGGGCTTTTCTAGGTTTCTTGAGTAGAGTCTGATTCCAGAGATTCAGCGTTTTCTGAGGAGGGGAGCAGCCCCAAATCCTCATTTGATTTCTAGCAGCAGCAACAGCACAGCAGTTCTCTAGCAGCTTGGACGCAATTCAGAGAGGGGCTATTCCTTTGCTATTCTGAGTGTATTTCTTCACTTGCCTTGTGCAAGTCGAGGTGCCATCTTTCTGATCACTTCATGTACTCATTCTATTACTCAGTATAATAAAATGGCTTAGCATTTCTCTCTGCATTTCTTGAGTATCTGCTTATGGTTATATTGTTATATGTTGCACCATTGTTATTTGTATCTCTTTGAGCATTCTCAGCTATTATACCACTTGTGTGTTTCTCCTATACTCTTAGACAGAGTCTGGAAAGGGCCAAGCAGCCTCCGGATCTTGTCCTCTTTTCAGAGGCGACATATCTGATAAATGCCCTCCCAGTCCATCTCTGGTTGGAGTTTGCTTGTGTTTGAGGAATATTCCTGATAAGGGATATCACAGTTCCCTTAGTAAATTCTTGGCTTGTTTCACATGCGATAATTGATCCTCGGGATAAGGGAAATCCTATTAAAGAATCCTCTAGTGGGTTTCTGACTTTACAGTTTACCCTAATTAGCCAAGAGATTACCCATCCTTAGATAGTAATCTTTCCCCTAATCCATTATTCTAGGTCACTGACCTAAGGAGGGTTTCTTCTTGATATCCTCTCATCATTCATATTCCCTTGACTCCATCACCCTTGAATAGTGGCATTGGTATTCACATCTCTCCATCATGAGTATTTCCTTTTTCTATTAAACCCAACTTGATCACTAGGGTTACTTGTGATATCACCCTACTCCTTATTGCTAGCCCTAGTGATATTTCAAGAAAGCCCCCTACAACCAAAGGAGAACCAGCCTAAAGAGACAAAGGTAGGTTGTTGAGGTGACAATGGGTGGCCTATTGAGGTTACACTTGGATTGTACAGTGTGGGTTGGAGCTTTCACTATTCTTACGTACAATTTGTGCAGTAACATGTCCTTGGTATCAAACATTAGCAAAGATCTTGCTCACCACCATACAAGATGTTCCTACAAGCATGTGTGATAAGAATTCTAAACAATTGCATTGCTCAACTCACTCAATAAATCCCAAATACTATAATGATGAGTGGCTCAATGTTGGGCCTACACACAATTCCCTCCCTACAAGGGTAGGGAAACTTCAGAGAAGAGGAAGATCACAATAAACAAGATAAATCATGATAGAGCCACCCTTGATGAGGTGGACGAGAGCTCCGTAGAGTTTTCCACTAGTTGTAGGAGATTCAAAGGCTATAATGTGAGAATAAGCAAGGGCTTAAGAAGCCCTATTCTTGATGGGAAACACATGGGACAACATGCACTATTCTATAACAATGAACCATGAGGCACCTCTCTCAAGTTCCTTCATCCTCTTCATGTGAGAGGAATTGGAGCAAATACAAGAATGTGCACACTTCAATGAAGAACAAGCTTGAGCAATCCAAAGTGGATACAATGGGGAATGTGCATTCCAATCTTCGTCTTATATATAAGATCAAGGAAGACTACTTGAAGGGAAGAACAAAGATGTAGGATGTATTTCCTAATGATATGGGTTTGGACAATAGTGTTGAGTTGGCATTAGCCAAATTGGATCTCTCAATGAACAAATGCTAGAGATGGTTATTTTTATGATGGTGATCCTCTTGAGGTGTCATCCTCCACCCCAACGACCTAGATATCAAACTGAACATAGAGGACGAGAAAGGAGAGGAATGCAGTGGTGATGATCTTGATGATTATGGCTATGGCATGGACATGGAACAAACGGGCAATGAAATTCTTCTATCTATGGTTCTACCATTCTACCCTTTTTTGTATTTAGTATCATGATCATCTAAGAATCATGAACTTATCTATGACTATCATCTATTTTATACATTTTGATTTTGATGACATCAAAAGACTCAGAGAAAACTGCAGTTTTTTGTTCTAAACTTCTAAATGTACTCTAATTCCTTGGGTGTTTGATGTAGTAAGTTACTAGTTGTATCAATATTTTCGAAATGTTCTAAACATTTGCATATTTACATCTATTTCCTTAACTGTAATCATTTTATTTTTACTATATATGTAGTATATACTTCTCCCTGACTGTCACATCTTAAGAGCCTATAAGTCACGTGTTGGACAATGGACACTCATGTCCATGTGTCCCCATGTCCCATTATCATGTCACTTAGTTCCCCATAGATCTATCTCCTCCATAGGCTCCCACAAATTGCATTTCCATAGAGTGAATATCCTTCTAATCGGTCACACTCCTTCCAAAGTTCACCATTCCTGTAGTCCTTTAGATCACAACTCATACAAAACAGTTCAGCCAAAATCAGCAACCTCTCACAAGTCTAATTCTCCTTTACAGGCATAAAAATTAGTACAACCTCTCAAAGGTCCATATCCTTTTCTCAGGTATGGATCACTCCAATCATTGGGGCTTGTTAACAGATCTGCTCCAAATTCAGAAAACAAGTTCTTATACCATGTTAAAATTTCAGCTCATGATAAGAGATCTTCACTCAAAGGTTTTACAGTTTACCCTACAGCTGAATCTGAAAATGTTAATAAACACCAATCAAAGGTTCAGATTTTGCAAACTAAAAGCATATGAGTATAGATTAAGAGTGTAAACAATGCATATCAGAGCTTCAAATCAATCCAACAAGCAACAAGTGTAGATCTTAAAATTACTAAATCTGCAAATCAAAACCAGCAAGCCAGAAATCTGTAGCAGCAATCACCTAACTTCACATTAACACTGAAGAATAATTACCAATGACTACTTGTTCATTAATGTGCTATCCATCTTTTCTATAGGATACAAGAGGGTTCCATGGATGCAAATATATTCAAGAATAGAAAAGTGCAGCTCCCCAAGTAATGCATCCCACATGTGCTAAGAAAGTGACACATGCCAAGCACACTTATCCGTGTGGTGGCCACACATTAACACATGCCAAGCACACTCATCCGTCTGGTGGCCACACATTAACACATGCCAAGCACACTCCTCTATGTAAATCCTCAAGTTATGTGCCCCACGTGCCAAGAATAGGTAGACACATGCCAGCATGTGCCAAGCACACTCCTCTATGTGATGAACACACATCAAAACATGTGAAGCACTCAATTCATTATGTAAATACAAATAATACTAATGATTGAACACTAGTCAACCAGTCAACTCTAGGGTATAAATAGAACTATTAAAAATATAAAATCCCTAAAACAGGAAATGACAGAAACTGATGGTTAATGAAGCAACAAAATGACCTAATGGCACATACATAGATTCTACTTTCATTGTAAAAATGTTGTGTTTAAGTACACAACAAAAACTAGCAATCAAAACCTTATAAGGAGATTTGAAAATAAAAACATCAGAAAAGTTTGAAAAAATGCCAAATGCCATTCTTCTATATTTGAATCCTAGAATATGTAGTATACTGGTTATGTTATGGAAGCCAAATGATAAATATAACATTGAGTCTGCTTATTAGAAACTTATTTTCTTTACAAGAGTTATATTATGTTTCACGAAAAGGCATATACAACATAGTGAATAAAAGAAGCATGGGAATAGGATAAAATCAGCTACTATCAATATTTCATGTATAAGGGAGAGCATGGTTAGCTACAAATATAAAAAATGTGTACCTTCTCACGAGGTTGAGATTTGAGCCATGTTCCTATAATCAGATCCGTCCTCCCTTGTGTTGCCTTGCTCATTGGAACAGGATACTGAACAGATTAACAATTCCAATATTGTAACAAATGACAAAAAACGAACTGGTTGAACTAAAAGTAAAGTACAGATAAATTGTTCTCTTACATGGCTATTGCAAATAGAACTTTAGTGAATGATCAAGGTCTCCAGCTATGCACATCTAGATTCCTCTATCCTAGAACAAATCCTAGTGGATCTCTTACCTAGACTCAATAAACTAGGAATTTCCTGAAAAATGGATAGCAATGTTAGGCTCGAACATGGTTTTAGAAAACCAAATCAATAAATCAAGCATATGATTAAATTTCCTTCTTTCCAAGCAGATGCAATGGTTCTTGCATAGCAATTGAGGACAAAAAGCAAATAATTATATAAGTGGAAACTATGTATCCAAAATTAAAACTAAGAATTAAGAAATAGAAACGTCACCAATAACCAAATGGAACTATTGAGAACAGTAGAGAATAGTATCAGATGCCCCTTGCTTACATGTATTCAAGGCCATAACCAATAGCCTTTGCAAGGTTGACATGAAGAACATGGTTATCACGAATGAGCTTACATTGTCCATCTGTTTCTGGAGGCCTACAATTGAATGGAATAGAAGGACAATGTCATTTGCAAATACTAAATAGTATAAAGGACAACGTTATCTACAATGTAATGTCCCCAATTTTCTGAGCATGGGAGTTTTACCTAATTTTGGTGATATTAAGTAAAGGGGCAAAATTTATTTTGGAGAAAGGTGGCAAGTATTATTTTATTGGAGATTGGCAGCAAATTATTATTTTACTAAAATGGAGGCAAAAGTCACTTAATGGAAAATGGCCCCCACCAATAAAATAATAATTAAAAAAAGGAGTCTAGAAGCATGGGGAGAAATTATAAGAGGAGGATGGACTCATTTGCTAATCATCTTTTGACTATTATATTTCACCTTTCATCTTCTCTTGGGGCTATTTAACACAAGAAGAAAAGTGTTGTTTAGCACTAGGAATTCCAAGTGAAATTCCACCCTCATTTCGGAGAACTTCGAGTGTCTCCCTAGTCAGGTAATCTCCCTAGTCAGGTAATTTTGGAGTCCAATTCAGGGCTTTCCTTGAGCTTCATTGCAGGAGTTTTCCCAGTTATGCACATTTCCCAGACACGGAAGGAGTTCGTGGCACATCATTTGGAGCAGTTGCAGTTGGTTGGAGACTCCAGGATTTTGCTGAGACATTCTTCATAGTTAAGGCCGAAGATTTGGAGAATTTTTCAGGGCAATGAGTGAGGTCAGAATTTGGGACAAATTTCCCCTCATTTTGATAGTGCGCAGAGCTCACTAGCTCAAGTCTGCGCAGGAGCAGGAGGTGGCTTCTTTCCGAGGAAATTTGGGTTGGAGAAATCAAGCATTTTCCGGAGGGGATCTTTGCAGGACTTTGGGAGGCTTTCAGTGTCATATTTTGGCATCCTACAGTAGTTCCATTTTGTGGGGCATTTTCTGGCCAAATTGGGTAATTCACACTTGTTGGGGGTCACTGGGGGTCAATGGATTCAGCCCAAACCCTTTTTGGGTTTTTGTGGGTTTGGTGAGAGGAGGCTAGGATTAATTTTACAGAATTTTCTGAGCACTTCTAAGGGCAAAATTCCTAGTTCCATTCAACAGCCAGCAGCAGAAATTGTTGGAGGAGGGTGCAATTTATCCCAGGACCATTTCCACCACTTGGGTCTGTGAGATGTTTCTAGGTTTTGTTGGATCTAGTGTGGAGAGCCTACATTTAATTTTGCATAATTTTTGGAGTAGATTTGAGGGTCAAAATCTCAATTCACCTACAACAACAGTGGCAGTAATTCACTGGGTCAGCACAGAGGTTTTTGGTGGAGTCATTCCAGTACTTGGGCATCACAATTCCAACCTGGGTTTCGCCTAGCTTGCTGTAGCAAGCCTAGGTTCCTATTTCCATACTCATTGTACTCCATTCTGCTCAAAATAAATAAAATGGCTCAGAGTTTTGGTGCATTTCCTCTTGTGTTTTGATTTCATGTGTATGTGTTGAATTTCCTAGTTGTTGTTATAGTGCATGTTTTAGTTATTCGCATAATATTTCCGTTAGGAATATTACATACAACAATATAAAGGCCATGGAAATCCCGTGGAGAGAATAGCAACCTGTATTGCCCCCAGATTTTGAAATGAGATCTCTAACTCATTAAAATAAAGCCCAAAGAGTGAAAATGAGAGTGGACATCCTTGTTTAACTCCTATGTTGTTAGCATGTCATCAATGTTACTCATTTTGGTACAAAATCCACCAATAACCATCTAAAAGAGAGTCATAATTGGTGAGATTATAAAATTCTCAACACATGGTGAGCAGATTTTGCAATTGTTACCCCTCTTTCAGCAGGGGTACTCCAAAATTTTTGGCAAAGGACCATGCCATTTGTAAGCCCAAATGTGTGCAATCTATGGCCCTATAGGCCATGTGGGATGAAGTGTAAAAGTGTATCCTAGTTCCCACTGGGTGGACGAGCATGACTGGTCTTCTTAGTTTCATCTTCATGATGCTTGGTTTTATAGTTTTTGTAACTGCCCCGTAGTGGGTGGCGATTCCCTACCTTGATGGACATTCTTATGTCCTAGGTTGGTATTCGGGCATCATGGAGGTGGATCTATTAGGACACATGGCTTAAAGAAACACTTGTTGTATTAGCCTTATAAAAGTGATTGCACTATGTAAGGGTGGAAACACCCATCTTATCATTGTCTTAGTGCACCTATCTTTTATTCCTTGCATGGACCATTTCTCTTATGTATGCGCACCTCTTTGGCCATGGTCATCATTCTTCATGGCAATCTCACAATTCATGATGACTTTGCACTCTATAAGGCAATGTTTCACATTGTCCAAGGCAAGGAAGGAAGTCTATTGCATCCTTTGGAAAGCACATGTTTTTCTTTAACATAGAAAGTGTTGTTTCAGTTCTAGTTTAGCTACAAGTCCAATTTTAGACAAGGTGTTATGCATAAGGAGATTGGGTGCAAACTTCAAGGAACTGATGCATGCATGTGTCTATTGATTTATCTCATTAAGAGCACTCTATTATAGACAAGCATATCCATGAATGTTATATGCATTCTCCAAAGGGATTAAGGTTAGGGTTTACCTATTCTAACCTAGGTGCACCACAAGCATGGTTCATAATTATTGTAACATAATCTATTTGTTAAAATGTTTATTCTAGCAACCTAGATAAATTAATTCCTTATGATTTCCTTACTGAAAAATTAATTTAGATTGAATTCTTTAGATCATACAATAAAATAAATTTGTTGGATATCTAAATGGAAATAAAGATCAGCAGAAGTTATAGGAAACCAATCTCCAAATTCTCCAAATACACAGAAATTTCTTCCCTTCAAATATCATGTTTCCATTAAAATCACTCCAAGCTTACAAGAGCACCCAAACTGGGAAAATAGTCCAATGAGAGAAAAAAATTACAGTAAAACCCGGTTGCTTTGGTGCATCGCACACCCTATAGGGACCTGCCAAAACCTGTTGTAAAAACCCTCCTACTATTATTGAAAACTATCCCAAAGATTTATATGATCACCTTTCTCTTCTATTGGGTTGTACAACCTCCTGAAGTTGTCTTTGCACCTGTTGTGTACAGCCCCTTTTGATTTCTCCTTTTGAGAAACCAATGATTATAGGAATTAGGGTTTGATTCCTCTTTCTTGATAACTACTTGTGAATTATGATGGCTTCTTTAACTTTTTCATTAGTTTATCTTTCATCAAACAATTACCACATTATATGTATATGAAGGCCACAAGAACAAGAGTCACAAGATGTAGGCGCACAATCAGGGCAAAACCCCTACAAGGGGAAAACCCAGTCAGACTCTTCCTTCAGTGGATTCAAATCAAGATGAGACACTTCCAGACTTCTTAGACCTAGACAAAGACCTCCTCAACCACCAAGTCATCCCTTACCTTCAATAGATGATCCCTTTCAAAGTCTCCAAGTGACAGTACCCCAGCAGTAGCTTTAGTCCAAAATTTTGGCCCCCAACAGCAAAACTTCGACCCCCAACAACAGAATTTCAGACCTCTAGTAGACACAGAATTTTGACACCAACAACTGCCTAGAAACTTCACACGTGTGAGAGATAGATAGCCCAGAAACTCAAATTAGGTCTTCCCAGCAATTTCATCCTTCTCTAGCTACTTCGCTCTCTTTTCTACCTCTCTTCCTTGAAGATCGAACTTGTTGAGTGAATGCTCCAAATAGGTCGAATTGCCTCTCTATATATAGCCTTTCTGCTGGGTCAAATTGCCCTAATGTAGGCCGACTTCATGGAGACAGGGTCAACTTGGTGTGGAAGTGACAAATAACCATTTTGACTAAATATAATTATTTTTACATGATACAAAAGCCCAAGAAGGGTCTAATAAAAATGACAATGACTCTAATGACTTAAGACAAAACCTAGAAGCCTTCAATGGAGGCTTTGACCTAGAAAACATTGACCCAAGCATGAAACCCATGCTTTAATAAGTCATTTTCTTTAATAATAAATTTTCTTTTGACAAGTACAATTATGAATACCAACACTAGTTACATTCTTCAACACTCCCTCTTAACTAGGGAGGTATTCATAATTACATACATATAAGAGTACATGGAAGATCTCAAAATGAAATGAACTATGAAGAGTTCTAGCACACTCAATGCTACAGATTAGATACCTAACCAGGGTACTCTAATCAGGTGGGACTAAGGTGGACTCAAGCTTTAGCCACTCTAGGTACCATCAGGATTTTAAGCTCTACCATCAACCCAGGGATCTAGGTGTGTATCCAAGGTCGAAGCTCCATGACCAATGCCACCCTCCCTACTTCGAGATCTAGACATCAACACATAGGTCAGCCAGATGTCCTCCCAAGCATCTTGCCATAAGATGCTTCATCTCTCCCTATCAACTAAATCTATAACATCAACCAACCCAAGCATGCTTCTAAAATATTCAAACTTCTTATTTGAAAGAGATTTTGTCAACACATCAGCTACATGTTCATCTGTCAGAATATATTGTAGCTTCACGACCCCATCTTGTACCAAACTCCTAATGTAGTGGTACTTGTTGTTGATATGCTTTGTCCTTGCATGGAATACGGGGTCTTCAGACATCTTGATGTTGCTTTGATTATCACAATTTATCACTATAGGATCTAGAGGCTTTCCAAACAAATCTGACAAGAGTTTTCTTAACCAAACAACTTCCTTTCCTACTTCACATGCAGCAACATATTCTGCTTCAACACTACTTAACGCAACAAGATCTTGTTTTCTACTCATCCATGAAATCATTGCAGATCCCAAACTGAAACATCCATTGGTAGTGCTTCTTCCATCAATCTCACTGCCACCCCAATCGGAATCGGTAAAACCTGTTAACTTGACTTCCTTTCCATCATACTTCAGACAATGATGTATTGTGCCACATAGGTATCTCAAAATATGCTTGGAAGCTATCCAATGATCATGACGAGGCTCCAATTGAAATTGACTAAGAACATTTACAACAAAACATATATCAAGTCTTGTATTTACCAAGTACATTAGAGAACCCACCAACTTATGATAGCTAGTAGGATCGACGAGACTGGAGTCGGAGGTTCTCAACTTCTTGAGATTAGTGATCATGGGAGTAGTCAGAGGCTTGGAATCCATCATACCGAATTTATGCAATATCTTGATTATATATTTACTTTGACCCAAATATATATCACTTAGTTTCTGCCAAACTTCCAAGCCCAAGTAGTGCATGAGTCCTAGATCTTTCATCTCAAATTCAGCGGCCAACATTTTCTTGCTTTCTAGTATTCTGTGCTCCACATCTATAATAAACAAAGCTAATAACTGGTTCATTCTTCACCACCTTAATGTAGAGGTTTGCATCGACAGAACTTTTGACAAACCCAATTCTTAAGAGATATGCATCCATCGTTACCCACCATGCCTTGGGAACTTGCTTCAAGCCATATACGGCTTTCTTGAGTCTACAAACATGTGTATCTCTGCCATTTATTTTGAAGCATTCCAGTTGTTCAATATATACTTCTTCATCAATGGTTCCATTTATAAATGTTGTTTTGACATTCATTTGATGGATATTCCATCCCATAGTAGCAGCTAGTGAAACCAAAGATCTTAGTGTAGTATACCTAGTAGTAGGAGCAAAGGATTATTCATAGTCTATACCTTCCTTTTGTGAGAAACCCCTTGTAACGAATCAAGCTTGGTATTTTTCTATGCTTCCATCAACAGCATGTTTGATTTTGTAAATCCATTTTGAGGTGATAACCAATTTGTCATTTGGTCTAGGAGATTTCCCAGACCCCATTTTTCATGATGGATTAATATTCTTCTTGCATCGCCTTCTTCCATTCTTCTTGATCAGCAGCGTCCTCAAATGCAGTTCGTTCAGCTTCTATTAATTTTGTCATTTATGCAGCATATCCTAAATATCTCTTCAATCTTTTGCTTTCTCTAAAAGATCCTTTAGTATCTCCATGTCCTTCGGCATCTTCAAGTGTACCTTTTAACCAATCTGGCATCTTCTTCATTTCAGGAATGATTATAGGTTGAATAGGCTCACTTGGTCCTCCTTCTTCTACTTCTTGGTTTGTACTTCTCTTATCATGATGCTCTTCTTCTTCAAATAGTGGTACATCTTCATCATCTAATTCGGTTTGTATATCCTTGGATCTTTTGTAGGCATGATTTTCGTCAAATATAACATCCCTGCTAACTTCAATTTGTCTTCCTTCCTTGATGTAGATTCTATAAGCCTTTGAAGAAAGACTGTAACCAACAAAGATCCCTTTTATGCTTGTAGAATCCAATTTCTTTCGCTTGTATTTTGGAACATGGATGTATGCGAGACACCCAAAGATTCGGAGATGGTCTACACATGGCTTCTTCCCTGTGAATGCTTCTTCCAGTGTCATATTATCAAGGATTCTATGAGGACTTCTATTTTGTATATATATTGTTGTCATTGTTGCTTCTCCCCATAGAAACTTTGGTAGATCTTGATCAAATATCATAGTTCGTATACATTCTTCAATTGTTCTATTTTTCCTTTCTGCAACTCCATTCTGCTCAGGGTTGTAGGGAACAATGAGCTCCCTCTTAATACCTGCTTCTTTACAATATGCAATTAATTCTTTTGAAGTGTATTCCCCACCATTGTCGGATCTCAAAGTTTTATCTTTCTTTTGGTTAAGGTCTCCACTTCAGATTTAAATTCTTTGAACTTTTCAAATACTTTGTCCTCTGTCGTCAAAAGATAGAGCCATGTCTTTCTAGAGTGATCATCAATGAAGGTCCCATGATAAAGATGGTCTCCAAGAGATTTGTTAGACATTGGCCCACACACATCGAAATGAATGAGGTCTAATATCTCCTTCGACCTTGTATCATTGCTTGTAAAAGTTTTCCTTGTATTATTTCCCAAAGCACATCCCTTGCATACTACTTCATGATCTTCTTTGATGTTGGGGATGCCCTTTACCATTTGAAAAAGTGAGGGTATTATCTTGTGATGAATATGCCCATATCTTTTATGCCATAGTTTAATAGGATTGATCTCCATGTGAACTAGAGCTTGAAGAGATGGTGTTATAACTCTATATAGCCTTCCTTCACGAACTCCAATAACTTTTGCCTTTTCAATACTTAAATCTTTTCTCCAAACCAAAACTTTACCATCCACAAAGGAAACCTTATCTCCTTTATCTTCTAAACAAGAAACCTGGGACATAAAGGATGTTGTTGAGGTGTAGCTTTGCTCCACTTTCCAGCTTCAATGATGTAGACCCAAGGCCCTTGACTACATAACTGTTGTTGTCTCCTAGCTCCAACTTTGCTCCACTTTATAGCTTGAATGATGTAGACCCAAGGCCCTTGACTGCATAACTGTTATTGTCTCCTAGCTCCACTGCATGAGATGATGGTTCCTTTGATAGAGTCTTAAATTGTCCACTTTCTCCCCTCATATGTCTTGATGCCCTACTATCAATGATCCATGTGTTGTCATCATCGAGAGTACCTGTAAGTGCAATCAAGAATCCTTCACTCTTGACTCTCCTAGATAGATTGTAGATAATCCTTCCAATCCAGCTTCCTGCAATTCTCACGATATTGAATCCCATCTTCAAGTAACTTGCCATAGAGGGAGTAAGATTTTCTTCCAAGCCAGCAAAGTGATATTCAACCTTCTTCGACTTTAGCTCTGATACCATGTTGAGAAATCTATAGGAATGAGGGTTTGATTTCACTTTCTTGATAATTACTTGCGAATTATGTTGGCTTCTTTTACTTCTTTATTAGTTTATCTTTCATCAAGCAATTACCAAATTATATGTATATGAAGACCACAAGAACAAGAGACACAATATGTAGGCGCTCAGCCAGGGAAAAACCCCTACAAGGGGAAAACCTAGTCAAACTCTTCCTTCAGTAGATTCAAATCAAGATGAGACACTTCCAGACTTCTTAGACCTAGACAAAGACCTCCTCCAACCACCAAGTCAATCCTTCCCTTCAATAGATGATCCCTGTCAAAGTCTCCAAGTGACAGCTCCCCAGCAGCAGCTTCAGTCCAGAATTTCGGCCCCCAACAACAAAACTTCAACCCCTAGCAACAGAATTTCAGACCTGCAGTAGACACAGAATTTCGGCCCCAACAACTACCCAGAAACTTCACACGTGTGAGAGATAGATAGCCCAAAAACTCAAATTAGGTCTTCCCAACAAATTTCGTCCTTCTCCAGCTACTTTGCTCTCTTTTCTACCTCTCTTCCTTGAAGATCGAACTTGTTGAGTGAATGCTCCAAATAGGTCGAATTGCCTCTCTATATATAGCCTTTTTGCTGGGTCAAATTGCCCTAATGTAGGCCGAATTCATGGGGACAGAGCCGACTTGGTGTGGAGGTGACAAATAACCATTTTGACTCAAAAACAATTATTTTTACATGATATGAAGCCCAAGAAGGGTCTAATAAAAATGACAATAACTCTAATGACTTCAGAGAAAACCTAGAAGCCTTCAATGGAGGCTTTGACCTAGAAAACATTGACCCAAGCATGAAACCCATGCTTTAATAAGTCATTTTCTTTAATAATAAATTTTCTTTTGACAAGTACAATTATGAAGACCGATACTAGTTACATTCTTCACCACCTACTACTGTCGAAATCTATCCCAAAGATTTATACGATCACCCTTCTCTTCTATTGGGTTGTACAGCCTCTTGAAGTTGTCTTTGCACCTGTTGTGTACAGCCCCTTCAATTTCTAAGAGTTGGGTTAATCTCCTTTTGCTACTCACTCTCTTTTCTCCTTTGGACTTGCACATTGAATGAAAATCCCTTATCACTCTCTTTGCCTTGCTCTCTGTGAATCACACTATGTGTGTCTTTTCCTTTCAGTTCGTCTTTCTTTTATAACATTGAGTTGATGACCAAGTCTCCATAACCCTAATCTCCCAATAATATTGACAATTGAGATTAAAACCCAACTAATGATGGAGATTATATCTAAATCACTAATGTAAATACTTTACATTTTATTAGACATTGATCAACTCACTAATAAAAGTCTTCACTTTAATAATTAACTTTAGTTAAAGTGAATTACAAATTAAAAAGGACCTTTTTGGACAACTTCCACATGTCTGACACTAGACCTATGCAGAAGTTCCTATCTGATGCTACAATCGTCAACACTCTCCTAAGCAAGGAAGGAACTTCTAGGACTAGCTTTCCCTCCAGTCTTGGGACAATGTCCCACACATCATCCTCCACCATGGAATTCCTCCAAACTTGTTGGGTTTCTACTTCTTCAATGATGCTAGTTATTAGTTCCATATAGTTCAAAAAATTCTTCGGAGGCTTGGTCTCCTTGACTGCACTCCTATAACCCTCCACATGCTACTAAGCATCTCTCAATGTCTACGTGAACCATCGAGGTCTCCTACAAGAACTAGGAGTCGATCTCTCCTCCTCCTCATCTAAAGGTTGACTTTGTTGATTTTTTCCTTAACACTTTAGAATCAGGTATATGTCTAAAACACACTAAAATGCCACAACACAAGAACTTTTCACAATGGAAAATGTACAGTAGTGAATCAATGAAGTACACAATAGATTTTTGCAACCCAAAACTTGTTATATTACAACTTAATACAACAAACATAGGACTCTCGTACCAGGGATCATGGCCCTTACAATTAGCCCTGATACAAGAGAAACTAGGGCTTGATGTCAATAACACATGACCATCAATCTGCCCTTGAACAAGAACAAACTCGACTTACTTGTTGAATAAGCGCTTACACCAACCCTTTCAGTGCACTTGCCTTGAACACCTAGCAGGTCTTTTGCCACCTATATTTGCATAGATCTTGTTGCTCCAACACCTTTGCCACTATTTTTCACAAGGTCCTTTGTAACTTTAGATTCGCTTGCACCATCAGCTCCAACACTTTGCCTCCACACAATATCTTAGCTGCTCCAAGAGTCATTGTTCATGGGCTACACAAGTCTGCCCTCTAACAACACATCAACTGCTCCAAAGGTTGTTGCACTTAGGGTCTTTACAACTTGCCCTCTAACTGTCTCCTTGTTCCTCCAAAGATGACTGCTCTTAGGATCTTCAAAATGCCTTCTAACAATGATAATGCAGCTCCAATATCATTGAACACATGCTTCTAATCACGTTGTCCAGACTTTCCTGTAGGACAGATCTTCTTGTTATACTATCAACACTGCAATCATCAAACTAGAAGACCTAACCACATACCTCTAATGAACTCGGCATAGTCCTGAAGGTCCTGATCTAGGGCATACTTCTTCAGGTTACTCGGCCTTGATTTCCTTCCTGTAACACTTCAAATTTAGACCCTTAATTTCCTCAAGCTCAAACCTTATTACTTATGTGTTTATCTCATTTTCAACCCTTAAACCTTGCACCTACACTTAGAGGAGGCTTGGTCCTCAATTTTGTAATAGCACAGGATTCTCGACCTTAATATCCAAACACCCCAAGCACCTCGGCCCTCCTTGATCCAGCAAACAATACTTCGACCTATTCCACAAAGGCAAAACGCAAACTTTAGCCCAAAACCACGCAAGGATGCTCGTCCTTCCTCCACAGAAACTTGGCTTCTTTCACAGGATAAACTCGGCCTCTTTCCAACCTTTGTAGCACAAGACAGACCTTGATATTACTCCTTCACAGCTCGGTTATCTCCGGAGGCTTGACATCCTTCTTAGGCTCTAGTCTTCACTTACATGATTGCACTTTTGTTGCTCCAAATGATCACAACCCCATCTCTACTTACAATGATCTAGGTGGTGTCACTTTCCACCAAGGGTCATGTCTTCTAGCCCAAGCTGACTTGAACCTACATACAAAAACCCCACTAACATAAGAAATAAAATTTCTTTCATTTGACTTTGCCCACACCATTGAAGCCCTAAGTGCCCCTTAGTCCATCAAGGGTGCCCCTCATGCATCCAATGAATAAACAACATTTCTCCTTGGATCTTTCGCCCACAACTTTGGGTACAAAGCCCACCACTTGGGTCCATTGACCACAAAACCACTTTTCTATGGGTCAACTCCTCACAAACCCAGTACCCCAAGGGTTGTGGGAGTACCTCAACCTTCCAGTAGATAAACTGGAAGTTGTTGATCTAGACTCAACCTTTGGAGCTTCCTACTCCTCGTCCTCTATCATTGGTAGGGTCTCATGTGACTTCTTAGATGCAAGGTCCTCCTTGACTTCACATCCTGGCTCACCATAGTGGTCTGTTGTGCTGGAATAAAAATCATGTAAGCCTCTAAAATCTCATTGTATCCCACAAACATGCCCTTCATGTTGGATGACTCCATCTTGGTTCTCTTCTCTTCTAGTACATGCATATACAATAGACAACCAAAGATACATAAGTGGTCCACCTCTAGCTTCACATCAATGAATGCTTCCTCTAGTATCTTGTCATCCAAGATCCTGTGAGGACTCCTATTCTGGATGTACATTGTCATTTGCATGGCTCTGCCCAAAGCAACATGGACAAATCTTTATCATGGAACATGGCTTTAACAGCCCCTATAATTGACATGTTCTTTCTCTCTACAACCCCATTTTGTTGTGGATTGTCAGATACTCTTAGTAATTCCTTCCTCCTTGCAAAAATCCTTGAAGTCAATAGAGGTATACTCACTCCCATTTTCTGACCTCAAGACTTTGATCTTCTTCCCTATCTACTTCCCCACAAGAGTCTTGAACTGTTGAAACCAACTGAAAACCTCATCCTTGGTCCTCATGAAGTAGATACATGTCCTCCTACAGAAGTCATCAATAAAAACTACATAATACATACCTCATCAAACTGATGCTACTAACATCAACCCACATACATCCAAATGAATCAAGTCTAAAATCTCCTTGGACCTATGCTCACTACTTGGGAAAGCAACCTTGGTGTACTTGCCAAGCGCACACAATTTGCATACCCTTCTTGCTCAATGCTAAAACATAGAAAACTAGTGACTATCTCCCTCAGAATCAACATTGCATTGTAATGCAAGTGCCGCATCCTCCTATGCCACAACTCACACAAGATATCACTACTATGAACCAAGGCTCGAATAGGCTCACCTCATAACCTATACAAGTTGCCTTTCCTAACCCCAATCACCTAAGTTATGCCTGGGCTAGATCCTTCTGCCCTGATATATATACTTGCTCCTTCTTGAACTCCATGGCAAGATCCTTATCCTCCATGATCAAAACTGAATACAATTCATCTTAATGTTAGTTTTTGTAGCATTAGATGGTGTTCTAGTCTCGACAGTTGTCAAAGAGGCTAAGAAACACTAGGACTCCATAACCTAGAAAAGGTTTCAAGAAAATCCACCTAGAAATGCCTTAATTAAGTTAATTAATCAGAAATTATATTTTTTAGAAGTCTTAGGGAAAATGATTAATTAACAATAATTAATTGAGGAAGGTGAGATTTCTCTAGAAACTCACACGGATCGACTAGGAAATAATCTCAGCCATTGATTAAGTTTTAATCTTGGTCGTTGGAGTCCCACAGTGAGATTATAAGAAGAATTTGATGGGTAGATGGAGAAACACACTTGAGGTCGATTTTCCTTGGGCAGTTCGACTTTCTAGAGAGCAACAACAATTTGCCGGAATATTTTGAGCCAGAGAAGAGAGGCAGAGACAGAGAGCGACAGAGACAATGAGTCTAGAGGAAGCCTTCCAATTCTAGAGAGTCAGCAGCAGAAGGGTCGTATTTCCCAGAGAAGCTGCGTAGAGCCAGTGCAGATAGCTTTAGAGGGAGATCAATTTTGTTGAAGGGAAAGGTGATTCAGTTGTAGTTGGTCCAGAAATTCTCCAGGAGGCCAAGTGAATTCCTTCCAGAGGCAGAATCAGCCAGGACGCCATTTTTTCCAGCAGTTCGAAGGCTTAGTGATGTGAAAATTTCCACTATTCAAATTCTATTGCAGCAACTGGAATTAATTAGTCTAATTGTAAATTAATTTAGCAGTTTATTGCTACAACAACAATGAATTAATCACATTGCAATCTTCACAAAATTAAATATTGCGGAAGATAAACTGGAAACTGAGAAAACACTGGTATATACACAACAAATTTGACACAGTTATTTTTGGACAAAAGTCCCCAGAAAAACCCAACTTGGGAAAAGCGATGCAACAGTTAAATAATTTGAGTACAATCTGGATGCCAAAAACTGGCTATCCCAAGCAAGAAAACCTAGCCGAAATTATCTGAGGGAATTTCCCTTCCTCCACATGCAACCCCGGCACAACTCGACTTTAGAAACTCATCCTCCTGGAACTCTTACGCAGGCCTCTATGCAATGCTTGCGTATACCCTTTGATGTCTAGCCCAGAACTGCCTCTAATCAAGTCATTTTGCCTATCTCTGCTACTAGAAATGGTTCTCCGACCTTTTAGAAGACTTTCCCGACCTCTGGATGCTGAATCAATTTCCCAACAGCTAAATCAAATTGCCTTTTGAAGATGCCTGTGCAGACCTTTGCGCTGCCTCACTGGGAACAACTCAGCCTCTTGTCGTTGCCTCTCAAAAATTTGAAAACTTCCTCCGGATCACTGTCTTTGCCCCTCTCTGTCTCTGCTTCCCTTCTCTTGCTCGAACTCTTCTGGAAACTGTTGTTTCTATCTGGAAAATCGAACTGCCCAAGGAAATCGATCTCAAGTGTGTGTTCTCCATCTACCCATTGACCTCCTCTTATAATCTCCAATTGGGACTCCAACGGCCAAGATTAAAACATAATCGATGGTTGAGATTATTTCTAGATCGATCCATGTGATTTTCTAGATGATTCACAACTTTCTCAATTAATATTGATTAATTAACCACTTTTCCTAAGTTTAGACTTGGGAAATATTTAAAAATAGGCTAATAATCTAATTGAAACACTTCTAGGTGGAATTTCCAAAAACGATTGCTGGGTTATGGAGAACGCTTGTGTCTTAGCCTCTCCACAAAGTTTCGAGACCAGAACACCTCTGATGATACAAAAACTAACACTCCCTCTTAGTGAGGAAGGTGTTCTAGTGTTGCACTACTGCTACAACACCCTGTCTCGGTATCACCCTTTGTACGTTGTTGATGTCTGGAAAATGTGACTACTTGCAACTTGCACAACTCGAATGTTGCATCTGTGCTACTGTTGGCACTGCTATATTGTTGTCAACTCTGCATTTGCACTACAACTTGCCCTCATCTATTGTTGTTGCTACGGCAACTAAGAAGCATCCAAAATATTGAATCAACTGTCTCTGTGTTGCATCTATCTCCTAAGAATCTAACTTCTACTATCGTTTGCACTGTACACTAGGGAATTTGCATTGTTGTTGAATCTACCACTGAGCCTCCTGCTCTGTTGTCAACATTGTACTGTGCTCCTCAGCACCTGACTACTACTAGTTTGCAACTGTCACTCTACAATCTGACTGCATCAACTAACATTGATCCATCCTACTATTGAATACTGTGGGCCCCTATAGCCAAGTAATGATCCATGAGTAGGACACCTCAATCAACCCTGCCTAAACTCTACAACTCTGGGACTACAACTCCCTATGGCCCCAACTCACTTCTGGAGGCATAGCTAGACACATGGAAAAAGGTTGGAGGATAGCTTGTCTATCTTTGTGGACGCTGCTTCCTGGCCTTGCTTCTCCTGCTTGTACTTCTTCTTGAGAGGACACTGAGTACTGTAGTGGCCAAACTTGCCACACTTAAAGCACTTGACCTTAGATAGGTCCTTCTTCTTCTTATCCAAATATCCTTGACTGGGACCCTTTGATGCAAGGGCACATTCTCCTCTTCCTTCTCACCCTTCGAGCCCTTGTTGCTGCTTCCGCTAATGGTGGTCTTCACTAGAGCTTGCCTCATCTCCTCCTGCTATACGTTTGACCACATCCTGTTCTATCTAGACAATTGGTCTCTCCCCAAGATACTTTAGACAAAGCTTTGCCACTCCTCTGAGACATTGTTCAGTGCCAAATGTCCAAGCTTTGATGGTTGACGCGCCTCCCCAACGGCTGCTAGTTGATCTCAGACCTCCTAAATCCTGGTGAGGAAGGGATTTATGCCTTCACTGTTAAATTGGCAACTAGAGCCAAATTCCATGTGGGTCAGCTTATTTATGGCAGCTGATATTTTTATTGGATCCCTCTCGTCGAGAGGTGTAGGATTGATCCAAAGATCATCCGATTCCGATATGTATTTATGGAGATATGAATTTATTTAGATTATGGTTTTATTATCTAGCCGACCAGCTCTTACGTAGGCTCAGGAAGCCCAAACGTCATGTCTATTCAACCTATACGTTTTGGTATAAATAGAAGAGGATTTGAAGTCATTTAAACATCCTCTTCATGTGTGATCTCCTCTCCACGTCTTGGGTTTTTGGAGAAGGAAAAACACATAAAGGATATGCTGGCCTATGTACAAATAATGCCCTAGATCTAAAACGCAGGAGCAACGATCGTGAAGAAGTCTAGACGTAGATCCCAGGCACGTGAAGCCCTAAATGCTGTGATGAATTAGTCAACGCATGATAGCCGCAGTCTATGCATGGAGCTGCAGTCACACGTTGTTCATTCCTGAGTTATATACGCAGTTCATGCAAAGATATGCTGCTCGTGGAAGGAACGCAGTCATATATAGAACCTGTTGTTTGGAATGCAGTGATATATAACCCGCAGTTATATATGGAACAGGAACGCAGTCATATATAACCCGCATTTATATGGAACGCAGCTGCATTTATATATGGAACGCAGTCATATATAGAACCTGTTGTTTGGAATGCAGTCATATATAACCCGTAGTTATATATGGAACAGGAACGCAATCATATATAACCCGCATTTATATATGGAACGCAGCCGCATTTATATATGGATTGCAGTCATATATGAAATTGGAACGCAGTCACATATGGTCTCATACGCTGTCCAGAGACTCCTTCCACGCAGCAATAGATACATATATGTAGGCACGCAGTCACTTAGGTATATATGTATTCAACGCAGCTCAGGCAATATATATATATATATATATATAACGCAGGCATATATATATCTATCTATATATATATATATATATAGATATATATATATATATATATATATATATATATATATATATCAGGCATATATATATATATACACGCAGTCAATATATATATACACGCACAGCTTCATTCAGGCAATATATATATACGCAGTGATGAAAACGGATTACTGTAGATGACAACATGATTGTGTAGTTTGAGACTGCATGGAGGATTTCGGAACTATAGCCTAGCTGCTTTGCTAGGCTGCAAGCCATAGCAAGCAGCTAAGGCTGATGACAGTGTTATAGTGTTGCAGCATGATGATGCACAGGCAGCATGATGACTATGATTCATACTAGCAGGGGCAGCATATGCACAGGCAGCATGATGACGATGATGCATGGGCAGCATGAAGCATGATGATGCATGAGCAGCATGAAGTATGAAGTCATGGACAACTTGATGTATGGGCAGCACAGTGATCATGAGCAGCATGAAGATGCATGATGCAGCATGATGGTGCTACACGGTAAGGTGCAGCAGATGAACGAAATGGATAGGTGAAGTCGTCACCTAGGAGATTCAGTTGAAGCAGAATGTCTTCAACTGATCTCATCATTATAGGAAATGATCTATGCTCAGATCCAAATAAGTCAAAGTGTTGACTTCTATTGTAAATGTATTATCTCTCTCTCTCTCTTTCTCTGCTGAACTTTGAAGATAAAAGAAGATTTGATCAAAGAGTTTCCCCACACATTGTGGGGTTTGTCCCTGGCTAACGCCACATCTTGTGTCCTCTTGTCTTGGCTTGTCTTCTGCGATTTATATTTATGTTCTATCTGCAGTTTACTTTATGCTGATGTGATTGCTAATGTGGAAAAGAAATTGAAATAAATTGCTGTAGCATAGAACATACCTAAAATTAACATTCACCCTTTTGCATCCTGATGTTTCTCAGCTTCTCCTGCGGGAACATCTTTCGCTGCTCGGAAGTATTCTGATATAGCTAGTCGAGAGCATCCCACATCTCCTTGGCAGTATTCTTGCCAGATATATGCGAGACTATATGGTCCCGAACTCCATCTAGGATCATCTGCTTCACCTTCACCATCTCTTTCCTGTACTCCTTCAATTGGTTTGCATCCTAAGGTACTGCCACAACATTCTCCACATAGGCCTTCAGACCAAATTCATCTAACAAGAAGGTCATCTTGGCCTTCTAGATGACAAAGTTGGAGGCTCCCTCCAACCTATCCTGATCTCTGAGCCCAGTTGTGGCCATCTCTGAATCTGAACAAAAATATCCCTCTTTACCCCTTCTCAGCTCCTGAATCTGCTACAAGCAATCCCTTCTGGAGTGAGAAATTTTGCTTACAACTATTGCCAATTTGCAACTGGAAAATCAGATTTCTAAACTAGAAACGCTCTAAGATAAATTCTCTTTGTGTGTGCACTTTCTCTTCCACCCAGCGTTGATTCTGCTACTGCAACCTACTACACAACTCTTCTACACCCAAATAAGGAATCGACTCAGTGAAAATTACTCAGTTGTTTCTCTCTCTGCTTGCTAGAATTACTCTTTTTGGCAAGCCAAATTTTTCTGCCAACCTGCGCTAAAAAATTGATCTTCCCAGCAATCCATATTGCCTGGCTTAGGCTTTGCGCAACCTCTAGAAATTCATCTTGCTTCTCCTTCTAAACAGTGAATTTCTGCCTCTGCTTTTGAGCTTCCCAATCTTATCAAAATCACTCTGATACCATTTGAAAATTTCTACTACTGAAATTCTATTGTAGCCACTGGAATTAATTCTTCTAATTGTATATTAATTTAACAGTTTATTTCTATTGCAACAACAAATTAATCACACTGTAATCTTCACAAAAATAAATACTGTGGAAGTTAAATTAGAAACTAGGAAAATATCGGCACACACAATAAATTTGACACAGTTATTTTTGGACAAAAGTCCCTGGGAAAACCCAACTTGGGAAAATCGATGCAGTGACGAGGGTTTTTATTATTAAGCAGCAGTGAAATAATCTGAGTACAATCTGGATGCCGAAAACTGACTATACACAGCAAGAAAATCTTGCCAAAATTATCTAAGGGAATTTCCCTTCCTCCACAAGCAACCCCAGCACAACTCGGCTTCAGAAACTTGTCCTCTTGAAACTCTTGCATAGGCCTCTACGCAGTGCTTGTGCAAACCCTTTGACGTCTAGCTCGGAACTGCCTTTGATTAAGTCGTTATGCATGTCTTTGCTGTTGGAAATGGTTATCTGGCCTTTTAGAAGACTTTCCCGGCATCTGAATGTTGAATCAATTTCCCAACAACTAAATCAAATTTCCTTCTGAAGTTGTCTGCGCAAACCTCTGCGCTCCCTCATTGGGAATAACTCGATCTCTTGTTGTTGCCTCTCCAGCACTGGAAAACTTCCTCCAGATCATTGTCCATGCCCCTCTCTATCTCTACTTCCCTTCTCTGGCTCGAACTCTTCCGACAACTGTTGCTACTCTCTGGAAAATCAAACTACCTAGGGAAATCGATCTCAAGTGTGTCAAGTGTGTGTTCTCCATCTACCCATCGACCTCCTAGTATAATCTCCAGTTGGGACTCCAACAGCCAAGATTAAAACATAATCGATGAATGAGATTATTTCTAGATCGATCTGTGTGAGTTTCTAGATGATTCACACCTTTCTCAATTAATATTGATTAATTAACCACTTTTCCTAAGTTTAGACTTAGGAAATATTTAAAAATAGGCTAATAATCTAATTGAGACACTTCTAGGTGGAATTTCCATAAACGATTTTTGGGTTATGGAGAACTCTTGTGTTTTAGCCTCTCCACAAAGTTTCGAGACTAGAACACCTCTAATGCTACAAAAACTAACAAGCGAGTTGGGGTTTGCACAAGCATTGCGCGGAAGCTCACGCAGAGGTTGTACAACTAGCTAATCTTGCCAGTTGGCGAAGCTGAATCAAGCGTGGTGTTGACATATTTGCCTCACATATATTTTGGCCAGATTATTTTGCTAATTGCATTACCAGTTGGGCATCCATAAATTGTACTCGGAATTTCTCACAGCTACTTAATAATAAAAACCCTTAGTTGTTGCACTGGTTTTCCCACATTGGGTTTTTCTAGGGACTTTTGTCCAAAAATAAGTGTTATATTTTTGTGTGTGTGTGCCAGTGTTTTCTCAGTTTCCAGTTTATCTTCCGCAGTATTTTTTATTTGTGAAGATTGCAGTGTGATTAATTCATTATTGTCGTAGCAATAAACTGCTAAATTAATTTACATATAGAAGAATTAATTCCAGTTACTGCAATAGAATTTCAGTAGTGAAATTTTCGCATGGTATCAGAGCAAATTTGATCAGGCAGGAAAGCTCAGAAGTGGAAGAAGAAAATGTGTTGTTCAGAAGGAGCAGTAGGACGAATTTTCTGGGGGTTGCGTAGTGCCTAGAAAGGTCGTGCAAATTGTTGGGTAGTTCGATTTTTCAGTGCAAGGTTGCAGACAAATTCGACTTTCCAGCTTGAGTGATTCCAGCAGGCAGAGGGAACACCAGTGGCTCATATTTTCAATAAGCAGATTCCTTGTTTGGGCACAGAAGGGTTTTGCAACAGTTGCTAGAGCAGAATCAACGTTGGGTGCAACAAAAAGTACACACACAGAGGGAATTTCTCTCAAAGGGTTTCTAGTTTAGAAATCCAAATTTCCAATTGCAACCAGCAGTAGTTGCACACAATTTTTCTCACTCCAGAAGGGAGTGTGAATAGCAGATTCAACAGCCGAGCAGGTGAAAGAGGGAGTTTTCCATTTCAGTTTCAGAGATGGCCACAGTTGGGCTTAGAGATCAGGATAGGTTGGAGGGAGCCTCCAACTATGTCATCTAGAAGGCCAGGATGTCCTTCCTATTAGATGAGTTTGGCATGAAGACCTTTGCAGAGAGTGTTGTGGCAGTAACTACCAATGCAGATCAACTGAAATAGTACAAGAAAAAGATGGCCAAGGCGAAGCAGATGATCCTCAATGGAGTCTGTGACCATATAGTTTCACACATATCTGGCAAGAACACTGCCAAGGAGATGCGGGATGCTCTCGCTCAGCGATATCAGAATCCTTCTGAGCAATAGAAGATGTTCCTGAAAGAAAAGATGAGAAACATCAAGATGTATAAGGGTGAAGGCATTGATCCTTTTCTCACCAGAATTCAGGAAATCCGAGATCAGCTTGTAGCCATTGGGGAGGCGCCTCAAGACACAAAGTTTGTACGTTTGGCACTAAATAATGTCTCAGAAGACTGGGAAATCTTCATCCAAGGTATTTTGGGACGAAATACTCTACCTAGGTGGGACAGGATGTGATTAGACCTGCAGCAGCAGGAGATGAGGCAAGCACTTGTGAAGACCTCCATTAGCGGAAGCAGCAGTAAAGGCTCAAAAGGTGAGGAGGAAGAGAATGTGGCCCTTACATCATAGGGTCCCAGTCAAGGTCAGGGTGAGAAGAAGAAAAAAAAGGACCTATCTAAGGTCAAGTGCTTCAGGTGCAACGAGTTTTGACACTACAGTACTCAATGTCCTCAAAGGAAGAAGAACAAGCAAGAGAAGCAAGACCAGGCAGCATCGTCCACAGAGATAGGCAAATTTTCCTCCACATTGGAGGAAGACTTTGTTATGTTTCCAGTTATACCTCCAGGAGTGGGGTGGGGCGATATGGAGTTATAGTCACATAACAGCGCAGAGGATTGCGCAGGGTCCATTAAGGTGTCTTCCTCATGGATCATTACCTTACTACAAGGGCCCACAGTATTCACTAGCAAGATGGATCAGTGTCAGTTGATATAGTCAGATTCCAGAGTGCCAGTTGCAGACTAGTAGTAGTCAGATGCTAAGGAGCTTAGAGTAATGTTGACAGTAGAGTAGGAGGCTCAGAGACAGTGTCAGCGACAACACAGATTCTTCTGTAGACAGTGCAGAGACTAGTAGCAATAAGATTCTCAGGAGACAAATGCAGCACAGAGGCAGTTGATTCAGTATTTCAAATACTTCTCAATTGCAGTAGTTGCAATAGCAACAGCAACAAATGAGAGGGAGTTGCAGTGCAAATGCAGAGTTGGCAGCAGTATAGCAGTGTCAACAGCAGCACAGATGCAGCATCAGAGTTGCGCAATGGTTGGTGTGCAGTGGCAAACAGTCATAGTGGCCAGATATCAGCAGTGTGTACAGAAGGTGATGCAGAGACAGGGAGTTGGAAGCAGTTCAGCACTAGAACACCTTCCTCGCTAAGAGGGAGTGTTATTTTTTGTAGCATCGGATGGTGTTCTTGTCCAGCCAGTTGTTAGAGAGGCTAAGAAACACTAAGACTCCATAACCCAAAAAAGGTTTCAGGAAAATCCGCCTAGAAATGCCTTAATTAAGTTAACTAGTCAGTAATTAAATTTTTCCTAAGTCTAACTTAGGGAAATGACTAATTAACAGTAATTAATTGAGGAAGGTGAGATTTCTCTAGAAACTCACACAAATCGACTAAGAAATAATCTCAGCCCTTGTTTAAGTTTTAATCTTGGCCATTGGAGTCCCACAGTGAGATTATAAGAAGAAGTCGATGGGTAGATGGACAAACACACTTGAGATCGATTTTCCTTAGGCAGTTAGATTTTCTAGAGAGCAGCATCAGTTCGCTGGAGAGTTCGAGCCAGAGAAGGGAAGAAGAGACGAAGAGGGGCAGAGACAGTGAGTCCGGAGGAGAGGAAATCTTCTAGTTTCGCAGAGTCAACAATAGAAGGGTCACATTTCCCAGAGAAGTTGTGCACAGCAGCACAGATAGTTTCCTAGGGGGGATCGATTTCACTGAAGGAAAGAGTGACTTAGTTGCAATTGGTCCAGAAATTCTATAGGAGGCCAAGCAAATTCCTTCCAGAGGCAGAGTCAGCTAGGACATCATTTTTTCTAGTAGTTTTGAGGCTCGGCGAGTTGGGGTCTACGCAAGCACTACACAGAGATTGTACGACTAGCTAGTTTTGTTAGTTGTCGGAGCTGGATCGGGCATGGCATTGAGGTATTTGCCTCACAGATATTTTGGCCAAATTATTTTGCTAATTGGATTACTAGTTAGGCATCCATAGATTGTACACAAAAATTTTCACTGCTGCTTAATAATAAAAACCCTCAGTTGTTGCAAAGCTTTTCCCACATTGGATTTTTTCTGGGGACTTTTGTCCAAAAATAATAGTGTTTTATTTTTGTGTGTGTGTGCCAGTATTTGCTCAGTTTCCAATTTACCTTCCACAGTGTTTTTTATTTGTGAAGATTGCAATGTGATTAATTCGTTGTTGTCATAGCAATAAACTGTTGAATTAAGAAACAGTGTTCGGGATAAAGCACTGTTGAGGCCGCCTCCTACTTCTACTATTGTTTCCCTTTGCCCTTCTTTTATGGACATTGTAATGCATAATGTCCATTCTTATGATATATGAAGGACTTGATTTTACTAAAATCCTTCTTCTTCTCCAACTATGAGGTTGACTTTTCACTATTTCCCTTACCCTTACCCTTACTGGAACCCTTTCCTTTTCACTTCTTATTATGAATATTCAGGACCAGGTTCTCATCACCTCCCTTATTGTGGGCTTTAGACTCCAATTTGAGTCTCCTCTTGGATGCAGTCATCCCACGGTCTCTTAAAATTGAGATGATTCTCATATGCACAGATGCCCTTGACAAATGATTCTCAAGATGTTGGAAATCCATTCAATGCAATATTTATTAATTCTACATTGGCCACTTTTACCCAATGTTATTAGAACCAAATCGGTGATCAAACTGAAAAACCTTGTGGACCGAGAACCGGTCGGAACCGATGAAAAACCGGAAAAATAAAAAATAAAAATAAAAATAAAATCAGTTTACTAAAAGAACATAAACTATTCATATTTTAAAGAAAAACATATATATTCATGTGAATCCATATGAATCCAAACCATTTATACACAAATATGCAGTTCTCATTTACATAGCATGTAAGGGTGCACATAACCAAAATAGCATCGAGTGCAACATTGCAATCCATCTCTGAAAATACATCAACAAATAGGCTCTAGATGGCCTCTAGCATCCAAAGAAAATCATGCTACAACAAATACCTACAGATCATCAAAATCATTTCCTATATTGGGGTCTTCATCATCAATATAACCATTTAGGCAAAATAAGATAGAAACAACGTAGCATGTCATGTCAAGATTTTGTTTTAGTGATGCGTACATTTTTAGTAGAGTCATGATAGAGGAATTTGACAACCAATGCCACAAAGGTCAAAGTACTTAGAGAGCTTGGTGCTCTTTATTAAATACTAATTCCATACTCTCGTACAATGACAAAATCCAATTGAAATGTTGCAATCCCACCAATCCTGAAAAATTGTTAAGTCTGCTGGCTTTTGAGTGAAATCTAAAATTTTACTTTCTCCATAAGAAATCCAATGAGGTTGGAACCACTCTCAAACATCCTGAGTCATTTCATGGTAATGTTAAAAATTTAAGTAGAAGTCACTTTTACTTTAAGAATTTAACATTACCATGAATTGCATAGCAATCTTAGGGCCATAGGCTTCATTATTAGGCTGAGAACCATAGGCTTGAATATTAAGATAGCCTAGGGGAGAATTAGAAGTGGGTCAACTAACTAAAAAAATTTAAAAAATCAAAAATAATAAAAGCAAAAGTTTTACGTTGGTCTGCATAGGTCAAACTGCACAAAACCGGTCTTGAACCGGTCGGTTCGATATCAAACTGGCCTATTCCGGTTCAGACCGGTTTTGGGCCAAAAACAGTTGGACCGACAAGTTCCACCAATTCTGGTCTGGTTCTGATAACACTGCTTTTACCCCAACTACTACAAGTTGATCATGTATTTGAGTGATCTTCATGAGGTAACTGGAAACTGTGTTATATCTGGATTGTTGCCTCAAAATCTAGCAAGTCTTGTGACACCACCTCCTGCTCTTTATTGGATTTTCACCACAAGGGAGGCTTCCTGGTTTAGGTCATCCAGAGGATAGTCTTGATATAGGGTTCAAAGGTGACAATTGAATAGGCTCAGATGGGGTACCCAAACTAAGAATAAGGCTCAATTCTATGTGTTGACCACTATGTGTCAACAACCCATAGCAGTAAACCCCCTTTTTTCACAAAAGGGATAGTGCCTGATCGATGTGTTCATGTTGTCCAGCTATCATCATCAGCTTGATCATCATCTTATAATGTAAACCCAGTCTGCATGTGTATAATTTAAATAATCTCAGCAGATCCGTGTCATGTATGTAATTACCTAGGTAAACCTACTTTTCTGGTGACGATCTACATTCTGAGAGGCTTTTTGTCTCACCGATCCATTCTCGAATGGTCGGCAGAGTTTTCCTTCAGCGTTACCCCAAAGCCAAAAAGGATCTTGTCACTGGAATCTTAGGGGATTCCTAGTGTTCTAGATTGAGTCTATGTAAAAGTGATTTGGGAATAATCCTAGCTATTTGGTTAGGTTATTTTATTACAAATTGCTTGATCTGCGAGATTATATTTGTGTCGTAGAACTGGGTAGTCTGTGAGGGTCTTTTGCAAAATGGGTTTTCCCCCTTGAGATGTAAAAAATGTAAAAATCATCATGTAAAGTGTCTTGAGGGTTAGAAAAATAATTTATCCCCTCGTAGGTTAATTAATTAAATTTTATGGCCAAAATTAATTAAAATCCTAAGCCAGAAATTTGATTAATTCTAGGTCCTAAGTAAATTTAAATTCTCCAAATGTAAAATTCGTTTGTCCTTAAAAAATTAAAGTTTAAGAGGTCCAGGGACCAAGGTGAATTAATTATTTTGCTAAATTTTAAGCCTTTGGTCCCTAGGGTTAAGTCAAAGTCAAAATTTTAATTTTTGAATTAATTAAAATGCATTTAATTGAAAAATTCGAATTTCGATGGATGAGATTAAAAGAAATTTTAATCCTCATCAACGGTCGAGATTGTTTTGACGAGGATCACTCGAACTAGCCGTTGGAGGATTTATTTTTAAATAGGAGGTCATTTGTCAGTCAGTTCCATCCGATCTTTTGATCGTGCACTAAGCAAAAAGCTCTCTTGTAATCTTTTTTATGAGCAATAAAGAAAGACTTTGGGGTTAATTTATGCTGGTGTTACTCTTCGTGGAAATACTATAAGATGTGTCATTTTCATGCATAAATTTATTTTTAGCCATTGATGATAGCTTTCTGAAGAGTGATTTGAGTACAGGTATCTTGCTTAGTCGCTAGGGTTTGAATGATAATTTAAGTTTTGAATATAATAGCAGGTATCTCTATTAAATCTGAATTTTATTATCGTTTTCTCGCTCTATGTTGATGGCTGAATTGAGTTTTGCAAGAAAGTCTTGATTTTTAGATCATCAGACGTTCGGGGAAGTTCTCAACTAAACCAGCCAACTCCCAATCTGTGTTTTATGAAGAGCCCACCTTAAAATTGATCCTGGGCTTATCATAAGATACTTTTTATGGGTGATGCGTGAAGAGTTTTGAGCTCAGTACCTCCTTTAAAATTTGAAAAATTTGAACTTTTTTGTGCTAAATTGATAGATCTGGTTGTTGAGAGCCTCAGATCTGGGAGCGGAGTCGAACTCACACTCCCTATATCTAATAGATCTGCCATTTATGTACATAGATCTGTAATTATTTTCAGTTTTCTAACTTGGGTTTTCGGGGTTTTAGTTTTTTGGGTCATTGTATATATCATTTGGGTGTTGCTTGTTGTCCTGTAGCTACAAATGTGAAGCTGAAAGCTGTGCAGATTCCAGATCTAGGCCCTGGAGGGTAAGATTTGGATATATGGGGTTTGTCAAAGTCATTTTTTTTGCAGGGATTCTATCCAGAGGTTTGCAATCCAAGGGTTTTAAATTTAAATTTTTATTTTTAGATCTGGAAATTTTGTGAGGGTTTCACTAAAAATCTTAAGCATGAATATATCATTTTAATCAAAATTTTCGGGAAATCTGAAGCATTAAAACATATCGGTGTGAAATTCGTTTTTTGATTGCAGTTCCTTTGCTGCCTCGGGTTTTCTGGAAAAATTTCGAAAGAAAATTTTTGTTGTCTAAGTTTGGGTTTTAATTTTTTTTAGATCTGGAAATTTTTGTCTGCCTGAGTTTTTCCTCTGTCTTCACGCAATTCTCTTTTGCTGCCATACCCTCTGCATTTGATCTGCTGCTCAAGTCCATACTTTTGCTCCAGCAAACCTGCATACACAGTAAACAAGCAAAGAGTAATCCCTCACCCCTCACGCTGCGTCCTTAACCCTCACGCTGCTAAAACCCTGCGGCCTTCCTCATCTTTACCTGCTTAATCCGCTACTCGCTTCTCCCTCATCATTCCTGCAGTCTCCATACTCCTTGACCTACAAGCTTCCATCCACACATCCAAACGTTGCCTAAACCATCAATTCTGGCTCCATCAACCTGCGTGAGCTTCTCTCCACTGCACAGATCTCTTTCCGTCGGGGCTATTCCCTCCATCGTTTCTTTGCCATTTTCCTTGCCCACGCTCCGCAGACCTGCAAGCTACATCACCCGCAATTGATCCTTCGTTGCTCCATCTTCCCTCATGCAGCTCCATTTCTGCATTTCATCCCTTACTGCCATATCTGTCTAGCCTCCTCGACATGTCTCCTTTGCTGCCGTCCAGTTATTCTCCATCCCTTCCAAGCCTGCGTTCTCTATCTCGATACTCTTTCCTTCCATCAATCCATCAACCTGCACAGCAAACACTTCGAGCTCTCCTTCCGTCGCCTCACCTGCAAACAACAAACAGTAAAACATTTCGACCATTTTTTTCATTTTGTATGGGTTTAGTTAGGTTAGTGTATTCACATTTTTTTAGTTTCAACTTAGGGTTAGATAGATAGCATTTAATTTTTTATTTTATGAAGGAAGTTGTCTTAAAAACTAAAAAAAAACAATCAACGTTCTATTTTGGTCTCCTTTTTATTTTTGGTTTTAGTTTTCATTATTTTTTGACTTTGATTTTATTTGTTTTATTAAATTTAAAAACAATCTAAAAATAAATAAAATCTCAAAAAAATTAAAATTTTCAAAATATACGAAGTCATAAAAATAAAAATAAAAATAGAAACATTTAAAAAATATAAAATCTAAAAATCATAAAAAATTAAAATTTAAAAAAATCTAAAAGATTTGAAAAACATTTTAAAAATCTAAAAACTTTTAAAAAATTAACCTTTTCACATTTTATTTTTCTTTCTTTTATTTCTGATTTAAAAAATTCAATAAATCCTAAAAAAAATTAAAGAATTTTAAAAAATCCTAAAAATTAAAAAACATTAAAAAATTCTAAAAAAAAGTTAAATTTGTGACTAAGGATTTAAAATGAAATAAAGGGGTTTTCTCTTAAACATTAAAATTTTTAATGTGCCCTATAGCCCATTAAAACCTTGGATTTTTTTTTACCCATTGATTTGTTGTACTTCTTTAGTTATCGCCTAAGGAATAATTAAGATTTGAATTTGAAGTTCCTTAGTGTTATTAAATGTATTTTTCTATGGTCAAGGTGCAATAAATGTTTTAAATCATATTTGGTTGTTGAAGAAAGTTAATTGAATCTAGATCTGGGCAGTTAATGAAAATCATTTTAGATCTGGAATCTTTTGCATGTTACAGTGTTGGGCGTTTATATGAATTATTTATGATTGTCATTATTCGTCACATATTGAAGATTGTTTTGGATAACTTGTTTCATTTAGTTGATGATTAATTCAAATATTAAAGGCACTGGTCTATAATTATTTATATCTTGTGGACGTGTCTTGGTTACATTAGCATTTAATCTATTCATTTGAGTTAATCAAGATTCACTTACATTCATTAAGTTGTCCATCATTAAAATCTCCTAGAGTCTGTTTTTCACAAGCTAACCTCATTTGTTTACCTAGGGACTGCCCCCCTTGACTTGTCCAGGAGAGAGTCTAAACGGCATGAGTAAGGATTTGAGAGTGACAGCCCTTACTCTGAGCGTTGTCGCAATGCCTAAACACTTTGTGCAACAACACTATGTAATAAGGAGAAGTGTACCCTCAAAGGAACCTATAAAGGAGGTTTAATAGGCTTACCCGAGATACTTAGACTAAGGACAAGGCTCAATCTTACTAGACAAGGAATAGAGTACCTTAAGAACAGCCTCCAAAGGCTCAAGGAGAGCACTTCAACTAAGAACAAGGCCCAATCCAATGAAATAAGGAATAATGTGCTCTCCAAGGGACTTATCAAAAGTACTTATGGCCTAGAGTTTAAGGGATAAGCAATGATAATGGCTTACAAAGGCATAGAAGACCAAGAAAAGTCTTATGAAAATTGGTACGATCAACAAAGGGAGTCGAAAACCTTCAAGTGACCCTAAGTTGAAGCCTTAGTGCAGAATTAAGGTTTTTCTAGCCCTAGAATTGCCTAAGGTTGATGATGTCAGCCTTGTTGCCTCAAAATCTAGCAAGTCTTGTGGAGGGAGCTCACAAAATAAGAACTAGACCAAGGGACAACAATGGGGTGGAGGCCCACTGTAACCATAGCACACCACCTCCTGCTCTTTAGTGGATTTTCACCACAAGAGAGGCTTCCTGGTTTAGGTCATCTGGAGGATATTCCAAATCCAAGGGTTAGAGGTGACAAGGATAGGCCAAGGAGAGACACTCTGCCTAAGAACAAGGCTCAGCGAGCACAACAAGGCAATGTGTTACCTCCAAAAGGCCTAATTAGGGTAGAAAGTGACCTAGGGTTTAAGAGTAGGCAAGGTCAATAGGCTCACCTAGGATCACAAGGCTAAGAAAAGACTTGAAATAGATAAGTATGATCAATTTTGTGCCACAAAAATCCTTCAACAAGCCCCAAGTTGAAGCCTAGGGAAAGACTAGGGTTTAGCTAGGGAAAAAATTACCTAGGGCAAAGGACATCAACCCTAAAATGGAGAAATTAGCCACAAGAAGAGGTTGATTTTGAGGAAATGACCTCACAACCAAGTGTTGAATCCCTCCACAAGACAATGTAGTCAACCCTAGTTGAATTTAAACCCTAACCCTAGCCTAGCAACTTTCCTTAAGAGGCCGAAAATTAGATTTGGGGAAGAAAAATATGATTTGAAGTTGAATTTAGGTGTGATCAACAATGTGAATAAGGCTAGTGCCTTGACCTTAGGTGATGGAGTCTAAGGCATACTTAGGAGAAAAGACTAAACCCTAGCAAGGAGTAAGGGAATAAGAAACCCTAGTTTCAAACCCTAGCTATCATTTTATGAGGGAGCAAAGTCAATGAGAGCTTATCATGAAGAATCACTCATGGGATTATCACACAAATTCTACAATGGGTAATGCATTCCACAGAAAAAAATTTCAATAATAACTAGCACATAGAAACCCTAGACAATAACCATTCCATGCAATAGCCATAAAATAAATTCCAATACAAAGAACACTTACAAGATAGATGCATGAACCAATCCTTTATTGCTCCAAAATGACATCTCCAAAACCAAAGAATAGCTCCATAAACAAAAACTTCACAATAGATCATATCTCCACAAGATATAAGACAAATTTCAGCTAAGCTGAAATCTAAGTTGCACGAAACGCCAAAACATTTCGGAGTTTCCGAAACAGGTACATTTAGAAACGTCACCTCCCAAAAATGGAAACATCGGCCAAAACGTCAGCGGAAACGTCATATATGTATATCTAAAAATTAATATATAAAGAAATAAGTGAATAACACATTATCTTACCAGAAAAAAGGGAATAAGACCCATATATGACAATTTAAAAGGAAAAAGAAGTCTATATTAACTCTAATATATGATTACATGATGGTCGAGTTTCGGCCAAGTTTCGGAGTTTCGGGTATGAGTACGGCCTGAAACGCCGGGTTCTTTGAAGTTTCGCGCAACATAGGCTGAAATCTCTAAGAGGGTTGAATTGATACAAAATCAAATGAAGGTAACCTCTACTTATATGAGGTCTACCTCAAGTATTTTAGCCTAATGAAGCCCCTAATAACAAGTTTGACATGAAATGAACTTGGGTTACAAGCCAACCCACTAGCTAATGACAAAATAGACCATAATTTCCCACATGTGTGAGTCGTAGCCTCTCTAAATGTTGACATCATGCCCTTTTAGGGCTCCAAATGCCATGCCAAGGTGTGTTGAGGTGTCAAAATGTGTGAAAATGCCTGGATGATCCAAAATTTGAGGGATTGTCCTCAAATACACCTCAAAACCTCCTTTGCGGTCCCAAGTGCAACTAAGGCACCATCAAGTGGTCTCCATGGGTCTCCAACTATCAAATAAGGCCTCCTCTTCAGCGTTAGGGCTTCCTCTGGTGCAACAAGCCCTCCCTAGTCTCTCAATGGGAGACCATCCTCATCTGGGCTCTAAATCAACTTTTGCCCATTAGGTTGTGTTAAGGCCATCTTGTGAGCATACTAGGTCCAATGGTGTCATCATGAAGAATCCTCAAAGCCAGGTCACAATTAAACAACATCCTAGGTCCTCAAGGTACTCTGGGACATGTAACATTTGTTCATGTTGTCAAGAGGCTCTAGTCTCTCAACGCTATATCTGCTAAGGCCATGTACTTCTCTGGAAGGCCTAGGTACCTATGGAGTGGGTTCCCTTAAGGCTTGGGTTGTTGTGAACCACTTGACAATAACATGGACTTAAGTGAAAACAACCATCCATCAAAGACTAAGATCAATAATGCATCTAAGTGGACCAAACTTGAATGTTAAGGGCATATCAATACTTCAAACAAGGATCACCTTCCAATATCTAACTAGACAAAGTCTCATAACGTGTTCCATACCTTGGTAGAGGTGGCTAATGGCCAACCCTTAGGTGCTTCCAACTGTTATGAAACCAACTCACAAAAAGATAGAAAAGATAGATGAACGCCTTAGAATTCAACCTCTTTGAGGGGGTTGTACTAATAACAATAAGGGTTTACACTAGTAGTATAGGGGCCTAACATGCCCCTCTCCTTCAAAAAGTGTTGTCCTCAATGCTTGAGTAGTTCTCGGTGCTTCTGTATAAAATTCTTGTCCTCCCATGTGGAATCTTCAGTGGGTAAGTTCTTCCACTTGATGAGCTACTCTGAAATTGATCGATTTCGTAGCTGTCGGGTTCTTGATTCTGTGACTGCTCCAGGTTCCAATATGATTTTTCCTTCCTCTTCAAGTTCTGGCAATATTGTTTGAATTGGGATCTTTTGCAAATTTTGAATGAGTGGCCACACTTCTTCGTCCTTCTTCTATTCATCCCCTGCTTCGTTTATCCAATCTAGTTGGATAATAGAAATAGCACAAAACAATGCTTCCACATCCTCATCCTTTCTTGAGAGTGCATCTGCAACAAAATTTTGCTTCCCTTTTTTGTAGATGGTGTCAAAGTCATAACCCAACATATTTGTGACCCATTTTTCTGTTCTTCTAAAGATAATTTCTAAAAAGTATTTAAGACTATCATGATCCATTTTTACCTTGAAGTGTCTTCCCATTGGGTAAGGTCACCATTTCTTAAGTGCATGTAGTATTTCCAACATTTCCTTCTCATAAATAGCTTGCTTGAGATGTAGCCGTAAAAATACCCAATCACCTACATCAAAAGTTTTTTCACTACGATGTTGATCTACCTGTTGTTTCATTCGATTTTGCACCAAAGTGGCATTATCCTTTAAAAGTTGGAGAACTTGTTGTTGATGCTCGATGTGATCTTTCACTGCTTGAACATTTTTCTTCTTGATATGTCCTTCTATATTGAGAGTTTGAGTAGTGGTAATTTCTTCCAATGCTTTACAAGATATGGTCAGATTCATTTCTTGATGCTCGATGTGATCTTTCACTTCTTGAACATTTTTCTTCTTGATATGTCCTTCTATAGTGATAGTTTGAGGAGTGGTAATTCCGGCCAATGCATTACAAGATATAGTTGGATTCATTTTTTCTTTCTCGATGTGATCTTTCACTTCGTGAACCTTTTTCTTCTTGATATGGCCTTCTATCTTGAGAGTTTGAGGAGTGGTAATTCTTTCCAATGCTTTACAAGATATGGTCGGATTCATTTCTTCTTTCTCTGGGGTTGGTTCCTGGTGTATATCCTCTTCTTTTGATGTTTCTTGATCCTTTTCTTCCTCCTCTTCATAATTTATGTAAAATAATTTCTTCTGGGCACACTTATGACCTTTAGTGCATTTTCTATCACAATTGTAACAAAGCCCTTTTTCTCTTTTTTCTTCGAATTGTTGTGGTGTAAACCTTGTAGGTTGTGGAAGGCTAAGAGAAAAAACACTTCCATAATTATAGTTGTGAGTGGTGGGATTCCTTGTTTCCATAATTTCGCTTTCAATTTTTCTTGCCCACCTGAATACCTTCTCCAGTGAATCAAGTTCCCAAAGACGAACTTCATGTTGAATGCTATCCTTTAAAGTACCTATGAACACATCAATCCTTTGCTTCTCTGGAATATCATTTACCCTTATATTCAATTTTTGAAAGTCCTTAATGTGCTCTGCCATTGAACACTTTTGTTTGAGATTTATCAATTGGCTTAAGAAGGTGTTTCTCTTTGTATCCTCATAATGTGCTATCATTTCCTCCATGAAAATTGACCATGTGACAAGTGGCTTACGAGAACAAAGCCCTTTATATCATAAAAATTGATTCGGTTCTAAATAATTAGATGCAATACATACCTTTTGTAACAGTGGTACACCATGTAGATCAAACTATTTTTCCATCTGTAGTATCCAATTTACCGAATCCTTGCCATCAAACTTCCTCATCTAGCTTTTTCTTGATTTTAGGAGCTCGATCTTGAAACGACTGTAACTCTATACTTTTGGAACTTTAAGTTCTGAAATTTTGGTCTGTAATAGCCCTCTGAATTCTCTTTCTAACCCCGCAAGTCTGATCAAGAGTGGCTTCTCCAAGGGTTATGCCAAATCTCTCACGGTGACCTGCTTATAGACTTGTTTAGTAGAGCGAACTTGTACGACGTACCGCGGGTCATTGTTTCAACCTTAGGTTCTGAAAAGGATAGCAAAAAAAAACTACAGTTCGTCCGCTTTCTATAACTTTTTACGAAAATTCAATCTGATGCTCAAAGAGAAAGTTATGACAATTTTCCCAAGCTAACCTGTTTGGAATGTAATTCGGGGGTTTGCACAAACCCTAACTTCCTCAGATTATATCTCTGAAAATATAGCGCGAGAGGATTTGAAATTCGAAGCTGAGGTTCAGATCGATCTCGTCTCAAATGGGTTTTTTTTTAGCTTTTGAAACTTCGTAGCAAAAAATTTATAGCGAAAATTCCACGATGACCTGTTTGGAGCAGCAAAACCCTAGAATCCAAAGCTCTGATACCAAATGTTATGAAACCAACTCACAAAAAGATAGAAAAGATAGATGAACGCCTTAGAATTCAACCTCTTCGAGGGGGTTGTACTAATAACAATAATGGTTTACACTAGTAGTATAGGGGCCTAACACCAACCCTCAAGGTAAGTGATAGTTCCGAGGCCAACCCCTCAATCAATAGGTGTTGGTGTTAATAATGTGGTAATTAAGGGGGTAAAGTTTCATGACCAAGTTCCTTGGTCAAAGGGACCATTTGATAAGGGTGTCCACATCCTGAGTGTATGAATGTAAGGGAGGGAGCAACCGTGGAGGCATGAGTTACCCACTCATCCTGATTTTTCCACCCCTTTTGCGCACCTTTTACTTCTTCTTGATTATTTCTTGTATTATTGCATATAGCTCAAGGGTTAGAGTTTGCTTTTTATGATATAACAATTTTATTGTTGAAGATTGGCAACTTCAGTCGAAATTTTCACTAGCAAAAAAGGATGAAAATTTAAATTTAACTTTTTCCCTCCAAAATTGTTCAAGTCAGCCGGTGTCTAGGTCAGTTGGGCCCCAAGAGGCACCCATTCAACCCCACTTGGAAGTCTATATAAAGAAGAGGTATCCTCATTTGTGACATCGATCCATCTCTCATTGAGCTCTAATCCAACAAATTTCAGAAGATAAGGAGGTCGAAAATATGATGCAGGGTTTGGGGACTTGGCTTGGCATTTCTCTTATTCTTGGGTTTTGGTCTCTTTATTATCTTGAAGGTGTTTTTGATGTACTAATGTATCCTGAACTCTCTCTCCCCCCCCCCCCCCGTAAGGAAGAATTTTCTGGGTTTTCCCCTTGTGGGTTTTGCCATGGCCTCAGGCCTAATTTTTGTGTCTCTTGTCTCATGGTTTCATGATTATTGTTCTACTACTCTTTCATGGTTTACTAGTTGATATTTTTCTTCTAACTGCTTAATGAAATGAATATTATGTGGAATTTATGTTAATTGTATCATTAAATGATGTTATCATGTAGAAGAAAATATTTCTAACCTATGCCCTATTAAAAATAAACATTTATTACCCCTTAAGATGAGTCAATTCATTACTCATTAGGGTTGGGACATGCAAAGGTTCCTTTTGATGAAAAGAAGTATCATGTGCTCAAGAACCAGGTGATGGCTAATGAGGAGGGTAGAGCTCATGTTAGTCTTTTTCCCACATGCTAACTTACGTAACGACCATCTTTTGCATTTTGATTTTCGTCTTTTTATTTTATTGTAGCCATGCTATGTTTTTCCATTCTTTTAGCTGCATCAACCTGTAAGGCAATTTTTTTCGTCCCTACTCAAGGAGTGTGAACATATGGTAACAAATCCCAAAGAACCAATGACAAGTTAGACCCGAAGAATGGAGGTGAGATATGGGGCTTGTAATGTAGCATGGAAAGAGTTAAGTATGGAATAGGGGCCAATGAACATGCTATCTTAATCATTGTCTTTCAAGTAGTGCCCCTCCTATAACTCCAAGAGCCTTAAAGGAGGTCCCACTAGGCTAAGGTTAAAGATTAATCCCCCTACTAAGGTGACAAAAAAAAATTACAGTTAAGATTGGTCAATCTTCCAGATCACCCCTTTATCCATACTAAATGTCCAAAACAAACAAGTATAAGCACCTGATTGCAAAATGATCAAAGTACCTTTTGAATGGTATCCCACCTTCACCCAAGTGTTAATGCCAAATGGTGAGAGGCAAATGGCATATCATCGTCAAATAATGGTTGTCAGGGGTTGCTACCTAGTTGGTTGTGTGACTGACTATGAAGTGTGGGAGGAAAGTTTTCTCCTATTAGGTTACCCATTTTGATGGGTCACGAGCCCTAGGGAAGCAAGTTCAACCATGTAAATTGCTAGATTTTGATGTTTTAAAGCTCGGCAAGGTGAAACGACTTCAAATCAGTTCAACGTCCAAGCCCTAGTTAAATTTTGTGTCAAACCCTAACACTTAGGCTTGCTTTATAGGGGCCAAAAAATTTCAGAGCCAAAAATTTAGGGGCCAAAATTTTAGGAAGAGAAGAAAAAGAAGAGATTTTTGAAGTTTTTTAATTTGTTTTAATCATCTATGTGGAAGGCCAGTGCTTGATCCTTGGGTGATGGAGTCTAAAGGGAGACCTACTTATGGAAGAATCAAACCCTAGTATGGAGTAAGGATAAGAAAAACCCTAGTTTTCTAAACCCTAGCTATAATTTTATGAGGGGATAAAATCATTGAACAAAGCTTAACATGAATATTCATTCAAGAAATTGTCACACATTCTTAAGGGTAATGCATACAATACTTTGCCAAGATTTCATAGAAAAATATTCAACAAAACTAGCACATAGAAACCCTAACAATAACCATTCCATGCAATAGCCATAAAAGATATTCAACAATATAGAATACTTACAAGAAATGCATGAACCAATCCTTTATTATCCCAAAATGATGTCTCCACAACAAGAGAATGTCTCCAAAAGCAAAATCTCCACAAAAGATCACATCTCCACAAGTATACAAGACTATTTCAACTAGGCCGAAATCCTTCATAGAGGCCCAGTTGAATCCCAAGTGATGATGAAAAGACAAATGAGGTGACCTCTATTTATATGAGGTCTACCTCAACTAATTTATGACTAATGAAGCCCCTAAATCAAGTTTGACATAAAATAACCTTGGGTTACAAGCCAACCCACTAGCCAAGTGACAAAATAAGCCATCAATGCCCACACATGTGAGTCGTAGCCTCCAAAAGTGTTGATGTCATGCCCTTTTAGGGCTCCAAATGCCATGTCAAGGTGTGATGAGGTGTGAAAAGGTGTCATAATGCTAGAATCATCCAAAATTTGAGGAAGGTCCCTCAAATCCTCCTCTGGGGTCCCAAGTCTAGCTAGGGTGCCATCATGTCAGCTCCATGGGTCTCCAACTATCAAAACAAGGCCTCCTCTCTCTAGCATTAGGGCTTCTCCAAGTGCAACAAGCCCTCCCAAGTCTCTCAATGGGAGACCATCCTCATCTAGGCTCTAAATCAAGTCCTACCCATCAAGTTATGTCAAAGCCAACCTGGGGGCATGTTGGATCCAATGGTGTCATCATGAAGAATCCTCTACGCTAGGTCAAAGTAGACCAACATCTTGGATCCTAAGGATGCTCTAAGACATGTAACACATGCTCAAGTCATTAAGAGGCCCAACTCTCTAAATTGTGCATCTACTTAGCCATCGATCTCTTTGAAGAGGCCTGGATACCTATAGAGTGGGTGCCCTCAAGCCCTCGGCTGTTGTGGACCACCTAACAAAAACAACACAAACTCAAGTTGAGAGCTATTCACAAACAGAATTATGAACAACTCGACAAGAGTCTCGATGTGTTGATGCATTGAAGGATTGACGATCAACGAGAGAGTAGGTGGATCCAATTTCAGTGGCCTAATGGAGTTGGTTCATTGATAGAGGCAAATTGGAGTTGTTGCAGATCGAGAGCCGAAGGATCGGGCATGTGTGTTCAGGGTACGATTGAGGGGAGCTAAGAGAGCACGCTACATCAGCCAGATGATCAATGTATCTGGTTCAAGGTAGATTGGATTTCGAAGTGAACGACACCAAACCCTAGTAGTATATCTTGTATCAGTGGATGTCTGAAGGCCATTATCCCAAGTATGGGAACCTTAAACTGTTGTATTATCAGTTTGATTAATATAACAAAGTTGGGTTGTTTTATAAATTTGTAAAAAGTTGTGTATATTTTGTGCACTAGTAGATTTACTATTGTATATTATTTCGTTGTGCAAAGTAGTCTTGTTGATACTTGGATTGGTAGCATTAGTGATTTAAGATTCTATCCTAGACTCCAATATTGTGGAAAAACAACACTGGAAACCTCACTAGCTAGAACTATGACTTGCTCTCTGCGATTGGCTAATTTGCACTACCTCCCTACAACTTTAATACTTGGGATTCTGTAGCAAAGGTAATGGCCCATCTGAGGAATCACATACTCAGCAACTAGACCTGATGTACTGATCAAGCCCTTGCATGGCTATGATCTAGATCTCCTTGTTGCTCCTTCCTTGGACCCCGCTCGATCTGACATACTGAAGTGTAATACTCCTCCTCCCCTGGAGGTACTGCTACTATCAGTGTGAATTCATCCTCCAGTCTAGAAGACATTCTCAATCTTTGTTGAAGCAATTGTTTGCTTCTGCTTCTTTTCCTTCTTCCTTTCAGGACACTGGCTGAAATAGTGACCAAGTTCACCACAGCCAAAACACTTGGCCTTTGACAAGTCCTTCTTTTCTCCTTTCAAGTCTTGTTGCTAGTTGGGACCCTTCTTCGCTTTACATTTTCCTGCAAGAGCAACATTCTCTTGCTCCTTCACCTTTGTTGCCTTTCCATTACTGCTGGTAGTGCCCTTAACCAGGTTGAGCCTCAACTCATCCTGAGTGAAATCACTCCATAGGCGCTCCCATCCTAGAAGTGTGTCTCGCCCAGAAATCACCTAGACAAATGTACGCCACTCCTTGGTAAACCCATTGAGTGTTATATGCACTAGCTTGTCATCTATTGGCTTCTCTCCTACTGCAGCAAGTTCATCTCTGACAAACTAAATCTTGGTGAGATAGGTAGTTACATCCTCGCCCTTGTTCACCTTGACGGTTCTCAGCCTCTCTTTGAGGATCACTTTCTGATTTTCTGACAAATCCTGGTACAGCATGACAATGGCATCCCACATCTCCTTCGCCAATCCCTTTTGTGTGATATGTGTAACGATGTGATCCTTGCCTTCATCAAGGATCATCCTCTTGGCTTTGGTGTTATCCCTCCTGTACTCATGAAATTAGATGGGATTTGTTGGTACAACAATCATTGTTGTAGCAAACTCCTTTAGACCGTGCTCGTCCAATAGAAACAACATCTTGGCCTTCCAGATACCAAAGTTGGAGGTTATATCCAGCCTGTCATGATCTCTCAATCCTACTATGGCAATCTCTGGAAAACTCTGCGAAACTCAAAAAACTAGAGAAATTAATATGTTGGACTTTGAAACCCTTGTGTGCTTTCTCTTCTAGGACCCGTGTTGATTTATTCTTGCAAGACTCTTTGCAACAAACCCTTTGCACTAAATCTGCTTTACCAAATTCAATCTACCTCTAGAAATCCTTTCCAACAACCTCATTGCTTGCTACTGCTCACTGAGAGAACTCACTCTTCCTCTAGATCACCTCCCTGGACAAGAAATCGAACTGTTGCCTCTGTCACACGCACTGGCTGATTGGCCTACGCGGATCTACTCTTAAATGCTTTTGATTTGCACAAACTTCACTCTAGAGTTGATCTGATCTACTCTGAAACCATGTGAAATTTCCACGAATTGCAGCAACTGGAAATTTATCTCCTAACTTATGTAGTTTATTTGTCTTCTGTTAATTATTAATGGCAAATATCGATAAACTCACACTGCAATTCTTCATAAATAAAATACACTACGGAAAATAAAAATATTGGAACTGAGAAAATAAGGCACACACATAATTTTGACACCATTATTTTTGGACAATAGTCCCTGGAAAACCCTAAAGGGAAAACCAATGCAGGAAACGAGGGTTTTATTGTTATTCATCAATTTGAGAAATATTACAACTGCTTGCCTTTCATTGGAAAATCTTCGTCAAATATTGATCTTCACTGGAAAAATATATTGAAGACTCAAAGTCTCCTTCTGCAACTCGATCTGGCCTTTCCCAGGCAACTCATACTCTTCTTGGCTACTTGCATTGCCTTACTGGAAATGCGCACTATTGCTCCGTAAAATTCATTTAGCCACTGGGAACCCTTCCCTACGAGTCGTTTTGCCTCTAGCACTAATCGAGGCCCACTCGTTCTGCTTTCGAGCTTTGGCTCACTGAAACGAACTCCTTTGCCACTTGCACTGTCAAATTGGATACTTGCACTAGCTGATTCAGCCTCCTCTTCTCGTCACTAAGACACCGGAAAATCTAAGGAAATCTCTTCTGGAATCCGGCTTCTAACTCTCTACTGAAACCCCGCTGCTCGAGGTCTCCCTAGCTTCAACTGCGCCCTTGTTGAACCATTGCAACTAGGTAGTCAAACTACTCAAATGATTTCGATGTACTCTCCAAACCCCATTGACTTGTGTTATTGTTTTATGTATATGATAGCATCGAATAGGTGTTCTAGTCTCTAAGGTGTCAAAGAGGCTAAGGAACACAAGGACTCCAAAACCTAGAAAATATTTCAAGAGAAAACACTTAGAAACCTCTCAATTAAAAATTAAATCAATTCATCAATAATTAAAAGGTTCTTAAGTCTAAATTAGGAAAATTGATTAATTAATGATATTAGTTGAGGAAATCGATTTTTCTCTAGAGACTTCCAGAAAGTAACTTGACGGAGTCTAAGATGATCTGAGCCATAGATCTTGATTAGATCTTGGTCGTTGATGCTCAAGCGAGAGATTATAAGAGCAAGTCAATGGGGTTGGAAGAAGACACAGTTTACAGCAAGAGAGCAAGGTAGATCAAATTCTCCATTTCATACTATTCAGTGAGGGTGCAGTTTGAGCCTAGTGAAGAAGAGTAGTTGGGGTTTGCAGCACAGAGAATTTCCAAAGAAATTCTCAAGTGGTTTTCCAGTTTCCAGAGTCTGGAAGGAAGACTGAATTATCTAACAGAAAGGTCGTATTATGTAATGCGAGTTGCCTAGTTGCTAGTGTGAGATGCCAAGAGAGGGATCGATTTAACAGCTAGAGCCCGGATCTAGTCTCGAGAAGCCTAGCGAATTGTTTCCAAAGTTAGAGAGAGGTAGGACAGCTCATTTGGAAGTGATCCAGAGGCAGAATGAATTTATCTGAGTAGGCAGTGCGTGTTTCCAGTCCAACGGTGCAAATTAGCTAGGAAGTGCGAGTTTGCCAGAGGTTAGATCCAGGAGCTGTGAGGAAAAAAAAAAAATCCCATTATTTTCTAGTGGAGATAAATTGTCAGAGGATAGCCATTTGGGCATCCAATTGTAATTCTCTCTATTTGTTGCATAATAAAATAAACCCTCATATGTTGTAGCAGTTTTCCCTTCGGGGTTTTTCTGGGGACTATTGTCTAAAAATAACGGTGTCATTATTTTGTGTGTGCATCTATTTCTCAGTTCCGTATTTTTATTTCCACAGCGTAATTTTAATTAGTGAAGAATTGCAGTGTGGTTTATTCGTTATTCGTTGTTAATAATTTAATAGAAGACAAAAAAACTGTAAAGTTAGGAGAATAATACTCAGTCACTGCAATTCAAGGAATTTTCACAACTTGCTCTTATAATCTCATGTTGGAAAACCAACGGCCATGATCACATCTCGATTAATGGCTGAGATCATCTAGACTCCATCAACTTACTTTTCCAGAAGTCTCTAAAGCAAAATCAGCCTCCCTCAATTAATCTAATTTAATTAACTAGTTTTCCTAAGTTAGACTTAGAAAATATTTAATTATTGGCTAATTAATCTAATTGAGGTGTTTCTAAGGCTTTTCTCGTGAAACCTTTTCTAGGTTTTGGAGATCTCGTGTTCCTTAGCCCCTTAGGCACCCTAAAGAATAGAACACCTATCCGTTGCTACCAAAAACTAACACATATTTGATGTTGAGGTCGTGGATGGATTCTTTAGTTGTGTTCAGAAGATGGTGTCATCTCCAACGTAACATGCAGAAATTTCTAAAGAAATGGAAATATCCAGGATTGCAGGTGGCACATTTAGCTTTGACATGGCTATCCAGGATAAGAAGACCAAAATGCTAGATAAGCTTTAGTTTGTTTCAAATTTCATTGTCTTTTCATACTTTGTTTCAACTATCAAATTTCAATTTTTCTCTTATGTTTCTCTTGTTTGTTGTAGATGCGTGGTGGACGAGCTATAGTGGCAGAGTGCCCAATTCCAAAAGCTTGCCAGTCGAGTGCTCATCCATGTTGGAGAATCAATGTATTTGAGGATTAGAATTGATTCCTTCTTACTTGAGAATTACTAGTGATATTTGTTGGCCTTTTATTACTTTATTATTTCTTCTTCATCAAGCAATTACCAAAACATAAAATACATGAAGATCACAAGAACACAAAGAACACAAGATATAGGCTCCAAGCCAGGGCAAAACCCCTCCAAGGGGAAAACCCAAAAAGAATTCTTCTCTTCTTATAGAATCAAATCAAAGTGAGACCTCCAAGACCCAAAGACTAAACCTCCTCCAAGCACCAAGTCAGCCCTCCAAAAGTCTTCTTCAATCAAGTCAACGTTTGTCAAGTCAATGATGGTCAAAACTCACAAATTTTGATCCAACTCAAAGTTTCGGCCCTCTATCTCAGGTCTACGATTCAGACCTGCAAACATCGGCATTGTAGCTCGCATAAACCCTAGCATACTCACATGTGTACATCGGCATCGTAGCTCGCATAAACCCTAGCATACTCACATGTGTGAACAAAACAATCCAAAAATCTAAGTTATCTTCTTCTTCCTTGGGTTTCTCTTTCTCCTATGTCCTTCACTCCTTCCTTTTTGTCTTATGCACATATTAAACTTGATTGTGTGTTCGAATAAGGACGAAGTTTCCTCTATTTATAGTCATGCAAGAGAGCGAAAGATGCCCCAAACAGGGCCGACTTCTCATGGCAGGACCAACTTAGTCTTGGAGGACAAAATGACTCTTCTTGACTCAAAAATAATAATTTTCTTTTGTTACAAAGAGTCCAAATGGGACTATAATACATGACAAATGTTCTTCTTTGACTCAACAAGCCCTAAAAGCATGAAGAACATGCTTTGACCTAGAGTTGAGCATGAAACCTATGTTGTAACAAATAAAAAATTAATTTTCTTTTTGCATATTGTCATGATTACAAAAGTCGTTATGAAGACCGAATCTAGTTACATTCTCCAACACTCCCTCTTACCTAGGGAGGTATTCATAATCCCATCATGAGGTACAAGGATTCTCAAATTGAAGTATTCTCATAAGAAGATTTGGATTGATAAGTCGTCTTTAAGCATCAACATCATAACCAGCATTGTCAACACAACAAGGCCTTGACTAATAAGCTCTACCTCTTCACTAGATCAAAGCACAATTCTAGGAGGCTTTACATGAAACACCACACTACCTCTCAAGGCACATACCCCATCCAGATGTTCACCGAGTATGTCCTTTTAGGACTATTCTTATCTTGGAATCCCAATCCTCAAAGAATATCGGTCCTCTTTGACCACTCTTGTCTTAAATTCTCAATCCTCAAGGAATACCAATCGCAGATGCTTATCCAATCCTCCATTCTCCCTCCTAGTGCCTTCACTAGACTTACAATTGTTAGTCATGTTGACCACTGGAGTGGCACCTGATGATTATATGAAAACTCCATGCCCAAGGATGTACCAATGGACACTTGTACCATCAGATATCATAAGTCAACAGACTTTTTTAACTCTACTTCTATCTTCTCATCATCTTTCTTGTACCCAAATTCCACATCCTGCGGGGATTATAATAAGTGATACTAGTAATGATGAGTTTTTGAGTCTGTAACAGGCCTAGAATGTTGGAACTCGATCAGCAAACGAGTACACTTTGGAGTGTTTTTTTATCTGGTTAATTATTCCTTCTTTTTCAGAAGCAGATAGTTTTTTTGGTTTTTTCACTCACTTTTGACCCCAAAGCTGGGGTGACGGTTTGAAGGTTGAGCCCCTAACAAATCTTAGTGTCTAGAGTCGATGTATATTCCCATACTAGATCACACAAAAAATTTCGTGGAATTTGGTTAGGTCTATGTAGTCATTTTTTTATTTTTTAAAATTTCCACACTGCGGAAATTGCAATAAAAATTGTATTTGTAATGTAATAAGTGATGTCTAGAGAAGTTGTATGGAGTATGAGTAATGAAATTTGCACCACTCACCCTCAACTTTCTACTATGACACTTTGAGGGATTAAAAATGTGTTTTGAAGTCTCAAAACCCAATTTTCCTACGTTTGGTGGGAAATCTAGCAATTAATTAAGCCAGAAACTAAATAAATGGAGAAAAACAAATATCCACGCATGCTAAATGTTGTGGAAATGAGGTGGAAAATTATGGGGGAGTTAAAGTGAAGTCCCAAGGTGATGTGGACTCCTAAAATCAAGGAAAGGACATGTGCTCAAATAAAATTGAATTTCTGGCATTAAATGAGAAAGTTGCTTACTTGGAAATTTGAATTTGTGAAGATAATGCACATTTGGGAGGATTTGGGAGAATATTTGGTGAAGATTTTTGTGGAAAATTCTCCCCACATGGATTACCAACCATATACACTTGTCATTCCATCATAAAATTCGAATTTGGCACGTAAGGGAAGAAGAAAATGATGTCCACTTGCTAGAATTTGATTTTTACACTTGGCATTAGAGCTCCATTCAACAAATTCGAATTTCTCTTTGGGATTGTCACCTCATGCCACTTGTTTAATCACTCTACATTGGGATTTTCTCCCAACTCTCTATATAATGGAGCCATGGGCTCTCATATTGTATCTTTAGAACGTGCTATTGGGCTTACAGAGACTACTGGATTTTTTATTCATTTTCATATAATAAAGAGATTTTGGGGTACTATTGTGTTGGTGTTCTCCTTCCATTGCTTGAGGTGATGCTATTTCAATTGTTGTGCTTTACATTCTACATGTATGTTGGAATATGCTAGTTATCATTTTGTCACTTGTTTGGATTAACATATGCAAGCTATCTTGTATGGTTTTTGGGTTAGAGATATTCTAGGAAGAGGAGCACTAGAATATTTTTGGTGAAATCTCTAGTTTTCTCCTCCATTGTATAATTTAATCCCTTTATGATTGCTGACATCTTTTTCCAAGTGTGTAGAGATCTTTAGATTTCTTTGAAGGATTTACATGGGTGTGAGATAACTCTCCAATAGACAAACTAATTCCCAAGATCAAGAATAGAAGGACCTGTTGACCACTACGTGTCAACTACCCATTAGCAGTGCACCCCCTTTTTCGCAAAAGGGATAGCGCTTGATCCACATGTCCGTGACATTCGACAGTCATCATCAGCCCGATCATATTATTTTGTAAACCCAATCTGCATGTGTAAATTGTAAATAATCTTAGCAGATCTGAGTCATGTATGTAAATTGCCTAGGTGGACCTAATTTTCTAGTGATAATCTATGTTCCGGAAGCTTTTTTGTCTCACCGATCCATGATCGGCAAAGTTTTCCTTCAGCCTAACCCCAAAGCCGGAATGAATTTTCTCATTAGAATCTTAGGGGAATCCTAGTGCGTTGATCTGCTAGATTATATTTTGTCGCAGAACTGGGTGGTCTATGAGGGTCTATGTCAAATGGGTTTTCCCCCTTGAGATGTAAAATTGTAAAAGTCATGATGTAAAGTGTCTCGAGGGTTAGAAAATGTTTTAATCCCCTCATAAGTCCTAAGTCCTAGGTCCTAGGTAATTTTTCCAAAGGCTAAGTTCGAGGATCCAAAAAATAAAAATTAAAGAAATTTAAAATAATTTTAAAATAGATAAAAATAATAGTAAAATTTAAAATTAATTAATTAATTAATTAATTAAAAAATAATAAAAATAAATTGAAAAATAAAATAAAATAATAATAAGTCAAAGTTTTGAGTAAATAAATGCATAATTTCAATTTTTTAATATATTAAAATGCATTTAAAAATTCGACCGATGAGATTAAAAGGGATTTTGATCCTCATCGACGGTCGAGATCATTTTGACATGAATCACTCGAACTAGCAGTTGGGAATTTTTCCTTTAAATAGGGTGTCAGGGGTCATTTGAGATCAGATTCAATCTGTGAGTCTTGTGCTGAAGAAAGCTCTCTTGTAAACTTTTTTTTGTGCAATAAAGAAAGACTTTGGGGTTGAAATCTTGCTGGTGTTACTCTTGTAAAGTGTTGTAAGCTGTTTTATTTTCTACATAATTTTATTTTCAGCCATTAATAATAGCTTGGTGAAGAGTGATGTTGAACATAGGTATCTTGTTCACTCATTAGGGTTTTAATGGTAATAGAATCTCTGAAAGTAATGGCAGGTATCTCCATTCGATTTGGAATTTAGTATTGTTTTTTCCCTCTTTATTAATAGTTGAAGTGAGTCGTGCAGGAAATCTAAATTGAGAAGATCAGCGAGTGTTTGGGGAGGTTCTAGGCTGAACCAGCCAACTCCCGTAAAGCATTTTCTTGAAGAGCCCAGCCAGTTTCGATTCTGGGTCTATCATTTAAGTTTATTTTTAAATGCATGAGAGATTTCTGAAGTATCTCATAGTAAATCTAAAATTCTGAAAATATTATTGTGGATAACTGACAAATCTGGTTGTTGTAGAGTCATAAATCTGTAAATACTGTAATTATTTAGTTAATTTTTTAGTTATTTCCTTGCATATTTTGCCTCTGGTTTTTCTGTTTTTGCAGGTTACAGGAAGAGTTTCTTGTTGGAAGCCAGATCTAGGCCCTGGAGGGTAAGATTTGACCTCACAACCAGTGTTTACAGGAGTATTGTTCAGCTGTCCAAGGGTTTCAACTTCTGTTACTTTCAGATCAGGAAGTTTTTGAGAGGGTTTCATTGATAAATCTGAGCCAGAAGTATAGCATCTTAAATAGGAATTTCTGGGAAATCTTTAAGGATTTTTTTTTTGGGCTTCCGTTCAATTTTCTGATTACTACCGGGATCTCAAATTATTCTGCTCTCCATATTTCTCAGCTGCCACACTGCTACAGTCCTGGCTTTGCTATTCTTTACATATCCCTCTCCACGCATATGCTTCTGCCTGCACGTTGCCATATCCTGCCCTCTACATCTTCATCTTAGCTCCAACCTGCACAAGCTTGCTCCTCAAACGCACTCACTCTTCCATCAACCTATCTGTAGCCAACTTTCACGCATCCCCTCACGCTGCTCCACGCAGTCATCTCCTTCTGCCATCGAGTTGCCCAAAACATGGGCAGTCTTCCCTCACTAGCACAGCAGCCAATCCACCTGCAAGCCTTTGTTGTCTCCCTACCTGCGTACATTCCTCCCTCCGTCGACTTTTCTTCAGCCGCAGACCTGTATACGCAGCAAATAAAATTCTAAGCATTTCGATTTTGGGCTGCGTCTTATGATTTAGTCTAAAGATTTTGTTCGATTTTTTTTTTATTTTCTTTAAGACTTAGATTTAGAATTAGATCTTAGTCATGTTTTGATTTTATTTCAATTTAGTTTTTTGGTAAAGGAATTTTAATTTTTGGTTTATAGTTAGATTTAATTTAGTTGTATTTGATTTTATTTTTATCCCAGTTTCAAATTTAGAATTTTATAATCATATAATAATAATAAAAATAAAAAGGTAAAAAAATCCCATTTTCATTTTTATTTTACATGATTACGCTAAATGTATTTCATTTTATTTTAAGTTTTATATGTATATATCTCTAGGCTTAAAACTTCACGTAAAAGGGAAAAAATTTAATTTGATTTAGATTAGTTTCTTTTTTTTTCTTTAGGATTTTGATTTTAATTTTATTTCAAGCAAAAAAGAAAAAAAAAGTCATAAAAAAAATTAAAAATAAAAGGAAATCGATTTTCATTTTAAATGAGTTGTTAGTTTCAAGTTTTTTTTTTTTTTTTTTTTTTAGTTTTTTAATAAATTCAAAAGATCTCATATAAAACCATAAATGATTTAAAAAATATAAAAAGGTTCCTTTCATTTTTTGTTTAGAATAAATTTTAGTTTTAATTAGATCTTAGTTTTTCTGTTCTAATTTTTTGGTTTTAGAACAAAAAAAAAAAAAAAAAAAAAAGGTTAGTCTTTAGGTTTAGTTTTAGATTTTAGAATTAAATTGTTAGTTTTAGATTTTAGTTTTATTTTTATTTTTAAATTTTGAATCTTTATAAATAAATAAATAAATAAATATATATATATATATATATATATATATATATATATATATATATCAAAATCGATTTTTTGTTTTAAATTAGACATTTTCAGTTTCATTTAAAAAGTAAAATATATATATATATATGAAATATAAAAATTTTGAATTATTTTTGTGTCGCATTTAGTCTTAGCATATTTTTCTAAATTTTGCTAATAGAGTTTTGATGTGGGATTAATGTTTATCATTTTCATGTGGTTAAACATGCTTAAATGATCATTTAAAGATTAGCTATATGAATGTGATCTCTGGTTAGCATTTAAAATTACATGGTTATTTAAAGCTTAAAAGAATGTTGAATGAATTCATATCGAATGAGCAAAACAGCTCAATCATAATACAGAGATATTTACAATAATAGAAACATCAAGTTTCTATGTAGAATATAGAAACACTCAGTTTCATCTAAGAAACTGCTAAAAGAATACAAATAGCAACAGCTAAATACAATGAGCATTAAATACTAAATAGAATACTAAATAGGAATATTCTAATACCCTCCCTTAATGCTCAATCTATTTACAACACCAATAGACCCTCTGAATTTTACAAATTTATCAGGACCAAGAGGCTTGGTGAAAATGTCGACGGGCTGCTCTGTTGTGGGAACATATTATAACTGAACTGAGCCGTCTTCAACAAGCTGGCGAATGTAGTGGCAATGAGTTTCCACATGCTTTGTTCGTTCATGAAAGACTGGATTCTTGGCAAGTTTGAGCACTCCCTGATTATCACAAAACAAAGAAGTAGGCCCTGTCTGGGAAACATGCATATCTGCAAGCATACGTCAAAGCCAAACTGCCTCACAGGATGCCTTAACTGCTCCCCGATACTCTGCTTCTGTTGAGGAGAGAGCCACTGCCTGTTGCTTCTTACTAGTCCAAGTAACAGCACCGGATCCTAGATTAAACACATACCCAGCTGTAGATTTACGGTCATCAACCGAACCGGCCCAGTCAGAATCAGTGTAACCACGGAGTATAGGTTTGGAACTTCGAGTGTATAGGAGACCATAATCAGAAGTGCCACGCACATATCGTAGCACACGCTTTGCTGCTTGCCAATGATCAACTTTAGGGGCTGACATGAAACGGGAAATGTAGCTTACTACAAAACTGATGTCAGGTCTGGTAGCAGTAAGGTAGATGAGACTGCCCACTAATTGCCTGAATAAAGTTTCATCCACAAGGGGAGAGGATGACTGTGCTGAAAGTTTGAGCCCTGGTTCCATAGGAGTCGTGGCTGGTTTGCAATCCTGCATTCTGAACCTGTCCACAAGATTTCTGGCATACTTGGACTGAGAGAGAAAGATCTGATTTTCAGTCTGCCAAACTTCAACCCCCAGACAGTAATGAAGAAGTCCCAAGTCGGTCATCTCAAAAGTTCTGCATAAATCTTGTTTGATCCTATGGATCAAATGTGCATGACTGCCAGTAATGATAAGGTCATCCACATAGACAACCACAAACAAGATATCATCACCAGTATGCTTGATATACAGATTTGCATCAGATGGACTCCGCTGAAAACCCTGATCAGTCAGGTATTGATCAATTTTCATGTACCAAGCCCGAGGAGCTTGTTTCAATCCATAGATTGCTTTAGCTAACCGACACACTTTCTGTTCTTGACCAGCAACCTTGAATCCTGGAGGCTGCGTCATGTAGACTTCTTCTTGGAGATCACCATTTAGGAAAACACTCTTTACATCCATCTGATGAACTTTCCAATTGAACTGAGCCGCTAGGGCGAGCATAAGCCTTATGGTACTCATCTTGGCTGTAGGAGCAAAAGTCTCTTCATAGTCAATGCCTTCCTTCTATGAGAACCCTCGAGCCACAAGACGAGCTTTATACTTGTCTATGGTTCCATCAGCTTTGTATTTCACTTTATACACCCATTTGCAACCTATGGGTTGTTTGTCTGCAGGAAGATCAGAAAGTGTCCATGTGTGATTCTTCTGAAGGCTCTGGAATTCGGCTTCCATAGCTTGTTCCCACTCAGATGTACCCTTAGCCTCTGAATAGGTTTGAGGCTCAAAAGTACTGTGTAGGTTAGCCATAAGAGCAAAATTGACTGTAGACTGTTGTCTGTTCTTATGTCTAAAAGTTCTGCCTTCAAGGAGCTCATCATCCCGGAGATCACCAATGGTTTTAGCCCACCATTTTGGCCGAAGAGTAGAAGAAGCAATAGCAGGAGTAGAGGAACCAATATCAGGAGGAGGTGGAGAAGACTCAAGAGCAATAGGAGCCGCAAGAGGAGGGTTATTTTCTGAAGGAAGCTCAGATAGAGTATTATCAAATACTGATGCTACATCATCCCTCCCATCAGGTGGACCGACCGGAAGAAGAACACTGTGAGGCTGATCCTCAGAACACTGCTTAGAAGAAGAAGACTGAAAGAATCCTCTGTCTTCATCAAATACTACATCCCGACTGAAGCTAAGACGACCAGTGGCTATATCTATCAGCCTATAGGCCTTGTGATGATCACTGTACCCTATCATCATGAGTTTCTGGCTTTTGGAATCCAACTTAGATCGTTTAGCAGCTGGAATCCAAACATATGCAACTGAGCCAAATACTTTGAGATGACTGATCTTAGGCTTACGGCCAGACCAAACCTCTTTAGGAGTCTTCCCTGTAACAGCCTGAGTGGGTGATCTGTTAAGAAGATAAACAGCAGTAAATACTGCTTCAGCCCAGAATTTGTTTGGAACACTCCTGTGTTGTAGCATGGAACGAGCCATTTCAACAACCGTGCGATTGCGATGCTCGACAACACTGTTTTGCTTAGGAGTGTAAGGAGTGGTTAATTGACGTTTGATGCCATGAATATCACAGAAGTTGGCAAACACTGAAGAACAAAATTCCCCCCCATTGTCGGTCCTAAGGGTCATGATGTTACAACCAGATTCTTTTTCCACTAAGGTTTTAAACTTCTGAAAGGTACTAAGAGCATCAGATTTATTTTTTAAAAAATATACCCACATCTTTCTACTGAAATCATCTACAATAAGTAAAAAATATTTGCAAGCAGTGATAGAAGCTGTATTCATAGGACCGCAAATATCAGCATGAAGTAACTGAAGTACCTTAGATGCGCGCCAAGATTCTCCATTTTTGAATGAAGACCGATGTTGCTTTCCCGCTTGACAGGCGCTGCATACCCCCAACTGCTGAGTCTGAATATCAGGTAATCCAGACACAAGTCCCTCCCGAGAGAGCTGAGAGAGATACTGCATATTGAGATGCCCATATCGCTGATGCCATAGAGTGCTGATAGGAGAGATACGTGCTGCTAGAGCCACTTCTGGAGAGTCACCGGTGTCAAGTAGCCTGTATAGACCATGATCCTCTAGGCCAACAGCAACTGTTAAACTAGTCTCCTTGTCAATAATGGAGCACTTGTGGGTACTGAACACTGCATCAAGTTGAGGAGAATTCCTCATAATCTGGCTGACAGATAGCAGATTAATTTCCATACCAGGAACATAGTATACATTCAAAAATATAAGTGTGCGCCCACCAGACTGAATTTGAACTGTACCTCTGCCAGCTACTGTGTACTTTTCACCTCCGCCAAATACCACGGAATCACTGAAAGGTGAGAAGTCAATAAACCAGTCACGCCTGTGAGAAAAATGACGTGATGCGCCAGAATCAATGTACCATGCAGAGGAAGGAACAGGATCTGAAGACCTTTTAGCCATAAAGGCGTAAAAGGCAGACTCTGTCTGCTCGGAATGTTCTGCAACATTTGTTGTCTGATGTGGCCCTCCCTGTTTCCTCTGTTCAGAAGCAATCCTCTGTCGGCAATCTTTCTTCATGTGACCGAACCTGTGACAGTAATTACACTGCACACTTTTCTTCCGAGCAGGATCAAAAAGCTGAGAGGAGCCTTTCTGCTGAAAGGACTGAGAGGACTGATATTTTGCAGAAAATGCATTTTCCGAGGACACTGATGAAGCACTACTACCAAACTGCTGTTTCCACTGATCCTGCTGCAGAAGTTTGGTACATAAATCTGGAAACTTCAGATCAACATTTGTGGTGGTAATGTTGAGTGTTTCTATGAAGTGTTCATAGGATTTCGGTAGACTTTTCAAAGTAATGACTACCATATCTTCCTCCTCCATGGTCCGACCAATGGCTTCGAGCTGATCTCGAATGTCTTTAATTTTGTTGAGATGTTCCTGTAAAGACATATGTTCGTCCATCATGATGGAGAACAACTGATTTTTGAGAAAAAAAGCTCTGCTTTTGTCAGATGTCTCATGCAGTTCTTTCAACTGTTGCCAGATTTCAGCAGCTGTCTTGCCAGAAGGGATCTGTGGTAACTGATCATCAGCGACAGAGAGCTTGAGAAGCATAACAGCCTCTCGATTTCGATCATCAAATTTATCTTGATCGGTCCCAGCTGTACCGGGACGAAGCTCTTTGCCCAAAATGAGTTGATCAAGACACCTGTACTCAAAAATGGTCAACATTCTTTGTTTCCAAATGTTATAGTTGCTGCCATTAAAGCGTTGATTTCCTTCTAACATCAGATTGGTGAGCGTGGCCATTTTCCCAAAGAAAATACAGAAGTCTGACACACAAGAAAATGTAGCTGCCTGTTTATCCTGGTGTAATTTAAAAAAAAACAGACTTTGTTCTGCTAGAAAAAATATTTACCAGCAAAAATATCTCTCCAGTCTAAAAACAATAGTAATACTGCTGAAACTGTCCCCTTTAATCCTGCTGCAAAAGTCCCCTTCTTTAATAAATGTGACAGGTCCAAATCATAAAATAAAGTTTGAGGTTCCTTTCTCTGGCCAGATCTGAGTTTTGTCCTAAGATAAGCACAGGTCTGAGAATACAGTTTCCCACAGGTTTGCTTCAGGTCCGTGGAGCTCCACCATAATCCGACCCCACAGCTAGCACCATAATCCGAGCGGCAACAGATAATTTCAGGTCTGAGTTTGTAATGGAGGCTGTCAGGATCACGAGGAGAAAAAAAAACGCTGATTGGGAACACACTGCCGGCAAACAGAACCGGTGATGATAAAGCAAATACGAAGATTTAAAAATGGACCCACGTGAGCTGTCAAAGCTTCACGTCTCAGCTTCACGTCTCAGCTACGTGGTATAGTTCCACAGGTGTATACGCTTGTTTGAAATATCCACGGTATATACGAGCTTTATATATACGCGTTTGAAATATGTTCCGAGGCGTTTGAAATATATCCACGGGTTTGAAATACAATGAACAAACACTCGCGTATCCACAGATATCCACGGGTTTGTTTGACAGGGTTTCAAATATATCCACGGGTTTGAAATACAATGAACCAACACACGCGTATCCACAGATATCCACGGGTTTGTTTGACAGCGTTTGAAATATATCCACGGGTTTGTTTGACAGCGTTTGAAATATATCCACGGGTTTGAAATACAATGAACCAACACACGCGTATCCACAGATATCCACGGGTTTGTTTGACAGGGTTTCAAACAAAAAAAACAAATAGACAGTTGCCCGCAGATCGAATTTTCAGACCACGACTCCGATTTTCAAAAAGCAAATGAGTTTTGAACGAGAGAAAACACCTGGGTCACGTTTGCTGAAGAATTCCACGTTGTGGCCGAAGAAAATAGCTGGATTCAATTCACGATAGAAGAATTCCACGTTGAGTTCGAGTAGCCGCCAGGCGAAGAAGAAGATAGCCGGATTCACGATTCCAAGCAAACTGGCCAGCCAAGAAAAAAAAAAATTCCGCTCCCACGAAACAGTCACCGCCACAAAGTTAATTCCTTTAAAAAAAATGATCATGCAGGGGAAGAATCCATTTCTGTATCAAGATGGACGACTGTAAGCTTTTATCACAGCGAGCAAAGCCGAGGCTAAGACTCAGTGAAGGCTGCCTGGCTTACAGAGGGCTCGACCTTAGAAAGGACTCAAGAGATTACGATGCAGAGAGAATAATTGTTCAAGAAATCTCTTAACCTTGCTCTGATACCATAAAAGAATGTTGAATGAATTCATATCGAATGAGCAAAACAGCTCAATCATAATACAGAGATATTTACAATAATTGAAACATCAGGTTTCTATGTAGAATATAGAAACACTCAGTTTCATCTAAGAAACTGCTAAAAGAATACAAATAGCAACAGCTAAATACAATGAGCATTAAATACTAAACAGAATACTAAATAGGAATATTCTAATAAAGCTTTTAATCTTTCGAATTTTATTTGCTGGAATATTGTTAAGCCATCGAGCATTTATCGATTATCTCGCATTTGGTAAAGGTCAATCTTTGTTTGAGTTATTTGATGGTAAATGATTGTTAACGAGCTCATATTTCTGCAAGCATTTGATCATTCAGTCATTAACTCCATAAGGCACTGGTCTATTAACTTAATAAAATCAAATAAGTGCTTGTTTTCCCTTGGTCATCCATTGTCCCATAGGGTCTACCCCCCTTAGCCGCAGGAGACAGGTTTAAACGGAGAGATCGGGGATCAGGGTGATAGCCCCCGGTCTGAGCATTATCGTGTCAATTTGTGCGACAACAGGACCTAATCGGTTTGCCTTAAGGATCTCATCAAACGATTTTGAAAGAAGTAGTTTCCTTTCTTCTAGCCTACTAAGATCACATAGATTTAAATTCAATATTTTTCTTGATCAATATCTCGTGCTTTCAAGAATTTTATATGCTACCTAGAGCATGGTTTTAACTAGACAAATATGGAGTTCTACTTGCATGTCTTGATCTAGTTCTTGTACACTAATTGTATATTATCATTTTGACTCTTTCATTTCATCTTCCACTCATTTTGGATCTATTTTGCAACTCCTTTTGAGCAGATTTACTAATTCAATCCTTGTGGCAACTTGAGGGAGTTTTCATTTGAGACATTTAACAAGTTATTTGCAGGACCTTTGGAGCATTTTGAGACGAAAATCCATGGAGGTTGTGAGTATTTGAGGCATCATTTCTTGAAAGGCCGAGTTCTACTTTGAGGGCAGCATCCTTCTCTCACTAGGTTGTGGGCTAGAGGAGGCTTAGCCTCTCTCCTTAGTGCTGAATATAACTCTCTTTGTGGCTAATTTGATTTGTTGCAAATTTGTTTCTTGTATTTTCATATTTTTCCGAACTCTCCTGTAGTTGTTACTTGAAGAGATCTAGCCCTTGGCAGTGGCATGTTGTAAAAGACTCCTTTGGTTTCCTTTGGAACATGTGGAGCCACATTGAGCTAATTGTTTCACTTTCCCTTTTCATTGAAAGATATTGGTATTGTTTATTTGAGCATTGTCTTTTATTTTGAGCACTAATATCAATACTTTCTTGGAAGCAATTGCACTCACTCATGCATTTCATCTAGGCATTTTAGTATAATAAGGCTTCCAACCTAGGCCCCAAGCCTCACTAAAATTAACCTCTAAGCATAAGCTTAGTTGATAGAAAGTATAGGGAAAAAATCTTTCGTAGAAAGTCCTTCCATCTAGTACGAAGTAAGGTAAAAACGTTGTGACCCTACAGCTATGAAGGTGGTTTGTCCCCTTGTAGGAATGAAGGGACACGCTGGCTCGTAAGACTCAGGGGACACCTTCGTGCCCTCGCCCCCTCTTTCTTACAGTCACCCCAATTTTTACCTTTGGTAAAAGCTCAAAAGGAGGACTTCACATTTAGATTAGACATTTTAGATTAAAAATAACCAAGACTAATTGCATTCAAATCTAGTATAAGTGTATGTCATGCTAATACATTTTATGAATTCACTTGCAATTGTCCATTTTACTTGTCATTATTCAATATTTTATGTTGGCAAGCATTGTTCCATTTTCTTTTTGCAAATAGAACACTAATTGATTTTCCTTTTGCAAGATATCTCTATTTGCTTTGATTTAGGCATTGATTATATTTTAAAAGCATTTTATAGCTTATATCGATTATCGTGCTAACATCTTTGTCTCCATTTCAAGATTGCTTTGCTTTCATTTTTTGAAGCATTCTACTTTTATTTTGAGCAAATATATCTTTCATTCATGTTGAGCAACTTATCTTAAGGCACTAGTTTTATGGCTTTATTATGTTAATGATTTTTATTGCTTATATCATATTTTGCTCATAAATCTTAAAAGTAATCCACTTTCATTTTAACATCTCTCCTAGAACCTCACATTTCTTTTATCTTAGTTTTCCATATTAGGGACCACCCCCCATAGCTAACCTAGGAGATAGCTTAAACGGAGAGAGGGGATTTAGTGTGACAGCCACTTCTCTTAGTTCCCTGCCACCAACCACACCTTGTGGGGTTGAAGGCTTTTCTCACTGACTTGTAGGTAGTTGTAGGCGGCAGGGTCAACATTTTTGGCATCGTTATCGGGGACAAGTCTTCTTGTACCTGGGAAATACAATTAACTTTTGGTTTTTGCGTGTTGGATTTTAGAGTTAGATTCTTGTTCAAGTGGCGACTCCGCTTATTTTCATTTTCTGCAAGGATTTTGCTTGAAGATTACTTCTTGTAGATTTCTTGCTAATCTTCGATAGGAGCCTCTCTCTAGTATCCATTTGCTTTTTCAGGGTCAAGTGAGCATGACATCATGAATTATTTGTTCACCCCCTGTGATTTTAATAACATTTCAGGCTATCCGAATTTCATTCCGGATGAGGCCATTGAGGCTATTGAATAGTTGCCTAGTTTTCTACGTAACAATGCCATTAGTATTGAAACTCACCTTAGGAATTTCCACCTTTGTGTGAGCAAAAGGTGCCATGATATTAACCATGAGGATGTTAAAATGAGACTTTTCATCTTTTCATTAGATGGCGATGCTATGGATTGGTTCATAGACTCACCTGCTAACAATTTTGATTCTCTAGAATCAATCATTGATGCCTTTGAAGAAAAATATGGAGATGAAAGAAAGATCAAAACTCAAGCAAATGAGAATGATAAGGATCTCATCAAGGGGTTGACCCGAATGATTAAGGATATGCCCGAATGATTAAGGATATGCAACTCAACCAAGCTCAACTCATTAAGAGCATGGAGGAAAATCATGCACAAGCAATAACGGTCATGGAAGTAAATCATTCTAATCAAATGGTCAGTTTTCAAAATAGGTTGCTTACCATGGAAGAAAAACAAGTGCAATTAATCAACACCATGGAAACAAATCATACCAAGGAAATAAGTGTTATGAAGTCTAATTAGGTCACTTTCAAGAATAGGTTGGATGAAATGAAAAGCTTACAGGTACAAAAATTCCAACTTAGGTTAAATGACGAATGGGAAGAGAACAAAGAAACAAATCATAAGCCTTTCGGTCCACTGAAGCAATCTTCATCTCATTATGACGAGGTAATTTACTCCATTGAAAAATAGCTAATTTATGGAGACTTGGATAGCAAGGAAACTAAGGGAAATCAAGTTTATACTTCTGAGATTGATCCATCACCCATGTCAGAGAAGAAGCAGAATGGACAAAGGAAAGTCAAAGAAGTCTTGGATACTTCGAATTTTCCATCAGAACATCTTCAAGATCGGGCAAAAAGGTCTACTTTGATCACCTCAACATCAAAATCACAATCTATTAAGAAGAAAAGAAAAAATCGGAAAGGATTTGGTAAATCTGATGGCCATGTACAACACAATGTTGGGATTGGTCAAAGTCCTCAGAGATTCAGAATTGGACAAGGCACATCAGAAAAGTAGCCCATGGATATACCTGAAAGTAAGCAGGTTCTTAGCAGGAACTTCATTGAGGACCTTTGATGCCATGGGGCATCTTTCTGTATCATATTTCCAACCTTATCCTTTGTCATTTGTAAGGACCTATCTTAAATTAATAGGGACATAGAGATATTAGCATGCACACCACCACCATATTAGATAGTAGGGTATATGATATACGTACCACCACCATAATAAATATATATAATTCTACTATATAAAGTTAAAGGAAAATATGTATATATATATATATATATATATATATACTAAATAGTGAATGTAATAAAGAGAATAATATATATAAAACCATAATACTATGAAAATAATTCAATTTAAATAAAAGTGAAACCCAACATTATGATAAAGGAGATATTGTATAAATAAGATTGCATGGTCAGCAAACTGGAAAGGAAGAAGGCGGTGACCGACTCTACAACTTATAATGATAAAGAAAAGGGAAGCGGTGGAGGAGTTTTGGAGGACATAAAAGGAGGGATGGGATTGTAGAAAGGGGAAATTCTGGAAGAGAAAACTGAGGGAGGCAGAGGAGGAACTAATAAGAGGAAGATACAGAGATTAATGGAGATTGAGCAGTTGTTCTTGAGACTTTTGGGCACGGGGGCCAAAATATTTCGAATTTGAAGTTTTTTGGGGTTGGGTACTGAGACTGTACCTAGCTTGGCTGGGAGGTTTTTGGTCTTTTGGTAACGGGAGCGGGAACTAGAGCAAATCAGAAGCATCTTCCGCCAGGTAGGTACTTAACATCATGTATGTATTCAACTACAAATTGATAAATTCTTATATTTGGATAGTTATATCTTGTTAAAATTTCAGGGCTTTACATTTTGGTATGTAATATCCCGTTTTCGAGATATTCCCCAAACCCCAGTAAACTCCAACCAAATACGTATAAATGATATAATAACCAGGAAACTCAAAGTGATGAAAATAACAATGGTGCAACATATAACAATATCACCGTGAGATATAAGCAAATACTCAAGAAATGCAGAAAGAAATGCTAAGCCATTTTATTATACTGAGTAATAGAATGAGTATGCCATCTCTGAGCCCATGTGATGCCATCTCACCCAAACTGTCGAATTGACTCCTCTAGTCACTGTGCAGCACTGGTCTATTTCCCGGCAAGTGAAAACTTCGAACTTTTGGCGAAAAAGTCCTCTGAGGAGAAAATTCCCCTTCTATGTGTCTTCACTCTTTTCCGACAGATTTCTGCCCCAGCAGAAACTGCGTCCTTCAAGCATTGCGTTGAGGCTCTGCGTCACTCCCTCTACCTCTGCAAACTCACGAACCAAAAATCGTACCTCTCTGTTGACTCTCTCAGAGAGAGATTTCCTCAGAATCTCTGCTTTCCTAGCACAGGACTGCGCAATCCCTTCAAGGGGATTCGAATTGTTGTCAAATGCAGCTATTGGCCTCTCTGCTCAGTGTTGGATCTGCTCTCCCTGTTTCAAAATCAATGCTCTGATACCATGTGAAAATTCCTATACTCAAGGAACCCCTGTTGCAGCAAAACTAAACTTCTCCTACTTGATTTTAATATACATTATCAAGTTATTTTCTGAAAAATACTGAAGTAAATTACTTCTGCAGCCTACACCAATTTAATTTGATTACATGAAACAAGAAATTGAGCAAAGAACAAGATACATAGGACACCATTATTTTTGGACAAAATAGTCCCCGGAAAAACCCAATGTGGGAAAACCGGTGCAGCAGCTCTAAGGGTTTTATATTATTAAGCAATAGTTTTGAATACAATGTTGGATGCCCTCCCGGCAATCCAGTTACAGAGAAAAATATAATGGCAGAAAACTGAGTGAGATTACCTCACTTCTCCTAGTAGTTCCCGGCTGATCCGATAGCAGAACTGGCAAACACCCAACTATCTCTGCGTCAGCCTTACAGGCTCTGCCCAGTCTCTTCTGTCTCTTGGAACTTCTGCATCAAACTCTCCTGGCTATTCCGGCAGATCCCCGGCAGTTCTGGATTTCTGCGTGAGGGTAACCTCACTTCTACGCTGGCTCTCCCTGGTTCAGTGTCAAGCCTGCATAGGCTCAGACTGACCCGGCATCAGTCCCTCTAGGTGTTGTGTTGCCTCCACTGGTGGCTCTCTTCCTCTCTGCCCAGTATTCTCGAACTATCCCTGCCCCTCTACTGTAGAATGATCACTTAGTTCGAATTTCTCAGCTTCCAAGCCCCAGAAATTTCGAACTCTAGATCAATTCGTTCTCTTGGTATATTCCTGAATGAACCCCAAGCCTCCTTATACTTTTCTCGTTGAGACTTCAACGACTGAGATTAAGTCTCTAATCAACGGCTAAGGTTAAAAACTTGACTTGATCCACTTTCTAGAACAATCTCACCCATATTTTGATTAATACCCATTAATACTTTGATTTTCCTAAGTTTAGACTTAGGAACCCCATTAAAAATATTAATTATTTTAATAAAATACAAAATGGGTGGAATTTCACCAAATGGTTTCTAGATTCTTTAGAACTCATGTGCCTTAGCCTCTCCACTAATTTTCATGGCTAGAGCACATCTGATGCTACCAAAAACTAACATTTAGCACCAAGAGAACTCAATGCATGCCTCCAAGAGGCCTACGCAATGATGACGTCAACATTTTGGCCCTCTTGTGGGATTATCTTATCATTTTACATTGGCTATGTAGTTGGCTTTTAACCACAATTAGTTTGGCCCTCCATTTGACAACTAAGAGGGGGTTCTAAGCTAAAATTAGACTTGATAGAACATGTAGAAATAGAAGAGCCCTCATTTGAGTCTCTCATCATCATCACACTTGAGATTAGGCTTCTTGAGAAGAACTCGCACTTGTTTCTTTTGGCTAATGGAGATCTATGGGATCCATTTCGATATTTGGAAGCTATTTTTGATTGTCTTTAGAGCTACTTCTTTGGATAATGGATGGATATACTACATGTTTTCATGTAAGTGCTTATTGTTGAAGATTTTCTATTTTGAAATTGTCTAATGTATGGAATTGTTGCTTCTAGGTTATGTTAAATTGTGCCCTAATTGTTGAAAATCAATTTTGAAATGCTATCTAATTGAGTATTGCATATGTTATTCATTGTACAACATGTAATAAATTTTCCTAGTGGAGGAAATCTTTAATCTCTCCATCGAACTCCATTTTCTTTTGAAGTGGGTAAATGCTAAAAGTTGATATATAGGGCATCAATTTTTATCCTCCTTAGAAAGGATCTAGCTTATATATTTCAACCTTGACTCCATATGCCTAAAGGACAAGGCACTAGTCCAAGTCATTGGTGATCAATCCTAAACTTTTTCCATAATGTTCTTTCCTTAAAATCGGTCCTTTTAAGGCTAAGGTGAAAATCTAGGGCTTCCAGCGAAATTTTAGGAAGGAGGCTTTTTTGGTGATTTGAGAGCCTAAACATCAAGCTTAGGGTCTAGGCTACCTATTCTCCAAGTTTAGTGGGCATCCACTCAAATTTCATCCATAAAATCTCTTGGCCTAAGTGTTGCTCCAAGAGAGAAACCCTAGTTCTTTCCCCCTCAACTTGAGGACTTCCTTGAAGGTTGTATGAGCTTTGTCTCAAGAAGTCCATTGAAGGAAAATGGGACATCCCCATTAAGTTCCAATGTCTGTGATATGCAAGGAAGGTCCTTCATGACTCTTCCTTGCTCAAAGATAACAGCATATCAAGAAACTCATCTAGTATTTTAAACTTTAGGTTATGTGGGGGTGCTCCTGGGGCCAAGACATCAAATGGAAACTCAACCTCCTTCAAAGAAGCAATTCAAGGGGGGTTTGGATAGGCAGAACAGAGCCTAAACATCCCAGGCCCCTATATAGTAGACCAAATGGACTAAGCTCCAACCATGGTGATCAATAATCCAGAGGTTTCTTCTCTTTTTTCTGCTCTAAAAATAAGGCAATAATTAGTAGATTCAATGGCTTTTGGCCAAAACCTGAAGCATTGATTCAGTGGGATTTCACCTCATGGACACCAAATTGTGACATATATTTATGTTCAAAAGGATTCTTCATAGTCCAATTTGATACACAAAAAGACTTAGATTTTGTTCTACAGGAAGGGCCATGGTTCTGGGGGAATGTTGGGTTATTCATCACCCCATTGTTCCCAAAGTTTGATGCTACAACAATGGTGGTCACAACTATGCTGATTTGGGTGAGGCTTCCAAACCTTCCCCTTCCTTTTTGGCATCATAAAATTCTTGAAGACATTGGAAATGCTCTGGACAAATCTAAAAATAGGGGCATGGAAAGAATAGAAAAAGGTCTCTTCACCTTTGGCAAAATATGTGTGGAGATAGACCTTAGCAAAGGTTTTCCAAATCATATAACTTTGATGCATAATAACTTACAGTGGACACAAACCTTGGACTATGAGAACATGGCTTTCTGATGTCATGAATGTTTACAAACTTGGCATCTATAGAATTCTTGTCCACATGCTAAGAAGAACCTGAAAAATAAAAAGAAGCAACCAAATCGACCAAAGGAATGGCAGTTTTCAAAGCTTCCTCTTTCTGAAGACGAAGGAGAAGGAACAAAAGAGAATAATAAAACTCAACCTAAAGCAGAGACTAAGGCCCAACCTAAACATCAGCAAAAAGAGGATGCCTTGACTCAGTTGGGGTTGGTCATACAGGTCCAGCAGAGCTCTAACCATGTAAGAGTGCAGACATCAAATGGGCTTGGGGGCACTAAAAGAGCCCATGTTTCAAACAGTTTAGACTTTGAAAAAGAAGCCCCCCTGTGTGGAAGAAGGTAGAGATTTGGCATTGGTTCCTATTGAACTAGCTCTAGATGTTTGGCATAAAGTGCAAAAAAAGAAGGGTAAAAAGTTTGGCTAAGCAAAAATGTTAGTCAAATGTTCGCCCTCTTCATATTGTATGTGCATCAGTTGTTATGTCTTTCTATGTTAGCTTTGTGTCGATAGACGTTTTTCTCATGAATTCTTTTTAGCATATGCAAAATGTAATTTCATTTCTCCTCAAGACGAATAAAATTACTCATCATTTTCAACGAAAAAAATATTTCCATAAACATAATGTTCAGAAAAATCAAAATCTAAGCAACAACCATAAATTCCTTCAACCATGCCTTTATTGTGCGCAATTTGAAGGCCCTTCTCTCCAATATGTCCCAGTGTTCGATTCCAAAGCATTGTCTTCTTTATAGGGACAATATGGGACCTATCTTCTTCATTGCTACCCTCAGGAACACTATAGTTGTTACACCCATCAATAATAGTGCCACACAACAACTTGTACAAACTTCCAATCTAAACTCTCCTCAGCAACACCATTGCTCCTCGAACCATCTTGTAGGTTTTCTTTCAAATACAATTGGAACCTACATCACTCATTTTATAGATATAAAATTTTTGGCCAACTATAGAATGTGTAGAACCCCAAGGAGAGCCCTAAACATTCCATCTTTAAGCAACAACATGACCCTTCCACATCCTATTATTTTGGTTGTCAAGTCATCTCCTAGGAAAACATCACCTCCATTGTACTTTTCATATTCACAAAACCACTCAAAGATCATATGAAATGAAGCAATCGAGTCGATTAGCCACGCATCATGATTTGAATGTCTATAGATGCCAAGAACGCATTACCTCCTTCTTCCATGGATTTTTTCGTTTCTACGCAACGGGCATCATCGAATCCCTTACTTTTATCAACGTTTATCTTTCTTATAATGCCCATCTTTATCGACTTTCTTGAATTTCCTTATAGATTATCCTCGAGATTAAATCTACCTTTAAATTTCGATCTGCCTCTCAAAGACTTATTTTTATATAGTTGCATCACTATCACCAAAAGAGATAAGGCAAAAATCCTTGGAGGGTTTTTCCAAGGATGCCTTATCTGTGAGAGGTCATCCCTAAGATAGAATTGCATCACTTTAATCATAAGAGATAAGGAAAAAATCCTTGGAGGGTTTTTCCAAGGATGCCTTATCTGTGAGAGGCCATCCCTAAGACATAATAAAAATAACTCTTCAAGGGTTACATCCTCAAATTTTAAAGTTGTTGTAGTAGTGTTACCAATAGCCACAACCATATTATCTCATGAATGTAGCAAAGAACATAACAACATAATACACTTATATTCTTCAAACATTTTAATATCAACAAAGGCTAATAGACTTACCACGGTATTAAACGAATTGAGACATTTTGTCACGAAGTCATTGTCATTCATCCTAAGATTATACAGCGTCATTCAACGGAATAGATTGTTTAACAAGGACTTAGATTGATACACAACGCTTTCCTTATTCCATAACTCGTCAGCATTGGCTTCTCTAGAGACATTACACAACATTGAATCTTAAAAGCACAATAAAATGGCAATCTTTTCCTACCTATCCAACTTTTCCCGGTCTTCTTTTCTCTTCATGAAATAAGCTAAACCCTAGTAGCAAGGGTGCCCCGTTGAAGCCAATAATCTTACTCCAATACCATATGAAGAGTTTGATAAACCTATTTATGAAACACAATGCTTACAAAATCTTAAAATAGAAAAAACAATGGCACAGTCATATAGTAAACACAAGATTTGCCCCAAAAACCATTAACGAAGAAAATCAACCTAACTCATGCACCTTTGTATCGCATTGTACTAACTTAATTGCTTACAATAAAATATTTAGGTATTCTGCAACCTTAATTATCCTTAATTGTTAAACGGGTTGAATTACAACCCTACAATGAATAAAAAAACATTGGCCAAAAAAGCACAAAACAAACCACATAAAACAAAACAAAAAATATGGGGGTCTTACACCTTGGCAACAAAATGGGAGGCCAAATGAGACCACATAAAACAAAAGAAAAAATATGGGGGGTTTTACATCCGCTGTTATAGATCTGATCCAAAAGTATAAGATAATTCAAATATACCCAGAAATAATAAGATAGAAATAGATAGAAATGCTTCTTTATTGATCAAACCCTTAAGGTAGGGCAACACCATACATTCACTCCTTAAGGAAGGAGAACACTCCACAAGCCATATGTCTGTTCATACAATAATCCTTCACACTATCCCTTGACATGGAGTCTCTAGCCTCTATATAGGCCTCATACATACAATACCATGAGTCATTACCATGGTTCCCTCATACCATCAAACTAATACCATGGGTCCATTACATTATTACCAACTACTTGTGGTCCCTTATATGATATGGGTTAACCACTTTATTTATTACTATGGCCCATCCCATTATTACATTATTACCTTGGGTACCTCCCTTGGTACCCCATATTATCCCCCCTAGGTATATAACATTCCACCCCCCTTAGCATGTTTCGTCCCCGAAACATGGGAAGAACACAAATAATAAGATCTACTCAAAAGAGTAGTCCACTGGTACCATGCACGTGAATCTAGCCATCTAAGAGAAAGGTGAACCCTCGGTCTCGCTGGTGCCTCGCTCGCTTGAGATGGAAGTTGACTGTGGTAGCTCTTCTGTGTTGATGTGTAGTAGGTGGATCTTCGCTCCTCTCTATATGTCCTGCGGGGGTTGTTGTCCATGTGGCTAATTGGTTGCCATCTTGATGGTTGTCTTGCGGGGTGATGTGGGTGATGATATGTTGAAGTTTTAACCCACGATAGCTTTTTCTTTAATTCACCCTGCTGTGGTGCCTATTGTGGTGTCTTCTTTTCCAATATGACTTCAACCACTGAGCCCTCCTCTGATGTATCAACACCTGTAACCTTTTCTGCTTCAACCTCTGTTTGTGTTTGATTGTCTATCATCACCGGCTCATCATCTAATATGTCAGACCCTGGAACATCTTCTCCTTCAGCCTCCTTGGAATCTACCTGTTTATTAATGGAAATATCCAGTAATGTAATTTTCTTCTTTTTATACCAGAGCTTAAGGAATTTCTTTTGCACATTAATATTGGTAGTACCCGCAGATTCCATCTAAGGATATCCCAAAACAACATCCATATTATCCATCTCTGAAGTATAAAAATCACCATGCAACACATACTTATCCATAGAAAGCTTCAGATCCTTATAAATTTGAACATCCTCATCATCAACCTGTGTATTTTCAATTTGTTTTGCTGGAACTTGCAATTTTTTTGCCAAATTAACATTGATGAAATTATGCTTGCAACTAGGATTTATAGAAACAATGATCTTCTCTTTCTGAATCAATCCATGAACCTGCAATAAGGATATACCAGCAGAAAATAACCCTTTAGGTTCCTTGGTTTCCTTCTTTTCTGTAAAAATAAAATCTTTGCTAGGTTGTGTGTCTGTCTGTGTGAGCTTATCCACAAGATTAATTTTACGGTCAAAGTGGTCCATAATAGCTTTTGTGAATATGTCCCAAGTCAAGGGCCTTCGATAGCAATGTTGATGCCTTTGCCACCATTGCCATCTTTCATAGTCCAAGTACATTTGTCCCATTCTCAGCCGAGTCTCATCATCCATGATGTAATTCAAACTAAAACATTTCTCCATTTGTGCTAGCCATTTGGCTGGATGAGAGCCGTCAAATTTATACAAGTCTCTCAAACTCCAATCTTGGCCCGCCATCACAAAAAAATTGGCGAAAATTTTAAATGGCCACAATTCTGTCAATATTGCTCAGAATCCCTATTATGACATGTTTTTGGAAATGAAACAATCATTCTGCATTTGCCCATGTGATAGAAATTCTAATCTAGGCACTTGGAATTTCAGATCTGTGCTGCAACTCTCCTGCCATCACCAAAATTTCTGCAAAAAAGAACTGATTTTAAATCAGCGATATCTCCCTCATCCGGACTCCTATTCGATTAATTTTTTTTTGAAATTGAGTGATTTTTCACACAGAATCCAGATCTACAATTAGATTTTACAGATCTTGCACCAAGACATCCAAATATGTGCCGCAACTTCGCTGCCCCGCAAAATTGTCTGCAACCCCACTGATTTTTAAATCAGCGATATCTCCTTCATCCGGACTCCGATTCGACCGATTTTTTTTTTGAAATCGGGTATTTTTCACATAAAATCCAGATCTACAATTAGATTTTACAGATCTTGCACCAAAACTTATAGATTTGATCTGCAAACTCGTCGCCCCCTAAATCCTGCAAAAAATAAAAAATAAAAAATAAAAAGTTATCCACGGTTTGCCCAAGAAAGTGCTCTGATACCTCTTGTTATAGCTCTGATATCACTTGTTATAGATCTGATCCAAAAGTATAAGATAATTCAAATATACCCAGAAATAATAAGATAGAAATGCTTCTTTATTGATCAAACCCTTAAGGTAGGGCAACACCATACATTCACTCCTTAAGGAAGGAGAACACTCCACAAGCCATATGCCTGTTTATACAATAATCCTTCACACTATTCCTTGACATGGAGTCTCTAGCCTCTATATAGGCCTCATACATACAATACCATGGGTCATTACCATGGTTCCTTCATACCATCAAACTACTACCATGGGCCCATTACATTATTACCAACTACTTGTGGTCCCTTACATGATATGGGTTAACCACCTTATTTATTACTATGGCCCATCCCATTATTACATTATTACCTTGGGTACCTCCCTTGGTACCCCATATTATCCCCCCTAGGTATATAACATCCGGGCACCAAAATGAGAGGTCAAATGAGTCCCCATGCCCCCCACACCCCGTCAAGGTGTGAGCTAAGTTTACCTACAAAGAATACAACACATCCCACATATCAAGCAATAAGTTTCATAAAACTATGTATGTGGGCATCTATTATATCAAATTCATCAAAAACATGACTTGACCCCTAACCACATGAAAAATGGGCAAGATGACCTACAAGGGGCAAAATGTCTATAGAGAATTTCAATCTTAGTAGGGGTATGAAACTTTCATTTTACCAACCAAGCAAAACCCACCCACATAATTCTCTAATTTCGGCACAAGAATTATAAATTTCCAAAAACTAATTCTATAAATATTAAAGAATGCCTTACAAATGTTTTGGGAAATTTGACGTTGTTAATATTAAATAGTACTCTACTATGCCTTCCCATTTCAAGTAGTTTCTAAATTGTGAGGATGGTCAAGCAGTGAGATTGTACCCTGATAGACAGAGCCTTAGATTGTAAATTAGCAGAGTTCGACCGGAAGCATATGAAACATTAATTCAATAAAAATATAATAGTCTAGTACAAACAAAATGAAGAATATTGTTATTCAGTTAAAACCCCGCCAAACACAGGGCCCTAGATTATAAATTAGCAGAGCTTGCCCGGGATCATTTGAAACATTAATTCAATAAAAATATAATGCTACAGTATAACAAACAAAATGAAGAATGTCGTTATTATTATTAGAGACTTACGGCCTCCGCAGTGTCCAATATGTTGATTCCTTGGTCGAATGCGTAGCTGAGCTGTTCATGAGCTTCCTTCTCGCTGTTTTGATTGCCCCATGTCATCTACAATTATTTTATACATAAATTATATGTCAAAATCATTTTTCTGCTTTACCACGAGGCAGAACTTTGACGATGATAAAAATTTAAATACCCAATAGAGCTTTAGGCAATTACTGTTCCAAGTGTGATTTCGCTGATGAGTAAGTCGGAGTCCCCAAGCTTTTTATACTGAAGGGTGCTTTCAGATTGTTTAGTAGACATGACAACTGCTCTGGGAGGTTCCATGATTGGCTTCCTCCTGCTGCTTCCTTTCTGCGCAACTGCAGCAGGAGGTAGAATGAACTTTAGGTAGTTATTGTTGTTAGCGATACCATGCCCATTGCTCACAGAAGGATTGATGCCAATGCTGCTTGAACTCCAAAGGGCGTTGGAGCATATAAATGATCTAGCACCAGCCATTGTTTCAGCCAATTCTATGTTAATGCTCTTTGGATACCCTTTCAATATAGTAGTAGTACACGAATTCTTGGGTCAACTCGTTCGAAATTGTAAGCCTCTCTTTTCTCATCCCCTCGTATAAGTTATGAATTTATCTATGAAACACGCACTTCGTTAGTCATCTGCGACTATCAAAATAAATATATTATAATTTCAAAAAGCAAAGTAGCCTCATTTTAAATATATTATATTTTCAAATAACTCAACCGTTTCATTTTACAGTTACTTTTAATCGGGTAAGGATTTTTTTCCATCCAATGTTATGATCCGTAAAGTTTATAGAGGTGTATATGCTTTTATTTTTTTGAATTCGACTAGTAAAGTTGGAGGTATATATGTTCTATCTTTTCGAATTTGACTTGTCACTTTAGAATTTGATTGGTAAAGTTTATGGAGGTATATATGCTCTATTTTTTGAATTTAACTTGTTTCTTTTTAGGAAGAAAGATATGTTCTTATTCATTTGGCCCTCTCACGCTTTAGTAATGAGGTAGTATCTAGTTTCTTATCAAACCAAATCAAATTAGAATCTAATCTTAGAATTAATTCTATTTAGAGTAAGAAGTTACATGTAACATGGAATAGTATTTGATCTCATATATAACTAAGGGTAAATATTATTAAAAAGCACATGATCTAACTTGACATAGTGTTGACAATGCCCATAGGCCATATTGGATTTTTTGTGGATACTATCTATGTTGAAATCACCTTTTAGTCTTAGAGTCAAACATAAAAGTACTTATGATTATCTAAAAGCGTGTCTTCCCCATACATAAGGAAACAGGTTAACGACCTAAGATTTGAAAACATGTGCCAAGAGTGAAAGTTTACCCCCTTATGGACCACCAACAAGTTATTTCAAGTGCCGGTCTTTCTTAAATTATAGAGATCAGTTATAAGCCCACCTCGCATTTATGAATAGTAACCAATAATAACTATCTTCATTCTAATTAACAAATGGGTTATGATCCAAGTTAAACCATTATATTATTTGTCATCTATCTCGATGCTTCAAAGTAGAAAAAATTGTGGAATCAGCTTGTAGGGTCATTTTTAATGACGGGTCTCAGTTTGAAGAATTGGGGTCTAAAACCTTGCCGAGCCATTTTGAGGCAGCAAATGACTAGGAGACAAATTAATGGCATAAAGGCATAAGAGAGGCTTGATGGAAAAAATGACATCTTTAAAACTTAATGGACAAGACCATTTCCAAGTAAATTGGTTGTTCCTAATAGCATCCAATTCTAGATGTAGTAAAAGCAACAATTTGAAATCAAGGCCAAAATTTAATAGTAGTTAGGGTTGAAGAAGAAACCATTGATTCAGTTGATTTGGTTGAACTCATTGTTGGTCCAGTAGTTGAAGCTATTTACCCAGTCCGTTTGTTTTGATCAATGAAGAGGGTCAAGAGTGTAGGGACACACACGTTATTTTTGGGGTGGGTGAAAAACTTTACCCCTTTAGTATGGGATGTTAGAATTATCATCTACACTCAAAGACCTTTCTAATGGTACAAGAATCGCATCAAACGAAGTTCGTGTGCAAAAGTTATGCCTCCCACAAGTTGACCTACCATGTTGACCACCATGGTATGAGTAGTTGCCACATCAAACCTCATTACTCATGCATATGGGGCTAGCCACATATCAGTTTTGAAGAAGACTCTAGAAGATTCAAACCCATAACTCTAATTAAGGGTTGAAAGAGTCAAATATTACCCCTGGTTGGATATTTGAACTATGTTAAATACTAGGCCACTAGCATGAGTAAGACTTCTATTCTATGTTTGTATTTTGTTCCATAATTGAAAAAAGCAACTAGGAGTGGGAAGTGAGAGAGGATAGGAGAGGGGGTTTAAGTTCTCCAACAACGTTACAGGACAAAAGTCTCAGGTAACTCCATTGAGGGTAACTCTTCCTTTGTATTTGCATATTTACATACCAGAGAAAAGAGAGTAAAGAAGCCTCACCATTTACATGGGTTTTCTCCCATAAAGGTTTCATAGGGAAAACTTTGTGCCTATTGTGGATGGTGTGTATTTTTTTCCATTATGTATTTCTCACAATTTAGCTAACTTATTTTTAAGCATAAAAACAATAAATGCATAATTTGAGATTAAAAGGGAATTAACGTTCACAGTAAAGGTCCTAATATTTTATCAAATCTGTTGTGAAAAAATGTTTTCGTGGAATATTCATGGTAATTTACAATCCATATTGGTACTAGAGTAGTTTTTTTTTAGGTATTTATAGGAAGTTGCAAGGGATCCAAGAATTTGTCTAAGGAAGAATTCACATAGCCCTTGTCATGGATAACAAGTTTGTTCACGATAACCCACATGATTTAGCAAAAACGAGATTTGTGAGGCTGGTAGCGGAAGTCACCAACATCACTCACAATATGAACCTCCTCATGGAAACTTTAGCAAACAAGTCGAAATCGTTAAGAGAGAATGGAGGTTCAAACTCAGGGTTTAGATTGGAGGGAAATCCATGGGATAATGAAGACTCAGAAAAGGAGTCAAGGAAAGAGCCTAAGAAAGAGCAGTCAAGTATTAAAATTAGTAGCAAGGGAGAAATTCCTATAAGAAACCCTAAAGAGGGCTATGTTGAAAATTCAATTGGTCCAAATTGATTAGACAAATAAGTATTAAAGCAAATATATTTGGAGCGAAATTTAAATTTAATCGGTTTCCCTCCAAAGAATTCAAAGTCAACTTTAGTAAAATAGAAGGGTTTTGATTAATATAAATAGAGATCAATGTAAGCTTATTTATCAATGTCAAGTAACCTTTGAGGTTCAATTTTTTTTTAGGTTCGAATATTTTTATTGTAGTTTGCTCCAACTTCAATGGTTCGACATTCTTCTCGTTTGTAATGTTGGCTTAGATGTTTTGTTGATGCTCACACTAAATCAAGGAATGGTTTCAGCTTGTTTCAATCTATGGAAATTACAATGGCTTGATCTTTAGGTGACATCATATCAATTTGCGGTCATATAAGTTGTAGTCATCTTTAGAACCTGGCATTGCATAAATGACAATGGTCTGCACACACTAATATGGCTCACATATGTTATAGGATGGCCTGCATCACATGACCTGCAATGGTATGGCTTGCATAAGTTACATGGATGGCCTGCCATGATACAACATGGTTGCATATATTATAGTGTGACCATATAGTATGGCCAACATTCAAATAGTGGTTCGCTTCTTCATAAACAATGCATAGTCTTTCTAGTGGCATCGACATTATCGTTCTAGTGGCATCAACATCAATTATTACACCCTTTACAGTAGTATCAATTATGTACAGTAGCATTATTTATTTTGTGGCATTAACTCATTTCATATTCTTTTGTGGCTCTTTATCATTGATGTTTTGTCTCCATATGAGACGGTTAATCTATATTAAGGTTTACATTCTTCAAGATAAGGATCGCTCTCCCTTAGGGCCCACAGACCTTCTGTTATTGTATGTATTATTTTGGTATATGATATGCCTCTCATCCTATAACTCTGATGGCCTTGATGTATGTCTAGAAAATATGAGTGTGGCCTATGTGTCATGTGGTTTGAAGTCATCTCTATTATGACAACAACCTTTGGTACATATATGTCATTATGCTTCTTCTTTTTTTATCAAGTAAAGGTAACTAAGGATGGCAGTCCCACAACAGTTTATGTAAACATGGAAAATACATTTATAGTATGATGACATGGAAAGCAATATATGTGACATTGCAGACATATAAGACAGCAGACAGTTTTTGTAAACATGGTAAACACCTTTACAAAATGTATGGCATGGGAAGTAGTATATGTGACATTGTATACATATAAGACATGGCAAACAACATATATGATGGAAGTCACCCTTCTGATATATAGAAGTGATTCCTATAACATATTAGGTAGGCTCTCTTAACGTATGTATGTTAGTGACATGATATAGTAGTCATGGCAGATATTTTGATGGGTCTCAAAGATAGGATATGGCTTGGACCTTGATCTAAGGCAATGACGATTTGGCAGTGGATTGGTATAATTGTAATCGAATGTGGCAGTATTTTCACTGTAACTTTGATACAACAATAATGGATGACTCTAGTAACCATAATATAGCAAAAGCATTCTTGAATTACTGAATGGCAGTTCACAAACATAGTTGTGAATTGACTTGATTTGGTTCTTGGAGGCCTATTGATGTATCTATTTGTACTTTGTTGAACAATTGATGAAATCTAATAGAAGAAGAAAAATTGATTGCGGGTTTTCCCCCTTGTGGTGTTATAGCATCATTTATCATCCTTGTATACTTGATGCTCTGATTCATGGCCCTGGGCAACCCTTTCCCTTCATACTTGGTCCTTTTACTAAAAAACATTATTTTAAATTCCATACACGACTCTTCCCTTCAAAAAGTGTGTACACGCGCGGGTCCATATATACCCAACCCGCATATATAATTTGAAATATAAAATCCTTATTTTATGGGCGAGGTTTACGGGTTACACCGGAAACCCACGTATAGGAGACAGTGGCCTAACTAAATCCCAATTGAAACAATTGTTTTGAGGTGGTATAAATACACCTCATGGGAAGGCTTAAGGGGAGAGAAAGATAGGATATTGATATTATATCCAATTGGTTTGTGATCAAGTATGTTTTATCCCTATGCCTCCTGCACTCCCAGGTATAGGGAACCCTTGTTTACTGACAGAGATATTCATTTCCTTTATATGACATCTATGTGTATGCATTTGAAAGAGGATTGTTGAGGCTTGGGCTGGACGGATCCGGAGGAAGGTTTCGCTTGGAGCCGCGATCTAATCAGGTTGTATTCTTCCATATTTCTTTGCAGACATCAATAAAGAATCTTTGTCATATTCCTGATGTTATCATATTTATGCTTTAATTCATGTTATGATCTAATTATGTATGATTTCATGTTTTATATCCATATGCATATATGATCTAACATTCATATCTTGAACATGCTTCGAATTACTGCTAGTATATATGTTTTTTTCTGGAATGAGTTTCAAGTTTTGAAGCATTGGAGGAAGCAAAGGGTTTGAACCCTGCGGGAACATCTTCAAACGTAGGACCTACAAGTACTCTCTCTTCATCCCACTTTAGTAGTTTAAGCATTAGGATTGCTTGTTTTCTTGCTTCTTATTGGTGTATGCCCTTCGATCTGTTGGGGTTTTCAACCCAGACCCTAGGGTGTTTTATCCCGTAATAGAATTGGCGACTCCGCTAGGGAATACAATTTTGTATTTCCTTGTTTGGGTTTTTTTCTCTCTTGATCTGGGCTTCTTGTTTGGTTTCTTGATTTTTCCAATATCTTTGATTTGTTTGCAATCTGGGCAAAAAGTCTGATCTTCTGGATCAAGCCTAAATTTTTTATTTTTCTTTGTTGGTCTATTTATACGCGGTTTTCAATTCACACAGTTGCGTACACACGCGCTTTTGTCCAAAGAAAAATGTGTATACGCGGGTTTCCTTGAGTACAGTCGCATATATGCGGAGGTCTATCACTGCACAGTCGCATATGTTTGGTTTTGAATGGATTTTTTTAGATTCTGAGTTCAGTAAAGGGTTTTGCTTTATTTTTTGTTGCTTCTGTTTAGTCATTGATTTTTTGGGAGAGTCTTGTTTCTTGTTTCAGTTTCCTATCTCTCTTTGTGGAAAAACACAGTCAATCTAGGGTTTGCGTCTTGGTGAAGTGCTAGTTTTTGTGTTTGGGTTCAAGGCTTCTTAGTGAAGTTCTTGGTTGTTATGAGCTTTTGGAATAGGGATTTGGTCTCAATTCACTTATAGCATAGCCTTTACATTGCTTTGCCTTGCTTCTTAAGTTGAAATATTTGGTTTTTTCTTGGTTTTTGAGAAAGTCCTTCTTGCAATCTTGAAAAGTTTTTCTTGTTCTTCTTGGAATCTTTCTTGTTTGTTGGAGTTTGTATGCCGCTGTTCAGATCAGTTTGTTTGAGTTTGCAGCCTCTTTTCACTTTAAGCCTTATCATGTTAATGATTCCTATGGCTTGTGAAATTTTAGGTTCTTTATGCTCGAATTTGATCTTGAAGCCTTTAGTAGTTTTGTTTTCTCAAGAACTTTTTTGTGCCCTTAAAAAGAAAAAAATAGAAAAACATCTTTTTGTTTCCTTTTTTTTGTCTTCTTATCATTTTTGAGCAAGTGTGAAGTCTTTTCATTAGGTTGAATTTGCTTGATTTTGGCGGAAAGTTTTTGATTGAATTTGTTCCTCCTTTTTGTCAAGTTTTGACCTCTTGATCTCTTTGAGAAACACATTTGCTTGCTTTAAGAGCAATCCTTGGAATCTTGCATTAAGCATTTTTAGTTTGCGTTAGGATAGATGCATTGTAAGACTTTTTAATATTTTTTGTAGATTTTGAGTGTGTGAGCGTGTGTTTTGAAAAAGAAAAGAAATTTTTTCTTTCTTAGTTTGTTCATAGAACCTTTTGTAGAAATCTCTTTCATCGAAGAAAAAGAGTTGCATATGCATGTAGCTAGGTTTTCTATTGGTTTCTTCTTGTGTCAAATAACATCATAAGTTGCACTTCCATTTTACCCTTGACTTAAGAACAACCATTAAAATCAAGTGCTAAAACTAAAATGAACTAGAATTTTTTGATTTGTCATATATACATCAACTAGTCTAGGTCATTTAGGGCCTTAGAATAGGTGTGTGGAGAGTTAAATCTCTAAGGCCACTCTAAATTTAAACATAGAAGTTGATTAAAAGAGTGAAATCCAATGTCATTAAGTTGTTCGAGAAAGCTCTTCTCTTCTAGGAGTTAAGCACGAGGGTGAGTGAAAGCAGGGAAGAGAGATACCCCCTCTCCTACCTGATGGATCCTGTTAGGTCCCTATACTACTAGTGTAACCCCTTTATTGTTATTAGTACAATCCCCTTATTATATTGTTGTGCCCATGTAGTCCCCATATTATTATTATTGTGCCCCATAGAAGCCCACTATTGTTATTATTGTGCCCTTACATTATTATTGTTATGTCGACTCTGATGATATTATGACCCCTTAGACTCCTATATATAGAAATGAGGTCTTGTCATTTGTATCATCCAAGAATTGTTCATTTGTGTAAATAGGAGGTTTCCCCCTCGAAGAGTTTGAATTATAAGGTGTTGATCTTTCTTTTCTATCTTTTTGTGAGCTGGTTTCATAACATTTGGTATCAGAGCTTTGGATTCTAGGGTTTTGCTGCTCCAAACAAGTCATTGTGGAATTTTTGCTATAACGTTTTCGCTAAGAATTTTAAGAAGCTAAAAAAAAACCATTTGAGAAGAAATCGTTCTAAACCTCGATTCCGAATTTCAGATCTTTTCTCACTACATTTTCGGAGATATGATCTGAGGAAGTTAGGGTTGTTGCAAGCTCCAGAATTCCATCTCAAGTAGGTCATCATGGAATTTTCACTATAACTTTTTCTCTACGAAGTTTCACAAGCTAAAAAAAAACCCATTTGAGAATAAATCGTTTTGAACCTTGGGTAGGAATTTCAGATCTTGTCTCGCTATATTTTAGGAGATATGATCTGAGGAAATTAGGGTTTTTGCAGAGTCCCTAATTACATTCCAAACAGGTGACCTTGGAAAAATCGTCATAACTTTCTCTACAAACATCATATTGAAATTTAGTAAGAATTTACAGAAAGAGGACAAAATGTAGTTTTACGTATATTGGCTTTAGGTCCTTATGTTGAAACAGTGACACGTGGTACTTCGTACAAGTTCGCTCTACTGAACCAGTCTATAATCAGGTCATCGTGGGAGATTTGACATAACTCTTCCTTGTAGAATCCAATCTTGATCAGACTTGCGGGGTTAAAAAGAGGACTCAGAGGGCTACTGCAAGACGCAATTTTAGAACTTTGAGATCTGAAAGTACATAGTTACAGCCATTTCAAGATCGAACTCCTAAAATCAAGAAAAGGCGATATGAGGAAGTTTGATGGAAAGGACCCGGTAAATTGGATACTATAGATGGAGCAATATTTTGATCTACATGAAGTGGAACTGTTACAAAAGGTACGTTTTGCATCTTCATATTTAGGACGAGATCAATTTTTATGGTATAAAGGGCTGTGTTCTCGTAAACGACTTGTTACGTGGTCAATTTTCACGGAGGAAATGATAGCACATTATGAGGATACAAAGAGAAACACCTTCTTTAGCCAATTGATAAATCTCAAACAAAAGTGTTCAATGGAAGAGCACATTTAGGACTTTCAAAAATTGAATATAAGGGAAAATGATATTCCAAAGAAGTAGAGGATTGATGTCTCCATAGGGACTTTAAAGGATAACATTCAACATGAGGTTCGTCTTTGGGAACCTGATTCATTGGAGAATGCATTCAGGTTGGAAAGAAAAGTGGAAAGCAAAATTATGGCAACAAGGAAGTCTACCCCTCACAACTATAATGATGGAAGTGTTGTTTCTCCTAGCCTTATAGTACCTACAAGGTTGACACCACAACTTTTGGAAGATTAAAGAGCAAAAGGGCTTTGTTACAATTGTGATAACAAATACATTAAAGGTCATAAGTGTGCTCAAAAGAAATTATTTTACATTGATTGTGAAGAGGAGGAAGAAAAGGATCAAGAAATGTCAAAAGAAGAGGATATACACCAGGAACCAACCCCAGAGAAAGAAGAAATGAATCTGACCATATCTTGTAAAGAATTGGCAAGAATTACCACTCCTCAAACTCTCAAGATAGAAGGACATATCAATAAGAAAAAGGTTCAGGAAGTGAAAGATCACATCGAGAAAGAAGAAATGAATCTAACCATATCTTGTAATGCATTGGCCGGAATTACCACTCCTCAAACTATCAATATAGAAGGACATATCAAGAAGAAAAATGTTCAAGAAGTGAAAGATCACATTGAGCATCAAGAAATGAATCCGACCATATCTTGTAATGCATTGGAAGAAATTACCACTCCTCAAACTCTCAATATAGAAGGACATATCAAGAAGAAAAAGATTCAAGCAGTGAAAGATCACATTGAGCATCAACAACAAGTTCTCCAACTTTTAAAGGATAACGCCACTTTGGTGCAGAATCGAATGAAACAACAGGCAGATCAACATTGCAGTGAAAGAAGTTTTGATGTAGGCGATTGGGTATTTTTACAACTACATCTCAAGCAAGCTATTTATGAGAAGGAAATGTTGGCAATACTACATGAATCTAAGAAATGGCAACCTTACCTAATGAGAAGACACTTCAAGGTAAAAATGGATCATGATATTCTTAAATACTTTTTAGAACAAAGATTACCTTTAGAAGAATAGAAAAAATGGGTCACAAATATGTTGGGTTATGACTCTGAAATCATCTACAGAAAGGGAAGCAAAATGTTGTTGCAAATGCACTCTCAAGAAAGGATGAGGATGTGGAAGCATTGTTTTGTGCTATTTCTATTATCCAACTAGATTGGATAAACGAAGCAAGGGATGAATGGAATAAGGACGAAGAAGTGTGGCCACTCATTCAAAAGTTGTAGAAGATCCTAGTTCAAACAATATTGCCAAAACTTGATGAGGAAGGAAAAATCATATTGGAACCTAGAGTAGTCATAGAAATAAGAACCCGACAGCTACGAAATCGATCAATTTCAGAGTATCTCATCAAGTGGAAGAACTTACCCACTGAAGATTCCACATGGGAGGATAAGAATTTTATACAGAAGCATCAAGAACAATTCAAGCATTGAGGACAACACTTTTTGAAGGAGAGGGGCATGTTAGCTCCCTATACTACTAGTGTAACCCCTTATTGTTATCAATACAACCCCCTTATTATATCATTGTGCCCATGTAGTCCCCATATTGTTATTATTGTGCCCCATATAAGCCCACTATTGTTATTATTGTGCCCTTACATTATTATTGTTATGTCGGCTCTGATTATATTATGACCCCTTAGACTCCTATATATAGAAAGGAGGTCTTGTCATTTGTATCATCCAATAATTGTTCATTTGTGTAATGTATAGGAGGTTTCCCCCTCGAAGAGGTTGAATTCAAAGGCATTGATCTTTCTTTTCTATCTTTTTGTGAGTTGGTTTCATAACAGATCCCAACCAAAGACTATTCTGCCCAGCTTCCGATACGAAATGGTGACCTTAGTTGCCATTCCTAGGGATCTCATAGGTGACTGCAGGGGGAAATACCCATGGTACCTGAGGCAAACGTTGCATCACTTTCATAGTACTTCTGGAGGGTGCCCTTGCGAAGCTAGGGTACTTGCACCGGCAAAGGCTTTTGTTTAGAGGTCAATGTAATTGTTTCTGTTACCTTCGCTGGTAGGTTTGGGCTGTAATTATCCCAAACTATCTTCGTAAGGTCCCTTACTTCACTTTCTTGTATTTGGTGTCCGATCCTAATCACCCGGAGCGGAAATACCTGAAAGTAGCTTGATTTGTTGCATATTTAGGGACTTTATAGTGGAGTGCTCTTTTCTCTAGTTAGATTTAGGTGGATTTGTCTTGTCACTTTTGGACCTTAGATTCTGAGTGACTGACCAACCAATCCACTAGTATTGAAAGGCTTTTGATCTTTATTTTGAAAGTTGTGGAGTTGCCTCCTTAAGGGAAAAGGTTTGGTTATGCATCTCTCTTCCTTGGAAATTCATTTGTACGATCCCGTAAGGGAAGGATCTGCGTATAAGATGGGTATGGCCAATATTCTTGTCGAGGCCAACCAAGTGACCCGTCCAAATGGGGATCCTCGTGATTTTCGTTTCTTTGGAAATGTTGGTACCCCCTTGATGGCCACTTTGAATATTCCTGGATTGAATGTTGGAATACCAGTTTGGTTGTGGTCCACTATGAATATTCCAAATGTTCTTGAAGATTCTCAGATGAATACTTTATTTCAAGGGCATAAAATGGGTGTTAATTTTTCATCTTCTTCAAAAGAGAAATCTAGGATTCCTCTTTCTCCTCCCTCCTGTAATAAGAGATCTAAAAAGAAGAGAAAGAGGAAGAAGAAGAAGAAGAATAGTTATATCCATGAATCATCACCAACCCCTGCAAGTCATGTTGGAGATGAGCTTTCAGCCGCTGCAAGTCACGTTGGGGGCATAAGTCTAGTCACTGCAAGTCATACTAGCAATGGGTCACCTACCTCTATGAGTCATATTTCTGTTGACTCACCTGCTTATGTGAGTAGGATTGGGGGCAAAAGTCTTATCTCGCTTGGGAAAGAGTCACTAACTCTCCACGAACTACTGCTAGTCATGTTGGGGACTCTCCACGAACTACTGCTAGTCATGTTGGCGGAATGGATGTTGATCAGAAACCTAGGTGTAGAAGATTTAAATCAAAGTTCCCTTGTAAGTTATGTAAGGGAGGCCATCTTACTCATTTGTGCCATGGTATTCCAGTGGTACAAAGGTTATAGTATGATTTTGACGATTCTTCTACTTCTGAATCTATTATGGTTTCTCAACAGTCTAATCAACCATTGGTTGATGAAGTGGTCGAGCCAGTGCAATCTCTGGCTAATTCCACTCCTCTTTTAGGGTTGAAGTATTGAACAATAGAGTCTTATTGATTTCTAGTACAGAGTCTTCTGGTCTAAGGGGCATTTCGGTCTCTTCGAGTGTACCCCCTCCAAGTTTTAGGAGTGCCTCCTTTGATTGGGATAATCTTGTCGAGCATCATATTTCTTTTGTTGCACCTTTCCAAATAAGGGTTAGAGTTAATTCGACAAACATCTATCGATTTATGGTGGACGAAGGATCCTCTGCAAGTATTATATCCTCCTTGACTTGGAAATCTTTGGGTTCTCCAAAGTTGTTGGCAACTGATAGTCAGTTGTTAGCCTATGATAGAAGACCTGGTGAATCTATGGGTGTTCTTCCTCAATTGCATATTAATTTAGGTGGGAAGACTGTCTTAATCAATATGATAGTGGTTGATCGCCCTTTAGACTTTAATATGCTACTTGGGCATGATTTTGTCTATGCTATGAATGTTGTGGTGTCTTCACTCTTTCGAGTGATGTATTTTCCTCATAACGGAAATATTGTCACTATTGATCAGCTTGCATCTGATAATCACCCCCTAATTCGAATTTACTACAGAATACCCCTTGGTATGTTCCAAGTGTTCAGATAGACTCTACCCAGCCATGGGTGAACTATGTGGCATTGTATCCTCAATGTTCAATTACTTCTGAGAAGGATCCTTTGAACTATTATTTTCCTTCTTGGGACTTGGTCCCGGTAATTGACCAACTGATTTCTCCTATGGGGATATGGGACCCCTTAATTCCCTCTTTTCATCCTTCTAGTTCTCATGATTTCTTGGAAGTTGAGTTGCCTTCACAGGAGGAACTTTTTTGAAGCCATGAGTTTTAACTACCAAAGGAGTCATTGGCCCAAGCCTCGCAAGGGGCTTGTCCTAAAGAACTATTATGTGTAAGCATCAAGGCTGTGTGGTTCCCTATACCATATTGTACATATAAGGTACGCATTTTCAAGTTTTGTATTCTATAACACAAGCTTTTATCTGCATTTTGTATATGGGATGTATTAACTTCTAGTATAGTGTTCCTAATTATGTCTATAGAACTTGGAAGAATTCTCCTTTGGGAATTTTTATGGTTGATCCACTTTGACAGGTATTGGTTCTTGAAACTGGCATATAGGTTAGGTTTTTCACTTGCATTGTTCATTTATTGGTTTCCTTTTCCATTTTGGCCTTAGGATCAACCCCACCAAGATATGACACAGAACCTTCTCATTGCTTAGAATTGGCAGAACTTGTGTGGTAGAGCCTACCTTATCATGGGCGCCCTAGATAGTACCTTGTTGTCACTCGACATCCATGCTGAACTTTTGTTCTTAGGCTCGAGACTCCTCTTTAGTCCCGCCATGACTTTGCGATGAAGCCTCATTCCTCTTCTCTTTTTCTAGCTTTATACCCTAGAGGCTCCTACATGTTGAGTTATATTGTTGCATTTTCATTTTGATTAGTTTTACCTTTTGGACTTAAGCCGAATTCACTTGGAATCGTGTATAAGACACTTTTTGACCATGTCTTTCTGCAAAATCAACCTTGCAATCACTTATCCTCTGCAACTTGACACCTTATGCTCATGGAAAGACAATTCCTTTGAGTGTCATTGACCAGTTTCATCACCTTGCATTGAGCATGGGAATGTTGCACTCCCAGGAACTAGCGCATTTTTATTTAGACACTCATTCTTTTAACTGTACCATAGGCATTCTTTTATTCTTTTTTCAGGCTTTTAAAATATGAAAAAGACATATATATATATATATATATATATATATATATATATATATATATATATATATATATATATATATTGCAAAAAAGATCGGGAAAGAGACTTTACTTCCATAATTGATGGCAACAAGAGTCATTTGTGTCACTCTTGAACAAAGTACTCAAAGAAAGTCTTTCCTCCATCGGGATGGGCTTTAGTTTGACTTAGGAGAGCCATAACCTTGTCATTGAGTCAATACTCCTCTGGTTGGTTATCTCTTCCAATCATATGGAGAGTTTGTTTATGCCTCCTGCATGACAAACTTATACAAAGTTATCATATGTTGCCATACAGTCACATTTGAGTCATGCTTTTGTTCAAGGGAAGTAAACTTGAGTCGGCCTTTTTACGGTGTCTCTTGACTCATTTTCAGTCGGCCATACCTGATCTATTAAAGTTATGTTTAGTATCACATCAGCTATTTGGTCCTTTGCTTGTGCTAGTTAAGAAGGTATCCATTGACTTCTTGTTGGCAGGTCTTCTCTTATCAACTTCGACAAATTGCTCTGAGAGTAGACCTAGAGTCGCACCCTGGCCCTATTTCCATCATTGATAGGTGACCTTGTGCTCAACATCGATCAGTATCATGGGTCTTTGATTGAGTGGTTTCCCTTGTGTTCGACGTCAGCTTACATTATCACACATTGGGATTCATGCAATACCTTGGTTTCTATTTTACCCTATTGGTGGATTCCTCGCATCTGTGTCAGATTTCATTATTGGTTGGTTCAGAGGGTTTCTGTCGTGCGTTAGCCACATCTTGTGTACGCCGAAAATGTTCTTCGGTATCGTTGTTTTATCTTTCTTTGTCCGATTCCTTCCAAATTATTGGCTTGTGGGTTACACTCGCGCTAGATTAATGTGGGATGCCTTAATGCCTTCCTTCCGGCAAATATTTTCCCATCGACTTCAACTCATTGCTCTGGGAATAAGGTCTAGAGTCATGCAGTACCTTGGTTTTCATTTGACCCTATTGGTGGATTCCTCGCCTCTGTGTCATCTTTCATTATTGGTTGGTTTAGAGGGTTTCTGTTGTGCACTAGCCACATCTTATGTATGTCAGAAACGTGCTTTGGTATGGTTACTTTATCTTTCTTCATCTGATTCCTTCCAAATTATTGGCATGCGGGTTACACTCACACTGGATTGATGTGGGATGCCTTAATGCCTTCCTTCCAACAGATCTTTTCCCATCGACTCCAACTCATTGCTCTGGGAATAAGGTCTAGAGTCCTTTGGCAGTACCTTAGGGTTTGCTGTCATTAATGACAGACTCCTTCACTATCAATAGTGAGAATACATCATTGTCTCTTGATTGGTAGATTCTCTCAAGTGTTCAAGTTCAACTCATTTAATCGCACTTGTTAGATTGTATTGGGGTACCTTGACACTCATCATCATTATTGGTGAGTTGTCTCGTATTTGTTAATGGTATACATCAATGACCGGTAATCAAATGATTTCTCACATGGTCAAATTCAGCTCATTTATTCCCATAGTGTAGAAATGTACCATGGCGGTCGGTGAAGACCTTGGGTTGCATCAGCATTTTTTGGTTCACTTGTCAGTTCCTCCAGTTTTCTACCAGTGACACCATCCACCTTATATGTTGCAGTTCATCACAACAACATTTTATATGTTGGCACCCGAGTTGCATGTAATACCATTATTCCACTTTTTTACTTGGTACTTTGAGGATCAGTTATGTGACATCAGTGATGATATATCTCCTTTAGCATCATTGATTAGTTCTTTTATATGTGATATTGTGACATGGCCTTGATATGTAGTTTTGCGACTATGATAAGATGATCCACTATGTATTTCTCAATTTCCTTTGTACTTGTATACATATTGGATCCGCTATACACTTGATATGCGAACATGCTTTACTATCTCTGAGCATGGGTATGCTCGCCTCAGACATGAGCTTTCTTTCTGATCTCTTCCACTAGTTTGGCAGGCTGGAATCTGGTGATCTCCTCCCAAGTCCTCGCATGATTCTTTTGATACACTTAATACATTTCAGCCATCATGTACCCCTTTTGACCTCATATATTAGGGGACATCTATTATAACATTATTTATCACCCTTGTATACTTGAAGCTCTGAGTCATGGCCTTGGGCAGCCCATTCCCTTCAGAATTGGTCCTTTTATTAAAAAACATTATTTTAAATTCCATATGTGACTCTACCCTTCAAAAAGCACGTACACATGTGGGTCCATCTATACCCAACCCGCGCATATAATTTGAAATATAAAAGAAATATAAAATCCCTTTTTTATGGGTGGGGTTTAGGGTTACACCAAAAGACCACCTACATGAGCCTGTGGCCTAACTATATCCCAACTAAAACAACTATTTTGAGGTGGTATAAATACACCTCATGGGAAGGCCTAAGGGGAGAGAAAGATAGGATATTGATATTATATCCAATTGGTCCCTGATCAAGTCTGATTTATCCTTGTGCCTCTTGTACTCCTAGGTATAGGAAACCCTTGTTTCCTCACAGATATGTTCATCTTCTTTATATGACATTTATGTGTATGCATTTGAAAGAGGATTGTTGAGGCTTGGGATGGATAGATCCAGAGGAAGGTTTTTCTTGGAGTCGTGGTCGAATCATGTTGTATTCTTCCAGATTTCTTTGAAGAGATCAATAAAGAAGCTTTGTCTTGTTCTTGAGGTTATGATATTTATGCTTTAATTCATGTTATGATCTAATTATGTATGATTTCATGTTTTATATCTATATGTGTATATGATCTAACATTTATATCTTGAACATGCTTCGAACTACTACTAGTATATATGATTTTTTGGAATGAGTTGTAGGTTTTGAAGCATTGGAGGAAGCAGAGGGTTTGAACCCTGTGGGAACATCTTCAAACGTAGGATCTACGAGTACTCTCTTCATCCCACTTTAGTAGTTTAAGCATTAGGACTGCTTGTTTGCTTGCTTATTTTTGCCATATTCCCTTCGATCTATTGGGGTTTTCAACCCAGACCCTAGGGTGTTTTATCCTATAACAATGGGGTTTTGCCATGGTCACTGACCAAATTATGGTGTCTCTATTTATGCATGATTTACTTTTGATGTTCCTTTTATTATTTCGTTGCATTGTAGATGATAGTGTTCTTTCTACATAATTGCTAATGTTGAGATGATGTAATGATAATATGGGGTGAATTTAATTTAAAAGATGTAATGCGAATATCTAAAGCAAATAACAATATATCCCTTTGGAAAATTAACATAGTTTCAAAGCCCAAGTTGAAGAAAAATCATGTATATCACCCCCATGAAGACATCATTGATGAAAGCAAGTGAAGATGGCAGATACCTAAAAGAACGCTAGGGTTTGAAGAAAACCTTAGACACTTTTATTCAATCAAAGGAAGAGAAAGTTTGGTGGATAACATAAGGATTGGGTTTGGAGGAAACCTTGAAGTGTGGACTGGATATGATGAAAGCTTGAAGTCTTGAAACCCTTATATGATCTATGAGAAGACGTTCCAGTACTTGTACAGATTCTGTGTAACCCTAGATGGGCTAAAGATGACAGGTTTGGGCCTAGTTGTTGATAAATTTGCTTGATGATGCCAAAATAAAATCATTGTTGAAGGATGGTTCAAGAAGGAATTGATCATCTCTCGTTTAGACTTATTGACTTAATTGTTGCTTATATTTTCAACATGAATATTTGAATATTTCTAACTTCCTACTGAATATAACCAAATCCTTCTTGAGGATCATCTAAAAAGTTAGTGCAAGAAAAGAAAAGGAAGCTAGAGCAGATATGCAAGATGACAAAGTAGCTAGCTACAACTGCCAATGGTGAACAAGTGCTACAAGTTGCTAAAGGTATTTGAATATTATGAGGTATGTATAGTATAGCATAATTGCTACAATGTTATGTTTCCATGGCAAGCTAAGCCTTGAGGTATGTCAAAAGTATCACCCTCAATTTTTTTATTCTTCTAGTTCTCTTAACTCATGTATGCCAGTCATATACTTATGTAAGTAAGTTTGATTCCCATTACAGGTGATATACTAGTGCACTTCAAGTTTAAATCTCCTTGATATTTTGATATATGTTAACTTGATACTATTAACAGTACTTACAATGACCATATTAACCTTGATGACAATAGAATGGTTGTAAGATTGTTACTCAGGATCTTTTGACTATTTTTTTGTTGATCTTGATGAGGCTTTGATTAGATTTAACTACTATGATGACTTAACGATGTGACAAAAATGGATGCCCTAACATGATGATAGGAATCTGATGATAATGTTTGTATAATGTAAAAGCAGTGATGTTATGATTTTTGAAGTATGAAGATACACTTGTCAATTGTCCTAATTATATGACACTAACCATATGTGATAGTGAAACAATTGATGGTGAATTGTCATGACTTTGATATATATGTATGTAAACCCGACATGATTTGACTACATGAACTGACAATTTCGTTGATGCATGACAATTTTAGTTGATGCACTTGATTGATTGTGACTGAAGAAGCTTTCAATTCAGAGGGAGAGACCATTGATGAGATCCCAACACCTATTACTATGGTGGTTGATTATGTTTGCAGAATGAAACAAGTCTTCTGGATATGAATTGATAAACATCTGGTGTTATTTATTGATGTTATGTGTTAATAGATCTTTGTTGATAGGATTGGTTTGCCCATGCAACATAAGGATCCACCTCTTGTATAGAAGTGCTTTTATGGCCTGTTGGATTGCATTGATGGATTAGTGTTATTGGATTTGATGGATCCTTGTATGCACTCTAAGTTAGATAGAGTCTAGTCATATATATATGGGACAAATATATCTTCATGGATTAAGATTATACTTAACCTTGTGGTTGCAGGACAAATATCATGTTATTTTTTTTATGCCATACATTTTATCTAACCTTTGATGCCCTATATGAATAGGAAAAACACAGATTCAACGAGTTGTTTTGAGCTGATACCATATATGAGCACATTGATATGTTTTTGATCTTCAAAGAGAAGCTTGGAGTGATGGATGTGACCCTCATGGGCAAGGTTCTAGGCTAATCAAGGACACTGAGCTAGCATTTCCTCCCTATCTGAGCTCCTAGGGTGAGTAATTGAGTCGAAGAGCTCCTGGGGTTGAGAGAACTCTAAACAATAGGTGTGTGTGATCCCTACTCTTGCAGTAGGTCGAGTATCTGCCTTATTGTCACCCATAGGGTGTGCATGATCCTTATCCGTTTTGACAAGTTGGGTATCTCCCCCTATCTCGGTCTAGTAGAGTATACCCCAATTAACATCATGCGCACAAGTCAGGCTTATTGGGATTGTCCCTCCCCCTCTGGCCAACAAGCTGAAAAGGTTTGAGGGTGTGTGATCCTTACCTTTGGCAAGTCAGATATCACACCCAACCTCGAATTATGATGTAGGTGTTCTACCACTTGAATCTTTAGGGTCATGTTGGGAAGATCAACCGATAATAAGATATATGTGATCCTTACCATTCATGGTAAGTAGTATCCCTCCTATTATCACTATGAAGTAGGATAGATGTGATCCTTACCTCATAATGTAAGTGGCACTTCTCCTTTTGTCTATATATTTTGGGTTGTAGCTTTAGCTCCTCAATGTGGTTCTAGCTTGAGCAAGGCTCCCTGATGTTGTTATGGATTGAGCTTAGCTCTCCTATGTTGTTTTAGGTTAGGATAGGCTCCCCTATGATATAAGTTCATTCTTTTTCATATTTGATATTGTTCAACAAATAAAGATGAGCCAAAATGAGATATGACTCAATGACAATGATGATTCTATTTCAAATGATTGTATTAATTATTGGATATAGGGTGGAATTCAGATGCTCCCCTATGATAGTGATGTGAGTTGAGATAGACTCCTCTGTGATGATTCTTCTTCCTCTATTAGATCAATATTGTTCAACTGATGATCAAAGGAAATTGAGATGAGATGTGCTGAGATGGATGTCATGCAATTTGACCTAGAGATTAGTAGGGATTGAGGATTGATCTCCGCTACTATTGTTTGTGCATTTTTCTTTAATGAGATGAAATGTAATGATAATATTGTTGCATGCCTTCTTATTTTGAGTCATGGCATCTAATATGGAACTTATGATGGTCACTTGCTTGAGACTTATAGTTTAGTTGGAATTCCTCCCTAGCTAAGAGGGAGTGTTAAAATTTAGCAGCTAGGGAAAAATTACTATAAGAAACCCTAAAGAGGATTTTATGTTGAAAATTAAATTGGTCCAATTTAATTTGACAAGTATTAAAGAAAATATATTTGGAGCCAAATTTAAATTTAATCAATTTCGCTCCAATTAATTCAAAGACTTCAGTAAAATAGAAGGGGTTCTATTAATATAAATAGAGATCAATGTAAGCTTATTCATCATTATCGAATAACCTTTGAGGTTTGATTTTTCTGAGGTTCGAATATTTTTATTATAGTTCGCTCCAACCTCAGTGGTTCGACATTCTTCTCGTTCGTAATGTTGGCTTGGACATTTTGTTGATGCCAAAACTAAATCAAGGAATGATTTTACCTTATTTCAATATATGGAAATTACAATGGCTTGATCTTTAGGTGACATCGTATGAATCTGTGGTCATATAAATTGTAGTCGTCTTTCGAACCTCGCATTGCATACATGGCAGTGGTCTGAACGCAATGATATGGCTCACATATGTTACAGTATGGCCTACATCACATGACCCACAATGGTATGGCTCACATAACTTACATGGATGATCTGCCATGATACAACATGGATGAATATATTATAGTGTGACCATATGGTATGGTCAACATTCAAAGAGTGGTCTACTTCTTCACAAACAACGCATAGTATTTCTAGTGGCATAAAAATGATCTTTCTAGTGGCAACGACATCATTTATTACACCCTTTTCATTAGCATCAATTATGTACAGTAGCATTATTTATACTGTGGCATTGACTCGTTTCCTATTCTTTTGTGGTTCTCTATCAATGATGGTTTGTCTCCATACGATATGGTTAAGCTCTATTAAGGTTTAAATTCTTGAACATAAGGATCGTTCTTCATTAGGCCCCACATACCTTTTGTTATGGTATGTATTCTTTTGCTATATGCTATGCCTCTCATCCTATAACTCTAATGGCATTGATGTATGTCTAGATAATATGAGTGTAGGCCATATGTCATGTGGTTTGAATTCATCTCTATTGTGAAAAAAACCTTTGGTACATATATGTCAATATGTTTTTTTTTTAATCAAGTAAAGGTAACTATGGATGGCAGTCCCACAACAAGTTATGTAAACATGGCAAACACCTTTCAAAAATGTATGACATGGGAAGCAATATATGTGACATTGCAAAAATATAAAACATGATAGACAATTTATGTAAACATGGAAAATACCTTTATAATATGTATGACATGGCAAGAAGTATATGTGACATAAAAAACATATAAGACATGACAAACAATTTATGTAAACATGGTAAACACCTTTAGAGTATGTATGACATGGGAGGTAGTATATGTGACACTGTAGACATATAAGACATGACAGACATTGTATATGATGGCAGTCACCTTTATGATATATAATAGTGATTCTTATAACATATTTGGTAGTCTCTCTTAATGTATGTATGTCAGTGACATGATATAGAAGTCATGGCAGATATTTTGATGTATCTCAAAGATAGGATATGGCTTGGACCTTGTTCTAAGGCAGTGAGATTTGGCAGTGGCTTGGTATAATTATAATCTAATGTGGCAGTATTTTCACTATGAGTTTGATACAATAGTAATGGATGAATCTAGAAATAATAATATAGCAAAAGCATTCTTGAATTATCTAATGTCAGTTCACAAACGTATTTGTGAATAGACTTGATTTGGTCCTTGGAGGCTTGTTGATGTGTCTCTTTATACTCAGTTGAAAAATTGATGAAATCTAATAGAAGAAGAAGAATTGATTGCGGGTTTTCCCCCTTATGGGGTTTTTCCATGGTCACGACCAAATTTTGGTGTCTCTATTTGTCCATGGCTTCCTTCTGATGTTCCTTTTATTATTCCACTACATCATTGATGATAGTGTTCTTTCTACATAATTGTTAATGATGAGATGATGTGATGATGATATGAGGTGAATTTAATGTAAAATATGTAATGCAATTATCTAAGGCAAAGAAAAATATAGCCCTTTGGAAAATTAACATGGTATCAGAGCCTAGGTTGAAGAAAGGTCATGGATATCACCCCCATGAAGACATCATTGATGAAAGAAAGTGAAGATTGCGAAGACCTAAAGAAAATATATGGTTTTAAGGAAACCCTAGACACGTTTATTCAATCAAAGGAAGAGAGATTTTGGTGGATAACATAAAGATTGGGTTTGGAAGAAACCTTGAAGTGTGGACTAGATATGATGAAGGCTTGAAGTATTGAAACCCTAGTAAGAACTGTGAGAAGTCAATCCAGTACTTGTACAGATTCTATGTAACCCTATATGGATTGAAGATGATAGGTTTGGGCTTGGATGTTGATAAAGTCACTTGATGTTACCAAGCAACAATGGCTCTTGAAGGTTGATTCAAGAAGGAGTTGATCATCTCTCATTAAAGATAAGTACCTTCTTTAGGAACTACTCTTGTTTACATTTATTGTCTCAATTGTTGCTTATCTTTCCTGCATGAATATTTGAATATTTCTAACTTCCCGCTGAAGATGTCATAAGAAAATCCTTCTCGAGGATCATTTGAAAAGCTAGTGCAAGAAAAGAAAAGGAAGCTAGAGTAGATATGCAAGATGACAAAGCAGCTAGCTACAGTTTCCAATGGTGAACAAGTGCTACGAGTTGCTAAAGGTATTTGAATATTATGAGGTATGTATAGTGTATCATAATTGCTACAATGTTTTGTTTTTATGGCAAGAAAATTCTTGAGGTATGTCAAAAATAACACCCTCAATTTTTTTATTCTTCCAATTCTCTTAACTCTTGCATGCCAGTCATATACTTATGTAAGTTTGATTCCTTGTACATGTGATATACTGGTGCACTTCATAGTTTAAATATCATTGATATTTTGATATATGTTAACCTGATACTATTGATAGTACTTGTAATGAGCATGTTGACCTTGATGGAAGTGGAATGGTTGTAAGATTGATACTCATGATATTTTGACTATCTTCTTGTTTATCTTAATAAGGATTTGATTATATTTAACTCATATGATGAGTTAACAATGTGATAAAAATGGATGCCCTAACACAATGATAGGACTCAGGTGACAATATTTATATGATGTGAAAGAAGTGATGTTATGATTTTTGAAGTATGAAGTTACACTTGTCAGTTTCCCTAGCTATATGACACTAACCATATGTGAGAGTGAAACAGTTGATGGTGACTTGTCATGACTATGATATATATGTATGTGAACTTGATATGATTTGACTCCATGATATGACAATTTTGTTGATGCATGACAATTTTAGTTGATGCACTTGATTGATTGTGATTGAAGAAGATTTCCATTCAGAGGGAGAGACCCTTGATGAGATCCCATCGCCTATTACTATGGTGGTTGATTATGTTTGCAGAAGGAAACAAGTCTTTTGGATATGAATTGATAAACATCTAATGTTATTTATTGATGGTATGTGCTATCAGTTCTTTGCTAACAAGATTGGTTTACCCATGCAGCATCAGGATCCACATCTCGTATAGAAGTTCTTAAATGGCATGCTAGATTGCATTGATGGATTATTGTTATTGGATTTGATGGATCCTTATATACACTCTAAGTTAGATATAGTTTGTTCATATATATATGGGATAAAGATATCTTCATGGATTAATATAATTCTTAGCTTTGTGGCTGCTGCCCCCTTGCGTATGAGGGAGAAAGGATGAATCTGGTGTTATTTTCTTTTATGTCATACATTTTCTCTAACCTTTGATGACCTATATGAAGAGGATAAATAGAGAGTCAACGAGATATTTTGAGCTGGTACCAGATATGACCACTTTGATATGTATTGAGATCTTCAGATAGTAACTTGGATTGATGGATGTGACCCTCCTAGGAAAGGGTCTAGGCTAATCAAGGACACTGAGCTAACTCTCCCACCCTACCTGAGCTCCTAGGGTGAGGAATTGAGTCGAAGAGCTCTCGAGGTTAAGGGAACTCTGGACAATAAGTGTGTCTGATCCTTATTCTTGCAGTAGGTTTGGTGTCTCCCCTATTGTCACCCATAGGGTGTGTCTGATCCTTTTTTGTTTTGAAAATTTGGGTATCTACCCCTATCTTGGTCTAGCAGAGTATAGCCTAGTTGGAATCATACCCACAAGTTGGGCTTGTTGGGATTTCCCCTCTCCATCTAGCCAATGGGTTTAGGAGGCTTGGGAGTGTGTGATCCTTACCTTTGGGAAGTCAGGTATCTAGCCCAAGCTCAAATTATGATGCAGATGTTCTACCACTTGACTCTTTAGTGTCATTATGGGAAGATCAACACATAATAGGATAGGCATGATCATTAACATTCATTATAAGTAGTATCCCTCCTATTATCTCCAGGCAGTAGGATATGAAAAATCCTTACCTCATAATGTAAGTTGCATCCCTCCCATTTTCTATAGATTATTGGTGGTAGAAATGGCTCCCCGATGACAATGATTCCAGGTGGTAGCAGTGGGTCCCTGATGGATAGAGGGTGGTATCTTTAGATCCTAGTTGTGATTCCAGGTTTAACAAGGCTCCCTGATGTTGTTCTAGATTAAGCTTAGCTCTCCTATGTTCTTGTGGATTGGGATGGGCTCCCCTATGATGTCAATTCATTTTTCTTCATATTTGAGATCATTAAACAAATATGGATGAGCCGAAATGAGAAATGACTCGATGATGATGATGATTCTATTTCAATAACTGTATTAATTATTAGATATAGCGTGGAAGTCGGTTGTTCCCTTATGATAATGATGTGAGTTGAGATAGAATACTCTATGGTGATTCTTCTTCTTTTATTAGATCGTGATTGTTCAACTGATGATCAAAGGAAATTTAGGTGAGATGTGCTGAGATGGAGGTCATGTGATTTGACTTAGAGATTAGCAGGGATTGAGGATTGATCTCCCCTATTGTTGTTTGTGCATTATTCTTCTATGAGATGAGATGTAATGATGATGTTGTTTCCTACCTTATTATTTTGAGTCATGGCATTCGAGATGGAACTTATGATGGTCACTTGCTTGAGACTTATATTTCAGTTGGAATTCCTCCCTAGCTGAGAGGGAGTGCTAAAATTGGTAGCCAGGGAGAAATTCATATAGGAAACCCTAAAGAGAGTTTATGTTGAAAATTCAATTGGTCCAAATCGATTTGACAAATAAGTATTAAATCAAATATGTTTGGAGTGAAATTTAAATTTAATCAGTTTCCCTACAAAGAATTCAAAGTCGACTTGAGTAAAATAAAAGGATTTCGATTAATATAAATAGAGATCGATGTAAGCTTATTCATCATTATTGAATAACCTTTGAGGTTCGATTTTTTCTAAGGTTCGAATATTTTTATTGTAGTTTGCTGCAACTTTAGTGGTTCAACATTCTTCTCGTTCATACTATTGGCTTGGATGTTCTGTTGATGCTCGAACTAAATTAAGGAATGCTTTTAGCTTGTTTCAATCTATGCCAATTACGATGGCCTGATCTTTAGGTGACACCGTATCGATTTGTGGTCATATAAATTGTAGTAATCTTAGAAACCTGGAAATGCATAAATGATAATGGTCTGCACGCAATGATATGGCTCACATATGTTACAGGATGGCATGTATCACATGACCTGCAATGGTATGGCTCAAATAAGTTACATGGATGGCTTGCCATGGTACAACATGGATGCATATATTATAGTGTGACCATATAGTATGCCCAACAATCAAACAATGGTTTTCTTCTTCAGAAACAACACATAGTCTTTCCAGTGTCATTGAACTTATCTTTCTAGTGGCATCAACATCATTTATTACACCCTTTACACTAGTATCAATTATGTACAATAGCATTATTTATACTGCGGCATTGACTCGTTTCCTATTCTTTTGTGCCTCTCTATCATTGATGGTTTGTCTCCATCTGATACGGTTCATCTATATTAAGGTTTACATTCTTTAAGATAAGGACCACTCTCCCTTAGGGCACACATACCTTGTGTTATGGTATGTATTCTTTTGCTATATGATATGCCTCTCACCGTATAACTTTGATGGCCATGATGCATGTTATAAAATATGAGTTTCTCCTATACCTCATGTGGTTTGAAATCATCTCTATTTTGACAACAAACTTTGGTACATTTATGTCAATATTTTTTTTTATCAAGTAAAGTAACTAAGGATGGCAGTCCCACAACAGTTTATGTAAACATGACGAACACCTTTGTAGTATGTATGACATGGCAAGTATTATATTTGACATTGTAGACATATAATACATTGCATAAAGTTTATGTGAATATAAAAAACACCTTTACAATATGTTTGACATGGAAAGCAGTATAGGTGACATTGCAAACATATAAGACATGGCAGATAGTTTATATAAACATCGCAAACACCTTTATAGTATGTATGACATGGGAAGTAGTATATGTGACATTGCAGACATATAAGACATGACAAACAATATATATGATGGTGTTCACCCTTGTGATATATAGCTATGATTTTTATAACAAATTTGGTAGGCTATTTTAATGTATGTATGCCAGTGACATGATATAACAGTCATGGCAAATATTTTGATGTATCTCAAAGATAGGATATAACTTAGACCTTGATCTAAGGTAGTGATGATTTGGTAGTCGCTAGGTATAATTGTAATCTATTGTGGCAGTATTTTCAATGCGACTTTGATACAGTAGTAATGGATGACTCTAGCAACCGTAATATAACAAAAGGATTCTTGAATTATCGAATGCTCGTTAAAAAACATATTTGTGAATTGACTTAATTTGGTCCTTGGAGGCTTGTTGATGTATCTCTTTGTACTTAGTTGAACAATTGATGAAATATAATAGAAGAAGAAGAATTGATTATGGGTTTTCCCCCTCATGGGGTTTTTCCCTGGTCACCGACCAAATTTTGATGTCTCTATTTGTGCATGCTTTTCTTTCGATGTTCCTTTTATTATTTTGTTGCATCATTGATGATATTGTTCTTTCAACATCATTGTTATTGATGATATGATGCGATGATGATAGGTTGAATTGATTGTAAAATATGTAATTCAATTATCTAAAGCAAATAAAAATCTAGCCCTTTGGAAGATTGACATCTAGTTCTAGTGCTATTAACAATTCACAGTATCTATAATAGATGGAAGCAAAGATGGACGTAAATCCATAGTAAGGTGAGATGGATGCATTAAAACTGAATCATTTGTTGTCGCAATTAGTATTTTATTTTAGTGTTCACCATATATATGAAGAGCAAAAGATATCATTTGTTATACTAAAGTTAGAGGGCCATGCTCTAACCTAGTGGGAAATCCATGTAGAAACACTTAGGTTGGAGGGTGATCCATTAGTCCATTAGTAACTTGGTGAGTGGACTTCAAAACTCTCATTAAATCCTAATTTTACCTTATCTGGTAGTTAGAGGACCAATAGATCTAGGGGTACTACTTCAGGTAAAGGCAAGGGTGATTTGTACAAAAGTACACCAATCAAATGAGAAATATGACCATCATGTTAGCTATCTCTCCCAAGAAACCAAATGAACTCCTCAAGTATATGGGGGGTCTACATAGCCATCTATGAAAACATGTGATGCTTTTAAAGCCAACGATAGTCAAAAAGGCATGTATAGACCCAATGTAACAGTGTCGGGTTGATTTTCCATGTAAATGGAAGGAAATTATAAAGGAAAAATAAAACCAAGGTCATAGGACACATATTCCGAGCTGAATGGAGGAAAAAGCATTAAAGTGGGTATTACTTTTGTTTAATTAATGGCTATGGAAATTGGCATTGGCATTGGCAAACACAAAGGGAAGTAAATGACAATTCAATACAAGAAATAAAGGAAAATAGGACGAAAGGAAGATGAAGAGAAAGGAATATGCATGCAAGGGAAATTAAAGAGAAAATAAAGGAAAATGAAAGAAAATTGGAGAAAGGACAAGAAGAGACACTAGACATCAATGATTAAAGGCATCAGAGAAACAATTGACAACTTTTGGTCAGTTTCAGAAATTGAACTCCAAGAGGGAGGGAGAGCACTTGGACACAAGCAAATAAGCAAGCAAAAGGAAAAGCAAAGGAAAGTAAGGGAGCAAAAGGAGAAGATTGGAAGAGCAACTACAATAGGAAGATTTTGCAGGTAACAAGTTGCATGTGTGATTTCCTTGTTGGGATTTGAAAGCATGGTGCATGCATTTGGTTTACATTATTGATTTGTTGTCATTAGCAATGGATTTGCCTCGATTGACAGTGCTTACAACCTTTCATTGACATTTCCTGGATAGTCATGGTGTGATGGGATTCATTCTAGGTTGAGCTTTGGATTTTCGGAAGGTTTTGGATCTGGTTGAGGTGGTATTAGGAAAATCCCAATGGTTGGCGATGGAGATGGTTTTCTCCAGGAAGACCTTGACAGGTGGGTGGAGATATGAAAATTATTCTCGGTATGGTGAAGAAATTCTAAGGCATCCAAGCTTGTGTTGGTTTGGTGATTTCTAGACCGGTTTGGATGAAATCACTGTGGTTAAGGGTTGAGGTGGTTTATCCTTTGGATGCCCTGGTTGGTTTTGTTTTGGTTTAGCCCATGAGATCCAAAATTCATGCTTGGAACATGGAACGGCGGTGATTGGTTGAAAGAAAGATTTGGTTCAGCCCAATCTACGGTCATGTGGTATGTGGAAGTCCCTGATTTGGTTGGATCTATGCATATGTTATTATATCTTATTTCTTATTGGGATCAATGAGCACATGTATTGGTTATCATGTTGATTTTATGATTGGTTTTCCATGGCTTCATTCTAATTAAATTTTGGTTATGTGCATGGTTAAATGATGTGACCTTGTTATGGATCTTGTTCATGATTCAAAAAGCTAGTGAATGATTACATGAATGTATGAGCTAACAAGTGTTGTTGCAACTATCCTGAAAGGCGAGTGAGCCGTCTTGATGATTCTTTGATGGAATGAATGAGACAATGATAATATATTGTTAAAATTAGAAACTAGGGCCAAACTCCATGTGGGTCACCTTATTTATGGCTGCTGATATTTTTCCTAGATTCCTCTCATCGAGAGGTGTAGGATTGATCTAAATATCATCCGATTCCGACAAGTATTTATGGAGATATGAATTTATTTATAATTACTTAACAAATTGTCAAGGTCAGCCAGCAACGAAGTGTGTGGCACACATGCCCAATGTTTCATATAAATAGAAGAGAGGTTGAGTCATTTGGAACTCATTCATTCACTCATCTTCTCTCTCTCTTCCCTACGCATAAAAGGAGCCTCTCTCTCTCACACGTGTGGCTGAAAGGAAGACGTTCTAAGGCAAGGAAGATGTAGAAAGAAGGACGCTAGGGTAGCAGGTCATCTCTTTGACCATCGTTGACCATCTAGGGATGCAGATTGGGTGTGGTTGCCTCTCTTAGGCAGGCCATAAATTTTGGCATGAAAACTAAGGTGATCTAACCTCTGGTTTGACCGATATTGACTGCCCTAGTTTAGGGCTGCAAGTTGACTTCAGAAATCTACAAATTGACTGTACTTTTGGAGTTGTTCAAGGGTTGTTTCTTCACGCTGTTCAAGGGAAAGTTGACTGGAAATTGACCAAACATATTAGAGGTCAATTTCATCTAGTTTGACCAAGTTTGACTTTTCTGATCTAGGGTTTGTTGCTGCTAATATAAAATTACAAAATTCAGATTTTGTACTATTTCTCTTTGCTGAACTATTGAAGATAAAAGAAGATTTGATCAAAGGGTTCCCTGCATTGGGGTTTGTCCCTAGCTAGCCGCCACATCTTGTGTCTCTTTTCTTGACTTGTTTTATGTTGATCATTTAATGTTCTATCTGCACTTTACTTAATGTATATGTGATTGCTAATCTGTGGCTAATAAGAAGAAAAATAACAAAGTTCTCTAAGCATAGAACATACCATAACTTAACATGGTATCAGAGCTAAGGTGAAGACAAAGCCCAAGCAAGATAAAGAGCAAGAGCAATCACCGAAGAGAAGTTTGGCAAGGCTATCTTAAAGAAATCATGGGGTCATCAACACACTTCCCTGCTGAAGACAAACTCTGTGAGAAGTCTGACTATCACAGATGGAAGATGTCTCTCTATCTAACATTAGAAGAGCAGGAGTGTTGGACCATGTGAGAGGAGGAATTGTTGAGCCTCCATCAAATGCATCCGCTGCTAATAGGAACAAATGGACCAAGGGAGGGCAAGGAAGATCATCCGGGACTCTATCGACAAGGGCTTGGTGGCCTATGTTTCTGAGCTGACCACCTCCAAGGAAATCTACGATAGACTGGTGAGTTTATTAAAAGTTAATGATGCAAATCAAGTTTTGTTCCTTAGAAATAAGCTGAAAGAAATTAAGAAGGGAAAAAATGAGAGTATGCAAACATATTTCTTAAGGATCACCGAGATCAAGAATGATCTCCTATCTATTGGAGAAGTAATCCCTGACAGGGAAATGACACTCACAACTCTTGGAGGACTGCCATCTGAATGGTATAGATTCAAGACTACTCTTCTCAACAATAACGTAATTCCTGGATTTAATGAATTGATGGCTAGATGCATTCAAGAAGAAACAAGGGTGGAAGAACAAGAAATGCCCACACTTAAAGGCCATCCCTCTGCTTTTTCTTCTCATGCTTAAAGAAGAACAATTCCGAGGCTAAATCCAAAGGAAACGTTGGACGAAAGGGTGGAAGAAAATGACGATGTTACAATTGCAATAAAACATGCCACTATGCAAGGGAGTGCCTTCATAAAAGGGACTCACACCGCGACGATGATCAAAATCACTCTCAAGGCAATCAAAGGAATAGCAGGGCAAATGGCAGAGGCAAAAGAAATGTCGGAAATCAAGGAAGAGGACAACCCTTCAAGAAGGCAAGAAAGTCCAGGTATGAATCTAAAACTGTTAACAATAAGCAAGATGAATATTATCTTCCAGTAGCTCTCTCTATTACTGATCCCCATGACTCACTAGGAAATTGGCTTATTGATAGTGGTGCCTCAAGGCACTTCACTGGTTACAAAGAAGCTCTCTCTAATCTGGTAGAGAAGGAAACCAACCTGGAAATTGTTCTTGGAGATAATTCAAAATATCTCGTGAAAGGCATAGGAAATGTCACTCTTCATTGAATTAGGGAAATACAATCCATTTACGAGATGTATTATATGTACCTGATCTCAAAAAGAACCTGGTGTCCATTTCAGCAATGGAAGACAAATGATACAAGGTGGCCTTCAACGATGACAAGGTACGTGTATGGAAAAAGAACTTTAAAGATGCTTTCACTCTTGGGTTTCGAGTTGATTCATTATATTAGGTCAGAGGAAGTCCGTTGGGTGTCATGTCTTGTGACAAATCTCTTCAGTCTGAACTATGGCATCAGAGGTTTGCTCACCTTCATTATAAAGCTCTACCCGATGCGAGACAAATGGTGACAGGGATGCCCGAGTTCCGAGTAGAGCAAGAAGGTGTATGTTCGGGATGTGCCGAAGGAAAGCTCAAAAGGGGACCATTCCCCTCAAGCCAAAGCAAGACCTCCGATATATTGCAGTTGGTTCACTCAGACATATCTGGTATGATTCCTGTGAAATCCTTGGGAGGATATTCATATTACCTCACTTTTACAGATGATTATTCTCACAAGACTTGGATATACTTCTTGAAAAAGTAGGAGGAAGTGTTCTCCTAGTTTTGGCACTTCAAAGCCTTGATCGAGAATCAGGCCGAAAAGAAGATCAAGATATTAAGGAATGATAATGGGACTGAATATGAATCCAATGAGTTTCATGACTTTTGCAAAGAGGCTGGCATTAAGAAGAGACAACTACACCATATACTCTTGAGAAGAATGGTGTGGCGTAAAGGAAGAACCGTACAATTGTGGAAGTTGTCCGTGCTATGCTCCATGATCAAAGACTTCCAAAGTTTGTATGGGCCGAAGTTGCAAATACCGCCGTATATGTACAAAACCGATGCCCTCATCAAGCATTGGGTTCCAAGACTCCCGAAGAAATGTTCACTGGTAAGAAACCTGACATATCTCATTTTAGAATTTTTGGAAGTCCTGTATATTTTCATGTGCTGAAGGAGAAAAGGAATAAATTGGGTGCATCTAGAAAGAAAGGAATCTTCGTGGGCTATAGTGAAAATACTAAGGGTTATTGAATCTATGTGGTTGTACAAAGGGAAGTCAAAATCAGCCATGATGTCACCTTTGACGAAGATATGGCTCTTAGCCAAGTTGACAATCTTCCTACTCTAAGAGGATCTAAAGAATCTGACACAAGGGAACCAAAGGAAAAGGAAGAAGAGATGATGCCCGATGTGGAAGAACCTATGGATCCTATTGATACTCCTCTGCAAGAGCCTTCCTCTTCTAGGAAGAGGCCTTCATGGCTTAGGGGGAAACTTGATGATGCTGAAGGAAACATTTCACCCAGAGGAACCTTCCGTGAAAGTAAGAAGTCGAACAGGTATCAGGAATACCTGACCATCATGAGCACGATCATCCAAAATGAGCCTTCGTCATTCATAGAAGTTGTCAAGCATCAAGTATGGAAGGATGCTATGACCAAGGAATATGAGTCCACCATGAAAAATGATGTGTGGGATGTGGTCCCCAGACCCCAGGACAAAGCCTTTGTCACTTCAAAATGGCTTTTCAAGAAAAAGCATGAAGTTGATGGAAGTATCGAAAAATATAAGGCTTGTTTTGTTGCTCATGGCATCTCTCAGAAGGAAGGTATAGATTATGATGAGATATTTGCACCTGCTGCCCGATATACCACCATCCGCTCAATCATAGCCCTTGCTGCTTCGCAAGGATTGAACCTACATCAGATGGATGTCAAGACTACATTCTTGCATGGTTCGATCAAAGAGGAGGTCTATGGGTAGCAACCTGAAGGATTTGAGATTTATGATCGAGAACCTCACGTGTGCAGGTTGAAGAAAGCCCTGTATGGGCTAAAGCAGGCACCCTGAGCATGGTATGAGAGGATCGATAGCTATCTGATGAAGTTGGGATTCACTAGGGGTGAAGCCGACGCTAACCTTTACTTTAAGGTTGAAGATGACAAACCTATCATACTGGTGTTGTACGTTGACGACCTCTTTCTAACAGGTGCAGACCCTCTCATTCACAAATGTAAGAGGGAGTTGGCTTCTGAGTTTGAGATGAAGGACCTAGGACTGATGCACTATTTCCTAGGACTTGAAGTTTGGTAGAAGCCAGGGAGATTTTCCTATCTCAAGGAAAATATGTAGTGAAGATATTGGAGAGATTCGGCATGGTGGACTGCAAGACCATAACTACCTTGATGGAGCTTGACTTCAAGAATTTAAGCAGTAGTGCTGTTGGACCTGTTTTATAAAATGCTACCGAGTATCGTCAACTCGTTGGAGCATTGATGTTCTTGGTGAACTCCTGTCTGGATATATGCTTTGCAGTCAACACGTTGAGTCAACATATAGTTGAACCTCACCACACACATTGGATTGGTGCCAAGAATCAACTGAGATATCTTCATGGCACAATCACTCATGGGTTAAGATACACTGCCGGAGATGTTAGACTACTTGGATATACTGATGCTGATTGGGAAGGTAGTGTGGTGGATTGAAAGAGCACTTTCGGGTGTTGTTTCTCTTTAGGACCTGTCTCGATATCCTAGATGAGCAGGAAGCAGAAGTTGGTGGCTTTGAGCACCACTGAGGCAGAGTACATTACTGCTAGCATGGCCTCCTATCAGGCAGTTTGGTTGCGAAAGCTCTTCAGTGAGCTGTTTGGATTTACATTGGATACCACCGTGATCCTGTGTGGCAACCAGAGCGGGATTCGTTTATCAGAGAATCTCGTTTTCCATGATCGCTCCAAGCATATCGATATCAGGTACCACTATATTCGAGATATGATGCAGCGGGGAGAAATAAGGCTCCAACATATCGGTATGGATGAATAGGTTGCCGACATTTTGACAAAGCCCCTGGGAAAGGTAAAATTCCCGACTTTTTGAAAACGACTCGGTGTCGTTTAGCGACCCTCTTATGAGGGTCGAGTATGATGTATTGAGATCTGGGAGCTCCAGGGGGGCGCGAGGTACTTCTTGGAGCGACATGTGACCATAGGGCAACTCACCATCCCCTGGTGATGCACTATGTACAGGGTAAAATGTTCAACCTTCCCCTGTGACACCCTGTGGCAACTATGGAACAGGATGATTAGTTCTCCTGTGGGCCAGGATGATTCGTTCTCTGTGGCGACTGTGAAACAGGATGATTAGTTCTCCTGTGGGCCAGGATGATTCGTTCTTTGTGGCAACTGTGGAACAGGATGATTAGTTCTCCTGTAGGCTAGGATGATTAGTTCTCCGTGGCATCCACTGGATAGGATGATTTGTTCTCCTGTGGACAAGATGATTAGTTCTCTTGTCGAGGCATCCTACCCACGCAGTCTGGGACTCATGGGAAGTACCTCTCATCTGATCAATGAGGAGGGAAATGAGGATAGGGACCATAGTAGTACTATTGATGGACTCATAGTTGTATCTACCGTACTCCCTATGCTAGGATGACCTCCATTGATCTGGGATGAATGATACTGATATGGGATCAGTGAGAATGGTACACACTCTGAGACTGACTTCGGGTCAGTGGAGGATGGTAAGATACATCCTTGATCATTTCTTCTTCTTCACAGTTCGAGCAGAGCAGAGAAGAGTGGGGTCAAACTGTGCAGGACAGTGCATTTGATGGACTGATAGCAACGACAGTCCGATGGATTGTAGATCGAGTTCTCCCTAGTTGAGAGGGAGTGTTAAGATTGAAAACTAGGCCAAACTCCATGTGGTTCACCTTATTTATGGCTACTGATATTTTTCCTAGATTCCTCTCATCGAGAGGTGTAGGATTGATCTAAAGATCATCTGATTCCAACAAGTATTTGTGGAGATATGAATTTATTTATAATCACTTAACAAATTGTCAAGGTCGACCAGCAGCTAAGTGTGTGGCACAAATGCCCAACGTTTCATATAAATAGAAGAGAGGTTGAGTCATTTGGAACTCATTCATTCACTCATCTTCTCTCTCTCTCTCCTACGCATAAAAGGAGCGCCTCTCTCTCACACATGTGTGGTTGAAAGGAAGACGTTCTAGGGCAAGGAAGACGCAGAAAGAAGGATGCTAGGGTAGCAGGTCATCTCTTTGATCAGTGTTGACCATCTAGGGATGAGGATTGGGTGTGGTTGCCTCTCCTAAGCAGGCCGCAAATTTTGGCACGAAAACTAAGGTGATCTGACCTTTGGTTTGACCGATATTGACTGCCCTAGTTTAGGGCTGCAAGTTGATTTCAGAAATATGCAAATTGATTGTACTTTTGGAGCTGTTCAAGGGCTATTTCTTCAGGATGTTCAAGGGCAAGTTGACTGGAAATTGACCAAACATATTAGAGGTCAATTTCATCTAGTTTGAGCAAGTTTGACTTTGCTGATCTAGGGTTTGTTGCTGCTGATATAAAATTATAGAATTGAGATTTTGTACTATTTCTCTCTGCTAAACTATTGAAGATAAAAGAAGATTTGATCAAAGGGTTTCCCCGCATTGGGGTTTGTCCCTGGATAGCCGCCACATCTTGTGTCTCTTGTCTTGGCTTGTTTTTTGTTTATCATTTAATGTTATATCTGCACTTTAATTAATGTATATGTGATTGCTACTTTGTGGCTAATAAGAAGAAAAATAAGTAGATTTCTCTAAGCATAGAACATACCATAATTTAACAAATATGCATTCATAACTTGTAGCTACTATGTTTATCATGTGTTTGTCAAAATTTTTATCATGTGTTTGACAAGTTTGGGAAAGATCTTAGTCTTAGCATAGATTATACAAAATTATCATCATCATTGATTGGATTACCGAACGTTTTGGGTTACTTTGGGTAGTTGGTTTGTAGCTAGTCCTAAAAATCTGAATCAGGGCTTCTGGCCACAGTCTCTTAACTAAGAAATCTCAGCTATAGCTGCATGGAGGAAGGCATGTGCATGCGGCTCGAGCCTTCTGGACAAATGCACAACATGGAATGCATGCATGTAATAGCCTCCCCTGAGATACAACGAGGTATGATTTTGATTATGTATTTTATTTGGTTTATCTAACATGGTATGTTTGTAGGAAATAGAAGGCCAAAAGATGAAGAGCGGAATGGTGTATTATAGTTCACATGACTCCCCGTACATGTCTGAAGTGAAATCAGTGGAATGGGAAAAGGTAGTTAAGCAGTAAGGAGAGAAATATTCTCCCGATCTATCAAATACCTTGAGGAGTCTGAGGGTAGATATTAGAAGTTGTAAATAATATATTGATAGGTTAACTGAGGCACAAGAAAGACTTGCAAAGGCTCAAGAAAAGCAAGTTGAAGTCAATGCAGTGATTCTTCAAAGCCTTTCAGACTTACAAAATCAAATACAACTTGAGATCAGTCATGGAGATAGGTAGGAGGAGTATACTAATGGTGTAGATGGTAGAAGGTATCATAGAAGGTACAAGACAAAAAAATATGATATAGTAAGAAGTGGCAAACTCTTGTATACACATGACAAGAGGATTGGTACGCATGGGTTTTATTCTAGCTCTTCTTCCAAGAGACAACATCACCGTCACCACCAACATCATTAGAGGAGCGAGTATTTTACAGAGGAATTCAAGAAAGATAAGCCTCCTAATTTTGATGGGAAAATGAAGAAATCAGAAGATGCAGAAGCATGTCTACTTGGGATGAGGAAATTCTTCAGATTGCATGATTACTTAGATAACATGAAAGCCAAGATATCCAGCTTCAGTATCAAAGGAAAAGCAGATATATGGTGGGAAGATATTAAGAATGTCAGAGGAATTAGAGAAGAGAAGATGACTTGGGGTGAGTTTGAAAGACTCTAAGGAAGAAGTGCATGTCTGAGAGATATTATGATGGAAATTCCAAGGAGTTTTATGTGCTCAAGATGGGTTCCATGACAGATGAAGAGTATACAACCAAATGTCTAGAGTTGTTGAGATATGTGCTCTATCTCAAGTGTGAGAAAGCAAAGATCCAAAGGTTCATCAGTGGGTTTCAAGTAGCATTCAAATATTAGATTGAGTTTGATGAGCCTCAATCATTGGAGGAAGCCATTAGGAAGTTAAAGCATTGTTACGAGTAGTCAAAGCACAAGTGTGAGTTCAAATGTGATTGGAAGGGTAATGAGAAGAATAAAGGAAAATGACCCAAGAAGTAAGGAATATCTTAAGATGCAAGGGAGAAAGAAAATTCAACTCCTCACAAGAAGTTTATTGCAGCTGAGAAAAGATATGGGTTTCAACTTGGAGAGCAACAAAATAAAGGCAATGGCAGGGAACCGTTGAAGTGTTGGATTTGTGGTAAAGACCATGGCAAGAAGGATTTTCCATTGTATCAGGGTGGAAGGCCACAAATATATAGTGCTCAGGAGATGAAGAGGGTTGGAGATGTTGGTCAGATTATTCCTTAGATATATGAAACACTTGAAAACAGGCAGGCAGACCTTTAGGCATCTATTATTGAGATGGAAGGTAAGCTTCGAGGTCAAGTTGTTTCCATTTTGATTGATCCTTGATGTAATTATAGGTATGTTAGTCCTGATCTAGTGGATTAGTGTCGTTTTAATAAAGAAGAGCATGCATAATCTTGGTTGGTTTAGTTGGATACAGGGACCAAGAGAATATTTCATCATTGAATGAAGTTTTGTATATTTGAGCTTAATAGCATGCTTATGACAACACACCTAAATGAGCTTCCTTTGGGTGCATATAACATGCTATCGAGCATGGATTGATTTTTTACTCACGGGACCAAGGTAGATTGTTATGAGAAGGACATTAAGTGCCTAGATGATGATGGAGAAAAGAGAGTCTTGCAGGGAAAGAAGAAGCCTACATCAGTGAGAATGGTTACAACTATGCAAGCTAAGCGTAGTTGCAGGAAAGGGTGTGTATTGTTTGTAGTTCATGTTTCCAGTGACAAAGGGAAGGATATTGAAGTTTTGAGGAAGTACCTTGTCTTACAATAGTTTCATGATATGTTTCCTACGAAGATTCCAGAGCGGCCTCCTCATAGAGAGGTGGATTTCTTATTGAGATAGTGCTAGGGGTAGCACCAACATCTAAGGCACCATACAAGGTGAGCACTCCAAAGCTTGAGGAATTGAAGTTGTAGCTTAAAGAGATGCTTGATAAGGGATACATAAGGCCAAGTGTGTCTCCTTGGGGTGCACCAATGTTGTTTGTAAAGAAAAAGGATGTTACGCTAAGATTGTGCATTGATTACAAGCAGTTGAACAAGGTGACTGTGAAGAATAGGTATCCATTGCTTTGGATTGATGATTTATTTGATCAGCTGAAGGGAGTAGCATTACTTTCGAATATTGATCTGAGATAAAGATATATCATCAGGTGTGCATCAAAGAAGAAGACATCTAAAAGATTGGATTTTATGCAAGGTATGGGCACTATGAGTTTTTGGTGGCTCCATTGGTCTTACCAATGCTCCAACCACCTACATGTGTTTGATGAAAATTGTCTTGTGCCCTAACCTAGATAAGTTTGTGATAGTATTTGTTGATGATATATTGGTATATTAGAAGAATGAGGAAGAGCATGTAGAACACTTGGCATTGGTATTGAGATTGTTGAGAGAGCATTAGTTGTATGCCAAGCTTAGAAAGTGTAGTTTCTTTTAGTCTCGGATTCATTACTTGGGACATGTTGTTTCCAAGGAAGGGATAAGAGTGGATCCAGAAAAGATTAAGGATATCATGCAGTATTTATCTTCGAAGAATGTGGGTGAGGTCAGATCATTCATGGGATTAGTAGGTTATTCTAGGAGGTTCACCGAGAACTTCTCCAAGATTAGGTATCCTATCACATCTTTGTAGAGAAAAGGGATTTGGTTTTGAAGATTGTAGATCTTGGTAATGAATTTTTGGTTTTTATACAAGCTTGCAAGGAAGGACTTGGTGGAGTCTTGATGCAGGAAGGACAGGTGGTTTGCTATGAATCAAGGAAGCTGAATGAACATGAGCAGAACTATGTGACTCATGATCTTGAGTTGACAATGATCATTCATGTGTTGAAGATGTGGAGAAATTATCTACTTCGCAAGAGGTTTGCCTTGATGAGTAATCACAGTTGACCGAGGTATTTGTTTGACTGACCCAATATGAATGAAAGGCAAGCAAGATGGTTGGCTTCTCTCAGTGAGCTTGATTTTCGGATCAGGTACATCAAAGGGAAGGAGAACAGAGTTGTAGGAGAGTGCAGGTGAATCATATTTGAGTTATGAGCTCTTATAGGATAGATTTTCAGGAGTGGATCTTACAAGCAGGGAAGCATGATGAGAAGTATCAACAACTTACGCAGATATTGCAACAGCAGGGTGAGTGTCATCACAGTCGATGGCTCGGTCAAATTCAGGAGCAGGATCTATGTCCTAGATCACAACGAGTTGAAGAAGCTTATTTTGGGATAATTTCATGTCAATCCATATTTAGGAAACCTAGGATACTAAAAGAATTTGACATTTGTTAAGAAGTTCTACTATTGGCTGAATTTGAAGAAAGAGGTGGTTGAGTTTGTTGCTAAGTGATTGGATTGTCAGCAAGTGAAAGTTGAATGAAAGCATCCAACTATTTTTTTGCAGCCTATTCCAATTCCAAAATGGAAATGGGAGGTCATTTCCATCGATTTCATTATAGGATTTCCTAGGACATTGAGAATACATGATTCTATCATGGTTGTGGTTGACATGCTTAGAAAGGTATCTCACTTCATTACAGTAGTCTACTAATTTAGTTAGTGAAGTGGCTCAGATCTTCATCAGGGAGATAGTGAGGTTGCATGGAATTTCCAAGAAAATTATATCAAATAGAGATGCCAAGTTTACTTCCAAGTTTATGAAGGAATTCTTTGTAGGCTTGGGGACAAAGTTAACTTTCAGTACAACTTGCCATCCGCAGACAGACAGATAGATAGAGAGGGTTAACAATATCCTTAAGGATATGTTGAGGATGTATGTCATGCATCAACAAAGGAAGTGGGAGGAGTATTTTTCACTGGTAGAGTTTTCTTAAAATAATGGCTACTAGGAATCCTTGAAGATGAGTCCATTTGAGGCTCTCTATGGGAGGATTTACAATATTCCTATCAGTTGGAGTGATCTAGTGAACAAGGTGTTTATTGGACCGAATATGTTGCCAGAGATGGAGCAAGAGATGCAGGTTATTAAAAGGAATTTAAAGGAAACACAGGAAAGGCATAAGAGTTATGCGAATCAACACAGAGTATTGAATGAGTTTTAGGTTGGGGAGCATGTGTACTTGTGCATCACACCTAAGAGGATCTCCTTGAGGATTGGGTTAGGTGCCAAGGTGGAAATTTTGTATTGTGGACTTTTTGAGATCCTTGAGAGGATTGGAACAATGACCTAAAAATTTGTTTTGATGTGATCGATCAAATTCCATGATGTTTTCCATGTTTCATTACTTAATATATATGTGCAAGATGTTGATAATGTGATTGATTGGTCTGTATTACAGGTGGAACCAGAGGGAGAGTTCCGGCTAGAGCAACAATGCATATTGCAGTGGAAACAAATCATGCTCCGAAACCAGGAAATAGAGAAATTTAAAGTGCAGTGGAAGTAGTTTGGGCCCAATGAAGCTATATGGGAGATGGCTGATCAGATGCAGGCATTATATCCTTCTTTATTTGTTGGTTGAAGCAAATTATTTTTTGGTATATTGATCAGATGTGGGCATTATGTCAAATAAAGGAGATAATGCCCACATCTGATCAACCATCTCCCATGTAGATTCATCATTGTAAATAATGCATCGATCAATTTGTGTTATAAAAGTCCAATACTCAATATGCTCTGTTTTTAGCGGTTTTCTAGTCATAAGTGTCATAGAACAGCGAGGATAGTGTTCCCCCAAAGGGGAGGGGTTTGTAATAGCCCCGGGTCGATTTTCCATCTAAATGGAAGGATATTATAAATGCAAAATAATACCAAGGTCATGGGACATATATTCCAAGTTGAATGGAGGGAAAAACATTAAAGTGGGTATTACTTGTGGTTAATTAATGACTATGGAAATTTCCATTGGAATTGGCAAAGGCAAAGGGAAATAAATGATAATTCCATACAAGAAATAAAGGAAAATAGTAGGAAACGAAGACGAAGAGATAAAAATGTGCATGCAAGGGAAATTAGAGAGAAAAGAAAGGAAAATTAAAGAAAATATGAAAAAGGAAAGTAAGAGACACTAGACATCAATGATAAAAAGGCATCTGAGAAACACTTGACATCTCTTGATCAATTCTTGAAATCGAACTCTAAGAGGGAGGGAGATCAATTAGACACAAGTAAGCAAGCAAGAAAAAGATCAAGCGAAGGAAAGCAAGGGAGTAGCAAGAGAACATTGGAAGAGCAACCACAATAGGAAAATTTTGTGGGTAACAAGTTGCATGTGTGATTTTCTTCATATGATTTGAATGCATGGTGCATGCATTTGGTTTACATGATTGCTTTGTTGTCATTGGCATGGGATTTACCTGGATTGACAGTGGTGACAACCTTTCCTTTTTGTTTCTCGGATAGCTCATGTTTATCCTAGAGAGCTTGTAAAAGCATGTAAATATGGGGTGGGGTGTTATAGGGTGGTATCGAAGTAGTTTTGTTCCCTGTAAGCCTTTCTCTGGTACCGGTGTTATAAAGTGGTATTAAAGCAAGGTTTACAGTGTTGGACCTCGGGGTAATTGCAGATGGTTATGGTTATCATGCATGTAGTTATTGTTTCAGTTTTGTATTGATTCATATATATATATATATTGTGCTAATATGGACTGATTTGTGCAGATGTAATAGCCTCCCTTGAGATATATTGAGGTACGAATTTGATTATGTCTTCTATTTGGTTTATCTATCATGGTAAGACCAAAAGATGAAGATTATAATGGTGGATTATAGTTCACATGACTCCCCGTACATGCTTGAAGTGAAATTAGTGGAATAGGAAAAGTCAGTGGAGCAGTAAGGAGAGGAATATTCTCCTGACTATCAAATACATTGAGGAGTCTGAGGGTAGATTAGAAGTTGTAATGCGGATAATGACCGGTTGATTGAGGCACAATTTCTCTCCTGCTTATGAAAATAAAAGTTGCTTCGTTACCCTTTTCTTCTTAAGTTGTTTGAAAAATTGGCTAAAATTGACAATTTATTAGAGTTAGTAAGAACTTTAATCATGTCTACTACTGAAAGCATAGTTAAAATTAGAAAGGAAACTCTTTTTGATATTCAAATATGTTTGCAAGATGCACACGAAAAAAAAAAAAAAAATTTGCAGCTCGAGTCACAACTACAACAAGATGAGGTACACTAGAATATACATCATTCTAAACCCTTTTTTTGTTCAGAAAAATCCTTTCTTTGAGTTTGAGATAGACTCCCATAAATAGCGATAAAGTGATCAAGTTAGTGAAGTTGAGGTTCATTCAGTGCCTGGTTCAAGAGAATATTTGCATGCAGATGTAGAAATTCAGCGCGTGCTTCCCAAGTCCGTCATTAGACCTTGGGAAGAGATTGTCAGCAACAAGCATATAACAAGTCTTGGATATGACAAGGTGGTGTCCTTTCATATTCTTGACTACACCTAGCCCATTCAGTGTCAAAATGTTTTATTTCTTCAAGATGGTTCATTTTCACCTGTTCCAAATCCTTCTCCTCTTCCACAACAACAAATTGTTAAATTCCAACATTGTGACAAATTTGGCCATGTGAAATATAACTATTTTGAGCTTCACCCATGTAAGCATTATGGTCATCACATTCATTATTCAAAAATATGCTTAAAAAACAAGCCTCCTACAAGAACGAATATACAACTTGGATGGATTGCTTCTAAGAAATGGGCTTCAACAACCAAGAAGATATTTCGGTCATACCACAAAATTTTCTCTTGAGTATTGAAAATTATTGCAATTGAGTTTTCTTCATCTTCTCACCTTGTATCTGACAGGGAGGAATCGATGTTCATCCACAAGCTTCAAAGTTAAATCAAGCAAGCTTTAGGCACAACCTAAACTTGTTGCTTGAGCCTAGAGCTAGAGTCAGCTATACAACGATTCAGAGTTTTAGCCAAAGACAGAGAAGACCATGAGCATGCCTTTGGTTGGTGGGTTTTCTTAAACCACCATAGGTTGAGACCTTTATGGTATCCATTTTCAAAGCTTTAGGGAGCACTAATCTAGTAGAAGACTTCAACTTCTATCCATATTTGGAAGAGTTCCAGGAACTCCACTAAGCATTATAGTGTTGGTGGTCATCCTTAAACCACCATCGATTGAGACCTCGGGTTCTCCCACTTTATACCATCATCTCAGAGAGAACATTCAACCTATTTTTGTCATGCATTGTTGTATTTTTGTATTATATCTCTCTTCTTGGACTCATATATACCCCTTCGGATTAAGGGGGGTAATGTTGGACACCTAATCTGGTAAGGGTTTTTTTGTGGAATATGAATATTCAATGGAGTCCAAGAGACATGTTGGTATATGAAAACCACAAGTCATAATATATTGTATAACTGTATATTATTGTGAATCAATTAATCACATGAGTTATCTTAATTGGCCTATTTATTTGTATGTGAGTTTGTTAAGGAGAATGATGAATCCCTAGCTGATGAGATCTCTTTATAGAAAGTGGAGGAAGTAGTCATAAGCATGCCAAAAAATAAAGCTCCAATCCCTAATGGCTTCACCATCGATTTCTACCAAGCATGTTGTCCGTTCCATAAGCATGAAATCCATGCCCTGGTGGAGGAATCAAAAGTGAGAACTTTAATATTTTTTTATGTTAATGCCACCTTCCTCACTCTAATCTCGAAGTCCAAAAAATCAATGAGCCATTTGGGTTCCACCTATTTTTTTTTCAATTTTGTAGGTTTTTACCCCATATAGAAATTACCTACATATGAATTCTAAAACATATAAAATAAACAATGCGAGAGCATAACACATAAAACACATATACACATAGATTTTCCCCTGGATCCCAAAATCAGGACTACCAGCTTGATTTTTCATTATGCTCATTTCAATGTTACAATACATATTTATACATGCCGAAGCATTCAATACCATGGACCAAAAACCATCGCGTCCAAAACCATGTGCGAAAACCATGCACAAAACCATAGGTATGTCCACCCAACCTAATATAGGGTCCCAAAGAAATTCCCTGGGGCTCTGCCCCGGACCCCGTAGAGGGGGGCTAACCCCCCCCCCTCATTGCGCAGTTAGTGCAACAAAGCGGGGGCCTAACCCCCTGGTTAACTAGGGAAGCTACTCATGGAAAGAATACAACACAACCCCTGGGGGCCACAGGAGAGCTTAGTCATTTATCCAGCCCTGAAACACCCATTATTTCTCTACACCAAGGAAACTTCTCAGAGCTCACAGATTTTGTCAATGCATCTGCAGTATTCTTCAAAGTGTCCACCTTTACGAGAAACACCCTTTTGTCTTCTATCATATCGCTCACAAAGTGACACTGAACAACAATGTGCTTTGTATTTTAATGATAAGCAAAGTTATTTGCTAAGAAAATTGCACTTTGGCTGTCACAATCTATCCTTATAGCTCCCTGTACTAACCCTATACTTGAACACAATATCTGCAACCAAATTGCTTCCTTTCTTGCATGAGTGGTTGCCATGTGTTCTCCCTCTGTAGTTGATATTGCCACTACAGATTGTTTCTTACTCGTCCAACTGACTGCACCTCCAAATAGGTTAAACACATGCCCACTTGTATATCTTCTCTGATCCAGGTCTCCAACCCAGTCTGCATCAACAAAGCCATGAATATCCAACACTCTGTCCAATCCTGGTCTTCCATGGTAACGCAAACCATAATCACTAGTACCACACAAATACCTGAAAATCCGCTTCATTGCTGTCCAGTGCTCCTTCCCTGGTTTTGAAATAAACCTGCTCAATACTCCAACTGCATGTGCAATTTCTGGTCTAGTACAGACCATTGCATACATCAGGCTGCCGACTGCACTTGCATATGGAACACGGGACATGTCCTCTTCCACTTCTGTGTTTTGGGACACTGTTCAGCAGATAACTTCACACCTACATGAATAGGAACCTTCATCGGTTTACTATCATGCATATTAAACCTCTGTAGTATTGTCTCGACATACTTCCTCTGGTTTAACCAAAGCTTCCTCTTTATCTGATATATTTTAATTTCCATTCCCAAAATATAGTTTGCAGCACCAAGATCTTTCATGTCGAATTTGGAGGACAATTGGGTCTTCAAATCCTGGATAATTTCTTTGTCATTTCCAACTAGCAACATATCATATAGATACAAGACCAGATAAATAACACGGTCACCAATTAATTTAAAACACACACAATGATTTTCTTTGCTTCTGGTGAAGCCAAGTCCCCGTATAAATGTATCAAATTTCTGATACCACATCCTTGGTGATTGTTTTAACCCATACAGAGACTTCTTTAACTTGCATACCAGTTCTTTATTACCTTTCATCGCAAAGCCTTCAGGTTGCTTCATGTAGATATCCTCTTCCAGATCCTTGTGAAGAAATGTTGTCTTCACATCCATTTGTTCTACCTAAAAACCAAAAGCAATAGCAACAGATAAAAGTAATCTAATAGAAGCTACCTTGCCAGCAGGAGAAAAAATATCACCAAAATCAATTCCCAGCACTTGGGAATAACCTTTTGCTACCAAACGAGCTTGGTATTTCTCCACCTTTCCTTCTGCATTTGTTTTCTTCTTGAACACCGATTTGCTTCCAATGGGTTTCCTTCTAGTTGGCAACTCCACCAGATCCCAAGCCTCATTTTTGTGCAAAGATGCCATTTCATCAATCATGGCCTCTTTCCAGAGTTTTCCATCCTATGAATCTACTGCTTCCTTCACAGTTCTGGGAACATCATCAGTAATAGATAAATCAAAATTTGAACAGAAAGCAGATGAACTATACCTTTCTGGCTGCCTTCTTTCTCGAACTAATCTTCTCACACCCGGAGTTTGTGGCTCTTCATCTTCTGATTCCTCTTCTGTAGTAGAGTCAGATTATTCCTCCTTAAGCTCAAACTCTATCTTCTCAGGTTCCTTTGGTTGGACTTCATGTTTAGTAACATCTTTAACTTCTCTGAACACCGCATCTCAGTGGTACACAACCTTCCTTGTTACTGTGTTCCAAAGCTTATAATCCTTTAAACCATCCTTATACCCAATAAATATGCACTTTTCAGATTTACTATCCAGCTTGGTTCTGTTCTCCTTTGGAACATGTACTTATGCATCACATCCAAATACCCTTAGATGTGAAAGAGAGGGTTTCTTACCAGTCCATACTTCTTGTGGAGTCTTATCCTCCAACGCTGATGAAAGTGATCTGTTGACTGGGTAACATGTTGTCTCCACCGCCTCTGCCCAGAATTCTTGTCGTAACCCGACACCACTGAGCATGCTTCTTTCCCTTTCCACCAACGTCTTGTTCATTCTTTCTACAACTCCATTTTTCTCAGGTGTGTATAGAGTAGTCTTCTACCATGCTATACCACAAAAGTAGCTCACTTCATTTTCATCCTCGTTAGGAAGCAAAACTTGGGATCAACTGACTAAATGTGGCTCTGAAGGACCTTCTGTATACCATCTATTTCACAAAATCTCTGAAGATTCCAACCACTTGTTCAACACTTGCAACTATTCAAGAGAGCTTTAGGATCAACTGACAATTCTCTTTGAACATTCATATGGAGACAGCTATAACATTGCACATACCATCACCAATTATATCCCATTATTGGGTAATTTAATAATGCTTTAAATTACTTACATTAAAATGTTAATCCAGGTTCATACACTTATGAAGTACACTATACTAAACGACTCCCTCCTACCGCGAGGCAGTGGCTAACAAGAGCAAGGCATCTCCAGTTTAAGGCAAAGGCAACACGATGGATGGGGGCAAAAGGGGGGAAAAGGAAACAGAAAGTAGCAAGGAGAATGATGGCACAAAGGATAAAGAGGAAAATGACAAAAAACAAGGAACAAAAGACAGGAAACATCAGGGCCCGTGCAAGCCCAAAGCTGAAGTCACTCCCAGAGTAATATTAAATAACCCTGAGCTGCAGGCCCACAGGGAGCACATGTAGACTTACGCAATCATATGCAAATTCATGGGACTATGGCCCACTGAAAAGGCTTTACAAACTTGGATCAGATACCACTGGAAGCCCAAAGGAGGCATTGGTCTTCATCTAGGATCCAAGGGTTTTTTTACAGTGGTGTTCGCAAACATAGAGGACAAAGACAGAGTGTTTGAAGGAGGGCCCTACTTCTATGCAGCAGCAGGGCTCTACATGCAGCCGTGGATGATGAACTTCATGCCAGAGCGGAAAACCTTTACCTCAGTCCCGGTATGGGTAAGACTCTACTCGCTACCTCTGGATTATTGGCAAATAGAATCACTTACAGCCATAGAAAATAAATTAGGAAGGTATATCAAAACCTCTGAAGCCACAAGAAGGGGAAAATATATCTCCTTCCCCAGGATTTGTGTAGAGATAGACCTATCTGGAGCACTTCTGGACAAGGTCATATTAGAGGTTTAGAGGTATATGATGAGGAATGGGTGCAAACGGTTGACTACGAGCACATTCCTTTTAAATGTTGAAAATGTCATGAACACGGGAATCTTCTTCGAGACTGTCCTATCAGTAGGGCTGAGAACAAAAGTAAACCTAACACAATGAAAGAGATAGATGGCTTTCAGAAAGTTGCTCACAAGGGTAAAAACAGAAAAAAAAAAAAAAAAAAAAAAAAAAAAAAAAAAAAAAAAAAGGGCAAAAACATCACCAACGTGGAGACCAAAAAGGGAGGCCAAATCAGTTCCATATTCTTGAAGAGGAGGAGGATGCAGTGGTCGAAAATCAAGTTATGAAGGATGGAGATGACAAGCAGGAAAAGGAAGAAGAACAAGAGCAGAAACAAGCAAAGGAAATACATAAAGGGATCACGATGAGTGAATCAGAGATGGAAATGGAAGACAATGAGTTACAAGAGATCCTCGACCGAGAAAACCTAGATCTAGAAGGGTTCTTGAGTAAGGGAACAACAGGTGGAGTAGAATCTCTACCACAAGAATAATGCAAGCGAATAGAGTAGTTATTCTTATGGAAAACTCAGACAAAAAGCTTGGAAAAAGATAATGCCATGGAAAAACAAAGCAAGCAGGGAATGAAAGCGATAAAACCAACTCCAATTTTGGCTCCAAAAAACCCGGGGAAAAAAAGGGGCAGAAAAAAACAGAATGAGCTATTAATGGAATGTGGAAAGCTCATGATAGACTCAAGTAAGATGAAAGACCTATCCAGTTACTCCTTTTCCAATCAATAATTATGAAGTTTACAACTTGAAACTGTTAGCACCTAAATCTGCCTCAGGCTGAAGAAAGGCAAAAATTAGGGTAACCACAAACCACGCTCAGTCTGGTAGCTAGCCCTACCAAAGCAGGAGAGGGCTCTCTCTGAGTCACGCTCAGTGAATAGATAATCGAAAACAGTCTGAGATGACTTACAATGCAATATTTACCTTAGCCTAGTAAGTGAATAGGGATTCTCGAAACAATTTTATGAATCACTGAGCTTCTGGGATGTTATGGCACTGGCGCTCAACAAAGAACGGATAATTTAATACAAAGGCACAGATTATTTCGTGAGGCAAGGTAGGCGGAAAATGTAACAATTTAGTTTGAGGTACCGCGGCATGAATAGATTGTTGAAGGAAGTGAAAAGAGCATAGTGACATGAATCCTTTTCAACAGAAGAATAACGCTGAACATGAAATTTTCCCACAGGCAGAGCAATAAAATTGAATTCTACCTAATCTCACTCAGAAAATTTCACTGGAAATGAACATGAATCAAATTATGAAATATAACGAAATACATATGAAAACATAAGAGACACATTTGTTACACTCAAAACCACAAGAATCTCATGAAACAGAGCCGCTGCCTTTCATTAATTCTCTATCAAAAATACACAATGAAGAAACAAAGTTTCTTTCCCACAGTCTCCCAGAAGTTACAAGCCAACCAACCCTTTGCAAATAACTTGCATACAATATATAGAATGTGTGAGGAAGAGATAGAACGTCCAAGGGTTGGGGAGTTACTCGAATCATTACAAAATGGAGATGGAAAGCCAACCATCAGCTACAGGTGCAGCGATGCAAACATGACATTTGGCTTGGGGTGACCGTTTGCATTCCTTGGCCACTTGGATAGAAGCCAATCTGGAGAAAAAACTCTTTAAATGCCACCTTTGGTGCCAAAAAACCGAAGGGTAGATGAGCGGGCCCACTTGGAGAAGTCGTGAACCGAAATTTCGTGAAACGGAAGCAAATTGGCAATTTTTTTCTCTGTGCGCTGCGCTATTTTTTCTATGCGTCGCGCTACTTTGGGATCTGTTTTGGGGCACTTGCAGGTGTCCAAAATGTGCCCAAGTGGGCTTGATGGAAAGCATGTCCTGTCTACTTTCTAACCCAACTGGAATTTTCAAATTTGGTGCTCATTTGCCCCTCCATTCGCCCAATACTTTTTTCTGTGTCAAAAAAGCGGCAGAGAGGCCATTTTTGGGTGTTTTTGGACCTTTAGGAGACCCAGATCTTGCCCAAATCTATTGCCCAGACACCAGTGGTCGTAATTTTCCATGCTGAATCCAAATCTGCAAGCCATTTCTCAATTGGAGCCCTAGAATTTTAGCGTCACGCCAGTGGCGCGGCGCACAGGGAGAAAATCCTTGTTTTGAACCCAAAAAATTACCAAGTGACCAAAATTTCCCCAAATTTTTTGAAATTTGGGCTGGAGGATCTCTATGGGGTGCTATGATGGGCCAAGGAAGCCTCAGCCAAGATTCGAAGTCGATCTTTCTCTTTTTCCCTTTTTGCTCTTCTTGTTGCTTTCCTCAATTTTGCCTTCAAGTTCCTTATCTGAGCCTGTGCACTCATGTTTCGCACCCTGTAACGGAAAGCGATATGTCTCAATAGAGCAAGGTCCTGGTCGGCTTTGTCCAGCAGCCTCTCCAAATGCATGTTGACACTCTCAAGGTTGGCCTCCCGATCCTCATTGATTGCTTGCTCCAAAGATGTGAGCGCAACCCTTCTTCTTTGAGCAGCTTGGCGATGCTCACGGAGGTTTTGCAGCTCCATGATCGTTTGTTGGTCCTCAAACTGTTTGTTTCTCCGCTCCAGGTAGTTCATGTTCAATTTGGCCCTCTCCAAGTCAAGGGACAAGGACTCAATCACTGACTGTTGCTCCTGGATGATCACTGTAAGCTCCTCATTTGTTGGTTCTGCATCTGTCTCATCATCCCGGAGGAGAACAAACTCGGTCTCTCACTCACCTGATGGCCCCTCCTCCTGCACTGGCTCCTTGCCCTTACCCTGCTCCTGTGATGTTGATGTCGGAAGCGAGGCCCCTTCCACCCCGGGTGGAGATAACACTCGCTTTGCTGCTGCAAATAAGGGTCTACTGCCTTTCTGATAAGTGATGTATACTGGCATAGTGGCAGTCTCATGTCGCTCATACTGATGAGATGGGCCCCCTACCTCATGCTCTGCCTCTGAAACCACCTGTGGAGCGCTGAAGAAGTCACGGGAGATGAAGTCCTCCCAAGCAATACCCTGCAATCCCAACTGATGGTCTACCAAAATCCGGATAAGGGCAAAGTGATACACATTGTTAAGCTGCTGTCGAGGGGTTTTGTGCTGCATGAAATTTCTCATCCTCTCTATGTTCCCGCAGATGAAAAATGGGAGGTTCATCATCCGAACCCTGGTAAAGTGCATAAGCACCCTGATGTGGTATGCATAAAGGCGAGAAAACCTCCCCGCGCAACCGAAGTATTTCATGATCAATTTCATGAGCGGGGCATACTCATCTTTCAGAAATCTGAATGGAAAAACTCTCGTGAGGTGGCTCAAACAACTATCTTTGATGTAAGGCTCATAATGATGCCTTTCTACCTTCTTCTTCTTGTGCCACTGCTCTCCAATGTTTGGTATCCCTGTTGCCACTGATATGGTTTCGGGTGTCAATGTGAAAGTGACCCCAGCCAAGATAGATTGTCCTCCATGCAAGTGAAGCATGAAAAGACGGGCCAACTCATGATGAACTCTGACATTTGCCACCCTCTGACAAAACTCAAAACATGCTAAGTGCTGGAAACAAGACATAGCAAGAGGGCATGCCTGCAACTCGGTGAGGGTGTTTGGCTCATCTCTAAGATGTCTACCACTCCGGTGATGTCTCCTTTGGGCCCTTTCTCCCGTAGTTGTGTCACTGTGGGTCTCTTCCTCATATTCTGATGAAACTTCGGATGCCATTACTGCTGTTTGTACCCTGAGTTTTATGCTGCCCTTGAATAACAATGAAGCTGGTAGTTGCTTTGAAAATCTGCCACCAAGGATACAATAAAACAGGGAGTATTAGGAGAGGAATGACGAAAGGGGAATAGGGGTTTTGAAGGGAGAAATTTATCAGGGATTTGGGAGTAGTTTAGGTATAGTGTTGATGGGGTAGGGTTTGAAACATATTGGCAGCACTGTCACTGTAGCATAAACCCTAGGATCATGATTTCTTTGTTTCTCTTTTGTTTGCTTTACAAAAAAAAATTGCATTTGATTTATACCCCTACAACCATGCTATCCCTTTCAAGTTTGATGCAAGAATGGAGGTAGGTTGTCTACCTTTCAAATTTGGTGAGCATCCAAAATTTTTTAGGCAGATTGAATAGTTTCTGGGCTTTATATTTCTGTGCGCCACGCGCAATGCCCAGTGCGTCGTGCCAGTGGTGGATTTACACAGTGGACGGACCCTGTGTGCGTCGCGCCAGTGGTGGATTTACATAGTGGACGAACCCTGTGTGCGTCGCGCCAGTGGTGGATTTACACAGTGGACGGGCCCTGTGTGTGCCGCGCCCAATGAGTGCACCGCGCTCCTTGGTGTGTGCGCCGCGCGCCCTGAAATCACCCTAAGCCACTCCTAATTGTTTGACTCTTCGACCATACACCCCTCTTCCACAGCTTTGCTTGCCCAATAAGTTGGTCCTATGGTGTTTTTGCGTTAACCAAATAGTGGAGGAATAGGGAGAGGATTTGGTAGTGACTTAGGGCAGGGGTTTAGGAAAAATGATTAAGGGGAGATGGGAAAAATGAGAGGTGAGGGGAAAATGGTGAGTGGAGTGAAACCTTGGCACAATCAACACAATTTTGCAACCCCAGCCATCGTTTTCTTGGTGATTTTCTCATGGTTGACCTTATGCTTTTAGATGACATTCAAACATCTTATAAGCACCATATCATTGACAAAATTGATGAACCGGTGATGTCATAAGGCCTAGCTCTTGAATTGATGGCGTTCACCAAAATTTTGAGTGCTTTGGCAACGATTTGAGTAACTAAATGCTAAAAGTCTAAAGGTAAGGTTCTAAGAAGGAAAAGGTTTAGAGGAAAATAAAGAGAAAGGGTGTTAAAATTGGCAACTAGAGCAAAACTTCATGTGAGTCATTTTATTCATGGCTGATAATATTTTTATTAGATTCCTCTCGTCGAGAGGTGTAGGATTGATGTAAAGATCATTCGATTCCGATAAGTATTCATAGAGATGAATTTATTTTCATTATGGAATTATTATCAAGCCGCCCTACAACTCATGTAGGCTCAGAAACCCCAACAGTCGTATCTATTCAAACACCAACGTTGTGTATAAATACAGGAGGAATTTTCCTCATTTGGACTCACTCATCTCATCACATCTCTCTCTCTCTACTGCGCAGAAAGGAGTCTCTTGTCTACTGCGCAGAAAAGGGTCTCTCCCTCACACATGTGAAGCCGGAAGCTGCTAAAACTGACGTTACAACTGCAGAAGTAAAGATTGACCTGCGTGGACTAGAAGATCTCCTCATTTGAACTGCGTTATAGGTTCATCTGAACCTCCTTTGAAAGCCGCAACTTTTGGTGGTGGAATCAAGTCAATCCGACGGACATTTTGCAAAATATCGACTGCCTTAGTTTGAAGTCGGAAGCTGTTGAAACTGAAGCTGCAACTGCAGAATTAAAGATTGACCTGCGTGGACTAGAAGATCTCTTCATCTAAACTGGGTTGTAGGTTCATCTAAACCTCCTCTAGAAACCGAAACTTTTGGTGGTGGAATCAAGTCGATCCGACAGTGGGTTTGTGAGATATCGTCTGCCCTAGTTTGATGATGAAGTCGTTAACGCTGATGCTGCTGATCTAGGGTTTGCTACCGGTGATATGAATCAGATTTATTGTATTATTTCTCTCTGTTGAATTTTTTTTTTTTTTAACACATGGTGAATCGGTAACTATCAAGTTTAATCCACGGGAGACCCAGGATCAAACCTCATTGCTGCCACTATAACACCAAGAGCATAACCAACCACCTGCAAGTCGGGTATACTAAGATCCTATGATTTTAGCAAGAGCACACCCACGGGAGGGGGGTCCGCCCCTCTAGCCGCCACCACAGCAGGTCACTGTACTCAATGAGATTTGAACTTCAGTCCTCCCGGGCTTCGCCCATGTGACTTACCGTCAAACCACAATTATTGAAGATAAAAGAAGATTTGATCAAAGGGTTTCCCCACACATTGTGGGGTTTGTCCCTGGCTCGCCGCCACATCTTGTGTCTCTTGTCTTGGCTTGTTTTCTGTCGATCGTTTAATGTTCTATCTGCACTTAACTTTATGTACATGTGATTGTTAATATGTAGAATATAATAAGAAAAAAAAGTAAATTGTTATAAACATAAAACATACCATAACTTAACATAGTATCAGCGCTGAGGTGAAGACAAAGCTCAAGCAAAAGCAAGAGCAATCACCGAAGAGAAGATTGGCAAGGCTATTCTAAAAGAACGATAGGGTCCTCAACACTCTTACCTGCCGAAGACAAGCTCCATGAGAAAGCTGACTATCACAAATGGAAGATGTCTATCGATCTAACTCTTGAGGATCAAGGAGTGTTGGGCCATGTAAGAAGCAATATTGTTGAGCCTCCAGCAAATGCATCCGCTGCTACCTGGAACAAATGGAAGAACGGAGAAATTAAAGCAAAGATCATCCTGGACTTTATCGACAAGCACTTGGTGGCCTACATCTCTGAAGTAGACACCTCCAATGAAATCTACAATAGACTGGTGAGTTTATTTAAAGTTAATGATGCAAATCAAGTTTTGTTTCTTAGAAATAAGCCTAGGGAAATCAAGAAGAGTAAAGATGAGAGTATGCAAGCATACTTCTTATAAATCATCGAGATCAGAAACGATCTCCTATCTATTGGGGAGACTATCATTGATAGGGAAATGGCACTCACGACTCTTGGAGGATTACCATCCGAATGGTACGTGTTCAGGACTACACTTCTGAACAATAATGTAATTCCTGGTTTCGAGGAATTAATGGCTAGATGCATTCAAGAAGAAACAAGGGTAGAAGAGCAAGAAATGCCCTTGCCCAAAGGTCCTCCTGCTGCGTTTTCTTCTCATGCTAAGAAAAGAAATAATTTTGGGTCTAAATTGAAAAGAAAAGCTAGACCTAAGGTTGGAAGAAAAGGACGATGTTTCATTTGCAATAAAGCAGGTCACTATGCAAGGGAATGTCCTGATAGAAAGGACTCTCACCGTGACGATGATCAAAATCCCTCTCATGGTAATCGAAGGAATGGAAAATTCAACAGCAAAGGTAAGAGGAGAGCTGGGAATCAAGGAAGAGGACAACCATTCAAGAAGGCTAGAAATTCCAAGTTGTATTAAATGCACCTGACCTCCGAAAGAACCTGGTGTCCATCTCGGCAATGGAAGACAAAGGCTACAAGGTAACCTTCAGCGATGGCAAGGTACGTGTATCGAAAAATAATGTTAAAGATGCCTTTACTCTTGGGTTTCATGTTATTAGGTCGATGGAAGTCCACTAGGTGTCATGTTTTATGACACATCTCTTCAGTCTGAACTTTGGCATCGAAGGTTTCCCCCCCTTCATTATAAAGTTCTACCCGATGTAAGACAGATGGTAACAGGGATGCCCGAAAGAAGGTGTATGTCTAGGATGTACCAAAGGAAAGCTAAAAAGGGACCATTCCCCTCAAGTCAAAGCAAGACCTCCGATATATTACAATTGGTTCACTCAGGCATATCTGAGGCTAGCATTCAGAGGGAGACTACTACGCCACATACTCTTGAGCAGAATGGTGTAGCGGAAAGGAAAAACCGTACGATTATGAACGTTGTTCAAAGACTTCCGAAGTTTCTATGGGCTGAAACTACAAACACCGTCGTATATGTACAAAATCGATGCCCTCATCAAGCATTGGGTTCCAAGACTCTTGAAGAAATGTCACCGGTAAGAAACCTGATGTTTCTCATTTTTTTGGAAGCCCTGTATATTTTCATGTGCCAAAAGAGAAAAGAAATAAATTGGGTGCATCTAGAAGGGAATTTTCGTGGGCTATGGTGAAAACACTAAAGGCTACAGAATCTATGTAGCGGATCAAAGGGAAGTCGTAATTAATCATGATGTCACCTTTGACGAAGATATGGCTCTCAGCAAGGTGAACAATCTTCCGACTTTGAGGAGCTCTCAAGAAGCCGACACCAGGGAACCGAAAGAAAAGGATGATGAATCAATGCCTGATGTAGAAGAACCCATGGATCCGATTGACCCTCCTCCACATGAGCCTTCCTCTTCTAGGAAGAGGCCTTCATGGCTTAGGGGCATACTTGATTATGCTGAAAGACAAGCTGCACCCCGAGGAACCTTCTATGAAAGTAAGAAACCCAACAGGTATCAGGGATACCTGACCAGTATGAGCACAATCATACAAAATGAGCCTTCATCATTCTCAGATGTTGTCAAGCATCAAGTATGGAAGGATGCTATGACCATTATGGAGAATGATGTCTAGGAAGTAGTTCCCAGACCCCAAGACAAAACAATTGTTACTTCAAAATGGCTTTACAAGATAACGCTGCAGCAGATGCAAGTACGGACTAGTATAATGCTCGTTTTGTTGCTCGTGGTTTCTCCCAGAAGGAAGGTATAGACTATGATGTGATATTTCACCTGTTGCCAAATATATGACCATCCACTTGATCATAGCCCTTGTGGCTTCACAAGGATGGAACCTACATCAGATGGATGTCAAGACTGTGTTCTTGCACGATTCGATCAAAGAAGAGGTCTACGTGGAGCAACCCAAAGGATTTGAGATTTAAGATTGAAAATCTCATGTATGTAGGTTGAAGAATGCTCTCTATGGGCTGAAGCAAGCACCCCGAGCATGGTATGAGAGAATAATAGCTACTTGATGAAGCTGAGATTCACTAGGAGTGAAGTCGATCCTAACCTTTACCTTAAGGTTGAAGATGACAAGCCTCTCATACTGGTGTTGTATGTGGATGACCTCTTTCTAACAGGTGCATACCCTCTCATTTACAAATGTAAGAGGGAGTTGGCTTCTGAATTTGAAATGAAGGACCTAGGACCAATGCACTATTTCCTAGGACTTGAAGTGTGGCAGAAGCTAAGGGAAATTTTCCTATCTCAAGGAAAATATGTGTTGAAGATTCTGAAAATATTTGGTATGATGGACTGCAAGCATGTGACTACCTCATGGATCTTAACTTTCAGAAGTTATATGGTAGTGATGTCGGACCAGAATTGGGAAATGCATATGAGTTTCAAAAACTCATTCACGTTGATGTTCTTGGTGAAACTCCGTCCAAACATATGTTTTGCAGTTAGCATTGTGAACTCATATTTGGTTGAGCCTCACTAAATTGGTGCCAAGAATCTTCTAATATGTCTTCAGGACATAATCTCTCATGGATTGGAGATACATTGCCGAGAATATGAAACTGCATGATTATTCGAACGCTGATTAAGCAGCTAGTGTGGAGGATCACTGGAGCACTTTTTAATGTTGCCTCTCTTTGGATTATGTTTTGATATAATGGATGAGCAAGAAGCAGAAGTCGGTTGCCATAAGCACCGTCGAGACCAAATATATATCTACGAGTATTATCTCATATGAAGCTACCTAGTTGGGGAAGCTCTTCAGCGAGCTATTTGAACACACACCACTGTAATTCTCTGTAACAACCAGAGGTGGGATTCAATTATTGAGGAATCTCGTATTCGTCGATTGCTCCAGCAGATAGACATCATCTGGGATATGGTAAGTCGATGAGCAAGGAGGCTCCATCGCATTAAAATGATGTACAGGTCGATACACTTTGTCAAAGCCCCGAGGAAAGATCTAATCTGTGATTTTCCCAAATGACTTGGAGTTGTCAAGAAACCCTTGTACAAGGGTCCTGCATGTTGCATACATTAAGCTCTAAAAGCTCTAAGGGCTTGCAATTCTTACTAGAGCAACATACGACCACAAGGTGACTCACCCTCCCCTGGTGGTGCGCACTAGAGCAAGATGATTCACTCTCTTGTGGGACAAGATGATTCGCTCATGTGGAACATGATGATTCGCTCTCCTGTGTAGCAGGATGATTAGTTCTCCTGTGAGGCCTGGATTGATGTGTTCTCCATGGCAATTGTAGCAAGATTGATGTGTTCTCCTGTGAGGCCTAGATTGATGTGTTCTCCATGGCGATTGTAGCAAGATTGATGTGTTCTCCTGTGAGGCCTGGATTGATTAGTTCTCCTGTCGAGGCATCCTACCCATGCAGTCTAGGACTCATGGAAAGTACCTCTCATCTGATCAATGAGCAAAGAAATGAAGTTAAGGACTATAGTAGTACCAATGGATGCATCGTTGTATCTACCGTACACCCTACGCTAGGATGACCTCCATTGATCTGGGATCAATGATACTGGTCTAAGACCAGTGGTAGGAGCTATACCATACTATGACACTGACTTCGGGTTGGTTGACACTAGTCTTGGACCAATGGTACATACTTTGAGACTGACTTCGTGTCAGTGCAATACTAGTCTAGGACCAGTGAGAGTGGTACATACTATGACGCTGACTTTGAGTCGGTTGAGACTGGTTTGGGACCAGTGGTCCACTCTCTAAGACTGCAACACTGGTCTAGGACCAGTGGTAGGAGTGATACTTACTATGAAGTTGACTTCGGATCGGCTGAGATTGGTCTGGGACCAGTGGTACACACTCTGAGACAGACCTTGAGTCAAAGGAGGATGACACTGGTCTAGGACCAGTGCAGTCGTACTCACTATGACGCTAACTTCGGGTTGGTTGACACTGGTTTGAGACCAGTGGTACATACTCTGAGACTGACTTTGAGTCAGTATGATACATCCTCGATCATTTCTTCTTCTTCATAATTCAGACAAAAGCATAGTAGAACAGAACAATGCAAGCAGAGAGCAGAACAAAGCACAAAAATACAAATCAATACAAAGCAGAACAAGACAAAGCAGAACAGGCAGAATAGAGCAGAGCAGGGCAAGGATCAAGCTATACAGGGCAGTGCATTTGATGGATGAATAGTACCGACCGATAGACAGATTGCAGATGAAGTTCTCCATAGTTGAGAAGGAGTGTTAAAATTGGCAACTAAGTTAAAACTTCATGTGGGTCATCTTATTCATCGTTGATAATATTTTTATTAGATTCCTCTCGTCGAGAGGTGTAGGATTGATATAAAGATCATCCGATTCTGATAAGTATTTATGGAAATATGAATTTATTTTGATTATGTAATTATTATCAAGCCGACCTACAACTCATGTAGGTTCAAAAACCCAATAGTCGCATCTATTCAAACACCAACGTTGTGTATAAATACAGGAGTTTTCCTCATTTGGACTCACTCATCTCATCATGTCTCTCTCTCTACTGCGCAGAAAAGTCTCTTCTCTACTGCGCAAAAAAGGGTCTCTCCCTCACACATGTGAAGCCGGAAGCTGCTGAAACTGAAGCTGCAACTACAGAAGTAAAGATTGACCTGCGTGAACTAGAAGATCTCCTCATATGAACTGCGCTGTAAGTTCCTCTGAATCTCCTATGAAAGCCGCAACTTTTGGAGGTGGAATCAAGTCAATCTGATGGACGGTTTGCAAGATATCGACTGCCCTAGTTTGAAGCCGGAAGCTACTGAAACTGAAGCTGCAACTGCAGAAATAAAGATTGACCTGCGTGGACTAGAAGAAGATCTCTTCATCTGAACTGCGTTGTAGATTCATCTAAACCTCCTCTGGAAACCGCAACTTTTGGTGGTGGAATCAAGTCGATCCGACAGTGAGTTTGTAAGATATCGTCTGCCCTAATTTGATGATGAAGTTGTTAATGCTAATGCTCCTAATCTAGGGTTTGCTACCACTGATATGAATCAAATTTATTATACTATTTATCTCTGCTGAATTATTGAAGATAAAAAAAGATTTGATCAAAGGGTTTCCCACACATTATGAGGTTTGTCTCTGGCTAGCTGCTACATCTTGTGTCTATTGTCTTGGTTTGTTTTCTGTCGATCGTTTAATGTTCTATCTACACTTTACTTTATGTACATGTGATTGCTAATCTGTGGAATATAATAAGAAAAATAAATAAACTATTATAAACATAGAACATACCATAACTTAACAAAGGAGGGAGATAATTAAGATAAAGTGGGTTGTATGCCAAAAATAAAACCACAAGAAACAATCACAATTAGGTAAGAACAAAAAACAATCTTTATAGACAAAGAACAGTATGCACAAAGAGAATGGGAAGGAGAGGAAGGATGAGGGAAACAATAGCACGAATGTGGGTCTATTACATAGGAACATAAATCTATCTATACAGAAAAACGCAAATGGCAAATGGCAAGGACAAAGAATATACAGAAAAACGCAGATGGAAAGTAGGGACAAAAAGAATATAAAATGAAAATCATAAGAGGGGTGGAGATTTAATATGAAAAGAAGTTAAAAGGCACTACCCCATTTTGTAAAGTGATTGTAGTCAATGTATTAAAGTTATTAAACAATTGTCTTGTATACTTGGGTGTTATGCTCTTTATTTAATCAAACCACTGACTTAATAGCTACACTGTTGATTTGGCAACAAATGTAGAAAATATTCTACAATGTTTACCAAACTACTATACACCATCATCATGCATCACATTATTATGTATAGATAAATAATATATTACAAATCAAAAAAAAAAAAAAAAAACCTCAATAGAAATATCATATAACAATACGACCAACATTAACATTTACTATATCCAAAATTAACTAACTTATTTACCATTCCAATTACTCTGCCACTGTTATGTATTGAGTACCTAAACCAAATTTAACAACATATAAATATTAAATATGAAGTATTGGAATATTACAATATTCCAATTACACTGCCCTCTTATGTACCAAATTTCATACATATACCCTGACCAGAATTTAACAAGATATAAAAAATAATTTAATTGATATTCAATTACGCTGCCCCTTGTACACATTTGAGTATGCAAGTAAACAACCTAGATTCAAAAAGGCATTATAAGCAACAAACGGTGGTAGGATAATCCAAATGTCTGTTGCTTAACAGATATTGATACAACCCATAAAATATATAGTATGTATTTTTGGCACAAAGTTAGCATATCAATGATTATACTTGACAGCTTTTCTGCACTTGAATATAACTATAAATATGCCATGTTTGACTGACTAGATATTAAAAATAAGCCCTGGAGAGTGACTGAAAAAAAATGTTCTAGCGGAGCACAGAGGTGAATATGATTGTAAAATCCACAGCAGCGACACTTACGGGATATGTTTATAGAAATGTAAGTTACAGGCTCATCTTGTGGAGACAATGAAGAGGAAGTCATCACACAGCCATGTCGTAAGATATCCTGATTTGTAATATCAAAGTATCTGTGCAATGTAGCATTACATGTCAAATATTCTAGGGACGGAACCTTCGTATAGGTCTGTAAGGTGTAGATTAAAAAAAAAAGTGTCAATTAAACAGAATAACTCGTAAACAAATTAGCAAGAGCTTCTGTTATGTACGAAAGCTTCTCCAATTTTACCCCATTTTTAAAAAAGAAATCAGAGTTTCTCAGGTGGCTAATTGTTCCAAATTTTCCAGGGTTTTCTGTATCCAGGTTTGTAGTTCTCTGATTTTTCCTGATTTTGTCCATTTCACAAGCTGATGACCCTGGCCAATTTTTTACAGATGCCAATTTCTGCAACACTGATCTATAGCACTTAAGCCATAACAATAAAAAAATATGCTTCAACTGCATTCAGATATTTATAGAGGAACTACCAAAGAAATTTTCATATATTAATTATTATCTATCTGGAAAAATATATATATAAAGACTAACTTTTAAGGCATATCTTAGAGGCATTAACTTTTAAGTTGCTGTTAATTACTGTTGCAGCGAACAATAAATAGAAGCCAGGAACACAAGGATATCCTGACACAGAAAATGATTCTGCCTCCCTCACATCAATAGAGCGGCAGGGTGGGGGGCCTTGAACATGCTTTGTCCAAAAAACATATAAATATTGACCGCATATCCTAGAGGTAACTTCGAAATTTTGTCAAGGTTTAATCTGCTGAGAAAATGACAGAACACCATTCCATCTCTGACCTCGGAACAATGCCAACAACCACTAATCAGGCCAGCCGTCAAACAATATTAATCAAAAACTCTTGCATACAACTCACATGTAATTAAAGAAATGCAGAATATAATAACAGCCCAGACAAAGAATTGGTTTCCTTTCTCAGCTCTGTTTCAAGGTTTCAGCAACCTATGAAGAAGGCTCATCTTTAGCTGCTTCTTCAAAGGTCTCCCCTTCAACAAGGTCAGGCACATCATCATCATCTTCCTCAACAGTGTGAGACTCTTGCCTTTGAAACTGTTGGGCAATCTTCTTCAAATTAATCAAATTATCAGGTCCTGCATTCATCCACAGTTGCACAGGCAATCAGCACGGCTGTGTTGCAGAACACTAAATCTATATCAAAGCACACTGGTCAATTGCACTAGATAGTAAGCTCCATTAAAAACGGTGATCCTTAACCAAAACGAATAGAAAAGTTCTTGCATACCAAGCTGATTGATGATTCCGGGAAGGAGATCTTGTAAATCTGATTTGAGACATACAAAGTAATAGTCGAGTTTAGATTTAACATTGTATAACATTAACGGTAATACCAAAAAAGTAAAGACTGGATAATCTAGATGTACCTAGTTTGTTCTAACGATTTTCTAACTAACATAATGAAGAGGCTAATCCTATCCTCCCCTCCACTTAAAAATATAGGCAGAGGAAAAAAGAAAATTTTAGGTAACTTACTTTTTGTCTGGGGAGATCCACTGACCACCCATGTATTGGCATTAATAGAGGCTTGAACTGGCCAAAACATAGAATACCAGCTGTTAATGAAAGACAGCCGTGCATTCTACATGATCATCACATAATTTATCAAGCAACAGTTCCAAGAGCATGCATGCAACCCAGTAAATACTAGCAGGTCCAGGATATAAAGTACATTTACCTTTTGGGTTTAAAAAATGAATGACCATCTCATCCTTGAAAATATTTACTTCTTCAATAGCAGGAATAGTATTCACTCCTAACCTCTTCAAGGTACTTTGGAGCCTTTTGTCATCTGTTGTTGTGGCTCTGTGAACTGCTTTCTTCTTTCTGCATATTTGAATGAAACAGAATTTACATAACTATTAAGCATTCTTGGCACAACCCTTGTCAAAAATACCTAGAACTGCCAACATTCAAAATGTTCAAACTCTAAAAGTCTTGAATTGCATGCACCATTACTATTAACAAGTTCAATCTTTAACCATTACAATATCTTGCATCAAAATAATCATGCATCTCAAAAGTAAACATCCAGGCGTTTGTTGTTTGTTTAAATTAAGCACCTGCGTACTGTACCCTTTCCACCAGTACGAACTGCACCAGCCATCTTCATAAGCTTATCCCGATCCATCTCTGATCATCATCAATTAGAGGTCAATATTGTCTGAACATACAAATTCAGGATCTTACAGAGTTAAATAGCAAGACAATAAATTTGCAAATTCCTCCTATTCCATAAACAGATTAAAAAATAGTCCAAGACATAGTATCATAGTACCATTTTACTAAATAACCCAAGACATATCATCCCATGGTACCATTGGCAATAGTACTTATAACACAGGATCTGTGTGATTTCCCCGTAGATATAAAGAGGACAATTAATAGCTGAACAACAGCCACAAGAATACAATGAAATTCTTGATTTTAAGGCACTTGAAACTCAATTGAAGGACCATTTTCAAATTGAGATATTTTTGGGTCCTACTGAAAAATCTCTTCAAGTGCTGAATTTCAAGTTACTGTGTTGACGGGGCTGAATGCACCGCTTAGTCTTAAGGTGATCTCTCTAGTATGAGGCCCCAACTAGGCTTCACACGGTTTGGGATGAGAGTCCCATCAGGTTTTTTGATCTGGCTGCCATCTTATGCTTTTACAAATGTTAAATTTTCGATGAATGATATATGAAAGGGAAACCTAAATTAAGTCCTTGATGGAATGCAAGTCAAATCAACTTCAATGAAAGTGCTTTAAATTAATCTGTACAAAGAATGCTACAGTATATTTATAATAAGCATATATCTCAAAGAAAGAGTGACAGCAATCTCTAATTAAGATACATGACAACTAAAAGTACACTAGCTATTAATTGTAAAACAGTTTACAATCAATAACCAGCATAAACATATGCAAAGATCAGCAAGAAATGCTTACAACTACCAAAATAGTTCATTAACTCACGAAAACCACTTAGGTTTGCTCTGATATAGGATCGGTGAGCGACTGAGCCATGAACTCCTGTGTGCCCTCATCGGTACTGCACCTCGGCTATAGGGGATGGGAGGCAACGAACAGAAGCAGATCCAATGGCGACGCAGCACCCACGCCCATCGCAGAGTGGGCCAGAGCACAACACCTCCAGCAATATGCAGCTGTACCGGGTTCCCTGAGTATCAAAAGCTGCGAGAGGATGAAAGGGAACATCAACAAAGACAGCGCTAGTTTTGCTGGCTAATATACTACTGGATCTGAGGCCTGGGACAACCTGTCCTCCTCGTACCTTTTCTACAAATCAGAGTCTGATATCGCTGTCCCTGTAAGGCATTTGCATGGCTCCTGGTTGATCCCTCTCATAATGGAAGGGTGTATTAACCTCAGATCTGCCATTGATCTAATAGATCTGGCACTCAACAGACAGAATAGGCCACACCAAGCCCAGATCTGAGGCCTGCTCACACAAAGTCTCCCTTCTGCCCTGGATCACAGCCCCAAAACGCAGTTCAGATCTGGGGGCATGTAACCGCCAAGATACCTCTCTGCCCTTAATCACAGGCCCAAAACGCAGTTCAGATCTGGGGGCATGTAGCCACCAAGATACCTCTCTGCCCTGAATCACAGGCCCAAAACGCAGGAGGAGGCCTGAAAGGCAAGCAGAACAGTGGTGATCTAGTGGTTTGGAACAGGACAACCTAGGCAATAGATCAAGGTCATTCTCAAACGGATTCATACCCTATAGAGACGGATCTCACACAGTTCTTTATCAAAACACCGGAAGGCAGGCATTATTGCTTGAGGCTTTGGAAGGGCTGTAGGATCCAGGATCTAAGATATAAAATACAGAACCTCCTTGGTATACCAGTACATGGGCAAAATCTGATCCACATGGGACACAGCTTACAGGATAACTACACCCTTCAGGATTACAATATAACTACAAACTCGACCATCATCATCAATCTCTGTCTGCGGGGTGGATGTTCTGGGACCAGCTCAAAGAACACAGGATCCTTCAAAGATGCAGTCAAAGGTAAAGGGAAAGTGCAGACCAAACCAACAACAACGCCTGAACTTCCCGGGCCCTACATTGTAGAACAAAAAACTGAGAATCCTGCTCTCACCATTGCAATGCCTGAGGTAAATGCTTTGTACTCAGATCTTTATTCCCACTCAGTTATCTGTAGATTTAATGGATTTTGGCCCAAATCTGATGTTCTGCACCACTGGATTCACACTACATGGACACCAAACTGCGAAATATACTTATGCCCCAAGGGTTTTTTTATAGTAAGATTTAATACAGAACAGGAAAAGGAATATATCCTCAACAAGGGACCATGGTTCTGGGGCAGCGCAGGGCTCTTCATGACCCCTTGGTTTCCAGATTTCGATGCCAACACAATGGTGGTATCAAAGATGCCAGTCTGGGTTAGGTTGCACAACCTTCCATTACACTTTTGGCACCACAAGGTATTAATTGCCATAGGGAACACCTTGGGAAAATTTCTAAAGACTGATGGAGACAGACTCACAAAGGGAATATTTACTTTTGCCAGAATTTGTGTTGAAGTAGATCTCAGCCAGGGACTACCAGAAAGTATAACACTGAATTTCAATAATACACAGTGGATACAACCCTTGGATTACGAAAATACAGCGTTCCAATGTCGTGGATGCCTACAAACAGGCCACCTCCTCAGTGCTTGTCCACAGGCAAGAAACACCCCCAAATGGAACAAGAAGCAACAGAGGAAGCCTAAAGGATGGCAACATACAGAGCCATTGGATGAAGAAGAAGACACAGCAGAGACTACAAAATATAAAGCAGAAATGGATGAACAAAAAGTCCAAAACAGCACACCAAAGAAAGAGGAAGCCCCCAGTAACCCTTTGCAGCAACAAGCTTCCCAGCCAATAGGAAAGGAAATATCTGGCAACAAGAGAACTCATGGATCAAAAGGATCTGAGTCGGACAAGGACTCTCCCATAACTATAACCAAAAATCAGCTATCCATTATAACTGCTACCCCTAACACTGGAGGATGGCAAAAGGTGGAGAAAAAGAAAGGGAGAAAATAATAGCATTTTTATTTTTATTTTTTATTATTTTTTTGGTTTCTGTGAAAACAGGAACAAATCATCTGCATATGCTCTTTAGCATCTACAAAATGTAATTTTGTCTTATGAATAAAATTACAACTTTTTCTATGGGAAAAAAAAGTTCATTAACTTGTCACAAATATGAAGCAATCATAGATTTAACGAACAGCAATAAAGAAAAGCTACAGCAGTCGATAACACATGATAAGAAAGTCCTTGACATGGCCCTTTGGGCTTCTAAATATTATAGTTGAACATTCAATGCCAAATAATAAAGTGTCTTCAAAACCCCAATAGTGGGAGTGCATAAAGCTCACAACAAATCCTCAAGGTGATTACAAGTTTTTCCCTTTCAAGAGCTCTCCAAAGTCCAAAATCTGAGATCCTTCCTCCTTACTAGAGGGTTATATTTATATAAAAGTGAGGTGACTCTTCATCTTCCATGACTTTTCACCTACCCTCATTTCTTATTTCTAATTCACATTATTCCCTAATTTTGTTTTACTTTTACATCATTACATCGAAATTTCACAATAACTTTTTGAATAAAAATTAAAATAAACATCTAACTTGAGCCTAACCCCAAAATTGATAAGGCTTGCACTTGGACTTGTAACTCTTGGGTCACATGAGTGTATGTACCAAGCTTTATAATCTGTTGCAATAGATAGAACTTTTCTCAAAATTAGGTCTTCACTTATGACTTTGTATTCACATGTATTTACTATTTGGTACTATTGTCTTCAAGTTAGTTTGGATCTGGTTAAATAACAAAGTGAGCATGCTATGCAGCTTAGTGGGCTCCGACAAATGTTGTGTCAATGCTTATTTAGTCGCCTTTATATCGTTTTCCGTGAATGCTAGCTGTCATGCAAGAATCCTTTGTATTTCACGTTCAATATCCTGCTCAGGTCCCACCTCTCCTTGGGCTCTGATGGAGACTAACCCATGAGCTTTTACTAGTCTCTCCATCATAATGTGATGTCATTGACAAGTATTCATAGTTCTTATCACATCCTTTTCGAGCTTTTCATGTGCTCAGATAGCAAATCTGATTGTAGCCTTATCTCTTTCCTTACTGAGCTCATCTTTTTTCGACAATACCTCTAGTGAATCAGGGTGTTCCATACCCTACGCATGCATTTGATGGATCGCCAACAAGGTGTCTTTGAGTTGCACACCTCTCCCATTAATTGCATTTTGAATTGAAATGAGTATAGCAGCCACCTTTTGGAGTTTCCCGAGTTCTTGGTACAATTGCTTCACAATGTCCTACAATGATTTATTTATCCCCAATGATGCAATCTGATAATCCTTATCATAAGAGCTTGAAGTCAATAATGCTTGGTTTTCTTTCTGCAGCCTTCTGATTTCTTGGTTGGCTTTCTTCAAACTCCTATCTTGCTCTTTTACCTTTTTCATCAAATGCTCAATATTCCTTTTTGTTGTTGAGGAAAAGGAAATCCTCACTGAGGCTATGGCAAAAAATTATCTAAAGTGTTGGATACTATATTTCTTTTTGACGTCACTGAGATGGACTTTGGCGGTTCTCGCACCAACCATTTCCTCCTCCCCTGGACAATCCGATTAGAGTCCCTGTCAAAGCAGAATTTTGCCAAATCCATAACCTATTTCTCGTCACTTAAAGTGGTTCCCATTTCACCAATTGGCAAATGACCTATTTCTCGTCACTTAAAGTGGTTCCCATTTCACCAATTGGCAAATGGCCTCTATTCAACGATGTGGAATCTAAGGTTGTCAAATCAATGTACATACTAGGCAAGCCATTATTGCCTGCATTTTGGGCTTCTTGTTCCCGTTGTTCTTTCAACCTTGCTTACTCTTGGGCTTGTTTTTCCAACCATTCTCTTTCAAGACATTCTTCTTCTTGCCTTTTATTTTCTTCTTCCTATTTTTGTTCCTCCTTTTGCAGTCTTTTTCTTTTTGCTTGTGCCCTTTTTTCTAACCCCTCCTTTTCTCTTCTCTTTCTCCTTCTTTAGCCTAAGATCTTCTTTTAATTTCTTCTCCTTTTCTTTCTTTGCAGGTTCCTTTTCCGATGCCCTTTTCTGTGTAGTTTTATTGTCTTCAACATTTTTTCCTTCGAAATACTCTCTTGTTGCAGAGGCAAGGTCATTAATTCTTTCCAAGGCTTCTATAGCTTTGTAACAGTTTTTAATTCTTTCTTCATCTTTAGTGATTTGCAAAGAGTAATCCCACTTGCACTTACATTTGGAACAATTTTTTGAGACTACACCCCTTGGTTCATACCTATGGAAGTCCATTTCTCCAAATTTCAAATGATCCAAGTCAGCAAATTTTGCTTGTGCTTCTTTACAATACTTTACACCATACATACCTACATAAAAGGGATATGTAGACCATGGTGCCTTAGTCTTAGCAGGCCACCGACACCTGTGGTCCCCTGATATGCAATTTCTTGTGAAATTATCTTGTCAGTTACAAACAATGGGAATTGGTGTGGTGGTTTCCACAAGCCAAATACTTTGATATATGTTGAATCTAGTGGGTTGAACTAGTTAGCAACTCCATGGATTGCTTCCTTAGCACAATCAGACATGCAGGGTGAATCGTGATCAAATAAGATATGGAAGACTGGTGAAATAAAGCCTTCAACTATCTTTATATATGATCTCATATATTGGCTCTCCCACAACTCCCTACAGTAAATATGCATGGGCTAAATGTCTCGACTTAGACTCCACCTCGACCCCATCATCTCAAACTCACATCTAGCACATATGCAATCAAGCAGGCAACTGTAAGAAGCCATGTAAAACCCGTGTTGCTCCCCTTCTATTGGAATGTGAGCATCTATCACATTGGCTTCGACAGATGCAACAATAATTTCAGCCCAATTAAAAATGACCCCATCATGAGTGCATGTGTACATGAGCGGGACCCAACTTTCCTCAAAGAATTCTATTGTTGCTTTGCATACAACCTACAACACATAGTTGCGAACATTTGATATGCTCTTCGAAGTGACTTTGTTTTATATCTCGTCTGGCTTGTGAACTTGTTGGGGTCTTGCTACCAACTTTTTAGGATGTCCTTGCTAATCAAATTAAACATGTTGTACCAAGCCACTGAGAATGCAATTTGATGTTTGGTAACTTGTAATACTCACTATATGGGGATACGTAAATGCAACAATTTCATTGCCATGACTATCTCTGATAGTCATATCCCTTGTATCAATACACTTGACTACCCATTCTATGGTCTCACCACATGGAAATACCACTAGATGTAAAGCCACTTTATGCAGCCATGACTTCTTGACATTTTCGTACACCCAAATGTCTTCCTCCTCATCCGAATATTCTTGCTTCGCGAACAAATGGTAGATTTTTTACCACTCCAGAGAAATTGACTTATCAATATAACACCTAGTATCAGCGTGTAGGTGGGCACTGATGTGATAGGACTTTCGTCAAATTCTTCCTCCATAAGGTCTTCTCTTGGGAGAAGCCATATCTTTAGACAATGATATGCTGAAATATTGCAAGCAGACCAAACTTGGAAGATCAAAGATATTCATTAGAATAAGTAACTTAGAAAGCTAAAGTAAATTGGGGCGCAGCACGAAGGAGCAATGCAGTCTAAACCCGAGAGATGCATGGTGGACTTGTGGTGCAAGGCAAAATATTAGGCTATCAAACAAGATTGCACCACGGCTAGGCAAAAGAGGTAATGCGCTCTTGTGGGGGTGGATCGTGACACAACTATGTGACGCATCGCATAACTTCATCACATGCTATGCAAAGGGATTGTGTCGTAGTGCAACCCTAAAACATTGATTGTTCAACAAATATGCAATGTAATGTGCAAAGAGGGGGCAATGTGTCGTAGTGCAACACTAAAACTTTGATTGTTCAACAAATCTGCAACGCAATGTGCAAAGAGGGGGCAACAATTCATATATCAAAGTGTGATGCACGCTACGCCAAGGAAGTAATGTAGTAATGTGATCTGTAATCATTGCGCAATGGGAAAGGGGAATAAGAAAACGACAAAGTGTTGGAGAAATAAGGGTTCGATAAGCAAAAGTCAAAAGGCGAAGGGTTGGATAAATGAACATTCGCGCCAAAATTTTAGGGTAACCCTTACAATCTGCTGACACAAACATATGCGAGAAGAGGATGCGCAAAAATTGACTTGAAACATGGTGTGGCAAGCACGAGTATTACAACTCCTGGCAACACAACACAAACTTGGGTGACAAAGATGTGTTACCAATCTTTGGCACAAGTATCCAAGGAAGACTTGCAACAATATGTCACAGTGAAAATGAAATAGAGCAAGGGAGGTATATATAACAATTTCATCATGGGAAGTGCATTAAATGTGCATTAATTGCATTCACACATTGCAAAGAGATTTGTGATGAAACTTAATGTCATAGATTGTTGTTGCATTGGTATGATGTTAATTTGCGATGCAATGACATTTCATGAATTTTCTTTATGACCTCCTTTGGTATTATAGTTCAAGGGTATGAAGATGGTCTTACGGTGTTGGTCAGATAGATGCCTTGGTGTTTTGGATGAGGGGACCCTAAATTTCCCTGTTGTTAAGAAAATTTAGGGTTAGTGTAGCTACTACAACACTATGTAAGATAAATTGTATGAAGAGCACACTATAATTACCCAAGGAATAAAAATTATCTTCGAGTGTTGAATTGCAAGTTACTACATAAGATAAATTGTATGAAGGGCACACTGTAATTACCAAAGTATATGATGATATATTTTGTAGCAAGGACAAAGAAACACATTTAGAAATTGACAAAAGAATAAAAACAAGTTAAATTTCTAAAGGAAGATTGATTTACATGGTTTTTACAACAATCTGTGTGACCAAATTTCAACAAATAAAAATCTATAATCACATCTTGTGTTGCTTTCAATTTCTTTGTATATTTAAGAATCAAAATAGAGAAGCCAATGGTGGTATAATACAAAACACCATATAATAATGGTTAGTTCTCATGAAGAGATCTCTCCAAGACATCTTTGAATGCACTAGTCGACACTAGATTTCACAACACAAAGGACAAAATGAAAGAGCTTAATTCCCTCACCCATAAGAAATATAATAGAGTTATTGTCACATCAAGTACACATCCCTACACTAGGACAAGAAGCCAATGTTTAGGGTAACGCCCTTGGATAATCTTAGGGATGATCAAATATCCCCAAAACAACCTAGGGACATTTTAGCTTATATTCCCCAAACAAGTGCCACTTTAGCATTAAAAACACCAAGGCAAAAACCTAAATTAAACAACTTGCTAACCAATTACCATTAACATACTAACCCTAAAACCAACCGCTATCAGTGGAATTCTAGTCCAATGCTAAAGTTGGTGGCATGTCAAGCCACCAAGGTTCAATTTCACACGAATAAGAAGTTGGCAACAAGAGAAAGTCTTGGGTGGTTTTCACTAAAAATAACCCTTTGTCATCACAGCTTAGCCAAACAAAAGTGCTCTCATCAATGATTCACCTTGAGGGTTATTTTTCCCACGCAAGCACTAACCCTTAGACCAACCACTATCAATGGAATTATGGTTCAACACTAAAGTTGGTGGCATGTCAAGCCACCCACCAAGGTTCAATTTCACACGAATAAGAAGTTGGAAATAGGAAAAAGTCCTTGGTGACTTTAATTGAAAAGAACACTTGTCATCACAACTTAGCCGAACAAAAGTGCTTGCACCAATGAATCACCTTGAGGGTTATTTTTCCCATGTAAGCAAGCTAGAAATAAGAGTTCGGCAATATATATATATCTATATATATATATATATATATATATATATATATATATATAAAGTCAGAAGGCTAAGTGTGGATAAACGAAAAGTTGCGCCAAAATTTTAGGGTGACATTTACAATCTACTAACACAAACAAATGGGAGAAGAGGATGCACAAAAACTGACCTAAAATGTGGCATCATGAAGCGCACGCATTACAACTCCAACCAGTGCGGCACAAACTTGAGCGAAAAGGATGCGTTACCTATCAACGCAACACAAGTATCCAAGGAAGACGTGCCACAATATATCACAATGAAAATGGAATAGAGGGAATATATATATATATATATATATATATATAGATAACAATTTCATCATGGGAAGTGCATTAAATGCGCATTAATTGCATTCACAAATCGCAAAGAGATTTGTGATGAGGCATAGTATATTTTGGTTGCATTGGTATGATGTTGATTTGCGATTGATGAAAGGTTACAAGCACCTTTCATTAAATTTAATGAATTTTCTAAGTTATGACCTCCTTATGTATTATAGTTCAAGGGTATGAAGATGGTCTTAGGGTCTTGGTCACATAGATGCCTTAGTGTTTTGGATGAGGGGACCCTAAATTTGCCTCATGTCAGGAAAATTTAGGGTTGTAGCCACTACAACACTATGTAAGATAACATATATAAAGAGCACATTGTAATTACCAAAGGAAAAAAAAATCTTAAAGTGTTGAATTGAAGTTACTACATAAGATAAATTGTATGAGGAGCGCACTATAATTACCATATATATGATGATATATCTTGTACCAAGAATAGAGAAACACATTTAGAAATTGACAAAAGAACAGAAACAATTTAAATTTCTAAAGGAAGATTGATTTACATGGTTTTTACAACAATCAATATGATCAAATTTCAACAAATAAAAATCCTTGTTGCACAGGTTCACAGACCCGAGGGGGGTTCTCAAACCCGTCTCGGGTTCTCGTCCCCAAGTACTTGGTTCTCTGAGTAAGCATCAGGTTCTTTGCAACTAAAATTTGGGTTCTTTTGTCTAATTGGGTGCGCTAAACAACAACAATCGGTGCGTGGAACCCCAAAATTGGGAACATTGGGGTCAAGTTTTTTTACTATTTTTGTTGTAATTATTTTCAAGCTCAGCCTTTTTATTTCCCTTTCTGCAGTTTCGACCTAGAGATGGCCACTGTAGATTCATTATTTAGGTTGAATATCATTACTATTGTAGCTATGTTAAGGTCATTATTATTGTAGTTGGAAAGCATGTTGACTGAAGATCTAAGTGATGTTGATGACATGGCTTGAAAAATTCATTGTTCACTATTTTGAAATTTCCTAGTTCATGTTTGGAGATGCCTTGAGGCAAATTTTGAATTTAGTATGACAATGGACATATATCATGATTCTTATTGATATGTAAACTCCAATTTGCACTTGATATCAAACTAGAAATTTTGAAAATTCAATATGAATGTTCAATAATGTGCATGTTTAAACCTTTAAAGTTTAAATCATAAATATTTTATTTTTCTTGTTTAAACTTGGAAAATATACAAATTCATATATATTATAGTTTATAAAATAATATATATATATATATATATATATATATATACCCCTAATGAACCCACACACCTTGTTTCAAAAAGTGACGTACCCATCCTCGTCCCCGTTCTTGAACCCACGTTTCCTAGCAACATAGTAAAAATCTATATCACTTCCCGTGTTCCTTTCAATTTCATTGTATATTTAAGAATCAAAATAGAAAAGCCAGTGATGGTATATTACAAAACACCATGCAATGATGGTTAGTTCTCATGAAGAGATCTCTCCAAGACATATTTCAATGCACTAGTTGGCACTAAATTTCACAACACAAAGGACAAAATGAAAGAGCTTAATTCCCTCACCCATAAGAAAGATAATAAATTTATTGTCACATCAAGGACACATCCCTACACTAGGACAAGTTGCCAATGTTTAGGGGAACACCCTTGGATGATCCAAGGGACAATCAAGTATCCCCAAATCAGCGTAGGGACATTTTACGATATATTCCCCAAACAAGTGCCACTTTAGCATTAAAAACACCATAGAAAAAACCTAAATTGAGCAACTTGCTAACCAAATACCATTAACATACTAACCTTAAAACCAACCCCTATCAATGGAATTTTGGTTCAAAACTGAAGTTGGTGGCATGTCAAGCCACCCACCAAGGTTCAATTTCACACGAATAAGAAGTTGGGAACAAGAGAAAGTTTTGGGTGACTTTAATTGAAAAGAACCCTTGCCATCACAGCTTAGCCAAACAAAAGTGCTTGTATCAACGATTCACCCTGAGGGTTACTATTCCCACACAAGCAAGCTACTTGTGGTGACCAACTTCTTCAAGATAGTTGTAATGCTTCTATTAAGTTTAGGGGAAGCAATTTCAATAGAAAAACTAACCTACTAACCTAAAACCCATCAATAACTCATGTCAAGCCACCCACCACAGTTCAATTTCACACGAGTAATCAATTGGGAACCCGAGAAAGTATTGGGTGACTTTAACTAGAAAGAACCCTTCTCATCACAACTTAACCAAACAAAAGTGCATGCATTAATGGCTCAACCTAAGGGTAATTTTTCACATGCAAGCAGGCCACTTCTAGTGCCCAACTTCTTCAAGATTGTTGTAATGCTTATATTAAGATTAGGGGAAGCACTTTCAATAAGATATATTAATTAAAAAGTAAAATGAGTAGAAAAGCAAATGAAATAAAACCTAACCTACTAACTTAACTCATCAGCAACTCACTAGAATTTTAGATCTTTCCCTATTTACATCAACTATGGATGATTTTCCCAACACAAAATTAGAACAAAAAAATCAAGGGCAACCAAGGGTGGTATTTTAAGTACTATAAACCACTAATTCTTTTAGGAGTGCTTCCAAAAGCTTGCCCCAAGAGACTAAACCACATAACATGGATGTCCTTCTACTTCAATGCCAATATTTCCTTCTATAATGCCAATTGCACTTGGGGAATGTGCCCAACCTTGTCCCTTTTGAACGTGTGATTTAGTGGGGCACATCAAAAGCATCAATAGGATCCTAGTAGATATCTCAACATTTTGTCAAACTCAACAGTGAAGCAAGTCGCCATTAGCAGAAAATAGTATTTTCAACTAATTTGGACCTCGAAGTGGGTAACATTAAAGATTCAAGTAGTATAAATATTCAAGTTGAAGCTTCGCAAGTATTCAACTAGAAGTGACACAGATTTGAGTAGATTTTGAGATAAACACATTTGCCAACTTCAATTCTAATTTAACCTTTATGGCAAAAATCCCTACTTCTATGAATAAAATAATGATCACTTCTATGAATGGATATGTACTCTTTATGTCTATCCTTTTAATGATTTCTACACGCAAAATTACCAACATCTTATGACCAAATCAAGCGAGGGCATACGAATGTACACTGGGGAAAAAAGGCCAAAATGAAAACACTTCACATCATTGCTGAAAATAATACAATTTCTTGTGCGAATATGAACTTCATGGAACCCCAAACTTTAGAGTCCTCTCAAATGAAGGAAAATTGTACCACCTCCTCAATCTACAAGGGCCTTCTAGCATAACGATGACAACTTCAAGACCTGCAAATTTGATTGAAATCTATAAGGTGCAACATAAGGAGATATTGTCAAACTCAGCCAAGATTCGTGAATCTGACCAAGTCTACTGAGTCATCAATACACCATGTATTTGCTTGAGACTAACTTGGCAGACTTCACACTCAACCCAAATTGGCAGGCCAGTCAGGACCAGTTAGGTGCCAAACTGAGCGATTTTTTACCAAACCAACTAGTTTGACACCTAATTGGTCCTAATCAGTCGATTCTAACCAAACTGGTCAGTGCGATCCGATCACAGTTGGGCAACTTTATGGAGCCACAAATGGTAGTTTAGGGTGGTTTTATCCAAACCATGGGTTATTTTCCCTCCAAATTTGCTCCCCTAAAATTATAAAAGCAAGCCCAAGCTCTCCTTTTCCTCACACATTTGATTTCTAGTGTTTGCAAGAGTTTGGGAGCTTGGAGGGCACTGCAACAGCCTTGAGTTTTGGAGCAACAACAGCGAGTTTGGAGGTTCTTTGTCATCTTGGAGGAGCTTTCTAGTGGAGTTGGCATCTTTGGGAGGAGGTTTCATCAACTAGTTTTCATTTCCAACCTTCCTAGTATGATTTTTCCCTTAAAAATTTCCATATTTCATTGTTGTCACTATTTTTTATTCATTTCCCCTTTCAAGTTTCAAGTTTCAAGTTTCAAGTTAAAAAGCATCAAGGAAGAAGGATAGTAGTTGATCATAGGTTTTGCATTTTCCCATTTTATTTGCAGATCTCGTTCCTTCAAAATCTCAAATTTCATCCATTATGGCCCCAAAAGCCATGGGTTCACTATGATGTTGTTGGCAAAATGTTGTGAAAATATTGCAAGCACCCAATGGGAGGAGGGGGTATTTATAGGTTGAAACAACACTTGGCTAGTATAAGAGGCCAAGTAACCCCTTGTGATGTTGATGATAAAGTGATAGGGCCTATTAGGAAAGAACACCTTGAACATTTTGGGAAGAATCAGGAGGCAAAGGCAAGGGAAAAGGCTATACAAAATGAAATTGCAAGGAAGAAGGAACTTGCAAAAGCTACGAAAAGGAGAGAAGCAAATGGGTATGATGATTTTGACCTTGAAGACTCCTCCACCAATCAACATGACCCCTCACATTATGTTCCTCCCTCTCTTGGATCTCACTCTCAACCTCAAGGCCAAGCCAAATGTAAAAAAAGTATTAAAAATAAGAGTTATTTCACACCTTCCTCCACCTCTACCTCTACTATTGTTAGTGCCATTGCCTCCCAACCAAGTCTAAGTCAACCTACCCTAGATGCTCATGGGAAAAAGCAATGCAGAGATGTTGCTTTTGAATTCATTGCCAAATGGTGGTATGATGCAGATATATCTTTAATGTTGCTCACTCACCTTACTATCAAGCTATGTGGGATGTTGTTATTGCTACAGGAAAGGGCTTCAAAGGCCCTACTATGCATGACTTGAGGGGAACTCTTTTGCAAAGAGAGATTGAATCCATTGGAGATTACTTGAATGAATTTAAAGAGCCATGGACCAAAACAGCTTGTTCCATCATGTCAGATGAATGTACTAATGGAAAAAACCGCACTATCATAAAATTCCTTGTCTCTTGCCCTTAAGGAACCATGTTTTTGACATCGGTTGATGTATCTAATAGGGTGAAAGATGCCAACCTAGTATTTGAGCTTTTGGATGAGATTGTTACAATAGTGGGGAAACAGAATGTTGTGCAAGTCATCACTAACAATGCCTCAAACTATGTCCTTGTTGGAAAGATGTTAAAGGCCAAATATAGGACCATATTTTGGACCCCATGTGTTGTACATTACATAGACCTCATGCTTGAGGACATAGGAAAAGTGGGGAGGGTGAAGAACATTGTAGAGCATGCCAAGAGTATCATAAAATAAATCTACAACCACTCATGGCTATTGAGCCTAATGAAGAAAAACATTGGGGGCAAAGAGCTTGATAGGCTCGCCATCACGAGATTTGCAACTCACTTCCTCACATTGCAATCTCTCACTTCCCAACAACAAAACTTGCAAAAAATGTTTTCCAGTGATTACTAGAATTCACCTTGGTGGGCTTGCAGAGCAAATGGAAAATACACCAAAAGGAAAGTTTTTTACAACACTTTTTAGAAAAAAAGCAGCAGAGGTTGTGAAAATTGGTGAGCCCCTTGTTAAGGTGTTATGGTTGGTGGATGGGGAAAAATTGGCCATGGGCTACATCTATGAGGCTATGGATCAGGCAAAGGAGCAGATACGGGCAACCTACAAGGACAAAGTAGGTAAATATGGGCCTATTTGGGAGATCACTAATAATAGATGGAACAATCAACTCCATCATCCTATACATGCAACTGGGTATTTCTTGAACCCAAAGTATCATTATAAGGTTAAGCTAGGAGAAGATTATACTGGGGAGGTCAAAGATGGGTTGTACAAGTGCTTGGAGCGCATGTTACTCGATGAGTAGCAGCAACTGGAAATACATCAACAACTCACTTCTTTCTCTACGGCCACAAGCACATTTGGCAAAACGTTGGCAAAGATTGCAAAAGATGTTGATCAACCAGGTAAGTTATTCCAATTTATTTGTTTTTTTTGTAAAGTTCAATTGTTGAAAATTAAAGTTGTAAACCTATAATTTGTATTTTGTAAATTGTTCAAACTTACCGTATAAATTATTGAATAATGAACTAACTCTAGTATATGTCTTTGTAGCACATTGGTGGGAGTCATTTGGAAGCCAATGCCCTCAACTGCAAAAGTTTGCAGTTAGAGTTCTCAACCAAACTTGCAGTGCTTCTAGGTATGTTTTTGAACGGATTCACACAAAGAAGAGAAATTGGTTGGAACAAAAACGATTGAATGATCTTGTCTTTGTGCAGTACAACCTTCGACTAAGGCACAACTAGTTGTTGAACAAAAGACCTTACACAAATCCCATTGTGTTGGATGATATTGATCCAACTTCGGAATGGGTGGAGGAGACCCATCCCACTAAGTTTGATGTTGATTTTAATATTGACATGGTGTTAAGGGGTGTCGATTCCAATGCAGATCAAGTAGAACCAAAAACTGGAGGAAGCAAACCACCAAGGGCGAGACCAAGCATGGCACATGGTATTGGTGAGGAGAGCATGTAATCATTCAACTTGGCCAACTAGTGCTTCTAGTTTTGCTAGGCCTAGTACTGTTATTGAGGTTGGAAAGGAGTGTGAGGAGTCCTCAAACTCTAACCCATATGATGTTTATGTACCTCCCGCTAATGAGCCCATGTCTAGTAGTGGTGATGAGTTTGATGAGTGATCATGTTGATCAATGATTTGTAATTTTGTACTTTGTAGTAAGCTAGTGGCCTAGTAGCTAGAGTTTTAGCATTGTTTTTGGACTCTAGAGGCCATTTAGAGCCTCATTAGTTATATATTTTGTTGATGATATCACTTATATGTATTGTACTTGGTGCCATTTTGATATATGCACCCTTACATGGTATATAAATGAGAAGAATTTCCATATTTTGTCTCTAATGTTTTGGAATCATGGTTTGTAATCTTAAAAATAAGTTTTTCATTAAAAAATAAATATTTTATGTACTTTTTTCAATTCCAGTTTGATCCAGTTCCAGTTTGAATCAAGGTTAGATAGGTGGCTGGTTCGATGCCTGGTTCCGGTTTCTAAAACTATGGGTGATACATAGGGACTTCCTTGGGCGAAGGACATGGAAGGGCCATGAAAGGATAGCTCAACATTACAGCCTCCACACACCCCCCCCTGGAAACAAGTATTCAAAGTTTTATGAATTAGACAAGGATTGTGGCATGAGGAAGAAAGAAGACCAAAGAAGTTACTTTCGTAATTATCTCTTGTTTTCGCATCCCGAGCAATGGTGATATCACAATGCTATAGGTGGTAATTTTTGCATGGGATTTAATTTCAATATCTCTCTATTTTTGGAACATAAGTCAACTAGGGATGGACAAGGGATTCAAGGCAATTGACACAACCAACACTAAGAGAGAAAGGGATAATTCAATAGGGTGTTGTCAGACACAAGCATACGAAATTTAACTTACAGAAATGGAGGATAAAAAGGGAAGAAGAAAAACATTGTGAGAAAAGCAAAAAGCTAGTAAAGGAAGACAAAAGAATGGAAATTGTGTTGCTCAGTAGGAAGGTTGACCAGCTAATTGCACAATACATTGACAAGCATCTTATCTACCCATCGCCAAAAACTACAAGAGATTAGAGCATAAATATACATACTTCAGCTTTGGGTGTAGAATTTTCATGCCATGCAGCAAGGAGGTGGGCAAGACTATGGAATTCTGATGTCTTCAGCCAACTCAGCACAATCTGCACCAATTGGACTTCCTAATCTTAATCGAGTAGCATAAACAATGAATTTGATTATAATAGATGGCTAGGAGCATAGTCTATATTTAAATTCTATTTAATGCCAGCAAAGTTTTGTAATTTTTTTGGCATTTCTTTAAACAATATCAGTGTAGGCATTACTAGAGCATAGTAATAGCGCAGAGGTAAAATCAATCTGGATAGAATAGCATAGCAAGATACCTTACAATCTACTGATATTAGTTGTGTCTAATCTACATGGGCAAAATCCAAAACAAAATAAGACAAGTAAAATGATTTTGGATCATGATAGGTCGAATGACTGTAGATACACCATTTCAGTCACATCTCCAATAGTGGAGACAAGTTATGCAAATTCAAATGCCCATGGTCTTGGGGAACATACAAGGCAATTTATAACATGATTAACAAAGCAATATCCATCATTTGTCACAAAGATCCATCTTTAAAATTCTTTAAAACCATTAAAAGTTGATAGAGAAGATAAGATAAGATACAATAATTTTACTGATGCCCAACAACTGACCACAATAGTAGGTCATTGGGGACTCCTAAGTACAATAGTGTCGATCACTACTTTAAAAGAAATAATAAAGAAAGAAAAAACAAGATGTCAAAAGTGAAATACAGTAAAACACTACTCTAAGTTAAGATAACCCAAGCACCAACTTTAAGCTAAGATAAACTGGACACCAATAGCAAAAAACAGATTTTTGAAAAATGGACCCACCAACTAAACTTCAAATGAAGCAAGCATGACAAAATCTGCTTGCATTCACTCCCACATCCGAGGACTAGTGGATGAAACTCTATATAGAATGTCATCTAGTAGATGTAGTAGAAGATGATCTAGATTGTGTATTGTACTACTGCCTATATGGGATTTCTCGTTGTTGAGCCCTGGATGATTTTATCTAACTGTTGGAATGGATTTTAAATTAGCAACAATGTTGAGGTCTTGGGGAAGGGGAATTATATCCCCACGCCTACATTTATCTAGAGTCGTGAGCCATACTTGTTTACTTGCCTCTTGGTACCCCAAGTAGAATGCAACACCACAAAGAAGGGACTAATCAATCGACTAGGGATTTGTCTATGGACTGGCCTAAGAATCCAAAACAAAAGTCTTGAGGGCCTCTTGCATGTATAGAGAGAGGTATTGATGGTTAGAAAACCCAACTTTGGAAGATCTATTACTCCCTAAACAAATAGTGGAACCACCCCTAGTCAACATTAGTACAATGTAGAGGAATCTAATTACATGGCTAAGGATAATGGGGCAAATCTTTGTTAATCTAACAACTTGCTATGTATTTAAGTTCTAATAAAAGGAAAAATCTCACCTTCAAGAGAGTACAACAAACTTGTCTTTGTGGATAGCAGTCTTTGCCTTCAAAGAGGGAAGGCTCCAAAGCATTTACATGGCCTTGCAACACAACGAGATGTAGACAACACGGATGCTTCACATATTGATGATTGAGGTACTTTATAAATCCACTAACAAGCTTAGCCAATGTGACATGAGCTGGCATTAGATTGGAAGGCAATAACAATGATGATGCAACAAAACCTAATGAAGTTCAACCTTTTTTGGATATTAGCATTGTACAGAAGTATTGTAATTTATAATTTTTATATTTATACATGCTTCATGTTAAATTTATAAACCATGGTATTCAGATCTCAACTTAAAAACAAACCCTGATTCTAGGAAATTAAAGCCTTAACCTTCGGCCAAAATTAATTATTACACTAACTTGTCAAAGTGCAATAGCTCAAGTGATAGCTAGCGACTTTAATCCCCCCTCCACCCATGTTCTATTCTCCAGAGACATGTTAACCTGTGTGTCAAAAATTTGAACAAGATGAAAATATTGACAAGTAATTTCTATAAGCCCAACAGGGCAGGAAAATTTAAATGTCTTGATTTGAGGTGAATAGTGGCAACCATTGTGATTCAATCTTGGGTCTTGCCGAGAACAGTCCTATGAAGCTACCAATTCACCAATTACCGTGAAAAAAATAACTTAAACACAAATTTACTATACATTCTACCGAAATTTACCAAAAGCTAAGACAGTAAACACACTCAAAAAGTATGAGTTTCGAATCTGCAACTCCATTTATTCATGTACAGGAAAAACAATCACTACCTCTCAATTAGTAAGAGCCACCCTCTACGTCCTTTACAGACTAGTAGAATGTCTAGTACATTGAAACTAGACACATGCACAATGGTGCATATTATACCAAATCAAACCCTACTTAACTAGTGTACCTCTTGCATGGATAGAAGAACCAATAAGAAGTGTGACTCAATTGGAGAATACGCTAGGCATGCAAACCTGATATCTCCTTGAGATTTTCACCTACTCCAACTACCTTCTTGCCACCACTACCTAGGAATCAGCACTCTCTTAAGTAACTGTGCATGCCAAAATAAAACTGAACTGCTAAAACGGCAAATAGCATCCAATTGGAACTGGAACTGGATCTGGAAATAGCATCTAACTGAAGATGAACAAAAACACTAGTTCTAAATCTGGAACTTGCTTTTCTCCGACTAGAAGAGCAACTGATGAAGGTAACCTGCTAAATGTAGACTACCTTCGTCCATATTTGTGCTTATTACAATAATAACAACAAGCTACTCATCTTTGACAAAGATTAAAACTGTATATAAGAAAAAATAGGTGCATACAACAATGTCTCAATGTAGATTTCTCAAATTCCAGTACTAGTTTTATAGCGGAGTAGAACTAAAACTCAATCTTGGATAGATTACCCTAGGGACTCATTGTTACAAGTATAACTACTCAAGTCCCTTAGAAGGGACTGCGTGCTGTCATTTGTATAACGTGGTTGTTGGGAATGTGATCCTTAGGGATTATGTAAATTTGGAATATTCACTTGTGTGGAAGATAAAAGGCCACAAGTGCCTGTGAAGAGTTATGAGAAGTCCAAGATACCTCTTGGAATATGAAACTAAGGGTCATAATCTGATGTAGTAATGTGTAAACCAAGGGTCATAATCTGATGTAGTAATTTGTAACATATGAATGATAATGTAACACACATTATCTATCTCTTATCTTTCATTTACGTTAGTTTAACAGTGGTATCAAAAATTGGTTTAGGTGTTGGGTTTTTCTGCCCATGTAACTCCTTTCTACCATCCCTATTTGTCAGGACTGTGACTCACATGTGCTCTGAAGAACACCAAAAGCCATAGTCATTTCATCTGTCTCCTATTTGGCTATAATGCCACACTCATTCTTTGAGCATTTCATGTCCTGTCCTAACATGGTTGTCCACTACCACTTTTAATGTCATTGTCACTTCTGACTCCCTCATCAAACCTTCAATCCAATGAAGCTCCCATTGCGACTGGAATTGAATTACCTCTATGTGGCTTGAGAATTACCTTGGCCCTCTCTGGTGTGGCTATTGGATACGAGCCCAAGTCTCCATAGGCAAAATGTGGAATTCTCACCACTAAACTCACTCACTGTCTTCCACACCTCCACTTGGGAGCTCTCTCATCCTAAAGACCTGTGCAACATTAGAATTGTCCCTCAACTCAAAGAATCCATGAAATCATTCAATGATATATTGATACCCATATTATTATTATTGGAATCAAATGCCCGCTACTTCAATGGGTGCTAGTATTGCACATCAAGGTGGTATCTGAGAATGCCTTGTTCATGCAATACGAGAATTAACAATTTTTGCTTGACAAAGCCAATGAAGATGGCACCACTTGCATCTAGAAGACCTCCAGTGGAAAAATACAGAAGAAACTATTGAGACATAGCACCAAGCATCTTTCCTCGTCTTCAACATGGCAATGTCCATCTTTGGAGACAATAATAGTTCCAAAACTATATTGTAAGGCATTATTGAAAGAGTTAATCTACACCAAATTTTATGCGAAGAGTACTGACATGGCCGGAACTCGTTGAGTTATCTCTTGAAGAAAACCATTTTTTAGTACCTAAAACAATAATAAACCCAAAAACAAGGAAGGGAATTGTAACTACGGCATTGGAAGTTGACCATTTGATTTCCTTGAAGATTCTAAAGGTTGTTGGCATTTGGATCTTCGACATACAAACTAAAAATCTTCCCTAAAGTTTCTCAAGGCCATTGGCAATTATTTTCGTCTTAGCGAGCATTTTTTGTTTAGTGTTTCACTTTCACCTTCAAATCTATGTTGTAATATCCTTATTGGTAAGCGATTTGTTGTTTCCCATTACAAGTACAACTCTTGGGAGCTACCCGATTAAGATTTTTCCAATTCATTCAAAGGGAATTCCACTATGAATGGAGTGAATTGCTCCCACTAAAAGAGAAGACAACTTCCAAGAAAAATTGACCAACTTTTAATCAAAAGGTTGCAGACTCTTGGTTGAATGTCCACCCTGGTCCACATTGTTCATTTTGTTATGTGTATTTGGAATTCCAATTGACCAACAAAGGCTCAGGTCCCTTCAATTTGCATGACAAGAATGAAATCAACAATGGAGAAAGCATGTTCTATTTATTTCCCATTTTCTAGATTTTAGTGGTTTTTGTAAAAGGACGAGCTCAATTAAATGCCCTGATTGAAACTTGATAGTGTGAAAGCAACACTGTCATGAATTGATATCTAATCCTAAAGCTCTTGGCCTCACTAAGAATAATTTAATAAAGATATTTGCAATAGTATTTCTAGAAGGATACAGGTTCCTTGCTATCCATTTATGGTGGAGTTGTGAGCAGCACTTGTGAGATTCACTTTATTTGCAAATTGAGAGGAATTCTTCATTGTTTTGTTTGTAGCACACTACTCATTCTGTAGTTATAGCTATCTAGCATTGGAGCTATCTGTCATTTTGTATGTTTACAGGTGCATTTCTGGTTGAAGTCGACACCCTCCATTCGTTGAGTTTGAACTGTTGAGAAAACGGCCAAAATTGCTGAGTTATTAGAGTTACTAAAATCTCTAATGTTTTCTACTATTGACAACATGGTCAAAATTGGTAAATCCGTTATCACTAGTGTTCAAATCTCTTTATAAGATGCATAGGACAAATCAAGTTTCTCCAACTCGGATCACAACTTCAACAAGATAATTTACAACAAAGGAAACAACATTTTGAACTAGTTCTTGTTCAGCACAATTCTTTGTTTGAGATTGATTCATCAACGGCCAATTGTTGATTTAGATTAGTGATGCTTCTTCAGCAGCAATTTCAAGTGAAAATGGAAAAGTTCCTCTTGCACTTCTGAACCTATCTTTTACATTCGCATTAGATTCTAAAATGCCCACATTGCCATTGAGTTGGCCATGTGAAAGATCAATTTTTTGTTCTTCACCCTTGTTGAGCATTATGGAAAGCACAATCATCATTCAAAAAGATGTTCCATTCACAAGTTATGTCACAGGGTTCGCCAAACCCAAACCTTGAGGTTTGGAATTCAACAAACCACAAATAAATCCATTAAGTTTGTTTAAATTTGTCGAGATTCGGTTTAATCACGTGCACCCCACAACATGCATTTTGATAGTAAAAATGCGGTCAAAACTAGTTAATATTGTTTGTTCGCAGTGCTAGTGAGTTTCATCAAGATCTCGTTATTAGACCTGTGATTCCTAGGAGAATTCCATGTGGAGTTTTATAAGAGGAAGTCTGTGAATTTCATTGTTTCGTGCACTAATGAAAAATATTGAAAACCCTCAATGAACAAGTTCGCACAAATCAATTTGAGTTATGGGCCAAGTTACATGCGAGTTACAATCTATGTTATAGGTTACGATTACAAATTCAAGTTACGGGTAAAATCACATGTGAGTTACGAATTTGTGTTACAGGTTACAGTTCTAAAATCTAACATATTGATTTATAATATATATTACAAATTAAAAAATTTCATATATAGAAGGTTTGTCCCTCTGCGTTTAACGAGGTTTCATTTTCATTGTGATCCCACAACCTAGCGTGTTGCAGTGCTAAGAAAGAGTGTTCTTATAAGTTTGAGTGAACATAGCCCCTCATCCTTGTGTTGAGCAAGTGGAGTGAAAGGTCGTATATGACTTATGAAGCCCCTCCAAAGTCCAAGTGGAATGTGTGTTTGAACGACACGAGGGTGTACCTCTTTCACCACATTTTAGGTAGCAAGTGGCACAACCTTTGGTTTATTCTATGGCTAACATGGCTTACATTGCTATGTATATATATATATATATATATATATATATATATTTGTAAAAACATTATAAATCTAATTTATATTTATAAAAAATTATCAATTTATTAATCTAATATATAATTTATATATAATTATGAATATTTTTATATATTTCGAGAATTTAAAATATGTATATGGACAAATTTAATGGCAAACTTTATCCAAACCTCATTGTCGAATTCGAATTTGAATCAAACTTTATTGTTGTCAAAATCGAACTCAAACCATGTGACATTGGTCACAAGGACCCCGCAAGAAAAAAGATTCACCTTGGATGGATCACTTCTTAACAATGGTCTTCAACCTCCAAGAAGATATATCGGTCATATCAATGAATTTGTCCTCAAGTATTGATAAATCTTACAGTGGAGAGAATTCCCCTTCTAGCCTTGTATCTGACAACGAGGGAATGGATAGTTAGTTACTAGTTCCATAACATGCAAGCCTAAGCCATGGCCAACAACTAGAGCCTAGAGCCAAAGTAAGACAAAGACAAACTTGTGTTCCATGAGCATAATTTGGTTTTTGGTATTCCTTAAACCACCACTCAATAGAAGCCTTGTTGTTTTGCTAAATTACAATTTGTAGTCATCTTTAAACCACCATCTCAATATTTTGTGGTTATCTTTTAACCATCATTAGGGAGTACTTCCATTTTGCAAAAGACATCAACTTCTAGACAAATTTGGAATTTTTCCAAGAACTACTTAAACCATCACCAATAGAAGACTTTGACTTCTGCTACTGTTTTGGTTTATGGTCTTCTTTAAACCACCACAAATAGAAGATTTGACACCTCCTCAAATTAAAGAGGGGAATGTTGGAAACATATTCCTCAAGGATTATGTAAATTTGGAATAGTCACTTGTGTGGAAAACAAAAAACCACAAGTGAATGTGAAGAGTCATGAGAAGTCCATCTTGGAATATGAAACCAAGGGTCATAATCTAATGTTTTATTGTGTATTTTATAAATGATAATGTAGCACATGCCTTATCTATCTCTTGACATCTATCTCTTGTCTTCCCTTTACATGACTATAACATTGGTGAACCTTGCAACTTGCATTAATTTTGTTAATACAAACTAAATGCAAACAAGAACAAAACATAAAATAAAAGGCAAATAGAATGGAAACAATAACTAATATAGAGCCAAAGGGGTCATGGTTTTTTAGGGAACATAGTGGCATATTAATCCAACAACCAAGGTTTAGTTCCCCGGAGACCCAACTAAGAAATTGGAGCCAGGTGCATGTCCTTGTCAGGGGAATATCGCACAGTTGGGGCAGCTTAGCGAAAGGCGAGTGCTAGTGATCAGTGGTTTGCCCTTCAATAGCTGTCTGTCCCATGGAAATCGCCTGTGGTGCTTGAAATATCCAACTCAATTGCAATGCCGGTTTGCATGTTAACCAATCCATAGTTCAAACTTCAGTGAAAAGGGAAAAGCTGCAACAGAGATCATCCAGCTCAATAGCATCAACACCTTGTCTCTATTACAAATGTAAATTAAAAAAAGAGGGCCCGCATAAGCAATCAACTATGTCAACGGTTTTGAGGCCATGTTCCCCATGCAGGGCTAAGCTTGGGTACCAGTCGGTACGGTCATTGGTTCTCATAGCTTGGTCCAAAACAATTTCAAACTAGTGGATTGAGAATCCTTTCATTATGATTAACTCCGATTCTTTAAGTATCTTGCATCAAAGTAAGACTTGATGAAATCAACAGGATTCTTGCTTTCTCCAAATTAAATTAACGCTTAATACCGTGTCTTGGGAGTTCTGCAGTGGTCCACACCACAGAACAGGCAATGATAACGTAACCCTTATACAGGCATGAGGGATTGATCCTACACTATATGTCCTATCGATGTTTTCTTCGCTTTGTCTGGTAGATCTGATAGACTGATGACAGTCCCCATGATATCACAGCGTTTCATTTCCCACCCAAAAAGAAGTTATTGGGGAGGAAAGAAAAGAAGAAGAACTGGTCCTGACATTGATATGTAACAAATAGCCTGCCACCAAACACATTTATTCTCCACTGGATTTGAGTTTTAAAAAAATTATAGCCATGATATCACAGCGTTTCATTTCCCACCCAAAAAGAAGTTATTGGGGAGGAAAGAAAAGAAGAAGAACTGGTCCTGACATTGATATGTAACAAATAGCCTGCCACCAAACACATTTATTCTCCACTGGATTTGAGTTTTAAAAAAATTATAGCCACTCTCAGTTGCGAATGTGATGAGGAAAAAACATATACAAACAAAGAAGAATCATACAAATGAGCCATTCACATATCTGCATCCAGTGAAAGTGACAAACAAGAAGATCTCAGTGAAACCCTGAGAACCTTGAGAAAAAAGGAAGCGGATCCAAAAAGAACTCTACTCACTTTGTGATGGGGATGGACGAATCCGATCTTCCTCTGCTGCGACACCCTTCAAACTGCGTGGGAGCTCAATAAAAACCCACTGCTTGGGTCGTTTTTCTTCCTTAAAACCCTACCTAAATCTTTACCGTCCGTTTCCATTCGAACCCTAACTTCGGAGCACTATATACAAGAACAAAAATACCTTAAATTTTGGAAAATTCGGAAACAGTCCGAAGACGTTAATGTATTCGCATATAAAATTTAAATTAAAAATAAAAATAAACCATTATTTCATTTTTTATTAGAATTGTTTTGTTATTAATAGTCTTAGTTCTTATCGGCCTGGAGTATGCCGTAAAACTGCTTCTGCTTGGCTAAGAGCTCGTCTTCCTCGGACGTAAGGAAACAGGTTAACGGCCCAAGACCCAGAGGCATCTGGCAGGAGTGAGAGCCTGCTCCCGATTACGGACCACCAGCAGGGTTATGCCAGGTGGCGTGGTTTTCCTATTTAACAGTGATGAGTCAAACCCAGCATTCGCGGATAGCAGCCAGAGATGGCTGTCCTCACTGTTGGTTTGACACCTGAGTTGATAGGTTTTACCACCTTCGGAAAAAAAAAAAAAAATAGTCTTAGTTCTTAAAACTGCTTCTGCTTGGCTAAGAGCTCGTCTTCCTCGGACGTAAGGAAACAGGTTAACGGCCCAAGACCTAGAGGCATCTGGTAGGAGTGAGAGCCTGCTCCCGATTACGGACCACCAGCAGGGTTATGTCAGGTGGCGTGGTTTTCCTATTTAACAGTGATGAGTCATCCCAGCATTCGCGGATAGCAGCCAGAGATGGCTGTCCTCACTGTTGGTTTGACACCTGAGTTGATAGGTTTTACCACCTTCGGAAAAAAAAAAAAATAGTCTTAGTTCTTCAACATTGGTTTTCCCACCTTTAAAACAAAAAGAAATGTAGCCTTAGCTCTTAATCACTTGTATTTGGGTAGAGTTTGTGTTTAAGAAGTGAGACCAGAGTGACTAATTTTAGGTGGTGTGGTTTAACAAATGTGTTAGGTTTTCTTACTATGTGGAAAAAACAAAAATAAATCTTTCAAAATTATAATAATAATTCAATTTAATGTTAAAATTTAGTTAAATATTAAATTAATGTACTAATGTAGATTCATCTTAACCATGGATCTACCAAACACCTAGAGGGATCAAACCTATTTTAGAGTGAAAGAGATTTGATCCCTCTAGGCTTAGTAGATCTTGAGTTAAGAAAATCAATCATATTGTTTTGTGAGGAAAGGGGAGACTACTAGTTTGATTCAAAGTTGAGTCTTCTATTATGTTTGAGTAAACTTCCTTGAGTGGGCTTAATGGTTAGGAGCATGTGTTTCCTCTAAAGAAGTCATTGGTTCAAAACCAAAGGGGGGTAGAGTATGTATGCAACTTAGCAGTCAAAGGATCCCTTGTCCCACAAACTAAACAACTTATAAATTGAAAAATGGTTAAAATGGTGGGTCCCTTGTCCCACAAATAAAACAACAATTAGTGGTTACCTTCATAAATGAAACAACTTGTAAATTGAAATGGTTACGATCTCTCTTCTGAAACCAACAAAAACTAGTTGATCTCTAACCAACAAAAACTAAACTAATATTATTGGGTAAAATTGGAAAATTGTAATTTTTTAAAAATACTATGCACCTGTTTAAATAGACCACGTTAGAGAATAATACCATGGGAAAAAACATGGGAAAACCATGGATTGTCAAAATTATTATTATTATTATTATTATGTAATTTGACCACATAAAAATGTTAAACATGATAGGACACGTTAGAGAATAATACCATGGGAAAAAACATGGGTAATAATACAGTGGGAAAACCATGGATTGTCAAAATTATTATTATTATTATTATGTAATTTGACCACATAAAAATGTTAAACATGATAGGACAAATTACAACATTTCTACCATATTGGGCTAAAGAGCACCTTTTAGGGCAATAAACTTTTAAACTTTAGAGTATTTTTAAATGTTTATCTAACTTTATAATATGTTTAAAATAATCATGTTTCAAATTCTTAGTAAAAGCCTAGATAATACCATGGGAAAAACCATGGGTTAAGAATGGGAAAACCATGGGTTGGCAAAATTATTAATTTTTTTTTTTAATTTTTATGTAATTTGACCAAATCAAAATGTTAAACAATAGAGGACCTAACTTTATAATATGTTTAAGATAATCATGTTTCAAATTCTTAATAAAAACCCACTTTAGATAATGCTATGGGAAAAACCATGGGTTCAGAATACCATGAGAAAATCATGGTATTATTAATTTCATTTTTATATTTATTTATTTATTTATTTGTATTTTACATTTACTTTTTATTGTTATCTAATTTGAGTGAGTGAAAATGTTTACATAACAAAGCACAACATCACATAACATAGCATAACCTTACAACATCTCTCCCATATTGGGCTCGAAGCGCAATGAGATATGTTTTACAGGATAAGGGAGGCTTTCAAGTAAGACCAAAATTAATGTATAAAATATTTTTATTTGTGGGAAAAGGGACCCCCTCCTCGCAATAATTTCACTAATTAGTTTACAAAGGTGTATAGAGGTTTAACTTTAGTAGTTGGAAACTATCAGTGTGGTCATCTCTCATATTCAAGTTAGATGGGTAGATGCCTCTAGATGGGATGTCTTGACTTTTGCTAAGTTATAAATTTCCAGTTATGCATTGGTTTGTGGATTCGTTGTCACAAGCCTAGAGGTTATAATGACAACCAAATTTGGACCTAGGCCTCGCCGAAATAACCCGATCAATTACAAATTCCTTTATATTCAAAAAACAAAACAAAAAACAAAACAAAAAAATTGCAAGTTGTAGATAACTTATCCCCTTTGAAATTGACCATGTAACCTCCAAAGACATAACACATGTACTAAGGTTTACAAACTTTATATCAGTGACTTAAAAGCTTTTTTCAATCATCATAACTTACTCACTTAATCGATAACCATAAATATTATCAAACTCACTTTCTCCTAAAAAAGGAAGAATAATAAAAATCTATTAATTTGTCTTTATGTGCATGTCTTGAAATATATATGATGTAGTGCACCCCCTCATAATCCCCTGCCCCAAATAAGGTGAGAAGGAGGTGGCCACTATGTTGACCTAATCTCCATGGTACAATTATGGAAATGGGGTCTAAAATTCTCGATATTACCCAACTTTCTCAAAACCTGAAATGGATGACATAGTTGTGTTAGTCTCAGCAAGATCTTTCCAACGATATAAATTTTAGCTATGTTCGACTTACTGATCATAACATGTGATCATTCAAAGATAGGCCAATTACAACCTTGCCACGTCATCACTAATTTCCACGTGGCAATCGTATAATGCCATGCGTGGTGCCTAATGCACCTACTCCACCACTGTGGACAAATCCACGTGGATAGGCACACTCCTCTAAAAAATTAGAGGTTGTCCTAATTCCACGAACCCACACATTTAAACTTATCAAAAGGGCCAGACCCCCAACCTAGTGGTTGACCCAACCTCCGCTTTACTCAAAGGCCTGACCCCGACCTCTCACTTATTCCATTGAGCCCTATTATCCAAATCCCGACTAGAGGGTTCACCCAATGGCTCGACCTACCCACCTTAGGTTGAAGACGAGTCCATTTGAGTTCGACCTTTCAACCGACCTCCCAACTTGGTGGTTCTTATAGGTGAATTCAAGCATGTTTACAAGCCTTTTACACTTAGAATTTTCCAAGCTCCTTACTCAGTTCACACAGATACCACGACATTCAGCTAACTCGCTAAAGGATGTGTAAGAGTGCTAATGACAAAACTTGGAAAAACCTCATATATGGGAGGACACATTCTGAGAATATGCATTCAAGTGCTTTTCTTCATAATCTCGAGGAACTTGAGCATCTCTCTCGCACAACATAAAAAACATATATCTTATACTCAGTCAACTCACATACGTAGAGCAATAAGCAACAAACAACCAGTAGATCAGGCTTGTCATTTTCATGAATGGAACGCAACAAGTGATGCTCACACAACACTTATATAGAGATATCCACAATACATGCCAACCACCAATTTCATCACATCTCATGAATACGCACAGAGATTCATTTATTCATCTGGGTTGAAAATCATTGATATTCACGCCCACATGGAACATACATGAATTCAACCATTACTTTAGGCATGCATGCAAGAAATCTAGTGACCATTAACACACAGGAAATTGCATTCGTTTATATCAATAGAACCATATAACCAACATCATAAACATGTACATATAATTTAACAGAAGAATCTCAAGTAAATACTTATCTTATGTAGCAAGATAAATTAGCAACCAAGGGAGGGACGTCAACTCTCCACCCCACCATAGACAAGTTGCAGCTAAGTCTTTCTTGCATCTATCATCCCCAAGACAAATTACAAAGCTTGAGGTAAAGTGCGTTTAGAGGAGTTTAAATCGATGTTGTCAGCTAATACAGGGTGTCTTGAGGTTGCCTCACCTCCACCCACCAGCTCTTAAGTATCGATAACTAAAGTGAATCACTTCACTCGCATACAAACATCATCCACTTAGGGGACTAGACCAATACCCTCAACTAAAATAGGGTGTCTCAAGGCTACATTGCCTTCACCCACTAGCTACTTAACAATTACATGCAAAGCAAGGAACACATGATTTTATGCAGAGGGACTTGTAGATTAACATCCCAGCTTCTCTACGGATTTGGACATAGAGAGCCTCAATGCAGATATGGAGAGAGAGAGAGAGATGTAGTTAATAAAATGGAGGGTTTATCAGCTATATTACCTTTGAAGGGTGCACATTCCAACAACTTAGTGGTATCTTCCACCTATGTTCTGAGCCCAAATACCATGGAACTACCATTAGGTGTTATCAACCCACTAGCGATGTGTGTCTCCACCTCTCAAAGGTTATCAACCAGCAAAGTCTTCAATGGATTTATCAGCCCTGTAAGGCACAGCCAATGTTCTGTGATTGTCAGTTAAGAAGCCTCATGGGTTTCTCAACTGGCTATCATCAGTCCTACTATTCTTGTTTGCCCTCTAAGCAATTCAACTTGACTATCCACGAGCCTCACGACCTCCCTCTTTTCATGTTCCCTTCTCTGCCTGTGCGTATGAGTCTTGGGTCATTTTTCTTTTCCACAAACCTTCTAGTATCTTCTTCTTCTTTCTTTCCCCCAACACATGAGAGAATGTCCCTCGTGTTGTAAACGAATGAAGGAGTTTATCCTTACGTGGTCTACATGGACCAATCCAACCTTGTATTTTCATGGGTCTGCGTTGGCCACGAGGAAGGCCTGCGCAACCCATACTTATTCATTAAATTTTTCCCTTTCTTGCTTGTAATCTTTCCCAAAAGACACATAGGCTTGTCCATTTTTCCAACTAAATTTAATAACACAATTACTCCCATTAAGATTGCTTAGTAAGCCCATGATTGATATTTAAAGCAACCAACTCCTTGAGTAATCTCCCTCCTCAAGCAATGGAATCAGTGTCCCTCTTTAGTGGGCATGTCCAACTACTCGGCCTACCCACCTTAGGTCGAGAACGAGTCCATCTGAGTTTGACTTTTCAACCGACCTCATGATTTGGCAGTTCTTACAAGTGAATCCAGTCTTGTTTACAAGCCTTTTACACTTAGAATTTCTGATCTCCTTGCTAAATTCCCCCACGTCGCGACATTCAACTAACTCGCTAAGGATCCCACGAGAGTTCTGAAGATGAAACTTGAAAAAACCACATATACAGGAGGATACATTATGAGAATATGAATTTGAGTGCTTTTCTTCGTAATTTCAGGGAACTTGAGCAACTCCCTTGCACAACATAAAAACACATATCTTATACTCAATTAGCTCACATATGAAGGGCAATTGTAACAACCCTGGTGAAAATTCCATGTAATAAAAGTTAATAAAGGAAAAATAATAACCATGGTCATAGGACATGTATTCCAAGTTGAATGTTGGGCAAAACATCCTAGTGGGTGTTCATTTCGGTTATTATGGCTAAATGAATTTGGCAAAGGAAATGGCAATGGCTTTAGAAAGGCAAAATGGCATTTTGGCACATTTATTTATGGAAATTATGAGAAAATGGAGATGAAAGGTCACAGGTTGCATGTGAGGAGGAAAGTGAAGGAAAATAATGGAAAATGAAGAAAATAGGGGCCTCATTAATAAAAAGGCTTATGAGGATCAATTCACATACTTTTGTTAGTTCAATTTTGAATCTCTCTCTCTATTCTTTCTCTCTCATACTCTTAGACACTTAGAGTTTTCTTGGAGCACTCTTGGAGAGTGTGGCATACTTAGAGTTTTGGAGTAATAAGGCAAAGGAAGAGCAGGAAAGTGCAAGAGGACATTGGGATTAGCAGCTACAGTGAGTTTTTTTTATAGGTACCGAGTTGCATGTATGTTTTCCTCACTAGTTTTGGCATGCATGTGGTTTATTGGTCACGATCTTTCATTGGCATGGGGGATTGCCTAGATTGACAGTGGATTTGCCTAGCCTTGCCATTTCTTGGATAGCCATGGTGTTGTGGGTTCATTTCTTTGTTTTTCTGGTTGGTTCTAATGTTTCCTTTAGCTCGGGTTAGGTCACTATTTCCTAGAGCCTTAGTTGGACAAATGCTTTGGAGCCCTGTAACAGTTGGGGTTGAGTTACTAGTCCTGGGGTCTTGGTTGGACAAACACTCTAGAGCCCTCGGTGGGTTGAGTTACTAGTCCTAGAGCCTTGGTTGGACAAATGCTCTGGAGCCCGGAGACAGTGGTGGGTTGAGTTACTAGTCCTGGAGCCTTGGTTGGAACAAACTCTCTGGAGCCCTAGAAGGCTTGGGTAGAGACCAATATGGTGATGGTTTGTGATGTTTGACCGTGAGGTGGAATCATTGTTTGATGGGTTGAGGTGGTTTGGCCTCTGGAAGCCCTGGATGGTTTTGATTGATGTGTTTTATGAGATTCCACATTCATGCTTGGAATATGGCACGGGGGTGGCTGGCTAAAGAGAGTTTTGGCTCAGCCATGTCTATGGTCAGGTGGTTCGTGGAAGTCCTGAACCTGGTTGGCATTTGCATCATTAAAATAAGGTTATTTATCCTTGTTATTTCATGAGTATTGTATTGATTTATATGTGGATTATATGGATGTTGTTTCCTTGGTATTTTTGTTGTTATTATACTAGTTATGAACATGTATTATGACAGTGGCTATCTATGGCTCTCATCATGTTTTTACTTGTAAATGAATGAACAAGGTATCTATGGCCTAATAGATGAAATTGCAGCTAATGTGTTGAGGCATCAATGCTTCTAAGCGATTCTCATATAAGTATGTGACCCATATGCTCAGTTTTGCTATTAAGACTTCTATCTTTCATATTTGTGACATGTTTGACGAAATGCATATATTGGCTAGTAGGGGTCCAGTTTAGACCTTGTCAATGTTTTTGTAAATGTATCATTGTTCCATTGTGATAAATCATTTATGAACCCGTCATTGAGTTCTAGGCAGTGACCAGGGCTTTGGGCATGAAAAATTGGCACAAATCCTGGAGTCACATGCACAAGTCAAAGGAAAAAAGCCCCAAGACACATGCATACCCATGCTGTGGGAGCGTCTGGAGCCTCCTGGACGCATGCTTGTCCATATCAAGGGAGCGCCTAGGGGTTTAATGGTCTAAAAACTCAGTGGGACCCAGGGGCTGGTTACGTAAGTGGTTGGGATGGCCCCTGGAGTTTTGTTGTTGATGTGGGAGGTCTGTATGGTGTGTTTACATCAATTCCATTTCCTTAACTGACACATAGGGCGTCGAATCATATCATAGTAACTTCTCATCACATGTTTACCCTGGTTGGCCGATTGCTTGGGTAGATGTGGGAGGAGGGTGTTACAAAGTCGTATCAGAGCATGGTTCACCCCTTGGACTGGATGGGATGTGTGTTGGTCATGCATCCATGTCGGTTGCATATGTGTTTCTTGTGTTACGAGACCATGTGCTTGTTGAATTTGTATGGTATGGGTTATGGTTGCAGTGAGGTCGCCATGGAAAGTTGATGGTGTTGTTGTGGAGTGTGTCGTCATGAGTGTATGGTTGATTATGCATTGCTTATGCACGTTAGTATTCACATGTGGTCAAGTGTACAATGATGTGGTGGTTGTTTTCATGCATGAAGTCATGGTATGTTTAGTTGATATGGTCATGCATTAATGACTGGACTCTAGTTATAATGATGCGTATATGCTTATATGTTTATGTGATATCTTTCTATGTGTTGTCATGATTATGTTATACATGTACTACATTAATTTGTTGATCCTGCAGACAAGGTATCCTCCCTGAATTATACTAAGGTGCATTGGTTTATTGTGATTTGGTTTAGCTGACATGATATACCTTGCATGAAGAATATCAAAGATGACTAACAAGATGGTAGACTATAGTTCCTGAGACTCTCCCTATGTATCAGATGAGCAATGTGGTGTTGGGAACTCTTTTGATTCGGCAGACACACTGAGAAACTTAAAGGGAAAAATAAGGAGTTGTAAGGAAGACAATGACAGAATCATACAGGCACAAGAGAAACAAGCAGAGGTAAATGCATTGATACTTTAGAGTTTGTCAAAATTGTAGCAACAGGGACCCCTTCGGATCAACCATGAGCAGGAGGACATAACTAATGGGGCATGTGGCAATAGGTCTCCTAGTGGGTACAGGTCAGATAGATATGATAGGTCCTTGGATACTCCAGATAGGAGAGGTGATGGACACATGTACTATTATAGTTAAGGTTGTGACAAGCACTATGATCGTCATTGTTATCATCCTTATAGGAGGAGTGATAGGGGATATTTTCCAGACGAGTTTAAGAAAGAAAAGCCACCTACATTTGATGGAGAGATGAAGAAATCATAGGATGCATAGGCATGGTTGCTTAGTATGAGGAATTTCTTCAGGTTGCATGATTACTCAGAGAACATGAAAGGCATAATAGCTACATTCAATCTCAAAGGTAAAGCAGATATTTGGTGGGAATATGTGAAGAATGTCAAAGGTATTCATGAGGAGGACTTGACTTGGAATGAGTTCAAGAGATTATTCAAGAAGAAGTACCTATCGGAGAGATACTTTGATGACAGGGCAAAATAATTCTATGAGCTAAAGATGGGATTGATGACAGACAAGGAGTACACTAGTAGCTTCTTAGAGCTACTGAGGTATGTGCCTTACCTCAAGGAGGAGAAGGTCAAGATTCAAAGATTCACTAGTGGATTACTGATTACATTCAAAGACAATATTGAGTTCAATGAGCCTAGATCATTAGAGGAGGCCATCTGAAAGCTAAAGCATTGTTATGAGAAATCGAAGCGTAGATTTGAGACTAAGTCAGACTGGAAAGGTAATGCAAAGAACAAAGGAAAATGGGACAAGAAGTGAGAAAGACCTCAGGGTACAAGTAATAAAGAGAATGCAACGTCGTCTAAGAAGTTCAATGGATCTCACAGAGGACAGGGACTTCGATCTGAGGTGCAAAATAAGGAGCCCGTGCGGTGTTGGAATTGTGGAAGAAAGCATCATAGGAGAGATTGTCCATAACATCATGGTGGTAGACCGCAAATATACAATGCTCAGGAGGCACAAACAGTGGGAGATGTTGAGTAGATTATTCCTAGGATCTATGCAGCACTGGATAACAAACATGCAAACAATCAGGTATCTATCATTGAGATGGATGGTAAGCTTTGTGATCAAGTTGTTTCTATTTTGATTGACCCTGGATCTAATTATAGTTATATTAATCCTGACTTGGTGGATAAGTGTGAATAAAGAAGTACATGCTGAGTCTTGGTTAGTGTAGTTGGCTACAGGTACAAAGAAGCGAGTTCATCATTGGGTAAGATCTTGTGCATTTGATTTGAATGGTATGCCTACCTCAGCACATTTGAATGTATTATCATTGGGATCATACAATCATTGGTTGGGCGGGTCCGACAGTTTTTTATCACAGTGATTCAAATTATAAAAAAGCACCCAAGCAGGGGTTGGCAGTACAACGAGAAGAATACAGCCCTTGGGGGTGGGCGAGATTGATGAATATGATTCTTTAGATCCTTTACCCTTGTAGAAACCTTTTCCCTTTTACTTTACGACTTGAGCTCCACCTCGAGTTCATCATGGCATGGAAGGGGGAGGCCCCCTCTTCCCAGATAGAGGTTTGCGAGTTTTTTTCTTTTTACGAGCTAGAAGGGTATGTTATTTATGTTGTACCACCCCTTAGAGCAAATGGACGGGGAGCCACTTTTTAGTATCTAAACATTCTAGTATTTTTGGAAATGACAAGATGAATCTCACTCAACGCTAGTACTTCTTGAGACATACAGGGAGGTTGGGTGGTGATGTACTCTAGGAATGAATTGCTGTGATTCAATTGCGGGCAATGTAGGGTTAGATGTGAGGTGCACGTGTTTGAACCTATCATCCAACACGCATGGCCAGGAAAGTTCGAGAATATTTAGCTTACTCGCGTTCTCTTTACCACGACACATAAATGACGTTAGTGAATCAAGTGGCACTCTCGATAGCCTGTGAGATGGTGGTTGTCTACGTGAACTGTTCTCTATACCACGACATAGAAATGAGGTTGTTGTGACCGTGTTTTACCAGTTTGATGGTGATCCCGAGTGTTGTGGTGGCACCAATGGTAATGTCGAGTGGTGGCTAGTTGAATTGTGTTGGTTTGATATTGGCCTTAGTTAGTTGGATGGAAATTACTGGTAATTGACCTTGGAAAGGGCAGTGGCCATGGTGTTCAACAACTAAGCAAGATACTTCCCCCTTGACCTTTTGGATCATACTGCCCGGGATGGAGGAACAATGCTTACACATGTTGATGAATAACAAACCTAGTGGGGACCCAATCCCACAAGCTGGCTGGTATGACCATCCATATGCTTCAACCCTTTCCCCCTTGATGGAGCAACGCTACACACTAGCTTACTAGAGATGCACTGGAATAGTTTCCCTAGCGATTACTACACCAACAGGAAGGATAGAAGTTTCGAACCTTGAGGTTGCTTTTATTGATACTTCCCCGTGAGATAGGCTAGTTGGAGCGTTAACACTTGTTCGGATTACCACTAATACATAACACCCCCATGAAGGGTGGTTGTTTGCATTGGACTTGGACAGGGCAAGGCCTTGGAAAAAGGAAGTTGAAGTGGCCTTGGAAAGGGAAGTAGAAATGGTGTTATACGACATAGGCAGATCCTTACCCTTGACCCTTAGTTGGATCAGCTTGCCCCCTGGATGGAGGAACGCCTACGCAGGCTGATGAACTTTGATGTTGTTGCTCATTCATGTAAGAATGGACCAGTGCTAGCTAGCCAAAGCGTTTGGCATGCAGGGAACTAGGGAAAAATCAACAAACAAACTTCAAGAGCTCACGAAACGGACAACAAAAAGTAGCAACGAGAGCATGGCCAGGACCAGAATCCAGCATTGCATGACCTCCGAAAGCCAAGCACCTAGCTCATTGATAAGACCCTTTCATTACATTACATCCTGTTAGCCTCCTACTGCAGCAAGTATTCATTTTTCATGATTGACATTTTTACATGCCAAATATGTCATACTCTGCAAGCTGCAGTGTTCCATATTTCCACAAGAAGCAATGAAAGTGTGCTGGTCCAAATGCCACTGCTGTATTCCATTTTTGATGAGTTTTTTCATTTAAGGGAGGTCCAAACAGCTAAATCTTGGTCTCCCTAGGTTTCAATTTCCTGTTGTAGAATATAGAGAATGCATCTGTCCAAACAGTTCAACCTTGGCAGATTTGTAGATAGGTAGAGAATCAAAGGGACCCAACTGTTTAATCTAGGCCCTGGCAGAAATAAGTGCAAATTTAGATAGGAAACATTCAAAAGAAAAATTGTAATTCTGGGTCTGCAAGTCTAAGTGCACCCTAATCAGAAAAGAAGAAAAAATGCTAGGACAATAGGCTGGGTAGGTAGATGTTTGGTGGCAGAATGATGACTGATGATAAATTTTGTGTCTCGCAATGTCTTATCTTTTCAGATCACAGTTATCAGGCAGTTTTATTTCAAAGGAGGTACTCAAGCTGGAATTCACTAACCTCCCCTTCTTCTCATTTCCCCCAAGTCACTTACTAACATCCCCCAAGAGGTCAAGATCTGCTTGAGCCTCTCAGTTTCATCATTTCCATGACATTCGCCTTGGTGAGGATCTGCTTCACCCAAGGATTGCTCACTCATCTTCTGTGAGCCTTCTTTTCCCAACAAAGCCTAAGGTCTCATACCTTAGCGCCCTCTGTTCATCTCCATATTAACTACTAACTTTATTATATAACTCCCTATCAGTTTTTCCCTTCCCCTATTAAAATCATGTATATAAAACTCCCTTATGTAAATACTCCCTCCCGGGCATTATAGCCATAATTCTACTGAGTCCGGGAAATTACAGTCCATTTGGGGCTGTCTTTAGCCCATCCGAGTCATTAAGGAGCTAGTTTGACATCTGGTCAGCTAGTAACCTCTCCCCTAGCCCAAAAACCCCTCAAAAACCTTAAAAAAAACCCATTTTTGCACCTGTTTCCTACGTTCTGTACATAAAATATTAACCCCGCCACATATAACCCTCATAACCTGCATAAATCATTGTTTAAACCCACCCGCGCGCTATATTTAAAAAGGAATATTCCCGCGAATATCCCCGCCCACTAACTCACCGCCGCCTCGAGTCTACCGCCAACCGTTGGATCCCTCACCCCGCAGATCAACGGCTGGCGGGCCGTCCCATCTTCAAAACGCCCGAGCTTTAGCGTCCGGGAGATGGGCGGTATTGCCGCCGTACCTCCCGCCACGCGTCAAGCGTTGGGCTGTGGCGGTGCCCTCTCCCCCGAAACCACCTTTGTCCATAAGCGGTGCGCCCAAAACCGGAAACCACCCCTGCCTGCGTCACCCGCCTGCCCAGTGACGTCACCCCTACACAATCACCGCTTACGTCACCCCCCTGCCCAGTCACTATGTTGAGTGCCTACGTGGCCTCCTGCCACGTATCCCTGCCACCGTACCTGCCACATCACCATCCGTACATGATGACGTCATGCTGACGTCATCCCGCCACGTCGTCCTACTGACGTCATGCTGACATCACCCGCCGTACAAATGTCACATCATGCTGACGTCATCAGCACTTTTTGACGCGAAGGGCAAAAAATCGCACTTCGGAGCCCCGTAATCCAATTCTGAGGCAGTTTTTGATGAGCGATTTGCACCTAAATGGGGAATCTTTAGAGAATCTTTTCATTCTGCGGCCCCCAGCAAGCCCGAAAGGCGCCGAATGACCCATTTTTCTTCGCGAAGCTTGCCAGAAGGAGCAAAAACAGTTTTGAAAGAAACAGAGGCTGAACAGCGGTCATTTATTTGTGAACAAGACCCACGGCACCTCAGAACAGCATCAATTTATCGCCAAATGGTATTAGAGGAAGAAGGAGAGCCAAAGAGTATCACCCAAAGATTTTTTTTAGGGGCTCGAAGCACTTAAACATTGATGAGCCCCCCAGAAAGTCAAATCAACAGGAGTAAGCCCATCCTAGCTCTCAAATCACAATCAGAGGCATTTAAAACTGCCGAACATCAAGGGTGCAAAGACCAATGCACAGTTATGACAGATAAAAAGCATAGAGCCACCAGGACAGATATTAACTCATTTTGATACAGCTACCCCCAGCAAAGCTCAAAGATATTTTCTGGCATTTATTTCTGGATAGGATTAGGTTAAAGTAATCAATTTTCTGTCAGACCTGTTAGGTCGACTGTAATAGATAATTTTTTATAAATCTTCCCTATATATACCACCCTCTGTTTTGTTTAAAGGGTCGGTTGGTTGATAGTTTTTTCGGTGAAGACTCGCACTGTATACCTGATATGTTTTCTGTAATCAAAGACTGCTGAAAAGCTTGGAGGAAAGACTGTCTGCTTTGTGTTTAATGGTTTGAAGAAGTGAATCTGGAATTCATGTGCTGCAACATGACTCAATAAGTTTTCCTATCTCTGTTTTTTCCATTGATATACCGTCTAAATAGCAGAAAGAAAGAATATCTAGAATTGGTTTAATTGCCCTCTATGCTCATTTTCTGCTGTTTCTTTATGTTTTCCTCTGGATCAGTCATGAATATGAATTCCCTTCGGCTCATATTTCCCCTAATCCATTCATCTTTGACAGTTGTCTAGGAATTCTTAACTGCTCCTAGATAGAGCTCATTCACCTTCCCCCTTTAAGCATAGTGAGAGATTCTGTGTTGCCTCTCATTCCTTATCCCTCATTCCATCCTTTTAAGCTTTAAGTGTTGTTTCATGAGCAGCTACCTTGCTCCTTATTTCTCTTGTGACCAAGAAAACGCACCAGTAGTCCGATTCCTTGACTCCACGCCCAATGGTTTGAAACTTACCAGACTATGTTTTGCCTCTCTACCTGAAAACATCATCCTTCCCACCAAAAAACAAAACAAAACCCTTGGACTCGATAACTAGCCTGAAATCATTTTAAACAAAGCTAAATCATAAAGAGAGAGCCCTCTCTGATTGCAGGTTGGCTAGAACCTGCAGTCCAAAGTTGGTCTGTGGTTACCTCAGTCGTATCCTTTTCCGGAGCTTAAGGACAACCTGAGTGATAACATAATGGCGACTCCACTGGGGATTCTTCCTCAGATAGTTTCGTAAAGAAAGTTGGAAAGCTCCACTGGGAAGACCCAAACCTTCACAACCATTTTTCAAGTCTAGTTCTGATCTTTGATGGTGGACAGAGATCAGGCACTCAAAGTTAATATATCCACCTGGCGACTCCACATCATCCTCATAATAAAGACTCCACTGGAGAAATGAACCCAAAAGAAATTTATGAGCAGATCAGGCTTTTGACCTGGATTATGATCCAAGAGGTCATGTTCTTTCTCCTCCATAAAATTTTGTTGTACATATTGTTTGAACTTGACTTTCATGTTTTTCCTTTTGAAAATGCTGAAGAAAACCCTCCTTGCACATTAGAACAACAACCTCTAAATGCTGCTGATGCTCACCTTATAGTCAAGGGGGACACTACTGTCAAATCAAATCATCCTATTGTTGTGCACACCGAACCCAATCAATTAGCCCCTGTACACAATCCCCTGCCTCGTAAGGTCCCTGATAGATATAAGCCACTCATTTTGCCTCCCGTGCTTAAACCTTTGCCCAAAAATCATCCCATGTATCTCCCAAGATTTGATGGAGAGAATGGAGTTACTGCCCAAAAGCATATCCAAGCTTTTGAAGATTATTTGAACATTTTTGAAGTGGAGGATGAGGATGTTAGTGTTAGGCTGTTTGCCCTTTCTTTACAAAGCGAAGTTAGGACTTGGTTTAAAGCATTGCCTGAGGCAAGCATCTCAAATCTTCAGCAGTTATTCAAACTCTTCCTTGATAGATGGATGATCAAAGTCAATTTCCTCATGCTCATAGAAGAATATAATCAGTTAAAAAGGATCCCAAATGAATCTGTTCAACAATTTTCTGACCGATTCAATCAAGTTTATCATTCTATACCACTGAATATAAGACCTCCCCCTGATTTGGCCCTATTACATTATCCAACAGCATTTGATCCAGAAATAGAATTCCATCTGAGAGAAAGGAGCCCCTCTACTATGCAACAGATGCAGAACATGGCAGTAGATGTAGAGGTTAATCTGAAAGTTAGGGATGAGAAGTTGAAAGTAGAGAAAGGGGATGAACTTGATATCTTTGTAAAGAAAGCAGAGGAATTAAAGCAGATGTGCACAAAAGAAGTTGAACGTTTAGAGCACCAGAACATATCTGTTTTGCAAAAGGAAAGTAATGATATTCATGAACAAACCTGTCACAAAACAGATGACATATTCATACCGCCATACATGATGGAGCAGTCTGTTGATATAATGTATGAATATAATAGCTTCTCCTCTTTCAACTGTCTGCCCAAATATGATCAGTATGAGGATGACTGCGAGCCTAACGACCAAATCAGCCTTACAGAGGAGTCAGACATTATTTTGGCAGAAAGCACAGTTCAGGTTCATTTGCCTGAACACAATGATCAGAATGCCCATCTACTACCTACATGATTTGAATAGTACAGGTTCACACCCTAGGACTTATATTAGTACAACTTCCACTAGGATACCCACTCACAGATTATTCCTACTATAAGGGCTTGGTCACATACTGGGGACCATCGAAGTGGCACTACATTAGGGATGCATTTAAAAATCTCAGCCATAACAGCCACTTTCACCTTAAACTCTACTGCAAGTATACCTAACAATTCTTTTACTATGAAAAGGAATCATGCTTTGAATCCTACTATAGGGGGTGATCGAATACTATAGATTCCTTTGGGTAGATTGATGCTACTTGAATGAAGGCTCTAATGGCTCTAAACACTAGATTGGGCGTAGGAAAGGTTCTCACTATAAGGTAAGATTTTTCTACTCATAGGATAGGGAAATCGTACTCAGTTTCAAGATGTTGATTTCTTCATTGACTCAAACAAATTACATTGAAAGTACATTTGGTTGGCATTAAATGGATTCTTATATTGGATATTGATTGGATATTGGCTGATGATAACTTATTGCAGATTGATATGAGGATTCAATGTTATTTTACTACAATTGAGCGTCAACTCATAGCATAATAACTTGATATAACAGTAGGTACTAGCACCTTGAGGAGAGAGGATTTGGTAGGTACAAGGATCACTTCTACACACGCAGGGAAAGGACCATACTACCAACATATAATTTCTCACTGCAAAAATAACTATTACGATCAAGCTAGCTATTAGTATTTGAGTTTTGACTACTGAAACGAGGACCACCTACTTTAATTTCACTACAACATATCTACTTACCTATAAGAAAGATACTAGTAAGTCTTCCACCAGGCCTAACTAACAAACTATTTCAACTGTCGGGGCTCGGTTACACACAAGGCAATGCGGATAAGCGATTATACTTTATGGGGGAGAAGTATAATCGTTAGTGCTACTACTATGTTATAGGTTAAGGTTGCTACCTTGGGGAGAGGGCCTTTTATAGGGATGACTTATACTACAAGGGGTTTGCAATAAATGGGGAACTACTAGATAGGGCAAATAAGAAAGTCTAAACTAAGGAGAAAGGGTGGTTGGGACTGATTAGATGATCTTAGCCACGAGAGTCATGCAATGTACGTGCATTTTATAAAGAGTTCTAAGTGGAGATTTCGCCTCAAAAATGTTGATTTTATCAAATATTCAGTAGGCCATGTATCAAGACACCTTTGTGGGAGGAAAGTGGCAATAAAGCACATTCACATCCCAATTAAAGCGATTTCTAACCTCACCCGCCAACCCATCCATAGGTCAAGGACTTATTCTCTTTTCCCTGGATAGCTGCTATAAAAGTGTCCCAACCTAATTGTAGTAATTCGAGATCCATGTATATGCATGAGGTTCTCACACGCCTATGAAAAAGAGATATTCTTTTTTTCTTTTTGTTTGATTAAGGTTTCTCTTTGTAGTCTTTGATTCAACGCCTGTGGATAGATACTCCTTTTTGGATAGTCTATCTCCTGCCTACCTCCTTGAAAGTTAGCTCGTATATATATATTTTGTTATTGGGCTCGTGGATAGATGCCAACTACCATAAATAGATGCTAGCGGTGGATGCTTGTGGATAGATGTTGATTCTGGCTTGGGTCAATTGATGTCAACCCTCTTCCATTGATAGATGCCATATACCTAGCCTATGGATACAATAACACGTTTAGCGAAGGAAGCCGCAGCCCTACATCCATAAGGAGGTGAACTAGTTCTTATCATCATATTGACGAAGCAAATCTCGTAAGTTCTAGTCCCAAGGGTGAAAGGAAGGAGGGAAAGATAGATAGCTTAATTGATTCTTGTCGCTTCAGACTGGATAGTGTCATCATTTCTGAAGGAAATTGATCTCTGCTGGCATCCTCCCTTTCATTCAGTTGAAAGCTAAGTCAGTTTCGCACACTCCCTCACCCTCGTTCTTTGGGCGAGCCATCCTTCGGGGATTGGGTGGGTGGGTAGATAGTTAGAAATAGAGAAGCCTTACTAACCTTACCCTTCGATGTCAACTTCCGTAGGATGGAACACCATGCCCCAACCCACAAATAGGGCCTTTCATTAAAAGCATTGAACATGAAAGGGCCTTGCAATGCCTGTTATTTTTCACTCGGCCCAATCGGCCGGGGAAGACTTGCGCCCCCGCATAAAGACACGTAGTAGGAGCAAAGATAGTAGTAGAGCTTAAGCCAAAGCTAGTCGATTATCGAGTCCTAGGTGAAGTTGAATCAGTTCTCGCAATATCCCTTATAGATATAGATATATACCCAATCCCAGTTTATCCAAACCCACCAATAAAAGGGGCAAAGCCAAGAGCACAATAAGCAACAATCCTTTCACTTCATTCCCCAGGTCTGTATCCATTTTATTTATAACCAGTTCGAGTTCAAGTTCATTCCCCATAACAAGACCTCACAAAAAGGGAAGGAGCAGGTGAAGTTGACCCAGTTACAAATCTAGTTTCATATCTAACAGTTGAACCCATTGATTCATCATTCGCAGTATCACCGACAACAATAAGGTAGGTAGGGACACAGCCAGCTGAAGCACCCCACATTAGTTTCAGTATTTGACCCATAAATTGATTGAACTTGAACTAGTTGTTGTTGACCCTGGATCAATTGATCTGGGACCAGTACCAAATCCACAATCTCCACCACGTCCAGGATCTCTTCCTGTTCAACATATGTTGTTCCTAGAAAAGGATGTATTGGCTACCTAAAGAGAATGTGCCTCAGTATGTATATGCAAAGAGATGGAAAAGGGAATATGGACCCGTTAACTAGGCAATGATGAATGTTGGGGTGGTGATGGGGTTACATCGAAAGATAGATCGATCTATGGTTTGCCTATTAGGTTATGTGGATTGAGCCATTATTGCTGGTTTTCCCATAGCATCCCTTTTAGTTTGAAAGTCATAACCAAATGATTGAGTTTACCTTGTTTACCAAGAAATAACACCCGTTGATCTAGCGGATGATCCAGCAATTCCAGGTTGCTAACTTGCCTCCCAATCTATTCCGACTTATTGCACATTCTACCTTGTTCTGAGTTTCGGTACATCGATGGGAGTTCCAACTTTTGGTACATCAGTGCTTGTTCTGACTTCTGGTATATCCCAGGATGTTTTGACTTTTACACCTTATGAAGCACCCGTTTATGAACCAATTGAGGAGGCACCAATTGCAGGAGAGGCCACATCTAAGGTAGCACCATTTTTCGCAGTTTACCACCCAGCAGACTCTGCATCCAAGCAAGGAGCACTAGGAGAAAGATAGGCAAAGAACACAACAACAAGGGCAAAGGTAGGTGCCATTCATTCTTCTTTCAGTGTACCAACTTTATCACCACTGGCAGCATAGGCGCTTGATCCTGAACCAGCAGTTGACTTGAAACCACTAGCACCCTTTCCTATTCCAGGCGCAAATTGATATCCATATGAAGATGTAAAGCCAGTTCAAGTTTCTCTTGAAGTTTATATGTAACCATCATAGTCTGCATCTTTGCTAGTCCCAACTTCCTTGCCACCACCATGACCAATAGCAACAACGTCAATGGGAGCAGTATCCGAGCAAGGAGCAACTAAGATAGCAGCAAAGGCAGATGCAGCTGCAAATGAACTGGTTTAATACCTAGTGGAGGCAACAGAAAGGAAGGCAATTGATCGCCCAGAACCAGAGGCAGAGGTGGAAGCAGTTTCATATCCAATTCCTAGTGCATTATCAATAGCATCAGTAACCATTTGACCAGCATCAAGGAAAGCAACAAATAGAGTAGGGGTAATAGGAGGAACGAGAGGAGTATAAGCATTAGCGGGAGAGAGAGGCAAAGGTAACTAGAATAAAGGCACCAGGTTAAGTTGCATACCTAGTTCGAGCGTATCCAGTTTATTAAGTTGATTGAATTGATCGAATGAAAGCACCACCTATACCAATATCTAAGATAAAAGCATCAAAGTAAGTATCAAAGCAAGCATAGTCATACCCCATGCCTCTGCTCTTTACCCAATGCCTTTACGAGGCATTCGTATGATTGAACTAAGATGTTGGGTCCGCTTGATCCACCAGTTCTACCGATGCCTTCCTTTGCTTATGGCTCGGAGATCCAATAACATTGTTGTTAGTCGGGTTGGGGTCACATGGAACTGGAAGGGGAAAGGGGTAGTTTTGCTCCAATTCCTCAAGTCGCATCTTGAGGGAAAGAGCTCGGATCCAAGGAGCCAACTAAACTATAGGAGTTATCATATCATTGGTAAGCTTATCCATTAGAAGCAAACCAATTATCTGACATGTTGATGACCCGTGAGAGACCTGTACTGGGAAAGCGGTAAGCTAATCACTAGATTGATCTGTTACCTAAGGGGTATAAACCACTTCCATAAAGGAGCGAGTTAACTCCAACCCCCTTATGAAACCAACCAAAAGCAGATCAAATCAAGACTCGAGGAACGAAACGATATAGCATAGTGAAGTGCAGATGTAGCGCATAGGCGAGTCAAGATAATGAAATGTGGAAGAGACAAATAAGCTAATCATAAGGATAGAGCCCAAGTGACTCGAGTAAGAGACCAAAGGAAAGAACTCGATCCACAGAACCTAATCTAGCTTGCCCAATCAAGGGGAAGGTCCACAACCCAAACAAAAATAAATATATCTCTTTTGATCCACAGGACAAAGGCACAATCCCAATCCCCTAGGCTCGAGGCCAAGGAAAGGTCAGGGTGTCAATGAATAACGCTCTTTTAGGGCTTCTTGCGAGGAAGCCCTTCTTGTATGCTTCTCATGCATAATGTTATTCATTACAGTAATCAAAGATAGCAGAAGGACAGATGTTGAGGTTCCAAAAAGAGAGAGTTGGTGAATCCACACATAAAGGTCAAGGTAAGAGTGGTCGTAGATCACAAGAAGATAGATCTTGATTGAAAAAATATTTGATATAAGGGTGGTATCTAAGAGCTTAATTTCTGAAAATGCACCCTACGAGCCTCTCAGAGTAGAGTCAAAAATCCATGGGGAGCAACCTATTCTAGCAGCTCTCCTCTAGTATGGTAGTTTGAGTTTGCCTCTCACCTGGCTCATACATATATTAGAGCAAGTTTTGATCTCATGCTTTCCACTTGTGCTAATCTCATTCCACTTACAAATCTCTCACTCAAACTAACTTAGATTGTATGTATATCAACGAGGAGTTCAACTTCTTATGGTGAGGGAAAAAAAGGAAAGATAGACTATTGGAATCAACGGCCTTTATCAATTGATTTGAGGTTGGTTAGTTGTAGGGCCTATTGGGGATTGTAGTTAGCCTGCTTCTCCTACCTAATGAGGTTGTATATGCTCCTTGTTCCGCTATTGAGATTAAGGAACAAGGGAGCTCTGTGACCATCCCCCCTTTTGGAAAGGGAAGCAAAGGGGTTATGTTCCACTTACATTGACTATCTAGGTTGGGCTAGTGATTATAGTCTTGTAACTTCTTCTAGTAGTGAATCCAACAGTGATTCGGTCCATCGAATGAACTCCTGGGAATCCAGCAACGGAGCCGAGAGCTATGGTTTATGCGATCTAGCGCTTGAGACAGGGCTGGAATACCACAGAGTCAGACTAGCAGCATTGTTTCGAAAGGGGCGATTGCTGTTGGACTGGATGGGAGCAGAGGGGTCCAGTGGGACCCCAACGTTTAAGCAGATTGTCATGCAAAAACAACAACAGAAAATGAAAGAAGGAGTCATAATAGAGGGAATGAACAGCAAGATGCAGAATGGCAGAAAAAACAAGGAAAAGACACCAATGATGCCTGACAAGACAGAAAACACCTCAGAAGTCAGGAATAAAGAGAAGCAGAACCGAGAAGACACAAAAGACAAAACGGATGCAAAGTTTCAACCCTCAGAAAATGAGGAGGAACGACCCAGAGGAGACAAAGAGCCAAAAAACAAAAGCGAGGTCCAACCGGAGAAGGAGGGGGAGTCCAGCGCGAACCCCAACAGGACCCCTATGACCAGCAATGCATGCAAGCCCAAGAAAAAAGACAACCTACGGGTGACAATCACTGACCCTGAAATCCAGGCCTATAGGGAGCACATGGCTGAACATGCCATCATTTGTAAATTTATGGGAGTCTGGCCGTCTGAAAGGACTCTGTGCCAGTGGATAAGACAGCAGTGGAAGCCGAAAGGAGATGTGCTGTTGCATCTGGGGGCTAAAGGATTTTTCACAGTAGTCTTTACAAGTCTAGAAGATAAAGATAGAGTCTTCGAAGGTGGCCTTTATTTTCTAGCAGCAGCAGGCTTGTATATGAGATCTTGGAAGCCTAACTGCGTCCCGGAAAAGGAATCTTTTACTCAAGTACCGGTCTGGATCAGACTTTTTTCTCTCCCAATAGATTATTGGGGATTGAATGCCTTGAAGCAGATAGGGGATAAGCTAGGCACCTTTGTTAAAGCCTCGGAGGCAACCATGTAGAAAATATATACCTCCTACGCTAGAATCTGTGTGGAACTAGATGTGTCCGCGCACTACATGAAGGTTTATGGCTCGAGTACAGGGATGAGGAATACTTTCAGGCTTTAGACTATGAGCAAATACCTTTCAGGTGTCGGAAATGCCACGAGCATGGGCATCTAATAAGGGACTGTCCACTGAATAGAAAGGAGGTAGAAGACGAGAAAACACAAAACAACAAAGACAAGAACAACTTCACCAAACCAAAGAACAGGCAGCGCACCAATAGAAGAAGGACTAATAAAGGTAGCACAGAAAGAAACTACTTCAGCAACCCCTTTGAGATCCTAGATCTTGAGACTGACTCGGAGGAAAAGAAAAATATACCTAATGTGGAGGCAGGGCAAGAAGGACAGGAAGAACCTACAGGGAAAGAAACCGCGGAAGGAGATTTCAATGGTGAAATCCACATGCAGGATAGAACAGCAGAAACAGACGAAGAAACAGAGATGTTAACAAGTGAAGCGGGAAGTGAGGATCTAGAGCTGGAAGAGACCCTAGCTATGGAAGGAATGGACCTTACGGCGATTGTAGAAAGCTGGAAAGCCAAAGGGATTGAAGCAGTACCAGAGGAAGAAATCAGGAAGGTCAATGACCTCTTCATTGCACGGCAGAATGCAGTAATAGAGAAACAGAAGAGAAAATTAGGCATCATCAAAGGAAGCAGCCCACACTACAAAGCAATACTGGGAAAAACCTCTGGCTCAAGGCACAAACGCCGTAGAGGCCGCAAGTCGAGCGGAGAACGTCTGCAGGAACTTGGAGAGATGTTGTTCAATGCAGGTAAGATTAGGCAGCTAAGTGATTATCCGTCCTTCCAAAGATCTGTTTAAATATGAAGATAGTATCATGGAACGCAAGGGGGATCAACAACCAGGCCAAACAGAGGATCATGAAGCGGCAAATGCAAAAATACAACCCAGATATGGTGTTTCTACAAGAAACCAAATGTAATAGAGTCATCATAGATCGGCTACGAGTTAAGATGGGAAGAAATTTTGAAGTCCTAGAGATCGAAAGCCAAGGGCGAGAAGGAGGCTTAGCTACTTTCTGGGACACAAGAAGATACCAAATTCTAACAGCGGAAGCAAGCAAAAACTACTTAGCACTGGAAGTGCAACCTACAGGTAATTATATATCTTTCCTATGCATCAATGTCTATAGTCCTCAGAAATTAGAAGACAAGATTAATTTCCTAGAATCTTTATCCAAATTCATAGAAAGGCACCCTGGTGCTAAATACATATTGGGGGGAGATTTCAACATGATCACCTCCCTCCTGGAGAAAAAAGGAGGCCTCAGAAAACTAAACAGGGATGCGGAGGCTTTCATAAGTTTCATTGATAATGCAAGAATGGTAGATGTATACCCTAAGAGTGGTAAATTTACATGGAACAACAGAAGGGGGGGGTGAAAGGCTAATATCTTCAAGACTGGATCGTTTCTTAGTCTCGGAAAGCTTAATTTTAGATGGAACGGTAGTTGAGTCGAACATCCTCCCAAGTGGAGGGTCGGACCACTGGCTGATCTCACTAGCTGTTGAGCTTCAGGGTACCCCCAGGAACAAACCCTTCAGGTTTGAAAAGTTCTGGATAGAACACCCCAACTTCCTCACAGTGGTGGAAAAATGGTGGTCAGAACCTCTAGATGAAGAAGGATCCAAAATGTTCAATCTTCAAAAGAAACTAAAAAACATCAAAATGAGATTAAAGGACTGGAATAAAACAGTATTCGGAAATATCTTTCAGGAGAAAGCTATCATCGAAAACAAGCTGGAACAAATTCACAAGGATGGTGCGGCAGGCTATAGAAATGAAGAAACGTGTGAACAAGAAAAAGAGCTTACTCAACAATGGCACAATAGATGCAAGCATGAAGAGTCATTATGGAAGCAGAAATCAAGAATCCTTTGGTTAAAGGAAGGGGAGCAAAATATTAAGTTCTTCCACAGATCAGCCATGGACTACAGAAGTGCCAACAAAATCCTGGAACTAAAAAATAGTGAGGGAGAAATCCTTAGAAATCATAACGAGATATCAGCCTCCCTATCGGACCACTTCAGCTTCATAGGGCAAGAACCAGGGATCAACAGAGAGGAAGCCATCAAAGAAATTACCAATGTCATACCTAAAACCATCACAGAGGATCAGAACTGGGCCCTAAGAAGAACAATCACCATGGAAGAAGTCGAGGAGGCAGTTAGAAGTATGCCAAGCGACAAAGCTCCTGGACCGGATGGATTTACCATCAACTTCTATAAAGCCTGCTGGAACATTGTAAAGCAAGACATTTGGGAGATCGTGGAAGACTCAAGACGATCCAAAATGATCCTAAAATCTCTAAACTCAACTTTCATTGCTCTTATACCCAAAGTGGAGGAAGCTAACACACCAGAAAAAATCAGACCCATAGCCCTTTGCAATGTCATCAACAAGATCATTTCTAAGGTCATAGCCAATAGGCTGAAAGCAATTCTCCCTGGCATCATCTCACAAGAACAGTCTGGCTACGTGGAAGGTAGGCAAATTCTAGACAATATTTTGCTTGCACAGGAGACGATTCACTCTCTTCACTCGCGGAAAGAAGCCGGAATGCTCATGCAGTTAGATCTTTCCAAAGCTTATGACAAGGTAAGTTGGTCTTACCTGGAAGCGGTTTTAGAAGCTTTTGGTTTCAGTAGACAATGGATCAAATGGGTTTTAGCCCTCATAAAATCTCCTAGATACTCTATCCTTGTGAATGGCGCCCCTTCAGCCCTTCCAGAGGCATCAGACAGGGGGATCCCCTGTCCCCATTCTTGTTTGTCATCCTAATGGAAGGCCTTAGCAGATTAATTGCCAAGAAAAAAGCAGAGGGTCAAATTAGAGGTCTGCAACCTATCAGATCCATTCCAGCTACAACTCATCAAGAGTTTGTGGATGATACCATGTTACATGTTACTCCAACAGTAAAAGAAGCCTTAGCTTTCAGAAACATTCTCAATCTTTTTAGCAAAGCTTCGGGAATGGAGATTAATTTTTCCAAATCCACCATTTTCTTCTTCAACACGCATCCGGCTATCCAATCTCATCTGTCTAGGCTTCTGGGGTTCAAAATTGGCTCCTTACCTTCAAGATATCTTGGTGCCCCTCTAACTCTCAGACCTTGGCAAAAGGCTCATTGGGAGAAAGTCCTAGCCAGTATGGAAAGGAAGTGCAAACATTGGACTAACAGGGCTCTGAATTTCGCAGGTAGATTAATACTAACAAAAGTGGTCTTGCAGGCTATCCCTCAGTACATGCTATCAATTCTTCCTGCTCCAAAAGGAATCTTAAATCAAATGAGAATCATCCAGCGCTCCTTTTTATGGAGTGGAAACAGTGAAAAGAAAAAATGGTCTTTGGTTGCTTGGCAGAAACTGTGTAAACCTAAGGATAGGGGGGGTCTTAATTTGGTTGATCCCTCAGTGGTAAACAGAATCTGCGGGGCCAAAATATGGTGGAAATGGGTCTCTGACACAAGCCTACCATGGGCCATTCACTGGAAGGAAAAGTATATGCCGAATAGCACCAATCTAGAACTTATAAGAATGCAGGACGCTCCCAACGGATCGCCAATATGGAACCATGCCAAAAACAATAGAAGTATTGTTCAGGACTATAGCTTCTAGGAGATACGAAATGGAACTCAAGGACTCTTCTGGGAGGACGCCTGGCAGCAGTCCCCGAAACTGGACACCCCTCAACTTTTACCCGTGAAGCAAAACAATCAAATTGAGGGCAAATTCAGAGTCAATCAATACTGGAACCCAACCAGTGAAGACCCAGATTGGCAGGAATGGACAGTTTTCAACTCTACCTACAACGAAGACATTCAGGAAACCATTCAAGCTTTAAATCAACAAATCCTCAAAAGAAAAATCCGAATTGCAGCTGAAAATGATAAGCTCAGATGGGGGCCGAAAGGCAACGGTGATTTCTCCCTGAAAGAAGCCAGGAGTATCATAGAGAGGGAAGAGCAGCCTGATATAGTGCCCTGGAATGATAAAGTTTGGGACAGTCTACAATGGCCGAAGGTTAGAACTTTTCTATGGCTTCTTATGCAGAAGAAAACCCTAACTTGGGAAAACTTATTGAAAAAAGGGTTCAGGGGACCTTCTAGGTGTCCTATGTGCATGGAGGAGGCGGAAACAATGAATCATCTTTTTAATTCCTGTGAGTGGGCTTCCCAGCTCTGGCACTGGATGGAAGAAGTTCTTGGAGCTTCTGATCGGGACAGAGACTCTATTCAGGGAACCATCATCAACTGGAGGAGAAACTTTTCTAGAATTCGAAGAGTTGAGAGTATCTGGAAGTGCGCCCCAGGCTTTATCTTATGGACAATATGGAAAGAGCGGAATCGAAGGATATTTCAGGAGGAAGTAAGAAACATAGAATGTGCAAAAGAATCAATCACAATTAACATCAAACAGCTCATACAAACAAAATGTAAAGAAGAACCGAATGAAAAACCTTCGGACCAGGACTTACACATATTGAAGAGTTTTCAATTGGAGGCCTCCAGCAATCAACCAACTGGGGGAAACAGGTCACAACCTTCACCGCAAATCCTCAGATGGCAATGCCCGCCAGAGGGAGGCCTAAAATTGAATTTCGACGGGGCATCGAGGGGCAACCCAGGAACAACAGGTATCGGAGGCGCAATTCGCAATCAGGCTGGCGACATTGTTCATATCTACTGCAGGGCGCTTGGAGAAAGCACCAACAATGAAGCAGAGTTTGCGGCGCTTGAGCAAGGATTGAAAATTCTAAGAACAATTCGACAAGGGAATGTCATAGTTGAGGGGGATTCTTCCTTGGCCATCACGGCGGCCAAACGCTTACAAGCAGGCACAAGAACCAGTAAAGCCACCAAACATTGGAGGCTGGCTAAAGCCACTGAGAGTATAGCGGAGCTGATGGCAGAAATGAGAGGCATGGTTTTCCAAACAGTAAGAAGAAAGGCGAATGGGTTGGCAGATTTTTTGGCAAACCATGGTGTTGACAACCCAAACAAAATTTTGGACAGCTGTTGGCAGGAGGTTAACTGCCCAATCCTCAAGGTGACATGTGCACAGCTGGCAGAGAAGGATTTAATCCAAGCCGATCCAACCTAGCAGGTGAAGGGGTCGGGTTATGTTACCGGAAGTTTGATGATACCGGTAAAAGCAGCAATAATAACCAAGGCAACGGAATGACAGGACATCTCTGGCGGTGGAATTCCTGGCGGCGGCAGGCCAGCCAGACGAGTGATCATTACAGATCGAACCACAGAGCTTATAGCATCAGCAGTATCAAAATTAAGACACATGGAAGGGATCCGTATGGGGAGGCATCAATAACATTTATGGTGATCTCTAAAGAGGCGGGTTGGCTCGAGGCAATGCACAGGAAGACCAAACATGCAGGCAAACAGGGTTTTTCAAACACCACTATTAACCATAGCAACAGATCAAACGTACAGGACACTTGGCATAATCTCAATTGGATGATGCGCAGCCACTTTCATTCCAATTCGACCTGCAGTGGCCTTGCTTGTGCGAACCTCAATCAAATTTATTGCAACAGTACTCACACTTCTAGCGGGATTAAGACAAACCTCAGGAGGGCTCACAAACGAAAACACTATAAATCTGAGGGCAGAGACCCTATTTTCTCCACAGTTTCTCATCATAGTGTCGAGCACGCATCCGTGAACGGCAATTGTTTCAGCTGGGAGGAGCACAGAGAGTTAGATATGGAAGTGGGAGATTGCCGTTGTGCTGCTGCAAATCGGGACTTTCAAGAGGCGAAGAGAGCCTATGAAACCCGAACGGCAACTAAGAACAAACGAAAAGTTGCTGAACTGGAAGCCAAGGCTAAGCAGGAGGAAGAGGGGCGCACGGAGGAGGAGATTACAGAGGAGGTAGATTGGATGAAGGATCCGGGCACCCCCTCGAAGAGGGCAACTCAGTTTGTGAGAACAAAAGCAGAGAGTTGGCGCACCAAGACTCTCATCGCCAAAGCTCTGGAATCGATCGAGAAGGAGAAGCAGCAAATTGTGACTGAGGTGAACCTTACAGAGGCTCAAATGGGAAAGATAATCGACTACAACAGTTCGCTGGACAGCCGAATCACTACTGTGCATGAGGCTATTCAGACAGTCAACAGAAAGCTTACTCTGCTCATCAGGCTCCTGCGGGATACTGTAAACCCAACGCCCGTTACTCCGCAGCCGGCCACAACTGAGGTGCAGGAGAACGAACCAATTGAAGCCCTGCAAGCAAGAATGGACAAACATATGCGGGAGATGGGTCTGGACACTATCAGTCAGATGGGCAAGTTTATCTAGGGTAGTCACTTCTGATGTTTCCTTCGTCTTTATCTATGTTTCGGCCTTAGTCTATCTATGTTAATGTCATGAACTGTAATGTCTCGGCAGTATCGTTTTTAGGCACAAGTTTAGCTCGGGCCACCCTGCGTGGTGTGCATTTTGCAGTCTCTTTTTTCTGAATTCTCTGAGCAGGTGATAAGTTATGATCTATTGTACATCCCTGCTTTCGATCTGCTTCTGCGGATTTTTTGTACTATATTTTGTGATATAATATAAACATCTGACTTACAAAAAAAAAAAAAGATTATAGTCTTGTATGGTATAGTGAGTTGTTGTTCTTGTGAGTGCTTGGAAAATGAAAGGAACTAAGTATCTCGGGTCAATGGCTCTGTGCCTTACGTGCGGGGGCTTATCACTGAGGCATTTCCATATTCAGCGAGGGCCTATTCCTTTCAGGTATCAAGTGAAGAGTCTTTCCCCATCTGCATGTATAACAGGAAGGGAACAGAAAGCGATTGCTTAGGCTAGTCTGTTTTTTGTTGGTGTCGATATCTTTTTGTCTTTCAAGGTATGGATTTGAGACTCCCTACCCCCTAGTTAAATGGGCATCGTGTGGAAATGTTGTCTTGTAAGATTCTAAATCTGGAGTATCTAAGTTGGAGGTTGGGGAAGACGAAGAAGCATGAGCGGGAGGGGCTTGAATGAAGAAGAATTGACTAAGTGGTACCTTTTTGGGTATGATGCACCTCTCCTAAAATTGATCTATTCCCTTATGTTCCTCTCTAACCACTATGAGGATACACAAGCATGCTCGACCATAAGGGAGAGGACCTTTTTCCTATATCTTAGAGAGAAGAGAGACATTCACATTCGGGAGCTCACAAACCTTTCTCTCACAGTGTAACGACGAAGGGAACAAGTTGTCGGAACTTCAACAACGAGTTCATCCATTTCTCGGGTAGGATGATAACAGAATGAACGAGAACCTAGACGAGAGATAGATGCCTCTTGCCCTCTATCGTGAGCTACCCATGGAGACGGTCGACATGTTGTGATCAAATGACTAAGACTCAACTAGGTTAGGTTAAATAATTGTTGCCCTGATCTTAGCAAATCCTAGAGTGATAAGCGACAAGAAAGAGCTCCCACACCGCCAAGCCTATCTATTGGTAGGCCCAAGCAAGAAAGAGTCACTGCACTGACTTACTAGGCTGGGAGAATAGTGTAAGCACATTGATCATAAAAGACAGGCTCGTAGGGCGAATCAGTGGGCTTTTCATGGTTGTTGTAGTAAGGTAAAGGCTAAGAATTATTCTATCATATATTAATCGATAGGTGGTAGGCTCATAGAGTGTATGATATGAATGGTGAGGATTCGAACCACTTCTACCCCTTTATTGATTTCCTAATGCATTAACACCGTTTAGGCTATTCCCACTAGCAAAGGGAGGTCTATTTAACGCCAACCGTAGAGCCTATCCTATTCCTCAATCGCACTAGTCAAAAATTTGGGAAAGATAGAGAGCTCTAATGATTGTTCTTTCTTAGGCAATAGGTAATGAGCGCTTTGTTGTGCCACTATAGATTCTAGTAAGTCTCCTAATTGAGGAAAGTACATAGCTCTTAAGACTCTTATTAGGCGGGTTGTAAGGTTGTGTGTTGATTTCACTGCCTGGATAGTTCTGTATTAAACAAAGAAAGCAACCACTTATGTATCGCTCGTCAGGGTCACCTAAGGGCACTCCTATACTACGCTCATTTTTAAGCTTGCATTACCCAACATTAGTGGATTGCTACTGTGTTAGTTTGTAAAGTTAGTAGTTATTGTAGGTAGTGTTTGTTCAGTGGGCAGTGTAAATGGGTATGAGTGTAAGAGTGAGTGTTATTGTTGTTTGTGCTCTCTATCGAAGTCAGTATCGTGTTGCTCTCTATCGAAGTTAGTAGGCTCGGTCCGAGCTATCGAGAGTGGCATTGTATAGTTGTGTGTGATATATATACAAGTAGTTTAGTGGAAAGCTAGGTCGAGTAAATGAAGTAATCCATTTCATGGATGCGATTAAGACCAATTCAACCCCCAATTCATATTTAGTTATACAGAATGAATGGATGCGATTAAGAAAGTTCATAGCCCAACCCAGCGGAAGTGATTTTCTGATGAGCATAATGCCACATTAAATTAATCCTTCCACCTTTTCACCACTTGAAGTTCTTTGATCCCCTACGCTAAGATCTAGGTTGTTGAGTATGCATCAAGTAATAAATGCCAAGTAATGTAAGCTTAACGACTAAGAAAGCATCCTTAGCTAAGACTTATGCAAGCCTAGTATGTTATTAGTTAGTGTAAGAAAATATTAAGCAAGCATCCTTAGCGAAGTATAAAGCCCAATACCTTACCACCAAGACCTACTCTGGTAAGGACTATTAGTCTAAAGGGTTGGTCCCATTCCTACCCACTCTCAGGTTTTCAAAAAATGCATTCTACGGTTGTGTTTCAAGGTAGAGAACCGACCTTTCTGACCTTTAAGTTTGATGGGGTCATCAATATCCTAAAAGTTACATTTTGGCCTTAGAAAAATTGCTCATAAAGTTCTCGTAAGAAAGCCAGTAAGACGAATCATAAAAGTCCCTAAAGGGCTTCACAAGTACAGAGAAACATCCAATCGTAACGCAGATGGGGAATCCGTTTGAGCTTAGACGCACGACCCTGAGTGAGCCTAGACCCTTATATTTGACGGGAACGAGCCATAAGAGCTTATGCGAACAAGCCATATGTGAATGAGAGGTAGAAGGAAAGGTCTTCACCACTTCAATAATATAAATGAATATCTTTCCTACTAGTCATAAGGAAACGAATTGGTCTAACCCTGTTAGGCAATGTCTAACCCAATAACCACGAGCCCTTAAACCCTTTTTTCATGTAAATGAATGTAGTGGATAGTCATTCCTCGCCATACCTCGCATCAAGATTGGTACATATGCCTAAAGAGTAGGAAAGAGTGGGTAAGGAAACATATACCCTTATCCCGTATGTCTCCAAAAGTCTATTTCTTCCACCCGAAAGTCTATACCGCGGCTATAGTAGCAAAGGAAGGGAACATATAATATTTCCTTTAGCCCAAAGGGAATATTGAGTAGTGAATATCCATCGCTTACCCCACCCTAGAGTTAGAATGGGATTTGAAAGCTTACTCTACCCTGAGTCAGTTAGAGAAATTGAGCTTGTGTAATTACATATATAATGAATGACCACTTCTAACCTGGTTGTTCATGAGGCGTTTAACCCTAACGAAACAATACTACCACAGTTACTGATGGGAATGAGAGGCTGGGAATGATAGAAGGATGGTTCCACCAAAAGGTTGTTCATGAGGAAATAATGCTTACCCGACCTAAGAAGGGTTCAGAAGGATGGCTAAACTAACTTAAGAAGGGTTCGGAAGGATTGCTTGCTTGCACATAAGTTATTTATTACTCACCCCTAGGAATTCATTGCTCGACCAAAAGGGAGAGGTACGTTAAGTGACTCTTAGACCTAAGAAAGGTGAGGGTTCGAAAGGATGGCTCACCCGAGAATAAAAGCTAGGATAATCTCAAGTTTCTAAATACAAATGCGTTATATTGCTAGTTTGGAGATCGAGATGATAGATTATACTTTGGGGATGGAAAGTGGCCTTGTAATACAAGCAAGACCAGCCGTACCACGCCTTGAGATATGGGAAATTCAGTCCTTGAAGGTGGCGTTGCCCATCCATCCCATCCATCCTATCCAGCCAGACCAGCAAGCAAGAAGACCAGCCATACCACGCCTGTAAACGGACGGGTATCAGGCTACATTGATGGGTTCTAAACTGGCTGGGGTTATATGTAGTGCCCATCAGAATCCCGTAGCGTAGCGATAAGCAGAGGTTGCCTGCCTGTGGGGGGGCCAGATCAGGAAAGGCTTCAGGGCTGAGGCTTTCATATCCCGCCTTCCTTATCTCTCCTACCTATGATAAGGAACGGAATGTTCCAAACTCGCTCGAGAAAGGGGGGCAGGAGTACGTACGCCATGCTAATCTTAACACATTTCACTATCGCACGAGAGCCGAGCCAGAGGGGACTGACTGGAGACAGGGAAGCTCTAGTAGTGAGCTATTTCTTATATCTATGATAGTGAAAGCTAACCTTGCCTGCCTTTCTTCTTCTCTCTCGGCAGGCAGAATCTCAAAGTATTGAGATTGGACATTATGGGTGAGTATACCTCCAAGGAGTTCAAGGGTTTCTACAAGGAGGCAGGGAACAAGAGGCGGCTAACTGTTCTGTAGAACCCACAATAGAATGGGGTTGTAGAGCAAAAGAATCGGTATATCATAGGGGCCGCTAAGGCCATGATTCATGACCATGACTTGCCTATGTTTCTTGGGGCTTAAACAATGCAGCTAATGGAGCAAGTGTTGTTGAACACTTATGTCATGATTTCCTATGAACTGGAGGGAGCACAAAAACAAACCACAGTGTCCATGTGCCAGTAGTAGGAATCGAGTAGCCATCCTCTTTCAAGGCTTGTATCTCTTTTATTTCCTGCTTAAAGAGACCTGTTGAGAAAGAGAGACGAAGAAAAAAGCAATGAAAGAAATCATCTCTTAACAAATAGGAAGGATTGAATAAATAACATCCTTGTGACAATAGGAGAGACCCATCTGAGTTCAAAGCAATGTCCCCTATTTATTTCTATTGTTGAGGGCTTGCTGAAGAATGAACATGAAAATATTACTAAGGTAGACCTTAAAGTGCTTTCACTATTATGAAACAATAAAAGCAAGTGACTCAGGTCTCCAAAATGTGAAGCACAACATATAAAAAGTAGTGCTTCAGTGACATACCCTGCTCCAATATGAGTGACTATAAATGATGGTTACACAGTAGATCTTAGCCTTTGCCCTTGACCTACCATTTAGCCCTCATCTTCCTTGTTCCTTGAAAGCCCTCGAACTAATAAATGAACCACATAACCTGCCTGGTTGAGTGATGTCGTCCTAGTGCCATGTGTCCTTCTTACTTTAGGTAGATATGACTTCATCTTAATGGATTGATATAGAGGTTATACAATGGCATTTATTTGTAGTACTTTATTAGATTTATATGCATTTATGAGACTAAGCATGATTGGCATGACTTTGGATCTTCTTGTTGCATGATCTGGTGTTGTGGTTGCAGGTACCCATCTAGGGGCTCTATCAGCCCAAACTCATATGCACATGCCCAGAAGTAGAGCCATTCACCAGATTGCCTCCAGATGATATCGTATGCTTCCTAGGCCCCTCCAAATGCAAAACGCCTGCCTAGGAAGCTGAACACTTGGGATGTTTCTCTCTCCTCTTTTCACGCGCGTGGCTTGATCCAGCAGCCCTGCACCTCTTGTACCCTGATCCAATTGAGCATTGGGACGTGTGGCAGTCAGATGATGATGGTGGACCTGTAAGACACCTCCTCTAGTTGTTAGACTCCTACCAGCCTTCCCAAATCCAGTTTTAGAGCTACATAAGCCTAGTTTCTCCACATGTGTGGGGTATTCTACATATTTTCATGCAAATAAAGTTCCAAGATCTCATTTTTACATATTTGGAGGAAAAATAGAAGAAAGTTAGGGGTAAGAAGCATTAATAGGCCTTCCTTAAGGCTAAAGAGAAATTTGTTGTGGGTATGAGTTAACCCTAGCCCTTGATCTCACACGCGTGAGGGTCATTGAGCAATCTAAGGGTGACGTCATGCTTGAGTAGGCTATAATTAAGTATTATTATAATGTTGTGGATTAGGGAGAGCTCATATAATTAGAGCCTCCCTCATTTGTTATTCCTCATGGTTGAGTTTAAGTTCTTATGTGATTTTCGATATCCTTAAAGGCTCTTCTCCGTCTTGTGCATGGTTTTGGCTTAAATGGTGATATCTTCTTTGGAATAAAGTTTGTCTATTTGGATTGGATTATTTTCTAAGAGATGATATCGAGGTTCTTTGTTGTTGATGACGGTTGTCTCTTTCTGGTAAGTACACTAAGAATAGAACTCTGGATTGAATGCTAGGATAAGTAAGGACATGACTAAGTGTGTCTAGTTTGGTAAAGGTTCCCCATAAACGATCCTAGAGCTAGACTCCCATCACCCTATATTTGGTATGGTCGGTGTCAATTAGGCCCTTCTATGAAACCTTAAATTCTTTCCCTAGATTGTCCTTATCTATTATGGTTGTACTTTGGGTTCAAGCCGTTGTATAAACAAGGCAAACTCCAAACCCTATAGGTTTGACCTTATTGACTCCATAGCTCAACCATAAGGGGGAAGAGGCACAGATATGAGATCCTTTCTTTCCATCACACCTCAATCTCTACTACTGAAAACCCTAATTAGGTCTTCTTGACCTAATCTATTCGTAAAAAGAAAAGAAAATTAAAAAAACTCCAAAATCCCTAAAAATACCAAAAATAGGCATTTTCCCCTAAAACGTCTAGCCTATCCTGGCTAGGGTTTGTCATTTAGACCACATTCTTTGGTGTTGGTGATCTAAATCAACCTTAGTTAGCCTTTATTATTGACCTTAGGGCTTATCTTTACTTTCCTAAGTCATCCTATGAAACCCTAGGTTAGTCCTCTTTCTCTCTCCTTGATGTCATATTTCTCTAGGCTTATTTACCTTCTTGTTGTTGTCATATCATAAATCAAACCTTATTATCTTCATCTACTCAATTGTTCCACCCATGTTTCATCATCTTCAAAGCCCTCACATTCGTACCTTTGATTGGAATGGTCTAGTCGAGCCTCGCCTTCCTTCCTATACACCCTTTCGAATAAGGGTTTAAGTTATTTCATTCAACATCTTCCAATGTATAGTAGATGAAGGAGCCTCTACTATTATTTTCTCCTCATCCTGCTTGGAAAGGTTTGGGTTCTCCCAACCTTGTGTAAGCTACTAGTAAGCTACTGGATTTTTATAGAATACCTAATGAACCCTTGGGGATTCCTCGTAAGTTTCCTATCTCGTTAGGTCGAAAGACTCTCTTTGTCAATGTTATAGTTATGGAAGGCTCGTTGGACTTCAATATGCTCCTTGGGCGTGGTTACATCTATTTTATGAATGCTATGGTGTCTACACTCTTTCATGTAATGCATTTTCTTCCTCACAATGGAAGCACTGTCGCTATTGATCAGATTTAATCATGTGATACCCTTCATCCTTTGATTTCAGACCATTCGATCCCCTTATCTGTTCCTAGTGTTTGGGTGGATAGTACCCCACCACAGGTGAATTACATTGTTTCGTATCCTGTGTGTTCAACTGCTATTGAGAGGGAGCCTCTACAATCGTGCTCACCTTCTTGGGACATGGTCCCGGTAATTGATCAGGTGATATATCCAATCAGGGCATTGGAGCGGTTCTTCTCCCCTATTGGCCCGAGTGAGATAGGCTCCCCCCGTTCCTTCAGTGCTCTCTGCCCTTCGGTATGTTTGTTATCCTATTGTTACGTATGGGGTATAAGTATTGGTACGTATAGTGTGTAATAATATTTATAAGCCTACTCGAAACTCGGAAACTGGGAAGGGAAAGAGGACAACGATAAGGGATAGGATGCACTTTATCCATAAAAAGGCATAGATCCCACATATTAGTAAAATATTCAAACCTAATGGAGAGGTGTGATTGAATTCTGCAGTTTGGGTTTCCAGGCTAAGAAAGAGTGAATAACTTAGCTAGAATGGGCAAAGACCTTAGGAAAGAGATAGGGATACTTTATCTTAGGGATAGGGCAACTCAGGTCAGGAAGAGTAGGTTTAGACGATTAGACCAACTCTATGAGGATATGACGTATGGTAAGCTTTCCTTTGATTTTATGTCATCTTAAGAGAGAGCACTGCCCAAAGGGTTTATGGAAGGGAATACTTTGAGGGGTTGTTTCCTACAACACATTTGATACACTCCAAAAATGCAAAAATGTGGTCTAGGGCTTAAGGTGTACATGTAGTGAGTAACCACATACATAATGGGTAGATTGTTTCATGCCTGCCATGCCATTCTACTCAGGTCTATAGCTATATCGTACCTTGCTTGCCTAATTTCTTTCATTAAGTTGTGGTATAGAGCTAAATGTCTAGCTCTTAAGGGGGACAGATAGTAAGTAAACAAATAAGGAAGGGAAGGGATCTATCTATCCATGCATTCGTTCCTTCTAAAAGAAGGGTAGTTAATAGCTTTGCCCCTCCTAAGATTCATAAATAAAGTGTGAACATGTATCTCCTAGCAATAAGTTAGAAGCCAACATAAGGCTCTCTGCTTGACGATCCATCCATCTATGTCCCATAAGTTCTAGTTGCTGAGAATCCATCCATCTGACAAGTCCACCATATCTGTTAGTAGAAGGGTGGTTAGGAAGTCGTCCTAAAAGGTAAAGGTTCAAGGCTCTTGGTCTCAAGCAGTAGTAATCCTGAATAAACATATCTTGGGCAAGGCTCATCTGGAATAGTCTTAGTGGTACCAATATTGATTGATCCATCCATCCATATGGGCTAAAGTGTGGTATTGATTAGTACTATAAGAAAGCCAAGTTAGATAGTAAGACAGCAAAACATACATTGATTATTAGATGAGCATGAGACCTTCGCTAGAGAAATGAGATACCTAAGCTAGTTACTTCGAACATGCATGCTACCTAAGATGGAGAGATAGGCATTCCCGGAGATATTAGATGGATATGCATTACCTTTGATGTTATACGAATAGACAAGACCTAAGTTGGAGAGATAGGCATTCCTTGAGATGTTATATGAAAGGATAGGTAGAAGATTCAAGAACTATAGTCTTAACAAATTATGAGATGGATGATCGATTAGCCGATGACTTGTTGGAGATAGCTTCCCATGCTGCAGGATGGTACATTAGCCGTGAGAGAATGATGACTTTAGCTAATATCGTTGAACTGCTGGATTTGATTGAATTGAAGGGCTTTAACGAAGAGCATTGGTCACGAGCTCAATTACCACTTTATGAACATTTAGAGGCATACAACAGGCACTCTTACTATTTGCCTTTATCCTTACATTTACTGAAGTGTCTTCATACAACCTACCCACGATATAGATCTGTCTTATAACTATACCACTTTATTCATGAATCGCTTAGTTGCTACTGCACTAGACTTATATTCTTGGGTCGGGATCAAGTTTACCTTTCACTTGCTACTCCCTTCAACCTAGTCCATGGAGTTATGCCCAACCCATTATATGAAACTAGGAGGAAGAGGGGGGGCATGCTACGAGCCCTTGACTTACGAGCATACACCTTGTTACAGACCTTGAACTTATGTCGAAGTCCTAGGAGATGAATTTATGTCCAACCACACTTTATACCAGGAATAGAAAAATAGGATGGATGATATAATAGGTTTAACTCTGTTTCTCTACCTTTCTTCGTTTCCAAATGAGTCACCCACCTTAAGAAATATAACCTCCCTATATCACGAACTTACTTATTACCTTAGCAAGAGAGTAGGGACATGACACCTTCCTTATGAGAAGGAATAGATGGATATATGGATAAGTGGATGGACTTAAACATAGAGCATTGTACGAGGGGTATTCTGACTACAAGGAGATGCTTGCTTCATGAATGAATTTTAGGAGGGATCTTACTATGAACTCTTTACTTACTACTTTCCCTACTGAAGAATTATGGGTACGACATATAAGATTCTGGGTATCATGTTCCCACTAAGGAACAAAGTTACACGAGTAGGGAATTTGAACCAAACCTTGTCCCTTCTCACCCTAGGAGATTGCTTCTTGCCCAGAACCCTTCCCCTTGAACCCAGAATCCTTCCCCTTTCCCCCTTCCTTCCTGCGCTCTACCCTTTCAATCTGATCCTATCGAAGGGTGGGATAAGCTTTACCTTGAATTGTTCACTCTGACTTCTAGGGAGGTACTCATGTTTCAGGTTCAGTGAATCAGTCTCTGTAGGAAGGTAAGGTTGTTGGTTGGCAGGTGAGTTAGCTAGAGATGGGTATGTTTATCTTTCCTATTATACTATTTTTTAGTGTACCATTTGTGCATGCACCCTTTGTTTGTTTGTGTATAATCGATGGGGTTAGACCATTTCATTTCATCTTGGTAGTATGGTCCTTCCCTGCATGTGTAGAAGTGATCCTTGTACCTACCAAATCCTCTCTTCTCAAGGTGGTAGTACCTATTGTTATACCAAGTTATTATGTTGTGAGTTAATGCTCGATTGTAGCAGAATAACACTGAAGCCTCATATTGATCTGCAACAAGTTATCATTAGTCAATATCCAATCAATATCCAATACAAGAATCCGTTTGATGCTAACCAAATATGATTTCAATGTAATTTGTTAGAGTTTATGAAGAAATTAACATCTTGAAACTGAGTATGGTCTCCCTATCCTATGAGTAGAACAATCCTATCTTATAGTGAGAACCTTTCCTGTGCCCAATCTGGTGTCTAGAGCCCTTGGAGCCCTCATTCAACTAGCGTCAATCTACTTGAAGACACCTATAGTATTTGATCACCCCCCCATAGTAGGATTCAAAGAATGATTCCTTTTCATAGTAAAATAATTGTTAGGTATACGTGCAGTAGAGTTTAACGTGAAAGTGGCTGTTATGGTTGAGATTCTTAAATGCACCCCTAATGTAGTGCCACTTCGATGGTCCCGGTGTGTGACCAAGCCCTTACAGTAGGAATAATCTGTGGGTGGGTATCCTAGTGCCAGTTGTACTAATATAAGTCCCAGGGTGTATACTTGTATTGTTCAAGTCATGTAGGTAGTAGTGGTCCAATTAGTAATAATGCAGCTAATCCTATGAATAATCATTGTAGTATACTAATGAATCCTCATCGTTATAAACATACCACGGATGAAAATTCACCAATCAATAGAAGAATAGAGCAACTACAATCCTTGATAGAATAATGAATATGTTGCAATAAATAATATAAGAATAAAGCGACATAATCACGCAACCAAAAGATGAATCAAGCGGTCGACTCAGCTCAAGCCATTAGTTCTTTACCCAATCAACAAGTGAGCCTCTTGCTACAACGTGTGACATCTAAGAAGCTACAAAGCATTGCACTAAATTCTATAGGTGACTTTCTTGTAGTGTGTAAGGTAGTGAAAGGGTCCTATCAATGAGTTGGGTACTTGGCTTTTAGAGGTCATGCACTATTAGATTTTGATCCTCGCCATGCTCTTGTTGCTTCTTTCTGTTGTGCATTTCGTGAGCTCTCGAAGTTTGTTTGTTGACTTTTCCCGAGTTCCCTACATGCCAAGTGCTTTGGTTAGTTAGCACTAATCCATTCTTATATGCCCAAGTAGCAACATCAAAGTTCGTCAGCCTGCATAAGCATTCTTCCATCCAGGGGGCAAGCTGATCCAACCAAGGGTCAAGGGTAAGGATCTGGCTCTGTCGTATAACACCATTTCTACTGCCCTTTCCAAGGCCACTTCAACTTCCTTTTCCAAGGCCCTGCCCCTCCAAGTCCAATGCAAACAATCACCCTTCATGGGGGCGTTATGTATCAGTGGTAATCTAGGCAAGTGTTAGCGCTCTAACCAACCTACCTCATCGGGAAGTATCAATAACAACAACCTCAAGGTTCGAAGCTTCTATCCTTCCTATTGGCGTAGTAATCACTAGGGGAACTATGCCGGTGGATCTCTGGCAAGCTAGTGTGTAGCATTGCTCCATCAAGGGGGCAAGGGTCGAAGCATATGGATGGTCCTGCCAATCATTTTGTGGGATTGGGTCCCCACCAGGTTCATTATTCACAATGAGAGTAAGCATTTTTCCTCCATCCCGGGAAGTATGATCCAAAAGGTCAAGGGGGAAGTATCTTGCTTAGTCGTTGAACACCATTGCCACTGCCCTCTCTAAGGTCAAATACTAGCAATTTTCATCCAACTAACTAGGGCCAATATCAAACCAACATAATTCAATTAGCCACCACCCGACATTGCCATCGGTGCCACCATAATAGTCTGGATCACCAACGAATTGGTAAAACACGATCACAACAACCTCATTTATGTGTCGTATTAAAGAGAACAATTCACGTAGACCACCACCATCTCACGAGCTATCGGGAGTGCCACTTCATTCATTAACGTCATTTTTGTGTCATGGTAAAGAGAACGCGGGTAAGCCAAACATTCTCAAAATTTCCTAGGCGTGCTTGTTGGATGATAGGTTCAAACATGTGAACCTCACATCTAACCTACCTTGCCTGCAATTGAATCACAACAATTCATTCCTGGAGTACATCACCACCCAACCTCCCTATATGTCTCAAGAAGTACTGGTGTTGAGTGAGATTCATCTTGTCATTTCCAAAAAGACTAGAATGTTTAGATACTAAAAATGGAGCCTTGTCCATTTTCTCTAAGGGGTGGTAGGACATAAATAACATACCCTTCTAGCTCGTAAAAATAAGCAAACTCGCGAACCTCTGTCTGGGACGGGGGGGCCTCCCTCTTCCACGCCTTGATGAACCTGAGGGGGAGCTCAAGTCATAAAGTAAAAGGGAAAATGTTTCTATAAGGGTAATAGATCTAAAGAATCAAATTCATCAATCCTGCCCACCCCCAAAGGTTGTATTATTCCCGTTGTACTGTCAACCCCCGCTTGGGTGATTTTCTATAAATTGAATCAATATGATGAAAAAATTGTAGGCCCTACCCAGCCAATGACTAAGGTGGATTGTTATGACAAGGCTATTGAGTTCTTAGATGATAATGGGAAACAAAGAGTCTTGTGAGGTAAGAAGAAAGCAACATCAGTTAAAATGGTGACAACTATGCAGGCCAAGCAGGTACCCATTTCTATAGCAATTTCAAGATGCATTTCCTGTAGATATTTCAGAATTTCGACCTCACAGGGAAGTAGACTTTTCTATTAAGTTGGTGTTAGGGGAAGCTCTGGCACAAAAGGCACCTTACAGGATGAGCATTCCAGAGTTGGTAGATTTGAAGTTGTAGTTGAATGAAATGTTGGACAAGGGATACATTAGGCCAAGTGTGTCACCATGGGGCACACCGATATTGTTTGTGAAGAAGAAGGATGGTACTCTCACGTTGTGCATTGACTACAAGTAGTTGAACAAAGTGACCATCAATAATAGGTATTTGTTATCAAGGATTGATGACTTGTTCGATTAGTTTAAGGGAGAAACAATGTTCTTGAAGATTGATCTGAGATCCGAATATAATCAGTTATGCATTAAAGAAGAGGATATCTACAAGACAATTTTCCAGACCAGTTATGGGAAATATGAGTTTGTTATAGTTCCATTTGGTTTAACTAATGATCCAACTACCATTATGTTCTTGATGAATAGTGTGTTGTGTCCATACTTGGACAAGTTTGTTATTGTGTTCATTGATGATATATTGGTATATTCAAAAAATGAAGAAGAGCATGCCGAGGATTTAGCAACAATGTTGATGTTGTTGAGAGAGCATCAATTGTATACTAAGCTCAAAAAGTGCAGTTTCTTTCAGACTAAGGTACACTACTTGGGACATGTGGTTTCCAAGGATGGCATAACAGTGGAACCCTAAAAGGTAAGAGCTATCATGGAGTGGGCAACTCCCAGGAATGTGGATGAGGTGAGATATTTCATGGGGTTAGCAGGTTATTACAGGAGGTTCATCAAGAACTTCTCGTAGATTGCTTATCCTATCACATCATTGCAAAGGATAGGTAATAAGTTTGAATGGACAGAGAAGTGTGCGGCCATTTTTGAGTAGCTCAAGTAGTTGTTGGCACATGCACTAGTATTAAAAATTGCAGTTCTGGGCAAGGAGTTTTTGGTATGTACAGATGCTTGCAAGAGAGGACTTGGTGGAGACCTTATGCAGGATGGACAGGTGGTATGATATGAGTAAAGGAAACTAAATGAGCGAGAGCAGAACTACCCGACACGTGATATTGAGTTGGTAGCATTCATACATGCATTGAAGATGTGGAGGCACTATCTTCTTAGCAGGAGGTTTGTATTAATGAGTGATCATAGTGGTTTGCGTTATCTATTTAATCGATCGAATCTGAATGGCAGGCAAGCTCGGTGGTTGGCCACGATCAGTGAGTTCAAGTTTGAGATCAAGTATATGAAAGGTAAAGAGAACAGGGTGGCATATGCTCTTAGCAGGCAGATACAAGTAAATTACATCGCACCTATGAGCTCCTACGGGACAGATTTACATGTAGGATCTTGCAAGCAGGTTAGCAGGATGTCATGTATATGGGGATTGTGCATAGGGTGTAGTAGATTTCAGGTAGTGGTATAGGTAGTGGTACAGGTATAGGTACATGTACTAGTACAGGTACAGGTACAAATGCATGTGCAGAGGATGTGGACTATCATCTCAAGACAGATGGATTGGTTAGATTTAGAGATAGAATATATGTGCTAGATAACAGTGAGCTCAAGAAGGTGATATTGAGGGAGTTTCATGTGAAACTGTATTCAGGTCACCCAGGTTATTAGAAGACGCTAAAATTTTATTATTGACCAAATTTGAAGAGAGACGTGGCAGAGTTTGTGGTTAGGTGCTTAGATTGTCAGCTAGTGAAGGTAGAGTGTAAGCATCTAGGTGGACTGCTACAATCGATTATGATTCCACAGTGGAAATGGAGGTCATTTCCATGGACTTTATCACAGGTTTACTGAGGACAGTGAGGCAACATGACTCCATCATGGTAGTGGTGGACAGGTTGACAAAGGTAACACACTTCATTCCAGTGACGTCTACATTCTTAGCGAGTGATGTAGCACAGGTCTTCATCTTGGACATGGTCAGATTGCATGGAGTTTCGAAGAAGATTGTGTTAGACAAGGATGCGAATTTCACTTCCAAGTTTTGGAAGGATCTATCTGTAGGTCTAGGCACAAAGTTGGCCTTCAATACAACTTATCATCTGCAGACATATGGACAGAGAGAGGGTCAACAAGACATTGGAGGACATGTTAAGGATGTATGTGATCCATCAACAACGAAAAAGGGAAGATATCTTCCACTAGTAGAGTTCTCTTACAACAATGGGTAGTAGGAGTCACTAAGGATGAGTTTGTTGGAGGCATTGTATAGGCGAAGTTGTAATACTCCCATCAATTGGAGTGATCCAGTTAACTGGGTGTTGATTGGACCAGACATGTTGGCAGACATGGAGCGAGAAATGCAAGTAATCAAGAAGAATTTGAAAGCAGCACGGGATAGGCAGAAGAGTTATGCAAATCATAATAGCTTGTTCAAGGAGTTCCAAGTTGGGGAATAGGTGTACTTGTGCATCAAACCAAAAAAGAGCTCCTTGTGGATTGGATCATGTGCCAAGTTGGCACCCCAGATTTTTTGGACCTTTCAGGATTATTAAGAGGATTGGGCTAGTATCCTATCAACATGCACTACCTTCGATAGTGAAAGTCCATGATTTTTTCCATGTGTCATTGTTTAAGAAGTATGTTAAATATGTTGATCATGTGATTGATTGGTCTGTATTACAGGTGGAGCCAGATTTAGAATTCCAGACGGAACCTTAGTGTATATTGCAGAGAAAGGTGCTCATGCTCCGGAATCGAGCAAGTTAAAGTGCAATGGAAGCACTTTGGGCCTAACAAAGCTACATGGGAGATGGCGGATTAGATGCGGGCTATGTATCCTTCCTTATTCGCTAGTTGAGCAGATGTTTTGGTATATGTTTTTGGTACATGTTTTGGTGATGTTTGGTATATGTACATATGTATATGGATGTAAATATCAACATGATCTATGTTATAAAACTCCAATAAGCGATATGGGTGTCATGTCATTATGATGTTATACTTGTTATGTTTTCATGTTGGTTTGCTTCTCAGCAAGGATGATCATTGTAAATACTGCAATGAGCTAAGTTATAAAGCTCCATGGGCAGTATGTTTTGCTTACAACAACCTTGTTGGTCGTAGGTGTTGTTGAACACCGAGGATAGTGTTCTCCCAAAGGGAGGGTTCTATAATAGCCCTAGTGAATAATCCATGTAATAAAAGTTAATAAAGGCAAAATAATAACCATGGTCACAGGACACGTATTCCAAGCTGATTGTTGGGAAAAAAATCCTAGCGGGTGTTCGTTTCCATTGTTATGGCTAAGAGAATTTGGCAAAGGCAATGGCAAAGACTTTGGAAAGGCAAAATGGCATTTTGGCACATTTATTTATGAAAATAATGGAAATTAGGAGAAAAAGGAGGTGAAAGGTCACATGTTGCATGTGAGGAGGAAAATAATGGAAAATGAAGAAAATATAGGCCTCATTAATAAAAAGGCTTATGAGGATCAATTCACAGACTTTTGTTAGTATGGTTTTGAATCTCTCTCTCTCATACTCTTGGACACTTAGAGTTTTCTTGGAGCACTCTTGGAGAGTGTGGCACACTTGGAGTTTTTGAGCAAGAAGGAAAAGGAAAAGCAGGAAAGCGCAAGAAGACATTGGGATTATCAACTACAACAAGTTTTGCTACTAGCTACTTATCAAGTACATGCAAGGCAGGGAACACATTATTTTATGCAAAGGGACTTGCAGATCAACATCCCAACTTATCTAGGGATTTAAACACAATGAGTCTCAATTCAGATATGGAGAGAGACAGAGAGATGTAGTTAATAATAGGGAAGGTTTATCAACTATATTACCTTTGAAGGAATAAGAGTGCACATTCCAACAACTTAGTGGTATATTCCACCCGTGTTCTTGGTCCAGTTCTCATGGAACTACCATGATATGTTATCAGCCCACTAACCTTGTGTGTCTTCACCTCTCAAAGGTTGTTAATGAACAAAGTCTCCATTGGATTTATTAGCCATGTAAGGCACAACCAATGCTATGTAATTGTCATTCAACAAGCCTCATGGGTTTCTTAGCTAGCTATCATAAGAGTCATGCTCTCCATGAATTCTCTGAGTCTTATTATTCTCGTCTACCCTCTTAGCAATTCCACTTGACCATCTAGGAGCCTCACAACATCCTTCTTTTCTTGTTCCCTTCTCTACCTGTGCATATGAGTCATGGTTTTTTTTTCCACAAACCTTTTGGTCTCTTCGTCTTCTTTATTTCCCCCTTAACATGTGAGAGAATGTTCCTCTTGTTGTAACTGAATGAAGGAGTCTCTCCTTGCGTGATCTACACGGACCAATCTAACCTTGTGCTTCTATGGGTCCGCACAAGCCTTCCTTGTGGCCAACACAATCCATACTTCTTCATTAAATTTTTCCCCTTTATTTTTTGTAATCATGCCCAAAAGACACATGGGCATGTCCTTCATGTTTCTAGCTAAATTTAATAACATAGCCAACTCCATTAAAGCCACTCAGTCAACCCATGATTGATATTTAAAGTAACCAACTCCTCAATCAATATCCCTACTCAAGCAATGAAACCTGTGTCCCTCTTTAGCGGGCCTACCCAATTGCTCGGCCTACGCACCTTAGGTCGGGAACGAGTCCATCCAAGTTTAACATTTCAACTGACCTCCTGACTTGGCAGTTCTTACAAGAAAATTCAAGCTTGTGTACAAGTTTTTTACACATTTTGCAAGATCCTTACTAAGTTCACACAAACATCGTGGCATTTAGCTAACTCGTTGAAGGATGCATAAGAGTTCTAATGAAGAAACTTGGAAAAAACCAAATATATAGGAGGATAAATTATGAGAATATGCATTCAAGTGCTTTTCTTTAGAACCTCATGTAACTTGAGCAACTCCCTCACACAACATAAAAACACATATCTTATAATCAGTCAGCTCGCATACACATATCAATAAGCAACAAACAACCAACAAATCAGGTTTGTCATTTTCATGAATGGAACACAACAAGCGATGCTCACACAACACTTATACAAAGATACCCACAATACATGCCAACCACCAATTTCATCACACCTCACGAATACACATAGATATTCATTTATTCATTTGGGTTGAAAATCATTTATATTCATTCCCACACAATGAACTCAACCATTACTTTAGGCATGCATACAAGAAGTCTAGTGACCATTAACACATAAGAAGTCACATTCGTTTATATTAGTGGAACCATATAACCAACATCCTTAACATGTAAATATCTTTAACATAAGGATATCAAGTAAATACTTATGTTATGTAGCAAGATATATTAGCAACCTAGAGCATGACTTCAACTCTCCACCCAACCTTCGATAAGTTGCAGCCAAGTCTTTCATGCAACAGTCAACCTCGAGCCATATTCCAAAGCTTGAGGTAGAGTGCTTTTGGAGGAGTTTAAACTGATGTCGTCAGTTAAGATAGGGTGTCTCGAGGTTTCTTCACCTCCACCCACCAACTCTCAAGAATCAATAACCACAGGGAATCACTTCACTCGCATACAACCATAATCCACTCAAGGGATTAGGTCAATACCCTCAACTAAAACAAGGTGTTTCAAGGCCACAGTACCTTCACCCACTAACTCCAGCTACTCAACAATTAAACAGAAGGTAGGGAACACATTATTTTATGTAGAGGGACTTGTAGATTAACATCCCAACTTCTTTAGGGATTTAGGCATAGAGATTCTCAATTCAAATATGGAGAGAGAGAGAGAGAGATATGTAGTTAATAACATGGAGGGTTTATCAAATCTATTACCTTGAAGGAATTATAGTGAAAATTCTAGAATCTTAGTGGTATCTTCCACCTGTGCTTAGCTGAAATCAGGTGTTATCAACCCCCTAACTTTGTGTGTCTCCACCACTCAAAGGCTATCAACCAACAAAGCCTCTAGTAGATTTATCAGCCCTGTAAGGAATAACCAGTGCTCTATGATTGTTAGTCAGCAAGCCTCATGGGTTTCTCAGTTGTCTATCATGAGAGTTATGCTCTCCCTGAATTCTCTCAGTCGTGTTATTTTGTCTGCCCTCTCAACAATTCAACTTGACCATCTAGGAACCTCACAACCTCCCTCTTTTCTTATTCCCTTCTCTGCCTATGCATATGAGTTGTGGGTCTTTTCTTTTCCCACATACCTTCTCATATATTCTTGTTATTTCTCCTCCCCAGTACATGAGAGAATGTCCCTCTCATTGTAGCCTAATGAAGGAGTCTCTCCTTGCATGGTCTACACAAACCAAACCAACCTTGTCTTTTCGTGGTTTTTTTGCAGGCCTTCATTGTGGCCATCACAACATATATTCATTAAATCCGCCCCCCCCATCCGCTTATTACTTGTAATCATGCCCAAAAGACACATGGGATTGTCCTTCATTTTTCCAGCAAAATTTGGTAACATAGTCAGCTCCATTAAAACCACTAAGTCAACTCATGACTGATATTTAAAGCAACCAACTCCTCAAGAAATCTCCCTCCTCAAGCAATGGAATCTACATCCCTCTCTTGCAGGCTTGCCCAACTGTTTGGCCTACCCACCTTAGGTCAGGAACGAGGCCATCCGAGTTCGACCTTCCGATTTGGCAATACTTATAGGTGAATTCAAGCTTGTTTACTCTTAGAATTTTCTAAGCTCCTTAGTGAGTTCACATAGATGTTGCGACACTCAACTAACTCACTGAAGGATACGCAGGAGTTCTAATGATGAAACTAGGAAAAACCACATATACATGAGAATACGCATTGGAGTGATTTTCTTCAAAATCTCAAGGAACTTGAGCAACTCCCTAACACAACATAAAAACACATATGTTATACTTAGATCACATACATAGAGCAATAAGAAACAAACAACCAATAGATTAGGATCATCGCTTTCATGAATGGAACACAACCAATGATTCTCACCAAAACTTATACAAAGATATCCATGATACTTGCCAACCACCATTTTCATCACATCTCATGAATATGAATAATGATTCATTTATTCATTTGGGCTAAAAGTCACTGATATTCATGCCCACACAACACATACATGAATTCAACCATTACTTCAGGCATGCATATAAGAAATATAGTGACCATTAACGCAATATTCACATTCGTTTATGTCAGCATAACCATATAACCAACATCATAAACATGTACATATCATTTAACATAAGAATCTCAGGTAAATACTTATCTTATGTAGCAAGATAAATTGACAACCGAGAGTGGGACTTCAACTCTCCACCCAACCATTAACAAGTTGCAGCCAAGTATTTCTTGTAGTTGTCACCCCTGAGCCATATTCCAAAGCTTGAGATAGAGTGCTTTCAGAAGAGTTTAAAGTGGTTTTGTTAGGTGAGATAGGGCATCTCGAGGATACCTCACCTCCACCCACCAACTCTCAAGAATCAATAACCATAGTGAATCACTTAACTTGCATACAACCATCATCCACTTAGGAGATTAGATGAATACCCTCAACTGAAATAGGGTGTCTCAAGGCCACACTACTTTCACCCACCAACTACTTAATAATTACACACACGACATATAATTAATTATTTTATGCAAAGAGAATTGTAAATCAGCATCCCAACTTGTCTAAGGATTTAGACATAGAGAGTCTCAATTCAGATATGGAGAAAGAGAGATATTTAGTTAATAACATGGAGGGTTTAGTGGTTATATTACCTTTAGAGGAATAAGATTGCACATTCCATCAGCTTAGTGGTATCTTCCACCTGTTTTCTCAGCCCAAATCCCATGGAAATACCATTAGGTGTTATCAGCCCACTAGCCCTATGTGTCTGCATCTCTTAAAGGTTATCAATGAACAAAGTCCTTAGTGGATTTATCAACCTTATAAAGCACAACCAAGGCGTTATGTTTGTCAGTCAACAAGCCTCATGGGTTTGTTAGTTGGCTATCATTAGAGTTACGCTCCCCTTGAATTGTCTCAGTATTGTTATTCTTTTCCCCTCTCAGCGATTCATCTTGACCATCTGGGAGCCTCACGACTTCCCTCTTTTCTTGTTCCCTTCTCTGCTCATGCGTATGAGTCATGGGTCCTTTTATTTTCTTTTCCACAGACCTTCTAGTCTCATGGGTCTACACAGGCCTTCCTCGTGGCTAACAAAACCCATACTTCTTCATCAAAATTTCCCCCTTTCTTGCTTGTAATCATGGCCAAAAGACACATGTGTTTGTCCTTCATTTTTCCAACTAAATTTAATATCAAAGTCAGCTCCATTAAAACTTCTCAGTCAACCCATGACTGATATTTAAAGCAACCAACTCCTCAAGCAATGGAATTTTTGCCCCTCTTTCAGCCATTTTAATTTATAATTATATAATTAAAAGGGAATTATTTACAATGCTTACAAAGGGAACTAACGTGCACGGGATGTCACATATGTTATGGTCCATTGATATATAATGTCTTTAAAGAAGACGAAAAAAATATGCGTGTCTCTTTAAAGACAACCCAAAGGTATAATATTTTTAAAATGTAGTGAGATCTTCAACCCTTATAAGAAGAGGGAGGAAGAGGGAAGAGGAGTTTGTATAGTTATAGAAACAATTTCAAAATGAGTAACATGAATGTATTTGATTTTTTTCCACATAGACACCTACATCACATGGTTTATAGAGGAAAGAGAGAAGATACAGGAGGAAGCATATCCACCATGTAGTTAATCTAGCAATACCCTGGTAAGAGAGGTCACAACTATTATGCAACCACGTTCACTACCTGGAGCTTTATGGCATGTAAGCTTATAATTGTCATGGTATTTAAGCATTATAAATTCATTATTATTAAGATTTAGGAGTTTTCACTTTATAAATTAAAGGTGATACTTTATAAGACTAAAGGATTATAAGCATTACAAAGCTTATGATGGTTAATGGTTAGGATCGATATGAGTTGTAAATTATAAGGATTGGCGGTAACATGATATATGGATTGGGGTTATAGATACGTATTCATATGTGGGTTGGAAGTTATTGAGATCGATAGCCAAGTGTTATATAAGTTAGTGGTTGGTGGCTAATAGGTTTGTAGATTATGGATTAATATGTCGATGGTTAGGAATTAGGGGCAAGTGTTGAAGGTTCTAATGTTTACAATCTTAAGGGGTATATTATGGGACATGAGGTAAAATTACTAGGATTGAGGAACTAAATACATTTTTCAAGTATTAAGTCTATTATGGATTAAGAGATATAGATTTAACTTAATAAGTATTAGAGATGAGAACTTATAGGGATTTGTGTTAATAGGTGATATCAGTGAAAGGGTCAAAGGGATTATCAAAGTTAAATAGTTTAGGTGTTGTAAGGTTTGGGGTTATAAACTTAGTCATTGATAATAGATAATGGCTATAACTTTTAATTCATTTCCTTTTATAACCCCTTACACGCACAACGTTGTTAATGAGTACATAAATCAACACAATACTCGATGAACATAGACCCAATGATAGTTTCACAAGTCAATTATGTTATGATGCTTATCCAACGAGTTCTATTTGTTAGTGTTGTGCTAATGTTGCGGCCTTTAATTAGAATTTTGAAAATTATAAACCCCCTTAATGAATGACGATAAAGTTTTATTTGACCATGTTAGAACAAACCTTTATCGAAGATAAGGAAATGTTGTGTACAATCTATTTAAAATTTTTATAAAAATGGATTGAACACTATACCAAATTTGTGTGCTTATGTCTCACATCTTGTCTTATTCCCTTATTTCAACTAACTTGATCAAATTTCGTGGCCACCTCTAATTCCTAAAATACATAATAATGGGCTTAACGTGTAATACGCCATTTAAATCATTGACAAACATGACTCAAATCCATGAAAGATGATGTGTTAGCATGTTAAATAATATCCATGCAAAGATATGTGTTAATTAAAGTAGGGTGAATACCATGCCCTCTAATCAAAGATGTGAAAATTCTACAACACCCTAAAGAATGTTGATAATTTCATCTAACAATATTGCAACAAAACTTTATAACGAGCAAGGAAAAGTTGTGTACATGTCCACCACTTCTCATGTACATGATGATGGGTAAGAGAGGAGAGGAGATTTTAAAGTCAAAGTTAGGTGACCATATGAGGGTTCACGTGAGACATTCCTACTGACTATTAGTGGGTCCTCAAGGTCAACTACAATTTCATTTAACTTTAGATGTAGTAGTTTTATTGTATCTTATTTACCACTATTTGAACTTAGCTCTCCCTTGCATGTTGTTTATACTTGTGTCACTCCGGACAAATCCCTCTTACAGACAAGAGAAGTCTCCCTAGACTGTTGACGGAAACTAGAAACAAGCAAGACAGTTGAACTAACACTTTCCCTTAGTTGAACTTGTTTCAATTATAATAATTAAGGCTAATGGATGAGCCTCTTACCTATTTCATGAAATGCTCGATGAAGATCCCTTGTTGTGATTTGATGTAACTCCTCAATGCTTGATAAGACCTGCAATCATAGACCATAAAAGGATCAAAAGCACATGCGATATAATAATCCAAACAAAACTTAACCTAATGATCAAGGAAATTAGGAATTGAATTTGCCTTAATAAACATTATAAACTATTATAAACCATTCATAATTCCAATAAGACAAATCAATGCGAGAAAATGTTCATTTGTATTAATCAAAGATAAAGAGGAGCCTTACAACCTTCTCCTTAATGTCATGAAGTCCCTCCCAAATGCCTTCAATATCCTCCTTAGATGACAAACTTTCCAATCTCAAACTAACAACATAAGTTTATCTTCTATGAGTTCCTCCTCAATCCCTTTATCCTCTAGTTATTTTATAGGCCAAGAGGAAGAAGTTTCAGATCCAAAAGAGGAGGATGAGACTCCTTAATTGAGGGATCATGAGAAAAGGGATTAAGATGCACCATATGAGGGTTATATTTCGAATATTCATCAACTCGAAGCCTTCAGTTGGGAAATATTCGACCAACTATGTGTCTAGAATGTACTTTTTATTTTTACTTTCTTGAATTCATCTGCGTGGGTTTATAGAGACAAACAGAGAGTAGCTCTGCGCTGTTCTCAAATTTAATTCCAGCGAATGCGTGGGAAAAGCTAGAAAAATCAGCACAGGTGAAACTTAACAAGGTGTGACAACTATTTTCCCCAAATTTCTCATATACTTCAAGATATTTTGGGTTGTTTGACTTATAAGAGTTCATTCAAACATGTTCACAGATGGTAAAAACACCCATAAGTTGACCAAGTGTCATGGCGAAAAATTGACATGTAATAGATTTCCCCCTAAAGTGTGAAGTCTGTAAAATAAGTTTAAAATATTGAAGCGCTTTATCATTCCAAGGATCAGATCAGAGACAATGGTCGGAAACCTGCAGGGAACATTCAAGGATTACAATGCAAATTTATATCAAGAATCATCATTCAGGTAGGCATTCCCATACTCAGAGTAAAGAAAATTCAATGAACAAGCATGGAAAAACCAAAATCATATAGATAGTACACACATCATAGACATAACCATCTGTCATAAATGGGTCTACATAATCGTGAATATAAAAACTCCTCACAACCTAGATTGATGAAACTAGATCCAGGGTCTTGATCTCCATCTCTCGATCCACAATATGGATCTAACCATGTGAGTGAATGTTTCAAAGTCAAACATGGAAGAAACCACTTAATTATCGATCAATGATGTGAATCGTTAACAAGTGCGAGAGAAACCACCAATAATGACAATGGTTCTCAAGGTTATCCCAGTACAATCTATGAAGTGTGAATAGGTGATCTGAACACTCATATAATCATTCAATCGAAGGCCAATGATGAGAACCAGTTGTCGAAGGTGAGAAACCTGCCATTAATGCATGTAGGTCTCAAGGTACTGAAGGTTTTTAGATCAATTTCCTAGATATGAGCTAAAGTCGATGGAAGTGACTTGTCGTAAGAAAGCCTAAGACATGAAACACAATGTCAAGTTTTGAAAATAGTTTTCAAGGACTAAATCAAGGATGGCTGACACGATTGAACGCTATAATTTGCAAAGGAACTTTGAACTGAGGTTGAACTTCTCTTGAACACATAATGATATGACAAATGACTTGGCAGCATTTGACTTAACGATAATACCAAAAACCGTGAATACTTTCAATGAGGTTCGATTAATTGTAAGACAAATGGATTTCCCAACCCGGACATGAGTGTGACGAAGTGTCGTGTTCAAGAGCGACATGCTACCTTTAGAAATGAAAATGTGAAATGGAAACCTTTTCCCAATCCCCCCCCACCATTACTGGCAAGTACCTCTTTCTTTTTTACAAGCTTGAGGAGGATAACATATGCCCTAACTATAAGCTTATACTTCAAATGAGTCCATCGAAGTATTTTTAACGAACCCTAAGAAGGAATGGTTCAGTCCCGTTATGCTTAACGAGTCCTATACTGTTTAATTTTTATGAGTCCAGTAAAGGAGTAACTCGATGTCGTTTTCTTTTCAAGATTTTGAAAAATACACAAAAAGGAAACTCATTCAGTTCTTTTACCGTAAAATTTTAATGAGCCCGGAGAAAGTAAAGCTCGACATTTTTCAGTTTTAGAGAGTCAGAAGAAAAACATAAGTAGACTCCATCAGGTTCTTTTTCGTAAGTTTTAGTCCCTTGGGTCTGAAAAATGATAAAATAATACAAGAGAGAACTATATTGACCATGTTCAATCAACGTATACCTTTTTCGTAAATAGTCCTAACTCAGTCCGTAAAAGGGGTAAACTTATACTGAGTGGATGGTTGTTCATTTACTTTTACAAGTTCAAACAAGCAAGTACTCGACAATCTTTTCATTTTTAAAAGAGTCTGAAAAGGGCTTAAAAGAGGACTCTATGATTTTCGCTTTTCGTAATTTTTTAAGAGCATGAAAAGTGATAAAAGTTTGCTAAATAGTCAAAATGATTTATCCTCGCTTTGTAACCTATCCTGCACATTTAAACTCAATAAATCGTTATAACTGCTCAAAAATATAAGATTTTCCCTCCTAAAAGGTTTTAAATATAAAAATAATATTTTTTAGCTTAAAAACCCTATAAAAGTGGGAAAAGTAAATTATTTTTCACCATTTTCATTTTTACCATTTGAGAGCAGAGAGAGGAGTTTTTACCACCAGAGTTCCAGGACTGATTCCAAGCTAACCGGTGGACGCAATCACAACCCTCTTCTTCAAGGTAGAAGATCTTTCCTTAGCTTTTCATCTGTTCAAATTTCCATTTTAAGCTTTTAGTTAATTTTTTGGGCAAGGTTATGTAAAAAAATGCGCCCTCGCCCCTGCGCTGATTTCCTTCAGTCGAGCTAGCGCAGGCGGGTAAAATTTTCCACATGGAAAATCGCAGCTTGCGCAGATTTTTTCTGGAAAAATCCACGCAGCTGTGCCCTATCTGCAAAATGGCGACAATGCAAGCGACGAGGGTTCATTTTTTTGAAAGATTTGGGCCCAAAAAAACATGAGATTGTTTTAAAAAATGATTCTAACCTTTTTAAAAATGTCATTTTAGACTAATTGATTATTCAAAATGGACTAGAGAGAAAGAGAGTATGAAGCCAATTATTTGGCAGCTTTGGAAAATCCAGCTATCATGTAGGCTCTATGGACTTGTGGCCTCTTGAAATACTAACTCATTCGTGGGATGAAAGCTCAATTAGATTTGATGACATGGTTGGTAACAACCTGGAATGTCCAGGAACAATATTTGTGATCGGAGATCATCACATTACCATTGATGCTGATGAAATCTATTTCTTAACTCGACTGTCTCGTCGGGGCGCCGAAATTTCATTATTTGGATAGAGGACAGGAGGAGATACTACGAATGGGTATCTACGTCGCTTTTGCAAGAGTGCACCACCCATGGATGGCATAATTGATATTTATACCATCGAGTTCTTTTCCCTGAGGACCATTACTTTCACTATTAGCAAGTTGTGTGGTAGCGCTTCCCTTCATTTAGCCACACTGGCACAGATGCAAACTTTTGTGGAATGTTGGGAATCCACGGTGTTTAATTGGTGCGAGGTAGTGGTGGTAAACATGAAGGGACAACTGACTACATGCAAGAATGGGAAGCTGAAGAATTTTAGTTATGGCACCATCCTTATTGCTTTCACCCTAGAGAGGATTCCTCTTCTCCGACCACAACATATTCTAGGAGATGAGGGGGAACCTAAGGATCCGCGCATGATGAAGTGGGTTGCATTGATGGCACGTCATGGAGGCGATGCACCAGTAGTGAGGTATATCCTATGTTTTTTGACTGGTTAGGTCAATAGATAGTTTCAGTCGAGGACTTCCCATATGTCGGGATGGATTACAGAGGTGATCCCGATATCCCACTTCTAGCTGGAACTTAGTGTGGTGATCTAGGTGAGAGTTTCTCATTTTGACATGATTTCAATTATTTATTTTTTGTGTTTTTGTCTTTAAAGGCTAATTATTCGAAATGCATGTGTAGATGTGGGCCCAAATCGACCAACAGGGCTGAGGCGATTTGATAGATGAGGCGAGCAACCTATAGCAGCTACGACAACTAACCTAAGACAATAGAGATTTTGACAGAGCTATAACATAACCTAGAGAGCTTGAATTTGGATATCCCAGAGACTGGGACTAATTATATTCCTCTCTGATATCAGAGACATGAAGTTGGGGTTCTAGGGCCACTTAGACAATTACTACGTCGAGTTGCTCGTGTTGTTGTTTGCTATCATGAGCATCATCATACTTAGCTGTTCTAGTTTCTAGGACCACATTTTGATTTTTGGTGCTAGCGTATTTGAAAAATAAAAGGCTACAAGGCCTTATGTCCTCAGATGACATATTTTGTAGAAACACTTTTATACAAACTCCATTTTAATAAAAAAATATACTACTTTTGCGTAAAGTTCATCTTGATCAATGTATGAATGGACATTGTTTTTAATTTACAAATGTTGCAAATGTTTATTTAACACATGATTATCCAATGGATCTGTCAATGTGTTTAAATATCTTGGAAAGTGTTGATATTCGATATAATCAAATTCCCTTTCCAAAAGATAGGCTCGTAAAAACATTCTTAACATTGTTGGACTCCTTATTGTATAGACACTATTTAAATGTAATACTACGGGTTGTGGATCTAACCTAACTATCAAATGTCGGATACGAAATGTGATGGCATCAACTAATAACTCAATGACTGCGCTATATTATTTGTTGTTTGACCAAAGCATATTCCATGAATAAAGACTAGCTCAACACTGGGTGAATAAATAACCCACGTTGCAGAAGATAAATTCCGAGTACTAAGACTAGCACCATTAGCAAAGCTAACGTAAGTCTGAGGGAACATGGACATCTACAAATAAAGTGAAAAAAAAGATAAGTAGGAGTAGTAGAAAATGTGAAAAAACATTAACTAGCACAGATACCTAAAAAACGGTAAATAATGTACAAATCTCCACCAAAATTTTATGCATAATATTTCTTTAGGTAAAGACCATTTCTAGGCTTTCCTAAAGGAATACCATCATAATCAACCAGGTCATATGCTCCTTTAGCCAATATGCGTTTTATGATGTAAGCGTCATGCCACATGGGTTTGAACTTTCCCGTGCCTAACTTGTCATGAGCTTGATCATAAACCAAGACTAGATCACCTTCTGAATATGAAAGAGGTTGACGTTTTGATTGAATTGAGCTTTGACGCGTCTTTTGTGAGCTTCGCTAGCCAGTGTGGCATCAAGGTTATTTTCATCTAAACGTGCTAAATGTACAAAATGTTCTTTGTCTGCAGAGGTAGCAGATAGTAATTCGATAGCTAGTTTTAGGGATGGGATTTTACATTCAATGGATAACACTACTTCAAAACCATAAACAAGTTGGAAAGGAGTACAACCTATCAATATTTTTGCAGAAGTACGGTAAGCCCACAACGCTGAAAAGAGCATGGAATGTTAGTTTCCTTTATGAATAACAACTATCTGTTTAATCATATTGGTTAAAACTTTATTGACAGCTTCGACTTGACCATTAGCTTGTTGATAGTAAGGAGTAGAGCTATCATGGCCTGGGCCGAGTTGTGCGGATAGTTCAACCATCATAAAGTTACAAAAATGACTACCATGGTCTTCACCAATAGCTTGTGGGACACCAAACTGAGCAATCACATGATTGAAAATGAAAATTGTTGTAGTTTCGTCGTTGTCTCTATATGTAGCCATCGCCTCGGCTCATTTAGTAAACTAATGACTACAAGGATAATATACCCATGCCCCCCGGCTGAGTGAGGGTTACAGGTGACAAAATCAATGCCCCATTTGGAAAAAGGACTGACAACTATGATAAGGTGATGAGGCGTTGGAGGTGCTTGCATTTTTTCGCTCGTAGATTTGGCAATTATGGCATTTACAAACTGCAGTAATGCAATCTTTAAACATTGAAGACCAAAAATAAATGACATGTAATATCTTTTGGGCAATAGCATAACTAGACATATGACCGCTACATGCTCTAGCATGGTAGTCATTTAATGTTTTTTTCGGCCTCTTGGAGAGTCAAACAATGTTGAAATATAGAATTGGCATCGCGACGGTAAAGAGTGTCACCAATAATATGGTATTGTTGGTATTGGTATCGAATCTGATGACGATCAGTTTTAGATAACTCGGGCCTAAAAGTTTGTGTTTGGAGATATAGAATGATATCTCCATACCATGGATTCGACATGCTAATAAGAAAGAGAGATTCATCAGCAAATGAAGCTTCTGCTACAGTTTCTATATTAGTATGAGGAAAGTCACACAATAGTTCGATGAAAACCAAATGTTTCTTTGATTTAGATTTTTCAAGTTCTAAATCAAACTCTTGTAATATAACTATCCATTTGAAGTATTTGCCCCCTATCAATTGCTTAGTGAGAATATACATCATAGGGTTGCAATCTGAAATGATAGTTGTTTTCGGAGAAGTATATAGTGATGGAATCGTTGACCAACTTGAACAACTACCAAGGCTAGCTTCTCCACATGTGCATATTTAATCTCAGTTTTAGTGAGATTTATACTCAGATAATAAATCATATGTTCACTGTTAGAATCATCCTCTTGGACTAACACCATGCCAACAGTGGCATCAAATGCAACTAAGTACAAAAATTAATCTTGAAGATAATTAGGTGGATGCAGTAATGATGCATTGGTCAGTGCATTAATGCATCAAATGCTTTATCGGCAAGATCATCCCAAAAAAAGGGATGCCCTTTTTCAATAGTAGAGTAAAACCCTGGTTAGTTCGACATAATTGTGGATGAATCTACGCAAAAAAATTTGCTTTCCCTTGCAAACTTTGGAGTTGTGTAAGGCTATAAGGAGTAGGAAAATTTAGAACTGCCTCCACCTTGAGGGGGTCAACATAACTACCCTCTTTCGAAACGATGAAACCAAGAAGCCAACCTGATTGTACACAAAAGACACATTTGTTCGGATTCAAGTGAATATTGTAATGCCTGCATCTAATGAAAATTTCTTTTAAGTGTAATGGGTGATCTTGTCTTTTCATTGAATGAGTCGACAGGTCATCTAAATAGGGTTGAATAATATGCTTGATACCATGGAATACATAAGACATCGCTCGCTGAAAAGTTGTGCAAGCATTTTTTAGGCCAAATGAGAGTTTGCGATAAGCAAAAGTCCCCCTTGGGTATATAGACACGGTTTTGTATCGATAGGGAGTAGGTTTATCTGATTGTAGCCAAAAAATCCATCCATGAATGAAAAAATTTCATTCTTGACATAGTCATCAACAATTTGGTTGATATATGGAGTTGGATAATTGTCCTTGGGACAAGATTGATTAATATCTCTGTAATCAACACATACTCGAATAGTTCCTTGTTTTTTTATTAATGGGTACAATGTTTGATACCCAATCAGTCAAAGGAACAGGGTAAATGAATCTTGCTTTCAACAAATTTTCAGCCTCAGTTTTGATAGCGACATTTTTTCATGGATCTATACGACGCAATCATTGTCTAACAGATCTAACATCCGGATAAATTTTTATTTCATGTATAACTATACTAGGGTTGATTCCTGACATTCTTCGTATGACCAGGAAAAGATGTCGCACAATTCTAAACTAGGGCTTTATAAGTTTAAATCTCTTCTAAAGAACAAGAAACTCCTATATGAATATTTTTAGTTATCCTTGGTTTCATTGAGATATCTATGGGTATCATTGCCGATATGTTCCCTAAATTCTGTTCAGAATTGGAAGAAAGGGTAGATATTGGACATTGAGGATCACTAAGAGTCTTAGATGAAAACATAGATGAGAAATTATTCTCAATTTTGTCAAAGGATGGCAAGAAGGTTGAACGATGATGAGTATCGTTCCATGGAATTTCGTCCAAGGTCATAACTTCCATAATCCCTTCATCAGTTAAGAAATATGTGTTAAAAGGATCAGGCATAGAGATTGGTTCCAAGCGTGACAAATGAGAATATTCATCAATAATCGTATTCATTCGATTGTTTTCAGATGTTGATAAGTTGGAAAAGGACTAAATTGCCTCATAAGCCAACTCAAAAGGGCTACGAGGCATCTCACTGCCATATAAGACTATTTTTTACTCTGAAGGTACTTTCCACGGATCTCCTGATTCGAAAGTACTTGATGTCATGTTAATTTTGGCATCATTATGAGGGAAATTGGGTGGAGGGAATGCGAAATTTCCCATCCAAGATGAGTCTTTGAGAAGGCCAACACCAACTTATTCATATGGAGTCATTGATTTTCCAACAAAAGGCACACTACTAGTGGAATTAGGATCTGAGGTATAGTAGGATAATTGGTCTACCTTTACAATTCTTCATTTGTGAAGAAACATGATCATCCTAAAATATGACAAGACTATTATCGACATGGCATAAGTCCATCTCCGATCAAGCAAGAGGTTATATTCAAGTTGAGCATCAACAACCTCAACGTCTATTGAAACTGTTTTACCCTCTAAGTCGATTGGTAAATCATTTAAAAGACCATAAGGATGAAAACCTCTTCCATCAAAGGCTTTCAAAGTTGTGGGAAATTGATTGATTGTTGGAGAACCTGAAGCTTTCCAACAGGAAATGGACATAATACATGTTGATGCTCCTTCATGAATCACTGCTTGAAAACTCATCGTGTTTTGACATGAACAAGTATCTGAAAATCCAGTTGGTGCGGGAGACACGGGACATGATTTCGAGATTGAAAACAATCAAATTGGAGTCATGAGGATCTATTGCTCCAATGGATGATAATAATAGATTCCTTTGTGCTGGACAATTCTACAACACTTCAAGAGCCGACATTGCCAAAGGTGACATAGACAAATCTTCGACGATGTTATAGTCTGAGCAGCCCTAGCATGAGGGTTAAAGGCTGACTTTTGAAGCATACCTTTAGGAGGCGGATGAATTATCATATTAGGGTTTGGTTTTTCAATATGTAATGGTTCAGAAGAAGGAGGAGTAGATGTGGAAGTTTTACCAGCTGGACTGGAGTCATCTCCATCTTCAACATGACTCTTTGATGTGTAATCTTTGGATCTCGTTACTACCATAACTTTGGAAGACATCATCATGATATCTGCCGATGCAGATGAGGAGGATTGGTCATGAGAAACCATTTTGTTGTCTTGGGGAGGAAAGGGGTCCTTCAAAACAACAAGAGTGGGTGAACCTTTGACAAATTTAGAAACTTTGGCACGATGTGGGCACTCCTTGGTGTAATGATATTCATCACAAATTAGGCAAGGATAATGAGGCTTCTTCTTTTCATCAGGCAGTTTGTTCTTGTTTGATTTCTCCTTAGAATGAGTGTCTTGTTTAGCTTTCCCTTTTCCCTTTTTCTTATTTCCGGATTGCTTACCTTTGCCAATAGATGATTCTACGACATTAATTTCCGAAGTAATTTCGGGAGAGGGATCTTCTTCAGGTGAATCAGATAGAGTCGAAATCTGAGTTTTCTTATAATTTTTCTTTTTACTCTTAGATTTTTCGCTCAACCAATCACACCATCAGCGGCATGTGATCATGTAAGGGGTGGATTAGTTTGACCAAGGCGAGGTAAATATGGGATCTTTTCATACAAAGTACTAAACTGAGTATAAAAAAGATCAAGATATTGAGCAAAAGCAATTACTTGCTCCTCAGTTACAACATATCCTTTGGCAACATCTTCAGTTATTACTGGAAAAAGAGATTTTATGAACCATTCGGCCAAAATCTGGTCTAGAATGTAAACTTTAACCATGCGACACCTTTATCTCCATTCATGAATGTGATCTGAGATATAGGTTGACATTGACTGTTTTAAAGAGGTCAAAAGTTCAGTTCCATTAGCATATTGGGCAATTGGAAATGGGTCAAAAAAGTTGTAGCAAGGGTGTTAAATGTACTGAAGGAAGCTCGCGGTAATTCTACATACCATTTGGCTACTGAACCAATTAAGGTTTGTTGACAAAGTCGTAATCTAATAGAATTGTCAATTAATGAGTTGGATGCGCACCAAAGATGATAGGTCATAACATGGTTTGATGGGTCTTCGCCTAACTTACCTTCAAACATAGGGATGTCACTAGGTAACTTAGTAGGAATGGCTGGCCAAAATGGTAATTAGTTAACCGAGAGAGGTCATGCAAATCCAAAGTTGTAATGAAAGGAAATTGGCGGTTAGGATCCTGAGATGCATACTGATAACCCTGAGGGACGAGTCCTGTACTGGGAGGAGGATACCCAAGATATCCTGGAATAGCCTGAGCAGTTGGAATCTGCATACCTCCTAGATATCCAGGATGAGCCATACCGTATTGCAGTTGCATAGGTACTTGAAATGTATGACCTAGGTATGGTTGATTCTGAAACAGAAGACTTTGACCCATTTGACCTTGAATGAACTGTCCTTGAAAGGGTTGATTTTTCAAAGGTTGACCTTGGAGAAATTGAGTTTGAAAAGGTGGACCTTGAACAAATTGACTCTGGGGTTGACCTTGGAAAGGTTTCCCTTGAAACAACACTTGCATATATGGGACATTAGGCTGTACAACAAGTATTTGGGGTATGGATGGAATTGTAGGAATAGATTGAACACCAAATACCTGAGGGATAGACTGAACAAGAGGTTGCACCGTTACTTGTGATATAAGTGGGATAGTTACCTGCGATACTCCTGGAATGGGAGTTTGAGCTGAACCTAAACCTAAATTCTGAACAGTTGTTGGTACAACAGACTCAACCAAGGGTTCTGGAGTACTCGTGACAGTATGTTGGAGTGGTTGCTGGGTAGGTGTCGATGAAATAACCTGGGCAGTTGGTTGGACTTGAAAAGGCATACCTTGAAAAGGTATTTGTTGTGTAGGTTGTCCAATAGGTTGAACAAGTTGATACACTGGCACTTGAGAAGCAGCTAGAATTGATTGTTGATTTAAAGAAGGGTTACAGATTGTATTCATGCCAGGGTAAGGCATTCTAATGGTGGTTTGAGGCATAACAGGTTGACCAAAACCAGTTTGATGCATTTGAGCATAATTAAGATAATTTCTGGCGGGGGGTTTCCCCCCAGCTGTAGGGTGAGATCCACTTAAAGGCACCCTAAAGGTTGTCCTCCAGGTAGAGAATACGATTGTTGCCCCCGAGGCGAGTAATAACCACTTGTTGGGTTGATTTGAGGATTACCAACATTACCGGAAATCATATTAATAAATTTTTCAGATGTCAAACCTTCATTGGTAGGATTAATTACACCAGTTGACATGTTTGAAGATGAATTTGAGGAAGAAGCTCCTAAATAAGCTCCAACAAGAGAGTGATATCTAGGCGGTAGAAAACCACCATATAATGTTGACTCCGGAGAAGTAGAAAACATAGATGTGTCTAATGAGGCACTTCTATAAGACATCAAAGACCAGTCAAAACCTGGTACAATAGAGTAAGGAATCGTTTATCGTGGAATCCTTTGCCCTAAAAAGTTCAAGGGTGTGAAATACCAAGGGTCAAGGTGAAGAGATCTAAACAAAATATCCGAGATATCTGATGGTTCACTGGTAGAAACTATTGGTTCTTCCTCTTCGTCTGAAACAATTTCTTTGATGCTAATGAGACCAGGAGGGAGACTATCAGTAATAATAAGTTTCACACGCGGTGAATGTGGAGGATCTGCAATATGCGCTGTAGCAGGCGTATAAGTCTCAGGTTTAGAAATATTAGACTCAGGTTCGTTAATATCTGGTTCAGAAATGGGATTTGTATCTAAAAAGTCTCCAGTGTCTAATTCAGTTTGAATGAGCTTAGTAATTTGTAAATCAGTTGCTCCTGAGTGTGATACTAATTTCTGAGTTTGATCTAGTTCAGTTTTTGTCACTTCAAGGCCTAAGATAGTAGATGTTTTTGGTTGATTAACTTCAGTTCCTTTTACATCAGAGTCTATAATAGTAAAAGTTCCAGTTTTTTCTATAGTTTCGAATCCCGATGATTTAGATTTTTTGGCTTTTATCTTTTCTAACTGACTCGGTGCATACTCAGGGGGTTTCTCGAGTATCCTACTTGATTGTCTTGGTAATTCTGCCAATATGAAAATTTTCAATTAATAAATCACACAATATCTAAATTACTCCTAAAGTATCAAAAAAGTAAAAACAGCACAGGGAGTAACACACGCTAAAAATCTAGGAGTTCAAACCATACAAACTGACTCTTCAAAGAGATCAATAATACTAGTTGGTGGTGAATTCCAACATCACAGTGACCAAGGTGAAAAGATTTAGAGAAATGAGCATTTGGAACCAGTTACCATGATACCCTGCTTAACAAAACAGTCTGGTGCAAGTAACTTTGTTATAAACCATCTCGAGCAAAGATTACCCTCTAAAAAGTCCAAGTGAGTCTAGTCAACGTATGTTCAAGGTACAACAGGGCCTTCCCTTTGTTGTCACCTTAGGTAGAGCCCTAGGATTAAAGTCATTAAGTTTACCAAATACAACAATTTTAATTGGGGGGACAGTCGCAGATTAGACGTACACGCAAGGGCAAAGTAACAAGCTCAATCTCCTCGAAGGCTCCTCCACATGATCAATTGGAGGTTTACTTTCAAGTGACCCCAAGTAGCTTTCGGTACCATTATAATATGTGAAAATCACTATATCTAGGTTGATGAAGTGGGTATGATCACTTCCATATTCAACATGATCTCGTGCTTAACTCATGTACAAGAAGAACTTCCCAAAGCAAAACGGAAATAATTGGATTTTCTCTCCCCAACTCAAGATTCTATTGTTTGTTTGTAGCTTTGGAAAGTTTAATTCCTTCCCTATTCCAAATCCCTACACTTATTCTAGATGAATTTTAATTAATGTTGTATTATTAAGTTGTTCTTTACTCAATACATAACGAAGGTGAAACTCATGATGTTATGATACGGCTCAAAATATTAATGCACTCAAAAGTGCGATGGCAAATTTCAAATTCGATGAAATCCTATTTAGAGGAAAGAAAGAGTTCCTTTGATTTTTCCGAAATGAAATTCAAAACTTACAAATTTTCCAACTTTCCTAAAACAAGCAATTTCATCTTAATGCAATGAAAATGCAGAAAACAAACCAAGTTCCGGATTTCCCTAAATATCAAATAAACCAAAATACTCTTGATCTTTTATCACTCAAAATTTTAAAGTATCACAGAAATCAATCAAGAGAGTTGGAGATAATGGCACTTCCAGAAAAACAAATTCAGGTATGGGTTGAAGCAAAAGGCAAATTTTCAAAAATTCTTAAGGCTTACGCAGGTCAGCAATACAAAATAGAGCCCATGCACCCGATTGCTAAGGTGAAACTGGTGCAGAATTGCACTACGCTAGCGAACGAAAACAACGCAAGTGTCATAAACCCAAGAAAAAATAAAAATTCAAGGAATCAACCACATAGGTCTGAAAGGTCATTAATTCATAAAGACTCGGGTCGAGATAAATGAGAAGGATAACAAAGCAAAACTAAGGAAAAAGATGAGAACATAGACGTTCTCCAGTGGAGTCGCCAATTTGTTACACCAGAAAAATTCCTCTTGCGGACAAGAGCGATCTCCCTAGACCCTTGACAGAAACTAGAAACAAGTAAGACAATTGAACTGACTCTTTCACTAAGTTGGACTTGTTTGAATTATAAGAATTAAGGCTAATGGATGAGCCTCTTACCTATTTCATGAAATGCTTAATGAAGATCCCTTGTTGTGATTTGATGCAGCTCCTCAATGCTTGATAAGACCTGCAATCATAGACCATAAAAGGATCAAAATCACATGTGATATAATAATCCAAACAAAACTTCACCTAATGATCAAGGAAATTAGGAATTGAATTTGCCTTAATAAACATTATAAACAATTATAAACCATTCATCATTCCAATAAGAAAATTCAATGGGAGAAAGTGTTCATCTGTATTAATCAAAGATAAATAGGAGCCTTACAACCTCTGTCTTGATGTCATGAGGTCCCTCCCAAATTCCTTCAATCTCCTCCTTAGATGACAAGATTTCCAATATCAAACTAACATCATAATTTTATCTTCTATGAGTTCTGACCTCCTCAATCCCTCTACCCTCTAGCCATTTTCTAGGCCAAGGGAAGAAGTTTCAGATCCAAAAGAGGAGGATGAGACTCCTTAATTGAGGGATCATGAGAAAAGGGATTAAGATGCATCATCTGAGGGTTATAATTCGAACAGTCATCACCTGGAAGATTTCAGTTGGGAAATATGTTTCTATAATGTCCTTTTTATTTTTACTTTCTTGAATTCACCTGCGTGGGTTTATAGTGACAGACAGAGCGCAGCTCTACGCTGTTCTCAGAGTTAATTCTAGCGAATACGCAGGAAAAGCTAGAAAAATCAGCGCAGGTGAAACTTAACAAGGCATGACAACTATTTTCCCAAATTTCTCATCTACTTCGAGATATTTTGGGTTGTTTAGCTTCTAAGGCAGTTCATTCAAACATGTTCACGGATGGTAAAAAGACCCATAAATTGATCAAGTGTCATGGCGACAAATTGACATGTAACAACTTGCCATTAAGGCATTAAAATTTTAACTTGTATTGAATGAAGTTGTTCCACTAAATGATATTTATTGGTATTTGAACATTGATCATCCCTATCCATCATTTGTGGATCATCAAGATAGTCAAGGATTTCACTCAGTTTTGATGTGTCAACTACACACTTTTCCACATATTGGTCTCAGTTACATAGTCGTGGTCCTTTGTTAGACATTAATAAAACTACCCGATCTTATCTTATATGTTGGACATTTTCCATTGGGATTTGAACACAGCTTATCTTTGTCTATTGCTTTTGGGTTTTGATAACATCAACAATTTCATGTGGCCATGGATGTGTGTTATAGATCCATTTGTGCACATCAACCCCAACCTACAGATCAGTACTATTAGGGCCCATCAAACCCTAATTCAGTTGTTACATGCCCTAAATAAGTCAACCATCAAAATTCCTAGCTTCCCAAGAAGTTCCATGACGAAAATCATCCAAAAACTGCCTCTAAGAAGATCAGTGCAGGAATGCCTTCATTAGGGTGTACTACAATGCAGACCATACACTAATAGGGTGTTATGCAGCGCACTTGAGCCCTCTTTGGCCTGCGCTGGGTGAATTTGAGCGAATTTCCATGAGGGTTTGAAAAATTCCTTATCCATTGGATGCCTCTGGAAGTTTCTCAAGGCTATCTACTCCTTTGAGCTCGTATTTGGATGAGAAAGGGAGTTAAGGAACATCAATCCCTTTATCCCTTCCTCCATGGAACTAAATCCTAGTTTGGGAGGGCATTCATTATCACCATTTATGGCATAATCTCCTTCATTCACCTATAAAAAGACCAATCATCTAAGTGATCAGAGGCTGGAAATTATTGAATTATAGGGAGATGATGTTAGTATGAGACTTGAGTTGATTTCAAGTATTGTAATGATGTCAAAATGTCTTGCTTGTTATGAGGAGAGGATGAACTGGAGGACTGATGCTGAATCAAGCAAATTGGGTTGTAACTTTTCCTTTTACTAATAAAGTGTTCAAAGCTTTTTCCATATGCTTGTGTTATTCAATTATGCTTTCATATGTGTATCATGTACTTGATTCCATGCTATGTTTAATCAATAGATCATTATCATATGCTTTGTTTGGTTTTTGTCTTCTGTATGTGTGTAGGTATTTTTCAAGTGGATTAAGTACGGAGAGGAGCAACATAATTGATCAAGGGAGATAAGGAGTAAGTGAAAGCTACAGGTAGGCTTCTTTACCTCTTATTTAATTTGTTGATCATAGAAAAAGTAGAGAATGCTTTACATTGTTGAATTGAGGCTTATGTGATCCATATTATTTATAAGTAGAACTTCGGCGTAAATCACATAAAGAGAGACATTTGTCGATGCGTTTCGAACCAACCAGTGTGGCTCATCGTCAGGAGAAGTTGAAGAAACATATCCAGCTATGCATGCTAAATAGTCTGAGCAGAGCCTCCAACGGCTATGTTAACCAATGGCTAATTTTGACTTAGGGACTGCAGTCAAAAAGTCAAAATGATAATTAATGGGAGTTATTTAGATTAAATAAAAGAAATAATTATATATATTGATTATGTTATTAGTTTAATAAGAATAATGACTTATATGGGAATTAGCTTGAGTGGGCCTGATGGTTAAGAACATGTGTTTCCTCCTAAGAGGTCACAGGTTCAAAACCAGAGGGGGGTAGAGTATGTATGCCTTCGTAGACTTAGCAGTCAAATCGCTGCGCGGAGGTGGGTCCCTTGTCCCACAAACAAGGGGTCTCATACACCAATTTGGTGTCTGGCTTGGCTGTGACCTTAAAAATGGATATTATTATTATTATTATTAGTTAGATTAAGGACCTGACTTATATATATATATATATATATATATATATATATGGTAGTTAGTTATAATAACTATATATAAATATATATATAAATAAAATAACAAAAGTTAGTTGAAAAGTAAAATTAAGGGGGAAAGGTCAAAATATAAATAACTAGAAACTTTTTAAAAAATAATTTTATATGGTGATAACTTATTGGTTGGTTAAAATTTTATATAAATTTAAAGGAAATTAGTTAGATAAAGGACCTTACTTTCATAAATATATTTATAAGGTAATTTAAGGTGATAGATGGTTATAGTAATTAGATAGTCCTAATATGCTAAAATAAGATGGATATCTAACTAAAACTAAAACTGAATAAAAACAAAAAAAACAAAAAACAAAAACAAAAACAAAAACAAAACAAAACAAAACAAACAAAACAAAACTAATTACGATCATATTTATATAATAGTTATGATCAAATTAATATCTATCAGGAAGAAGAAAAAAGCAAGAGCGCCTAACACAAAAAGAAGGAGAAAGACCGGAAAAGGCCTAAAACAATAAGGACAAACCCTAACGAAAGCAAAGAAGATGAAAAAGGAGGGAGGAAGAGAAAGACTAGGAAGAAAGGGCGAGGATCCAACATCTACTGATCTTCCAGCCGTCATCTCTATTGAGATTGATTGGCCTTCTTTCAATCTCAATAGCTTCCCTGAATTTACGATGATGGAACTGAGCAACTTTGGCGACAACCTTGGCCTCCTCTATACACACCTGACACTTGGTCTTTTCAACATGCTCTGCCAATGTTGAAGACTTGGATCCCCCATGTCTTAGGTCGGCTGCATGTTCGTTGATCCTCTGATGGATGGAGCGCCCTGTTTCCCCAATATAGGGGGTCCCACAAGAACAAGGGATCAAGTAGACACCCTTCATGTCCTTAGGGTTAATGGGATCTTTCACCGATCGGAGGGAATTGCGGATGGTGTTGAGGGGCCTAAAGGTTGAGGGAATCTCATACCTCTTAAGGATCCGAGCAATCTTGTCCGTGGTTCCTTGGACATAGGGAAGATGTACACCTAGACGACGCTCTTTAGGCTCTTTCTTAATTAACGCATTTTCAGAGGCTTTACGGAAAGCCTTCCGACCTAGGTGCCTACTATATCCATTTTCCACAAAGACATCAAGGAGATGGGATCTCTCCTTATCAAAGCTCTCACTATCAGAAATCTTAAGGGCACGAGTAGCGAGGGTGTTAAGAACACCCATCTTCTGAGCAGGGAAATGATGGGAATCTGCATGAAGATACTGCTCAGTATGCATTTTCTTTCGCAAAATAGAGTGGGAGAGATAGCCATCCTTATTCTTGGATATAAGAATATCCAGGAAAGGGAGGCAACCATTGACCTCTTTTTCCATGGTGAACTTAATGGCAGAGGACTGGCTGTTGAGGTGATTAAAGAAGTGTTCCAACTCCTCTGGGCCATGGGGCCAGATGACATTAGTGTCATCTACATACCTTTTCCAAAGCTTGGGAAGGAGACGAGCCGAGGCTAAAGCTTTGGCTTCAAAATCTTCCATAAAAAGATTTGCAACAATAGGGGAAAGAGGGGAACCCATGGCAACACCACAAGTCTGTTCAAAGAACTCACCCTCGAAACAGAAGAAAGTGGAAGTGAGACAGATCTCCACCAGATGCGCAGTATCGGGATCTGTTAGGCGAAAGATCACCTCCAAGGCCTCCTTTATAGGGATGCAAGTATAAAGGGAGACCACATCAAAGCTGACGAGAATGTCCTCAGGGTTAAGCTTAATATCCTTAAGCTCCTTAACGAAGGATGCAGAGTCTTTCACGAAGGAATCAGTGCGGCCAACCAGGGGCTTAAGTTTGAGGGCAAGGAACTTAGCCAGAAGATAGGTTGGACCACCAATGGTGTTGACGATAGGCCTCAGAGGAGCCCCTTCCTTGTGAATCTTCGGTAACCCATAGATCCTAGGAGCAATGGGATTGCTTTCAATGAGCTTGTGGCACAAGGAACTCACCGAGTTATTCAATTTGATGGCGAGAGCCACTGTCCTAGAAATCTTCTTCAGAGGGTTCTTGGGCAGTTTTTTATAACTGCCACTATTGTGAAGATGATCTAACATCTTCCTACGGTAATCGTCTTTGTTAAGGATGACCGTAGATCCTCCTTTGTCTGCCTTCAGAACTACAATATCTTTGTTCTGATTCAAGGATTTTAGGGCAGAGAATTCCTCATTGCTAAGATTCTTCCGAGGGGGCCTAGCCTTTCTAAGGACGACAGCAGCCGACCTAAGACATCGGAGATCCAAGTTTTCAGCATTGGCAAAGCATGTTGAAAAGACCAAGCATCAGGTGTGTATAGAGGAGGCCAAGGTTGTCGCGAAAGTTGCTCAGTTCCATCATTGTAAATTCAGGGAAGCTATTGAGATTCAAAGAAGGCCAATCAATCTCAATAGAGATGACGGCTGGAAGATCAGTAGATGTTGGATCCCCGCCCTTTCTTCCTAGTCTTTCTCTTCCTCCCTCCTTTTTCATCTTCTTTGCTTTCGTTAGGGTTTGTCCTTATTGTTTTAGGCCATTTCCGGTCCTTCTCCTTCTTTTTATGTTAGGCGCTCTTGCTTTTTTCTTCTTCCTGATAGATATTAATTTGATCATAACTATTATATAGATATGATCGTAACTATTATATATTATTATTAATTAATTAATTTAATTTATTTATTTTTATTATATATATATATTATTATTATTTTTATTTTTTTTCGTTCTTAATTAGTTTTATTCAGTTTTAGTTTTAGTTAGCTATCCATCTTATTTTAGCATATTAGGACTATATAATTACTATAACCATCTATCACCTTAAATTACCTTATAAATATATTTATGAAAGTAAGGTCCTTTATCTAACTAATTTCCTTTAAATTTATATAAAATTTTAACCAACCAATAAGTTATCACCATATAAAATTATTTTTTAAAAAGTTTCTAGTTATTTATATTTTGACCTTTCCCCCTTAATTTTACTTTTCAACTAACTTTTGTTATTTTATTTATATATAGTTATTATAACTAACTACCATATCCACACACATATATATATATATACATATATACATATATATATATATATACATATATATATATGTATATATGTATATATATGTATATATGTATATATATGTATATATACATATATATACATATATACATATATACATATATATACATATATACATATCTATATATATGTATATATATATATATATATATATATATATATATATATATATAAGTCATGTCCTTAATCTAACTAATTCCCATATAAGTCACTATTCTTATTAAACTAATAACATAATCAATATATATAATTATTTCTTTTATTTAATCTAAATAACTCCCATTAATTATCATTTTGACTTTTTGACTGCAGTCCCTAAGTCAAAATTAGCCGTTGGTTAAGATAGCCGTTGGAGGCTCTGCTCAGACTATTTAGCATGCATAGCTGGATCTGTTTCTTCAACTTGTCCTGATGATGAGCCACACTGGTTGGTTCGAAACGCGTCAACAAATGTCTCTCTTTATGTGATTTACGCAGAAGTTCTACTTATAAATGCTTTACACTGTTGTTCTAGACTTAGCTACTAGTGTAGGGGTTTAAGCGTTTATCCATAGACACTAAAACAAATTGGTGACTCCACTGGGGAGCGATCATCCATCTTAGTAGCTTATCAGCCTCTTAAGATATTTCTACATACTGTACTTGTGGTCATTGGTTGAATTTTAGTCTTCTTTCATTGAAAATTGAGCCAAAACAGTGTCAAATTGTCTTCAAAATTGCTTACTGTCACCAGCGAAACCCAATGAAGGACACAATGCACTACAATACACTTCCCACATAGATCCAGTGCACTTCAACACACTGTCTCTCACTGCTGTCTACGCTGATCCCTTGAGGGTCAGTTTCCCATCTAGGAGCTGAAGTTTTTGAGCCAATTTTCTCCTGTTTGAATGATTTGTTGAATGTCAATGATGTTTTGTCTCTGAAAATAGTGTTTCATCTCCTTACCTGGCCCTACTTAGACTATGATTGATAAATGTTTCTTATGTATTTACTTTGTCATTTTCAATCTATTTAGCGAAAGAAAGTGTTGTAAAATCATCTTTTCCTTCGAAAATTGAATTGGTATCAAATCTTCATTCATGAATGATCGATTAATTTATGTGTTCAAATGATTAGTATTTTTCGTTGAAAGTGTCGTAATTCCTCATTTCTTTGAAAACGAAAATGTCGTAAAATCTTCCTTTCCTTGAAAATAAATTGTTGCAAAATCGTCATTTTTATGAAAAGAGTTTATTCATCGATTGTGCATTAGTTTTCCTTTTTGTTCATTCACATTAAGGGAAATTGAAAATAAATACATGTATGTTGCATTGAGAAAGTTTGTGTGTGTTGATAAGGAATAGTGTAGGGAATTTGCATTTAGATTGTGCTCTTTACTCCTTAATCAAAAGAAATTTGATTGCTCTATCCCTAAGTAGCTAGGATTTTCATTGTTAAATTGAATGGAAAGACTGCTTATCATGATAGTTGCATTCGTAGGAATTTCAGAATACATCACATGGTGAACTTGAAAGGCAAATTCATAAGCAAGATCAACTTAAAATAAACATCAATTTACCTAATGGAGCATTGTCATTAACGCAAGCATTTAGTGGTTCTAGGCTAGAGACATGTTCCGACGTCGTAAAACAAAGCAGTTGTCACTAACTTGTTTGTAATACATCTTGAGTGCGATATCTCATTCCACGTACGTGAGTATATCGTAGCTCGTCCACGTACCTTCAAGTATATAGGGCGGTGTTACAGTACATAAAGTATATGGGAATGCTCTCATTGTGCGGTTTTGCATTAGAAAGCGCTTATACAGACTAGGCCTCCATGTACCTTTGAGTATATATTTGAGGACAACTCTAGGTTGCTATCCATCCTCAAGTAACTGAGTCGGCCACCTTGTAAATTGTGATACACCGAACACAACATTTGGGGAGATTGCCTGCTCGTACTTCTCGGTTCGCTAGGAAGTATTCTGCAGTTCATAGTTGCTTGGTAAACCTTTTGCCTAGTATACCCCTTTTTGTTTATTTCTTTTTGATAATAAAATTAATCAGCAATCATGGAGGAACATCAACCCATACCCCGTCGTTCGCGGAGAACAACAAACAAATTGCCTTTGCCTCTCGAAGCGACACCAATTCGGGCAAAGTGGTCTCGCTTAACTGAGTCTAGTACATCAAGAACTCCTACTTCTTCATCTGAGTTACCTGAATCATCTATTTCGGTAAGTACAGAGATTCCAGTTACTCCAAATATTTTTGGTACATTCATTACTGAAGAAGAAGTTTCACAATTACCTGAGGACATTAGCACTGATCCTAGTGAAACAATAATCGAAGTTGTTCAACCACAAGTTGATCCTCAACTTGAAATTGCTCAACAAGAAAGTAATTCTGAACTTGAATCAATTCAACGAGAAGTTAATCCAGAATCTATCCCAATTCAAACAAAAGTTACATTTGAACCTGAAGTTGTTCAGGAACCTCTTACTGAAACTGTTGTTCATTTACCCGAACATTTGGACTTCGAATTTGAACCTTAAGAAGTTGTTACTTTACCGGAAGATGATCAACTGGTTACCCCTCAGACATTAGTAACTATTGAAACTTAAACTTCACCAACACCAGAAATCTTTTACGGACCTGACGATGAAGTTCTTCCACCAGGTTTGATTGCCATAGAGGAGGAATTGGAAGAAGATTCCACACCTGGAACCCCGTTTCACTTTGGAACTGGGCTTTATCTTTACCCTAATACTCCTGATTTCTTTGCTTCATTTGATCCTGCTGCTTTTCAAGTACCTGTCGAATCTTTAGGACAACTTTTGGGTCAATTAACTATGGCTGAACAACCGTCAACATCCCAGACTGTATCATCTGATGCAGCTGTGGCAGATTCTTTTGTTGTAACTTCTTTGATGTTTTCTACCACACCTAAGTCGCACTTGTATGGTGAATTGTACGTCCCAGTTGGTTGCCAATCATTGTCTGGAACCCACTCAGGGGTTTCTTCTACACCATGGTCATCACCCATGTCCTCAACTGGAATTTTACCTGGTTCTTCTATAATAAGAACTCAACAGTTTGATCCTACATATCAGTATCAAGTTGGGTAATCTGGTCAACAAAGACCTATGTATCTATTAAATACTGGATTGCCACCATATGGAGAGCAATATGCTTATTCACCGTATCCTCCTTATTCCGGGGGACTACCATATGGTAATATCCCACAGTAGTCAGGTCAACCTGGAGTTAGAGTTTGTCAATGGAAACCAATAATGCCAATTGAAGCAAGGCTTGTGTATCCAACACAAAAAATGCAAACTGTGTCAGCTATTCCTACTACACTTGTTGTTACTACTGTACCACAGTCACAAGTTCAAACTGTTGTATGTTAACCTGTTCAAACTGATCCTTCTACCTTGCAATCACAAGTTTCAAGTCAAGAAGTTCAAATTCCTCAAGTTGTTGTACAACAACCACTTGTTTCTGGAGTTCAACAACAACCTCAGGTTAGTGTACCCTTATTTGGACTGACCAAGGCTTACACTGGTATAGTTTACTCACAACCTGGCCAACCTTTCATAGCTGGACAACAACAACCGTTGAATACACAACAACTGTACCAGCAACAACAACAGTTGATTCAACAATCGTGGCAGCCTCAATTTCAACAACCCCAATTCCAACAGTTCCAACCCCAGTTTAGACTTGTTTCACAGGCTCAACCTGGTTTTGGTCAATCTCAAGCTTACCAAGGTCAAGGTCAACAAGGCTTTGCAGGTTATGGACAACCACACATCCAACCTGGTTATCAACAACCACCTTATACTGGTTTTGTTCAACAACCATACCAAGGTTACCAAATGCAAATGCCCTATGTCGATATGTAAAGACCTATTGCTCGGGTAATTCCATCATATCCTGGGTATGCTCAACCTGACTTGAATTTATAGTTGCCCTTCGTAGCAACTTTAGAATTACCAGATTTAAATCGGCTCACTAATGATCTAATCTTATATGCACCTTGGTGCCCGGTAATTCCACATAAGTCACCATCTAACATTCCAAAGTTTAACGGAAATACTGGAGAAGACCCATCAAATCATGTTATGACCTTTCATTTGTGGTGTTCATCTAACTCCTTAAATGACGATTCGGTCAAACTTCATCTTTTCCAAAGAACACTTACTGGTCTAGCTGCTAAATGGTACATTGAATTACCAAGAGCTTCTTTCGATAACTTCAACACTTTAGCTACTACTTTTTTGACCCACTTCCAGTTACCTATCAGATACAAGACTGGAATGGAACTCCTAACCAACTTTAAATAGACTACTGCTACCCATATATCATATCATATTCATGAGTGGTAGTGTCGTCGTCGAATGGTTAAGACATATGTTCCCGATCAGCTTTTAGCTGAGTGGTTCATAAAATCCTTGTTGCCATCAATCACCGAGGATGTGGCAAAAGGTGGAGTTGTCACAGAAGAGAAAGTCATTGCTCGTGACCAATACTTGGATTTGATTTACACAATCTGACATGATTTATGATAAAATTCCCAATGCACCTCGACCAGCTTTCACTGTTCCACCTCCTCCACAATCGAGTAAGGACTCTCATGCCAACGACGGTGTGATCATTTTTTCAAGCACACAATCAGCAGGAAGACCATCTGGTCAAACTCTTGATGTTTCCAATCAAACTACCAATGCATTAGAAAATACTCTTGCCTCCGAGATTAATGCCCTGTCATCTGACAAAGGCAAAAATCCAAAGCAACCAACAGGCAAGAAAAAGGGGAAGAACAAAAAGAAATGAGAAAATTCCCCTCCAAAGAAATCATCTGATTCCTCTATCGTGGCAAGGAAACCTCGTTATCCATGTCTGATATGTCATGACGAGCACTATACAATAGATTGTCCACATCACTCTGAGGTCTCTAAACTTTTAAAGACTTCAAACACATCGACAGTGTTGACAGATCCGTTTCCAACCCTAGAGACACATTTGGTTGCAACAGACCATGTTTCCACATCCCAAGTACTCATGTTATCCATCACAAAGCCACAAAACGATGTTTTGGTGTCAACAAGAAACAATGATTATGGAAATTCGTTGTCGTCGAATAATCAGGCCACTGATCAACCTAATCCGCCGACCTCAACTTCATCTGAAGTTGTTCCACCTATTGTACTGAATTGACAATAAAACCACCAAAGGGAGTTGTGCACAAATCAACATTCAGCCCTCGGGCTCGAGCAGCTCAAAACTATAACATAGTATAATATCTTGCTCAATCACCTTCAGCTATGTCGACATTTGAAGTGTTGCAAAACTATCCCTCCCAGAAACAGGGTTTATTGTCAGCGATAGGCGGAATAGATCCTATGGATTAAAATCTTGTGGTTTTTAACCATGCGGGATATTCACCACAGTTACCGGCACAATTAGCTTTCCTAATCCAAGTAAAAGCTCTCAATAACAATGTTCACCGAACTATTATTGACGAGGGAGCATCTACTTACATTATGTCCATGAGCTGCTAGAAAACACTTGGTTCACCGCCATTATCACGATCACCAACCACATTGAAAGCTTTTGGTGGAAGAACTTATACTCCATGTGGGATTTTGAGTAACCTACAAATCGAACTAGGGGGCAAAATGATTACTGTTGAGGTTGAGGTACTTGACGAACCCCTCGATTACAACATTTTACTAGGAAGGCCTTAGGTATATGCTATGGTTGTTGTGGTTTCCACGTACTTTCGTACTATTGCATTCCCTTTTAAGGGTGGAATCACAGTCATTGATCAGCGAGCCTTCTTTACCAATAGTTCACAAGCTACGGGAAGCATTCCGTTGGTACACAGACCCCTGCTGTCACTTAAAAGTGTTGGAGTATGTCTCTTTAAAGATCCTTCCCTAATGGGTACTTTGACCCTCCCATCACCATCTGATTTGGCGGAAGTGGCAAGAGTAGAGACTTGCAACATGATTTCCTCCACCTCATCTGATTTAAGGAGGATTTCCAACCAAATTGAAGTTGATAGTAATCTTTAGGTGTTGCCGTTAAGCCCCATTGAATTATCATAGCAATCAATTTTTTCGGGCTTGTGCGGCAAACCCAAATCCGCACTCAACTTTTGTATGGGTAGATAGATCGTTAGAATATGGTACCTCTTCGGATCCTTTTTCACGTATACATTCTACGGATGAAGGAATCATCCAATCAATGATGATATGAGAGGAACCGTGGGGAGATTATCATCATCGTTCCCACCTTCTAGATGACAATGAAGATTATTCAAATGAACTAAACCACCCATCAATCTTTGATTTCTTGTCGAATTCTGTTAGAGTAAATACTGTAGATTCTGAGTGTAATTTATCAAACATAGAAGAAACAATTTCTATAAACATTTCGACCAAACCTAACATTGTAGAGAACATTCATGTTGGAAAATCTTGTTCTCCATTGGAACTTGATAATTACCATGCTTTGTTTCGTGAATTTAGAGATATTTTTGCATGGTCTTATGAGGAGACACCAGGAATTGACTCAAGCATTTTTGAACATGAGATTAAAATGTACCCTGATGTCAAACTAGTACGACAGCGACTTCGACCTGTTCATCCTATGAAAGTCGTTGCCATTAAAGCCAAGGTTGAAAAACTTTTGCGTGCTGGCTTCATTTTCCTGTGCCTCTTACCGCCTAGGTATCTAACATCATTCCAGTTATGAAAAAATAAGGGACAATTCGAGTGTGTGTTGATTATAGGGATGTAAATCAAGCATGTCCAAAAGACAATTATCCTACACCCTTTATCGACCAGATTATTGACAAGTGTGATGGATGTGAAATCTTTTCATTCATGGATGGATTTTCTGGCTATAATCAAATCAATATCCGCCCACAGGACCAATCTAAAACAACTTTTATTTGTCCTTGGGGCACATTCGCCTATCAAAAGTTACCTTTTGGTTTGAAGAATGTAGGGGCTAGATTTCAGAGGGCAATGAATTATGCCTTCCATGACATCAAGCACATTGTTCAACCTTATCTTGATGATTTACCTGCTCATTCACGAAAGCGGTTTGATCACCCACAACATTTGAGAGCAATATTTTTACGGTGTCGACAATACAAGATAAGACTCAATCCGCAGAAGTGTGTGTTTTGTGTTGGCTCTAGTCGATTGCTTGGATTCGTAGTCTCAAAAGATGAAATTTGACTCGATCCAATTAAGGTTCATGCAATCCTTGACTTGCCTCCGCCTTCAAACTTGTTACAGTTACAGAGACTTCAAGGGAAGACAAAATTTCTTAGGAGGTTCATTCCAAACTATGCTGAGTTGGCTAAAGGTTTTACGCGTCTATTGAAGAAAGAGGTACCCTTCCATTGGGATCAGGTTGCGCAAGCTTCCTTTGATGCTCTTAAATATTCCTTGATTAGAGCATCATTAATGTATGCCTCAAACTATCAAAAATACTATTACCTGTATTTCAACGCTGCAGATACAACTATTGGTATGGTTTTAGTCCAAGAAGAAAGTGGAATTGAACATCCTATTTACTACTTGAGTCGTAATCTCAATGACACAAAAATAAGTATTCCTATGTCGAAAAGTTAGCTTTGGCAACCGTTCAAGCTGTACAGAGATTTCATCATTACATCCTCCTCCGTAAAACTACCATTATATTGGATTGCAACCCTATGACATATATTTTGTCATGTCAATTGCTGGGGGGAAAATATTCAAAATGGATAGTAATTTTGCAAGAGTTTGATTTGGAATTCATCAAATCTAAATCAAATAAATCTCTTGTCTTTGCCGAGTTACTTTGCAATCTTCCCTCATCCTCCAATGATTTAACATTAGAATCATGAATCTTGGATGAGTCTCTGTTTCTTATCTCGTCAAGTGATCCATGGTATGGATATATACTGGTCTATCTCGAGACCCAAGCTTTTCAGCCCAATACCTCTCATTCTGAAAAACGACGTACTTGATACCAAGCCAAAGATTATCTGATAATTGGTGATACACTTTATCATCGTGGTGTTGATACGATTTTACGTAGGTGCCTCATTCATGAGGAAGCTGAAAAAGCTTTGAATAAATGTCATTCAGGTGCTTGTGGTGGACATTTATCTGGTTACGCTACCGTGCAGAGAATTCTCCGTGCTGGTTACTTCTGGCCAACCATATTCAAAGATTGCATTACTGTTATCAGAAGTTGCCATGCTTGCCAGATATTTGACCGAAAAACTAGATTACCACCTACACCATTGCATCCAGTCGTTGCTATTGGCCCATTTGCCAAATGGGGCATTGACTTTATGACATGTAACCCCACCTCGGCTGGGGGGCATGGGTATATTATAGTCGCCGTTGACTATTTTACCAAATGGGCCGAGGTGATGCCAACATTGAACAACAGTGGCGAAACGACTGCTTTATTTTTCTTCAACCATGTGGTTGCCAGGTTTGGTGTACCACAAGCCATAGTTACAGATCATGGATCGCATTTTCGCAATCACATGATGGTTGAGTTGACCGCCAAGTTAGGACTGTCACATGATAGTTCTACTCCATATTACCCACAAGCTAATGGACAAGTTGAGGCTATCAACAAAGTCCTTAAGTGCATGTTGCAAAGAATGATTGGAGTTCATAAACGAAATTGGCATTTAATCATGTACTCGGCTATGTGGGCATATCGAAGCTCGATGAGAAATGCGACCGGATTTACACTCTTTCAATTGGTGTATGGTTTGGAAACAGTCTTACCAATCCAATGTGAAATCTCGTCTCTCAAAATTGCGATTGACCTGCTACCCGACATTTCCGAAGAAGAAGCACGTTTCTTAGAGTTAATCCATCTGGATGAAACCCGTCGTGATGCCACATTGGCTAACGAAGCACACAAGAAACTTATTAAGGCGCAATATGATAAAAATTTCAAGCCTAGTGTCTTCTCATAAGGTGACCTGGTATTGATTTACGATCAGGAGTCTGATAAACTTGGTGCAGGAAAATTTGAACTGCTTTGGATGGGCCCTTATATTGTTAAGCGTGTTTTGACGAAAGGTGCCTACGAGTTAGTGGACTATGATGGGATTCCATTGTCGCAACCCCGAAATGGACTGTACCTTAAACGTTACTATGCTTAGTTAAGTGTAGTAAAACTCACTCTATATATGCTTTGATTACATGTGTGTGTGTCTCTTTTAGAGTTCTTATTTGGTTAAGTAATCCAATTTGCATTTGTTGTAGATGTCGAACTTTTCAGAACCATTTGTTGGTTACCTCGATGGGGCTAGTCGTAGTACGCAGAATCTATCCTCTACAGCATGGGCCATTTTCGCTCCAAGCGGCGAGTTAGTGAGTTTTAGAGGGATTTGTATTGGTCGATCGACGAACAACATCGCTGAGTATAGCGCATTGATTGAACTTCTCTCTGATGCCATTTCACTTGGCATACGCCGAATCATCATTAGGCTAGATTCACAACTCATTGTACTACAAATTACTCGTGTTTATACTGTTCGAAACCCAGCAATTCATCGCATGTTCCTTAGAGTTTGTATTTTGGAAAGGTATTTTAAGTTTATTCAATATCATCATATTTCCAAAAATCTAAACACATTAACTGATTCTCTAGCAAATTATGTGTTAAATACACATTTGCGACATATGTAAAGAAAATATTTTCTATTCACATCATTAGTTGAATAGGATTGCATCACTTAACCATAATAAAACTCTGAAATTAAAATAAATAGTTGTTTTAAAAGTTTTTACAAACAGTTTGTGTCCAAGACAAAAATTGGTCATGTGACCCAAAAACTCAAAATGTATGCAGAAAACATCTAAGTAGACTAGTGCTGCTCATGATAACAGGTCATAGTCTGTGTTATCATGCGTAAAAGTCTCATCCAATGACTCGACACACCAATGGTGTGGCGCTGCAGTCGCATAGGCAATTCCTCGATCCGGACATCCGGAATGCCTAGGGTCAAACCCTCTATGTGGTCCTGTAGCTCAATCAATGTCTCGGCTATATCTAAGTCGCGGAAAACTGCTCTCCCAACAGGTCTCTATGCTGGCCCACCTGCCTCTCGTTGGTGCCCCACAGGTCCAACATCTGCATACATAAAAAATGTTTTGTTTAGTCTTGAAAAAAAAGAAAACAAAAAAAAGAAAACAAAAAAAAAAAAAAAAACAAAAAAAAACAAAACAAAACAAAACAAAACAAAACAAAAACAAAACAAAACAAAACAAAAAAAAAAAAACAAAAAAACAAAAAAACAAAAAACAAAAAACAAAAAACAAAAAACAAAAAACAAAAAACAAAAAAAACAAAAACAAAAACAAAAACAAAAAAAAACCACACTTTGGTCAAACAATTTACCTATAGCACTCCACTGTGCTCCAACTAGTAACATCAAGTCTGGATCACCATGAAAATCCATTCTTGAATATGGATATTCTGCGATGGCCATATCCTGTCGATCAAACCACTCAAAGAATGCAAGGGTAAATGAGATCAATGACTGACCAGCGTGTCTAGCCATAAGATCTACCCATCTCTGCATTCGTGGATCTCTAGGTCCAGATACACCCAGTGAAACAAGTTGTGGCTGCAGAAGTGGAATTCTCTCCAAGGTGAAAGAAATCAAGATTGACCCATAGCCAAAGTTCTTTGTCTTTCCACTTTTCACCTTGGTCAATTGTTCTTTCGCGGATGAAAGAACTGCCTCACACTAGTTGAACACTTTTGGCTCTAAACACTCTAAAGCATACTACATGTATGATCTGTTTGCCAAGTGTAATGTCACACTGCCAGCCAGTTTGGCGAGGGTGAAGAGGATCATCCTCAATGGTAAATCACTAACATCCCTAATGTTAATCTTTTCGTCTCTGCTAGGTTGAGCACCTTCCCAGCAGAACTGTCGTATATAGTCTCTCATTGATTCACCTCCTTTGGCAAATCCTGATAGTGAGATGGGGGCACCCTGCCTCGACAGTCCAGTCAGAAAGTAGATGTCATCGATGGTAAATGGGATCACTTTGTCCCTAATATGAAAGGCCTGATCAGTAGGATCCCATGAACGAACAAGGAACTGTAAAAGCTCAATCTGCTGTCGCATGCTAGATAATCAGAAATACTTGAGTAACCTGCAATTCCTTAGGGCCTCAACCGTACCTTGATTATTTAGGGAAATCATATCTTGTTCTTCGTGCTCTCATTCTCTCCATATAATCACCATTTTGATCCGATGAATGTCTGCAATGCAACCATTAGACAAATTAGGATCCATTTTTTGCAAAAAAAAACAGTGGAAAATTTGGGAGAAAATAGCTGTGTAAACATAGGTTTTGCGCCCAACACACCCGTGCCTTAGAGACAGTGTGCTACAATGCATGCAGCCACCTTTCGATATTGAAAGGGTGCGCTGATTCCAAAGTTCAAAATTGAAACCCTAGGGGCCTCAAAAACTTGAAATTTTTGCTTAAAACTGAAAATAAATGGAATGAAATGAAAGAGAACAGAGATAGCTCCTACCTGGTCCGGACGGCACGAGGAACGGTCCACTGAATCCTCCGCAATTAGCTAGTAAACTTCGAGGTAAAAACTGCTCTAGAGCACCAAAATCAAAGGGTAAATGTGAAATGGTAAAACTTGTTTTTATGTAAATTTCTTACACATTAATAGAGTAAACATTAGTTTTTATTCATTTTATCCATGAAACAGGTATTTTTAATCTCTTTTGATGGTGTTTTGAGCAGGTTTAACAAACTGAAATGTATAATTTCACGTGCTCAAATGTAAATTGAACATATTTGACCACAAAGAAAACTTTTATCTCTTTTTCGAGCTTTGTTAAAAATGAAAAAGGAACCCCCTGGGAGTCCTCTTTAAGCTCTTTTCAGATTCTCTAAACATGAAAAGATTGTCGAGCGCTCGTCTTTTCCAGCTCGTTAAGCGATAGGAAACGATATCTCTCTTGTATTATTTTACGCTTTTTCGGACTTGAGAGATTAATCTACGAAAAAGAACTTTTGGAGTTTCATTTTCGTCCCTTTTCAAACTCCCTAAACATGAAAAGGACCGAGTTATCTTTGTCGTTAAACTTGTTAAAAACATCAAATAGTGACAAACTTGTCCATCTACACAAGACTGAGTTTCACCTTCGCTAGACTCGTTAAAGCATCAAATAACGATGGATTCGCCCGAAGGGTGAAATTATACAACAAGCATATGTTATCCTCCTCAAGCTTGATAAAAATAAAGAGGTACTGGTCAGCAATGGTTGGGGAAAATTGGGAAAAAAGGGAAAATATTTTATGGTAGCAAGTCGCTCTTGAACATGACACTTTCATCTCATCACTGTGACTATGTGGGTTGGATCTTTCAGCTTGATGGTTATCACACCGTTGGTCTATCATACCATCTGTTACTTTGTTGTGGGTCAATGCCACCAATTCATCCTAGTGTCGCCAACATGTTCAAGAGAAGTCATTCAGTTCAAACATCATCCTTTGCAATACCATAAACCTTCATTTTCATGATTTCCATTCCTGAACCTTCTATATTCAGTTGATTTTTCATCTCCAAAACCATTTACCTCGTTTCATGTCATTGATGTGGGATACATCTAGGCCCTCCTGCGACGAGTCACTTCTTGTCGACATCAGCACATCATCCAAGAAGTTGAATTAGAAACAACCCTTCAGTACCTTGAGGCTTGCATACATCAATGGCAGGTTTCTCGCTTCCGGCGATAGGTTGATATCACTGGCCTTCGACCGAAAGACTTTGTATGGTGTTCGACATCAAATCATTTATTCACACCATGCGAAATGTACTGTAGTACCTTGAGGGTCATTATCATTATCAGTGATTCCTATTGCGTCTATTAACAACTTACATCATTGGCTGGTAATCAGATGATGTCTTTCCATGTTCGACTTCAAAACATCTATTCACATGGTGTAGAGTCCCTACTTTACACCTTATAATCCATCATTACCTACTGTTTTCATCACCTTCCTCTCTCTTCTGCCTCATTTTCCACCCAAATCATTACATTAGTTGTCATTAAACATGATCAAGTGAGCTTTGCTAATGGGTAATTGTTTTGTTTAGTTTTTGACATACTTACAGGTATTCCGCAGCTTTTTGCTGATTCCGCAGCCATCTGCTGATTCCGCAGCCATCTGATGATCCCGCAGCCATTTTGTTGATCTCAAGGTTCCACGTGCTATTTTGCAGAACGAGCCACGTGGGCATGTTGGAATATACGTGCTCGAGGTTCCTGTGCCATCAGTTCAGCCGGCCACGTCATTTGTACCTCCGGTCAAAGGGGGTCAAGTTACGGTCAAATAAAGGCAGCTTAACGTTGATACGTAAGCTGTTTGATCACGTCGGTGGAAAAGGTGACTTGTCCATGTTTTGAAAGCCGTGGGGGACATGATCTAATGCTGGATTCATTGCCCATATCGACCAGGACCTCCAGCTTGACCACGAAGCCTATGACGTGTTAACTGCACCTTTAATACGCATGACAGTCAGTTTATTTTCTGTTTTTATGTTTACGTATTAGGCCATCTTGCAGATGCCTATATATATATTTGCGTCTGCGTACGCTTATGTTAACTTTTAGATGCTGTAGTGTATGTACTTGTGAGAATTTTGGCACGTTTTCAAACTCTGTTTTTATAAGAGCTGTTCCAGCACTTTTTGACTATGTATCTCTGCATATAAAGTAATGGAAACGCTGTTTTGAAGTCTTAAGAGCATCTGAGTTTTCTGTGGATAATATGAATGGAGGGCCCCTGTTCGTATTAGCCTTGTAAAGTATTTTCATGTTTATACTTCTGCAATTTCTTTATTTTACAAACAGAATTCCCTTTCTTGAGTTATGTACAGCTTGATTTCTTTTCATTGCTGCAGCCTTTATTTTCACTGATCAGATTTACTTCTTTGCAGGTTTTCACCCGGGATTGAGTGTGTTGTGTTTGCTTTAATACCTAATGGTAGTTGCAGTTGTCTTGTTCATAATGCTGCCCTTTTTACTCTGTTTTCTAGATTAGTTTTTAGCTTAGTTTTACAAGTTGGATGCTAACTAATTTATGCTCTCTTTATCACGAATGGCTTATCTTTCAAGAGAACAGAACACTAATTAATTGCAGCTTGTCTTTGAGTAGTCTTGGCTTGTGACACTAATACTTTTTTCCACTTGTTACACATAATCACATATGTAGGAAGCAGTATGATGGAAAAGGCTTAGTAGTGTTACAATTTGTCAATTAGAGTTTTTATCAATTCTTGGATTTGTCTTCAGCTACCTCCTAATCGTGTTTTACGCAGTACTATGTGGTAGAAGCAGGGAGTTAGGAGGAGATAATCATTATCATCAAATCCTTGAAATGATTTTCTTGTTTCTTTTATTTGCAGCAATATGGATAGAGACTAATGCCATTAGAACGTGGTCATTTACTTTCAAGTCATTTCAATTTATTCATTTCTTTCAAGTTTTGTTCCTTTACAAATTCAGCAAGTAATTAGAATCACCAATCACACACACTTTCACTCATATAGAACTCACTTTTCACACACTTGCACTCATCTGTCTATAATCATCACTCCATTTTAGGAAGATAAGTTAACCATAAACAACACCCCCAAACGACAAAAGCTCTAAGAAAGTTGCTTAAGTACATATAGTACACCTTCACTTCATCAGCTTACGAGCCCCGGGTTGACAATTAATGACATCAATTTAGGAACACTAAATTGACTAAACATTTTGGCGCCGTTGCCGGGGAAGTGAAATTAAGTAGCCATACTTAGAGGAAAAAAAATATAAAAATTTCGAGGAAAGAAGTTAATAACCTATCCAAGTATGCTCTCCTCTTGCACTTTAAAGTGATCTGGAGGATCAGAAAGGAGAAAGTTATTGATTTAGTAGTCTCTTGAGTATGCTCTCTTCTTGCACCTAGAGTGAACTGGAAGATTAGAAAAAGAACTATTAACTTGACTTGAAGAAAAAATAAAAAAAATGACATGCATAGAGCTAGAGATTCTAGAGGACGGTTTTTAGCTAGAGCTCGAAGTTCAATTTTTACAAGTCCATCTGCTTCAAGGGATAGACAAGAGACACCCCCCTTATCTCCAACCGAAACTCCTAGTCCTGGAATTCCTAGAATTCAAGAGCCAAGAGTTGACTCTCCTACACCTTCTATTGAGTTTGAACCAGGAAGAGACTCTTCTTTTGCTCCTACAGGAAGACCAATTGTAATTGAGGAATTGGAATCATCTGAAGAAGAAGGAGAAATCTCTTCTCATTCACCTTTTGTAGAGGAACCAGAAGATTTTGAAATCCCTAGGAGAATCATCATGGCAGAGGAAGAAGGAGGAGGTAGAGGTAGAGGTAGAGGAGGAGGAGGAAATAACAATAACAATAATGGAGGTAGAGGTCCCATTGGAGGAGGAAATAGAAATGGGGATAATTCATTTGGGTTTCCCATTGTTAATGAGGATTCCCGAGCCACTATGAAAAACATATCACCATCTGTCCTCCCTAACTTCCATGGGTTAAGGACTGAGGACCCTGAAACATTCTTATTTGAGTTTGAAGTGGTGTGTCGAACTTATGACTACCTGGATGACTCTCAGAAACTCAAGTTGTTCCCTTCAACATTGAAGGATCAAGCCTTGAAATGGTTCATGGGGTTACTCACTCAATCCATTAGGACTTGGGATGAGATGAAACAAACATTTTTGGATAGGTATTTAGACTACTGCATGCCTACTAATCACAAGGACGAGGTTTTTAAAATGGTACAAAAAGAAGATGAGAGTCTCGAAGATTTACTTGAAAGGTTTCAATATAACTTGAAAAGAGAAAAAATGAATACCTTGGATGAAGAGACCTTAAAAGCCCTCTTATTAAAGGCCATCAGGGATGAATGGATAGACATCTTAAACATGATGGGGAAAGGGGATATTTCTCAACTTTCTCTCAATGACATAGCAGAACTTTGTATCCATCTCTCAAGGGGCAAATCAAAAACTCAAAAAGGGCCTAGAGATCCTTCTCTCCTTAGGGCGAATAAATCTGCAACAGGATCAGTGAGTAGGGCTGAAATCGGCAGTATGCTTGATGAATTTAAAACTGACATCTTAGGGAGTCTTAGTGAACAACTTGATACCCTTAAGATTCACAATAAACAAAAAGCAGAAGTTGAGGCTTTGGCTATCTTTTGCCCGAAATGTAGAAAGAAACATGCTTTAAGGGAATGTCCCTTAGATGCACACGTTGTAGAAACATGTGTAATTTGCTCAGAAACTCATGAGACCAAGGATTGTCCTTCAATCCCTGGCCTCAAAGCAGTCTTTCAAGAGGATCCAGATACACTTGAATCTCTCTGTTTTATTGCAAGGAGACCTTGGCAAGGACAACAGAATCAAGGGTTTAGCAACTCTATGAATTATCAATCCCAACCAAATTGGAATCCTTGGCAACAACCTTGGCCTCAACCACAAAATGCTTTCCAAGCATGCAAAATCCTTATGGGAGATTTGCACAATTCTATCAATATCCTCCATCATTTCAGAATCAGCAAGCTCCACAACTTCCAAACCAAGGTCAACAACTATCATTACCATACCCTCAACAGCAACAACCTCCTCCACAAAATCAAAATTCTCAATTAGCACTTCAATCCCAGCAGAAATCTAATCAACTTCCCTCTCAGCCATTACCAAATCCAAATAATAGGAACCCTCAAAATGCTTACATGATGGAACGTCAACCATTCCCTACCTATATGGTTGTTCCTCTTAATGAAGTACAACTTAGATCAGGTAGAATCCTAGATCAACCTTCCACAAGTGTTCAACAACCAAGCATCTCTGAGGAGGAATCTCTCAAAGTCAATAAAGGTTCTGAAGTATCACTTCAAACCCAAAATATGCAAAAAGAAAAAGAAAAAGAATCAATCTCTACAACTCCCCTAGTTGAGCAACCTACACCTACAGCTACACCTCCCTTTCCTGAAAGATTGCAAATTGATAAAGGGGTGTAAAAGCAGATATGGGTGCCTGACTATAACTTCCTAGATGAATTGAAGAATGTATGTATCAAGATCCCCTTGTTACAAGCCATTAAGGAAATTCCCATTCTAGCGAAGACAATAAAGGAGTTGAGTTTGAAGAAAACAGTAAAAAGAACCAGAGATACTAAAAGGATAATTTAGTTGGAAAAATTGCAGACATAATGATGGGTAAGATTACCATGCAAAAGTATGTAGATCCCAGTAGTCCTATTGTCAAAACTCATATTAATGGGGTTGAAATCCCAAATACTCTGATTGACTTAGGGGCCGCGATCAACATCATGAGTAGACAGACCATGGATCAGTTAAAGCTTCCTAACCTTCTCTTTACACCCACTCTGCTGCAGCTTGCAGATAGATCAATCATTAAACCTGATGGTGTATTGGAAGACATTCCAGTCTCTCTAGATTCTTGGGAATATCCAGTTGATTTTATGATTTTAACTCCCAAGAACAATCTAGGAGGACATCCTCTTATTTTAGGAAGACCTTGGCTGGCCACAGCTGATGCTTTCACAAGCTGTAGGTCTGGAGACATGTATATATCATATGGTAATTCCACCAAGAAGTTCAACTTGTATCCCCTAGCAAAAGCTATAACAGAAATAGGAGAAGATGAATGGGTAGAGGATGAAGATACTATACAACCAGTTCTAACCATCTCTGAGATCAGTGAGGATAGTCAAATTCTAAATACATTAGAAAATTTTGAAGTATCTTTAGAATATGACTCTGAACATTTTCAGATAGATGCAGACATTGAATATCTCTCCTCTAGACAAATGTCTCTCTTCTCAATGGAAGAGTTTGGTAGTTCTTCAGTTGAAATCCTTCCAGGAAAAACATTAAACATTAACAAAAACTTGGGAAGACCACAACAAGAAGAATTAACTAAACTGTTGCAAAAACATTCCACTGCCTTTGCATGGGAATACACTGACATGAAAGGAATCGATCCTAAGACTTGTATTCATCACATCTACATTGAAGAGAATAGCAGACCTATTAGGCAACCACAAAGAAGGATGAATCCAAACCTTAGGGAAATTGTGAAAGAAGAGCTGCAGAAATTGCTCAAGGTAAACTTCATTTACCCCATCTCAGACAGCCAATGGGTTTCTCCCTTGGTTATAGTGCCCAAAAAGAATGGTAAATGGAGAGTTTGCATTGATTATCTAGAATTGAACAAGGCAACCCTAAAGGATCATTTTCCTTTACCTTTTATTGATCAGGTACTAGACACTTTAGCAGGTAAAAAATATTTCTCATTCTTGGATGGTTTTAGTGGGTACAATCAAATTCAGGTAGCACCTGAAGATCAAGACAAAACCACATTTACTTGTCCTTGGGGAACTTTTGCCTACCGAGTACTCCCTTTTGGATTGTGCAATGCACCTGCTACATTTCAAAGGGCTGTATTAGGAATTTTTTCAGATCTGATTCATGATTGTGTATAGGTATACATGGACGATTTCACAGTTTATGGTAATACATTTGAAGAAACTTTGGAAAATTTGGAAAAAGTACTGGTAAGATGTAAGGAAACAAATCTTTCTTTAAGTCATGAAAAGTGTTTTATGATGTTTACTGAAGGGATTGTTTTAGGACATCATATTTCAGGAGATGGGATCAAGGTTGATAAATCCAAAGTTGAAGTCATCTCTAAGTTACCTGTTCCAAATTGCCAAAAGGATGTTAGAAGTTTTCTTGGGTTTACTGGGTATTACAAAAGATTTATTGAAAACTTCACTAGGATAGCATCTCCTCTTTTCAAATTGCTTACCAAAGACTGTGAGTTTAAATGGGATCCTGAGTGTCAATCTGCCTTTGAAGCTTTAAAGTCTAGAATATCTGAAGCACCCATCTTAAGGGGGCCAAATTGGAAACTCCCTTTCCACATCTCTATTGATGCTTCAGATACAGCTCTAGGAGCTGTTTTGGGACAAAAGGATTTGATCCCTTATGCCATTTATTACACAAGTAAGAATTTGACTCCTACTGAGTTAAATTATACTGTTACAGAAAAAGAGTTCTTAGCTGTGGTACATGCAATCAACAAATTTAGACACTACATAACCAGCTATGAAACCTTTGTCCATACTGATCACTCTGCCATAAGATACTTAATGAACAAACCTGTCACTAATGGTAGAGTTACAAGATGGCTTTTACTTTTGCAAGAATTCAACATTACTGTGTTAGATAGACCTGGAAAGCAAAACACAGTAGCTGATTTCTTGTCTAGAATCCAAAACACTAATGAGGATTCTCCAGTAGAAGATAAGTTTCCAGATGAATACTTGTTTGCAGTGACTACCAAGACTCCTTGGTATGCAGATATGGCTAATTATCTTGTTACAGGGAAACTTCCTCTACACTTATTTCCTAATGAGAAAAGGAAAATCATTCGGGAGAGTTCACATTATTCTTGGATTTCTAATGAATTGTTCAAAACAGGGCCAGATTGTATAATCAGAAGGTGTGTTCGGGAAGATGAAATGCCTGACATCCTTAAGGCATGTCATGATGAACCATGCGGCGGGCACTTTGCGGACAAGAGGACAGCCTATAAAATCCTTTCTCTAGGATATTATTGGCCTTCTCTCTTTAAAGATGCAAAGCAGTATGTTAGAAGGTGCGACAGCTGCCAAAGAGTTGGGAAACCAACTCCTTCAAATGAAATGCCTCTACAGCCTCAGGTATGCATCGAACCCTTTGAGAAATGGGCTCTAGATTTCGTTGGACCAATTAATCCACCATCAAAGCAAAAGAAATATATACTGGTTTGTACTGATTATGTTACTAAGTGGGTAGAAGCAAAAGCATTGCCTTCTGCCACTGAAAATTCAGTTGTTCAATTTCTTTTTGAGGATATCTTCACTCGTTTTGGTGTCCCAAGGGAAATTGTGACAGATCAAGGCAGCCAGTTTACATCTAAATTGATGGAGAAGCTGATGGAGGAATATAAGATCAAGCACAGAACATCTACTCCCTACCATCCGCAATCCAATGGTCAAGTGGAATCTACCAATAAAGTTCTTGAAGGCATTATCACCAAGACTGTTCATCTTCATAGAAGAGATTGGGCAGAAAGGCTCCCTGAAGCCTTATGGGCCTATAGGACCACATGGAAGAACACAACATGACATTCTCCCTATGAACTTGTTTATGGGAAGGAAGTCCTGCTTCCTATTGAGTTCCAAATCAAGACCTTCAAGATGGCAGTCCAATTGGGAATGAGCCTCTCAGAAGCTCAAAGACACAGAATGGACCAGCTAAATGAGCTAGATGAAATGAGACAAGATGCAATTCTAAGGACCGATCTAGTTCAGCACCAAAGATCTAAATGGCATGATCGTCATATCAAAGAAAGAAAGTTTCAGAAAGGAGATTGGGCTCTATTGTTTGATTCAAAATTCAAAGACTTCAAAGGAAAGTTTCAAACTCATTGGCTTGGGCCATATGAGATTGATGAAGTCTTTAGCAATGGAGCAGTTCGAGTAAAAACTATCGATGAATTTCATACTCCTCTTATTGTGAATGACCACCGCTTGAAAATCTACCAGAAGCCATTCTCAAAAGAAGAGTTTGTCAAATTGTTCAAAGAAGATTCTGCAATCAGGCTGGTGGAGAAGGATTCTTCTCCTCCATCAGCCTAAAGCTTCGGTTTTGAAAAAAAAAAAGGAAAAAAAAAAAAAAAGGAAAAAAAAAAAAAAGAATAAATGTATGAGCCTGAAAACCAATCTCTGATTGGCAGTCTCATACAGAAAACCTGAGGTGAAAATCAGGGTCACCTGACACCTCATGTTTTCTAAAGGAAAAAAATTCTCTTTCTTCCCTTATTTCATCTCATTTCATCATCACCACCATTTCACCCACCATTTCATTCATTTTCCACTCCACCTCATTTTTTCATTCATCCATCCACTCACTACACTCCATTCCATCAATAAAGTCATTTTTTTTTTACAACTAAAGTTGCTTTTGTGCAGTCGGAGGCTACTACTGCAGATTCCGCAGCCATCTGAGGATTCTGCAGCCATCTAATGATTCCGCAGCTCTCTGTACCTGCATAAAAAAAAAAAAAAAACACACAGTCTGTTTGAAATTTCTTTACAGCTCAGTAGTCATCAATAATAAATGGAAAATAATCATGCAACAGTCATAAGTCAGTGAAGGGTTAAGTGGCAAGTCATCAAAGGCAAATCTAAGCGGGAATCTGAGGTATGGTTTAAAAACCTAAACTTGCAGTTATTTCATTATGCAAAGTTTTCTAGGTTATGTTTCTTGCCACTAAGTGTAATGATTACCAGTCATGCAACCATATACCCACGTATCTCCCACGTCTATCAGTCCTTGATTACCACGATTTTGAATTTCACTTACAGCCGCTTCTTCCATTAAGATCTCGTACTTAGGTGACGTAACCTAATGTACTACGTCTCTACGACATTAACTCACGCAGCCAAGTGTAATTCCGAAACCGAGATCTGAGGACATAGCCGTTTTCATTCATTATTCTATAACCCTTCTACCCTCTTACGCTCATATCATTTCACTCCCATTTCCACTCACATGTTTCATTCCATCTACGCTGCTACCATTCACCACACTCTGTTATGTTGTGCTCACCACGCTGCTGCCATTCACCATACTCTGTTTTTTTCCTCTCCGCTAATTCTAATCACCAGTGGGGGTCTGTTACGACCATATTCAAAGTTGAACCCATAATCCACTGTGTTGAGGCCGTAAATTCACTGTGTAAGGCCATTTTAAAGCCGAGTTCCAAAACAGAGCTGTGAATTTACTGTGTAAAACCCTTGTTGAAGCCGTGTTCTGAAACCAAAGCCGTGAATTGACTGTGTGAAGCCGTGTTTCAATTAGAACAGAGCCGTAAAAGCCAATGGGGAAGCTCTTGAGGGCAGAACCGGAAGGTTCAAAGTTTTTGGAAGGTTATCCTCAGGTCAAGGAGGCATTACAAAAGGCAAATTGGTTACAATGCGTACAGAAGTTCAAAGGCTACCATAGGGAGGTGACAAAGGCCTTTGCAAGGTCCTTCAGAGAAAAAGATGGTCACGTGGAGATAGGGGACTTACAATTCACAGTCAATGAAAGCAGCATAGCACAAGCTACCTCACTTCCACAGACCGGAGAAAGGTGGTTTAAAAACCGGGCAGTTCAAGATCAGCAGTGGAAACAAATTTTGAAAAACCCAGGTATGGACACAAGTATCTTTACCAAAGGGATTCCTGTTTCTTATGTTAAAGAGGAGTGGACCACTTTACTCTTGTTAGTACAGAAATTTTTCACTTGTGAAGGAAGATTTGGGGTCTTATATGTTTATCATGCAAAGGTTATGATGCATTTTCTAGGAGATGATATTAACCTCCCTTACTTTCTATTTTCAAGTCTTAAGAAAATGTGTGCAATGGTCCAAAAGAACCCTAGAAATATTGAAGCACATTTATGTCATCACGGTCTTGTGAAATTGCTGGTTGAGGAACAATTAAAATCAAAAAGAGACACATGGGAGAGGTTTCTCATAAGAAACCATTTTCAAGAATTAGGAGAAACTTCTGGAGGGTCCCCTCAAGTGCCAAAAAGAAGTAGAAGAAAAAGAGGAGAGGGGGTTAACCAAGAAACTACTGCCCAAACAGAAACCATTGTTCCTGATACCACTATGCTTGAAACAACTGCCCAAGAGGAAACTGTTCAAGAACAGTTTGATGAGGAAACTGATATACAGCATCCTGAACAGGATATTGATCCTGGATTTACTGAAGATGATAACCAAGCAACCCAAGGAATTATCACTGAAACTCTTTCAGAACTTGCTCAAGAAATTGCTCAGAAAAGGAAAGAAGGGAAGAAGAAACGTAAGCAAGATAAAGGTAAATCTGTAGTCCAAGAAACTCACCTCACTCCTGAGAATACTAGTGAGGAAGACACTCAACCCTTAGCTCAAAGAATGGCCAAACTTCATAAAACTGCCCTCTCTAAAAAGGTGGAAAAACAGCAGAAAATACCAAAAGAAAAACAGAGTACCACCTCTGTAAGAAGGAGCAGCAGATTACAAAACAGAAAAGTAGGGGCCACAAAGGGTAAACAGTCATTCTTCATTGACTTAAGCTCACCTCAAAAAGGTGCTACAAGTCCTGACTTGGAGGAAAGTCCTTCACACGCTGAGCACATTGAGACTAGTCCTCCACGTGAGGAAAGTCCGTTTGAACATGAACTTGAGCATGAACATGGATCTGAATTTGATTATGAACCAAGTCCCAAAAAGTCACCTGAAGTGGACCCGGAGCAGCAAAAAGTGTATAATTATCTGGAAACATTGGAGCAAGCAGCCGCTGGCCCAAGTAATGTTCAGCCTTTAGAACAACAAGTCCACTCCTTGAAACAGGAAATTTTTGAGATTGAGGTTCTAAATCGACATATCTTGCAAGAAAATGAGAAGTTGAAAGAACAAGCCAAATTGGATAAGATGATTCATGATAACACCATGTTACATTTGGGCCTGTGGCAAAGAAATAATAAAAAGTTAAGAAAGAGATGCAAAAAGCTAAACAGAGCCTTGATCAACCTAAAGTTCAGATGCTTAGTAAAGAAGCCAAGGGTAAATATGTCTACACAGAGAAAGAAGAGGAGATTGGATGTCTTGGCAGAGGCATCACAGCAGGTTGATTGATCAGTATTTTTGCATGAGGACATGCAATGCCCTCGTAGTGGGGGTATGTAGAGTCCCTACTTTACACCTTATAATCCATCATTACCTACTGTTTTCATCACCTTCCTCTCTCTTCTGCCTCATTTTCCACCCAAATCATTACATTAGTTGTCATTAAACATGATCAAGTGAGCTTTGCTAATGGGTAATTGTTTTGTTTAGTTTTTGACATACTTACAGGTATTCCGCAGCTTTCTGCTGATTCCGCAGCCATCTGCTGATTCCGCAGCCATCTGATGATCCCGCAGCCATTTTGTTGATCTCAAGGTTCCACGTGCTATTTTGCAGAACGAGCCACGTGGGCATGTTGGAATATACGTGCTCGAGGTTCCTGTGCCATCAGTTCAGCCGGCCACGTCATTTGTACCTCCGGTCAAAGGGGGTCAAGTTACGGTCAAATAAAGGCAGCTTAACGTTGATACGTAAGCTGTTTGATCACGTCGGTGGAAAAGGTGACTTGTCCATGTTTTGAAAGCCGTGGGGGACATGATCTAATGCTGGATTCATTGCCCATATCGACCAGGACCTCCAGCTTGACCACGAAGCCTATGACGTGTTAACTGCACCTTTAATACGCATGACAGTCAGTTTATTTTCTGTTTTTATGTTTACGTATTAGGCCATCTTGCAGATGCCTATATATATTTGCGTCTGCGTACGCTTATGTTAACTTTTAGATGTTGTAGTGTATGTACTTGTGAGAATTTTGGCACGTTTTCAAACTCTGTTTTTATAAGAGCTGTTCCAGCACTTTTTGACTATGTATCTCTGCATATAAAGTAATGGAAACGCTGTTTTGAAGTCTTAAGAGCATCTGAGTTTTCTGTGGATAATATGAATGGAGGGCCCCTGTTCGTATTAGCCTTGTAAAGTATTTTCATGTTTATACTTATGCAATTTCTTTATTTTACAAACAAAATTCCCTTTCTTGAGTTATGTACAGCTTGATTTCTTTTCATTGCTGCAGCCTTTATTTTCACTGATCAGATTTACTTCTTTGCAGGTTTTCACCCGGGATTGAGTGTGTTGTGTTTGCTTTAATACCTAATGGTAGTTGCAGTTGTCTTGTTCATAATGCTGCCCTTTTTACTCTGTTTTCTAGATTAGTTTTTAGCTTAGTTTTACAAGTTGGATGCTAACTAATTTATGCTCTCTTTATCATGAATGGCTTATCTTTCAAGAGAACAGAACACTAATTAATTGCAGCTTGTCTTTGAGTAGTCTTGGCTTGTGACACTAATACTTTTTTCCACTTGTTACACATAATCACATATGTAGGAAGCAGTATGATGGAAAAGGCTTAGTAGTGTTACAATTTGTCAATTAGAGTTTTTATCAATTCTTGGATTTGTCTTCAGCTACCTCCTAATCGTGTTTTACGCAGTACTATGTGGTAGAAGCAGGGAGTTAGGAGGAGATAATCATTATCATCAATCCTTGAAGTGATTTTCTTGTTTCTTTTATTTGCAGCAATATGGATAGAGACTAATGCCATTAGAACGTGGTCATTTACTTTCAAGTCATTTCAATTTATTCATTTCTTTCAAGTTCTGTTCCTTTACAAATTCAGCAAGTAATTAGAATCACCAATCACACACACTTTCACTCATATAGAACTCACTTTTCACACACTTGCACTCATCTGTCTATAATCATCACTCCATTTTAGGAAGATAAGTTAACCATAAACAACACCCCCAAACGACAAAAGCTCTAAGAAAGTTGCTTAAGTACATATAGTACACCTTCACTTCATCAGCTTACGAGCCCCGGGTTGACAATTAATGACATCAATTTAGGAACACTAAATTGACTAAACACATGGTTAGAATTGTACTTGAGTGAAAGATTGAATGAGATTGAAGACCCTAGATCTAGTTTCATCCATCCGGGATGCGATGTTTTCAGGAGTACTAAATCAAATGTACAATGGCCTTACATTCGTGGTCATCCATTCATGGGTCTATATTTGTAGATGACTATATTTGTACATGTAATGAAATTTTGTAAGTTGAGCATGGGTATGCCTTCCTTCAGCAAGTTCATGAGAAAAATCAAATTATCATGATATATGTATTGTAATTGATGCAGGTCACCTCCCGCTTCGAAACCTCCTCTCCACATGATAAAGCATTTCACTTGACATACATATTTATGACTTCATGCTTTAGGGGGAAACTATTACAGATCCATTTGGGAACATCAACCCCAACCTACAGATCAATACTATTAGGGCCCATCAAAGACTAATTCAGTTGTTACATGCCCTAAAGAAGTCAACCATCAAAATGCCTAGCTTCCCAAGAAGTTCCATGACTAAAATCTTCCAGAAACTGTTTCTAAGAAGATCAGTGTAGGCAGGCCTTCATTAGGGTGCACTGCAATGCAGAACATACAGTGATAGGGTGCTATGTAGTGCGCTTGAGCCCTCTTTGGCCTGTGTTGGGCGAATTTGAGTGAATTTCCATGAGGGTTTGAAAAAATCCTTATCCATTGGATGCCTCTATAAGTTTCTCAATGCTATCTACTCCTTTGAGCTCGTATTTGGATGAGGAAGGGAGTTAAGGAACATCAATACCTTTATCCCTTCCTCCATGGAACTAAATCCTAAGTTTGGGAGGGCATTCATTATCACCATTTATGGCATAAATTCCTTCTTTCACCTATCAAAAGACCACTCATCTAAGTGATCAGGGGTTGGAAATTATTGAATTATAGGGATATGCTATTAGTACGAGACTTTAGTTGATTTAAAGTATTGTAATGATGTCAAAATGTCTTGCTTGTTATGAGGAGAGGATGGGATTGAATTGGAAGAGTGATGCTGAATCGAGCAAATTGGGTTGTAACTCTTCCTTTTACTAATAAAGTGTTCAAAGCTTTTTCCATATGCTTGTGTTATTCATTTATGCTTTCATATGTGTATCATGTACTTGTTTCCATGCTATGTTTAATCAATAGATCGTTATCATATGCTTTGATTGGTTTTTGTCTTCTTTCTGTGTGTAGGTATTCTTCAACCGGATTAAGTACGGAGAGAAGCGACAGAATGATTAAGGGAGATAAGGAGTAAGCAAAAGCTACAGGTAGGCTTCTTTACCTCTTATGTAATTTGTTGATCATAGAAAAAGTAGAGAATGCTTTGCACTGTTGTTCTAGACTTAGCTATTAGTCTAAGGGTTTAAGCGTTTATCCGTAGACACTAAAACTTCCCAAAATAATGTGGTTGTTCTATTTTAATGTATGAACAAATATTTCAACATGGGTCATCTTTACTTATTGTTTTTTGTTGCAAATATTGTTAAGACGTACCACCATAGCTTATACTAGCCCTATACAACTTAGCCTATCCAACTCTTGAAGACGTTAGAAGCCGCTAACAGGGCAGGGGGTCTCCCCGATGTGGATTCCCAATTAGACCCCACACTATTTGGAGTAGGAGCCCCAACTGGAATACGACCGCTTGCCGAAGTGGTGGGTTTTAATAATGTGCCTTGGCTATAATAAACGCATAAAATGATGTATACATGACATTGGCGGGAGTAAGTGTATGAAATTTATGATGTGTCAAGTGTAATGCATGAGAAGTTCCATCACATCAAAGGGGAAGAGAGTGGGCCCCTTATAAGGATGTAGTAGTACTTAGCATAAAATGGACACGCAATTAGTAAAACAATCATAAGTTAACTTTCAAAATAGTTCACAAGATAGCCATTATCGAAATAACATAATAACACGCATTCAACAAAATTCATACTAAGGAAAACAATATAGTTCATAAGTGTCAACATAAATGAAATAACACATTTCACGAACATAACATGAATAGTCTTACTCCATCCACGACATATGCATGAAGACATTCCAACTCCGAGCTTTTATTAAAAGTGAAAGTTCCAAACATACATTTACAATTGGCAAAAAACTAGCCCTAATAATGGAACATGAAGCCAAGACTTGCTTCTCCAAATAAAGATAACCCTTCTATGCTAAAAGGAGAAGTCAAGGCTCTAACAATAATCCCAAGATTTTGATCCTAAGCCAAAAGTCCTTTTACATGAGTTGTGAGGGTATATTTTTAACATATGAGATGACTATCCATCTTTCTTTGTGACCTTTGGACTTCCCTCATGACTCTTTGACTTCTTTTATATTTTTTCCAACTAATGACTTTTCATATTCCACAATTGACACTTGGACTTCCACTTACAAATTATTTCAAATATAATATTACAAATACCCATATAAGACAAAATTGGGTAGAGTCTAATAAAACAAGCCTAATAAGACAAAACAACATATCAAGCTTGAGTTTGGGGAAACTCTAGCTCAACGACTTCAACTTGTAGATCTTTAGTCACAAAGCGATGCCAAGCTTTGTACTGTGCGATGATTCCCTCGAACTTTGTGATGGAATCAAGGCTAAAGAAGATTCTAGCCTCCACTGCATATGGGTATACTATCTTAGAGCCAATTTGTGTTTCCTCTTCAACAAGAACAACATGGTGTTAATCTTGGCAGAGCCACCAATATATTTTTGCACGTCATGTCTGTTGACTTTCGGTTCTGTTACACAGTATTTTGTCATCCCTCCTGCACTTCCCTGTGACATACCCCAAAGTGCCCGAAACATGACCATCATGCAGTGTACTCATTCGTATATGCAGCTTAGATCCTTCCTAAGACATTGATTGGAAAGTGCCTTGAGCTTCCCCTGAAGGAAATAGCTCTAAAACCCTATTTTGAGAATCGTCGCCCTTATGAGACTAAAAAAAATGATGATCGCCTGTTGCATTACACTTGACCTACGATGGCATTGCTCTGTTTACTTGTATACCCGCGATGATTCCAAAAAGGCAATTTTCCCAAAGAGGATGAGAAGCTTCATGATCTAGAAGCTTCCAGAGTGGCAAGCTGGAGGTTGTTCGACATAGATGAGGTTGAATTCTCCCAACTTGGCCTCTTGGCCTTATCCCTATGAGCTACCTCCTTGAGATGAGGGCCTACTCATATCTTTGGAGAGATCCTAACTCCCTTTCCCAGCCTATATATTCATCCTCTCCCATTCCAAAATGGTTGGTCTATGTTTATTTGCACCCTTATGCTAAGATTGTGCCTATATGCTACTCATTTGGCTTGGAGAAGGAGTGCTTGGACAGCTTAGCTTGGACTTGGATATTCATTCAAGGAGAGCCTATCAACATCAAGGCTTGGTGATATGCTTCCCTTTATTTTCTATTAATACACAATTGCTGGTTCATTTTCCATTGATGTGTATTCTCATGTATTATCTATCTTAACATTCCTTGATCAGTTAAGTAGGTTGCTTTCGAATATGCTATTTGTATTTGAATGCCTTGTTGTGTCTTGATATCTTGTGTAGGTGCATAAATGCTGTGAGTAGTTGTTAAGAAACCATCTCACAAAAAGTTAGAAAAGATAGATCAACGTCTTCATAATCAACCTCTTCGAGGGGGCAACCTCCTTTACATTATAAAAATTAACAATTTTTGGATGATACAAATGACAAAACCTCCTTTCTATATATAGGAGTCTAAGGGGTCACAATATAATCAAAGCCGACATAACAATAATAATATAAGGGCACAACAATAATAATAGTGGGCTTCTATGGGGCACAATAATAACAACATGGGGACAATAGGGGCACAACAATAACAATAAGGGCTACAATGACAATAGTAATGGGGGAATCACTAGTATTATAGGGACCTAACATGCCCATATCCTTCAAAAAAGCATTGTCCTCAACGCTTGAGTAATTATGGAAGCTTCTGCATAAAATTCTCATCCTCCCATGTGGAATCCTCAGTGAGTAAGTTCTTCCACTTGACGAGCTACTCTGAAATTGATCAATTTTGTAGCTATTGAGTTCTTGTTTCTGTGATTGTTTTAGGTTCCAATATGATTTTTCCTTCCTCGTCAATTTCTGGCAATATTGTTTGAATTGGGAGCTTGTCACTAATAACCTTCTTTAAGCATGAAACATGGAAAACTAGGTGCACTCGAGAAGCTGCAGGAAGCTCCAATTTGTATGCTATAGTACCAATCTTTTGCAACACCTTGTACGGACCATAATACTTTGGTGATGATTTATTATCCTTCTTAGCTTGCTTGAGGGACAATTGTTTATATGGTTGTAGCCGTAGAAATACCCTGTCACCTACATCAAAAGTTATTTCGCTGCGATATTGATATGCCTGTTGTTTCATTCTATTCTATGCCAAAGTTAGTTTATCCTTTAAGAGTTGGAGAACTTGTTGTTGATGCTCGATGTGATCTTCCACTACCTGAACCTTAGAATTTTCTCTTAAATATGATGTGATGGCCAGTGGGTGATATCCATAAAGTGCCATAAATGGGGTCATTTTTGCTGCAGTATGGAAAGAAGTGTTATACCACCATTCAGCTAGAGGAAACCATTTGACCCATTGTGTCTGTTTATCAGATACAAAGAAACGAAGATATCCTTCCAAACATTTGTTTACTATCTCATTTTTCCCATCATATTGAGGATGATAAGATGAGATATGAGCTAACTGAGTACCAAGACAAGAAAATAATTCTGTCCAAAAATTTCCAGTGAAAATGGGATCTCTGTCGCTTACAATAATCTTTGGGTTTCCATGTAGCTTTTGAATTGTTTCCATAAATGCAGTAGAAACTTTATTGGCTTTAAATGGATGAGATAATGCACAAAAGTGTGCATACTTGGTAAGTTTGTCAACTACCACCATGATGACACTCTTCGGAATTGGGTAAACCTGTGATAAAATCCATTGAAAACTCCTCCCAACATTGACTTGCAATGGATAATATACCTGGGGTCTTAATTGTTTCAACTTTATTTTGTTGGCAAACCAAACATTTCGCCACAAACTTTAGAATATCAGATTTAAGGCCATCCCAAAAAAATTCCTTCTTAACCCTGTGGTAAGTTTTTAAAAATCCTGAGTGCCCTCCTAAGGGAGAGGCGTGCAATTCCATAAGAATCTTTTGTTTGAGTTGGGAATTCTGACATAGGTATAAGTGATGTTTGTACCATAACGAATCATTTTTCCAGCTAAATGTATCAGGTGTACCAGGATCTTGTTGTAACTTTTGAATGAGTGCCCACACTTCTTCGTCATTCTTCTATTCGTCCCTTGCTTCGTTTATCCAATCTGGTTAGATAATACAAATGGCACAAAGCAATGCTTCCACATCCTCATCCTTTCTTGAGAGTGCATCTACCACAACATTTTGCTTCCCTTTTTTGTAGATGATTTCAAAGTCATAACCCAAAATCTTTGTGACCCATTTTTGTTGCTCTTCTGAAGATAATCTTTGTTCTAAAACGTATTTAAGACTATCATGATCCGTCTTTACCTTGAAGTGTCTTCGCATTAGGTAGGGTTGCCATTTCTTAAGTGCATGTAGTATTGCCAACATTTCCTTCTCATAAATAGCTTTGTGTAAATACTTTCCTTTGATTGGACGACTTTCGAAAGCAATGGGTCTTTCTTCTTATATTAAAACAACACCAATTCCATTCCCTGAGGCATCACATCCCACAATAAAGGTTTTTGTGAAGTCCGGTGTAGCTAAGACCGGTGCTTGGCACATTGCCTCTTTAAGATGTTCAAAGGCTTTCATTGCTTTTGGAGTCCATAAAAATGCATATTTCTTCAATAATGTTGTTAGAGGTGTTTCTATTCTCCCATAGTTCTTAACAAACTTGCGATAATACCATGTCAACCTGATAAATCCTCGCAGATGCTTTATGGATGTGGGGATTTTCCATTCCTTAATGGATTTAATTTTGCTAGGGTCTACCTTAATACCTTCATGAGATACAATATGACCCAAATATTCCACCTCTTGTACTCCAAAGAAACATTTGGAGCTTTTTGGATATAATTGTTTCTCCTCCAATAGTTTGAGCACCCTGTCAACATGTTGAACATGATCCTTCTAAGACTTGCTATAGATTAGTATATCATCAAAAAATACTAACACAAATTTTCTAATGAAGGGTTTGAAAATGGAATTCATCAAACCTTGAAATGTAGAAGGTGCATTGGTAGGTCCAAAAGGCATGACCATCAATTCATAATGACCCTCATGAGTTCTAAATGTTGTTTTCAGAATGTCTTCAGCCTTCATTCTAATTTTATGATATCCTAAACAAAGATCCAACTTCGTGAAGTAAATTGATCCATGCAATTCATCCAATAGTTCATCACTGACAGGAATGGGGAATTTATATTTAATAGTGAGCTTGTTGATCTCCCTATAATCGGGACACATGTGCCATGATCCATCCTTCTTGTGCACCAACATTACTGGAGCAGAGAAAGAACTTTGACTAGGTTGAATTATACTAGCCTCTAGCATTTCTGCAATCATACGTTCAATTTCACTCTTTTGGGCATAAGGATATCTGTAAGGCTTGATGTTTAGAGGAACACTTCCTGGAATCAAATGAATAGCATGATCATGATCACAAATAGGTGGGATACCTTTGGGAGTCTCAAATACCTTGGAATGATTGTCCAAGATTTTTTGGGGATTTGGAGAAATAGATGATTTCGATGTGGGAACCTCTAGCAAACATAACTGTGCAATTACGCCTTGTTGTTATTTCTTTAGAAGCTTTGTCATTCCATTAGAGTTGATTATCTTTCCTAGTTTCCCTATGATACCTCTTAATTCAAATTCCTTTCCTTCTGAAGAAAATTTAATGAAAAGCTCTTGAAAATTAAAAGCTATCGTACCCAAGGATTGTAGCAAATGGAATCCTAGTACAACATCAGCACCACCCATTGGAATGGAAATCATTGGGCTATTCAATACATATTCTCCTATGGATAGCTTGATATTATAGCACTTTCTAGAGCAATTTATGGTTCCTCCACTTGCAACCATCACTTGAAACTATGGTGCTGGATATAGGAAGCAATTAAATTCCTTGGTTATCTTACAATGAATAAAATTATGGGCACTACCTCAATAAATCAACACTATTACCTTTTTCTTCTTGATATGTCCTTCTATCTTGATAGTTTGAGGAGTGGTAATTCCGATCAATGCATTACAAGATATGGTTGGATTCATTTATTCTTTCTCTAGGGTTTGCTTCTGGTGTATATCCTCTTCTTTTGACGTTTCTTATTCCTTTTCTTCCTCCTCTTCACAATCTATGTAAAATAATTTATTCTCAACACACTTATGACCTTTAGTGTATTTGCTATCACAACTGTAACAAAGCCCTTTTGCTATTTTTTCTTCCAATTGTTGGGGTGTCAACCTTGTAGGTTGTGGAAGGCTAGGGGAAACAACACTTTCATCCTTATAGTTGTGAGTGGTAGGCTTCCTTGTTGCCATAAATTTTCTTTCCATTTTTCTTGTCAACTTGAATGCCTTCTCCAATGAGTCAGGTTCCCAAAGGCGAACCTCATGTTGGATATTATCCTTTAAAGTCCCTATGAATACATCAATCCTATGCTCCTCTGGAATATCTTTAACCATTATATTCAATTTTTGGAATTCCTCAATGTGCTCCATCATTGAACCCTTTTGTTTGCGGTTTATCAATTGGCTAAAAAAGTGTTGCTTTTTGTATCCTCATAGTGTGTGATCATTTCTTCCATAAAAATTGCCCAAGTGAAAATTTGTTTATGAGAGCAAAGCCATCGATACCATACAAACTGATTTGGTTCCAAATATAAAGTTTCAATGCGTACCTTTTGTGTGTTTTTCACATTATGGAGATCGAAAAATTGCTCCATCTGTAGTATCCATGTTACAGGATCCTTGCCATCAAACTTCCTCATATCAATCTTTGGAACATGGTGGGTCTTCAATCCAAAGTTAGAGTCTATGAGATAATGATTAGCATTTCTTTTGTTCTCATCATGAGTTTCCTTTACCATCCTTTCACCATTAGTAAGCATTTATTGTAGTAACTTAGTCAAATCTATCTTCAAATCTTCCATGTCGCCTTTCAGTTTTTCTTTTATACCATCCATCTTAGCATCCATGCCACTCATATTAACTTCCACGCCATTCATTTTAGCTTCCACGCCATTCATCTTGGCTTCCACGCCTTTCTTTAAACCATCAATCTTAGCTTCTGTTACCTTTTGTGAGAGTGAAATTTGTTGCACTTGGGCTCATAATTTTGATATATCATGTTGCATTTCTTCCTCTTCTTCATGAGTCACGTTAGATATTTCTAGTTGCTTACTAGGTGTTTCCATTTTATTTCTTTGGGGCATCAATTAATGATAATTATGCTTCACTATGCAAACTAATTTTTCAACCCAAACTTATGCCAAAGTTTAAAAAGACTACACACCTTTTTTCTTTCTTTGTAGAAGCTCGATATTGAATCTGTTGTATCTCTGTAATTGCTGATCTCCAATATCTGAGTCCTCTTTTCAATGCCATCAGTCTGATCAAAATTGGATTCTCCAAGAAAGAGTTATGCCCAATCTCCCAAGGTGACCTAATTATATAATTTTTCAGTAGAGTGAACTTGTACGACGTGCCATATGTCACTGTTTTGACTTCCAGATCTGAAAAAGATACACAAAAAACTACAGTTTGTCCTATTTCTATAACTTCTTACAAAATTTCAATCTGATACTCAGAGAGAAAGTTATGATGATTTCCCAAGGTCACTTGTTTGGAATGTAATTCGGGAGTTTGCAAAAATCCTAACTTCCTCACATCATATCTCCGAAAATATAGCGAGACAAGATATGAAATTTGGACCCGAGGTTCAGAACGATTTCGGCTCAAATGGGTTTTTTTTAGCTTCTGAAACTTCATTGAGAAAAAAGTTATAGTGAAAATACCATGATGATCTGTTTGGAGCAGCGAAACCCTAGAATCCAAAGGTTCTGATATCAAAGGTTAAGAAACTAGCTCACAAAAAGATAGAAAATATAGATTAACGACTTCAGAATCAACCTCTTCGAGGGGGAAACCTACTTTACATTACATAAATGAAAAAAATTTGGATGATACAAATGACAAAACCTCCTTTCTATATATAGGAGTCTAAGGGGTTGCAATATAATCAAAGATGACATAACAATAATAATATAAGCACACAACAATAACAATAAGGGGCTTCTATGGGGCACAATAATAACAATATGGGGACAATAGGGGCACAACAATAACAATAAGCGCTACAATGACAATATTAATGGGAGAATCAATAGTATTATAGGGACCTAATAGTAGCAGGAATGAGCTCGTGACGCAAGTGATTTAAGGTCTTCAACAAAGGAGATCGAGATAACATCAGAGCGAATTAGGCCATCTTCTTCGTTTCTCTTTTTAATTGTAACCTAGGAAATTCTCTGGTAGATTGTCACTTAGGTTGCTAGTCCCACTCATTGGGCTAGAGGGATCATCTCTGTCCGCATAGAGGATTTACCTAGACAAAAAAATGTCGACTCCACTCGGGAGGCTATGACCCTTTCCATTCAATCCTTCATCCTACTTTTGTGTTGAGTTTGAGCAACCGTACATTTTTGGGCTTGTTTGTTTGTCTGTAACTTTTTTCACTTACTGGTGATTGCTTAAAGGTTCTTAGTTTTTTCCGATCTTGAAGATTTTTTGGTTTTATCTCATCTTTCTTGACCATCACGATTTCCCCCCTATAGTAGCGATGACATCGCGGATGTGTTAATTACAATCGCGATTATCACTGTTTTGCCTATGACAGATGCAATGATTCCAGAAGTTAAAAAAAATAGGTTTTTGTTCTTGATTTCAATATTTTTCCTTCTAGCAGTGGTTTGTCAGTGTGATTATAGTGTCATTGTCTTGGTTGACATGTTTGTCTGACTGCAATTGCCTCTTGCTTTGGTTTAAATGTGCTTGAAGCTTGATTTGCTTTCCAGGGTTTCTAAGTCACCTTTCATTCACTCATTGTTTTGTTCTTCAGAGATCAGTTACCCTTGTTCAAAGAGTCTTTTTGCGTGTGGACATATTTTCCAAGTCACTTTTGGTTCTTTGGTATAATTTGTTTTCACTAGTTTCAAATCGAGTAGATGCTTTGAAAGTCACTTTAGTTCTGTTAGCAAGCAATAAATTACAAAATTGTTTGCTTTTTATTGAATCAAAAGGAAGTGCTTGTTGTTATTCTTGTGTTTCAGAAAGTGAAAGTGTATATCATTGAAGTATTTTCGAAACATTTCTTGCATTCAAATCAGAAAGTGAAAGAGATTTTCATGATTAGTGAATTATTTGCATTTTCTTTTGCTCTTTTGCACTAGTTTGCATTGATTGCATTAAAGTGAAAGGAAAATCATTATTGCATATTTAGTGAAACGAAAAAGATTTTCATTTCTATAGCATTGCATTTGTTAGTAGAATGAAAGATAGATTTCATTTTTTACTTATTGCATTGAAAAAATTGTATTGAGCTTTTTGGATTGTTTGATGCATTGATTGGTTGTTTATCTTCCTTTGTTAGAATAGCCTTCATTAAATGAAAAGTTCCATTTTCATCATTTAGTTGCATTCTAGGAACATGTGACATCATTGAGCCTTCAAAACTAAAACTTAATTCAAGATTAAACTTAAAATTCACCTCAATCAACCTAAGGAGCATTGGAAACATTAACGCTTATACTTAGTGGCCTAGGCTAGAGACATGTTCTGGTGTCTATAAAGCTCAACAGTTGTCGTTCACAATACTTTTGCATTAGACAAGCGCTAGCACAAACTTATGCTCCCCGTACCATCAAGTATATAAAAGGGAGACCCTCATAGGTTGCAAACCTTTATCCATAGGAAGCTGAGTCTGCTGCCCTGTAAACGTGATACACCAAACACATCATTCGGGGAGATTTCCTACATGTACGTCAAGTCCTTGGTAAATTTATTTTCTAAGGTGTATATTGTAGTTCACGGTTACTTGGTACTCCTTTTTCCTAGAGTTACCTGAGTAGTCATTTCGATCTTTTCTGACTCATTAAATTTGAAAAGATCATCGAGCACTTGTCCTTTCGATCTTGCTAAACCAATGAAAGCGACTAAAGTCACCTTTTTGTCCTTTTCTCGACTCTTAAAACATGAAAAGGCAAAGTTTTTGTTTCAAATTATAAAATTAACTGTCCGTAGAACAACATCCTTCTTGTGGAAATACTCCTTAGTAGATCTTAGGTTGATACCCATGGTAACATTTCCTGAGTCTACCAGTTAGGGAAACCCCTCTGACGGGAATCCTAGTTCTTTTCCCTCTTTTGGAAATACTGGTGCTCCTTATATGGCAACATTGTCCCTTCCTAGATTGACCATTGGTTTGTCAGTTTGGTTATTTTCGACCTTGGTGGTTCTGAGTGTCTAAATTACTTTTCAGCTGAGTTCTCTACCACCTTAACAACACCAACCTCATGTTGATCCTAAAGTTGACCCTTCGCCTTCTTCACCTATATCTTCACCTCGTTCTTCCTCTTCAATTGGCAGAAAGTCTAGATTCTAGTAACCAGGAAGCTAAAAAATGGAAGAAGAGGACAACGAAGAAGAAGCAAAATAAGTAAGGGGGCAACCAAGCAGTCATTACTACTGATGCAACTTATGTAGAAAAATCTTCCAACCAGCCCCAAAAAGTAAAATTCCATTGCATGTTATGGAAGGGTGACCACCTTCTTCTGAATTGTCCTGGTATTCCCAAGGTCTTAGAAGTGTGGTCCACGGGTTCGCATCAACCTTTGTCATCAGCCTTTGGTGATCATGTTGGTGATAAAGCTTCAATTAACAATAAAGCTCATGGGAAAAAGGGAAAATTCAAATTTCCCTCTAAGTTGTGTGAAGGTACTCATCCATTCTACTTTGTCCTTTAATGGATGAAGCTTCCAAAGAGTTGGAAAACCTTACTGCTTCCCAGCCTCATCTTTCAACTAGGTATCGAAAGCTTTCCCTTGATCCTTCACTAGTTGATCCAATGATTGATCAAATGTCATCTTTGGTCAACCCCACTCTCTCTTATAGTGAGTCTCATGAGTCCATTTGCGACCAACCATTGGTTGAGAAAACGACAAACTTGACTCCACCTTCAGTTAAATGTACCTTTCTGGTAGAGAGTGAACCTCATACTGCTCAAGTTCTTTTGGTTTCTTCAATTTCGAATGAACTTGAGGTAAATCCTCTTGTTCCCAAGGTGCTTATATCATTTCTCCTATTCCCATTGAGCAAGGGGTAGCTCTCACATTCCTACGACACCCCCTCTGAGAATTTTAGTCACTTATTTTGGTTGGAGTCGACTGGTAGGATATCGCCTTCCATCTTATGTGCCTTTCCAGATTACAATGCAGACTTACCATATAGCCGTACCTAGCACAATCATAGACGAGGGTGCATCTGTTAGCATCATGTCCTCAATTGCTTGGCAAGCTTTAGGTTCTCCTCAGCTTGTCCCCGTCACCCAGAATCTGTTAGCTTTTAATAGAGGAACCAATCAACCGTTAGGGATCCTTCCTAAGTTTCCTATTACTTTGGGAGGAAAGAATGTCTATATAGACGTGATGGCTGTCCAAGACCCTTTAGATTTTAATCTACTCCTTGGTCTTGACTATTTTTATGCCATGGGAGCTCTTGTTTCCTCCCTTTTTCAAGTGATATGTTTCTCGCATGAAGGAAGGATTGTGATCATTGATCAGCTTACGTTCATTGGTCCTGAATCAACTCGCATTCAACCATCATCCCTAAATGGTTCTCATATGCAAGTGGTATCACCCCTGCCACAGGTTAATTATTTGGCAACCTGTTCCATGCCCACATCTACTAATGATCTAGTAGGTGATGTAGTACATCATGTACTGAAGGCATTGGAACCTGATTTTTCATTTGGATCCCTGGACATGTATCCCTTCCAGAGTGTTGTTCTCCCATCTGATGAGAACCTCTTGGAAGCCATGGCCTCTTTTGGTCTATGATCAAGTGTCTGGAGCAGAGTTCTTTTACTTGTGTCAAGCTTGTTAAAAAATGAAATGAGGTGTCTGGAGCATATTTCCTTGTCTTGTGTCAAGCTCGTTGAAAAATGAAACAAGGGCTATGCGGATAGTTCTTTTACTATGTCGACCTTGTTAAAAAATGAAATAGGTCCCCATGAGGATAGTTCTTTTACTATGTCAACCTCGTTAAAAAACGAAATAGGTCTTCATGAGCATGGTTCTTTTCCTGTGTAAAGCTCGTTAAAAAATGAAACATATCCCCTTCTTGTTCGAGTCTTTGATTAGATCTCGTAAAATCCCAATCGAGCCTTTCACTTGATCTCATAAGTGAACCTTCATTCCATCCACTTAGGTGCATGAAATGATGCTTGGGGGGCATGTACCTCGAATTGAGTCATTATGCTGGGGGCATGCAATTATTTCAAACATAGTTTATCTCTGTTTCAAGCTTGTGTAAAAATGAAACCAAATCCAAGCATAGTTTTTTCCCATGTTTCAAGCTTGTGTAAAAATGAAACCAAATCTAAGCATATTTTTTTCTCATGTTTCAAGCTTGTGTAAAAATGAAACCATTCCCATTTTACATCTTGTGATTGCCATTTTTATTAGCTGATTTTTGCCAGATAGTCTTGGTTCTTTCATTCTATTGTCACCATCTTTGGCCGATCATATGCTTTCACTTGGTTGTTTTACCTATGCCCGAGGAACATCTGCAATGAGTGGTCTTATTAGCTAGCCTCTTGACTCTTACATGTTTTGAGTAGTTCCATCATTACTAGAACCAGTTTCTATCCTTTCATACCACTCGTTCCTCCAGGCGGAGTCCTCTTTCAGCTCTTTTCAGAATCCAAAAAAATGAAAGGATCACCGAGTATTGGTCATTTCAAACTCGTTAAATTAAATGAATTGACGTCGTCTCAGTATATGTTTACCCCTTTTTCGGGCTGAGATTGACTATTTACGAAAAAGGTACACCTTGGTCGATATGGTCAAGAGGTTCTTGAATATTGTTTTCTACCTTTTTGGGTTCGGGGGACAAATTACGAAAAGGGACACGATGGAGTTTTCTTTTTCATCTCTTTTTCAAACTCTCTAAATATGAAAAATATATCGAGTTATTTTTCCATCAGACTCGTTAAATTTTTTACAACGAAAGACTCGTCACCATGATGAGACCGAGTTTCTCCTTCAGAGGACTCGTAAAACTTACTATGATGGATTCATCCGAAGGGTGAACTTATACAACAAGTATATGGTGTCCTATTCAATCTTGTGTAAAAATAAAGAGGTACTCGCTAGAAATAGTGGGGAAAAGTGAAAGTGAAACATCTCTTGTATAGGCAGCATGTCACTCTTAAACATGACACTCATCTGTTTCTCGTGTTGGGTTTGGGATATCCTCACTTAGTCACTTGTACTTCCGGGTTTGGGTAATCCATTTCACCTCTCATTTTATTATTCCACATCATTATTATGACTCTTGGTCCTATGTTGAGTCAAATGTTGCCACACTCTGGAGTCGTGTCGCTGATATGTTTAAGAGAAGTCCTATCTGCAGTCTATTACCTATACATTGTCTGACTCTTTGCTACAATCTTGGATCCTACTCATTTCATTCCACTTTATTCCTCATTTCGCATCGATGATGGGGGAATGATCATGGCCCTCCTTCGACGAGTCACTTCCTGTCGACTTCAGCTGATTATCCAAGAAGATGACTTAGGAACTCCCTTTCAGTACCTTAGAGCTTGCATGCCTTAATGGCAAGTTCTTTGCATTCGATGGTAGGTTTTCACTATTGAACTTTGATCGGGTGATTCCATGAGTGTTGGACATCAGCTTCATTTTCACATTCATGGATTGTATTGTTGTACCTTGAGGACTATTGTCATTATTGGTGGTTTCTCTTGTGCTTGTTAACAGTCCACATCATTGGCTGGTAATCAGGTGGTTTTCTAGCATGCTCAACTTTGACACATTCATTCGCATGTTAGAATTTGTACTTTGATCGGAGTGGGATGTAGTGCAAGACTCTGAGTTTTGTCTGATATAACTCAGGCTGCGCGGAGTTATGTATCGTTCATGATTGTACACATGCTTCTTCTATATAGATGGATGTGACCGTACCATGGGACTTTATATTTATGACGATGATACTTCTATATCCGACGGTTGTGTCCATGCCTTGGATCTTAGATTTACAGATGATCCTTCTATACTGGATGGTTGCACCCATACCATGGATCTTTTCACATAATCCTTATTATTTGGATGGTTGTGTCCATACCGTAGATTCATGTTTGATATCATATATGTATATGTATATGCATCCTTGATTTGTATGTCTCTTGATAGTGTTTGTCCTCGTTCTTGCAAAAGCTCGTAAAGCATCTCAGTCATCACTCCTCGTTCTGCCTTCATGCTTTAGGAGGCATCTGTTACACAATATTTTGTCACACCTCCTGCACTTCCCTGTGACATGCCCCGAAGTGCCCGAAACATGACCATCATGAAATGTACTCATTCATATATGCAACTCAGATCCTTCCTAAGACATTGATTGGCAAACGCCTTGATCTTCCCCTGAAGGAAATAGCTCTAAAACCCTAATTTGAGAATCATCGCCCTTATGAGACTAAAAAAAACGATGATCGCCTGTTGCACTATACTCGACCCGCTATGGCAACGCTCAGTTTACTTGTATACCCGTGATGATCCCAAAAAGGCAATTTTCCCAAAGAGGATGAGAAGCTTCATGATTTAGAAGCTTCCAAAGCGGCAAGCTGGAGGTTGTTCGACATAGATGAGGTTGAATTCTCCCAACTTGACCTCTTGGCCTTATCCATATGAGCTACCTCCTTGAGATGAGGGCATGCTCCTATATTTTAAGAGATCCTAACTCCCTTTCCCAGCCTATATATTCATCCTCTCCCATTCCCAAATGGTTGGTCTATGTCTATTTACACCCTTATGCTAAGATTATGCCTATATGCTACTCATTTGGATTGGAGGAGTGCTTGGAGAGATTAGCTTGGAATTGCATATTCATTCAAGGAGAACCTATCAACATCAAGGCTTGGTTGTATGCTTCCCTTTATTTTTTATTAATACACAATTGTTTGCTCATTTTCCATTGATTTGTATGCTCATGTATCATCTATCTTAACATTCCTTGATCAGTTAAGTAGGTTGCTTTCGAATGTGTTGTTTGTATCTGCATGCCTTCTTGTGTCTTGATATCTTGTGTAGGTGCATAACGTTGTGCGCAACAGGAACGAGCCCGTGACGTAAGTGATTCAAGGTCTTTAACAAAGGAGATCGAGATAGCATAAGAGCAAGGTATGCCATCTTTTTTGTTTCTATTTTCAATTGTAACCTAGAAAATTGTCTGGTAGATTGTCACTTAGGTTGCCAGTTCCACTCATTGGGCTAGAGGTATCGTCTTTGTCTGTAGAGAGGATTTACCTAGACAAAAATGCCCCCTTTGGTATAAATCTGACTGAGCTAGTCCAAGTATTATTCAACTTCATGTTTGACCGCATTTCTTCCTTTTGCTTCTATGAGTGTGTCGACGGAAGGGATCTTGTGAGATTTCACCATAAAATCCACACTATCGTGCAACCGTTCGTGAGAGGAAAAAATGTTGGTAATGAAGGCGTTGAGTTGTTTGTTGCTTTGTATGAGCATTCAAAATTCAATTTTTTCCAACTCAACTTGTTACTTGTCTTCTTCATCAACTCAGGAGGTGCATCTCTATACTTCATTCCGCACTCATGAACTGCAGTGATAACTGCATGAACAACATTGAGAGCTTTTACATTCTCTCTTGATTTCCGTTGCATACTGTGCAAAGGGACAATTGCTTTGTGCACAGTAACTACTACTAAAGGATCCTCAAAGTGGCTCCCAATGCTAATACTTCACCAAGTATAATTTCCTCAAGTTATTATAAGTACATGTGTGTAAGAGCTTCTTTCTGAACATTTGCTTGGAGTTGTTCAATTTGTTGACTCGCGACTTCTAAATTCTTCGCCATTTGTTTATTCTCGGCTTTCAAATACTATGTGTTTTACCCAGAGGCTCATGCGAAGGCCAGGTTGGCTTCGACAATAGCTTTTGGGTTCTTCCTAGTTTCCATCACAATCACCTTCTCCTTGATAAAAGAAGGATGTGTGAGATTGTCTGGAAAGTGCTTCTTTCTAGCTTGAAAAATATTCTTTGAAGCTCATCGTAAGTCAAGATGCAGATATCCATCATCGAACCTTCATCAAGAGGAGCAATTTCCTTTTCATCATATGGAGCTTTCCTTTCTTTAGGATGAGGTGAGACCGAGTGGTAATTTGTTGTGTACAAGGCATGAGATCGACATCCCAATTATACTACTCCAGCTCTACCTCCATGTATTGAATCACTATCAAGTCATCAATCTCCTAGAAAAGTTCTTTATCCTCATGTTGCTTGCCTTCTTCTTCAAGTAGCTAATTTTGCTCTTCTTCTTCAACTTTATTCAACATCGTTTCTTCCTCTTCTTTTCTCCTCATTTCTTCTTCTTGCACCTGCCTCTCTTCTTATTCTTTATGATCTCGTTCTTCCTTCTCTCTTAGTTCTTCCTCTTGCTTCTTTTGTTTCCTCTTTCTCTCTACTTCCATAGTTGTGTTCAATATAACTGGACCTGCTTTGTATTTGTGGCTCTGCTCGACTATGTGCAACCTTCCTTTTATCCTTTATGTTTACTAGACTGCACTTTTTCTGATAGCCTTGCTTCTGGAGTAGCTTCCGGCTCTGGAGTTACATGCAATGGACCTTCAAAGTTGATTGGTGCATGGAGCTTAGAGGCATTATAATACTTTTTTATATTTTCCTCCTCTGGTCTAGAATAAGTCCCGCTTGGCCAATTGAAGTGTATATTTGCATAGTGTTGCTTGAAAACACTTCTTGGATCATACAGGTGGTACTCCATAAGATCGAACTCTAATTTATTCAACTCATTACATTTAGTCTCTACGACTTTCAATTCTTAATCTCGTGCGATCCTATCTGCAAATGAAGAGTGGACCAAGGTGATTTCTTCTTCCTTTGCAAGACTCCTGATAAGCCTGTGGAAAGATGGAATGCAATGTCTTGCATGACCAATTTGTCAGTGGCATACCTCGATGACAAATGTGATGAATTATTACAAACAAACACCCTAAGGTAAGTGTCGTTAGGTGAGGCAAACCAATCAACAAGTTCAATTATTGCTTCCGTAGCCTCACATGACATGTAAGGTGGCTCTTCATCAAATATCATCTTGTACAATACTATAAGGAAGTTATTAGTCAGCTTCTCCATGACTCCTTTATAGAAATTGCAGTAAATATGCACAACATGATCCTTTGGTTTCTAAGTCTAACTCATGCCAGAGAAAAAATTATGAGAACACATCTCGTCCAACAAGTATGTAGACATATAGAATTTGGCTTGCTTGCCTTGGGATGATTCTTTGCATTGGTCACATTGATCAACAATTGTTGGGCCAACAGATCTGACCGGTTGAATATCTTCCCTTCATTGACAATCTAATGCGATAGATATGCCCAACCTTCGTGAAAGGTCTCAATACTCTTTTGACCATATATTTGGTAGCATAAAACAATCACATACTGTAACACTTTCCTCATATATTTAGTCTTGTAAGTGTTGTTGGGTGTCTAGTGGAACTTGGATGGCTCTTTCACCCAGGATTTGACAACATCCCTAGTGCTCAAACAATTAGTGACCACATAGAAATGATAATCCATGTATGCTTCTGGTTTGGGCAACTAATACATGAGATGAATGTCATGGGCCAGATATGAAGCAACCCATTGTCCACTAACACTGTTGAGGATCATTCTCTTTGTCTCAATGTGCGGTACGATCCACTTGATGATAACTGCGCAAGGGAAAGTTGGATACCTGCATGCACCTTTGAAAGCCTGACCTCTGGAAATTTATGTAAATTTCTTTGTCTTCTAGATCTGCATTGAAACTGGTGGTTGTGAATGCATCTTTAAGTGTGTGCCAAGTGACTTTTGAATCTTTCTCAATGAAGAGTTGAGTGTGTTATAGAATAGGCATGGTAACAAGGGTACTCTCAGCTACTTCATCAGTGCTGATCTCTTTGGTGTCTTTTGAGGCTAATCTCTTTGGAGGCATGATGATGATAACTTATAAAAGAGAGATAAGCTAAAAAAGATGCAATACCTATATCATAAGATGCACTCATGGTGAGAACAAATTAGATCAAGAAAATCAGCTCATTCATCAAGATTAAAGTAGTACTTAGTAATTGGAGAGAAGGATTATGCAATTTCTTAACTCGGGGAGGAAGACTGGGATCATGAATTGCACATTTCGTAGTCTCAACAAATAAGGGAGAAGCTTGAGGCTTGAGATTGCACAATGCATAACCTCAGTTGGGCAGACTGTGGGAGGAGACTCTGCATTTGGCAATTTTAGTGGCCAAGGTTGAGGCTTGAGGCCTGACACTGCATAATGCATAGTTTGGCAAGCCAGTGACTGTGCTTTGCATAGTCTCAGAGGCTAAGGATGAAGCTTGGGCCTTGAACTTGCGAATTGCGCAGTTGGAAGGGGAAGCAGTTAGTAATGATTGCATAGATTTGCCCAGGAAGGAGAGAGAAAACCATCATATCTGAGTACTGGAGAAACAATGAATGTAGATCTACTTCAAGGGAAGTTAAATTAGATAAAATCAAGTGCGAGAAAAAACATGCAAAAGGAAAAACATACATGCACAAAATGACCTAGCAGTAGCAACTGCTGGTAGGAAAAAAGCAAGAAGTCGATGCGACACTTGTAAAATGTCAGCAATGGACTGAAACAACACTTATACAAGCTAATAAGAGTTAAAACATTAGCTACTATGAAAATAAACATGCAAAAAATCATTCATAAAAGCAAAAGTGACAAAAAAGTGACACATGCAAAACTTACCCAAAAAAGTGCCGCAAACTAACTTGAAAGCTCCTTGATATTGTTGGGAAGGCCATAGCTCCAAATTTGAGTGTGAAAATGAGCTCTAGAGGCATCTATTATATATATCTATTCGGGTTAGGGTTTATGACGCGCATTCCAAAAATCAAGGAAAAAGTGACACTTATCTTAAGATTAAAAAAAAATCAACTTTGTACCAACTAACAGACATTAATTGTGCACTCCCTATTTTCTAAGGATGAGCTCTTAGATTTTTTCAGTAAATTTCACATTCATACTGGCAAGAGGGACTGTGCAATTCCTAACAACAAGGGATTGTGTAGTTCATTTCCTTAGGGAATTGCATAGTTTCTGACTGAGAGAGAAGCCTCAATGCAGTTTTTGTGCTTAAGAACTTCCTGTCTTCAAGGAATGCGCAATTCTGATCGTCAAGTCCTAGCGATGTTTCCCGAGATAGTGGATTGCATAATTTCTATAGGGAAGACCGATAATAGGTGTAAGATTAGGGCAGAAGATGGCTTGTGTTAGGAAATTCTCAGTTAAGATGAAAAAAACTTAATCAAGTCATCACAAGCACTGCATGCAAAGACAAGTCTTCATAAGAAAAAGGAATACTTCACGACAGTGAAAGATAGGTCCTTATGGACAGAGGGTAGGCTCCAAAATCAAGGCATGGGCAAAATTTTGGAGGGGGGCTATAGCATCTACAACACTTAGCGACACACTGGTAAAACTATAGCTCTCTATATGGGTCTTAACTCTATAAACCAGGTCTAGCTCTTTAGGAAGTATTGTTCATTTCATTGATTACCATAGCTTCTTTACTTTGCTTGAGTTAAAGATATAGTCCATTCTATTCTCTTCATCGATGACACATTATCAAAAGCAAGTCAAACTTAGTTGTTTCGATTGGGGATGAGGAGTATATATATGCAAGTGGAAAAGGATTATTAGAGTCTTAGTTTTCATCTCTGGTGTTGCTTCGCTACCAGTAGGCCTAGACAGTACCCTGACGGAGTCACTTCAGGAACACAAACATTGCTTTGCCACCAGTGAGCCTTGAAACTAGCTTGACGGAGTTGCTTGCATCACCTCCCTGCACATGAATCCTTTCTCTTATTTCACCCTTTTTTCGTTTTTTAATTTTATTTTATAGAATGGTACATCAACACTTATTTATTACATGGGGAGGAAGAGGGATCCCGACTTATTGGGAGCAGAAAAGGTTGTCCCTTCAGAGAAGGATATTTATACACCTCTGAAATGCAATCCACTTGTTTAAGTTTCCACCCCTCCTTACTCTACTCAACTCAGTTGACAAGATAAAAATGGACAAATATGAAAATCCAATTAGAGAAGAGGGTACTAGGGTACTAGTTATAGAATCAAGCATCGTAATTCCACTAAGGCTTTCTTCGAGAAAGAACATATTTTCCCTCTGGGTATCATCGACTAAAAGATACAATTCCCATGTGAAGAGAAGGAATAAACACAAAGGCAAGCATTGATAGTTGAACAATGTCCGCTTGAAATATCCATGCTACAACACAGTCTCATGCAAAACTTAGTGCGGCAAAAAGGAAAAAAAAGGGCTGGAATAAAGTAAACTTTAGCAAAAGAAAAAAAAAAAAACTAAACTACCCTACTCCTAAACTAACAAGGGATAGGCCAGGCTTATGTAAATTTAAACTTCCAATGTAACCATCGAAGCATTTCCTAACCTATACGGGTGAGGGAATCAAGAATAAAAAAGATCATTAAGAACAACATGTAATAAGAAAGACGAAACATGACATGCTCCGACATACAAAGACAGAAAGCATAAGTAGAAAAATATAATAGGAAGGCATATGGAAAATATACTGCTAATGTGTCCTGATGGTTGCACACATCGCAACAAACTGTCATATCAAAACATTCTTATAACTTCTAAACTTGGCAAACATAAAGAAAGTGAAAAACTTGCATTTCACAAATGGGATTACCAGGTATGATTCCTCCAGCCATTGATCAATAATATTGTGAAAAGTAGGTAAAGGATCAAGAGATTGAGATATAGATTGATTTTTAACTTTCGCGATCACCTGATGAGGATTCTATCGAGAGAGTGTATCAACCCAATCATGCTTGGGACTTACATCAAGACTACGAGAACCTGACATTACCATCAGCGAAGGTTGAAGTGGCTCAACACCTTGAGGTAGTTCCAAGACATCAAAATATAGATCATCAAAGACTAGTGGCTTAGAATAATCGACAGTGGAAGATATAGAGTCATTACTAGATGAATTAATGAATATATCAAGACAAACATGATTATAATTTTCTTCGCCAGAAAGAAAGGAATCCTCATGATCTAATGAATCATAGAGAGGATCTGATTGAAAACAAGAAATTTTGTTCTTTGTTTCTTCAAATTCAAATTGATAGAATGAGGGATGGCAAATATCGCAAAGAGAATATTTTTCCTCACCTTGCTTTGATATAAAACTGACATCCCACAATCCTTGATTGTGATCAGAATTGACATTCTCAAAGACTGACTCATCGAAATATGTGACAGTTGTGACAGGTTCATCGAAAATGCTAGGATAAAGAGCAAGAGGTGAGGGAGAATTTGAAATATTAGAGGAAAAATCTTCCTTCACAATACTTATTTAGAACTAGAATCCCACACATAGTCATTATGACAGATATCACAAGTTTCTTGGTCACCGCTGACTCCATCTTGAAATTGATCCTCTTGAAAATGAGAAGAAGCAATTATAACATGTGGACATGACAACTCAAAATTAGGATGATTAAGGTACTAATCGATGGAGTGCGAGAGGAATGAATACCACTGAGAAAATCATATCTGCAATCGAAACTTGCGTTCAAATTTTGAACATGTGGGGTGGGAGAAGATGGTGGTAGATCAAAATATTTACTTTCAAGCTCTCCAATCTCAACCTATGTGCATGGAGTTGTTGGATGAGAGAAAATGAAGAGACAATTGGAACGACAACTTCTTCTTTCACAGATTTGAGAGCTCCATGACCAGTAAATGTTGGAAGGCTTTCGAAAGATTCATATTTAGATGGATTCAAAGAATTATGAACAAGATACTCAAACTTCTCTTTCATGAAATTTCAATCAATATCATCCTCATAAAATTCATAACAGAAATGAATAAAACGATCGTGAAAATATTCAAGAGATTCATCATCATCATCATCATCATATATATATGTGTGTGTGTGTGTGTATATGTATGTATATGTATATGTGTATATGTGTATGTATATGTGTATATGTATATGTATATGTATATGTATATGTATATGTATATGTGCATGTGCATGTATATATATATATATATATATATATATATGACACTCTCTTTTTCTGTCGTCGCATTCATTTTCCTTCTTTTAGAAGAACTTGGCTCGCCATGAAGTTCCTTCACAAGATGTTCGAAAGAGTGAATAGAGGCGGTCAAGAATGTGTAACACCACTATTTAACACGCGCTTCAAATGTAAGGATGAACAACCTGCAAGTAGTATCATCACAATTAATTTCATAATAAGTGCCAAATTCAAGAAAACAATTGGTATGTTGAAGAATGGTTGTTCCACCCCACCACCAAATTTCAAATTCGACAAGTCTTGAATTATCCTCGAGGGCACTTTCAGATTTGTAGATATGGAAAAACAAGTAGGGGTTAAGATTTGGGAAGAATCCATTTGATGCAGGAGCATCTTGCTCAGAAAAACCATTGTATTTTAGTAAGCATAGGGTCTTGTGTTTCAAGGGACTTGATTCCCTAAAGAGTGATTAATTATTTATTTTCCTATGTTTTTATGAGGGTTGTATAATGGTGAAGATATTGTAATGAAATCTTCTCATTAAGAGAGATTTCAAGAATCGTGTGTGAGTTAGAGGAACTAGGAGTTAGTTCATGATTTTGTGGATTAGAGAGGATCCTTAGAGATAAGGAAGAGATTTTAGGATTTTTTTGAGAAGGTTATGGATCTAAACCAGGAATTGGTTATAGAATCTTTTGTATAAATGTAAGCCAAAAAGGCAGGGAAAGAGTTAGTCAGGTCGAGAGTTAGATAGGTTTGATTGTAAGCCTACGGGCAAGTAGGAAAATGGAGGCCACTGATACAGAAGATCAGGCCAAGGAGAGAGTTCCTATGTAAATATATGTTTATTAATACAAACAACTCAATTTTGAGTTCATGTGTGTGTATTGAGTATTTGAGATATAGATTGTGTATAATCTTAAGTTATTCTGTGTAACATAGGTTGTAGGTGTAGAATCAGAGGTGTAATATAGAGAAGAGTAACAGAGAGAGGTGTTATGGCTTTATACACACAGACAGTACAAGAGGAAGCCTTTAATGTTACAGTGAAGGTGAAGGAAACATAAAGGCACAAGTGGAAGTCGAGATCAGTGAGAAGACAGTTTGGAGAACTCCTAAACCACAGAAGGATAGAGCGAAGTCAAATACATAGGCAGATCAATTAAAGACGAGAACCTTGAAGAAACCTGAACCACAGAGAACACTAAAGAAACAACGTAAAAAACGAAGCAAAGAGAAGAAACAAAAGAGAGTGTAGCAATGCATAGGATCCGTTGGATATTGGAGATCAACGGACGAGATTGAAAGAGATAAGCGGTCAAGATTAAGTTGCGTAGAATGGAGTAGAGAAATGAATAGCGGAGATCAATTTAAGAGTTAGCGGATGAAGAATCTGGAGGAGCCGTCGCAGCCGTCGATGGTAGAAGATCTACGGTCATCAGACATTAAATAGCTCGAGAGTTAATCAAAGAAGACAAGCGGGTTATCAGACAGAGAAAAGTTTGTAAGTGGTAATAGTGGGGAGTCACCCGATTCCACTAATCAATTGACACATATCACGTCGAAGGAGAGAGGAAACCGCTTTATTGCTCTGGTAATCCTCATACAAGTTGTCCAGCCGATATCGTTGTGGAGCGTTGGATCAAATGGGGTTTTGATCTACGGTGCAAGATCAACGATTAGTTCTGTTGATCGGGTGTAACATCAACCGTCAGATTAAAGGTAAGATCTACAACGAAGGTTAAAGCCGATAGGGCTTGGGGAAAGGCGGACCCGAGATGTTATCAACGCAAGTTAAAGTTACTTGAGTTCCAGGAGATGGATGGAGATCACACGACAGTCGTTGATCTGGTGGAGTGAAATCAATGGTGGAGGATTGATCCGATAAAGGTAAACATTGAAATATGTGCCATGGCCGAGAAAAGGTAAGGTTTCCACGTATTTATGTGTATTTTCTATTATGCGAGGGTTTAATAGAAATAAATCGGATAAAGGTATTTTGGGTTTAAGTCGGGTTTTAACCAAAGTTGGAGACCATGGTATGGGTTTGGCTATCATGTGCGGGATTAATGAATTAAAAGGTTAAGACGAGCAGGGTATAGATAAACTAAAGTTTAATGAAGGTGGAGTTATAAAGTCCCGATGGAAAGATTAATGAAGGTTTAGACTTTGGGTTAGTTTATTAAAATGTTTCTGCATGAGATTAAGTGAAGGGGCCTTAAACCTTAATTTATGAAGGTTTGAATAGGTAGGGTAATTGAAATTCCTGGGGAAAATGAGATTATGCATTTCATTTGCCTACTGTGGGTAATGTCAGCTTAGGCTAGCATCATTTGGTATCAGAGCAAAATTGTGGTTGAAACAATTGATATCAAAACAGAATAAGGTAATTCTGTGTTAAAGGTCTTTGAGAATTTAGAATAGAGTTATGTTTTAAGATGTGTATGCAGGTAAGAGGAGATCAGATTATAATATGACAAACAGACAGGCACACAAGGATAATGTGCAGAAAAACTTGCAGATTCAAGGAAACATAAAACAATCCATTCAAAGTGCAAGTGAATGGTAGAACAAGATCATTCAGAGATCTTGAAGGTGAGATGATATGTTTTTATTATAATTTGATTTGAAGATTGGAGAGTGTGTGGTCTTTATATTGTTACACAAGTGGTAGCATAAGAAGGTGATAAGGTTGTAGCAATCTAGAGAAAGGAGTGCTCAATTGGTTCCAGAGGAACAAACCAGAGAAATGCTAACAGACTGAGCTCAGAGGAGAGAAGCTTAGTGAGGCATATGTAGCAAGAAGGAGACTTGTTACTACAGGGGTTTTGTTGCATCTCACAAAGGCAATTCCACAGAGGATGTGGGTAGAATTTCTAAGTAATGAAGGAAGCTTGTAAGAGTTTCCAAGTGAAATCAGAGTGTGGTAGAACCTTGAGGATTTCCAACAGAGGTTGGATAAAGAGGACAGTTGTGTTCTTAGAAGGTGCAAATGAGTTGAAGCCTAGAAGGAGCAGAGAGAAGTGCTCAAAAGAGGTTCCATAGACAGAGAACCAAGTGCTTGCCAAAAGACCAAGTATAGAGGAAAGATTGGTGAGGTAAGTGGCAGTAGGAAGGACTTGTTGTTACAGAGGCTTTAATGCAGCCCATAGCAAGTGAGTAAGGAACTCATAGAAATGGAAAGGATAATGACTAGTGACAGTCATGGCAAAGGTTCTGAAAGAGACCACAGTAGAAGAAAGGAAAAGAAGAAAGATGCCAAGGAAAATGGCATGAGAATGAGTGACGAAAAATATGATAGAGAAATGGCTGAGATAGCAGTTCAGCTTGAAGTAGTAATGGAGATGTTGCAGAGAAATGAGAAGGACCTGAAATATGGTTATGTCATGAGAAAGAAAGTGAAGTGGTAGAGGCTACAAGAGAATATGAATCAACAAAAGAATATGCAGTTAATAAAGGAGCCGAGGGAGCTTTAACAGATTATAGTTGTCAAATTGTCAAGACAGAGAAGCTCAAAGGAGTTGAACTACAACAAAAGGAAAATTCTAGAGAAGGTGTTGAAGTTTTGGTATGTGAACCAGAACATGGACCATTACTTTTTGAAAATAATGAAGAGACAGAGGAGTTGAATCATATGAATGATTCAGAGTAGCCAGAAGGCTTGATGGCTGAAGCATCAAATGAGACCATAAGGCCTTGTGTTTTCAAAACTAATAATTTGTGTATGGTTGCAGGTTTGGAAGAAGATAGGAAGTCTTTTAAAGCTGTCAAAAACATGGAAGAATACCTTATAGAAGATGAGAGTTTTGAAGCAGAGTATGACAATGAGACTGGAGAAGAAACAGTTCACTACAGTGAACAAGTGCAAAGAGGCATCATTAAAACAGATGGTGTGGAAAAGAGACTTGCTGATAGTCTCAAGAATTCTTTGATTTTTAATCAACCTACTAATGTGCTGACAGAGGAGTTAAATGAAAGATCAAAGCAACATACTGAAAGGTTGCCAGAGGTAGAAGAAGCACAAAGGCCTTATATTTTTATTTTGATAATTGTCTTATGATTGCAGATTTTGTTTCAGAAAATGGAACATATTTGGCATAGGTGGATAACCAAATGAAAGAAGAAGAGAAAGAACATCTACTGAAGGATGTTAAGGAAGATTTAGTAGAAGAAGAAGGACCATCTGATGATTGGTCAATCGCAAATGAAGAAATGGGAGATTGTGTAAAATTTTCAAATTTTACTCCAAGTAAAATCATTTAGTTATATAGAGAGTTAGACCTTCAAAGGAGAAAATTGAAAAAGTAGAGGATAAACGTTCAGGATAAATTATTGAAGAAGGAAGACAAAGGAATTGTCATAAATGACAGTCAAGAAGAAGTTGACAGGTATAGTAAATAGAAGAAGAAAATTGACTTGAAAGATAATATCGCAACAGCTGAAAAGGTGCAAGACAATAATGAAAAAGAGGGTAAGGATGTAAGGGTGGCAGTAAAAATGAAAATTCAGCTAGTAAGAGTTGAAGGCAGTCAACAAACAGAGGATATATTGGACAGAGAGATTGAACTGATAAGAAGGTTAATGATGAAAGTGTCTCAGAAGAAGATAACATCAAGAAAGAAAAGAAGCAATAACAAGAGGAAGACAACATCAAACTATGAAAGCATGGCAAGTGGAGCATTGCATCATAAGGTATGGAGACCTGGAGAACAACAACAGATAATAGCAGCAATAGAATAGCTGACAAGCAAAGACAGATTACAAAATACAGTTTGGGATCCAGGAGGAATCAATTATCCAAACTTATGACTAGGAGGTCATAAATTTTTCTTACTTGGGGAGTCTAATGCAGGAGCATCCTGCTCAGAAAAATCATTGTATTTTAGTAAGCATAGGGTATTGTGTTTCAAGGGACCTGATTCCATAAAGAGTGATTAATTATTTATTTTCCTATGTTTTTTTTAGGGTTGTATAATAGTGAGGATATTGTAATGAAATCTTGTTGTTAAGAGAGATTTCAAGAATAGTGTGTGAGTTAGAGGAACTAGGAGTTAGTTCATGATTTTGTGGATTAGAGAGGATCCTTAGAGATAAGGAAGAGATTTTAGGATTTTGTTGAGAAGGTTATGGATCTAAACTAGGAATTGGTTATAGAATCCTTTTGTATAAATGTAAGCCAAAAAGGCAGGGAAAGAGTTAGTCAGGTCAACAGTTAGATACGTTTGATTGTAAGCCTACGGGCAGGTAGGAAAACGGAGGCCACTGGTATAGAAGATCAGGCCAAGGAGAGAATTCCTATGTAAATATATGTTTATTAATATAAACAACTCGATTTTGAGTTCATGTGTGTGCATTGAGTATTTGAGATATAGATTGTGTATAATCTTAAGTTATTCTGCGTAACATAGGTTGCAGTGCAGAATTAGAGGTGTAATATAGAGAAGAGTAACAGAGAGAGGTGTTACGACTTTATACACACAGTCAATACAGGAGGAAGCCTTTAATGTTATAGTGAAGATGAAGGAAAAATAAAGGCACAAGCGGAAGTCAAGATCAGTGAGAAGACAGTTTGGAGAACTCCTAAACCACAGAAGGATAGAGCGAAGTCAAATACACAGGCAGATCAATTAAAGACGAGAACCTTGAAGAAAACCAAACCACAGAGAACACTGAAGAAATAACGTAAAAAACGAAGCAAAGAGAAGAAACAAAAGAGAGTGTAGTGATGCATAGGAACCGTTGGATCTTAGAGATCAACGAACGAGATTAAAAGAGATAAGTGGCCAGGATTAAGTCGTCTAGAATGGAGTAAAGAAATGAACAACGGAGATCAATTTAAGAGTTAGCGGATGAGGAATCCAGAGGATTTGTTGCAACCGTCGATGGTAGAAGATCTACAGTCATCAGGTGTTAAATAACTTGGGATTTAATCAAAGAAGAAAGGCGGGTTTGTAAGCAAAAGCCGGTTATCGGACGAAGAAAAGGTTGTAAGTGGCAATAGGGGGGAGTCACTCGATTCCACTAATCAACTGGCAGTAACACATTGGAGGAGAGAGGAAACCACTTTATCAGGCGGGTAATCCTCGTACAAGTTTCCAGCCGATATCATTGTGGAGCGTTGATCAAATGAGGTTTTTATCTACAATGCTGGATCAAAAATAGTTTTGTTGATCAAGTGTAATGTTAACCGTCAGATTAAAGGTAAGATCTACGACGAAGGTTGAAGCCAATAAGGCTTGGGGAAAAGTGGACTCGAGATGTTATCAACGCAAGTTAAAGATACTTGAGTTCCAGGAGATGGATGGAGATCACGCAACAGCCGTTGATCTGGTGGAGTGAAATCAATGGTGGAGGATTGATCCGATAAAAGTAAACATTGAAATATGTGCCAAGGCCGAGAAAAGGTGAAAAGTTAAGGTTTCCGTGTATTTATGTGTATTTTCTATTATATGAGGGTTTAATAGAAATAAAGCAGATAAAGGTATTTTGGGTTTAAGTCTGGTTTTAACCAAAGTTGGAGACCATGGTATAGGTTTGGTTATCATGAATGGGATTAATGAATTAAAAGGTTAAGATGAGCGGGGTATAGATAAACTAAAGTTTAATGAAGGTGGAGTTATAAAGTCCCAATGGAAAGGTTAACAAAGGTTTAGACTTTGGGTTAGTCTATTAAAATGTTTCTGCATGAGATTAAGTGAAGGGACCTTAAACCTTAATTTATGAAGGTTTGACTAGGCAGGGTAATTGAAATTCCTGGGGAAAATGAGATTATGAATTTTATTTGCATACTATGGGTAATGTCGGCTTAGGCTAGCATCACCATTTAAAGGTAAGAAATGTTTGAACAGACTTGATGGGCTCAACTTGTCATTTGCCCCTCTTTCTGGCACCAAAAACCTGTTGACGATGTTGGAAGATGCCAATAGAGCAAGGGGTATCCCTGATGTGAAGTCCCAATTAGACCCCACATAATTTGGAGTATGATACCCAACCCAAATGCGGTCAGTTTCCGAAGTGGAAGGTTTTAATAATGTGCCTTGGTTGCAATAAACACATAAAATGATGTATACATGACTTTGGTGGAAACAAGTGTATGAACTTTGTGAAGTGTCAAGTGTAATGCATGAGAAGTTCCATCACATCAAAGGGGAAGAGAGTGGGCCCCTTAGAAGCATGTAATAGTACTTAGCTTAAAATGGACACACGAGCAGTAAAAGAATCATGAGTTAACTTGCAAAATAGTTCACAAGATAACCATGATTGAAATAACATAACAACACACATTCAACAAGATTCATACTAAGGCAAAAAAAATAGTTCATAAGCGTTAGTGTAAATGAAATAACACATATCGCAAACATAACAAGAATAGTCTTACTACATCCACGACATATGCATGAAGACGTGTCAGCTCCGAGCTTTTATTAAAAGTGAAAGTTCCAGACATACATTTACAATTGACAAAACACTAGCCCCAATAGTGGAACATGAAGCCAACACTTGCTTCTCCAAAGAAAGATAATCCTTCTATGCTAAAAGGAGAAACCAATGCTCTACAAATAATCCCAATCTTCCGATCCTAAGCCAAAATCATTTTACATGAGTTACAAGGGTATATTTATAACATATGAGATGACTATCCATCTTCCTTTGTGACCTTTAGACTTCCCTCATGACCCTTTGACTTCTTTTGTCTTTTTTCCAACTAATGACCTTTCACATTCCACAATTGACACTTGGAATTCCATTTACAAATTATTTCAAATACAATATTACAAATACTATTTCAAATACAATATTACAAATACCCATATAAGACAAAATTGGGTAGAGTCTAATAAAACAAGCCTAATAAGACAAAACAACATATCAAGCTTGAGTTTGGGGAAACTCTAGCTCACCGACTTCAACTTCTAGATCTTTGGTCAGATAGTGATGCCAAGCTTTGTAATGTTTGATGATTCCCTCAAACTTTGCGATGGGATCAGGTTGAAAACAGACTCTAGCCTCCATTGCATCTGGGTATACGGTCTTGGAGTCAATTGTGTTTCCTTTTCCAACAAGAACAACATGGTGTTAATATTGGTAGGGCCACCAATATATCTATGCATGTCATGTCTATTGACTTCTAGGTCCCCTCTGGTAGAAATTTGCCTGAACTGGTCCAAGTATTCTTCAACCTCCGTTTGATCGCATTTCTACCTTTTTCTTCTGTGAGTGTGCCAACTAAATGGATCTTGTGAGATTTCACCATAGAATCCACATTGTTGTACAACCGTGCATAAGAGGATAAAATGTTGGTATGAAGGTGTCGAGCCATTTGTTGCTTTGTATGTGCATCCAGACATTATCTTTTTCCAACTCGGCTTGATGTCTTGTCTTCGTCACCAACTCAGGCGGTGCACCTCTATACTTCATTCCCTAATCATGCACTACAGTGATAGTTGCATGAACAACCTTGAGATATTTTGCATTCTCTCTTCATTTATGTTGCATATTGTGCAAGGGAACAACTGCTTTGTGCAAAGTGACTACTCCTTCTAGAGGTTCCTCATAGTGTCTCCCAATTCTAGTACTTCACCAAGTACATCTTCTTAGGTTCTTCTAAATACATTTGTGCGAGATTTGCTTTTTGAACCTTTGCTTGGAGCTATTCAATCTATTGCCTTGCAACTTCTAAATGTTTTGTTATTTGTCTATTCTCGGCCATCAAATATTCTATGTTTGACTTAGAGGCTTCTACGATGTCCAAGTTGGTTGTGGCAATAGATTCGGGGTTCTTCCTAATGTCCATCACAATCACCTTCTCCTTGATGAAAGCAGGATGTGTGAGATCATCCAGAAAGTGCTTCTTTCTAGTTTTAGCAATCTTCTTCTGAAGCTCATTGTAAGTCAAGGTGAAGATATCCATCATCATACCTTCATCAAGAGGAGCAATTTCCTTTTCGTCATTTGGAGCTTTCCTTCTTTAGGAAGAGGGGGAGACTAAGTGGTAATCTGTTGTGTATAAGGCATGAGACATCCTGATTTTGTTGCACTCTACCTTCATGTCTGGAATCACTATAAAGTCATCAATCTCCTAGGCAAGTTCTTTATATTGATGTTGCTTGCCCTCTTCTTCAAGTAGTTTATTCTGCTCTTCTTCTTCTTCGGCTTGCTTCAAAATCATTTCTTCCTCTTCTTTACTCCTCTTTTCTTCTTCTTTCATCTACCTCTCTTCTTGTTCTTTCTACCGTTTTTCTTCCTTTTGTATTAGTTATTCCTCTTGCCTCTTTTGTTTCCTCTTTTTCTCTATTGTGATAGCCACTTTCAAGATAATTGGATTTGCTTTGTATTTGCAGCTATGCTCCTCTATTAGACTGTGTGAAACCTTCCGATTATTATTTATGTTTATTAGGTTGTGATTTTCTGATGGCCTTTCTTTTGTAGTAGCTTTCGACTCTGGAGTTACATGCAATGGAGCTGCAAAGTTGATTGGTGTGCAAGACTTAGAGCCATTATAACAAATTTTGATCTTTCCCTCCTTTGGTCTAGAATAAGTCTTGCTTGGGAAATTAAGTGTATCTTTGCACAGTGATGCTTGTAAACAATTCTTGGATCATACAGGGGGTCCTCCACAAGATTGAAATCAAAGTTCTTGAACTCATTACCTTTGGTCTCTGCAACCTTCAAATTCTTAACCTCGTACGATCTTATCTGCAAACGAAGATTGGGCCAAGGTGATTTCTTCTTCCTTTGAAAGACTCCTGATAAGCTTGTGGAAAGATGGAATGCAACCTCCTTCATGACCAATTTTTTAGTGACACACCTTGGTAATAGATGTGATGACTTTTGACAACCAAACACCCTAAGTTAAGTGCCATTAGGTGAGGCAAACTAATCGACAAGTTCAACTACTGCTTTCATAGCCTCACGAGACATGTAAGGTGGGTCTTCCTTGAAGATCATCTTATACAATACTATGAGGAAGTTATTAGTCAACTTCTCCATGAATCTATTATATAAACTTGCAATAAATATGCACAACATACTCATTTGGTGTCCAAGTCCAGCTCATGCCATGGAAAGAATTATTAACACATATAATGTCCAACAAGTATCTAGACATACAAAATCTGGCTTACTTTCCCTTGGGAGGATTCTTTGCATTGGTCACATTGATCAACCACTTATGGGCCAACAGATATGACCAGTTGATTATCTTTCCTTCATTGAAAATATGATGCAATAGATATGCCCAACCTTCGGAAAAGGTCTCAGTACTCTTTTGACCATAGATCTGGTAGCATAAAGCAATCAAGTACTGGAACACTTTCCTCAAAGATTTAGTCTTGTAAGTGTCGTTGGATGTTTGGTGGAACCTAGATGGATCTTTCATCAAGAGGAGTAATTTCCTTTTCATCATTTGAAGCTTTCCTTCTTCAGGAAGAGGGGAAGACTGAGCAGTAATCTGTTGTGTATAAGGCATGAGACATCCTGATTTTGTTGTTCCGGCTCTACCTTCATGTCTTGAATCACTATAAATTCATCAAGCTCTTAGGCAAGTTCTTTATCCTACTATTGCTTGCCTTCTTCGTCAAGTAGTTGATTCTTCTCTTCTTCTTTAGCTTGCTTCAAAATTGTTTCTTCCTCTTATTTTCTCCTCTTTTTTTCTTCTTGCATCTACCTCTCTTCTTGTTCTTTCTGCTCTTGTTCTTCCTTTTGCCTTAGTTATTCCTCTTGCCTCTTTTGTTTCCTCTTTCTCTCTATTGTGATAGCCACTTTCAAGATAGATGGATCTGCTTTGTATTTGACACTATGCTCCTCTGTTAGACTGTGTGCAACCTTCCTATTATTATTTATGTTTACTGGGTTGTGCTTTTCTGATGGCCTTGTTTTTATAGTAGCTTCTGACTATGGAGTTACATGTGATGGACCTGCAAAGCTGAATGGTGTGCAGTGCTTAGAGGCATTATTTATTTATTTATTATTATTATTATTATTATTATTTTGATCTTCCCCTCATTTGGTCTAGAATAATTCTCGCTTAGCCAATTGAAGTGTATCTTTGCACAATGATGCTTGTAAACACTTATTGGATCATATGGGTGACCCTCCATAAGATCGAAATTGAATTTCTTCAACTCATTACCTTCGGTCTCTGCAACCTTCAAATTATTAATCTCGTACGATCGTATCTGCAAAGGAAGAGTGGGGCAAGGTGATTTATTTTTCCTTTGAAAGACTCCTGATAAGCCCGTGGAAAGATGGTATGCAACCTCCTTCATGACCAATTTGTTAGTGGCATACCTCGGTAACATATGTGATGAATTTTGACAACCAAACACCCTGAGGTAAGTGCCATTAGGTGAGGAAAACTAATCGACAAGTTTAACTACTGCTTTCTTAGCCTCATGATACATTTAAGGTTGTTCTTCCTTGAAGATCATCTGATACAATACTATGAGGAAGTTATCAATCAACTTCTCCATAAATCCTTTATATAAACTTGCAATAAATATGCACAACAGACTCCTTTGGTGTCCAAGTCCAGCTCATGCCAGGGAAATAATTCTTAGCACATATCATGTCCAACAAATATATAGACATATAGAATCTGGCCTACTTTCCCTTGGGAAGATTCTTTGCATTGGTCACATTGATCAATGACTGATGGGCCAACATATTTAACCAGTTGATTATCTTTCCTTCATTGAGAATATGGTGCAAGAGATATTCCCAATTTTTGGGAACCATAGATCTGGCAGGATAAAAAAACAAGTACTGGAACACTTTCCTCAGAGATTTAGTCTTGTAAGTGTTGTTGGATGTCTGGTGTAACTTGGATAGATCTTTCACCCAGGATTTGACAACATCCTTAGTGCTCAAATAACTGGTGACCACATAGAAATGAGAATCCATGTATGCTTCTGGTTTGGGAAATCGATACATGAGATGAATGTCATGGGCCAAATATGAAGAAATTAAATGTCCACTAACACTGTTGAGGATCATGCTCTTTATGTCAATGTGTGGCAGGATCCACCTGATGATATATGCACAAAGGAAAGTTGGATACCTGCATGAAACCTTATGAAGACCTGACCTTTAGACATTTATGTAAACTTTTCTGTCTTCTAGATCTGCGTTGAAATTGGTGGTTGTGAATGAATATTTAACTATGTGCCAAGTAACATCTAAATATTTCTTAATGAAGAGTCGACTGTTCGATAGAATAGGCATGGTGACACTGCTCTCTATGGTGTCTTTTGAGGCTGATCTCTTTGGAGGCATGACGATGACAAATGATAAAATAGAGATAAGGTCAGAAAGCTACAATACATGTATCTTAAGATGTACTCATTACAAGAACAAATAAGATAAAACAAATCATTTCATTCATAAATATTAAAGCAACAAATTAGTCACTTGAGAGAAGGATTGTGTAGTTTATGGGCTTAGGGAGGCATATTGGGCTCATGAATTGTATGTTGCGCACTCTCAACAAACAAGGGAGGAGCTTGAGGCTTGAGATTGCAGAGTGCACAGTCTCAGTTGGCAGACTATGGGAGGAGATTGCGCATTGCGGGGTCTCAATGACTGAGGTTGAGGCTTGAGGCTTGGCACTATGCAATGCATAGTTGGGAAAGTCAGGGACTGCATATTGTGCAGTTTCAGAGGCCAAGGATCAAGATTGGGTCTTGAGCTTGTGAATTACGCAGTTGGGAGTGGTAGCAATTGGTCAAGACTGCACATATCTGCATGGGAATGAGAGATAAAATCATTAGGTTTGAGTATTAGGGAAAAAAGGAATGTAGACCAAATTCAAGGGAAGTTAAATTAGTGAAAATAAAGTGCCACAAACAAGCATGAAAAAGGAAAAACATGCATAAAATGACCCAGTAATTGCAACTGTTGGTAGCAAAAAAAAAAGTTGATGGAACACTTGTGAAATGTGAATGACAGACCAAAAAAAAACTTGTACAAGCTAATAACAGTTAAAACGAAAGCTACCATGAAAAGGAACATGCAAAATAACACTCATAAAATTAAAAGCAACAAAAGCGACACATGCAAAAGTTACTCAAAAAAGCGCCACAAACTAAGTTGAAAGATCCTTGATCTTGTTGGGAAGGCCAAAGCTCCAAATTCAAGTGTGCAAATGATATCTAGAAGTGCTTATTTCATATATCTAGTCGAGATAGGGTTTATGACACATGCCTAAAATCAAGGAAAAGGTGACACTTGTCTTAAGATCGAAAAAAAAAAAAACTTTGTGCCACTTGTTAGACATTAATTGTGCACTCCCTATTTTCTAGGGACGAGCACTTAGCTTTTTCTGGGAAAATACACATTCACACTAGCAAAAGGGATTACGCAATTCCTAGCAATGGGGGATTGCGTAGTTCACTACCTTAGTGAATTATGCAGTTTCTGCCTGAGAGAGAAGGTTCTGTGCAGTTTCTGTGCTCAAGAGCTTCCTGTCTTCAAGGAATGCGTAGTTATGATCCTTAAGGCCTAGCATAGTTTCCAAAGACAGTGGATAGCACATTTTCTAGAGGGAATACTAACACTAGGTGCAAGACCAGGGCAGGAAATGGCTTGTGTTAGAAAATGTTCAATTAAGATAAAAACAACTTAATAAAGTCATCACAAGAAATGCATGTTAAGATAAGTCTTCATAACTAGAAGAAATACTTCACGACTATGAAAGATAGGTCCTTATGGACAAAAGGTAGGCTCCAAAATCAAGGTATGGGCAAAATTTTAGAGGGGGGTTGTAGTAGCTACACCACTAACCTTGAACTAGAATATCTTAGCCTAACTCACCTACCCTTAACATACTTACCTAGACCAAATTACACTACCCTACCTTAACATAACCTACTATACCTATTGTAGATTGCACTACCTTGGAATAACACAACCTAACTTTCTTTCCCTACCTTACTTTATAAGCCCTAATATTTATCTCTTAACCTTCATGACTTTTACAACTTCTATCAACCTCGAGAAGTTGATCTAAATTGTCACTACACTTGGCACATTGGGTGCCAAGAAAATATTCCAACATTAATTATATTCACATGCATTCAAGTACTCAATTCTATTTTAGAAGTAAAATAATATGTTGATGCTAACCAATTAATCATCCAACAAAAAAACACTTCAAGTATTTAAATTAATGGGAGTTTAGGCTAAGAATGTGAACCTAAATCACTTGTGACATGTACAAGAACCAAGGTGGTTTGAGATAATAGATGATTCAATTCAATGTTATGATTAGAAAAAATAGTTACATATTTCATGTATAACTGTTATCCTTTTGACTAAGTTCTTTCAATTGTGTCATCAATAATAAGGAAACAAAGGGGAGATTAAAAAATAGGGGGTATACAATGAAGAGATAGGGGATTACACCTTTAAAATTGATAAAGCACTAGATTTTTGGCAACTCTTTTGGTCATTTAACCAAAAACATCACACAAGTAACAAGCTAGGTCAACACAAATATCATTGAAAGAAAAAGTTAGAGCAAGTGAGGGCACATATACCGATAAGCATTAAGCGAGGCAAGCAGAGAAGAAGGTAGTGATGAAGGAAATAAGGTATGGTTAATATGTATATATTGAACCATTAATTGATATAATTTTATTTATTTATTCAAGTTTTGGTGTATAATTAGAGTTTCCTAAAATTACCATATTAGTAACCATAAAGACCCTTTTGTCCATTAGATAGGGAAATTATGTTGATCTAGAATTGTTATTTCCATTTACATTAAGGAGGGAGGCATTAAATAAATTGGATAGTGTTGATCTTGAAACCATGGCCATATAACTTCAAACACACTCATTGGACCCCCCTAGACAATGAACAAGTGCCACATGAATCAATTGATCCCTCGTGCACTCTTGAGTTGAGAAAAATATCCATGAGAAAATCCTTTAAATTCACAAGTAATGTTTAAGAATGTGGGGTTAATACATCCATGTTGCAACATCACATCCATGTTTAAGAATGTGCTTTGTAGGCATTGTTATTTCAACAATAAATTCATTGATTTGTTTGTGCTCATCAATTCATTAAATATTTTCTACTTGAATTTCATGTTTCCATAAAAATGGATAGATTTATAATCAATTCAGAATTTACATAAAATAGCTAGAAGAGAGACATTTAAAACTATAAACGTTCTTCTTCTAGTTTCTATCATTTGTCATTTTTATCTAGCATAAAGGAACCTTGATTGAGGTTTTTTATTTTAATGTCCGTCTCACTTAGTTTTATTGGAGATCTCTCATCTTAAGCGACTCTTTGTATTTGCTTCTTAATTCTTTAAATCATGTCTACCTTATTGTCAATTTTCTGAGTGCAATAAAGATGTATCATATGGTAGCAACTTTTCTTTATAGTTTCCTTCCTTCTATCCAAGATTTTTTGTTATGTTACGTCATATAGTGTTTAACACACCATTGTACTAATGTATCTCTATAATGTGTTGGTTGTTTGTTTATATCTCCCATAGGTGTATTCAGTTCAAATTTACCAAGGGATTTGCACCTATCACACTCCTTTTGTGGCTAACAATATCATATTAATGTGATTTTTGTAGATTTATTCACACATGTGAATTACTCAAAATCACAACTCGTAAATAATGAAACTATATTCAATCATGACAACCACACAAAATCATAACTTATAGAATTATGGGTGAATACTGAAATCATCTCTTGTTGAAGCAGAGCTGAATATTGAATTTTGTGTGCAAAGATCTTTTTTGGACATTTTAGAGAGGAATTTAAACCCTATGGGGAGGTAGTGTGGGATTTGCATGAGAAAGATTGCAAGGCTTTAAATGAAGAATTTTGTGAGCACACTACATAATTTAGACTTATTGAAGAAAATTCGTTTTTCATTCCATTTAAACCAAAAGGTATAAGCAGCTACTAAAAGATGTCATGATTTGCTCATTTATGCAATGTGTGATGTTAATTAAAGATAAAAGTGCCCCTTAATACTTTGAATGAGATAATCCATTGTTGGGAATTGTGTATTCTTTGGTTTTCAAGTAGAACGTGGTAGTTATACTAGGTTATTTTGAGGTTAAACAATTTTTCTTATTACAATTTTCATATTTTTGTTATAATGTTATAGCCCTGAACACAAATATATTGTTGGCCAATATTTTTGTTGTTATATAGTGATTGTTGGATCAAAATGAAAACATGTGTTTATTTAAGAGTTTAACAAGGGCACTGTATCCTTCAAAGACCTCTCCTAGCAACTCCTTACTTTGTTCTTAGTTAACAAAATTTGGAAAGAATCAAGAAATATCATCCACGTAAACAATGTTCTCACGAGAAGGGAATTTATAACATATTTATTTGATTGGTCCCTCCCATTATACCTCATATGAATTTAGCCATATACCATCTCAATTTATCCATTTTGTGACATATTGCCTATTGGATGATATTAGCTTAATGTGGGTTCAATGTATTTCTTATCCATTGTGGCAACCCCCTCGACAACCCATTTTTTCCTCTAATCAAGTCACAAGTTTACAACTTCATCAGTATTATTTAATTATTGGATCATTGATTTTCCCATCACTATATTGTGTGCTCTATATCAGTTTACACCACAACCATTCCTTGGCTTTGTTTTTCCACATATATAAACATAGAATAGATCCATTGTAATCACAAGCTAGTTCAGTTAAATAACCACATATAATCATATTAATAAGATTTTAGGATTATGTGTGTTGTGGATTAAGTGTTTGAGGTGAGTGTCCAAGATATACAAAGGTGTTATTTAGTTATCATAATAGAGCTAGAGTATAATTGGATATGTCCAAATAATATAGTAAGGTCATAGCATTGCCATATATCCAATAATTGCATCATAATTTACTCTATAGCCATCCAAACATGAAACATTTATACATATATGCTCATGAAGTAATCTGCAACAAATAAGGAATATTTTTATGTTTTGGTCCTAGTTGTATCAAGCATGCATAAGGTATTTTGGTTATGTTGACATCTTAAAATCAAGGAAATAGAAAAGTAGGGACAAAATTGGACTTGCTATTGTTGTTGAGCATTAGCTTAGAAAACTCAAGCAAACAAAAAACATTAAAACCAAATCCAAATAGAAATCAAGAGGATTTGAACTTATCTTATTAGTGAATGGCAAAGACATTACACTTCTATATGACATTGACAATCTGTGTTGGCAAGATGGATGTGCCATATGCCTACCATTTGTGTATCATGAGGTGTCAAGCCCAAGTTTGAAGAAACTTGGTGAAGAAACCATATGGTGGAAACCCACAACAAATACCAAGTCGATGGGAAAACATTATTTCAAGGCCTATAATGGAATAGAAAACTAAGAATGGAGGAAATTTCTCATGAAGAATTGGTAAACAAGAATTGAAAGTTAGGTTTACTTGAATACAACAGAGCATTGTTGCATTGACATAGATGGTAACACAACATCGGTAACAGGGTAAGGAATGGCACTCAATAGAGACTAAGCTTGGTTTTGATTTTATTCCTTGGGCACAAATTCATTGTCTTTGTTAGTGGCTTCTATAAGTGAGTTGTGACTCTCCATAAAATGATAATCCAATTGAAAAATTGTTAGTTCCACTAGACTCTCTCATTAGATTATAGCTAGAGGCGCCTGTAGTGACCAATCCAGGGGTCTAGATTAGACTAAATTTAATGTCAACCAAGGTAGGTAAACTTAGAGGCATGTGTCTAAAGTTTGTAGACCTAAAAGGATCTCATCTATCTAAATAAGTGTCTATTGTGACAAGCTACAACACTCTTTTACAAGAGATTGAGATATGTTTCCTTTCACAATTCAAACACTTATATCACCTAATTTAATCAACTGTTCTAAGAAAACAAAGTGTTACTAGTCTGAGTTTTCAATCCTCTTACAAGGATATCATTCACAAAAACTCTATCCCAGATAACACACTAAACATACTAAAAATCAAATTCATGAAAATAGAGTCCATACAAATATCTTGGAATTCAACGTTCAATTAAACCTTTTACAAAATCTGATTCAATAATTTCGCAATTGAATTTGCAAGCTACCACTATGAATCATTCAATAACAATCGTAAGAACTTCTAGTTGAATTAATAAACTCACAAGCGATGAAATGAAATAAAACACTATTCAGATCTGAAGACTAGATTTTATGAAACAGAAATGAAAGTATACCAATCTTCACGTAGGGCCTGTCCACACGTTGATGGCACACTTAGAACAACTTTAGATGATAAAAACGTTAACACATAAACACCATAATTGATGAAACGCTGCTTGTGATTAAGTTCTGAGAATCGATTACATGCAAAACAGAGTTCTGGAATACGCTTAAGTCTGCTCTTGTCTAACCTCTTTTCCTTACCAGCGTTCCTCTTATTAATTAAAATTTACAACCAAATGTACATTCATTACCACTTCAGATGTTTTTGCTTTTACAATCAAAAGGGTTATTTTCTTTTTTTCCTAATCCTAACTGATTTCTAAAACAAAACGAAATCAGTTTAGGTAACTTCAGATTTTTGCTGCTTTTACAACCAAAAAGGCTGGGTTTGACCAGCATTGACCATGTATTCAGGAGCTCCAAATTCGATGCTAAATAGATTTTCCACCATGTATGTACATCCTAGATCACGTCCTTATCTTATGTTCCAATTTTCCTGCCATGCCACGTGTCACAACATAAACCAATTACAGGAAGTCATGACATCCCGTAATTTTGTTGAAAATTTCCATTTTTTAACATAAAAATCTATAAATTAAATTTAATGTAAAATAACAATTATAATGCTACATTAATCAATTTCAATGGATTATGAGGGGTTTATGGAAGAAAATGATAGATAAATGATGGATTTTTTTTTTAACAAAGTCGGTTGCTATATTAATAGCTGAAAAAAAGAGGGGAGTCAGGACTCCTGAGATACATTGAGTGCTGAGGGCAGTCTGGATCAATGGAATTACAAAACAGATATCTCTCCTTGATCCTACTCCTATTTGTTCTATCTTTAAAGACTGCTAAACTATTGTAAACTCTTACATATTGGAGCAGCAAAAATTGACATTTGCAAAACATTTCTAATCTATGTTTATATGACTAATGTGCCTTGCAATAGATTCCTTCGGCTTTTCATCCCTTTCTACTTGCTTGGTGCTTGAGGAGCTTGGGGCTGCATTGTTGCGTTTGTCCATCATGTATTTCAGGATCATTATGGACTCTTCCGCATGGCTGCACCTATTTGACAAATGATTGAACTGTTCATGAAGTGAAGAGACCCTGTGCAAGAAGAGATCAATTTCTGCTCGGTATTTGTCATTAATGATGCGGTTCTGATCACTGATTTTGGCTTCCAAAATCCTCTACTGGTTGTCTAAAATATGTTGCTGGGCTCTGATTTCTTCCATCTCAGCTTGCAGGTCCGCACAGTGCAAGCAATCCTCATTGCGATCCATAGCTAATGTTGTGGATGGGAAGATTAGAGGGCAGATGGGAATGAAGAGAGGCTGCCAGAAGATACGATTAACAACTCGGGAAGCAGAAACCTTCCAGGAAACAGAGGCGAAAGAGGAGAGTCAGATTACGACACGATAAATGATGGATTTTTAGAAGAAAAGAATGGCAATAAAATAGTACCAACATCTCCCCCAAACTCAATGATTTAGCATGTCCTCATGCTAATCCTGATGTGCTCCCTTTATATTATGTTCCTGCTTGTGCCTCTGCCGCTTGTAGCAATACATCTATATTCCTCTGAACTTGGGCATTCTTCTGAACTTGGAACTCATGTTTCATATTCTTATATTTTTCTTTGAGAACTTTTTTCTGAGTGTACCATTTTGTCGCCCATTTGCACGTTTCAGTTTGATCAGTCCTAAGTTCTTTGATTTTCTGCTTCAGTTTCTCATTTTTCTGCTGAATCTTCTTGCTCTGAGCTCTCAACATTTCATTTTCCTTCTTTATGACCTTCTCTAACATGTTTTCTTCCATCAATTCCTCTTTTAGCTCTTCAATATGTTTCTCTAACCTTCTCTGTTTCTTGTTTGTAGGTGCTGGCTCTTTCCTTTCTCCCTTGTTACTCTCAATTTCCATTTCTGCTTCCTGTTCTGGCTGTGAATTAGTACTGCTTTCAATTTCCATTGGTGCATTTGCATTCGGCTCTGGTTGATCATCTTGTGTTTGATTCCTTTTTATTCTCCTTGATCTTCTCTTATAAGTAGTGAAGATTTTATCTTTTTCAATTTTCTTGGCAGTTTCTTGCCTCATCCTTCTTGTCCTTACACCACTGCTGGGTTGAGGAACATTGCTTGACTTACGCTCAGGGATTTCCTCATCAATATCAATCATAAACTTTGTGCGTTCTTGCTATTCCTGTTCATCTTCTCTAATTTTAATTTGATTGTCAATCAAAAACTCTTTCCATGTTTTTTCTCTCCTTTGCAACTCAAATTCAATTAGAATTTTGATCAACCCAAAATGATACAAACTCCTATCTTCATTACCTTTTTGTTTTTGAATGGTCTTCAACATTTTAGTCAAACTATGTAAGAGGAAGTAGGGCAAACTGATAGTGCATTGACCTTTTAAGTGCAACATAAGTTTTATGTGATATAGGTATACTATACTGTAACGTCCTTCACATGTAACAAATTTTTGAATAATGTATACTATTTCGTCCCACGGGTGAATTAGCCAACTTCTGGGAACACCCTTTTTCCAATTGACAGAGGAAACCCTTGACCTAGACATAAACTGAGTCCATGAATTTTCCCTAAATTGTTTGGTTTTGAAATAATTTTCCCCTTCTGGACTGATTCCCAATGTTTGTGCTATGGTATCCTCTGAAATTCTAAAATAGAAATTTCCTATTAAAGCTTTCTCTCCATTGAAGGAAAATGCAAATTGCTTCGTAACTTCCTCATTATTTCCATTGAATTTCTCTAGAAAAGACAACTAGTGTTTTCCCTTAAAATCATGACACAGTCTTCATGATATTGTGAACTATCAAATTTTTCGGGCTCTGATCTATTGGTCATTTTAAAAATTCTGTTATAACCCCTTTTTTTAATGCTCAAAAATTCAGTCGGGGTTTTCAACTTGTTTCCTCTTTTCCTGCGTTCCACTGAGCTGACCTGGTAACATCCTCGATTCTTAGGGTTTCCTTCTTCAATTGCTTGAGCTGACCTGGTTAACGTCTTCAATTCTCAGGGCGGAAGTAAAAACTCGGGATAAGCCTGTCTTTATAGCACATACTATCTCGGCCCTCTTTATGAAACTCAGAGTCTGAACACTAACACGGTAACTAACTTTATGAACTCAGAGTTTTATAAAATAAAAACTCAACAGCCAACCTTCATCCAATTACTATGATGATAATGCAGAGTTGGAAGGCGCACTCAAATCATGAATACAGAGGAGCAGTACTGATTTGCAGAGGTATAATCATGATAACTCACTATGCAAATCGTGTGATGATAACGGATATATTTCATAAGCAGACTTTGGTCAGAAGCTTGTTTTTATAACTCCAGCAGTCGAAAGGAATGAAATCATTTGAGGAACGGTGTGACAAGTGTCTTTCCATTGACCGGCCTTTTGCATTGGTGCCCATTGCTTGTTGGTACTTTATTGACAGAGGTCGGATTTAAAAATGATGGGTTTATGTTATGAAAAGGTTTGAAGAGCGTAGTAAAGGTGTGATAGGGGATGATAAGCAGAGTGATAATGAGGTGAGGATTTAGGAATATGACAAAGGTTATGGGGATAAGGATTTTTGAAATTGATAACAAGCAATAATAATCATCATTTTTAACACTAAAATAATTTAAGAATTTTAAATGTTAAAAATAAAAATTTCAACTATACATTACACTTGTTGGTTGACAAAATGTTGATTTGGCGTGCACAGGTATGACTGATCTTCATTGTCTAAAATAGGTCCCTTTGAAATGAAATTGAATATAACAGGTCCCTTTAAAATCTGAAGAACTCTGAAGAACCCTGTTTGTGAAGCTTCTTTTATCCTTGGTGTTGATGTAGCCTTGATTATAATTCTGATGATAAGCAACCTTTGAAAACTTTGTTGAAGTAGCCTGATGTATCTTGAATGTAGTCTTTAACAGGCCCCTATGATATTGGTGATGTTAATAGCCTTCTGAACAGGTCCCTCTGATATTGATAATGTTGACATAGTCTTCTGAACGGGTCCCACTGCATGTCTCATTGCTTGAACAGGTCCCTCACTGTTTCTTCAATGTTGACATAATCTTCTGAACAGGTCCCACTGCATATTGCTTGAACAGGTCCCTTTGATTAGAACAAAAACAGCTCTTTTATTGAAATACTGAATCACTGAAACAAATTCCTTGAAATGTCTTTTATTGAAATACTGGATTACTGAAACAAATTCCTTGAAGATTTAAAAATGAGGAGATGAGATAAGAAAAAAACCACTGTTTCTTCTCCCCCACTAAGTCTTTGACTTGTCCTCAAGTCATTATTGAATTGATGAAAAATAGTAAACAAGTAGAACAAGGAATTCTTACCAGCCAAATGATTGGTTTTCTAGTAAGAATTCGGGTTTAGAGTGTGCTAGAGTCTGGTTTTCACATCTAAACCATTATTAGTTTTTTTTTGTTTTAATTTTTTGTTTTTTTTTGTATTTTTTTTTTTAATTTTATTATTATTATTAATTTTATTGTTAAAGCAAAAATGAAATTGAATGAACTAAGGTAGAGATATCACAGCTGAAGGCTGCAATATCTCAACCTCCCTTTGTTGAGATACAGTTTGAAGAAAATCTTCCTTGCTGATGGGCTTATGATAGAGTTTCAACCTATGTCCATTGACAAGAAAGGTGTTTCCTTCTCCATCAATTGTAGTAAGCTTGATTGATCCATTTTCATATACTTGAACTATTTCATATGGGCCCAGCCAATGTGTTGTAAATTTGGCTTTATGATCTCTGAATTTAGAGTCAAAGAGTAAAGCCCAATCTCCTTCTTTGAACTGTTTCTTTTTAATGTGGGCATCATGCCACTGCTTCCTTTGTTTCTGCATTAGGATTGTTGTCTCCTCTGCTTGCTGCCTCATTTCATCTAATTGGTTCAATTACCGAATTCTCTCTGTTTGTGCTTCATTGAGATCAATTCCTAAATCTGCAACCATCTTATAAATATGTATTTGAAATTTAATAGGAAGCATTACCTCTTTTCCATACACCAACTGATATGGTGTAAATCCTGTAGTGTTTTTCCACGTGATTCTGTAAGCCCAGAGTGCATCTTTGAGCTTCTCTTCCCAATTATTTATGTTCATTACTACTGTCTTAGTGATAATTCCTTCCAATGTTTTATTTGTAGATTCCACCTGGCCATTGGCCTGTGGATGGTAAGGTGTACTTTTCCTGTGCTTGATTTTATATTTTTCTGTGATGTCTTTGACCAGCTTTGAAGTAAACTGAGTACCTTGATCCGTCACTATCTCCCTTGGTACTCCATACCTTACAAAAATTTCTTCAAAAAGGAAGTTTACCACTGTTTGTTCAGTTGCCCGGACTAGTGCTTTTGCTTCAGCCCATTTTGTCATGTAATCAGTACATACTAGGATGTACTTTTTGCCTTTGGAAGTTGGATTGATGGGTCCTATAAAATCTGTTGGAAATAATACTGAGAGGGGGGGGGGGGGTGAATCAGTATTATCACATTTATAAAACTTTTCATTTCCAAACTCTGATTCATATATGCTACTTCCACAACTTCTTATGATTATGTTAATTGATCTTCAATGAGTGCATTAGAACATTATCAACCATATTATCAGTTAACAAATGTAGTAACATAGAATAGATCATCACACATAAGGCACACACATGAACACCATGATATAAGGTGGAAACCCAATGCGGGAGAAAACCACCTGCTGCAAGTCATCTCAATCTTCTTTAATAAGAAAATCCTTTTACAATATTTTGTACTGGTGCAGTCTTATACCAGCACGGGAGCTACAACCCCCTTTGCTCTTGTACTAGCCGATCCATTTACTAGTACGCAGGCTGCTACCTGCTACAATGCTCAAAAGATTTCCTTTAGCTCTTGTACTAGCTTAGATACTAGTACGTAGGTGCTGACCTACAATCTTCTCTCCTCCAGGTACCACGTTTCATCAATTTTCAGACTGGATACACTGAAGCACAACACATAATCTGAAAGGCCACATTTCATCCAATTTTCATATTGGACCCAACAACAACATAAACAAGCTTCTGAATCACCCAAGCACTAGATCCATACATATACAAGTGAGTCATCAACCAGATCTAGTCCATCAGATCACATGAAGATAAGTCATTATGAACCCGATCCATTCATCTATCAAAAACTGAAACAAACTCTATCACTTCTCAGAATACTGTCATAATATCAGAAACCAGACATCACTTCAAAACCCAGAACACAGCAATGATAAACATGGACAGCTAAATATATTTCAAGAGAAGTACGCAGCTTCACCCATGTAATGCCTGCGTACAGTACGCACTGTTCCCAACTGAGCACCTGCGTACCCACGCACTGTGCCTCAAAGACTTCCTGCGTACCTGCGCTCTGTGTCCAATGAACTGCCTGCGCACCTCCGCAGCTGCAGCGCTTCTGGTCCTGCGTATCTGCGCACCTGCGACGCTTCTGTGCCTGCGTATCTCCGCTCTTTTCTTTCACTGTACCTGCGTACCTTCGGGTATAGATAATTTCAAGACTTCAAGAATAACCCAGACAGTCAGATCTACAGATCTGATCATGCGCCGAAGAGATCTCAATCCATCAGTAGATTTGCCTTATTTAGATCTAGACATTACTCCCAAGAGATCATAATATTTCAGATCTAGCTCTCATAAGATGTTCAACCCAAAAGCATATCTAAGCCAAATGATCTCCTTTGCTTTATATAGGCAAGCTCTTCCTCAAATCATGGATCAATACCATGGGCCAAAACCATAATAACACAATATCGTCGGCTAAATACCAAGGGTTAAACATAAGAAACCCCACGTGTGCTTTTCTCTGCCTTGAAGTAAGTGAACTGGGGGTACGCACCTCCTGAACGGGATAACTGCGGGTATGTACGCACTTTATGTAACACTGGCCTGCGTGTACGCACCTTCTGTAAGGTGTACCTGCGTACCCCTTATTTTCTTCAATATTTGATAGCTGATCATCAATTTCTGCTGCTGACTTGAGGTACTGTGATCTATCACCTGAATGGGTTGCCATCAAGGACAACACTTTAGCCATAATGCTAACAAAATCTAGAGCCCATTTTTCAAATGGCTCTAAATGTAATTGAGGCTGAAGTGGCATTTCATCTGTCGCTGTTGGTCTGCCCATTCTTTGACAGCTATCACAACTTTTCACATACTTCTTGGAATCCTTAAAAATAGATGGCCAATAGTATCCAAGACTGAGAATCTTGAATGCTATTCTTTTTGCTGCAAAATGCCCACCACACGGTTCATCATGAAAAGATTTTAAAATATCAATTATTTCATTATTTCTTAGACATCGTCTAATAATCATATCATAACCGGTGTAAAATAAATCTCCATTAACCCATGAGTATCTAGCACTCTGTTTGATCAGCCTCTTCTTTTCCTTTGGAGTAAAATATGGAGGTGTTTTTCCTGTGGACAAATAATTAGCCAAGTCAGCATACCAAGGATTCACTATGGAAATTGCAAATAAATTTTCATCTGGAAAAGAATCTTCAACCGGAACAACCTCACTTGAATTTTGTAGTCTAGAAAGAAAATCTACCACCTGATTCTCCTTACCTGGTCTATCTAACACTGTAATATTAAATTCCTGTAATAATAACAGCCATCTGGTAACTCTGCCATTAGTGATTGGTTTTTTCATTAAATACTTAATGGCAGAGTGGTCAATATGTACAAAAACCTCATAACCAGTTATATAACGTCGGAATTTATTCACATGTATGATTGCAAGCATTTCTTTTTCAGTGACTGTGTAGTTTAATTCTGTAGGTGTTAGATTTTTACTGATGAAATAGATGGCATAATTGAAGGACTCTTCTTTTTGGCCTAATGAGGCACCTACTGCAGTATCAGATGCATTTGTAAAGATGTGAAATGGTAGGGTCTAGTTAGGTCCTTTTAAGACTGGTGTGGTTGATAAATTTTCTTTGAGTGTTTCAAAAGCTTTCTGACAATTCTCATTCCAGTTAAAAGGTGTATATTTTGCTAGAAGCTTAAACAGAGGTGAAGCTATTTTACTAAAAAGTTCAATAAACCTTCTGTAATAGCTTGCATACCCAAGAAAACTTCTTACCTCTTTTTGAGTCTTCGGAATTGGCAAATTGACAATGATCTGGATTTTTGATGGATCAACTTTAATGCCTTGAGAAAAAATGTATTGACCTAATACTATCCCTTCATTTAACATCATAAAACACTTTTTATTGCTCAGGGACAGGTTAGCTTCAATACATCTCTTCAAAACTTTTTCAAGATTTTCTAATGAATGCTCAAATGAATTACCATACACTGAAAAATTGTCCATATAAACTTCAACACATTCGTGAACTAAATCAGCAAAAATAGCTAATACAGCTCTCTGAAATGTAGCTAGAGCATTGCAAAGTCCAAATGGTAAGACATTATAGGCATAAGCGCCCCAGGGACAAGTAAAAGTGGTTTTGTCTTGGTCCTCTAAGGCTATCCTGATCTGGTTATAGCCACTGAAACCATCAAGAAAAGAGAATGATGATTTCCCAGCTAACGTGTCTAGCACTTGGTCAATAAATGGTAGTGGGAAATAATCTTTGAGGGTTTCTTTGTTCAATTGTCTGTAATCAACACAAATTCTCCACTTGCCATTTTTCTTGGGCACTACTACCAATGGGGATACCCACTGACTGTCAGAGATAGGATAAATAAAATTGACTTTCAATAGTTTTTGCAATTCATCTCTAACAATATCCTGAAGCATAGGATTCATTCTTCTCTGCGGTTGCCTCACTGGTTTGATATTACTGTCCGTATAAATATGGTGAGTGCATGTTTCAGGGTGAATTCCGTGCATATCGGTGTAGTCCCAAGCAAATGCTTTCTGATATTTTCTCAATAATTGAATCAATTTTTCCTCTTGAGATGAGTCTAGGTGAGTGCTAATATTCAAAGTTTTTCCTGGACTAATCTCTATGGTCTTGCTCTGTGTGTTTGTGATAGATTGAATGGGAAAAATGTTCTGAAATGTTGTTTGCAAAGAATGAATGGTACATGTTTCCTGAAAATTCTGTGCCAAAAGTTCATCTGCAGCATGGTATTGGTCATTTCTTAATTCTTCAGAAATATCAGGTTGAGAAAGGAAGAATTCTACCAAATCATCATTATTATGTTCTTGAAAATCATAGATTTGATTGATGTTGAAAGCAGATTGAACTTCTTCCTTATCATTGTATTTATCATCAAGCCATAAATTGTGTGCTACTGTTGGTGATTGTGCTGATGGGTAAAGAGTGAGTTGTTTTCTTTCAGTTCCTCGTGAAATAATCATATTACCCGATCTACATCCTATGAATGCATCAGCAGTTGCTAACCATGGTCTACCAAGGATGATAGGATGTCCTCGTAAATTAGATTTTGGCTGAAGAACTAAAAAGTCCACTGGATACTCCCAAGAGTCCAGTGAAACAATTATGTCCTCCAAAATCCCTTCAGGAATCACTTTAGACCTATCAGCTAGTTCTAGAACAATTGTTGTGTGCTGCAAGTTTGTGAGCTGCAGTGTTTTCATTGTTTCAAGAGTCATCACATTTATTGCGGCCCCAAGGTCAATTAAGGTGTTTGGAATATGTATGTTGTTAATGATTGTAGTGACTCTGGGAATACCAGGATCAACATACTTTTCCATTGAAATGGTGTTTGTCATAAGGCCAGCTAAATGTCCAATAACATGAATAGTTTGTGGATCAACTCTTTTCCTAGTAGGCTTCTTGAGGCATAGTTCTTTGATTGCTTTAGTATATATGGGAATGTCTTTTATGGCTTGTAGTAGTGGAATTTTTATATAGACATTCTTTAGCTCATCTAAAACATCAAATTGTGGTATAGACATGGGAAGTTTTGCTTGGACCAATCGTTCTGGAAAAGGTGGTGGATGCAACGGTTGCATTTGTTTATTTTTGATGTCATCATTTTGTTTCCTTTGAGTTGGAGTTTCATTTTCATTTTCTTCGTTTTCTTCTTGTTTTTCAGCTATTGGAAGTTCTTTTTGAAGTACCTTACCAGACCTCAGCGCGATATTTTGTAAAGGTAATGTGGGATATGATGGTCCCTCATCTACACTATAAGCTGGTCTCTCTGCTCTATTATTTGGATTTGGTACAGGTTGAGCAGGAATCTGAGTGGGTCTAGGAGGTTGTTGGTTAGATGGAAGTTGTAATTGAGGTGGATTTATTGGTGGAGGAGCAGGCAATGCTTGTTGAGTGTGTTGGGGTTGATAAACAACTTGCTGCTGAGGATATTGTTGATATGTTTGAGGATATTGCGAATGTGGCTGATGATACTGTTGATATGGCTGAGAATACTGTTGGTATGGTTGAGGATATGGTTGATATTGTTGAGAGTACTGCTGAAATGGTCTCCATTGTTGCTGTGGGTAATTTTGGTGTTGCCATGGCATGGGTACATTCCAAGAATTCTGAGCATACATCTGATCTTGTGCAGGAAATTGCAAATTTTGGTTTGGAAACATACCTGGAGGTGGAGTGTTATAGCTCCAAATCTCACTCTTATGGTTTGTGATGCTCCACTTATGGCCTAGGGCAACCCCTCCTTCCAGACCTGGTCCAAAAATTTAAAAAACAGTGTTTTATTCCCTATACGCGACATTGCCCTGAGTTAAACGCGTGTACACGCGGGTCTGTCATACCCAACCCACGTGTATCTATTAAAACACTTAAAAAAATAATAAATTCCTCTTTTTCGGGCGGAGATCGCGGGTTTTACCTGCTGGATCACCTGTTAGTGCCCGTGGCCCAACTGTTCCCAACCAACTCCTAACTAAAAAACTACTTTGGAGAGGGTATAAAAAGACATCAAAGGAAAGGCCAAGGGAGAGAGAAAGGAGAGCAAGATTATTATGCTGAGATTTTCCCCTTAGACCAGGTCTGAAGTCCTTGGTGCTTTCTGCACTTCCCACATTTTGCATAGGAAACCCTTGTTTCCATGTGTATTGGTGATCATTCATCCTTGATATCATCATTGAGTAAGACTTGGAAGGAGCTCTTGTTGGAGGCTTGAGGCTGGAACGAATCCGGGAGTAAGCTTTGCTTGGAGCCTGCTGAAGGTGTTCAGGTGATATCTTTCCGTTATATGTACTTTATTTGCCTTTATATATAAAGAAACACGTCTTTGTTCCCGAAACAATCTTTCTTTATGCTTATGAGATTCTTGTCTTGAATTCTTATGCAAGTGGTTACTTAAAGATTTTTATAACTAACTTTATAGCATAAAGATGGTTTATACATAAGTATTTGTATATGTACTGTTGTGTTCTTTGATTTGTTTGTCTTGCAGGTCAAAGGAAGAAGAAGGGAACTCCAAGAAGGGTTTGGACCCTAAAGGCCTTCTCGAACGTAGGACCTTAGGTACGTACCCTAAACATTAGAATTTGCTTAAAAGTAAAAATGATGGCTGTGTGTGTGTGTTTCTTTGGATAAGCAATTTTCAGTCTCGTAGAGTCTTAGCCCAAAGGACCCTCGGGGTACTTTCCCTTCAACCATGGAGGTCTTGGTTGCCACGGTCTCTTAGCACCCATGAAATACACATTCTCCATATCTGTGTTAGCTTCCACATTACAATTATGCAAAATCTTGACTTTAGAGCAATGAAATATATCATGATTTTCAGTACAAAAGGCGCAAACTTGAATGTTTTCTAATGGGCAGTCTTTCAGAGCATGTTTCTTCCGGCATTTTGGACAAAAGACAGCCATTAATTGATCTTCCTCTTCTTGTCTTTTCTTTGGTTTCAGAGTGTCAATTTGAGTTCCTAAGGTACTTAATATATCTGTTTTGAATTATTCTAACAAGTTTCCTATTTCAGCCCTTGTGACACTTGTTGAAGCATATTTTGTAGCTTTAGATGATAGAGCTCTTTTTCCATATCTGGCTTTGCTCCTTGAATACTTTTCACATAAATCAACAATTTCTTCGAAAGGTAAAGTGGAAATATCACCTTTTCCCATCAAATTAAGATCATCTAAGTATTCCTCTTGAATGCCCTTCAAAAATATTGTTCGAATCAAATCAAGAGACATGGTTCTATGTTTTGATTTTTGTAAATTGTAAACAAATCGTTCCAAGTACTCCTCTAAACTTTCATCCTCTTGTTGATTCATTCTAAAGATATCATCTTTAGAATATTTCGATCTACAATAATGTTGGTATTTCTTTAGGAATATTCTTCTCATGCCATCCCAATCAGTTATTGCATGTTCACCAAGTCCCATGAACCATCTTAATGCTGATGTTTTTAATGTTGCTAGGAAGAGTCTAAGCCTATGGGCATCATCTGTGTAACCATATGTTCAGCATACTATGTCAAATTCAAACAAGAATGAATCTGGATCTTCTGAAGCCATGCCATAAAAGTTTGGTAGCACAGATGGAGGTATGTTTTTCATTTTTATTTCCTCATCATAATTTTCTCCTGGTTCTTGAATAGGAAATTTAAAGGTTGACTCTTCCTCCTCTCTTCGATCTTGATTTTGTGGTCCTCTTGCTGATCCTCCTCCTTCCTCAGCCATTTTGATAGGTTCCTCTGTTGATTTAATTTCTTGTTCAGTGTCACTTGTTTCAAAGAGAAGTTGTTCTAGTGATTTTTCTTCTTCTTGAGATTTTTCAAAATCAGTAGGTTCAAGGAGATATTGTTGAGTTATTGTGCTACTTTCTCTTTTTATAGAGGATTCAGGGAGATGTTTCTTTTGTGATTCATGTGCCAATAGAATTTGTCTCTCAATGAGTGTGAGTCTTTGCCCTGATTTCTGTTTATCCTCTAATTTTTGTATGGTGACTTTCCCAGCTGGTGTTATGTGTTCAAATTTTCCTAAAGGGTCTGCTCCTAGTGGTGAATTAGTTTTTGGATGGGGGGTTTTTATGAATCTACCTTTATCATCTATAGATCTAGACATAAGTAAACATGACTTCTAAAATGATGAATCAAAATTAAATCTATGTTTTTGTTTATGTTTTTTTTTTAGAAATCCTCTAGTTGCGCCTCCTCGACAACGGCACCAAAATGTAGTGACCAATCCAGGGGTCTAGATTAGACTAAATTTAATGTCAACCAAGGTAGGTAAACTTAGAGGCACGTGTCTAAAGTTTATAGACCTAAAAGGATCTCATCTATCTAAATAAGTGTCTATTGTGACAAGCTACAACACTCTTTTACAAGAGATTGAGATATGTTTCCTTTCACAATTCAAACACTTATATCACCTAATTTAATCAACTGTTCTAAGAAAACAAAGTGTTACTAGTCTGAGTTTTCAATCCTCTTACAAGGATATCATTCACAAAAACTCTGTCCCAGATAACACACTAAGCATACTAAAAATCAAATTCATGAAAACATAATCCATAGAAATATCTTGAAATTCAACGTTCAATTAAACCTTTTACAAAGTCTGATTCAATAATTTCGCAATTGAATTTGCAAGCTACCACTATGAATCTCAATAACAATCGTAAGAACTTCTAGTTGAATTGATAAACTCACAAGCGATGAAATGAAATAAAACACTATTCAGATCTGAAGACTAGATTCTATGAAATCAAAATGAAAGTATACCAATCTTCACGTAGGGCCCGTCCACGCGTTGATGGTACACTTAGAACAACTTTAGATGATAAAAACGTTAACACATAAACACCATAATTGATGAAACGCTGCCTGTGATTAAGTTCTGAGAATCGATTACATGCAAAACGGAGTTCTGGAATACGCTTAAGTCTGCTCTTGTCTAACCTCTTTTCCTTACCAGCGTTCCTCTTATTTATTAAAATTTACAACCAAATGTACATTCATTATCACTTTAGATGTTTCTGCTTTTACAATCAAAAAGGCTATTTTCGTTTTTTCCTAATCCTAACTGATTTCTAAAACAAAACGAAATCAGTTTAGGTAACTTCAGATTTTTGTTGCTTTTACAACCAAAAAGGTTGGGTTTGACCAGCATTGACCATGTATTCAGGAGCTCCAAATTCGATGCTAAATAGATTTTCCACCATGTATGTACATCCTAGATCACGTCCTTATATTTTGTTCCGATTTTCCTACCATGCCACGTGTCACAACATAAACCAATTACAGGAAGTCATGACATCCCGTAATTTTGTTGAAAATTTCCAATTTTTAACATAAAAATCCATAAATTAAATTTAATGTAAAATAAAAATTATAATGCTCCATTAATCAATTTCAATGGACTATGAGGGGTTTATGGAAGAAAATGATAGATAAATGATGGATTTTTAGAAGAAAAGAATGGCAATAAAATAGTACCAACAGTGCCCCACTCCCGTGACTCTGTTGCCTATCACATGTTCTACTCAATTATTTTTGGGACTATATTTTTGCTCAATAAGAGACAATGCAATTTTTGCACCTAGGTGCCAATTGTTTAAAACTCAGGATCTCGAGATTATGGATAAAGTGCACATGTTTGCATTTCCCAAACATGCTTGTAGGATCTTAGGGCACTCAATTTTATTTCTTAGTTTGGTGTTTATTTCCCTGTCGCAATTTTGCCATGTATTACTTTTACAAACAAGTTGTAACTCACCATAAAATGATAATTGGGCGTCATGAATCATTGATTCTGTTGAATTAGTAACATCATATTACAACTAGGGATCAACCTTTTAGAACTTGGGATCTTGAACTTATGGATAAATGTGCACATCAGCCTTGCCTAAACACATTAAAGGAGTTAATGACTCTCAATCATGATGTTGAGTTTAGTTTTCATGCCCTTGATGGAAATTTTTCGTGTCACTTAATGACTTTTTGAAGTGAGTAGTAATTCACCATAAAACGATAATAAGGACTCATATCAATGAATCGTTGATTCAATTAGACTTGTGACATTAGATTATAGCCATGGTCACCCCTCTCGTGTGAGTATGTGGCCCAAGCCATGTTTTAATTGATAATTTATATAGCTAGGGTTCTCCTTAATAACATATAATGCAATTTTTACACCAATGGATCAATTTTTGAAAATTTGAGATCTCATGCTTGCAAATAGTGCATGCACATTTTCCTTGCCCAAATACATTTGTAGGAGCTAATGATGCTTAATTATACCACTGGGTTTGGTTTATATGCATGTAGTACAAATTCACCATGTGTCCCTTCATGGCTTTCAAAAGCGAGTTGCAACTTGCCATAAAATGGTAATCGAGACTTAGATCAATGAACCATTAATTCCATTGGAATCTTGACATTGGATTACAACTAGGGACACCCCTCTCCCATGAATATTCCCCACAAAGTTTGTTTTATTTGATTATTTTTTAGAACTAGGTCTTGCTCAATAAGAGAATGTGATTCTTGCACCATGGGTCAATTTTTGAAAAAATTGAATCTCAAACTTATGGCTAGTGAGTGAACATTGAACTTGCGCAAACACACTTGTAAGAATTGACTACACACAATTATATTGTTCATTTTTGTTTTTATGCCCGTGGAAGAATTTGAAATGTCCCTTAGTGACTCCCAAAATCGAGTTGTAACTCACCATAAAATAATAGTAGGTACCCATATCAAGAAACCATTTATTTTTTTGGTTTGGACTAATGATATTGGATTACAATAGGGCACCCATCTTCCATGACATATGTGGCCTAAAGTGTGTTTATTTAATGATATTGGACAAGGTGTTGGATCTCTGTTTTGACATCATTCAATTTGTTAATTAACTCTCTTATCTACCTTTTTCTCCACCTCTTTAATGATATAACTCTCCATTACCATCTTATTCTACATTTAAACAAAATTTATTTGAGCAAGAGAAATTAAGGTAAATAAAGGTTGTTTTGGGATATTTCTTGATTTCTGATAACTTATAAGTACACCTAGAGGATATCTAATAGTATGCACTTTAAGGATTTTGAAAAATAAAGGACCATGAAAGTCATATCCGACAACTCAAAGATGCACTGGATATCACACAATTGTTCTAGAAACCACAACCCCCATATGGTGATAATGATCGGTTAGATAAATATATATTTTCTTCCAACAAAAATAAAACTGTATTTTCATTCATATTTGAAAATAAAACACATTTTGTATATGCATATTTTGTGTGTGCATTCGTAAACGATCTGCCAAGAAGATCCTTTTTTTCTTATTACAATTTGCATATTTTTGTTATAATGTTATAGCCTTGAACACAAATATATTGTTGGCCAATATTTGTGTTGTTATATAGTGATTATTGGATCTAAATGCAAACATGTGTTTATTTAAGAGTTTAACAAGGGCATTGTATCCTTCAAAGACCTCTCCTAGCAACTCCTCACTTTGTTCTTAGTTAACAAAATTCGGAAAGAATCAAGAAATATCATCCACGTAGACAATGTTCTCACTAGAAGGGCATTTATAACATATTTATTTGATTGGTCCCTACCATTATACCTCATATGAATTTAGCCATATACCATATCAATTTATCCATTTTGTGACATATTACCTACTGGATGATACTAGATTAATGTGGGTTCAATGTATTTCTTATCCATTGTGGCAACCACCCTCTACAACCCATTTTTCCCTCTAATCAACTCACAAGTTTAGAACTTCATCAATATTATTTAATTATTGGATCATTGGTTTTCCCATCACTATATTGTGTGCTCCATATCAGTTTAGGGAAACACCACAACCATTCCTTGGCCTTGTTTTGCCACATATATAAACATAGAACAAGTTCATTGTAATCACAAGCTAGTGCACTTAAATAAACCACCTATAATCATACTAATAAGATTTTAGGATTATGTGTGTTGTGGATTAAGTGTTTGAGGTGAGCATCCAAGATATACAAAGGTGTTATTTAGCTACATAATAGAGCTAGAGTATAATTGGATATGTCCAAATAATATAGTAAGGCCATAACATTGCCATATATCCAATAATTGCATCATAATTTACTTTATAGCCATCCAAGAATGAAACATGAAACATGTATACATATATGCTCATGAAGTAATGTGAAACAAAGAAGGAATATTTTTATGTTTTGGTCCTAGTTGTATCAAGCATGCAGAAGGTATTTTGGTTACCTTGACATCTTAAAATCAAGGAAATAGAAAAGTAGGGACGAAATTGGACTTGCTTTTGTTGTTGAGCATTAGCTTAGAAAAATCAAGCAAACAAAAAAGCATTAACACCAAATCCAAATAGAAATCAAGAGGATTTGAACTTATCTCTTTTTTTTTCCTTGGAAAAAGCATTGTAGTTTTTAACCATGTACAGAATTTTCCTGCATACGAATTCTAAAACACAGAAAAATAAACAATGCGAGAGCATAACACATAAAACACATATACACAGAGATTTTCCCACTGGATCCCAAAACCGGGACTACCAGCTTGATTTTTCATTATGTTCCTTTCGATGTTATAATACATATTTATACATGCCAAAGCATCCAATACCATGGACTGAAAACCATCATGTCCAAAAAACATGTGCGAAAATCAAGCACAAAACCATAGGTGGGTCCACCCAACCTGACATAGGGTCCAAAACCAAAATTTTCTGGGGCGCTGCCCCGGACCCCATAAAGTGGGGTTACGGGTGCCCCTCAAACCCTGTGTTAACTACGTGGAAAGAATATAACACAGCCCAACATTCTCCCACTTGTTGTTTTCTTTCCACAAGGGGCCACAAGAGAGTTTAGTCATTTTTCCAGCCCTGAAATGCCCATTGTCTCTCTACACCAAGAGAACTTCTCAAAGCTCACAGATTTTGTCAATGCATCTGCAATATTCTTCAAAGTGTCCACCTTTACCAGCAACACCTTTTTTTCTTCTATCATATCCCTCACAAAGTGATATTGAACATCAATGTGCTTTGTCTTTGAATGATATGCAGGGTTCTTTGCCAAGAAAATTGCACTTTGGCTGTCACAGTCTATCCTTATAGCTTCCTGTACTAACCCCATACTTGAACACAATCTCTGCAACCAAACTGCTTCCTTGCTTGCATGAGTGGTTGTCATGTATTCTACCTCTGTAGTTGATAGTGCCACAACAGATTGTTTCTTACTCATCCAACTGACTGCACCTCCAAATATGTTAAACACATACCCACTTGTAGATATTCTCTGATCCAAATCCCCAGCCCTGTCTGCATCAACAAAGCCATGAATATCCAACACTCTGTCCAATCCTGGTCTTCCTTGGTAACACAAACCATAATCACTAGTGCCACGCAAATACCTGAAAACCCGCTTCACTGTTGTCCAGTGCTCCTTCCCTGGTTTTGACATAAACCTGTTCAATACTCCCACTGCATGTGCAATGTCTAGTCTATTACAGACCATTGCATACATCAGGCTACCAAATGCACTTGCATATGGAACTCGGGACATGTCCTCTTCCTCTTCTTGTGTCTTGGGACACTGTTCAACAGATAACCTCACACCTACAGGAATAAGAACCTTCACCGGTTTACTATCCTGCATATTAAACCTCTACAGTATTGTCTCGACATACTTCCTTTCCTATTTTCCCGATCTCTTTTAATTTCCATGCCCAAAATATAGTTTGCAACACCAAGATCTTTCATGTCGAATTTTGAGGACAATTGGGTCTTCAAATCCTGGATAATTTCTTTGTCATTTCCAACCAGCAACATATCATCCATATACAAGACCAGATAAATAACACAGTCACCAATTAATTTAAAATACACACAGTGATCTGCTTTGCTTCTGGTGAAGCTAAGTCCCCGTATAAATGTATCAAATTTCTGATACCACATCCTTGGTGACTGTTTTAACCCATATAGAGACTTCTTTAACTTACATACTAGTTCTTTCTTACCCTTCACCGCAAAGCCTTCAGGTTTCTTCATGTAGATCTCCTCTTCTAGATCCCCATGAAGAAATGTTGTCTTCACATCCATCTGTTCTACCTCAAAATCAAAAGCAGCAGCAACAGATAAAAGTTATCTAATAGAAGTTACCTTTGCAACAGGAGAAAAAATATGACCAAAATCAATTCCCAGCACCTGGGAATAACCTTTTGCTACCAACCGAGCTTTGTATTTCTCCACTTTTCCTTCTGCAGTTGTCTTCTTTTTGAACACCCATTTGCTGCTAATGGGTTTCCTTCCAGCTGGCAACTCCACCAGATCCCAAGCCTCATTTTTGTGCAAAGATGCCATTTCATCAACCATGGCCTCTTTCCAGAGTTTTCCATCCTCTGAATCCACTGCTTCCTTCACAGTTCTGGGATCATCATTAGTAACAAACAAAGCAAAATTTGAATAGAAATCAGATGGACTATACCTTTCTGGCTGCCTTCTTTCTCGAACTGATCTTCTCACAGTCGGAGTTTGTGGCTCTTCATCCTCTAATTCCTCCTTTGCTGTAGAATCTGGTTCTTCCTCCTTTAGCTCAAACTTTATCTTCTCGGGTTCCTTTGGTTGGACTTCATGTTTACTAACATCTTTCACCTCTCTGAACACCACATCTCGGCTGTACACAACCTTCCTTGTTATTGGGTTCCAAAGCTTATGACCCTTTAAACCATCCTTATACCCAATAAAGATGCATTTTTCAGATTTGCTATCCAACTTGGTTCGTTTCTCCTCTAGAACATGTACATATGCATCACATCTAAATACCCTCAGATGTGAAAGAGAGGGTTTCTTACCACTCCATACCTCTTGTGGAGTCTTATCCTCCAACGCTGATGAAGGTGACCTGTTGACCAGGTAACATGTAGTATCCACCGCCTCTACCCAGAATTCCTGTCCTAACGCAGCACCACTAAGCATGCTTCTTGCTCTTTCCATCAACGTCTTGTTCATTCTTTTTGCAACTCCATTTTGCTGATGTGTATATGGAGTAGTCTTCTCTCGTGCTATACCACACTTCTTACAGAATTCTTCAAATTCCTTGCTGCAAAACTCTCCACCATTATCTGTCCTCAGCACCTTTATCTTCTTCTCTATCTGGTTTTCCACTAGAGCCTTAAATTCTTTAAACCTATCAAAGACTTCAGATTTCTTCTTAAAGAAATATATCCATGTATTCCTTGAGAAGTCGTCTATAAATGATACATAGTAGACAGACTTACCCAGTGATGGAACCTTCACAGGTCCAAACACATCACTGTGCACAAGCTCTAATATATGTTTTGCCCTCTTACCATTAGAGGGGAAACTCACCCAATTCTGCTTCCCGTATACACAATTTTCACAAAAATCAAAATCCAGAGAGCTATTACTCACACCTTCTACCATATATTTACCATAAAGTATTCGAAGGCCCTTCTCTCCAATATGTCCAAGCCTTTGATGCCACAACATGGTCTTTTCTCTAGAGACCACTAGATTTTCTGCTCCACTTTTAGGAACCACGGAACTGTTGCACCCATCAATAATAGTGATACCTTGTAGCTTGTACAGAGTTCCAATCCGAACTCCCCACATCAATACCAGTGCTCCCCGAACCATCTTGCAGGTATCCTTCTCGAACACTGTTTTTACACCTGCATCATCCAGCGCGCTTACAGAAATCAGATTTCTGGCTAATGCAGGAATATGTAGAACACTTGGAAGCATTCTAATCCTTCCACCTTGCAACTTCAACTTTACTTTTCCGCGACCAATGATTCTAGCCTTCCTGTCATCCCCCAAGAAGACATCACCACCATCATATTTCTCATACTTGCAGAACCACTCTCTATGGGGACTGAAGTGAAAGGATGCACCTGAGTCAATCAACCATGCCTCATGATCTACATGTGTACTTGAAGAAGCCAAGTACACATCCCCACCTTCATCTGAGGTGGTTTTCGCCTCTGCAGAAGGAGCCTCATCAGATCCCTTTCCTTTGTCAGGAGCTTTAGATTTATAGTCCCTTTTAAAGTGGCCTTCCTTTCCACATTTCCAGCATACCACCTTTACAGGTTTTCCTGGAGATTTACATCTTCCTCTAGATTTAGATCTCCCACTCGATGACTTAATTTTATTTCTGTTCTAGGAACGTCCTTATACAGACAAGGCATCACCATTCTAGCTCTCCATATTTTTCCGTCTCATCTCCTCCGTCAGCAAGGCTGAGACTATTTCATCAAACTGCAAGGCAGTTGCATTGCTACCTATTGCAATAACCAGACTATCCCATGAATCTGGTAGAGAACACAACAAACTGATGCACTTATCTTCATCTGAAATTTTAATATCAACAGATGCTAACTGACTTACCATAGTATTAAATGCGTTCAGATGCTCTGTCACCGAGTCTACATCTTTCATCCTCAGGTTATACAGCTTTTTCCGCAAGAATAGTTTATTCACAAGAGACTTAGATTGGTACAAAGTCCTTAACTTGTCCCACAAAGCCTTTGTTGTAGCTTCCCCTGATACATTCAACAATGTTTAGATAATCTTCGGCAAAATCACATAATCAATCTTTTGTCGAAGCGTTTCGAACCAACCAGTGTGGTTCATCGTCAGGACAAGTTGAAGAACCAATCCGGTTTAGCTGATTAAATAGAGTGTGCAGAGATTCCAACGGCTATATTCCAACGGCTAATTTGACCTAATGCTCTTGGTCAAACCAATAATTCCATTATTAACATTTCTATAAATAGCTAAAACAGGTAAATATGTTAATTATATATAAGATCATTTAATAATACAATATCCATATTTATTATTTAAATATAATGGTCATAAGTTTGTTAAATAATCTATAATTATTATTATTCTAGTAATATTACTTAAGCATAAATAAATGTTATTCTTAGAATATAGTTATCTTGGTAAAATATACCATTTTATTATTTATTATTTAAATATGATGGTCCATTCAAGAATAATATGTTTATTAATATATAGCTGTAATTCAAACTTATATAATAGTTAAACCTTATAATAGCTGTAATTCAAACCTCTAAATAGGTAAATTTGTTAATTATATCTAAGATTGCAATCATTGAATAATCTAATATCCATGTTTATTATTTAAGTATAATAATCTATAATTGTTATTATTCTAATAATATTTAAATGTAAATAAATGTTACCATTTTATTACTTATTATTTAAGTATAATGGCCATTCGAAAAATAATAATATACGTTTATTAATAAATCATATATATTTAATAATTCATAATTCTAATATTATTAAAAACAAACAAATGGAATTCTTAATAAATATTATAATTATTAGAATAAAATAATAACTAATATTATTGTCATATCATATATATATTTATTTATACTACTATCTAATTATCTTTTAAACTTAATGGTCATATGGTAAACTGGGTCTCCTTTAATATTTAAATTACTGATTTATATTTATTAAATACTCAATATATACTCAATAATCTGTTATTCCATTATTAAAGTTAATTATGTCATTAGGTAAATATAATATTGCTATAATTTTTATTAAGACATTAGTAAAGGAAGCATATTTAATCAGAATAATGGAACCAAAAAAAAAAAAAAAAAAAATCTAATCCAATAATAATGTATCCAATAGTATCATAAGCGGGACAAGGATAATATCCTGAAACTTACTAGGACTAATCTGCCAAAAACGAAACTAAAGGAGGGGAAAGACGGAAACCCTAAGACTAAACACAAGGGGAATGAGGAGGCTAGGAAGACAAGGCTGGAACCCAACAGCTGCTAATCTTCCAGCCATCATCCCTATTAAGATTATTCGGCCTTTTTTCAATCTCCAGGGCCTCTCTAAACTTGCGATGGTGAAACTGCACAACTTTGGCAATGACTTGAGCCTCCTCTATACACACATGATGCATAGTCTTCCCCGCATGTTCAGCCAGGGCGGAGGACTTGGTCCTACCATGTCTCAAGTCAGCCGAATGCTCACTAATCCGTTGATTCATAGAGCGACCAGTCTCACCAATATAAGGGGTCCCACAGGAACAGGGAATGACATAGACGCCCTTCATGTCCTTAGGGTCAATCGGGTCTTTCACAGACCTGAGGGAGCCACGGATAGTGTTGAGAGGTCTAAATCTGAGACACACAATCATATTGTGCTCTTTGCCTTCCGATCCAACTTCTTCCATTCTTCATCAGACACTCCCGTTGGTTTAGTTCCTGGATATACCGCAATCCACTAATCTTTATCCACCAACATATCCTCCATCTTGAGTTTCCATAACTCAAAACTCTGACCATTAAATTTCTCGATCTCTATCTTTCCAATGCTCACCATCTTCTTTCACCACTAGAATCGATCTCGTAGATATCCCATTGAACAAGATCTACCATAGGCCCGAGCGAAACCCCTTAGCAACAAAGGCGTCCCCTTGAAGCCAAATATGCTCTGATACCAAATGTAGTTTTTAACCCCATACAGAAATTACCTGCATACGAATTCTAAAACACAGAAAAATAAACAATGCGAGAGCATAACACATAAAACACATATACACAGAGATTTTCCCACTAGATCCCAAAACTAGGACTACCAACTTGATTTTTCATTATGTTCCTTTCAATGTTATAATACATATTTATACATGCCGAAGCATCCAATACCATGGACCGAAAACCATCGCGTCCAAAAAACATGTGCGAAAATCATGCACAAAACCATAGGTGGGTCCGCCCAACCTAACATAGGGTCCAAAACCAAAATTTTCTGGGGCACTGCCCCGGACCCCATAAAGTGGGGTTACGGGTACCCCTCAAACCCCCTATTAACTACGTGGAAAGAATATAACACAACCCAACAAGCGTAATTTTCATTAAAAATATAAGAAAATTACATGTTGTATGATACTGCAGATATGAACTGCTGTCAGCAAAAAGGGAGTACTGTTTAGAGCTATTATAAACTTTACAAAAACTATTATGATGCTTATTGATAATAAACTTCTGAAAAGTCCAGTAAGTTTATGAGAATATGAGTTTTGTCCAAAAATATACTGAAAACTGGTAAGTTATATACATAGAAGGAGAAAGTAAAAGAAAAGTTGTTGAATGATATAGCGATCATTCTGATAGGAACCAATCATGTCCATAAAAAGATGATTATAGTAACTGTAGAAACTTCCGCCCCTGTATTCCTGTATCTTCCATTGACCTCTGTTCAGCTGTGCTGCCTCTTTAGATAAACGATCAGCGATCTCATTCCTTTCACTGTATATATGTGAGCATGCAAATGAATCAAATTGGGACTTTAGAGAAAGGATATTAGTCAGAATATCTCTAAGTGTGTGCAAGTGACAATGATTAACTTTATTTGTCCAGTTAATTATGAGTTGTGAGTCTTCGAATAGCTGAAGTTGTTGGAAATTTTGTTATTTTACAAAAAGGAGAAGGCATTTTAGACTACTCAATTCAGCATAGTTGTTGGTGCCTCTTCCAAGGCCGACCTTGATTCTATAAGACACTATATTATCCATATGCAGCACCGCCCCTCCACCACAGCCTTCAACTTGCGCTGAGCTGTCAAAATAACCCCAAGGGGAGTTTATGTCTATTAGTGAATGTCAAAGACATTACACTTCCATATGACATTGACAATCTGTGTTGGCAAGATGGATGGGCCATATATCTACCATTTATGGATCATGAGGTGTCAAGCCCAAGTTTGAAGAAACCGTATGGTGGAAACCCACAACAAATACCAAGTTAATGGGAAAACATTATTTCAAGGTCTATAATGGAATAGCAACCCAAGAATGGAGGAAATTTCTCATGAAGAATTGGTAAAGAAGATTTGAAAGTTAGGTTAGCAGTGTTGCATTGACGTAGATGGTAACACAATATCGGTAACAAGGGTAAGGAAGGGTACTTAATAGAGAATAAGTTTGGTTTTGATTTTATTCCTCGGGTACAAATTTAATGTGCCTTTGTTAGTGGCTTCTATAAGTGAGTTGTGACTCTCCATAAAATGATAATGTGGAATCCAATTGACAAATTGCTAGTTCCATTAGACTCTCTCATTAGATTATAGCTAGGGGAACCCCGCTCCCATGACTGTGTTGCCTATCACATGTTCTACTCAATGATTTTTGGCACTATATTTTTGCTCAATAAGAGACAACGCAATTTTTGCACCTAGGGGCCAATTGTTGAAAATTCAGGATCTCAAGATTGTGGATAAAGTGTGCATGTTTGCATTTCCCAAACATGCTCGTAGGATCTTAGGGAACTCAATTTTATTGCTTAGTTTGGCGCTTATTTCCCTGTCACAATTTTTCCATGTATTACTTTTAGAAACAAGTTGTAACTCACCATAAAACGATAATTGGGAGTCATGAATCATTGATTTTGTTGAACTAGTAACATCATATTACAACTAGGGGTCAACCTTTTAGAACTTGGGATCTTGAACTTATGGATAAATGTGCACATCAGTGTTACCTAAACACATTAAAGGAGTTAATGAATCTCAATCATGATGTTGAGTTTAGTTTTCATTCCCTCGATGGAAATTTTTCATGTCACTTAATGGCTTTTGGAAGTGAGTAGCAATTCACCATGAAATGATAATAATGACTCATATCAATGAATCATTGATTCAATTAGACTTGTGACATTAGATTATAGCCATGGTCACCCCTCTCGTGTGAGTATGTGGCCCAAACCATGTTTTAATTGATAATTTCATAGTTAGGGTTCTGCTTAATAACATATAATGCAATTTTTACGCCAATGGATCAATTTTTGAAAATTTGAGATCTCATGCTTGCAAATAGTGCATGCACATTTTCCTTACCCAAATACATTTGTAGGAGCTACTGATGCTTAATTCTACCACCATGTTTGGTTTGTATGCATGTAGTACAAATTCACCATGTGTCCCTTCATAGCTTTCAAAAGTGAGTTGCAACTTGCCATAAAATGGTAATCAAGACTTAGATCGATGAACCATTAATTCCATTGGAATCATGATATTGGATTACAACTAGGGACACCCCTCTCCCACGAATATGCCCCCCAAAGTTTCTTTTATTTGATTATTTTTTAGAACTAGGTCTTTCTCAATAAGAGAATGTGATTCTTGCACCATGGGTCAATTTTTGAAAAAATTGAACCTCAAGCTTATGGCTAGTATGTGAACACTGAACTTGCGCAAACACACTTGTAAGAATTGACTACACACAATTATATTGTTAATTTTTGTTTTTATGGCCCTCGCACAAATTTAAAATGTCCCTTATGACTCCCAAAATAGAGTTGTAACTCACCATAAAATAATAGCAGGTACCCATATCAAGAAACCATTTATTTTGTTGGACTAATGATATTGGATTACAACTAGGGGCACCCCTCTTCCATGACATATGTGGCCTAAAGTGTGTTTTATTTAATGATATTGGACTAGGTGTCGGATCTCCATTTTGATATCATTCAATGATCCAGTTGGATCTCTAAACACAGTGGCATGGAAAAAGCTCAAAATTCAAAGTGGTGGAAAGGCGATGAACTTGACATCAAATCGTAGTGCTCGTCCCTCATTCCAACGGTGTGAACGACACTCCAATCCGAGTCCGGATGAAGGAGATAGAGGCAGTAAAAGTTGGGTTGACTTTTGATGACTGGGCAGGATTAATGAAGGCACAATTTAGATTTTTCCTGGTGGATGGAATCCGGCCAACTCCAGCCAGATTCTAGGAAAAATTGTTGCCTCGTTAAAAATACTCCTTCGGTCCAAAACCAAATTTTCAAAAATGCGCAAGTTGTTTTATTTAAACAAAAAATATTAAAAAAAGGGGGTGGCGGGCCACCAACCCCACCACCCCAACCAAACACATAACAATGGAGGGGCGGGCCACGACCCCGGCCCCTCCCCTGCCCATGGAACAGTTACAACGCAATCAAAACGGGGTGGGCGGCCATGACCCCACCACCCCACAACTGTCCCATGGAACCAGGCTCACAACAAGCATCATAAATGGGTGGGTCGGCCCTTGGGGCATGGACCCAACTCAAAACACACCCACGTTAACAAACAAACCAATGGCCCATTACAAATTACAAAGATGGAGCATGGCCCAACCAAACATTTATTTTAAAAAAAAATGTTTATAATGTAAAAAAATAGGAGGCGAGGTTTGACCGCCCGACCTCCTCCCTATTAATTGGATCCCCAACCAACTGCCTTACAACAATTTTCTTGAAGAATCTAACGGCGATTTTATACTTAAACGTAGTTTTTCAGTGCGCCCACGCATAGGAGGTAGTGCACGTAGTTCGAGGTAGAATTTTGCAAGAGGGCCGAATTTTCACTTTGTCGGAATTTGACAAATTTTATATGGTTTCAACACTTCTCGATGCCATGAACGCAATGGCGCTGTCTGTTTCTCCATCAGAGTTCTACATTTTTTGGCCATTTTTCAGTATGGAGGTATAAAACTCCTTTTTGTAACTGATGCTTGTACTCTTCTTTCTCATGCCACTTAATGAATGAAGGTCTCCCCATTGATCGAACAAGGCCCAAAGATGTAGTCCAAGTCGGATGAACTCTGTTATCAAGTCTTGTTGTCTTCTTTCATGCTTTATGTGTTTCTCCTCTTCTCTCATGTGCACATTAAGTTTTATATGTTAAGCTACAATTTATGCATGTAACTCTTTAACACATATATAAGCAAAATATTTTGGATCAAGTGGTATCAGAGCAGGTCTTTTTTTAGATGTGAATTTCATGTTTGTATGCTAACAAGAAATAGGCTCCGAAGAGGCGAAGGGAAACTAAAGTCTTTTGATCCTGAAGCGGGGCGTGCACATCGAAGGAGAAACATGGCAGATGAAGAGGCTCGTCTTGAAGAGGAGCACAATTTCCGCAAAACCTTCTATTCAATGGCAGAGAATGTCAGTCAGTTGCTTTCAAGGCTGGAGAAAGCAAAAGAGAGAAAACCAGAAGAACAAGGTTCAGTGCATGGAAATAGTGGAGAATAACCCCCTCCTTCTCCTTCCACGAGTGAAAGTTCTTCTTCCTCTCATCACCATCATCATAGAAATTCAAGGGATGCATCTAAGAAAACTTTCTTTAAATTATATGTCAAATTTGATCTTCCCATGTTTAACGGTGAAAGTAATGCTGAAAAGCTTAATAACTAGATTAGGCAGATTGAAATCTACTGCAAGATTCAACAGATCGATGAGGACGAGGCAAAGATTCAGCTGGCCTCTCTTCGGCTGAGTAGCACCGCTCTCGTCTGGTGGGAGAGAAAATTGCGAAGCAGTAAGAGTGTGGGTAATCTTAGTGTGGGTAATCTTCTTTCCTCATGGCCTAGTTTCATTTCTGCATTAAAGGAACAATTCTATCCCTTGGGTTATAAACAAAAATCCTTAATGGATTGGCAATACTTAAGGCAAGGCAGAGGTCAGGATGTTCAAAGCTTTACAGAGGAATTTAGAAAATAGGCACTTAATTTGGACATTGCACTTGACTCACCTGAAGTAGTAACTAAGTATATTGGATCATTACATAGTTACCTTAGACATTCATTATTATTGTTTGAACCAACTACTATTGACTCCGCTAGTATGAAGGCAATTCATCTTGAGAACAGGGGCAAAAATGAAAGAGATGAGCATTCCTAGAAACCACCTTTCAAACCTCCAAATGGAAAACCCAAAGTGAAAGGAAAAGGAAAGGAGAAGAGGACGACATCGACCAAGAAAGATGAAGGAGATAGACCTTATTGCAATCACTACAAAAAGGAAGGTCATGACTATGTTGGAAACAGTACCTGGAAAAGAGACCAAATAAGTATGGAGGGAAAGGCAAGCAGAAGACAGTGGCAACTGTGCAACAAGACCTTGGATCCGATTCCGGAGATGAAGCATTGATCATGGCAGCAAGAACAAAAGGTACTCTTACACCTCATGTTATTTATGAATCACATGAAGGCACTAGTCCAATAGATGAGTCTCTTCCTAATGAACGAAAGCGAATTGAGCTATTTCATATTAGAGTTATCATAAATCATACAAAAGTGGAAACTCTATTTGATATCGAATCCTAAGCAAACTTAATTTCAGAGTCCTTGGTAAAGAATCTAGGCTTGGAAACCAAACCACATCCAAAACGTTACCCACTTGGATGGATACATGATAAGGCAAAACTGAATGTAACTAAGCAATGTAAGGTTAAATTTGTGATCACTTCTAAATTAGTGGATGAGGTAAAACTTGATGTGATACCATTGGATATCTATGGCATGGTGTTAGGGAGTCCATATCTATATGATATAAAGGCAATCTTCTTCCGTCATGAAAACAAATACAAAATCACAAAAGATGGGGTAGAATATATTGTAAGGGCTCATCAAACTAAAATCAATGCCAGCCTTGTAAGTGTAGGACAAATGAAGAGGTTGGTGAATTCCAGTAAGGGTTGCATGCTTATGATTGTAAGGGGAAAAGATGCAGAATTATCCGATGCTTTCCAAGGTTGTGATCATGTGCATAAAAAGGAATTATGTGAATTAATTTCTAACTATGATGAGATGTTTCAGGAACCAAAGAGATTACCTCCGAAGAGGGAAATCCAACATGAGATCCATTTGCAGCATGATGCTCCTTTACCGAATATTGGCACGTACAGGATTTAGACCATTGAGATGGAGGAGATCAAAAAGCAGGAGCAGGAACTATTGAACCAAGGGGTCATTAGACCGGACACTTCTCCATGCAGCTCACTGATTGTTTTAGTGCCGAAGAAAGATGGAACATGGAGGATGTGCGTGGATTATCGAGCACTAAACAAAATCACGGTGAAAAATCATTACCATCTTCCCTGCATTGATGACTTATTAGATCAGTTAAAGCTATCTATTTCACCAAATTGGATTTGCGTAGTGGCTATCACAAGGTCGGAATTGCAGAGCAGGATGTGTGGAAAACCGCCTTCAAGACCAAACAGGGGTTGTTTGAATGGATGGTGATGCCATTCGGACTTTGCAATGCTCCAACCACTTTCATGAGGGTCTTGAATGATCTCTTTAGGCCTTTCATTGATGAATTTGTTCTTGTATATTTAGATGATACTCTTGTCTTTAGTAAAATTTGGAATGAACATGTATGTCATGTGAAGAAAGTGCTTGATGTATTGAAAAACGAAAAACTCTATGTAAAATTGTCAAAGTGTGAGTTTGGGAAAACCTCTTTGGTTTACCTAGGTCATATTGTTGGTCATGGTCAGCTAAAAATTGATCCTTCTAAAGTTGAAGCAATTGTAAATTGGCCTAAACCTACTAGTGTAACCGAGGTTCACAGCTTTTTGGGTGCAGTACAGTATTGGAGGAGATTTATTGCCAATTTCTCTATTATTGTAGCACCTTTACACGCATTGACAAGTGTAAAGCAAGTCTTTCAATGGGGAGGAAAGCAGCAGAAGTCCTTCGAAACATTGAAAGAAAAGATCAACGCCACACCAGTCTTGGCTTTACCAGATCTCCAACAGCCATTCGAGATAGAGACAGACGCCAGTGGATATGCCATGGGAGTTTTACTGATGCAGCAAAAGAAGCCGATATGTTGCCATTCAGAGAAGTTATCTCAGGTTGTGATAAACTATCCCACTTATGACAAGGAATTATATGCCTTGGTCTAGAGTGTGAAAAAGTGGAAACACTACCTGATCGGAAAGGAGACCATCATCCATAAGGATCATCAACCCTTGTAGTATCTTCAGTCACAAACCAAGTTGCAGCAATCTCGTCATTTCAGGTGGATGGGTTTTCTGCAACAATTTCATTTGGTAATAAAGTATAAGAAGGGCACTAGCAACAAAGTGGCCGATATGCTATCTCGCCCTCCTATTTCTGCTTCTGTTATTTTGCATAATGCTTCGTTATCTTTTGAAAGTTATGCTGAACAATATGCTAGCAATGATGAATTTAAGGAGATTTATGCAAAACTAACCCATGGTTCACAAGTGGACAACTATCACTTGCAGGGGAAACTATTGTATCAAATTGGCAAAGTGTGCATACCCGCAGGAGAAAGGGTAAGTGTAATCCGGGAGGCCCACACCTCCCTTGTGTCTGGTCATTTTGGTATTGAAAAAACTTTGTGTCATTTACAAAGATTTTGTTTTTGGCCTCATATGAAGAACATTGTGACTTGTTATGTAAAGGGGTGTGTGATGTGTTCTATTTCAAAGCTCTCTAATAGAAAACTTGGGCTCTACACACGACTCCCTATTCCGAGTCGTCCATGGAAAGTGTGTCGATGGATTTTGTAGGAGGTTTGCCTTTGTCTAGAAAGAGTCATGACTATTTGTATGTTGTCGTTAACCGTTTTAGTAAGTTGTGTATTTTAATGCCTTGTAAAAAGCAGATCACTGCAGAGCAGACTGCTTATCTTTTCTTTCAGCATGTTTAGGTCCATTTTGGGATGCTCACATCGATTGTGTCAGATTGGGACTCTCGCTTTCTTGGAGAGTTTTGGACCAGCTTGTGGAAGATTATGGACACCAAGTTGAAAGAAGCACGACATTTCATCCACAGACTAATGGATAGACCGAGGTTTTCAACCGCACCGTGGTACACTTGTTGTGAGGCTATTGTGGGAAACATCCTAAGTTGTGGGATGAGCATCTTCCATATGTGCAATATTCCTACAACCGAACAGTGCACTCATCTACACATCGTTCACCATTTGAGAGATGTTTTGGCTACCTGCCAAAAGACCCTTTTGATATGGTCTTTGGAAGGGAAGATGGCTCCAGTGGACGTGATGACAGGGACAAAGTGCAACAATTCATTCAACAAATCCAGTTGATTCACCAAGCAGTACAGGAGCAGTTGGAGAAAGGTCAAGCTCGTTACAAGGCTCGACCTGACAAACACCGAGTCAACCACCAGTTTCCAGTGGGAGACAAAATGTGGTTCCATATCAACAAGGATAGGATGAAGGGAGAAGGGAATAAGTTGTGACTAATCTGGTATGGTCCATTCACCATTTTGGAGAAGACTAGAAACAATGCCTTTCGTCTCGATTTGTCGATATATATTCAGATGTACTCCGTAGTAAATGTGGAGAACTTAAAGTTGTATGAGCCACCATTGATTATGGACACCGAGGAGGTGGGCATAGTTCCTACAGTTGATGACTTTGCACCAGAGTACCTCAATGAGTTACCTGAAGACATCATCCTTGACAGAAGAACTAGGACTTCACGACGAGGAGATGTGGAATACCTTCGAGTTAGTTTCAAGGGGATGCACCCTAGCAAGGCAAAATGGCTGGAAAAAGAAAGAGTGAGGGAACAATTCCCTCACTTGCCAATTGACTGATAAAGCTTTTGGCGGTCCAAAAGCTCCTCAATGGGGAGGATTGATCCAGGTGGATCTCTAGACACAGTGGCATGGAAAAAACTCAAAATTCAAAGTGGTGTAAAGGTGATGAACTTGACATCAGATCTAAGTGCTCGTCACCCTGATTCCAACGGTGTGAACGACACTCCAATTCGAGTTCGGATGAAGGAGATAGAGGCAGTCAAAATTGGGTTGACTTTTGATGACTGGGCAGGATTAATGAAGGTACAATTTGGATTTTTTCCAGCGGACGGAATCCGGCCAACTCCGGCTAGATTCCAGGAAAAATTGTTGCCTCGTTAAGGTCCAAAACCAAATTTTCAAAAATGCGCAAGTTGTTTTATTTAAACAAAAAAAAATATTAAAAAAATGGGGTGGCTGGCCACCAACCCCGCAACCCCAACCAAACACATAATAAGGGAGGGGCTGGCCATGGCCCCCGACCTCTCCCCCACCCACGGAACAGTTACAACGCAATCAAAACGGGGGTGTGCGACCATGACCCCGGCACCCCACAACTATCCCATAGAACGGGGCTCACAACAAGCATCATAAATGGGTGGGTCGGCCCTTGGGGCACGAATCCAACCCAAAACACACCCGCGTTAACAAACAAACCAACGACCCATTACAAATTATGAAGATGGAGCATGAAGGTACGGTGGTCGAGCCCAACCCAACCAAACATTTATTTAAAAAAAAATGTTTATAATGTAAAAAAGAAGAAGGAGGAGGCGGGGTTTGACCGCTTGATCTCCTCCCTATTAATCGGATCTCTAACCAACTGCCCTACAATGATTTCCTTGAAGAATCCGTCGGCGATTTTATACTTAAACGCAATTTGTTAGTCCGCCCAGGCAGAGGAGGCAGTGCACGCAGTGCAAAGCAAAATTTTGCAGGAGGGCCGAATTTTCACTTTGTCAGAATTTGATAAATTTGATATGGTTTCAGCACTTCTCGACACCACGAGCGCAATGGCGCTGTCTGTTTCTCCATCAGAGTTCTGCATTTTTCAACCTTTTTTCAGTATGGAGGTATAAAACTCCTTTTTGAAAATGATGTTTGTACTCTTCTTTATCATGCCACTTAATGAATGAAGGCCTCCCCATTGATCGAGCAGGGCCCGGAGACGTATTACAAGTTGGACGAACTCCGTTATCAAGTCTTATTACCTTCTTTCATGCTTTATGTGTTTCTCCTCTTCTCTCATGTGCACATTAAGTTTTCTATATTAAGCTACAATTTATGCATGTAATTCTTTAACACATATATAAGCAAAAGATTTTGGATCATTCAATTTGTCAATTAACTCTCTTATCTACCTTTTTCTCCACTTCTTTAATGATATAACTCTCCAATACCATCTTATTCTACAACTAAACAAAATTTATTTGAGCAAGAGAAATTAAGGTAAATAAATATTGTTTTGGGATATTTTCTTGATTTTTGATAACTTAGAAGTATGAGAGTTACCTAGAGGATATCTAATAGTATGTACTTTAAGGATTTTGAACGATAAAAGACCATGAAAGCCATATCCAACAACTCAAAGATGCACTAGATATCACACAATTGTTCTAGAAACCACAACCCCCATATGGTGATAATGATCGATTAGGTATATATATATATATATTCCAACAAAAAATAAAACTATATTTTCATTGATATTTGAAATTAAAATACATTTTGTATTTACATACTTTTTGTGTGCATTTATAAAGGATCTACCCAGATCCTTGAGTGGCAGATAAATAAATAAGTTATTATTCATAAGCTTACGTTTCCATATCAACATATTAAAATATATAGTGAGTGTAATTTTGTTCAAGATAAAAAAAATTATAACAGACCTACAAATATATGCTAGATAAAGATTTCTACCCCCAAAAAAACATCGTTTGATGCGTAAAAACGCTCCTGGAAGGTTTCAGGCCCTGTTTTGCCAAACTTGGTCCTGCTGGTAAAAATGATCCCGTGAGCTAATGCCTCCACATTTTCCACTCCAAATGCATCAAGATGGATGACAAACAATATAATGATCCAATTCGGATAATGTGACTTACCTTCGTAGCATTGTGTGGGCCTTTTTTGTGGGTTTGGGGCTTTTGTTTTGTTCAACCAGGTATGCTCTTTCTGAATTTAGAGTTGTTATTTCCTTTTGTTGGATCATGTTATTGTTTGCCTTCTCTGGATCTCCATGGATTTTGATGGATTTCTTGTTTTGTTGATTGCAAGTTTTATTTTTATTGATTGAGAGTAGATTGTAATCTGAGGTGTGGTTGGTTTTCTGGTTCTTTGTTTTTTATAACCTTTGTTTCCTTTTGGAAACTCTTCTTTTGATTTCAACAACCTGGCCTCCAGCGTTACTGCAAACTCCTGGATGGATGGTTGGCAAGTTTCAAGTGGATTGCATATTCTGGATATGTTGGTTCAAATCTATGCAATTTCCTGCGATTCACGGGAATAGAGTTATTGGCAGGACTTGAAACAACAACGATCTGTAAGTTCAAGTCTTGCATGTTATCATGTTTTTCCATACATCCTCTATATAAATTATTTGTTGGTCGTAACAAGTCTTCTTGTGTATGGGATCTGTATCATTTGGCACACAATTGTCTTAATTCACTTTCTTAATTCCACTTGGTAGGGGACATTTTGTATGATGTCGTGGAGTATTTATTGATATTTGGGTTTTGTCAATTCTGCTTCCACTATCAAGTATTTGTCTTTAATTGTTTTCACCATATTGTTTGGTTGTTGCCGCGGTTCTCAAATATCATTTCCCATCAAAATATTGGCCATGTGCTTATAACTACATACTTTGTGTCAGTGCCCTAAATTCATTTGTCAAATGAAAAGAGCCACAATTTCCTTATGGTCCTGGAATGCATGAACTTTTCTCTCTGATAGAGGATATGCTACCTGAAGTCAAAGTAGACAAGGGTTTTTTTTTCAAAGGGCCTTGATGCTTTAGGTTATGCTATGGACTTAGAAAGTACTCTGTGCTACCATTTATTCCAGTGTGTATAGAAAGGAGGACAATGATGGTATGGGAACATATGGGATTCAACTCTCTTTCTCTGTTCCAGATTTCTTCAGTTGAAGAAAAATGTCAATGTCAATATCTAACATTTCTACTTCAATTATTAATTGTTTTCATTTGTCGTTCAACAAAGTATGGTAGGTAGTTTTTTGCGTCGAGATATCAGATTTGTGTCGAGAGGGTATAAGAAAAATAAATGCAAGTCCCATCACCAACTCCGACCTCTGGAGTTTTAGTGTTTGAAATTGATTTGCAGTAGTCCCACCCCTGTTCTCCATGGAGTGAAAATATATTCCTCTAAGCATTGGTTGTGGAATGTAATGTGTTCTTAGACAAATGTGAATTTTTCACTGCGATGAAAGAAAGAAAATTAATGATATGTGATTGTTATCTGGTTCATATTGAATGTTTAATTGACAATCTAAAATTTCCAGCCTTAAAAGGTTTGGTGTACATTCGTCGTGATATGAATCATCGATTGTTTGGTGTGAGAATGATATTACTATAATTTCGAATTCAAATGCTTTTCATAATTCCTGACTAGATTTTTTTCTTTTCTATGAAATTCTGAGGTGTTTTCTTTTCACTAAGAGTGTGCATTTTGGTTATATAGCATAAGCATTTCACATCAATATTTTTAGGTCTGTACTTTCCGGAGAATTGAAAATCTATATTAGTTGGGCAAGGAGTAGCTAGTCGACCATGTCAATTCCAACCGACTCGACTCTGCCAATTTTCTTGTATGTTAGCCAACCAATATTAACTTAGACACTTATAAACAATAATTAGTGATATCCCCATTAAAACTGATCCTCTTATCCTCCTATATTGTGTAGTGAAGAGCTTACTGGTGAGAGCCATGTCGGAAACCCAAAACTTTGATGGCCCCCAATAAACCCAGCAATCTGAACCGAGCCTCAAGGATATTCAATGAGAAATACACGCAGTATAGGTACAATAGTACCATTAGAATGTCCGCATTGGCTGCATGGAAAAACAGCTACAAATTCTGCAACAAAATGAAATGCCAGGGTTGAGTGCAAAGGACCCTACCCCGATATAATCATCTGATGATTGACCACCGGGAAGTCATAATATTTCTGAAATTTCATGATGTTTTTTGTTGTATTTATGATCTAGCCGGATAGCATTTACATTGTCAGTAGTACATATAGATGGGTGATAGATATTGTAGCCTATAAAGCTTGGATGTACATACTCAAATTGTTTATGTTTTTGATGGCTTATGATGTTGATCAGTGGCCAACAGACTGGGTTTCCTTCGGGCAGGTTGAGGCCACCAGACATATATTCTGTAAACTGCTTTACATATGATTAATAGAAAGGCACTGCCAAGCTTACACCAAAAAAAAAAAAATCATCGTGGAGTAATCTCACAATAATAAAACTAGTCTTTAGAAAAGCTTTTCATATTGTCATTATGATAAATTTGTGGAAGAGAAAGAAATATGGATTGCCTTATTACTTTCAAGATCAATGTGGAATAATCTCTATCCACAAGCTGTTTTTCTCTAGGGACATTGAAGGCTTCTATTACAGGATATGTAAACCTTCTATTGTGAAAATTGTAAGCCTTCCATTGCAGAAACATATAAGTTGTGAACTTCCACAAACCTGGCCTCAAGTTTTAACTTAAGTTATGTAATTATTTAAATAATGTAAATAAGATAGACAAACCTCAGTCTTTTTGGATTGTCCTATATTATGAACAAACCATTTATAAATATGATAAGGTGGAAAACTAAAATAGCATGTCTCTGTCTTAATTCTCGATTTTTAAGGCAGCTAAAGGTTTGCACTTTTTTTTTTTTGTTCTATCCCTCTCACACTCTTCGTGCTCAATAGATTCAAGGTTACCACACATCATTTAATCTCAGGTAACATACATTATGTTTCTTTCTTTCCTTTTCATGGTTGATATTCTCAACACCATTGTTAAGTTTAGAATGACAAATTAATCAGATATTAAACACATTCTTAGTTTCATATCATATGATTGCAATACTTTATGCAGATTTTGTCATGTGAAACCTCTTTGTCTAAGGTGCAATGTGCTACATCACTCTTTTATAAATATATTATGTTCCAACCTAAAAATGGCATCTGGAAAGCACAAACTTGTAGCTCAGTTAAAGGATGGCAGAGAACTAGACCATGTATTGGTTGTTAAAGAATATGGCGTATCAATATGAAATTAGAAGTTGGTCTGTGTGCTTACTTGGCAATGGGAATACATATAATTTTTTTAGTTTACATCCAATATCCTCCAAAAAAGGCAGAGTTGTGAGTACCTGACAGAGTAATTGAAAGCAGAATTGTGAGTGTATATTTAACTGTGAGAGTTGCGAGTACCTGAAGGCGGAATTGTGAGTGTATATTTAACATCGTAATTTGGAAAATATAGTGAAACTGGAATGGGCTTAGTATCTAAAAAGCATTTGTTTTTCCACTTCCATGTATATGATTAAAATTATTGTATCCTAACAAATCACTGACCTATTGGGATTTTTCGAAACAAATGTTGTAAACTTCATAAGATAGAATTAATAATAATAAAAAAAAAAAATTGACATTGTTCAAGGGTAATTTTTTGAGCATGGGATTTACTTCATTCAGAAAGAAACACTTTGAGTGTAACTAGTCAACTATGGCTCTCAATTTGATGAGTTCATAGTTGCAACACCATCAAATTGTCCCTACAAAGGATTTCTTCCAATTTAGGTAACAAAGAAAATGGTGTATTCAGGAGCAACCCATACAAAAAATGTCCCAGGCAACTTTTCCCCTCCATTACCATATTACAATTTTGAGTCTTTTTTCTATCCTATGTGTGAACTTTGAAGTTCCATTGCACCTTGTATCCTTGAATTTGCACTCAACCAACATGAATTGCCTCTCCATGATAGGAATTGGTGCCTTCTTTACTGCATGTGAGCAAGAGAATACATCACATGTTGCAACCCTTTCTTCTGCATACTTACAAACAAATGCTAACATGAAGGAAATGAAAGACAAGAAACTGAACCAATTTTGCTTCATAGGGTAACATCACAACCATACCCTTCTTTTGGCACCTTGAATCCTGTACATCTTATTGTCACAATGAAAGCCATGATGTGGATGCAAAGGATGAAGACAATGGGTGCATTTTTTGCCACCTTTTTCTTTTATTCTTTTCAGTAAGTATGTGCAACGTAGTGTTAGTTGGATGTTGTCAATTCCCTTTAGCTATCCCATGCTTTTAAGCGTCATGGAAATTACATGGATAACTTTGTTTTACTATGAAAGACAAGAAGCTAAACCAATTTTGCTTCATAGGATAACATCACAACCATACCCTTCTTTTGGCACATTGAATCCTGCACATCTTATTGTCACAACGAAAGACATGATGTGGATGTAGGGGATGAAGATGGTGGGTGCGATTTTTGTCTCGTCATCTTTTATTCTTTTAAGCATGTATGTGCAATGTAGTTCCCATTGGATGTTGTCAATTCCCTTCAACTATCCCATGCTTTTAAGTGCCATAGACATTACGTGGATACTAGGATTGAACAACTTTGTTTTACTATGTTTTATTTTTCTTTAATTTTGAGATATGACGTTAGCGATACTTGTTGCTTTATCATTGCATATTTTATTTTTGAATCCAAACTATCAAATACTTTTCATATTGCAATACATATTTTCCCTTTGAGTTTCATGCCCTTGAGGTGGCTTTAGAGGCTATTTGTAGTTTCCCGAATGCACACACCACGAAATTGGAAACTATGCATATCCAGCTTTAGATGAGCTTACATCTGAGGTGAATTTTATCTAACATATCTCTATGTTTGATGGTTCTTATAATTCTTTACATCTTGTAGAAAAACTTTGTTACTTCTCATTATGAATCAGAAAGCAAAAAACAATTTCACCTTGTCCATAGGTGTCCCTTTGTTTGGAAATTATGACTACCACAAAATTAAGAATTTGTGACTTATTTTCACCTTAATAAGCATACACAATAATAGTTGTTTAATGGTCAAAATATTTCTACCATATATTGGATGCAAGCGACCTAAGTAGGTTTTTGTTGTCTTTAGGCTGAGGCAACCTAATATCATCCAGTTGATACCTTGGATGCCAATTATAATGAAGGTCGAAGCATCATGGACATAAGCAGATGAAGAAATTTGATATATGATGAAATGGGTATATTATAGTGTTCCATGCTTTACTTTGCTTTATGTGAATTACATAAAAGAATACAAGCATGAATTTTGAAAATTCTTTAAAACTAGAAGCTATTTAGGCTCTAAAAGAGAATTTTTCAAACACCCTCAAAATGATAAACTAATGTAGAACAAAAAATTTCTTTTTAACCTGATTATTGATATATTATTTATGCTTAATGACGGGTATTACTGGCAGACTTTCTTCCACTTTTTTATATTGGTGGATGTAGTCTGATGAGGGTGTTGAAGCCTTGATGGCTAATCCACTTATGCCCATATCAGTAGAGCTTGTCCTCTATTTGTCGCACACAAAAGTAGGCGGATGAACTTTTGTTATTCATTGTCTTATTTCAAGTGGCCTTGTTAGAGCGTTTGGGGGTAATTTTGAATGCCATACATCATGCTATGAGAAAAAAAATTATTAAGTAGCCAATGTGGACCTCCCAAAGTCGAGTAATCTGGTTGGAGGGTGAGTTATTAGCATGATAACCATTGTCCTAGGACAATTTCCTAAAACCATCATTTCTAATACTTGGTCGCATGTCCAAATCATGTTTTCCTAAGTGTTGGAAGCTCTCTCCCTTTATTGTCCAGTGTTGGTCTTCACTTTAGTGCCAATTAATTCACATGTCAAGAGTTGAAATTAAGTGCTCAATTTCATTTTTTTAACATGTTCTATACACCTTGCATTTGTTTTTTTTTTGCTTGCATGACGAGAGGTGGACCTAAAAAATTGAAAAGGATACATGTTTCTTCCACTTTTTCCTGTTGGTGGATGTAGTCTGTTGAGGGTGTTGAAGCCTTGATGGCTAATCCACTTATGCCCATGTTGGTAGAGCTTGTCCTCTATTTGTCACACACAGAAGTAGGTGGATGGACTTTTGCTATTCACTGCCTTCTTTCAAGTGATCTTGTTAGATCCTTTGGGGGTAATTTTGAGTGCCATACATCATGCTATGAGGAAAAAAATTATAAGCAACCAATGTGGACCTCCCAAACCATTGTGAGGATTTGGATCATAATATTCATGGAGTTACCTTTGAGCATTAAACTCTGACAACTTGAAATCAATATCTTGCTAATCTGTTGAATGTTTTCTGGAAAGTTAAACATACCAACACGTTAAACATTAGATCATTGTCATTTTTTCAAACAAGAATAAAGCATAAGAGGAATTTGTAGACCTTAATCCAAGTGAATTGTAATCAATATTTCTACCTCTCCCTCAAACTCACATGTATAAAATTTGTTTTATGAAGTCTTGTAGAAAGATTGTCTCCTCTATGCCAAGATCCATTATACTAAACCTACAAGGTTGTTGGATTCATCTTACCAGAAGGAATTACTGGTTTATAGAATAATTTGAGTAGAAACAACAAAGGTCAAATGCAATTGTCACAATGAAAGCCATGATGTGGATGTAGAGGATGAAGATGGTGTGTGCAATTTTTGTCTCTTCATGTTTTATTCTTTTTGTATTATGTAATGAAATTAAGTAATGTAAAGATATAATAAAATGTTTTTATGTAATAAAATATTTCTAATGCTTTCAATGCGAACCTTTCATGATTCACTTCCATTTTTCCTTCAATTTACCTATTGGTGGCACCATGGCAGCAATGTGCCCTTGTACCACAACAGAACACACACCAGTATTGGTTTTTGCAGTTGGCAAGTACATACTAGAGACATTCTAAAGAAGCACACATTATCAGTGAGCATACTTATGAAAAAACAGATATTGATGGGATTCCTCAAACTATTGTCCTTCCTAATTGTTGTAGCTCAATTCTGCAAAGTTTAAATTTCAAAGTTTTTCTCATACAAACGCCAACAAATAAACGAAAGTTGCATAAAATTTTTACTTGTATCTTCTATGCTACTCTTTCCTACTCTACCACCTTATGGCATTTCCTTTGCAACATGTGGTGCAATTTCTAGTATAACATATATGGCTATTAATAATGACGTAGTCTAACTTATAAACAAAATAACCTTTTTCACCTAAGTTTGGTTATGCCATTTGAAACAAGAATATGTTTTTGGTTGTTTAAAATACATTTTTCAATACATAAATGGATTCAACACCTTGAAAAACTCCCAGGGCACTTGAATTATACAGATCAAACAACTTAAACCCAAGTTTTTAAAAGTCTCTACCAAATTTTGGTTAAAATTAACGAGAAAAAAAGTCATGAAAAAAGTTATTTCATCTACAAGTTATACTATCACCATTAATAATTACTATATTTATTATAATAATTATCTATATATCTAGATATTATTATATTATAACTATTATAACATACAAGCTTGTTATATGGTTATATTATAGTTAATATACATTTTTATTAACTAAAATATTATATATATATATATATATATATATATATATATATATATATATATAGATATATATATAGATATGAATGATAATATTATTTTATATATAATATGTTTGTGTTGGTTTAAAGGATCCTTTAATTAATAGGAATAAATTACATATAACTTGAATTTCCAAAAAAGGACTAAAATCTAGGAGATATTTGAAACTAACAAGTTGCTTATCAAGAATAGACAATCAGAAAACTACTACAATAACCATAACAACATAGAAAACTCCTTGAGGATTCAATATTTCAAGGGGGGAAATGCCTTTGACATTTGCATGACTTTCCCCAAGTTGACTAATTGTTCACCATCTTCTTGGATTTGTGCCTTATTTCTCTTGTGCCCTCTTTTTTTGGCTTCTTTATCTTTCTTGGATACCAGCTTGAAATCCATCATCCGAACCCAAAACTAGACTGTGAGGAACTCGAGCCCAATTGCTTGCTTCAAAGATAAGCCTTATAAATAATCCTAGCCTTGTGAGCTAGCATTTTCGTCACATCATTTCCATGCCATGCTTCCGCAAGGGCAATTAGTCATGCATCATCCAGATCAATATCTTCTAGTACGATTTTTGCTTCAACTTCTTCTAAAGGGGAGTCAATCATCTCTCGTGGTAATGGATTTTGTTGATGCTCTTCAAGAGAGTTTTGCATGAACTTTGTAGGGTTCTAGGATTTACCTTTTGTTGATTACATGTTTGATTTAATGTTGAATTGATCTAGGGACACCTTAGGAGAGGAAAGAGACTCAAACCTATTTCAGATTTAAGGATCTAGTTAGGATTTGAGGTAAGGTACACTCAAATTTTTGCTTCTTTGGGGGATTTTCCCGAATCAATTGGATCTCTCTGAGAAGGGTTTTCTTCAAACATTTCCTTGGCATTCATCAGATAGTCTCTGATAAATGTTCATATTGATGACAACATTTGCATCTAAAGGGGACTTGTTCATAATCTAGAGATTGCTTCCAAACACTAGCATGATACTAAATATATATGGAGGCTGAAAGAGGTTAGGATATATTTATATAAACATAGATATGTGCATATGAAGTGTACCTCCCAGTCTTGGTAGCCTTTGCTAATTTTAAAAAGTTAACGATGGCATTACCAATGCCTTTAAGGGTTTCCTCCTCCCAATTTTATTTGGGGAGAGAAAAGAGACAGCCCCACATTGGGGCTGCAAGGAAATCCTCCTCCTTTGAATTATATTTCTCCTTCCAGAATCGCATGAAGATCCCTGCATTGTTGAAAAAATACAGCCCTCATTCAAAAACCATGTATCCATCTTCTAAGCTAGAAAAAATGGTTGTAAAGAAACCCTTGGTCCCTAACTCCAATTATGTTTGACCTTTGGGGTTCCATTTATTTTGGATCCACCAAATCAAAACCTTCTTAGAGGGCCATAATCCAAGAAATTTGTAGATCAAAGCATGATCTTGCATATTGGATATATCCTTCGATCTCACTAGATTTAACCTTATATTTATTATCTTGTACTGCATTTGGAAATGCCTAGGATTTCTAGCTTGCCACGATGCACCCAATGGAGGGTTTGTTATGAACCCATAAACCCCACTTCTTCTAATTGCTCTATGAAAAGGATGTTGAAGACGGGGAATTGACAACGAAGTCAATCTTGTACTTGTGTGTCATGGGGTAGATTTTGGCTGCTACCACTATACCTTTAGGGGGTTATGACATATCTACACACTTATGAAGTGAAAAAGGTTATATATATATATATATATATATATATATATATATATATATATATATATGTATGTATCTATATGTGTGTGTGTGTGTGTGTATGTGTATGTGTATGCATACACATACACATACACACACACACACATATATAGATACATACATATATATATATATATATATATATATATATATATATATATATATATAACCTTTTTCACTTCATAAGTGTGTACATCTCATGTCAGAGCATTCATTATGAGTACTAAATTCACTTTTTCTTTGACCCATGTCTCACATCTTTTCTACTCAACCTTATCCATTTTCCAATTTGTTAGTAATTTAAAATATTACATGAAAGGGCATTGGTTCGTCTATTTATATACATATATATATATGGCATTGGTTTGTCTATATATATATATATATATATACGTCCCAAGGGTAGCTCAATTGATGATTGAAGTAACATGAGTCTTGAGATAATTAAGAGATCCAAGGTTCAAATATCCCTAGTTGTGACCTCGTTTACAAGGAGGATGACAAGTCTTAGACCCAAGAAGTTTATTAGCCACATGTCAAGCAAGCTATTGGGTTCCTCTAAAATATAAAAAAAATCTACTATAAACAAATATTATATTAATTATAATTGGGTTAATTAGTAATATTAAAAATATTATATTAATTATAATTGAGTTAATTAGTAATATTAAAATTAATATTATAATATATATTGATTATTTATAATTTTATATTAATTAATTAAGATTATATATTAAAGATATATATTCCAGTTAACAATAAATACTAATATATTATGATTCATTATAAATATATATTATCAACTTAAGTCTTGATGATGAGTTTGGGTCTAGACTTGAAATGTCGACAAAGCAAAAATGAAAATTGTGGAATATCTGAGTGTAAATTCTAAAAAACCTGACCACAGAAACCTACAATCCATTATGTTTAACTATATTAAATGTTTGGTTATAAATCAAATGTTTTTATGTTTTTTTACTTAAAAAAATAGTTGATCTACACAAAGAATTTGACAAAAAAAAATTGGAGTATTTTTTGCTTTAAAAATTAATTAATCTACTTGAGAGAGCCCTAAAGTTAAAAAAGCTAAGAAACTCAACAAGAATTTAGAAAAAACTCACAACAATAGAATCCCACTTTTATATATGCATAAAGTTAAGAAAACAATGAAACTCAACAAAAACTAAAATATTTGAGGTCTCACTTGCAATTGCCAAAAAATACCTCAAATCTATCCACCTATAGCATAATTATAAATGAATTCTCTCTATATATATATTATAATAAAAAAGTTAATTAATGCAAAGTCAACGGTAAAAAGATTATTATAGTTCTAGTTTTAGGCAAGAACTAGGAATTAATAAGACATTAGGGTAATCTAATTAATAGACATAATCACCGTTTTTTTAGCATTTTTTTTAATTATTTTTGCCCAAATATAGGAGAAATTTTTAAGAATCATAAGTTTAAATTTTTTAATTTGTAAAGTTAAAGTACCTAAAGATTTTGAGGGTGCTAAAGCCATTTATACATTCATGAATGCGTTTTAAACAAAAAGAAATTACAATCTTACTAGAAATTGTATTGTCAAAGACAAAAAAAAAAAAAAATTATAATAAAAGACAACCCCATAAAACATATATTTATAATTAATTAATTAATTACAATTTTTTAATCATATCTGATTAGAAAAAATAACTTTTATTATTAAAAACAATTAATTTTATATTTTTATAAAACAATTTAAAACCTAAATTTTCCCATACATGTAAATAATAAAAAGTGAGGCCTCTCAGCGTCATAATGCCATATTTTTGGCCTAAACTAATGAGAGTTTTTTAAGATAATAATATGATTAAGAAAATTAAATAAGTTTGCTTTTTTACTTGCTATTTTTTTGGGTTTGTGTAAAACATAAATTATTAGAATTTTGTTGATGAGAAATGGTAATAAAAGAGTCTAGTTTAATTTGTCATTGAATTAAATTAGAAATTAAATTCGAATTATATTTTCATAGCAATTTAAAATAGTTAAATAAAGTTTATTAAACTTGCTTAGGAAATTCGAGTTGGAAGCTTTTATGTCGTCATGTGTATGTTCTCCCTACTTTGTAGGAGTTCAGTATGATTTAATTATGAATTGTAAAATAGAAGACTCAGTTTCATGAGTCAGTTCAATTAAATTAGTTTTCAAACTGATTGAGAGAACTAATAGTGAGTTGACAGTTAGTGGTGACACTAATGAACTCCACCAGTGCTACTCTAGCTAACTAAATATTTACTCATCAGAAACTCATGCATGCCAATTCTGAGAAAGACCCAGTTGAGACTAGAGTGCAGGGATAGTGCACTATTTGTTTTAGATTTTTCTGAGTTGCACTAATAGTGCATGCATTCACGAATTGATCCTTGAGGGATTGTGCAGTTTTTAGAGGCTTTATTTCCCTTTAAATACAAGCTATCCTTCATAGGAATTATACATTGGAATAGAGACTTGGAGAACTTGTGAAGAGGCAAGTTTTGGCCTTGAGCTTGCTTATGAGTTGGAGATTGAATTTGTTGAGTGTTGGGATTGTTCTTGAGAGAACAAGCATTGTAATTTCATCTTGATTTTCTGGATTAATACAAAACAGATAGTGGGGTTTTGAGTTGTGGCTTTCCCCAGATATTTATTGTGTTATGTGCCTTTGATTCTCTTCCTCTATTGATTATTGTTTGCTCGATGTTTATGGGCTTTTGTTGTAAAGCGTAGAAGTAAATTCTTGTCCCTTTCTTTAGCAAATTGCATTAGCTTGTGACTCTACAGGATTTTCTACATGGTATCGGAGCAAGATTGTTTTTTGGGAAGAGAGTTTGCAGAGCATATCTAAAAATTTATGTGCAAAAATTTTAGAAACAAATTGCATATCTGGATTCTTTTGGAAAAAATACCCATATTAAAAAAAATCAGTCGAATCGAAGTTTCGATGAGGGAGATTTCATTGATTTAACATGAGCTCTCTAGAGGAGATTCCAAAGTTTTGAGTTTCTGGGTTACAGGTGAAAGTCGAACTTGCAATACATACTTCATGATTGGCAAATGGCATTCCATGGGTTGAGGCATGAGTATGCCTTGGAAGGCAACTCGAATTTCATAGCCTGGAGGGATAGGATGGAGGCTGTGCTAGAGGACAATGGCTTGAAGGAATTTGTTGAACAAGCAATTTCTAAGCCAACAGCCACTGATACACAGAACTTGGCCGAGTCGAAGAAGTGTGTGGCGAAGGCAAGGTAGATAATCCTTGAGGGAGTTCGAGATCATATTGTCTCAAATCTCCATGGAAAGGAAACCCTGCATGCTATGTGGAAAACATTGATGAACTTGTATCAGAATAGCAATGATCAAAGGAAGTTGACACTGAACAATAAACTTCGTAAAATCAAGATGGAGAAAGGGAAGATGATTCCAAAGTACTTCAACAAGTTCACTCAATGTCGGGATGAACTTGGAAGTGTTGGAATCATGGTTTCCAAGGAGGATATGGTGAGCCTTGCTCTTCTTGGACTCCCAAAGAGTTGGCATAGTTATCAGGACTCTGTCATTGATCGAGAGAAGCTGCCAGATTGGGAACGACTATGGTTAGATTTGATGCAGGATGAGACCAAGAGGAACACCAGGGATGGATCTTCATCAAAGACTGATGATGAAGAGAACTGTGCCTTAGCAATTAAGGCGAAGAAGGGGAAAAGTAAACTTTCCAATTCCAAATCAGACTCTTATCATGGAGGTAAGAAGAAGGACATGACGAAAGTTAAATGATATCATTGTCACAAGACGAGACACTTTGCTACAAATTGTCCATTAAATAAGTCCAAGGAGAAGTCCTTAGGAGGAGGAGCGGGTGAGGCTTTGGCCTCCCAATTCGAATTGGACTTTTCCCTCATTGCATGCATGGTGTCTTCAATCATGGGAAGTTTCTAGTACTTAAACAATGGAGCTTATTTCCACATGACTAGAGTCAAAGAGTTATTCAGTGAATTAGAGGAGAAAGATCTCAAGATTCATATCGAGATGGGTGGTGACGATAAGTATAGTGTTACTGGTGTGGGCACTATTACTTTTCAGAGGGAGCATGCAGCTCTACTCACCTTGAAGAATGTTATGCATGTACCCGAACTGACGAAGAACTTGGTATCTGTTTCCATAATTGAGGATATAGGATATGATGTGATCTTGAAAGGAAAGGCGTTCCTTTGATACATAGCCATGGGTAAAGTAAATAAGATAGGGATTCGAGTTCAAAATCTCTATAAGATAGAGGTAGAGGATTGTGCTGCTTTGAGTTCAAAAGTGGAAAAGATGTTGAGCCGAGACGTGGGTGAGTTGTGGCACAAGCGATTGGGCCACTTACATCATGGGGATTTGAAGATATTGCAACAAATCTCTACCAGTCTTCCCAAAGGTACGCTTGAGCAAGTTGATACATGCAAGGGTTGTACTTTGGGAAAATACACCAAGTCTTCCTTTGGAGACAAAGACAGTCGAGCAGAGTCTATTCTAGAGAGAGTCCATTAAGATGTGTGTGGACCATTCTCGATGACATCCACGACCAAACAAAGTGATTATGTTATATTTGTTTATGACTATTCTCATAAATGTTGGGTATTTTTTATGCAGAAAAAGGATCAAACTTTCACAAAGTTTTGTGAGTTCAAAGCATTGGTAGAGAAAGAGTCTGGCAAGAATGTTAAAGATCTACGAAGTGATAACGGTGGTTAGCATGTCTCCAATGAGTTTAAAAACTTTTGTGTAGTGGAAGGGATTGAACGAGAGTTGATGGCACTCCATAAGCCTCAACAGAATAGGGTTGCTGAGAGGAAGAACGAGAACATAGTAGGGGAAACAAGGGCGATGTTGCATGATCAGGGCCTACCACTACACTTGTGGGCTGAGGCATGCAACACATGTTTTATGTTCAAAACCATAGCCCACATCGAATACTTGAGATGAAGACACCAGAGGGGGCTTATTCCGATAAGAGGCCAGATGTTGGTCACTTCAGGATTTTTGGGTCATCAGTTTATTTCCATGTAACCAAAGATGCACGAAAGAAGCTTGAGTCAATAATAGAGTTGGGGATGTTTGTGGGGTACACTGATACACCCCACAACTATCGGGTGTACATTCCGACCAGTCAACTGACAGTGGTTCATAGGGATATAAGGTTCGATGAGGAGAAGGCCATGCGAGTATCCCTTGAGAGGCTACATGCGAATGAGAAGATTTTAGCTCCTAAGGTTGAGGGGCCTCATATTGATGTGGAGCAGCCACATGCAAAGGTTCAAAGAGTGGAGACATCCACTCAAGAAGAGTCTTCCAGAGAGGGAAGAAAGCACACTAGAAAGAATGACATATTGTTGGATGATGCATGAGAGAATGTGGGAGCACCCACTTCTCAGCACAGACAGAGGAGGTCACCAGAGAGGTAAACTGGATACATAGCACTTATGGGTGCATGTGTTGTGACAGAGCCATCTTCCTTTCAGGAAACAGTGCAGCAGTCGGTTTGGGTTGATTCAATGGTGGAGGAGTATGACTCCATAGTTCAAAACATTGTTTGGGATGTGGTCCTGAGACCAGAGGACAAGTTAGTTATGAGCTCTTGTTGGTTATACAAGGTAAAGCAGGCTACAGATGGTAGTGTGGAGAAGCATAAGGCTAGATTTATGGCCCGTGGCTTTTCACTAGTAGAGGGGATTGACTATGACAATACCTTTGCTCTTGTGGCAAGGTACTCGTCAATCAGATCTATTTTGACACTATCAGCACAGATGGGTTAGAAGATCCATCAGATGGATGTGAAGATTGCCTTCCTCAATGGCATGGTTGAGGAAGAGGTGTACATAGAGCAGCCAGAAGGTTTTGAAACCTTGGACCGTGAGTCGCATGTGTGCCGACTGCAGAGAGAGTTGTATGGGCTGAAGCAAACACCCTGTGCTTGGTACACAAGGATAGATAGCTACTTCACTGGGTTGGGCTTCACGAAGAGTGAAACGGATGTGAACGTGTATCACATAATGGTGGAAGGTAAGTTGTTGATCATTGTACTTTATGTAGATGATCTCATACTGAAAGGAGATGAGAATCTAATCAAATCTTGCAAGGAGGACCTTGCAAGAGAGTTTGAGATGAAGTACATGGAACTCATGCATTACTTTCTTGGCATGGAGGTATGGTAAGGAGATGGGGAGTTTCTTGTATCTCAGGGCAAGTATGCCAATGAGATACTCAGGAGATTCCGCATGGAGAGTAGTACACCCATAGAGACTCCTCTAGCTGGTAACTAGAGGAAGGAGAATGTTACTTTAGGAGAAGTAGTGGAAGCTACTATTTACAGGCAGCTTGTGGGTTCACTCATGTAATTAGTGAACACAAGACCGGATATATGCTATGCAGTTAACCATCTTAGTCAAGCAATGGTTAGGCCTACCAAGATGTATTGGAAGGCAAAAAATCATATATTGAGATACCTAAGAGGCACTACTCAATTTGGGTTATGGTACAGACGTACAGAGGGAGTGAAGCTTCAAGGTTTCAATGATGCAGATTGGGCAGGGAGTCCATCTGACAGGAAGAGCACATCGGGAGGGATCTTTAGTATTGGGTCAGCAGTAGTTTCTTGGTACAACAGGAAACAGAGATTGGTTGCACTCAGTTCGGTAGAGATAGAGTACATGGCTGTAAGTCAGGCAGCATGTGAGGCTATCTAGATGAGGAAGATCCTGGTTGGTTTGTTTGGTCAGCATATGGATCCAACAATGATTTATTGTGATAATTAGAGTTTCATCAAACTCTCTGAAAATCTAGTCTTTCATGATCGATCCAAGCACATTGATATTCAATATCATCATCTCAGAGATTGTGTTTTGAGGCGGATCATGTTGTTAGATTACACTCGCATGGAGGAGAAAGATGTTGACATCTTGAAAAAGGAATTGCCAAGATGTAAATTCGAGTTTCACAGAGACAGGACTAGGGTAGTTGATAATCCCTTTATTGTTGAGATGGAGTGTTGAGAAATGGCAACAAGAGAGTCCAATTTAATATGTCCTTTAATTAAATTGGAAATTAAATTCGAATTCTATTCTCATAGCAACTTAAAATAGTTAAATTAAGTTTATTAAACTTACTTAACTTAGGAAATTCGAGTTGGAAGTCTTTCTGTCGTCATGTGTATGTTCTCCCTACTTTGTAGGAGTCCAGTATGAGTTAGTTGTAAAATAGAAGACTCAGTTTCATGAGTCAATTTAGTTAAATCGGTTCTCAAACTGATTGAGAAAAATAATAGTGAGTTAACAATTAGTGGTGACACTAATGAACTCCACCAATGCTACTCTAGTTAACTGAATATTTACTCATTAGAAACTCATGCATGTGAATTATGAGAAAGACCCAGTTGAGACTAGAGTGACAATGTATTATTTGTTTTATATTTTTCTGAGTTGCACTGATAGTGCATGCATTCAAGAATTGATCTGTGAGGGATTGCGTAGTTTTTAGAGGCTTTATTTCCCTTTAAATACAAGCTATCCTTCATAGGTATTATACATTGGAATGGAGACTTGGAGAGCTTGTGAAGAGGATAAGCTTTGGCCTTGATTTTCTTAAGAGTTGGAGATTGAATTCGTTGAGTGTTGGGATTTTTCTAGAGAGAACGAGCATTGTAATTTCATCTTGATTTTCTGAATTAATACAAAACAAATAGTGGGGTTTTGGGTTGTGGCTTTCCCAGGATATTTATTGTGTTATGTGCCTTTGATTCTCTTCCTCTATTGATTATTGTTTTCTCGATGTTTATGGGCTTCCACTATAAAGAGTAGAAGTAGATTCTTGTCTCTTGCTTTAGCAAATTTCATTAGCTTGTGAATCTACAGGATTTTCTACATGGTATCGAAACAAGATTGGTTTTTGGGCCGAGATTTTGTAGAGAAAATCTGAAAATTTCTATGAAAAATTTTCAGAAACAAATTACAGATCTGGATTCTTTGGAAAAAGATACCCAAATTCAAAAAAAAATTGGTCGAATCGGAGTTCGGATGAGGGAGATATCGTTGATTTAAAATCAGCTCTTTAGAGGAGATTTCAAAGTTTTGAGTTTTTGGGTTACAAGTGAAAGTCGAATTTGCAATACATACTTCAGGATCGATAGATGGCATTCCATGGGTTGAGGCTTGAGTATGCCTTGGAAGGCAGCTCAAATTTCATAACTTGGAGGGACAGGATGGAGGTTGTGCTAGAGGATAATGGCTTGAAGGAATTTGTTGAATATAGAATTCCTAAGCCAGCAATCACTGATGCACAGAACTTGGCTGAGTGGAATAAGTGTGTGGTGAAGGCAAGGCGGATAATTCTTGAGGGAGTTCAAGATCATATTGTCTTGAGTATCCATGGAAAAGAAACCTCGCATGTTATGTATAAAACATTGATCGAATTATATCAGAATAGTAGTGATCAAAGGAAGTTGGCATTGAAGGATAAACTTCGTAAAATCAAGATGGAGAAAGGCTAGACGATTCCAAAGTACTTGACCAAGTTCACTCAATGTCGGGATGAACTTGGAAGTGTTGGAATCATAGTTGCTGAGGAGGATATGGTGAGCCTTACTCTTCTTGGACTCCCAAAGAGTTAGCATAGTTATCAGGACTCTGTCAATGGTCGGGAGAAGCTGCCAAATTGGGAACGACTAACTGCAAAGAATGAACAATCTAGCTAAGATGTATGGCCTCCTCCTTGGCCTTCAACTACCCAAAGAGAAATACATATCTCCCATCAAAAATTTGGGGGATTCCCTAATCATCATTCGACTCCTCCATTCAGGACCCATCCCTAAGAACGATATGCTCTCTCTCCTCCTTCACTAAATTTATGGCATTATCAAAACATTCTCTTATAAATCATACCATCGCATCCTCCACGACCAAAACAACAAAGTTGATGAATAAGATAACATATCTTCTCAGCTAGAAGAAGGGTAATATCAGGTTAATGGATCCCTCAATTGAATGTTTATCCCGTGAAAAAGGAAAAACAGGTATATTGATCCCCTCGGCCAATAGAAAACTGAAATAGGAAAAGGCAAAGTACATTCACTGGATCAATGAAAATCTATCTAGGTGGCACTCCTCGCTTGCATTGTCACGTGAATAGGTAGGCTCCCTATCCAAAGGAATGATGTGAATTTATACAAGAATTGAGTCTCATATCACTTCAAGCACTCCATGTCATCTCCTCTCAGACTCATACCTTATAGAATGGCTAATTCACGGTATATTCTTTAGATTTCAACATCGATGGCTACTCTATAAGCATGGGATCCTCTGCAACTTCCGTTGTCATCCAAGAATACTGAGATCATGCTGAGGCCATGAAATTTCATAGATAAATAGATATATGTTGGTCAACTGGGCGACAAAGATAAAATTGGGAGAATTTTACAGGTTAGTTTTTTCGTTCCTTCATTCAGTAAGTAGATTTCTGTTGGGTCCCTATAATACTAGTAATTACCCCATTACTATGGTAGTTATACCCCTTATTTATATTGTTGTGCCCCTATTACCCCCATATTGTTATTTCTGTGCCCCATAGAATCCCTCTATTGTTATTTTTGTGGCTTTATATTATTATTGTTAGGTCGGCTGGATTATATTGTGACTCCTTAGACTCCTATATATAGAAAGGAGGTTTTGTCATTTGTATCATCCAAGAATTGTTCATTTATGTAATGTAAAGGAGGTTGCCCCCTCGAAGAGGCTGAATTCTAAGGCGTTGATCTCTCTTTTCTATCTTTTCTTGAGCTGGTTTCATAACATTTGGTATCAGAGCTTTGGATTCTAGGGTTTCGCTGCTCCAAACAGGTCATCGTGGCATTTTCGCTATAACTTTTTTTCTGTGACGTTTCAGAAGTCGCAAAAAAAAACCCATTTGAGAAGAAATCGCGCTGAACCTTGGGTCCGAATTTCAGAGCTTTTCGCGCGATATTTTCGGAGATATGATCTGAGGAAGTTGGTCTTTTTGCAGACTCCTGAATTACATTCAAAACAGGTGACCTGGGGAAAATCGTCATAACTTTCTTTCTGAGCATCGGATTGAAATTTCGTAAGAAGGTACAGAAAGAGGACGGACTGTAGTTTTCTTTTATATATTTTTCAGAGTCAAAGGTTGAAACAGTGACACGTGGCACTTCATACAAGTTCGCTCTACTGAACTAGTCTATAATCAGGTCACTGTGGGAGATTGTGCATAACTCTTTCTTGGAGAATCCAATTTGGATCAGACTAGTGGCATTGGAAAGAGGACATAGAAGGCTACTACAGGTCACAATTTCAGAACTGGATGATTCGAAATTACAGAGATACATCAGATTCAATATCAGGCTTCTACAAAGTAAAAAAAGGTGTGTAGTTTTTTTTTTTAATTTTTGCATAAGCTTGGTTTGAAGGAATTCAAAGGGCATAGTAAAGCATTATTATCGGTAACTGATGCCCCGAGGAAAGAAAATGCAAACACCTAGTAAGGAACCTGAAAGCTCTAGCATGACTCATGAAGAAGAGGAAGAAATGCTACATGATATATCAAAATTACAAGAACAAGTGCAACAAATGTCACGCTCACAAAAGCTAACAGATGCTAAGATAAATGGCGTGGAATCTAAGATAAAGGGCATGGAAGCTAAGTGAATGGCATGGAAGCTAAAATTGATGGCATGGATGATAAGATGGAAGAATTGAAGATAGATATGAATAAGTTGCTACAAGAAATGGTCACTAATGGTGAAAGAGTAGTAAAGGAAACTCATGATGAGAACAAAAGAAATGTTAATCATGATTCCATAGACTCTAATGTTGGATCGAAGACTCACCATGTTCCAAAAATCGATATGAGGAAGTTTGATGGCAAGGATCCCGCCACATGGATATTACAGATGGAGCAATTCTTCGATCTCAATAATGTGCAAAACACACAAAAGGTACGTATGGCAACTTTATATTTGGAACCAAATCAGTTTGTATGGTATCAATGGCTTTGTTCTCGTAAACAATTTATCACTTGGGCAATTTTTACGGAAGAATTGATAGCACATTATGAGGATACAAAAAGCAACACTTTTTTTAGCCAATTGATAAGTCTCAAACAAAAGGGTTCAATAATGGAGCACATTGAGGAGTTCCAAAAATTGAACATAAGGGTAAAAGATATTCCAGAGGAGCATAGGATTGATGTGTTCATAGGGTCTTTAAAGGATAATATCCAACATGATGTGCGCCTTTGGGAACCTGATTCATTAGAGAAGGCATTCAGGTTAGCAAGAAAAATGGAAAGCAAAATTATGGCAACTAGGAAGCATACCATTCACAACTATAAAGACGGAAGTGTTGTTGCCCATAGTCTTCCACAACCTACAAGGTTGACACCACAACAATTGGAAGAAAAAAGAGCAAAAGGGCTTTGTTACAATTGTGATAGCAAATACACAAAGGTCATAAGTGTGCTGAGAAGAAATTATTCTACATAGATTGTGAAGAGGAAGAAGAAAAGGAGCAAGAAAGGTCAAAAGAAGAGGATATATTCCAGGAACAAAGCCTAGATGAAGAACAAATAAATCCGACCATATCTTGTAATGCATTGGCGGGAATTACCACTCCTCAAACCATCAAGATAGAAGGACAAATCAAGAAGAAAAAGGTAATAGTGTTGATTGATTCAGGAAGCACCCACAATTTTATTCATTGTAGGGTAGCAAAAGAATTGAATTGCTTCCTATATCCAGCACCAGAGTGTCAAGTGATGATTGCAAATGGAGGAACAATAAATTGTTCTGGAAAGTGCCATAATATCAAGCTATCCATGGGAGAATATGTATTGACTAGCCCAATGCTTTCCATTCCAATGGGAGGTGCTGATGTTGTACTAGGAGTCCAATGGCTACAATCCTTGGGTACAATAGCTTTTAATTTTCAAGAACTTTTCATGAAATTTTCTGTGGAAGGAAAGGAAGTTGAATTAAGGGGTATTGCAGGGAAACCAGGAAAGATAATCAGCTCTAATGGCATGACAAAGCTTCTAAAAAAGGAGCAAAGAGGTGTAATTGCACAATTATGTTCGCTAGATGTTTCCACATTGGAATCATCTATTTCTCCAGATCTCCAAAAAGTCCTGGACAATCATTCCAAGGTATTTGAGACTCCCAAAGGTCTCCCACCTATGCGTGATCATGATCATGCTATTCATCTGATTCCAGGAAGTGTTCCTCCAAACATCAGGCCGTACAGATATCCCTATGTCCAAAAAAGTGAAATTGAACGTATGGTTGCAGAAATGCTAGAGGCTGGTATAATTCAACCGAGTCAAAGTTCTTTCTCAGCTCCAGTAGTATTGGTGCACAAGAAGGATGGATCATGGCGCATGTGTCCAGATTATAGGGAGCTCAACAAGCTCACTATTAAAGATAAGTTCCCCATTCCTGTCATTGATGAATTACTGGATGAATTGCATGGATCAATTTACTTCACCAAGTTGGATCTTCGTTCGGGATATCATCAAATCAGAATGAAGATTGAAGACATTCCGAAAACGGCATTTAGAACTCATGAGGGTCATTATGAATTTTTGGTCATGCCTTTTGGCCTTACCAATGCACCTTCAACATTTCAAGGTTTGATGAATTCAATTTTCAAACCATTCCTTAGAAAATTTGTGTTAGTATTTTTTGATGATATACTAATCTACAGCAAGTCTTGGAAGGATCATGTTGAACATGTTGACAAGGTGCTACAACTATTGGAGGAGAAACAATTATATGCAAAAAGATCCAAATGTTTCTTTGGAGTCCAGGAGGTGGAATATTTGGGTCATATTGTATCTCATGAAGGAGTTAAGGTAGACCCTAGCAAAATTAAAGCCATTAAGGAATGGAAAATCCCCACATCCATAAAGCATCTGCGAGGATTTCTTGGGTTGACAGGGTATTATCGCAAGTTTGTTAAGAATTATGGGAGAATAGCAGCACCTCTAACAACATTATTGAAGAAAGATTCATTTTCATGGACTCCGGAAGCAACAAAGGCCTTTGAACATCTTAAAGAGGCAATGTGCCAAGCACCGGTCTTAGCTACACCGGACTTCACAAAAACCTTTATTGTGGAATGTGATGCTTCAGGAAATGGAATTGGTGCTGTTCTAATGCAAGATGAAAGACCCATTGCTTTTGAAAGTCGTCCAATCAAGGGAAAGTTTTTAAGCAAAGCTATTTATGAGAAGGAAATGTTGGCAATACTCCATGCACTTAAGAAATGGCGACCCTACCTAATGGGAAGACACTTCAAGGTAAAAACGGATCATGATAGCCTTAAATACTTTTTAGAACAAAGATTATCCTCTGAAGAGCAACAAAAGTGGGTCACAAAGATGTTGGGTTATGACTTTGAAATCATCTACAAAAAAGGGAAGCAAAATGTGGTGGCAGATGCACTCTCAAGAAAGGATGAGGATGTGGAAGCATTGTTGTGTGCCATTTCTATTATCCAACCAGATTGGATAAACGAAGCAAAGGAGGAATGGAAGAATGACGAAGAAGTGTGGGCACTTATTCGAAAGCTACAACAAGATTCCAGTACTTCTGATACATTTAGCTGGAAAAATGATTCGTTATGGTACAAAGATCGCTTATACCTCTGTAAGAATTCCCAGCTAAAACAAAAGATTCTTATGGAATTGCACACTTCTCCCTTAGGAGGGCACTCAGGATTTTTAAAAACTTACCACAGGGTTAAGAAGGAATTTTTTTGGGATGGCCTTAAATCAGATATTCAAAAGTTTGTGGCGGAATGTTTGGTTTGCCAACAAAATAAAGTTGAAACAATTAAGACACCGGGTCTATTACAACCTTTATCCATTCCAAGCCAACGTTGGGAGGAGGTTTCAATGGATTTTATCACAGGTTTACCCAAGTCTGAGGGAAAGAGTGTCATCATGGTGGTAGTTGACAGACTTACCAAGTATGCACACTTTTGTGCATTATCACATCCATTTAAAGCCAGTACAGTTTCTACTGCATTTATGGAAACAGTTCAAAAGCTACATGGAAACCCAAAGATTATTGTAAGTGACAGAGATCCCATTTTCACTGGAAATTTTTGGACAGAATTATTTTCTTGTCTTGGTACTCAGTTAGCTCATAGCTCATCTTATCATCCTCAATCTGATGGGCAAACTGAGATAGTAAACAAATGTTTGGAAGGATATCTTCGTTGCTTTGTATCTGATAAACAGACACAATGGGTCAAATGGTTGCCTCTGGCTGAATGGTGGTATAACACTTCCTTCCATACAGCAACAAAAATGACCCCATTTATGGCACTTTATGGGTATCAACCACCATCCATCACATCATATTTAAGAGAAAATTCTAAGGTTCAGGCAGTGGAACATCACATCGAACATCAACAACAAGTCCTCCAACTCTTAAAGGATAACCTCGTGTTGGCACAAAATAGAATGAAACAACAGGCAGATCAACATCGCAGTGAAAGAAGTTTTGATGTAGGTGATTGGGTATTCCTACGGCTACAACCATATAAGCAAATGTCCCTAAAGCAAGCTAAGAAGGATAATAAATTATCACCAAAGTATTATGGTCCGTACAAGGTGTTGGAAAAGATTGGTACTATGGCATACAAATTGGAGCTTCCTGCAGCTTCTCGATTGCACCCAGTTTTCCATGTTTCATGTTTAAAGAAGGTTATAGGCGACAAGCTCCCAGTTCAAACAATATTGCCAGAACTTGACGAGGAAGGAAAAATTATATTGGAACCGGAAGCAGTCACAGAAACAAGAACTCGACAGCTACGAAATCGATCAATTTCAGAGTATCTTATCAAGTGGAAGAACTTATCCGCTGAAGATTCCACATGGGAGGATGAGAATTTTATGCAGAAGTATCCAGAACTACTCAAGCGTTGAGGACAACACTTTTTTGAAGGAGAGGGGCATGTTGGGTCCCTATAATACTAGTAATTACCCCATTACTATTGTAGTTATACCCCTTATTTATATTGTTGTGCCCCTATTACCCCCATATTGTTATTTCTGTGCCCCATAGAATCCCTCTATTGTTATTTTTGTGGCTTTATATTATTATTGTTAGGTCGGCTGGATTATATTGTGACTCCTTAGACTCCTATATATAGAAAGGAGGTTTTGTCATTTGTATCATCCAAGAATTGTTCATTTATGTAATGTAAAGGAGGTTTCCCCCTCGAAGAGGCTGAATTCTAAGGCGTTGATCTCTCTTTTCTATCTTTTCTTGAGCTAGTTTCATAACATTTTCTCCTTGAGAATTTCTCCTCTAGACCATGCCTGAAGTTTCTACACTCCTTGCAAATGCATAATTCTTTGTCCAAATTGTAATTTGGGAGTTCTAATGGACGGTAAAAGCGATTGAGCACAAAATTTATATCAGGATAGCTCCTCAAGTGGTGTTAGCAACATCTGTTGCAATTTCCAAATTGAACAACTCATGGTCTTTGTGCTCTTGTGTGCTCAGTGGTATTGAATTAAAGAAAAATATGATTTTTGGCCAAGTTGTCCAGTCATTGTAACATCTTTACCAGTTTCCTTGTGGCACTTATATCAGCTTCCCAATTTCTTCGTAGAGACTTGTGTTTTTTTTAGCAAAGGTACACAAGGAGTTTCGTGATCAACCTCTTATCTTCAACGTGGAAAACTCTCAAATCCAACTATCGCCATGGTAGCAAGTCTCTAATGACTCAACAATGTCCTTTATGCCCACACCCTCCATTAGACTGGTTTTTTTAAGTCAATGAACCTCAGCAACAAATTCTCTCCCTGACAAACATAGTGTAGAACCAGCAGGTAAAAAATTCAACAATTGGAGGATGAGATGGAATGGGTGCACTGACAATTTGATGACCTCTAAACTCATAGGAAAAACAAGGACACCAAAAGTACAGCAAGCGGTGCTTTTGAAATTCGTACAGACAAAATTATCCAGGTGGATATTGGTGGCTATGCACCTATTCCACTTGGACCCCCACCATTGTTTCTTTCAGTTTCCTTAACTGTAGCACAATTTACTATTTTTGGCAATTTTTCAGGTCATGAACTTTTAGAGTCGTTTTGAGGCCCTAAAAAACTTTTTTTGGAAAACGGACAATCTAGTAGGTAGTGATAGTGGTTTACAATAAAAAATTGTAGTCCTCATATACATCTTTCTAATGAGGTATTGTACACGTCAAATGGAGATTGTATGCCAAAGTTACGGCCCTCAGGAGTTGATCTACCAATTTACCCTAACGGGGTCCACAACCTTTTGGTGCTTCATCTTCCAGGGTTAGGTTTTTGGTTGTTTAGGGTTTTCTACTGTTTCTCAATAATAAAAATGCCTCAGAGTCTCATTGTAACACAGTTTAAAAGGCATGTAGTTTTCACGTCTTTTCCCAAAGAAAAGTTACCATCACCTGAGCTAGTTTCTTTCCATTCTGCATGTAAACAATTTTCAGTTCTTTGTTATTAATGAATTGAAGTTTTGTTTTTGGTGTATCTCTGTGTTTCTGTTTAAATGTGTATTTCATTTCGTTCCTTCAAAAATATGGATCAATGGTATAAGAGTAGTCTGCTCTTTATCTTTTTTTCAATGCACATCCCTAACGAGTTTGGGTATAAGGAGTTGTCACTTGAACTGTTTGAGCCTTTGCAAAACCGTCCTTACCAACACTGACAACCTCCCATGATGAAAGAAAAAAAAGATGAGGGAGAAGGAGATCCTACAAAAAAATTGCTTGAAGAAGCCCTAGAATGACAAAGGAATGAGATGATGGACAACTTTACCATATCCTTCGGCGGATGCCCACCAGCAACGCATCTTCATCCAACAATCACTTCGAAGGTGCCTCCCCCTTCAAGATACAAGTGAACTTAGACATCTGCATATTCGAAGGTAAAATAGATGCAGACGTTGTAGATAAATTGTTGAATCTATTGGAAGGTTATTTTTCAATCCATAGTTTCTTCGATAGGGAAAAGATTACTTTTTCATTGCTTAAGGCCACCCCCCATGTCAAGAATTGGTGGGAAAATTACTATGAGAAAAGGGTCAAGGAACTATTATGAAACCAACTCACAAAATAAAACAAAAGATAGATCAATGACATAAAAATTAGTCTCTTTGAGGTGGAAACCTCCTTTACATTACGTAAATGAACAATTCTTGGATGATACAAAAGATAAGACCTCCTTGGTATATATAGGAGTCTAAGGGGTCACAATATAATGAGAGCCTACATAACAATAATAATGTAAGGGCACAACAATAAAAATAGTGGGCTTTTATGGGGCACAACAATAACAATAAGGGGCTACACTAACAATAACAATAGGGGGCTACATTAACAATAACGATAAAGGGAATACACTAGTATTATAGGGACCTAACATGCCCCCCCCCCCTTAAAAAAGTGTTTTCATCAATGCTTGAGTAGTTTCGGATGCTTCTGTATAAAATTCTCATCCTCCCATGTGGAATATTTAGCGGGTAAGTTCTTCCACTTAATGAGATACTCTGAAATTAATTGATTTCATAGTTGTCGGGTTCTTGTTTCCATGACTGCTTCAGGCTAAAATATGATTTTTCCTTCTTTGTCAAGTTCTAGCAACATTGTTTGAACTAGGAGCTTGTCACTGATAACCTTCTTTAAGCATGAAACATGGAAAACTAGGTGTACTCGGGAAGATGCAGGCAACTCCAATTTGTATGCCATAGTACCAATCTTTTGCAACACCTTGTAAGGACCATAGTACTTAGGTGATAATTTATTATACTTCTTAGCTTGCTTAAGGGATATTTGTTTGTATGGTTGTATCTTTAAGAATACCCAGTCATCTACATCAAAACTTCTTTCGCTGTGATGTTGATTTGCCCGTTGTTTCATTCAATTTTTCACCAGAGTGAAGTTATCTTTTAAGAGTTGGAGAACTTGTTGTTGATGTTTGATGTGATCTTCTACTGCTTGAACCTTAGAATTTTCTATTAAAGATGATGTGATGGATGGTGGATGATATCCATAAATTTCCATAAATGGGGTCATCTTTGTTGCAGTATGGAAGGAAGTTTTATACCACCATTTAGCTAAAGGTAACCACTTGACCCATTATGTTTGTTTATCATATACAAATCAATGAAGATATCCTTCCAAACATTTGTTCACTATCTCAGTTTTCCCGTCAGATTGAGGATGATAAGATGAGCTATGAGCTAATTGAGTACTAGGACAAGAAAACAATTCCATCCAAAAATTTCCAATGAAAATGGAATCTTTGTCACTTACAATAATCTTTGTGTTTCCATGTAGCTTTTGAATTGTTTCCATAAATGCAGTAGCAACTGTACTTTCTTTAAAAGGATGAGATAATGCACAAAAGTGTGCATACTTGGTAAGTCTATCAACTACCACCATGATGACACTCTTTCATTCAGACTTGGGTAAACCTATGATAAAATCCATTGAGACCTCCTCCCAATGCTAACTTGTAATGGCTAAAGGTTGTAATAGACTCGAGATCTTAATTGTCTCAACTTTATTTTGTTGGAAAACCAAACATTATGCCACAAACTTTTGAATATCATATTTAAGGCCATCCCAAAAAAATTCCTTCTTGACCTTGTGGTAAGTTTTTAAAAATCTTGAGTTCCCTCCTAAGGGGTAGGTGTGCAATTCCAAAAGAATATTTTGCTTGCGTTAGGAATTCTTACAAAGATATAAGCAATCTTTGTACCATAATGAATCAATTTTCTGGCTAAATGTATCAGCTGTATTGGGATCTTAGATCTTGCTGCAACTTTTGAATGAGCGTCCACACCTCTTCATCATTCTTCTATTTATCCCTTGCTTTAGTTATCTAATCAGGTTGGATAATAGAAATGGCACAAAGCAATGCTTCCATATCCTCATCCTTTCTTGAGAGTGCATCTATAACAACATTTTGCTTTCCTTTTTTGTAGATGATTTCAAAGTCATAACCCAACATCTTTGTGACCCATTTTTGTTGCTCTTTTGAAGATAATCTTTGTTCCAAAAAGTATTTAAGACTATCATGATTTGTTTTTACCTTGAACTGTCTTCCCATTAGGTAAGGTCTCCATTGCTTTAGTGCATGTAGTATTTCCAACATTTCCTTCTCATAAATAGGTTTGTGTAAGTACTTTCTTATGATTGGATGACTTTCAAAAGCAACGGGTCTTCCTTCTTGTATTAGAAAAACACCAATTCCATTTCCCGAGGCATCACATTCCACAATAAAGGTTTTTGTGGAGTATGGCATAGCTAAGACCTATGCTTGGCACATTGCCTCTTTAAGATGTTCAAAGGCTTTAGTTGCTTCTAGAATCCAAGAAAATTCATATTTCTTCAGTAATTTTTTTAGAGGTGTTGTTATTCTCCCATAATTCTTAACAAACTTGCCATAACACCTTGTCAACCCGAGAAATCCTTGAAGATGCTTTATGGTTGTGGGGATTTTCCATTCCTTAATTGCTTTAATTTTGTTAGGGTCTACCTTAACACTCTCATGAGATACAATATGACCCAAATATTCCACCTCTTGTACTCCAAAGAAACATTTTGAGGTTTTTGCATATAATTGTTTCTCCTCCAATAATTTGAGAACCCTATCAACATGTTGAACATGATCCTTCCAATACTTGCTATAGAATAGTATATCATAAAAAATAATAACACAAATTTTCTAAGGAAGGGCTTGAAAATGGAATTCATCAAACCTTGAAATGTGGAAGGTGCATTAGTAAGGCCAAAAGGCACGACCAAAAATTATAATGACCCTCATGAGTTCTAAATGTTGTTTTCAGAATGTATTCATTCTAATTTTATGATATCCTGAACGAAGATCCAACTTGGTGAAGTAAATTGCTCCATGTAATTCATCAAACAATTCATCAATGACAGGAATGAGAAATTTATCTTCAATAATGAGTTTGTTGAGCTCCCTATAATTAGACACATACGCCATGAGCCATCCTTCTTGTGCACCAATACTACCAGAACCCTCTCTGTTTATAGTTGCCCCCTCCTGGAACTCTTTCTGAGATGTTGTCAAGGAATAATATTACCCTGTGGGGATCTATGAGCACAAGTACATACAATGGACCACACTATGGTAGCAAAGGGACCAAGATGTGCATGAGTTCATAAATATTTTTCATACTTTATGCACAAAGTTGGGTATCAAAGACATTGAGTGCAACCACTCCTCCCATATTTACCCAATTTCACCAGTCTACCGGGGTAAATATGTGATGAATAGTTATTGTGATATGACTCAACCTCCTAAGTACAGTTAAGGAAGTGGAATCGATAAGCTAAAACATTTTTGACCTTCCTCGGGAGCTAGACAACCACCCAGATGCCCAAACCCTTAGCTAACTTGTTTTTTCACTGACCTGGACTCTGAGTTGCTTGCACAACAAGGAAAGATAGTGACATAAGCCTCTAGTCGCATGAAGAACCCTACCTCCTAGCAACAACAGTCTAAATTACCCAGTTCTGTGCATGCGACCCCAATATCTGAGGCACTTTTTTAAGGCTAGGTTCAAGATCTTTGCCCAAAACTTGATATAACTTTCCATAATGATGAATGACACAAGGATAAAGCTAATAATGCAAAACTTAGACAAGAACTTAACCTAACAAGGCCTAACCATGACATGCATTCTGTAAAACACATGATGAACATGTAATCTATAGGTCATAAATGCATATATGAATATAGGGGTCTCATAATTATCTGGAAACCATCGAGAAGGTCTGATTCCCTCTCATAACAATTGTAATAACATCTATTGGGTCATGCATTCATTAACCATTCATTTACTAATCAAAACATGTTGAGAGCCATAACTAAAGTTTGGCATAAAACCATGCTTATAACCAACATATAACCAGAATAATAACAATGATAGAACAACCATTAAATCCACATAATAACAAGTATGAATACTCATGAGATACAAGAGGAAAAGAGCTCTTATTAACATATACAAATCCAACCAAGTCAGGGACTTCCTCGTACCACCTGACCATAGATTGGGTTGAACCAAATCTTTCTTTCAACCAATCACCCCCATGCCATATTCCAAGCATGAATGTGGGACTCACAACAAAACAACCATGCTTCCTAAGGATTTACTGCAACCCGCCAAAACTAGTCATGGGACTCCTAAGCCAAAAACAAGCACCTACATAACTAGGATTTACCGCAATCATGCCATTATCGATCAAGGGATTCCTATGCCCAAACAACAAACATACACTACCAGCCTTTACCGCAATCCCACCAAAACTAGTCAAGGGATAAATAGGACCTAAACAAGCTTGGATGCCTCTAGATTTATTCACTAATACCTTGAGAAATTTTCTCATCTCCATCCTCTAGTTTGACTGCAATCCCACCATTACCGGTCAATGGATTCCTAGGCCCTTGGGGATTTTCCTGAGACCACCTCGCCTAGTTCCAAAACCATATGACAATACAAAGCTCAACCAAATGAAAGAACCCTGTCACACCATGGCTATCCGAAAATGGCGAGGCAAGGCTAAAATCATTGTCACACCTGGAAAAACCCATGCAAATGATAACAAGAGAACTAAATACACATGCATGTACCATGAATGCCAAAACTAGAAAGGAAACCATACATGCAATTTGATGCCTGCAAAGTAATCATGTTGTAGCTGCTTGATCCAACTCTTCCTTGCTTGATCCTTGCTTCCCTTTACTTTCTTGTCCTTCCTTTGCCTTCCTTTCTCCAATGTTAGAGTGCTCTAAGAATGTTCTAAGTGTGCAAGAGTATGAAAGAAAAAAGAGAGTAGAGAGAGAAAGCTCCAAAACTGAACCGACAAAAGCTATGAACTGATCCTCATAAGCCTTTTTATTAATGAGGCCTCTATTTTTTTCAATTTCCACTAATTTTTCTTCAATTTCCTCCTCACATGCAACCCATGACCCTTCATCTTCTTTTTCTCCTATTTTCCAATATTTTCGTAAATAAAATGCAATTTAATGCCTCATGCTTTTTCAAATCCTTTGCCAATTTCTCCTTATCCATAATAACCAAATGAACACCCACTAGGATGTTTTGCCCAACATTCAGCTTGGAATACATATCCCCGACCTTGGTCATATTTTGCCTTTATTAACTTTATTACATGAACTTTTAACCCATGGTTGTTACTGACCCCTCCCCTTTAGGGTAACACCGTCCTCGGTGTTCTATGACACTTACAACTAGCAAGACCGCTGAAAACCAAAACACACTGCCCAAGGAGCTTTATAACTTAGTTCGATGCACTATTTACAATGAAAAATCTACTAAAAGGTAAACCAACATGACAACAATTCCACTTATTAGAGCTTCATAACACTCATTGCGGTATTTACAATAACGACCATACATAAATATATGCATATACCAAAACTCCTTTGCCTTGATCGGAAAACAATAAAGTATACATAGCCTGCATCTAATCAGACATCTCCCATGTAGCTTGATTCATAACATACTATATGTCCCTTCTGCATCATGACTCAACCAAGTCCTCTCTTACAAGCATTTATACACACCACACACTCTTTATCCAGATCTGCAATCTTTAGAACTGAAGCATTTGTAAGCAATTCCTTAAACCACTCAAAACTCGTTGCACGTTCCTTTGTCCATTCAAATTTATTTCCTTTCCTCTGAATGATGTAATAGGATAGATAATCCATGAGAAGTTCCTTATGAACCCCATGTAGTAACTTGCTAACTGTAACTAATTAGCATTGAATTTTTGAGAAATAGGAGCAGAGGCAACTTACCTGTAGCGATGATATTCTTTACCTGTAATTTCGGAGTTGAACGCTATTTGAATCTCGCTAACCGCAACAAATTTTTGGGGACGAATCTCCACCCAACCGTAGGCTCAGTTGCACATAATCTTTCTACAATTGGCCACCCCCTAGCCCTCAATCAACGTACTACTACCACGTAATCCTTTGTCTCACAACACTTTTCTCCCAAGAGAATGGATGATGGAATGATCTCTTATCTTCCTCATCGTTTATTAAATAGACCAAACATTGGAAGGGGAACTGCATGCACACATTCCATGTTTCAACATGCAACTTTTATTTTTTTATTTTAAGTTTTACTTAAGTTAAATTTTATCTTAATTTATTTATTTCTTATTTTATTCATTTTTACTTTTTGATAACTTTACTTATTTTTACTATTTTTATAGTTCTTTTTGCTAACTTTTTCTTATTTTATTTTACTTTTTTGTTAACTTTACTTACTATTTTATATTTTACTTTTATATATACTTATTTAGAACTTTACTATTTTATTTATTTGTTATTATTATATTTCTTCATTATTTATTATCTATTTACTATTATTATATTTTCTTTATTGTTTATTATTTATTTGCTCATATTTTAATATTATATTATATTATTTATTATTATTATTATTATTACGGAACATTACATACTCCCCCTCTTTAAGGAACTTTGTCCCGAAGTTAAATTGAATCATTTAATATTTTATTTATTTAGTTATTTATTATTTCATGTTTAACCTACACCCTCTGCTAAACTATCATAACCAGCAGGCATCGAAAGTTTTCATAACACCTAAGAAATCTCAAGGAATCTCTGTCATTTTTCCCACTTTTGGAACCAGGCATAAGCCTCATCAGTCTGTATCATAGTCCAAGGCTGGCCACAAGGCTTGTGCCTGACTCAAACCTCATCTACCCCAAGGCAGGCATCTGGTACGGTACTCAATGACTCCAGGCATCTCGCAAGGCTGGCCCACTCCCTCCACACCTACTAAGGTGCACAGCCCCAAGCATCGAAATCCTTACACCCCCACCAGACTTCGACATCCCAATCCAATACGAGGCACCTAGCCTACAATATCAGGCACTTGGCCTCCTCAAGATGGTCCCATAGCCCTTCAAGAGCTATCGGTCAAGAGATATACAAGACAAAGGAACCACTGGCATATGTAGTGTTGATTGAGTATGTCCCCAACCCATATGGTGTTATATATTCTCCCTTGCAGGTATGGGCTCCTACAAGATCATCAAATAAACCAGTCCTCTGGGCCCATTTGTGGATTTCCTGTTAATCACTACATCTCAACATACATCCAATGAATTAGCAATAACCATAGTACCATAGAAAATAATCCACGTGTCAAGTCTTGCATGTCATCATGAGAACATAACATCATTGTTATCACAAAATTATGCATGTCATAAATCTACATACAATTACCACATGACATCATAATATCCTCCTAAGTTATAACATCAATATATCAACATCAAAGACATATCATGACATCACATAATAAACGAAGCACATGTCAATATACCTCAATATAATATCATGATCCCTATGCATATCATATTCATCACGAGCATTCAATGTCATTATCATGATAAATTAATAAATAATAACCATATATAAATCATCACCCTCTCATCTAAGAACTATATATGTTTACCACATACCATCTCATTATGAAACATCATTAATATGAGAATCATCTCAATACTTATCAAATATAGAACAACAATGCACTTCAAGCATTATTATCATGAATTGATTTCATTTACTTATATAAACAATGAATACTAACTATGAATTAAGATTATTCAACATCCCTCTAAGATTTACGTTATCTCATGAGTACTATTATTGTCATATTTTCATCAAAGTACAAAGGAGCAATGAAACCCTAGCCAGAGAACGACGCAAGAAGCCTGCAGCTGCTCCTCAGAGGCCCCCTGCTGCTGGGGTTTGAGTACCATGGACACACCAGAGGATGGAGAGCTTCTATCAGATCAACAACAAGAAAATGAAGGAACAACAAAAGCTTTTGCCTCCCTCATCTCCACAATGGGCCTAGCAAAGAACAGACCTTCAGTCACAAAGTTTGTTAAAAGATTGGAAGACATTCCTGAAATCTCACTCCTGCCTGCCCTTCCCCGTAGAGCAGCACTGTCTCTGTCGGAGCAAGGATTAATGGGGCAGTTTACGGGGTTATGGCCATCGCCCAAAATTATGAAAAAATGGGTAGAAAGGAACTGGACCATGTCAATAGATGGAAAAATATCAATCAAGTTTTGCGGAAGAGGATATTACATCTTCCACTTTGAAACCAAGGAGGATCGAGCCCTGATCTTCAGGAATCGACCTTATTTTATGGACACAAGGGGTTTGTATATAAACATATGGATGTCAGATTTCAACCCAGAAATGGATGTCCCCAATGCCGTCCCAGTCTGGGTTAAATTGCCACACCTTCCCCTTCACTGCTGGGGGGATGATTCTGTCAAAGCCATAGGAAACGCAGTTGGGAAATATATAGACAGATGCGAGCCAAAGGAAAATATGCATGCATGTGCTAGGATCTGTATAAAAGTGGATCTGGGGAAAGGGCTACCAGAAGCTATCAAAATCAAAGTGGACCAGTGGACGCACATACAACAGCTGGATTACGAACAAATTCCTTTCAAATGCAAGGTATGTCACGAATATCGTCATTTTGCAAATAGATGTACAAAAAAAGAAAAAGAAAATGAAAATGAAAAGAGTGAAGAACCGGAAAACAAATGGGAACATGTCAAAAGAAAGAAGGCAACCAACAAACAAACAAACCTATCTTCCTCACAACCCCCCACATCCTCTGATCTCCACCCCTCAGCACCCAAAGAAGATAACAATCCCCTTGCCAGCCTTAATCCTTTTGAGCCTTTGGATCCTCCAACCCCCCTCATCCCCTGGACCACGATCCAGATCCAGATGCAGATCCCCTCAACATACCCCCAACCCCCTGTCATCCCCTTTGGCATCAAACTCTCACACCCCTCCCCCACCCTCAGTAGACAAAATTCTAACTAGAAAACAGTCAAAGGAAGCACCTCCAATCATAGAATGCCAAAAAAAAAAGCAGGTGAAAGACAAACAAAGAACTCAGAGATGAAGCAATAGCAAAGGAAATGGCATTAGGAATGCAACAATCTATGGAAAGCTTCTTAGGAAGGAATACAGGAAGCAACGAAAAGAACCAACCAAGAGGGAAAGGAGCCTTACACCCCCCCAGCAAGTAAATAATGATAATGGTCTCCTGGAATTGCAGAGGAATGGGATCATCCGTCAAAGAAAATGCCACAAGAGACATTCTGGCAAAAGAAAACCCAGATATCCTTATGATTCAGGAGACAAAAAAAAAGGGTCAGAAATTATGAAGGGGAAGCAATACAGGCAACAGGAGCGTCAGGAGTTATTTGCACAATATGGAAAAAAGGAACATGGGAGTTAATAAAATACAAAAAAGACTAGCATTGGATCCAAATGGACCTAATGCAAACCAACACAAAAGAGAGGTACAGTGTTATAAATATATATGCCCCAAATCACTACAAGGAAAAAGAGCAATGTTGGGCCACCATAAAAGAAGCTCTAAAAGAAATACAAGCTGGGAAAATAATTCTAGGGGGAGATTTAAATTTGGTAAGAAGTATAGAAGAAAAGTTTGGAGGAACATACCATACTGACCCATCCAGGGATATTCTAGAAGAAATAATGGAACAACACAATCTAATAGACATCCCGCCTAGCAACAGGAAATACACTTGGAGCAATAAAAGAGTGGGAAAAAGCAACATAAAAGAGAGACTGGATAGAATTTTGATACAAGAAAACATAGGAGCAGTGCACAGCTCCATCAACTCAAAAATTATACATATCACAGCATCTGACCACAAATCGGTGACAATTGTCATGGGCAATATGGAAAATCAGGGACCGCTTCCGTTCAGATACAACTCAATCTGGGACAACAACACAGAAATTAGTGAAATAGTCAAGGAAGCATGGGAGCCAAGAGTAACAGGATCACCACAGTATATCTGGGAAACAAAATTAAAAGCTGCAAGAACCAAACTAAAGGAATGGGCAAGAGAAAATGAAATTAAAAAAAAAGGAAGAAAAAAGAGTTACAACAGAAAATGGAAAGCATGCAAACTGAAAAAGAAAACAGAGAAGAAGGCAAGCAAGATTACCTTAGAGAGAAGGAAATCTTCTGGGAAATATATAGGGAAAATAGGAAAGAAGAAGAAGAGGCAAAACTGAAATCCAGAAGTCTGTGGCTCAAGGCAAGGGACAAAAACACATCCTTTTTCCACAATACAATGAAAATAAGAAGGGCAAGAAATCAAATAGAAAAAATTCAAGTCAGAAGTCAAGAGGTTAGAGGTGCGCAGGAACTAAAAAAAGCAGCCTATCAGCACTTTAAAACCTTACTATCAGTCAATGGAGAAATGGCTGAGAGTAAATATTTCTTGAAATACACAACAACAAAAAAAAGATGAAAAAAGAACAAAATGTTGCAATGTGCAAGAATCCCACAGAAGAAGAGGTAATGGCGGCTATATGGAGCCTGCATCCAGACAAAGCCCCTGGGCCAGATGGTTTCACAATAGCATTCTATAGATCTCACTGGCATATCATCAGAAAGAATTTCTTAAGAATGGTGAATAATGTCTTCAGAAAAAAAATATGAGGCAACACAAAATCCTCCTATATTGCTCTAATCCTAAAGGAAGCAAATCCCTCAACTTTCAATAGGTTTCGCCTTATCTCTCTTTGCAACTTTTCTTACAAGATAACAACAAAAATAATTGCAAACAGAATCAAGGAAGTACTCCCAATAATTATATTTGAAAATCAAGGAGGTTTCGTGCCCAACAGACAAATCATAGATAATGTCATTATTGTACAGGAAGTTGTTCACTCTAGTATGCTAAGACAAGAGAAAGGCCTCATAATCAAGCTAGATATGGCTAATGCATTTGACAAGGTCAGCCATCCATACCTAATGGTTGTCCTCCAGAAACTTGGTTTCTCAAGAGAAATACGGGAAGTCATACAAGCATGCATTACTACCCCTTGGATTGCCCCCCTTATAAATGGAAGGCCCAGTGCCTTCTTTCAAAGCACAAGAGGTCTTAGGCAAGGTTGTCCTCTATCTCCCTTCCTATATATTATAATGGAAAATACCTTAAGTAGGGTTTTGGAAAATCAAAGAAAGGAAAGAAGCATCACAGGGATCAGAATAGCAAGAGGAGTTAAACAATAAACCATTCACTTTTTGCTGACGATACATTGCTGTTGGGAGGGGATTCAACAATAATAGCAAGGAGGTTCAAAAAAGTTCTAGATGAATTCCTACAGGTATCAGGTGGGCTATTAAACAACGCAAAATGCAGGATATATGGATGGAATACCCCCCCCCCCCCCCCCCCCCCCCCCCCAAGAACTATGCAAAGGATCTCACAAATCTTAGACATCCCTATACAGGAAAAATGGACACACTTCTTCTATTTGGGACTTCCAATCTCAAAAGAGAACTTGAAGACAAAAATATGGACTAGACAAATTGAAAAAATGAAAAACAAGATACAAAGTTGGGGCATGATGTGGTTGAATATGGCAGGAAGGGTAATACTAATCAAAGCACTCCTTGCAGCTCTACCTATCTGCCAATATGCAATAACCATTGCTCCAGCAAGTGCTCATAAACAAATGGGGTTAATCTTAAGAAGTTTCTTGTGGCAGGGGGGACGCAAGAAAACAAAAAGTTTAGCCTGGTTAGGTGGGAACAAGTAGTTCTTCCTTAATAGAACAAGGAGGACTATCAATTCAAATACCTGGGCTTATGAATGCAGGACTGGGAATGAAAACAATATGGAGACTAATTACAGGAAAAGAGAGTTTGTGGAAAAAAACCTTATTATCAAAATACATGGATGGCACTAGGGAAAGATTGCTTAAGTGAAATATCCCAATTAGAAAATGTACCCAAGTTTGGAAGTTGATTAAAAAAACAATTCCATTAATGAGCAGATACATTTCTAAAATCCCAGGCAATGGAAAAACAATTTCAATCTGGGAGGACAAAATCATGGGAAAAGAACCACTTCAGACCCATCCAAAAATTGAAGACATACAAGAGTGGATAAAAAGAAAAGGTTTTAACACTCTACATTCAATCTCTTTATGGAACCAAAAGGAGTGGCAAGACTGGAAAATCTCAGCAATTCCGGTAGATCTTGAAGGACAATGGAGCAAAATCAGGCAGCTCTTAAAAAGGGCAGTGCCAATCCATCATGATGAGGAAGATGAATATCTCTGGGATCCAAGCGGTGGAAAATATACAGTTAGGACTGGATACAGAATCCTTTAAGAACAACCAAATCAAGAAGAGTGGGATTCTTGGAAAATAGCATGGAAATCAGAAAGCCTGCCTAAAATAAAAATGTTTATATGGACTCTTTTAAAAGGGAGAATATTGACCAGTGAAAACTTAAGAAAAAAAGCCTTTCAAGGTCCAACACGGTACCCATTATGCATGCAGGCTGAAGAAAATATTCAGCATCTTTTCCAAGAATGTATCTTCGCTAAAGAATGTTGGCAACAGCTGATAAGTCCTTTGGAAATAAGAATAAATTTCGAAAAGCCCTTGCCGGATTTCTTCAGACCTTTGAGAAAGCCTACCCATACACAACAAAGAAAAAAGCCACAATTCAGAGGATATGGAAATGTATTCCAGTGGTTCTATGTTGGCAAATTTGGTTGACAAGAAACAAGTGCATTTTCAAAAATCAAATTCCAAGGATAGGGAAGACCCTTTCAAAAACTTGGGGTCTAACCTCTGAAATACTCAATGTCAAAGGAACAACTCCAACAAACAATCAAATCCTTCAACAGGAAGAGAGGGATTGGCTAAGCAAAGCCATAATAAATAATAATGGGCAAAGAGGACAAAAGAAGATAAGCAAAAGAGGTATATGGAAAATAAGAATGAGTGAAGAGGAACTGACAAACTGGAGGAAAAACCAAAATAGACACTGTCTATACTTTGATGGGGCTTCAAAGCACAATCCGGGAAAGGCAGGGGCAGGAGGAATAATCCTCGATCCCGATGGGAAAGAAAGTGTCACTTATGAATGGGGCTTGGGACAAAGTTCAAATAATAAGGCAGAAGCTTACAGTTTGTTGATGAAAAAAAAAAAAAAACCCATCAGCATAGGAGATTTAGCCATAATAATAGAGGCAATGGTAAGAAACAACCAAGCAATGAGCACATGAACAGAATATTTAGAAGAATCAGGAAGAACTTGGAAGGCCTTGGCAAGGTAATCTACAGACATGTTTTGAGAATCCACAATCAATAGGCAGATCACCTTGCAAATCAAGCAGTGAAAAAACATGAAGGGCTTGTTCGTGAAAACCAGGAGGAATACCATACCTCAGTTCCTTAATAACCAGCAAAAGCCTTATGTCAAAAGTTAATCAATCCCAAAGGAAAATCACAATGAGAAAAGCAATAAATGAAAGAATAACAGCTACAAATCAACAAAGGACACAGTACCGCAGCAATAGCCAGGAAAACATGGGAAAGCAAAGGAAAAAGCATGAAACTTCAGGCTTTCACAAGAGCTACACTGCAATCTATCTCATCGAAGGCAGGTCTCGGGCTGAGATAAAGCACAATAAGAACAGAGGGTACATTCATAAAAATTGCAGCAACAACCGCAGCAAGGAAATTCCCAATATTCATGTGATTACAGTGATTCTTTGGCCTCCAAGATCCCCCATGTTCTATCTCTTTGCCAGCAGTGTTTCCTCTTTATAGTGTGTAGACTTAAGCTTAAGCCTCCATCCTTATTTTCACCCGCGTCTCAGCTGGATTTCAACAAACCTTTCATATGCTTCTATATCTACCGTCGAGCCGCACTTCCAATCAAATCAGGACCGTTGATCGGGAGCCTGATCCGACGGTCACTATGCAGCCCGATCATCCAAATTTGCGCGAACCATCCTAACCGTCAATCTACACACATAGGATCGGACGGATCTCACCGGCTTCGGGCGGTCAATAAGCATGGAGTTCACCCACCCGAAAAGCGGTATTTTCTCTCTCCTCTAAAGCTACGTGTCACCCGATCAATGGAATCGTGCAACCCCTCCCTTTTATCGCTTACAATTTTTTTCCCGTCCGATATACCACCTTTGTGCTTAATATTGCCTTTCTGCTCGGTTAACTTGTGGACTTGTTTGCGCCCATTGACCGTCGATATCAGCCATCGATGGTCGCGAAGGATCCTCAAGCCATCAGCGCCACAAATTTATCCCTTCCGCATAGCCTCTAATCCCAACCTCTGCGTCTTAACCTGGGAGGCATCCTCGTTCGTTGACTTTCCCAACGGTCCGCGTTTATGCAAAAAGGAAAGTGGACATCCACAGCAAAAGAAGAAGCATCTCAGGCAACCCAAAGCCAAATATATACAACAAAACCTGGAGCGGAAAATAGAGACATGGGAAGAACAAGCATACAATTCACATGGTATCCAACGAAGGAGAGAACTTGGACGTTTTTTGTTAAGAGGAACAAGCCAAGTCAGGAGTAATCAGTCTTTAAGCCTTAAACATCTTTCACAGGGCTCATGACTTGCAAATTTTTATTTTTAGTAGGCCAGTTCGTTAGACAGTGCATTAGAATCTACATAAAAACTGAGGAAGTCTTGAATACAAGCCAAGGAAAAGAGATTGCATTCTCATCTCATGGTTCTGAGGTTTTCTATGATGCAATGTATGTAGTAGGAGCTTGCTCCATCAAAGCTTTTGGTAATATATAAACTACCCAACCTTGTTAAAGAAAATATATATATTTTCATCAAAGTACCAATTACTTTTCAACAATCATTTCTTGTTCTTTCTATTAGGAAATTAACTATCTACCTAAAAGATATAATCATCATCCTTAAATTTCAGGAAATGACATCATAAAACCAATTATTATTTTTTTCAACTCTTTATATTGCTTTTATTATTTATTTACTTTACCTCATTTACTACTTTTTATCGTCACTATTATTTAATTCATTATATTTTATCTATACTTTGTATTTATTTATCTTTTTGCTCATTTACTATTGTGTTTTTACGAATATACAACTTCCATTTTGAAAAGTTCAAAAATCCTATACAAATTAAAACTATGTTGACATTACTTCACCGTATATCATATTAATTTACTTAACTAAATATCAATACAAATTTTATACGGTCATAGCAAATTAACCATACTTTTTTTTTGAATGTGATTGAATGTGATTAAAGGAAAAATGTCATTTTAATTTTACAATATAAACAAGGTTGTATAGTTAGCGTTCCTTGCCACTTAGTTTAATTATTGAACTTTGAAAAGTATTAACCAATTGTCACATTTGAACAAGGGTTACATTGTAGATACTCTCACTTAGTTTAAATATAGTTAAATTAGAGTCAAAAACACAATTTTCATTGGGTGTAATTGAGAGAGTTGTAATCATAATAATGGGCAAAGTAAAAGCCTTAGTTATAAATTTTATGTATGTAAAGCGTTAAGTTTGTATTAACCTTCAGTTAATCATTTTTTTAAGTTCATTGTTTCATAGCTAATATTCTTTTGACCAAATAGTTTTACAAAATCACAAAGTTTTCTAAGTAGAACAATCATAATGTAAAATTATGATGTTGTTAAACTAAAACATTTTTATATTTGTATTTAATGTCATAAAACCAAATGTCTTTTATAGTAAAAAAAATGTCTAAGTTGAGACATTCAGATGTTAGTTATAATGTACCAATACACTCGTCATACTATTTTTAAACGTTATTATTAATATTATATATAATGTAAAGGATAATCACTTGTGTTAGGGCCTTAGGCAATACTTAAAAAAAGATACTAGAGATTATTACTAGGATTTTTTAAAACCTTCCTATGTCTTTTATTTTGAACATGCCATGTTTTTTTTTTGACAGAAACGGTTATGGAGTATTTATATTCATCTTGGCCTGAATGCTGAAAATCTGATCACATTGAGGACATCTGTCTCCTGTTGCATCTCACTGCTAAGAAAGAGAATGCGGCTGAAACTTGAAGACTTCTTCCTTGATAAGGAATCTATATTTTTGATTTCAGATATTTTTCCCCACTTGAAGATACAAACAAATTTATTTAAAAGCAGGCAGTAATACAGGGCAGTAATACAGGGCAGTAATCAGCTTATGGGATGGGTTCCCATGACTCTTCTTCATCTTTCATCTTGACCCTTGCAGAGAGGAGGGCAGCTTTGTTGGCTTAAATGTCCGCCTCTTTATTATGAGTTCTCAACACATGGTAGTAATTCAGCTTCTGAAAAGCGTTTTCCAAGCCCTTGATTCTGGATATCAGCCTTGCTAGTTTAAGATCCAACGCTGGGGAGTTGGAAATCATTGCATTTATAATGATCTGGGAGTCACCTATAACATTAGCTTCACTTATATTTAAATCTTTGAGGATCTTGAGGCCTTGAAAGAGGGCCAAAGCCTCAGCTTGAATGCTGGATGAATGTCCAAGCCCCCAAGCAAATGAATGGATTTTTTCCCCAAATGGATTTACAACAACACCTCCTGCACCAACTTTGCCCGGATTGCCCTTTGTTGCCCCATCAAAGAAGAGAGAGTGCCTTGAGTGCAATTTAAGCCAGTCTTGAAAGTCAGTTTCAGATTTTCTTATTTGCCAGTCTTTAAGAGGAGGGGCGTTTCTGACTGCTGGATGAAATTGCAAGTCAAGGAATGATCCCCAAGCAATGCCCTGTTGGCTGAGATTAGAGTCATCTTTTATATCAGTCAAGCACTCCTTTATATGGCATTTAATCTTGATTTCTAAGGCCTTGTGATTCTGATTAGTATTTCTGAAAATTCTTCTATTTCTTTCTAGCCATATCTGCCAACAAATAACCTTTGGAAGGATAGCCCATGCAGTTTTGATTACCTGATTTTTAGGAGGTGGGCCAGGATATCTGATAGCCCAATTAGAAAAAAGATCAGCAGTGGAACAGGGCAGTAGAAAGTTGGGATCCAAATTGTGGATAAAAGAGAACCAGATCTGCTTAGAGAAATTGCAATCAAGAATTAAATGGACTGTTGTTTCTGCATTTTCTTTGCACAGCGAGCAGATGGAGGGACCGTGGAACCCTTTCCTCTGCAAAACATCATACGTTAGAATTCTGCCATGGCAAAGAAGCCATGCAAAAAAGTCGACCTTGGGCCATGAAGGAAAACGCCAGACTCCCTGCCAAGGTGCTGGGTCAGGGGGGACGTGAGGCCTCTCATTCAGCTTGGTATATCCCATGGAGACAGTGTAGCCTCTGTCATTCAGCCCCCAGCCTTTCGAGTCTCTTTTTCTCATGTGCGTGGGCGCCAAGCCGTGAAGGAGATCTAGCAACGTGGTCCATTCATTGAGCAGATGAGCCGGCACCTCAATACGTTTCCAGCCTGCCCAAACCGAGTCGCTCCAAAGAGAGATATCCCACAACGAACACAGCCCCTCTCTATCCATCCAGCATCGCAGCGCTCTAATGGAGGCTCTGTCTTCGATTGGATCCATATTCATGATTTTATCAGTCCAGATATTGATCTTTTTGTCGTTTCCTGGGATCCAGTAGGAGTGCGCTTTGATTAAAGGAGCAGCTTTAACATACAGTTTGAGGAAAGGCGAGTTAGGCAAATGGATCACATTGTCTAAACAACTTGAACGAGGACCTCTGAAATACTTTTTCTAGAGAGCCAATTGGGCCCAGCCAGGCTTGGGCGCAATGATCCTCCAGATAATCTTAGCTGCCATAGCCACATTCTGCTGACATAGATTTTTGAAATTCAATCCACCCTCCCACAGTGGCTTGGAGATGGTTTCCTAGCTGATAAGGGGAATCTTTTTTTCATTCTGTTTTTCGCCCTTCCAAAAGAACCTGCGCATGAACTCTTCCATTTTTTTTAATATGATTGCCGGAGCTAGAAGTCCAGCAAATTGAAATAGAGGGAGGCTGGTGAGCACAGATTTTATTAGGACAGATTTTCCAGCAGAGTTGAGCCAGGAGAAGCCCCAGGCTTGGATCCTAGATTTGAATTTTTCAAGCTGAGGGAGCCAGTCTTTGCTTGTAAGTCTCTTATGAAAAACAGGGAGGCCCAAATATTTGAAAGAGGTCCAAGAAGAGGAGGCTGCAAAACCCAAACATCTAGAAATAGTGGAGAGCAATCTGGCGAAGTGTTCCAGCTGAAGATGTGGCATTTGTTCTTATTTACAGCGCTGCCTGAGGCCTCACTGAATTCATCCAAAACTGCTTTAAATTTAGAGGCGGAGGAAAGAGAGGCATTTCCTAAAAGCAGAGTATCATCCGCAAATAAGGCGTGGTTTATGTTTTTGACCCCTCTTGCAATACACAGTCCATTAATTTCTTGATCTTGCATCTTTTTGTCTAACAGGAAGCTGAGAACAGAGGCTTGGATGACAAATAGCAGAGGGGATAGAGGACACCCCTGCCTAAGCCCTCTCGAAGCTTTGAAATAATCAGTGGCTCTTCCATTTACAAGAGGAGCAATCCATGGCTCTGAGATGCATGCCCCGGACCCATTTAATGAAATTTGCTCCAAAACCAAACTTGCTCATGACTTTTAAAAGAAAGCTATGATTTACTCGATCAAAGGCATTTGCTAAATCGAGTTTAATCACCATACCTTGTTCTTTTCGAAGAATACTTGAATGGATTGCCTCTTGAATGAGTTTGAAGTTGTCCACAATCTGCCTTCCTTGGACGAAGCCTCCTTGGTTTTCTGGAATTATTCTGGGAAGAATGGGCTTCAGTCTATTTGCAATTACTTTGGTGATTAACTTGTACCCAATGTTGCATAAGGAAATCGGGCAGAATTTGTTGAAGTTGTTGGCGCCTTTTTCCTTGGGTATGAGGGCTAAGAAAGCTGAGTTTGTGCTGCCTCCTATTTTCTGAATGTTTTGAGACTTTTGAACCATTTTGAGGAGGTCCTTTTCAACAATCGGCCAACAAACTTGGAGAAACCTGGCGGAGAAGCCATCTGGCCCCGGGGCCTTGTCCGGATCCATATCAAAGAGGGCCTTTTTAACTTCTTCTTTAGTGATTTTGGCCTCAAATATCCCGTTCATACAAGGAGAGATTGCTGAAGGGATGACGTCTAACAGCTCTGGGTATTGGAACGGATCCTTATCATCACTGTACAAGTTTTGGAAGTGAGAAAAGGTTGCTTTCTTGATGTTTACAAAGTCCTTGTGCGTGTCGTTATCCTCCTTGATCTCAGAAATAGTGTTGAAGCACTTCCTGGCCTAGGCTTGTTTGTGAAAAAAAGCAGTGTTCCTGTCCCCTGCTTTGAGCCAGAGATTTCGAGATTTCAATCTCCAGTATTCTTCTTCAGCTAAGCAGGCCTTATGAAAGCTCTATTGCAGCTGAATTTCTTGTTCTAATGGCTCCTCTGTGATTGTAGCGCTCTCCATGTGAGTTTGATGAGAGGCAAGAGAGGCTTTAATGACTTTCCTTTCTGTAACAGGGTTGGACAGGGATTTGGCCCAACGTTTTAGAACTCCTTTTACCCTTCTCAGCTTTTCCTCCCAGATGAAGAAAGGTGATCCTTTGACAGGCTGACTCCAACAATCCTTGATTGTTTGCATGAAGTTTGGCTCCTTGACCCAGAGGGGACTAAATCGAAAGGGGATAGGACCCAGATCTCGATGGGCTAGGAGCTCTAGCTTTAAGGGCTTATGGTCCGAGACACTGCTGGCAAGAATGTGCATTCTGGGTTCTAAACCTAGTAACAGATATGAGCTTTGAATGAAAAATCTATCTAATCTGGCAGCAATATGACCAGGACCTATTCTTTTGTTAGACCAAGTGAACTTACCGGAAGAAGGCTTGATATCCAGCAAGTCCCAGTCCTGCATAAGATCCTCCGCCCATTCTCTTGCCAGATCTCAGACTGCGCTGCCTCCCCTTTTTTCAGACGAATGAAGAGTGAGGTTGAGGTCTCCAGCAATAATTATATTTTCCAGATTTATCAAGTCTGCTTGGTGCCTTATAGAATCCCAACAATCCTTTTTTTCCCCGATATTGACTGGAGAGTATACATTGAAAAGGCAAAAGATTTCCTTAGTATCCAGGTTCTGCATTTTCAGCAGCAACCAGTGAGTATTGCTCTCCTCAAAGATGACTGCAAATTTGTTGGCGTTCCATAGAGTACCAATCCCTCCCGAGGCACCCCGGGTTGAGATTGCTCTTGCTTCACTTTTAAACCAAATTTTCTTGCTTGCTTGCAGGAAAACTATGTCTTCCAGCTTAGTCTCCTGGACGAGAAGTATGTATGGAGTTTCTGTTCTTATTAAGCTTCTCATGGCTTCTTCCTTAACTTTACTCCCCATACCTCTACAATTCCAGGAGATGACCTTCATTATTTATGTTTCTGGTGGGCTGCCTTGGAGCCTTGGGGCTGATTTTTCAACATCTTGAGCTTTGAGGCTAGCAGTTTTTCTAGAGTTGGTTGGCTGCCTTGTAGCTTGTCTTTGTAAGTTTCCTGCTCTCTTTTTTCCCTGTCTGTTTTACGGCCTCTTGTAGATCTTCTTACCGAAGTTTGGGACTCTCCTATTTCTCCTTCCTCCTCTGACTTGTCTGTTTCCTGCTCTTCTTCCTCAGCTTCTATAGTCATACCTTTTGGATCTTCAGCTCCTTTGAGGGAGGCTGAGGGAGTACATTTGCTTGGAGAAACTGGTTTTTGGGTCTCGATCTCCAGAGTGTCTTCTGTCTGCTGGCTTAGTGGATCAAATTTGTTTTCTTGCACCTTTTTGGGAGGGGGACGTTGGACATTAGCCTGAAGATAACCTTTTCCAGAGGGTCCTCCCAGTTTCTGTCCTTTGTGATTAATTTTTGCTCACTTGACTTGGTTCCAACCCTCTTCGTTCCCTTTCTCTGGCTCTGCGTTGGACGGACAGTTTCTAGCAAAGTGTCCATGAACATGACATTTCCTACATTTGAATGGCAGTTGCTCATAATCCAAGATCTGCACATGAGACCAACTGCCGACTTTGATTTTGATTGCCTCTGGGAGACCCACCTCTAGATCTACCTCTACGCAGATCCTAGCACAGTCGTACTGATCCTTGTTATTTGCCCGATCTATGAATTTCCCGAGAGAGTTGCCTATGTGCTTCAAGGAATCCCAGTTCCAGCAGTGAACTGGCAGATTTAGGAGACGAACCCACACCGGGACAACCTTGGGAACATCGACAGCCGGATCAAAATCTGGAGTCCATTTGTTCAGATAGAGGCCCTGAGGGCCCATGAAATACGACCCATTTTGGAAGATCAGATCTTTGTCTTCTTTGGATGTGAATTCAAAGAGTAAGTACCCTTGCCCAAGAAAGTAAGAGGTAACGCTTTGCTTGATCAGAGGAGCCCAATTCCTATTAACCCATTGCTCTGTAGTTTTCGGAGAGGGCCAAAGTCCCATGAATTGGCCAATGAGACCGCGATCAACCAGAGATAAAGCTACTTGGATGGGGGTCTCTAGAGGCAAAGAGATCTCAGGAATTTCGTCGAGCTTCTTAACGAGTTTTGATGCTTCGCTTCTTTTCTTTTGAGGCAAACCGGCCAGAAGCTACTTGAAAGCATCAAAGGCAGTAGCATAGGGCGGATCCATAGATTGGCCTATCGTCTCCATAGGATCAGGCCTGAGGCCGGCCGCCACAGGGGCAGCCACGCAGCAGAAGCCCAACCCTAGCCTAAAATCCCAATGCCTCAGCGGACGACCGCAGATCGGAGACAGGCCTTCTGCGGGCAAGCCTGCAGGGAACAGGTGTCGCAAAGAGCAGACACGGCCGCAGTCTTCAGAACTCGCGAAGTGCGGATCTCGCTGCAGGGCGGGAGCCGAGTCTCGCAGGTTGCAATACCATCTTTTTGCGTTTTGAACATGCCATGTTAGGAATTATTTAAATATAATTTTTTAATACGTAAAATAATTTTTAAAGATTTATTTGGTAAAAAGATTTGGGAAATAAAAATAATGTGATTTTTAAGTATGATTTATTATAATTAGCGGAAATTTTAAAGCTCAAGAATATTAGTGAATTTTACTAATTTTTAAAATATTAATTATAAAATTAACAATATATTTGTAAAAATATTTATTTTCATACCGATTTAATAAAGTTTTAAATTTTGTGTTTTTTTATAATAAACTATATTTCCTCCTTAAAATTTGGGTAAATTGTTTTTTTTTTTTTTAAGTAGAAATTAACTATTTTTTTTTTTAAATATGAAAAATAATTTTTATAAGAAATTTAGTCCCTAAAATTTTTGCAAGCCCCTCAAGCTTATAGTTACAATAAAAAATCCCAAACCACAATTTATGATTGATTATTCAACATCAAACACAATTATGAGTCAAGAATCAAATCCCTTATAATTAGTTTATGTGTTAGAGTCAAATCCCTTATAATAAGTTTATGTGTTAGATGGTTATTTAAGGAAATGGAGATAGTACCCGAATTAAATACTTCAAACTAAAAAAATAAAGTATTTTAGAATTCACTAAACAAATCAAAACAATTTATTTATTAAGCTTTGCATTAACCACAAACTGTATATGAATGATTAATAGATATTAGAAATAAATCAAAGCAATTCTATTCTTTCAATTCAGGTTTGATTAAAAATTAAATAACAATTTACAAAATTAACATTATAAATCAATTTAATTTATTTTTCAAATATTTTAGCTTTGTTTTTTTTACACTTTTATTGGTTTAGCACATTTATGGCTTATTGTACAATGATGTCGTTGTCCTGGCACAAGTCAATTCATAAATAACAGTATCCAAAGTCTATCGCATAAATAATATTGAAAACATTAAATCTATCAAAAAGTTGTGCAATGTTGTTACATTGCACATCAAGGAAAGCAAATAATGTTGTGAGCAAACTCCCAATTAAACGAAAATAAAAAGTATCTTAAAATGAAAAGTCCATATAGCTCGTTATCCTTTCATGTACATTTCACATATATTACAATAACTACCGAAACCAATATACATATCATAATGTGAAATATTATAGTTTTTCTTATTCTCTATATCTAATTTCAAACTCTCACATGGAAAAAAAATGGTACCCAAAAGTCAACTATAAAACTAGTTTGAACAATTGTATGCAAAAGTAAAAAAAAATAATAATTTGAACATTGATATTTATAATATAATATTGAAAAAAATGGTGAAAGTTGTACCAAGAGTCAAATATAAAACTATTTTGAACAACTGTATGCACAAGTAAAAAAAATAATAATTTGAATGTTGATATTTATAATATAATATCATGCGGTTAGAAATGAAAGACGTAACATAAAGACAATCATGCCTCCAAGGGGAAAGCTTAAAAGCGACTTATAATATTTTGATTTTATTTGTTATAACATTTAAAATAGTTTTGCTTTATAAATCTAGTTCACTATATTGACGTGGCACATTAAATTTCACTGCAAATCACAGTGACACTTACCTACTTTCACTTGTCTAATTTCAATTTTAGGAAAAAAAATATAGTATATAAATTATATATTTAATAATGTATTTTGTATCTTACTATTGAAGATTTCATTGGCCTGTAATTTGAAACAACAGTAATAATATTACTTAAATTGTTTAAGAATATAACAACTACCCTGTGTTATGAGTTAAATGGTAGAGTTTTATTGATTTTTATAATGTTTTGAGTCATCATTAAATAGTTGGACTTGGTTTTAGAGTTCAAATGATATTGACAATGTTTCAGTGATCATTAAATAGGTTTCACATACGAACGAGGAGTTATTTATCTATATACTAAATGGTAGAGTTTTATTGTTTTTTACAATGTTTTGAGTCATCATTAAATAAGTTTTATATGGAAATGATACCTTCACGTAGTCGGACTTGGTTTTAGAGTTCAGATGATATTGACAATGTTTCAGTGATCATTACATAGGTTCCACATAGGAATGAGGAGTTATTTATCTATATACTAAATGGTAGAGTTTTATTGATTTTTACAATGTTTTGAGTCATCATTAAATAAGTTTCACATGGAAATGATACCTTCACGGAGTCAGACTTGGTTTTAGAGCTCAGATGATATTGACAATGTTTCAGTGATCATTAAATAGGTTCCACATAGGAATGAGGAGTTATTTATCTATATACTAAATGGTAGAGTTTTATTGATTTTTACAATGTTTTGAGTCGTCATTAAATAAGTTTCACATGGAAATGATACCTTCACGGAGTCGGACTTGGTTTTAGAGTTCAGATGATATTGACAATGTTTCAGTGATCATTAAATAGGTTCCACATAGGAATGAGGAGTTATTTATCTATATACTAAATGGTAGAGTTTTATTGATTTTTACAATGTTTTGAGTCATCATTAAATAAGTTTCACATGGAAATGATACATTCATGGAGTCGGACTTGGTTTTAGAGTTTAGATGTATTGACAATGTTTCAGTGATCATTAAATAGGTTCCACATAAGAATGAGGAGTTATTTATCTATATATTAAATGGTAGAGTTTTATTGATTTTTACAATGTTTTGAGTCATCATTAAATAAGTTTCACATGGAAATGATACCTTCACGGAGTTGGACTTGGTTTTAGAGTTCCAATGATATTGACAATGTTTCAGTCATCATTAAATAGGTTCCACGTAGAAATGAGAAGTTATTTATCTATACATTTAAGTGGAAACTTCCAAAGCACTAACGTTGTATTGTTGTTGTCGGTATTGGTAGCACTGATGGTACTGCAACCTCACTTATTGGGGGTGCAAACATGATTGTATAATAAGAGTAAATCCCAGAAAACCAATCAGAATAAAAAGAAACATAGAATTAAAATATTGTAAAAAATAAAATAAAATTGTTTGTAATGTGGACTTTGCAAATCTTAGTTTAATTTTTATTCAACTATGAAATAATTCGTGGGTCAACGCATTTTTTATTGCATTATACCCTGCTGCAGCATACGGCTTTCATGGTATGACTTTGCTGGCTTTATAAACATCACCCAATTTCATGGTATGACTTTGCTTGGTCATACGGCTTTGTTCAACGCATAGCATACGATCCATTAATTGAAATATAATTTGCATATGTGCATAGGCTGCACATAAGCCATCGATTCACTTGTAATTTCTTGTAGAGTATAATAAATCATAATATATTTTTTTCGGTATTTTTTTTATAAATAATTAGGGGTAACTTTGAATATCCAATACCACTTTATTTCTCAGAATTTTTATTTTGTCTTTTGTAAAAAAAAAACCTTTTTCAGATTTTACCTTAAAAGACTTCCACAACAATGTTTTAACTCAACAGTTTGATGGCAACCCCTCACAGCACCAATTGCTGAAATTTCAATCCAAAACAGGTAGCGAGCGGTTAAAAATAATGTGGTTTTCTGTAGGGTAAATCTGCATACCAAAATGAGGGAAGTTATGTATGGTGGCAGCTACTTGACTGACCTTATAAAACCTCGCGATATGTTCAGTGACTTTCGCTAGGGTAATTTGTGCTTTCTAGTTTCTCTATTTCTTCGCTTCTAGAACAAGGAACTCTATCAACAAAGAATTTCTATGGGTCCAAACTTGAAAACCCTACCCTATTCTGGGATTCAAAATATAACGCTGATTAGACCAAAAATATAAAACCCATCATATGGCTTGTAATAGCTACACAAAAAATATAAAACCCATCATATGGCTTGTAATAGCTACACAAATGTTTTTTTGTTTTTTTTTTGTTTTTTGTTTTTGTTTTTTCCTGCTGCTGACCTAGCCGCCGCTGCCCTTGCAAATCCATCCCTCGGCAACCTCCTGCTGAGGCCAACCAGACCATGTAGCCCTCTAAGGAGGGAGATCCTCACTCTTCCACGCAGCCAAGGAATGAAGAAAACGTAGAAGCCTTCGCATCTCTGATCGCAGAGAATGGAGCTCCAAGGAACAAGCCATCAGTTAATAAATTTGTAAAGAAACTTGAAAGTATCCCAGAGATTTCTCTCCCTCCAGCACTTCCAAGAAGAGCAGCCATCTCTCTGGCAGAACGCAAACTTGTTGGACAGTTCACAGGGCTATGGCCTTCACCCAAATCAGTGCAAAAATGGGTGGAAAGAAACTGGAATGCAACCACACAGGGGAAGATAGCAATACGATTTTGTGGAAGGGGATACTACACCTTTCTCTTTGAAACAAAGGAGGACAGAGATCTGATATTTAGAAACAGACCTTACTTCATGGACTCTAGAGGTTTATACCTGAACAGGTGGATGCCAGACTTTGATCCGGAGATGGATGTCCCAAACGCAGTGCTTGTGTGGGTCAGGCTCCTGCATCTTCCTCTTCACTATTGGGGAGACGAATCTGTAAAGGCTATAGGAAATGCAATGGGCAAATATATTGACAGATGTGAGCCAAAAGACAACATGCACGCGTGCGCAAGAATATGTGTGGAAGTAGATCTCGGAAAAGGCCTCCCAGAGGCAATAAAGATCAAGGTTGACCAGTGGACACACATTCAACAGTTGGACTACGAGCAAATACCATTTAAATGCAAGGTATGTCACGAGTATGGTCATTTTGCAAATAGGTGTCTTAAAAAAATAGAGCATGAAAATGTAGAAGAGCAAGAACCTACATGGGAACAAGTGAAAAGGAAAAAACCTACCAATAAGTAGACAGCATCAAATATGTATCAGTCCCAAGAAGCAAATGAAACAACCTCTCAGCCTCCAGTGAAGGTTACTCCTCCTGATCACACAACTCCGAATCCTTTTGAGCCATTAGAAGACTCCTTTGATCCACCCTCTCCCAAATCCCCTCCCTCAAACCCTACCTCTTTAGCTCTCATATCCACCCCCAACCCTATATCCTCCCCACCTCCTCCCTCAGTGGACCGCATTCTAACTAGAAACAAAGCCAAAGAAATCCCCCAAGCCTGGGATCAACAAAAAAAAGTGGGAAGGAAATCCAATAAAGAAATCAAAGATGAGGCAGCAACTAAAGAAATGGCCCTAGGAACGCAACAGTCAATGGATTCATTCTTTGGGAAACAAACAAGTCATGAAAAAACTCAGCAAAGAGGAAAGGGAGGACCATACCAACACAACAATAAATAATGATAGTGGTCTCTTGGAATTGTCGCGGCCTTGGTACCTCCTTTAAAGTCAATGTAGCTAGAAACATTTTAACCAAGGAATAACCAGACATATATATGATCCAAGAGACCAAACTAAACAAGCAAGAAAATCAAAAAATGATTCAAAAACTAAAAAATTATGAAGAAGTAGCGTTAGAAGCCATAGGAGCATCAGGAGGAATCAACACCATTTGGGATAAAAGAAAATGGGAATTAATGACCCAAAAAATCAGCAGACACTGGATTCGAACAGAGTTGAGGAATCTCAATACAAAATAACAGTATAGCATTATAAATGTGTATTCTCCAAATCACTATAGAGAGAAAGAACAATGTTGGAAATCAGTTAAAGAAGAAATAGCAGAGAGACAAAGTGGGCACTTAATCCTGGGAGGAGACTTAAATCTGATAAGGAATACAGAAGAAAAATTTGGCGAAATCTTCCACAATGATCCATCAAGAGAAGCTCTTGAAGGAATAATAGAAGAACACAAATTAATAGACATTCTGCCAAGCAATGGAAAATACACTTGGAACAACAAAAGAATTGGAAAAAACAACATAAAATAAAGGTTGGACAAAATTCTTATTCATGAAAGCATAGCAGCTACTTACACTTCTAAAAAGTAAAATTGTTCACAACTCAGCTTCAGATCACAAGTCGGTGGTGCTAACCTTAGGAAAGTTGGGAAATCACAGACCCCTTCCCTTCAAATATAATTCAATTTGGGACAGCAAGGAATATTTTGACAAACAAATAAAGGACAACAGGAAACAAAGTGTCACGGGATCTCCCCAATATGTTTGGGAAACTAAGCTAAAGAACCTAAGGATGCACTTAAAAAATTGGGCAAGAGAAAATGATCTCCGAGACAAAGCTAGGAAAATCGAATTACAAAAAAAAATGGATAATCTTTGCAAGAAAAAAGAGAACAAGGAAGAAAGTAAGCAAGATCATATACAAGAAAAGGAAATATATCTGGAAATATATAAGCAAAATAGGCAAGAAGAAGAGGAAAGCAGACTGAAATTAAGATGCCTCTGGCTAAAATCCGAAGACAAAAATACAACCTTCTTTCATAATACAATGAAAATAAGGAGGTCAAAAAATCAGATTGAACATATTCAAGTAAATGGTCAAGAAATAAAAGGAGTTGAAGCAGTAAAAAACGCAGCCCATAAACACTTTAAAGAACTCCTCTCAACAAGTGACCAGCAGGCAGCTAATGAAGAAATTTTGCAGCATATAAAAAAAAATAAGCGACCAGCAAAATAGGGAATTAAACAAAGAAATTATTGAGGAAGAAGTCAGAGAAGCTGTGTGGAATCTCCACCCTGACAAGGCACCAGGTCCAGATGGATTTATAATGGCCTTTTATAGACAACATTGGGAAATTATCAAAAAAGACCTAATGAGAATGCTCAAAAATGCTTTCCAAAAAAAAAAGATTGGAGGAAATACAAAATCCTCCTTCCTAGCCCTCATTCCCAAAGAACCCAATCCTACAACTTTTAACAAATATAGGCCAATCTCCCTTTGCAACTCGTCTTATAAGATACTTACCAAAATCCTAGCAAACAGAATGAAAAAATTACTTCCGGAAATAATTTCAGAAAACCGAGGATTTGTCCCCAAGAGGCAAATCACAGACAATGTGATAATTTTATAGGAGGCTATCCACAACAGTATCCAAAGAAAGGAGAGAGGAATGATTGTTAAGTTAGATATGGCTAATGCTTTTGATAGAATTAACCATAACTTTCTTGCAGCAGCTCTCAAAAGGTTTGGCTTTTCAACAAATTTCATAGAGATTATCCAGGCATGTATATCAAATCCTTGGATAGCTCCTTTAGTTAATGGTCGGCCTAGTAAATTTTTCCAAAGCACACAAGGGCTGAGGCAAGGTTATCCGCTTTCTTCATTCTTGTACATCATCACGGCTGAATCGCTGAGTGCTATGCTGAAAAATTAGAGAAAAGAGAAAAAAATAACAGGGATCCAAATATCGAGAGGAGTCAAAGATATAAACCACTCTCTCTTCCCAAACGATACCCTTCTCATAGGCAGGGCATCCTGCATCATAACAAAACGATTCAAAAAAGTCTTGGATGAATTTCTCCTAGCCTCAGGAGGAATTTTAAACAACTCCAAATGCAGAATTTATTACTGGAATACCCCAACAAAAACAATGCAACGTATCTCACAAATACTGGAAATACCTCAACAAAGAAATTGGAGCCACTTCACTTATCTTTGGCTGCCCTTAGCAAAGGAAGTGGTAAAATCAGAAGTCTGGAACAGCCAAGTGGAGAGAATGAGGGAAAAAATTTAGAATTGGTGAGTGATGTGGTTCAACCTAGCAGGAAGAGTGACATTGATTAAAGCACTTCTCTCACCCTTGCTTATATATCAGTATGCAATCAATATGGCTCCGGCAAGCGCCCACAAGCAAATGGAAATGATAATTAGAGGCTTCCTCTAGCAAGGAGGAAAACAAGATAATAAAAAAATCAGCCTTGTTAAATGGGAGCAAGTTACTCTTCCCTGTGAAGAAGGAGGTATAGCAATATGCCTGCCAAGACTAATGAACACTGCTCTAGGGACAAAAATTATCTGGAGAATGATAAATGGGAACGGTCATTGGTGGGAAAAAGTACTAACAATGAAATACTTAAATTGTCATAGAACAAAGCTGCTCACTGATACTATTCCAGACAGGCCATGCACCCAAATCTGGAAATTGGTTAAAAGGATAATTCCTCTTATTAGAGATCAAATATCCAAAAATCCAGGGAATGGAAAAACAATTTCTATCTGGGAGGATAGAATAATGGGGAAAACCCCCTTAAATCAACAACAAAATTTAAGGGGACTTCAGAGATGGATGGAAGAGCAAAGTTTTAACACTCTTTATTCTATTTTGGATTGGGATCAGAATAACTGGGTAAGATGGAAAAAGTTGGCTACACCACCAAGACTAAAAAGTCAATGGGAAATTTTAAAAGTCCATCTGGCAGGGGCCGCGCCCATCAACATAGAAGAGCAAGATGACTTTGTTTGGGACCCAAATGGAGGGGATTACACAGTGAAATCAGGGTACAACCTCCTCCAAAAACTTCACAATCAAAATGACTGGAGTCTTTGGAAGGCAGCTTGGAATTTAGAGAGTCTGCCCAAAATTAAATTCTTCACCTGGACCCTTCTCAAAGGTAAAATTCTTACCTCTGAAAATTAAAAAAAAAAAAGGAATACAAGGGCCCTCAAAATGTGTCATGTGTCAAAAGGAGGAAGAAACAATCCAACACCTCTTCATTAACTGTATGGTGGCGAGAGAGTGTTGGAAACAGGCAACAAGTCCTTTGGAAATAAACATAAATCCAACAATTCAGTTGACAACTCTTCATAAAAACTGGGATAAAATCTACCCATATACAAAGAAAAAAGGTAACAATAAATAGGATATGGAAATGTCTCCCTTCAATCCTATGTTGGCAAATTTGGTTAGCCCGAAACAAATGCATTTTCAAAGAACAAAAGCCAAATCTAGGCAAGATCCTAGCAAAAACTTGGAGCCAAGTTGCAGAGATAAGTACAAATGGAATCTCAAAAATGGACCAGAACAATTTACAACAAGAAGAGAAAGACTAGTACAGTAAAGCAATGTTAGAAAACAAAGCAAAAGCAACAACTATAGCAAAAAATAAAGAATTCCACACAAACAAGAATTGGAAATTAAGATTGGAGGACAAAGAATTTGCAAAATGGATAAAAGAACAGAAGAGACACATTCTCTTTTTTTACGGAGCTGCAAAAAATAACCCAAGTAAAGCAGGGGCAGGAGGAGTTATACTAGATCCAAATGGACAAAAAATAATAACCTATGAATGGAGCCTTGGAGAAATGACAAACAACAGGGCTAAAGCATACAGCCTTCTCCTAGGCACAAGGCTTTTAAACAAAAATGCAATCAAGGACCCTATAATAGGGGACTCGACTATCATAATAGCCGCATTGGATGCCAAAAGGGACTTCAAAAGCATAGCCATCAACAAAATCTATCAAAGGATCAGAACAAGTTTTGAAAGTCTGGGAAAAATAACCATAAAGCATGTCCTAAGAAACCAAAATAAGGATGTTGATAGCCATGCCAACAAAGCAATTGACAGACCAGTTGGGGTTGTCAAAGAGAATAATGAAGTTTATGAAGAAAGTATACCATGACCCCCTCACCCAGTATGAGGATCGAGAAATAAGATATAGATCCGAAGAACATCACAAGAAATTTAACAAGGAAAAATAAATAAAAAAAAAAATCAAAACACCAACTCAAGATGGAGATAGCATGAGGAAAATAGAGGATATATGTCAGCAGAGGTTCTCAACTGTATTCAACCTTGCTTAGAGCACACGACACTCATAGTCCCAAAAAGCTACACTATATGATGAAACAAGATTTCAATTGTCCTCCTCTCCTGGGCGAAGACGGCATTAGTCATGTCATCCACGAACGCCTGGACCGTAACAGTAATGCAAGTAACAGTCAGGTCTCTACGTTCACCTGCGCAAGCTCCCAGGCGACCCGAGACAGTATGGCTTTCAACAGCAGCAAGTCTCTCCTCAACAAAGACCATTACATTAGGAACAAAACCCACAAAACAGTGAAGAATTTCCGCAAAGATAGAGTGAGGAGACAGATGAAGAATCATCGCACAAGAACCGTTGGATCCGGAGATCAACGGATGAGGAATGACATCAGTAGTTTCGGGAGAGGAACTCGATGGTGGCAGATCAAGGGTCATCGGGTGCTAACTTGCTCGAGACTTAGTCAAAGAGAAAAGGCGGGATTAAGTAGGAATGGTTTTTCGGGAGGTGATTAAGCGGTAAGTGGTTTCAGGAGGGAACCCCCCGATTCCACTCACCGTTGGACACGTAGCAAGTAGGTGGGGTGAGAATACCGCTTTATCAGGCGGGTATTCTCCGTGTGATTTGCCCACCCGAAACCCCCGTTAGCCGTTGGATCTATCGCATGTGGATCGACGGTTGTGGAGTGACGTGCAGGTTGAAGGATCAGCGTTCGGTGGTGTCCGTCAGATCTGTCGGAGGAAATCTACAGTGGAGATTGAGCCTAATAAAGGTAAGTTTCGAAAATCGCGCCATGGCTTTGGAAAAGCGGAAATTGGGTTCCCGTGTGTTTGTGTTTATGTCCGCCTTTTCCAAAGTTAAGTGCGGGTTTATGGTTAAGTCTGTTTTTATCAAAGTTAAGTGCGGGTTTGGTTACTTCGCGAGGCTTAAGGTTTCAAGTCAAATTTTGGTAAGTTATCCCATAGTTTTTGAAGTTTATAAGAAACAGGGTTGTTAAAGTAGATGTGGGGACTGCGCTCCCTTTTGCGCACTACTTTGATCCAGCCCTCCTCTGATTGTACAAGGAACTAGCTTCCTTTCCCCTTTTCTTTTTTTGCAATATATAAAAAGTAACCGACTGTGTTTAAAAAAGTAATAATAAATAAATAAATAAAATAGCTACACAAACATTTGATAAGAATGAAGCTTGGGTTCGAATCACCATGGGGTATTATTTTAACTGCACCTTTATTTTTATAAAAAGGTGAATATATTAACATAAATAAATAAATAAAACAATTCACATTTTTTTGTTCTCCCACCGCATTTTTTTTTTTTTGAAATATCTAAAATGATGTTGTGGTTTTTAATGGATGTAAAGACTCTAATATCTTAGAGGATTTGGCAATAGCACCAAAGATTATCTTCGACCGATTGAACCCTTCTACCAAAGCCATTGCAGTGAAGCTTCGAAAAACCCCCAATATTATCCCATTATAATCCCTCGAATGATTTTGAATATGCAACCCTCTGTGAATGCGATGAGGAATCAAACCATAGACCTCCTCGTGCTATGCGATACTGAATGAAAACCCTAAGTAAGTTCTTGGAACTATTGTTGTGTGTTCCATATAACTACATATTTGGACTTTGCCACTCGCATGCCTCTCATAGTTTTTTCTTTTTTCTTTTTCTTTTTCTTTTATAGATCTTTCACTATATAAATATAAATTTAAAATATTACATAAATTCATAAAGTTAAATTTAATTAACTATTCATGTCATAAATCTGAGTTTAAATATAAATGAATTATTTTATTTAATAATAGTGAAGGATTTTATTTATTTATTTTTTAATGAGAAAAGTGAAATGAATTTTATTAAATATTTTTTTGTAAGATAAAACAATATATTAGGCTATTTTTATATCTAATTAATTAACATTTTAGACATTTTTTAAGAAGATTAAGAATTCAATTTACACACAGATTTTTAACTAAAACTCAATATGCGTGTCAGGACTTATAGGTCTCTAGGGTTGTAACTCGCTCTGATACCATATGTAACAACCCCAAAATTAAAACATGCAACTAATTAGATCAATTATGTGATTTACAATCAAAAGATCTCTATTCAACTAATTAACATTGAATTTTTGAGAAATAGGAGCAAAGGAAACTTACTTGTAGCAATGATATTCTTTACATGTAATTACGGAGTTCAACGCTATTTGAATCTTGCTAACCGCAACTTAGGGGACGACTCTCCACCCAACCGTAGGCTCAGTTGCACATAATCTTTCTACAACTCGCCACCCCTAAGCCCTCAATCAACGTACTACTGTCACTGAATCCTTTGTCTCGCAACACTTTTCTCCCAAGAGAATGGATGATGGAATGATCTCTCATCTTCCTCATCGTCTATTAAATAGACGAAACTCTTAATTTATTTATTTCTTATTTAATTCATTTTTACTTTTTGATAACTTTACTTATTTTTACTATTTTTATAGTTCTTTTTGTAACTCTTTCTTATTTTATTTTACTTTTTTGTTAACTTTACTTACTATTTTATATATTTATTTAGAACATTTTACTATTTTATTTATTTGTTATTATTACATTTATTCATTATTTATTATCTATTTACTATTATTATCTTTTCTTTATTGTTTATTATTATTTGCTTGTATTTTAATATTATATTATATTATTTCTATTATTATTATTAGGGGACATTACACTAACCCCACTAATGATCTCATCTCATCCACATTTCTAGGAGTTTCCCATTCCATGATAACTCTCACATTTTTTGGGTCCACTGCCATGTCTTCCTTGGAAACAACATGTCCCAAGTAATGTACCTCTGTCTGAAAGAAATTGCACTTACTAAGTATGGCATACAAGTGATGCTCTCTTAGCAATCTCAATATTGTTGCTAATTGTTCGGCATGTTGTTCCTCATTCTTATAATATATCAATATATCATCAATGAACACAATCACAAACTTGTCCCGATAAGGAAGCAACACATTATTCATCAAACACATGAAAGTAGTTGGAGCATCATTCAAACCGAAAGGTACTACAACAAACTCATAATGCCCACTTGGTCCAGAAAGTAGTCTTTTAAATGTCCTCTTCTTTGATGCATACCTGATGATATCCGGATCTCAAGTCAATCTTCGATAACATTGTTGCTCCCTTCAACTGGCCAAAAAATCATCGATCCTCGGCAATAGATACATGTTCTTGATCGTCACCTTGTTCAACTGCTTGTAATCGATGCACAACCTGAGAGTACGATCCTTCTTCTTCACAAACAACATTGGTGCGCCCCAAGGCGATACACATGGCATTATGTATGCCTTGTCAAGCATTTCCTTTAACTGCAACTTCAATTCCAGTAACTCTGGTGTGCTCGTCCTGTAAGGTGCCTTTGATGTTGGTGCTACCCTTGATAGTAACTCAATAGAAAATTGCGCTTCCCTGTGAGGCGACAACTTTGAAATCTCTACTGGAAACACATCCTAGAACTACTGCAAAACCAAATACCTATTTAATACATCCACATCCTTACCTTTATCACTTGAAACATGCACTGCAAATAATGCACACTCTTTCTTGCGACTATACTTTGCCTGCATAGTTGTAACCATTCTAACCGATGTTGCCTTATTCTTACCATGCAAGATTCTATGTTCTCCATTTTCATTCAAGCACTTAATAGCCTTCTCATAACAATCCGGCTTAGTCCTGTGAAGATACAACCAATTCATACCCATAACCATAATGCATGATTCCAATGGAAGTACATTCAGATGTGCTGATGTAGGCATACCATTCAACTCAAATGCACAAGCTTTTACCCAACGATGAACTCTCTTCTTAGTACCTATAGCCAACTGCACCAACCAACACTTTGCATGCACTTCTTTTCTCAAACCACACTTATCCACCAGGTTAGGATTAACATAACTATAATTAGATCTAGGGCCAATCAAAATAGAAACAACTTGATCACAAAGCTTATCGTCCATCCCGATAATAAATACCTAGTGATATTCATGTTTGTTATCCAATGCTGCATCGACCTAAGGAATGCTTTGCCCAACATCCCCAATTGTCTACGCCTCGTGAGCACTATATATCTTATGCCTACCACCCTGATACGACAGAAAAATCCTTCTTGAGATGCTCCTTGCCACATATCCAACACTACAATTGTCTCCTACCATCACCTCTATTATGCTGCTCTCCAGGCTACGACCCATGTCCCTTCTCAACTGCATTAAACTTCTTGTAAGGAACAACATTCTCTTTCTCACCTGCATCTTGAGGTCTTGTTCGCTTCAATGGCCATTTACCTTTAGTCTTGTCTTTCCCTTTCCAACCCTGCTAAGGTTTTGTCTTACTCTTTGATTTCTCATAACAGTGTTTCAACTTCCCAATGACTTCTTTCAGTGACCAAGGCTCATCATACTCAATCCTATACTTGAATGCTAATGGTAATCCACTGAAAAATCTCTGAACTTTGTTTTTATCGTCCTAAATATACGGCACATATCTTAACAACTCCAGGAACTTAGTTGTGTACTCCTCATCTTCCATCGATCCCATCTTCAACTCATAAAACTCCTTAGCTTTACTGTCATAGTACACCTCCGATAAGTACTTATTTCGAAAAATCCTTTTGAAATCATGCCAACTCAACTCCTGTGTTCTAATGTCTCTTTCTCGCTTCACATCTTCCCACCAGATGTTTGCTTTCCCTTTGAGGCTAAAAATAGCTATCATGGACTTCATGTTCTCAGTGTAATCATGCAACTCAAAGAACTTCTTCATCCCAAGTGTTAGCGCTTGAAATTTCACCTCAGGCTGAGAAAGGCAAACTCCAAGGCAACATCAAACCACTTAGCCTCGTAGCTAGCCCTACGGGGCAGGAGAGGGCTCTCTCCGGTATATCTCGGTAAAGATCTTCAATGGGCGAGATAACCAATAAGGAAACACTGATTTTAGGCTAGTAAACTGATAAAAAGGTTTGAATTGGAAGTTTTAAGATTTTGGTGGAAAGTTGGGGAAAGGCAATTTTGGGTGCGGGGATTGGACACAGTTTTTGCAGGGGGTTCTTTGGGGCAAGGTAGGAGACAGTATTGATGCCTTTGATAGAGGTGGATGGATGAGAATGATCGGTGAGGAGTTAAGGAGAGCAAACAATAACCTTGAATTCCCCTTAAACAGTTGAAAACATTGATATTAAGCAAACTTAAAAGCAGAGCATGACAGTCATGAATTCTACTTTAACACTTCATTTGCCTAATTTGCAGAAGGAAAAGTAAGGAAATGATTCACATAACACACTTACAAGTACAAAGAGAAACACACCATCAATACATGTGACCACAAGAATCCCAAAAAGGACTGCAAAACCCTGGTCTTCCTTTGCCAAAAATTGCAGAGATACAATGAGTAATACAATAGAGCTTATCCCTCAAGAGTCCAACCCTTCCAACCTCTGAAAGTGACTAAGAAAATACATAATATAGGCAAAATAACACCTTTCCTTGCCTCTAGGGGTCGAGCTCATCCTTCTAAGAGCTGTTTCAACCAATTCTAAACTAAGCACTAAAATCTAGGCTGTCAAAACAACTTGCCTCTATAAGCTAGGAAACCAATTCATTCATTAAATGTTTGCTATTTCATGAATGAATCTTCTAGAAGAGATAAATAAGTGTCAAAATATCATAAAATTACATCATTTACAACAAGGAGGATGAAAATCAACTCCAAAAAATCAAATCCAGTCAAAACTGCGTTTTGCTGAGCTGTAGGTTGAATTCCTGTGCAAACTGCCTGATGGGTCGCGTGCAATTCCTGGATGGGTAGCGCGCAATTCCTGGATGGGTCGCGCGCCTTTGGAGGCACTTTTGAGGCACTTCCAGGTGTCCAAATGAGGCAAAAGTGGGCTTGTTGGAAAGGTCTGGATGTCTACTTTCCAACTCAAGTGGAATTTCTAAATTTGGTTGTCATTTGCCCCTCCAAAATTGCAATCTCCCAAGACTGCTTCCTGTGTGTCAAAAATGTGGTAGAAAGTCATTTTTTGCTTGTTTTTTGACTTTCTGGAGGCCCAAAACTTGGTGAAATTTCTTGGTAATGGCTGAGAAAGTGTAAATTTCCATGACAAATCCAGAAATGCTGAGTTTTTCCAAAATGGAGTTGCCAAACGAAAGGGTCGCGCGCCATTGGTGAAGAAAACCTGTTTTTTGCCAGAAAAATCACAAATGACCCAAAATGCTCAAATTTTTTTGAAATTTGTGTTGAAGTTGAGTTATTTAGTATCATGCTCCTTCAAAGAAGCCTCAGCCAAGATATGGAGGGGGTCGGGCCTTTTCCTTCGTTTTTGTGCTTTGCTCAACCTCCTTGGATTTGGCGATTGTATTTTTGACATTTCTATAAAACCATGACACTTGTGAAAAAAGTGAAGGAGGTTTTTCTTCTTTGGCATGTTATGGACAAAAACCTCTCTCAGTTTCCCAAAATTCATTTTTGATTGCTCTGAAACGGCTTTTGAGTGAGACTGATCCCGATGTGTGAAGCAAGGAATTTCGTGGAAATGAAGCGAAATGAAGGGGATAGGGGGCTTCTAAATTCTTGAGGAAATTTTTGGAAGTAGGGAGGGATGTTAGGAAGCAGGAGAAAGTGGAATCTCAGAGATTGAGTGAGGGGAAGGGGTCCAAAAGGGCAAAACACAGGCCCAACCTAGAAAATAGCCAAGTTGTAGCTAGAAACTAGGGTTTGTGCAAAAATGAGGAATTTGGCAGATCTAAGGGATGGGAAGTGTTTAATAAGGTACATGAAGGATAGGGGAAGGTGTATGAACATCTGGATACAATTTTTGCTAATGATTTGGCCGTCCAAGAGAGATTAGCTTTCAAAACCCTAGGAGAGGAAAATGACCTTACCTAGGCGCAACTGAAGCATGGACAAGGTGTAAAATGACTCATTAGACACTGAGATGATAATGAAAACCCTATGAATGATGATAAACTCAGCTGAATGGTGACACGGACCAACATTTGGACAACTTTAGAAGGAGTGAAAGCAAACCCTAGACCTAATGCCTAGTGACCAAATTTTGCTTGAAGACTCACTGAAATGAAAAAATTTGACCTTGACACTTTAAAATCACTTTGTAAGAGCATATTTGATCACTGGAGGAAGGCTAGAAAGACTGACACTAACATTGGCTCCAATGGGGATGGTAGCTCCTTGGAGGTGCCAAGAACCGCAGACCTCTGGGAGAGCAGACCAGTGCTTTCAACCATTGGGCAATGGAGTCATTATTTGACAAACAATACAAGACTTTGACTCATTTATTGACTGAAACCTGACTCAAGCCGACACAATTATGAAACCTACATGACTGAAAACTGACTCACAAATGACTCATGACTGACTTAACTAAAACAAAAACTTACAAAGCTTATTGAAGGGCAGCAGTCCATCAAGATTTGAAATCATGATGACAACCACCTGTGTTTCTTACAAGACAATATACATCAAACTATATCAAAATGCCAATGCAACCAATCAAGTAGATGCCTTCTTGATTGATTCTCCTGATTAGATCTTCTGGTCAACAATACAAACCTATCATTGGGCATCCAAAAACATAGTTGACCATGATCTCCTTCATCGCTGAACACAACAATAATCACTTTCACTGCTGACTGTAACAAATCTGCCATTGGATCCTGGAAAACATGAAGACTTGACATTGCCACCTCCTGCTGAAAGAACAAGGTATCCTTTGTTTCAAAAGCTGATCTGCCTTCATCATGTGCTTCAGAAAGAGTGTGTTCCTGGTCCTCAAAAAATTCTGAACAAGTAGATGAGCAGATCTCCTCTTGAAAAAACATTTCAAAACATGAGACATATGAGGAAGAATCGGAAATGGAATCCTGAATGGTCTGATCTTTTGCAGTTTGAATATATGGTAGGTCATCTTCATATGATAAGAAAGCCAGATTCTCATTGCATTCATCAATCATGAGAAAAGAAATTTCAGATGTTTCGTGAAACCCAACACTAACATTTCTATCAGCTATCATAGATTCATCCAAAGAAACCTTTTCACTTACTTGAACGAAAATCTTGTCTTGTTTTTCATAGAGGCAATGAACTACCTCCTCATGAAGATCTAGTGCTGGTGAGATGAGAGCATTTAGGTCTACTACTCCATTTTCTTCATTTGAGGCAGCCGCGAGAATACAACTCTCTTTTATGAGATCCGGAACAACATGTTTTGCCTCATCACAATTTATCTCCCGATCTGATTTATCATCATCACTTTCTGAGATTGGAACATTACTTTCCTGCGTTACCTGCATGTTGTCTTCTTCTATGGGCAGATCTGAAATAGAACCCTCTCTTTCATCATTTTCAGCCATATGGCCATCTTCAAGCTGCTGATCTTGATTCTGCTGCAAAATTTCCTGATCATCTTGATGGGTATCCACTAGGTTCTCTTCATGTTGCTGAAATGGATTCTCATACAGAGCCTCCATAATCTCAACGTCCATAAAATTATCATCTTCATAATATTTCTCCAGGCTTTTAATAAAACTACAAGCATGCTTGCAACAGTCTTGAACCAAATTTAATGATAGATAAGAGTCCTTATATCTTTCAATGAACATAGCATGAAAATCCTTTAAACAGTAAATACAAGCAGGCGACAAACTTTCATACCATGATTGGGCTTCACCTTCCAGAGTGGCCAGGAATACCTTCATCAAGCAATCTTCAGGAAAATCCACCTTCAACTTGCGAATATGCATATGAAATCTAACTAGATGTAGAGCAGCATCCTTCTTACCATCATCATTAAATATAGGCAGATTCCTTGACCAATCTACCTTTGGAATTTTATTTGGAAAACCAGGGATGTGATCTCAGCTCAGGGGAGCGTATCTTCTTGCAATCCGATCCATCTTGAAAAGCTCAAAGCTACTGATCTCTCTGCAGTGAAGTCACCATGAAGCATTGATCTCTGGAGTTTTCAGTGAAGGAGTCGCCAGTGAATGATTTCAGCCTTGTCAGTGTCTGATCGTTGTCCACTATCAACAATCAGATCTGAACTTGATACATGTACTGGGGTAAAATGCAAATGAAGTGGTCGTATTCACAAGCTCACGGAGATTGACTGAAGCAGCGTTTATCTACTTCCGCTTATGCAAAGCAAAAGCGTTTCGAAGGCTACCTGGCATAACTTCAGGCTCCGTCTAAGACTTATGAAACCAACACATCAATCAACAAGCAATTTGTTCTCCCCAGTATGGTCGCCAATATGTTAGCGCTTGAAATTTCACCTCAGGCTGAGAAAGGCAAACTCCAAGGCAACATCAAACCACTTAGCCTCGTAGCTAGCCCTACGGGGCAGGAGAGGGCTCTCTCCGGTATATCTCGGTAAAGATATTCAATGGGCGAGATAACCAATAAGGAAACACTGATTTTAGGCTAGTAAACTGATAAAAAGGTTTGAATTGGAAGTTTTAAGATTTTGGTGGAAAGTTGGGGAAAGGCAATTTTGGGTGCGGGGATTGGACACAGTTTTTGCAGGGGGTTCTTTGGGGCAAGGTAGGAGACAATATTGATGCCTTTGATAGAGGTGGATGGATGAGAATGACCGGTGAGGAGTTAAGGAGAGCAAGCAATAACCTTGAATTCCCCTTAAACAGTTGAAAACATTGATATTAAGCAAACTTAAAAGCAGAGCATGACAGTCATGAATTCTACTTTAACACTTCATTTGCCTAATTTGCAGAAGGAAAAGTAAGGAAATGATTCACATAACACACTTACAAGTACAAAGAGAAACACACCATCAATACATGTGACCACAAGAATCCCAAAAAGGACTGCAAAACCCTGGTCTTCCTTTGCCAAAAATTGCAGAGATACAATGAGTAATACAATAGAGCTTATCCCTCAAGAGTCCAACCCTTCCAACCTCTAAAAATGACTAAGAAAATACATAATATAGGCAAGCTAACACCTTTCCTTGCCTCTAGGGGTCGATCTCATCCTTCTAGGAGCTGTTTCAACCAATTCTAAACTGAGCACTAAAATCTAGGCAGTCAAAACAACTTGCCTCTATAAGCTAGGAAACCAATTCATTCATTAAATGTTTGCTATTTCATGAATGAATCTTCTAGAAGAGATAAATAAGTGTCAAAATATCATAAAATTACATCATTTACAACAAGGAGGATGAAAATCAACTCCAAAAAATCAAATCCAGTCAAAACTGCGTTTTGCTGAGCTGTAGGTTGAATTCCTGTGCAAACTGTCTGATGGGTCGCGCACAATTCCTGGATGGGTTGCGTGCCTTTGGAGGCACTTTTGAGGCACTTACAGGTGTCCAAATGAGGCAAAAGTGGGCTTGTTGGAAAGGTCTGGATGTCTACTTTCCAACCCAAGTGGAATTTCTAAATTTGGTTGTCATTTGCCCCTCTAAAATTGCAATCTCCCAAGACTGCTTCCTTTGTGTCAAAAATGTGGCAGAAAGTCATTTTTTGCTTGTTTTTTGACTTTCTGGAGGCCCAAAATTTGGTGAAATTTCTTGGTAATGGCTGAGAAAGTGTAACTTTCCATGAAAAATCCAGAAATGCTAAGTTTTTCCAAAATGGAGTTGCCAAACGAAAGGGTCGCGCGCCGCCATTGGTGAAGAAAACCTGTTTTTTGCCAGAAAAATCACAAATGACCCAAAATGCTCAAATTTTTTTGAAATTTGTGTTGAAGTTGATTTATTTAGTATCATGCTCCTTCAAAGAAGCCTCAGCCAAGATATGGAGGGGGTCGGGCCTTTTCCTTCGTTTTTGTGCTTTGCTCAACCTCCTTGGATCTGGCGACAGTATTTTTGACATTTCTATAAAACCATGACACCTGTGCAAAAAGTGAAGGAGGTTTTTCTTCTTTGGCATGTTATGGACAAAAAACTCTCTTAGTTTCCCAAAATTCATTTTTGATTGCTCTGAAACGGCTTTTGAGTGAGACTGATCCCGATGTGTGAAGCAAGGAATTTCGTGGAAATGAAGCGAAATGAAGGGGTTAGGGGGCTTCTAAATTCTTGAGGAAATTTTTGGAAGTAGGGAGGGATGTTAGGAAGTAGGGGAAAGTGGAATCTCAGAGATTGAGTGAGGGGAAGGGGTCCAAAAGGGCAAAACACAGGCCCAACCTAGAAAATTGCCAAGTTGTAGCTAGAAACTAGGGTTTGTGCAAAAATGAGGAATTTGGCGGATCTAAGTGATGGGAAGTGTTTAATAATGTACATGAAGGATAGGGGAAGGTGTATGAACATCTGGATACAAGTTTTGCTAATGATTTGGCCGTCCAAGAGAAATTAGCTTTCAAAACCCTAGGAGAGGAAAATGACCTTACCTAGGCGCAACTGAAGCACGGACAAGGTGTAAAATGACTCATTAGACACTGAGATGATAATGACAACCCTATGAATGATGATAAACTCAGCTGAATGGTGACACAGACCAACATTTGGACAACTTTAGAAGGAGTGAAAGCAAACCCTAGACCTAATGCCTAGTGACCAAATTTTGCTTGAAGACTCACTGAAATGAAAAAATTTGACCTTGACACTTTAAAATCACTTTGTAAGAGCATATTTGATCACTGGAGGAAGGCTGGAAAGACTGTCACTAACACCAAGCAACCATGCCTCTCCATCTTTTGGCTTCTTCAACTCTCCATCAAATGTAGGTGGCTTGGCTTTCTTGAACTCATCTGGAAAACATACCTTTTCACTCCTCCTGTAGGGATGATAACAATGATGACCATGATGCATATCTAAACTAGAACTAGAGTAAAACCCATGTACAATGCCTCTCCTATTAGGTGTATCCAAGAATCTTCCATCTCTGACTGTGTCATCTCTATCCGACCTATGCCCACCATGAGACCTGCTACCATATGCTCCATTAGTCCTGGCCTCCTGTCCATGACTGATCCTAAACAGTCCTTGTCTCTGCAAATCGGACATGCTCTGAAGGATGACTGCATTGACTTCTGCTTATTTCTCATGTGCCCTGGAAAGTCTCTCTTGTGACTGAATGATCTTTTCATTATCTTCTTTGCAACGTCTTATATATGCCTTCAAACTTCTCAAAGTGTCTACTATGTCAGGAGAGTACCCATCACTATGCTTCTCATATGACCTGTAAGGAGAGTCTCGTGAACTATAATCCATCAATTTGCTAGTCATTTTGATCTTCTTCCTACAAGTATATATGTCACATAAACCAAACATAAACATAATCAACATACCTCAGTATAGTTCAAGGGGGGATATCTTGTTTGCAAAAATCTACCATATTAGCATGATACACGTATATACATAATCACATCGATCTACCGACATCATGCATGACAATACCAACTACATACCATGACCTCATGCACAACAACCATGACCATAACAATGCATGCATAACAAATACATATACAACTGACATGCATGCATGCATGACAAACACATTCTGCCCATCCAATCCAAATGTTGAACCCGGGAGCTCTGGTACCACTCTATAACCACCCATCCCATTTTTATCCAATATCACCAGTTCATCGAGGTAAATATGTGATGAAGGGTTGCTATGATATGACTCAACCTCCTAAGTATAGTTAAGGAAGTGGAATCGATAGGCTAAAACCTTGTTGACCTTCCTCGGGAGTTAGACAAATGCCCTAGGTGCCCAAACCCTGAGCTAACTTTCTTTTTCACTGACCTGGACTCCCAGTCACTTGCATAACAAGTCAAACCAGTGACTGTAAGCCTCTAGTCGCATGGATAACCTTGCCTCCCAGCAACTGTAGTCTAAATTACCCAATTTTGTGCATGTGACCCCAACATCTGAGCCACTTTTTCAGGGCTAGGATCCAAACCTTTGCCCAAAAATTGATAGAACTTTCCAGAATAATGAATGGCAAAAGGACAAATCCATTAATGCAAAACTTTGACAAGAACTTGGCCTAACAATGCCTAACCATGACAGGCATTCCGTCAAATACATAGTGAAAATGTAATCTACATGTCATAAATGCATATCTGAACATAGGGGTCTGATACTTATCTGAAAATCATCAAGAAGGTCTGATTCCATCTCATAATAGTTGCAATAACATCTATTAGGTCATGCATTCATTAACCATTCATTTAGTAATCAAAACATGTTAAGATCCATAACTAGAATCTGTCATAAAACCATGCTTATATCCAGCCTATAACCATAATAATAACAATGATATAACAACCATTAAAGCCACATAATAACAAGTATGAATACTCATCGAATACAAGATGAAAAGAGATCTTATTAACATATACAAATCCAACCAAGTCAGGGACTTCCACGTACCACTCGACCATAGATTGGTTGAACCAAATCTTTCTTTCAACCAATCACCCCCGTGCCATATTCCAAGCATGAATGTGGGACTCACAAAAAAACAACTAGGCTTCCTCATGCTTTACCGCAATCCTGCCAAAACTGTTCAAGGGACTTCTGGGCCTAAAACAAGCACCTACACAACCAGACTTTACCACAATCCCGCCATTACCATTCAAGGGATTCTAGGCCCAAACAACAAACATACACTATCAGGCTTTACCAAAATCCTACCAAAACCAGTCAAGGGATCACTAGGCCCTAAATAAGCTTGGATTCCTCCATATTTCTTTACCAATACCTTGAGGAATTTTCATGTCTCCACCCTCGGGCTTTACCACAATCCCTCCATTATCAGTCAATGGATTCCTAGGCCCTTGTGAATTTTCTTGAGACCACCTCACTCGGTTCCGAAACCATCCGAAAATCCAAAGCTCAACCAAATGAAAGAACACCATCGCACCATCACTATTCAGAAATCGAAAGGCAAGTCTAAAACCACTGTCACACCCGGAAAAACCCATGCCAATGATAACAAGAGAACCAAATACACACGTGCATGCCAAAACTAGTTAGGAAACAATAATGTAACTCGATACTTGCAAAGTAATCTCGTTGTAGCCACTTGATCCAACTCTTCCTTTCTTGATCCCTTCTTCCCTTTGCTTTCTTGTCCTTCCTTTTCCTTCCTTTCTCCAATGCTAGAGTGCTCCAAGAATGCTCTATGCGTTCAAGAGTATGAGAGAATAGAGAGACAGCTCCAAAACTGAACTAACAAAAGATGTGAACTTATCGTCATAAGCCTTTTTATCAATGAGGCCTCTATTTTCTTCAATTTCCACTAATTTTGCTTCAATTTCCTCCTCACATGAAACCTGTGACCCTTCACCTTCATTTTCTCTTATTATCCAATATTTTCTTAAATAAAATGTCAATTAATGCTTCATGTCTTTTCAAAGCCTTTACCAATTTCCCCTTAGCCATAATAACCAAATGAACACCCATTAGGATGGTTTGCCCAACATTCAACTTGGACTACATGCCCCATGACCTTGGGCTTATTTTGCCTTTATTAACTTTATTGCATGAACTTTTAACCAAGGGTTATTACATTGAACGACATCCAGTGCTTAAGTACTGCGGTTGTCCGCACAAATACATTCAGGAATAAATGGAGTTCTTAGACATCTCCTCGCTTGGTGTAACATGCCGATATGCTACCAAGTTTGAACAAAAATTTAAACAAAAGAAGCACAACTTTGGATCTACGAATCAAAAGTACGACAAGAGCACCCCCAAATTGCATAACAGAGGACAGAGCCAACATGGAGTGGCCCAGGGAAACCCATTGAAGTTGCAAACAAAGAATGGCACCACAAAGATGAAGAAGGACACATGAAAGTGGTGTGAGTTCCACAAGAGACCCACTCACAACCCAAGTCATTGGTGGTTGAGACGAAAGCTTTAAATTCTAATGCATGTTCTGATTCTGAGCCAGAACTTAACAAGGGGGACAACAAGGGGAAAAAATTATTGATGTAGAACTCAGTGCCACCATTGCCACCACCAAGGTCCAAAAGACTGAGCCCAAAGATTCAGAGGGGGGGAGCGTCTCTTCCACTCACAGACGTGGGTGAATTGTTCTCCACTATATATCATTGTTGACAGTGGGAGCTGAAAGAACCTAGTTTCAACAAAATTCGTGAAGCGGTTGGGCCTATCAAACACATTACACCCATAACTATACACCATCGAGTGGCTCCACCAAGGAAGATATCTTTGCGTCAGCAAGCAGTACCACCTTCCCTATAGCATGAAGCCCTTCACAGATGAGGGACTATGTGATGTGTTATTAGGCCAACCATACTTGTGGAAACGTCATGTTGTGTATGAGTCCAAGCCTCACACTATTATTATTACTTTGGGCAATAAGTTATACAGGATACCAGAGGTAGCCCCGCCTACCACCATCTTTTTTATCTCTACTAAATAATGCAGTAAGATCATCTCCCAAACTAGGAATTTTGTTTTCTTTTTTATTTTATGTTGAAGCAAGGGGAAGATAGTGGCCACATCCATGGCCCCCTAGAAGGGTTCCCCCATGCAGCAGAATCATATGGATAACGTCATGGAAGAATACAGGGACATCTTCTCCTCACCCATAGGGGTACCTTTGCACTATCAGGTAATGCATTCGATCAATTTGACTCCCAAAGCACCTCTACTGAATGGGTCGATATATAGTTGCTCCATTATGGAAGATGAAGAAATCAAGTAGCATATCCAGGAGTTGTTGCAAAAAGGGCACATATGATCAAGTTCCTCACCTTGTGAGAGTTTATTGTACTTATACAAAAGAAAGATGGAACTTGGAGGCTTTGCATTGATTATCAGAGACTAAACAAAATCATTATGAGGAACAAGTATCTAATCCCACATATTGATGACCTTCTTGATGAACTCAAAGGCATCATGTATTTTCGCAACATATACTTGAAGTCTGGCTATCACCAAGTGCCAATAGAATGCACAAATGTATGGAAGACCACCTTCAAATCTAAGGAGGGCCTTTTCGAGTGGTTGGTCATGCCTTTCGGGTTGACAAATGCCCTTGCAATTTTATGAGGTTGATGGATGACATATTGCTACCCTTCATCAACTCGTTCGTGTTTGTATATCTGGATTACATCCTCATCTTCAATAAGCATTGGGAAGAGCACCTGCAACACATTCGATAGGTCCTTCAAACCCTACGGTGGCACAAACTATATGCCAACTTAGAGAAATGCACCTTTGGCATGAGTTAGGTCCAATATTTGGGCTTTATCATTGATGAGCAAGGCGTGCATGTGGATCCGGCTAAGATCCAAGTCATTCAAGATTGGCTAGCCCTAACCACTCTAACATAGCTTCGTAGCATTTTGGGCCTTGCCATTTTTTATCAGAGGTTCATGTTGGGATTCTCTCATATCACTTGGCCTCTGAGTCAAGTTACCAAGGGTGGAGAGAACGAAAAAAAAAATTGGTCCAAGTCCCAATAGAAGGTATTCATTGAGCTGAAGCATCGCCCCTGATCTGCTCTTGTACTCACACTGCCAGACCTGCAACAACCATTTTAAATTGAGATTGATGCCTCTAACTGTGTTATTGGTGCAGTTCTCACCCAATAAGGCACCTGATGGCCTATCACAGTGAGATACTTTCCGATATAATTCAGAAATAGCCCACCTATGATAAAGAGATGTATTATACACCACATAATTTGTTCTCAAGCATTGGATAATATTGCAATGAAGACGATTGAGGAACGGAGATTGGCGAACATGGCGGTTTAGGGTTTGGGTTAGACCTGCAACGACAGACCTGCATAGACCACAACACTCTATCATCGTTCTCTAGTAATACGACAAACAATAAACGACAAGGAACAGCGCGCAAGCAATGGACACCCCCCAGGGGGAGGCTATGACGCCTCCCCCCAATGATGCTGAAAACATTCAAATGCATGCGGAAGATATCAGGAAGAAGGCCCAAGAAGATGCGGGAACATGACCTGATATACCGATAGACGATACAGATAGAAAAGCGGCTCCCAAAGCAACATCGACAACTTGTAAGCCAATAGCAACTGTAAGACCTAAGATTGAGCTCCCAAGTCACTGGATCAACACTCAAATCCAGTACATGAAGGATCGCGCCTTGATCAAAAAAATTATAGGCTTATGGCCTACAGAGAAAGCTTTGCATGGATGGATCACAGCCAAGTGGAAACCGAAAGGGCACATTACCCTGCAGTTGGGGCCTAAGGGCTTCTTTACAACAATTTTCAACTGCATAGAAGATCGAAATAGAGTCCTCGATGGAGGACCATACTTTTTTAATGCAGCTGGCCTATATCTAAGAGACTGGATTGAAAGATTCAATCTGGACAAAGAAGATTTAAGCTGGGCACCAGTTTGGATCCGCCTCTATTCCCTTCCTTTGGAGTACTGGGATGAAGACTCACTGCAAGATATTGGAAATGGTCTAGGGGAATTCATCAAAATTGCGAAGGAGACAAAACTCAGACGATATACCTCCTACGCCCAAATCTGCGTTTATATGCATCTCAGCAAAGCTCTCCCGGATGCGGTAAGTCTATATCATGATGATTTTGAATGGATTCAGTCAATAGATTATGAGCATGTTCCATTTCGATGCAGAAAATGTTAGAAAACCGTATATTATAGAGCAATGGAGTACATAAAATATTGCAGAAATATAAACACAGAAAATGCATAAAACAAGAGAAACACAGATATACGTGGTTCACCTAGTGCTACGTCCACGGAGAAACAACTAGTCCTTCCTTTTATATTATCTAACAAACTGAAAAGATACAACCTGCAACAAATCCACTGTAACACCCTCTTTGCTCTCAATCTCCTTTCTCTTCCTCACTCAGAATCCAGATCTCCATAGACACAATACAATTCCCTCATATATAGTGAGGGGTTGCCTTCTAAGGCAAAAAACCCTAAATTAAACATAACTTCTATCGTCAGATCACCCGCCTAATGAACGGCCTAGATTGACTAGAAATTACTAGACTTTTACAAGGCAATTTTACATCTATTTTTAGCTTCGGGGGCGCTGCCCTCGAACCCCCACCGGGGGACCGCTGGCCCTCAAACCCCCCCAACTGGGGGGGATTTACCCCCGCGGGGGGACAAGTCCCCCTCGTGTGGAGGGGTGTACAGTCTTCCTGGGGTATACATCCGGCTAAAACCTTTGAATACAAAAGATAATCAGGCTCCACACCCAACAATCTCCCACTTGGAGACTAATTATAGCAACTCCACTGTTGCTTCATTTGCTAGACAATGACTCCACTTTGGACCTGGTTGTTTCTCATCTTTTTCATCATACTTGAAGACCAATTGAAATTGAGTAGATTCTCAGTTTCTCCTTGGTGACAACTTTTGTTAACATATCTGCAGGATTCAGGCTAGTGTGTATCTTTTCCAACTTCAACTGTCCATCTTCCAACGTTGACCATATGAAATGGTACTTGAGCTGTATATGCTTAGTCTTGGAATGAAATGTAGAGTTCTTTGCAAGATGTATGGCACTCTGGCTGTCACTGTATAACCTGCCCAACCCCTGCTTCTTACCCAATTCATCCAGAAACATTTGTAACCAAATCATTTCTTCACTAGCCTCTGTAGCAGCAACATACTCTGCTTCTGTTGTTGAAAGTGCAACAACACTTTGGATTTTTGAAACCCAACTGACAGTTGTTCCACCTACAGTAAACACATACCCTGTTGTGCTCCTCATGTTATCTCTATCACTTGCCATATCTGCATCAACATATCCCTATAGAGCAATGTTTGAACCACCAAAGCATAATGCTTGATTTGTGGTACCTCTCAAATACCTGAGAATCCACTTCACCGCCATCCAATGTTCTTTTCCTAGATTGTTCATGTACCTGCTTACAACTCCCACTACATTTGCAATATCAGACCTTGTGCAGACCATTGCATACATTAAGCTTCCAATTGTTGATGCATATGGAACTTTAGACATATAACCCATTTCTTCTTGAGTCTTGGGACACGCCTCCTTACTTAATTTGAAATGGCTAGCCAAAGGTATACTAACTAGTTTTGCATTCTGCATATTAAACCTTTTCAAAACCTTTTCTATGTACTCACTTTGAGACAATGTTAATTTGTGATTCTTCCTGTCTCCAGTTATTCTCATACCAAGGATTTATTTTGCAGCACCCAAGTCCTTCATTGCAAATGAGTTTGCCAATTTCCTTTTGAGCACATTTATTTCCTGCATGTTAGAACCTGCAACAAGCATATCATCTACATACAATAACAATATAATATAGCTGCCATCATTTTGCCTTTTAAGATAAACACAATGATCAGAGTGACATCTAGTATAACCTTGTTCAGACATAAACCTGTCAAATTTTAGATACCACTGCCTTGGAGCCCGTTTTAAGCCATACAAGCTCTTCTTCAACCTGCACACTAGTTTCTCCTTCCCTTAACCTCATATCCTTGTGGCTACTGTATATATATCTCTTCCTCCAATTCCCCATGGAGAAAGGTTGTCTTTACATCTAACTGCTCAAGATACAAATCTTCAACTGCTACTAGACTTAAAATAGTTCTGATTGAAGTCATTTTAACAACAAGAGAAAATATTTCATCAAAATCAATACCTTTCTCTTGTGCAAACCCCTTCACTACAAGTCTAGCTTTGTACCTTTGTTTTCCTCCATCTTCTTCCTTCAGCCTGTAGACCCATTTATTCTGCAATGCTGTTTTACCTACAGGTAACCTGACTAAGTCCCAAGTCTAGTTATGTGCTAAGGATTCCATCTCTTCTTTCATGGCTTGCTCCCACTTATTCTTGGTTTCTACCTGCACTGCTTCTTCATAACATTCTGGTTCACCAGAATCAGTCAACAATACATAATATAATGAAGGAGAGTATCGTTCAGGGGGTCTACTTATCCTGGTAGCTTCTAACACCACTTTCAGGTGTTTGAAGTGCTTGTTACTGTTGTGGTTGTTGTTCTGGCTGTTGATCATTATGATTTTCAGGCATCATCACTTTTCCTGTGATATCGTCAAGCACTGTGTATTCTCTATTTTCTTTTTCTTGTTTCTTTTCCTGCAACTGATTCTTATACAAGACCTTTTCATTGAATATTATATCTCTGCTCCTAACGATTTTGTGATTTTCATAATCATATAAGCGATAAGCAAAATCATTAACACCATATCCAATAAAGGTACATTTCTTTGATTTTGCCTCGAGCTTTGTTCTATTTTCTTTATTAATGTGGACAAAGGCTTCACAACCAAAAGTCTTTAAAAATGAGTAGTTTACCTTTTTACCTGTTCATGCCTCCTTTGGAATACCACCATCCAAGGAACTTGAAGGCCCTCTATTTATTAGATAAACAGTAGTATCTACAACATCTGCCCAAAATTGTAAAGGCAATCCTGTATGCAATCTCATGCACCTTGCACGCTCCATGATTGTCTTGTTCATCCTTTCTGACACACCATTTTCTTGTAGTGTTCCTGGAACTGTCTTCTCTCTGCAAATTCCATTCTCTGAACAATACCTATCAAACTCTTTGCTGCAATATTCACCTCCATTGTCTGATCTGAGACACTTCAACCTTTTCCCTGTCTCATTTTCAACCAAACCTTTCCATTTCTCGAAAGTATCAAATACATCAGATTTATTTCGAATATAATAAATCCAGGGTTTTCTGGTTGCATCATCAATAAAAGTAACATAATAATGAGAGCCACCAAGAGATGATACCTGAGCAGGTCCCCATACATCTGTATGCACAAGCTCTAATTTTCTGCTCTTCTTTTCTTTCCCAACTCTAAGGAATCTGACTCTCTTTTGTTTTCCATAAACACAATTCTCACATAATTTTAAATCAACATGCTTCAAACCTGGCAACAAATTTCTTGAGTGAAGAATTTGCATCCCCTTCTCATTCATGTGCCCGAGCCTATGATGCCACAATGTTGTATCTTCTCCTGTAGAGGTTAAAGCATTAACAAAATTAGAAATACCATTGCATAAATACAATGTACCAACATTTTCTCCTTTCGCTATTACCAGGGATCCTTTAGTGACCTTCTAGGTTTTATCTGTGAAAGTACTTATGCAACCTTCACCTCCCAACTGCCTTGTTGAAATCAGATTTTTCTTCAAATATGGAACATGCCTTACCTCCTTCAATAGCCATTGATTTCCATTCTGCTGTTTTATGAAAACTGTACCCATTCCAACAATTTTATAGGGTTTATCATCACCCAATTGAACTTGTCCAAAATCTCCTTGAACATAATCATGAAAATGTTTCTTATCAGGTGTGGCATGGAATGAGGCCCCTGAATCTACCACCCAGGCATCAATAATATTTTCTAATGAAAGAATCAAAGCATCTTGCAACACATCACCTGTTACATTCGCTTCATGATTAGCTTCTTGTTGCGCGTCTCCTTCTTTTCCCTTCTGAGACTTGCAATCTTTCTTCAGGTGTCCTTTCTTCCCGCATTTCCAGCACACTATCCCCAATCTGGACTTGGATCTGCCTTTTCTTGACTTACTGCGATATCCTGGGCTCTTTCCTCTTTCCATTTTTCTTCCCCTAGTCTCTGCAATCAAAGCATTGCCTGATGTCTCACCAGAGCTTTTCCGTCGCATTTCCTCACTAAGGATTGCACTGACAACATCGTCAAACTTTAAAGTACTAGATCCAGAGACAGAGTTACTAATGGCCATAACTAAACCATTCCAACTTTCTGGCAATGAGCACAGAAATAACAGAGCCCTAACTTCATCATCAAAATTTACCCCTACAGAACTTAACTAACTTGTAACTGTATTAAAATCATTTAAATGATCAGTGATAGATCCACCCTCCGACATCTTCATATTAAATAAACGCTTCATAAGAAATACCTTATTTGACACCGAGGGTTTTTCATATAGTTTGGCTAATGCCGACATTAAACCCTGTGTTGTCGTTTCCTTTGAAATATTAAATGCTATCGACGCCGCTAAGCACAGTCGTATTGTTCCAAGTGCCTTTCTGTCCAGAATATCCCATTCTGTGTCTGTCATACTCATCGGCTTCTTTGTCTTTCCGCTCAATGGTAGGTACAGATCTCTCTGATACAGATAATCTTCCATCTGCATCTTCCACAGCTGGTAGTTTTGGCCGTTGAATTTTTCGACCCTAAACCTACCATCTTCCGCCATTACTCCCACTCGAACCAGGAACACTTCTCTCCTGCGAGTTTATCAGCCAAATAGACCTTCGGCTCTGATACCAGTTGTTAGAAAATTATATATTACAGAGCAATGGAACACATAAAATATTGCAGAAATATAAACATAGAAAACGCATAAAACAAGAGAGACACAGATATATGTGGTTCACCCAGTTTGGGCTATGTCCACAGAGAAACAACCAGTCCTTCCTTTTATATTATCCAACAAACTGAAGAGATACAACCTACAACAGATCCGCTGTAACACCCTCTTCGCTCTCAATCTCCTCTCTCTTCCTCACTCAGAATCCAGATCTCCATAGACACAATACAATTCCCTCATATATAGTGAGGGGTTGCCTTCTAGGGAAAAAAACCCTAAATTAAACATAACTTCTACCGTCAGATCATCCGCCTAATGAACGACCCAAATTAACTAGAAATTACTAGAATTTTACAAGGCAATTTTACATCTATTTTTAGCTTCGGGGGCGCTGCCCCTGAACCCCTGTCGGGGGACCGCTGGGCCCCAGTCCCCCCCGCATGGAGGGGTGTACAGTCTTCCTGGGGTATACATCCGACTGAAACCTTTGAATACAGAAGATAATCAGGCTCCACACCCAACATAAAATGTCATGCCCTTGGCCATCTATTTTGTCACTGCCCTTCAAATCAAAAAACCTCAACCTCTTCCTCTCCGGATAAACTTGATTCGGATGGATTTACCAAAGTAAGCAACCACAAAAAGAACCACAAAAAACCCTTTTCAATCCCTAAAAACCTGTCGCCAATTCTTCCATGCCATCCACCAGCAATAGCTTTGAGACCCTAGCCCAGCCGGAGCTAAATAACTCTGAGAACCCTGATCACTCTGAGGAAATGCCCAAGATGACTCCACAATTCACTCCCTCGGGCTCAAAGAAGGCCCAGAAGTCTAAGCAATCCATAGATCTCACCTCTGCCTCACCCAGTATGATCCCGAAATGGAATACTCAGGGCATGGATGTCGACAGCATGCAGCAAGAAACCACGACTGTAACAGAAAAAGTAGAGGAAAGAAGTGAAGCCCAACACATGGAAGAGGAGCCTGAAAGCATAGACATTGGAGATCTGGACATACTTGGATTAGAACAAGCTTGCAAGACAAAAGAATATGACAAGATCCCAGAAAGACAGCTGGAAAACTTAGAAGTCATCCTCTCCAGAGCACAACAGCAAAGAACCCTAGGCATCCAGCCTAGGAGTCAATGGGATGGCAAAAACATTCCTAAAGACAATAAAAAAGAGGAAGGAAAATAGATCTTCAAAGAAACATCCGCATCGGGGAAATGCTGGTGGAATCGGGAAGATATTCCAAGCTTACAAAGTATTACAATCCCCTACCCAACAATACATCATGAAGCTCACTTCATGGAATATTAGAGGGCTCAACAGCCTGGGGAAACACAGATTGATAAAAAACATGATTCAGCAGGAGAAACCCCAAGTCTTCTTCATGCAAGAAACCAAATGTAACTCTACAACACTGGATCAAACCCTTGCAAAAGCATGGCCAGGCAGTAAAGCAGTGGCAGTGGATGCCTCAGGAGCCTCAGGAGGCCTAGCAATAGTCTGGGATGAACGAGCTATCACGCTTAATAACATTCATGCGAATAAGCATTTCATTCAAGCCACCTTCCATATTACAGGGACAAATGTGCATGGTCACCTAACCAATGTCTACTTCCCCCAGGAGGCAATGAATAAGATAGACATATTGAACACTTTATCTTTGATCAACTCTGATAGAACTCATCCACTCTGGATTACAGGAGGAGATTTTAATATGATTACAAAGCTAGAAGAAAAAAGAGGGGGCAGGACCAAACTGGATAATGAAAGCATTCATTTAAAAATTTTCATCCAAAACAACTGGCTCATCGATATGCCATTCAACAATGGAATCTACACTTGGAATAATAAACGAGCAGGTGCACATCAAATTGCCTCTAGATTGGATAGATTCTTGCTCTCCGACAATGCAATCCATCTTGGAGGGGACTTCTCGGCTTCGATCTTACCTCTCACAGGCTCAGATCACTGGCCAATAGCGCTCCAATGGCAAAGGCTGGGAAACACTACACGAAGGCCTTTCCACTTTGAAGCTTTCTGGCTGACACATCCAGACTTCAACAACCTGATAAATACAGTTTGGAAAAGTTTCAAACCCCCAGATGGCTCAAAAATGTATCAATTCCAACAAAAACTCAAAAATCTCAAGAATAACATCAAACAATGGAATCAACTTACCTTTGGCAATATCTTCCAAGCACAAAATGCTCTAGATCAAGAAATGAAAAGACTTCAACAAAGGATCATCACGGAAGGAAGATCTAAAGAAATCTCAGAGCAGGAAAAACACCTTCAGACACAAATATCAGAAAGAGCAAAGCAAGAAGAAATACTTTGGAAACAAAAATCAAGAGTTAGATGGCTTAAGGAGGGTGAAAGAAACACAAAGTTTTTTCATCGCACTACTATCCAGAGACGAATGCACAACAACATCACTCACATCTAGAATCGGCAAGGGGAACGACTGGAAAAGCATGAGGATGTAGAACATGAGCTTCTCACTTATTTTAAGCAGGTACACCAAGAATCTCAGATAGATCGACTGCCAGCCATAGAGAAAATTACCAAGAATATCCCAAAAATTATAACAGAGGAACACAATCAGCTCCTTCTCAGGCCCATATCTTTACAGGAAGTGGAGAATGCAATGCGACAACTCAAAGAAGGAAAGGCGCCTGGCCCTGATGGTTTCACCTCCAATTTCTTCCATAACTTCTGGGATCTAATTAAAGAGGAGGTCTGGCAAGTTGTTGAGGAATCCAGGACTAATAGATGGATGCTTCCCTCTTTGAACGCAACCTTCATTGCCCTCATCCCCAAGGAAGAGCATTCTCAGACTCTCGATAAATTCAGGCCTATTGCTCTTTGTAATGTCATTTACAAAATCATTTCCAAAGTGATTGCCTCACGACTAAAACCGTTTCTTCCTCTACTCATATCACCAGAGCAATCAAGCTATGTGGAAGGCAGGAAAATCACAGATGGCATCATTCTCACTCACGAGATTATTAATTCCTTAAAATAGTCCAAAAAAGCAAGTATGCTCCTAAAAATTGATCTCTCTAAAGCTTTTGATAGTTTAAGCTAGAAGTATATTCAAAAGATGTTGATTGCCTTTGGCTTCTCCTCCCTATGGGTTAGATGGGTCATGAGTCTTATAACGTCCACCTTCTTCTCCATTTTGGTCAATGGAATCCCTTCCACCCCCTTTCACCCCTCCAGAGGAATCCGACAAGGCGATCCCCTATCCCCTTTTCTGTTCGTCATAATGGCGGAAGGGCTTGGAAGAAACATCAAAGAAGCTCTTCATTCCCAGCAATTAAGAGGCCTCTCCTTTCCCAACACCCCTGCTTTTACCCACCAACAATTCGTGGACGATAACATGTTGTTTGGCCATCCTTCGGTCCAGGAAGCTCTTAAATTAAAATCCCTTTTGACAGAGTTCTCGGATGCCTCTGGAGCTAGCATCAATAAGGCTAAATCCCAAATCTTTTTCTTTCATACCCCTGCTATCACTCAATCTTCAATTGCTCGGATCCTTGGATTCTCGATAGCCGCTCTCCCCTCCAAATATCTGGGCGCTCCCATGACTGATACTGCTTTAAAGCATTCCTCTTGGCAACTGCTCTTGGAAAAATTGGAAGCTCGTCTCTCCTCATGGACTTACAGAGCCCTCAACATGGCAAGCCGTCTAGTCTTAATCAAAGCTGTCCTACAATCCATGCCTCTTTATCTTTTTTCAGTTCTGGCAGCACCAAAATGGATCCTCAAGGAAATCAAACAACTTCAGAGAACCTTTTTGTGGGGAAATACGGGACAAAATTGAAAATGGGCTCTAGTGAAATGGGATACAGTATGCCTTCCGAAAAACTCTGGAGGTACTGGGCTTCGTGATCCTCAACACAGTAATGCTGTCATGGGAGCACGAATTTGGTGGAAATGGATCTCGGCGCCACATACTCCTTGGGCTATCCTCTGGACAGCAAAATATGCCAACAACCGATCAGTAGACGATCTAATCCGACTCACAGAAGTTGGCCCAGGATCCCTAATCTGGAATGCAGCTAAACAACACAAGGATTTAATCCAACAACACAGCTTCTGGGAAGTTAGGGATGGTAATAATGCACGGTTCTGGGAAGACTCTTGGCAGCAAAGACCCAAGCTGAAGGACCTGATCAAACCTCACCAAATACCGGATTGGGAAGGGCAACTGATGGTCAAGGTCAACCAACACTGGAAGCCCACTCTCACACAGGGATACAGACAATGGATAAGCTCGGACCACATCATTAGGCAAGGCACAGAGTCCATTCAGGAAAATCTGGAAGCAGAACTTTCTAACAGGAAAATACGCTATTCCGATAAGAAGGATATAATTAGATGGGGATACGAGGCAAGAGGAACCTTCACTACACATGAGGCATATAATATAATTATAAGGAATCACACAGTCAAGGATCCTCTATGGAACAAAGTTTGGGCCCCCACCATTTGGCCAAAAGTATCCACTTTCCTCTGGTTGCTCTGTCAAAATAAAATCCTCACTTGGGACAACTTACGGAAAAGAAGCTTTCATGGGCCCTCCATGTGTCCCAACTGCAAACAGGAGGAAGAAACCACTGTGCACCTCATGAACTCCTGCCCATTGGCAAACAGACTCTGGGAAAAAGTAAGCTTCATATGCCAAAAAGACGGACGAATTAAAGAGGATATCACCAACACTGTGCGCAATTGGGCAATCAATCCATATAAAAGCAAACTGTTAAACACTTTATGGAAACTTATCCCAGGTCTTCTAATGTGGACAATATGGAAAGAAAGAAACCGTCGCATCTTCAAGGACCAATCCTCACCTTTAGAAGTCCTATGGAACAATGTTTGCCATAACCTTCGGGAAACCTTAATGCTTCAAACCTGGTATGAAGAAGACTTTCCTTCCATTCCACAGGAATAGAATATATGGGCAAACTGGAATCTACAATGGAACCAGATGCAAGAAAATCATGGTAAAACTTCTTCACAAAGCAAGATACCAGACAGATGGCTACCTCCGCCCCAACATATGATAAAACTTAACTTCGATGGAGCTTCTAAGGGCAATCCGGGCAAAGCAAGATACAGAGGAGTCTTCAGGGATCATAAAGGCATACCTCTTCTAACCTTCATAGGCTCAATTGGTTGGGATACGAATAACTTGGCTGAATTAGAAGGGCTATGGCAGGGGCTTCTCCTTGCTCAAATCCATGGTTTCTTCCCACTCTTAATTGAAGGTGATTCACGGATTCTCATTAACATGGTTAATCAGATTTTGCAGGGGACGCCTTCAAACAAAGTGGTCAGCAGTTGGAGATTGGCAAAAAGATTAGAACTCATTGAACAATGGCTCTCTACCCACAGAGCAGTCACCCTCAAACACATTCGTAGGGATGGCAACAAAGTGGCTGATCTTTTAGCTAACATAGGAGTGGACAGTGGAAGGACCCTACATGCAGGCACGCTTAATACTATTGCCACTACACTCTAGTTAAAGGATTACAATGATTTGGTGCAGATTGAAATGGTACAGGGTGAAGAAGCACACCCGGATGCAGGTGTTAATCAAGCCATTAATGGCGATTAGACAGACGGGCGGTGGGAGGACTGGCCACATGGCCGCCTACGTCTTCTCCCATGCCAACCTGAAGGGCATTCATGGCACCTTGCAGGTGCCATTAAATGGGTGCTCTGGTCGAGACTTCACCATCATGCTCATAGCAATGGCCTCCATAGACCATAACGTTGTTCCTCCTCCCCTGTTCCACTGCATTTGCCCTCCTCTGGCCACGGATCCTTGATCATGCACAGTAATAGGAAACCGTTGTTGGTTGCTCAGCTGTATTGATCTTGGCAACGGGTTTCACTTCTCCCACACCAAGCTCTACAATCTCGCTCACTCTCTACTCAGTCACTCCACCAATCTCCTCGCTGATAGCTTTGCTTTGAATCCCGCCATGGCTCACATCCGCCACCGAATGCGGAGTAGGAGAGGGGGCACTTGTGGAGGGGGCATCTGTCCTCCTGCGACGCCCAGCCCAGACTCTGTCTCCCCCTCCTCTTATCCTGACATCCCAAATCCTTATGGCTCCTTCCCTGGCCGGTATCCTGATACCCGCAGCGGCAGGGGACGAGCTCAGCTCCAAGGTGCAGGAAGGAGGGACGCCGCTGTCCATACAGCCAATTTTCCCCTTCCCCCTCACCCCGCTCCCCACACAACGCAATTTCGATTCCACAACACCCTGCATAGACCTGTTATCACCGCCACCGTCACCATCACTTTCTCTGAGGAAAACGACCTGTCGGAAGCTCTGCCAGAGAACAATGGTGAGCAGCAGAGGAACGCACAGAGAAACAGAAGAAATCGCGACCTAGGCAAGCAGCGGCTCGACGAAGATGTTGCCACCCCGCATGGAAAAGAGTTGGTTGGCAGTCAGCAGGCTGCTGAAGGAAGAATTGGCGACACGCAGGCATCAGGAAGCAGACCGGGAGACATGTCCGGCCCGCATGCAGCTGCGGGTAGCTACGCGGGCGCTCATCCAGCTCGGGGAAGCGACACGTCAGCAGAGGAGGAGGATTGGTACCAGTACGCGTGTCTGATTGAGGAAGAACCTGCCCCAGACAATCTCTAAAATCGACACTTGGCAGCCAGGTGTCGCCCTTCTTCCAGTTGGGTGTTTTTTCTACTGACTGGACAATTTCGGTTATGTTTTTGTTCTGTCCAAACTTTCCTAGTTATGTTTATGCAATGTTTGATATGTTTTTGATCAAAACTGATAACCCCTATATGGTTTTTTGCTTTCATGGACTGGTTTCCCCATTGTTGGGGCAGTCAAGGTTAGACAGTCATATTTTTTTTATGACTGATGTTCAGCACTATTGAGGCTCGAGCCTCGATGTAATTATATTTTGTTTTATATTAATAGAATAGTTTTACTTAGAAAAAAAAAAGATAAAGAGATGTATTATATCATGAAGGTGTGCTGACAATGGAAACATTACATTATGGGGAAAGAGACAATCATCCACACAGATCACTGGCCGCTTAAGTTTTTCTAGACACAAGGGAAGTTTTAGAACAATCGACATCAGAAGCGGTATACATGTCTACAACAATTCCTCTTGAACATTAAATACAAGTAGGGCAACACCAATCATGTTGCGGAATGCCTCAATTAGGCCCTAGTTGCAGCACTGACTATTGTTCTCAACTCTTATGGCCACGAGACCTTTGGATGGCTGCAACTGTACAAAAATGATCCAGAGTTCACCACCACATACCAAATTCTAGTGGATGGAAAGCGAGTTTCATATTTCCACCTCTGGGATGCATTATTATGCTACCTGGGCCATATTTTTGTTCCTTCAAGCGAGCATGTCAAGCTCATTTGGGAGGTGCATTATAATTGGGTCACAAAACACTTTGGTGTGGAGAAAATTATGGTCATACTATATAAGTATTTTTATTGGCCAAAACTCTGACAAGACATTGGAAAATATATTAGATCTTGCACTGCATGTGTCATCACCAAGTCAACCATCAAGAACCAAGACTTGTACACTCCTCTGCCTACTCCCATCCAGCCCTAGGAATCCATCTCCATGGACTATCTGTCAGAACTCCCTTCTACCAAGCATGGTAATGACTGTGTATTTGTGGTCGTGGACAAATTTTCTAAGATGGCTATATTGGTGGATTGCAAGAAGAGTATCACAATAAAGAACACTTCCAAACTCTTCTTTGAACGAGTATGGGTACATTTTGGGATCCCGCATACCATTATATCAAATTGGGATAACAGGTTCCTAAGCACATTCTAGTCGATCCTATGGACATTATTGGACACCAAGCTCACCAAGTCGATTGCATTCTATCCCTAGACTGATGGCCAGACAAAGGTCGTCAACATGGTGATAGTGCGCATACTATGCATGTACAACTCCAAGCATCCAAAAACTTGATATGAGAGCATTCCTTACGTGCAACACAATTATAAAAAAGCTCTCAATAGCTCGAATGGTCGTTGTCATTTTCAAGTGGGTCTGGGATTTCAACCATTGTGTCTGATTGATGTTTCCATGCCTCTTGCGACTACACAGACAAAATCCTCACATGTAGAGTCTGAGCATGATAAATAAACTCGATTTATTGAACGCATCCAACACTTCCACCAATAGGTGCATGACATATTGGATAAGTCCAATGCCAAGTACAAGCAATGACATGATCAACATCGGGTGCCACACAAGTTTTAGGTCGACAACAAAGTTTGGTTGCATTTGCACAAATAATACCTTTTCAGAGCCCATTGGAAGCTTAGACCACTCTGATACGAGTCTTACACCATCAACAAGGTTGTGGGAGACAATTATTTTAAGCTCAACATTCCCCCATTCCTTGGCCTGCACTGAGTGTTCAATGTGGACCACCTTCGACCATACTTTCCACCATTACTAGACACATCAGACATTGCAAAATAAATAACACCAACATATCTAAACCTAGATTGCATGGAATAGGCCACAACTGCTCGAATCATAGACACGTAGATCAAGAACACTAGCCAACAAAAGATCCAGATGTATGAGGTTGTCAAAGTTGGCCAACTCTTGCACCAAGGCTAGTGGCTCACCAAGGACCAAGTTCAACGGGAGTTTCCCCATCTCATGGAGACACTCAACGCAAGGGGTACCATTGCTTCCTAAGGGGAAGGCTTGATCCAGGTAGATATTGGTGGCCTCCCGTTTATTCCACTTAGACCCCCACCTGGCATAATTTACTATTTTTGGCAGTTCTTTCGGGTCCTGAAATTCCAGAGTTATTTTGAAGTCCTAAACGATGTTATTTTGGAAAACAGGTAAATCTATACCATATGGCACAAGTTTTCAGTCGAAAGTTGTAGTTCTCGAATGGATCTTTCTAACAAGTTATTCTACGCGTCAAATGGAGATCGTATGCCAAAGTTACGACCTCGGGAAGTTGATATACCAATTTACCTCGGGGCCCACAAACTTTTGATGCTTCATCTCCTAGGGTTAGGTTTTTGGATGTTTAGGGTTTTACATTGTTTCTCAATAACAACTAGGCCTCCAAGCCTCATTGTTACATAGTTCAGAAGGCATGTAGCCGCCACATCTCTTTCTAGAGATAAGCTACCATTGCTTGAGCTAGTTTATTTCCATTTTACATATAAACAATTTTCAATACTTTGTTATTAATGAATTGAACCCTTTTTTTTAGTTGTATCTTTATGTTTATGTTTATATCTATATTTCATTTCGTTCCTTCATAAATCTGGATAAAAAATTGTCAATTGAACCCCCACACTAAGATACGATAGCTCCATGCAAACGTAATTTGATGAATGGTCATTTTTGTAGAGTTTATACTAGCAGAAACTTAAGTTTTGTTACTAGGAGGGAATGTAGCAAAAGCCTACGAGAACATTTTGAGTTAATTCTTCCCAACTTCTTAGAAACTTTGGTATCCTAGAACAAAATGTAAATTTCCCTTGTACCTTGTTGTGCGAGCACATAATTAATAACAAACTTTTCTTATTTGTGTGTAATGACCTTGATCGTTCTGCAAATATGTTCATTGTCCTGATCATTGTGCACCCGTGTAGATATGGTAAATGTTGTCTTGATTACTTTACATGGGCATTGTAAATGCTTTCTTGGTTAGTTTTGTAAATATCGTATACAAATTGAAAATGGTAAATATACATATATGCCTTCTTGGTCATTTTTGTAAATATTGTCCATGATGAATATACATGCCTCCTTGGCCACTTTATATACATCCCTCCTTCATCACTTTGCAATAGTGTGAATACTTGCTAGATATGTCCAAATTGCATAAGTATTGTAAAGTGTATATATTTAGGTATATGTGAGAGGACTTTAAGTTAGTGGGGAAAATCGTTGTCTTGGAGGTTTTATAGTTACTCGGTTTATGCACCTAGGTTGTGGCCATGATGACCTACTCCCTATGGTGGAGGATTACAAAAGATAGTGGAGGTTCAGGGTTGGAGTAGTTGATAACCACTCGAAAATCCCTAGCAAAGACACTTAAAAATTCAAGGGTTTTGGTTTGTATATTGGAGAAAATACGGATTTCGTTCATTCCCATGGTCAAGTGCTTTTGACACATTAATTTTGAAGAAACATCCTTGGACATTTATTCAGTCCCACATTCAAAAAGGAAGTAATCTATCCCATTAATTCGAAAGAAAAAAACTATCGACAAACACATTGAACCCCCCCTCTCAAACACTTGTACTTAGGCGAAAACCACCTAGGCCTCTACTCGCAAAATGGTTTATGGAACCATGAACAAGAATGTGGAATAAGTGTTTGGCACAATTGCTCTAATTATCAGTCATGGCTAAGTTCGCCTTCTCATGAAGGCTCATAAGTAGTCAAAATGTTTGATGGTAAATAAGATTAAATGATTACCCAAGCATGGTGATTCAGTCCATCATCAAAACTATACACACATCATGGTGAAATTACTTTATGACGGTCTAACAACATTAATTTATGAGAGCCTACCTGATCAATGAGGTCTATTAGGGTTTGTGGTTGTTATGTAATGTGGGAAAAAGACATTTATGATCCAAATTATGATCAAGAAATAATGTTATGATTCATAAACCTTTTCTAAATGGGTTTTGATCTGGCAGGCAAGGAAAAAAGGACTCATGACCATTAAAAATAATAATAATTTAACAACCAAGGATAGGGAGGGGATTTTTGGTTGGTCCAGAGGAGATAGGCTAGAATGGACCCTAACCAACCACAGACAGAGAGTGAACAACATAAAAGATAGGGAATGGAACTGGGAGAGGGCATGAGAAAAAAAAAACCAAGGAAGAGAACATAACTGAGTAGCAAGTTTACCATTGGGAGATGGAGAAAGAAGTCATTCACAAAACATAATTGGGCAATGAGTTTGTTGTTGGGAGATTGAGGTGATTTGTGCCAATATCAAGTGGGAGCACCGCACAGAGGACAACGTAACAATCAGGTAATTAGAACCTCAAATCTGCTTGTATTCCAAATTTGTAGCGAGCTTAACCCCTTGTTTGTTTATATTTGCATGTATGTACGTATCATTCATACGTTCTTTTTCCCTAAGAAGTTATTCTTTCCTCACACATTGGACTGCAATGGACTCATTCTACAAACATTATTTCCATGTGTGTGTTGAGTTATGAGGGGAAGGAGAGAAATTCTACATAGAGGCCAAACATTATAGAATGGTTTCAAGGGTTCTCGATTCCTATTCTCTTTATGCTTAGTGACAGTGGAGCACAACACATGGTCTATGGTCCAAACAAAAAGCTACTTCTTTGCGCATCGAAACTCAAATGGTGCTCTTAGAACATGGTAGGAAATGACATTGTTTTCAAAGTAAAATTCTCTTCCATTTTTCTAAATTTGAAGGCTTCTCTTCGAGATTCAAAAAAGGGGTTGTATTCGGTTTCCATGACTAGGGACTCCTCATCCTAAGGAAATTGTCTTTAGGGCTCTCCGTAGGAGCATGAAATCAATGTTAAGCCTCAGTTTGATCCTGAACCCAAATTCTCGATTTTCTCGCCCAAGATCACATGACAAGGGTTTTTATCAGGGAATGTTGTTTTTCTTGGCATACATATGTTTGATTTCATTAAGGAAAATGTATTGGTGGCATCTTGGGCACTGATTCTATAGTGAATTTAAAGAAAAGGCTGAATGTTGTAGACAGTTACACCAAAATTCCATGATTATTCAATCTGTTGTTTAAGTTGCAGTTTGACATCACTATTTCGATCCCCTCAAGAACTGGAAATGGTTTTCCAGAGTACACGTTGGAGCTTGAGACGAAGAGAAAGTGTGCATTGAGTAGCGCCCTATTCGTCTATTGTGCCTCTACATTGAACATTGAAGAGGTGTTGATTACGGTCATGATCTATGACATTTGGTGTGATGAAATGTTGATTGTGTTTAGGTTGTGTTTAATGTTGTGTTGATCATTGGTGCATGAATTTGGTGTGTAACTCCTACAAAAGTGATTAGTGAGCATATTTTCATCCAAATAATGGGGACAAGTAGAGCATTTATTGTGTCTTCCAACATCAATCACAACAATAAATGACGACTATGAGTTTAGAACGTTAGAATTCTAATGAAGGTCAACTATTGTGGAAACAGTGGCTAGACATCTTATATCGAATGATTTACACAAAGTACCTGTTGATTGTCTAATCTATCACATTTCATTCATTGGATTTGGGCCCATCTTATCTAGGCACTTGTTGGTTCTGTGAACCATTTGAAAAAAAGGCAACATAAACCATCATAGCACATATTTAAGATGTATTTAAAAGATTTACCTTATTTGCCTTGAATACATGGAATTTCTCATCAAATATTGATTGTTGCAAACAACACGTACTAACACAAGGCGTTTGTAAAATTGTTGAATTTCCTCATGTACCTTCAACATTTGAACAACTACACCAATTATTTTGCTCAGTTGTTTGAAAAATGGATAAATTGATGATGCATTCAAGTTGTTGAATACCCTCATTCATTCCACTTTTGATGAGATGGTTAAAATTAGCAAGGATACTCTATCTGATATTAGAACTTGTTTGCAAATTGCACAAGAGAAAATAGAGTTTTTGCAGCTCGAATCACATCTACAATGAGATGAGTTACAACAATGTAAGCATCATTCTGAACTCATTTTTGTTCAAAAAAATCCTTTGTTTGAGTTCAAGATAGACTCCTATCAACCGCCAGAAAGTGGTCAAACCAATAATATTAAGGTTGACTCCCATCATGTGCCCATTTCAGGAGCAGATTTGCATGCAGATACATAAATTCAGCCTACACTTCCCAAGTTAATCATTAGACCTTAAGAAGATCTTGTCAGCAACAAGCACAAAACATGTATTGGATATGATAAGGACGCGTCCTTTCATACTCCATACTACTCAAAGCCCATCAAATTTCAGAGTGTTGGATTGCTTCGGGATGGTTCTTCCCCTGTTTTTTCTCCTCCAGATTCACAATAGATTGTGAAATTCCAACACTGTAACCGATTTAGCCATGTGAAAGATCATTGTTTTGATCTTTATCCGTGCAACTAATGCTTTCATAATAATCTCAACACTACTTTTAAATGCTCAACATGCTCTTCCTCATTCTTAGAATATATCAAGATGTCATCAATGAATACAATAACAAAATTGTCCAAATAAGGACGCAACACGTTATTCATCAAACACATAAAAGTTGTTGGAGCATTAGTTAAATCGAATAAAACTACAACAAACTCATAATGCCCATAACTGGTCTTGAAGGTAGTCTTGTAGATGTATTCCTCTTTGATGCGTACTTAATGGTATCTTGCTCGTAAATATATCTTTGAGAACATTGTTGTTCCCTTCAACTGATCAAATAAGTTGTCAATCCTTGACAATGGGTACTTGTTCTTGGTCGTCACCTTGTTCAGTCGCCTGTAGTCAATGCACAACTTGAGAGTACCATATTTCTTCTTTACGAACAATACTGGTGCATACCAAGGCGATAAACTTGGCCTAATGTATCACTTGTCAAGTATTTCCTTCAGCTACAACTTTAACTCTACTAATTCTGGAGTGCTTATCCTATAAGGTGCCTTTGATGTTGGTGTTGCCCCTAATACCAACTCAATAGAAAAGTCTACTTCCCTATGCAGAGGCAACTCTGGAATATCTGTTGGGAACACATCTTGAAATCAATGCAATATAGGGTACCTCTCGAATATTTATGCATCCTCAACATCCTTACCCTTGTCACTCGAAATATGAATTGCAAACATCACACACTCTTTTTTGCAATTGCGCTTAGCCTCCACAGTTGTGATCATCCTCACTGATGTAGGCTTCTTCTTCCCATGCAAGATTTTCTTCTCTCCATTATCATCCATGCACTCAATAGCCTTGTCATAGCAATCAACTCTGGTCTTGTGAAGATACATCCAATCCATACCCAAAAGCATACTATACGATCCTAATGGCAGTACATTCAAATGTGTTGTTGTAGGCATACCATCCAACTCAAATGCTTAACTCTCTCCTTCGTATCTGTAGCCAACTGCACCAACCAAGACTTTGCATGCAGTTCTTTCTCAAACAACACTTATCCATCAGGTCAGGATTAACATAACTATAATTAGATCCAAGATAAATCAAAATGGAAATAACTTGATCACAAAGCTTACTGTCCATCTCAATGATAGATGCCTGGTGATCCGCTTGCATGCTGTCCACAAGTGCATAAATCTGGGGAATACTATGACAAACATCCCCAACTATATGTGCCTCCTGAGCACTATAGATCTGAGGCCTACCTCCCTAGTACAATGGACAATCCTTCTTACGATGATCTTTGCCACATATCCAACACTGCAACGGTGCTCTACTATCACCTCTAGTCTGCTGTCCTCTAAGATGTAACATTTGTCTCTTCTTAACTGCATTGAACTTCTTGTAAGGAGCAACATTTTCTTTCTCACCTGCATCCTGAGGTCTTCCTTGCTTCGGTGGCCATTTTCCTTTGAATTTCTCATTTCCTTTCAAGTCATGCTTAGGCTCATATTTTCGCTTTGAATGCTCATAACAATGCTTCAATTTCTGGATGGCTTCTTCTAACGATCTAGGCTCATCAAACTCAATTTGATATCTATATGTTGCTAGCAAACCACTAATGAATCTCCGAGTCTTAGCCTTCTCCTCCTTGAGATATGGAACATACCTCAACAACTCCAAGAATCTACTAGTGTACTCATCATCTGTCGTAGAACCCATCTGTAGCTCATAAGACTCCTTACTTTTATCATCATAGTACCTCTCCCATAATTAAATTTTTCTTGAAGAGCCTCTCAAACTCAGCCCAAATCAAGTCATCCTCCCGAATACCTTTGACATTCTTTACATCCTCCCACTGGATACCTTCTTTCCCTTTAAGACTGAAAGTGGCTATCTTAGCTTTCATGTTCTCTGAATAGTTGTGCAATTTGAAGAATTTCTTCATCCCAAGAAACCATGACTCTGCATCTTTTGGCTTCTTCATATCTCCACCAAATGTAGGAGGATTGACTTTCTTGAACTCCTCAAGAAAATACTCACCCCTCCAATAAGGACAATGAAGGTGATGGTTATAATGATGTCTCCTCGATGAGGAACTAGAATGATGCCCATACATACCAGTCCTACTATCAGGTGTATCCAGTGATTTTCCACCTCTAACTGTGTCCCCTCTATCCAACCAATACTTGGACCAAGACCTGCTACCATGGGATCCATTAGTTTTATCTTCTTACTCTTGATCGATCCTAAACTGTCCTTATTTCTGTAACTCTGACAAGCTCTAAAGGATTGCTGCATTAACCTCTACTTGCTTCTCCTGAGCCATTGCAAGTCTTTCCTGAGCCTCAACCAACCTGTCATTGTCTGCTTTGCAACTTCTGATCTCTGCCCTCAAGCTCCTTAATGTATCTGCTATACCAGGAGAATACTCTTCTCCTTGTTGCCCAACTGATATGTAGGGAGAGTCACAGAAACTATAGTCTACCATTTTGCTTGTCATCTTTGATTTCTCTTCTTTCTGCAAGTATACCATGTCAGATAAACCAAATAGATATCAAAATCAAATCCATACCTTAGTGATGTTCAGGGGAGGCTTATCTCATCTGCAAGATCAGTCCACATTAGCATGTACATGTATAATCATAAACATATCCATGTAATAATATAACATCACAACAACATCATGCATGATCATACCAATTGTATGCCTTGATCCCATGCATGACAACCATAACCTTGAAAACATCAAACTTACCCAAAGAGAGCGAAACCATGCTTTGATACCTCCTTGTGGTATCAGATATGACCCAAAGAGAGCGCAACCCACTCTGATACCACCTTGTAACGTCACCTCCTCTCACATCTACCCACTTTCACTGACTTACCTGGGTAAACATGACATGAGGGGTTACTATGATATGGCTCAACATCCTATATGAACTTAAGGAAATGGAGTCGACACAACTAAACCTTATTGACTTCCCCTAGGTGCCACAAGACCTCCAAGAGTAACCTAACCCCTCCAGGTGTCCAACCCCTGAGACAACTCACCTTTTCCTTGACCTAGAGCCCCAGTCGCTCCCTTGCCAAGGCCTCCATGCAACTATGGGTTCCCAGTTTCTCCCATAGGCCTGCATTAATGCAATTGTGGCCTTTTTCTGCTAGTGTTGTGCCAACGACTACGAGAATTAAGGTTACTTTCCAGGGTTGGGGCTTAGCCTCTACCCAAAAAGCTATGAAACTTCCAAAACTCATAAAAGACATGAAGATAATGCTTGTAAACCAAAACTGGAACCAGGACTTGACTTGACCATCCCCAACCGGGACTAACATTCTGTCAAACACTTTGTAGATATGCCAGCTATAGGTCATGAACGCAAGCTTGAACATAAGGGAATAGAAACTTATATGAGGTTTAACAAGAAGGGTCACTACCTTCTCTCATTAGTTGTCTTAACACCAATTAGGTCTTGCATTCATTATTTAATTCAGTTATGAGTGAAAACATGAAAAGAACCATGACTAAGATCTGTCATAAAATCATGCTTATAACCAACATATAACCAGATAAATAACAATGAGAGAAAAATCATTAAAGCCACATAATAACCAATACATTTCCTTACCAAAACAAGAGAAACTTAGCTTTTATTAAGCATAGGCAATTACCAATCGGGTTTGGGACTTCCATGTTCCACTCGACTATAGATTGGCTGAACCAGATCTTTCTTTCAGCCAATCACCCTTGTGTCATATTCCAAGCATGAATGTGGGATATCATGGGATAAACCAATCCAAGACAACTAAGGGAATCCATAGGTTAAACCACCTCCACCCTCTCCATACCGTGATTACATCTAAATCGTGCCGGGATCACAAAATCGAACCAAGCTTATATGCCTCATAATTTCTTCACCATCTTTGAGGAATTTTCATGTCCCCATCCTCAGGCTTTACTGTGTATCGGACCATTATAGGTCAAGAGATTCCTAGGCCTTTGGGAATTTTTCTAAGACCACCTCACCCCGGATTACAAAACCATCTGACAATCCAAAGCTCAAACTGAGAACAATCCCATCACACCATGGCTATCCATAAATGGCAAGGCTAGGCTAAAATCCATTGTCGAATCCCAGCAAAATCCATGCCAATGACAACAAAAGAACCATATACCAACATGCACATACCATGCATTTCAAAACCAACTAGGAAATCATACATGCAATCTGTTACCTGCAAGTATTCTCGCTGAAGCTACTTGATCCTTGCCTTCCTTTGCTTTCCTTTTCCTTCTTTGCTTTTCCTTTCCTTTCGTTGCTTGCTTACTTTCTTTCTCCTCTTGGTACTTTCTCCTCTCTGAGACAAATTTTAACAATAAACTGACAAAAGGCTGCCAATTGATGCTCTGAGGTCTTTTTATTGATGAGGCCTTTAATTTCTTCACTTTCCATTATTTTCCTTCATTTTCCTCTTCACATGCAACCTGTGACCTTTCACCTTCCTTTTCTCCTAATTCCCATTATGTTCATAATAAAATGCCAAAAATACCTTTTTGCCTTTCCAAAGCCTTACCTATTGCCTTTGCCAATTTCCCCTTAGCCATAAAACACAACAAGTGATGCCCACTACGATATTTTGCCCAACGTTCAACTTGGAATATGTTTCCTTGCCCGTGGTCTTATTTTACCTTTATTAACTTTTATTACATGAACTTTTAAGCCAGGGCTGTTACACATACCTATGGAGTAGCCAATTATAACTATGTTTTTTGTTGGATTGAAATAGAAATTGTATTAATCAAAATGGTTGCATTGAAGCTAACATCAATGCATGCATTTCTCGAAAGTGACATTGAAATTCACAAGCTTAAACAAAAACTTGATGATGGGATATCATCTATGCTTGAAAATCTACTAAACAACCTTATGTTCCACAGTTGTTTACAAGTTGCAACTTTTACCAAAGTGCCCGAAATATAAGTAGTAGAGAAATACATATAACAACATGAATTTTTTTGTATTGCATTGGACTTATAGCTTCACTAGAATGAGAAGATTCCTAGTCCTCAATGTCTGTTGGGTCCTTTGAATAATGAATTAATTCAGCTCACTATCCTACATTTGTTGAATAACATATGCATTAATTCATCTTACTATCTTGCATTTGTTGAATGACCCATCTTTTCATTGTTGGAGCCCAACGTTAAGACTTCCATCCTTTAAGCCAATAGAAGGGATCTCAGTCTTCCAGATTCTACTTCAGTGCTATCCACCCACTAGCTATGCATTTACAAAGGTTCATGACATTGGCATTGTGGGACACTACATTCTGCTCCATCTCAAGAACTTTCAATAAAATTGCCTAAATGGCTTCTTCTTGTCTCTATGATATCTATTTCATTTCTTTTACCTCTTATTTATCCATTGATACTCTATCGCATAAAGAGATGAGATGAAGTAGAGCCAAGCCAAATAAAACTACGATGGATAGGCCATACTAGACTAGGGTTGAAAACACAGTTCTTATCCCTTAACACCCACATTGCTTTGAGAGGAATGCACCAAAAGAGAAGTACCAAACATTATCCAACTCAATTGTGAACAAAACCTAAGAATCTGATAAATGCTTAGCATAGGAAAACCCAATGATTTACAAGAATGAGCTGGATTTATACAATAAAAACTCTTTTAACAACCCTCCTCCTTGTAAACCAAGGGCAAGTGGTGCTTCTTCCTTGCCTAGTAAATTTGCAATCATAAGTTGATGTAGGAAATCCTTCCTCTCATTACTAATAAACCTCACGACAACATCAAAGAACATCATGAATTGAGTTGCTACTACTCATATTACATAATGACAACCTAATGCACCACTCATCAATCCATGCATCAATGTTGATGAAGCGAGTGAGCCAAGTGACCATATAACATCTGATTGCTTGGCCCATGAAAATCTTGTCCATGGTTCGAAATACCATCTAATCACCATGTGCAAGGGATATATAGATGACAAGACCAAATGAAGAGGAGTCTAGTAGGCCTTGACACCCCTAATGGCCTTTGGTTTCCTCTTCCTTCATGACATGGCAAATTTAGCCCCTTAAACCAATGCATGTTTGTGAAACAATGATAGGGAGACATTCTCTCATGGGTATCAACATACCTTGGCTTCTTCGTTAACAAGCAAGACCTCTTCTTCAAGTGTTGTGCCATGTTTTGCCCAATAATCTACCTCTTCATTATGTTCCCACTTAATATTAAAAAAACAAATATTTTTGGACAAAGATTTAATTCAATTTAGGAAGGAATTTAATTTTAAGTCTTTCAAAAAAGAACCCCTTAATTAGGGCTTAAATTACCACTATAAACTCTTCAAAAATAATAATTGATTATATACTTTTTTTCTATGCTTAACAATAAACCTTCCTAAAAAGTTAAACATTTTACTTTAGTGTTTCAGGATGGGCCAAAACCACAAAATTAATTTGCTACTTTATGTTCTCTTAAATTTGGAAGAATCCCACTCCACTTGCCACCCTAAGTTGGGCCAAAACCACAAAATTAATTTGCTACTTTATGTTCTCTTAAATTTGGAAAAATCCCACTCCACTTGCCACCCTAAGTTAATCACAACCATTGTCACTAGTGATTGGTCTCCAACTTAGTATAGTAGAGATGTTGTAATGCAATATCCAGTAAAATAAAATAATTAATAATTATAATATCAATAACACATTTTAATCAGTGAAATTACATAAAACTAAAAATAAAATAAAATAAAATAAAAAACAGGAAATTAATAATTATAATTATATTTTATGAATACAGGCTTCTGTGATCCATAATGAATTACAAAAAGTGTTTCGGTAGAAATCACATAATATAATTTTTTGGCCAACGAGGTTTTGAACCAACCAATGTGGTCCATCATCAGGACCAGGTGAAGAGGCAGACCATGGTAGACCATGGCAACGACTTAAATAGAGAGCAATGTATAGGTCCAAGTAGTTGCTAGGGTTAGTCATTTCCATCATGAGGCCCTAGAAATCGAAAAAAAGGCCTTAGGGTTAGTCGTTGGTTGGATTATTAGTAGAAATTGGGTCCCTGTCTTGTCCTCCTAGTTTTTAAGATTTATTTCTTTTTGGGTTTATTTTGTTTGTTTATTTATATGTGTAGGTATTAGTGTACTTTTTATAGTATTTGTTGTTGGTTTATTCTTCTTTAGAATTTATATTCTTGATTCTTAAGTATTTTATTTGTTCTTAACTCTTTTTAGTATTTTTGTTCCTTGTTTAATGGGCCTCAACCTTGTATATTATTGTTGAATATATATATATATATATATACACTTGTGTATTTTTTTTTTTTAAATTTTATTTTCATTAATTATTTTTATTTGTTAAATGATCTTGTAGGTCTTAACTCCTCTTTATAATTTTTGACTTCCCACCTTGTTTAGAGTTTGACTTTGATTTTTTTTCTTGTTCAATTATTTCCTATTAATAGAATTTTTTAAAAATATTTGATTTTAATAAATTAATTTTAAACATTATTTTTCAAAAACTAGTCATTTAATATAGCCTTTACTTAATAATATTTGTTTTTAATAAATCAATATCATAATTTAAATATTATTGACTTTGACTTTTTGATTCTTCTTACTTACATTTTTTGATTATTTTCCATTAATATAATTTTTAATAACATTTCATTTTAATAAATTAATTTAAATATTATTTTTCAAAAATTTAATATATCCGTTAATTAACAATATTGTTAATATCATAATTTAAAAAGCCGTTACTTAATAATATTTGTTAATATCATAATTTAAATATTATTTTTCAAAAATCACTGTTATTTGAAATTTTGGTCTCTACATTACTCTCTATTTAAGTCACCTATTATTTTTCAAAAATCACTGTTATTTGAAATTTTGGTCTCTACATTACTCTCTATTTAAGTCGTCTCTTCATTTGATCTTGATGATGATCCACACTGTTTCGTTTGAAATGCCTCACCAAACAATTCTGTTATTTGATTTCTACAAAAAAAACTTTTGGTCATTATAATTATAATTAATAATTAAACCATTCTAAATCAATATGGGGTAGTTGAAGTGGCATTGGCCATGGAAAATTAAATCTAAGTGAATTAGAAATCTTGGATTCAAATCTTGTGCTACCCTACCCCATAGCTAAGTGAATAATAGACATGTAAACCTTCCAAATTCTTTTAGATTCACAATAAATTTGATGGTTTATAAAATGATGAATTACTCAATTATAACAAGTTTTACCCACTCGTTAAAAATACATTGCCACCACTTTCTATATTTGAGCACTTCTCAACTATTAGAGTGTACCTTATTCTTATGGGCTAAAAGAATATTTGGTATTTTAGTAAAGATGAATTTTATTTTGTACTCTACAAAAGGCGACGGGTAGTACCAGCTTCTTTAAATGGTAGGGATATTATACGACTACAGCTTTCCATGCAAATTTGGTGTAAATAGGATTTGATACTGACTAACTACGGCAGCGAGAACAAAGGAAAAGGATCAGTACAGTAAGGAAGAACCCAGGAAAAGGATCAGTACAGTAAGGGAGATCGGTAAGCTGATCGATTTCCAAGCCGAGGGCTTATTTTCCCAGCTCAGTTATCATGTTGTTTGTTCATAATTTCGTTCGTTATGGGATCCACTCTGAAATTTTCAGGGCAGGGCTTTGATATCTATAATTTATTTAATATAATACAATACCAGGAGTGGGTGAATTCGATCCGTAGACATGTCGGACGAGGAGCACCACTTCGATCACAAGGGTGAATCGGGGGCTTCTAAGACATTCCCCCAGCAGGCCGGTACCATTCGCAAGAATGGTTACATTGTTATCAAGGGAAGACCTTGCAAGGTCAGTGCAGTGCTTTCTTTCGTAAGGAATGAATACATCATCAAGCTGTTATAATTCGAAGCCTCCCTTAATCTTTTTTCTTATTTTGAGGATTAAATTAAATTATTTGCTTGATTTTCGTGGTATCTGCCTTTGCATCCCTGCCTGATATGTTGAACTGATTGAAATCCAGGCGTAGCTTAATTTTTGGGGTTTATGTGGATTGTTCGGCGGTGCACTAAGTCATCAGGTTCATCAACAAAGAGGGAAAAATAGATATTAAATTATTTTTTAGTGAAGGCAAACAAATTATCTGAGTGCAACCCTTTTTAGGGGGCTGGTGCTATCGATGGCCACGGTTCTCTCTACTGTTCTCTGCTGTCTTTATTTGTTTCTTGTGAGATGTTAAAAAGGAATTCAAACGGCAGAGAAGTCTGCAAAAGGACAATAATCTGAGTACCAATTATGGCGTACTCTAGATACGGTTCTCTTGTGAGATGTTAAATAGGAATTCACACTGCAGAGAAGTCCTCAAAAGGACAAAAATCTGGGTATCAATTTTTGCGTACTCTAGTTCTTCTATGGACGTGCAAAACAATTCAGGCATTTTCATCTGCACAATATCATGTTAATGAATCATGCCCTGGTGAGGCATGCTGGAGAAAATATAAAATATCATTGATTGCTTCTGTCTATATTTTTTGGGATAAAGGGTAAATGTTTTTTGTAAATATGCGAGGAGTTATGAATCTCAACACCTCATTATCATTGAACGCACTTTATTGAGATGGTGATTAAACTGAGTCAAACTCATACACATAATCAGGGTTCTATTCTTGCTGGGGTCTGAACTTGGTTCGTTATCACGGTGACGCTCGTCTCAACCACTAGATCTCAACCTGATGGATGTGATCCTCAATCCTGCCCATACTGAAAAGAACACTCTAGATCCTAGGCAAACGGAGTTTCTACCATAATCCTTTAAAGCTCAAAATTGTTTCATAGTGTTTGTCAAAATACGCAGCCTTTAAATTTTAACCATAAAGGTGGGGTTGGTGTCCACTCTACACAAGGTGGCAGAGTATTCATGAGAGTGTGTGTGATGTGCTAGGTGAAATGGGTTAGTTTATCTTTAGACATCCATGTTTATTTATGTTGTTTTGTTGGTATTTAGGAAGGTCAAATCCTTTTGTTGAACTTTGTATATTAGATTTAGAGCTATATAATTTCTGTATTGGAATTTGGAATCGAGAACTCAAACGTAGTCCTTGAAGGACAGATATACTTTTGCAGAGGAATTTGTTTCAAGTAGACGTTCCTCGTCCGGATGTTGTGATGGTTCTTTACACAGTTTTGAACAAGTTGTGGTTGTTGAATATGTGGAATGGCTGGTGCAGATTCAATCTGTGATACAGAATGAGACAAATGCCCACAACATATCATTTTGTGTGCTGGATCTTTGACGAGGTTTCCCTTTAACAATATATTTCTATATACTTTTAAATCATGAATCTTGATTTTGAGCTTGGTTAATCAATCTGCATTAGATCAAAATGATAGTTTTCACTCTTAGCATCCTATATGTTACATTTTCATGTTCCAACCATGTTTTCCATCCTTTCCCTCATCATTTCAAGTTAGCTTTGGTTTACTGTTGTCTAGGACTTTTATCTTCTCTGTGTAAATGATAACGATGTGTGTGATTAATTATTTTAGTCCGTCTTATTCTTTCAATCTTCTTATGTCGTGTCAATTACCACTCCATATGCTTATGCCAAATAGTTAATAAGTTATTCTTATAAAAGTGGATGCCATCATTGGCTTTACTTTTCTTAGCTGGAAAAAATAAATATTATTATATTACAGGTTTATCTGTACAGATGAATTAATGGTAATTACAGAGTCCAAACCTGAGATATTCAATATCTTTTTAATTACAATATTTTCCAGAGATAAACCTTTGCGGACTTGAAGGCTCATCACATGCTATCTTTGAAACGAAAAAACATAGTTCAAATTTCACAGAAGGGTACAGACATATTGACTCCTGATATCTATCAGCTGACTCTTCTCATTTATTAGCAATGATTGGTAACTTAAAGTTGCTGTTGTTGCCGATGAAAGCGGTCATAGTTGCTAACATCTGAGTGAAAAATCTTTCGGGCTGCTCATATTACCTTGAATATGTCTGATGCATGAACCATCCAAATATTGGTCTAATGATATCCATTGCATGCTGCTACTGGGAGGCAGCAGTTCATTCCTGAGTCCTGACATTAGAGTGTACTTCAAAATCTGCTTAGAGGCAGTTTCTCCATTCTCTTTCACAGTTCTTCATAGATTTATTATTTATTTCTGTATCTGTGAACTGCAATATAATTTCTGTATTGTAATTGAGGTTTGAGGTGTCAATTCCAGTCCTCGAAGGGCATACATTCCTGCAAAGGATTTGGACTCATATCTACATTCCTAGGTCAGACGTCGCGATGCTAGTTTACAAATTTCTTATAAGTTGTGGTTGTTGAATATTCTGAATTGCTGATGACAGCTTCAACCTGTGATATGTAAGTTTTTGGATGCGGAAAGAATCGAATGCCATCAGCATATCATTTTGTGTCCAAGAATCTTGATGATGTTTCCCTTTTATAATATATTTCTATATACATTCTGAGCATGGTTTATCAATTAGCTTAGACCATTATGAAAATTTTCACTTGCAGCATCCTAGATGATACATTTTCTTGTTCCAGCTTGTGCCTTTCTCTCCTTCCCTCAGCATTTAAAGTCAGCTTTGGTTTGAATTAAATCTATTTCTGTTATCCTTTGAGTGGAAATGATAACAGAGGTTTGTGATTTATCCTTTGTCTGCCCTATTCATTTCATCTTCTTATGCTAATATGTGTGGATGACTACTCCATTGGTTTATACCAATTAGTTAAAGGTTTTGGTGAATCCTAAAAAGGTGGGATGCCATTGTTGGTTTTGCTTTTCTTTCGCTGGATAAAACATTTTAAAATATTATTATCTTACCGGTTCACCTGTACAAGTGCTAGCAATAGTCCAAACCTGAGATATCCAATATCTCTTTAATTGCAATTTTTTACGAAGATAAACCATTGACCCATTAGAAGTAACCATAAAAATACCGTTAACCCTTAGAATAGGACATATCTGGACTTTGAGAAATCATTATCAATAGTTGGTGGAAGCCTTAGAATAGGACCTGGCAATGATAGTCGGTGGATGACTAGTTCTTGACCAAAGGTCTGTGGAGGTTAGATGATCTGAGTTGGCATGCTGCTCATGCCCTCCCATCGAAGTTTCTTTTGTGTACTGCATTAAATTGCAAATTTCGTAATAGTGAGTTTCATTTTGAGGTTACAGTTATTCTTGTGTGGCTCCATGTTATTGTCCAAATTGATAGATCTGTTTTGTAAACTCTAGATAAGTTTAAGAAAGAATGAAAAAAAATTCTAGTCTCTAAATTCAGTTTTCACTCCCCAGCTTCTATATGTTTTCAGAATTAGTTTGCTTTGGAAATTTAGTCAGATTCTAGTCGTTATTTTAGCAGAGATAGATTTTTCAGTTAATAGCAGATTTCAGCAATACATTCACAGTTTCAGCCTATATTCAAGAAATTTCAGATTCTAGGTGTCTAATTACTTCTATCTATAACCTGAGGTTTCTATCAGGAACAGAACGATAGTATTGGAACACATGTGTGGCCACTTAGGAGTGTTACTTTTTAATACCAGGTCTGATTTATTTCTCTCCACAATTGTTTTATACCCAGACAAATATTTATGCTCAAATAAATTCTGAAATTGCTGAAAATAACTACACTAGTATTTATAACTTCACAATAAAATTATGCAGCAGAAATTAATAGGAAAACCGACCTCAAGACAGCAGGAATTTTCTGCCCAACCAATGTTCCCTCACTTTTATTATTCTGGAAATTATGGCCTTGACCCACAGAGAAATACATGGAAATTACAGCAATAAATTAAACCTGGAAACTGCCCTCTGGATTTTACCCACCAAAAGTGGGTGACCCGTAGGAGAAACTTTTCTCCTATTCATCACTTCTAGCTGGCAGCTAGCAACCCTTGAGAGCCACCTTGTAGCCGATGTGATGTGCTATTCATATCTCCGCCACCTGCATCAGTCATATGTCTCCTCACCCGTTTGCCAAGAGCACATGTTGGAAGGTGGATTTCTGATCAAAAGGTACTTTATTCATTTTGCAATTGGGTGCTTATGCTTGTTTGTATTTGGGCATTTTGACATGGATTATGGGGTAACTTGGAAGAAAGAAGGGTCTTGGCTGTGATTTTGTTACCTCACCTTAAATGGGGGGTCAATTGTAAATCTTAGTCCAGTGGGACCTCCTCTACTGGCCCAATGCGTATAGGAGGGGCACTACTTGGTAACTAAGTCACAGGATTCACCAGATTTGAAGCATGAGGTTCGAATTTAGATGAATTTAAAAGCTTTAATTCAGGTTCAACACAAATTTTGGTGGTTATTCAAAGTGTTAATAGAACACCCTACATATCGACACCAATTCTAATCGATAAACTATTAATGGAGGCGGGGGATCATGTGTAGAAATCTGACAGTGGGAGCAATTCGATGAAGAGATGCAACCTCGACAAGCTAGACCATGAAATTAGCCTTGGTGTTGACAAAACCAACTAGCAGTGCTTCAAAACCAACTACCAGTGCTTTAATGTATGTGCAGGGTACATACCAATGAAGAATCGATGAGTTACGTAAGGGTAGGTTTCGGCATGAGTTACATAGAGGTAGTTTACGGGAGTTACTGGTGTCAATGTGAAATTTGAATTAGGCAGGGCAAGTTATTGGGTTCTTGTAAAGTTAAACCATTTCAAATAATAAAATTAATTATATTTTAAATTATAAATTTTATACATATTAGAAATGGGTTCATGTTCTTATAAAGTTTATTAATTTGGTATATAATATATATTATAAATTAATAAATTAATAAGTTTGCATTTATAATATATAAATTTATTAATACTATATAGTAGATATAAATTATAAATTAATATTATATATTTTGAAAATGTGAAATATGTATGTAGTCAAACTTAATGGCGAACCTTATCCAAACCTCATCACTAAATTTGAATTCGAATCGAACTTTATTGTTGTTGAACTCAAGCTCGAACCCGAACCATTTGACATTGCTTGGGAAGCTATGATTGAGATAGCATAGCCCCATCTCTCCCTAGTCCATACTTACCACTTTCCATCTTACATTATAACCCCTTATTCCACCTCCCTTCTTTGGGTTCAATTGACCATTGTTCTAATGGTATTTGGTAACCACACATCCTCATACTTAGGTAGGGCTGGGAAATGCACCTTGGGAGGTTGATGCAGCTAAAAGAAACAAAAAGAGCATATGATAGCCACAAGAAAAACAAAAGAAAAACCAAAATGCAAAAGGTGGCTGGAACTTACAAATTAGCACATGGGCAAAAGCCAAGCATGAGCTCTACCTTTCTCATATGGCCATCACTCAGTTCTTGGGCCAATGTTTCCCTATCCAATAGAATACAGGAAACCTTGCATGTCCTAACCTCTCATGGGTGATGCACTGCCCCATCCTAAGGGGGTAATAATTGTTAGACATCATACAAAGCAAGCTCTCATTCCTTGAGCTATGAGAAATAATACATAGAAGAATCAAGAAAAAGTAAAAGGCATTTAGAGGGGTGGAAAAACAAACGCCAAGGTAACTCATGGATCCACAATTGCTCCCTACTCACATCTATATACTGAGGATGAGGTATTTCATCTTTTCCAGTCTCTTTGATCATGACACTTGGCCATGAAGTCTTTTCCCCTCCGTTCCATCATTATTCACATGGCACCGATTAATTGAAGGGTGGACCAAGGACATGTCACCTCCCCTTAGGGCTTGAGAGCACCTAATAGAATCATCTATTAACCACTCCTACCTAAGGAGCTAACACCATTACATGACTAAGGCCATAATTTTGGAAGAGAAGCCTTATATGAAGTGTTAATTTGCCCATTTCTTTCAAGTTTGGTTCACTTAGATGCAATAATGATTGCTGTACCTAATGGTGAAGGTTACAACATTGGATATTGTGTGTAATAGGTAGTTGGTTCCATCTATAGGTCGAGCAACTTAAATGAGGTCCAAGTTGTCCAGAGGGACATATTGACACTCATAGGTGAGGCGTTGAGAGCCATGGGACTTCGGACAGTTGCATAACGTCATTTGTATCTATGGGCACCTTCAACACCCATAGAGTTTTTGCACTTTGCGCTATATCATTTATGGGTTGATGCACTTGGACCAGCATGCCTGCAGTTGGCTTTAACAGTACTACAGAGTTGGGCAGTTGATCCATGGCCCATATGAGGTTTGTCTCATGCCTGGAGACATGGGACGACTAACACCATCTTCAGTGCCCTCAACGTTGAAGCAGAATCAGGCTATTCACCATTGAAGACCCATGGGATCCATATTTGTGCCCCAAGCCTAAAGCTGGGGCCCACAGAGGATTTTGCTGGAGATCTAGGGTCCCACCCATAGAACATGATTTTAGAGGGCCTCTATGTTGAAAATACTGAGAGGGGAGGTGGATCAATATTTCTTTTCAATTGTTTACTTTTACTAGTTAGATCACTTATATTTAAAACACAAAATAAACAATAAGAATAAATGATTTCATCAATTTCTTCAATAAATAAAGTACAATATATATAGGGCTCCAACCCCAGATGAAGACACCGATCTTCAATCTCCTAGGCTCCAAATTGTATTTTCCGCACAGACTTGGACTTCTAAGGCTCCAACCTTGTCAATTTTGAGGCACCAACCTTTAGGGCTCCAACCCTATTTTTGGTGTAGGCTCCAACCTGGTCTCTTGAGGACACCGATCCTCTAGGGTTCCAACCCTATCCTCCAAGGCACCAACCTTGAGTTTCGGAGCACTGACTCCAAGGACACCAATCCTATGTTTGCTAAGCACCAACTTGGACTTTCCAAGGCACCAACCTTGTCAATTTTGAGGCACCAACCCTAAGGGCCCCAACTCTATAGCTTTAGTCTGTCAAGATATGTTTGGTTGTATTTCACGGCTCCCAATTTCTTCTTCAACGAGCCCTGTCAATCTTCAGCAATGCCTCCTCTTAGTCTCTACGTTACTTCATCAATGACAACTTGTCTTCACATGAATGAGTTTTCACAACTCTTCATATTGCCCAAACAGAGTCTGCAGAGTTACCTCATGATGATTTCAAATAGGCATCATGATCTCCAATAATGTCTCCAAGATTTGTTGAATCTTTTCAAAAAGATATCTTCAATAGGCTGCGCTAAGCCTCAATGTCTGCACAAAACAATTCTCTGTTTTGAGCCTCTGTTCTCACTGTTGCGGTAACTGCTTCAGAGGCTTGCGATATCTTACTTCCAAAGAACAACCTCACAAACACTTCAATGTTGGTGTTGTCTACTGCTCTCTTCAAACGATGACATATGAAACCTTGTTTTGCTGGTCCAAGGTCATACAGATCATAGGTCATATTGATCCGATAATTAGTCTTTCCACAAATCCGAGATAGCGGTACAAAACTGCGTTGTTAAACGAACCTTCACAGAGCTATTCTTCAGGTTGCGTTTTGTACTTCTTCTATAGATTAATTCATCATAGGTCTGAGCCTTTCAAAGATTAACCCAATAAAAGAATTTATTTTTTCTGCTTGACCTTCAGCTTCCTTTCTTTTGTTCCTTCAAGTTCATGAGTTGTGAACTGTCTCTTCTTCTCTGTGATGGATGCATGAGATCAATCCTTGAGGTGAAACATGACTTGTATTTATACGATTCTTCACTAATAACCAAAAAGACACGTTCATTGGAGGAGAGCCCGACTTGTGCATGAGGTGGCACATTAAGAAATATATTGGAGGGGCCTTTTGTTAATATTCAACCAATTATAACATAGACTTGTTATTTATGGAAATCACATGGTAACATAGGAGATGTTATACCCACATTGGAGGTTCATTTATTTAATCCTGCAATCACAACTTCATGAAAATCAAAGGTTTTTCAAGTTGTGCACATCCTCTGTCTTCCGATATCAACATCACCGATATTCACATATTGCCCCTACTTCCGATGTAGCAGATGCGATATTTAATAAACTGTTTTTGATAAATTAATCAGGTCCATAACTTTATCGCAATTAGAGGTTTTAATGTGACATCCCTTTAAGACTTGTGATACGAAAGTTCCGATACGGCGAATGCGATATTATATGAGAGCTTGTTATATTGAAGCGATCGGGTCCGCATTTTATATTGCAATTGGAGATTTTAATGTGACAAACCTTTAAGACTTGTGACGTGAAAGTTCCGATATGGCAGATGCTATATTATATTAGGGCGTGTTATATTGGAGCGATTGGGTCCGCATCCTATATCTCAATCAGAGATTTTAATGTGACAAACCTTTAAGACTTGCGACACGGTGGATGTGATATTTCAATAAAACTGTTTGGATAGTCTTATCGGGTCCGCAACATATGTCGCAATCGGAAATTTCAACATGATAACAACTTTAAAAAGACTTGCGATGTGGCAGATGCGATGTTATATTAAGGCGTATTGTAATGGAACCATCGAGTCCACAACTCATATCACAATCGGGGATTTCAATGTGACAAGGCTTCAAAAAAGAACTTGCGATGCAGTGGATGCGATATTATATTGAGTCATGTTATAATGGTTCAGTCGGGTCTGCAATACATGCGTTGTGAACTTTTGTTAAAAGGTTTCCACAGTTTATTACTCTGATTGGGTTCTTTTGTTGGATATTTTTGCCGATATCACTATTGGGTTCTTAGCTCCTCCGATGTCATTGTTTTCTTCCTTTCGACTCTTACTCTTGGGCATATGCGATTTTGACTCTTACTCTTGGCATATGCGATTTTTTCACAAGTCTGCTTTTTCTTGGCTTGTCATTCCTCTGGCTTCTCGTCACTCCTATGACTTCCGATAGCTCTTATTTGATGGCTTTCGATAAACTGCTTCTCTCGCTCTTGTTCTTGACTTCCAATGGCTTCCTTGATGGATTTCCTCCTTGGGTCTACTGCTTCTATTTCGTCTGTATATATATACTCAATCCATATGTTGTATTCAATCCTTGGGTCCTCCATCTCATCATATCATCATATATCATCTTCTTGATATGGCGTCTTCATAGCAACTTTCATCACTATTTGAGCATTATGATCAATGGGCAACATCACGTATCACAAGAATTTGCCATAAAAAACATTGCCATATTGACATCAATGACAACTTGGTTTATCCATTGTCAATCTCCCTCCCAGTGCGAGTCGGTTGTGTATCGAACTCGTGACCTATGCCTTGATACCACTTGTTGGGAATCATGATTGCCATTAGACCAAAACCTGTAAGTGTTAGTCAACGATCACATTTCCAGAGTTAAGGATCCATGAGAGGTATTTAGTCCATGTTGTGAAACACAATAATTAATTAAAATTAATTACTGTACTTTTCCTAACTTAAACTTAGGAAATAAATCATAACAACACTTACTCCTCTCAAGTAAACACCTAAAGAGGCAATTTGACATCTTCTGCATCCTAAGACACCAAGCCTATGCAAAAGCTCTTGTCCAAGCTAATAACATCAATAGGAGCACCAACAAAGCCTTAATTATTGGCCACACAAGATGGGGGAGAGCTGAAAATCAAAAGTAGCTCTTTGTGGAGGAAGCTTCAGTTCTATTAATGGAAAACAAAAAATGAAGTGATCATTTCTATGATGAAGAAGAGGACCATCTTGTACCTCAAAGCCAAAGAAGAGAGGTTGAGGAACAGGACCAATGGGATAATCCATTTGCAAGAGATAGGATAGGGGAACCTAGTGGGTACTAACAAGAAGTTTAAGAGGGGAATCTTGTAATTCAAAGGGTTAATAAGAAGATTACTATTCCTAAGTTTGATGGGGTGAATGGCATTATTAAGCCTAGAGCATGGATTGGGAAGTTTGGTCATTCCTTTAGACCAAATCCCATGGTAGATTTTTAGAAAATCTAGTGTGCCATGGTATCTTGATTCTTGAAGGGACCATTGTTTGATTGGTGGTAGATTATTGTGTTGCAAGATGGATGATGATTATGATGATGGTGTTGTCAATACATAACCACTTGAGAAGGGCTTCTATTTGCATTCTCTCCATAGTTTTTTAGGCCTATTCCCAAGAAGATTACTTTGAGGCCATAAAAATTATGTGGTAGTAGGTTACGATGGCATATTACTCTAAAGAGTTTCGTCAAGCAAGTTTGTTGGTTGAAAGGAAATCCCCTATGCAAGTGGTTGCGATGTTATTGATGGATCGAAGGAGTTCATCAGGGGTATGTCAAGGTTTTAAAGCGTAGTACCCTAGAGGTGGCCATCCTAAATGCACAAGTTTATTTGAAATTTGTCATGAGTCAATTTGCAATAAGTTCAATGTTCAAACTTCTCATAGCAGTGGAAGTTGACCCCAAGGACAATGAAACCCAACTCCTCTTTAGTGTCGAATATCGGCCCATCAAAAGCTAGAGTATTGAACCTTAATGTTCTTGTTGTTTTACATTCAAAGGGGTTTTCTACACTTGTAAAGAAACCTGGTCCAATGGCACAACTTCAAGACCCTTGGAAAGATTCAGATGATTGACCTTGTTGATGATCGAGTTTGTTGGGGGTTTATCGAGTATCTGACCTTTGTTGATTTTTGGGTAGCATCAGATGTGCTCTAGCTCTGAAATTTTGTGGACGGGCTAGAACATATGAGATCTCCAAGACCCATAAATCATTTGGTGAAATTCCAACCAGATTGTATTTTATTAAAATAATTAATATTTTTAATGGGGTTCCTAAGTCTAACCTTAGGAAAATTAAAATATTAATGGGTATTATTGAAAATATGGGTGAGAAGCTTCTAAGAGACGAGGATCAAGTCTAATTAAATCTTAGCCGTTGATTAGAGACTTAATCTCAGTCATTGATTTCTCAACAGGAAAAGTATAAATGGAGTTTTGGGGTTAGTTGGAGAAGACACACAGAGAGATTGAGGAAATTGATTTTCTGAGGTGAGAAGTTCTCAGGAGGAAAATCAATTGAGAAGATCTCTTGCAGGGAGGGGAAGTTCGGCAGAGGGACTTTAGTCCAAGGTCGAGAATACATAACAGAGAGGCAGAGCAACACCAAGAGAGACAACGCAGCTCCAGGAGAGATAACGCAGCTCCAGAAAAGGTGACGCATAGGCTAGAGGAGCTGACGCAGTCACTTAGAGGCAACGCTGGGGTTTCTTTGAGGCAGAGAGAGCAGCAGTTCAACAAATCGATTTCAGAGTCGAGAAGGCTCATTGGGAGGGTGACGCTGTTCTAGTGCAGAGCTTGGAGCAGCCATCGTTGCCTGGCATTAGGGACAACACTGTCACCTGTGGGGGTTGTTCATCCAGTTGCTGGATTTGCCAAAATATCTGTCTTCAGATAGAGGTACTCCTGCTGGGTTTATTCTCTGTTGGGTGAGTCGGATTTGGCACCCTACTTGTATTCAGAAATCTGCTTAATAATAAAACCCTCATATCTACTGCACCGGTTTCCCGCATTGGGTTTTTCCGGGGATGTATAGTCCAAAAATAAGTATGTCCGTTGTGTGTTTCTCTCATTTATTGTTTCAATACTTGATCTAAATATTGGTGTAGGTTGCAGTTTATTTGCATTAATATCTTTTGAACATTTCTGAAAATAATTTGTTAAATGAAGAACACAAGTAGGTAATGCAAATCAATTTACTGCAGTAGGATCTCTGACTTGTTCGATTCAGAAATTTTCACATGGTATCAAAGCAATTGGAGATCAAGGAGGACTGAAGCCGTCAATGAAAGGACAAAGGAAAATTTGTGCTGAAGACAACTGTCTCGAGACATTGTTGCTGCAGAGGGCAGCACAGTGGTTACTAGGCCAGTGCAGAGACTGTTGAGTCTCGTTTTTCTGGTTGCCAGGGCTAGAGGTGCAGCGCAAACTTTCATCTAAAGTTGCTGGTGGGGTGCTGATTCTATTGGTGCAGAACAATACCTAGTAGGGCAGAAGCAAAGTAGAGGGAGTCAGTTCCTCAGAAGATTTCTTACCAAGAAATCTAGATCCAGTGCTGAGCAACAACAAAGAGAGATCATAGAGGAGTGATTCGACAGTGGTTGGCAAAAGGATTTCCGTGAAGGAAATCGAAATTCAGAGGGAGCTTGTTACTTAGAGGATTTATAGTGCCAAATAAATCCAGATTTGAGTTTTGTTGGGGCAACAAAGAAAGAGGGAGAAGAGAACCAATTCGACATTTATTTGGCAAAGATGGCAGCCACATCTCCAGGAAGGAGGTGGGGTGATTTAGAGCTGTAGTTCGAAAGAACTACAATGGGGTAGGATCCTTGAGGTGCTCAAACTCTTGGATCACATACCGCTATGAGAGCCCTTAACGACAGTAGCAAAATGACGAGAGTCAGTTGGTGCGATGGATGATGGAGCAATAGTGGAAGAGCTAGAGTGCCAAAGTCTGAAGCAGTGTAGTGGAGTGTTGCAGTAGTGCAGGAAGCACAAAGCAAATACAATAGCAATGCAGTAGCATCAGAGGGTTAGCACAAATTAGCAGCAGAGGTAGCCTCAGCATCCAGGGACATCCTAACTGACCAGCATGTCAGCGTTTGGGTGGCTTTTTAGTTGCTTACTTCTCAGCAATTGAGTTGCAGTGCAATAGTTAGCAGTGGCAGTGCTATGGGCAACATGATGCAACATATTGAGAGGGAGTTGCAGTACAGATGTAGCAGTGACAGTGGCAGTGTCATGGGCAGTAGTACAGATTGCAACAATGCAGTGGATGAGGGGAAGCAGGCCGAGCATCAACAACGCAAAGGACCAATGCCGTGGATCAGTGTGATACTTCTGCTGGGAAGTATTGCTAGAGCACATTCCTCACTAAGAGGGAGTGTTGATTTTTGGGTAGCATCAGATGTGCTCTAGCTCCGAAATTTTGTGGAGGGGCTAGAACACATGAGATCTCCAAGACCCAGAAATCGTTTGGTGAAATTCCACCCGAATTGTATTTTATTAAAATAATTAATATTTTTAATGGGGTTCCTAAGTCTAAACTTAAGAAAATTAAAATATTAATGGGTATTAATGAAAATATGGGTGAGAAGCTTCTAAGAGATGAGGATCAAGTCTAATTTAATCTTAGCCGTTGATTAGAGACTTAATCTCGACCGTTGATTTCTCAACAGGAAAAGTATAAATGGAGGCTTGGGGTCAGTTGGAGAAGACACGCAGAGAGATTGAGGAAATCGATTTTCTGAGGTGAGAAGTTCTCAGGAGGAAAATCAATTGAGGAGATCTCTAGCAGAGGGGCAGTTTGGCAGAGGGACTTCAGTACAAGGCCAACAATACAATAGCAGAGAGGCAGAGCAACACCAGAAGAAACAGTGCAGCTCCAGAAAGGGTGACACATAGCTAGAGGAGCTAACGCAGTCACTTAGAGGCAGCGCTGGGGTTTCTGTGAGGCAGAGAGAGTAGCAGTTCAGCAAATCGATTTCAGAGTCTGGAAGGCTCACTGGGAGGGTGACGCAGCGCCTAGAGGAGGTGACGCAATTCCAGCGTAGAGCTTGGAGTAGCCATCGCTGCCCAGCACTGGGGACAACACAATCACCTTTGCGGTTTGTTCATCCAGTTGCTGGATTCACCAAAATATCTGTCTTCGGATAGAGGTACTTCTGTCGAGTTTATTCTCTGTTGGGTGAGCCGGATTTGGCACCCTAGTTGTATTCAAAAATCTGCTTAAGAATAAAACCCTCATATCTGCTGCACCAATTTTCCTGCATTGGGATTTTCCAGGGACGTATAGTCCAAAAATAAGTGTCCTTTGTGTATTTGTCTCATTTATTTTTTCAGTACTTGATCTGTATATTGGTGTAGGCTGCAATGTATTTGCATTAATATTTTCTGAACATTTCTTAAAATAACTTGTTAAATGAAGAACACAAGTAGGTAATGCAAATTAGTTTTACTGCAGTAGGATTTTTGATTTGTTCGATTCAGAAATTTTCACAACCTTGAGGGTAATAAGTAAAGTGAAGGGGAGAACCATGATGACCCTAATTGATTTTGGCAACACTCATAACTTCATAGACACAGTTGGTGACTTTTGTGGGTCTACAAGCTGTCCCATTACAAAATGTCTAGGAATCGGTGGCCGATGACATTGCGATTGGAGTGAAAAGGGATGATCAAAGTATGATGTTGCAGTGTTACAACTTTGATTTTTATGTTGCGGGCCACAGCTCTAGTAGGGGTTGGTATGGTGGCGGCAACTAATCATTGTTAGAGGGTTGCAATTGAGTGCAAACAGAATGTCCAAACAACTTACTAATGGCTAACTATGTTCTATTTTCTAGTGTAATTCCATAAAGGACTTGCATGGTAGGGTCAAGACTTAAAAACAACAATCAAAAAGGAGTTGCAACAACTTATTGATGAATTTGCAGATGTCTTCCATGATCAGCCCCATGGGATTTTGTTAGATAGATGACAAAACATATTGAGTTGAAACTAGGGTCCAAACCAGTCATTATTTCTTAATGTTATGCCCAGAATGAAAATATGTTTTAATCTTTACCACACTTTTTGGCAGGCACCACAAACATGCCATGTTCAGAAAGATTTGTGGCATAACATCACAACAGCAAAGAGGGTAGCTGTGCACAGAATTTGATGCAGCCAGATTTTTTGAGGGATCCAATGGTGATTGTTAGAAATGAGACATGCCCATGTGTAAAGTCACTATATGCACACTCGTGCTAGCCCATAAATCATTCCTTTAGTTCCTGGTAACAGAATGGGACATAATTTTATATCTGATAGCGGCTATGATTGATTGGTTCCTACCATGCAAATATACTTGGTAGAATGAAAACAACTGATCATGCACATCATAGTTTTTTCTCTTTTCTTTGTAAATGAAAAGCATCCTGTCCTTATCTTTACCAAGTACTATTGTTGTGATTATATATATGAAGATGCAGTGGAAAATATCTGGGAAGGACAACATTTCATGATTTATTTTATTTTATTTTTAAGTTCTGTTTTTCTGTGTTTTCTTTTTGAGTATATGGCAGTGAAGTGTGTGGAATACATAACAATATACTTGGGTGGGTGAAAATGAGTGAGTGGAAAAGTGTTAATTTTAGGTATGTTCTATGCTTAGAGCAATTTATTTCAATTTTGACAGTTAGCTCAATATCTTTTCCAGATTAGCAATCACATCAGCATTAGAGTAAACTGCAGATAGAACATAAACATAAATCGCAGAAGACAAGCCAAGACAAGAGGACACAAGATGTGGCGCTAGCCAGGGACAAACCCCAATGTGGGGAAACCCTTGATCAATTCTTCTTATATGTTCTTCAATAGTTCAGCAGAGAGAGAGAAGAGAGAGAGATAATACATTTACACCAGAAGTCAACACTTTGACTTTATCTAGAAGATCATTTCTAAGAAGATAATACATGAGATTAGTTGAAGATATGCTGCTTCAATTGATTCTCCAAGGTGACTCCTTCACCTATCATTGTGCTGCACCTCATCATCATGTTGCACCTAACCGTGCTGCACCATACTGCACCCATCATCACAACGCTGCATCTCATCATGCTTTACTAATCATGACTGTACCCATCACTGTATTGCATCTCCTCTTGCTGCACTATGCTGAGCTCTTCATTGCACTATGCTGCACCCAAATGCATGCTGCAATACCTCAGCATCTTGTTGCTGCTTCCATCACATCATGCTGCTCTATGTATCACTGTGCTGCATGCCTGTTACTGTGCACTATGCTGCACTATCATACAGCTGTAGTATACCATGTTGCTTCTTCCATCACAACATGCTGCACCCCTTTTCATTCATTCATGCTGTCTTCAGCACCTTACTGTCCCATGCTGTCCACACACCTTATTCCATTGTGCTGCACCTAAATATCACTGTGCTACACCGAAGTCAAACTTTAATCCTCCATGCTGCTGGCTATGGCCTGCGGCCTAGCCCAGCAACAAGACAACCCAACTATCTTTAAATCTTCTCTTGCACACTCAGCAATTAAGGTACATGAGACCCCTCCTAAGACTGCAGTCTAGAACAGTGTTAAGGTCTTCACCATAACTTCAACTTGACTGCATTTAGGGAAACTTCAATATAACAGCGTACATGACTATTACCTAGAACCAAGACAGCATATAGGGCAGCTAGATCCATGACAACATTTAGGTCTCTCTTCTAAGTCTGTGTTTTAGGTGGCATCTTCTTTAGGCAGCGTAGCTTCTTCTTACCCAAGACAACAACTATGTTTAGGGCATCTCCTTTCCCTTTAGTCCTGTGGCTAGGGCATTCTGCCTTCATGACTGTGTTAGGGACAACGTTAGGTTCTTTATGACTGTGCCTTGATCTTGTAGAGAACAGCAATTAGGGCATCTCTTAGCCCTGCGTTTCCCACACTGTTCTTCCAATTATGACAGCGTATTAAGATCAGATCAAGGTTCTCTTCTTGTTGTGTTTGAGGGTTTCTTTTAGGACAGCGTTAGGGCTGTTAGGGCTTCTCTATACCAGCGTTGAACCCTATCCTTGCTGCGATATAAGAGCCTCCTTTTTGGGCAGCGAAGATTCTTCTCCATGAATGTAGATGAGGGCAGCGTATAGATCTCTTTATCTAGGGCTAGGGCAAACCTCCTAGATCAACGTATTCTCTTAGGGATTCTTCCTTCCATTAAAACCCAAACGAATGGAGAGGAAGAGATCACAAGAGAGTTGTGTGTGTGTCCAAATGACTTTCAAGGCACCTATATTTATACTAAAACGTTGAGCACATGTGGGGTTTATTTGGTTGCTGTCCAACCTTGACGAATTGTCCCATAACACAAATAAATTCATATCTCCATGAATACATATCAGAATCGGATGATCTTTAGATCAATCCTACACCTTTTGATGAGAGGGATCCAAGAAAAATATCAGCTGGCATTAATAAGATGACCCACATGCAGTTTGGCCCTAGTTGCCAATTTTAACACTCCCTCTCAACTAGGGAGAACTCCATCCACTGATCCATCTGCCAGACTGTACTATCTCTGTCATCAGTGCTCTGCTTTGCTCTGCTGAACCATGAAAAAGAAGAATTGATCGAGAATGTCTCATACCATTCTCTACTGACCCAAAGTCAATTTTATTGATCGCAGATCAATATCACAAGAGAGTGTCGCAAATCACTCATACTGAGCCCAGATCAATGGAGGTCATCTTAGCATAGGGAGTACAGTAGATACAACGATGCGTCCATCGATAGTACTACTATGGTCCCTAACCCCATTTCCCTGCTCATTGATCAAATGAGAGGTACTTCCCATGAGTCCTAGACTACATGGGTAGGATGCCTCAACAAGAGAACCAATCATCCTGTCCATAAGTCGCCTCGAGGTATCACAGCGGAAGGTTGAGCCATTCACTCTATACACAACACACCATTAGGGGAGCGTGAGTCGCCCTATGGTCGCGTGTTGCTCCAGTAAGTACCCCAAGCCCCTCGGAGCTCCCAGAGCTCAATGCATGCAACATGCAGGACCCTTATAAGAAGGTCTCTTAACGACTCCAAGTCATTCGAGAAAGTCACAAATTTTACCTTTCCCCGGCGCTTAGACAGAATGTCTGCGACTTGTACATCAGTCTCAATGCGATGGAGCCTCCTCGCTCATCTACGTACCATATCCCAGATAAGGTAGTATCTGATGTCTATATGCTGGAGCAATTATAGAATACATGATTCCTCGATAATTGAATCCCTCTCTGGTTGACACAGAAGATCATGGTGGTATCCATCATGTGTACAAACAACTCACTAAAGAGCTCCCGCAACCAGGCAGCTTCACACAAGGTCATACTCGTAGCTATGTATTCAGTCTCAGCGGTGCTCAAAGCAACCGTCTTCTGCTTCCTGCTCATCCAGGATATTGAGCAGAACCCAAAGAGAATCAACACTCAGAAGTTCTCTTGAGATCCTCCACACTGCCTGCCTAGTCAGCATTTGAACAGTCATGCAGCTTCATATTTCCGGCAGTGTATCTCAATCCATGAGAGATTGTGCCCCGAAGACATCTCAGAAGATTCTTGGCACCAATCCAGTGTGGCTCAACCATATATGAGCTCGTCATGCTAACTGCAAAACATATATTCGGATGGAAGTTCACCAAGAACATCAATGCAAATGAGTTTATGAAACTCAGAGGCATTTCCCAAATCTGGTCCGGCATCACCACCATATAACTTTTGAAAGTTAAGCTCCATCGAGGTAGTCGCGGGCTTGTTGTTCACCATTTCAAATCTGGAATCCAACTCCCTCTTACTTCTGCAAATGAGAGGGTCTGCACCTGTCAGAAATAGGTCGTCCTCAAAAGGTGCCGATATGAGAGGTCTATCATCCACAACCTTCGAGCAATTGTTTGGATCGACTTCAGTCCTAGTGAATATTAGCTTCATCAGACAACTATCAATCCTTTCATACTATGCTCGGGGTGTTTTGCTTCAAGCCATAGAGGGCTTTCTTCCACTTGAGATTCCTGATCATGAATCTCAAACTCCTCGCGTTGTTCCAAACTTGTGGACCTGCTACATGAGGGGAATAGTCCCCTTGTAAGATTTTCCTACGGTACATCTCAGACATGTACCTTCATGCTCTTCTTGAATTTAGGCATCTGAGTCACCATCTGACTCACATCGGGTAGGGCCCCATAAGTAGACCTTCGGTGCTATAGATGAGATGTGTCAATTGACATGGTCTCCAATGGACCATCCTGCAACTTGATACAAATTGCCAACCCTGAACTCATGAGTAAAAGCATCTTTGAAAATTCTATTTTCAAACACGTACCTTTCCATCGATGAATGCCACCTTGAAACCTTTGACTTCCATTGCCGAAATGGGCACTAGGTTCTTGCGATCAAGTACATAAAAGAGTTTTTGTAAATGAATCGAGTTACCCTCGTTCAATTGAGGGGTAACATTTTCTACACCCTTTCCGGGATAGGTGGCATCGCCTCCAAGTATAATCCCACAATTGTTTCAATCTCTTACCAAATTCGAGAGAGCTGTTAGGATATTCCGACACATAGGAAATAGTTAAGTTCAACTTGGTCTAGTATAGAGTTAGGTAAAGTGTGTTTCTTTACCGTTGTACATTTTGTAACTTACAATCCGACGGTCACGATATGTAGTGATCCGACGGTTCACTCTCTCCTCGGTATTACCGACACTTGATCCGTGGCTTGACACCCGATTGGTCCATGAGTTCTATTTAAAGCGCATGGAGGGTCATTGTTCGGGTAATCCGTCTATGAGAGAAAGCTTATGTAAATTTTCATTCTTTGATTAATAAATTTCCTGAAGTGGCCACGTTGGCTCAGGCCGTGGACTGTTTCCCTCTTTGAGGGTTTTAACCACGTCAAAAATACTGGTGTATTGATTTGAGATCTGGTTGTGAGCGGTGTCCTTTTGGTGTTCTTTCTGAGGAACTTACCCTGTAAATTCCTACAAGAGCACCCTTCTATCTGATGAAGTGCCATGAAGCACTATAATCAATAAGCTAGCTTTCCATAGAATCTGAAGGAGAGGGCCAATTCAAGATAATGCTTCTTTATCTTATCAGAAACAACATTTGATTCTTCATACCTGGGGTTTGTTGCTTTCCTTGAAGAGTCGGCCGTTTCTTTGATGACCTGCATTACCTGTCATTCCTCCGATCATTGAAGATGTCCCTGGAATGATTGTTATCTTCATTAAGAGATGTCTCCCTGCCATTCGGACACTCCTTCGCATATCTGCCTTTCCTTTCACCCTGAGATCCAGACTTCCCATTGAAGTGATCTGTAGGTAGGCCATCAGAAACTTCTGCTGCACCATTCTAATAATATACTCTGCTTCGACTTCACCCTTGGTGAATTTGAAGAGGGATGAGGAATCCATTGATCCTTTTGTCCTTTCCCAATTGTCTTCGGCGATTGCTCTTTCACTCTTGCTGGGCTTTGTCTTCACCTTAGCTCCGATACCATGTTAATTTTAGGTATGTTCTATGCTTAGAGCAATTTATTTCAATTTTCACAGTTAGCTCAATATCTTTTCCAGATTAGCAATCACATCAACATTAAAGTAAACTGCAGATAGAACATAAACATAAATTGCAGAAGACAAGCCAAGACAAGAGGACACAAGATGTGGTGCTAGCCAAGGACAAACCCCAATGTGGGGAAACTTTTGATCAATTCTTCTTATATGTTCTTCAATAGTTCAGCAGAGAGAGTGTGAGAGAGATGACTTACATTTACACCAGAAGTCCACACTTTGACTTATCTAGAAGATCATCTTTAAGATGATACATGAGATCAGTTGAAGATATGCTGCTTCAACTGACTCTCCAAGGTGACTCCTTCACCTATCATTGTGCTGCACCTCGTCATCAAGCTGCACCTCACCGTGCTGCACTATGCTGCACCCATCATCACAATGCTGCATCTCATTATGCTTTACTAATCATGACTGTACCCATCACTGTACTGCATCTCCTCATGCTGCACTATGCTGAGCTCTTCATTGCACTGTGCTGCACCCAAATGCATGCTGCAATACCTCAGCATCCTGTTGCTGCTTCCATCACATCATGCTGCACTATGTATCACTGTGCTGCACCCGTGTTACTGTGCACTATGCTGCACTATCATACAGCTGTAGTATACCATGTTGCTGCTTCCATCACAACATGCTGCACCCCTTTTCATTCATTCATGCTGTCTTCAGCACCTTACTGTCCCATGCTGCCCACGCACCTTATTCCATTGTGCTGCACCTAAATATCACTATGCTGCACTGAAGTCAAACTTTAATCCTCCATGCTGCTGGCTATGGCTTGCGGCCTAGCCCAGCAGCAAGACAACCCAGCTATCTTTAAATCTTCTCTTGCACACTCAGCAATTAAGGTACATGAGACCCCTCCTAAGACTGTGGTCTAGAACAGTGTTAAGGTCTTCACCATAACTTCAACTTGACTGCGTTTAGGGCAGCTTCAATATAACAGCGTACATGACTATTACCTAGAACCAAGACAGCGTAGAGGGCAGCTAGATCCATGACAGCGTTTAGGTCTCTCTTCTAAGTCTGCGTTTTAGGTGGCATCTTCTTTAGGCAGCGTAGCTTCTTCTTACCCAAGACAGCAACTATGTCTAGGGCATCTCCTTTCCCTTTAGTCCTGTGGCTAGGGCATTCTGCCTTCATGACTGTGTTAGGGACAGCATTAGGTTCTTTATGACTGTGCCTTGATCTTGTAGAGAACAGCAATTAGGGCATCTCTTAGCCCTGCATTTCCCAGACTGTTCTTTGAATTATGACAGTATATTAATATCATATCAAGGTTCTCTTCTTGCTGTGTTTGAGGGTTTCTTTTAGGACAATGTTAGGGCTGTTAGGGCTTCTCTATACCAGCATTGAACCCTATCCTTGCTGCGATATAAGAGCCTCCTTTTTGGGCAGTGAAGATTCTTCTCCATGAATGTAGATGAGGGCAGCGTATGGATCTCTTTATCTAGGGCTAGGGCAAACCTCCTAGATCAGCGTATTCTCTTAGGGATTCTTCCTTCCATTAAAACCCAAACGAATGGAGAGGAAGAGATCACAAGAGAGTTGTGTGTGTGTCCAAATGACTTTCAAGGCACCTCTATTTATACTAAAACGTTGAGCACATGTGGGGTTTATTTGGTCGCTGGCGACCTTGACGAATTGCCCCATAACACAAATAAATTCGTATCTCCGTGAATGCTTATTGGAATCGGATGATCTTTAGATCAATCCTACACCTCTTGATGAGAGGGATCCAAGAAAAATATCAGCTGGCATTAATAAGATGACCCACATGGAGTTTGGCCCTAGTTGCCAAGCTTAACAAAAAAGAATGGAGGTGGATGGTCCACTGGTGCAAATTTTTGTTCTGTCTTGGCAGTCTTTCCGGCACCTAGTCAACAGGGAATGAAACCTGCAGAAGTTTGGTACCTGAGCATTGGAAAGGACCACTTTGATATGAATGTAATAACGAAAACAAATCATTAATTGAGCCATCAGATAAAAAATGGACAAAATCCCATAATACAGTGTCCAAACGGACATAAATATATTTAATAAGAATGAATGATACACTGATAATCGGAAGGTAGTGAATCATACTCTTTATACTAGTTTCCAACTTTCCAAGAGACACTGACCTCTTTTAAGGGATGGAACCTTATGTCATAATAATTATTATGTTCGTTACAGGGCAGTTGAGAGAAGAAACAGAATGTTAGTAAACCAAAAGGAGAACTCCAGATACAACCAGTCTGCATCCTAGACAGGAAGGTTACTGTTTTTGGGAATAGAGACATCAGGAAGGTAAAGGTCTGTAAAGGAAGTTCCAGGGCACTTGCAAGCAAGTGGAGTGTGTTCTAAGGCAAAGCCAGATGCATGCTATAGGGAAGGGTAGTTCCAAACAAATGTTGGGTATAGACAATACATATTGCCATATGTTCACTTAACAAAGGCAGTGCAGGGTAAACACTGAAAGAAGTTGACTTTGACAGAACACTGTAGGTGTGTAGTTACCTGAATTTTGGTTCTGTAGCTTATGTGTAGCTTGTTTCACTTTAAAGCAACATGGATTGGAATTTGAAGAAGGGAAGGCTTGCATAGCTATGGTTGTGTTGGATCTTATCCATTGTGATATTTTCGGACCAATGAAGCCTTCCTCTGGTTTCTGCTGCAAGGTACTTCTTACTTCTTGTAGTTGATTTCTATAGGAAGATGCAGGTACATTTTTTGAAGAAGCCTAATGCTTTTGTTTAATTTCAAGTGGCGCAACTTGCAAGGCAATAGTAAAAATGAAGCAAGTAGAAAAATAGGACTCCTCTGATCAAATAATGGAGGAGAATTTTCTTCTAATGAATTTGTTGATTTCTCAAGAAGGGATATAGACTCTAGAGGTAGTTCAAAACAAATAGTGTGAGGTAGTTCCGAACAAAAATTGGGCAGAGGTGGTAGATATTGTGGTATGCTTGCTTAACATACATTCTACAAAGGAACTACAAGATATACTCTGGAAGATGTGGGGTCTGACAGAAAACTGTAGGTGTTAAGTGTCTTTAGAGTGACTGGTTTTTTAAGCTTATGTTTTGATTCTAGATGAAAAGAGGAGTAAATCAGATCCAAAATTCAGAACATTCATGTTTATTGGTTATAGTGATCAATCAAAGGCTTACAGTTTGTTGGATTTTTGTACTAGCAGTGTAACCATAAGTAGGATGCTATTGTAGATGAAAATCAGGTATATATCATTGTGTTTCAGATCTGAAACTTGATGATAACTGAAGTTTTATGCTAAAAACTCAGCGGAGCTGCAAGGATGCATGACAAACATCTGGAGTTGAAGTGCAACGAGCACATGGCAATGATGAAGTTGAAATATCTCTAAACAGGGAAGAGGTGGGGTTAATCTGGAGGTTAGAACAGAGAACACCAGTCACCAAAAGTGGTACTACCCTACATTTGAGGAAGTGAGGGAGGATGAGATCCCACAGCCTAGAGAAAATAGCTAAGTGAGAGGAGTTAAGCAAGGTGTGCAAGAAGTTTATTTTGCTTGGTCTGTGTTGTAAAATTTTTTAAACCCCAATATCTTGAAAATGAAGAGGGTAAGGATGGAAGGAAGAAAATAAACATTCATGGTTAGGTTAGTTAGCGCAAAAATGGATATATTTAGGTTAGTTATAGTCATGGCAATATAATTTGGTTGGTGAATTTGTCAGTGGGTTGCAAAAAGTGGTAAGTGTAAAAATTAGCCACAAGAGTTGCAGTATGTAGGTATGAGTGATCTTTTGAATATGGCTATTTACAGGTTAAGGCAGTGTTTGAACTTTGAAGTCCTGGTTTTTGAAACAAATATTCTCTGCTGCCTTGTTCTAGAAAAATATAATTTATGGGAGTTCCAAACAATGTTATTAGAATTGGATAGGCCAACCCTAAAAACTGGAATCGGTAAACAACCGGATGCAAAATGCGGTCGACTAAAAGATATATATATATATATATATAATATTCAGAATTTAACTTAAAAAATATATTCATGTACATTATGCAAAATTTTAGGGTTTTAAAATTCAGATAGTGAAGGGGTTTAGAATCTAACCTGTCATTTTCAGTTTGAATGGCTTGTTCTCCTTGGAAACTCCCCAGAACCAGGGTGACTGGCTAGTTCAGCAGGTTCCAGTCCAGTTCTGCTAACATTGGTTCAAATAAACCTATATGCTTATGAGGTTTGTATTTGAAATTTTAAGTGAACATTGACATTAATTCAGCTAATGTGTCAATAAATAGATAGGTGGTTGGTGACTTAGCATTTTTGGTATCAACCCAAAGAATGTCATGTAGTGAGCTTTAGTTCTCACTTTGTCGTGGGATCAAAAGCTGATTTTTGGAGTACAACTGAGAGGTGCATGTGAGATTGTGGACAGCTGAATTGAGAATCTCCAGCACGTTGACTTCCACTATTACCATTTTCAGTTGCTAATCAGAAGTAAAACTATTAAGCTGTATCATTGCATAGTTCAGAGAAAGTTTGCAGGACATTTTCACGACTCACTTGGTCTGGATAAGTTCGTAATCTTTTTTGGGATAAACATTTGTTTCCAATATGAGCTTTTTGGTTTGGGTGTGGGGGAGGGAATAGTGTAATTAGTCTACTGCTCATATTTACGATGCCCTTTATTATACCTTGTACTTTTGAGTTAGTGGATGAAAAACATGAGCCAAGTAATTAATTAAGTCACATGTATATTTAGTTACATTATTAGTGGCCAGATCTATCACTAGATATTATCTTTTTCATATTCCCTTGTTGAATAATATCAAGTATCTATTTTATTTGTAGCTAAAATGCATAATATTGTGTGGGTGCAATTTTATATTTTCAAAGACATTCAAATAATGCTTTCTGGACCATGGACAGTGCCTTTGATCCAGGGTGCTGGCTTATCTCTAGAACAGCAAAATCCAAATAGTTTAAAACTTCAGAAAAAGATGAGCTGCAGATCCATGATTAATAAGCAGATCCATATATAAACAATACTAAATTGCAGAAATGTCTTTCTTCTTGGTTTTTACTTTTCAGGTTAAGGATTTGAGTTTCTGAAAATGTTGAAGAACTTTCAAATAAACTGGGCAAAAAATTCATTTGAGGTTAGTGTGGCAATTTTGGAAATGGATTTTTCCATGGACATTCTGGATTATAGTCAAATGTTTACTTCAAAATGTTGAAACTGCTAGAGTTTCCCAGGGTGAGTTTTATTGGATCTGTTCCCACAAGAAGCTGCTCAAAGAACTCAAAATTTGTAGCCAAATGAATGTTTGTGGGACTAAATCCACGATTGAGTTGAGAAATGTTGAAATACATGCTGTATGTGCCTTACATCTAGTTTGTTTAGTACATAGTATTCAAAACCGGAACCGGTGACTGGACCAGTCCACTTATCAAACCAGGTTTTAAATTGGAACAGGTCAAACCGAGACTCGTTAGATCTCAATGAACCTATTTTAAAAAAAAATACATGAAATGATTATTTTTTAATGATTTTTTTTTTTTAAGATATAAAACCATGATTCCAAACCATTAGGGTCAAAATATGCAAAGTTTGCTCATCTATATACCATTTAAAGGTGAATATATCAGATGACACCAAATGAAATACATATTTTAATTTTAGGTATGTTTTATGCTTAGAGCAATTTATTTCAATTTTCACAGTTAGCTCAATATCTTTTCCAGATTAGCAATCACATCAGCATTAAAGTAAAATGCAGATGGAACATAAACATAAATCGCAGAAGACAAGCCAAGACAAGAGGACACAAGATGTGGCGCTAGCCAGGGACAAACCCCAATGCGGGGAAACCCTTGATCAATTCTTCTTATATGTTCTTCAATAGTTTAGCAGAGAGAGAGAGAGAGAGAGAGAGAGAGAGATAGTACATTTACACCAGAAGTCAACACTTTGACTTATCTAGAAGATCATTTCTAAGAAGATGATACATGAGATCAGTTGAAGATATGCTGCTTCAACTGATTCTCCAAGGTGACTCCTTCACCTATCATTGCGCTGCACCTCATCATCATGCTGCCCCTCACCGTGCTGCACCCATCATCACAATGCTGCATCTCATCATGCTTTACTAATCATGACTGTACCCATCACTGTACTGCATCTCCTCTTGCTGCACTATGCTGAGCTCTTCATTGCACTATGTTGCACCCAAATGCATGCTGCAATACCTCAGCATCCTGTTGCTGCTTCGATCACATCATGCTGCACTATGTATCACTGTGCTGCACCCATGTTACTGTGCACTATGCTGCACTATCATACAACTGTAGTATACCATGTTGCTGCTTCCATCACAATATGCTGCACCCCTTTTCATTCATTCATGATGTCTTTAGCACCTTACTGTTCCATGTTGCCCATGCACCTTATTCCATTGTGCTGCACCTAAAGATCACTCTGCTGCACTGAAGTCAATCTTTAATCCTCCATGCTGCTGGCTATGGCCTGCGGCCTAGCCCAGCAGCAAGACAACGTAGCTATCTTTAAATCTTCTCTTGCACGCTCATCAATTGAGGTACATGAGATCCCTCCTAAGACTGTGGTCTAGAACAGTGTTAAGGTCTTCACCATAACTTCAACTTGACTGCGTTTAGGGCAGCTTCAATATAACAGCGTACATGATTATTACCTAGAACCAAGACAGCGTAGAGGGCAGCTAGATCCATGACAGCGTTTAGGTCTCTCTTCTAAGTCTGCGTTTTAGGTGGCATCTTCTTTAGGCAGCGTAGCGTCTTCTTACCCAAGACATCAACTATGTCTAGGGCATCTCCTTTCCCTTTAGTCCTGTGGGTAGGGCATTCTGCCTTCATGACTGTGTTAGGGACAGCGTTAGGTTCTTTATGACTGTGCCCTGTTCTTGTAGAGAACAACAATTAGGGCATCTCTTAGCCCTGCGTTTCCCACACTATTCTTCCAATTATGACAATGTATTAATATCAGTTCAAGGATCTCTTCTTGTTGTGTTTGAGGGTTTCTTTTAGGACAACGTTAGGGCTGTTAGGGCTTCTCTATACCAGCGTTGAACCCTATCCTTGCTGCGATATAAGAGCCTCCTTTTTGGGCAGCGTAGATTCTTCTCCATGAATATAGATGAGGGCAGCGTATGGATCTCTTTATCTATCTTCCTTCCATTAAAACCCAAACGAATGGAGAGGAAGAGATTAGAAGAGAGTTGTGTGTGTGTCTAGATGACTTTCAAAGCACCTCTATTTATACTAAAACGTTGAGCACATATGGGGTTTATTTGGTTGCTGGCGACCTTGACGAATTGTCCCATAACACAAATAAATTCATATCTCCATGAATACTTATCGGAATCTGATGATCTTTAGATCAATTCTACACCTCTCGATGAGAGGGATCCAAGAAAAATATCAGCTGCCATTAATAAGATGACCCATATGGAGTTTGGCCCTAGTTGCCAATTTTAACAACATATCAACAAGAAAATACATAATCAATGGGGCTCTAAATGGCCTCCAGAGTCCAAAAACAATGCTACAAGCTATGGGGCCACTGGCCTACTACAAGTCTACATATCAGTGATCAACATGATCACTCATCATGATCAAGTCATCAAACTCATCACCACTACTAGACATGGGATCATCCACATGAGCTACAAAAATGATTTGGCTCAGAGTTTGAGGACTCCTAAAACTCCTCTGCAACCTTAGTGGTAGTGGTAGTAGTAGCAACAGAACTGCAAATCACTAGTTAGCATGATCACTCACGAAACTCATCATTGATTCAGTGCTACTAGAAATGGGATCATCAACAAGAGATACATAAACATCATCTAACTCAAAGTCTTCAGACTTGGATTGCTCAACCTTATAATATGATAGAAATTGAAAAAGTTTAACATGCCTAACTAGTGATTTTGGTTTGAGTGAAGGGTTCATCTCCTCAACCTTATAATGTGGTAGAAAAAGCTTAGCATGCCTAACCAATTATTTTCCTTTGAGTGAAGGGTACATTTTTGTTAAGGCCATGGTAGAGGAGTTCAATAATCAATACCACCAACATCAACAAAGTTCAACAATCAATGCCACCAACATCAAGGTTCTTAAAGGTCTTCATGCTCTTAATCAAATGCCAATCTCATACCCTCACGCATGATAGAATGAAATGGAAACATTGCAAACCCCCAAACCATGAATTTCTGAAAACCATCAAGTTTGCTGAATTTTGAGTGAACTCTAAAATTCTAGTTTCTCCATATGAAAGCCAATGAGGTTGAAACCACTATCAAACAATTTGAGTCATTTCATGGTAATGTTAAAAATTTAAGTAAAAGGATGAAAATGAAAGAAAGGAAATGTCACTTTTACTTTTAGAATTTAACATTATCATTGATTTCCAACGTTGCGAGGGTTGAGATGTGTGAGGAAAATGAGAGAGGAGGCATGCTTTCCTTGGAAGGGCTATTTTTGGAGGCAAACATGTCCAAGTTTCCCTCAAAACTGCTTAAAAAATCGCAAAACCACTTTCTGGCTGGTCCGCAACTAGCTTGGCAATAAACCGATTGGTTTATGATGAAATTGGTCAGTTTGTGAGGAAATTGGATGGTTTAGGAAGAAACTGGCCAGTTTAGGTTTATGATGAAATTGGTCAGTTTGTGAGGAAATTGGATGGTTTAGGAAGAAACTGGCCAGTTTATGGGAAAACCTAAACTAGTCGGTTTTGTCATAAACCGACCAGTTTATGGTTGGTCAGACCAAAAAACTAGTCAAACCACTCAGATAACTCGGTTTTTCAACCGGTTTGATGGCCTAGGCTAATGAATCGGTCGGCTTGACCAGTTTACAGTTTGAACTGACTGGTTTTGAATACTATGATTTAGTATGGCATGGAGACTGGATGATTAGTTTTTTCTATATTAGGATATAACACATCCTTGCAATTGAGAATGTTCCCTTTTTCCCATGGAAAATCCTGATGGGGAAACTGAAGGGATGTTCCCCCACATTTGTGGATGACATCATAGTAAACCCCTAAGTCACCGGGTTTGGCGAATAAAATCCTTCAGATTTGAAATTTGCCGAACCTCAATGCAATTCAAACATGTTCAATTGTGCTCGCTGAGTTTTATGCCGAACTCGAACTTGTGTCAAACCCAAACTTGAACTTGTGTACAAGCGTGAACAAAATCAAGAAACTCATCAAATATTCAATGAAATTCGTGTTAGGGTTCGTTTTTTCCCTTGCTCTTGTTAAATTTGGACAACTAGGTCCAAACTCCATGTTCTGATGCTCAGATTAAGAGGCTAATATTTTTGTTGGATTCCTCTTTCTGAGAGGTGTAAAATCCATATAAAAATAGTCTTAATCCGATGAGCAGAACTTATATTGTGAATTTATTATTCTTAATAAATTATATGTGCAAGGTCAGCCAGTTTTGTAATGTAGGCTCACATGCCCAACAGATGTGTCACACACCCTCATTGATGGATATATATACAGGAAAAGTTGGAGAGAATTTCAACACAACTCAACTCACATCTTCCTCTCTCATCTTAGAGAGTACGAGCTACCTGGAGGACGAATTTCAGCCACACGTGGGAAGGACGAAGAGGACAGACCGTACGGATTTTCTGCTGCTAGGGTTTCGCAGAAAGTTTGACTAGAATTGACTTGGGTTGACTCATCTACTGGTTGGAGGGTTGTTGTGACACATCTGGGCTGGCTGACCAAAGGAGACTTTGCTGGTTGAAGCATCCTGTTGACCGCCGAAACGAACACACACATTTTTCCTGTTTCTGATTTGTCTTCTGTAAGATCTGCTTATATGTTCTATCTGCATTTTGCTTAACTACTTGTATGATTGCTGTGAGAAAAGTGAAATTGCTCCTAGCATAGAACATCTACAAAACTTTACATGGTATCAGAGCTGAGGTGAAGACAAACTCTATCTATAGCAATCAATCATCGAAGATCATCGCTCTGACTTCCAGCGAAAGATGGCGCAGTTCTAATGCGCACGGCTTGTGTGCATTACGGGGTTGAATGCGCTATAGTTGACGTGGAAGTCTGTTATCCAGCGACGGTAATCGGTGGGCAGAACACGCAGACGACAGACTGGTATAATATTGTGCAGGTGACAGCGCAGAGGATTATACAGTCGGTAGTCTCGGTTAATAAACCAGAATTCGGTCGATTGCTGGAGTATATAATTGCGCAAGGGTTAAAGAGTTCTGGGTGGCCACGGGGAGACCCGCTCTTCGGTTAAAGCGCAGGAAATTATATACAAACAGTGATCGTTGGGTTGGTGCAGTTTGGATAACGGGTTGTATATGCAAAGGCGCAGAATTATCTGAGGGTTCGATAATTGCGCAGAGATATACTACAGGTTGTTCAGGATTATAGACTTCGGGCAGCAGCTGTGGACGTGTGATTGCGTGGATTACATGAGCGTTGGTGCTCACGGGTAAATACGCCAGAGTTTATACGTATGCTACAGGCTGTCGGGTTCTGGCAATTGACTGAGTGTGTGAATTGCGCGGGTTTGTTGACGGTCTGTCACGTGGACAGAGATCTGCAGCAGAACGCAAATTAATCGGTGGACAGACACGTGGACGGAAGGCTACAGAACAGCGCTGAGATTCACATGCGCAGTAGGCTGTCGGGTTGATAATTCGGTTGAGTGGTCAACCCGAAGGTCGATTTCGCAGGCACTTATACGCTATGCACAACAATGAAGAATATATGTATATATGTTGTCACGAATATATCTAACGCAGTCTATACACAGTGAAAGGAGGGAGACCTTACGCCGTTAATAAATGAAGGCATCTACGCAGAAACCCTACACGCTGTTCATGTTATATATATACACGCTGTTCATATATACATACACAGTTTATATATATACACGCTGTTCATATATACATACACAGTTCATATATATACACGCTGTTCAAGTATACGCTGTTCTTTGTGGATCCGCTGTCTTTATACATTGTTCTGCGCTGGTCATATAATTCATGGAGAGCATTCATACGTTGTCTTGAAGCCCACACACACAGTCAACAGAACAATTATGAACTAGCACTCACACGTTGTCCCATATGCATCAATACGCTGTTCATTCCTGAGTATATATACGCTGTTCATGAGAAATATATTCCCGGTCAATGGAACACAGCATGGCACATCAGCATAGCAACCCGCAGAGATATATACACGCTGTTCAAAACAAATATATTACGCTGTTCTTAGTGGATGCAGACACGCTGTTCAAAGCAAATGTTATACGCTCATACAGTCAAGGGTGAAGGCCACAATCAACGTGAAGGCTGTGGTAAAGGAGCCGCAGGACATGAGGCCGCAGTCAAGGTGAAGGCCATGGTAAAGGGAGCCGCAGTGTAAGGGTGCCACTGTCATGGTAAATTGTTGTAGCAATTAGAGATAAGGATGTTGTATTTATGTGTGATCTGGGCACATATATAACGCAGTGATGGACAGTAGCATGATGTGTGATCTGGGCTACATATACGCTGTCATCTTTGAGGGGCAGCAATGTTGATATAACAGTCAATGGTATGACTGCAATGGCATGGCATGAAAGACACCCTATGATGAACATGGACAACTTGATATAGATGAGTAGCATGAAGATGAGAGCAGCTCAGTCACCTAAGGAAGATGCATGGTCATGAAAACATACAAGGGGACCTTTCCCCTCAAGTGTCACAAAGACATCTGAGATATTGCAACTGGTCCATTCTGATCTTTCCGATATGTTGCCTGTAACATCCCTGGGGGATATTCTTACTATATGACATTTACTGATGACTTCTCTCGCAAAACCTGGATATACTTCTTGAAGAAGAAGGATGAGGCTTTCATGTGGTTCCGTACCTTCAAAGCCTTGGTGGAAAATATGACCGGAAAGAAGATCAAGATTTTGAGGATTGACAATGGCACTGAATATGAGTCAAATGAGTTCAAAGACTTTTGCAGAGAAGCTGGCATTAAGAGGGAGTCTACCACTGCATATACTCCTGAGCAGAATGGTGTTGCTGAACGCAAGAATAGGACTATTGTGGAAGCTGCCCGTGCCATGCTATGTGACCAGGGTCTACCAAAGTTTCTGTGGGGAGAAGCTGCAAATACTGCTGTGTACATTCAAAACCGATGCCCTCATTCCGCTTTGGACTCCAAAACTCCCGAAGAGGTTTTCTCTGGTAAGAAACCTGATGTCTCACATTTTAGAATTTTTGGATGTCCTGTCTATTTTCATGTGCTGAAAAAAAAAAGAGGAAGTAAGCTGGATGCTACTGGGAAGAAAGGAATGTTTGTGGGCTACAGTGAGACTTCTAAGGCATATAGAGTCTATGTACCTGGTCAAAGGGAAGTAGAGATAAGCCATGATGTCACTTTTGACGAAGATGCTTCCCTGAAGAAAGTAGTAGATCTTCCTAGATCTGAAGAAAATCATGAAGAAAGATCTGGAAATCTGGAAGAACCCCAGGATGAGACTATGGCTGATGTTGAAGGGCCAATGGACCCTATTGATCCTTCCCCTTCTCTAGGAAAGAGGCCATCATGGCTCAGGGACACCCTCGCAGATGCTAAGGGTCATGCTGCCCCAAAGGGGGACATTCCGAGAAAGCAAGAAGCCGTGTAGATACCAAGGGTATCTAGCTGCCATGAGTACTATTCTACAATCTGAACCTGGATCTTTTGAGGAAGCCATCAAGCATCAAGTCTGGAAGGATGCTATGCATGAAGAATATGAGGCTATTATGAAGAATGATGTCTGGGATGTGGTCCCGAGACCGAAGGACAAATCTGTTGTCACCGCTAAATGGCTCTACAAGATTAAACATGGATCTGATGGGAGTGCTGAAAAGTTTAAGGCAAGATTTGTTGCCCGTGGCTTCTCTCAAAAGGAAGGAATTGACTATGACGATATATTTGCACCTGTGGCACGATATACCACCATCCGATCCATCATAGCCCTTGCTGCTACGCAAGGATGGAGTCTTCATCAGATGGATGTCAAGACCGCTTTTCTGCATGGTGCAATAAAGGAAGAGGTGTATGTAGAACAACCTCTGGGATTTGAAGTTCAAGATCGAGACACTTATGTCTGCAGGTTGAAGAAAGCCCTCTATGGGTTGAAGCAAGCACCCAGAGCTTGGTATGAGAGGATGGATAGTTACTTGATGAAGTTGGGCTTCACTCGAAGCAATGCTGATCCAAACCTTTACTTCAAGGTTGTGGAAGGAAAGCCTCTCATTCTAGTACTGTATGTGGACGACCTCTTCCTGACAGGTGATGACCCTCTCATTCATCAATGTAAGAGGGAGCTTGCTGCCGAGTTCGAGATGAAAGACCTAGGACTGATGCACTATTTCCTAGGCCTGGAGGTCTGGCAGAGACCTGGAGAGATTTTCCTTTCTCAAGGAAAATATATTGTGAAGCTTCTGGAAAGACTTGGGATGGTGGACTGTAAGTCCGTGTCGACACCAATGGGACTCAACTTTAAGAAGTTGAGTGGCAGCGCTGCAGGGCCTATCTTGGCCAATCCTACTGAGTATCGTCAACTGATAGGAGCTTTGATGTTCTTAGTGAACACCCGTCTGGACATATGTTTTGCAGTGAATACTTTGAGTCAACAGATGGTTGAGCCTCATCATTTTCACTGGGTTGGTGCCAAGAATCTTTTGAGATATCTTCGGGGCACGATAAACCATGGGCTGAGATACACTGCCGGGAGTGTGATACTCCGTGGATATACTGATGCCGATTGCGCTGGCAGTGTGGTGGATCGTAAGAGCACATCTGGATGCTGTTTCAATCTTGGTTCTGCTTCGATCTCATGGATGAGCAGGAAGCAGAAGTCGGTGGCTTTGAGCACCGCGGAGGCCGAATACATTGCTGCCAGTATGGCCTGTTGTGAAGCAGTTTGGTTGAGGAGGCTCTTTAGTGAGCTGTTCCAACATGTGCTAGATACCACTGTGATACTCTGTGATAATCAGAGTGGGATTCGTATGACTGAGAATCCTGTGTTCAACGACCGATCCAAGCATATTGATATCAGGTACCACTTTATCCGGGATATGGTACAACGAGGCGCCGTAAGGCTCGATCATATAGGAACTGATGAGCAGGTCGCGGATATTCTCACTAAGCCCCTGGGGAAGGTCAAGTTCCTAACCTTCCGTGAGAGTCTTGGTGTCGTGGAAAGACCCTATGATGTGGGTCCTGTTGGACGATGAGCTCTGGGAGCTCTGGGGGGCTTTGGGGATAGCTTCTCGGAGCTATAAGCACTCATAATGCTTTTGCCCCACCCTTGTGATTATTGAGCTGGTTCGCCACTCATTTATCTGTGCCCCGTATGCATCCTACCCATTGAGTTCAGGGCTCATGGGAAGTACCTCTCATTTGGCCAATGAGGTGTGGAAAAGCTAGAGACTATTAGCAAAGACTGATGGACGCATCAGAGATTGCCGTACTCTCTATCTAGGATGGCATGGTCCAACCACTTGATCTGGGATCAAGATTTGTGAGGTCTGGGACCTCTGGACTGACTATGTCAGTCGGGGAATGATGTCTTTGTGACTGACCCACTTCTGTTCTGAAATAAAGAAGCCAGCAAAGCAAGTTTCGGCGGGATGACTCACGGTGTTGATTGCACTAATAAATGGAGTTCTCCCTAGTTGAGAGGGAGTGTTAAATTTGGACAACTAGGTCCAAACTCCATGTTCTGATGCTCAGATTAAGAGGCTAATATTTTTGTTGGATTCCTCTTTCTGAGAGGTGTAAAATCCATATAAAAATAGTCTTAATCCGATGAGCAGAACTTATATTGTGAATTTATTATTCTTAATAAATTATATGTGCAAGGTCAGCCAGTTTTGTAATGTAGGCTCACATGCCCAACAGATGTGTCACACACCCTCATTAATGGATATATATACAGGAAAAGTTGGAGAGAATTTCAACACAACTCAACTCACATCTTCCTCTCTCATCTTAGAGAGTACGAGCTACCTGGAGGACGAATTTCAGCCACACGTGGGAAGGACGAAGAGGACAGACCGTACGGATTTTCTGCTGCTAGGGTTTCGCAGAAAGTTTGACTAGAATTGACTTGGGTTGACTCATCTACTGGTTGGAGGGTTGTTGTGACACATCTGGGCTGGCTGACCAAAGGAGACTTTGCTGGTTGAAGCATCCTGTTGACCGCCGAAACGAACACACACATTTTTCCTGTTTCTGATTTGTCTTCTGTAAGATCTGCTTATATGTTCTATCTGCATTTTTGCTTAACTACTTGTATGATTGCTGTGAGAAAAGTGAAATTGCTCCTAGCATAGAACATCTACAAAACTTTACAGCTCTTTTTTGTGGTTCGACTTTTTTCTTCTTTAGCATTTATAATTATAGTTTGCTTATAGAGTTTGTCACAAAACCATTATATTAAATTGGAATCTTGCCACACCAGAAAATTTGCGAGGTATAACTCTATATGCAGATTGGAAAAAGAAATAAAGTTCGCGGTACTAAAAGAAAATTTGGCTCTCATATAAAATTGGAAACCCTGCTTCACACATTTACAATTTTAAGAAAATCCAAATCGTTGATGGATGTTAACATCATAATATACATAGACATAGTCATCATATTACCACAGATACAGACATAGAGAACTAGCTGTTTTGTCTCTCCAACACTGTACAGAAAGGCAAAGCTAGGTGTGCATAATGTAGAAAATCCACGAAATTTTGCAATTGATAATATGAACAATTTGAAAACTACTTTCTTTTCATATAGACCCAAATTTTCTCTACCAAATTTTATAGTGGAATAGGAATAGAAATAAATACACCATCACAATATAATAATAATTTTTTTAGGGAACCCAACTGGGAAAACCCTTTGCTTGATTATTGATAGAAACTGAGCAATAGATCTCTTACAAATACAACTTGTTTCCGTCTAAAAACAACCTTGTTTTCCTGCCTTGAACTAGGCTTGAAACCCTTGTAAGATTGTTGATCCTTGCTTCCTAAATTTATGCGCATTCTTGAGCCCTATTTCCTTGCGCTTGAGCTCCTAAATCCTAGCGCAATATGCCTCTTATTAAATAGGGATTCTCCCTTTTTCTGTGCGTTCTCTCCAGGGAAACTTGCTTGCTATCAAACTCGCACAAGCCTCAACATACAAGCACCAACCTGTGCTCTCTACTGTCTTGTTTCACCAACTCATGCTCACGAGACAATGAATCAAATTGTGCCTTCGTTCCACCTTTTAAAGCAATTTGAATGACTAAGTTTAGTGAATTTCTAATTAAAGAGTTTGCTTTTGTGATTGTTTGAGTTAGCGAGAGTTAACTACTCATACAACTCATCCTATCTCAAATCAAGGACTTGAGACTCAAACACATGTTCTTTTCCTCAATTAAATCGCACTAGAAGACTAATAACTCGACCTTCCACTGTAACACATTAGTTAACTGCTTCATAACTCCTCCTAACTTTTAGGAGCTCTCCTAGATCTTAGGAATTTGTCCTAACTTGTAGGGAACTCGAGCATGTTAAGGAGAAACTCGTTGTGGTCCCTATGATTAAGGCACAAATCAAGGAATCCTTTCTCGCTATTGTTTTCAACACTCCCTCCTAGCGAGGAAGGCGTTCCTGGAAGAACCTCGTCCACCTGAATCTGTCTCCAACGCTACCATGTTATTTGCTGCTCCAGCTGCTTCCTTTGAACTAGAAGGCTTCCCAACTTTCTTCTGCGGAAATTTCTTTGGAGACCTGCTCTTTCCCAACATGCTCTGCGAGTCCACCTCTTTAGTCATAAGTGCCATGTACCTTGTGCACCCTTGTATCTTCTCCTTGATGCTAGGAGACTCAAACTGAGATACTAGCTGAGGCTCCATCTTGAGAGCTCTATCGTGCTCTCGCTCAACCATCGCTTCTCTACTCTGTGGACTTCCTGCCTTGCTGCTCAATGCTGTGCCTGTCTCTACTTGGAACTTATAAATATTCTTCACCCTCACACCTATTTGCTTCTTACATCCAAAAGTTAAGTGTTGGAGGTAAGCCTTACCACTACTGAAGATGACATCATAGCCTTTGTCCTCAAGGGTAGGTACTAAAACAAGATTCTACTTCAATCTTAGAACATAGAGAACATCTCTGAGATGAAGAGGATTACCTGACTCCTTTTGAAAACTCACAGTGCCAACTCCTCTACGTGCATACATGGCATCATCTCCTAGCTCAAACTAAAATTGCATGCCCTTCTCCTTCAAGTGACTGAAACTCTTCTTGTTCCCTGTCATGTGGAAGGATTCTCCTGAATCAATATTCTATATATTGCTATTTGTTGAGCTTGCCAAGCAAGCAATCAATGAGAAATCTTTTTCGAACTAGGCAGAAAATTTATCTACCTCCATTGATGTAGCAACATGATCCTTACTGGACTCCTTCTTCCGATTATGACACTTAGAAGCATAGTGCCCAAACTCATGGCAATGGAAGCACTTGATCTTACTTAGATACTTTTCTTGCTCTTGTCATTGGACTCAGCCTCTCCTTTTCCCCTCTTGCCCTTGGCTCTTACCTGCAAGAGCAAAATTCTCCTCTTCCTTCTCAACCTTTGACTCCTTGCCACTGTTGATCTCGACAAGACTAAGTCTGAGCTCCTCTTGAGTGAAATCACTCCACAAGCGTTCCCAATCTGGCAATTTATCTCTTGAAGTAGTCCCTTGAACGAAAGTAGCCCGCTCCTTGGTAAACCTGTTGATAGAAACTCTCACTAGTTCACTGTCATCTGGTTTCTCTCCTACAGCTGCTAGCTCATCACGAATGTTTTGATGTCGGGTGAGATAAGAAGTTACGTCCTCACCCTTGTGCATCTTGGTGACCCTCGACTTCTCCTTGAGAATCATTTTACGATTCTTAGATGGATCCTGGTTATAGGTATAGCTTCACAATGACATCCCACATTTCCTTTGTGGTATACTTACCAGCAACATGCAAGACTATATGATTCTGGAGTCCATCTAGGTTCATCCTCTTAGCTTTGGTCATCTTCCTTTGGAACTGCAGTAACTCGTTTGGATCTGTAGGCTTTACAACACCTTTCTTAGCAAAGTCCTTCAATCCATACTCGTCCAACAAGAATAACATCTGAACTTTCTAAACAACAAAGTTCGAGGCGCCATCAAGTTTATCTTGATCTCTCAACCATACTATGGCCATCCTGCCTACTTAGAGAACTCCCCAACACCTACCCACCAACAGTCTTGTAGTCCTTCACAAGAGGATGTACTTAGGGCTTGGAGGCTGCCCACCTCATTACTACTTTAGTCCTTCAAAGTCTGCAAATTTTCGGGCTTTAATATATCTGCCATTGCTAGCAGTATTGTTGTCTGCATGCTTTCCTTGGAAGGACTGTTTTTGGAGGGAAACATGCCCAAGTTTCCCTCAAAACCGCTTAAAAATTCACAAAATCACCTTCTAGCTAGTCCGCGACTAGCTTGGCAATAAACCGATCGCTTTATGATGAAATTGGTCGGTTTATGAGGAAACTGGTTGGTTTATGAAGAAACAGGCCAGTTTATGGGAAAACCTAAATCAGTTGGTTTTGTCATAAACCGACCAGTTTATGGCCGGTCAGACCACTCAGATAACTCGATTTTTCAACCGGTTCGATGGCCTAGGCTAGTGAACTGACTGGTTTGACCAATTTATGGTTTGAACTGACTGGTTTTGAATACTATGGTTTAGTATGGCATGGAAACTGGATGATTAGTTTTTCTATATTAGTATATAACACATCCTTGCAATTGAGAATGTTCCTTATTTCCCATGGAAGATCCTCATGGGGAAACTGAAGGGATGTTTCCCCACATTTGTGGATGGCATCATAGTAAACCCCTACATCACTGGGTTTGGCGAATATTCGAAAATCGCCGAACCTCAATGCAACTCGAACATATTCGATTGTGTTCGTCGAGTTTTATGCCGAACTCGAACTTGTGTCAAACCCAAACCTGAACCTGTGTACAAACATGAACAAAATCAAGAAATTTGTGTTGGTGTTCGTCTTTTCCCTAGCGTTTTTTGTGGTTCAACTTTTTTTTCAGCATTTATAATTATAGTTTGCTTATAGAGTTTGTTACAAAACCATTATATTAAATTGGAATCTTGCCACACTAGAAAATTTGCAAGGTATAACTGATTACGAAGATTGGAAAAAGAAATAAAGTTCGCGGTACTAAAAGCTGGGTACTAAAAGAAAATTTGGCTCTCATATAAAATTGGAAACCTTGCTTCACACATTTACAATTGTAAGAAAATCCAAATTGTTGATGGATGTTGACATCAGAATATACATAGACATAGTCATCATATTACCATACATACAGATAGAGAGAACTAGCTATTCTGTCTCTCCAACTCTGTAAAGAGAGCCAAAGCTAGGTGTACATAATGTAGAAAATCCATGAAATTCTACAACTGCTAATATGAACAATTTGAAAACTACTTTCTTTTCATATAGACACAAATTTTCTCTACCAAATTTTGCAGTGGAATAGGAATAGAAATAAACACACCATCACAATACGATAACACAATTTTTTTTAGGGAACCCAACTGGGAAAACCCTCTGCTTGATTATTGATAGAAACTGATCAATAGATCTCTTACAAATACAACTTGTTTCCATCTACAAACAACCTTGTTTTCTTGCCTTGAACTAGGCTTGAAACCCTTGCAAGATTGTTGATCCTCGTTTCCTAAGTTTATGCGCACCCTTGAGCCCTATTTTCTTGCGCTTGAGCTCCTAAATCCTAGCGCAATAGGCCTCCTATTAAATAGGGATCCTCCCTTTTTCTGTGCGCTCTCTCCAAGGAAACCTACCCGCTATCAAACTTGCACAAGCCTCAACATACAGGCATCCGATTTCGACAAGTATTTATGGAGATATGAATTTATTTGTATTTAGTTGACAAATCGTCAAGGTCGGCCAACAACTAAATGTGTGGCAGGCATCCTCAACGTTTCATATAAATACAAGTGAGGTTGAGGCATTATTCACTCATCTCATGTTTCACATTCTTCTCTTCTTAGTTGATTGGGTTTACACACAAGGAGCAACACACACGTGGGAAAGAAGAGGACGCAAAAGGACGCAGATTTGAGGACGCAGAACTGTTTGACTGCGTTGACCAGGGCTGCAAAAGTATCTTTGACCAACGTTGACCAGTGTGGGCTTTTCTTGAGTGCGGTTTTGGTGTGGCTGTCTCTCCTAGGCAGGCTGCAGATTTTGGCACGCAAATCGAGGCATTCTGACCTCTGGTTTGACCAGTGTTGACTGCCCTAATTGCTGGCAGCAGGTTGACTTCAATTGACTTCATTTGATTGGGTTTTTCGGACTGTTTATGGGCTGCCTCTTCTTGTTGTTGGAGGCCGAGTTGATTGGGATATTGACCAAGTTGATTGAAGGTCAATTCTATCTTATTTGACCAACGTTGACTTTGCTGGTTAGGGTTTACTGCTATTGTCATAAAATTACAGATTTGTATATTTTGTACTATTTCTTTCTCTGTTGAACTATTGAAGATTATAGCAGAATTGATCAAAGGGTTTCCCCACATTGGGGTTTGTCCCTGGCTAGCTGCCACATCTGGTGTCTCTTGTCTTGGCTTGTATTCCGTCGATCTATTAATGTTGTATCAACATTTTACTTTATGTTAATGTGATTTCTAAACAGTGGCTAATAAGAAGAATTTGAAGTAAACTTCTCTAAGCATAGAACATACCATAAATTAACATGGTATCAGAGGTGAAGACAAAGCCCAAACAAGAGTAAGAGCAAGAGCAATCACCGAAGACTATTGGAAAAATTCTATAGACTCGATGGTTTCCTCATCACACTTCCTCACCGAAGGTAAGCTCGGTGAAAAGTATGACTATTACGGATGGAAGATGTCTCTCGATCTGACATTGGAAGAGCAGGAAGTGTTGGACCATGTGAGAGGCATCATTGAGCCTCCATCAAATGCATCGGTTGCTGCAAGGAACAAGTGGACCAAGGGAGAAGTCAAAGCAAAGAAGATCATCTGGGACTCTATCGACAAGCGCCTGGTGGCCTACGTTTCTGAGTTGAACACCTCCAAGGAAATCTACGATAGACTAGTAAGCTTGTTTAAAGTTAGTGATGCAAATCAAGTTTTGTTCCTTAAGAATAAGCTGAAGGAAATTAAGAAGGGCAAAGATGAGAATATGCAAGCCTACTTCTTAAGGATCACCGAGATCAAGAATGATCTCCTATCGATTGGGGAAGTCATTCCTGATAGGGAACTGACCATCACAACTCTTGGAGGGCTCCCATCCGAATGGTGTGTATTCAAAACCATTCTTCTCAACAACAAAGTAATTCCAGGATTTGAGGAATTGATGGCGAGATGCATTCAAGAAGAGACAAGGATGGAAGAGCAGGAAATGCTTGCATTTAGAGGCAATCCTGCTGCTTTCTCCTCTCATGCTAAAAGGAGAAATAATTCCGGGTCAAAATCTAAGGGAAAGGCCAGACCGAAAGGTGGAAGGAAAGGAAGATGTTTCATTTGCAACAAAATTGGCCACTATGCGAGGGAGTGTCCTGATAGAAAGGACACATCTCATGACGATGATCAAAATCACTCCCAAGGCAATTCCAACAACAATCAAAGGAAGGGCAGGTTCAATAGCAAAGGAAAGAGGAATGCCGGAAATGAAGGAAGTGGTCAACCCTACAAGAAGGCAAGAAACTCCGGGTATGAATCTAATGTTGTTAACAATAAGCAGGATGAATATTATCTGATATCGGCCCTCTCTACTACTTCTCCTCCGGATTCGTTGGGCAATTGGCTTATTGATAGTGGTTTGTCAAGGCACTTCACTGGTTACAAAGAAGCTCTCTCTAATCTGATAGAGAAGGAGACCAACTTGGAAATTATTCTTGGAGACAACTCCAAATATCCCGTGAAAGGCGTAGGGAATGTTTCTCTTCAATTGAATCAGGGTAACACAATTCATTTGCAAGAAGTTCTATATGTACTTGATCTCAAGAAGAACCTGGTGTCCATTTTGGCAATGGAAGACAAAGGCTACAAGGTGGCCTTCATCGATGGCAAGGTACATGTATGGAAAAAGAATTTTAAAGATGCTTTCACTCTTGGGTTTCAAGTTGACTCTTTATATCAAGTTGGAGGAAGTCCGCTGGGTGTCATGTCTTGTGACACATCTCTTCAGTCCAAACTATGGCACCAGAGGTTTGCTCACCTTCATTATAAAGCTCTACCCGATGTGAGACAAATGGTGACAGGGATGCTCGAGTTTAAAGTAGAGCAAGAAGGTGTATGTTCGGGGTGTGCCGAAGGAAAACTCAAAAGGGGACCATTCCCCTCAAGCCATAGCAAGACCTCCGGTATATTGCAGTTGGTTCACTCCGACATATCTGGTATGATGCTTGTGAACTCTTTGGGAGGATATTTATATTATCTCACTTTTACAGATGATTATTCTCGCAAGACTTGGATATACTTCTTGAAAAAGAAGGATGAAGTGTTCTCTTGGTTTCGTCATTTCAAAGCCTTGATCGAGAATCAAATTGAGAAGAATATCAAGATCTTAAGGATTGATAATGGGACCGAGTATGAATCCAATGAATTCCATGACTTTTGCAAAGAAGCTGACATTAAGAGGGAGACCACAACACCATACACTCTTGAGCAAAATGGTGTGGCGGAAAGGAAGAACTGTACAATTGTGGACGTTGTTCGTTCCATGCTCCATGATTAAAGGTTTCCAAAGTTTCTATGGGTCGAAACTGCGAATACCGCCGTATATGTTCAAAACTGATGCCCTCATCAAGCATTGGATTCCAAGACTACCGAAGAGATGTTCACTGGTAAGAAATCTAATGTATCTCATTTTAGAATTTTTGGAAGTCCTGTTTATTTTCATGTGCCGAAAGAGAAAATGAATAAATTGGGTGCATTTGGAAAGATAGGAATCTTCGTGGGCTATAGCGAAAATACTAAGGGCTATAGAATCTATGTGGCTAGTCAAAGGGAAGTCGAGATTAGCCATGATGCCACCTTTGACGAAAATATGGCTCTTAGCAAAGTTGACAATCTTCCTATACTAAGGAAATCTGGAGAAGTTGACACAAGCAAACCAGAGGAAAAGCAAGATGAAACAATGCCCGAAGTGGAAGAACCTATGGACCCTGTTGATCCCCCTCCGCAATTGCCTTCCTCTTCTAGGAAGAGGCCCTCATGGCTTAGGGGGACACTTGATGATGCTGAAGGACACATTGCACCCAGAGGGACTTTCCGGGAAAGTAAGAAGCTGACTAGGTATCATGGATACTTGACCATTATGAGCACCATTTTTCAAAAATGAGCCCTCATCATTCGCAAAAGCTGTGAAGCATCAAGTATGGAAGGATGTTATGACTGAGGAATACGAGACCATCATGAAGAACGATGTCTGGGATGTGGTCCCCAGACCCCAGGACAAAACTGTTGTCACTTCGAAATGGCTTTACAAGATAAAGCATGGAGCTGATGGAAGTGCTGAAAAGTATAAGGCTCGTTTTGTTGCTCGTGGCTTCTCTCAAAAGGAAGGTATAGACTATGACGAGATATTTGCACCTGTTGCCTGATATACCACCATCCGCTCGATCATAGCCCTTGTTGCTTCGCAAGGATGGAACCTACATCAGATGGATGTCAAGACCATGTTCTTGCATGGTTCGATCAAAGAGGAAGTCTATGTGGAACAACTTGAAGGATTTGAGATTCATGATCGAGAATCTCACGTGTGCAGGTTGAAGAAAGCCCTCTATGGGCTGAAGCAAGCATCCTGAGCTTGGTATGAGAGGATCAATAACTACTTGATGAAGCTGGGATACACTAGGAGTGAAGCTGACCCTAACCTTTACTTTAAGTTTGAAGATGATAAACCTCTCATATTGGTGCTGTACATTGACGACCTCTTTCTGATAGGTGCAGACCCTCCCATTCATAAATGTAAGAGGGAGTTGGCTTCCGAGTTTGAGATGAAGGACCTAGGGCTGATGCATTATTTCCTGAAGTCTGGCAGAAGCCAAGGGAGATTTTCCTGTCTCAAGGAAAATATGTGGTGAAGATATTGGAGAGATTCGGTATGGTGGACTGCAAGCCCGTGACTACCTCGAGGGAGCTTGACTTCAAGAAGTTAAGTGGTAGTGCTGCCGGATCTGTTTTGCAAAACGCTGCCGAGTATCGTCAACTCATCAGAGAATTGATGTTCTTGGTGAACTCACGTCCGGATATATGTTTTGCAGTCAACATGTCGAGTCAACATATGGTTGAGCCTCACCACTTACATTGGATTGGTACCAAGAATTTGTTGAGATATCTTTGTGGCACAATCACTCATGGATTGAGTTATACTATTGGAGATGTGAGACTACATGGATATACTGATGCTGATTGGGCAGGCAGTGTGGTGGACCGAAAGAGCACTTCTGGGTGCTGTTTCTCTTTGGGATTTGCCTCGATATCCTGGATGAGCAGGAAGCAAAAGTTGGTGGCTTTGAGCATCGCTGAGGCAGAGTACATTGCTGCGAGTATGGCCTCTTGTGAGGCTGTTTGGTTGCGGAAGCTCTTCAGTGAGCTGTTTGGATTTACATTGGATACTACCGTGATCCTATGTGACAACCAGAGTGGGATTCGTTTATCAGAGAATCCCGTATTTCATGATCGCTCCAAACATATCAATATCAGGTACCACTTTATCCGGGATATGGTACAACGGGGAGCAATAAGGCTCCAACATATCAGTACAGATGAGCAGGTCGCTGACATTCTGACAAAGCCCCTGGGAAAGGTCAAATTCTTGACTTTCCGAGAACGACTTGGAGTCGTTGAGAGACCCTCTTATGAGGGTCTTGCATGAGGCATGCATTGAGCTTTGGGAGCTCCGGGGGGCTTGGGGTACTTCTTGGAGCGACAAGCGACCATAGGGCGACTCAACCTCTCCTAGTGGTGTGCTATGTACAGGGTGAAAGGTTCAGTCTTCCCCTGTGATACCCCATGGTGACTTAGGGACAGGGTGAGTGGTTCTCTTGTCGAGGCATCCTACCCATGCAGCCTGGGACTCATGGGAAGTACCTCTCATTTGGCCAATGAGAAGGGAAATGGGGTTAGGGACCATAGTAGTACTATCAATGGACACATCGTTGTATCTACTGTACTCCCTATGCTAGGATGACGTCCATTGATCTGGGATCAATGAAATTGATCTAGGATCAGTATGAGTGGTTTGAGACACTCTCTTCTGGCACTGATTTGGGATCAGTAAGAGTGGTATGACACACTCTCTGGGATAGACTTCGGGTCAGTGGAGGATGGCATGATACATCCTCGATCATTTTCTTCTTCTTCATAGTTCAGTAGAGCAGAGCATAACAGAGCCAAACAGTGTAGGGCAGTGCATTTGATGGCGGAGATAGTACCGACAGTCAGATGGATTAGCAGATGGAGTTCTCCCTTGTTAATTTTAGGTATGTTCTATGCTTAGAGCAATTTCATTCAATTTTCACAGTTAGCTCAATATCTTTTCCAGATTAGCAATCACATTAGCATTAAAGTAGACTGCAGATAGAACATAAACATAAATTGGAGAGGACAAGCCAAGACAAGAGGACACAAGATGTGGCGCTAGCCAGGGACAAACCCCAATGTGGGGAAACCCTAATCAATTCTGAATATATGTTCTTCAATAGTTCAGTAGAGAGAGAGAGATAGTACGTTTACAAAAGAAGTCAACACCTTGACTTATCTAGATAAGAGCATAGATCATCTCTAAGAAGATGATACATGAGATCAGCTGAAGACATGCTGCTTCAACTGATTCTCCAAGGTGACTCCTTCACCTATCTGTGCTGCATTTCGTCATCATGCTGCACCTCCTGGCACTGCACCATGTTGCACCCATCATCACTATGCTGTATCTCATTATGTGCCATTGCTGCACCATGTTGCCATACTAACCTATGTGCTTGTTGTCCCTAGCATGCTTGTTGTCCCTAGCATGCTTGTTGTCCTTAGCATGCTTGCTATTGCATGCTAGCTGTCCCTTGCATGCTAGCTGTAACATTGCATGCTTGGTGTACTTGTTGCTAAGTACCATACAACTATCCCAATGTTAGTTAGTTGTCCCTTGCACGCTGCTCTTCTTCTGAGACAGATGTTCTGGCTGAAACCCCGGATAAACATTCCGGCAGCTCCTCAGCTCCAATTTGCCCCACGGAAAACCCGGACGTTAGCCTTTTCTGCCCTCTGTGTCAGCTTCTTTGGTAGTTCTGGCAGTTCCCGACAGTTTCAGCTATTCTCGGCAGCTCCGGCTACTGCCCTCTGCGTCAGCTTTCCCGGCAGTTTCGCCTGTTACCGACAGTTCCAGTTTCTGCCCTCTGCGTCAGCTTTCTCGACTGTTTTGGCAGTTCCTGACAGTTCTGGTTGTTCCTGGTAGTTTCGGCTTCTGCCCTCTGCGTCAGCTTTCTCGGCTGTTCTAGAAGTTCCCGATAGTTCCAGCTATTCTCGGCAGTTCTGGCTTCTGCGCTCTGCGTCAGCTTTCTCGGCAGTTCCGACAGTTCCCAGCAGTGCCGACAGTTCCTGACAATTTTGGCAGTTCGGACAGATCCCGATAGTTCGGAAAGTTCGGACAGTTCCGGCTGTTTCCTGGCAGTTCTTGTAGTTCCGACAGTTCCCGGCAGTTTCGACAGTTCCCGACAGTTCCGACAATTCCGGCTATTCCCGGTAGTTCCGGTAGTTCCGACTTCTGCCCTCTGGATTAGGGCAGCGTTATCCCTTAGGATATCTCCTCCTACTAAAACCCAAAGACAAGTAGAGAGGAAGAGATCCCAAGTGTGTTGAAATGACTTGAAGGCCACCTCTATTTATACTAAAATGTTGAGCACAAGTGGGGTTTATTTGGTAAGTTGGTTGCTGGCCGACCTTGACGATTTGTCCCATAACACAGATAAATTCATATCTCCATGAATACTTATCGGAATCAGATGATCTTTAGATCAATCCTACACCTCTCGATGAGAGGGATCCAAGAAAAATATCAGCTTCCATTAATAAGATGACCCACATGGAGTTTGGCCCTAGTTGCCAATTTTAGCACTCCCTCTCAACTAGGGAGAACTCCATCCGCTGATCCATATGTCCGACTATACTATCTCTGCCATTAGTGCCCTGCACTGCTCTGCTGAACCATGAAGAAGATGAATTGATTGAGAATGTCTTATACCATTCCCTACTGACCCGAAGTCAGTTTCATCTGAAGAGAGTGTGTCACATCACTCTTACTGGCCCGAAGTTAGTTTTAATGATCCCAGATCAATATCACAAGAGAGTGTCTCAAAGCACTCATACTGATCCCAGTTCAATGGAGGTCATCCTAGCATAGGGAGTACGGTAGATACATTGATGCGTTCATCGATAGTACTACTATGGTCCCTAACCCCATTTCCCTGCTCATGGATCAGATGAGAGGTACTTCCCATGAGTCCCAGACTGCATGGGTAGGATGCCTCGATAGGAGACCTAATCATCTTGTCCATAGGAGAACGAATCACCCTGCCCCATAGTTGCCATAGGAGAACTAATCATCCTGTTTCACAGTTGCCACGGGAGAACTAATCATCCCAGCCCACAAGAGAACTAATGATCTTGTTCCACAGTTGCCATAGGAGAACTAGTCATCCCGGCCCACAGGAGAACTAATCATCCTGTTCCATAGTTGCCACGGGAGAACTAATCATCCTGACCCACAGGAGAACTAATCATCTTGTTCCACAGTTTCCACGGGAGAACTAATCATCCCGGCCCACAAGAGAACTAATCATGCTGTTCCACAGTTGCCACGGGAGAACTAATCGTCCCGGTCCATAGGAGAACTAATCATCCTATTCCACAGTCGCCACAGGGTATCACAAGGGAAGGTTGAACTTGTCATCTTGTACATAGCGCACCACCAGGGGAGGGTGAGTCGCCCTGTGGTCGTATGTTGCTCCAGTAAGTACCCCAAGCCCCACAGAGCTCCCAGAGCTTAATGCATGCAACATGCAGGACCCTTATAAGAGGGTCTCTCAACGACTCCAAGTCATTCGGGAAAGTCACAGATCTGACCTTTCCTCGGGGCTTTGACAAAATGGTTGCGACTTATACATCAGTCTCAACGCGATGGAGCCTCCTCGCTCATCGACTTACCATATCCCAAATAAGGCAGTATCTGATGTCTATTTGCTGGAGCAAACATCGAATACGGGATTCCTCAATAATCGAATCCCCCCTCTGGTTGTCATAGAGAATCATAGTGGTATTCATCATGTGGACAAACAACTCACTTAAGAGCTTCTGCAACCATGTAGCTTCACACGAGATCATACTCGTAGCTATGTATTCGGTCTCGGTGGTGCTTATAGCAACCGATTTCTGCTTCCTGCTCATCCATGATATCGAAGCAGAATCCAAGGAGAACCAGCACTGGGAAGTGCTCCAGTGATCCTCCACACTGCCTGCCTAGTCAACATTCGAATAATCATGCAGTTTCATATTTCCGGTAGTGTATCTCAATCCATGAGAGATTGTGCCCCGAAGATATGTCAGAAGATTCTTGGCACCAATCTAGTGAGGCTCAACCAAATATGAGATCACCATGCTAATTGCAAAACATATGTCCGGACGGAAGTTCACCAAGAACATCAACGCAAATGAGTTTATGAAACTCAGAGGCATTTCCCAAATCCGGTCCGACGTCACTACCATATAACTTCTGAAAGTTAAGATCCTCGAGGTAGTCACAGGCTTGCAGTTTATCATTCCGCATCCAGAATCCAACTCCCTCTTACTTCTGCAAATGAGAGGGTTTGCACTTGTTTGAAATAAGTCGTCCTTAGAAGGTGTTGGTATGAGAGGACTATCATCCACAACCTTCAAACAATGGTTTGGATCGGCTTCACTCTTAGTGAATCTCAACTTCATTTGACAGCTATCAATCCTCTCATACTATGCCCGGGGTGTTTTGCTTCAAGTTATAGAGGGCTTTCTTCCACCTGTATACATGAGATTCCCAATCATGAATCTCAAACTCCTCGGGTTGTTCCAAGCCTGTGGACCTGCTGCATGAGGGGAATGGTCTCCTTATAAGTTTTTCCTTCGATACATCTCAGACATGTACCTTCATGCTCTTCTTGATTCAGGCATCCCTATCACCATCTGACTCACATCGAGTAGAGCCCCATAGGTAGACCTTCGGTGTTATAGATGCGATACGTCAATTGACATGATCCCCAATGGACCATCCTACAACTTGATACAAATTGCCAACCCTGAACCCATGAGAAAAAGCATCTTTGAAAATTCTATTTTTTAACATGTACCTTTCCATTGATGAATGCCACCTTGAAACCTTTGACTTCCATTTCCGAGATGGACACTAGGTTCTTCTTGCGATTAGGTAACATTCCCTACACCCTTTTCTGGATAGGTGGCATCAACTCCAAGTATAATCCCACGGTTGTTTCTGTCTCTACGAAATTCGAGAGAGCACCCTTCTATCCGATGAGGTGTCTTGAAGCACTACGATCAATAAGCCAGATTCCCAAAGAATCTGAAGGAGAGGGCCAATACAAGATAACGCTTCTTTATCTTATCAGAAACAACATTTGATTCTTCAGACCTGGGGTTCCTTGCTTTCTTTGAAGAGTCAGTCGTTTCCTTGATGACCTGCGTTACCTGTCATTCCTCTGATCATTGAAGATGTCCTTGGAATGATTGTTATCATCATCAAGTGATGTGTCCCTGCCAGTCAGACACTCCTTCGCATAATGGCCGAATTGCCTTTCCTTTCATCCTTAGATCCAGACTTCCCAATGAAGTGATCTTTAGGTAGGCCACCAGAAACTTCCGCTACGCCATTTTGTTAATATTCTCTGCTTCGACTTCACCCTCGGTGAATTTGAAGAGGGATGAGGAATCCACTGATCCTTTTGTACTTTCCCAACTGTCTTCAATGATTGCTCTTTCACTCTTGCTTGGGCATTGTCTTCACCTCAGCTTTGATACCATGTTAATTTTAGGTATGTTCTATGCTTAGAGCAATTTATTTCAATTTTCACAGTTAGCTCAATATCTTTTCCAGATTGGCAATCACATCAGCATTAAAGTAAACTGCAGATAGAACATAAACATAAATCGCAAAAGACAAGCCAAGACAAGAGGACACAAGATGTGGCGCTAGCTAGGGACAAACCCCAATGTGGGGAAACCCTTGATCAATTCTTCTTATATGTTCTTCAATAGTTCAGCAGTGAGAGAGATAGTATGCTTACAACAGAAGTCAAGACTTTGACTTATCTAGATAAGAGCATAGATCATCTCTAAGAAGATGATACATGAGATCAGTTGAAGACATGCTGCTTCAACTGATTCTCCAAGGTGACTCCACCTATCGTTGTGCTGCATTTCGTCATCATGCTGCACCTCCTCGCGCTGCACCATGCTGCACCCATCATCACTATGCTGCATCTCATCACGCTTCAGTAATCATGATTGTACCCATCACTGTACTGCATTATGTGCCATTGCTACACCATGTTGCCATACTGACCTATGTGCTGGTTGCACCTTGCTTGCATGTTGTCCTTTGGTTGCTTGTTGTCCCTAGAATGCTTGTTGTCCTTGGCATGCTTGCTGTCGCATGCTAGCTGTAACATTGCATGCTTGGTGTACTTGCTACTAAGTACCATACAGCTGTCCCAATGTTAGTTAGTTGTCCCTTGCATACTGCTCTCCTTCGGAGACGGATGCTCTCGCTGAAACCCTGGATAAACACTTTGGCAGCTCCTCAGCTCCAATCTGCCCCACGGAAAACCCCAACGTCAGCCTCTAGGGATTGCGTCAGCGTTTTCTGCCCTCTGTGTCAGCTTCCCTGGTAGTTCCGGTAGTTCTCGGCAATTCTGACTACTCTCGGTAGCTCCCACTGTTGCCTTGTGTGTCAGCTTTCTCGGTAGTTCCGGCAGTTCCCGACAGTTCTGGCTTCTGTCCTCTGCGTCAGCGTTCCCAGCTGTTTTGGTAGTTCTAGACAGTTCCAGTTATTCCTAGTAGTTCTGGCTTCTACCCTCTGCGTCAACTTTCCCGATAGTTCCAGCGGTTCTCGGTAGTTTCGGCTTCTGCCCTCTGTGTCAGCTTTCCCGGCAGTTCCGACAGTTCCCAGCAGTTCCGGTAGTTCCGACAGTTTTCGGTAGTTCCCGGCAGTTCCAGCAGTTCTTGGCAGTTCCAGCTGTTCCCGACAGTTCCGACGGTTCTCGGTAGTTCCGACAGTTCTGGCTGTTTCTCGACAGTTCTGACAGTTCTCGCTGTTCCCGACAGTTTTGACAGTTCCCGTTGTTCCCGACAGTTTCGACCGTTCCCGGCAGTTCTGGCAATTCCGGCTATTCCCGGCAGTTCTGGCAGTTCCGGCTTCTGCCCTCTGGATTAGGACAGTGTTATCCCTTAGGATCTCTCCTCCTACTAAAACCCAAAGGCCAGTAGAGAGGAAGAGATCCCAATTGTGTTGAAATGACTTGAAGGCCACCTCTATTTATACTAAAACGTTGAGCTCAAGTGGGGTTTATTTGGTTGTTGGCCGACCTTGACGAATTGTCCCATAACACAAATAAATTCATATATGCATTAATACTTATCCGAATTGGATGATCTTTAGATCAATCCTACACCTCTCGATGTGAGGGATGCAAGAAAAATATCAGCTTCCATTAATAAGATGACCCACATGGTGTTTGGCCCTAGTTGCCAATTTTAACAATGAGTGGTTCTCTTGTCGAGGCATCCTACCCATGCAGTCTGGCACTCATGGGAAGTACCTCTCATCTGGCGAATGAGAAGGGAAATGGGGTTAGGGACCATAGTAGTACTATCGGTGGACGCATCATTATATCTACCGTACTCCCTATGCTAGGATGACCTCCATTGATCTAGGATCAGTATGAGTGGTTTGAGACACTCACTTCTGGTACTGATCTGGGATCAGTAAGAGTGGTATGACACACTCTCTGGGACTGACTTCGGGTCAGTGGAGGATGGTATGATACATCCTCGATCATTTTCTTCTTCATAGTCAGTAGAGCAGAGCATAGCAGAGCCGAACAGTGTAGGGCAGTGCATTTGATGGCGGAGATAGTACCGACAGTCAGATGGATTAGCAGATGGAGTCCTCCCTAGTTGAGAGGGAGTGTAAAAATTGGCAACTAGGGCCAAACTCCATGTGGGTCATCTTATTTATGGCAACTGATATTTTTCTTGGATTCCTCTCGTCGAGAGGTGTAGGATTGATCTAACGATCATCCGATTCCAACAAGTATTTATGGAGATATGGATTTATATGTATTTACTAAACAAATTGTCAAGGTCGGCCAACAGCAAAATGTGTGGCACACATCCTCAACGTTTCATATAAATACAAGTGAGGTTGAGGCATTATTCACTTATCTGATCTCTCACATTCTTCTCTCCTTAGTTGATTGGGTTTACACACAACGAGCAACACACATGTGGGAAAGAAGAGGACGCAGATTTGAGGACACAGAACTGTTTGACTGCGTTGACCAGGGCTTCAAAAAGTATCTTTGACCAATGTTGACCAGTGTGGGCTTTTCTTGAGTGTGGTTTTGTTGTGGCTGTCTCTCCTAGGCAGGTCGCAGATTTTGGCATGCAAACCGAGGTAGTTTGACCTCTGGTTTGACTAGCGTTGATCGCCCTAATTGCTTGCAACAGGTTGACTTCAGTTGAATTCATTTGACTGGGTTTTTCAGACTATTTATGGGCTGCCTCTTCTTGCTATTGGAGGCCGAGTTGACTGGGATATTGACCAAGCTGATTGAAGGTCAATTCTATCTTGTTTGACCTGCTTTGAATTTGCTGGTTAGGGTTTACTGTTGCTGTCATAAAATAAAAAATGTGTATATTTCATATTTGTACTATTTCTCTCTCTGATGAACTATTGAAGATTATAAAAGAATTGATCAAAGGGTTTCCCCACATTGGGGTTTGCCCCTGGTTAGCCACCACATCTGATGTCCCTTGTATTGGCTTGTTTTCTATCGATCTATTGATGTTGTATCAGCAATTTACTTTATGTTATTGTGATTGCTAAACAGTGGCTAATAAGAAGAATTTGAAGTAAACTGCTCTAAGCATAGAACATACCATAAATTAACAGCCTCAATCCTGGAACATAGAGAACATCTCTGAGATGAAGAGGATTACCTAACTCCCTTTGAAAACTCACAATGCCAACTCCTTTGGCTGCATACATGGCATCGTCTCCTAGCTGAAACTGAAACTGCATGTCCTTCTCATTCAAGTGGCTGAAACTATTCTTGTTCCCGGTCATGTGGAAGGATGCTCCTGAATCAATATACTATATACCGCTATTTGTTGAGCTTGCCATGCAAGCAATCAATGAGAAATCTTTCTCGAACTGGGCAAAAACTTTATCTACCTCCGCTGATGCACCAACATGATCCTTACTAGATTCCTTCTTCCGATTAGGACACTTAGAAGCATAGTGGCCAAACTCATGTCAATGGAAGCACTTGATCTTACTTAGATCCTTTTTCTTGCCCTTGTCACTTGGCCTCTCCTTTTCCCCTCTTGCCCTTGGCTCTTACCTGCAAGAGCAAAATTTTCCTCTTCCTTCTCAACCTTTGACCTCTTGTCACTGTTGCTCTTGACAAGACTAAGTCTGAGCTTTGAATTGCGTTCCCAATCTGGCAATTTATCTCTTCAAGTAATCCCTTGAACGAAAGTAGCCCGCTCCTTGGTAAACCCGTTTATAGAAACTCGCACTAGTTCACTGTCATCTGGTATCTCTCCTACAACTGCTAGCTCATCACAAACGTTCTGAAGTCGGGTGAGATAGGAAGTTATATCCTCACCCTTTTGCATCTTGGTGACCCTCAGCTTCTCCTTGAGAATCATTTACGATTCTTAGATGGATCCTGGTATAGCTTCACAACGACATCCCACATTTCCTTTGCGGTATCCTTACCGGCAACATGTAGGACTATATGATTTCGGAGTCCATCTAGGATCATCCTCTTGGCTTTGGTTATCTTCCTTTGGAACTGCAGTAACTCGTTTGGATCTGTAGGCTCTGCAACACCTTTCTCAGCAAAATTCTTCAATCCATACTCGTCCAACAAGAATAACATCTGAACTTTATAAACACCAAAGTTCGAGGCGCCATCAATTCTATTGTGATCTCTCAACCATACGATAGCCTTCCTGCCTACTTAGAGAACTCTCCAACACCTGCCCACTAACAGTCTTGTAGTCCTTCTCAAGAGGATGTACGTAGGGCTTGGAGGCTGCCCACTTCATTGATCCTTTAGTCCTTCAAGGTCTGCAAATTCTTGGGCTTCAAGATATCTGCTACTGCTAGCACTCTTGTTGTCCTTCACAATACCTGCTCTTTGGCCACAATTAGGCACCTACTAACAGTCCTCCAACTGTACTTAAGATGCCACCTACTCTGTCCCAAACCTGGACAATCAACCTTACATCAACACAAAACTTGGAATGAGAATTACCAAACCTGGGATGTCAAATCCGCCCACAAGTTCTGGTCCTGTGCTAATACTTATGTCTGCAATCTCGGCACTGGTTAGGGCTGCTGTAGCTGCTGCTACAGCCTTCCAAACTTGAACTCAGACACATCCAAAAATTGCGCTGTCCCTTCCTCTTCATTAATCCTACTTCTGTGCTGATACATGGCCTCTTCAAGACTGCTGTTCAGGCACTTCAAGGCACCAGACTAGCCCTAAACTAGAGCTCGGTCCCACTAGCAACAACACAGAGAATCTTGGCCCTGTTCCCAAGAGATCAAGCACTTCAAAACAACACCAAATTATCCAGAATTCGTACTTGCTTTCAGCTAGCTCCTACCCAAACTCGGCTGCCCAAAAGAAGATACCCCGACATGGCCTCCTTCACCTTATGCAAGATGTACTTGTGATGATCTTAAATCTGTTCAAAGAGCTCTGATACCATGTAGAAAATCCACAAAATTCTGCGACTGCTAATATGAACAATCTGAAAACTACTTTCTTTTCATATAGACACATAATTTCTCTACTAAATTTTGCAGTGGAATAGGAACAAAAATAAACATCATCACAATATAATAACACAATTTTTTTAGGGAATCCAACTAGGAAAACCCTCTGCTTGATTATTGATAGAAACTGAGCAATAGATCTCTTACAAATACAACTTGTTTCAATCTGAAAACAACCTTGTTTTCTTGCCTTGAACCAGGCTTGAAACCCTTGCAAGATTGCTGATCCCTGCCTCCTAAATTTATGTGCACTCTTGAGCCCTATTTCCTTGCACTTGAGCTCCTAAATCCTAGCGCAATAGGCCTCCTATTAAATAGGGATTCTCCCTATTTCTGTGTGCACTCTCCAAGGAAATCTGCTCTCTATCAAACTTGCACAAGCCTCAACACACAAGCACCAACCTGTGCTCTCTACTGCCTTGTCTCACCAACTCGTGCTCACAAGACAATGAATCAAATTGTGCCTTCGTTCCTCCTTTTAAAGCAATTCGAATGGCTAAGTTTAGTGAGTTCCTAATTAAGGAGTTTGCTTTTGTGATTGATTGAGTTAGCATGAGTTAACTACTCACGCAACTCGTCCTATATCAAATCAAGGACTTGAGACTCAGACACACGTTCTTTCCCTCAATTAACCAGCACTAGAAGATTAATAACTCGGCCTTCCACTTTAACAGATTAGTTAACTGCTTCATAACTCATAACTTTTAGGAACTCTCCTAGATCTTAGGAGTTCGTCCTAACTTATAGGGAACTCGAGCATGCTAAGGAGATAATTGTTGCGGTCCCTCTGATTAAGGCACAAATCAAGGAACCCTTTCTCACTATTATTTTCAACATATAAAAAAAATAAATCGTGCTTCTCTCAGCCTAGAGCATGATGCGGTTGCTCCTCTAGCTCTGGAGTCTTCGTTTTTGTTTTAACTGTACTTTCCTGCTGTCTCTGCCACTGTTAAACCAACAAAGATTAACAAAGTTAGTCAACAAAAACATATGAAACATAATTGACTTTCATTATCCATGTATCACCACTTGTTGATCTGGCAGACAAACTGGTTTTCTTTTAGTTTGCCTATCAACTTAATTACAGCTTATTCATTTTTACTATTTTTCATAAGCAAAGGCTGTAACAGTTGTTTATGTATGTGTTTTTCAGCCTGCTTAAACTTTAATTGAATTTTATTATATGTATAGTTTCTATATGTCGAATTTTATGCCAAACTTTATCACCAAAATTTCGAGTGTCAAAATTTATTCGAATTTCAAAGTCGCTGAACTCGAACACGAGCACAAACACGAACCCTGTGATGTAAACTAGTGCATTTAACCCAGGGTAACTAGAACCAGGCACCTGCTGGCATGGAAACTAAGGAAAATACCCAATAACATTGGTGAGGACTGGTTGAGCTGAATTGGTTAAGCCCTTAAGAAGAAATAGGTAAAAATGTATCTCAGATTCTCAACATGTTCAGGAAATTTATGTCCATGTCAGAGGGCCAATTGTGTGTCTGTATTGTCATTTTTTCTGCGGTTCAAGATACATCATGAAATTGATCGATAAAAGTTGATTATGATGTCGTGTGTTTTATTTTACCATCATTTCTAGATCTTCGTTAATGCTTATTTTGGAGGCCCATAGATTTCTATTAGAAACACCCACTTGTTGCCAAGGGTTTAGTAGGAAATCTTTCTAAATGAAACCGGGAATCATTTCTAACTGAAAAAATATCTGGATGGTGTAAACAAGTTGGTAATTTAAATATTTCCTTCTCTGTATGTTTGGTGCATATGGCCTTCTCAATATTTTGCTAAAAATGTTACTTGCAGATTATGGTTATTATGTACGTACGTACATCTGTATACACACATGGTTACCATGTACAAATTTTGATTCGAATTTGGATTTGCTACAATTTGGAAAAAATGTATTGGAAAAATCCAATCTGAAAAAGTTATAAAGTATGCATGCCATTAATATGGAAAAATGTTAAGGTATGTCCTCTGCTGAGAGCAAATTTACTTCAATTTTCCATATTAGCTCAATATCAATTCCAGATTAGCAATCACATTTAGCATGATAGTAAAATGCGGATAAAACATAAACATAAATCGTAGAAAACGAGCCAAGACAAGAGGACAGAAGATGTGGTGCCAGCCAGGGATAAACCCCAATGTGGGGAAACCGTTGATCAATTCTTCTTATGTTCTTCAATAGTTCAGCAGAGAGAGAGATAGTACATAAGGGAGCAGATCTGAACTCAGGTGATTCCATCACCATGCTGTATCCATCACTGAGCTGCACCTCATCATCATGCTGCACCCATCACCTATGCTGCACTATTCATCACTGTGCTGCACTTCATCTTGTTTGACGGAAGCTAATCAAGTATGATAGATCCATACAAAGAAACCTATGAAGGGAAAACCATAGTAGATTTTAAAGGAGAGCTTATATTTGATCTAGAAGAAATTGAACACTTACAAACTGACGCAGAAGAAGCAAATAAAAGAGAAGATATTTTGACAGGGTGTCTAAAAGAAAAAAAATTGAGGGAACAAGCTACTACAAGCAAAATTTGATCAACAAGAAAGAAGACTTAAAGAAGAAATTATCTACTTGAAGACCCAACTTGAAGAAGCAAGAAGAATCGAAGAAGTAACCAATGTTCCACCAAGACTCTGGTGCGGGGAGACGCACAGGGGGGACGTGTGGGAGTACCCTCAAATTTTAGGGAAATTTCGGGGGTGCGGGGAGTCGTCGAGGTATATATATATATATATATATATATATATATATATAATTCAAGTTCATATTCATTGTTCACTGTTCAATAATGAAAGCATAAAAATATTAAATAGACAATTGAAATTTGAATCATTGATCCATCCTCATCATTCATTTTGATACATACATCATTCATATGACATACTCAAGTGACAAGTCTCATTATTGAATTAATTATTATTCATACATACCATGAGATTCGAAAAGCAAAAATAAAAATCAATAATAAAATATTCAAATACATTGATCGATATCATTCATCATTCAATGGTTCATCATTCTACAATCTACATTGATTTAAAAACTAAATTCATCATTCATCATTCTAGAATCTAAATTGAAAGCAAAACATACTAGTATATTTTCAAAGTTTGAACACTAAATCTATATAACTCAAAGTTTCAAAGTTCAAACTCAAAAATAGTTAAGAGTGAAATGGAAATGACTTTGGGTTGAAAATTTGAAATGAAATGAGCTTTTAACTTTAAGGTTTAGGCTTTTAAGTTTTAGTTATTTAATTTTAAATTTAATTTTTTTTTAGACTTTTAAGTTTTAGTTATTTAGTTTTAATTTTAGTTTAAAAAAAAATTAATGGTTTTGATTTTTGAATTTTTAATTTTTAAGTCTTATTAGACAAATTTAAAGGGGGACGCCCAGGCGCACCCTTTTTGGGGAGTCTAGACTCCCACACTGAAGGGGGACGCCCAGAAGCACCCTTTTTGGGGAGTCTTGGGGAGTCTAGACTCCCACACTGGGGAAACGCACCCCCTTGTGTCTCCCCAAGACTCCCCAAAAAGGGTGCGTGGGGAAACGCACCCCCAAGAGACTCCCCGTCCCGGGTGCGTGGGGTGCGAGGGGTGCGCGCACCCGACCCTGGGGGACGCGTCCCCGTGGAACATTGGAAGTAACTAAATGTGAGCTAAAGAAGAAGGAATAAGATTGTGAGAAGCGTGAAGAATAAGTTGTATTATTAAGAGTTGAAGTCAACAAGCTCAATAAAAAGTTGAAAAAATTGCAAGGGCTAGATAACATTGTTAGCTACAACAAATCAAGTCCAGGTGAACCTTCATGCAAAGAAGATGCAAGCACCAAATCCCCAAAGGAGAAATTTGAAGAAAAACTTGAAAGTGAAATCTTTGTCCTCAAAAGGCCAAGTGAGAACCATAAGAAGCATGAAGTTGCCAATCCAAGAAGTTATGCTAATGTTTTCAAGAAGACACCTTACCAAGAAGAGTAATAGAAGATTGGACCTCCTCCAAGGTAGAACAATTTCAGAAGATCATCATGGCAATCCAACTCATCAAGGTACTCAAGTATATTTCTTGGTTATTGTTATTCATGTACAAATTTTGGGCACAAGGCTAGGGATTGCAAAGCTCATAGCAGGGTTAATTACAAAGGATATCATCAAAACCCTAGAAGCATGTTTACAAGTAGACAAGTCAGAAACCCTAATGGATTCTCTAGCAAAAGGTACACAACATTTGCTCCATCATTCAGGTACAACACAAAATGCTTTAAATGCCATAACTTTGGACATATTGCATGAGATTGCAGATGTGACATGAAGTGGACTCCTAAGCAGATTAGGCAAGAAAGCAAACCCACTAGGGTTTGGAGAAGAAAACATGTCAAGCAAGAAGAAGAAATATCGTTAGGGGGAGCAACCCTGCAAATGTAAGTCACCCTTTGCCATTGATGTCAAAGGGGGAGAGAAAAGGAAGTGCAACATGGAGACAAAGGAAGTGAAGCATGGAAACAAGGGGGGCATGACAAGAAGTGGAGCATGAGTACTGACATCAATGATAAAGGGGGGGATTGTTGGAAGAAAGTTGTCATTGATGTCAAAGGGTGAATGGGCCATTGATGAAGTATTCCTAAGATGCTCCTATATTTGCTTGTCGATATTCATGCAAGTTATCCAAAGACTTATTTGTGAAAATGCCAAAGATATAACTCCCCAAAGGTCCTCAGTTCATGTGTGTTAAATATTATTGATATTGGATTTTGTTGTTGGGCAAAGGAGGCTTTTCAAAGAGGTTTGATTATGAGTGACCCTGCAATAACTTTATTTAATGAAATAAGTAAATGTCATGATGACCAACCATATCAAATATATTAGAAGTTTGTTATGGCACTGTGTTGACAAGATTTTGTGGAACCATGTGTTCCAATCTATGCTAAGGTGGATTAGCCACCAGCCAATGGAGTTCTGGAACCCTTACTTATGAAGGACGACCCCAATCATTAATATAAGACATTTCGGCTACATGTTGAATTGTTGGTCGGCCCCAAAAAAATTATACGTTTGGGCGTGTATAAATAAGCATTTGAATTTGTTATTTTACATCACTTGATTATGGGTCTTCTATTGCAACTACGAAGGAGTTAGTTATGTATACAAAAGCCGATTTTATTGTAGATGAAGCCGATTATGGGAATAGACTGCATTTTGGTTGGTTAGACTTGACCATTGTTGCAAACGGAACTTATGTCTAAGCTCGCTTGCCTACCAGATTAAAGAAGCACCACTCACATGCCTTGAAGTAATAGCAGAGTAAAGGGTGACTTGTTGTAGAGCTCATTGGGTAGATTAATAAGAGAGTTACAGAACGAGCAGATAAGGCCTCTGCCTCTTTGCTTAGAGTGGAGTGTTGAAGTGGCGCAAATAATTCCAAGAATAACGTATTGGCAGAGTTGACATTGTATTGAACCAAGGATTTAAGCCATGTTATATTTAAGCGAGCCAAGAGCTATTGTGTCAAATCTTCTGGGTGGTAAGAGTTAAGATTGTAGATTATAGGTTTACATTGCACCACAGGTCACGCCATATATTTGAACGGAGAAAAAGTCACATCATATGTTATGCAATTTGCCATGAGATTATCAACTCATATGACGTGGATTCTGGATCGGTTATACTTAGTGTTGAAAAGTTCTAGTTATTTTTCTTTTGTGAAGGTTTTGGCTTAGGTGGTCTAAGATCGAAGTCAGTTTATTGATCTAACCTGAGTTTTTGAAATAGAGATTTGAGGCAGAATCTGAGGTTCTTACTCAGGCACATTTAGGCCTGTTTTGAGGCTTACCTTGAGGCAACTTGCTGGACTGCTTGAGGAGCTATGATGCGAATGGAAGGTAGCATTACAGTAGGATACATATTGGAGATATCAATTAAGGAGCAATCTTGATGTTGGAGGTGACATTGTGATGAATCTATGTTGTCTAAGATCAAAGTTGAGACCAGGGTTGCAGGGGAGCGCGCCCCTCCCCCCGAATCCCGCTTTGGGGGGGTGGGGGGGGGGACGCAGCAGGAGTGAATTTCGGGAGCGCGGTCCCTAATTTTTTTTTGCTCCCTGCCAATTTAGTAGTGATAGAGAGAGCTATTGAAGATTGGAAACAAGAATTTGGCCCTAGTGTTGATATGCAATTCATGGTAATGTTAAATTCATAAAGTAAATGTGACATTCTCCTTTATCTTTCATTGTCATCCTTATACTTAAATTTTTAACATTACCATGAAATGACTTAGGATGTTTGAGAGTGGTTCCAACCAGTGTTTTTAAAACCGGAACCGGTGATCGGACCGGTCCACCTAATGAACCGGTTTACCAACCGGAACCGGTCTAACCGGGACTGGTTTGGTCTAAACGAACCGATTTTAGAAAAATACATTAAATAATTATTTTTTAATGAAAAAAACTATTTTTAAGATTTAAAAGCATGATTCCAAGCCAATAGAGACAAAATATGCAAAGATTGCTCATTTATATACCATGTAAAGGTGAATATATCAAAATGGCACCGAGTGCAATACATATCATCGACAAAATACATAAGCAATGAGGCTCTAAACCACTAAGAAGATATTAATATCACAAGTAAATTTCATCTAAGGAAAATGTTAGGTTTAATATGTTGCCCTAACCATTTTCCAACATGGTATCAAAGCTATGGTTTGTATCCTTGGTAGCTGGAAATATCACTATTTCATCTGTAGCTTGATCATTTGGAGATCAAGTATAACAAGACTAGCAAGAAGCTTATACAAAAGAAGAGAACCAAATGACAGACAAAAAGTCTGCCCCTAAATTAAAATAGGTCTGCATAGAGGTCCAAAGTCTGAGGTGTTTCAGAGACACGAGAATCATAGAGGTTCAAAGTCTGGTGTATTTCAGAGACCCAAGAATCACAAAGATCCAAAGTCCGGAGTATTACAGAAACCCAAGAATCACAGTAACTTCGTATAGAAGTCCGAAGATTGTAGGCCTAATAACATTGCAGAGGTACAAAATCTTCCTTGGTTAATAGAGGTCCGAAACTATAATGATACTAAAGAAGGTCTGAAGATTTCAGTGGATTACAAAGGTCTGAATTACAATGGTATTTCAATTTTCCCGAATTGCAGTGATATTTTAAGAACTTAGAAAATTGTAGTAAGGTTTGAGAGATGAAGTATCTAGAACATGTATCATTCCTATTGATAAAGTCATGAAAATCATAACCCCTAAACCACTAATCCACTAAACAACTGCGTTTTTTGTCATGTTTCAGTGGGCTGTCCATAAACCGGCCGGTTTAGGACAAAACCGGCCGGTTAGCAATAAACCGGCCGGTTTTGACCTAAACCGGCCGGTTAGCAATAAACCGGCCGGTTTTGACCTAAACCGGCCGGTTTTTACCGGTTAGGTCAATTTTCCGGGCACATGGGGCTTCTAACCGGGTTTTTTCACCGGTTCTGACCGGTGAGCCTCCCAACCGGCCGGTTAGGCCGGTAACCGGTTGGACCGGAACGGTTTTTAAAACTATGGTTCCAACCTCATTGGATTTCATATGCAAAAAGTAGAATTTTAGATCTCACTCAAAAATCCAGCAGATCTATCATTTTTTTCAAGATTTTAGGATTGGGGGGATTGCAATGTTTCCATTGGATTTTGTCATGTACTAGGGTATGGAACTTGTATTTAATAAAAAGCACCAAACCCTCTGCGGGGGAGACTCCCAATAATCAAGAGCACCTAGGGTATTAGGGTATGGAACTTGTATTCAATCAGGAGCACCAATGTCGTTCAACTATGCAGGAGGAGACTCTCAATAAAGCACGAGAGAAGAAATTAGAAATTTCTCATGGCAAGAGGGTCGAGCAATAGATAATAGATGTACTTGCCTTTTCTAGTTTCTAGTATTTTTTATAACTATTGACTCTTTCATCTTTATTATGGTATATTTTGTAAACAATATATGACAATTTAAGTTTGAAGTTTGAAGTTGGCATTTATAACTCATTGGTAATGAATTATGAATATGATGCTTCGTGAAAGTTGAAAGTTGAAACATTTCATTTCATGTTAGATATTCTTTGTTATCGTTTGGTTACTTGGTAATGGTAATGGTTACAAGTACAAGTTACAACTTGTGATCAATGATGATAAATGTTATATTTCGAATTTTGAAAGCTTGAAACTTTAAGATTGCTGAATCATGACTCGACATGTTGTATGCTACTAACTTGTGGACGTGTTTGATGAAGATTATAACTTCTAGATGATTGATATTATATGGTTCAATCCATATTTTTATGCTTTTTTATATCTAATTCATCATTCTACATGCTTTTGTTGACATATATGCATCAAAATATATAAAAATATATATTATATAAAAATTCGCTCCCAAACCGGGAGCTTTTGAAAATGTTGCTCTCCACTACCGCTTCCACTCCTGCTCCCTGCTTCCGCTCCCACTCCCAAGTAACCTTGGTTGAGACAACTAGAAGCAGGTCATAGGGCAGACCTGTAGCACATTGGTTTGTGCCCGTGGAAGCAGTTTAAGAACAAGAGTCACAGTGAGAGCAGTATTGTGAATGAATGCAAGCAGTGAGTGTTCAATGACATAGTTGCTGTGGAAGTGTCTTGATAGTGATTTATTGAAGAGGACCGAGTATTGTTGTATTGGGTCCTATCCTTGGTATGGGAGCCCAATAGTTTTTGTTTTATCTTTTATTCTAAAGGGTGACCAGGTGGTGCTAGGCAAGGAAGTTGTAGCTTCTTTTAGGAGGTTGTCGCCTCCTTCCAGTGGATGCTGGTAAACTAGGGGTTGTAGCTCCTTCCAGTAGTGGCTGTTAAATTGGAAGTTGTAGTTTCCTTTGTAATATAAATAAATTGTTCATATAATTCTTTTGTACTTTTGATGTGATGTGAATTGTTAATGCTCTGAGATCTATACATTGTTTAAAAGTCATGAAATACTGATTCACCCCCTCAGTATTTCTAACACTATATAGTTTTGTATGTTACAAATCAATTTAGAAGAAATTCATCTGAATCGAGGTCTGTATAGAAGGGTTCAATTCAGATGAATTCTGCTACTAATGCACACACACATGAATGCATATTGATGTTCTTAATTTATGATTAATCTTTTTAGCTCTGTGCTCTATATGAAACAGTTTATTTTCTAATTATTGCATTGCTTGGTATACTTAGGTGGTTGAAGTCTCAACATCGAAGACTGGAAAGCATGGCCATGCAAAATGCCATTTTGTAGGCATTGATATATTTACTGCAAAAAAGCTTGAAGATATTGTTCCTTCTTCTCATAACTGTGATGTAAGAAAATAGTTCAACCATTTCTTGGTTGCATCAGTTTAACTGCATTTGTATCAATTTACAATAACTTACGATTATTATTTAAATTGACAGGTTCCAGAGGTTGTTCGCACTGATTACCAACTCATTGACATTTCAGAGGATGGATTTGTACGTGATTTGTTAAGAAACCATGCATTTGAATGAGTTTTACAGGCAATGATTGTATTTATGTTTGGGTTCTTGATAATTGTTTTAATTTTGTTCTGGGTTACAGGTGAGCCTGCTTACAGATAATGGAGACACCAAGGATGACCTACGCCTTCCAACCGATGAGCAGCTTGTTTCTCAGGTGATTGCTAAGATGATTTGTTAGTTTTATCCGTAAGCTTTTTCCCCTGTCAACTGAGTTTTCTTTTCCATTGTTCAGTGATTTCATATGTAGTATGGAAACTTTTGCAGCATCACAGAAGAAAAAAATGTTGCTTTCTTTGTCCACATTTTAAACTCGGCTGGATAAACAATCATCTTCTTTACTATTGTAGATGGTTGACCAACATGCGTAAAGCTGATAAAAGTGAAAATTTAACGTGATCCGTTCATCAACACATCATGATCATTCTCGTCATATCTGCCTTGGTTTTTCCAACTGATTAAAATGCACAGAAGGATGGTGGAGGAAGTGAGGAAAACAAGGATGGCATATGTGCAGAATCTGACATGAACATATGCATACCGTTTCTAACTTTCTAATGTGCTTTTCTTGAATTTTTGTATTTTTTAATCCCTTCTTTCTGAATGGATGATTTTGATTGTTTTTGTTGGTCCTAGTTTTTTGTTTTTATTTTTAACTTTAATTTTTTTCCTGAACATGGCTAGTATGGTTTCATATAGCATTAGATGCTGATAGTGGGCTTGTTATTTATTTTTTCAGATTAAGGATGGTTTTGCAGAAGGAAAGGATTTGATTGTGACTGTGATGTCTGCTATGGGGGAGGAACAGATATGTGCTCTCAAAGACATTGGACCCAAATAATCTGGAGGGAATGTTAGCAAGGAAATTGTTTTTATACTCACTGTTTTCTCATGATATAGTGATTTTCTTTTGAAAGCAACAAAACTTTAATCTGGAAGATGCAAGTTGTACAGGAAATGGGTAGGCGATATTCAAAGCAATATTATCAGGTTATGATCCTTTTGCTATCTTAATAAACACTTCATGACAATGTGTTTTCATCGTTCGACTTTGGACTTTCTAGTTGATGCAAGAGAGAGACAGGAAGCTATGGGCTTCATTATATCATAGAGGAATATTTGGTAACCAAGAACTGTACGTTAACGTTATATTGCTACTCACACATTTCGAGTATGTGTTGCATATGTATAGAGGTCTGTCTTTAAGAACTGCTTGTTTGATTAGTTCTTGACACCCATAATAGAATATTTATAATAAATTTGCATTTTCTCATTTTGTTGGTTGATGCCATCTACATTCCCTGTTTTGCTTCATGGCATTGTAATCATTTTTCCCTGATAGACACACGCTTTGTTGCTTCATGATGTGTGGTTTTCTGTTTTAATTTTATTTCAAATTTAGATGTTTGAAGTTAAATGTAGTTCACCATGTTTAACAAGGGATCAAATTTGAGGACACAATGATCCTAGAGTCTTAGTTTGTAGTATGCTGTCAAACTTGCCACAAGCATATTCTTTTTCAATTTTCAAACAGGCCACTTGTCCTTTTGGGTCAGAGGACTAGGGATAGATGTAGTGTTGATTATTATAAATTCAGTTGGTGTGTGAGAAATTTGCATGTCTTTCTAATTTTCATCTGAATGCGCTGTTTCCAAAGATTTTGAGCAATACTCATGTCCTTTGCTCCAATTGTAGAATGCTATAGCAGATTACCTCAGTTAAGTGAATTGACAATTTGGAGATTGGTAAAAAGACTATAGATTAGATTGATAAAAGTTAATAATTGAAAGGAAGTTTCCCTAGTCCACTTTGTTCAGAGGATTAGTGTAGATGTGATGTTGAATATCATAAAATCAGTCTGAGCATGTTAAGTGCTTTACACATATTTCTAGTTTTCATCTGAATGCGCTGTTTTGAAAGATTTTGAGCAGTACTTGTGTCGTTTAATTATACTCTAATTATAGAATGCTATAGCGGATGACTTCAGATAAGCAAATTGACAATTTGGAGATTGGTAAAAGGGTGAAATAACAATAGATTCAATGTATATAGTTCATGATGCAAAGGCAGCGTTGAAAGTTTTGTTCTCTGGTAAGAGCGCAGGCTCTGAATTCTTTATAGTGTTCATAATACAAAAGCAGTGTTGAACTTGAAAGTTTTGTTCCCTGGTAATAGTGCTGACTCTGAAATCTTTATAGCATTCTATTGTGGAGTGCATGCCATAGTAGCAAGTTTCAGCAGCGTTGACAGTGCTGTACAGAAATTTGGCATAGGACAAATTTGGTGAAATTTCCAAACGTTATGAGTACAGTATGTTCAACTTGTTAATGCTTGTCTTTGATAATATGTCTTAATGTATTTCATCACTGTGGACTTATAAACTGAAAAAACAGTGCAAATTCCACATATATTCCAGGAAAAAAAGCTGTATTTTTATTCATACTCAAAATAAGAATATATAGCATATGCTGGATCATTCAGTGGCCTCTTTGCGCAAGACTTTTGCTAGTACGTAACAGTAACTGTTCTTTTTACACACAAATTCCTCATGTTAGCTTTCATTTGTCTCTTGCCAAGAACTGTAGAATTTTTTTTTATATGCATATAAGTAAAAAAGAGTACAAGTGGTGTGCTGCATATTGTTTAAATCATTCCCAAGGGTTGACGATATGTTCAAGGAGGTGGCCTTGTTTTCTGTAACTTTGCATGATCTGTTGTTTATTTCCAGTCCTGCTTTTGAACGAGTGTTGGCTTCTTGATTTCTGGACCTGTAAATGTGTTCAAATGAGATATGAACGAACTTTGATAACCTGTGAAGTATATTTTGATAGATAGGAAGACGAGTACGGTTTCTCATCCTGTCAGTACCATTCGTCCAATCTATAACCACTTTTGAGTCACCATGTATACGAAGGGAAGGAATGTGTTGCAGAGTGGCAATCTGAAGTATGAGTTTCAATGCAAACAGTTAGTCATAATTCGTAGTGGCTATGCCAATATTGCATGAGAAATAAAAATAATGAGAATCAGAGAGGAGCATGAGGCCTACCGCTCCCTCCACTGAAGGATTGTTTTGTGTTGCACCATCAAAAAAATGCCCACGGGAGGCCCTTTTTTATGACAGCTTCAGGGGAAGATAGAGAAGCATTTGTATGAGAGCAAAGAGGGATAGCATCTTGCAGTGCTAGGCTGTGAATGGCTACTCTGAGGTATGATTGGCCTTGCTTTTAAAAAATAGCATGATTTCTTTTGAGCCAGATGCCCCAATTTACAATCAGAGGCAATCCTCTATATTGTACGTTGTCTTTTGCAGCAATCCATGATAAATAGTGTTTAATACTATCCCCATTCCAGTGGTAGTCATCTCCTTCTATGTGTTTTATTTCCCTCCAAACTGCTTTTGTGAAGGGGTAATGTATGAACATGTGAGGGATATATTCCAATTCCTCCAAACGGAGTGGACATCTACCAGGCCCATTGAAGGATCTTTTTTGTAAAATATCCCAAGTGGGGGCTTTGTTCTTGAGGAGCAGCCACATGAACAATTTTGTTTTATGAGGGCAGTGGAGCTTCAAGAGCCTTTTTCCTCACCATGGACAGTTTTGAGTCCCTGTTTGTTGTGCCAAAAAAAGAACCATATTTTGGGGAATATTCCCCAAAGGGATGCGTGGACTAGACAAGGAGATCTTCTGAATGTGATAGAGAGACCGACGAGTGTTGAAGAGAGCTAGTGTATTCTAGTCATTCCAAAGCCAAATCTGCTTCAAGGATTAAATCTTCAAGGGGGCTTCAACATTGTGGACCACCATGTACTACCCTTCTGGATACTTGGTATAAATCAATGTTGTAAACTCCGACTCGGACTCCGAACCGGTTGAGGGTCGACTCCGACTCCGACTCCGTCTCGGTCGACTCTGACTCCGACTCCGTCTCGGTCGACTTTGACTCCGACTCCGTCTCGGTCGACTCCGACTCCGACTCCGTCTCGGTCGACTCCGACTCCGACTCCGTCTCGGTCGACTCCGACTCCCTCTTTGACTTTGCATTGACTTGACCTAGTCGATTTCAATTACTCTGTCTTTGTAAAAAATACATTAAATATATTTTTTATTATTAAAAAACATAATTTTAAAGATTTTCATTCACGTTTCCAAACACAAAGCATTAGAATAGAGAGAAGACAACATATGATCAAAGTAGGCTCATGAATATATCCTTGATATCAAAATGGCACCCAGTGCACTATCCAATACATGTAATATATAGCGATCAAAACAAAAACACATAACCAAGGAGGCTCTAAATGACCTCTACAACAAAAGTAAAACATCACTAGTCACTACTGGCTACTGCTAGAGAAGCCAACATCATCTGGCTCAAACTTTGAGTCAAAGTCAGACGGGGAAACCCATGGCTCCTCCTCATCACGATCTCAACCTGCCACTGTAGAAGTAGTAGCACTAGTAGGCACAACAATTGCACGTTGAGATAGATGAGCTATGCGCTTCCGTCGTGGTTGAGTAGAGGAAGTGTCTGCAACTTGAGGACTTGGGGTTGGGCTTGGTACTAGTGGATCTGCATTTCACTGAACATTATATTCAACTAAAGCCTCGTATATAAATCCAAATCAAAATCAATATCCTCATCAGAATCAAACTCTGTTGGATGACTCTCCACTACCCAATCTGATGTTGGATCAATATCTTCCAACACAATGAGATCTGTATCAGGACTTTTGTTCAACAATTGGTTGCATCTTAGCCGAAGGTTGTATTGGACATAGACTAGATCATTTAATTGTTTTTGTTCCAAACGGTTTTTCTTCTTTGTGTGAATCCTTTCATAGATAGACCAATTGTGCTCACACCCAAAAGCACTACAAGTTTGACTCAAAATACGGATTGCAAACTTCTGCAATTGAGGACAATGGCTACCAAATGCCTCCCACCATTGTGCTGTGAAAAACACAGTTGTGTAATGAGTTAGCTCAACAAGTTATATCCAACTTTCAAATTATAAACAATTTAACAAAATAAGGATTTGAAAATTGAAATTGTTTGTTTACTTGGCTCATCTGTTTCCCTTGCAATCATTGCTACGTTATTGCCAAACGTATCTGTGGCTTTGCTGAAACAAGTGATTTGTCGATGTATCTCCAAGTGGTCACACTCCTTAGGGACCATGCGGTCAAGGTAGTCAATCAATCCATCTCTAAACTCCCCAGTGAAAGCTTTTGCCTCCAAAGCTTTATAATGATACCCTTTGCAAGTTTCTATGTTGGGAAAGCATAGATTGCAATGTCAAAAAATGAGTTGCACATCTAGTGATGGTAGCCCTAACAATATCCTTGCTGCCTACGTGTTTCCTCATTAGGTTCAAAATCCAAGAGTGATTGTAGATATATTTTGTTATGCGTCTGGCATGCTCTACAATGTTCTTGAGCTAATCTATTTCACCAATATCCTCAAAGCATGAGGTCCATGCAATGTGCAACACATGGGGTCCAAAAGACGGTTTTGTGTTTTTCCTAACATTTTACCAGCAAGAACATAGTTAGAGGCATTATCTGTGATGATTTGAAGAACATTAATCACCCCCACCTCTTTAACAACCTCATCCAAAAGTTGAAACAACAAGTGTGCATCTTTCACCCTATCAGATGTATCAATTGATTTTAGAAACATGGTTCGTTGTGGGTAAAAGATAAGAAATTTTATGGTGGTACAGTGCCTTTGATCAATCCATCCATCTGACATGATGGTGCATTTGGTTTTTGCCCATGAGCTTTTGAAATCTTTCAAATATTCATCAATGGACAAAACCTCTTTTTGCAAAAGAGACCCCCTTAACTCATGCATAGTAGGGCCTTTGGAGCCATTTCTAGCAACATATATGGCATCAAACATAGGTTCATAATATGGGATGCATTTGGCCTCTATTAGCTTGAGGACCATGTGCTCTATCAGAGGGAGAGAAGAGTGAAATATCTTTTGATATCACCCTTCTCTTTAATTTTACCCTTACCCTTTTTTTGAATAGACCTCAAAGAGGGAGGAACACAACAAAAAGGGTTGGATGCATCAATGTAAGGGATAGATGAAGAGCCCTCATAATCAAAATTGGGGTTGGCAACCATCATATGTTTTATACCCCTCTTCTTTTCAATTTCAACCTCTATTTCTTTTTGCCTAGCTTTTTTTCCTCAAACTTCACAATTCTTTTTAGCAACTCCTTAATATCCCCAATTTGTTTTGTTGTTGCTGCACATGGAGCAATTTGGCCTCTAATACCAACCAAGTGTTGTTTCAACTTATGAATGCCCCCTCCACCTCCCTTAATTTTTCTATGACAAAATTTACAATGCATTTGATTATCAGTCATCTCCGCATATGCCCAAGCAACATCTTTCATTCTTGGAGTCATTTTATGATATTTGTACTTGGAAATGGAAGGAAATAATTCTAAAAATGAAAAGAAAAAAAAAACGACTCTTCAATGTTCATTTCTTTTACAAAAATTTCTTTTATCAATTTTCAGATTTGCGAAAAAAACATAAGCAAAGGGAGAGTTGAGAAGTGACAAAAAATACCTCTAGGCTTTAGCCTCAATGTTGCGCCAACAAACCAATTACTCAATGCTACTCCAATCACTGCCTAAGAAGCTCCTCACTGCTACTCCAATGATTGCCCAAGAGACGACTCCTTGCTGCTTCAAAAACTAACTGCACAACTCTTCAAAAACTCCTCACAAATGTTCACACAAATGCAATGAGATAGTTGTGAGGGGGTTGGGTAACTTTTATAGGCTTGGGAGAGGTTAGATGGACATGCAAAAACCTAAAACAGAAAAAAAAAACCTAATTTGGAGTTCGCTTTCCCTCCTTTTTTCGCTGCTAACCAGGTTTGATTGGCTCGACTGGTTTATGTCGGACTTGGTCGAGCCGACCGGTCTGTTACCGAATCGATCAGTTCGGTAACAGACTGACCTTTGGCCCAATTATTGTACTGAGCCGACTCAAGCATGGGTCTGACTCAGTCGACTCGATTGTTTTTTAAAACACTGGTATGAATAGAAATAACCTTGTTCATTTAGTCTTCGTATAAGAGGAGTTGAAATGATATGGGAGTTTTGATTGCCAACCCCATGGATCCTTCCCAAGGTGGAGGTTTATCCTGTTACTTATTTTCCATCTGAGTCCATTCTCGATAGTAGTGAAGGAGTGTACAACGACTTTCCAAATGATGGAGCTATTTTTGACCAGTTTCTTGGGTGACTGGATCCATTCAATAGTTGTGAAGGGGAGAATATACTTGAGTCATCATATGTGCCCAAAGATCTATTCCTTTGATCATCTTCCAAACTCATTTTGCAGCTAGTGCCTTTGAAAACCAAGTGAGGTTTTTAAGCCCCCAACCTCTCATGGCCTTTGGAAGTGCAATGGAATTCCATGCAGTTAATGCAAAAAACCTTTTTTCATGCTTCCCTGCTCAGTGAAAATACAATGATAATTGTTTTATCTTATGAAGAATGCCCAGGGGAATCTAAGAAAGGGAAGCCCAATATACGGGATTGCCTTATTTCCTTACAAAGGACCAATATTCTAGCTTTGGAGAGCCATTTATTGTACCAAGATCTTATTCTGTTGTTTATTTTTGTTAGAATCCAATTCCAATCCCCTTTTGTATATCTGGTGGGATTTAGCTAAAAACCTAAATATTTCATAGGACTCTTCAAGTTAGTTAGGTATTTCATCAAAATTCTGGAGATAACCTCTTTTTTTTTTCAAATGACGAGGCATTTTCAAAGAGAGGATTTTTATTGGTTTATTTGCATTCCTGTTGCCTGAGAAAAGAGCCCCATAATGTCTTTTAAGATATGATAGCTATTAGGATCTCCACTTAAAAAGATGAGGATGTAGTCAACAAAGAGCAGGTGAGTGAGAGAAGAGTGTTGTAATTTTGATATTTAGAAAATTTCTCCTTTTGGGGTCCAAAATAGCCTTGCTGAAGCCTGCTACAACCAATAGAAACAGGGGGGGAGAGGGGGCATCCTTATCTAAGGCCACTCTTTGGGTTGAAGAATGGGGAGGCCAATCCGTTTATCAAGAAGGTTATAGAAGAGGCGTTGATACAATAGAATATCTAGTCTACGAAAGGGGGATAGAAGCCCAAATGGAGAAGAAGTAATCTGAGATAGAGCCAATTTATTTTGTGAAATGCTTTTGATAAGTCGGCCTTATAGATAGCAACATTTGTTTTAGTTGGTGGACTAGACTAATAGCTTCATGCATTTTCTAGTCTTCTAGAAACCTGAATTGCTCAAAAGAAATTTGATTGGATAGAATTGGCTTAAGTTGAACAACAAAGGATTTTGTAATGATTTTATATATGGAATTGCAAAGAGATCGGTTTGAATTGATCAAAAGTGTCAGGATTATCTGATTTTTGAATGAGGGCAGGGATGCTCGAGTTCAAAGGGGCCAAGATTTTGCCATTAATTATGGAATATTCTATAACCCCCAATAAATCCTCTCCAATAAAATCAAAGCAGGGTATAGAGAATTCGATTGGAAGCCCATTAGGATTTGGGTTTTTTTCCTTTTGTACGTTGCGTGGGACATTTTCCAACTCAACTTTGGCGACTTAAGCCATTAAAGCCTTGTTTCCTTCCTCTTCAATGAACCTTCGAAAGAGGCTAGAAATCTTGTTGGTTTTGTTAATGTTAGCTCTATTATCATTCTTGTAGATATATTTAAAATGGTTGCATCTTCCTCAACAATTTCAACAAATGTGGAGGCTTTAGAGCCATCAAACTTTTCAGTTCCCTATATGGTGTTGATGGCCTTATGGTGTTTTATTCGATGAAGGAAAATAGTATTATCATCTCTTGCTTGTATTTAAAGGGCCTCGCTTTTTAATCTCTATTCTCTTTCCTTTTCCAAAAGACGATTCCTTCTTTTTTCCTCTAGAGATTCTAGATTTTCCTTGTATGCTTTAGAGTAGGATGAGTGGTTGGATGAATCTAGTAAATCCTGTAATTTGATTTAATTTCAAAAAGTACCCTTTCGTCCTGCTATTTCTTTTCTCTAGCTGGAAGGGATATAATCTCGTTACCCTCTTTTAGGTTTTTTTGAAATTGGATGGGAGGGGATTCCTTGGAGGAGGGATTATGAGGGCACCATGCTTCCTTGATTTTGTCGCTAAGACACTGATTTTGAAGCCAATGTGGGTTTAGTTGAAAGGCCCCATTGCCTTGGAAGTAGAGGAGTCAATGTGCAAAAAGATAGGCTAGTGATTAGAATCACCACATGAGGAGATCCATTAACAAATTCAGAAGTTTTGAACAAGAAAATGATCAAAGCTTCTACGCTATTTTGGCTTCACCCGATTTATGGTTTGGCCAAGTGGGCACTAGTTTCGAAGGGAGAACATCAACTTGTTATATAGAGTTGAGGCTTTCCACACAAAAAAATGCCAATGTCTAAGTGGGCCACTGGAACCCAAATTTGAGAGTTCCCCATAAATTTTAGGTCTCCTCCCACAATGAGTTTCCCAGAGGTGAAACAAGGGAGATTAAACATGTGAAACAAAGGAGTCATCTTTGGAATGGAAAATAGTCGCTGAGCATGAGTAGGAAGCTTGAGCTCAAATGCAAAGAAACATGTTTTTCCTCCATTTGTGATAAACAAGCTTCCAAAACATGCAAAGACCAAGAAAGGAGAAGGATTTTAATCAATGTGCCACTTTGTTTCCTTTATCATAGTTTCTTGTAAGAAGATGATGTGAGGGGAATGAAGTTCTATCAGAGTTTTGATAGCCAAATTTTCGAAGGATATGCCAATCCCCTAACATTTAAGGAGAAGATACTGATTTTGAAACTTTTGATACTGATGTTGCTCTAAGGGTTCAAATAATTATGTGTTCTTTGTCTTATGTGATATCTACTTGGAGTTTTTAATGTAGATTTGTATATGGTTAAGTGTGAATGTTGCTTTTATTTTGAGAACGTATTTGGAAACTAGTTTATTATTATTTTATTATTGATAAATATTAAATGTGAATTTGTAATTGTTATGCTATTAATAAACTAAAAGAATCTGGAAATTATGTTGAAGGTACACCTAGCTAAAAGAGATAACGCTGCAAATAATGATTGGACATTGATTACCCTATTCATTAAGTTCTAGGCATCTACTATAAATGATTAGATTATTTATGATTATGGAAATGATTGATCCATAACCTCCCTTAAAGATAGGACATTGTTTTTGAGATTGGGAAGTAGAGCTTATAAATGAGCTCGTAACTACATGTCACATGTTGGGTGAGGTGGAAGTAGTTACCAACTACCAATTGAGTTGGTAGGTGGGTAATGTATTTTGTTTTTCTTGCTGGAGTAGGAGTCACACAGGGTTGAACTGTGAAAATGAAAAAAAAAAATAGTGACATAAAAGAACTCGTAGAGCTGTGTTCATGGGGACTCTTTTGGTGAAAAAGTGTCTAAGGCTGGGATGAGCTGGATATCTCCATTTTTAATTTCCAGACTCAATTTCAAGTCAACTCCTTGAATTTGTATAATATTTAAGAAAGTGAAATAGTATGGAGATTGGCACTTTTATATATGTACAATAGCATAATAATAGACATGTATATATATTCGTATTTGAATTGTTTAGTACAAAAAGCTTCAGTGATTTGTGAAAATAATTATTCCTTAGAAATATATATAATGAATGCATGTTTTTCAAGATTTAGACCGTGATTATGTACAAAAAGAACAATTGATATGTTTTTGAATAGATTTTGGTTTGATTAGGTTCTCAAACATTTTATTTGCATTATAGTTATAAGAATTGTGTCAGTTTAATAAAACTAAATAGTGTAAAACCTAGTGAATAATAATTATACACTATAATAGTGTAGTTTAAATAATATTTTAGGATCATCAATATTCAAACTTAGGAGAAATCATTCACGAGGAAAAACTCAGGTACCATATGATGAGAATACACACACGCACACACGCCCACACACATACACACATCTGTAATAATGTAAACCTACATCAAAGTTTTTAGGACATATATATAAACCCCTGTAATAGTGTAAACCTACAATTTTTTTAGGAATTTAGATTCAGAGATGCATTCACTCCTGAAGATGGTCAAGTGAAGGAAAATAACATACTGTTGTATTACATAAGCAAACATGAGAAATTTAATATGAAATAGAAATTGAGAATAAATAGACCTATACTGTTTCTTTGAAAAATAATTTATTAGATGTAAAGATTTAACTACAAATACACTACCAATTGAAGAATAGTTAATTATTCAAAGAAAGGCTTCATGTTGGATTTTTAGTGGAAAACTGCTGAGCGCGTGCTCTTGGCCTGCATCCGCCGATTGCACCAGCGCGCCCCTGGCCTCTGTGCCCTTCCGTTTGTCCAGCCTCAGTCAATGGAGGCCAGCGGGGACCCTGATCCCCCTCCTTCGCCGCCTCCGGAGGTGCTAGCTTTCAGATCAATGGTAGCCGCTGGACCAAAGCGCCCTCCCTCAGCTATTCAGCAGAAGTTCATTAAGAAACTAGACACGATTCCATCGATAGCCCTACCAGAAGAAGAAACCTGCAAAGCAGCTTTGAACCTTGCGGAGAGAGGCCTCATAGGTCAGTTCACGGGCCTCTGGCCATCTCCCAAGTTGGTTGATGAATGGAACCAAAGGAACTGGAAGCCCTTGATCAAAGAGGGAGTCAAAAGTTATTTTATAGGTAAGGGTTTCTTTGTGTTTGTCTTCGAAAACCCAGATGACAAAGGCTTAATCTTTAGAAATGGTCCGTATTTCATGGGACCCCAGGGTCTTTATTTGAACAAATGGTCTCCTGATTTAGATCCCACCCAGGACATCCCCTCTGCGGTCCCGATCTGGGTTAGGCTCCCCCATTTTCCACTTCACTGCTGGAACCGAAAATCCCTTCAGATCATAGGTAATGCATTGGGAAAATACATAGATCAAGCTGCGAGAAAAGACCAGTATTCATGCGCCCGTATCTGCGTAGAAGTGGACTTAGAAGAGGGGTTACTGGAAGCTATCAAACTCATTGTAGCTGGGTGGACGCATGTCCAGGAGTTGGACTATGAACAACTACCCTTTAAACGCAGACATTGCCACGGTCATGGACACTTTGCAAAGAACTGTAAAAAGAAAGCAGAGGAGCAAGTAGACAAACAGAACAGGGAACAATGGAATCTAGTCCAGAAAAATGCAACCTCAAAAAAAGGCACAGGCAAAGGCAACATGGATGGAAATCCAACCAGGAAATGAAAATAATTCCGAATGGGACAGAAAGTGCTCAGAACAATCAAGTAACCCTATCCCAGGAGAATGTAGAACAAGCAGACACTCCACCTTCAAACAAAGAGGAAGGGGAAGCAATTCAGATCGAGGCCAACCAAGGCAGTCCCTCCAATCCCTCATATGCAGAAATAGCAAGGAAAAAACCAGTTGAAAGCTCTGGTTCCTCAGAGGATGAAACCTATGAGCGACAAACGAAAAAAGCAAGAAGGAAATCCCGCAAAGAAAAGAGGGAGGAGGAGGCAGAAAGACTCAAAATACAAGGAAGCCAAGCTACAATAGAAATGTCTATTGGGTGAAATATCAGACCAAGGCCTTCCAAGGGAGGCCTCAACACTCCCTTAAGTAAATAATGAATCTCGTCTCTTGGAACTGTAGAGGACTGGGGAACCCCTCCAAAACTGAAGCAGTTAAGGATCTTATGAAAGCAGAACCCTCAGATATCCTCATGCTCCAAGAGACCAAAATAGAAGGCCAAGCCCTTCTAGAGATCAACAGTTCAAAGTGGAATAAAAGAACAGGCAAAGCTGTCAGCTCAAGGGGAACTTCTGGAGGGCTGGCAACTCTCTGGAACGAAGACCTTTTTCATCTGAAAAATCATCAGGAAACACAACACTGGATCTTTACGGAATTGATGCACAAAGCAAGTAAGTTGTCTATTTCCCTTTTCAAACTTTATGTCCCAGTTTCTTACTATGAAAAACGAGAATGCTGGAACTCCCTCTCCGCCTTTTTAGAGCAGTCGTCTCCCAGAAATATCATCATAGCAGGGGATCTCAACATCATTATGAAAGCAAAAGAGAAGAGGGGGGGTCAAGCAATAGAGACCCCATGCTAGACGTGGTGGAGGAGCTCTTTCAGCGTTGGGACCTTTTGGACTTCAATGCTATCCGCGGCATTTACACTTGGTCCAATAACAGAGTGGGAACAGATCACATCTCAACACATTTAGACCGATTCATGGTACAAAGCTCCATAATGATGAACAAAAAGATAATCATCACTAAAATTCTGCCTAAACTTGCTTATGATCACAAGCCTATTCAGCTCCTCTTGGAAGATGAAGAAGACCTGGGACCTATTTCGTTTTGGTTCAGCCCTCTATGGATCGAGAGGGAAGGTTTTATAGAGACAGTGAAGGCAGCTTGGGCCAAAACTTTCATGGGATCCCCAAGCTATGTCTGGGAGAAAAAGTTGAAAGCCACAAAACAGGCTCTGAAAAACTGGATAAAGAGACCAGTCCCCTCTCCTACCGAGCAAAGAAAGGAGTCAATCCATTCATTGTAGACTCTGCAAATAGAGATGGAAAACAAAGATATCACAGCAGCGTTGCTGGAAAAAGAAATAAAAGCCCAACGTTCCACATACCAATCTTTCAGAAAGGAAGAAGAATACTGGAGACTCAAATCCATAAGTTTGAGGCTAAAGGCTGGAGACCGAAACACCTCCTTCTTCCACCGACAATATAGAGCGAGATTGTCAAGGAACCACATAGCAGAAATCAAAACAGCTGAGGGCAATGTTTGCAAAGGATTTAACCAAGTCAAAGCTGCCGTCGAAACCCACCTTAGGAATCTATACAGAGAAGGAAATCACAACAACAATGAGGAAGCCGCTGAATTCATCGCTAACATCCCTTCTCTCATCAGCCTTGAAGAAAACACAACTCTCTGCAGGCCAATCACTGAGGAGGAAATCATAAACGTTATCTGGTCCATGGACACAGACAAGGCTCCCGGGCTTGATGGATTTACAATCTATTTCTACAAAGCTTGTTGGCATCTTATCAAACTTGATCTCCACAAAATGATAGGTTGGTTCATGAAAAAAGCTAAGATAGGTGGAGGAACCAACTCCACTTACCTTGCTTTAATCCCCAAAGACACCAATCCGGAGTCATTCGCAAGATTCAGGCCCATTTCGTTGTGTAATGCCTCATATAAAATTCTGGCTAAACTGTTAGCAAATCGGATCAAGCCCCTGTTAAAAAGAATGATCTCCTCTCCTCAAGGTGGTTTCGTGGAAGGCAGGCATATTCTGGATAATGTAATCCAAGTTCAGGAGACTATACACTCAAGCAAGCAGCAGAATGAAAAAGGTATGTTGATTAAATTAGACATGGCAAACGCCTTCGATAGAGTTGATCGCTCTTTCCTCAGCAATGTCCTTCTCTCCTTTGGCTTTTTGACCCAATTCGTTAATCTTATTAAAGCTTGCATCGACAAACCATGGATTGCCCCTTTAGTCAATGGCCGCCCCACAAATTTCTTCCAAGCCCAGAGAGGTATTAGGCAGGGATGCCCTCTCTCCCCATTCCTGTACATCATAATGGCAGATTCCCTCAGTCGTAAACTTACTGTTGAAAGACTAAACGGAAACATTCTGGGTCTCAAACCTTCCCATGGAGCTGATGCCCTGAACCACGATCTATTTGCTGACGATTCCCTTCTCCTTGGCGAAGCCTCCATTAGAATTTCCAAAGCCATTGACACAGTTCTCAGAAGTTATTGCAGAGCCTCTGGGGATTTAATCAATGAGAGAAAAAGCGAAGTTTTTAGCTGGAATATAGATCAGAGGGAACTCATTGGCATAACCACTCTCCTCGGATTCAAAGGTCAAGAAACATGGGAAAGATTCAAGTACCTGGGCCTTCCCATCATATCAGGAGCCAATAAAAGATCGCTTTGGAGCGAAATAATCTCGAAAATTAAAACAAAAATTGCAGCGTGGGGAGGCTATTGGATGACGAAGGGAGGTAAAGTAATTTTAATAAAATCCATGCTGTCGGCGCTACCAATCTTCCAGGTAGCGTTTCTCCTAGCACCAAGAAATGTGATGGAGCAAATCTCCAAACTTCTCAGAGACTTCCTGTGGCAGGGAGGTAAGGGTAACGAAAACAAAATACATCTGGTGAAATAGGACGTGGTGAAAAAAACAATGGCAGAAGGTGGGCTGCAAATTAGAGACCCAGCTCTCATCAATCTAGAGCTGGGAGGAAAGATTTTGTGGAAGCTGATCCATGAGCCCTCTCATCCGGTTAGTGTCTTGCTGCGTACAAAGTACGGACCCAACAAATCCCTCAGCAACCTCCAGAACGCAAATACAGTAAACAACACGCAGGTGTGGAAATTATGCTGCAGAAGCAGCAAGTTCTTCAACAAACAGGTCTACAGGATCCCTGGCAACGACAAACACACCCACCTGTGGCTCGACAGTATTATGGGGAAAGAACCTCTGAATAATAATGAGGACATAGCTGATCTCAGGGACTGGCTGAAGCAAGCAGGAGTCAACACCATATACGACCTCTCAAATTGGGATCAGCGTGGATATTGGGCAGGATGGGATTTTCATGGAGTCCCAGGTCGGTTATCCCATCAAAAAACCCTGCTTGAAGATATGCTGGAGGAAGCAGCCCCTGTCAACAGATCCATGAAAGATAGCTGGGGTTGGGGTCAGTCCGGAGTCTACACCACAGCTGCAGGTTATAGAGCATTGTAGGCCTCAAGAAACAGCAGACAAACACCGGCCTTTTGGAAGAATGTCAGGGACTCCCTAGCCTTACCAAAAGTGAATTTCTTCTTCTGGACTTTGGTCCATAATAAACTCCTAATTGGTGATAACCTGGAAAAAAGGAATATAGCAGGACCGTACAGATGTGTGTTATGCAACAACAATTTTGAAACAGCCCAACACCTTTTCTTGGAGTGAAATTTTGCAAAAGAGGTATGGGGAATTATTTTACATGAATTTCAGATTATATTGCCTTCACAAATCTCTGTTGCAGATCTCTATGCCACATGGAGCCTACTCTATTCCCAGCGCATCCCTTCCAAATCATTCTGGAGGAAAATTTGGATAGCACTCCCCAAATACGTTTGTTGGCAGCTTTGGCTGGCCCGAAATCAGCTGATCTTTAGAGAGATGAGGCACTCTCCGTTGCAAGTTGCTGCAAAAGCTAAATCCTTTCTCCTGGAGTGGCCCAACAACAGTATTTCAAAGATGACCCTTTGTTACTACTTGAAGAAAAAAGATGGCTAGGCCCACTAGAGCCTTACCCGCATAAGCATCTCCTCTCTCCTCAAAAGGCCAATCAGGAATGGCGCATAAGAGACGAAGATGATAATTTTCAATCTTGGTGGCGGTCTCAAAACTTATCCACAATTTTCTTCGATGGAGCGTCCAAAGGTAATCCCGGCGCCGCTGGTGCTGGGGGGGGTCATCTGGGGATTAGGCCATAAATCCAACAATCAAGCAGAGATTCTTGGGCTTCTCAAAGATTGCCATATTGCAAGAGACAAAGGTGCCAAAGACCTTCAAGTTTTCGGAGATTCAGAGATAATAATAAAAAACCTAAAGTTGGGAATACTGTTTAGCAATGCCAGCCTCAACAAAATACTGGACAGATTGAAGAGAGTTCTCCTAGACTTTGACACGTGCAAGTTTTATCATATTCTTAGAAAGTCAAATAGTGAAGCTGATCAGATGGCAAACAAAGGCAACTCTCTTATGAAAGGACTGCTAATTGTAAACAATGAAAGCTTTGTACAAATGCCCTGAAAATCTAGTAGATCATAATCAGCAACAGTTAGAACTCTGCAATGTAATTGGGGTCGCTCCGACAAAGACCCAAGATCTTTTCAAATAAATAAAATCCATAACCGTTTCAGTTAAAGAAAAAAAGAATAGTTAATTATTCAAATTTACCAGTATAGAAGCAAAAGTATATGAATATATAAAAATAATAGATAGCCAGTTCCCTTTTGACCTCACTACAATTGTAGCATAATCTTTACTATAATTGAAAATTGTGTTTAATTTTTTAATTACATCATGTAGCAGCTACAACCACCTTCCAAAATTTTGGCCCGCACGAAAATTTAGAGCCTATCGTGGATCCTATGATCGATCATTCCTTGGTCACTTATTGGTAAGCTGATGATCTCATGCTCCCCCCTTGATCTTAAGAGTTGTTCACGTTCTCATCTTTATGTAGCATGTGTCATCTTTAGGCATCAGGATTACCGTTTTTCATGCAAAGGAATTTTTGTTCTGCGTCAAGGGGAAATCTTTTTGCATATGGGTTGTTCTCATCACATAGACATGTTTCACACTCACTTCACTCACTCTTGTCGCGAAGGTTGTTGCATCATGCACAATATGTTTTATATGTTCTGGATGGTCTATGTTGTACCATTAAGTGTCCGTGTGTGATAATAGTTAAGTCCTATCACTTTTTACACCAGTTTCACTGATCTCACACTTAGCTAGTTTCCCGAGCAACCTAGCCTCATCCAACTTTCTAGAACTGCACACTTTGCTTCTATAACTCTCAAGATTTTTCCCTTGCCTGCTGGAACTACGCAATGCACAGAGACCTCAACCTCTCTTGGCATCCAAAACTACACAGTGGATTCATCCAGTGTCCTTCCCTCAGTCGGAACCCACTGTCTCCTGAAACTGCACAGTGTTGTCCCTCAACTGCCCAGTCTATCTTGCAACCTGAAATTGCATCATGTGTCCTCCCAAGACCCCATCCCACAATAGTGCCTTACATTCAAAAACTATGCAGTGTTGTCCCTCTGCTGACCAGACTGCCCTTCATTCATAAACTACGCAGAGGTGTCCTTCTAGGACCCCACCCTGCAACAATGCCTTGCATCTCAAAACTACGAGTGTTATCCTAGCTGTCCAATCTGCATTGCATTCAGAAACTACACAGACGAGCCTCCTAGGGCCTCATCCTGGTAGCAGTCATTGCCCGCTGAATCTGTGCATATCTATCTCTCAGTGACCACAAGGAAAGATGACATACTAGATGACTCTTAAGGAATTGAGGAGAAAGACCAAGAAATTGAGTTATGATAAAATATTAGGACTACATGCAAACTCCGTCAAGATGCATAACCAACTAGAGGGTAAGTTTGGTAAGTAAAGTACATCTTTTGAAGTACATCTCTTAGTGTAGCTTGAAGTACTGCTTGTCATTTTCATATCATTCTGTCTTCAATAATATGCATGTTTGCAAGCACTAAAAGTCATTCCATGTGTTTTCTCTATGTGTCTTGCTTCCTTTCGCTTGTTGGACCAATTGTTGTCTTTTTACATGTTGATTGCTATGCCATGCTTGCAATCAGGTTCTGGTGATTTCAAAGGTTTGTCTTTGTGTGTTTGTGTTGTCTTAGCTATGTGAAAACCCATCACACTCACGCAAAAAGTCGTAAGCACTGTTGTGCAAGTGTTGTCACGATCATCCGAAGGTCTATCGCAAGTGTTGCACTTGTCGCTTTCACCTTTAAACAGTCCCACGGAGGGTTATGCTTTGCTATGTTATCCCAGTGGCTAGTGTCGTCATGTTTTTAAAGTATGCTAAGTGTGTGATCACAATGTCGAATCATCACAAGTTCACTTGCCTCTCACACTTAGCCGTTTTCCTAAAAATCTCTCGACGAAACAACAACACTTCTCTAGAACCCGACTCAGCTACCCTATGCAGTCTCAGCCCTTAGTGGTGCTGCTCTGCTGCCCAGAACTGCGAAGTGATTGACGTTGTCCTCTAGGCCCACTGCTCTTCGCATTCCGGGAAGTGAGAAGCCTGTCTGCCTCTCAGAACTGGGCAGAATTTGCCTCCAAGCCTGATCCAAACTGCGCTTCCCGCAAGATCAGTTATCAAGCCTCCCTCTGGATTGCTGGAAACCTCCACTGCACTGAGACCCGAGGCTGCATTTCTCTCCAAAACTGCGTAGACATGCCCAGCTGATCCCCCTGTTGCCCACCCCACATTGCCTTCAGAAACCGCATAGTCATGATTAGCAATGCCTCTGTTGCCTTACTCTGCACTGTCTCTAGAAATTGCGCAGTCTTGTCTGGCAAGTCACCTACTGGCTTTCCTTGCACTGCGTCAGGAAACTGCGCAAAATTCCCAGCTGGTCTCCTTGTGGCATGTCTTGTCTTCCTCCCAGGAACTGCGCAACACTGACCAACAGTCCCTCTGCAGGCCTGTTATGTCTTCCCTTAAAAAATTGCGCAGAAATGCCCAACAGCCTTGCTCTGTCTTCCCTCTGGAAATTGCGCAGAATTGCCTAGCATTCCTAGTGTAGCCCTGCTCTATCCTCCCTTTGGAAACTGCACAAAATTCCCCCCCCGTCAGGGTCTCATCTTGCAACTGACATTGGTAACTTTCACTTCACAATTCTACCTCCCAGTGATCACTGCGTAATTTTTCTCGGCAGTGCAGGTTGTCCTCCCAGAATGCCTCATTCCGACTTGATCTGCGCTTTGCATTATCTTAGTGAGTAGTCCTCCCTCTTGGTCACTTGGATTTTATGTCATCCCGTCATGAGTGAATTGCAGGAATAGGTACAATGATGAATCATGGTGAGACGAGGAACGTGATGAAGAAGGAGCGCACATGCTAGAAGACGTACCTATAGCTAGACACATAGACGAAGCACATCAAGCAACAAGCGAAAGAAAAACATGCATGGCACCATATTACAAAGATTAAGACCATTGAAAACCTCGCAACACCAAGCTATGCAGAGGTGAAAACAAATTATATCCAAGGACGCATCCATCACTTAACAACACAACATCTTGACATGGACACCACAGTCATCCAGTACATGTCAATAGTGTCACATCTAGTTGTGTTATGAGTTGCCTCGACCATCTCACTACTATGAGCCGTGTCTGTTGTAAGCTAATGTACTGTGAAGTGGAATTCCAAGTGTCATTAGTGGAATGCAAACAATCATATGTAATGAAGTTGAAGAGTCATGAGGGTAGTTGAAGAGTCACAAAGGGGAATGTCAAGGGTAACCACACCCTTTGATATATATAGAACCTCATAACTCATAGAATGGGCTTTTGGGAGCCAAGATTTTGGTAGACATTGCTTAGAGAGGGCTTGGAGATTATTGTGATGAGCCTTGGCTTCATTACAGTGTAGAGTGAGTACATCTCTTTGGAGGAGCAGGCGGTGTTGACTATAATGTTCCACTATTGGGGCTAGTGGCTATCATGGTTGTATGTATGGATGGAACTCTCACTTTATATAATATAACAAAGCCAACACATTTTCATGCATATGTTTTTATTGTAGTTGGATTATTCTGGTTGCTTTAGAAATGTATGTTGTTTAACTTACACATTCATGTATGAACTACTTTGTATATGACTGTATGAATCTTGTTGGAATCATGTTGTTGGTTTAACCTGTCACCTTGGATTGTGGACTATTCCACTTCCAACCCGTGATTTCATTTTGCTCGTGTGTTCCTTTCAGGTTGCGTATTATTACAGGCTTCTAAGGGACACACTTCCTTTCCAGTCTCTCGTGTTAGAACCTCCCCATGCATCTCTCGCCGCAAGGTCACACACTTGCTTCCAACAAAGATATCTTGCTTACCTCTGCATGCTATTGCAACCAAGGCATTGCTTTATTACCCACTGTTGGGACTCCTACTCCAAACGATTTAAGGTCTAGTTGCAACTTCTTACCGGGGAGATCCCCTAACATGTTGGTGGGTCCCCGTCAACATTTCTGGTGCTAGAAAGAGGGCCAGATGACAAGCTGAGTCCTCAAAGTGTGTTGTGAATCTATGCACATATTTCAAGACTAACTTTACAATTTATCCTCTGAGATGGCTATCTTATGGAAATGAGTTTGAAATCCCAGAGGATCTCTGGAATGACTTGTAACATAACAAATATGAAGGTGAAGGTGGAACAACCCAACATAGACACAAAGTTGTCTTTGTAAGTCTCTGTTATATGTATGGAATCTATGAGGATTACATGGCCTGCTCATTGTTCGTATTCACGCTTCGAGGGCATCCACTACAATGGTGTGTCACACTGTTCGAAGCATCTATTCACTCTCTTCATTAGTTGGTTGTAGAGGTAGACCGTGCTTTCCTTCATTATGTCCGTAGAGCACTTAATATTTTTTTGTTTGTTTTGAAATTATGGAAATCCCCTGATGAATCCCTTGTTCAATTTTGGGATCGCTTTTGTAATCTCGCATTCAAATCCCAGAAGATGAAATTGATTGGAAATTTCTTTGTGAAAGATTTTAGTATCTTCTTCACATATCCGAAAATCCACAAGAGTTAGAATCATTCGAACCCCTCCTAGCATACCTCGGGGTTAGAGCTTCCAAATCTAAGACGAACAAGGTTGTCGTCATGTTGCAGCCTCAAATTTTTACTGCTGAAACATGGGGGATAACCACCCGGTCTGGACCTTAAGACAACTCCATTTCTGTTTAAAGTGGTGGCTCCCACTGGGGATAATGGGACCAATTTCCAAGTCTGGGTTTTAAGATGAGAGTGGGTGGTTCACAAGTGATTGCAATAGAATAATGATAATCTAAATGACCTATTCTATTATGAAAATCTCCAACTAAGTTATTCTAATATAAACCCGGGTATTTCTATGTGATATGCGATCTACAAAGATATCTGCTTGACATGTGATAATAAAGATCAATCACGCATAAAACATAGATGATAACGTATAAAGATAATTTCTTTGACTAAATAGTTAGTCAAAGAAATTGTATAAACTCTATCGCATATATGATGATTTCTATATGAAAGTAAACAATTTCAGCGAGGCATCATATAATAGTGCAATGAACGCTTAACAGAAAGAATGTATCCCATACATAGTTCATGAAAATAAAGTGTTGTCTCTAATTAAACATAAACAAAATCAATCATACAAGATAAAAGTACCATATGTGTGAAGTTCTGCTCATCTGACTAATGACATGGATCAACTCCTTTCTTCAGATCGAATTATCTTCCAAGTATACAATAGTGCATCAACAAAGGAAAGTAGTTTGATATTTAAAAGAAACAATCATGTTCCATAATTTCACCAAAGCATTCACAAACTTAAAATAGTGCATTCTTTGCAAATGTTTTGATAAAATTCTGGACCCTTCTCTAAATGCATGAGAAGGGTATAAATACTATTCTAACTAATTTGAAAAAATAGATTATACAAAAATTTGAGGAGGTTTCAAATAACCTTCCTCCTAACTAGTTAACTAACTCTAAAAATAAACAATGGCTTGATGAGCAGAGGCTAAGATGATGATTTTCTATGTGCGAGCTTGTCCTTCAAATCACATATGTCGACCATCGGTTTGACTTGAGGAGGTGCCCCAAAATGTGTTCTGACCTATCCTTCGAAGATCGCATCGGTGAGAGGTGGCAGCATTCGCTAAGTCGAATGAAGTGAGAAATTAAGGGTCATGATTTGGTTGTGCGGCTTGAAGAGGTATTTCCAATACGAATCCCAGTTGGTCTTTACCAATTTTGCGATTTCTTCCCTTTGAGTTTCTGCTTTTTCCTGCCAGCTTTTATGCAAATCACCTAAATTAGGCATTTCTTTTGGATTGCCTTCTTTTACCAGGTTGGTGGCAAACAGAGTTTGGTTTACCACCTTGATTATGTTCTTCGCCACCCCAACCTCTCTTGCCATTGATAGCTCAACTTGTTTGATTCTTGCATTCCAATCTGTAAAAAGGATGTCCTTGCATGTCTCCTCAATCTCAGGCAGATTGGCTTTCCTCCTATCTTTTGTTTCTTGCCATTCGATGAACTTTGAGATTCTGGTGTTTAGATCAGTAAACTCAGTTCTATGGTCAATCGCTTTATCTGTTAGCTGGTCGCTAGTGATCAGATAAGGAGCGATGTGTGACATCTTTTGGCAAAATTGTTCTTGTTGTTTCATTAGGAGGGAATTCAATTCCAGCGCCTCTTTAATGAACTCCTCGATAGTAAGAGTATCCTTATATCTTTCCATGGCTTGCTGCAATTCTTGGAGTTGCATATTTTTGGCCGATATATCGAATTCATGGCTTATCTTCAAGACCTCCATGCTCTCTTGCAATTGGGCGAGCTGGTCAGTGGCTTGCCTGTTCACACTTGCCCTCTCTGTTTCGAGCTGCTGCTCGAGCTGTGCAATCTTCTCCTCCTTTTCTCTCAACAAAATAGAGACTTCGGTGGCTTTGTCCATGGTGATTGTTGCATATGCTCCCATAAATTGTGACAATCTAGTCAAGTTCTCAGTTGGGTTGGAAGGAATGTCCCTCCAGACTATGTCCATTGGCTCATTTCCAGGTGGGAGCTCAGGTGTTTCTACCCTTCTCCTTTTCCTCTGTCTTCTTACTACAACCTTGTGCAGCGGGTTGTAGAACACATCTAGAGGAGGGATTTTAGTCACTTTCAAGACAATCTCTGTTGTGGGCAGAGCAGGGATAATCTCAGTCTGCTGAGACGTTGTTTCTTGCTCATCTATTGGCTTGGACTCTGTATTTTCCTGATTATGCAGAGGAGTTTGACACTCCATTGTTTCCTGGGTATCTGTGGTGTTGGGAGTGTCTTGCAGTTTCTTATTAAACTGATCCCACTCCTATTCCAAACTGTCGCTTTTGACCTCTGAACTGATCTCTTTAGGTGGGGTGCTCATAACCTGTTTCTTGGTTGACTTCCTGCTGGATTCTGCTGTGTTATCGGTGTCTTGGGCCTTCCCTGTATCTAGTATTTTCTTAGTATTTACTTGATATTCAATGCGAGAAATTGGTCCCTCACTATTGGCAGTCACATTGGATGTGGGCTTGTCCTCGATTTTCAACAAGTGCATCGGATTATTTCAAGCCTTCTGTTTCTGAATTTCTGAAAGTTTCCAAAATCTTCAGGACTTAGATGTTCCCTTTCCCATTCGAATGATTATTCGAAGGATTCAGCCAACTGTAACAAGTCTTTAAAATCATTAGCCTCGTGGTTATATGGCTTGATTGTTAGCGCAATGGTGATGTTATATGCTATCTTGTCTAGATCAAATTGCTTTTTCGGCAAAGTATGAAGCCTGAGGCCTTCCATGCTTACTGATTCCTTTATCGCATGATTAAAATTTGCCAAAGAAAAAGAACCGCACTTGATAGGAAAAGATGGCCATAACAATTTCTTGCTTTCTTTGAGAACTTTGGTCAGGCCTTTTCCCACGGTATGGTGGGCGAATCTCCTTTCTAACAATTTATCAGAAATATACAAAGGGAGGACATGTGGGTCTGCTGTGCTACCAAAAACCCTAACATAGGTGAACCATTCTTCAACAAAATATTTTTCGATAGCCAGAAGGTCTGTAGCAGCTTCTTGGGAAAACCTGGGGGCTTTCCAATTGAAAATTAATTGATGGAGCGACAAAATAACAACATGACATATTTTATAGAAATGGGGTATGTAATGGGATTCCCAGATTTGATTATGACTGAGATGGGTAGGGTAGGGGTTGTGTAAAGTCCATTTCCAACCCATTATTGGAAATTTAATGCAAAAATAGATGGCATCCATAATGTAGGCACTAAAATAGAATGGAGGAAGCTTCTCTGGAGAGGATGATCTTTTCTGTCGACATTCGGTGATGATGGTGGCTAGGTTATCAGATAGGATGGTGGCCCAATTCATAATGTGGGAATGAACACATGCATCAATCAGAGGGATCCATTCTATGGAAAACTTAGCATTATTGGGTAACCCATATAGTCTACATAACATAGCATCTGCATAGTTGTAGGGGTTTGCCAAAGAGGCTATAGCATACATACCCGATTTCTCGAATTTGAATTTGTCCTCCAACACTCTCTAGCCCTGAATCACCTTGAAGGGCTCTTGGTTCTTCTTTGCGAAGTTGGCCACATATGTGGTGTCATATATATCCCGAGGGTTAGGTATATGGTACATTTTTTTTAGGTCCTCTGCTCTGAATGACCCATGAGTTCCATTCGCGAATTCCTGAATTATCTATCTTCAATTGCTAGGTTTTCCACCACCCACCTGATCATATCCGTGTATGGTAGGGTTTTAGCTCTCGCTCCTATCCTATGAAGGAAAAAACAGGCAAAATCCTTGAATTGGAGTCTCGAGGGTTTTATTGAATTAGTTGTTGATTTTGTGTCAGTAACCTTGGGATGCTCATCCTTGAGCCTGTTGTATGTGACCTCCCAAGCTGTTTCTCCCCTGTCAGTGCTGCAGACAGTATCAGAGAATATAGGAGCCATTTCCATAAACTCAGAATCTGCATTCCTCTGTTTCCTCAATTTCTGCATCACCTTCCTTAATGACATGTCTTTTGTAGCTTGCCTAAAATGGACGAGATATATCAGCACAGACGGTATCGGGAAATTAAGAATGAAATATTTTCTGAAATGACTTTAGATCGTGGGAAAGTTTTAGATGAGATATCCAACGTTAACTACCCATAACTTGGAAAATCATTACCTCTCCTTGGGATGTTAAACATTTATTACCCTGTCAAACCGTTCATTATTACATTCAAACACAATTATTTCACATGCTTACTGCTCTATTCACACATCGCAATGTTTAAAATGATGTAATGTAGTGTTGCCTGCTCATAAGATGAAATGCGATTGCGATATCACAATATCACATTTTCGCAAATTGTTAATGAAGTTCATAGTGGCAAGGCTTAATTACTTGTGATTTCTACGAAATACGATTGCGAGTTCGCAAGCGTTTAATTGGGATATCGTAGCGGGAGGTTTGATCGCACATCACAATTTTTTAAAGGTGTTTCATGTTCATCACATGGAAACGCGATTTGTGATTTGCGATGAGGATTCTATCTTTGGGTTGTTTTAAGAGTTTTTAAGGCAATTTCTTAGAGTTAGGTTTTATTATTCTAAGACCAAAAATTTAAAAAGGGTCCCCATTTATATGTCTAACCTCAACTATTGCTATATATAAATGGGGGGGGGTTGTTTCACAGTACAACAATTGGCGGTTCACTTGGGAGAACTAGTTATCTCTGAGTAGTTTTATGAAATTCCTAAAACTTTCAAAGTAATTAGAGTTATAGGAATAAGAATTACATGAGTTATAAAGTAAGCAACACTTCTCTAGAATCATAATCACTTAATATATTTATTCAACTACTTTACTCTTGTAGCGATGAAAATACAAATGTTTGTATCAACCAATAATAAGAGTTAAAGCAATATAACATGTGTCTTCTACATATTAGTTTTGTGGTGTTTACTCGTTTATCACATATAGAGCCTCTGTTTCCAGCTGGCGTTTATAACCTTGACAGGGTTATCTTTTAACCAACAATGATTTATTGTCCCATCTGAAGCAATTTTCGAAATTCAAAATGATATTCACTTGGTTTGAATCTCACTTGGATCTTGTCCTTTTTTACTTTTTAATACAATCTTTTCTTTTAGGTTTCTTAAAAGACATTGTCTAGGCTTGGTGACCTAATAATGACAATGCCATTCACTGGTTGTAACTAAACTGAACAATATGGCTCTTGATGAGACCCCTCGTCCTCTGATCAATGAGATCATTGGCTATTACTCAATTTTGATATGTAGTTTTGGTAATATCAATCTAATTATTTCCCTATGATCATGGTAAACAAGCTCGTAATGAGACTTTTTATCTTTGAAGTTTCGTATATTTTAGAATTACACTCTGAAAAAGGAAAATTTTATCAAATGGGGTGAATCATTGGCTCTTTTAAGAGTTTTGGATGATAATGATAGAGTTTGAAGATACTGATCTACAGAGAGTCTTTACTAGGTTAAAGATTCTTTTATTGACTAATAACAAAACATTCATACTTCATAAATATAAGAGTTTGTTCATAGAATAAATGTTTTTAGAAAGTTCAAGTTTTTTCAAAGAAATCAGGTTTACTTTGGTACTCAAACGTCCTAATTATTTCTTTTAACTTTTACTTACTTATAGAAGTGAAAAATCAGAAATATTGTCAAAGATTTTATTTTGAAAAGCCAAAAGTAAATACTACTTAACCTTTATTTTCCTAAGAATCTTAAAGGCGATATGATACAAAATTGGAAGAGGCTATCTTTTAAGAAAAGTATTTTTTCAAGATTTGCCCATTAACGGGCAAAGAATCTATCTTACCTGACAAGTCTTGTAAAAGAAATGTTGATTGACCAATTTTCTCAATGATTTGAAAAGGGCCAAGCCATAGTCTTTGGAATTTGGTATGTTTACCTTTTTCCTCATGTGCTTTGTCCCATTTTAAAACCAAATCACCTACTTCAAAAGTTTTTTGACTGGCAGAGGTTGTATCAAAAGAGGCTTTGACTAATTGTTGATGGAAGTGGGTTGCTTTAGCCTTTTCTCGTTCTTCTTCAAGCTTAAGAATCTGAAACTGTCTTGCTTGAAGAGAAGAGGAAGGGTTTTCATTGATGAATTGCACTAGGGAAAGAGATGGGATTGCTATGTTTGTGGGAAGAACAACTTATTTTCCATAAACTAAAGAAAAAGGAGAAGAACCAATAGAGGCCTTTTGTGTAATTCTGTCTGCCCAAAGAGCAAATGTCAATGCTTTGTGCCAATTCCTATGATTTTGGTCAATAGTCCTTTTGATAATTCTGATGAGGTTTTTGTTTGTTGATTCTGCTAATCCATTACCTTGTGGATAATATTTGGTTGAATATTTTAACTTAAAACCTCGCTTTAGAGAAAATTCTACCATTGCATTTCCAGAAAAATAAGATGCATTGTCAAACATTAAAGCTGAGGGTAGGCCAAACCTGGTAATTATGTACTGATCAATGAAATCCATAATGCTTTCTGTATTAGCTATCTTTAGTGGGATAGCTTCTACCCATTTTGTGAAATAATCAGTAGCTGTAAGGATGTATCTATGCTGTTTGGAAGAGTTAGGAACAATCTCACCAATTATGTCTAATCCCCATTGTTCGAATGGTTGTTGGATGTTTACTGGTTGCAAAGGGAATGTTGGCTTCCTTTCTCTTCCAACTATAGTTTGACAAGTTTTACACTTTCTTGCATATTCATGTGCATCCTTAAATATTTTTGGCCAATAATATCCTGCATGCAGGATTTTGTGAGCTGTGGTATTTCCTCCGAAATGTCCTCCAACTGGTCCATCATGTAATTCCTACATGACCTTCTCAGCTTCAGGTTTTTCCAGGCATCTTAACAATACTGAATCATAATTTTTTCTAAACAATACATCATTGACTAATTCATACTGATTTGATTTCAACCTTAAAGCACACTTTGTTTTATAATTAAGATGCATAGGAGCATACCCATTCTTCAAATAAAATTTCAAATCAACATATTGTGATTGTTTATCATTGAGGATTACCTTTGATATTTGTACTTGATTACCTTGATCTTCTCCTGCTGACAAGTGGGAAGCTCCAGTTAACATCTTGCAAAAACCTTGGCCCCTAACAATTTTAGCTAGCCGGATTTCTACATCATATTCTTGAAGCGCGGTAACCCAATTGGCTCTTTTCTCCCCTACTTCTCTTTGGATCAATAATTGCCTTACTGCGGGGTAGGGTACTACTATCTTTGTATGGGTTTTGAGAAGGAAAGGTCTGAAATGTTTCAAGGTCTTAAAAACAACAAATGCTTGTTTCTCAATAGCTGAATAATTTAACTCGACACCTTGCAAATTGGAACTGAAAAAAGAGATGGGTGCCTCGATATTTTTATCATTTAGTTGTGTTAAAACTGTTGCATATGATGTATCAGATGAAAAAGTATATAATACAAATGGTTTGAGAAAGTCAAGACTTGTCAAAGAAGGAGCATTAATAATGGCATTTTTAATTAAATCAAATGAATCTCTTTCGTCTTTGCCCCATTTGAAAACTGTATTTTTTCTTATCATTGGTTGAAGGGGTAGGATGATCTGTGAAAAATCTGGAACAAATATTTTTACAAAATTAATTTGACCTAGGAACGATTGCATGGTCTTTTTTTTATGTGGGAGAGGAATCTTTTCGATCTCTTGGACTCTATCAGGATCAATGTAAATCCCTTTCTTGGATACTATAAACCCAAGCAGTTTTCCTTCTGGTAGAGCAAAATAAGATTTTTTGGGATTTAAGGAAATGCCATATTTCTTGCATCTTTCAAAAATGTGCTTCAGGTCACTTAAATGATTGTTCCTATCCTTAGAATATACTGTGATGTCATCTAAGTAAATAACAACTGATCTATTAATCATACATTTAAAAGAAATATCCATAGCATGTTGAAATGTAGCACCTGCATTAATGAGTCCGAAAGGTATCTTCTGATAGGCATATGTTCTCCACTTGGTCCTGAATGTTGTCTTTAATCTGTTATCTAGATGCACAAGAATTTGATTATATCCTGAAAACCCATCTAGAAAAAACATTAATTCGAAACCTGCAACTGATTGCAATATCTATTCCATGATAGGCAAAGGAAAGTTATCTTTTTGACAAGCTTTATTCAGGTTTCTAAAATCAATACAAATCCTAATATCATCGTTCTTTTTCCTTACAGGCACCATATCTGATACCCACATTGAGTGTCTAATAGGGAAGATTATTTTGGCTTTCAGAAGCTTGTTCAATTCGGATTTGATTCGACTCTCAAGGTTTGGGTGAATTTTTCGAAGATTCTCTTGAACTACTTTTTCATTTGAAATCATAGGTATGGTATGTTGAATTATAGAGATATCATAGGTCTTGATATCTGCGTAATCCCAGGCAAAGATACCTTTGTATGTTTTCAAAAACCTAATGAATGATATTCTTTCTTCAGATGATAGGCCAAGACCTAGGTTGATATTTTGAGTTTTTTCGGTTGACCCTAGGTTTACCACTTCAAATCTCAAAGTAAAACTTTGAGATTTGGAGTTGGTAACTTTCTTGAACCTATCCATTCCATCTTAACTACAAACATTGGGATTGGGTTTTGGTCTTGATTGTGTTTAATTTCTAGGTCATGCTCATGTTCATATGACCTGCTCCTCATATGGTTCTTCTAATGTAAGGAAATTAACTATATCCGCATCGTTATTGAATACTCTCCAATTTGTTACATTATCGGGAATAGACGGCCTAAATATTAACTCTATTGAAAATTTGTCTGGATTGAAATCTTCTGAGGGTATAAGCTTGGATGCCACATTAGCGAGTAAGTCAGCACTTGCGTTTTGCAACCTAGGAACTGAAGAAATATTAAAAGCGGTGAAATGGGAAGTAAGTTTCTGGGCTAACGATTGATAATGTTTAAGGTGCCCAGAGACACAATGAATTGTATCTCTTACCTGCTTAACGATTATTTCAAAATCTCCAGATACTTGAAAATATTTGACATTAAGACCAATGGCTTTAGACAATCCTTGGATCAATGCTTCATATTCAATGATATTATTAGTGTTATATACCTAGGGGGGATAATATGGGGTACCAAGGGAGGTACCCAAGGTAATAATGTAATAATGGGATGGGCCATAGTAATAAATAAGGTGGTTAACCCATGTCATGTAAGGGACCACTAGTAGTTAATAACAATGTAATGGGCCCATGGTATTAGTTGATGGTATGAGGAAACCATGGTAATGATGCATGGTATTGTATGTATGAGGCCTATATAAAGGCTAGAGACTCCACATGGAGGGATATGAAGATAAAGAGAAGTATTATTGTATGAACAGGCATATGGCTTGTGGAGTGCTCTCCTTCCTTAAGGAGTGAATGTATGGTGTTGCCCTACCATAAGGGTTTTGATAATAAAGTGAAGCATTTCTATCTATTTCTATCTTGTTATTCTTGGGTTTATTTATGTTATCATATCAGATCTATAATATTCCTGGGTTAGATCTACAACAAGTGGTATCATACCAATTGCTGTATGCATCATTACCATGGTTTCCTCATACCATCAACTAATACCATGGGCCCATTACATTATTATTAACTACTAGTGGTCCCTTACATGACATGGGTTAACCACCTTATTTATTACTATGGCCCATCCCATTATTACATTATTACCTTGGGTACCTCCCTTGGTACCCCATATTATCCCCCCTAGGTATATAACAATTAGTTTACTGAAATTCAAGTCTGCAGGCTAACATGGTTTTCTCTCCTTGCGGGTTCATCAAAATGCATCCTGCGTTTGCACCGTCTTTAGATTTGGAACCGTCAAAATAGAGAGTCCAGAACAAATAATTATTTGAAATTTTATTTACTACATTTACACACTTGGAAGCATCTGTTTGTGAAATTTTTTCTATTTGAGACACTACAATATTATCTGGGAAGGGAGACCTCTGAGCATTAAAGGATCCCAAAAATGACTCGGCTAAGTAATTTCCAATGATGTTATTGGTGAAGGCAACAGGTTCATTGCTTCCCTCAAGGTCAGTGGCTGTGTATTTCATGAAATTTTCTCTGTTTACTCTAATTTGATTTGGTTTACCATTATGTGGCAACCACATGTGGGACTAATCAGTTGCGAAGTAACCATGCAACTTTTCAGACCAATCCCTACTTAGAATCATACCATATAATTATGGGATATCAGCGACTAGAATATCAATTATTTGTGAAGCTTTTGGATTAGAGGAAAGCCTAATTGAAACTGATGCTATTTCTCCAAGTACCTCTACTTTTGTCCTATCTAATTGAACTATGTGTACCACAGATTTTTGAGGTGTAATATTCAATTTGGTGGACACATCTCTTGGCATAATATTTGAAGAGGGTCCTGAATCAACAAGGCAATTATGAACATTTCTGTTGAAAATTTCATTATTAAGAAGAAATGGAGGAATATGAGAAATAAATCTATCCCTGATTAGGACTAAATCTGAAGGATCTACTTTGTTTGAAGATGAGGGAGGTTTTCCCATATCATAGGCAACCTGAGTAACCACAACAGATGGTAAAGGAGATACAGGAACTGCTTTTAACTCTCTTAATAGAATTTTCTGTTGTTGTTTGAGTTTAGTGAGTTTGTGTAACGAAATGTTTTCTCTAGTATTTTTAATATCTTCCACTGTGTTATATTACACTATATCTGAGATTACCAAGATTTTGGAAGCATTTGGAGGATCTAGTGGAATAGGGTTAGTTTGGATAGTCTTAGACTTCTTGCTTAGGGTTTTCTCCTTTATAGGGGTAGCAATATTTGATTTCTGATTTGTTATAGACATATTAGGAGAGTTTTTATTCCTTGTGGTTACTAACATAGCTTGTGCTTCTTCTTCATTTGAGAGGATGAAATCCCACATTCCATTTAATTCAACTTCTTCTTTTATTTCAGCTTCCTCTTTGGCTGGTGAGTCTTCTTCTGCTTCTTGATCAGATTCAGCATTTGAAATAGTATTTGGAGGTTGCGATGCAGAAGAAGGATTTATTTTAAACGAGTGAAAAGGTTTCTTGGGCAGAGGATTCAATGACCTGTTTCTTTATCTTGACCATTTCATTAGACATGGTATTTAACACTTTTTGAAGGCTTTCAAGATCGAAAGGGTTCTTTGAACCTTTCTTTTTTGGTTCATCCTTAAATGTTACTTTCTTTGACTTCCTCTCGTCTGTTTGTGATCTCTTTTCTAAAGCTATAATCTTTCTTTCTACATACATGGCTTATTTCATGTTTTCTACAAGGGTCACCTTAGTGGCTCTATCTACAAAGAATGCAATATTAGAAGGAAGAGACGTTATGTAACATTCTGTTTGTAGGTTTTGATGCAGCTGGGATTTTATTTAGAAACTTGTAAAATATAGAGTTTAAGTCTTTGATCCTTTCATCTGAATTAGCTTTTAAGTTAGAAAGATCATTGATCGAGGATGATATGGTCCTATCATCACCAAATTTTGCAATAAATACTTCTTGAAAGGTATCCCAGTCTCTTATTGAACCTGCCAGAAGGGAAAAATACCAAGATCCAACAGATCCTTGGAAGGTATACGGGAACAGTCTAATTGCAACATCTTAATGTGCAACTCCATTAAGAGTCATGACTAACATAAAGTTGTTTAGATGTTCTTCAGAAGGAAGACCATCGTCGGGATTGTACTTAGGAAACCATTTTTCTGGGTTTGCTGGGAACGCATTTGGATTTGCAACTAGAACAACACTAGGATTTGTCCAAGGTTGAGCGGGTTGATTGGCCATAACTTGAGTTGGAGACTGAGAAGATGGGAAGGTCGATCCAAAAGTAGGTAAAGATGGCGAAGAACTTACTACTGGGTTAGTACTACTAGTAGCAGTACTAATTAGAGAAGTGGATAGTTGAGAAGTTATGGATTGAGTAGAAGTGAATGTTTAAAAAGGTGATGTGATCTCGCTGGTATCCGAATCAAATCCCAGTGAAGTAACTTTCCTACATCATGGAGGGATGGGGAACTCAAAAGGGGTTACTCCAAGCCTTTCACTTTTCAATCTAGTTAATACACCAGTTTGTTGTAATAAGGAAGTAACACTTTATTTAGAAACTTCGGGCCCCTCTGGTTTCTCGGAAGAAATGGATATCTGTTCCAATTTATGTATCAAAGAATGGACTTCGGGAGACTCGGGATTGTAATTTGGAGAAGGTGGTTGTATTACTACTTCAGGAGATGAGGGAGATGTTTCTACAGCTTCAGATTTCTGATCAAGAGATTTGAACGAGATCTAGAAGGTGTAGAAGTTGTGGAGGGATTTTGACTCTTATGAGTGTTTTTTGATTGATCTTTAGGTTTATATGCCATCACAGTCAGATGGCCCTCCTTCTAGAGCCAAAATGTTGCTGCCTCAGATTTATGTTACCGAAGCATGGGGGATAATCACCCGGTCCAGACCTTAAGACAACTCCTTTTCCGTTTAAAGTGGTGGCTCTGACTGGGGATAATGGGACCAGTTTCCCAGTCTGGGTTTTAAGATGAGAGTGGGTGGTTCACGAGTGATTGCAATAAAATAATGATAATCTAAATGACCTATTCTATTACAAAAATCTCTAACTAACTTATTCTAATATAAACCCAGGTATTTATGTGTGATATGTGATATACAAAGATATCTGCTTGACATGTGATAATAAAGATCAATCACGCATACAATAGAGATGCTAAAGTATAAAGATAATTTCTTTGACTAAATAGTTAGTCAAAGAAATTGTATAAACTATATCGCATATATGATGATTTATATATGAAAGTAGACAATTTCAGCTAGGCATCATACAATAGTGCAATTAACGCTTAACAGAAAGAATGTATCCCATACATAGTTCATGAAAATAAAGTGTTGTCACTAATTAAACATAAACAAAATCAATCATACAAGATAAAAGTACCATATGTGTGAAGTTCTGCTCATCTGACTAATGACATGGATCAACTCCTTTCTTTAGATCAAATTATCTCCCAAGTATACAATAGTGCATCAACAAAGGAAAGTATTTTGATATTTAAAAGAAATGTTCATGTTCCATAATTTCACCAAAGCATTTACAAACTCACAATAGTGCATTCTTTGCAAATGTTTTTGATAAAATTCTGGACCCTTCTCTAAATTCATGAGAAGGGTATACATATTATTCTAACTAATGTGCAAAAATAGATTATACAAAAATTTGAGGAGGTTTCAAACAACCTTCCTCCTAACTACTTAACTAACTCTAAAAATAAACAATGGCTTGATGAGCAGAGGCTAAGATGATGATTTACTATCTGCCAGCTTGTCCTTCAAGTCTCATATGTCAACCATTGGTTTGAGTTGAGGAGGTGCCCCAAAATGTGTTCTGACCTGTCTTGCGAAGATCGCATCGGTGAGAGGTGGCAGCATCCATTGAGTCGAATGAAGTGAGCAGTTAAGGGTCATGATTTTGCTGTGTGGCTTGACGAGGTATTTCCAATACGAATCCCAGTCGGTCTTTGCCAATTTTGTGATTGCTTCCCTTTGAGTTTCTGCTTTTTCCTACCAGCTTTTATGCAAATCACCTAAATCGGGCATTTCTTTTGGATTTCCTTCTTTTACCAGGTTGGTGGAAAACATAGTGTGGTTTACCGCCTTGATTATGTTCTTCGCCACCCCAACTGCTCTTGCCACTGCTAGCTCAACTTGCTTAATTCTTACATTCCAATCCGTGAAAAGGATGTCCTTGTGTGTCTCCTCAAACTCAGGCAGATTGGATTTCCTCCCATCTTCTGTTTCTTTCCATTCGATGAACTTTGAGATTCTGGTGTTTAGATCAGTAAACTCAGTTCTCTGGTCAATATCTTTATCTGTTAGCTGGTCACTAGTGATCAGATAAGGAGCGATGTATGAAATCTTTTGGCAGAATTGTTCTTGCTATTTCATTAGGAGGGAATTCACTTCCAACGCCTCCTTAATGAATTCCTCGATAGTAGGAGTACCTTATATCTTTCCATGGCTTGCTGCAATTCTTGGAGTTGCATATTTTTGGCCGATATATCAGATTCATGTCTTATCTTCAGGACCTCCACGCTCTCTTCCAATTGGGTGATCTGGTCAGTGGCTTGCCTATTCACAATTGCCCTCTTTGTTTTGAGCTTTTGCTCTAGCTGTGCAATCTTCTCCTCCTTTTCTCTCAACAAAATAGAGACTTCGGTGGCTTTGTCCATGGTGGCTGTTGCATATGCTCCCGTAAACTTTGACAATATAGTCAAGTTCTCAACTGGGTTGGAAGGAATGTCCCTCTAGACTATGTCCATTGGCTCGTTTCTAGGTGGGAGCTCAGGTGTTTCTACCCTTCTCCTTTTCTTCTGTCTTCTTACTACAGCCTTTGCAGTGGGCTGTAGAACTAGAGGAGGGATTTCAGTCACTTTCAAGTAAATCTCTGTTGTGGGCAGAGCATGGATAATCTTAGTCTACTAAGACGTTGTTGCTTTCTCATATATTGGCTTGGACTTTGTATTTACCTGATTATGCAGAGGAGTTTAAATCTCCATTGTTTCCTAGGTATCTGTGGTGTTTGGAGTGTCTTGCAGTTTCTTATTAAACTGATCCCTCTCCTGTTCCAAACTATGGCTTTTGACCTCTGAACTGATCTCTTTAGGTGAGGTGCTCATAACCTGTTTCTCGGCTGACTTCCTGTTGGATTCTGCTGTATTATCGATGTCCTGGGCCTTCCTTGTATCTAGTGTTTTCTCAGTATTTACCTGAGATTCAATGCGAGAACTAGGTCCTTCACTATTGATAGTCACACTGGGTGTGGGCTTGTCCTCGATTTTCAACAAGTGCATCGGGATTATTTTGAGCCTTCTGTTTTTGAATTCCTGAAAGTTTCCAAAATCTCCAGGACTCAGATTTTCCCTTGCCCATTCGAATGATTGTTTGAAGGATTTAGTCGACTGTAACAGGTCTTCAAAATCGTTAGCCTCATGGTTATATGGCTTGATCTTTAGTGCAATAGTGATGTTATATGCTATCTTGTTTGGATCAAATTGCCTTTTTGGCAAAGTATGAAGCCCAAGGCCTTCCATGCTCATTGATTCCTTTATCGCATGATTAAAATTTTCCAAAGAAAAAGAATCGCACTTGATAGGAAAAGATGGCCATAACAATTTCTTGCTTTCTTTGAGAACTTTGGTCAGGCCTTTTCCCACGGTCTGGTGGGAAATTTTCCTTACCAACAATTTATCAGAAATATACAAGGGGAGGACATGTGGGTTTTCTGTGCTACCAAAAACCCTAACATAGGTGAACCATTCTTCAACAAAATATTTTCCGACAGCCAGAAGGTCTGTAGCGGCTTCTTGGGAAAACTTGGGGGCTTTCCTATTGAAAATTAATTGATGCAGCGACAAAATAACAACATGACATATTTTATAGAAATGGGGTATGTAATGGGATTCCCACATTTTCTTATGACTGAGATGGATAGGGTAGAGGTCTTGTAAGTTTCATTTCCAACCCATGATTGGAAATTTAGTGCAAAAATAGATGGCATCCATAATGTAGGCACTGAAATAGAATGGAGGAAGGTTCTCTGGAGAGGAGGATCTCTTCTATCGATATTTGGTGATGATGGTGGCTAGGTTATCAGATAGGATGGTGACCCAATTCATAATGTGGGAATTAACACAGGCATCAATTGGAGGGATCCATTCTATGGAAAACTTAGCATTATTGGGTAACCATATAGTCTACATAACATAGCAGCTGCATAGTTGTAGGGGTTTTCCAAAGAGGCTATAGCATACACACCCGATTTCTAGAATTTGAATTTGTTATCCAACACCCTTCAGCCCTGAATCACCTTGAAGGGCTCTTGGTTCTTCTTTGCGAAGTTGGCCACGTATGTGGTATCGTATATGTCCAAAGGGTAAGGTATATGCTACATTTGCTTCAGGTCCTCTGCTTTGAATGACCCCATGAGTTCCATTTGCGAATTCCTGAATTGCCTATCTTCAATTGTGAGGTTTTCCACCACCCACCTGATCATATCCTTGTATGGTAGGATTTTAGCTCTCGCTTTTATCCTATGAAGGAAAGAACATGCGACATCCTTGAATTGGAGTCCTGAAGGTTTTGTTGAATCAGTTGTTGCTTTTGTGATAGTAACCTTGGGATGCTCATCCTTGAGCCTGTTGTATATTACCTCCCAAGCTGTTGCTCCCCCGTCAGCACTGTTGATCCAGGTGGCTCCAAACACACGCAGAAGTCCAAGAGGGCTCAGGAAGGGTCAAAAATAAAAGTGCTTGGATTAAGCTCGAACTAGGTTCATGTTGAAGATCTCGTTTTTGTGATCATGGTGGTGTGAACGGTTTGTCAAACCGATTTCATATGTGAAAGTTAAGAGCAGTCAAAGTTAAGGGTTGACTTGGGTGACAGGGCAAGCTTAATGAGGTAGCAATTTGGACAAAATCTGGCCACCGGATTCCGGCCAACTTGGGCCAGATTCTGGGAAAATTTGTGGCATGTTTAGTTTGTCTCCTTCGGTCATTTTTCGAATTTTCAAAAATGACTAATTATGGTTAAATTAAACAAAAAAATATATAATTTTGGGGTGGCGAGCCACCAACCCCGCCACCCGCCCAAATCCAGTGTATAAAAATATAATTTAATTATGGGCCGACGGGACATGACCCCCGCTGGTTCTCCCTCAACCACCGAAGATTAATTAAGGGGTGGGCGGCCATGACCTCGCCACCCCTGGAGCCCTCTTAACTAAATGATGCCATAATGGTGGGACGCGGGTTGTCAACCCCGCTACCCTCACCACCTCCCATTGCAAAGAAACTATCGACAAAGAAATAGGGGGAGCAGGCCACTGAGACCGACGGATCAACCCCCAAATAAACTATGCAAAAAAAAAATTGCGTGGGTAATTCGAGAGGGGTGGGATTTTATTCCCCGACCCCTCCTCAACTAATCTCCAAATGTTGCCATTAGACCAAACCAAATTATTGGTAAATTTGCCCATCAAACATTAAATAAACTTTTTTGCACAATGCGCCGGGGAGGAGGAGAACGCACGCAGTTCGAGGCAAGTTGATTTGTAGGTGGAGGAACCATGAGCAGTGCAGAGAAAGGGGCAGAACCATGATCTAAGTAATTTCTCCAGGGGGCCAGATTTTCATTTTGTTAGTTTTCGACAAATTTTATATGGTTTAAGCTTTTGTCAATGCCACAAAATCAACGGTGCTGTCCGTTTCTCCATCAGAGGTTTGCAATTTTCGGGCTTCGTCAATTTTGGAGATATAAGGTCGTCATGTTGATTTTGATGTACTTACGTTATTTTGCCATCTAATGAAAACAGGGCCTCCCCACTAATTCAAGCAGGGCCCAGAGACGTAGTCCCTCCTAGACAAACTCCAATATCAATCCTGTGTCTTCTATGCATGACTTGCTTTTCTTCTCTTCCTCTTCTTTTATGCACTTGTAATTTCATGGTTAAATGCAAGCTTAATATGTAATTCTTTAATGCATCACAAGGAAAAGATTTTTGGGATCAAGTGGTATCATAGCTGGTCCTCGTAGATGTGAATTGCATGTTTGTATGCTAACAAGAAATAGGCTCCGAAGAGGCGAAGGGAACTAAAGTCTTTCTATCCCGAAACCTTCTATACAATGGCAAAAAATGTCAGTCAATTGCTTCCAAGGCTGGAGAAAGCAGAAGGGAAAAAGGAAGAAGAATAAGGTTCAGTGCATGGAAATGGTGGGGAAGAGCCTCCTCCTTCTCATTCCATGAGTGAAAGCTCTTCTTCCTCTCATCACCATCATCATAGAAATTCAAGGGGTGCATCTAAGAAACCTTTCTTTAAATTAGATGTCAAATTTGATCTGCCCATGTATAACGGTAAAAGTAATGCAGAAAAGCTTAATGACTGGATTAGGAAAATTGAGATCTATTGCAAGATTCAACAGATTGAAGAGGACAAGGCAAAGATTCAGTTGGCCTCTCTTCGGCTGAGTGGCACCGCTCTCGTTTGGTGGGAGAGCAAATTGTGAAGTAGTAAGAGTGTGGGTAATCTTCTTTTCTCATGGCCTATTTTCATTGTTGCATTAAAAGAAAAATTTTATCCCTTGGGTTTTAAGAAACAAGCCTTAATGGATTGGCAATACTTAAGGAAAGGTAGAGGTCAAGATGTTCAGAGCTTTACCGAGGAGTTTAGGAAACAAGCACTTAATTTGGGCATTTCACTTGACTCACCTAAAGTAGTAACTAAGTATATTGGATCATTACATAGTTACATTAGACATTCATTATTATTGTTTGAACCTACTACCATTGACTTGGCTAGTGTAAAGGCCAATCATTTGGAAAACTGGGGAACACATGGATGAGATGACCACCCAAAGAGAACTGCAACAACCAGGAGAAGGGGAGCAAAGCCCTCTTGTACACATTGTGAGAAAGAGAGGCATGGTGAAGAAAATTGCTGGAAGCTACACCCTGAGCTGAGACTTGAAAGAGATGACAGAAAGGGGAAGCAGAAGGTCATCACCACCGTTCAACAAAACCAAGATTCCGAGTGACAGGAAGATGAGAAGGTCACAACTGCCGGATTTGCACGAGGTAGGCCCATTGACTTGGGGTCCGATTTCGACAATGAAATGATGTTTGTAGCCCTTGGGATTGCGACAGAAGGACCCATAGATTTGGGGTTTGATTTTGGCAATGAGTCAAGGGTTTCAACAGACATAACGAAAAAGGCACTTCCCACAGCAGGACTCCAAGATCTTGAGGATATCAACCACTGCATCCAAGCAGAGAATGCTAAGTTAAGGGAGCTTCTAAAAGAGGCAAGGAAAGAGAAACAAAGATTACTACACCAGTTGCAAGTTAAGGATGAGGCCTTGGAAAAGTTGCAGCATCGCTACCCGGAGGTAAAAAATAATTCTCCGATTTCATATGATTTTCATGATGATGAATTCACTGCTTTTGAAAAACATATTACAGGGATTGGATCCAAACTATTGAAGAAAATGGGGTATCAGGGAAAGGGCCTCAGCATCAAAGGCTAAGGCATCATCCCATCGAAGTCAAGGAAATGCCACATCGTGCAGGACTCGGATATGCCAGAAAGGAAATGGGAGAAAGATCCAATACAGCTAGTAACTAGCCAACGACAGACAATGAAACTTCTTCCTCATATTCTAGTGACAGTGAGGGATCCATGAACACTTATCGGAGGAACACCTGGGGAAAGCACCCCAAGGCAACTCCAAAAGTTTGGAGGAAAAAGAATCATTGTAATCCTTGTAACAAAGAGGGACACCAACAAACCATGAGTCTAATGCTCCATGCTCTGGAAACATTGTAAGAGGAGCCGAAAGGTGAACATGTTCAACAAACGAATCCACCCCATTCACAGTGGTCTGCTTTATTAAGTTGGTTTTTTAGAGGTAGTAGCTTGTTATGGCCACCATTGTAAATCATATGCTCCAAGTAAATATAAAAGTGATGGTGTCTTCCATCACTTCAAAATGCAACGATGATATTTTGGCCTTTCCTTATTAATAGTTGAGGTATTAAATACTTTTTATGTGATCCTTGGTCAATGAGAGTGTGTTATAAACTCTTGGCAAGGAAGGGTTGTTAAGCCATGTGTGGTGTGCATGATTGCAAAGAATGTACTAGTTCGCGTGGAGGTGATTAAAAGAGTGGATTGAAAAGGACACAAGCAATGTGCTAAGTATAAATGATTTTTGGGTCCAAAAGGTCCTTATTGGGGAGGATTGATCCAGGTGGCTGTAGACACATGCAGAAGTCCAAGAGGGCTCAGGAAGGGTCAAAAATAAAATTGCTTGGATTATGCTCGAACTAGGTTCATGTTGAAGATATCGTCATTGTGATCGAGGTGGTGCGAACGGTTCGTCAAACCGAGTCAGTATGCAAAAGTTAGGAGTAGTCAAAGTTCAGGGTTGACTTGGGCGACTGGGCAGGCTTAAGGAGGCAACAATTTGGACAAAATCCGGCCACTGGATTTTGGCCAACCTGGGCCAGATTCCGAGCGAATTTGGAGCCTGTTTAGTTTGTATCCTTTGGTCATTTTTCGAATATTAAAAAATGACCAATTATGGTGAAATTAAACAAAAAAAATGTAATTTTGGGGTGGCGGGCCACCAACCCCGCCACCCCCCCAAATCCAATGTATAAAAATATAATTTAATTATGGGCCGATGGGACATGACCCCCATCGGCCCTCCCTCAAGCACCAAAGATTAATTAAGGGGTGGGTGGCCATGACCCCGACACCCTCGGAGCCCTCTTAACTAAATGATGCCATAATGTTGGGGCGCGGGCTGTCAACCCCGCTACCCTCACCACCTCCCATTGCAAAGAAATTGCCGATGGAGAAATAGGGGGTGTGAGCCATCGAGATCGGCGGACTCGCCCCCAAATAAACTATGCAAAAAATAATTTCGTGGGTAATTCAGGAGGGGCGGAATTTGATCCCCTGAACCCTCCTCAACTAATTTCCAAATGTTGCAATTACACCAAACTGAATTATTGGTAAATCCACCCATCAAACATTAAATAAAACTTTTTGCACAGTGCGTCGGGGAGGAGGAGCACACATGCAGTTCGAGGTAGGTTGATTTGTAGGTGGTGGAACCATGAGCAGTGTAGAGAGAGGAGCGAAACCATGATCTGAGTAATTTCTCCAGGGGGCAAATTTTCATTTTGTCAGTTTTCAACAAATTTTATATGGTTTCAGCATTTCTCAACGCCATGAACTCAATGGTGTTGTCTATTTCTCCTTCTAAGGTTTGCAATTTTCGGGCTTCGTCAAATTTGGAGGTATAAGGTCGTCATGTTGATTTTGATGTACTTTCTTTATTTTTCCATATAATGAAAACAGGGCCTCCCCACTAATTCGAGCAAGGCTCGGAGACGTAATCCCTCCTGGATGAATTCCGATATCAATCCTGTGTCTTCTATGTGTGACTTGCTATTCTTCTCTTCCTCTTCTTTTATGCACTTGTAATTTCATGGTTAAATGCAAGCTTAATATGTAATTCTTTAATGCATCACAAAGAAAAGATTTTTGGGATCAGTTGCAGACCGTATCAGAGAATATAGGAGCCATTTCTGTAAACTCGGACTCTACAATGCTCTGTTTCTGCATCACCTTCCTCAGTGACATGTATTTTGTAGCTTGCCTGAAATGGATTAGATATATCAGCACGGACGGGATTGGGAAATTAAGACTGAAAGCTTTTCTGAAATGACTTTGGAACGTGGGAAAGGTTTAGATGAGATATCCAACGTTAACTGCCCATAACTTGGAAAATTATTACCTCTCCTTGGGCCGCTAAACATTTATTACCCTGTCAAACCGTTCATTATTACATTCAAACGCAATTATTTCAGATGCTTACTGCTCTATTCACACATCACAATCTTTAAAATGATGTAATGTAAACATGATCTCTTCCAATCCAATGTGAGAAAGTTACATAGTGTCTACTTTTTCCGATAAAGGGGTGTTTGCTGTCGGGAAGGGTTATATAGAAAGTAGTTCTGCTGGTGAAATGGTTGCTGCATCGACTGCACACTGGACTAGCTAATCCAAGAATGCGCTGCTGGAAGGAAGCTGGGATGCTACCCTTGCTTCTTAAACCAACTGGATCAACGGGTTTAACAACTGGAACTAGCTATGGCTCTAGCAATGGGTAGTTTTGCCTTATCATAAGACGAAATGCGATTGCGATATCGCAATATCATATTTTGGAAATCGTTAATGAAGTTCATAGTGGCAAGGCTTAATTACTTGTGAATTTTGCGAAATGCGATTGCAAGTTTGCAAGTGTTTAATCGGGATATCGCAGCGGGAGGTTTGATCGCACATCGAAATTTTTTAAAGGTGTTTCATGTTCATCACATGGAAAAAACACGATTTGAAATTTTCGATGAGGATCCTATCTTTGAGTTGTTTTAAGAGTTTTTTAAGGCAATTTCTTAGAGTTAGGTTTTATTATTCTAGGACCAAAAATTTGAAAAGGGTCCCCATTTATATGTGTAACCTCAGCGATTGCTATATATAAATGGGGGAGTTGTTTCATAGTACAACATGTCACAATTGACTTTCCGTCCTCTTCTCATCAAAAAGCTCTTCTTCATAGTGCGAGGTGGGAGAAGGTGTGTGCATATCTGTTGAACTGTCACATCCTCCCACCCCACCTGCTATTAATATCTGCGTAGATTTGGTTTGCAAGACTGTTGGTTATCACGGGAAATTATTTCTTCAACCTTCGTCCCCTCATGCTGTTGATCCTCCAGATTGTATTGCGTTGTGTTTTCCTGTTCCAAACTCCACATCTCGTGTTCACAAGGATCAAGTTGTCGACATAGTTGATGTTGTGCAACCAACTTGCATAGTCACTCATGATGAGTGTGTGCGGGAATATGAAGAAGAACCCACGGTGAAGGATGACTTCCTTCCATTTGTGCCTCATCCGCTCCATCTTGACATCTTGTGTGATTCTGCCAATTCTGTTTTTTCTTGTGAAAAATCATTGCCGAATGTTTCTACTTCTGATCATTCACAAGACACGCCGAATGTCAGTATGTCAATGCATTGTGGAGAGGAAACATATTTCTCTGAAAATCCATTCAATCTTTCAACCGTCATTTCTAGAAACGTAGAGGGTGAAATTTTTTATTTCTCATCAACCCCACTGCATGATTCATCAGATCATGAGGATGCCAATGAACATCTCGAATTTTCTGAACATGGTTTCGTGATCTATTTACTCTAGTCGATCACAATGTTGATTCACTCGCTGTTGATCTTTTTAAGCCACTGGTCTTTGATGATCCACTTGCTGATAAATTGGAAACTCCTCAAAGTGTCGAGGCACTTCAGCTTGCGCTAATGGTGATGTTAAGTCCTCGCTGTCTCGAGGTTAGTTCCACTCCTGATCAGAAACCTGTTAAAACACCCAAGGCTCTTCATCACTTTCCTGTTTACATTGAAGATAAATCTAATTCACAGATTTCACATCCCCCACTTGAATCACACGATCCTATCGCTCATGCATTGGAGGAATCATACACAACGAGCACTCTTGAGATATATAAGTTGTCTTCCTTTTTCATGTTTGCTCATTTGTCATGGTCAAACGAGTTCACGTGCTCATCGTTTGTGCACAGTGTGTTGCAATACCATGGTACGTCTGTAGAATGTTTGTCTTACGCATTTACTCTTTTATTTTATGTGGACACTTTTAAACTCATAGCATGTTGGTATTTACTGTCTTATACTTTTTGTTTGTTGGTTTACACACTTATCTTTCTTCTTTACCATGCCTTCACCAACATGGGCCAACCAATGAGCTACTCGCTGCATCATAAATATCATTTCACGTGAGTAGGTCCATGCACTATTTAGTGTAGGAGTAGGAGTAGTGTTTTCTTTGCTTTCTTGCTTTGTTTTGCTTGCATGTTTTTCTTTGCATACTTGTTTTTCTTCCGCTTCACTTCTGCCCTTTGCTTTCTTTTTTGTTTGCTTGTTTGCACCCATAGGTTAGCTTCACACAAAATTGTGTTTGGCTCTTGAGACAAGCCGGGAAAATATAAGAGGGCTTGTAAAACTATCAACATTTGGCTATTTGTTGTCCTCTCCCTTTATGAATAGTTTTTTATCTTCAATCGATGATACCCTAATACGTTCTGTTCGAAGCGAGTCATGGTGAAAAGACAATGCTTACACTTTTCACTAGTACCACCTACTCTAATCGGTTTTTTTTGGGTTAACCCTTGTGAGCTCAGTCAAGAAGAGTAAAGTGAGGGGGAAACCTTAACAAGTATGTCATAGGTATATATAGCATACTTCTTTGAAGGGAGAACCTCTTCTGCTCTCAGTAAGTCAGGATCCCTCTTCCGCCTCTGAAACGAATAAGTGGCTATGCACAATTCTTTAAAAAAATAAAAAAATAAAAAAGGTGAAAGAAGAGAAATACTTCCTGCGTAGAGAGGTGATGCAAGTAACTCCACCAAGGTACTTACTAGGCTCCTTGGCAATGGAGCGGTGCTTGTGTTCCTACATGACTCCTCTGGGGTACTGTCCAAGCCTGCTAGCAGCGGAGCAACACTAGAGATGAAACTAAAAATTTGACAATCACATTACTTGTGCATCAATAGACCCCTCATCCCCAATCAAAACAACTCAGTTGACTTGGCTTGGTATGTGTGCTGACCGATTAAGAGAATGGTAGGGACTACATCTTTCACTCAACCTAGTGAGGAAGCCATGATGATCAAAGAATCGAATAATACTTCCAGAAGAGTTAGACTCACTTTCACGAGACAAGGTCCATATAGAGAGCTGGAGTTCTACTAGTGTGTCACCAATGTTGTAGTGGTTACAACCACCCTCCAAAATTTTGGCTCGCATGCAAATTTTGGAGCCTACCGTGGATCCTATGATTAATTGTTCCTTGGTCACTTATTGGTAAGTTGATGATCTCAAGCTCCCCCCTTGATCTTAAGAGTTGTTCACGTTCTCATCTTTATGCAACATGTGTCATCTTTGGGCATCGGGAATACCATTTGTCATGCAAAGGGAATTTTTGTTTTGCTTCAAGGGGAAATATTTGTGCATATGAGTTGTTCTCATCACATAGACATGCTTCACACTCACTTCACACACTCTTGTCACAAAAGTTGTTGCATCAAGCAGAGTATACTTATATGTTCTGGATGGTCTATGTTGTACCACTAAGTGTTTTTGTGTGATCATAGTTAATTCCTATCACTATTTACACTAGTTTCACTGATCTCACACTTAGCTAGTTTCCCGAGCAACCTAACCTCATCCAACTTTATGGAACTGCACACTTTTCTTTTGCAACCCTAAAGGTTTTTCCATTGACTGCTGGAACTGCGCAATGTGTAAAGGCTCCATCCTCCCTTGGCATCCAAAACTACGCAGTCGTTTCCTCCAGTGTCCTTCCCTTAGCGGAGCCCATTGTCTCCTGAAACTGCGCAGTGTTGTCCCTCAACAGCCCAGTCTGTCTTGCAACCTGAAACTGTACAGATGTGTCCTCCCAGGACCCCATCCCGCAACAATGCATTGCATTTAGAAACTGCGTAATGTTGTCCCTTATTTTCCCAGGCTGCCCTGCATTCAAAAATTGCGCATAGGTGTCCTCCCAGGACCCCATCTCACAACAGTGCCTTGCATCTCAAAACTGCGCAGTGTTGTCCTAGCTATCCAATCTGCCTTGCATTTAGAAACAACGTAGATGGGCCTCCCAAGGCCTCATCCCAGTAGTAACCACTGCCCGCTGAAACTGCATAGATCTATCTCTCAGTGACCACAGGGAAAGATGACATGCTATATGACTCTTAAGGAGTTGAGGAGAAAGACCAAGAAACCAAGTTATGATAAAAGATCGGGACCGCATGCAAAATCCGTCAGATGCATAACCATATGGAGGGTAAGTTTGGTAAGTAAAATACATCTCTTAGTGTAGATTGAAGTACTACCTATCATTGTCATATCATTTTGTCTTCAATAACATGCATGTTTGCAAGCACTAAAATTCATTCCATTTGTTTCCTCTACGTGTCTTGCTTCCTTTTGCTTGTTGGATCAACTGTCGTCTTTTGACATGTTGATCGCTATGCCATGCTTGCGATTTGGTTCTAGTGATTTTGAAGGTTTGTCTTTGTGTGTTTGGGTTGTCTTAGCTATGTGAACACCCGTCACACTCACACATAAAGTCGTAAGCATAGTCGCGTAAGTGTCGTCAAGGTCGTCTGAAGGTCTATCCGAAGTGTCGCACTTGTTGCTTTCACCTCTAGACAGTCCCACAGAGGGTCATGCTTTGCTATGTTGTCCCGGTGGTTAGTGTCATCATGTTGTCAAAGTATGCTAAGTGTGTGGTCATAATGTCGAATCATCATAAGTTCACTTGCCTCTCACACTTATCCATTTTCCTGAAAATCTCTTCACAAAACAACTCCACTTCCCTGGACCCAGATTGAGTTGCCTTGCATAGTCTCAACCCTCAGTGGTGCTGCTCTGCTACCCATAACTGCACAGTGCTTGAGGTTGTCCTCCGGGCCAACTGCACTGTGCAATCCTGGAAGTGAGCAACCAGTCTGCCTCCCAGAATTGCGCGTAATTTGCCTCCAAGATTGATCCAAACTGCACTTCTCACAAGATCAGTTATCAAGCCTCTCTCTTGACTGTCGGAAACCTGCACTGCACTGAGACCCGGGCCTTCACTGCTCTCCAAAACTGTGTAGACATGCCCAACTGATCCCCCTGTTGCCTTCCTCACATTGCTTTCAGAAACTGTGTAGTCATGATCAGCAAGGCCTCTGCTTCCTTGCTTTGCACTGTCTCTAGAAATTGTGCAGTCCTGTTTGGCAGGTCACCTGCTGGCTTTCTCTGCACTGCCTTAGGAAAATGTGCAAAATTCCCAGCTAGTCTCCCTTTGGCCTGTCTTGTCTTCCTCTTGAAAACTGCGCAACAGTTCCCATGCACTATGCCTTGTCTTCCTCCTAGGAATTGCGCAGAACTGACCAACAATCCCTTTGCAAGCCTATTCTGTCTTCCCTTAAAAAATTGCGCATAAATGCCTAACAAATTTGCTCTGTCTTCCCTATAGAAACTATGCAGAACTGCCCAGCAGCCCCTCTGCAGCCCCGCTCTGTCCTCCTTATGGAAACTACACAAAAGCTTCCCCCCTTAGGGTCTCATCTTGCAGCTGACACTGGTAAGTTTCACTTCACAATTCTGCCTCCCAGTGCTCACTTCACAGCAGGCTGTCCTCCCAGAATGCAACATTTCGGCCTGAGCTGTGCTCTGAGCTGTCTAAATGTGTTGTTGTCCATCCTGGTCACCCAGAACACGAGAATAATGCATCGTGTTAGACTAGGAGATTTTTGGATTTGATGTCATCTCGTCATTAGTGAATTACAGGAACATGTACACTGATGAATCACGGCGAGATGACGAATGGGATGAAGAAGGACTGTGCCTACTAGATTATGTACCTATAGCTAGATGAACGGACGAAGCACATCAAGAAACAAGCGAAAGAAACACATGCATGGAACCATCTTGCAAAGATCAATACCATTGAAGACCCCGCAACACCAAGCCATGCTGAGGTGAAGACAAAGTACATCCAAGGACACATCCATCACTTAATAGCGCAGTAACTTGACATGGACACCACAATCAACCAGTACATGTCAATAATGTCATGTCGAGTTGTGTTATGATTTGTTTTAGCCATCTCACTACTATGAGCCGTGTCTGTTGTAATAAAATGTAATGTAAAGTGAAATTTCAAGTGTCATTAGTGGAATGAAAACAATCATATGTAATGTAAATAGTTATATGTAATGAAGTCGAAGAGTCATTAGGGTAGTCCAAAAGTCACAAAGGGGAATGTCAAAGGTCACCCCACCCTTTGCTATATACAAAACCTCACAACTCATAGAATGGGCTTTTGAGAGCCAAACTTTCGCTAGGCATTGCTTAGAGAGGGATTGGAAAGTATTGTGACGAGCCTTGGTTTCTTCACAGTGTAGAGCGAGTACATCTCTTTGGAGGAGCATGTGGTGTTCACTGTAATGTTCCACTATTGGGGCTAGTGGCTTTCATGGTTGTATGTATGGATGTAACTCTCACTTTATATAATATAACATAGCCAACACAATTTCATCCATATTTTGTTACTGTAGTTGGACATTTCTGGTTGCTTTAGCAATGTATGTTGTTTAACTTACACATTCATGTATGAACTACTTTGTATATGATTGTACGAAACTTGTTGGAATCGTGTTGTTGGTTTAACTCATTACCCTGGATTGTGGACTATTATGCTTCCAACCCGTGATATCATTTTTCTTGTGTGTTCCTTCCAGGCTGCGTACTATTACAGGCTTCTAAAGGACACACTTCCTTTTCCCCCTCGTATGTTAGAACCTCCCCATGAATCTCTCTTGACTTGTCGCAAGGTCACACACTTGCTTCCGACAAAGATATCTTGCTTATCTCTGCGTGCTATCGTAGTCAACACATTGCTTTACTACCCACTGCTGAGACTCACTCCAAACGATCTGAGGTCTATTTGGGACTTCTTACTGGGGAGATCCCATGACATGTTGGTGGGTCCAACACCGTCAAAAGGACCATAGTATGTACAAACATCAAAATTTTTGGGTAAAAGCACCGGTAGGCAATATACATTTCTAGGCATAAAAAGCTTGTAGTATGAAAATATTCCTAAAAGAAAGGATCACTGAAAATATTAATTTAAAAATTGAAAACAAGTGATAGAAGGTCTTGGAATTTTGCCTCAAACACAAAACCATGCACATGCAGAGAAAACAATCTAGGTGGTTTAGAATCATCCAACTCAGAAGGAGGAAGCCGAAATATCCATTAGTGATGATATGGCTTCAAACTACACTATTGAAAGAAAAAATTTCAAATTTACAAGTGCACACCACAAATGTAAATTAATTATATATATATGAAAGAAAATATAAGACAAAGTACTAAATATATAATAAAAGATTTTACTTTGAAAATATCCTAATATTTAGAATGCTAAATCATAACCTTACATTTGCAACTAATTTTATATGAGTAGGTCTGCATAAAAATAAATTTAGAATTTTAATTTAAAACCCAGAAAAACAGAGAATCTAAGGATAATCAAACTAAAGACTGAACAGGAATGTAAATCCTAAAACACCCTATCTCGAAACCAAGAAATAATGAGTATAAATGGTATATAAATATTTATACATACATATTCCTTTACGGTTAAAACCATAACTAAAAAAATAATAGAGCCTTGTATAAATATTTGTTAAGCAGAGAAAATTACACGGCTATTCTCATCTATATACATGAGTGGATGAGACCTTTAATGGGTCTGAATGAACTAAAAATAAATTATGCGATCGAGAGGGTTAGGGTTAAAATGTTGAAAAACCCTAATTATAATGACTTGGTAATGTGTATACATACAATTAAGGGAAACTTTACTTGATCAAAGGATAAGTTGTCCGTCAAGAGATCCGAGAGGATATTGTACCCTCTCGAAAATGTAAGCCAAGGCCAATTACGAAAGCTGTCAATAGAATTTGAATTCTCTTATATTTGAAATAATTAGGGTTTAATTATGGTATTTTAATTTTGAGAAACAAAGAAAGAAAGAAATTATTTTAACGTTTATGAGGTTAAACATAATTTATGAGATAGATTGCTTTTTTATTTGCTTGATGTATTGGACCCTTTTTCTGTGAAGCTTCACAATAAATGCTCCCAGCTTCTCGACAAACCCCTCTCTAAACAGAGTATCCCAAGAGCTAGCGCCCATCATATCTGCATAACTTTCCCTGTTGTCTTTGAAGGCCTCACATTCTAAAATGAAATGTTTTTCTGTTTCCAGTTTTCTAGAAGAACAAAGAATGCATACCCTTTCCTCCCACACTTCCTTTGGCCTTTTCCAGTGCCCTGTTTCACAACGGAGTTGATGAGAATTAGTCCTTAACTGAGCAATAATAATTTTGGCTCTCTAAGAGATATTGGCCTCTATGTATGCTTTTGGTTGATAATTATGAGTGGGATTAAACACTTCAATATAGTAACTTTTCTTTCTTCCTAGCTCCTTATTCCAAGTAAGTTTCTGGAACTTTTCCATAACAAAAGCTTTTATCTCTTTGCTGTTTATGGGACACGCGTTCAAGCAAATACCCCATTTACTAAACCATTTGTTATTTTGCTGCATCCAATATTTTTTTCTCTTGCACAATCTATCATTAAAGACAACATTAGGCCATCTACCCTCTTCCATTTGCTCAATTTTTTTTTAAATACCTTATGACTCGCACCATAGAAATTGCTTCAATAGGAGCAGTCCCTGTTTCACTTAACAAGATATCATAAGGAACTGCACTTTTAATCTCAAATTTGTTTGTAATCAAATGCTTCTGAAATAAAATAATAGTAGAAACTCTTGAACGGCGAAAACAATCATTACCCATCAAACTTTAGTTGTAGAATCAATTCTACTTTGATAATGGCAAAGAGAAACCTTAAAAACTATCGCAAACTAGTTATGGTCGATGGTCGAAACTAGAAATTGGACCAAAACCTAGGTCCAGAAACTTTGCTATACCTGGAAAACAAAGTGATGAAAGAAACAAGTTAATAATAAAGAAAGTAGTTGCAAGGAGCTGTAATTTAGATTGAATAAATGTAAAACCTTTCAACAAAAAAGAAAGTAATTACCTCTGGTAAAATTTCATAAAATATTTCAAAAATTTCATAGTACAACATTTTGCATGGGAAGACTATACAAAGGAGAACTTGCAGAGGTTAGAATTTATTAGGTTTAGATGCAAAGTGTCGAAGCTCCATCCATAGGGAAAATGAATGGACAAAATGATGGCCATAATAGTCATTGTTTTGAAAAAAACCGTAATTGATGAGCACCATACATCTATTGAGGATTAATCTCAATCGTCGATGGTAGGGTTCGTCTGAACCTTCGTGTCATTACCATGGAGAGACAAGTGTACATGTGTGTGTGGGCCACTTCTTTGGAATAATCTAGAACCTTTGCATTTGTAATAGGAGTTGTTTTTAGTGTGATTTTTTGGAGAATCTGGTGGAAAAATTTGAGGTGAAATCTTGAATTGAGTTATTTAAACTAATTTTTTTGACTGTATATATGAATTCAGTGCCTTGGAAAACTCTTAGGGCATTTTGATTGCACAATATTACCCATCAAACTTGTGATTTCAATAAATTCCTACCCAATTTTAGAAAAATTTGACATATAAACTTCCAAAAAAATCAAACTAAAAACGACTCCTTTATAATATACCACATAGATCCCACATAGATCCGACAAATAAAGCCGATAAACCTTATAATAAAGACTTCAGAGAAATATTTACAATTTACTCGAGCAATAACGTAATTAAACATAATTCGATAGTGCTAGAGCCCATATTGGTACAAGGGGAACCAATCTTTTTTATCGAATGAAGAGAAATGAGGTCAATGTCAAAACTTAATAATAAGTTTGAAATATAAATATTTTTATTCAAACTTAATAATAAGTTTGAAATATAAATATTTTATAAAAGTAATACAGGTTGAAATAATATGTCAGTTAGTATTAATTTGGTGAATATTATTAAAAGAGGTGTGTCGAATAAAAATAGGGGGAGTTTTATTAAGAATCAAATATAAGAGAATATAAAGGTTAGTTAGGGGAATAAATATAACAGAAGCATTTATATGAGGTCAATGCCAAAATTTAATAATAAGTTTGAAATATAAATATTTTATAAAAATAATACATATTGAAATAATATGCTATGTAATGTTTTAATTTGGGGAATATTATTAAAAGAGGTGTGTAGAATAAAAATAGGTGGAATTTCATCAAGGAACCAAATATAAGAGAATATGAAGGTTAGTTAGGGGAATAAATATAAAAGAATGTGGATTTATATGAGGTCAATGTTAAAATTTAATTATAAGTTTGAAATATAAATATTTTGTAAAAGTAATACACGTTGAAATAATATGCCACTTATGTAATGTCTTAATTTGGGGAATATTATTAAAAGAGGTGTGTAGAATAAAAATAGGGGGAGTTTTACCAAGGAATCAAATATAAGAGAATATGAAGGTTAGTTAGGGGAATAAATATAAAAGAATGTGGATTTATATATAAGGACCATAATGTGTGCCGATTTCATGATAAGTAATCATTAAATGTCTTATTAAGTTGTATTTAATATTAACAATGATGTCTCGACATATTGACTGATATCGCTTTTGATAAAAAAAATTAGGTGTAGTTCTTGAGGGTTGTTACTTATTATTTCGAGTTTGCTTGCTTCATAGTGAGGGAGAGATATAATTTTCTCCCCTTTCTAGGATCGGGAAGGCCTATGTCTTCAAGGGCTCCCATGACCCCATCAAAACCTTGTATAAGGGATGTTGAGAGTGTTGAAGAGGAGTTAGAGTTGGAAACTATCATAGATTGGAGATTATAAAAGGATAAGTGGGGAGTGGAAGGCAATGCATGAATGTGTGATTCCATAAGAAATGAGAGGTTTGAGAGAGGTGGGGAGGGTAAAAGAGAAGGGGACACAGAACAAAGGGTGAGGACAGGGGATGGAAGGGGTAAAGAGAGGTCCATGAACTCAATGAGGAGGTTTTGTACTGGGAAATAGGGGAAGGGGAAAATCCAAAGGTGTTATATTTAAACAAAAAAATCTACAAGGGAAGGGGAAAATCCAAAGGTGCTATAATTAAACAAAAAAATCTACAAGGGAAGAGAAGAGCGTTTAGAGAAAATTTGCATGCTTGCAAATAAGTTGCCAAGTGTTGAATTTTGTAGCTGTGATCAATCTTCATAATGTTTCATTTGCACTTGCAATGTTGAAATATGAATTATATTTGTAAAATAAATTTTATTTGAAGCATGTTCTTCATGCTTGTAAGAAAAATAAAATATTAATTTGTTTTATATTCAAAATATTTTTTATAAGGCATGTTCTTCATGACCTTATATTAAGCGAGAAAATGAAAATTTGAATTTGCATTTTTGACACAACAAGATGCTCAAGTCTATCTTCTAGTGATGAAGTCAACCTGGCCCAAGAGACACCTATTCAACCCTCTCTAGCATGCATATAAAGAGAGCACTTGTCTCCATTCCAAGCACAATTTTCATCACATCTTCAAGTATATCTCTGTTTTGAAATAATGAAGGAGGGCAAAGGAAAGGAAGGTTGAGTTGAAGGATAAAAGGAAGCCAAGCTCAAGGAAGAATCTCTTCGCAAGTGTGAATTCTCTCTGCTACCTTCGCACATGTGTTTGAAGTTTTAAGTTGTGGTAAATTATAATCAAAATCTGAAATTCCGAGATAAGGAAAGGCGAAAATTCAACCCTAGTCCGAGTTATTGAAGAGGCATCGTGAAGTAACTTGGTGAAGCTTTGACTTGGCATCTTGGGCATCTTGTGGTTGTCATCTTGCTGGTTATTTTGAATTTGATGTATCTCTTATTTCATTGATTCTCTAAGGAAAAGGTTGGTCGGGTTCCCCCCCATAGTGGGTTTTTCCAGGGTAAAATCTTCTTGTCTCTTTGTGCATTGTGATATCTATTCTTCTATTTTATCTATGGTTGAATTTATACATGTATAATTGCTTAATGATACACTGAAAGAGAAAAAATAAACATCTGTATTATTGTAAGTAATTATCAAGTTTCAGATGTAAGTACTTGCATTTATTGTATTGGAAAATTCAACATGGTATCAAAGCTTTGGCGAAGGAAAACAATACAAATATCACTCTTCAAGAAGACCTGCTTTGAGATCATTTTGAAGAAACCCTATATCTACAATTAAGCTGCATCCATGGCTCCTAATATGAAATTAGAGAACAATTTAGAAAGGGCTACTAACTTTAGAGCTTGGAAGGCAAGAATCGACCTAATTCTCGCTAGGGAACATATTTTGGAAGTTGTGCAAGGCAAGGTGAGTGAACCTACATATGAAGCATGAAAGTACAAGAAAGATGAAATCACTTCTGAGAATTATTTTGGACTCCATCAAGGATCATCTAATTCCATGCATCTCAAAGCTTGACAATTCAAAGAAGATGTATGAAGCCCTAAATGATTTGTATACTGTCATTAGTGTTGGCCAAGTCACGAGTTTTAGAAATGAGCTTCGTGATGTCATAATGAAAAACAATGATACAATGGATTCATATTTTGTGAAGATCTCTAAATTGAGATATCAATTTAAAACTATTGATGAAATTATCTTTTATAAATAACTTGTCACTTCAACATTCAATTGACTACCACTATCATGGAATGAGTTTGCATCAGGTATAAGTAGATGAAAGGAAGCTCCAAATTTTGGAAGAATTATGGGTAGCCTTTTCCCAAGAAGAGTCAAGACTCATATCTAGAGGAAGAAAATCAAAGGATAAAGAAGATCCTCAAGCCTTTGCAATTCTCTCCAAGAAATATAGAGGAAGGAAGAAGTCTAGTTTTCAAAAGAAGAAGAGGGATTTTGATAGAAGACCTTATCCTCAAAGGAAGAAAGATACATCACAGATCTAATGTTTCCATTGCAATAAATTTGGTCACTTCAAATCCCAGTGTCCTAAAAGATTCAATGATAGAAAGAAAAGACAGAATCAACATGTTACCACATCATAATTTGATGAACATTAAAGGAGAGAAAAAGTTGGAGATAAATACCACTTCTACTATTTCGCATTTGCGAGATCTCTTGCAGATGACAACAACATATGGTTGATCGACAATGGAGCTTCAATACGTATGACAGGGGAGCATGATCATCTTACAAGTTTGATGGAAAGAAGATTGTCTCAAAAGGTGGAGCTTGGAGATAACAACTATGCAGTCAAAGGAATTGGGACAACAACCATTGAGCTGGAAACAAGTGAAAAAGTTCACTCAAGAAACATACTCTATGTTCAAGGTTCGAAAAATAATTTGATTTCATTTTCATGTTTAGAAGATAGAGGAGATAGAGTAGACTTCATTGATGGGACAATGCTTGTTTGGAACAAGGGCTCTAGTATAAGCTTTGCTAGGGTTATTAGGATTCATAAGTCTAAACTTAAGAAAATGGGTTAATTAATCAAAATTAATTGAGATAAGGTACAAATCATCTAGAAAATCACATGGATCGATTGGGAAATAATCTTAGCCATCGATTAAGATTTAATATTGGCCATTGGAGTTCCAACAAAAGATTATAAGAAGAAGTCAATTGGTAGATGGAGAACACACACTTGAGGTTGATTTCCTTGGACAATTCAATTTTCTAGAGAGAAACAGTCAGTTTCCAAAAGAGTTCGAGTTTCAGAAGGGAAGCAGAGGCAGAGAGGGACATGGACAGTGAAATCGGAGCAAGTTTTCAAGATTTTGTGAAGTACATTGGAGATATGCAAAGATAGCCATAGAGAGGTGCAAAAGCCTCTAAGAGGCAATTCAATTATGCTCAGGAGAAGCAGAGTTTTAGTTCCAGAGGCCAGGAGAGATAGTTTCTCAGCATCAACAAACTAGACAACCTTAGGAAAAGTTGATTCAGGCAGAGTGTGGAGGGGACTACATAAGGGTGACGTAGGCCTGTGTAGAGGTCGTTTAGACGATTGACTTGGAGCTGCAATTAGGGATTGAATTGCTTGTGGAGGTGAGGAAAATTCCTCCCTATATTTTTGCCAATATTTTCTCTACAAGATTACCAGTTTTTGGCATCCAGATTGTACTCGGATAATTTCATTGTTGCATAATAATAAAAACCCTCAGTTTCTGCACCGATTTTCCCAAGTTGGGTTTTTTTGAGGACTTTTGTCTAAAAATAAGTGTGTTAATTTTATGTGTGTGTGCCAGTATTTTCTCAGTTTCTAACGCTATTATTTTCCGCAGTTTTATTTGTGAAGGTTGCAATGTGATTTATTCAGTATTTACTGTAGAAATTAAATTGTTAAATTAATGAACAATTATAAGAATTAATTCCAATTGCTACAATAGGATTTTAGATTTGAAAATTTCCCATGGTATTAGAGCAAGTTTGACAGACGGGAAGCTCAGAGGCAGAGAAGATAATTTCACTGTTCAGAGGGAGCATCAAGCTGAAATTTTTTGGGGTTGTGCAATGCCTAGCCAAACTGTACAAATTGGTAGGCAAGGGTTCAATTTTCAGTTGCAGGGTGGCAGAAAATATGAATTGTTCAGAATAATGATTCCAAAAGGTAGAGGGGGAAACAACAACTCATATTTTCACTAAGCAGATTCCTTCTTTGGGCTCATAGGTTTTTGCAACAATTTGCAATAGCAGAATCAACGTCGAGTGGAAGAGAAATAACACACATAAAGGGAAATTTCTCTTAGAGGGTTTCTAACCAAGAAATCTGATTTTCCCAGTTGTAGTTGGCAGTTGCTGTAAGAAAAGTTCTTTAGTCCAGAAGGGAGTGCGAGTAGCAGATTTAGAATCCACACAAATGAAGAGGGATTTTCCATATCAGTGTTGAGATGGCCACAACTGGGCTTAGAGATCAAGATATGTTGGAGGGAGCCTCCAACTATGTCATCTGGAAGGATAGGATGTCTTTCCTTCTTGATGAACATGACCTGAAGACCTGTGTAGAGAAAGTGGTGGCAGTACCCTAGGATGCAGATCAGCTGAAGGAGTACATGAAACAAAGGACGAAGGCAAAGTAGATGATCTTGGATGGATTCTGAGATCATATAGTCTCACATATGGCAAACAAAGGGACAACCAAGGAAATGTGGGATGATCTCTTTGAGCTATATCAAAGTAATTTTGAGCAAATGAAGATGTTATTATAGGAGAAGCCGAGGAGCATCAAGATGCAGAAGGGAGATGGCATAGATCCCTTCCTCACTAGGATTCAGGATGTTCGAGATCAACTTGCAGTTGTTGGGGTGGAAGCTCAACCCACAAAGCTTGTATGGTTGGCACTGAATAATGGCTTAGATGAGTGGAAAGTGTTTGTACAAAGTATCTTGGGCATATACACATTTCCTAAATGGGACAAAATGTGGTCTGACATACAACAAGAGGAGTTGAGGTGAGCTATGTTAAAGACCAGCATTAGCGGAAGCAATAGTAAGGGACCAAAGGGTGAAGAGGAGAATGTGTCCGTAGCATCAAATGGTACGAGTAAGGGACAAGGGGAGAAGAAGGAGAAGGACCCATCAAAGGTCAAGTGCTTCAGATGTGGTGAGTTCAGTCACTAAAATACTCAATTTCCTATAAGGGAGAATGAAAAGTAGGAGAAGCAAGACCAAACGACATCGTTTGTAGAGATAAATATCTTGTCTTCTAGACTGGAGGACCTTGCTATGTTTGCAGCTATACCTCCAGGAGTGAGGTGGGGCGACTGAGAGCTATAGAACTAGAGTTCAAAGATTATGGGAAGGGTCCATTGAGGTGTACTCCTCATGGATCATCACCTTGCTACATGGGCCCACAATATTGAGTAGTAGGATTGATCAGTGTCAGTGATGTAACTAGATTCTTGAGTGACAATTGCATACTAGTAGCAGTCAGGTGTTGAGGAGTGCAGTGCAGTGTTGGCAACAAAGCAGGTGGCTCAGACGCAGAGTAAGCAACAACATAGATTCTTCAGGGATAGTGCAAAGGCTAGTAATAATTAGGACTCAGGAGACAAATGCAATAGCTACACATATGATTAAGTATTTAGGATGCTTCTCAATTGTAGTAGTTGCAGTTGCAACAAAAACAAATGAGAGGGATTTACAATGCAGATGCGGAGTTGGAAACAATATAGCAGTGTCAACAGAAGCACAAATGCAACTTCAGAGTCGCGTAGTTATTGGTGGGAAGTGGAAGGCAGTCATAATGGCCATACATTAGTAGTGTGATAGAGGGTGATACTGAGACAGGGTGTTGTAGTACTGGTGCAACACTACAACACCTTCCTGAGGGAGTGTTATTTTTTGTAGCATCAGAGGTGCTTTAGTCTCAAAACTTTGTGGAGAGGCTAAAACATGAGTTCTCCATAACCCACTAATCGTTTATGGAAATTCCACATAGAAGTGTCTCAATTATATTATTAGCCTGTTTTTAAATATTTCCTAAGTCTAAACTTAGGAAAAGGGGTTAATTAATCAAAATTAATTGAGATAAGGTGGGAATCATCTATAAACTCACACGAATTGACTGAAAAATAATCTTAGCCATCGATTAAGATTTAATCTTGGCCATTGGAGGTCCAACAAAATATTAGAAGAAGACGTCGATGGGTAGATGGAGAACACATAATTGAGGTCGATTTCCTTGGGGAGTTCAATTTTCCAGAGAGCAACAGTTAGTTGCTAGAAGAGTTCAAGCTTCAGAAGGGAAGCAAAGACAAAGAGGGGTAGATACAATGAAGCTAGAGGAAGTTTTCCAGATTTGGTGAAGTACATTGCAGAGAGGGAGGGATAGCCACAGAGCGGTTGTGCAAGGGCTGCACAAAAGCCTCTAAGAGGTAATTCGATTTTGTTGTGGAGAAGTAGAGTTTTCCAGAGGCCAGATAGACTTTCCAAAGGCTAGGAGAGATAGTTTCTCAGTAGCAACAGGCTAGAAGACTTCAGGAGAAGCTAATTTGGGCAGATCATGGAGGGGACTGCACAATGGTGATGCAGGCTTGCGTAGAGGCTGTTTGGATGACTCAATTGGAGCTGCAGTTAGGGCCTAGATTGCTTGTGGGGGTGAGGAAACATCTTCACTAGATTTTTTCCAGTATTTTCTCTGCAGGATTGCTAGTTTTCAACATCTAGATTATACTTAGATAATTTCATTGCTGCGTAATAATAAAAACCCTCAATCCACAACATCGATTTTCCAAAGTTGGGTTTTTCCGGGGACTTTTGTCCAAAAATAAGTGTGTCAATTTTATGTGTGTATGCTAGTATTTCACTATCCAACACTATTATTTTTCACAATTTTATTTGTGAAGGTTGTAGTGTGATTTATTTGGTATTTGCTATAGCAAATAAATTGTTAAATTAATTAACAATTAGAAGAATAAATTCCAGTTGTTTAAATAAGATTTTAAATTTGAAGTTTTCACAAGCCACCCACCAGATCATGGTGACTACTTGAGTGAGTATCATTGAATAGGAGTGCTAACCTGGGTTGTGATACCTATTGATGATCATGATGATGCTAATCTAGGTCAAGGATGTTGACCTAGATGGTGATGGTATCGATGAGTTATACCTTTCCTTAGAGAGATTATGTATACATATAACACCTGGATAGTCATTGTGAATACCTCCCCAGATAAGAGGGAGTGTTGAATTTTGTAGCTATGGTTGGTCTTCATAATGTTTCATTTGAACTTGTAATATTGAAATATGAATTATATTTTGTAAAATAAAATTTTATTTGAAGCATGTTCTTCATGCTTGCAAGAAAAATAAAATATTTGTTTGTTTTATATTCAAAAGAAATTTTATAAGGCATGTTCTTCATGACCTTATCTTAAGTGGGAAAAGGAAAATTTGAATTTGTATTTTTGACACCACAAGATGCTCAAGGTGGCAGATGGTGATGGTATCGATGAGTTATACCTTTCCTTAGAGATATTATGTATACATATAACACCTGGATAGTCATTGTGAATACCTCCCCAGATAAGAGGGAGTATTGAATTTTGTAGCTATGGTTGGTCTTCATAATGTTTCATTTGAACTTGTAATATTGAAATATGAATTATATTTTGTAAAATAAAATTTTATTTGAAGCATGTTCTTCATGCTTGCAAGAAAAATAAAATATTTATTTGTTTTATATTCAAAAGAAATTTTATAAGGCATGTTCTTCATGACCTTATCTTAAGTGGGAAAAGGAAAATTTGAATTTGCATTTTTGACACCACAAGATGCTCAAGTTGGCCTCCTAGTTATGAAGTTAGCCTAGCCCAAGAGACACCTATTTGACCCCCTCCAACATGCATATAAAGAGAGCACTTGTCTCCACTCCAAGCACAATTCACATCACATCTTTAAGTATATCTCTAATATGAAATAGTGAAGGAGGACTAAGGAAAGGAAGGTTGAGTTGAAGGATAAAGGGAAGCTGATCTCAAGGAAGAATATCTTCACACGTGTGAGCTCTCTCTAGTGCCCTACACATGTGATTTCGGGTACGAAGTTCTATGGTAAAAGTTTGATCAACGTCCAAAATTATGAGATTAGGTGAGGCTGAAATTTGACTCTAGTGCAGACCTAGTGTGAGCTATTGCAGAGGCATCTTTCCAAGTAACTTGGTGAAGCTTTAACTTGGCATCTTGGGCATCTTTTTCCTTTCATATCGCTAGATAGTTTGACTTTGATGTATCTCTTGTTGCATTGGTTCTCTAAGGAAAAGGTTGGTTGGGTTTTACCCACTTAGTGGGTTTTCTCAAGGTAAAATCTTCTTCTCTTTGTGCATTGTGATACGTATTGCTCTATTATCTCTATGGTTTAATTTATGAATGCATAATTGCTCAATGATACATTGAAAGAGAAAAAATAAACATCTTCATCATTGGAAGTAATTATCAAGTTTCTAAAATAAGTATTTGCATCTATTATACTAGAAAAATCAACATGGTATCATAGCTTTGGTGAAGGAAAAGAACAACGATTACTCTTTAAGAAGCACTATTTTGAGATCAATTTGAAGAAACCCTAGATCTACAATAAAGTTGTATCCATGGCTTTTACTATGAAATCAGATAACAAGTTAGAAGGGGTTACTAACTTTAGAGCTTGGAAGAGAAGAATCGACATAATTATCGCAAGGGAAGATCTATTGGAAATTGTGCAAGGCAAAGCGACTGAACCTACAAATGAAGCAGGAAAGAAGAAGTAAAAGAAATATGACATCACAATCATGAGCATTATTGTGGACTCCATCAAAGATCATCTAATCCCATACATATCAAAGCTAAACAATTCAAAGATGTATGATGCCCTAAATAATTTGTGTACCATCAACAAAATTGGCCAAGTCATGAGTTTAAGAAATGAGCTTCATGATATCAGAATGACAAAGAATGATATAGTGGCTTCATACTTTGTGAGGATTTATCAACTGAGAGATCAACTACAAGTTATTGATGAAATTGTCTCTGAAAAAGAACTTGTTATCTCAAAGCTAAATGGACTACCACTATCATGGGATTCACTTGCAACATGTATAAGAAGCCAGAAGGAAGCTCCAAGTTTGGAAGAACTATGGGTAGCTTTATCTCAAGAAGAGTCAAGGCTCATATCGAGAGGAAGATATATAAGATCTCAAGAAGAAGAAGATTCTCAAGCATATGTAGTTCGTTCCAACAAATTTAGAGGAAGAAAGAAGGTCGAATTTTAGAAGAACAAGGATTTTGATAGAAGACTTAATCCTAAAAATAAGAGAGACATGTCAAAGATTCAATGTTTCCATTGCAATAAATTTGGTCACTTCAAAGAGAAATGTACAGAAAGATTTAATGATTAGAAGAGAAGAGGGAAGCAACATGCTACTACGGTAGAATTTGATGAAAATTCAAAGAGACCCAAAGTTGAAGGAAATAAAGACCACTTCTAGTATTCTGACTTGCACGATCTCTAGCAGATGACAACAACACATGGATAATATATAGTGGAGCTTTAATACATATAACATGGGATCGTGATAATCTTACAAGTTTGATGGAAATAGATTGACTAAAAATGTGGAGCTTGGAGACAACAACAACTATGCAATCAAAGGAATTGGGACAACATATGTGGAGCTACAAACTGGTAAAAATGATCACTTGAGAAACATACTATATGTTCTAGGTTTGAAAAATAATTTGGTTTCAATTTCATGTTTAGAAGATAGAGGAGATAGAGTAGTATTCATTGATGGGAAAGTCCTTGTGTGGGCCAAGGGCTCTAGTATAAGCACTTCTAGGGTTATATAGACTCATGAAGGTTGTATAAACTCCCTATACAACCTTCTCATGCTTTAATGCATAATTATATTAATCCTTGTGAGCTATGGCATAGGAGATATGCTCATATTCATTATAGAGCCTTGCCAGCTTTGAAGAAGATTGTTTCAGGTGTACTATATTTGCAGATAGATCATAAAGGTGTGTGTAAGGGATGTGCTCTTGGAAATAATGTCAAGAAACCCTTTCCAAATAGTGAATATAGGTCTAAATAAATTTTGGATCTAGTCCAATCTGATGTGTGTGGTCATATGCCGATGAAATCTCTTGGAGGCACTCTCTACTATGTATCCTTTATTGATGACTTCTCTTGCAATACGTGGATCTATCTTATGAAGTCAAAAGATGAAGTTTTCAAAAAGTTCCAAGAATTCAAAGATAAAGTGGAGAACCAGACGACAAAGGATATCAAGACTCTGAGATCAAATAATGGAGGAGAATACACCTCCAAGGAACTCATTTCCTTCTGTAAGGAAGATGGGATTAAGGGAGAGTTGATAGTTCCCTATAATCCTCAACATGATGGAGAAACTGAGACAAAGAATAGATCTATTGAAGAATCTATGAAGGAAATTATACACGATCAAGATGTTCCAATGTTTTTGTGGGGAGAAGTAGCCAAGGAAATCGTCCACATCTAAATAGAAGTCCTCATTAAATTTTGGAAGACAAGACTCCCGAAGAAGCATTCATTGGTCAAAAACCACAACTTGAGCATACGAGAATGATTGGTTGTCCAGTGTTCATACATGTACCCAAGGATAAGAGAAATAAGTTAGATCCATTAGAAAAGAAGGTGATATTTGTGGGTACAATGAGTCATCAAAAGGCTATAAGATCTATATTCTAGGGCATCAACAATTTGAAGTAAGTAAAGACATGACTTTTGATGAAGATGCCACTTATTGGAAATCTAGAGAACACATGGACACTGATGATGAAGATAAGGCGCATGTGGTTACCAAAGAAGAGGTTACAGGTCCTCCTACATCCTCAAGTCATCCTAAATATCACGAAGAAGTGCCAAAAGGACCTTGTGAACTGTTGGATCTTGTGGTTGTTCCAGAAACTAGAAAAAGACCAACTTGGGTCAAATCTGCTTTGCAAGATAAAAAATGGCATGCATCTCCACAGGGAACCTTCAGAGAATAAAAAATACTTAATAGGTATTTTGGTTATACAACACTAATGACTAAGTTGATTGATTTTGAACCTTCCAACTTCAAGGACGCAACCACCCAACAAGTGTGGAAGGATGCAACGATGGAAGAATACCAATCTATTATGAATAATAATGTATGGGATATTGTTCCAAGGCATGAAAGAAATATTGTGGTAACCTCAAAGTGGATATATAAGATCAAACATGCAGTTGATGGTAGCATTTACAAATACAAGTCAAGATTCATGACTAGAGGGTTCTTCTAGAAAGAGGGAGAAAACTATGATGAGACCTTTGCATCGGTTTCTAGGCACACCACGATTATGTCTCTTATTCCTCTTGCTTCATTTATGGGAATGAAGTGACATCAAATGGATGTGGAGACTGCCTTCCTTAGTGGTGTTATTGAGGAAGAGGTGTACATAGAGAAACCTCAAATTTTTTGAGTTTAGGTAGAGGATATCACATGTACAGATTGAAGAAGGCCTTGTATGGACTCAAGCAAGCATCGAGAGGTTGGTATTCTAGAATTGATGGATATCTGACAAGACTTGGCTTCTCGAAGAGTGTTGCAGATCCAAACCTTTATATCAAGGTTTTTAAGGGTGAGTTTGTGCTGATACTATTATATGTTGATGGTTTGTTCCTAATTTGGATTGATGCATTACTATTTGGGATTGGAATTTTGACATAAACTTGGTGAAATCATTCTTGGGAAAGGAAAGTATGTCATCAAGATCCTTCAAAAGTTTGGAATGATGGAATGAAAATATATGGAAACTCCTATGGTGAAGAATATGAGAAAACTAAGGGATTTTGAATCTAATCTGGTTAATCCATCCATGTATCTAAAAGTGGATTGGATCGTTGATGTATTTGGTTAATACCAGGCTATACATTTTCTTTGTAGTGAACACCTTGAGCCAGTTCCAAATGGAACTAATACATTAGCATTTGATTGAATCAAAGCATATATTGTGATATTTTGATGGTAATATTGAGTAAATTTTGAGATATGCCTCTAGTGATGAGATACAATTGCAGTGATATACAAATTTTGACTGGGCAGGGAGTGTGAATGAAAGAAAGAGTACATCTGGTGTGTGTTTTAGTTTTGGCTCTGCTATGATATCCTGGATGAGAAAGAGGAAAACATTTGTTGCACTTAGTACTGTAGGAGAATCATATATTATAGCTTGTTTGGCATGTTTTGGGGGAGTATGGCTTCATAAGCTACTCTCTATATTGTTTGATCAGATGCCAGAACCGATTGTGCTATTATGTGATAATCAAAGTTGTGTGAATCTCACAAACAATACTATGTTTCATGATAAGTCAAAGCATATTGAGATCAAGTACCACTACATTAATGATATGGTACTAAAGGGAGAAGAGAGGCTCTATTATATTCCCGCTGATGAGCATACAAGTGACATTATTACAAAGCCTTTGTCCTAGTCGAAGTTGTATACTTCAGGGACAAGCTTGGACTTGTGGGGAACCCCTCTATTAGTGAGAGTTAGTGTTTATGTGATATAAATAGGGGCATGGATCAAAATCTTAGTGACAATAGGAGCATGCATGGACTGTTGACAACATGGGCATGAGAATTTCCCTGATTGTTTGTGAGATAACACGAGGGACAAACATTCTAGAGAGGAATGGTCCGTGAGGCCCAGACACTCAATGGAGTGGGTTCCTTTTGAACATCATGGCCTAGAGTTAGGATTTTGGACTTAGGACATGAGTGTCCCTAGGGATTGACCACAGATAATGACAAACTTGGACTAATCAGTGTACGATGAGGTGAGACACCCACCAAATCATGGTGACTAGTTGAGTGAGTACCATTGGTTAGGAGTGCTAACCTGGGTTGTGGTACCTATTGGATGATGATGATGTTGATGTAGGATGATAATGTTATCAATGAGTTGTACCTTAGAGAAATTATGAGTACAAAGAACATCTAAATAGTTATTATGAATACATCCCTAACTAAGAGAGACTGTTGAATTTTGTAGTTATGGTTGATCTTCATAATTTTCATTTGTATTTGTAATATCAAAATATATATTTATATTTATAAAAGGAAAATTATTTGAAGCATGTTCTTCCATTGCTTGCAAGAAAAGATAATAATTGTTATTTTTGTATTCAAAAGAAAATTTTATAAGGTATGTTCTTCATGACCTTATCAAGAGTGGGAAAATGAAAGTTTGAATTTTCATTCTAGACACTGGAAGATGCCAAGTTGGCCTCCTAGTGATGAAGTTGGCATTGCCCAAGAGGCACCTATTCGACCCCTTCTAGTGCGTATATATAGAGATCACTTGTCTCCATTCCAAGCACAATTCACATCTCATCTCATCAAGTATTTATGATCTGATATAACAAAGGAAGACAAGGAAGGAGAAGGATTAGTTAAAGAAGAAGAAGTTGAGATCTAGAAGAAGATACCCAACACGTGTGATCTCTCTCTCTCTCTTCTGCCATCACACATGTGATTGAAGGTCTGTATCTGTGGTAAAGGTATGAAAATATGACATGAAGGATAGGCCAAAATTTAGCCCTAGTGTATACCTACTACAAGCTTGTGAAAAGGAATCTTGAAGTGAACTGGTGAAGTTTTGACTTGGCATCTTTAGGCATCTTGTGGTTGTCATTTTGCTAGTTAGTTTGAATTTGAAGGATCTACCATTGCATTGACTCTCTAAGTTTAGATCAGAGCTTTTCTACGAGGAGGTTTTGTACTGGGAAATAGGGAAAGGGGAAAATATAAGGATGCTATAATTAAACAAAAAAATCTACAAGGTAAGAGAAGATATTTTAGAGCAATTTTGCAAACTTTCAAAGGAGGTGCCAAGAAACTAAGATACTTCTAGGTAGATTCCCATTGGAAGAGTTGGGGACATAGCCCCCTTGTTGCCTTCCAAATCTATCAATGTTGCCACAACTGGATCTTGAGAAGGAAACTTTGAAACCTCAACAATTGGTTGGATCTTCTTCATCCACTTCTTGTTGGATTTTCCCAGTGTGCATTCAATGACCACATTTGAAGGGGATTCCTTCTTAATCAAGGGCTTGATGGTGAACAATTTTCCCAGACTAAATAGAAATGACATCTGGAAAGCCAAAAGCTAGATTGAGCTAAATGAGAATCTTGGATATGCTCATGTACCTTGTTTTCTGATAAGAAAGGTCAACATCATAGAGAAATCCAGTATGTTCTTTATGTTGTTAAAAATGTCCTCTAACTAGAATATGGTTGGGAGACTTGGTAGCCGAACCTATATAGGAACAACATAAGGATTTTTTGTTGGAGCATCGAATTCAACTGCCCACTTTTTCAAGTATAAGGACTGAGAACCCCGCTGCTAATGCTACTGCAATAGATTTTTAACATAAAATATTGATGAGGTAATCCACCCCATCCATTCCTTTGCAATAATCAAGCGTTTCGCTACATAATCAACAAAAGGGGAAAAGTGGTTGTCTATTCAATTCCACATCACGATTTTTGACATACACCTGCTAGCAAACAACCAAAATATAGCAGATTCCTCCATTTTGGAGATGTCGTTCAACTTAATTTCATTGTCTAGAATGAGACTAGGTCCTTTAACCTTCCTCTTGAGACATTTATTACTATGTTTGGATGGGTCTTTATGTTCTAGTTGGAGAGGTGGAATCTGGATAGGAGGGAAGTTTCCTTTGCTTAACATATTGGGGGTTAGAAAATAGCTTAGGAAAAATATATAGGATGTGGGTAGGTTAGTGGAAGGAGAAAGGACCGACAAGGAAAGAGGGAAAGCAACTAGGTCCTCCAGAGTAGGTGCTGCTTCAAGTAGGGACCGTTGGGGGGTGGGGGCGAGTGGGGGGTGTATAAAAGTCATGGAGTCTAAATAATTTCCATAGGGTAAATCAGGGTGAAGAAAGATGGGTAGGGCAGAGAGACTGTCATAGAGAGTAGTGCCAAAAATTAGGACATGGACAATGGTGCAGAGAGGAGTTGGTGGGGAGGACTACAGGTGAACATGTGATGTCAGGTCGAGTGGAGCATTGCCGATTGATGTGATATGAACAAAGGATGTGGGAGGATGGGGCCATATTTGCGTCCCTTCAAAGGGATCATCAGAGAAATCAACCAACCCATCCCCAATCAAAATCCGCACACACACATGTGAGAATTGGTGAGAAAGTTTTCAAGAAGTGAATAATTTTTCTGATTTATTAAACATTCTTGAAGCTAAAATTGTTCGAATATTGTAGCAAAATGTGTATTAGAGTCACATTGGATATTTTTGATATGTGTCTTTTTCCTTGACAAATTTTTATTTGAGTTCAAATTTGTAAATTAATGTTGCTATATGATGCACACTACATTTGATTGTTAACTGGCATAAAACACACTGCTATTGTTTTGCTTAAGGTAACTACAATAGGATTGATAAAGCTTGGAATTTTTAGAAAGCATAACAACATGTTATTGTTTCATTTAGGGTAGGTACAATTAACATGATATGATTGTTAAGAATTAACATGAGTGAGAGAAGACAAGCAAAGTGATAAAAAAAGGCTTAATGCAGTTGTATTGCACTGTATTGATCCCAAGATATGAATTTATAAAAATGGGTGTGAGTCGTATTGGATTTTTTTGATATGTATCTTTTTCCTTGGCAAATTGTATTCGAGTTCAAATTTTTAAATCAAGGTTGTTATATGATGCACATTGCATTCAATTGTTAATAAGCATAATTCATCATGTTATTTCTTTGCTTGAGGTGGCTACAATAGGCTTGATCAAGATTGGAATTGTTAACAAGCATAACAACATGCTATTTTTTCACTTAAGGTAGACACAATTGATATGATATGATTGTTAAGCACTAACATGAACGACACAAGTCAAACAAAGTGGAAGAAAGGGCTTAATACAATTGTATTACACTATATTGATCCCTTGATATTTATAAAAATATGCATGAGAGTTGTATTGGATTTTTTGTTATCTTTTTCCTTGACAAATTGTATGAGTTCAAATTTGTAAATCAATGTTACTATATGATGCACATTGCATTCAATTGTGAACAAGCATAAATCATAATGTTATTGTTTTTCTTAAGGTAGCTACAATAGGCTTTATCAAGGTTTGGAATTGTTAGCAAGCATAACAACATGATATTGGTTCACTTAGGGCATGCACAATTGACATGACATGATTGTTAAGAATTAACATGAGAAAGACAAGATAAGAAAAGTGGTGGAAAAGGATTAATGCAATTGTATTGCATTGTATTGATCCTAGAATATGAATTTATAAAAATGCGTGATAAAGTCATATTGGATTTTTTTGATATGTATCTTTTTCCTTGAAAAATTGTATTTAAGTTCAAATTTGTAAATGAATGTTTCTATATGATGCACATTTCATTTGATTGTTAAAAGCATAAATCATCATGTTATTGTTTTGCTTAAGGTAGCTACAATAGGCTTGATAAAGCTCATAATTGTTAACGAGCATAACATCATGCTATTGTTTCACTTAGGGAAGGCACAACTGACATGATATGATTATTGAGAATTAACATGAACAAGACAAGACAAGCAAAGTGGAAGAAATGGCTTAATGCAGATGTATTGCACTGTATTTTCCCAAGATATGAATTTATAAAAAAGTGTATTAGCATCGTATTGATTTTTTTGATATGTATCATTTTCCTTGAAAATTGAAAAATTGTATTTGACTTCAAATTCGTAAATCAATGTTGCTATGTGATGCACATTTCATTTGATTTCTAATGATCATAAATCATCATGTTATTGTTTTGCATAAGGTAGTTACAATAGGCTTGATCAAGGTTTGGAATTGTTAACATGCATAACAACATGCTACTGCTTTACTTAGGGCAAGCACAATTGACATGATATGATTGCTAAGAATTAGCATGAGCAAGACAAGACAAGCAAAGTGGCGAAAAAGGTTTAATGTGGTTGTATTGCACTGTATTGATCCCATGATATCAATTTATAAAAATGTGTATTAGAGTTGTATTGTATTTTTTTGATATGCATCTTTTTATTTGACAAATTGTATTTGAGTTCAAATTTGTAAATCAATTTTGCTATATGATGCACAGTTCATTTGATTATTAATGAGCATAAATCATCATGTTATTGTTTTGCGTAAGGTAGATACAATAGAAATGATTAAGCTTGGAATTGTTAACAAGCATAACATGTTATTGTTTCACTTAGGTCGGGCACAATTGACATGATATGATTGTTAAGAATTAACATAAGCAAGACAAAACAAGAAAAGTGGTGACAAAGGCTTAATGTTGTTGTTACAATGCACTGTATTGATCCTAGTATATGAATTTATAATATATCAGTTAACTTTCTAGCTCTTCTAAATCTCATTGACAACTTATCAGTGGAACATGATAGCACCTCATCAAGGTAAGGATTATAACTAATAATAATTGTCTTCTCAGAATTTTTGATTGTCTAGGGACTTAGTCTGAATAATTATATAATACATGTATCGATAACTTTTTCATATCCAATATGAAATCGTTAAACTAAGCTTTGATGAAGATTTGCATAAAACATCACCAAAATATAAATATATGGAAGTGAATAGTTTCAATGTCTAAACATTTTCATTGAATAATTGAAATGATTATTGAGGAGAGTAGTTGTTATGTTGGAATTCCCTTTTGTTGATAGAATGCTGATTAATTTGATTGATAATACTTTGAAACTTGAAGCCTGATATATGATGCCCCCCATCACTAGGTGAAAGGTTATAAGCTTTGAAATAGTTCATTCAATTGGAAGTATCCAAGTTGGGGATTTGGATTCTTTAGGTGGTGGCTTTTTCAATTTACTAGTAACCATCTTCCATGGAAATTGGTGTTTTATGATTTACCACTAACCAATCTGGTTTGAATAATGTGGTGGTTCCTGGATGGCCAATAACCATTTTACATTGAATAAGGTGGTGGTTTTTGGATGACCACTGACCAACTTGATGTCATCAATTTAATCCCCCCATTTAAGTGTGGAAAGTACCATCTTTTTTTTGGAATAAATGGTTGAAAACTTTTGCTTTGTTCATTTATTTAGAAAAAATTGTCTTTACCTCTATTTTGTCTAGAATGTAGGACTTATGTAGCTTCCTTATTTCTTGATTTCATCTCCAAGGATTGATCCATCCATAATGGATTGTTTTCTTAGCTTTCTTCTGTTTTTGACATTTTTTTGATAGGTTATTTGTTTTCACATAATGAAGACAAGGATGGAGATCAAAACATTGACTCTCCATATGACCATTTTTTTTCAATGTTAGTACTTCTTATCAATACTCTTAAATTCTTAAAAAAATCCCACACTCACAAACCAAACTAGATTGGAGATATCTAGAATATGAACACAATTTTCTTTGGTGTGTCTCAATCCATGTCAATTTTTGATGAATGAGATTTCTTCCCAAGGTATGACAACCATCTTGGAAAGATCTTAATGTTGTTTGTATTCTTCACATTTATTGTTGTTTCTGTTGTTAATCTGTCTTGGTGACTCATCTACAACACAAGAAGCATCGATCATTTGCATTATTTCATTTGTGTTACATATTGCATCACACTTTTTAATAAAATCTTATGTATAGCATGTTTCGTCATTTTTCTCTTTTGACTCCTCTATATCATAACTTGCATTAATTGTATAGATGAATTCATTTGTATCATAGGATGCATTGACCTTTTGTATTAGATATTTTGTATAAAAAATTGCATCTACCTTCACTGTATATGTTGCATCAATGATATTATCAATATGATCCTACATTTCTCTTAATTTAGTTTGAACTACATCAAACAAATGATCTTTCATATCTATTTCTCTCTGAAGATCTTTCACAGATGTTAGTGTGGTTTGTTTTTTCTATAATTTCCAGTCAAGTACTTTAATTTTATTTTTCAATTCATGGTTGCACTCTTGAGACTATTTAATTTCATGAAAGACATTTAGTAGATGCTTTTTTCCTGTACCCATTTTTCACTCAACATGCTTGCTTGATTTTATGTCACCTTAGAGTGCCAAATACTATCAATCATGCACCCTAAAGTGAATTTTGTGATAATTTAATGATGACTTACTTTTACCACCTTACACAAATTCAGACAAGCTTAAAACAATTCCTCTTTTATTATTAAATTGAAATAGCAAATAAAAACTACCTTAGACTCCCCCTTCGAAATGAACAATTTGTTCAAAGCTTCAATTACAATAAATCATTATGTCTCTTCAAAATAGAATAAAAAAACTTTAAAAAACATCAACCTTATCACTTATCACTCCAATTAATTTAAATTAATATTTTAAATTAATCCTAATATTCACCTTTATAATTCCAAATAAAAAAAAAAAATCATTTCATCAACTCCATATATCTCTCAAATTAACATTATTTTTTGGAACCTTATACCTCTCACTTTCTTCCATATAATGACCCACATTTTTCGAGCAATAAGGATAATGTTTAAAAAATGAGCACTAATGTGATATCGTGTCACACGTCAAGTAGTTCTACTTTTTTGAAAAAAAATAAATGCGTTTATTGCCAGTGAATTTCTTGTGGGAATTCATTTTTTTTTCAAAAAATATAAAAAGGGGAGCGTTTAAATCATTTTTTGATAGGGGAAACAAATTCAACACCATAAAAAATCTCTCGGCACCCAAAATCCTGAAATTTGACAACTATAACCTATATTTAAAAAAAATTCTACCGGATTTTTTCAAAATCATACTGAAATTTCTAATATTTTCCACTAAAAATTGTGGCCTATTTAGAATAAGGAAACACCAAATGATGGGAAATAATTATTTATGGCATCAAGAATTCCTATGAAGCTTTAAATGAAAAGTGTTTTTTTGTTTATTTTAGTACTTGTAGTTGATGTAGGGCATGAATCATTCTTTGTGCCGCAATTTGTAATAACATTGTAACCTCTTCTCGCTTGCTGAAACTCTTGCAAGCATATAGTCCCCACATTAATTCGTCTAATGGGATGTTTGCATTGCTGGTTGCCCCATTGTGGGAATTATGCATGCAAGTTTATAAAGTATTGCAAAAACTATTGCATGAATTCCATTGGCTTGTTCATTGTCCTTCCTTTATATTTGCATTTGCTGGTTGGTTTTTGATGAAGCAGACAAACTTTTGGACCTAGAATTTGATAGTGGATATATTGACCCTGTTGGAAGCTGGGAAACTTCGATTTTCCAATGAGAATACAACAAATAACTGATATTTTAATGATGAGTACCAGAGATAAAACTCCCTTTAGTTTTGATTTTATTTTTCTTATGTATTCAACTGCTTTTCCTTGAGTCTGTGCACTCGAGATAGATTTATTTTGAAGTCGTTAGTCTATTTTTTTTACATAGGTCATCTATAATCAATATTTGGGACTATTTTATCTACAGATAAATAAATTGCTCTGAAACACATTGTCTAAACAAGCCATGATTTCCCCAGGAAATAATAGAAATTTTGGCAGTTTTTTTTGTAAATTTCACGTTACAGTTGTTAATTTTTAGGATTTTGGGTGTCCCACGGGTTTTCGATGGCGTTGAATCTAATTTCTCCATTAAAAAAATGATTTAAACACTCCCAGAATTAGATTTCTTGAAGAATTTTCTGTCTAATTTCAGTGAGAAATTCACTGTCTAGGTGAAATTGTGATCGCGTTAGAAAAATATTACCATGAGAAACTCGCCCCATGACCTGTGCATTGCAAATAAAATCTATTGAAATTGAACTTGATATGTACATCAAAAAAGAGTCTACTATCATATTGTGGGGGCCCTGTTATAGACATTTTTGTGCCTTACAGCATTGAGCATGAAATGTCCATAATCTAAGGGATCCAAAGTCCCTAAACATGTTGTTCCTACCCCTAGAGGAACAAGGCTAACAAACCACAGCAATTCACAGAAGTTCTCCACCAGAAACTGCTCAAAAACAAGTCAATTCAGGATCATTTCAGTGGCTCCACTAGCTGTTTGCGCTGAATGTCAAAGGAAACACTGGCTACCTGCGCTGAGCGAGAGTGGACATGTGGCAAGTTCATTTTTCAAGGTGTCAGAACCCAGAAAGCTTCCAAAATGACACTTGCCTCAGGGAATTCGACTAGTGATGAGTAAGAGGTTCCAAATCTCCAAGTGGAAGCAAGAACCTCCAAGTGGAATCAAGAATTGACAGAGGGAGAGGACACTAGTCAGATCTCAAGCTGACTCATCCTCTCTCCAAACAACTATATATGGATCTCTCCTCCATGAGATCTAGAGGCTGGAATTTTGTTATTGCAAAGAATTGCTGTTGGTTTGAGATTGGAATCATTGGGTGCTTAATGCTTTGAAGGGGGTGAAGATAGGAATTCCATTTGCTGGGAAGGAGATGCTGGATTGGAGCCCTCTGGGTTGTATCTCTTCCTGAACCTTGTTATTCATCAATAAAGCTATCTTGGTTTCTCCTATATACTGATGTCTTTTTGATGTATGATTGCATTAGTATATTTAGTATATTTCTAATCCTGAACTAGTTATGAATATGAGTCCATGTCTTGTGTAGCGTTCTCTTCTTGTGATCTTGCAGAAACCTCTTGAAGCTGGGCGAGCGAGAAGGCAAGTAGCTGGGAACTTTCCAAGAGAAGAGAAGCCGGATCGAGGGACAAACGGAAGACACCAGTTAGTCCATTTATCTCTCTCTTCATTCTTAATTCATAAAAGAAGAATACTAGAATAGCTGTCTCTGTTTGTTGCTAAGGCACTGTCACACCTTAGGTGGATAGGATCGTCCTGCATAGGCATTTTTCCCCACAACAAATTGGCGACTCCGCTGGGGAGATCTGTTTAGTCATTTTATTTGTGTTTCTATCATTGTTTGTTTCATAGACTCGACAACAACAATTGAACTGCATCTTCTATTCCCGGATGCAAAGTAGACAGTTGCTGCTTTGATCCAATCACTGGACTTGTCTATGATCTGAACAATGGACTCACAAATGATTTGATGATCCTTTGTGATAGATCTTAGTACTCCCTCAAAGCATCCCTTTGATTATACCTTGCTTGTTGCTTTTATTTGGCCTGAAACAGTAGATTAAATAGCAATCTGTGACCCAGAACCCAGTGAGAAACTCTCGTTTCTCCTTCAGTGCGACAGCTGTGAAGAGGTTCTGCATTTCAACGTAGGTCCCGTGAAGGCTACCTGTGCTGAATGTCAAAACCCCTGTGTTGAGGTTGCGCTGAACCAGTTTGGCCTTGTACAGCTGGGGTTCTCTGCTCTATTTTGCCTTGTTTTGATCTCTGATTTTTGCAGCCTGTAACCAGCATAGGTACCAGTCTGATAACTCCTTTTCTTTGCTTAGATTCCGCCTCCTTTTGTACAAAAAGACTGTGAGTGTTTTTATGTGTTTGTGGCATCATTTGCAGTTTTCCTTTGCATGAGTGAAATAATCATCCTGTAGCCCTTGATTCAGATCCGTTGATTGTGATCTTAGGAGAGAGTTCATTGGCTGTTTGCAGTTGATTATACATTTACTTTTGCTTATTGGTTTGAGTTTGTCTCTTTTAAGTGTCGAAACAAGTCTTAATTTCGAAAATAGTTAAGTGTTGTAATCTCTTCTACCCTCTCTGATTTCGAGAAAGTAAACTTGTTTGTATTTGTCATTTAAAAGCAAATTCAAAGTTGTACAAAAAGCTTTCTTTGTAGGCATCAATACTAAGAAAGCAGAAAACAAACACCTGCATTGTGCATTTGCATTTTGATAGTTTGCATGTTTGATTTAGGAAAAGTGCATTAGAGTGTGCTGATTGCTCTTTGAGAAAAGATGGTGTCTTTCTTTTCCCTTAGTAGCTAGGATTTTCAAAGTTGAAAAGATATAAAGCTTGCTTATCATCTTTAGACTGCATTTAGGAAATTGTATCATACATCTCGTGGTGAACCTTGAAAGGCAAACTTCTAAAAAGATCAACCTAAAATAAATTGAATGAACTTAACAACGCTTTGCAACATAACGCACAACATAGAGGTCTAGGCTAGAGACGTGTTCCGGCGTCGTAAAGCCTGGCGACTGTCGATCTTGTGGATGGTGGGTGATTCCTCCTGAGGGACGATAGCGCCAGTACGGATTGTGCTCCCACGTACCGTCGCGTATATATTGGGAGACCCCTATAGGCATAAAACCTTTATCCTTAGGAAGCCGTGTCGACCGCCCTACTGATCGCAATGCACTGAACACAGCATTCAGGAAGATCGACCGCCCGTACCCTAAAAAGTATTTTGCGGTTTTGCGAAAAGTTTGGCACACCCTCTGCCTAGAACTCCAGAGCAGTTCCTTTTGGCCTTTTTCAGACTCTATAACGGAAAAAGTCCATTCGAGCATTTATCACTTCGGGCTCGTTAAAACATCGAAGGAGACTAGAGTCATCTTTAGCTTTTTCTCGACTCTTTAAAAGTGAAAAAGCAAGTTGTGTCTAAAGCGTCGTTAAAATTTATTTTAAACGGAACAATCACCCTTTATTCCTGCGTTGATCTTTAGGTTGAAAAAATGGAGCACACCAACCAAGGAAGTCCCCTTGGTGGAAATCCTAGTCCCTTCTCCTCTTGGGGAGATATTGGTGCGCCCCATATGGCCACATTGTCGCTTCCAGGACTGACAATTGGCCTGCCGGTCTGGCTCTTTTCAACCAATGTCGTTCAGAACACCACTATTCCTGAATAGTCGAGTCAACAGTTAGACCAAACCAGAGTTGCCCACCAGCCTTCTACTTCATCCAATTCTTCCTCTCCTCCTTCCTCTTCGCTTGACGGAACTAGTAGAACAAAAAACCAAGTTCCTAAGGAGAAGACGGAAAAGAAGAAGAAAGAGAAGAAGAAGAAGGAGCCAAAAGCGACTGGGGGAAAACAAGCCTCGTCTGGCAAAAATCCACACACAGCATTGACTAGGCCTAAATCGCCATGTGTCATATGCAAGGGAGACCACTTCCACAGAGATTGTCCCTGCATCCCTCGGATACTAAGGGATTGGTCTCCCCGTTTGCACAATTCGGTAGCATCAACCTCTGATAACCATGTTGACTGCTCACCGTTGACTAGTGAAAGTGAAGTCCCAGGACATAGAGGGAAAGCTATATTTCCCTGCAAACTGTGTGAAGGCGACCACGCCATCCACCGTTGTCCCTTCTTAGATGAGGCTAAAAGAGTTCTGGAAGATCGCCCGATTTTATGAGCGCAACTTCCTCCTAGATATCAAAAACTCCTGCCAAGTCCTTCACTAGTTGAGAACCCGGCTGGCCCGCCCAGGTGGTCAGCCGAAGAACCTATCATTGAAGATGAACCGTCTGGATTCATGCCTGACGAAAGTCAAAAGGTTGAGACGGCAGTTGACCCGGTTTTGCCTTCAGAGGCTCTATCTTCGAATGATACCATCACAGAGGAGAATAAAGACGACACCGTCCAAATTCTCTTCATCAACACAGACTCCGACGAACAAGGGGGCGATTTTCCCATTCCTTTATCGCAGGAAGGAACTTCGTCAGAGTCATACCCGGCCATCTATTCGGTCCCACCACCAAGCAACCTAGTTGTCTCGTTCGACTGGAACCAACTAGGCAGACCCCGGTTGCTAGCAAGCATACCATTCAGAATTATCGTTCAAATATACAGAATGGTAATGGCTGGCACTATCATTGATGAGCGGGCATCTGTGAGTATCCTTTCCTCTATTGCTTGGAAAGCGCTTGGTTCACCAGCGCTTTTTCCTGAAATGAGAAATCTATCAGGCTTTGATAAAGGAACCAGTCGACCTTTAGGGATCCTCCCCAATGTGCCCATAACATTGAAAGGGAAGACCGTTCAAATGAACGTAATGGTCGTTCAAGGACCCTTGGATTATAACCTACTCCTTGGATGAGACTATATATATTGCATGGGAGCCATCGTCTCCTCACTCTTTAGAGTAATGTGTTTTCCGCATGAAGGAAGAGTGGTCAAGCTCGTGGACCAACTTTCATTTCCCGGATCACGCATCGCAAATAGTCATATACCATCCCTAAATGGTCTATTCACGCAAGAAGTGTCTCAAACCACGGTCCGTCCTCCTGATGAGCGCGAGTAATCCGGGAGGATATGACTGGAACCCAGGGGGCATGCGTCCTGGTCTGCTTCGGCAGGGAAACTTTGGGTATAGGGTAGGTTTCCGCGGGAGAATATGACTGGTCTGTACCCCGTCCGTCTAGGAAGAGGGTTATTCTAGAATAAGATTATTTTGTCAAAGTTATGTGAGTTGGCGGGCTACGTCGCTCACCTTTGTCTATTTCGGTAGACATTGCCGAGGAAGTGTTTTGTTTGAAAGAGTAACGAGACAATCTTTGGGTAACCTGAAAGAGGTAAGCCTCTCTCGTTAAAACAAATGTTTTGGCGGAAGTGAAGTAGAGGTAACCTTGAAACTCTGTTTTATGCCTGGGGGCATGCAAACCTTTTGGAGTGCTAGCAAGGGGCGACTATTTATTTTTTAAATTTTTAGGTCCTCCCTTTAAACCTGTAGGTCTGACCCTTTAAACTCGTAGGATTAGTCGTTTCTGAACTTGCATAACGAAAGGATCCGGGGCAAAGCTTTGTGAGATGAAGCTCCATAAAAAATAGAATCTCAATGAGACACTCTTATCATATGACTGGGTAATCAAGCAGTTTTAGCACACAGTTCATGCTCATTAAAAAATAAACGCAAGATCCGAGCAGTTTTAACGCGGACTTCATGCTCGTTAAAAAATAAACATAAGCAATGAGCAAGTGTTTCCACCAGCGTTTAAGCTCATTTTAAAATAAAAAATGAACCACTATCCGGTAAATAACCACTGTGAATGTAACCTTATCAGTCATTAAAGCCTTGGTCATGTTTGCACCATCACCTCCACTTTTCATTTGGCCGATCGTTCACCTCCATATGATTGTTTACCCATGTTGAGGAACAGCTGCGAAGAGTGATTTCACTAGCCATCCTTGTGACACTGCCGTGATTGGAAAATTCCAACCTGTACCTGGAATCAGCTGCTAACCCTGTTTATCACTCGTTCCTCAAAAGACGAGTCTTCTTTAAGCTCTTTTCAACTGACTCGTAAAATATGAAAAGATTGCCGAGTCCTTGGCCTTCCAGCTTGTTAAAGGGACAGGAAGTGCTATCCCTCCTCTAGATTTTAATCTTTTTGGACCTGAGGGATTATTGCACAAAAAGATCGAGCGCTTGTTTTATTCGGCTCGTTAAAACTATCGAAAAATCATCCCTTCTGTATTGTTTTATACTTTTTCGGAATTAAGGGATTAGATGACGAAAAAGGACTTTTGGAGTTAACTTTATGTACCTTTTCAGACTCTCTAAAAATGAAAAGGACCGAGTTATCCTTGTCGTTAGACTCGTTAAAATCACTAAATAGCGACAAACTTGTCTTTAGACGAGAACGAGTTTCACTATCGCTAGGCTCGTTAAAACATAGCGATGGGCTTGCCCGAAGGGCAGGTTATAGAACAAGCATATGTTATCCTCCTCAAGCTTGACAAAAATAAAGAGGTACTGGTCAGCAATGACTGGGGAAAAATTGGGAGAAACTCAAGAAAACTTTGATGGTAGCAAGTCGCTCTTGAACATGACACTTTTCCTCCGTACCACAATCGGGTTGGGTTGTTTCATTCACCGGTCACATCCATGGTCTCGCCATACCATCCATATTTGGGGTAATGCTACCAATCCATCGCATCAGTGTCGCCATATGTTCAAGAGAAGTCGTTCAGAAAAGTCAACCGTGTCCCATCCACTGCCATACATTATCCTTCATCCTTTCATGACCGCCACCCTGAATCATATGTCACAGATCGTTTTCACCTCCATTAAAATCATTAGCTCCGTTCCGTGTCACTGATGTGGGATTCATTAAGGCCCTCCTTTGACGGATCACTTCTTGTCGACATCAGCTCATTATCCAAGAAGTTGATCTAGGAACAACCCCTTCAGTACTTTGAAGCTTGCATGCCTCAATGGCAAGTTTCTCACTTCCGGCGACAGGTATACATCAATGACCTTCGACCGAAAGATTTTGCGTGGTGTTCGACGCCAAGTCCTTTATTCACACCACGTGAATTGTACTGCAGTACCTTGAGGGTCATTATCATTATCGGTGATTCCTCTCGCGCTTGTTAACGGTTTACATCATTGACCGGTAATCAAGCGATGTCTTTCCATGTTCGACTTCAGAACATTTCTCACATGGATCGACTTGTACTTAGAGTGAAGATCGAACGAGTTTGAAGACCCCGGATCTAGTTTCATCCATCCGGGCTGCGATATATATTCAGGAAAGATAAAGACATTGACATGTACATCATTGCAGCAGATAATCATCCTACTCAAAGGATGATAATTTCATCAAAATTATCAGTCTACCATCAGACGATGGTCTGTTCTATGTACAAAAAAATGAATTTATAAAGCTGAGCATGGGAATGCCCGCCTCAGCTAGATCATGAAAGCAGTATGAAAAATAATGTATTGTATTGTATCTTATTACAGGTTTCCTCCCAGCATTGGATGAACTTCGGATCCCCCTGATAAAGCATTTCACCCGATAAACAGCCTCATACTTTAGGGGGCAACTGTTATAGACATTTTTGTGCCTTACAGCATTGAGCATGAAATGTCCATAATCTAAGGGATCCAAAGTCCCTAAACATGTTGTTCCTACCCCTAGAGGAACAAGGCTAACAAACCACAACAATTCATAGAAGTTCTCCACCAGAAACTGCTAAAAAACAAGTCAATTCAGGATCATTTCAGTGGCTCCACTAGCTGTTTGCGCTGAATGTCAAAGCCAACACTGGCTACCTGCGCTGAATGTCAAAGGCAACACTGGCTACCTGCGCTGAGCGAGAGTGGACATGTGGCATGTTCATTTCTCAAGGTGTCAGAACCCAAGAAGCTTCCAAAATGACACTTGCCTCAGGGAATTCGACTGGTGATGAGTAAGAGGTTCCAAATCTCCAAGTGGAAGCAAGAACCTCCAAGTGGAATCAAGAACTGACAGAGGGAGAGGACACTAGTCAGATCTCAAGCTGACTCATCCTCTCTCCAAACATCTATATATGGATCTCTCCTCCATGATATCTAGAGGCTAGAATTTTGTTATTGCAAAGAATTGCTGTTGGTTTGAGATTGGAATCATTGGGTGCTTAATGTTTTGAAGGGGGTGAAGATAGGAATTCCATTTGCTGGGAAGGAGATGCTGGATTGGATCCCTCTGGGTTGTATCTCTTCCTGAACCTTGTTATTCATCAATAAAGCTATCTTGGTTTCTCCTATATACTGATGTCTTTTTGATGTATGATTGCATTAGTATATTTAGGTTATTTCTAATCCTGAACTAGTTATGAATATGAATCCATGTCTTGTGTAGCGTTCTCTTCTTGTGATCTTGCAGAAACCTCTTGAAGCTGGGCGAGCGAGAAGGCAAGTAGCTGGGAACTCTCCAAGAGAAGAGAAGTCGGATCGAGGGACAAACGAAAGACACCGGTTAGTCCATTTATCTCTCTCTTCATTCTTAATTCATAAAAGAAGAATACTAGAATAGCTGTCTCTGTTTGTTGCTAAGGCACTGTCACACCTTAGGTGGATAGGGTCGTCCTGCATAGGCATTTTTCCCCACAACAAGCCCTTCCATAAATCACTGCTAAATTTTCATTTCACAAGCACCTCATGGTTTGATGCACACTTTATTCATGGCTCCTTCACATATCTTAGTAACAACTAGCGACCTCTGTTATGCAACCAACTCACAAAAAGATAGATAAATGACTTAAAAACTATCCTCTTCGAGGGGGAAACCTCCTTTACATTAAATAAATAAATAATTCTTGGATGATACAAATGAAAAGACCTCCTTGGTATATATAGGAGTCTAAGGGGTCACAATATAGTCAAAACCTACATAACAATAATAAAAATAGTAGGCTTATATGGGGCACAAAAGTAACAATATGGGGGCTACATGGGAACAAAAATAACAATAGGGGGCTACACTAACAATAACAATAAGGGGGATTTACTAGTATTATAGGGGCTCAATATGCCCCTCTCCTTAAAAAAAGTGTTGTCCTCAATGCTTGAGTAGTTATGGATGCTTCTGTATAAATTTCTCATCCTCCCATGTGGAATTTCTAGCAGGTTAGTTCTTCCAATTAATGAGATACTCTAAAATTGTTCGATTCTATAGTTGTCGGGTTCTTGTTTTCATGACTACTTCTGGCTCTAATACGATTTTTCCTTCTTCATCAAGTTCTGACAATACTATTTGAATTGGAATCTTGTCATTGATAACCTTCTTTAAGCATGAAACATGGAAAATCGAGTGTACTAGGGAAGATGCAAGCAACTCCAATTTATATGACATAGTACATATATTTTGTAACACCTTGTAAGGACCATAGTACTTGGGTAATAATTTATTATCCTTCTTAGCTTGCTTGAGGGACATTTATTTATATGGTTGTAGCCGTAAAAATACCCAGTCACCTACATCAAAACTTCTTTCACTGCGATGTTGATTTACCTGTTGTTTTATTCGATTCTGTGCTAGAGTGAGGTTATCCTTTAAGAGTTGGAGAACATGTTGTTGATGCTCGATGCGGTCTTCCACTGCTTGAACCTTATAATTTTCTCTTAAATATGATGTGATGGATGGTGGATGATATCCATAAAGTCCCATAAATGGGGTCATTTTTGCTATCGTATGGAAGGAAGTGTTATACCACCATTCAACGAGAGGTAACCACATGACCCATTGTGTTTGTTTATTGTTAATATAGGTTGTCATTGATGTCAATATGGCAGTGACTGGGATGGAAAATATTCTTGAAGATGCCAGGAGATGAATACAACTCTTGTGCCCTACCTCCAATGATCTTCATGAAGACAAACCTCCAATAATGTTGAAGGAGACAAGGTGATGAAGAAGGCAATCAAGGACATGATGGTGTCCCTACATTGAAGAAGGCAAGCATGATGGAGTCCCTATATTGAAGAAGGCAAGCATGATGATGACCCTACATTGAAGAAGGCAAGGACATAATAATGAGGACCCTATGAAGACAAGGACATGACAAGGACACAATTATTAACAAAGGAATCACCATGAAGAAGCCCTATAAATCGTGATGATTTCCTTGCTCTTGATGAAGGAGTCCTTCTCATTGATGTTCATAGTGACTCTTGATGAATAAGCTCCCCTTGTGATGATCTAGCCCTTGTCTAACAAATTGATGAATGTTGCATATGGTTAATGACATATCGTTGCACACATGATGACATATATGGTTGTTGGAGAGGTAAATCCCCTCTGCGGACAGAGGCGATCCCACTAGCCCAAAATGGGTCTAGCAACAATCAATTAAGGCTACCATGCAAGTTCCTAGTTGCAAATTGAAAGTGGATTATGAGAACCAACCTGGAGTCCAACGCTAGTGTCGTAGACGAGTTGATACTCTCGTTCCCTTGCTCCGGCAAGTCACGATCCTCACGATCTCCACGAATGGATACCTGCACATGCAAAGAACGAAGCGAATACAAGCATAAAATCCACTAAATAAAACTATATATCGGTCAAAAAAGATATAGATCAAACATTATCATAATGAACAATAAGATCAGAACCATAATGATAGTCGTTTATTAATGAATAATCAACAGAGAAAAATACAACCAAAGTTCTGACGTTGAATCTCTCCTCTGGCTGGGCGAGCAGCTACATATATCTTGCAATAGACCTTTCTCTCTCTTTGATTATGAATACACAGCTCAGACTTCTGGCAGCATAACCTCCCTATGCTCCAAGGCTCTTACTATCACTCAAGACAAGCGTTATCACTACTAGCACTATCACCACTACTCAAAAACTAGCTTGTCAAATGCATGAGGACAGACTTTTATAAATGGAGAAGGGGAGGAAGATACAATGCATCAAGACACCCATTATGGATTGGAATTATCTCCAAAAAGCCGCTGTGGATAGATGTAAGGGATAGATGATGAATCTCGACATCTAGAAGATTAGCTTTATCCTCAAAAGACTTCATGACTTGAAGGGAAAAAACATCCGGGCGCGCGTTTGTGTAAAAATATTTTCCAAACTTGGTTGGCGCGGGTGTAACTCTAAGACAGAGCGCCAATGGGCGCGCCTTCTTTTGAGGATCTCCTTCATTGGCGCGGGTAGTACACTGTGGACCCGCGCTAGTGGAAAAAGGGCACTTTTCAGGGATATTTTGCAGGAGGTGTCTTCAGGGCACATGAAGTTCATACTTAGGGGAACATAATGCAAGTGTTTTTAAGTTATGTCACTGCTCACTGGTCTCGGAATGAGTCCTCCAAAGTACGGGAAAGGGGTAACAGGGATGGTGACCAATGGTGACAAATTACTGTGTAACAGATGCCCCCTAAAGCATGAGGCCCGAGAGAGAGAGAGGGGTGAAATGCTTTACAAGAACACATGTAGCTGCCGCCGAGAATCTGCATCGAGAGATACAACTGATAGCTCAAGTACATGATATATGTGGTATGGTCGCAGCCATCCATAAGAGAGTACATAATAATCTAGATCCATAGTATGGGCGCAGCCATCTGGTTAGGATCAATGAATAGACTCAGGTATGGTCGCAGCCATCCAGTGAATGAGTCATGTAACAAGAATCAGGCCTGGATTATGTTGAGGGCCCCGAAATTGGGTCAACAACAAGGGGGATACCCACCCGGTCGGGAACCTGGTTGGCGGCTCCATGCCCGTTTGGTGTAGCGGGTCCGACTGGGGATGACGGGACCAGCTTCCCGTTCTAAGGGGTGTGTGTATGTGTAGAAAATGGTGATGTGTGTGTGTATGGAAATGATAGTAGAAAATAAGTAATTATTCCTTAACTAATCTAATTCTAAATTCTGAAATGACTTTATACTACTTTAATCTAACAAAAAACAATACATCTAATCTACACTAACCCGGGACAGAATTTTTCCATTATGCAATCTAGAAAGATTTCACAGAATAACTGGTAATGAAGATTATTCAGCTATTATGAGAATATAAATCAATTAAGATGAACCATCTTGCGTAAGAAGTTAAGCAAAACGGTTGTGAACAGCATATTGCATAATCAGCTATTCATGTATTAAGCACAAATCAATGACTCCACCGTACAAAAGTGCCAAATGGTAGTCCACTCATTCATACGTTAACATATAAATAACATCAGCTGTATATTACTCTAAGAATGCAAGCAGAAACTAGTCAAGAGATAAAAGTACCATTTATGACTGATTTTAAACTTACAGACCTTAAGCAATAATGATCTATTTCTACTTGCTTCTAATGCCTACTAAGAGTACATAAGTGCAACATCAGTAGCAGGTATTAAAATGCAAACATAAATAAATCTTGATCCGTCCATTCATCAAAAACCCCCTCCGAGGGTGCAAAAGTGCATGTTCTGAGGACAAGTTTTTTGACAAAATTTCGGACCCTTCTCCAATGCAACGAGAAGGGTTAAATACTAGTAACTGACTACTTTTACTTTACACAAATTCAGGGAACGGCTTCAAATGACCGCCCTTTTACTAAAAACAAATTTATTTCTAAAAACTGAATCTAATTTCTAACCGTTTCTGTATCCGCTCCTTAGTGCTGTAAGCAATGCACTATTCGCCCAGAAAGAGTCGGCTGGTTGTCCTTTCCTTTTGTTCGATCTTGAAAATTAGAAACAACAAGCGCTGGCACCTCTTTCTGTTAGATTAGAAGATATTTTCGAAAACCTTTCTCTAGCTGGGTGTATTCGCTGTGCGCACACTTAGTACAACCCAGTTTCTTTTCGAACTGATTTTGTTGTTGCTATTTCGGTTTCCGGTCGTGCGAATGACTCACTGAGTTAGAAGCTGCGCTGTATGGACAATCCCCTGTTTCGAGAACTGTTTCCGTTCTTTGTTCCAGGCTTTTCTGGAGCGTCTTTCTTCTCTTGCGCTTCTTTCTCTGCTTTACCAAGTCTGAGCTTCAGGATCTTTTGTAAACACGCTGCTTTTGTGCGCCTTTGACTCTGAGTCTTGGACAATCTATTTTCATCAGTGCCTGTTGGGTGATACTCTGGAATCCGCGGTTCTGCTGCATGCGGCATCCAATTGCGGAGGCATCTTCTCTCTGTTGTCTTATTGGCGCTCTTCCCTTCTCCTTAGATGTTTCCTGCATATAGATTTATATAAGTTGCATGTCTTGCGGTTTACGTAAATAAGAAGGGAAATGATGAAAAGATTGACATGAAAGCATTAAATTCTAATGAATGCGAAATTAATGACATTCATCATTTCTTGACTCTTCGATAAATGCGATGCAATCAGTTCTGGATATTCGAGTATGCGGTCATTAATTTCACTTAAGGCACCTTTTCATTTTTGGATCTACCGTGTATGTCGGAGAATTCTTGCGATGAGTTTTTTCTGCGATTGGTATCACAGTATCGATGGCTGCGACGTTATTAAGTGTTATCGTAGATCGCAGATATCGCAGATCGTTGATATCGCAGATCGCATATCGCTAATATCGCAGATCCCAACTTTGCATGGTCGCAGATCGCAACATCGCAAGGTTTTCACTTTGTCATTTTGTGCTGCTCGTGTGGCATTGCGACGTGCGACGTCGCATATCGGCCGTCGGCGTTTCTTTAGGTTCTCCTTTTTCAAACGCTCTTAATGCACGCGATGCGATGGGTTCTCGCGTCGCTCCTTTTTAGTGTATTTATGCGCTTTGGGCAAGCGCTCCTTTTTTCGTTGCGACGTGATATAGCTTTTAGGGAGCTGATACAAAAGAATTTTCAAATAAAAAATATTTTTTGGATTTTTGGCTAAGGGTCCCCCTTTGCTTGATGTTATTACTAATATCAAACGAAGAGGGGGGTTGTTGGTGACCACAACAATGGCGATTCACTGTGAAGAACCAGTTATCTCTGCATTTCTATTGACCGTTCACTTCCGAAACAACAAAATTCTTATATGTCTAAATTTTGTTATGAACAGATAGAGTAGACCCCCTCACCTTGTCAACGATACTTTGTCTCAACCTTTTTAATCTCAATTGCTTGCTTCCTCAGGCTTTTCTTGCATTCGCACCAGACATTACTTGGTCTTGATTAAAGATAACATAAGGTCTTCTCTGCGTACTGGCTTAAAAGTATACTCATTTGTCGTAGGTAGAGCCTCTGCTACCCGCAAGCGTCCATAGCCTCGACAGGGTTACCATGTTATCCAGCAATGATCCTTTTTCCTTCTTGAGGTTACTCGCAACATTCCAGAGAAAAATCCTTTTTGACACACTTTTCCTTTTTTAATTCTCTAAAGAACAATGTCCTGGTTTGGTGGCCAAATTATGACACAGTCATTCACTTGATTTACACTTTTGCTGAACAAGCCGGCTCGTGATGAAACCTCTTGTCTTTTGATTGCAACAATCTTAAGTCGTTGCCCTGTTTTGATAGACAGTATTGGCAAAGTCAGCAAGTTATAATATCTGTGATCATGATAAGCCGGCTCGTGATGAGACCTCTTATTCTTTGAGATATAGTGTTTTGCTTGGATTATTTCTCTGAATGCTGCAATTCCCTTTTAGCAGGGAGGAAGTCATTGTTTTTCCTTAAGAAAGCTCTGGACGACAATAATAGAGTTTTTGAAAACAACAGTTTTGCAGAGAGTACTTATTTTATTATTGATGATTCCTTTCATGGTGCTGATACAAATTTTTTTTTTCACCAAAGGTTGCTTTCGTAAAAGTTCTTTGAGGTTTGAAACTAATATCGTAATCAAGGTGAAGTTAACTCTATTTGTTAATAATAAAATTCAGATTTTTCAAAAATTTTGCTATTTGTACAAGCGAAATCAAAATCTGATAGAGAATTTGGCGTGCTCTTTTCATGAATCCTTTTCACATGATCATCTACAACGGGTTTTATTCATCAAAAAGAGAAAAACAAAACAAAATAAAATATAAAAAACTAAATCTATCCTACAAAAATTAGAAGAATTTCTCTTCTATGGAAAATATAATTTAAGAATCAATCCATTGACAGGTAAAGAATCTCTCCTACTTGCCAGATCCTGCAACACGAATGTGGACGGGCCTACGACTTCTACAATCTGAAAAGGGCCAAGCCAAAGCTTCCAGAATTTCGTATGTTTGCCCTTTTCTTCATGTGCCTTATCCCATTTCAAAACTAAATCACCCATCTGAAAGTTTTTTCTGGTTATGATGCTTGAGTCAAAAGAAGATTTTATTAGCGCTTGGTGATGTGCATGGGTGTTCCTAGCTTGTTCTCTTTGTTCTTCTAGTTTGATTATTTCCATTTGTCTTAATTGTAATGAGGAAGTAGGTACTTCATCGATGTACTGTACTAAAGACAAAGAGGGAATGACTAAGTGAGTCGGAAGAACCACTTCCCGCCCGTAAACTAAATTAAAGGGAGAAGTGCCGATCGAAGCTTTCTTTGTGATTCTATTAGCCCATAAAGCATTTACCAGCGCTTTGTGCCAATTCTTTTGGTTTTGGTCGACTGTTCTTTTGATAATTCTGATTAGGTTCTTGTTTGTTGATTCAGCCAATCCATTACCTTGCGGATACTAGTTGGCAGAATATTTCAGTTTGAACCCTCTTTTGAGCGCAAACTCAGTCATAGCATTTCCAGAAAAATATGAAGCGTTATCAAACATTAAGGCCGTTGGCAATCCAAACCTAGTTATGATAAATTGGTCTATGAATTCAATAATGTTTTCAGAATGAACTGTTTTGAGAGGAACTGCTTCTACCCATTTGGTAAAATAATCAGTTGCCGTAAGGATATACTTATGCTGCTTAGAAGAGTGAGGAACGATCTCACCTATTATGTCCAAGCCCCATTGACTGAATGGTTGATCGATGTTGACCGGCTGTAGCGGCATGGACGCTTTCCTTTGTTTTCCTGCAGCAGTCTGGCAGACTTGGCATTTCCTTACGTGATTGTATGAGTCTTTGAACAGCGTGGGCCAATAATATCCTGCACGCAAGATTTTGTGTGCAGTCGCATCTCCGGCATAGTGTCCACCTGCTGGTCCGTCATGGAGTTCCTGCAAAACCTTTTCGGCTTCAGTTTTCTCAAGACACCTAAGAAGTACAGAATCATAATTCCTTTTAAACAGGACATCATTTATGAGCTGGTATTGCTTAGCTTTTAATTTCAGAGCTCTTTTCTTGGTATGATCCAGACGTGATGGAGCATACCCGTTCTTAAGAAAATAAATGGTGTCAGCATATAATGATTCTGAGTCGTTTAGGATTACCTCATACGCGTGTACCTCTTCAGACGAGTTCTCGGGGATTTGCGATGCTCCAGCTAACATCTTGCAGAAGCCTTGGCCTCTTACGATGTGTGCCGGTTTGATCTCAAGGTCGTATTCTTGTAAGGCGGTGATCCAATTTGCTCTCTTCTCGCCCACATCCTTCTGTATCAGGAGGTTTCTTACCGCTGAAAACGGTACTATGACTTTGGTATGGGATTTTAGCAAGAAAGGTCTGAAATATTTGATTGCTTTGAAAACGGCATATGCCTGTTTCACGACGTCATAATAATTGAGTTCAGCACCTTGCAAGTTCGAGCTAAAGAATGCGATTGGGGCCTCTACCTTTTCGTGATTTGCTTGAGTTAAAATCGCAGCATAAGATCTTTCTGAGGCAAACGTGTATAAGATGAAAGGTTCTGAAAAATTTGGGGTAGCCAAAGATGGAGCGTTGATGATGGCTTGTTTGATTAAGTTGAATGCTTCGTGCTCGTCTAGACCCCATTTGAAATTTGAATTCTTTTTTATCATATTTTGTAAGGGTGAAACAATACGTGAAAAATCCGGGACAAATCTTTTGACAAAATTGATCTGTCCAAGGAAGGATTGCATGGCTTTCTTGTTATGAGGTATGGATATTTCAGAAATTTCCTTGATTCTGTCGGGTTCTATGTGAATACCAGATTTAGATACTATGAATCCGAGCAATTTCCCTTCGCTTAATGCAAAGAAAGATTTCTTTGGATTGAGCGAAATCCCATACCTCAAGCATCTTTGAAAGTTTTGCTTCAAATATTGGGGATGGTTGTTTCGTTTTCTGGAGTACACTGTTATATCATCCAGATAAATCACTACTGATTTATTGACCAATCCTTTAAACGCGATGTCCATGGCTCTCTGAAAGGTAGCTCCGGCGTTGATCAGACCAAATGGCATCTTCCGATATGCATAAGTGCCCCATTTGGTTCGGAACGTAGTCTTTAACTGATCATCGGGATGCACCAGTACTTGATTGTATCCTGAAAATCCATCCAGGAATGACATTAATTCTGAGCCTGCTACTGCCTGTAGAATTTGCTCCATAGGTGGGAGGGGAAAGTTATCTTTCTGGCAGGCTTTGTTGAGATTTCGGAAGTCGATACAGATTCTAATGTCTCCGTTTTTCTTCCTAACGGGCACCATATTGGATACCCATTTGGAATGCCTAACGGGGAAGATTATTCTGGCTCTCAACAACTTATTAAGCTCAGTTTTTATCTGGTTTTCTAGGTTAGGGTGTATTTTCCTGAGCTTCTGCTGGACAGGTTTCTCATTGTCAGTCATACGGATAACATGCTGAATGATGGAAGTGTTGTAAGTCTTCAGCTCATCGTAGTTCCAGGCAAAAACGTTTTTGTACTGTCTCAGAAGGTAGATATATGCTGATTTTTCTTCAGGGGCTAAGCCCTGGCCTAGATTAACGTTTTGCGGCTTTTCGTCGGTTCCTAGGTTGACTGATTCGTAGTTCAGAGTTGAACTATAAAGCTTGGCATTAGCCGACCTTTTGAACCGACTTTTCAAGTCATATAAGTCTTCTAATTTGACCACAGATTTGGGTATAGCGTTATCAGTGCTACTTTGTTGTATCTGGTGATCATGACAGTCTTCGTCAATTATCTGGTTTGTGTAGGATCCTTGAGAGGTGAGGAAACTTACGATGTCTGGGTCGTCGTTGAACACTCTCCAGTTGGTTATATTGTCAGGAATGGAAGGTTTAAAAATTAATTCTATTGAAAACCTATCAGGACTAAAATCTTCGGAAGGGATAAGTCGGGAGGCTACGTTAGCTAACAGGTCTGCGCTCGCATTTTGAATTCTTGGAATTGACGAGATGTTGAATGCTATGAAATGTGAAGTGAGATCTTTCACTAACGATTGATAATGATTTAAATGACTAGACAGGCAATGTATGGTGTTACGTACCTGTTTTACGACGATCTCAGAATCTCCAAAGACTTGAAGATACTTAACATTCAATCCGATTGCTTTGTATAGGCCTTGAACTAAGGCTTCGTACTCCGATGTATTGTTTGTGCAATCGAACTCAAGTCTGCATGTGAGCATAATCTTGTTCCTGTCTGGGTTGATCAGAACGCATCCTGCTCCTGCCCCCTCGTTGGATTTAGATCCATCAAAATATAATTTCCAAAATAAAGAAGTATTTACAGAATTATCTAAAAAACTAAAACATTTTGAGTCATCAGTTTGGGAGAAATTTTCAACTTGGGATAAAACTGAATTCTCTAAGTATGGTGAAATATGAGCACTGAAATTGCCTAGGAAAGAATCTATTGCGTAATTGCCTACAATGCTGCTATTGTATGTGATGGCTTCATTTTCTCCTTCTAGTTCTGTCACTATGTATTTTTGGTGCAACTCTCGTTCAACCTTTATCTGATTTGGTTTACCATTGTATGGTAACCACATGTGCGACCAGTCGGTTGAGAAATATCTGTGGAGTTTCTCTGACCAATCCCTGCTAAGAATCAAGCCATAAAACTCAGGGATATCAACTACCAGGATGTCGATAACCTGACACACTTTTGGGTTAGTCGACAATCTTATGGTCACCTGATTAAGTTCACCAATCACTTCGACCTGGGATCGATCAAGTTGAACTATACGTACTGCAGATTTTTGAGGTTGCACATTCAATTTGGCACATATTGACCTGGGTAAAATATTCGTTGAAGCACCAGAATCGACCAAGCAATTGTGCACGTTTTTGTTGAAGATTTCATATGTGAGCAGAAAAGGAGGTGTATGAGACCTTGATCTTCCTCCAATCAAGGCGATGTCATTTGGATCAATTTTATTTATTGTATTGGTTGGAGGTCTCCCCAGATTGTGGGAAGCCACAGCTGTAGGTAAAGATGTAGTAGGCACAACATGTAATTCTTTCATCATGATTTTCTGCTGGTGTTTCAGTTTACTCAATTCGTACAGAGTGATATTAGCCCTAGTCTTCTTCATGTCGTCGATGATGTTATAATCCATTTCATCCGACACTATTAGTGTTCTTGATGGAGGTGCTTGTTCAGATTGGACTGGGCTAAACTGGGTCGCTTTAGCAGTTGTCTTTTTGGTTACGACCCTTTCTTTTGTTGCAGGGCTTGCGCCCTTTTGTTTTGGGGTAGTTTGGGGAGGATCAAGCTGATTTTTGCTTCTCGTGCTAACAGGAAATGCTTCTTGATCCTCTTCCTGTGGGAGGATGAAATCCCACATTCCTTGAAGTTCTACAACTTCTTCCTCGTCGGTCTGCCCTTCAGTGGTATTCTCTTCTTCTTCGTCTTCTTCAGACTCAACGTTTGAGACGATACTGGGTGGTTTTACGTCCATGGGAGGATTTCTTTTAAAAGTCCTAAAGGGCTTTTTCGAAGAAGTCTCTACTACTTGTTTCTTGATATCGACCATCTCATTGGACATGGCTTTCAATACTTTTTGTAACCCTTCCAAATCGAAAGGATCTTTCGTTTGCTTCTTCTTGGTGTCTTCTTTGAAAGAGATCTTCTTTGATTTGCGTTCTTCTATAGCAGATCTCTTTTCTAGGGCTACCACGCGTCTTTCCACTGCTAACGCTTCTGTCAAGTTGTCAACTAATGTGGTCTTGTTTGCCCTATCTACGAAGATAGCCAAGTTTGGAGGTAAAGCCGTGATGTACCATTCACATCTTACTTCCTCGCTGGGTTGTGAAGCAGCAGGGATTTTGTTGAGGATCTTATTGAACCGTAAGTTAAAGTCTTTAATGGGTTCTCTAGCCTCAGCCTTAAGATTAGATAGGTCATTAATCAATGTCGCCGTAGATCGGTCATCACCAAACTTAGTGAGGAACTGACTTTGAAAAATGTCCCAGCTTGTGATGGATCCGGAAGGTAACGAAAAGTACCATGACCTGGCCATTCCTTGCATTGTATAAGGGAAGAGCCGGACAACAGCGTCTTCGTTAGTAACTCCGTTGAGATTAATAGAAAGCATGAAATTATTGATATGTTCTTCTGCTAGCATACCTGCTTCTGGGTTGAATTTAGGTAGCCACTTCTCTGGATGGGCCGGTATAGGGCTCAGGGGTGGAGGCATTAAAACCGCCCCAGGATTGTTCCATGGAGACTGGGCCATCATGGAGCTGCTAGCTAATGGAAGTGCAGAAACTGACCCCTGATGCTGAGAAGGTGAAGAAATCAGGATCTTTGATGTTCGAAGAGGAAGGTTTGTGGAAGACGGGTGAGTGAGTTGGAATGGAAAAGTGGGTGGTTGACTTCGCGGTGAGGGAGTAGATATGGACGAAGTGGATGAGAGAGTCTCTCCGTCAGACTCTTGAGGTGTTTTCCTTGCTCTTTTTCTGGTAGGAAGAGGGAGTTCACTTGGTTGTATGCCAAATTTTTCACTCTTTAATCTGGTAAGGGGATGAGCAGGGTTGTACAGCGAAGTCACGCTACTTTTAGATTTATCAGACTTCTGGTTAAAAATGGAGAATCCCTGGAGTTTATGAATCAAAGTTTGAATTTCAGGGGGTTCAATAATAGATCGGTCTGATATATTCGCATATGTAGCAGTGGTGGATACTCGAGCGACTTCAAATTCCGGGTTTAACCGTGTTGGAGAAGTCGAGGGAGTTGATGAGGGTGTATTACTCTCAGAATGGTATTTGGATATTGCTTTAGGTGCCATTCATAGTTCGTGCCCTCCTTCTAGCGCCAAATATGTTGAGGGCCCCGAAATCAGGTCAACAACAAGGGGGATACCCACCCAGTCGGGAACCTGGTTGGCGGCTCCGTGCCCGTTTGGTGTAGCGGGTCCGACTGGGGATGACGGGACCAGCTTCCCATTCTAAGGGGTGTGTGTATATGCAGAAAATGGTGATGTGTGTGTGTGTGTATGGAAATGATAGTAGAAAATAAGTAATTATTCCTTAACTAATCTAATTCTAAATTCTGAAATGACTTTATATTACTTTAATCTAAAAAAAAACAATACATCTAATCTACACTAACCCGGGACAAAATTTTTCCATTATGCAATCTAGAAAGATTTCACAGAATAACTGGTAATGAAGATTATTCAGCTATTATGAGAATATAAATCAATTAAGATGAACCATCTTGCGTAAGAAGTTAAGCAAAACGGTTGTGAACAACATATTGCACAATCAGCTATTCATGTATTAAGCACAAATCAATGACTCCACTGTACAAAAGTGCCAAATGGTAGTCCACTCATTCATACGTTAACATATAAATAACATCAGCTGTATATTACTCTAAGAATGCAAGCAGAAACTAGTCAAGAGATAAAAGTACCATTTATGACTGATTTTAAACTTACAGACCTTAAGCAATAATGATCTATTTCTACTTGCTTCTAATGCCTACTAAGAGTACATAAGTGCAACATCAGTAGCAGGTATTAAAATGCAAACATAAATAAATCTTGATCCGTCCATTCATCAAAAACCCCCTCCGAGGGTGCAAAAGTGCATGTTCTGAGGACAAGTTTTTTGACAAAATTTCGGACCCTTCTCCAATGCAACGAGAAGGGTTAAATACTAGTAACCGACTACTTTTACTTTACACAAATTCAGGGAATGGCTTCAAATGACCGCCCTTTTACTAAAAACAAATTTATTTCTAAAAACTGAATCTAATTTCTAACCGTTTCTGTATCTGCTCCTTAGTGCTGTAAGCAATGCGCTGTTCGCCCTGAAAGAGTCGGCTGGTTGTCCTTTCCTTTTGTTCGAGCTTGAAAATTAGAAACAACAAGCGCTGGCACCTCTTTCTGTTAGATTAGAAGATATTTTCGAAAACCTTTCTCTAGCTGGGTGTATTCGCTGTGCGCACACTTAGTACAACCCAGTTTCTTTTCGAACTGATTTTGCTGTTGCTATTTCGGTTTCTGGTCGTGCGAATGACTCACTGAGTTAGAAGCTGCGCTGTATGGACAATCCCCTATTTCGAGAACTGTTTCTGTTCTTTGTTCCAGGCTTTTCTGGAGCGTCTTTCTTCTCTTGCGCTTCTTTCTCTGCTTTACCAAGTCAGAGCTTCAGGATCTTTTGTAAACACGCTGCTTTTGTGCGCCTTTGACTCTGAGTCTTGGACAGTCTATTTTCATCAATGCCTGTTGGGCGATACTCTGGAATTCGCGGTTCTGCTGCATGCGGCATCCAATTGTGGAGGCATCTTCTCTCTGTTGTCTTATTGGTGCTCTTCCCTTCTCCTTAGATGTTTCCTGCATATAGATTTATATAAGTTGCATGTCTTGCAGTTTACGCAAAGAAGAAGGGAAATGATGAAAAGATTGACATGAAAGCATTAAATTCTAATGAATGCGAAATTAATGACATTCATCATTTCTTGACTCTTCGATAAATGCGATGCAATCAGTTCTGGATATTCGAGTATGCGGTCATTAATTTCACTTAAGGCGCGTTTTCATTTTTGGATCTACCGTGTATGTCGGAGAATTCTTGCGATGAGTTTTTTCTGAAATTGGTATCACAGTATCGATGGCTGCGACGTTATTAAGTGTTATCGTAGATCGCAGATATCGCAGATCACAGATCGCTGATATCGCAGATCGCATATCGCTAATATCGCAGATCGCAGCTTTGCATGGTCGCAGATCGCAGATCACAACATCGCAAGGTTTTCACTTTGTCATTTTGTGCTGCTCGTGTGGCATTGCGACGTGCGACGTCGCATATCGGCCGTCGGTGTTTCTTTAGGTTCTCCTTTTTCAAACGCTCTTAATGCGCGCGATGCGATGGGTTCTCACGTCGCTCCTTTTTAGTGTATTTATGCGCTTTGGGCAAGCGCTCCTTTTTCCGTTGCGACGTGATATAGCTTTTAGGGAGCTGATACAAAAGAATTTTCAAACAAAAATATTTTTTGGATTTTTGGCTAAGGGTCCCCCTTTGCTTGATGTTATTACTAATATCAAACGAAGAGGGGGGTTGTTGGTGACCACAACAGATTACAACAGACAAAATCCAGGGTCTTGCGCTCCATCTCGATCCGAACAAAAGTACAAGTTCAAGCATGCGAATATATGAGCTGAAGTCGAACATGCATGAACATCGTCTGATTACCAGTCAATAATGAAAACTGTTAACAGACGCGAGAGGTACCACCAATAATGACAATGGCCCTCAAGGTACTATAGGTACAATCTACGGCGTGCGAATTAGTGAGCTGGCGTCGAACACCCGTAGAATCATTCGATCGGAGGCCAATGATGAAAACCTCACGTCGAACACGAAGAACCTGCCATTGAGGCATGCAGGCTCCAAGGCACCGGAAGGGAGTCTCTAGATCAGCTTCCTGGATAATGAGCTGAAGTCGACAGGAAGTGACCTTGATCGAAGGTGGGCCATGATGTTTCCCACATCATCGACACGAGACAAAGAAATAATGTTGTGAATCAGGATTATGTGAGCTATCAGAGGGAGGTTGTTTTTCTGCAGAGGTCAACTTCTCTTGAACATATCAGCGGCACGATAGTGGAATTGGCAGTATTTGACATCAATGTATCAGAGGTCATGGTGACGAGGCAATGAGCAGATGAGAGGTCAAATAGGATTATCCAAATCCACGAAGGCAAGTGAAAAATGAGATGAGATATCCCCACCCAGACACGAAAGCAGACAAGTGCCATGTTCAAGAGCGACATACTGCCGACACGACAATAATTATGGTTCCATTTTCCCCCGCCATTTCTGGCGAGTACCCCAATTATTTTTAACAAGCTTGATGGGGATAGCATATGCTTGTGGTGCGTCATTTAGACAGAATCTGATGTCATCAGGTTTTAACGAGTCTGACAAAGGAAGAACTCAGCGTCTTTTCATGTTTAGAGAGTTTAAAAAGACAACAAAAAGGAAACTCTAGGGGTGTCCTTTTTCGTAAAGTTGTGTCTCTCGAGCCCGAAAAAGTATAAAACAATGCTCGAAAGAACCGCCCGACCATTAGGATCGAGGAGTACTTTTCATAAGTAGTGATTTCGACCTGAAAAAGTAAAAAAGCGATCAAAACCACGTCGTTTCGTAACCATTAACGAGTCTGAAATGACAAAAACCCGGTAATCTTTTTTATGTTTTAACGGTCAACAAAAAGAACTTAAAACGACCGCCTCTTATTAACGTTTAACGAGTCAAGAGGAGTAACTCGGCAATCTTTTCGTCTTTAAATGGTCAGAAAAGAGCTGAAAGCGGACCTCCATTTTATTCTTTTTAACGAGTCAAAAGGGAAAAAATACTCGGCAATCTTTTCATATTTTACGAGTCAGAAAAGAGCTTAAAGGAGACTCGTCCTAGAGGAACGAGTGGTATAATGGGTAGCAACTGGTTCCGGTAATGGCGGAACTGCTCAAAACATATGATGGTCGAGAGGCTGGCTAATAAAACCACTCATCGCTGCGGTTCCTCAGGAAAAGATAAACAACCAAGTGAAAGCATATGATCGGCCAAAGAGATGGTGGCGATGGAATGAAACAACCAAGGCTCATCTAACAAAAATTTAGCGAATAGGCGGCAATCACGAGATGTAAATCGGGTATGGGTTCATTTTTACACAAGCTTGAACCATGGAGAACTCTGCTTAGATTCGGTTTCATGTTTACACAAGCTTGAAACGAAAAACTATGCTTGTTATCAGTTCGCATTCCCCCAACATAATAACGCAAATCGAGGTACATGCACCCCAAGCTTCATTGCATTCAACAAAGTGGATGGAATGAAGGTTCACTCTCCAGATCTAGGAAAGACTCGACTTGTATTTTACGAGATCTCAATCAAAGACTCGATTTGGAAAGGAGGAGATGTTTCATTTTTTAATGAGTTTGACCTAGGAAAAGAACTATCCTCATAACCCTCATTTCATTTTTTAATGAGCTTGACACAGGATCAGGAACTATGCTCGGACGTCTAGTTTCATTTTTTAAGGAGCTTGACATAGGAAAACGAACTATGCTCCGCCATACCTAGTTTCATTTTTTAAGGAGCTTGACATAGGAAAACGAACTATGCTCCGCCAGACCTAGTTTCATTTTTTAAGGATCTTGACATAGGAAAATGAACTATGCTCCGCCCGAACTTCATCATAATGAATAGGAAGTCGGGGCTTCCAAGAGTGCCACTCCCGATGGAAGGACAACATCTCGGAAGTCAGGACCCAATGCCCCCAAGACACTATGCAGGACGGCGGCATCACTGGATACATGCACAGGATAAGTGGCCACGTAGTTGATCTGTGCTGGGGCAGATGCAACTGGTGGATGAAAACCAGGAGGGGATGATGACTGCGCAGGAGGGACTCGTGGACGAACGAACGATAATTGATCGATAGTCACAATTCTTCCATCGTGTGGAAAGAAAACCACACGAAAAAGTGAAGAGACAAGGACCCCCATGGCATATACATAGTCACGACCAAGGAGAAGATTGAAATCTAAATCACCTTGGGTAACCGATACGTCTATATAGACGGTTTTGCCTCCCAAAGTAATAGGGAACTTTGGAAGGATCCCTAATGGTTAACTAATTCCTCCATCAAAAGTCTTCAGATTCGGTGCGACTGGCACAAGCTGTGGGGAACCCAAAGCTTGCCAAGTAGTAGCAGGCATAAGACTGACAGATGCACCCTCATCCAAAACAGTTCCAGGTATCGCTTTATTATAGGCGTGTACCGTGACCCAGAAAGGCACATGGGATGGGAGGCGGGAGGTAGTCAAACGACTCCAGTCGAAGGAAACGACTGAACTACTTGGTGGGGGAATCGTATGATTGCCCCCCTGCTCTAAAGGAACCGAAGCAGGACTCTCGGGAACAGCTGGGATAGGAGAGTCATTTCCAGATTCAGGAGAATCTGAGGAGACGAGAAGAACATGGGAATTATGCTCTTCCGAAACAGAGTGGTCGACAGGTGGTGAACTCAAGTCGACACTCTTTCCGACCAATGGTTGGTCTGGAACAGGCTTGGCAGAGCCAGGTTCAGGAAGAGGAGGCTGGACAAGAGAGGAATCTTGGTCGATCTCTTTGTCAGCAGGGCAACGATCTGCGGCTGCAGAGAGATGTTGATAACCAACGGGAAGTTGGGGTGAGGGAGCTGTAAGACTTTCCAAGACAACAGAGGCTTTATCCATGAGCAGACAAAGGTGAAGGGGATGATTGCCTTCACAAAGTGTACAGGGGATTCGAATCTTCCCTTTTCCCTTAACATTTCCAGCTGATAGTGTAGCATCGCCATGAGCTTCAGAGGACGATGAGGGGTGGGTCGGATCTCGAGACCATACTTCTAAGACCTTGGGAATGCCAGGACAATCACGAAGAAGATGGTCCTCCTTGCACAACTTACAAGGAAATTTGACCTTCCACGGAGGAGCAGAAGGTGGCTAGACTTGAGTTGTACTTTTAACCTCTCGCTTAGGATTCTTCTTCTTCTTTGTCTTCTTCTTCTTCTTCTTAGCCCCCTGGTTACTTGAATCTAGACTTTCGCCAGGCGAAGTAGAAGATGAGGACGCAGAAATAGGCGAAGAAGGGGAGAGGTCCACCTTGGAATCAACATGATGTTGTTCGGGTGGAGGAGACGGTGGAACAGGAGTCATCACACTCGGGACCACCGAGGTTGAAAACAACCATATGGGCAAACCGATGGTTAACCCAGGCAAAGACAAAGTTGCCATATACGGAGCACCAACATTTCCAAAAGAAGGAAATGGACTAGGGTTTCCATCCGGGGGAACACCTTGGCCGGTAGACTCAGGGAAGGATGCCATTGAAAATGAGAAAGAACCCTACTCAAGCTAACGCAAACAAGATCTAACTGGGTAAATGTGAATCGTGGCCGAATAAATTTTAAGACGCGAGGACATAACTTGACCTTTTCATTTTTTAAGAGTCGAGAAAAGGACAAAAAGATGACTCTAGTCTCCTTCGAATATTTAGTGAGCCCGAAGTGACAAAATGCTCAGGTGAACCTTTTCTTTTAGGGAGTCCGAAAAGGATCAAAAGTGACTACTCTGGAGAACTAGGCAAAAGGTTTACCAAACAATCCGTAAAACTGCTTATACACCTTGGCAATCAGATGAAAACCAAGGACTTCCCGTACGGCAGTCAATCTTCCCGAATGCTGTGTTCAGTTCATTACGGCTTGTAAGGCGGTAGACACGGATTCCTGTGGATAAAGGATGATAACCTAGTGGGGTCTCCACATATACTCGACGGTACGTGGGAGCACAAATCCGTGCTAGACCACTACCGAGTCACAAAAGGAGGAATCACCCAACCGTAATGTGAAACAATAGTGACTAGGTTTAACGACGCCGGAACATGTCTCTAGCCTAAACCTCTAAATGTGTGCGTTAAGTTCCAATGCGTTGTTAGATTCATTCAGTTCATTTTACAGTTGATCTTCAATTAGGTTTCAGTTTTTAGGTCCTACCGTATGTGATCTCTCAGAATCTCCTAAATGCAAACTATATGCCAAAATATATCATTCCATTCAATGAATGCTAACTACAGAAGAGTTGAGATTTTCAAACAAACAAAATGATCACCAAACAATCAACAAAGATCCTAATGCAGCTAATAGCAATAAATGAAACTTTTTTTTTTCTTTTCTTAAAAAGTGACTAATTACCAATAACAATGAAGAATGCTAACTAATATAATGCAAAAAGATCATTTGTTTTTTTTAAAAATGGCATAATGCATTTAAACAAATTTCGAGAGATGATAACAAAAGTAAACAGACAAATTTCACTCAATGCAAGTAGAACCAAGTCTGAAACACCAAGACAATCTGTCAAAAACTCACAAAGACCTCAATGAACTATGTGATCTGAGCCCAAAACAAAGTCAAGTGAAATCCAAACGATCAATAAGTGGATTGCTCGAAGCACACAATAAAAGGTTTTGTCAACCACTAGACAAGTGCAGAAAACCACCAAAGAGTTGACTGGACAATCAAAGAACCAAAAACTCCCACGGAAGGCTCGATGTACAAAGCCACTAGATGCTCTAGGGCTGGGATATAAGATCGATGGAAAAAGGTAAACACCCGAAGGACAAAGGTACAAAACCAGTCAAACAGAGTTCTGACACACTCCAGTAGCTGAAAATGATGTAAAAAGACAAAAATCTGAGTTTAAAAAACTTCCAACAAAAAAACTGGCAAAGTTCACAGGACTGGCGCGACTATCAGCCTGTAACTCGCGCTATTAAGGAATTAGCGCGAGTTGCTTTTGTGCAACCTGCGCCAACTAGCGCGACTGTCAGGTAGAAAAACGCGCTAATAAAGTTCGCTGGCTTAAAAAATAAATCAAGCAATCCAAGGTCTGGTCGACAGTATTCAGACAGATCAAACAACAAGAAACAACTTTAAAAATAACACAGAAAGCTTATTTACGCAAGCAAGCAAGAGAAAACCAAAATGAAAGACAAACTCCAAGCTGTTCGGTTCATAAACCAAACCGGAGATTGACTGAAGTGGCGTTGATCTACTTCGCTAATGCAAAACAATAGCGTTTCGAAGGCTTCCTGGCCGTTCTTCAGGCTCCGTCCAAGGTTTATGAATCAAACAACAAATAGCTTCCCCAGTGGAGTCGCCAAATTGTTGGAGAGGTAAATCCCCTCTGCGGACAGAGGCGATCCCACTAGCCCAAAATGGGTCTAGCAACAATCAATTAACGCTACCATGCAAGTTCCTAGTTGCAAATTGAAAGTGGATTATGAGAACCAACCTGGAGTCCAACGCTAGTGTCGTAGACGAGTTGATACTCTCGTTCCCTTGCTCCGGCAAGTCACGATCCTCACGATCTCCACGAATGGATACCTGCACATGCAAAGAACGAAGCGAATACAAGCATAAAATCCACTAAATAAAACTATATATCGGTCAGAAAAGATATAGATCAAACATTATCATAATGAACAATAAGATCGGAACCATAATGATAGTCGTTTATTAATGAATAATCAACAGAGAAAAATACAACCAAAGTTATGACATTGAATCTCTCCTCTGGTTGGGCGAGCAGCTACATATATCTTGCAATAGACCTTTCTCTCTCTTTGATTATGAATACACAGCTCAGACTTCTGGGAGCATAACCTCCCTATGCTCCAACGCTCTTACTATCACTCAAGACAAGCGTTATCACTACTAGCACTATCACCACTACTCAAAAACTAGCTTGTCAAATGCATGAGGACAAACTTTTATAAATGGAGAAGGGGAGGAAGATACAATGCATCAAGACACCCATTATGGATTGGCATTATCTCCAAAAAGTCGCTGTGGATAGATGTAAGGGATAGATGATGAATCTCGACATCTAGAAGATTAGCTTTATCCTCAAAAGACTTCATGACTTGAAGGGAAAAAACATCCGGGCGCGCGTTTGTGTAAAAATCGTTTCCAAACTTGGTTAGCACGGGTGTAACTCTAAGACAGAGCTCCAATGGGCGCGCCTTCTTTTGAGGATCTCCTTCATTGGCGCGGGTAGTACACTGTGGACCTGCGCTAGTGGAAAAAGGACACTTTTCAGGGATATTTTGTAGGAGGTGTCTTCAGGGCACATGAAGTTCATACTTAGGGGAACATAATGCAAGTGTTTTTAAGTTATGTCACTGCTCACAGGTCCCGGAATGAGTCCTCCAAAGTACGGGAAAGGGGTAACAGGGACGGTGACCAATGGTGACAAATTACTGTGTAACAATGGTGATGTTATATTTGATGGCATGGAAAATGAAGGAATTGGAGAACACTTGATGAATGCATGATGACATGGATGACTCACATACACTATGGTGAAGAACTTAGAAGCCCTAATGACCTCTTGCTGTCCTAATCACCCTCTGCACTAAATATTTCAAAGAGCAGTCACAAAGAAAATTATTTTTTTACACATTGGAGGCATCTTTCCACAGTGATACCTGTCATACGGAATAAGTCGATCTTGCGGACAAGATAGACCTTCCTAGAATCTAAAGAAGACCTAATGACAAGCAAACCAACCAGACACTATCTTTCTCTAAATATGCTTTGATAGACAATAGCAAACAAGTGTTTTTAGGGCCTACCTTAGGTCCAACGCTAGCTTGTGGATGCCCTCGCTCCTTCGATCCAAATGAGCTCCTTTTCGCAAATCTGCAAACACAAACAAGGCAAACAAATTAAATAGCACCTGAAAAGCCAATTGCATAAAACATATTTAACATGAAAGTCAAGGAGTCCATGAAACAAATAACATAAGATACTTGTTGAGAAAAATGAGTTTGATTGTATTAATTCAAAAGAAGAAGAACCTTACAACCTTTGCCTTGACACTGTACAAGCTCCTCCCAGGGTCCAGCAAGAAGTCTCCTCTACTTTGACAAGTTTCACTCACTCCCCAATGAAACCAAAAAAGGTATGTGATCTCTCCTCTTTAGGCTTAACTAGGAAGTCTTGATTTCACCAGCATTTACCCTAAAAAATGTTCAGCTTCTAACCTCCCTAGCAACCAGCCCAATGCCTGTATTTATAGTGCAATGGAGGGAGGTTACTAGGTCCTCCTTCAAAGGGATAAAGCCCTCCTTCAAAGGGATAGCTCCTCTCATCAAGGGATTAGCTCCTTCTCTTTTGGGATGCATGAACCACCTCAGAGCGAACAATCCACGTCAAAATTCCTTCTAGAAACCTCTAGAATTAACCCAAAGTGAGTTTTTTAAGATAAAACTTGCGCCTTTTGACTTTCACAGGGGTCCGCACCTACACCGTTAGGGACAGAGCGGGCAGGTCTGCAGTTTTTGTACACAGAAGGTGTGGGACCACAGGTGACCATGAGAGAAAGTGCGGAACTAGAGTTACATTGATTTTTAATGTCTTTCTCTCATTTCTAAAGCTTGATTTGGAGAGTCGAGGTCTGAGACTTGCTTAGGAGGACAGTACAAGTGATGATAGACCCATACTGACTGCAAATAATCATGATGACAATATTTTTGTGTAACTGATTGCCCCCTAAAGTGCGAAGTCTGTAGTAGATGAGGATTTCTTATCATTTAGGAAGAGTGAAGTACTTTATCATTTCGAGGATCATCTTGTGGAGAACCCGGTTGGAACCTGTAAAAACATTCAATGCAAGATATATATATATATATATATATATATATATATATATATATATATATATATATATATATATGAGATCATATCATCGCTGAGGTAGGCATTCCCATACTCAGATAAAAACTGACTAGAAAAACTAACTACTGCTCTGATACATGAATGATCTTGTAAAACATCACAATTATAGACTCATGTGGACACAGTATGGATGCAGCCATCTGTTTATGAATAGTCCATTATATAATGAATACAAAATTCCTCGCAGCCTGGATTGTGGAAACTAGATCCAGGGTCTTCATTTCTACTTCCCGAAACAGTACGATTCTATCCATGCGAATGAATGTGTTGATGTTGAACATGGTAGAAACCACTTGATTACCAGTCAATGATGTAAACTGTTAACAAGTGTGAGAGAAACCCCCAGTAATGTCAATGGCTCTCAAAGTACCCAGTACAGTCCATGAGATGCGAATAGATGTGTCGATGTCGAGCATGTCACGGAATTCTTTGATCGAAAGTCAATGATGTAAACTTTCGTCAAAGGCGAGAAATCTGCCATTGATGCATGCAGATCTCAAGGTACTGACGATTCCTAGATCATCTTTCTAGATAATGAGCTGATGTCGATAGAAAGCGATCCGTCCTAGGCAAGCCCACAACACGAAATCATAGATCAAGTTGAAGAAATTTAGTTGCAAATACTGACTCAGGGATGGTCAAGATGGATGACAGATATTTTGCAGATGAATGGCTTATTGGCAGTGACCTCTTGAACACATAACGACACGACAGATGGTTTGGTGACAATTGACCCAAAGTTAATACCCAGAAACCGGCTGAAGACTTTCAATGTGGTTTGATCAACTGTTAGGCAAAGGATTTCCCAACCTAGGTGAATAAAAGTGTCGTGTTCAAGAGTGGTTACAAAGTATGACAAACAGGTTCATTTTTCTCTCTTTTCCCCCACCATTTCTGGCAAGTACCTCTTTATTTTTGACAAGCTTGAGGAGGATAACATTTGCTTCATTATAAGCTCATCCTTTGGATGAGTCCAACTTAGTTTAAATTCGAACCCTAAGAAGGAGTGGTTCGTTCCTGTTTGTAATTGAACAGGTCCTTTACTGTGAAATTTTAACGAGTCCAGTATAGGAGAAACTCGGCGTTTTTCAATTTTAGAGAGTCTGAAAAAACTTAAGAAGACTCCAGGGTTGACCTTTTTCGTACATTTGTGTCTCCCAAGCCAGAAAAAGTATAAAATAATACTTGAGATAACCGCTTGATCTTTTACGACCAAGGAGTACTTTTCGTCATTAGTGCCTTTGACCCGAAAAAGTAAAAAAGCGATCAATGACACGTCGTTTTATAACCAATATCGAATTTGAAACGACAAAAACCCGGCAATCTTTTCATGTTTTTACGGTCGGAAAATAGCTGTAAGTAGACCGTCTTTTAATTCCGTTTTAACGAGTTTAAAAGAACACTCGACAATCTTTTCATGTTTTAGGAGTCAGAAAAAAGCTTAAAGATGACTCTACATGTTTTTCTGTTGAAAATGCTAGATTTTGCCTGAATAATCCTTGATTCTGCACAAAAATGCAAACATTACTCATACCTGTTTGAAATGGATAAAAACATCGCAAAATACCTTTTAAAAGTGAAATATAAACAAATTTGTGATTTATTTACTCAAAAAACTTATAAAAAGGGCCTTTGCCAATTCATTTTTACCGTTTGAATTTGGGTGAGAAAAGTAGTGCTTTTGGCTAGAAAACTTCCCGTGAAGATTTCGGAAAATCCACCTGTCAGAATCGAGCGCCGTCTTCTCCAGGTAATCCACATCATCCTACTCTTCATTTTCAACCGTTTAGTTTTTTGTTTTAGTCCTTCATTTCATTCTTTTGGGAGGGTTTTTAGGCGCAAATCTCGCGCTGCGGACCTCGACTTTTTCTCCATTGGGAAAAAGCTCGGGGTCCGCACCTTCCGTGTAGACAAAGTGCGGACCCCCGCACTGTGTCTAACCCGGAGGGTGCGTACCCCGTCGCAAGGGTTTTGAACTAAAAAATTCTCAAAAATGGACCACCCAAAATATTTCCTAACAATTTAATTAATCTTTATGCTTGATGCAGAGAGAACATCATGCTAGATTGGCGTGAACGAGAGCACGAGGACGTAGATGCTGCCGCATGGAATCATCAGCCTTCTCTTGATGCTTTGAGGGCGTGCGGACTGTATAAATTCTGGGCCATTCCTGGCATGAGGGCTCAGGTGGATTTCTTACAGTGGTTGGTTGACAGATGGAGCATACAGGACCAATGTTCCTTCATTGGTGGCCATCAGATCGAAATCGAGCCGGCAGAAATATATTCCTTGACTGGTTTGCCCAAGAGAGGCGAAGACTTGACTCTGCACGGGACTAGGCCGGGTGGCTAGTCTGTCGATAGCCTCCGGTTAGAGTACTGCAACAGCTAGGCTAGAGACAAAGGGATAGACATAAAGACGATATCCCGTCCTGAACTTATGGTGATAGCGTTTACCGTCACCAGACTTTGCGGAGCTGCCGCATTACATATTGCCACCGGATCCCAGATGCATATGGCAGTTGATTGCTCCCGAGGCACCATCTTCAACTGTTGCGATGCCGTGTTGGCAAATGTGAAAGGCCAACTGACCAGGGCCAAGAACGGACGATTAAAGACCTTTGGTTATGGGGCTTTGGTCATGAGTTTTGGCTTGGAGAGGGTTCCTATGCTGATCCCACAACACCTTACTGTTGGAGCTGAGCTTCCTCGAGAGCCCAAACTAATGCGATGGGTCGCAGTCATGGCCCGTCACCCGGACGAGAGGACAGAGGTTGCTCGTTTTAAACCTGAGTATTTCCAATGGCTGGAAAACCAGGTCTTTTCCATTCAGGACTTTCCTTATGCTGGGATAGATTTTCGTGGTGACCTAGACATGGTTCTTCCACCAGGAGAGCAGTGGAATGAGTCAGGTAAAATCCTTTTCAACATTTTCCTATTTTAATTTTTTATTTATTTTTCCATCGTCTCAAAACTGATAATAAAAATTTTAAAATGCAGATGTGGGTCCACAGCGACCAGCCGCTCTCCGGCCTTTCGAGAGAAAACAACCAGTTGCACCTGCACCAGCCCCACAGGACGAGTCAGCAGAGGTTTTGGCCGAGATGGAGGGTCATCTCGAGCGATTGACAGGAGATATTCCTGAGACCACTATAGACGACATTCCTCGTCGACTTCAGCGCTATGTGATTGGAGTCTCGGGACCTTTTAGGAGGTTCCTTGGCAAGGTGGCTCGTGCAGTGGTTTCTTATAGAGATCATCACCAGTGATAGGATGATCGCCTATAGTGGGAACATGTGACATTTTTGTTTTTTGTACTTATCATTTTTGCCGATCATAAGGTGTTTTTCAACCTATGATCGAAGACGATGTATTTTTTGACACACTCCTATATATATATCACTATTACCGGCTTTATCTTGTTAATCATGTTATGGAATGATTTTAAATTTACATGTATGATTATTGCAAATGTCTATTTAACATTCGAGAAGTAATTGCATCTGCTAATGTATTTAAAGACCTTGGAATATGCTGATATTCAATGTAATCAAACTCACGTTCCAAGAGACGCACTCTCAAAAATAATCTTAATAACACTGGATTTCTAATGGCATACACTCTATTAAGCTGTAATACAACGAGTTCAGAATCTAACCTCACTATCAAACTCCGAATCCCAAATGAAATAGATTCAGATAATAACTCAATCACTGCACTGTACTCGGAAATGTTGTTCGTTGTTTGACCGAGGCTTACCCCATGCATAGATACTAACTCGTCAGAGGGTGAATAGATAACCCAAGCTGTGGAAGAGATGTTCCGTGTATTACGACAAGCACCATCAGCGAAACCAATGTATGTTTGGAGAGGCATCGACATCTGCAATATCAAGAGTAAAACCAAGATAAGCAGGAAAAATGACGAAAAACACTCTCTAAGCTAAGCACACTGTTTAAACTAAAACACACTAGCTAGAAAGAAAAACTATCCTAACTAAAAATCTCCGTACCCATTCTTTTAAGCATAATACCTCTTTAAGTAAAGGCCATTTCTGGGTTTACCCAAAGAGTCCCCATCAAAGTCTACCAATTCATAGGCCCCTTTGGCTAGTTTTCACTTGACAACATAGGGACCATGCCACATAGGAACAAATTTTCCAGCGCCTAATTTATCATTAGCATGATCATACACTAAGACTAGATCTCCTTCCGAAAAATTTCGAGGGGTCACATTTCGATCATACTGAGCTTTCATTCGTTTTGCGTGAGTCTCGATTGCCAATGCAGCATCACGTCGATTCTCATCTAATTGAGCTAAGTATAACAAACGCTTTTCCTCTTCGGAAGTGGCTGGAAATAACTCGATGGCCATTTGCAGTGACGAGATTTCGCATTCAATGGGTAACACGGCTTCCAAACCATAGACTAGTTGGAAAGGAGTGAACCCTGTTGATGTTTTTACTGAAGTTCGGTACACCCAAAGCGCTGAAAATAACATGTTGTGCCAATTCGACCGATGAATCCCAATGATTCGTCGGATCATGATAACTAAAACTTTGTTGATGGATTCAACCAGACCATTCGCTTGTGGATAATAAGGGGTTGAACTATCGTGACGTAAACCAAGCTGGGCTGTAAGTTCGGTCATCTTAATGTTTCGAAAATGACGCCCATGATCAGTGATTATTGCTTGCGGGTCACCAAACCTAGAAATTATATGATTGAACACAAAAATTGCAGCTGTCTTTCCGTCTGCCTCGAATGTAGGCATCGCCTCGGCCCACTTAGTAAAATAATCTACCGCAAGGATGATATACGCATGCCCCCCGGCCGAGTGAGGGTTACATGTAATAAAATCGATACCCCATTTGGCAAAAGGACCAACGGCAATTACAGGATGGAGAGGAGCAGGTGGAGCGCGCATCTTACGATAAAAAATCTGGTAGTTGTGGCATTTTCGGACCGCCGTAATACAATCTTTAAATAAAGACGGCCAGACGTAGCCAGCGCGCAATATCTTTTGGGCTGTGGCAAACCCAGACATATGACCGCCACACGCTCCAGAGTGACAGTCATTTAGAACCTTTTCAGCTTCCTTGTGAGTTAAGCAACGTCGAAAAATAGAGTCCACCCCATGGCGATAAAGAGTATCTCCGATAATCCTGAATTGTTGGGACTAGAATCGAATTTTCCGATGTTCTGACCTTGAAATTTATGACCGAAAGGATTGGGTCTGGAGATAAACAATGATATCCCCATACCACGGATCTAAAGTGCTGATTAGAAATAAGGATTCATCCGCAATGGGTTCCTCCGCCACAGTTTCTGTGTCAGCACGCGGGAAGTCACACATTAATTCCGCAAAAACTAAAGATTTCTTAGACTTAGATTTCTCAAACTCCAAGTCGAACTCTTGCAGGATAATGACCCATTTAGAGTACTTGCCCCCTAGTAATTGCTTGGTGAAAATGTAGAGCATAGGGTTGCAATTCGAAATTACCGTAGTTTTACGTAGTAGAATGTAGTGACGGAAATGTTGGACAGCTTGCATAGCTGCCAATGCCAGTTTCTCCACATGCGAGTATTTTAGCTCAGTTGGGTTTAGCGTGCGACTGAGGTAATATATCACATGTTCCATTCCCGATTAATCTTCCTGAACTAAGACCATCCCAATGGTGGAATGAGAGGCGTTGAGATACAAGAAGTAATCCTGGTTGTAGTTGGGAGGATGCAACAACGGTGCATGGGTCAACGCGTGTTTGAGTGCATCAAAAGATTTCTGAGCTATCTCATCCCAATAGAATTGAGCGTTTTGCTTCAACAACCGGGTAAAACCCTTTGTAACCTCGGCGTAGTTAGGAATAAATCGTCGTAAAAAGTTTGCTTTCCCCTGCAAACTTTGGAGTTGGCGAAGACTCGAAGGAGGAGGCAATTTGATGATAGCTTCGACCTTTGAGGGATCAACACGAATGCCGGTTTTCGAAACTACAAACCCCAGCAATCGACCCGTTTCTATACAGAAGACACATTTGTGTGGGTTCAACCGAATCCGATAATGCCTACACCTCATAAAGATTGCTCGTAAATGGACGAGGTGATCAGCTCGATGTAATGAATGAGCAGGCAAGTCATCGAGATAGGGTTGCACAATGTGTTTGATGTCATGAAACACATAAGACATCGCCCTTTGAAAATTTGCTTCGGCATTCTTAAGCCCAAAAGGTAATTTGCAATAAGCAAATGTCCCCCATGGAAAAATGAAAGCCGTTTTTGGTTGATCAACAGGAAGAATATAGATTTGATTGTATCCGGAAAAACCGTCCATGAAGGAAAATAATTTGCTGCCAGCACAATCATCAATGATTTGATCGATATAGGGAGTTGGGTAATTGTCCTTTGGATAGGCTCAATTAATGTCCCTATAGTCGATGCATATTCTTATTGTTCCCTGTTTTTTGTTAACCGGAACAATATTCGATACCCAATCCGTTAAAGGGATCGGATAAATGAAACCCGCTTTCAATAGTTTTTCAACTTCTGCTTTAATTGAAGTAGCCTTTCGCGGGTGAATCTGACGCAAACGTTGCCGGACAGGTTTAGCGTCTGGGTAAGTTTTGATCTCATGAACAAAAATCGTGGGATCAATTCCTGGCATTTCCTCATAGGACCAGGCAAACACGTCACGAAATTCTTGAAATAGGGCCTTATATAATTGAATTTCATCATCTGTACACGAGGCACCTATATGAATGTTTTCAAAAATTCCAGGCTTAACCGAAATGTCAATAGGAATAGTTCGAGAGATGTTCCCAAAATTTGACTCTGAATCGAGATGTTTCATTGGATTTTGAGGTTCCTTGACATATTCAGTTGTAAAGATTGATGAGAAATCATTTTCAAAACGATCATCCTCAGGTAAAAACGAAGATCGGTGATGGAGATCTTCCCATGGTAAATCATCTACACATAGGATTTCACGAATTTGCTCATCAGAGTGAACAAGTTCAGAAAATGTAGTTAAATCCGAGGTTGATGTGAAAAGTGATTCCTCACAGACCACATTCATTAAGTCATTTCTGGTTGAAAACGAGTCGGCAAACGACTGCATAGCTTCATAGGCAATTTCATATGGACTCAAAGGCATGGAATCAACAAATGAGTCTATCTCAAATTCAAAAGGAATGATCCAAGGATCATCTTAAACAATGGTGTCTGATGTAATCATATGAATGGTTGCAAATGAAGATGATGCGTTGATTGGAGGAAAAGGAAAAGTTCCCAGTAAAACGACATCTTTAACTAATCCTACTCCAACATCCTTATATGGGATAGTCGTTTTACCAACATGCTGAATACTCTCCGAAGAGGCTGGATCGGATGAAAAGTAAGCCAGTTGGTCTATTGTCACGATCTTTCCATTGTGTGGAAATTTTATTACTCGAAAGACCGATGAAATGACCGCTGTCATAGCGTAAGACCAACTTCAACCCAAGAGAAGGTTGTAGTCTAGAGGGGCATCAACCACCTCCACATCTAGACTAACGGTTTTTCCTTCAACCCCTATAGGCAAATCCTATAGAATGCCAAAAGGATGAAACCCACGGCCATCAAAGGCCTTTAGAGTTGTCGGGGATTGATTTAGTGAAGGAGAACCAAGCGATCTCCAATACTGTATCGACATAATACACGTTGAAGCTCCCTCATCAATTACAGTCCGATGAATAGGCCTGTTTTTTACTATTAGTGGTATTTGGAAAGCCATTTGATGAGGCAAACGTGGTGTACTATTTTCTAGATCGAAAATTATTAGGTTCGGGTCCTGAATATCAACAGCTCCTATAGCCGACAAAAGTAATTTACGTTGTGCTGGGCATGATTGCAGCACTTCCAAAGCCGACATTGCTGAGGGTGAAACAGCTAAATCCTCAACAATGTTATAATTCTAAGCCTCTCTCGCATGTGGATTGAAAGCTAACTTTCGAAGTATACCCTTGGCGGGCGGTTTGATTACTAAGTCTGGATTAGGTTTCTCGATCTGTAGTGGATCAGAACCGGGAGCTGAGGTTGATGGATTAGAATGAGAAGATTCTGCTTCTTTACCATCAACAAGACTCTTACTACCATAATGTTGTGATCGAGTCACAATCCTAACATGGGACATCATCAGTATGGGTTCTTCATTGGCACTCGAGGATGAACCTATCATCTTGCTGTCTTGAGCCGGAAAAGGATCCTTCAAAACAGCAGGAGTTTGGGAACCCTTGACAATCTTCGCAACCTCTGCACGATGAGGGCAGTCTCTTGTAAAATGTTCATTGTCACAAATGAGACAAGGATAACGAGGTTTGCGCTTTTCGTCATTGGATTCCGCCTTTTCAGGTTTCTCCTTTGAACTTTTGTCCATTTTATTCTTCTTCTTTCCTTTCTTCTTCCCACCGGATTTTGATTTGGCTGTAGATGACTCTACAATGTGAATATCGACGGAAATCTCTGCAGAAGAATCTCCTATTGGGGAATCAGGCAAGGTTATGATAGGAGAAGAATTCTTGGAAGACTTCTTCTTACTTTTAGTGTTAACCGTGCCGATCATACCATCGACGACATGAGATCCCGAAGGAGCTGCAGCGATTTGATTTGACTTGGGAAGATCGGGGATTTTTTCATGTAACGTACCTGACTGAGTATAGACCAAGTCAAGGTACTGTGCTTGAGCAATGACTTGCTCCTCAGTAACAACTCCGGCTTTAGCAACATCTTCAGTGATCTTTGGCAACAAAGATTTTACAAACCACTCAGCCAAGATTTGATCCGGAACAAATACCTTCACTAAACGGCATCGACGTCTCCACTCGTGAATATGATATGAAATGTATGTGGATGTCGATTGTTTTCGTGAAGTTAACAATTCCGTGCCATTTTCATATCGGACTGGCAATTGAAAATGAGTTAGAAACAAGGTATCTAACTGACTAATATAAAAAGTACCTCGCGGTAACTCAATGTACCACTTGGCCACGAGACCAATTAGAGTGCGTTGGAAAAGTCTAAGACGTATCGAATCATCTATGATGGAGTTAGACGCACACCAGAGGTGGTAAGTCATCACATGGTTCAACGGATCCTCTCCTGATTTACCTTCGAACTTGGGAATGTCACTGGGCAACTTATTCGGCATTGGCGGCCAAAACGGAAGATAATTAATGGGATCGTTCGTTAGGCGTGACAAGTCAGGCAAGTCCAAAGTTGCGATAAATGGTAACTGCCAATTAGGATCCCTAAAACTCTGGGTCATGAGACCAGCCCCAGGAGGAGGATATCCAGGATAACTAGAAATAGGAATCGCGTTCGGGATATTGTATCCTCCCGGAAAACCAGGATTAACCAGACCGTACTGGGGTTGTTGATAAGTGTACCTAGGATACAGTTGATACTGATAAATTGGCTGCTGGACAACAAGACTGAATTGGTACTGTCCCTGGTACGGTTGATAGGTGAATTGTGGTTGACTTGTGACGACCGTACTTAAACCGGGTTGTCCTACAGGCATCTGAACCGAAGTTTGAATCATAGATCCAGACGGTGGTAAAGATGTCTGAGGACTAGATACAGGAATAGTAGAAACCAGAGCTGTCGATACTCCAGAAGTAGGTGGGGTAGATTGAATAGATGTAGCGGTAGTTGTAGCAGTCGTTTGAGGCGGAGTATGAGGTGTGCTAGGCCCAGGATGAGAAACTACCGAAGGTACAGAAGTTTGAATGTTAGACTGGACTGGTTGCTGGGATGTACCAGAAACTAAGGGTTGTCCAGTTTGAGATGACAACTGTACACTTGGCTGCAACACCTGTTGGGTTTGCGATGAATCCCACACTATATTCATTCCGGGGTACTGACCCATAACTAGCTGAGAATATTGAAGACCATAACCGGGTTGAGGGTAGGATTGATAATTGAAAGGTACATTTCCTGTTCCTTGAACAAATGTTTGACCTTGGGGTGGTTGGAAACCTTGGTTCGAGTATTGACCTTGGGGTTGATACCTTTGAGGCACATACTGATACTGGGGTTGACCTTGAGGTATAATTTGATACTGGGGTTGACTTTGGGGTACATATTGAGTCTGGGGTTGACCGTACTGTCCCGTAGGTATGTACTTTCCTTGAGGTTGCCCCCCAAATGCAAATTGTGTACCTTGAGGTTGCCCCCCAGGCGTTAATTGAGGCTGCCCCCCAGGCGGTAACTGGCCACCTTGAGGTTGAGGATTGGGAATGGAACCTGACATCATAAGAATGTCTTCTACGCTCAACGGCCTTGTACGATTGCTTCCAGTTAATAACCCTTGCTCAATGGGTTGAGGAGATGCTCCCAAAAAAATACCAGAAAGAGATTGATACCCAGAGGGAACAGATGGACCGCCGTACAAAAAGGATTCAGGCGATTGAGTAAACATGGACGACTGTCTTGGCATATTGACGGGAGTGTAAAAACCTCTAGGTGTTAAGTGATAAGGAGCACGAGGTGGTGAAAAACTTAACCCTGAGTTTTCTAAATAATTAGTCAAAGAAAGATACCAAGAACTACTCCTAGGCGGACTGTAAAAAATTGATTCATGCTCCCTTAATTCAATAGTAGGTTGATTTTCAGGGATAGGGATGCCTACTTCTTCTTCTTCCGGAGCAAGTTCTTCAATAGAAATCAATCCATAAGGAAGATCTTGAGTGATTACTCTTTCTACCCTAGGTGAACCAGGACCGCTAAAAGATGGAGAAACAAACCCCGATGTCGGAGTAGCAACAAATTCACTTTCAGGCTCGGATATTTCGGGTTCATCACCTATATCGCTAGTAGATGAAAAGCTACCAACGATTTCGGAGACAGACATTGAATGCGGATTATATTCTGCTACTGGCGTTTGAAAATCAGGATGTACTATCAAAGAAGATTCTCCTTCTTCCGGTGACCCAACTCTACTGTCTCTAGGAGTTACGAGGACTTTTAAGCCTTCAAGTTGGCTTGGTACTTCCTCAGGAGGTTGGCCCCGAAGTCTACGGGACTTCCTCAGTAACTCAGCCACGTTTATAATCTCAGGAGACTGGCCCCGAAGTCTATGAGACTGTCTTGGTAATTCAGCCACAGTTAAAGACTTTTAACTACTTCACACGCAAACAAAGTAAAATCTCAATGAAAAGCACCTAAAGTCTCTAAAGAACCAAACAAATTTGAATCATGCGCCTAAAGAATCTAGGAGATCAAACACACACAAACAGTAACTTTCCGGACCGAAAACACTAGTTGGTGATGAAATCCAACGTCGCAGAGTTCAGTACAGAAATGGCGGTTGGAACAGTTACCCCGGCAACCTGCTTAATAAATAGATTGGCACAAGTTCCTCCACTTAACCGTCTTGAGTGAAGTGAAACCCCCAGAAAATCCAAGTGAGTCTAGCCGACGTCTGCTCCAGGTACAGTGGGATCTTCCCACCACTGTCACCTTAGGAAGAGTCCTAAAGAATATGGCCACTAAGGTTACCAACTGAGACAAATACACCTAGGGGAACAGTCTACGATCTGATACGCATGCAAGGGCAGAGTAGCAAGCTCAATCCCCTTGAAGGCTCCTTGACATAATCCAAGGTTTACCAACAAGTGACCCCAGGCTACTCGATAATGGTTAATCCGAGGTTTACTGTTTGTAATACGTGAATATCTGGCGTCGTTCCCAATGAGGAAGGATTGATTCCCACATTGGTTCAGACACGATCTCGTGCTTCTCCTTTAAGAGGAGCTTTCCCAGAGCATAAATGCAACAATTGGATTTCTTCCCTACCACAAGATACAACTACTTGTTTGTTTTTACTGTCTTGGAGAGTTAATTACTCTCCTACTCCAAGACACTAGCCTAAGCTAAGTTGGTGTATCAGAGCCCTAGAAATAAAAATGTTACTAGGTGAATTTTACTTTAAGCGTTAATTTTAGTTGTTTTTGTTGAAGTCCAAAGGTGCGGAGATGAAACTCGTGGTATGAAGACTCGACTCAAAATCACTAAAAATGCACCTAAGATGATCCAAACAATCTTTTTTTCTTCGATGAACTTCTAAACTAAGAAAGAGTTTGAGAATGCAAATACTTTGTAAACACAAATCTTTCTCAATTAAACAAATTAAAAGAAGAGCCTTTCCTTTCCAAAGCACTCAAAACGAGACAACTAATTATTTCGCAAAAATTTCCCTTTTCGTTTCAAAGCACTCAATCACTACAAAAAAAAAACTTTTTCAAAAGAGATTATTATTTTTTCTTTATATTTTGTAAATAAAACACTCAAAAACTAATAAAAATAACTAACTTTGAGAGCTACAAACTATAAAACCTATTTGAAGTCAAAGCCTACTAAAAGTATTTTTAGAGGATGTTTGACTCAGCTAGATGTAAGCTAAGGACTAATTCATGCAGAATCACAAATCAGTCAAGAACAACCAATTTCGTTTTCTTTTAAAAAAAATGAAAATCCAAACTCTCAAACACAAGCTTTTCGAAGTTTTGAAATGAGAAAATACAAAGCGGATTCCTCAGCAAGGGGAGATTTCATACATGGTTAGACTCATAAGAAGGCTGGTAGACACTAAGGTAATCTAAAGTCCCTACAGCTTCTAAGCTCAGAGCCACTACACAACCAAAATGAAAAACAAACCCAACAAGCAAAACTCCTAGGAATTTCACCTAAAACCCTAACACTGACGAAATCAATCCAAGGAAAGCTTCTGACAAGTTATATGCAGGTCTGGGCAGTGGATAACAATTTCTAAAGACAAACTAAGCTGACTGACAGGAAATTTTAGGGTTTTCAAAATTTTGACAGGGTCCGCAGGTCCACAGTTGGCACAGGTGCAGTCCCGCTCTGTGCTAAAAGCCAAGCTGCGGGTAAGTATGCACTGTGTCAAACGGCTAGGGTGCGGTCCTCTCTCAAAGCTATGGAAAACAAAAAATAACCCTGGATCTACAAACTCTACCCAATTTTACACACAACAAGCCAAAAACAGAAACAAAAATAGAGTTTCTCAGGTCAAAGTAAAAACAAGGAAAACAATCAAGTCCCCAGCGGAGTCGCCATTCTGTCACACGGAATAAGTCGATCTTGCGGACAAGATAGACCTTCCTAGAATCTAAAGAAGACCTAATGACAAGCAAACCAACTAGACACTATCTTTCTCTAAATATGCTTTGATAGACAATAGCAAACAAGTGTTTTTATGGCCTACCTTAGGTCCAACGCTAGCTTGTGGATGCCCTCGCTCCTTCGATCCAAATGAACTCCTTTTCGCGAATCTGCAAACACAAACAAGGTAAACAAATTAAATAGCACCTGAAAAGCCAATTGCATAAAACATATTTAACATGAAAGTCAAGGAGTCCATGAAACAAATAACATAAGATACTTGTTGAGAAAAATGAGTTTGATTGTATTAATTCAAAAGAAGAAGAACCTTACAACCTTTGCCTTGACGCTGTACAAGCTCCTCCCAGGGTCCAGCAAGAAGTCTCCTCTAATTTGGAAAGTTTCACTCACTCCCCAATGAAACCAAAAAAGGTATGTGATCTCTCCTCTTTAGGCTTAACTAGGAAGTCTTGATTTCACCAGCATTTACCCTAAAAAATGTTCAGCTTCTAACCTCCCTAGCAACCAGCCCAATGCCTGTATTTATAGTGCAATGGAGGGAGGTTACTAGGTCCTCCTTCAAAGGGATAAAGCCCTCCTTCAAAGGGATAGCTCCTCTCATCAAGGGATTAGCTCCTTCTCTTTTGGGATGCATGAACCACCTCAGAGCGAACAATCCACGTCAAAATTCCTTCTAGAAACCTCTAGAATTAACCCAAAGTGAGTTTTTTAAGATAAAACTTGCGCCTTTTGACTTTCACAGGGGTCCGCACCTACACCGTTAGGGACAGAGGGGGCAGGTCCGCAGTTTTTGTACACAGAAGGTGCGGGACTGCAGGTGACCATGAGAGAAAGTGCGGAACCAGCGTTACATTGATTTTTAATGTCTTTCTCTCATTTCTAAAGCTTGATTTGGAGAGTCGAGGTCTGAGACTTGCTTATGAGGACAGTACAAGTGATGATAGACCCATACTGACTGCAAATAATCATGATGACGATATTTTTGTGTAACAACACCTATACCATCTTATAGAGTATATTTTTCCCTTTCTAATGAGCCCTTACTCACCCTCAAACTCCTGGTGGTTGAGGAGATAATGAATTTTTAAGTTAGAAAAATTTATTTGGCAGCCTAGCTGACCTAAAAAAACAGTCATTCAAGTCGGCCTGCTCCCAGAAGATGTGTCCCTTCATGTCTAGACGAAATCACTATAAATATAAGTCAAAACATTTCATTTCAGATCATAAAATTCGGTGATTATTTCAGAAACAAGACACAAAACAACAAGGAAAGTTCACATCTCGTGAACCAAGGCCGAGGAGGATTTTTAATCACAGTTTGGGCATTTAAGATATCTCCTATAATTTCGGATCTGCACCTATGAGTATTGTGTGTGGACAACATTGCTAAGGGACAGATTTATGACAGTCCTGAGGAAGTAAAGGCTCGGATCTGTTGAAGAATTTACCTCAGATCTGTATATATGCTACATACCTCGGACCTATGGTGAAAAAGGTACTGTGGGCAGTGACTCCTGTGGTAGCCTAGTGATTACCCTCGATCCTGTTGCAGAGTTACACTATAGCCATCTGTGGAGGACAGATCTCCAAGCTCGGACTTGCAGCAATCTCAGAACCTGTGAAGTGTTAGGAGCTTTGGGCAGTAAAATATATGGAACTTTTGGAGAGTGATTACACTTCAGAGCTGTGATTGTCTAACAGTGAAAATCATAGTGACCTTTGATTGGACCATGGATCTATCAAGACTAACATATCTATCACAAAGGTAGTTTGAAGAATATCTCTCAGGCTTGTGGTTGTCATCAGAATAGTGGAAATCATTTTTTCAAGATCTGTGGTGAATAAATCACATTCAGATCTCTGTTGAAGGCTTGTGGACCTGTGGTGACATATCCTATTGTGCAGATCTCTGGTAGCATATCCTTTGGACCTGTGAGGAGTGATTACACTTCAAAACTTTGAAATAGTATTGGCAATCTATTGCAGACTTTGGAAGCACAAGTACTGATAGTATATTACAGATCTTAGAGGCACAATATTGGTTGTATATTGAAAGACAATTGAAGGAAGCGCTAAGAGACCACTTGAAGCATCATTTGAGGAAAAACTTCTAAAGCTACCTTGAGCATATTTTTGGGCTTATTCACTTGGACCAGACATTGAAGAAATATTGAAGAACCCTTGAAGTCATTGTGAAGTTGTGCTTGTTTGGCAACAAAGATCTTGAAGTCAGGATCCTAGAGAAGATAACTTTGGATCAATTTGTGTAGCAGTGGAAGGCTAATTGCAACAACATATTGAAGATCAGTTGAATATTCTTTTGAAATTGAGAATTGGGTATGGAGACTATTAGGAAGGAGCAGAATGATTGAAGCATTGATGTAGTACCTTAAGAAGTTTTGTTTGGGTAGTATGGAGAGTAGTGGTGACACCTTCTAAGAAGACAAGGTTTTCATTGATGAAGTGATTTGGAGAAGGCATTACTGAAGATTGACAGGCCCGGTGAAGACGATTTTGGGAGCCGTGAGTTACTACCAAACATATATTTACGAAGTATTGTAGTGGGTTGGAGCCCCGAAAAGACAAGGTTGGTGCCTTGGAGGATAGGGTTGGAGCCCTAGAGGATCGATGTCCTCAAGAAACTAGGTTGGAGCCTGTACCAGAGAAGGGTTGGTGCCCTAGGGGTTGGAGCCTCTAAACAAAAGGTTGGTGCCTTGAGAAGATAGGGTTGGTTCCCTCGAGGTCAGAGCCTCAAAAAAGTCCAAGTTAGTGCTTGGCAATAGGTTGGAGCCTGGGAGATTGAAGATCGATGTCTTCATCTAGAGTTGGAGCCCTATATACATTGTACTTGATTTATTTGAAAAATAAATTAATAAAAGCATTTATTCTTATTGTTCATTTTGTGTTCTAAATATAAATGATCTAACTGGTAAAAGTAACAATTGAAAAGGAATACTGATTCACCCCCCTCTCAGTGTTTCCAACATTTATCAAATAGAAAGCAATGAAGATATCCTTCTAGAAATTTGTTCATTATCTTAGTTTTCCCATTAGATTGAAGATAATAAGATGAACTATGAGCTAATTGAGTACCAAGACAAGAAAATAATTCCATCCAAAAATTTCTAGTGAAAATGGGATCTCTATCACTTAGAATAATCTTTGGGTTTCCATGTAGATTTTGAATTGTTTCCATAAATGTAGTTGCAACTATATTGGCTTTAAAAGGATGAGATAATGCACAAAAGTGTGCATACTTGGTAAGTATATCAATTGCCACCATGATGAAACTCTTTCCTTCAGATTTGGGCAAACCTATGATAAAATCTATTGAGACCTCCTCCCAACGTTGACTTGGAATGGCTAAAGGTTGTAACAAACATGGGGTCTTAATTGTCTCAAATTTATTTTGTTGGCAAACCAAACATTCTACCACCAACTTATGGATATCAAATTTAAGGCCATCACAAAAAAATTCCTTCTTGACCCTGTGATAAGTTTTTAAAAATCCTAAATTCCTTCCATGGATAGTTCCTCCCAACGTTGACTTGGAATGGTTAAAGGTTGTAACAAAACCGGGGTCTTAATTATCTCAACTTTATTTTGTTGGCAAACCAAACATTCTACCACAAACTTATGAATATTAGAATTAAGGCGATCCCAAAAAATTCCTTCTTGACCCCGTGGTAAGTTTTTATAAAACCTGAATGCCCTACTAAGGGGGACGCGTGAAATTCCAAAAGAATATTTTGCTTGAGTTACGAATTATTAAAGAGATATAAGCAATATTTGTACCATGATGAATCATTTTTCCAGATAAATGTATCAGACGTATTGGGATGATGCTGAAACTTTTGAATGAGTGTCCAAACCTCTTCGTCATTCTTCCATTCATCCCTTGCTTCAATTATCCATTCAGGTTGGATAATAGAAATGGCACAGAGCAATGTTTCCACATCCTTATCCTTTCTCGAGAGTACATCTGCAACAACATTTTGCTTCCCTCTTTTGTAGATGATTTCAAAGTCATAACCCAACATTTTTGTGACCCATTTTTGTTGCTCTTATGAAGATAACATTTTTTCCAAAGAGTATTTAAGACTATCTTGATAATTTTTTACCTTGAAGTGTCTTCCCATTAGGTAAGGTCGTCATTTCTTTAGTGCATGCAATATTGCCAACATTTCCTTCTCATAAATATGTTTGTGTAAATACTTTCCATTTATTGGACGAATTTCAAAAGAAATGGGTCTTTCTTCTTGCATTAAAACAACACCAATTCCATTTCCTGAGGCATCACATTCCACAATAAAGGTTTTTGTGAAGTCTGGTGTAGCTAAGACCGATGCTTGGCACATTGCCTATTTAAGATGTTCAAATGCCTTAGTTTCTTCTAGAGTCCAGAAAAATGCATCTTTCTTTAGTAATCTTGTTAGAGGTGCTGCTATTCTCCCATAATTCTTAAGAAACTTGCGATAATACCATGTCAACCTGAGAAATCCTCAAATATGCTTTAGGTTTGTGGGGATTTTCCATTCCTTAATGGATTTAATTTTGTTAGGGTCTACTTCGACACCCTCATGAGACACAATATGACCCAAATATTCCACCTCTCGTACTTCGAAGAAACGTTTGGATATTTTTGCATAAAATTTGTTTCTCCTCTAATAGTTTGAGCACCCTGTCAACATGTTGAACATGATCCTTCCAAGACTTGTTGTAGATTGGTATATTATAAAAAAATACTAACACAAATTTTCTAAGGAAAGGTTTGAAAATGGAGTTCATCAAACCTTGAAATGTGGAATGTGTATTAGTAAGGCCAAAAGGCATGACCAAAAATTCTTCATAAGTATTGAATGTTGTTTTTAGAATGTCTTTAGTCTTTATTCTAATTTGATGATATCTTGAATGAAGATACAACTTGGTGAAGTAAATTGCTCCATGTAATTCATCCAAAAATTCATTAATGATAGGAATGGGAAATTTGTCTTTAATAATGCTCTTATTGAGATCCCTATAATCGGGACACATATGCCATGATCCATCCTTCTTGTGCACCAATACTACTAGAGTAGAGAAAGCACTTTGACTAGGTTGAATTATACCGACCTCTAGCATTTCTGCAACCATATGTTCAATTTCACTCTTTTGGGCATAGGGATATCTGTAATGCCTAATGTTTGGAGGAACACTTATTGGAATCAAATGAATAGCATGATCATGATCATGAATAGGTGGGAGGCCTTTGGGAGTCTCAAATACCTTGGAATGTTTGTCCAATACTTTTTGGAAATATGGATAAATATATGATTTCGATGTTTGAACCTATAGTGAGCATAATTGTGAATTTACGCTCTATTGTTCTTTATTTAGAAGGTGTCATGCCATTAGAGATTATTATCTTTCCTGGTTTCCATGCGATACTTATTAATTCAAATTCATTTCCTTTAAAAAAAATCAAGAAAAGTTCTTGAAAATTAAAAGATATCGTCCCCAAAGATTGTAACCATTGGAATCCTAGTACAACATCAACACCATGCATTGGAATGGAAAACATTGGACTATTCAATAAATATTCCCTCATGGTTATCTTGATATTATGACACTTTACAGAGAAATTTATAGTTCCTCGATTTGCAACCATCACTTGACACTCTGGTGCTAGGTATAGGAAGCAATTCAATTCCTTGGCCATCTTACAATGAATAAAATTATGAGTACTACCTGAATCAATCAACACTATTACCTTTTTCTTCTTGAGATGTCCTTATATCTCGAGAGTTTGGGGAGTGGTAATTCCTGCCAATGCATTAAAATATATTGTCAGATTCATTTCTTCTTTCTCTGGAGTTGGTTCCTCGTGTATATTCTTTTCTTTTGACATTTCTTGTTCCTCTTTTTCCTCCTCTTCTTCCTCCTCTTCACAATCTATTTAAAAGAATTTATTGTCAACACACTTGTGACATTTAGTGTATTTTCTATCACAACTATAACAAAGCTCTTTTGTTCTTTTTTCTTCTGTTGTGGTGTCAACCTTGTAGTTTGTGGAAGGCTAGGAGCAAAAACAATTTCATCTTTATAGTTGTGAGTGGTAGACTTCCTTGTTGCCATAATTTTGCTTTCAATTTTTCTTTCCACCCTAAATTCCTTCTCCAATGAATCGGGTGTTAATCTAGGTTGTCATTGATGTCAATATAGCAGTGTTTGTGATGGAAAATTCTTTGATACATGATTTCCCATTGATGCCCATTGATCATAATGCTCATAGTGATGAAAGTTTGATATATGATGATATGATGAGATGGAGGACCCAAGTGGATTGAATATATATATATATATATACATACAGACATAATAGAAGTAGTAGATCCGTGAAGCAACAGGAGCAAGAAGCCAAAGAGGAGAAGCCATCGTGAAGCCAAAGAGTAAGATGAAGAGTTTATCGAAAGCCATCAAAGAAGCAAGTCATCGGAGCAAGAGAAGCAGGTTATCGCATATGCCCAAGGGTAAGAGTTATCGAAAGAAAAAAGAGCAAACAACGATAACATAGGAGTAAAGAAGAAAACATTAGAGGAGGCATATTGAAAGTGTCACATGTAATACATACCCAAGAAGAACTAAAAGGAAGAAAACAAAGGAGGAGCATAAACAGAGTTATAGGAGGTCATAGGAAGATAAGCCATAGGAGAAACAACTATCGGAAGAGTGGGGGTAGGAGTGTACGGATGTTTTGATCGTGGCTGAAGGCCGGAACTAAATCCTAGCCGTCGATCTCATTTTCAAACATTTACATCATAGTCAATGGCGGGGGTTAGGCCTATTTTTAACCCGTGTGCTAGTTGAAGACCCATAGGCCGTATATTTGATGACCTCATATATCCAATGGATATCGGGTCATAAAGTTATCGAACATTAAATCTAAAAATGGACCCGAAATTTTATAGAGCAAGGATTTATAATCCTTATCGGCTCCGTAAAGGAGGTTAAGCGTCGTGCAAGTTCCCCGACCGATATCATTGTGAACCATTGGATCCAACGTGCCTTGATCAAACAGTGGAGGATCGACGATTGGGTTTGTTCATCGGGTGGATCAACGACCGTCGGATTAATGATGAGATCAACAGTGGAGAATTAATCTGATAAGACTTGGGACTAAGTGGACCCGAGAAGTTTATGGGCACGAGTTTAATTTTATTTGGGTTCCGGTCTTGTACATTAAAGTGGGACCGACATTTGTTGGCAGGTTCTGTGTTAAAGGGCTGCTTGGTGATTGGTCGGGTCTTTGTTTAAAACCCACCAATGTAAACACTTCTGATTTGTATTTATCGCATATCAAGGAGTCTTAGGAATAACTCTGATCTCTAATGAAGTTGCAATTGGATTAAAGGTGATGGCGTAGCATGTGGGACCTCCATGTGGGTATAGCAACTATTATATGGTTTTTAGTGAATAATCAAGTCTATGGATAAAAGACTCTCCAATATATATTTTTTAATATACAAGTCGGCCTCCCTCCAATAGACATGTCCTTTGGTCATTGGTGAAACTCGTATGAAAATGAGTTAAAATGCTTCAGTTCTGAGTAAGCCGAAGAAAAGGGAAGCCGAAGAGACAGAGGAAGCTGAAGGAATGGAAGAAAAAGGAAGCTGAAGAGACAGAGGAAGCCAAAGATCGGGAAGCCGAAGGTCGAGCGAGTGAAAAAGGAAGACAAAGGTCAAGCGAACGATAGATCGATAAGTCGAAAGGCTGAGAAGCCAAAGGTCTAGCAAACGATAAAGGTACAAAAGAAGCCGAAGATCACGTGAGAAAGAAGCTAGCTGTAGGTCCAGCAGGACAGAAGGAAGCTGAAGGTCCAGCAGGACAGAAGGAAGCCAAAGGTCCAACAGGATAGAAGGAAGTCAAAGGTCCAACAGGATAGAGGGAAGCCAAAGGTCACAACAGGAAGAAGGAAGCCGAAAGGGCCAGTGGAAGACGAAGATCTGTTTGACCTCGAACTAGCCAAGTAAGATTTCATCAGTCATCAGTTGAAGGGAGCAGTAGACAACACCAACGTTGAAGTATTTGTGAGTTTGTTCCTTGGAAAGCTTAGTGTAGTTCATTGTAGACACAATGAGGTTGTTTGAAGACTATTGTAGATCATGATGGCCATTTGAAATCATCATGAGGTAACTTTGCAGACTCTGTGTGGGAAATATGAAGAGTTGTGAAGACTCCTTCATATGAAGATAGGTTGTCATTGATGATGTAGCATGGAGACTACAGTGAAGCTGTAGATTGACAGAATTCAGTGAAGAAGATTTTGGGAGCAAAGAATTACTATCAAACATATCTAGACAAATATAGCAGTGGGTTGGAGCCTAGAGGGTTGGTGCCCTGAAGGTTGGAGCCTCAAACAAACAAGGTTGGTGCCTTGACAAGATAGGGTTGGAGCCCTTGGGGTTGGTGCCTCAGAATTGGAAGGATTGGTGTTCTTGGAGTTGGTGCTCCTAAACACAAGGTTTGTACCTTGAGAAGATAGGGTTGGAGCCCTTGGGGTTGGTGCCTCAGAATTGGAAGGATTGGTGTCCTTGAAGTTGTTGCTCCTAAACACAAGGTTGGTGCCTTGAGAAGATAGGCTTGGTTCCCTAGAGGTTGGAGCCTCACAAAAGACCAAGTTGGTTTTTGGAAACAGATTTGAGTATTGTACCTGATCTATTGTAAAGATTATATTGATAAAAACATTTATTCCTATTGTTCATTTTGTGTTCTAAATATAAATGATTTAACTAGTAAAAATAATAATTGAAAAGGAATACTGATTCACACCCCCCACCCCCCACCCCCCAGTATTTCCAACATCATGTTCCCAAAGGCGAACTTCATGTTGGATGTTATCCTTTAATGTCCCTATGAAGACATTAATTGTATGCTGCTTTGGAATATAATTTACCTTGATATTCAATTTTTGGAAGTCATTAATGTGCTTCGCCATTGAACCCTTCTGTTTGAGATTTATCATTTGGCTAAAGAAGGTGTTGCTCTTTGTATCCTCGTAATGTGCTATGATTTCCTCCGTAAAAATTGATCAAGTGACAAGTGGTTTACGAGAACAAAGCCATCGATACCATACAAATTGATTGGGTTTTAAATATAAATTTGCAATGAGTACCTTTTGTGTGTGTTGCACATTATGGAGATAAAAATATTGCTCCATCTATAGTATCCATGTTACCAGATCCTTGCCATCAAAATTCCTCATATCAATCTTTATAATATGGTGGGTCTTCAATTCAAAGTTAGAGTCTCTGAGATCATGATTAGCATTCCTTTTTTTCTCATCATGAGTTTCATCTAATACCTTTTTGCTATTAGGAAGCATTTCTTGTAGCAACTTTGTCAAACCTTCAACATCCACTTTTAATCCATCCTTAAAACCTTCCATGTATGCTTTTAAACCATTCTTCAAACCATCCATCTTATCTTCCATTTCATTTTTGGTTACTCTTTGCGAGAGCGAAATTTGTTGCACTTGGTCTTGTAATTTTGATATATCATGTTGCATTTCTTCCTCTTCTTCATGTGTCATAGTAGAGATTTCTGGTTGCTTACTAGGTGTTTCCATTTTCTTGCTTCGAGTCATTTTGGAATCAAACAATGATATTTATGCTTCACTATGCCCATTCAATCACTTCAAACTGATTTTTCAAACAAAACTTATGCAAATTTAAAAAAAATACACACCTTTTCTTGATTTGTAGGAGCTTGATATTGAATATGTTGTAGCTCTTTTATTTTAGATTTGTAAGATTTGAAATTTCGTCCCATGGTATCCCTCTGAGTCTTCTTTCCAACCCCATAAGTCAGTTTGATATTGGAGTCTTCAAGAAAGAGTTATGCCCAATCTCCCACGATGAATTGATTATAAATTGGTTCAGTAGAGCAAACTTGTACAGAGTTCCACGTGTCCCTTTTTTGACCTCCAGCTCTAAAAATGATATACAAAAAGCTATAGTTCGTGGAGTTTTAGCCAATTTTGACGAAATTCAAATTTGATGCTCAGAGAGAAGGCTATGACGATTTTCCCTAGTTCACCTGTTTGAGATTAAATTCTGGAGCCTTCAAAAACCCTAACTTCCTTAGATAATATATATGAAAATATAGTGCACCAAGATTTGAAATTCATACATGAAGTTCAAAATGATTTCGGCTCTATGTGGTCCAAATTTTAGCTTCAGAATCCTTGTCGAAACAAATTTATAGCTAAAATTCCATGATGACTTGTTTGGAGAAGCGAATATCTAGAATCCAAAGCTCTGATACCAAATGATATGCAACCAGCTCACAAAAAGATAGATCAATGGCTTAAAAAATATCCTCTTTGAGGGGGAAAAATCCTTTATACTACGTAAATGAACAATTCTTGGATGATACAAATGACAAGACCTCATTGGTATATATAGGAGTCTGAGGGGTCACAATATAATCAGAGCCTACATAACAATAGTGGGCTTCTATGGGGCACAACAATAACAATAAGGGGCTATTGTAGGAATTTACAGGGTAAGTTCCTCAAATAGAACACCAAAGGACACCGCTCACAAATCAATACACCAGTACTTTTGACGTGGTTAAAACCCTCAAAGAGGGAAACAGTCCACGGCCTGAGCCAACGCGGCCACTTCAGGCAATTTATTAATAAAAGAATGAAAATTTACATAAGCTTCTCTCATGAACAGTTAACCTACAAATGACCCTCCATGCTCTTTAAATAGAGATCATGGACCAATTGGGTGTTAAGCCACGGATCAAGTGTCGGTAATACTGAGGAGAGAATGAACCGTTAGATCACTACATATCGTGACCGTCAGATTGTAAGTTACAAAATGTACATAGTAAAGAAACACACTTTACCTAACTCTATACTAGACCAAGTTATACTTAACTATTTCCTATGTGTCGGAATATCCTAACATCCCCCCTTAAGAACAACTCGGGATAGGATTGAAGGATTTACAAGTATGACACAATAGGAGAAGGAAGGAGGCACTAGAGCCTATCTCCCCTTAGTGACAAATTCCTGAACTCCAACCATAAATCAAAGTTTAGTGAACTTCGCCTCTGTGAGAGCCTTTGTAAAGATGTCTGCAACTTGATCATCTGTTGAACAATATTGCACTTCAAGAACATGGTCGTGAATGAGCTTTTTGATGAAGTGTATGTGCAGTTCAATGTGTTTGCTGCGCTGATGTTGGACTGGATCTTTACATAGTTGAATGGCACTTTGATTATCACACCAAAGTGTAGTCGGATGCTGTTGCTGAAAGCCAAACTCTGATAGGATCTGACGAAGCCACAAGACTTCCTTACTGGCTTCTACGACACCACGATACTCTGCTTCTGCTAAAGAAATAGAAATGGCACCTTGTTTCTTGCAAGCCCATGTAACAAGTCCTGAACCAAGAGTGAACACATAACCTGTAGTAGACTTCCGATCATCAGGGTCACCAGCCCAATCAGAATCAGTGAAACCAACCAATAGAGGAGATGCTTCGGCACTGTAATGAATCCCAAACTGAACTGTACCTCGAACATAACGAAGTATTCTTTTAGCTGCTTTCCAATGACTTTCACGTGGGTTTTGCATAAACCGAGCAACAAGGCCAACAGCAAAGGAAAGGTTAGGATGAGTATGGGTTAGATACAAAAGTTTTCCTATAAGTTGACGGTATAAGGTAGCATCAACTTCAGGAGAAGTACAAGTGACTGAAAGTTTGACTCCAGACTGAAAGGGAGAAGGGGCTGGCTTACAGTCTTCCATGTGAAAATGGCGTAGAATATCACAGGCATACTTGGACTGGGAGAGGGAAATACCTTCCATGGATTGCAAGACTTGAAGACCAAGAAAATAATGTAAGTGTCCTAAGTCTGTCATTTCAAACTTCATTTTAAGGCTAGACTTCACATGGTTTATAAGGTTGGGATCACTACCAGTCAGGATAAGATCATCAACATAAAGAAAAAGAATGATAAGAGACTTGCCCACTTTCTTGGTGTAGACAGTATTGTCAGAATGACACCTATAAAAGCCATTTTCTAAAAGAAAGTTATCCATTTTGGCATACCAAGCTCGAGGAGCTTGCTTGAGACCATAAAGGGATTTCTTAAGCTGACATACAAGGCTGGAGTCTGTTTGTATAAAGCCAATAGGTTGTTCCATATAGATTTATTCATGCAAGTCCCCATGCAAGAAGGTGGATTTAACATCCATCTGATGGAATTCCCATTTGAAAGAGGCAGCAAGGGAAAGAACAAGGCGGATAGAGTTCATTTTGGCAACAGGGGAGAAGGTTTTAGTATAGTCAATGCCTTCAACTTGTGAAAAACCCTTAGCAACAAGACGAGCTTTATGTTGATCAACCTTCCCATCTGGTCCATACTTGGTTCTGTAAACCCATTTGCATCTAACAAGTTTTCGTCCCTTTGGTAGAGGAACAAGATCCCATGTATCATTTGCCAATAATGAATGATATTCTTCATTCATAGCTGCTTCCTAATCTGGATGGCCTGAAGCTTCTGCAAAGGTGTCAGGATCATAATTCACTGAAGCTTGAGCCAGTAAAGAAGAGGCTCTATCAAACTGAGAGCGTGTACGTCGCTGATCTGTAGGATCACCGGCAAGATCACTTGCTGCATCCCGAGTAGCACAGACCCATTTTGGAAGCTGAGGAGCTGAAGGAGGATCCTGAGAAGGTGGGGGAGGATTTTCATCCTCACTTTCATCATCTGAAGAAGAAATATTTTCAAAAGTAGAAGAGATAGGGAGAGGTGGCACATCTGCCAAACTAGGCTCGTAGGCCGATATATTTTTCAGCAAACTTTACATCTCTTCTAATGATAACATTTTTGGACTTAAGTGGAATAAGTCTATATCCTTTGACATCTTCAGAATATCCAACAAAAATACATTTTTCACTCTTAGGTTCTAAAGCTTTATGTTTCTCATCTGGAATATGGGCCCATGCTTCACTTCCAAAAACACGAAAGTGACTTACATCTGGTTTGATTGAGCTCCATGCTTCTTCTGGAGTGATATTCTTTAAAACCTTAGTAGGAGTGTGATTTATTATGTAATTTGCACAGTTAATTGCTTCTGCCCAATAATTAAGACTAAGTCCTTTAGATTGAAGCATACAATTAGCCATTTCCTTTAAGGTGCGATTCTTCCTTTCAGCTACACCATTTTGTTGTGGAGTATATGGAACAATATGTTGCATTTGAATTCCATTCTCAGTGCAAAAGTTGATGAATTTGTTGTTAACATATTCTCCGCCATTTTCAGATCTTAGCTTAAGAATTTGATGTCCAAATTGTTTTTCAACAAAGGCCTTAAAGGCTAAGAACATGTTAAATACTTCACTCTTGAGTTTTAAGAAGTATACCCAAGTGCGTCTGGAGAAATCATCAATGAAAGTTAAGAAATACTTTTAGCCAGAGAACAAAACAACTAGAAGTGGACCACATAAATCATTATGCACAAGTTGTAAAGGGGCAGAGGCGTGCCAAGAGGCACATTTTTCAAAACTGTCCCGATGATGTTTTCTGAGTACACATCCGAAACAAACACCATCTCTGCAAGATACCATTGGAAGACCTGTCACCATATTTTCTTTACATAGATTCTGAAGAGAGCGATAGTTTAAGTGACCAAATCGCTCATGCCAAAGTTTGCTCACTTCATCATTATGAGAAACAAATACCGAGGGAAGATTTGATGACCCAAAGTTGTGAAACTTATACAACCTTGTAGAATCATCAGCAATGTCAGTAGCTAAAATCTGTCTAGGATCTCTTAGGTCCTTAATTACAACATCATGAGGTGAAAATTCAACGATTTTACCTTCACATGAATGAGTTATCTGATATACAGATAGAAGGTTGCAAGATAAGGTTGGAACACATAATACATCATTAAATTGACCATTGTCTATATGAACAGTTCCAGTCCCTACAACACTAAGAGATCTATCATCACCAACATATATATTTTTGGTGTTACAATCATTCAAAGAATAAAAAATGGCTTTGTTTTTGGCCATGTGATAAGAAGCTCCAGAATCAATGAGCCACTCATGAGAATGAGAAGAAGAAGATACATTTAGTGCATAGCCAGACCGAGATGCTTGACAACCACATGCAGAAAGTGCTATTCCTGAAGATGAAGTTGAAGTTGAAGAGTGCTCCAAATGGATGTTATGCTTCTTCATTGCTGCTTCCAAGGCTTCCATCTTCTTAAAGCATTTGGATTCTAAGTGGCCATCTCGATTACAAAAGTTGCAATGTCTATCAGTCTTCTTCCCTTTGTTTTTATTTATCTTATCATTTTGTTGAAATGAATTTTCATTTTGAGGCTGAAATTGCTTAGGACCCTTGTTTGGTTTAGGACCATTCCTTTTAGGATACAACTTCTTAGGATTCTTTGAATTTGGTTGCTGCTGGGCAGCTAACGCTTTCTTAGAAGAGTTTCTGAGATGAAGAAGACCAAGGTGTAAGAGTTTTTCTTGTTCTCTTATTAAAGAATCACAAAAGGAATCAAAGGAAGGGGACTTGTAGGCTTGTCCTTGAGAAATGAAGGCTTCTCTTGTAGAATGGAAGGTGGAAACAAACACAGAATAGGCTGGTCCCAACTTAGTAAGAATGGAGTAGATAAGTCTACTATCTTCTTTCTTAACCTTAACACCTTCCAAGAGAAGTCTAAGGGTCTTGAACTTGGACAAAAAATCTTCAATGCAAGAAAAATTATTGGGGTCCAATGTAAGCAAATCATTTTCAAGTTGATGGGCTTTAAGTTCATTTTTAATTCCAAAAACTTTAGTGATCTGTTTCATTGCTTCTTCAGGAGTATCAAGTTCTGCAATATGGAATCTAAGATCTGGAGAAATAGACATCCCTATCAACCCACATGCTTGTTCTTGCCTATTTTCCCATTTAGCTGCCTTATCTTCATCTTTCGGTTTGGTTTCTTGGCCTGAGGCTATTCTTAGAGACCTTTACTTCTAAGTAAATCCACAATGTAGGACCACCATTGGAAGTAGTTAGTGCTATCAAGAATAACTTGGCATGGGCTTTCCATTTAACAGAAACTGAAGCTATATATGCTGAAACTAAGTGTTCCAATGGAAAGATCTCGAAAAATTAGGCTGGTTCAAAAAAACGGTTCTGAAAACGGCTTCCGAATGAAGAAGTTATGGCTTTTTGAAGAAAATTTGATGAAGATGCCGACGAAGTGTGGAATGTGCAGAAATGAAAAATCCGCCCCCACAAAAAGGAGACTCGAACTCAAGACCTCTACTCTCATAAACTAGCTTTGGACCAAGTGAGCTTGAGAGAGAGAGAGAGAGTCATAAATTAGCTTTGGACCAAGTGAGCTATGCAAAAAGTTTGAGAGAGAGAGAGAGAGAGAGAGAGAGGGCGGGTTGAAGCTTTGGGTGGCGTGCAAAGCTCTTTTTCCCTACAAAACAAAAAACACAAAACCCAACACGGACATACAAAAAAAAAGAACCTTGTGGCTCGAAGTTAGCTTTAACTGGAAACTAAATATTTTCCTCAATGTTTCTGATTTTCCGAGATCACACTAAGGCACAGCGGAAAAGAGCATATGCATGAGAAAAATCCTTCCTTTCTGTTTCTGATTTGCCCAGATCACACAGAGTCGTAGGGCAAAGAGCATACGTAGAAATGAAAGGTATAGATCTGGTAATAAAAAAGGCTAAATAAACCGAAACTGAAATAAACAGAGAGAAAATAACTGTAAACTGCAAATAAACATTGTATACCTCCAGATCTCAAAAATGACGTAGCTAGGGCTACCAGAAACCTTTTCGCGTGAAACGAAAGGGGTTCCTCACTGGAACAGATGCTCCCAATGCAATAGAGCAGTCCTCTTGGCCCGAAAGCAGTCAGAAACAGTAGATATAGGAAACGAAAGTCGGATGCAGTTCTACTGGCTTCATATTTGGATCACCAACGGACGCAACCCTCAGATTTGGAGGTTTGCCGTTACACCAAAACCCGCAAGTGTTGGTAAACATTATAAACCAGTAACTAGGATCTCCAGGGTGGAAATTACGAATTCTATATAGGTGCAGTGATTCTTCCAACACCCCCCCTCAAACGCAACTTGGGGGAATCGAACTTGGGTCCAAGCTCTGATACCATGTAGGAATTTACAGGGTAAGTTCCTCAGACAAAACACCAAAGGACACCGCTCACAAACAGATCACAGATCAATACACTAGTACTTTTGACGTGGTTAAAACCCTCAAAGAGGGAAACAGTCCACGGCCTGAGCCAATGCGGCCACTTCAGACAATTTATTAATAAAAGAATGAAAATTTACATAAGCTTCTCTCATGAACAGTTAACCTACAAATGACCCTCCATGCTCTTTAAATAGAGATCATGGACCAATCGGGTGTTAAGACACGGATCAAGTGTCGGTAATACTGAGGATAGAATGAACCGTCGGATCACTACATATCGTGACCGTCGGATTGTAAGTTACAAAATGTACATAGTAAAGAAACACACTTTACCTAACTCTATACTAGACCAAGTTATACTTAACTATTTCCTATGTGTCGGAATATCCTAACAGCTATAATAACAATAACAGTAAGGGGGATACACTAGTACTATAGAGACCTAATAGCCTCTAGATCCAGACAAAATAGTTCTTATGAAGTGGAATGTCAATAGAATTGGAACCGCACAGGAAAGTCCAATGTAGTATATGTCGTAGCCAAAATATTTCTGAAAGATATGATAATGATCAATGACTTCTAAAAAAAGTGACTCTAGAGGTAGGATCAATTAATTAGATCTTATTTCGACAACCCACTTATAGATCCATGATTTAAAAAAAAAGGAAAAAAAACCTAAACTTAGTGGCTATTTATAGAAGCAACAAATTTGAAAACCAGATTGGATTGGTAAACTTGTGGTTGCCTCAACAACATGATTTTAACAATGAGAACTCCAAATCTCGTGCGAGAGTGGCACTATCTCTTCCAATTAGACTCCTTCTCCATGGCTCCTTCAACCCTCACATTATTATATTTTAGATCTAAGGCCTCTTACACTCTAATACTATGGATTTTCCACATTGATAGACCGTGCACCAAGAATCAATGTTATGCTCTCTCTGCCAAATATTTTACACTTGCGGCGATAATGATTACACTAGTGGGAAGTTTCAAAACATCTCCTTTTGATAATGATACCATGTTAATTCTTAACATGAGCAAGACAAGACAAGCAAAGTTGCAGAAAAGGTTTAATGTGGTTGTATTGCATTGTATTGATCCCACAATATGAATTTATAATAAATCAATTTACCTTCTAGATCTCATGGACAAATCATCAATAGAAAATGATAACACCTCATCAAGATAAGAATTACAACTCATAATAATTATCTTCTTGGACTTTGTGATGTTCTAGACACTCACAATCTCACAATGATTGTCATATTTATGTTGCCATTTATGAATGGGTTGGTGGCACCATCCTAATACAACCATTCCAACTAATTAAAAATATATTTTAATGGTTAAAAATACCTATGTTCTCCTTAGAGGGCATAACTTTGAAATTGGAGGGGGTAGTTTATGTACACCTTTGCAAGTTAAACAATATAATCATTGTGTGGAAGTGATTCTTTTTCCTACAAACAATGGGATTTCATATGTCAATATGGCATTTGGCTAGGTTGTGATATCTATCTATATATATATATATATATATATATATATATATATATATATATATAGTATTAGTTTATGTAGCTCGGATAGGTGTTCTAGTCTCAGTTGGTGAGGCTAGAGACACAAATGGATTAATTTTCTCGAATACCTAGAAAAAAAGTTTCTAAGGAAAATTACCTTAATTATAATTAATTAGCTAGTTTATTATTTTTCCTAAGTCTAACTTAGGAAATAGCTTAATTAATTGAGACATATCGATTTTCCTTTAGTGACTTCTAGAAAAGTAATTTTTAGAAGTAAATATGATATTAGCCATCTATTGAAATTAGATCGTGGTCGTTGGTTGTTCAACGAGAGGTTATGAGAGGAAATTGATGGGCATTTGGAGAACACATTCGAGACACATTGCAGTGATAACAAGGGCACTGTGATAGTGTGAAAGACACCAAGCAACGGGTAATCAATAGTCATTGAGTAGAATATTTCGAAAGAAATTTTTTTCCTTAGTTTCTTCTAGAATTTAAGGTACAGGGGGAGAAAATTTCTAGGTCTACAAGAGGCTAATATTTTTCTAGTGCACAAGGGTTCTTGGAGGACCAGTTTGTATTCACACATGTGGGAAAAAGAGGCGATTTATGAGCTCAATTTCTTCCAAGGAATTCCAAGAGATCAGGTCAAGTTTAGATTTTGAAGGAGGCCAAGTTTGCCCAAGGTCGTGAGGCCAAATTTTCTTCAGCCAAGGCTATGGGTGTGAGGCCGTATGCACTTGTAGAGGGAGGATGAATTATCTTAGGAGGTCCGATTTATCTTGCAGAAAGAATCTGATTTACTTCCAGCTATTTTTATGTGCTAGTAGCTAGAGAAAATTAATGACTAGAGCTTTTCCAGTTTAAGGCAAGAAATTGTAAAATTTCAATCACATACTTTACTCAAGAAGAATAATATAAAATCCTCATCTGCTGCATTGGTTGTCCCTTCAAATTTTTTCTAGGGACATTTTCCAAAAATATTGATGTTCATTATTTTGTGTGTGTGCAATATTTTCTCAATTCCTGTGGTTTAATTTTCTGTGATGTCGCAGTAATGTTTTTATTAAGTTTTTGCCACATATAAATTGTAGAAGACATAATATTTTCAGATAGCTGAATAATAACCAATAACTCCAATAGTATTAAAAATTTCACATGGTATCAAATCATACCTGAGGGTAGAAGAAGGCTCTATGCATGAACGGGAAGAGAAAAGTTAAGGGTTTAAAACCCAAATTGTATTCTTCAATTTGTTTGGGTTTCACTATATTTTCAAGAGGTTTAGAAAATGGCCTCAGCAGGTTTCAAAGATTAGGACAGATTGGATGGAGCCTCAAATTTGGGTGCTTGGAAAGCCAAAAATTCCTTATTATTGGAAGCAAATGGTATCAAGGAGTATACGACCAATGTGATAGTTTTACCAACAGATCCATCACAACTTACAACATACAAGATGGAAGAGGAAAAAACACGAAGGATAATACTTTATGGAGTCAAGGACCATATAGTTATGCATATTTCTAATTTAGATACAATAAAAAAATTGTGGGATCCTATTTTGAAACTTTTCCAGGATGCTACCATTAATAGGAAGCTACTTCTTAGAGACAAGATGAGGAATACCAATATGAACAAGGGTTAAGGAGTTGCAAGTTACCTTACCAAGATTAGATTGGTAAAGGACGAGTTAGTTACAGTGGGAGATAAACCTGATGATGACGAGATGGTGCATATAGCCCTAAATGACTTTATGAAGAAATGAGATGTCTTTGTTCAAGTCATTAATGGATGAGACACCTTACTAAGTTGGGATTGGTTATGGATCAATTTCACTTAGGGGGAGATTAGACTTAGTCTTGTCAATGGAAGTAGTAGTAGGACTCAAAATAGTGAGGATAAGCAAGAGAATGTGGCCCTAGCAGGAAAAGGAAAAACTAAGAAGAGGTCTAGTAAGGGACCAAACCTAAAGGGTGAGAAGAATAAGGACCTTTCCAAGGCCAAATGTTATGGTTGTCATTAGTTTGACCACTATTTCAGAAATTTTCCAGAGAGAAAGAAGATTGAGAAGAAGGGAAAGAAGAAAACAACAACTTCAACAATTGCAGATGAGCTCTCCAACAAGATGGATCGTAAATTCACACTTGTTTCTTACTTATCTAGCTTGACCTCTTAGGTTGTTTGGTATAAATATAGTGGGATGTCATTCCACATGACAAAAGTTAGAGGGTACTTCTCCAGTTACAAAGAGGAGGACATCAAATTCTAGATTCAGATGGGAAACAAGTCCAAATGCAATCCAATTGCAAGAGGGATTGTTCTATTTCAGAGGGAGAATGACAAGCCAATTCCTATTCATGATGTGTTGCATGTGCCAGGCTTGGGTATGAACCTGATTTTCATATCTATCCTTTAGGATAAAGGGTATGATGTACTCTTTAGAGGGGTGCATGTGCTTATTAGGCACAGGGATCAGAAATCATATATAGAGATTAGAGTTATGAGTTACTAATTGTAAAAGTTGCAAATAGATACTCCTAAGAAACTGATTAACAACATTAATAAAAGGGATTAAGGGGACCTATGGCATGTGATGATGGGCCATATACATCACGGGTAACTTAGATTACTTCGTGAGATGGTGAGAGGAGTTCTAGAGGTGAGCACATAACATGACGATGTTTATAGGGGATGTGGGTTGGGGAAGTTTGCAAAAACATCTTTTCCAAGGAGTGACACCAGATTGAAGGGTGTTTATGATTTAGTGCATACAAATATATGTGGATTGATGTTGAAGAAATCTCTCAGGGGATATGAGTACTTCATTAGTTTTATTAATGATTTCTTTAGTAAGACTTGATTATACTTCCTAAAGACCATGGATGAGGTCTTCAGTCACTTTCGAGAGTTTAAGGCTCCAGTGGAGAATGCGAAAGACATGAAGATCAAGGTTCTTTGGTAAGAGAATGGAGGTGAGTACATAGGAAAGGATTTCCAGGAGTTTTGTGTTAGGGCAAGAAGTAAGAGAGGGTGGATAGTTCCTTACAGCCCATAGTAGAATGTGGTTTCTAATAGGAAGAATCGTTCTATATCGGAGGTAGCGAAAACTATGCTATATGACTATGATATGCTAAGCTACTAGTGGGAAGAGGCATGCAATATGAAAATCTACATTCATAATAGGGTTCCACATAGAGCATTGGGAAATATGACCCAAGAGGAGGAATTCATATGGGAAGAGGCTAGATGTTGGTCATTTCAAGATATTTAGCAGCCTAGCCTATTGTCACATTCCAGGATAGACATGTTCCAAAATAGATCAAACTGCAGAGAGGGGGTACTTTGTGGGTGAAATGATACCTCTAAGGCATATCATATTTTCATTCTAGGGGCCAGGAGGATTATAATAAGGTAAGATCTAAATTTCATGGAGGAAAAGGCATATAAGTGGTCCAAATATTATTTAGAAACAGATGATCAAAGTGAGAAGCCAATAGGAGCTCCTAGAGTATAGCAACATGATCAAGGGAAGCAGAGCATGAGTACATTTACGAGTATGAGCACAGGTTCAGGTGCAGGTGTTCTTGAGAGTTCACCAAACATGGAGCAGTAGATGAATAGGATCAGGGAGATGCATTAATAGGACATAAAGGTGGATTTTCCATCGTCTACAGTTGACAGAAGGAATTGTGCGGTTCAATAGATACTTAGGGATGCTCAGGAGTTTGTGTTAGCTCCTAAGATCGGAAGTAGGCAACAAACACAACCATAGAGATACATTGGATAGATGGTGTTGGTTAGTTAGTTAGTGGATAGTGATCCTTCAACCTATTAGGAGGCCACGCAACAACAAGTGTCATGGGATGCGATGGTTGAGGAGTATTGTTGTAGGGAAAAGTATCCGACTCGGATGACCCTATCCCACTCTAAGGGTGACAGTTCCTTAGCAACAACTGTAAAACAAACTACTTAAGGTTTACTTCTTTATGAAAGCAAAAGAGAATGGAGAAAGCACTAACTGTTGCCTTGCGCTTAATGTCGAATCCAAACTCTTCTCTTTGACCGCTTGCTCCTAGCTCTTTGTCCTTCTGCTCGCCCAGCTAAGATGAGATCCTGCAAAATAACAAAGAAGGAAACTACAAGAGGCATGCAATCATAACTGGTTCATGGATTAGTGTAAACCAAACATGCAATCATCACAATATATAATTGAAACAAGAGCACATAGAAGAACCTCAATAGCTTTTATTAATGAAGAAATAAAGGTTCTGAGAGTATTACAACCATTGAAGGCTCCAACCCAGCAACACCTCCCAGCAGAAAGAATTGCTCTTCTTCACCTCTCTCAAACAATCACCCAATAACTCAGTAGTGAAACCAACAGCATATCATTACTTTGCACAAAATTCCAGCCCCCTGAGCTCATAGGAGAGAGCTCAATATATAGATGAATTGAGAAAGGATGAGTCAGCTTGCAACTGATGTGTAGCTGCCTTGTGTCCTCTCTCTCTTCAGTTAATCTTTAGTTGATCTTCAGTTCTTGAGTCCACTTGGTGAACCTTGCTTCCACTTGGAGAAACAAAGCCTCTGACTCATCACAAGGCGAAATACCTGATCCAAGTGTCAATTTTGGAAGATTCCAAAGCTATGACTCACTCTGCCACATGTCCAAACTCGCCCAACGCAGGTGGGCTTTGTTCTGCCTGCTTTGCAACGCAGGTACACCATGGAGCAGTTGTGTTTCAGCGCAGAAACCCAGTGGAGCACCTGCTTTGATTTCAGGATTGCTTGTTTTTGAGTGTTTTCAGGTGGAGAACTGATCTGAGAGCTGTTGGTTTGCTGACCTTGTTCCTCTAGGGGTAGGAACATCATGTTTAGGGAACTTTGGATCCCTTGGATTATTGACAATTCATGCTTGTTGCTGCAAGGCACAAAATTGTCTATAACAGATGCCCCCTAAAGTATGAGGTCGTTTATCGGGTGAAATGCTTTATTGAGAGGATCCGAAGTTCATTCAATCTGCTGAGAAGTGTCCTGTAATAAGATACAATACAATACATTATTTTTCATACATTTTTCATGATCTAGCTGAGGCGGGCATTCCCATGCTCAGCTTTATAAATACATTTTGGTACATAGAACAGACGATCGTCTGATGCTAGACTGATAATTCTCTGCCGAATTTATCATCCTTCACTGATAATTCTCTGCCGAATTTATCATCTTTTGAGAAGGATAATCATCTGTTGCAATGATGTACATATCAAATGTCTTTATGTCCTGAATATATATCGCAGCCCGGATGGATGAAACTAGATCCGGGGTCTTCAATCTCTTCCGATCTTCACTCGATGTACAAGTCAATCCATGTGAGAATTTCTTGAAGTCGAACACGGAAAGACGTCGCTTGATTACCGGTCAATAATGTAAACCGTTAACAAGCGCGAGAGGAATCACCGATAAGGATGATGACTCTCAAGGTACGGCAGTACAATCTACATGGTGGGAATAAAGGACTTGGCGTCGACCACCATGCAAAATCTTCTGGTCGAAGGTCATTGATGTATACCTGTCGCCGGAAGTGAGAAACTTGCCATTGAGGCATGCAAGCTTCAAAGTACTGAGGGGGGTGTTCCTAGATCAACTCCTTGGATAATGAGCTGATGTCGACAAGGAGCGATCCGTCAAAGGAGGGCCTTAGTGAATCCCACATCAGTGACACGGAACGGAGCTAGTGATAATGATGAGGTGAAAACAAACTGTGATGTATGATTCAGGGTGGCGGTCATGAAGTGGATGAAGGATAATGTATGGCAGTGGGTGGAACAGGGTTGACTCTTTACAGAACCACATCTCTTGAACATATAACGACACTGATGTGATGGATTGGTAGCATTACCCCAATTGTGGATGGTGTGGCGAGGACCATGATTCTGCGATCGGTGAATGAAACAACCCAACCCGAAGCGGACGGAGGACAAAGTGTCATGTTCAAGAGCGACTTGCTACCATTAATACTGTGAGGTTCTCCCAATTTTTCCCCAGTCATTGCTGACCAGTACCTCTTTATTTTTGTCAAGCTTGAGGAGGATAACATATGCTTGTTCTATAACCTGCCCTTCGGGCAAGCCCATCGCTATGTTTTAACGAGCCTAGTGATAGGGAAACTCGTTCTCGTCTAAAGACAAGTTTGTCGCTATTTAATCATTTTAACGAGTCTAACGACAAGGAAAACTCGGTCCTTTTCATTTTTAGAGAGTCTGAAAAGGCACGAAAAGTTAACTCCAAAATTCCTTTTTCGTCATCTAATCCCTTAAGTCCGAAAAAGTATAAAACAATACAGAAGGGATGAATTTTCGGTTGCTTTAACGAGCCGAACAAAACAAGCGCTCGATCTTTTTGTGCAATAATCCCTCAGGTCCAAAAAGATTAAAATCTAGAGGAGGGATAGCTTTCGGTCGCTTTAACGAGCTGGAAGGCCAAAACTCGGCAAACTTTTCATATTTTACGAGTCAGTGAAAAGAGCTCAAAGAAGACTCGTCTTTTGAGGAACGAGTGATGAACAGGGATAGCAGCAGATTCCAGGTACAGGTTGGAATTCTCCAATCACGGCAGTGTCACAAGGATGGCTAAGTGAAATCACTCTTCGCAGCTGTTCCTCAAAATGGGTAAACAAACATATGGAGGTGAACGATTGGCCAAATGAACGGATGGAGGTGATGGCATATAAACACGACCAAGGGCTTTTAATATGGCTTTCAAAGGTTACATTTCTCGAGGTTGTTTACCGGTTCATTTTTTATGCGTGAGCTTGAACTGCTAGGGAAAGATTGCTCACATTCTACGTTTATTTTTTAACGAGCATGAACTTCTGCACAAAAACTGCTCGATGATTGCGTTTATTTTTTAACGAGCATGAACATTGCCAAAACTGCTCGATTTATACCAGTCTTAATACAAGGAATGCTTTTAGGTGAGGTAATCTTATTTAAGGAGCGATACCTCACTAATTACTCCAATTTGGCAGGTTTTAACTTTTGCCCTTCATCCTTTCTTTATGCAAGCTAGAAACGGCTAATCCTACGAGTTTAACGGGTTAGAAGGACCTAAAAATTTAAAAAAATAAATAGTCGTCCCGTGCTTGCACTCCAAAAGGTTTGCATGCCCCCAGGTATAAAGTATAATTTCGAGATACTGCCATCTCTTACTTATTATCCGAAAAATGGTTTTGTTTGCTGCCGCAAACTAAACTCTCTTTTCGGCGATGTCTATCATTAGGTTGCTAAGGATGGTGACTACTTGTTGCAGCAATTTCATCTCTTTCTTTGAAGACTGCCCCTACTTATCCTTCAAAACAACCTGTTTTAATGGGTGAGGCTTGACATTCAAAGATGGTGGCTTCTTGCTGCCACAAATAGACCCCCTCCTTAGGAGAGCCCACCTCTTTAGACAAAGGGAGCGACCGCTTCGCTCACATAACTTTGACAAAAGAATTTTACCCTAGAACAACCCTCCCTTCCACTGCCGGACGGGGTACGGACTAGTCCATTCTTCTGCGGAAATTAACTTTATACCCAAGGTTTTCTCTGCCCAAGGCAGGCCAGGGTGCATGCCCCCTGGGTCCCAGTTCTTTCTTTCCTGATTACTCGCATTCATTGGGAAGTAGAACCGGAGGCGGTGGTATTCCTTGAGCGAATAAACCGTTAAGGGATGGTATTTGACTATTTGCAATGCGTGATCCTGGAAATGAAAGTTGGTCTACGAGTTGGACCATTCTTCCTTCGTGCGGAAAACACATGACTCTAAAGAGTGAGGACACTATTGCCTCCATGCAATATATATAGTCTCGTCCAAGGAGTAAGTTATATGCCAAGGGTCCCTGGACGACCATGATGTTCATGCGAACTGACTTCCCTTTCAATGTAAGCGGAACATTGGGGAGAATCCCTAACGGGTGACTGGTTCCTTTATCGAAACCTGATAGATTTCTCATTTCAGGTAAAAGCGCCGGGCAACCCAGTGCTTTCCAAGCAGTAGAGGAAAGGATACTCATAGATGCCCCTTCATCAATGATAGTTCCAGCCATCACCATTCTGTAGATTTGGACTATGATTCTGAATGGGATACTGGCTGGTAACCGGGGTCTGCCTAGTTGATTCCAATCAAAAGATACAACTAGGTTGCTTGGTGGTGGGACCGAATATACGGCCGGATACGACCCTGACGATGTTCCTTCCTGCGATAAAGGAATGGGCGCATTGCCCTGATGCTCATCAGAGTCTGTGTTGATGAAAAGAATATGGACGGTGTCATCCTTATCCTCTTCAGTGAGGGTGTCATTTGAAGATGGATCTTCAATGACGGAGTCATTGGACGATGAAACCTCTGAAGGAAGAACCGGGTCAACTGCCGTTTCGACCTTTAGACTTTCGTCTGGTCTGGATTCAGTAGGTTCATTCTCAATGACCGACACTTCAGCTGACCACTTGGGCGGGTCAGCTGGATTTTCAACTATCGAGGGATTAGGCGCGAGTTTTTGGTATCCAGGAGGAAGTCGTAACGGCGAAACCGGACAATCTTCCAAAACTCTCTTTGCCTCATCTAAGAATGGACATTTGTGGATGGCATGCTCGCCTTCACACAATATACAGGGTGATCTTGGTCTCCCTCTTCGTCCTTCACTCTCGCTAGTTGACGGACTGCAATCAACATGACTGCCAGAGGTTGATGCTACCGGATTGTGCAATCTTGGGGACCAGTCCCTTAGTATCCGGGGAATACAAGGACAATCACGATGGAAGTGGGCCCCTTCGCAAATGACACATGGCGATTTAGGCCCGGTCGGTGCAGTGTGTGGGTTTTTGTCAGCTGTCTTTTGCTTGCCCCCAGTCGCCTTCGCCATAGGCTCCTTCTGCTTCTTTTCTCTCTTCTTCCTTTCCTTCTTCTCCTTGGGAGGCTGACTTTTGCCAGTTCTACCTCGCGAAGATGAAGGATCAGAAGAAGTATTGTAAGAAGTGGAAGGCTGGTGGGTAGTCCTAGACTGGTCTGACTGTTGATTCGACTGCTCAGGATTAGTGGCGATCTGGACTACATTAGTTGAAAAGAGCCATACAGGTAGGCCAATTGTCAATCCTGGAAGTGACAATGTTTCCATATGAGGCGCACCAACATCTCCCCAAGAGGAGAAGGGATTTGGACTTCCGCCAAGGTTGCCTCCTTGGTTGGTGGGCTCCATACTTTTCAACTGAAAGATCAACGTGGGAATAACAGGTGATTTTGTTCCGCTTAAAATAAATTTTATTAACGACGCTTTTAGACACAAACTTGCTTTTTCATGTTTTAAGAGTCGAGAAAAAGCTAAAGATGACTCTAGTCGCCTTCGATGTTTTAACGAGCCCGAAGTGACAAATGCTCGGATGGACTTTTTCAGTTATAGAGTTTGAAAAAGGCCAAAAGAAACTGCTCTGGAGTTCTAGGCAGAGGGTGTGCCAAACTTTTCGCGAAACCACAGAATACGTTTTACGGTACGGGTGGTCGATCTTAGTGAATGCTATGTTCACTGCATCGCGATCAGTAGGGCGGTCGACACGGCTTCCTATGGATAAAGGATAATTGCCTATAGGGGTCTCCCAATATATACGCGACGGTACGTGGGAGCACAAGTCCGTATTAGTGCCACCGACTCTCAGGAGGAATCACCCACCTTCGTAGAGATCGACAGTCACTATGTTTAACGACGCCGGAACACGTCTCTACCTAGACCTCTATGTGTTTGCGTTATGTTACAAAGCGTTGTTATGTAAATTGGATTTATTTTAATGTTGATCTTGCTTATCAGTTTGCCTTTAAGGATCACCACGAGATGTATATAACAAATTCCTGAATGCAGTCTAAGATGAGAAGCAAACTTTTCAATCTTTCAACTTTGAAAACCTTAACTACTGAGGGAAAAGAAAGGCAAATCTTTTCACACAGATCATAGAGCACACACTAAAATGCAAATTTTTCTAAATCGTCAAGCACACAGTCAAATGCAAAATGCACAATGCATGTATTTTCTTTTCCCTTTCTTAATGTGGATGGATACAAAAAGAAAGTGGTTATATAACTTTGATTTCGATTTAAAGCGAAAGTAAACAAGCTTGTCCAAAATCAAAAGACACCTTAAGATTTACTTGCTTAATCACTGGAAATACATGAAATCAAACCATATGAACGAAAGTAAAATGACTAACCAGCTATGGACAGCAAACAAGCTAACTCTTTAGACCAGCAAAACGCCTAACACAGGTTCAGATCTAAGAGGCCAAAAGCATGACTAGTTTACTTTTCGTTATGGGAAATTGTAAATGAGCAAGAAATACAAAGAACAAGTACAATTTCGTTATATAACAGAGGCAGAATGATGGCAAGTAATATTGGTTTCAAAACAGATACAAGACTGACACTTAGCAGCAAAACTAAGTGAAAACAGGCAAGAGAAAAGAGGAAACCCCAAATGCACTAAGCAAATTTGGGTCAACGCAGGCTCTGCACAGTCAAACTGGCTCTCAGCGCAGGTAGTCAGTTCGGGACCTGCGTTGCAAAGCAGGTAGCCTGTGTACTACCTGCTTTGGAAAACGAGAGTTGCGTTTTCACAGTTTCCGGGTCATAATTTTCTCAAAAATGCACGGTTTTTGCTCAAATCAGAAGCATTCAGTCAAGTACACTCAAAGGGATGATTTAGAAGGTGCAAAGCTATCACTAAGAGCTTACAAGGATCTTTGTAGATCAGCTCTTCAAATCATGAATCTGCTCAGAAAATGAGCAAGAGTAGCTGCCCTCTACTTCGCTTTTGATATAGTCAAAAGCTTTTCGATTTGGTACTCTTTTGTTCAGGAAATGAATAGCAAAGATACTACAAACACAATCAAACGGATACGATCCCCAGTGGAGTCGCCAGTTTGTTGTAGGGAAAAGTATCCGACTCGGATGACCCTATCCCACTCTAAGGGTGACAGTTCCTTAGCAACAACTGTAAAACAAACTACTTAAGGTTTACTTCTTTATGAAAGCAAAAGAGAATGGAGAAAGCACTAACCGTTGCCTTGCGCTTAATGTCGAATCCAAACTCTTCTCTTTGACCGCTTGCTCCTAGCTCTTTGTCCTTCTGCTCGCCCAGCTACGATGAGATCCTGCAAAATAACAAAGAAGGAAACTACAAGAGGCATGCAATCATAATTGGTTCATGGATTAGTGTAAACCAAACATGCAATCATCACAATATATAATTGAAACAAGAGCACATAGAAGAACCTCAATAGCTTTTATTAATGAAGAAATAAAGGTTCTGAGAGTATTACAACCATTGAAGGCTCCAACCCAGCAACACCTCCCAGCAGAAAGAATTGCTCTTCTTCACCTCTCTCAAACAATCACCCAATAACTCAGTAGTGAAACCAACAGCATATCATTACTTTGCACAAAATTCCAGCCCCCTGAGCTCATAGGAGAGAGCTCAATATATAGATGAATTGAGAAAGGATGAGTCAGCTTGCAACTGATGTGTAGCTGCCTTGTGTCCTCTCTCTCTTCAGTTAATCTTTAGTTGATCTTCAGTTCTTGAGTCCACTTGGTGAACCTTGCTTCCACTTGGAGAAACAAAGCCTCTGACTCATCACAAGGCGAAATACCTGATCCAAGTGTCAATTTTGGAAGATTCCAAAGCTATGACTCACTCTGCCACATGTCCAAACTCGCCCAACGCAGGTGGGCTTTGTTCTGCCTGCTTTGCAACGCAGGTACACCATGGAGCAGTTGTGTTTCAGCGCAGAAACCCAGTGGAGCACCTGCTTTGATTTCAGGATTGCTTGTTTTTGAGTGTTTTCAGGTGGAGAACTGATCTGAGAGCTGTTGGTTTGCTGACCTTGTTCCTCTAGGGGTAGGAACATCATGTTTAGGGAACTTTGGATCCCTTGGATTATTGACAATTCATGCTTGTTGCTGCAAGGCACAAAATTGTCTATAACAAGTATGCCTCAATCATACATAATGATGTGTGGGAGGTGGTGCCTAGACCAACAGATAGGGAAGTAGTTGGATCACACTAGATCTTCAAGATCAAGCACGGTGTATATGGTATCATAAAAAAATACAAGGCAAAGTTTGTGGCAAAGGGGTTTTCTTAGGAAGGAATAGACTATGAGGAGACATTCGCTTCTGTGGCCAAGTATGCTTCTATACGAGCCATAATCTCACTTGTAGCATAGATGAGATGGAAGATCCATCAAAGGGATGTCAAGTTGACGTTCCTTAATGGTGAATTGGAAGAGGAGATATATATACAACAACCATAGGGATTTGTAGCACACATTAGAGAGAACCACATATGAAAATTGAAGAGAGAGTTGTTTGGGCTCAAGCAGGCTGCCAAGGCGTGGTATGAGCACATTTGGCGTGGTATGAGCACATTGATACATACTTGCAAGGAATGGGATTTGTGAAGAGTGAGGCAGATGCAAACCTATAAGACTTGATGATTGGGGGTGAGGTTCTCATTCTTGTTCTCTATGTGGATGACTTGATTCTAACAGGTTCAATGGGGCCAATAGAGGATTACAAGAGGGATCTCGCAACAGAGTTCCAGATGAATGATTTGGGGCTAATGCACTACTTTCTAGTCATGGAGGTGTGGCAAACAAATGGGGATATTTTCCTTGGACAAGGGAAATACTGCATCAAGATCTTGAGGAGATTTAGGATGGAGGATCGCAGAGCCATGCATACATCCATGATCACAAATTGGAGGAAGGTAGATGCATCCAGGGAGAAGGATGTATACCCCACTTTATACAGGCAGTTGATTATATCTCTCATGTATTTGGCCAACATCGGGCCAGATATATCCTATGTAGTAAACTCTCTTAGTCAGCTCATGGTGGAACCAAAGAGAGTGCATTGGATAACAACGAAGCATGTGTTGTGGTATTTGTGTGGTACAATCGAATATGGGATTAGGTATGATCGAGGTGATGGTATAACGGTTGTGGGCTATACTGACATAGAATAGACATGTAATACAATGGATCAGAAAAGTACTTCAGGGTGCTAATCACTATGGGATCAAGAGTTGTCTCTTGGTATATTAGGAAGCAGAAGTCCGTGGCACTAAGTTCTGCAAAGGAAAAGTACATAGCGGCTAACATGGCTACAAGTGAGGTGATATGGATTCAGAAGCTACTAGTAGCCTTGTTTGGTTAGTGAGTTAAGACGACGGTGATACACTATGACAATTAGAGTTGCATCAATTTATTTGTGAATCTGGTGTTTCAGGATAGGTTCAAGCATATAGAAATTAAGAACCACTTCTTTAGTGATTGTGCATAGTGTAGGATTGTTCAATTATAATATATACCTACAAATGATTTGGTAGAAAACATTTTGACGAAGGCATTTGAGAAGGCGAGATTCATCTTGTTTAGGGACAAGTTGGGTGTTATGCAAAAGACCTTCTTCGCTAAGAGGGAGCGTTAGTTTATGTATCTTGGTCAACTGTTTTATTCTCAGGTGGTGTCTATGAAGCTAGAGACACAAATGGATTAATTTTCTCCAATACCCAGAAAAATAATTCTAAGGAAAATTGCCTTCATTATAATTAATTATCCATTTTATTAATTTTCCTAAAGCTAACTTATGGAAATGAATTAATTAATCAAAATTAATTGAAGAAAATCAATGACTTCTAGAAAAGTCATTTTTAGGAGTTAATATGACCTTAGCCATTGACTGAGATTAGATCATTGCTGTTGGTTGCTCAACAAGAGATTATAAGAGGAAATCAATGGGCATTTGGAGAACACATTCAAGACACAAATTTGTAGTGATAACAAGGACGTAGTGATAGTGTGGAGGACACCAAGAAATGAGGAATTAATAGTGATTGAGTAGAATATTTCTGGAGAGAATTTTTTCATCAGTTTCTTCTAGTTTTTGAGGTACAAAGGGAGAAAATTACCAGTTCGATTTTTCTATAGGAGGCTAAGATTTTCTAAGGCACAAGGGTTTCTGGAGGTCAAGTTTTTATTCACATGTGTGGGAGAGAGAGGCAGTTTCTGAGCTCAATTTATTCCAGGGAAGGCTGATAGGTTAGGCAGAGTTTAGTTGCTAGAGGAGGCTGAGTTTGCTAGAGGCTGTGAGGCTGAATTTCCTTTAGCTAGGGCCACACATGTAAGGTCGTATGCACTTGCATAGGGAGGAAAAATTGTCTTAGGAGTGTCGATTTATCTCACAAAGGGAGACCGAGTTCCTTCCATGTATTTTTATGTGCTGGTAGTTGGAGAAAATCAATTACCGAAGATTTTCCAGTTTATGACAAGTAGTAAAATTTCAATCACAGATTTTGATAAAGAAGAATAATATAAAATCCTCAACTACTACGCTCGTTTTCTCTTTGGAGTTTTTCTAAGGAAACTTGTCCAAAAATATTGGTTTTCATTATTTTGTGTGTGCATTTTTTTCTTAGTTCTTGTGATTTAATTTTCTGTGAAGTTGCTATAGTGTTTTTATTCAGTTTTTGCCGCATATAAATTGCAGAAGGCAAATAATAATTTCACACACACAAACACACACACACACACCTAACTAATTGAGATGGTAATGTATAAATACAACTTATATATATAATTGAGATGGTAATGTACAAATGAAACCACAATATATATTGACGAGCTCTTACACATATAAGCCTTATTTTATTACACACACATATAACTAATTGAGATGGAAATGCATAAATGCAACTTATATATATAATTGAGATGGTAATGTACAAATGAAACCACAATATATATTGACGAGCTCTTACACGTATAAGCCTTATTTTATTATTATTTTGGGTTTGGTTTACTTCCAAAAATCTTAACAAAATATATGTATTCCATAGCTTGAGATAGTGAGAAAACTGTATACATTTGTTTAGAAATATTACAATTAATTACAAGAAAAACTATACAAATAATTGTAAATGAAATTCTAAATTAGTTCCTATTTAAATACAAGAGTAAAAAAAATGAAGACTTATCTAATTAAGCAAATAAAATTAACTACAATAATACTAACTAATAACAAAGAAAACTAACTGTCAACAACGAAATTAATATGTTGTGCTGAAGAAAAATAAATTCAACTAAAGTTGCTACATAAATAGAATACATCTAATTAAAAGTAAAAATGTAATGAACACAAAATAAAGTATGTTGTTGAAAAAGGAATGCTGCAAAATTGAAATAAGTAAAGAAAATGATTTCCTGTAGTAAGAAAATAGATGAAATATGTCCAAAATTTAAAGATGAATAAAAATGTACAATGAAGAATATGTGCAGTAAAATAAATTAATTTATAGGAAAATGTATAAATTTATACCAACAAGAAAATAACCACCACGAGTAGAGTGGCCCTTACTTTACAATTTGTTGGTGGATTGCAATATCTTACACACTCACAAGAATAAAAGACCAATGATATGCTAATAAGATAGTCCAAAAAATGAACCCTTTGAGTTTGGTTTTTATATAATATATACAAAAAAAACTTTCCAATTGACATAATTGTTTGCCACTTTTTAGTGGTTCTTGTCAAGAATAAAGGAGGAAATCGCTCTTAGTTATAGTGGTTAGTGTTGGAAATGTAACTAGTGTTTATCTTCATAATGTAATTCAAATGTACTATTGATGTATTTATTGTATTCGTTCATTATATTATGTTATTTTTAGTCAAAGCATGTTCTTCATGCTTATAGGGTCAATTGAGTTAAAATAAAATTTATTATGAGTCAAAGAAATGTAAAGTCCCATTTGGACTTCTTGTAAGAAAAGGAAAATTATTTTTGAGTCAAAGAGTCAAAATTTCATCCACAAGACCAAGTTGGCCCTCCTTGGACAATCCAACCCTAGGGGAAGCTATTCAACCCTCTTGGATATGTATATATACTAGTCAACTCGACACTTTGGAGACCAATCAATACATCACACATCACATCAATTTTTGTGAAAGAAGAAGAAGAAAATCAATGAAAATAAAAGGAGAGAGAAAAATGAGTTTTTCTACCCTAATTCTATTCACACATGTAAAGTTCCTACAATTTTTCGATGGCTATTACAGGGCTGAAATTCGGCCTCCATTACATAACCGAAATTTTCCACAGTTTGACCAGAATTACAGAGATTTGACCATGTTGAATTTGTTGACTCTGACTTGGTGGAGATGGATTAGAGGAGGGTTGACTTGGGAACTTTGTAATAACCTTGGTCTTGGTTTTTGCGTCTTGGATATGTAACATGATATGATTCTATAATAAGAGGATTTTCTAGTTTTCCCCTTTGTGGGTTTTTTCTCTGGCTTGGAGCCTAATTTCTTGTGTTCTTTGTCTCTTTGTGATCTTCATGTTTTGGTAATTACTTGATTAATAGAATATAAATTTAATAAGAAGCCAACAAACATTCACAAGTAAGAGAAGTCAATCATTATCTACTAGTGTCTTGGTTTCTCAACATGGTACTAGAGCTAAGGTGAAAGGAGGGCAACTTGAAGATTACTTTTTATTGGCATATTTGAATATACTGCTACAACATATATTCTTAGAAGAAGAAGACCCAAAAGTCATCATCTTTGTAGTAGTCATCAAAAGACCATTGTAACAACTATCTTTCTCTTTTAGTATTATTGAAGATTCTTGGAAACATTGACAAGCTCTTGCTCATTCATCACCCATCATTGAAGAAATATGTATAGCAGCTTGAAAACATTATTATAGTAGCCATCTTTTAAGACATCACTATAGAAGCCACCACTCAAGAAAACATTTCGAAATTATTGGAAGCATCATCAATAGCCTTGGAAGCACTCTTATAACAACCTCTCCTCCTTTTTACAAGTAATTACTCCTTTATAATTAATGTGCATTTTAAATTATACATCCAATTTTGAGACTTATGGTCTGAGGCATCTGTCCAAAATATCTATAAGAATGACAACTAGGTCGAGTCCTAACGGAGTCTACGCTGAGACTAAAAGGATGAAACTCTGAGACCAAGACAATGAAACTCTAAGACCAAGACAATGACATGTCAAATAATACTCTCTAATATCCTAATCTGGAAAAGTTTGTTGTATACAACAGATTGTTACTCCATGATACGAGTTCATTTGGACATATCCTATGGAAATTTTTATGTATTTCTTGGAATATGAAAAAAAGCTATCTATGGCACCTTCTATCCATGTAAATCCAAGATAAAATGAAGGCAACATATCCTCAGTGACATCCAAATTTCTATGACAATATCTGATCAAAGCATCCTTGAAATGTATTCCAAATTACTCCAGTACTTGATACAAAGTCATCCAAGTTAATGTATTGATCTTTGTTTCCTAAATTCCTTATATAAATATTTGTTCAAGATTAGTCTAAGATACAGGTAGTTCGAATCTCTCAAGGGTCCAATCCTCTATGGAACTATGTCATATTTTTGAGAGACAATAATAATATCAAACCTCTATGGGACAATAACATGACTGTGCCTCCTTCTGAAACAAATTCCAAGTTAAGGAGAATGATCCAAAGACATCGCGAAGAATCCAAAATTATATTAACTATAGTACAAAGTCCAAGCAACATCTTTGAAATTTTTGTGGCATAATCTGAGTTAAAGAAGATCAAGACACAAATGGGTTAATGAAGATGGATCTGTTCCTATGGTAGACTGAAGTCCAATGGTACATTTGTGGTATCGATACAGAATTATGATCCAAGTAATTTTGATAGGTCAAATCTCTTCTCCCTATGGATGAAGGTCCAAGCTATATTACCTTTACAACCAATTAAAAAGGTTCATCATCTATGATAAGTAAGTCTAAGCTACAATATGCTATAATAAATGACTATCCAAGGTTTGTAACTATGTATCTCTATGGACATTGGTGTTTAAAGTATAAACTATGGTAGAAGTAATATGAGCCAAGGTCTGCAATGGGTCCAATACTAAGCATCATTGAAGAGTGTGTAACTACAACAAAAGAATTATGACAATCGATGATCAAACTTTTAACAAGAAGAAGCTCATCTCTATGGCACTGTATGCAATCAATGGAAGAGACCAAAGCTATGTAAATCATCTCTTTAGTTAAATGTTGAAGACTTTGGGAGCTATGTGGAAGAACTATAACGAGTTAGATGAAGCTTATCTATGACACAAGTACGAGAAGAACTATACCATCGATATTTATACTTAAAATAAGGATGATTTACATCAATGAACTTGACCTATCTAAGACTTTTGAAAGGATAAAATACAAAAATAACAACTCAAATAATTTTTTGTGGTTCGTGCAATGGTTAAAGGATTGAGACACTTTTGTTGGAAGAAATTTGGTACATAAAGTCAAAGTATTAGATCTTTTCAAGAAGAGATGAGGTAAGTTTAAAAGAGGTATGTATAATTGTTTTTCATTTGATAGTTATCTTGTAAACTATTGTGCATATAATGCTAAATTTTCTAGATCATGGCGTACTCACATTAGGAAAAAGTTAATTGTCTTATGCTCTTTCAATAGTTAGTTTTAGATATGTTAGATTTCGTTGATATAGTATTTGAAATCTCTCCCTTCATATAAGGACTAGGTTTCTATGGTCAATCAATGAAATCTCAAGTATAAAAGGCTTGTCAATGTCTCTAAGGTTTTGCAACTAACTCTCTAGTATGCTTGTAGAATTTTCCATTCTTAAATAACATACCTTGAATACTTTGGAGAATATAGGCTTTGTAAACCCTAGCTAATGTTTGAGTTAGAAAACCCTAGGAACAAAAACCATAACTAATTGTTTCCACTGTAAAAAGAAAACCTAGTTCTTGAGAATGACAGGAATGACATCATGCTGATGTGGGAACAAGGTCCAAGATTAAGAGGGAGCTAACCTTTTTCAAAAGAGAAGTACTCTACATCTCCTTGATTACTACTATTACTATTATCTTTATACTTTGCATTTTTGTTATTTAATAATCTTCTAATAAAGGCTGCATGTCAATACAAGATCCATCTAAGCTTGATTAGTAGATGGAAGAATTGGAAGAACATGGAAAAGCATGAAGATTAAGAAGGAAGAAGAAATTGTTTAGATGGTAACAAAAAATAAGAAGTTCACCTACATTAGCTAGAAAGAGGGAGATTTGATTGGTTCTATTAGGGAACACATTGATTGGGTTGAAAATACTGAGGCTGATAGAGATAACATTGATAATTGGGAGTTGATATGATTTCTTGGGAGAGCGTGAAGCAAAATTCTATCACAATACAAAGAAATAAAATGTTAAGGCTTGTGCAAATCAACTACGAATAAGTTTGAGTCCATAAGGCATTTGGAAAACTATTTAATGACATGTTGGATTTGATATGAAGATTGTCAGAAAACGTGGAAGGTCGAAGCTCGTTATGATGTGACAAGAACTAAGAGGCGACAACAAATCTCCATGGAAGAACATATAGTTGATGCATTGATGAATATTTTTGAGATATTTTTAGGCTCGTAGCTATTTCTCCCTGTTTGAGAGGGAGTGAGGGTGGACATCATTTTATCCATGTGTCATGCACTATAGCTAGGTCTAACAATTGTAAGCCTAGTGAAGGCACTAGTAAGGAGAATGGTGGATTGGATAAGCATCTGGGACCAATATTCTTTAAGGATTTGTATCCAATATAATAACAGTCTAGAGGACTAATATTATTTGAGGATGTGTATCCAAGATAAGAATAGTCCCATGAAATACCTGGTGAACATCGAGATGGGGTATGTGGCTTGAGAGGCGATGGTGTCAAAATTTTTTCCTCCCAACATTGTGCTTTGATATAGTGGAGAGATAGAGCTTGTTAGTCAAAGCCTTTGTATTTTTGACAATGTTGGTTATGATGATGCTTATCAATATGAATCCCTTCTTATGAGAATATTTCAATTTGAGAGTATCTTGTTGTGTCATTATGAATACCTCCCTAGTTAAGAGGGAGTGTTGTAAATGTAACTACTATTAGCCTTCATAATGTAATTCAAATGTACTATTGATGTATTTATTATGTTCATTCATTATATTAATTTATTTCTAGTAAATGCACGTTCTTCATGGTTATCATGTCAATTGAGTCAAAAGAAAAATTATTACGAGTCAAAAAAATGTAGAGTCCCATTTGAAATTCTTGTAAGAAAAGGAAAATTATTTTTGAGGCAAAAAATCAAAATGTCATCCACAAGACCAAGTCGGTCCTATTTGGACAAGTCGACCTTAGGGCTATCTATTCAACCCTCCGGGATATGTATATATACTAGTCAACTTGACCACTTTGGAGACCAATCAATCCATCACACTTCACATCAATTTATTTGCAATAAGAAGAAGAAAATCAATGAAAGTCAAAGGAGAGAGAGAAAGAAGCTTTTATGTCCTAATTCTATACACACGTGCGAATTTCCTATGGTTTTTCGGAGGCTATTACATGGCCGAAATTTGGCCTCCACTACAAGACTCAAATTTTCTATGGTTTGACCAGAATTATAGATATTTGACCAACGTTGACTTTGACTTAGTGTTGGTGACTTGGAGGAGGGTTGACTTCGGAACTTTATGATAGTCTTGGTCTCAATTTTTGGGTCTTAGATATGTCACTTTGCTATGATTCTATAAGAAAAGGATTTTTGGTTTTTCCCCTTTGTGGGGTTTTTCCCTGGCTTGGAGCCTAAGTTCTTTTGTTCTTTGTCTCTTTGTGATCTTCATATTTTGGTAGTTTCTTGATGAAGAGAATATAAATTTAATAAGAAGCCAACAAACATTGACAAGAAATTATCAAGTAAGAGAAATCAATGATTATCTACTAGTATCTTGGTTTCTCAACAATTAGGTGTCTCAAAACTTATCACATATCCAAAATGAAAACTAAATTAATTATTTTTCTTGGGTTTCCCTTCTTCAACATATTTTCAAGTCTTATCGGTTGGATGGCTTGAAGTGGGTTGAGACAAAAACACATTGTTATTAATAGAAGTTTCAACAACAATGGTCTCTCTTTTTTTTAAATATTTCGATTGCAAAGAATCTCTGTAATATGGATGTACAAATTGGTACAAATTTTAATATTGTATGAAAAATTCCCGACATGGATACCATCCAAGAATATCTTATCAACTTCATGGTTACTGACAAATATTAAAGCAACAATCCTTTCAATATATGCAATCATAAAACAATGTGTCTTTTGATACCTATAAACTCATAACCAATCAACATTCACAAGGGCACATAAAATTGTTAACTTTTTATGAATAAACTTGTTCGTTGCCACTAGATCCAATGAATCTAATTATGATGAATAAGTGGAATATAGATTTGTGAAAAATGGATGAAACATGTGATTTTAATAAGGAAAATGATGATAAAAGAAGTGATTATGACTGGCAAATTAAACCCTAATTATTACCTCCCAACTTAATTCCTTGCACGTCGCCTATGCAACTAATTAGAATCAGGGGAGAAGACTTGAGTGTGTTGTTATTCACAGAAAATCTAGAAGTGATAAGGAACTACTTATGTGCTTCTTTCCGTTGCATGGAATCCTACCCATATCACAATCATTTCCCACTTTCTCCTTTCTCTTTCCTTGTTCAATGTTAAATTTCCTCAATAATCTAGAGCAAGTTTTAGTATTAGTGGGTGTTTAAATTTAAGAACAACCCATTCCAACCCCTTATTTCTCAATGATTGTACAGACAATGGGTTTATTTTGCCTTAATACTATCAACCAATTCTTCCCATCGTTGCTGGTAAGCTGACAAGGTCGAAAATTCATAGTTGTTTCTGAAATTTGTAAAATCTTCCATTATCACATTTTGAAATATTTGTATATCCCATTTGATTTGAAGGTTATATATTTTTCTATTATTTTGTTCGAGAATCTCTACAATAGAGTCTGGCTTTGCTCTGATCCACAAGGGTGCAATAAGTTTCTCTATTTTATACAATTCCAATTCATGAGAACTTTTCAATTCATTTTCTAACCATGATTGAAATGTTCTCAAGTTGATATCCCCAGTGAAGTGATTTGGGTTTCATTTTGAGAATATAAGTATCAACTAATTATGCAAGAAGAGTTTGCATACCAAATTTCTTCGTTTAGGAATATTGTAACTAGCAATTGTCCCAAAAGGTACAAAGAGAGGCCGATAGACTTATGAAGTTGGAATTGTTGAATTTCTATAAAAGATTAAAAAGTACAAGTATTTTTCTAAAAAAATATTAAAAATAGAAAATAATGAATATTGGAAACCACATAACATCTACAGTCTAAATTATTATATATATATATATATATATTAAATTAATTAAAATCTCAACTGTATTGTCAATTCAGGTATTGGTTAACTTTTACACAAACATATGCTTCCACAATTGTAACTCTTCTCCAACATTGATTCATATTCTTCGTGAAACCTGCCACACCAGTGCAGTGCAATAAGAAATATAAATCTATGTGTGCTTGGACAGTGCAGACCATTGTCATTATGAAGCTCTGACAAACTGTATTGTTCATACAGTTAGGCAGTACTTCTTAAGCAAACGCTGTGAACTTTGCATGGTCTTTCCATAAAAGTACTTCTTAAGCAAATGTTGTGAACTTTGCCTGGTCTTTCCATAAAATTGACTGCACCAAAAATGAGATCGATAGATTTAAAGAAGCCTACACCACTGATTGAGAAAATCAAATCATGAAACTCTTCAAGAAATTCCATTTCTAATTTTTCATTTTTCAATTCTGGTAGTGACATGTAGCATATTTCCTTCAGATTGACATCTCCTCACATATCACCTTAAGAGAGGATGGAGAGAGTCTGAAGTTCAACAATTATTTTTGGGGAATTAATCTACCTACCACATTTTAGATCACTTAATGGCTCTATATATGCGCATTGCATGATTCACTTCACTTTCATACAAAATTATTTACATCAATAATTTCATCCTTATCGATGTCATCTCAGGACTAAGTACAAAATTATTGACATCGATATTTTCATCCTTATCGATGTTATCTGAGGACTAAGTACTATGGTCAGTTTAGTAAAATTCAGTGCATGTTTCAAAAAAACATCCTCGCCTAATGGAAAAAAAATCATCGCCTAATGGAAAGGGATAAACAATGAAATATAAATTTAATTTTTATTAAATGCAGTTCCAATTTTGAGGGAAGGGCTCTGGTATGAAATGCTACCAACATTTACCAGACCTACATATCTACTTAAAGCGAAAGTGTCGACCCTCTCACTGGCGGCAAGCCATAAATCCCATGCTATAGGGATTTTAATGCCTTATAGTACCCCGTTTTATGTATGACCATAGCCATGCCGCCATTTCATGCCATGGTAATCGGCCACAATAAATGTGGTTACGGGACCCACGAAATGTTTAAAGATGAACGCACAGTACAGGAAGACACGAGCCCTGTCTAATCTTCATCCTTTTGCGGGTCCCATGAACGAAGGCAGGCATTTTCTTTTCCTTTTCTTGCGCATTTTAGAAATTTTGGATTTTCCATGGATTCCATTTAATTTAAAGTTGCTAAATAAAACTTATATAAATATTGTTTTACTGTATATAACATTAAATTTAAACTTAAATTACGCTGAAATTCTATTTACTTATTTTAAACATTTGTATGACTTTTTTATAAAATTTATAAATTAATTTATAAATTAAATTAATTTGTTTTACATTTATTTTTTTAAATGGTTATATATAAATTTATTTTTTTCAAAGATATAGATATATTACACTCTAATATATATTAAAATATGTTATTTGTATTCATAATTTTAAATAAATAAAGTTATTTATACTCATTATATTAAATTCATATTGTTTAGATGTGAATGCTACATCTATTTCATTTTATCAATATTTTTATTTTCATTGTGCTCACTAGATTTGTTGTGCATTTTACAACCTAGTATGAAGGAGATATGTAATTGGCTTTGTATTAACTTAGAATTAACAAGTGTCCATTTTAAAATAAAAATAAAATATTCACTTAAAAAAACATACACACACACACACACACACACACACACTTAGTTTTAATTAAATGCATGCATTGTTGTTATTACTTAGTATATACTTAGTTTTAATTAGTTTTAATATGGACAACACAACCACAAAATTTATTTTTTCAATTTCTTTATATGATATATACAAAAAATTTAAAACAATTCTATATATATGACATTAAAATATTTTACCTGAGATGTTTTATATGTGGACTACATTGTCCACATTAAAATTGTTTTTTTGTTATATATATATATATATATATATATATATATATTGTTAAGCTTGGTAGATCTTTTATTCATTAGTTTATAAAGCAAATTTACACCACATAGATTGGTTAGGTGGTCTCAACTTGCCTAGTGGGAAACCAAGTCTGTTAACCACCTATCCATAAAACTTAAATAATACTACACCACTTATCAATAAAGTTTTCATCTTTAAATGTTAGTAGTTAAGTGGTAAAGGCTCAAATCATTATCTATTTTTGCAGATTTTCTTATATGGCATGTATAGTGTACTTTTCTTTTTCATAAATTCAACTTTAGTTTTCTTTTTCATAAATAAAAAATTAAAATAAATCTAAATTCATATATATGCTCTCTTCATGTACATGATACATCTATTATTATAACTAAGCAAAGTTCCTTGGTAATGATATGTTTTTTCATGCGTGCAACATTGAGTAAGATATAAATATAAAAGTAACTTAACTTGCAAACTTGATAACTTGTAAATGAAACAAATAAATCCATTCTAACTACATTCCTCAAAACTAATGTAACATTGATAGCATATAACATCAAATCCACATCATGAATTTAAAAGTCAATGAAGACATTGTCATACACACAAGTTCAAATTCATGTATTTGTATTCCAAATTTGTCTAGTTATACATTTTTCTTTTCTACAAAATGGAACTTCATTCCCAACATAGATAATGGAAGTTCATGCCCATGAATGACATTATGGAAATGCCGCCTCACGACTGATCTAGAAATTGGGTGTATAAGTCACCATCGCCACTCTTGGCACTCCCAAGTGCATTTCCAAAGTGATATTGCTGCAAAAATTCAATAACCAATTAGTTGTAAAATCCAAAATGCATATAATCAATTTCGTTAATTAATGATAAGTTTTTGATCAACTACTCATTCTCACCATGAAGATCTAAGGCAATGGAGAACACTGCCCTTCCTGGGTAGATGGTGGAGCACTTGGTGATGGATATAGGCATGGTTCAGGGGTGATGGATAAAGGCATGGTGGGAGAAAAATTGGAAAAATGTAGTGGGTTGGGGTGATGATACATCCCCATTGGTTGTACGATAGTGGGAATAACCCTAGGGCGAGCGATCACCCTAGGGGGGGAAATTGGAATGTTAAGGGTGGATGATTGGAACAATGAGAAGGGTGGATGGTTAAAGGGGAGGGGTGGGAATTGGGAAGGGTTTGGGGAGGCGGTTATAGGCATGGGAGAATTTATGAAGGAAAAAGGTGGTGGGTGTGGCCGACAATACATCCCCATTGGTTGTACAATAGGGGGAAGCACCCTCGGGGAGGGAATTGGGATAGTACTGATTGGAGAAGTGCTCCCAATGCTATACTTTCTTTCATCGACATGCTCATCAAATAATTGGAGTCAACAAGTTGGCCCGTCAACTATAACAACAAAAAAGTTCATATAGTTATGCCTATGCATTGCAAATGATAGTATATCATATTTCACATGAAAAAATGCATAACATCAGATTTACCATTAATGTGTATAATAGAATGTTGCACTAACTCAGGCATGTGGTCCACAGTTCTTTGTCGTTGAGAAGACAACTCCAGCTGTTCATTCATGCTCTCTTTTTTTGCACGAACTCGTCCAACCCTTTCAAATTGTAGTTTATCTTTCCCTGCATTTGACTTGTGACCACACCACCTTTTCTTATTGACTGGGCTCAAGAAACTATGTTTTCTCTTGGTAGTGATCTTGGATGGAGTTATAGTATTGAAAAACATTTTGTTGTATTCTTGACATACTTTGTCTACCAAGTTGTTTAATGCATATGCCTGTTCCAAATTTGTAGGTATTATGGATCTCAATTTCTCATGAGTTGATGAGTTAACACGTTTCATCTCATCATCTTCAAATAATGCACTATCTGGTCGTACATTGGTCGTTTCAACATTATATGAGAAATTATCTAAATCATCAATGCTTGTTTCATTATGATAATTTAGAATGGGAGGAGAATCAAAGCATGGTAGAAGCTCTGTTTGGATTTCTGGGCCCAATATAGGTGATTCATTCAAATCAAATAAAATTCTAGGAATTTCTGTAGTAGGATTAGTGACATTAGGGAATACATTTTCACCCAAACTAATGTTACTTGCCAACATCTCAACTTTCAATACATGTTTACAGATGTTTCCATTTAAGGCCCACTCGCAATTACAAAAGTGTAGATTGGAATCTTTATATATGACATTGTACCAAATATCACGAGTATTGTTATTTTGGCTACGAACCCAATAATCGTTGTTACTCTTTTCATCAGGCACACAATCTTCATTTGGGATTTGGTTAGCTCTACACCTGGATGAATTCAACTGTTCCTCAATTTTTTTGGGTCGTACAAAACCAGCTTCTTTTAAACGTTGCATATGATTGTAATATAATACAACCTTTGTCAACAACACATAAATCAACCAATCAACCCGCCTATGGCATGCATTGTTTTTCTCACTTAGGTACCTTTGCTTGATATACTGATGGTAAGACTCAATTGCATTATTTGTATTTTGATTGGAATGTGGAAAATTTGTGTACGCTTTTGCCCACATATCTGTAGAAAGAAATTTATTGGTTATGAATTAATAACTATACATATGACATGCAAAAAAGAGTCATTAAAGCCACTTATAAGAAACTTACATATTTTGTTGTTGGCTAACCAAGTTGTTTTAAAATATTCCAAAAACTTTGTATGGTCACTGAATCCCTCAAATAAATTTTCAACTGCCTTTTTTACAGATTCATCATCTGCACGTGTGCATGATTTCTCCTAAAGCATGGAAAATTCGGATTTGGTTTTCCCTTCCTTGGACTTTGTTTCCAACATTCTTCAACCATGCACGACGAACATGCCACACACATAATAATATTGTACAGTTGATTGAAGACCTGGAATAACATAATTTTTAGAGAGAATATACATTAAGAATATTTTTATGTCTCTTATAAAAAGAATAAACACATCACCTTAATGCTTCAATTTCAGCAGTAGCATCATCTGTAATGAAGGCTTTAACATGCCAATCTGGTTGCTCTTTCTTCCCAATGGCAAAGAGAGTTGACATCCATTTACAAATATCAGCTATAGTATTGCGTGATGATATCACCCAAGCTACTGGAACCCCATTGTGATGTTTGTCGAAGACCATTAAAGTGTAAAGTTGATACTACATTACAAAGTACATAATTATATTTATATAAGATACAAGCATTAAAATGGTGTTGAATAAATGAATTAGATTTAGGGTAATTTTGTACTCACCCCGTACTTATTTGTACTAAATGTTGAATCCATTGAGATTATATTGTTGTGAGAATATTTTAGCATCATTGAACGCATCCACTTTGTTTGTATGCCTATGATAAAAGGGATGTTTTCAGCAAGATCTTGTTTCTGGTAGAAGAAAAAGCTCTCAGCGTGTTCCTTATACCAACATTCTACACTGATTGGATCACTTTGATCTTTGGATGGAGTTGCCGATTGATTTAGAAATGTCCATCTCCCAAAAATCATTTGGAAGAGAATATAGTCAAAACTAGATAGGGGAAGCTAAAAAATGATTCCTCTCTAGGTTATCGCAGGGTTCCCAGTGCCTCATAAATAGACCAGCACTATTCATGAAATTAGGGCCATTATCCAGGATTTTCTTTCAGTCATCCAAATCTTTGAAGATTACTATGAAAAGACCCTTGGCATGTAGGCAAAGATCAAAGGGGGCTTTTGGTTGCCATTTGATCTGGATCCATCACAGGATATCGCAGGATATCTCAAACCATCATTACTCATAATTACCCAAGCAAGTGTTTTACAAAATACACCCCCTTCTGCAAAATTTCAATTGATCATTATTGAACAAAGCCCTGACTCTTTATATACACAAATAAACCAATTTTCAAAGTCCTAGGATGGGGATGTCCTTAGATATAACCCAATGTTAAAAGTCAATTGTAATTGATGGCTTTCCTATCCTATTCCCAGTTTTAATTTTATGGTGAATTGCAACTCACTTGCAAGAGACATTCAGGGACAAATTGTGAATTTGGTCTTAGGGTCTAAAAATTAAACCAAGTTGCGCAAATGAGTTCTATAAGATCCAAAATTTATGTTTGCCAAAGTCCCATGTGAGCACACTACTCATAATTTCTCAAGCCAATGTTTCAAAAAATCCAGCCCCTTTTGTAGAATTTGCATTGATATTTATTAAACAAAATCGTAGCTCTGACGGTCCTCAAATAAACCAATTTTTAATGCATGGAGTCGTAGGAATGGGGTGTTCATATTTTTCACTTGGTGCCAAGAGTTCAATATCAGTGGTTTTCTCATCTGAGCCCTATTTTGAATTTTATGGCGAGTTGCAACTCACTTCCAAGAGCCATTCAAGGACACATTTTGAATTTGGTCTAGGGGTATGAAAATCAAATTGAGGAGTAGAAACGAATTTCGTAAACTCTAGCATTTTTTCTTGGCCAAGGTTCATACAAGCATGTTACCCACAATCACTCATGATAATGCTTTTGAAAATGCACCCCCTTATGTAAAATTTTTATTGATATTTACTAAACAAAATCCTAGCTCCGAGTATCCTTATATAAACCATTTTCTGTCCTATGGAATCCTAGGAGGAGGGGTTACTTTACCTCTAATCAAGTGGTAGGAGTCCAATGAAATAAACTTTTTTCCTATTTGAGACTCAGTTTGAATTTTATGGTGAGTTGCAACTTTTTCTTGGATCCATTTAGGGACATATTGTGAATTTGGTTGAAGAGTATAAAAACAAAAGACAAAAAAACAATAAAGAGAGAATTAATTAAAATTAAAGGACATAATTGAGGTTCTACAAGGACATTAATTTAGATGTTAAATGACTAGTGAAGACACTAATAAATCAAACATCCATCAACTAAAATGATACATAAGAAATCGAAAGAGTGACTACTAATCGAAACTAAGATACATCGTTTCTCTTCAAGCCTCTCTTGTTTATTTGTCTTCTAACAAATTATTTGTATTAGTTATTTGGATTCTAACATCCATTTCTTGATTCCAAAAGAGATAAAAGTGAAACTAAAATAGTAAGAGAAAAACTGTGTATGTATATATAACGTTCAATCAACATTTTTGTACTTATAATTTTGAATTCTACTTTGCATGGGGCTAGTTTTGAGAATCGAAATTTAAAATAAGTGTGGGGATTTTCCATAAAAGTAGAAAATTCATTTGTGTATGACTTGTATAATGCATATGGATGGAATTGTTGTTTAGACAACTTTTTCATAGTTAATTCAAATTTGAGCACACAATTATAAAATGTAAGTAAACATACTATAATGACCTTGCATCACGAATTGGAAATGTTTGTTGATGTATATATCAGTGGAATTTGCAAAAACTTAGTTCTATGCAATTTGAAAACCCTAGTTTTATGGAATGTGAAAACCTTAGTGATGTGGAATTTGATAACCCTAGCTTTGTGGAACTTACAAATCCAAGTGTGTGGCTAAGGTTTCTTATTTTGGTGGATGCCCTATGAAGCATTCAAAGAGTCTCACTTGTTCCATCTTGTACTATAGTATGATGGTTAAGGCTAAGTGTGAAAATCCTTGTTAATGACTAAAGAGAAGTGTGGATAATGTCATTTGTTCCTAAGAGGCCAACACAAGTTTTCTCTTTATGAACTTTCCCTAGGATGTTATCTTTGTTCATTAAATTTATGAATTTTATGAGCTAATAAAACATTATAGGGATGGAATTGTTGTTTAGACCCTTGTGACTAATTTATACCAAGCACACCATAATAGACTCCCTTAAGTGACAAATTTAAGCAGCACACATAATTAATTGATGCCCCATAAGCAATATACATACTTGTTACACTTAAAAATGAAACAAATAGTCAAACTACCATAAGTGACCTAGTTAAACATCAATGTACTAAAACACACTCTCGGGATGATACACAGATCCAAAGTGACATATTTATATTCAATTTCGTCCCATTAAATATTTTCATACAACATGAAATCTTGTTTCCACATACCTAATGGGAGCTCGTGCCCAAACCATGAGAGAATGATAACTAATGCCCTAGATACAAAATGACATATCATGTTGCAACTGCGACATCATGGCTAATGTACATAATGGCTCTCTCAATCACCGTCTCAGATTCGTTTAGGGCCGAATGAAATGCATGCGAAGATTCAATTCTCAGTACCCAATCAGATAAATACCCAAGCAGATAAATACGATTAAATACGGTGATCAGGCTTCCACGTTGCTTCAGTATCTGTCCAAGTCTGCGCCATACCGCCGTGGCACGCAATGGACCAGCAGGAACGAGCGACTCTTACCGCGGCCGCCTTCTCAGAGTTTACATTCCGCCTTTGAAGAAGGAGATAGGATGAGTTTAAACGTTCAACAATTTGGTATTTTTGGATAATTTTATTGGAACTGAGTTATTAAAAAAATTGGAATTGCAATGTTCTGTATTTTTATTGGAAAATAGGTTTAACACTTTTAAAAATTCAAAATCGGCGTATTTACAGTTCCACGCGTTCAAAGTTATAATTTGTCAAAAAAATATTAGAAAAATAAATCACCGGAATCGAAATCGTTGAATATTTAGAATACTCTGGAGGCGATAGAGTGCCGTGTCACACAAGAACACACCGGAAATATTCTATATTGATGATTCATTATATATCAATTGTAACAGAGGGATAGAATAGATTAGCATAATTTCAGTTTGCTCAAACAAGATTTTGCAGACATTTACAATTGCTCAATAAAGGTCCGACCGCTATCTTGCCCAATGAAATCACAGGTTAGAGATGCTGGTCTTGTTACAGACAGGAATGACGAAGCAGAATCGTCGAGCGTCCGACTAGATATATCGGCTACATCACTGCGCGGGCGTAAAGGTCGCAAACTGGTCTCTCCATTCGAACCACACAGTGAGATAATTGAAGCTCGAGAGTCCCGGTGTCGCAGTGATAAGGTCACAGCTCCCGAGAAGAAAATTACTCTGTTTGCCCTCAGGCTTGCAATTCTGGAGAAGGCCACCAGCGGGCTTGGCAGCTTGGCCTTCGTCTGGGCCACCGTCGTCCTCCTCGGAGGGTTCGCAGCAACCTTAAAAAAGGTAGACTTCTGGTTCGTGAGCATAATATTGTTGACAGAAGGCGCTCGCATCTTCAGCCGAAGCCACGAGCTGGAATGGCAACATGAGACAACAATAATATCTGTGGCCACGCTCAGAAACGACGCCAAACGGCTGAGTCGCAGGTTCTCTATTAATGGGAACAACTTTATCTTAAGACGAATCTGTGGGTGCTCTAAACACAAGAAAAACCAGAACCGGAAGATCAACATCCGGGAAGTAAATTCTGCTGTCGAGAATCATGATTTATTGAAGAGAACTTGGTCCTCGTCTAGGATTCAATTGATGCCTTATACCGGGTGGCTCTCCATATCCAGAAATGCTAGTCAGATGCTTTTCTGGCTTCAATTGGTGTCGGCTTTGACATGCGTTGCCTTGTCCCTCTCTCGGCTAGCCAGGCAAGACTTCGGCATTGATTCAGGTAGCGACAACATGAATCGGAAAGCGTCTCTCATTATTTTGGGGGATGCAGAGCCCCTGTAACATGTTGGTTTTCGACTCGGCTACTACAACCTCTTGTGGCCGACCCTCAAGGTTTTCCGGAGGAAGATGAGGATTGGATTCCTAGGATGCCAGAAAAACACCGCGCAAAACCCTGAAGGCGGGAAGATAACATTTGAAATTTGAAATTTTCAGCGCGAATTTGGGCATTGAATGGAGGTAGGGAGATGATTTACTGCCGGAGAATGCCCATGGCGATACCATGGGGGCGGGGTATGGTGCTGCATAAGATGGCATAAGATGGGGGTAAGCATTAATGACCCAATAGCATGGGATCTATTGGTTGCCCTCACTGGCAAGCAGCAATGACTATTCATCATTTAAATTTTCTCTAAAATAATGAATATCAATTGCAATGAGACGTTGTACCAGACCCACTAATTAATTTTTGCTTAAAGGCCACCATGATCAAAGCTTTTGGTTCTTGCAGGAAGGAAGACCCACAGAGGCAATCATTGTGAGCATAAGCAGAAGCCGGGAAAACAGTTAAGGGTTTCGCTTGTGGAATCTGGCCACAGAGACGATTGTTTCTTAGATTCATATGCTTCAAATGCTTCAGACCCAACATATGCCCTGGAATTTTCCCTTTGAAACCGTTCCATGACAGATCCAACCATCTCAGCTCCTTTAGCTCGCCCATGGGCCTCGGTATCTTGTCCACCATCCGATTTCTTGAGAAATCCAGGCGCTCAATTTTCTTTAACATGGAGATCGAAGTTGGAACACTGCCCTTCAAACGATTAACTGATAAGTCCAGCCACTTGATGTTGCGCTCGCCATTGATCTTCGAGATCCTGCCTGTGATCTCGTTGTTGGCCAAATTGATGAACTCCAGGCATCCCCCTAGGGATGGGCAAGAATATGAGATATTGTCACTGAAGAGTTTCTCTATAGACCCATACAATTTATTTGAATGAAGATCAAGAACTGAGATGGAATCAGGCAAGGAAACCTTAGAGAGATACATTCATCTTCTCTCTGCATCTAGCAACAGGGGCAAAGTAACATCGAGGTCTTCCTCTCAGAGTGATAAATTCAGCATTCAGTGTTTTCTCTGCATCTAGCAGCGAGGGCAAAGTAACATCGAGGTCTTCCTCTCAGAGTGATAAATTCAGGGAGCTTGCTAATAGCTGCCTGTGCCCTCTCAGCACGCTTCAAGGTAAGGTGTGCACCCCTGCTTGCATTGTACCGGTTTTCATCCTGTCAAAGTTATCAATATCCACACGCTTGTGTCACAATGAGGAAAATTTTGACAACAAAATTCCACTATCTCTAGTTCTTGTCTTCCTTACCTTGTTATAATCTTCAAGCCAACTCTCTTCTTCACAGGCAGCTAACCATTTTTCAATTCTTTCCAAGATTTCTTTCCTGCTAAATGCTTCTTCTTTAGTCTTTGCAATTTGCTCTTCAATGCTCTCAAGAAGCTCGGAAGGGTCAACTAACCCCGTGAACAAATAAAAGGAAAGCAAATAAGTATCACCTAACAGATAGGAATTACTCCAATAATTTTATCAAAGATATGTTCTCCCTACAATAAATTATTATTATTTAAGTATATACCATGAAAAGAGATTACCAGAATTGAGCAGTGAAAGAAACAATACCCAAGAGAACTTACCAGAATCCATGGAGGCAATTGACTTGTCCAGCATAGTATTACTTTCAGCAATGAGATGTGTTCTCCTGCAAATTTCTTCTAACTTTGTTCGCTTCTTAAGAACAAGCTCCTTCATCTTACTTCATTTTAGCTCTTCAAGTCTTGAAACCTCTGCTTCACGCTGTATCATCATAATTTGACTAAGAATCTAAACAAACAAGCTGGCTCGCACCACATCAATATGCATAAATACTACATGCATGCATGTAGAGGATCATCCAAATTTCTCAAGCCTACATGGTTAATAAATTCCATAGACAGGGCATTTGGAGAACATATTTCATGCTCTGAAGCTGCAATGTTGCAGGTGACATTCTGGAACATCTGTTGCTCTTCCATAGGGATGTCCATTAGCTTCCAAACTTCAAAGCTCCAGCATAGTTGTGGCCAAATCTTGAAACTGGAGATATGAAAAAATCAAAAGAATCAGCCCAATGCACCACATTATGTGGCAACACAGATTAGGGTAATAGCAACCAACAAAACAAAGGGGTAAACAAATTGCATGGGCAATCTCATGAAAATAACCTTTTGCGTTCGTTTCTTTTTTTCTTCTCACAGTGTTTGAATTGTCGCAGCCAACCTATCAACAGTGTCATTACTAATGCTCTTGGATTGTTCAGACTCATCCAAGCTTGGATGCACATCTATTACCGTACGTACAAAATCCAAGCCAAGGATAATCCATGGATTGTGTTGACAAATTCAATGACTTTGTATAGACGCTCACTCTACATCAAAAACAAATGGAAAAAGAACAGATCAGATACACAAAAATACATAAAAAACAAAGGCGAAAGGACATATCACAAATTCAAAGGACATATCCACAGATTACAAATAAACAAGGGGTTTAGACACTTGAATTAATTGAGAAAATTAAAAGTATTTAAAAATTAAAGGAACTATGATAGATTTGTTAGCAAAACTCAAACCCCATGAAAATCATAAATGTGTAAAATTGGGTCCTCATGAATTTCGGCTCTATGTATGAGACGAAACCCATCCCATAGTGATACAACACTTGCTCCATCAAGCTAGATCTTTTCAAAGCAATTTATACAACAATACACATCTTATCACCGTTTTCTTACCAATTTTTTTGTAAGCTTGAACTTGTTTTCTTGCTATAAATTTTTGGTTTTTTGGAACATAGCTAATACGGTTAAACCCATAAAATACCCTAATAGACTCGGTAAATCCTAACTCTCTTTAGGGTTATCCCACATTGCAACTAATAGCAAAAGCATAAGACAAAATAAAATAGCGAAGCAGTAGTAATTCTTACCTTTTCTCTTTGAAGCGATTGAAGTTGCTTCTGGTATTCTTCAAAATTCCTAAGAGATAGATCATTTTCATCCACTGAAATGGTGGACGGACTAAGCTCTGCACGTCCTAAAATTTCATTTGAAATCTTCTGAATCTGCATTTTAACATCCCAAATTTGTTGAATTCGTTCCTCTTTTCTTCAGCGCATTTCTTCCAACAGAGGAGTTATCGCTTCCAGGCTCCCTGCACTTCTGTCTCCCTAAAATGGAGCAGGTAAAACCAATATCAGAGTCTTGTAAATGGAGCTAGATGTTTATACTCCCACTTCAATTTTGTTGCTAGATGTTTATACTCAATGCCCGTCTCCCTGATGGTTCGTGTGTTTCACTGGGAGAGGTTTTCCACTTTTGCCGAGCTCTTTGTGGCATCTTAGATTCAAATACCGGGGAGTCCAAATTCTCATTAAAATCTCCCCAGTTGGCAGTTGGTTTCTGCTGAGTGAATGTGGCTTTTGATACAAGGTAAAGATATTGGTGCACCATAGCTGGATATTGGTGTGCTAACTGATCATATTTACCTTTTTGGTATTGGTGTGCTAACTGATCATGTTTAACTTTTTGATATTGGTCCACCATAGCTTGTAGAGATTTTAATAAAAAGTATGGAAGGTTGATTTTTCTATTTCTCCTTAAATGATCTTAAAGAAACAAAAAGGGTATATTATGCAAAATGAAGCTCCTCCTTCATAAGTAAAATATCTAATACCTAATAATATATTGGAGTATTTCACCCCAAGGTTTTGGCAATGACAATCACTTTACTCCTGGTCTAATATCTTCCAATGTTTCCCTTTCTTCAAGAAATTCTGCTACTGTCTCTTCATAAATTTTAAAACTAACATTTGCCATTTGAGCTATGTTGGTCTGAAGATCGAAATATAGAGTGAAATGCTCTGCCAAGGGTATATTTTCAATTCGTTGAAAAAAAGGCAAATGTCCCGCCATTCTAAAAATTTATGCAACCTCTAAATTGTGTATGGCCATGTCTGTTGTAATTGGATCTGGTCAGAAAAGGTTGCTGCCCATTGTTGCACATTCTTTATACAATTCTGCTTCTTAACATGATTATGGAATTTTTTGAAAAATCAGTCTTCATACACTTAGCTACATAGTAGTTATGTAGTGAATTAAAATGGTGGCTACTGGTTTTTAATATATTGTGCCACGAGATTTCATGGACTTGGTGGATTTCCCTTAGTCCATATCTCCATACTATCATTAATTATGATGCATGTTAACTAGATATTGAAGCGTGTTGGCACCTTGATTGGTGGAATCAATTTTAATTCTGGATAGCCCTCAATCATATTGCGTTCTAATAAGAATTTATCAAATGGCCTCTGCTGACATCAAGTGAGCATTAAATGGATTTGTACAAAGGGTAATGGTGTACGAAGTTCGAAAGATTATACGTTGGCTGGTGTGAGTGATCATCATATAATGGTCATGTCAAAGATATAGTGTTATAATAATGATTGTACATGTGGTATTAATCAAGTAATTTAAATAATTAGTTTCAATATTACTTGATATGTGGTGTTGGAAAGCTAAGAATGTCTCTTTTGTTGCAGAGTATCCCTTCAGATTATGTCCATTTGGAAAGTTTGATGAACATGCATTGTTGCTCCATAATGAGGCTATGATAACTATTGTCAGGTTCCTGAAATTGCGGTACTCTGTCTTTCTATAGTGCCTGCTTCCTTGAAGTTGTTGATTTCCTATGAAATGAAAGATTTCATTATCTGGAATAAAATATTGACTTCTTGATATATGTGACTAATAGTATATTGCAACTACAATTGGTATAGTTTCAAATGGAAATCACAAATCATAACAAGTGTATTGATGAATTCTGAAAAATTTTGCTGGTGTTCTCTAAAATAACTTCTTCAAATTTACAACATTGTTTTTTTGGTTTTTTTCTTAATTACTACGATAATATCTACCATTTCTGTTTTTCAAGAATTACCATAGCTAATACCTACCATTTTTGTTTTTCAAGAATTACCATAGCTCACAGTGCCATTTCTGGTTTTCATTGTGAGATTTTTCTTCAAAATTTTCTATAATAGATATTTCCATTTTTGGTTTTCAAAAGATATTATATCCTACAATGCCATTACTGATTTTTATTGTAAGTTTTTCTTTTATTTTTTATAACATGTATTTACAGGAATCTGGAAAATCCGGACCTAATTGGGTCTTCTAATATATTCAGTTCTTGGTGTTGAAACAATTTGTGAGTGAATTCCTCCTTGGATTCAAGTTTCTTGTATAGCTTCAATCTATATCTATTTACCAATAGTGGTAACTTCTCATCAATTGTCCTAGACTTTACAACTCCATTTCATACACATGTTCAACTTCACAGGGTCCCAACCACCTCGTAATTAGTTTCCATTTAAAATCTTGGAATCTTGAGTCATATAACAATGCCCAATCACCCTGCTAAAATGATTTATTTTTTATGTGTTGGTCATGCCAATAAACTATTTGTTGGTGAGTTGTTTCTAAAATTTATAGAGCTTGTTGTCTATACCCTTTCAATTGATTAAGTTGAGCAATCCTTTCTCTTTGTGTTGTAAAAATATTCATCCCCAACTCCATTGCTTTCTGTAAAGTCTTAATTTTAAATTCAATGGGTAACAATACGATCTTACCGAACACTAACACATAGAGTGTAAATCCAGTTGAAGTTTTCCATGTGGTTTGGTAAGCCCACATTGCTTTTGGAAATCTATTTTCTCAATCTTGTTTGTGAAATTGATTCACCCTCCCCCTCTTAGTATAAATGTAATTTCCAATACATTCTTGTCTTCTAAAAGGGTCTTTAGGAACTTATCCTAAGAATGAATCCAAATTGAATTTAAAAAGAATTAGTATATTGTAAAAGAATGGAACCATCCTTTGGCTTGATGTCATTAGGAATATGTTTTACCAATCTATCAAATCTTTAATCAAAATTCCTTACAATTTTTTATTTTATTGATTTCTTTTTTTTTTCTTTTTTTTTCTTTCATCTCATCAAACTATGTCAACAATGATCTACCATCTTTCTTGGCTTGCCTTCTTTTAATAAAAACATCATAAAAATATTTCTAAGATTTAATACCTTTATGAGGAAGAATATTGTAGGATGTTTTGCATTTTCAACTAAAGGTGAAAATAGGAGCTTCATAACCACATCCTCATGATAATTGTTAATTGGATGAAATTGGATGAAGTTTAAAGGTTGCATAAAATTAGGTAAGTGTTCTTCAACAAAGATGACATTGTTGCTAGAAAATTTAGGTAGCCATTTATCAATTTTCTCACCAATTCTATGAGCATAACCTTAAATTTTGGACATGTCCAAGGTCATAAATTCATGGAACCCATGGTTGCAAAGCCATTTTAGTTAGTAATGGAGGATTGATAAAAAGAGATTTAACTAAACATGGGAGTTATGGGGAACTCTTGTTTTATAGACCTTGATAGGATTACCATATTTTTGAATACATATTTCGTTGGAATTTCCAACACTTGGGTTCTCTTGGTGGAGTCATCACATAAGCATGTATATTAGGCTTAGGGATAGGCTCATAAAAAATGGATGAAGCATAAACTTCAAAATTCCAAGGGCCTAAATTATCCATGGAAATGACACCAAAATGTTATGACAAAATATAGCACCTTAGTGCAATGCATTTCACAAGGCACTAAGACAAGTGTAACATGGAAGTGTGACCACTATCACTTAGGAAATTACTTCCCTCTCTTTCATTAAGGATGGATCTTGAAGAAGGGAGGCTTCCCTAGTATGTTCAAGGGTTCTTGAGGCAAGAGGAAATTAAGTCTAAGGAGTTCTATATTAACTACTCATAATATGACCTCTTAGATATAACATTCAAGATAATGAGAATGTGGTTTAATTAGACCAATTCCCAAATTTTAGCGAAAGAAGTTCTAAGAGAATTTAAGATGTTTGGCAAGTAAACATTTTTCAAAGAGCGAACCCCAAACATCATTGTTGCAAAATTTGCATAAAATATGATGGATTTCAACAACAAGATAAGTTATAACACTAACAAATAAAACAACCTTTGAACAAGTGATAGTCAATGCAATCTAGGGCTCAAATTATGAGTTAAACTAGGGTATATTAAGCCAACTAAATCTAAAAATTAGTACGTTCTTAAAAACCTTAAGAAACATGATGTCTAGCTCTAGAAGGGATGGAAAATAAATCAACAATTCTAAATATGAAGGTAATATCAATATTGATCCAATTTAATGCACTTTTATTTAAAACATGTAGCTATTCCATGGCCGAAAATGAATATTTTGCTGTTATAACCCAAAAGTAACCCTAAAACATATAATAAAAGGCTAAAATTTTGATATTTTTGATTGATTATTGTGAGAAGGGCTAGTGCCTACTTATTTTTGGGGCATATGGGGTGAAATAAGGACTCGGGAGCAAAAAAAATGATCTAGGTTGATATCTAGGACCTTCCACTACTAACCCTAGATGATCTACTCAGTACCTTAGAAAATCCAACAATTCAAAGGAAGACTCTCCACTAAAAATTTTCCTAGGGTTTTAAGAGGGTTTTTTCAAGAAGAAACCAAAAGAATACATTATTTGCACTAGAAAATTAAAATTACACCTAATAATCATCCATGAACGAATCCATCAATATTAGAAGAAAACTTACTTATAAAATCAAGATACTCCATAAACTGTAGCCACAAAAATCCATAGAAGTTGCAAGATCATCTATAAAACCATCTCTGTGAGAAGCTGCTCTAGTTATCCTTCCAAACCTTCTAGATAAAGAGAAAAGAAGACAAGTATTGATATATCTCCACAAGTAGAAATGATTTACAAGTGAGGAATGATTCTCTTACTTATATGAGAGATCTAATTCTTCCTCACCCCCTAAAATCCCTAAAAGCATAAAATAATGCTCTAGTCTCTCACAAAGTATAGATGTAAGGAAATAATACATAAAATATCCATTCTACAAGAGTGGATAAATTTAAAGACCCCAATGATACCTCATAAATGAAGAGTAATGCCAAAATTGTCAAGTCCTTGTCCTAAAATGTGTGTTCTAAGGCCACATGTGTGGCACAAATTCTCTCTATGAGTGGAAGGCTCACTCCAAGTGGAAAGTAAGGGATTCAAAAATGAAATTTTATTTCCAAAAGTCACAACATTTCATCATCAACAATAACATCAATCTTTGAAAAGTGTGACATCATCATAAAAGTGTTCTATCACCATGAAGAGGTTCCATCAAGGTGCAACGCCTCATCTCCAAGTGTAACATCATGATCAATGTAACATACCTCCTATATCCCCTTCCCCAACTAAGGGTAGAATTAGGTAGTTACTATGCTGACCCAACTCCCATTGTCACATTATGGAAATGGGGTCTAAATTTCTCGACTTATTGACTTAATAAAAACAAGAAATAGATAACATCGTTGTGTTCGTCTCATAGAGACCTTTCCAACAATATAAAATTTGATCCCCAAATGGAAAGATATGGCTAAATATAACCTAGGCCAATTAAACTATGCCAAGTCATGAGGTCTGACACGTGGCACCCACGTGGTGTCCACATGATTGTCAAATCGTAAGCCATGTAATACCATGTGACAACTATCAACTTAGTCATACACCATGCCCTACTAACCAATGAGCATCCATACATGGGGCAAGGCGGGTTAAGTGGGTGCAGGCCCTCCCCTAGCTGAATCACCCTACTACCTATGACCCCAATGATTTTCCATCTTACTTCCTTCCAAAACGATTGAGGAGGTTTACTCTGGGTTATGTGGCATAACACATTTCACTATGGGACTTGGTCTCCCCTTTAACTTGCAAACAACTTCGTTCACGCCACATGGTGCTTGTCCCCACTAGATGGGCCCCACATGCCAGGTCACCCTAGAACTTATGCCTTGACATTTATTTTTTGTGCTCTAGTCAAAATCTTGGGGAACAGGGTCCAGGGTGACATCATCAGTCCCTAAACGCCAAGATAACACCCTTCTACATCACACTCTTCACATATGCTAGGTCCTTCGTAACCTTTGAACCCTTGCAATTCATGACTTTGTATTATATGAGAATAGGCCTTCTTCCCGGTTGATGTATGTGTCCATGCAGTGGCCCACCTTTCCACCTCACCTTGAGTATTTGGTCTCGGGAGTTCCCTCTTATTTTTCCCTCTGGGACATATGGGGAAACTGCGTTGGGATTCATTCAACAGTCAAGGACGCTCGTCCTATGATGGTCTAGACATCCCCTAATTACACGCTTGGTCACTGTGCATGGTCACTTGGTTTATGAATTTCAAACTTTGTGGCTCCTCTAGGCCCTAATATGCAACCCACAACATATGTAAGTTTGAATGGTTTGGAGCTAACTCCTAGCCCTTGGGCCCAACCATGGCGATTCTATTATACATAAGTCATTGTGACATTGTGCCTGGGCCCCAAGAGCACTAAGGCTCGACTCTCACTTGACCTATATGCACAAAGCTTGGACTTGATAGCTTTAAGGGACTCTTCCGTTAGTGCCTGATATATCACTATCCCTCCTAAGCTTGCAAGAAATCTCCTAAATCAGCCTGCAAAATGTGTGTATCTATACACACACACACACACACACACACATCTTACAAATGCTAATTCTCCTAATTTTGTAATTTACAAACAAGGGCCATCGATCTCATCATTTCAAACAAATAATTAATTAACAAAGGTTTTCTACCTATTCACACACATATCATATAGACCATTCCACTGACTTAGGATTATTATAGAAATAAACCATTTCAGAAGGAAAAACACTCAAGAGCATTTTCATACAGGAATTTACATTCCTCATTCATATATGAAATAATGCTCCTGAACATTAATAGAACACTATGGCAACGTAATAAACAAAAACATGATTATGAACACAAGAAAAAAATAAGAGTTTATTTATCTTATAAAATCTATGGTAACTAAGAGCGGGACACTAACTCTCTACCCAACCATAAACAAGCTACAACCACAATTACTTGTAGATGTCACCCTCGAGCTAGATTCTAGTGCTTGAGGTGGAGTGCTTATGAGAGAAATTTTAGTTGAAATAGGATTACACAAGGCCACACCACCTTCATCCACCAACTACACAAGCCTTCACTTGAATTCTCTAGATTTTACAGGAATGTGATAGTCATACCAAGATATCATAGTATAGAGAGTTTCAACTCACTTTCAAGAGAGGAGAGTCCACATCGAGGGAAGGATCATTAGTGGATAAGCTATTGATGGGTAAGAAGATCACCTCTACAAGTAGCTCATTAGCGATTCAAGCAATAGAGATTCATACCCGAGGCAACTCTTAGTGGTTCATCAACAATCACAAGCACTTGAATGCCTCTTCCCAATCAATAGGTTCATCAATCCACAAGCTTCTAGTGGGTTATTTAGCCTTACAGGAAAGCCACTACTATCTATAATTCTTTCACCCAAAAAGCCTCTAAGAGGGTTCTTCAACTGGTTTAATCTCTCAAGAGTTTTACAATTGCAAATTCTAATCGTTACCCTCTCTATGCTCTCACCTCTACCCTTGGAGGAATTTTTCTTATAGTATTGTTCTCTATGCATTCTATTCCACTGCCTCTATGCGCATCCCAAGGAGAGTGTGAACCACCTCCTTTTTCTCTACTATGTATGCATATCCCATGCACATGGGAGTGTGTGTGCAATTCCAAACATACTAACTTTATGTCTTCTCACCAGCTCCATGCCAATCAACCACTCAGGGTAGTCCAACCCATGCTTCCTTTAAGTCTTTTGTTATTTTCTTTCTTGTTGTTGGAGCTAAAGGACACCTGGCCATGTCCTTTCCCATTTTAGTTAAATTATGGCACAATCAACCCCTTTAAAACCACTTAGACAACTAGGACTCATATTTAAATCAAACCATTCCTCAAGAAATCTCCCTCCTCAAGAAATCAAGAATTTGTGTCCCTTCTCTTAGCCTTTTAAATAATTACAATTATTTACAATGAAAGAAATATTGAATAAGGGATGTCACATTCCCATCCCTCCTGGGGGGAACATCGTCCTCGATGTTCAATAACCATACACAAACGAAACATGATTCAGACCAAGCATTGTTGATATGGATCTTTGTATACACATCTATGTACAACATTCACATTATATTTACATTTTCTTTATTCAACAAATAAGAAAGGATACATTTCCCGCATCTGGTCAACCATTTACCATGTGGCTTCATTGGGCCCAAAGTGCTTGAATTAGACTTTGGATTGATCTATTGCTTGATTATGGAGTGTGAGCTACCTCTGATCCAAGATGCATAGAGATTCCGGTTGGAACTCTCCCTCTGGTTTTAACTATAACACATACCAATGAATTACATGATTAGCATCCTACACGTATCTTTTAGGAAACAAAACATGAAAGACATCATTAAATATTATTGCTAGAGGCAAGCCCAACCTATAGGACCCAACCTATAGGACATTGGCCTTATCATTTTGAGCACATCAAATAGCCCGCAAAACCATGGTACCAACTTGGCACATGACCCAAATTTTAAGGATCTCTTCTTGTGTCTAACTCGTAGAAAACATGTTTCCCAACTTGGAACTCCTTGTGAACACTATGTTGGTGATTCAGATTGGATCATTATATTGTTTTTCATCCATCTCAATGCATTTAGAGTGGAAAAAGCAGAGGAATCATCTCACGAGACCATTTTTACCGGTGGGACCTAGTTTGGCAAAACGAGGTTTGAAACCTTCCAGGAGAATTTTGAGGCATAAAATGACATTTTTTGGGGGTAAAAATTTATCGTTTTAGTGTAGCACCTCCTCATGCTATTCTACACAAAAATATATCTCCAAAAATGCAAGAAGCGCGTTAAGCGGAGTTTGTATGCAAAAGTTATGCCACTCAGAAGTTGACCTTCCTAGTTTCACACCTATAGTTCGGGAGGATGCCACGTCAACCCCCATTATTCATGGAAAATGGGATAGACACGTGTTTTTGATGTAAAATACTCTAGAAGAGTCTATATTGTAACTCTGTTTAAGAGTTGATCTAGTCAAACTTAACCAATAGTAGGTTATCGAGCTGTGTTATAACTGGGCCATGAGGAGGAAGAGGCATTCCATTATTTTGAGAGAATTTTGTTTCATAGTTGAGCAAAGATAGTAAGGAGAGATAGGAAGTAGAGTACACAGAGAGGATCTATGCATTTTAGCATTCCATGAGCCACAAACATTACTTCTTTGTACCTGCAACCTTATTTTCCAAACAGAGAAAGAGAGCGAAGCGACCTCACCTTCCAACTAGGTTTTCTCCTGAAAGGTTTTCCCAGAGCATATCATGTGTATTATGTGTGTATGTGATCCCTATTTTATCGTTCTCTATTTTCTGCATAATTTCCATTCGCATGCATGCATTAATTACAATTAAATTTACAATTCTTAAAGTTTAATAAAACTATAATAGTGTAAAAAAAATCAGAATTTTAATATATTATTATCATATTTGTTGTGACGAACTATCTAGTGGAATATCCACAAAAATTTATGGATCATTTGGTCTGCATAGCTCTTCTGCCTATCCTATGCCACTTTTAAATTTTACTTAATAGCTTGCATTTCTTATTCCATATCCTTTAACATGTAAATCTGGATAAAGAACTTGTTTACTGGATCATTCCAGCTGATAGGAGTATTAGAACTACACCCATAAAGTGCTTCAAATGAGCTCATTCTCATGGATTCTTGATGCCTGTTGTTGAATGAAAACTCTGCAAGAGGAAGATATTCTTCGTGTTTCTTTAGCTGATGAATTACATACATCCTTAGCATGTCCTCAAGAATAATGATAGTTATTTCTTTTTTCCCATCTGTTTGAGGATGTATGTCATACTAAAGACCAACTTTGTTCCCAAGCGTGTAAATAATTCTCTCCAATATTTTGGAGTAAATTTGGCTTCTCTATCTGACATAATATTCTTAGGAACTCCATTCAGCCTCACTATCTCCTTAATGAATATTTGAGCTACTTCATTGGTTGATTTTGTAGGATTAATAGCCACAAAGTGAACAAATTTGTTCAACTTATCAACCACTACCATGATTGCATCGAGCTACTTATATGTATTTGTTAGCCTTGTAATAAAATCCATATAAATCACCTCCCACTTCTATTTAGGAATGGGAATGGGCTGTAATAAGCCATCAGGGTGCTTGCACTCAACCTTTACTTGCTAGCATACTATGCATTTGGAGATGAAATTTTCCACCTCTCTCTTCAAATCAGGATATAAATATAATTTCTTGATAGTTGTTATCATCTTTTGATAACTTGGGTGGCGAGAATATGGGTTGGCATGAAAATACTTTAATATTCAAGTTGCTGTTATTTGGCACATAAATTCTTCTTCTGAATTCGATCAACCCGCTTTCAATAAGGTTGTACTCCCCACTCCTTGTGCTCTCAGAACCTTGTTGCAATTTCTCTTTCAACTGCTGATATTTTTTGTCTTACTGCCAATCATTTCTGATCCTTTCCTCAATATTAGTTCCATAGGAACTCATGGTTTCTATATGGTTTATTTGCACTCTTCTACTAAGTGCATCAACCACTCTGTTCTCCTTACCTTTTATATATTTGATGTCAAAATCAAATTCGTTGAGTGTAGCCAACCATTTAGCTTACCTTGCGTTTAACTTGGACTAGTCAAACAAATACTTCAATCTTCCATGGTCAGTCATTAGAGTAAACCTTTTGCCGAGGAGGTAGTGTCTCCACATCTTCAATGCATGGGTGATGGAAGTTCAATTAATTTTTTAGATTCGTAATAGACCACTTGACCTTCCTGCATTAGGACTCCACCAAGTCCCTCTTTGCAGACATTCATGCATACAATGAAATCATTTTTGGGTTTGCAATTCTTAGTACTAGTGCATTAGATACCAACTACTTTAGCTGATCAAAGTTGGATGCACAATCCACTATCCATTCAAACTTCTTTCTCTTCCTTTGCAGGGTGGTAATTGAATAACCAATCTTGGAGAATTTTTTAATAAATCTCCTATAGTGGCCTACTATTCCCATGAAGGACCTAACTTTAACCACATTCTTAGATGTTGGCCATTCCATGATGGTCTTAACCTTCTCTGGATCAACTACTACTCCCTCCTTTGAGAATATGTGTCCCAAATAATGAATTCGAGATTGGAAGAAGTAACACTTACCAAGATTTGCATTAATCTTATGCCCCCTTAGAAATTGTAGCACTACAACCAAATGCTCTTCATGTTCCTCCTTGGTCTTTGAATAGATCAGAATGTCATCAACAAATACTATCACAAACTTATCCAAGTAAGGGCAAAACACATTTTGCATCAAGCACATGAAAGTCGCAGGGGCATTAGTAAGCTCAAAGGGAACTACCACAAATTTGTATTTCCCATACCTTGTTCTAAAGGTTGTTTGTTGGATATCCTCATCCTTTATACACACCTGATGATAGCCTGATCTTAGATCAATCTTCGAGAGGACTATTTCTCCCCTCAACTGATCAAATAGATAATCAATTCATGCAATGGATACTTGTTCTTGATGGTTACCTTGTTTAGTTTCCTGTAATCAATCCACAACTTGAGTGTGCCATCCTTCTTCTTAACAAATGAAATTGGTGCTCCCCATGGGGACATGCTTGGCCTTATGTAACCCTTGTACAACATCTCCTTGAGCTGTATCTTCAGCTACACTAGCTCGAGAGTGCTCATTCTATATTGAGCCTTTGATGCTAGGGATACTTCAGCAATATTAATTCAACGGAGACATCCACTTAGCTATGAGGAGGTAACCTTGACATCTCTTCCATAAAAACGTATGAAAACTACTGTAAAACTGGGTATTTCCTCAGGATGTCACTATCATCATTCCTAGTACTGCAATTAGCTTAAATGCTACTACATATTTGCATAGAAAATAGAATACACACCTTTCTGCAACTTCTCTTGGCTTACATATTTGAGATTAATCTTACTGATGTGGGTTTCATATTCCCACCCAATATTCTAGGCTCTCCAACTTTGTCCAAGCATTCAATGGTTTTCCTAAAAAAATCTACCTTGGCTTAATGCAGGTACAACCAATCCATACCCAACAATATGCTATATGCTCCTAATGGCAGCACATTGAGGTTTTCAATAGTTGGCATCCAATTTAATTTGATTAGACAAGCCCTCACCCAATTCTAAATTCTTCTTTTCATCCCTTTGGCCAGTTGAACTAGCTAAGACTAACTATGTGCTTCTCTCTTTAATTCTCAATTATCAACAACAACATGACTGATCTAACTAAAATTTGAACCAAGGTCAATCAAAACTGAATATTTTTGGTCATATAGCATACCTTCCATATCTATAATCATTGCATGATGATTGGCTTGGAGATTATCCAATTCTGCGTAAATTCTGGGTATATTTTGGGCCATGTCATTGATTGTCTCTGCGTCATGTACGTTGTACAGTCTTGAGCCAACGTGCTTGTACTGTGGGAAATATTTCCTCAAGTGATTCCCTCCATAATTCCAACATTTAAATGGATCATTCTCATAACCCTTAGCTTCTTCTTGAGTAGAATGACTTCTATTGGCAGCGTTGGACCTTTGCTGATTTTCTTGGATGACAAGGGTCACACTCACTCCCTTGGTTTCCTTTTTACTTTTCCCTTTAAACTTGACATTTCCCTTGAATTTCTAGTTTTATTTGTACTTAGGTTTATGCCTAGACTACTCATAACAATGCTTCAATTTTCATATTGCATCCTATAATGTATTGGGTTCATCATATTCAATTTTATCTTTGAAATATTGTGGCAGTTCACTAAGATACCTATGAATCTTTGCTTTCTCTTCCTTAAGGTAAGGAATATTCCTTAACAATTCTAAAAATATGGTGGTGTACTCATCATCTATCATTTGACCCAATATGAGCTCATAGAATTCCTTGCTTACTGTCGAAGTATCTCTTAGATAGATGCTAATTCCTGAAATATTCCTCAAACTCCTTCCAAGACAACTCCTCTTCTCTTATTCCCTTCAATTTTTTCAGGTCTTCCCATGAGATGTCAACCTTTCCTTTTAGGCTAAAAGTGGCTACCTTCACTTTCATTTTCTCTGAATAATCGTGAATTTAGAAGAACTTCTTTATACCCAACAACTATGCTTCGAAATCCTCTGATTTATTCATTTCACTATTAAAGTTAGGAGGCTTAGCCTTCTTAAAATCCTCTGATACATGTTCTCTTTCCCTCCTTTCCTCAATGGCAATGACGTTGTGGCCTTCTATGAGATTCCTCATGCTATTTCTCATGGGTGGTTGGCTTCTTTTTAGGAGTACATAACATAGTGCCTCCTTTCACGGTGTCTTCACTTAAAAATTTATGCCTATTTCAAGATCTGTTCTCTTTTGCCCCATTAGCTCTCTATTCTTGTCTCGAAGGGATTTGCATGTCTCTATGGCTAATCACCAACTCATGCTACCCATGCCTTTGCAAGTATGATAGGATTTGCAGTATGATCACATTGACTTCCACTTGTTTTTCTTGTTATTTGACAAGCCTCTCGTTGTCAGCCTTACAACTCCTTATTTCTACTCTTAAGATCCTTAATGTGTCCATCCAATCAGGAGAGTCCACCCCTCCTCACTGTCCAACCGATTTTTCCTCTTCATTTGTCCTTCCTTCTTCTTGTCCATGCTGCGATTGGTCGAAGCTATACTGTACCATTTTAATATTCATTTGATGGTCCATTGGTTCTATGTCATACCACTCTTTGTAGTTCTTGTGGTCTTTTATTTTCATCTTTTTGGGCGTTAGTTCCTTTTATGTATTGTTATACACACACACACACAATTATTATATTTTAACAAAATTTAGATGCATACTAAACACTGTCACCTTGGCTTGCCGATGGAAGTCCGCTGGTGTGAGGCTAGCTGCAACATTACTCCTCACTTACTACATGAGTATTAAGAAAATCATATAAATAATTAATACCATGCTACATGTATATATCACAAAAAAAATACATCAAGCGACACATATAATAAATAAATAAACAACCAAGTTTTTAATGCTTATTTTGAGGCTTTAAAGCCTAATTGGATATTCCAAAGTCCAGTATCAAACCCTTGCTTATTAGTTCTGTGATAGAGCCCTTCTAGTCAAAGTGTTGAACCTGAAAGATATGATTCCACCCTATAACATACCCCATACTATCCCACAACCCCGAGTAAGGGTAGAAGGAGGTAGTTACCATGTTGACCCAACTCCCATTGTCACGTTATGGAAATGAGGTCTAAATTTCTCAACTTTCCAACTTTGCTCAAAACTAGAAACAAATAACATCATTGTGCTCGTCTCATCGATACCTTTCCAACAATATCAATTTTCTTAAATCTTATCCCTGAATTAAAAGATATGTCTGATTATAATCTAGGCAAATTAAACTATTCCATGTCATCAGGTCTGCCACGTGGCAACCACATGGTGTCCATGTGACTATCAAATTATAAGCAATGTCATGCCATGTGACAACTACCGACTCTCTCATATGCTATGCCCTACCAACCAATGAGCATCCATACATGGGAAAGGTGGGTTAAGTAGGTGTGGGCCCTCCCCCGACCATGTCACCCCACTACCTATGACCTCGATGGTTTACCATCCTTCTTCTCGTTGAAACAATTGGGGATGTTCCGTTTAGGATATGTGGTATATCACATTTCTCTATGTGACTTGGACTCCCCTTTAACCTACAAGCAATCTCGTTCACACCACACGGTGCTTGTCCCGACTAGATGGGTCGCACATGCCAGGTCACCACAGAACTTAAGTCCCAACGGTTTTGTTCAATTCTTTACTCATAATCTCCAGGGAACGAGGTCTGGGGTGATGTCCTCGGTACCTAAATGTCAGGATGACACGCTCCTACATTACACTCTCCGTTGAACCTATGAATTGTCCTCTTTTTGAGAAAACTTTTTCCTTTCTTTCACTCATTTTGTATACATTTTCACTTCAACCATGGATTATAGGTCATCTAGGTCATGCACAACTACAATAAAAAGGTATCATCCACTCTCAATTCATAGTCTATGATTTCTTTGTGAAATTGATTGGAAATTTGTTATCGCTACTGAAAGATGCATATTTTGTAGCTAACTAGCATTTTTGCAGCCAATTCTAAGTTGAATAGGTTCATATGAGTTTGAAGACAAACAAGATATATAGATAGTTGTCAGATGTCAACCACATGGACATCCACCTATAGCTTGCAACTAGAAATTTACAAGATGTGTGAATCTTGTTGGTCAAACATGGCTATGGAATGTTGTTCTCAAGCAAAATATTAAGGAGTCAACCTTATCCAAGTGAGCGAGATTTGGAATCTAGAATTTTAATTCATGATGTGTCAACCAAATTTTTTCTCATAATTCACTCTTTCAGTAGCGAATCATGAGAGAAAATTTCCTGTTTTATTTTTATGTTGAATTAAGGACTCCTTTCTTAGCATTAATTTCTTGAAGTTGTTAGTTCATAAAAAAATATAAAATTCTTCGATCTGGAAGAAAGTAGGACAAGTATTAAGTTTGGAATTATCGTTATTCTCTAGAAAAAAACTTTGTTTTACAATTAATACAAATACTCTATTTCCATTCCCTGGTACAATTATGAATGAGTTGGTAATCTAAATCCAGTGATCTAAATTCCTAGTTCCTTATGCTCACTGGGAGGGCTCCTTATGGAGTTGTGAGATAGTATATTTGTTTCTTTAATTTCATTCTTTGTCTCTTTACAATTAATTGCTTTACAGTGATATTAGCATCCATTTTAATTCACTTTTCAAAATATATAAATGTTTTTGATGCTCTGTTTTCAATTCCAGTTTTTCTCATTCGATTTTGGTTCATAACAAGTTGAGCGCTTGACAGTGAAAACAAAACTCCAAAAATATTTCTTTTATGCTTAGTCTCATATTTGTATTGGATGTCATTATTAGTTCTAATTATCTATAAAGGCTTTTTGCGTTTGAAATATGATTTGGTTCATTGATAACTGTTTTTTAAATTTGTTTCATTTCAATGTTTCGTAGAAACTAGGTTTACTTTCTTGTCTTTAGAATATAGTCATTTCAAAGTTTTATGGATTATAATTAGGATCATTTCAAAATATTTATAGAGTAAATATTCCTTTCTAGTTAATTATAATAGATTCCTTTTCATGTTCCAATAGAATAGATTTCCATTTCGTGTTCAATTATAATATATTTCAACTTCAGCTCAAATAGAATAGTTTTCAATTTCTGTTCACTAAGAATAATTTTCAGTTTTTGTTCAGTAAGAATAATTTTCAATTCCTTGAGCATTAGCATAGTTACCTTGAAATTTTTTTATATTGAAGTTTGGAATGGCCTTTTAGACAAAACATGTGTGTATTCTTAATTAGATCTAGTCATAGATAGGTTTTATTTCCATCTTTAGATTAGCCTTCTTTTGAAAATATATGTCCTAGCATATATGGTGCACATACACTTCACAAGTTCACAAATATTGGTTGATAATTTAATGAAGTAATTTAACCAACAATTAAATTACCCAACATTTTGGGCACTGTTTCCAGGGAAGAATATATAGGTGTCTACTTTTCATTAGATTGTCTTTTCATTCAAACAACTTTATTTAGAGAGAGCGATAAGTCAAGAGGTAAAAACTTGGACATCAAAATTGTGGGGTTGCCTTATTGTTGTAATTACATCTCAGAATAGTTCCACTCATTGTTTAGATGCATAATTAAATTCATATTAATAATTTAGGATGCATGTATATAGAATGAGATACTAGAGGTAGATTTCTAAGAAGAGGGTGTAGTTCAATACCCACATCACCAACTACCCTCGCTAGACCACGTAGTGCCATACCACCTTCTGACTCACACATTCCCTGATTGGCAGGTGGAATAAGACTTCCGAAAGTACATAATTCTAAAATTCAACCTAGGTACTCACCAACCTCATCTACAGAAGCTATAGTTGAAGAACCTACATCCCCAACTGAAGGAGTCATATTTATTTCTTCAACAGGTGAACAACTCATAAGACATTAGTTAGAAGTACCTAGTGAAGAGGAAGAAGTAGAAGAGGATTTCTTTTCACCATTGGTAGATATACCAGAGGAAGAAGATTTAGTCAACCCTAGCATTGAGCCTTATATTAGCTCTGAAGAATATATAATGGCAAGAGAAGGGGAAGGGGAAGTACATAATGGAGAAGACATACCAATAATTGTTGGAGGAAGAGGCAGAATAGGAGAGGTGGTAGAGGAGGTCGAGGTGGTAGAGGTGGAAGAGCAGATGGTCGAGATTTTCATGAAGAGGATCCTTTTGGATTCTCTATTTTAGATACAGACACCACTGTGACCATGAAAACCATTTCACCATCCATCCTTACAACCTTCCATGGGTTAAGAAATGAGGATCCAAAAACGTTTGAGTTTGAGGTATTGTGCGATCATATGATTATTTACTTGATACTGAAAAATGAAATTATTTCCTGCTACTTTAAAAGATGGGTCTCTTAAATGGTTCATGGGTCTAGGGACACATACTATTAGGACATGCGATGATATTAAGAGAATATTCTTAGAAAAATATAGATATTATTACATTCAACGTGACCTTAAGGATGAAGTTTTTAAGATGACCAAAAAAGAGAATGAAATCATTGAAGATTTGGTGGAAATATTTGCCTACAATGTCAAAAAATCTAAGTTTCATAATTTAGACACATTAAAAAATCTCTTGCTAAAATCCACAAGGGATGAATGGATTGATCTTCTCAACCTAATGGGAAAAGGAGACGTTTCTCAATTTTCATTTCAAGAAATTTACGAGTTATGCAAACACATCTCAAGAGGAAAATCCAAATATGGCTAGAATATAAGAGATCCAATCATGTCAAGGGTAATCAAATATGCATCTGGTATGGTAAGTAGAGCAGAATTAGGAAACTTGCTTGATAATTTTAAAATTGATATTCTTGGAAATATTAGTGAACAACTAAATATGCTAAGGATACAAAACAAGAAAAAGGTTGAAAATGTTGTATTATCTATTTTCTGTCCTAGATGTAGGAAAAATCATGCATTACGAGAGTGTCCTCTTGATAGAATTTAAAATTGTGTTATATGTGAAAAAAATCATACTACAAAAGAGTGCCCTTCAATACCTGGACTAAAAGCTATTTTCCAAGAAGAAGCTAGGAAAAGTTAAAACTGAACCACTTTGCTATGTTGCTCCCAAAAGGCCTTGGCATTAGAAAAACAAGTATGGCTTCAGATCCCAATGTAAAATATTAGTCTTATGCACAACCACAATGTAATTAGAATACACGTTTACCATGGAAGACCTGACCATCTCAACCATAAAACCCATCTTGGTCACAAAATTGGAAAATTCTTAGGTAGGAGTCCTCAGTATCCTCAAACTTTCCGAACATCCATATCCTCAATACCAAACTCCGTATTATCCTTCTCACCACAACCTTCTCAACCACAATTACAACTCTAACTGAATTCAAGTCAACCACTTCCATTACCATCCACTTCATTATCTCAGAAATATAATCAACTACCTGCACAACCAGTTCCCAATCCGAATATAAAACACCTCAACAATCCATCTATAATGTTGAAGGTAAAATTTTTCAAGCTTGTATGACAACTCCTATACATATAAATGGTGTCCAACTTAGACCTGCTAAAGTTTTCAAAATAAAACACCACCAATTTTCATCCAAGAATAGAAGGAGGATAAGATTCCTGAAAAATGAGGCAACTCATGATCAATAAAAGACCCCTCCAAAGGAAGAAATTCCTACACAATAAGATGACAACCAAATAAAATCAACTCCTACAATTCTTAAAAATGAAGAACCTTTTGTTTCCTTACAAAGTCCTCCTTTCATTGAGATACTTAAAATTGATAAAGGAATAGAAAGACAAATAATTCTACCTCATTATAACATGCTAGATGAATTGAAGAATATTTGTATTAAAATTCCATTGCATGAAGCTATAAAGGAAATACCCATTTTTGCAAAAACGTTAAAGGAGTTGTGTATCAATAAACGAGGAAGAAAAATAAAAGAAATTAAAAAGATTCAATCGGTAGGAAAAATTTCAGATATTATGATGGGAAACCTATACTTCAGAAATATTTACATCTAGATAGCCCTATGGTAAAAATTCACATCAATGGTATTGAAATCATAAACAATTTAATTGATTTAGGATAAACCATTAATATCATGAGTAAAAATACTATGGATCAATTAAGGCTACCTAATCTTCAATATACCCCAACTTTATTGCAATTAGCAGATACATATGTTATTAAACCTAATGATATATTAGAAGATGTATTAGTATCCTTAGATTCATGGGAGTATCTTAACGAATTCATGATTTTAACTCCCAAAAAAAATCTAGGAGGAGATCCATTGATCCTTGCTAGGACTTGGCTAGCTACAACTGATGCATTCATAAGCTATAGATCTGGAGATGTGTTCATTTCTGATGTCAATTATACTAAGAATTCACATTATATCCACTTGCAAAACAATAAATTAAATAGAAAATTAAATTTGGTTGAAGATGAGGAAGATGAATACATTGAAAACATTAAACCAATGTTAACTATTTCTCAACATGATGAAGAAGATCAACTAATAAATTTAATGAAAAGTCATGATTTTTCTTCATTTTGTGAGAAAAATTATTGTTTACACATGCTAGATCAAAGTTTTCAGGAAGAATGTGGAATGGAATATTTTTCATCTGGAGAGTCCAAAATATCATTAAACTCTACGGAAAAGTTTGGTAATTCTTTAATAAAAATATATTCAGGTAAAACATTAAACATTAATAATAATTGGGAAGAATTTCAAAATAAGCAATTAATCAAGATGTTACAAAAGCATTCCTCTACATATGCATGGGAATACACTTACATGAAAAGAATTGATCTTAATACATGTATGCATCACATCTATATTCAATAAAATTCCAAACCAATAAGACAATCTCAGAGGAGGATGAATCCCAATATGAACGAAATTGTTAAGGAGGAGTTAGAAAATTTGCTTAATGTGAATTTCATTTATCCAATATCAAATATCCAATGGGTTTCACCCTTGGTGATTGTGCCTAAGAGGAATGGAAAGTGGAGAGTATTCATAGATTACAAAGAATTAAACAAATCTACTCTAAAATATCATTTTCCACTACCTTTTATTGATCAAGTGTTAGATACTTTAGCAAGGAAGAAATATTTTTCATTTCTTGATGGTTTCAGTGGATATAACCAAATTCAATTAGCACTAAAAGATCAAGATAAAACAACTTTTACATGTCCATGGGGTACGCATGCTTACATGGTACTTCCTTTTGGTTTATGTAATGCACCTGCTACATTTCAAAGAGCATTTTTAGGTATCTTTTATGACTTGATCCATGATTGTGTAGAAGTTTACATGGATGATTTTACTATCTATGGAAACACTTTTGAAGAAGATATGGAAAAGTTAGAAAAAGTTCTCATTAGATGCAAAGAAGAAAATATTTCATTAATCCAATAAAAATGTCTTATGATGTTTAACGAATGAATTTTTTTGGGTCATCATATTTAAGGTGCTGGGATCAAGGTGTAAATATCAAATGTTGAAGTCATTTCCAAAATTTCAGTACCGACATGTCAACAAGATGTTATAAGTTTTATTGGTTTTACAGGTTACTATAGAAGATTCGTAGAAAAATTCACAAAAAAAAAGATTTACCACTTTTTAAACTTCTTGCAAAAGATTATGATTTTGTTTGGAATTCTAACTGCCAAAAAACATTTTAATCATTAAAACATAAAATTTCTAAAGCACTAATTTTAAGAGGACCAAATTGGTCTCTCCCATTTTATATCTCAACTGATGCTTTAGATACAACTTTGGGAGCTGTGTTGGGACAAAAGGACTTGACTTATTATGCTATTTATTATACAAATAAAAATTTGACTCTTGCAGAGTTAAATTACATAGTTACAAAAAAGGAGTTTTTAGCTATTGTTCATGCCATTAATAAGTTCAAACATTAGATCAATGGTTATGAGAATTTCATTCAAACAAGTCATTCTACTATTAGGGATTTAATGAATAAACCAATTACTGATGACAAAATAACTAGATGGATTTTATTGTGACAAGAATTCAATATTACCATTTTAGATAGGCTAGGAAAGGAAAACATAGTTGTTGATTTCCTTTCCAAGATGCCGAATGATAATATTGATAGTCCTGCAAAGGATAATTTTCCCAACGAATATATTTTTGCAATATCTACTAAAATTCCTTATTTTGCAGATGTTGCTAACTACTTGGCTACATGGAAATTCCTCCACAATTATCAGGTAAAGGAAAACAAAAAGTCATCAAATCCAGTGCACCCTATTCATGGATAGAAGGAGAATTGCATTGAACATGACCTGATCTGATTATCTGAAGATGTGTTCAAGAAGATGAGGTACCTGTTAGCCTCACTAGCAAAAGGCCCAAAATTTAATCCATTTATGCTCTTAAAATCTTCAACATTTTCTCAAAAATCATCCAAGGGTCAAAATCGATGCAAGAGGAGAGCCCCTGGAAGGGCGGAAATACACTATCGGGAGGCTAAAACACTCCAAAACAGTGAAAAAATAGAGTATTGCAAGCATAAACATAGCAAAGCACAACTGCCATTAGATCTGGCTTATCAACGACCCAGATCTAGGTGGCTAATTGATATCGGCTGGGTAGAGGGGACAGTCTAAAGGCGGGCGGATGACACCGCCTATCAGTGATCGCTGATGATCTGATTGGCGGGTCGCATCAGCGGGGAGCATATGTTATATATATAAAGGCCCGGGGAGCGAACGACTCGCGATTGCGATTTATAGCATCGCTAACATCGCATCGGCGCTATACCAAGGGGCGGGGCCTATGCACATACATACGGGCGACTCGATACCCGGACCCGACCGCAGTATATATGGGAATTCATAAATTTTGAAGTCCGCGCCAAAGCTGATTTCAGTGGTTTTTTGTGTATTTTTGTTGTATAAATGAAATACAAAGGGAGGCTTGGTTTGCGATAAGACCCGGACCCGAAAGGGTCCGTGAAGCAAAATATATATGTTTTCAGGTCCGCTGAAAGCCCATATTTTAATGTTTTTCAATGTTTTAGGCGCATTTTAAAAACACAAAGAAATCGCGAAATAAGCAGGATTTTGGGCGGGCAATGGGCAATAAGCGGTTTAGTCCGAGTTCCACCTGATGCCATACAACGGTTGCCACGTTTCCAAGACGAGGAGAGAGAAAACAACCCGATGAGTACAAAAGAGGCACCCGAAATGGATCATCATCGTTGGATCTAGGACTTCCAGATCAATGGTGGAGATGTGTTATCACTGCAAGGGCGGACCTAAGAGGAGAATAAGCCATATCTAATGATGTTTTAAGTCCGAAAAGGATAGATATAGGCGAGATTTTCACAAGGTTGCTGTTTTTTTCTACGTTTAACATAAAAACAATCATTCTAATTATTTATAGGGAAAACAGAGGCCCGATAGCCCTTCCATCGCAACATAGCTCGCCCTAAACAGAAACAATCATGGAGCACGTGTAGTTAGCTTGAAACAAAATCGATCAGGGAGCATAGACAGTGCAACACCCCCAAACTGACAAAGCAGTAATGGAGCATCTCTGGCACAGGAGAACTCCCAGACAGCGCAACAAGCTACCAAAAATATCTAAAAGCGGTTACTTTGTTGTCAGAAGTAGAAAACTATGATCCCATGCTTGCCTAAAGGGCATCAAATCAGTTACCGATGCAGATCAGACATATTAAGACTCCGAGCCTCTTAGAGCTTATGATCATTGTAAATAGGATATAAATAGCTGAGAGTAAGATGTAATAGAGGTTCAACTTTTGGAGATTATTCCTCCTTTGTTCATTCAAGATTCTCATCTTCATTCTAGTAATATAAACTTCTTTTCCCATTATATGTTCAATGTCCATTCTCTTTGTTGTTCTATGCTTGCACTTGAACAATTTTTTCATGTTTTCTTTGTATTTAAGACCAGATAACTGTCATCTTATCTTTGCTTTGATATATTATATTTTCAAGCTTCTTCGCTGCCTGTAGCTAGCCATCCATATGTGGTCATATATGCATCTGCCAGTACAGTCAGTATTCTCTTTTGCTACCTGTAGCTAGTCATTGATGTATGTTTATGTATGCAATCTACTGGTATAGTCAGTATTCTCCATCTATCCATTGAATTTATAACTTATTGAGCATTAGTGGTCCAAATCCTTGCATTGGTGAGAGCGTTCATGCATGAATTGAGTGAAAACAGAGCTGAAATAGTTATCTAACTTGATCCAAACCATCATTTATTGCAATAGTTCAGAGAACAAGATTGAAGATTATATGTTACCAGGCATCTCCGAGCTACAGCCTAGGAGAGTTTCTTGGAGTGATAACATAATTGGTGCCATTGCCGGGCAGAGGAAACTGAAGCTCAACTTCCCTGGGAAACGACATAGATCTAGCTTTGATGATAGACAAAGTTTGGGCACTTTTTTGGTTGTAATCATCTATCTGGCGAATCTACTAGAGGTCGAACCTCTTGGCAACTCCATTTCATAGTTCTGGCTCAGTTTGTGAGGCATAATTGGAGAAATCCTCAAAAGCTACAAGCTGACCCAGTACCTGACCCTAAAAAAATCATCAAAGAGAGAAAGGTATTGCAGAAAGGAGCATCAGGTTTAGGTAAACCTAAACAATCTCCTATATCTCTTCAAGAAAGGCTTGTAATAGAACAAATACATGTTGAGAGTATAGCATCTAATACTAGCAGTGAAGAAAAACTCTCAGAGATTCATAAATCTCCTTATTCTTTAGGTTATCCTTTTGCTTTAAGCCCAAAGGAAACCTCACTTCCTACCCATCATACTCCTTTAGTCCTGTTAGTCACTCCTCAGCCCTCTATCATTCAGACTACCAATACTCTTTTAGCCACCACAGCTATGGCAGGTCCACAAGCACCTACCAAAATGGAAAGAATCATAGCTGGTAGGTATGGACCTCTAATATTTCCCACTCCTCTGAACGCCATGCCTACTGGAGAATATCAGAAATATAGGCCTAAGTTCACTGGGATTGAAGGTGTCACTGTTGAAGAACATCTTGAGTCATTCTATAGCTATGTTGATAATCTGGACAATAGTGAAGATGATGTGTGGATGAGAGTCTTGTCCAAAGCCTAGATGGAGAGGCTAGAAAATGGTTTAGAGAACTAACCCCAAGATCTATAGTGGATATTGAAGCTTTAGATGATGCATTCATAAAGCATTTGGGGGATAAGAAGGATCTCCTCTAATACCACATTGAGTTTGGGAACTTAAAGAGGGAAAATGGTGATTTGCTGTCTGATTTTAATAAGAGGTTTAACCGTATGTACAACAAGATACCAACTGAAGTAAAACCCACTACAACCTCTTCTAACCTCACCTATGCCAATGCTTTTGATTCTGACTTCTGCCTACTGTTGAGGGAGAGGCGATGTGCTACTTTGGCTGACATGTAGGATGCAGCGGTGGAAGTGGAACCAAACATCATGGCTGCAGAGAAGCTCAAGGGAAATGTTGATAGAAGAACACATGGGGGCGAGTCTTCATCTTCCTCTGATCCTAAGATAGATAAAATGACCAAAATGATTGAGTCATTAGCCTAAGAAATATCCAAATTGAAGGTTTAGCAGCACCCAGGGAAAGGAAGAGTGCCTAATACCTTTTCCCCTAGAAATCCAAATCCAAATCCATATAGAAGAACAAATGATCAGTTGTAGATTTTGCAAAGAAACAAAGATGCTAATGAAGACCAAAGGGTGAAGGCTCCTTTTCAAAATGTAGTCATGGAAGAAGAGCAGTTTGAAGAAGATGATGAGATCCATTGTCTAGAAGACAAAGGCAATGCTTCCTTTTTGACCTCAACTGCCTATGAAAAGTCATTATGCAATGACCAGATCAGCCAAGAATGGGATGGTGAAGCTATTCTACAAACTGTAGATCAACAAAGATATAATTTGAGGTCAAAGATAAATAATGCCAAGGAAACTCCTGTTCAAAGAGTTTTTGTCCCTATAGTACAACAAGCTAATAAGAAAAAACAACTGGCAGTTGATCCCATCATCCTCAAAGCTCCAACTCATGAGGTAAGAGGCCTTGACAAGTCTCCTTCTCCTTTCAGTTTTCAATCAGAAATTCAGAAGCTAAGAATACCTATGCCTCTGATTGAACTAGTGAAGAATGAGTCCCTCAAAAGATCCATCCTCGAGGCCCTTGAGCCTAAAGCCATCCAAGCCTCCACAGACCACGTAAATCTGCAAGATGACAATCCAGCTGTTATTCTCAGCCTAATGATTGAAAACTGTGAAGACAACTCCCCATCATTCTATGTCTCTCTGACCATTCATTAAAAAATCCTTCACAACCACCTTTTGGACACTGGATCTAGCTATAATCTAATTCCCAAGGCTGTCATGGATGAGTTGGGTCTTGACATCACCAAGCCTTATCATGACCTGTTCTCTTTTAACTCTAAAAAAGTGAAGTGTCTAGGATTAATCAAGGACCTAGCCATCACTTTGTCTCAGCTGCTTATGAAAAGCATGATGATGGATATTGTGGTAGCAGATGTACCTCCCAAGTTTGGCATGTTACTTTCCAGAGGTTGGATCAAGAGACTAGGTGGATCATTACAAAATGATCTATCTTATGCTACTGTCTTAGTTTTCAGAGGTGAGAGCAAGAGATTATATAGAGAAGCGCGGTTGGCTTATATAATCAATAATGAAAAGAATCCCACCAATCATCCCATATATGCTGTTGACATTGATTTTGGAGCTTGTATTCTTCATATTGAAGAATCCCAGTTGGCCTCCACGTAGCTCAAGAAACCAGTTTTCCAAATCGCAGAGGAAGAAAACCCACAGATTTGGGATATGTTTTTTGATGGGGCTTGCTCTAAAGAAGCCGCATGGGCAGGTGTAGTCCTTGTGTCCCCAACATAGGAATACATTCATTTATCTTTCAAATTAACCTTTCAGGTCACAAACAACATAGCAGAGTACGAAGCTTTGATTCTGGGCTTAAGCACTGCTAAAGAAATGGGTATCAAAGGCCTAAAAGTGTTTGGAGACGCAGACCTCATTATTCAACAGGTAAATAAAACTTTCCAAGCCAAGCATCCAAGGCTGAAAGCATACAGAGATGAGGTATGGAGGCTCAAGGATTCTTTTAATGATTTCAACATTTCTTATATTCGAAGAATGAAGAACCAACTTTCCGACTCCCTTGTTGTGTCTGCTAGCACGTTTATTCCTCCTTTGCCTCCTAAATTGACATATGAAGTTCAGGTAAAATATAGACCGTCTCTGCCAGACAATGTCAAATATTGGAGAGTTTTTGAAGACGATGAGGAAATTAATAGGTTTTTACAAGTCGTTGGGGAATTTGCTGAAACACACATCGACCAAGAAAATGAAACCATGGAAGAATGCGGCCAACCCAAGTTAAAAAATGAGATCAGCCAAGGAAGCATCGTCCAGCTGCCTAGTAACCATATACCAAAGGGATTAGTGCCTCTAGAGAAGCTGTTCGACCAAAACGATGTGCCATATAAGCCTGCCGAAACAGAAAATGAGTCTGTTGTTCATAAACACAATATAGGGAGCCCAACCCATTCAAAATACATAAATCTGTCCACTCAATTGTCCTCTGCCCAGAATTTTGAGTATTGCACCCTCATGAAGCAATTCGTTGATATTTTTTCCTGGGAATACAGTGATCTCAAAACCTATGATATGAACATCATTCAGCATAAGATCCCACTAGAAAAGAACACCACCCCTTTTAAGCAGAAATTAAGACCTATCAGCCCTCTCTTACTGCCTTTGATTGAGAAAGAAATCAAGAAGCTGTTGGATGCCAAAATCATAGTTCCCCTAAGGTATTCAAAGTGGATAGCTAACATTGTGGTAGTAAGAAAGAAAAATGGATAAATCAGGCTTTGTGTCGACTTTAGAAATCTGAACAAGTGCTCTAAAAAAGATAACTATCCCCTGCCTAAGATGGAACACTTGCTGCAAAGAGTTTCAGGGGCTAGAGTCATGTCTTTCTTAGATGGATTTTCAGGTTACAATTAGATTGTTGTACATCTTGAAGATCAGGAAAAGACTACCTTCATTACTCCTTGGGGCACTTTCATGTACTCCAAGATTCCTTTTGGATTGATGAATGTTGGGGCTACTTTTCAGAGGGCCATGGACATAGCCTTCATGGGAGAAAAGGACAAGTTTGTCCTTATTTATCTTGATGACATAACAGTCTTCTCCAGTAGCCACAAAGACCATTTACAACATTTGAAGAAGGTCTTCCTAAAGTGCAGATGATTTGGAATTTCAGTGAACTGAAAGATGTCACAATTTGCTCTAGAAGAAGGCAAACTTCTAGGACATATTGTTTCTGCTAATGGTGTGAAGGTTGATCCAACAAGGGTTCAGTTCATTCAGACATTGTCCATCCCAAGGTCAAAAAGGGACATTCAATCCTTCTTGGGTAAGATTAACTTCGTAAGAAGGTTCATTCCAAACTTTGCAGAGCTTGTAAAGCACATCACTTCCATGCTGAAGAAAGGAGCAGAAATAAAATGGACAGATGCTTCAAGAAGCTCTTTTGAAGCCATCAAGCAAGCTATCATGGAAGCTCCCACTCTAATCAACCCAGATTACACTAAGGAGTTTTGTATCTTCTCTTTTGCCTCCTATGATACACTTGCAGCAGTTCTGTTGCAGAAAAATGATGAAGGCATAGAGCACCCCGTGGCCTTTTTCAACAAAACTTTAAGGGATGCTGAACTAAGGTATGACCTTATCAAAAAACAAGCTTATGCTCTCATAAAGTCTTTAAAGGCATTCAAAATTTATATTATGCATTCCAAAGTAGTTGCATATGTACCTTTAACCTCAGTAAAGGATGTCTTAACTTAGCCAGATATTCATGGGAAGAGAGCTAAATGGATTGCAAAATTCATAGAGTTTAACATAGAGGTGAAGCCCACTAAGCTTGTTAAAGGCCAGGGCTTGGCTAAACTTATGGCTGAAGAAAATTGCAGCTTGTTAGATATAAATTCCATGAGTATGAATTCAGATGATGAGCAGACAGAGGGAGAAACAGAAGAGAAAAAGCAGAATCAGTCTTTGGCTAAAAATCTAGCCACATGTGAATGGTATTACAACATAGTTCATTTTTTGTAAAAGCAAGAAGTCCCTCTAGGGCTTAGCTCAAATCAAGCTCGTGTCATTAAAATCAGATCAACCAAATTCTACATTAATAAAAATCTGCTTTATTAGAAAGACCCATCAGGAATCCTCTTGAGGTGTCTAGATAAAGAACAATCTATGGAAGTCATGCACCAGTTCCATTCTAGCATCTGTGGAGGGCATCATTATTGGAAAAACACAGCTCACAAAATCTTGAGGGCTGGATATTATTGGCCTACTCTGTTCTTTGATGTGTTCTCTTCTATAAAAGCTTGTGACAAGTGCCAGAGGTTTGCATGAAGACAACAACTAAAATCTCTGCCCTTGAAGCCAATACATGTCAATGGTCCCTTCCAGCAGTGGGGCTTGGACTTTATAGGTGAGATCAACCCACATTCTAGTGGCCAACATAAATGGATCTTAGTAGCCACTGATTATTTCACCAAGTGGATTGAGGCTATACTGGATTGAGGCTATACCCACTAAGAATGCCAATCATCAAGTTGTCATAAAGTTCTTGAATGAGAATATTTTCACTAGATTTGGTTGCCCAACCAAACTGGTCACTGATAATGCAACAACTTTTAAGGCAAAAGAATTGGTGGACATGACTGAATCCATGGGAATTCAAGTGGTTCATTCTACCTCATATTATCCTCAAGGAAATGGCCTAGCAGAATCATCAAACAAGAGTCTGGTAAGGGTAATAAAAAAACTGTTAGAAGAAAACAAAAAGAACTGGGATTCGAAGTTGAAGTTTTCACCATGGGCTGATAGAGTTACCTTCAAAAAGTCCATAGGGAATTCTCCATTCAAACTGGTTTATGGTGCTGATGCGGTTTTCCCCATCCAGCTCATTCTCCCTGTGGCTAAGTTCTTGCAAGAAGAACAAGATGAAGAGAATGATATGGTAAGAATAATGAATAACCTAGTTGAACTACAGTAGATCAGAGAGCAGCTGGTTGAGAAGTCAAAAGTTGATCAGAAGAAAATCAAAGAAACCTTTGACAGGAAGGCAAAGGTGGACAATTTCCAAGTTGGTGATTGGGTGCTTAAATGGGATGCATTTAAGGAAAAGAAAGGTAATCATGGCAAGTTTGAATCCTTATGGATAGGTCCTTTTTTCAGCGCTCAAGTTCCGCAGAACAATACATTCATTCTGCACAGTCTGGAAGGAGGAGATACTTTTGGTAGCCCAGTAAATGGGCGGTTTTGAAACTTTATTGATTTAAGGCCTTAAAGTCTTGGTATTGTAAATATGTTTTTCTTTCAGTTTTTACTTCATGCTAAATAGACTCCATGCCCAATGGAACACTAGGAGGAAGATTTGATTTTGTTTTACAGGAAAGGCATTAATCTGCGATCCTTGAAACCTCACAGGAAGGATTTCATCCCCGGAAGGAGCCAGTGTTAGCCTCACTAGCAAAAGGCCCAAAATTTGATCCATATATGCTCTTAAAATATTTATCATTTCCTTAAAAATCATCCAAGGTTCAAAATTGGCGCAATAGGAGAGCCCTTGGAAGGGCGGAAATACACTATCGGGAGGCTAAAACACTCCAAAACAGTGAAAAAACAAAGTATTGCAAGCATAAACATGGCAACACACAACCGTCGTTAGATCTGGCCAATCAACGACCCAGATCTAGGCGGATAATTGCAATTTTCCCAGCAGAGGGGATAGTCTAAAGGCGAGCGCATGACACCACCGATCAACGATTGCCGATGATCGGATCGGTGGGTCGCATCGGCAGGGAGCATATGTTATATATATAAAGGCCCGAGGAGTGAACGGCTTGCAATTGTGATTTATCGCATCGCTGACATCGCATTGGCGCTATACCAAGGGGTGGGGCCTATGCACATACATATGGGTGACCCGATACCTAGACCCGACCATAGTATATATGGGAATTCAAAAATTTGAAGTCCGCGCCAAAGCCATTTTCAATGGTTTTTTTGTGTATTTTCATTGTATAAATGAAATACAAAGCCCATATTTTAATGTTTTTCAATGTTTTAGGCGCATTTTAAAAACACAAAGAAATCGTGAAACAGGCAGGATTTTGGGCGGGCCATGGGTGGTAAGCGGTTTAGTCCGAGTTCCACCCGATGCCATACAGTGGATGCCACATGTCCAAGACGAGGAGAGAGAAAACCACCCTCATCGGGTTGTTAACTCCAGTACAAAAGAGGGGCCTGAAATGGATCATCACCGTTGGATCTAGGACTTCCAGATCAATGGTGGAGATGTGTTATCACTGCAAGGGCGGACCCGAGAGGAGAATAAGCCATATCTAATGATGTTTTAAGTCCGAAAAGGACAGAGATAGGCGGGATTTTCACAAGGTTGCTGTGTTTTTCTATGTTTAACAGAAAAAGAATCATTCTAAATATTTATAGGGAAAACAGAGGCCCGATAGCCCTTCCATCACAGCATAGCTCGCCCTAAACAAAAATAGTCATGGAGCACGTGCAGCTAGCCTAAAACAAAATCAATCAGGGAGCATAGATAGCGCAACATACCCAAACTGACAAAGCATTCATGGAGCATTAACAGACAACGCAACTCATCCATAACAACAGAATCATCATGGAGCATCTCTGGCACAAGAGAGCTCCCAGACAGCGCAACAAGCTATCAAAAATATCTGAAAGTAGTTACTCTGCTGTTAGAAGCAGAAAACTCCAATCCCATGCTTGCCTAGAGGGCATCAATCAGTTAACGATGCAGATCATACAGATTAAGACTCCAAGCCTCTTAGAGCTCAGGAGCATTGTAAACATGATATAAATAGTTGAGAGTAAGATGTAATAGAGGTTCAACTTTTGGAGATTATTCCTCCTCTGTTCATTCAAGCTTCTCATCTTCATTCTAGCAATATAAGCTTCTTTTGCCATTATATGTTCAATGTCCATGCTCTTTGTTGTTCTATGCTTGCACTTGAACAATTTGTTCATGTTTTCTTTGTATCTAAGACCAGATAACTGTCATCTTATCTCTGCTTTGATATATTAGATTTGCAAGCTTCTCCATTGCCTGTAGCTAGCCATCCATATGTGGTCATATATGCATCTACCAATACAGTCAGTATTCTCTTTTGTTGTTTGTAGCTAGTCATTGATGTATGTTTATGTATGCATTCTACTGGTATAGTCAATATTCTCCATCTATCCATTGAATTTATAACTTATTGAGCATTAATGGTCCAAAGACTTGTATTGGTGAGAGAGTTCATGCATGCATTGAGTGAAAACAGAGCTGAAATAGTTATCTAACTTGATCCAAACCATCATTTATTCCAATAGTTCAGAGAACAATATTGAAGATTATATGTTACCAGGCATCTCCGAGCTACAACCTAGGAGATTTTCTTGGAGTGATAACAGTACCTAAGATCTTAAAATCTTGTCATGATGAACCATGTGGAGGACACTTTGATGATAGAAGAACTACATATAAAGTGCTTATTTTGGGATATTACTAGCCTTCCCTTTTTAAGGATGCCAAGGAATATGTCAAAAGATGTGATATCTACCAAAGAATGGGGAGACCTATTCAATCAAACAAGATGCCTCTACAACCACATGTATTAATAAAGCCTTTTGAAAAATGGGCTCTAGATTTCGTTGGTCCAATAAACCCTCCATCCAAACAAAAGAGCTATATTATTGTTTGCACAGATTGTGTTACAAAATGGATAGAATCTAAGCTACTTAATTTTTCTACCGAGAATGTTGTAGTTTCATTTCTTTTTGTGGATATTTTCACTCGATTTGATGTTCCAAGAAAAATTGTAATAGATCAGGGTGCTCAATCTACATCAATATTGATGCAGAAGATCATGGAACATTACAAACCAGATGCTGCAAGCCTAATCCATACCATCCACAAGCCAATGGGAAATTGGAATCCACCAACAAAGTCCTTGAAGCTATACTAACCATGACAATACATTTGCATAGAAGGGAATATGAGGATAGGATTCCAAAATCACTTTGGGGATACCACACCACATGGAGAAATACTATTATAAATACTCCTTATGAGTTTGTCTATGGAAAGAGAGTTCTTCTTCCAATTGAATTCCAAGTGGAGACCTACAAGACAACAATAAATTTGGCACTTGACCTGTCACAATTGAATGAACTAGATGAGATCTGACAAGATGCCATTCAAAGAACAAACGAAATCTAGCAACAAATGAAGAGATGACATGATAAATTTATTAAAGTAATAATTTCAAGCCAAGTGACTGGGTACTTCTCTTTAACTCTAATTTTAAATATTTTCAAGGAAAGTTTCAAACAGATTGGCCTGGTCCCTATGAAATAGAAATTGTTTTTGATAATGGGTTAGTAGAATTAGGAATATTGATGAAGAAAATATCACATTCTTTGTCAATGGACATAGCTTAAATTTATATCATAAGCCTTTGACAAGAGACAGATTTGTTAAAAATCTGCAAGAAAATTCTGATATGAAGTTGGCAGGGAAAGGAGATTCTCCTTCCCTACCACCAAAAGATTTGTAATTCCTTTTCTTAAAAAAAAAAGAAAAAAATGAGAGAGAAAAATCAAAATAAAAACATAGATATCAAAACTAACATTGCTCGCATTCCTATTGAGAAAATATCAATTGAAAACTAAGGGATCCTTGGAAGCTTAGATTTTCACAATCCCCTTCCTTTTTCCCATTTTCTTTTGTCCCTATTTTTTTCTTTCTAAAAATAAAAATTTCAAGCTCAAATAAGTTCTTTGAAGAATTTGTTTCTCTTTTAAAACAAAACCTCCATCAATCATCAACATCATCAAAGATTATAAATATGCAACAACAACAAAGGAAAACAACAAAGTTGAAGAAAATCTACAAAATCTGCAACATTTTGTAGCTGATTTCACATTTCGTAGCCAATTTCTTCCAAGAAGCATTATGAACCTGCAAGCAAAGGATAAATTAGTACACCAAGAGGTATGCATTATAAGGTGACTATAGAATGTTAAATCAATTTTCATTAAAGGAAGCAATAGATTTATGAGTTGATGGACTTATTAAATATTTATGACACACCTTTGGAAATAATGGCCTAAATCATGACCTTATTCATAATCATTTTCCATCACTCATATCCTATATATCATTCAATCATGTCAAAAATATCCCTCAATGCATGTGAATAACCCAAATTTGGTAGATTAAAACGGTCCTATAAGATTAGATCTATAGAATCATGGGAAAACATTAGCTCAAGGGGGGGAGTTTTATTAATAATTTTCCATTGCATTAAAAACACATCTCATTCTAACCCTGCCACTCCCAAACCACTCCATTTCATTGTTCATTCTTCCATCAAAACCATGTCAAAATAGGTAATTCAGAGGCAATACTTCTATGTGACGACGATGGGTGTAATTATTTGATATGAGACAAATGGAGTAAGTTTTATCAATGCCTACCCACAAGTACGAGATTAGTTGCAAAAGGTAGGGTGGCTTAACTTCTTCGAGAAATTAAACGAGCATGAAGTTTAAGTACCAAGGGCGTTTTCTCAAGTTTTTGACAAAGTGGAAGTTGAAATTAGAGTCATAAGGTTGAATATTACAATGTCTTTTGTAGTAGAGGCAACAAAGTTTCCAAGAAGCGGTGAGAGTTGGTTTAAAAATAAAAAAGTTAAATATGAACAATGAAAAACCTTCCTTCACAATCTAGGTATGGACTTTTCAATTTTCAAAAAGGGAATTCTAGTGACTGTGCTTAAATCTAAATGGAGAAATTTGTTACTAGTTCTTCAAAAATTTCTTACTTTTGAAGGTAGATATGGAACATTGCTCTTTTATCATGCCAAAATTCTGATGCATTTCATTAAGGGTAAGGATTTGAATTTACCATACTATTTAATGTGGAGTCTCAAAAATATGGCATTCAACATACAACGGGATTCCAGGAACATTTGATAAAGCCCTGTATCATCATGGGCTAGTGAAGATTCTTGTGGAGGCACATCTGAAGACCACTAGTGACAATTGGTAGAGATTTCTTATCATAAATCATTTTATGGAAATATCCGAAGAGGAAGAGGTAAAGAAGACTAAAATAAGCCGACGTAGGTTTCTTAGAAACCTTAACCCTGATTCTGGAATGAAGGAGGCAAAAAATTTGACAACAAATGAACCAACAAAGACAAAAATCCTAAATAATGAATCATAAGACAACATCCCACTCAGCCAATTCATGAAGCAAGTAAAGAATAAGGAAGGAAAACTTGAAAATGTTAGAAGAAAGAAAGCCAACAAAAAGGAAGAACAATCAGAGGCACAAAAATAAAACAGAGGAAAAGCATAAAAATAGGGCAACAAAAGAGAAAACTTTCAGAGAATAGTGGAGCCCAAACAACAATTGAGAAGATGCAAGAGGATTACCAATAATTCGAGAAAGCAGATAAATTAGGAGCCACCAAAAACTATAGGTCTTGATGAAAGAAAAAACACTGAGACAAAAATAGATTTTTTTTTTTTTTGTATAGCCAAAGTCCTACAAGAAATACCCCTGAGGTTGATCTTGCTCAACAACAAGTCTATGACTACTTGGAGACCTTGGAAAAAGAAGCGTAGAAAATGGTAAATCCTCCTTTTGAATCTAAATTTCGTGAAAATTGTTAACATCATGATGCTCCTATATATGATCATGAACTAGACATTAATACTTCTCAGAAAGAGAAAGAGACTGTCAATGCCTTAACACAAGAAATCTATGAATTAGAGATACTGAATAGGCATATAAAATAAGAAAATGAATTAGTAAAGGCCCAAAATGATACTATGTTATTGAGAATGTGCTAGTAGTAAAAAAAAATAAAAAAAACAAGTCAAACAATAATATTCTTAAGTACAAGATCAAAGGATTACAGGGAAAGCTTCTAATGAGGAAACCAAGGTGGTCATTGAATCTACAAAGAAAAGGAACACAAACACACTTGGATGTTTTAATCCAAGCATCAGAGGCAATTTTTTGACAGAGCATCTCTCCAAGTTTTGAAATTTTGTGCATGAGGACATGCAACACCTTCAACATGGGGGAATATTGAACCTATGGATTTCCCTTTTTTTGACAAACCTTTTTCGTTTCTTTCATCCATTTTGTATACATTTTCACTTCATCCATTGATTACAGGTCATCGAGATCATGCACAACTACAAGAAAAAGGTATCATCCACTCTTGGATCATAGTCTATGATTTATTTGTGAAATTGATTGAAACTTTGATGTAGCTATTGAAAGATGCTGTAGCTAACTGGCATTTTTGTAGCCAAATTCTAAGTTGAATAGGCACAAGTTTAAAGACAAACAAGAGATATGGACATTTCCATATGTTAGCCACATGGACATCCACCTATTGAGCACAACTAGAAGTTTACAAGATGTGTGAATCTTGTTGGTCAAACTAGGAGTCAAATGTGGCTTTGGAATGTTGTTCTCAAGCAAAATATCAAGGAGTCAACCCCATCATCAAACGAGCGTGGAGAAGTCAAGCGAGCGAGATCTGAAATATAGAATTTTAATTGATGATGTGTCGATCAAAAGTTCTCTCATGATTCACTCTTTCAATAGTAAATCATGAGAGCATATTTCCTATTTTAAATCTAAAACTTAGATGTCAAATTAAGGACTTCTCAGCATTAATTTCTTGAAGTTGTTAGTTCATAAAACATTATAAAATGCTTCAATCTAGAAGAAAGTAGGACAAGTATTAAGTTTGTAATTATAAATTTTCTATGGAGAAGAAGACATTGTTTTATGGTTAAAACACATGCTATGTTTATGTTTCATGGCACAATTGTGAATGTGTTGGTAATCTAAATATAGTCATCTAAATTCCTAGTTCCTTGCGCTCACCAAGAGGGCCCCCTGTGGAGTTGTGAGATAGTATATTCGTTCCTTTAATTTTATTTTTTATCACTCTACATTTAGATTAACATTCATTTCAATTCAATTTTCAAAATAGATAGATGTTTTTGATGCTCTGTTTTTGATTCCAGTTTTTCTTATTCGATTTGGTTCATGATAGGTTGAGCGCTCGACAGTAAAAACAAAACTCCAAAAATATTTTTTTTATGCTTAGTCTCAAATTTATATTGGATGCCATGATTAGTTCTAATTATGAATGCACAGATCAATAATCTATAAAGGATTTTTGCGTTTGAAATCTCATTCAGTTCATTGATCACTGCTTTTTAAACTAGTTTCATTTCAGAGTTTCATAGAGTAACTATATTTTCAATTGGATAAACTAGGTTTCCTTTATTGTCTTTAGAATCATGGAAAATTTTAGGGGCGAATATTTTGTATCATAGTACATTTTTACAAATCGCCTCAAATAACCCACCTTATTTTAAGGGAAAGGGTAAAAAAGGTAAATTTAGCCCTTGAAATTAGGAGTTACAACCTTCCATTCGCCCTAATTTTCAAGAATAGATTTTATTTAAGTGAATCCTATGGGCCAAATACCATATCTATAAAAGAGGTATGGTAAATTAATAAAAATGTAAATAAATGAGAGGTATGGTAAACAAATAAAACATTTTTTATATTTACTCCATAGGTCACCTTATATACATGCAAGGGTGTAAACAAATAAAAATATAAATAAAGTGGAGGTATGGTAAATAAATAAAACCTCTTTCTATTTATGAAGGCTCAAAAAAAAGGTTTTATTTAAGTGAATCCTATGGGCCAAATACCATATTTGTAAAAGAGGTATGGTAAATTAATAAAAATATAAATAAACGAGAGGTATGGTAAACAAATAAAACATTTTTTTAATATTTACTCCATAAGTCACCTTATATTTAAGAACACTCAAAATTTAGGTGAAACCTATGGGCCAAATACCATGGGCTAGATTATTATTAATACCATGCAAAAAAACATTATTAATCCTAATATTGGTATTAATAAAAATAAAAATGGCACATGGTATTGACCCATGGTATTCACTTAGAATGTAGCCTATTTAAATGGTGGAATTAAATCAGCATAGATCCATCTTTACTCTGATCTACTAAGCCCCGAGAGGTATCAAATATCGTGATATGCAAACTAGCATAGAGTGAAAAAATATTTGATCCCTCTCGGGGTGGATCAAGAGTAAAAATGGATGTTGTAATTTAATGTATGTTAAACATTTTAACTTGGTTAAAATAAAATAAAAAATAAAAATCAATTATTAATTTTATTAATTTTTATAAATTACTAATAGTAATTTTTAAGCTCCAGGTTTATGATAACCCATGGTATTGACCCATGGTAATACCATGGTATTCATGTGAGCATAGACTATTTAAAGGGGAAATTCTATCATCTTAGATCCATCTTAATTCTGGGTCTACCAAGTGTTCAAAGGGATAAATAGATTTCATCCCCCTAAGAGTGGTAGATGTGGAGTTAAGATGGATATAGGTTGGTTTTTATGATAATGAAGATATTAAATAGACTTAGGAAATTATATTGTGAAAACATCTTAAGGTGAATGGTTAAAGCTACATTTATTCACTTCACAAAATTTAGTAAAAAATACCAATATGTCCATTAATATTGGTTTTTAACTTTTTCTGATTTAACAAAAAAAATTCAAAACAATGAAACCTTATCACTCTTTTTGCATCACCTTCGCAAAAGATTTCTCACCATTTTTCAAACATTCTCAATATGATATCTTCATGAAAAAGTTTAGGTACTGATGTTGGATTATTTGTTTGAAAAATAAGTTGGTTTGTACAACCTTTCATCTTCTGTGTTATTCTTAGTTTGTCCTAATGATTTGTAGGATTTGGAGCCACTGCACCATATTTTCCTAAAAGGTGAAGATTGTTCACCAAAAAGGAAATTAATCTACATGTTACAATGTTGTTAAAAAATGCGAGACCTATGAGGGTAGTGAATTATGCTAATAAGCAATTGAGACTGGGAGAGACGTAATTAAATTTTATTATTTAATTGAAGATTTCCAATTAAAATAATAATAAATCTACATTTATATATTCATATATTGATTGGAAGGATTCTCACAATGGTCACTTCTTTCAATTAGATCCCCTTCAAGCCCTTGGGATACCTAATACTTTCTTATATAATATAGTTGGGGCTTGCTACTTGTTGGTGTGTTGGGGTAAACAAACTTGATGTGTTTTTTTTATCTCGCAGTTGGAGTCTATGGAATAAGAAAGAAATTTGATAACTTGAAAAAAGTGGTAGCTTGAAAAAAGTTGTAGAGAAAAGATTAATCTCTCCTACCTTGACAGAACTCGTTGTCAATATCAACACCTACAAGAACTTTGTTGTGGAATATTATCAAAACTAATAGAAGGATATGAAAGAGTGTATTGTAAGAACCTTGACAAACATGGCCATTGAAACTTGGAACATTGTTTGTAGGAAGAGAAAATTATGTTTCTTTTTCCAAACATGTATTTTAGTATATTACAATTTAATGAATATGTTTTCTTATTATCATATATGGTTTCATACTTTAACAAAACATTCGCCAAGCCTTCACAATGTTTTATTATTCAGTAAAAGATTTGCCAAGATCTTACAAGAGTTTATAATTCAGTGAAAGATTCTCCATCACTGTACAAGATAATATAATCTGGTGAGAGATTCGCCAAAAAAATTATATATACATATTATATTATTGATAAAATCGCCTCCCATTTTTCCTATGTATCATGGGGATTAGCCCATTTATTATACATATAAATTTAGGGTGGTCCTTAAAATTTTCCTTGCTTAGAATAGATTCATTTCAATGTTTTATGGATTAGAATTAGAATCATTTCAAAATATTTCTAGAGTAAATATTCTTTTCCAGTTAATTAGAATAACTTTCTTTTCATGTTCAAATACAACATATTTCCATTTCGTGTTCAATTAGAATAAATTTTAGTTTTGGCTCAAATATAATAGTTTTCAATTTCTGTTCAGTAAGAAGAGTTTTCAATTCCTTTAGCATTAACATAGTTTCCTTGAACTTCGTGTATATTGAAGTTTGGAATGGCCTTTTAGATAGAACATGTGGGTATGCTTAATGCGATCTAGTCACAAATAGATTTTATTTCCATCTTTAGATTAGCCTTCTTTTGAAAGTATATGTCCTAGCATATATGGTGCACGTATGCTTCATAAGTTCACAAAACTTGGTCGATAATTTAATGATCTAATATAACCAACAACCAAATTACCCAACACTATCCATGTAAGCTAGGTCCTGCATAGCCTTTGAAACCTTATAATTCATGACTTCACATTATATGGGAATAGGAATTCCACCTAGTCAATGTATGTGTCCATGTAGTGGCCCACCTCACCACCTCACCCTAGGGATTTAGTCCTGGGAGTTCCCTCTTGGTGCTCCCTTTGGGACTTTCAGGGACACTAAATCGGGATTCATCTAATGGTTAGGTATGGTCTTCCTTTGATGGTCCAAATCTCCACTTATGCACTTAGTCACTGTGCATGGTCACTTGGTTTATGAAGTTCAAACCTCATGGCTCTGCCTAGCCCTAATCTCCAGCTTGCGGCATATGTAAAGTATGAATAGTTTGGAGCTAACTCCCAACCCTTGGGTCTAGACATGGCAGTTCTATTATACATAAGTCATTGCAATGCAACATATATATATATATATATATATATATATATATATATATATATATATATATATATATATATATACACACACACACACATATTGTTGGGTTCCTATAATACTAGTGTAGCCCCCTTATTGTTATTGTTGTGCCCTTACATTAATATTGTTATGTAGGATCTGATTATATTGTGACCCTTTAGAATCCTATATATACCAAGGAGGTATTATCATTTGTATCATCCAAGAATTGTTCATTTATGTGATGTAAAGGAGGTTTCCCACTCAAATAGGTGACCTAGGGAAAATCATCATAACTTTCTCTTCGACAATCATATTTGAATTTCGAAAAAAATGACTGCAATTGCACGAACTGTAGTTTTGCATGTATCAATTTTAGGGTAGAAGGATGAAAAAGTACACATGGCATCTCGTACAAGTTTTCTATATTGAACCAATCCATAATCAGGTTATCGTGGGAGAATTGAAATAACTTTATATTGAAGAATCCAATCTTGGTATGACTTGTGGCATTGGAAAGAAGACTCAAAGGGATATCACAAGAGAAACATTTATACCTTGGTAGGCCGAAATTACATGGATACAACAGTTTCAAAATTGAGCTCCTAAAAGAAATAAAAATGTGTTTATTTTTCAAATTTTGCATAAATTTTGTTTGAAAAATTAGTTGAAGTGATTCAAATGGTATAATGAAGCATATATATCATTATTTGATTCCAAAATTCCTTGAAACAAAAAAATGGATACACCTAGTAAGAAAACAGAAAGCTCTACTATGACGCATGAAGAAGAGGAAGAAATGCAACATGATATATCAAAATTATGAGACCAAGTGCAATAAATTTCGCTCTCGCAAAGAGTAACAAAAAATGATCTAGAAACTAAGATGGATGGTTTAGAAGCAAAATAAAAGGCAACATGGAAGGTTTGAAGGATGATTTAAAAGCATACATGGAAGCTAGGATGGATGGTTTTAAGAATGGTTTAAAAATAAACATGGAAGTTTTAAAGGAAGGTTTGACAAAGTTGTTACAAGAAATGTTTCCTAATGGTGACAAGGTACTCCATGAAAATAAGGATGAGGAAAAAAGGAATACAAAATATGGTTTTAGAGACTCCAAAATTAGGTTTAAGACCCACCACATTCCAAATATAGATATGAGTAATTTTGATGGCAAGGATCCAATAACATGGATACTATAGATGGATAGATTCTTTGATCTACATGATGTGCCACACACACAAAAGGTATACATTGCATCTTTATATTTAGAACAAAATCAATTTGTGTGGTATTGATGGATTTGTTCTCGTAAATTAATTGTCACTTGTACAATTTTTGTAGAGTAATTAATAGCATATTAAGAGGATACAAAGAGAAATACCTTCTTTAGCCAATTGATAAATCTCAAACAAAAGGGTTCAATGGTGGAGCACATTGAGGACTTCCAAAGATTGAATATAAAGGTAAAAGATATTCCAAAGGAGCATAGGATTGGTGCCTTCACATGGACTTTAATGGATAACATCCAACTTGAGGTTCGCCTTTGGGAACATGATTCATTGGAGAAGGCATTCAAGGTGGCAAGAAAAGTTGGAAGCAACATTATGGAAACAAGGAAGTCTACCGCTCACAATTATAAAGATGGAAGTGTTACTACTCCTTGCCTCCCTAAACCTAAAAGGTTGACACCACAACAACTAGAGGAAAAAAGAGAAAAAGGGATTTGTTACAATTGTGATAGAAAATACACTAAGGGTCACAAGTGTGTTGAGAAGAAATTATTTTATATAGATTGCGAAGAGAAGGAAGAAAAGGAACTAGAAACACCAAAATAAAAGGATATACATTAGGAACCAACCGCAGATAAAGAAGAAATGAATACGACCATACCTTGTAATGCATTGGAAGGAATTACCACTACTCAAACTCTCAAGATAGAAGGATATATCAAGGAAAAACATGGTAATAGTGTTGATCGATTATGATAGTACCCACAATTTTATTCATTGCAAGATAGCCAAGGAATTAAATTGCTTTCTATATCTAACACCAAAGTTTCAAGTGATGGTTGCAAATGGATGAACTATAAATTTCTCAGGGAAGTGTCATAATATAAATCTAACCATGGGGGAATATGTATTGAATAGTCCAATGCTTTCCATTCCAGTGGGTGGTGTTGATGTTGTATTAGGAGTCCAATGGCTACAATCTTTGGGGAGGATAAATTTTAATTTTCAAGAACTTTTCTTGAAATTTTCTTGGGAAGGAAAGAAATTGAATTAAGGGGCATCACAGAGAAACTAGGGGAGATAATCAACTCTAATGGAATGAAAAATATTTTTAAGAAAGAATAACGAGGTGTAATTGCATAATTATTCTCACTAGATGTTCAAACAATGAAATCATATGTTTCTCCAGATCTCCAAAGAATCTTGGACAATCATTCCAAGGTATTTGAGACTCCCAAAGGCATCCCACCTATTCGTGATCATGGTCATGCTATTCAATTGATTCCAGGAAGCGTTCCTCCAAACATAAGACCTTACATATATCCCAATTCCCAAAAGAGTGAAATTGAATGTATGTTTGCAAAAATGCTAGAGGTAGGTATAATTAAACCTAGCCAAAGTTCTTTCTTTGCTCCAGTAGTATTGGTACACAAGAAGGATTGATCGTGGCGTGTGTATCTGGATTATAGGGAGCTCAACAAGCTCACTATTAAAGATAAATTTCCCATTCTTTTCATTGATGAATTGTTGGATGAATTGCATGGAACAATTTACTTCACCAAGTTGGATCTTCTATTGAAGTTTCTAATTTTCCTTAGTTAGAAACCCTTCATACACTTTTTCTAATTTATTCCTACCTACTTGTTATTTTTCTTTTCTTTAACAAGTTATTTACAAAGTAAATACTAAAAATAAACTCCAATGCATGCTCAACATATTACAGATCATCAACTAAAAGAAACAAGAACAAGCACACCACATGACACCATTATTTTTGGACCAATGTCCCAAGAAAAACCCAATGCGGGAAAACCGATGTAACTATCTAAGGGTTTACTTATTAAGCAATATCAGAGTACAATCTGGGTGCCAAAACTAGCCTACCCAACAAAGAATTTCCTTAGCAGCTATACCTCACTGTTTGAGGGAAATCGCCTGGCTGAAACCCCGGAAAATCTTTCTGGCAGCTCCTCAGCACAAAATTGCTCTAAAACCCCAGCCTCTGCCCAATCTGGACTGCGTCAACCTCTCCTAGCCTAGCGCTGGCCCTGCGTTAGCCTTCCTTGGCCTGCATCAGCCCTAGGGGGCCCTGCATCAGCTCTGGGAGCCTCTGCGTCAACTACACTGGCCCCTTTGGTGCTCTGCGCAGCACTTGGCTACCTCTGCTTGGCCCTACGTGAGCCCTTGCTAGCTCTGCATCACTCTCCTTGGCTGCTGCGCTGCTCTCCTGTACACTCTCTACCTTCTTTGTTTCTCTGTACTCAATGCCCCTCAACTGCTCTCCAGATCACTGATTCTACCTCTCTTAGCAAACCCCGCTCTAGAGAATGGAATGACTGATCACTCTGGTGTGTTCTCCAAGTGACCCTCAAGCCCCCTCTTATACTTTTCCTCTTGACGTCTCAACGGTTGAGATTAAGTCCCTAATCAACAACTAAGATTAGATCTAGCTTGATCCATGTCTTTTGGACCACTCTAACATAGATTCATATTAATACACATTAATATTTTATTTTCCCTAAGTTTATACTTAAGGACTCCATTAAAATATTAATTATTTTAATATCCTCCGATCTGTTTAGAATCTGCCAAAACCCTTTCTGGGTATTGGAGATCTCATGTGCCACAACCTCTCCACCAAATGTCGTGGCTAGAGCACATCTGATGCTACCCCAAATCAACGCTCCCTCTTAGCAAGGACTGTGCTCTAGCAATACTCCTCACTGAGTATTACTCTGATCATATGACATCAGTACCTATGTTGATGCTAGACCTTACTGCCAAACATCCTTTGCATTGTTGTATCCTGTACTACTGCCCATGGTTCTGCCACTGCCACTGCTGCATCTGTACGGTAGCTCCCTCTGCATCCGTGCTGCTGCTGGTCCTTTCTCCCAGCACTGCATTCGCATTGCACCTCCTCTCATCATGCTGCATCATGCTGCCCACTGCTGCACAGAAACTCAGTTATGAAGAAGTAAGTAACTGATCTCCCTACTGACCTCCTTATTGGGCTAGAAACACCCACTGATGTTGAAGCTCCCTCTGTCACTGATAAGTGCTCCCTCTTTGACCTCTATGCTATTGCAACAACTCCCTACATCTCGTACAATTGCACACCTCTCTGTGCCTTCCTGCATTGGTGCAACACTCCTGTGCCTCTTGCACTGCTGCAGCCTGCTAGCTCTGTGCTGTCTCGATACTCCTGTACTGTAGCTCTCTCTGCCGCTCCATTCACATCCATCTCTACCCACTCAGCCAATACTACTACTCCTCGTTGGGGCTCCCATAGCAAGGTCTAATCCAAGAGGTTGGGTACCTTAAGGATCCTGCCCCTCATCACTTGTAGTCCGCCTGACTACAGCTCAATGTCTCCCCACTTTCGCTCAAGTGGTGCGTTTCCACTCATGGAACAATCATTGTCTGTCAAAACTTCCTTCTTTGCCCATGCTGGCGCTGCCTTAGTCTCGGAAGACTCTCCCTTACTCTTCTTCCTTGGGCACTGGGCTGCATAATGACCCATCTCCCCACAGTGGAAGCACTTGATCTTGGAGAGATCCTTCTTCTTTCGCTTTTCCTGCTTTCCCTCAAATGTTAGGGCCACATCCTCCTCCTCCTGCGGAACTTTGATCCCTTTGTTGCTACTACCTGTCTTTGACTATCGTCTGATCTCTCCCTGACGAAGAGCTACCCACATCTCGTACCAAGGTAGGAGAGTCCCTTTGCCCAGGATACTCTAGACAAACACTTCCCAATCTTTTGAGACAGCATTCAGGGTTGTCCTCACCATAAGCTCCTGATTCGGTGTCGCTCCTATAGTAGTCAACTAGTCTCAGATCTCATTCAGTCCTTCGAGGAAGGTGTCAATTGACTAACCCTGCCTCATCTGATACGACCTCATCTGGTTCTCGAGCAACATTCTTCTCTGCACAGAAGTATGCTGGTACAAGTTCTTGAGAGCCTCCCACATCTCAACTGCCATTTCCTTCTCGGCTGTGTGGTACCACATGATCCTTGACCCTGTCAAGGATAATGCACTTGGCCCTCACCATCGCCTCTTTGTACTTGTCGTTATCATTAGGGTCGACTGGGATAGCTATAACCTTCAAGGCGAAGTTCTTTACACGATTCTTGTCAAGCACTGATAAGATTTTGGCCTTCTAGGCTACGAAGTTCGATGCTCCGTCCAACCTATCCTGGTCTGTTACCCCATGTAGTGCCACGATGCTCCTTTACTTCCCTCCTGGAAGTTCTCTATTCGACTCCTCTGAGTCTCTACTTCCCGTCTGGAAGTTCTCTTCTAGAATCCCTCTGAGTCATGATTTCCCTCCTGGAAATCCTTTTGCCGCTTGTCAAGATGTCCCCTACTCTGATCGTCTTGTGCAACTGCAATGCTAATCCAGGTTCCTTGGTTAGAAACCCTTGGTAACAACTCCTTTGGCCCTTCTTTTTCAGGTACTGTTATGACTACAACACCTCACCAGCTCCACTCTGCAATATTTCTACAGCCTTCTAGACCCCAACAACTACCTCTCTGTGAACTGTGTCAGCCCCTCTTTGCCTCACGCTAGCTCTGCGTCACCCCAGATGGGTCTGCGTCAGCCCTATGGCCCTCTGCATCAGCAACACTGGCCTCTCTAAGGCTCTGCGCAGCGCTGCTAGAAACAACTTCTGTCACCTCGGGACAACTGTTTTCTGCTGCTATTGCTCCGCTCGGCCGATGCCTTTTAGTCCTTCTATGATTTGCAACCTCGCTCTGATACCATGTTGAAGTTTCTAATTTTCCTTAGTTAGAAACCCTTCATGCACTTTTTCTAATTTATTCCTACCTACTTGTTATTTTTTTTCTTTAACAAGTTATTTACAAAGTAAATACTAAAAATAAACTGCAATGCATGCTCAACATATTACAGATCAACAACTAAAAGAAACAAGAACAAACGCACCACACGACACCATTATCTTTGGACCAATGTCCCCGGAAAAACCCAATGCGGGAAAACTGGTGCAACTATCTGAGGGTTTTCTTATTAGGGAATATCATAGTACAATCTGGGTGCCAAAACTGGCCTACCCAACAGAGAATTTCCTTAGCAACTATACCTCACAATTTGAGGGAAATCTCCTGGCTGAAACCCAGGAAAATCCTTCCGGTAGCTCCTTAGCACAAAACTGCTCTGCAACCCCAGTGTCTGCCCAATCTGGACTGCATCAGCCTCTCCTAGCCCAGTGCTAGCCCTGCGTCAGCCTTCCTTGGACTATGTCATCCCCAGGAGGCCTTGCGTCAGCTACGCTGGCCCCTCTGGTGCTCTGTGCAACACTTGGCTGCCTCTGCGTGGCCCTGTGTGAACCCTTGCTGGCTCTATGTCGCTCTCCTTGGTTGCTGTGCTGCTCTCCCAGCACACTCTCTGCCTACTCTGTGTCTCTGTACTCAATGCCCCTCACCTGCTCTCCCGATCACTGATTCTACCTCTCTTAGCATACCTCGCTCTAGAGAATAGAATGACTGATCACTCTGGTGTGTTCTCCTCTTATGCTTTTCCTGTTGACATCTTAACAGACAAGATTAAGTTCCTAATCAACAACTAAGATTAGATCTGGCTTGATCCATGTCTTTTGGACCACTCTAACATAGATTCATATTAATACACATTAATATTTTATTTTCCCTAAGTTTAGACTTAGGGACTCCATTAAAATATTAATTATTTTAATATCTTCTTATTTGTTTAGAATATGCCCAAACCCCTTCTGGGTATTGGAGATCTCATGTGCCCCAACCTCTCCACCAAATTTCATGGCTAGAGCACATCTGATGCTACCCAAAATCAACATCTTTGTTTAGGATATCATCAAATTAGAATGAATACTAAAGAAATTCCAAAAACAAAATTCAGGACTCATGAAGGTCATTATGAATTTTTGGTCATCCCTTTTGGCCTTACTAATGCACCTTCCACATTTCAAGGTTCGATGAATTCCATTTTCAAACCCTTCCTTAGAAAAGTTGTGTTAGTATTTTTTGATGATATACTAATCTACATCAAATCTTGGAAGGATCATGTTCAACATGTTGACAGGGTGCTCAAACTATTGGAGGAGAAATAATTGTATGCAAAAACCTCCAAATGTTTCTTTGGGGTACAGGAGGTGGAATTTTTGGGTCATATTGTATCTCATGAGGGTGTTAAGGTAGATCCTAACAAAATTAAAACCATCAAGGAATGGAAAATTCCAAAAGCCCTAAAGCATATTCGAGGATTTATCTAATGGATAGGGTAATATCGCAAGTTTGTTAAGAATTATGGGAAAATAGCAGCACCTCTAACAATTATATCCATTCAGTAAAATACATTTGAAACAATTAAGACCCTAGGTCTGTTACAACCTTTATCCATTCCAATTCAGCGTTGGAAGGAGGTCCCAATGGATTTTATCACATGTTTACCTAAGTCCGAAGGAAAGAGTGTCATTATGGTGGAAGTTGACAGAAATACAAAGTATGCACATTTTTGTGCATTATATCATCCTTTTAAATCCAGTACAGTTGCTACTGCATTTATGGGAACAATTCAAAAGCTACATGGAACCCCAAAGATTATTGTAAGTGACAAAGATCCCTTTTTCGCTGGAAATTTTTGGAAGGAAATATTTTCTTGTCTTGGTACTCAATTAGCACATAGCTCATCTTATCATCCTCAACCTGATGGGAAAAATGAGATAGTGAACAAATGTTTGAAAGGATATATTTGTTTCTTTGTATATGATTAAAAAACACAATGGGTCAAGGGGTTACCTATGGCTGGATGGTGGTATAACACTTCCTTCCATACTACAACAAAAATGACCCCATTTATGGCACTCTATAGATATCATCCACCGTCCATCACATCATCTTTAAGAGAAAATTCTAAGGTTCAAGAAGTGGAAAATTATATTGAGCATCAACAACAAGTTCTCCAACTCTTAAAGGATAACATCACTTTGGTGCAAAATCAAATGAAACAAGAGACATATCAACATCACAGTGAAATAAGTTTTGAGGTAGGTGACTGGGTATTTTTACGACTGCAACCATATAAACAAATGTCCCTTCTTAGCTCACCCAACTACTATGGTCCTTACAAGGTGTTGCAAAATATTGGTACTATGGCATACAATTTGGAACTTCATGCATCTTCTTGAGTACACCCAATTTTCCATGTTTCATGCTTAAAGAAGGTTATCGACGACAAGCTCCTAGTTCAAACAATATTTCCTGAACTCGATGAGGAAGGAAAAATCATATTGGAGCCTGAAGCAGTCACAAAAATAAGAACTTGACAACTACATAATCGATCAATTTCAAAGTATCTCATTAAGTGGAAGAACTTACCTGTTGAAGATTCCACATGGGAGGATGATAATTTTATACAAAATCATCCAAAATTACTCAAGCGTTGAGGAAAACACTTTATTAAAGGAGAGGGGCATGTTGGGTTCCTATAATACTAGTGTAGCCCCCTTATTGTTATTGTTAGGTCAAGCCCCTTATTGTTATTGTTGTGCCCCATAGAAGCCCATTATTGTTATTGTTGTGCCCTTACATTATTATTGTTATGTAGGCTCTGATTATATTGTGACCCCTTAGACTCTTATAAATACCAAGGAGGTCTTGTCATTTGTATCATCCAAAAATTGTTCATTTATGTGATATATATATATATATATATATATATATATATATATATCCATCCTAAGTTTGCAAGAACTTTGCCTAACTTGACCTGCAAAATACACACACACACACACTTATATACACATATAAGAATGATAATTCTCCAGAGTTTGTAATTTATAAACTAAGGTCCACCAACCTCATCATTTCATACAAACAACTAATTAATTAATAAAGGTTATCTACCTCTTCGCACACAGATCATATAGACCATTCCAAGACTCAAGATGATTACAGAAATAAACCATTTCAAAAGGAAAAAAATTCATGAGAATTTTCATGTAGGAATTCACATTCCTCATTCATAGAGGTGACAAAGGTCCTCAACATTAATAGAACACTATGGCGATGCAATAACATAGACATGATAATGAACACAAGAAAAAAAATGTAAGAGTTTACTTATCATATAAAATATCTAACAACTAAGAGCGAGACTGCAACTCTCCACCCTCCATAGACAAGCTACAACCATAATTACTTGTAGTTGTCACCCTTGAGCCATATTCCAATGCTTGTGGTGGAGTGCTTATGAGAGGAATTTCAATTGAAACAAGATGACACAAGGCCACAACACCTCCATCCACCAACCATTAGAGAAATTTTGAGGTAAAAAATGGTTCTCAAAACAGAAATGTACAAAAAATTCAAATTTATAAGAACCAATCAGATTTAATATGATGATGTCAAACATGGGGGATGATTCACCATTTTTGGGGTTAAAATGTTAAAATATTTAAAAAACTATTTTCCCAACTTGTATTTTCAACTTATCTTCCTACGATTTTACTCAAATTTCGAGTGGGAGCACTCGTTGGATGCATAATTTAATTTTTCATCCAAGTAGTACCCATTTTGTATAATTTTGATAGACCTTACTACACAAAAAATCTGAAATACATGGAAAAATGTGATGAAATACATGAAAAAACGTGATTGCAATCACATTTTTTCATGTATTTCATATTTTTTGTGTAGCAAGTTCCATCAAAAGTATGAAATCACATTTTTACATGTATTTCACATTTTTTGTGTAGAAGGGTCCATCAAAAGTATGAAACATGGGTACTCCTTGGATGAAAAATTAATTTTTGCATCCAACAAGTGCTCCCACTCAAAATTTGAGTAAAATTGTAGTTAGATAAGTTGAAAATGTAGTTTTTTTCCTTTTTCCCTCCAAAACTTGATGAGGTAATCTAATATTATTTTATTATTTATGCTATTATTTTATAATATTCCTTAGGAAGCTCATCTTAGACCTCAAAATTTCTCTAACATACACAAGCCTTCACTTGACTTCTCCAGATTTTATAGGTGCCATGATGACATTCATGCTAAGATATCATAGTACAAAGAGTTTCAACTCACTTTCAAGAGAAGAGAGTCCACATTGAGGGAAGTTTCATTAGTGGATACGCTACTAGTAAATATATATCCTCTATAGGTGGTTCACTAGTGATTCAAGAACTAGAGCTTCAACCCCAAGGCAACTCTTGGTGGTTCATCTTCCATCACAACCACCTGAGTGTCTCTTCCCAATTTGATAGGTTCATCAATCCACAAGCTTCCAGTGGGTTCTTCAGTGTTACAGGAAATCCACTACTCTCTATAATGCTTTTACCCAACAAGCCGTTGAGAGGGTCTTCAACTGGTTTAATATCTATAGAATTTGACAATTGCGAATTCTGATCACTGCCATATCTATGATATCACCTCTGCCCTTGGAGGAATTTTTCTTATAGTATTGTTCTCTATGTGTTCTCTTCCACTGCCTCTATGCATGTCCCAAGGAGAGTGTGTACCCCCTCCTTTTTTTTGTGTATGTATATCCCCTTCTCGTAGGAGTGTGTGTGTTATTCTAAATAGACTAATCATTTGTCTTCTCCCTAGCTCCAATCCAGTCAATCACTTAGAATAATGCAACACATGTTGCCTTTAAGTGTTTTTTCCTTTTATTGCTTGTTGTTGGAGTTATAGGACACTTGGGCATGTCCTTTCCCCTTTAAATTATTTATGGCATAGGCAACCCATTTAAAACCACTCAGACAACTAGGACCAATATTTAAATCAACCTATTTCTCAAGAAATATCCCTCCTCAAGCAATCTGGAATATGTGTCCCTTCTCTCATCCTTTTAAATAATTACAATTATTTATAATGAGAGAAATATTAACTAGGGGATGTCACAATCAAGGTGAAACATCTCATATTTAGTGTGAAATGTTCCATCTCCAATGGGCGATGAGCTAGTCTTAGCGGGGGTGTCATGCCATCAAGAAGGCAAATGATGTTCAATGAAGGTGAAACTACCTCATCAAGTGTGGAAGCAAGGTGTTGGCAACATCCTAGAAAGGACCATGACTATGTAAGCATCATCATCATAGAGGGGATCCAAGTATCCATGTTAGACCATTTGATCTATGTATAAGAGTCAATGCAACATAAAAATTGAGTCATGTTCAATGTGAAAACCATCAAGTATATCACATTAGGCATATTCTTCAAACTTCACACTAGCTTATGAATTTATGTAATTTTCTAAGTTTATCTATAGGAGGACCATCATAAAACCCTATTAGTTGTTCCAATACATAAGTAAAGGAATATTTCCCAAGAAGTCCATCAAGATTTAAGTATAAATTAAAATTGTATGACTTGGGGTTTACTTCATGGGAATGACGCCTTTTACATACAAGGCTGTGTATGATATGCGTCCCAAGTGCATTTGTAGAGGAAGTGCTTTGTGCAATGAGTTACCCTTTCCTTGGTACTCTGTCCTCTCACCCCACTCATGCCATTTTTCGTATTATCTTTGTTTTCATTTTTCAAGCCCCCTTTCCATGTACATGCATTTCATTTCATAGGGGTCAGGATAATTTGACTAAGTCCTTTTTTAAGTCATGCATCTCATTGCATTAGGACTTGGGATGGTGGCCTTATAGTGAGGGGGTAAAGCTCAAGCTTCTTTGGATTTTGATTTGTCATTTATATCCTTTTCAATTTTTTTTTACATTTTGAAATTTACATCATGCTCTTTCTCTTTTTTTATATAGTTGCATTAACCTTGGGCATCCAAACCCCTTCTTCTTATAAGATTATGAAGCACAAGCCTTTTTGGGTACATGTAATAGCCAACCTAAAAGAAAGAATAACAAAGATGGAGTAGATATCGTATGTTATGTATGAAAAGGGCATGGGATCATTATCCTTATAAAGGCCCCGTAACGATACTCCTCTCCCAAATAATGGAAACTCTTGAATGAGAAATGAACGATGATCACCAAGGTGAAACAAGAAAAATGCATAACTTCTAAGCATCGTGATTCATCATCTAAATAAACCATGATCCATACTTTCATGCCAAATACATTAAATATAAACAATTATCATGAAGTAATGACTAATATAAATCATGACACCATCAACAACAAATGATTGAGATAAGAATGACGTAAGAGGCATATGTGAGCTACTGTTTGTGGAGAATGTCAAATGTCATCACTAGGATCACTATCTACAATGTGGATCATCGATGACAAATCTTCTATCATTACCCCTACAAGTGAGGGGGTAAGAAATTCAAGATCAATAGAAGAAGAAAATCTCTAGAGATGCCCCTTTACATTTTTTTTTGAAGCTTTTGTAGCAAATGTCAAAATCTCAATTATTGTTTTCATTTTCCCTTACTCCACGACTCAATAATTAACATACAACTTGACGCTTATCTTAGTAGGGAGGATAAAAAACAAGTGCTTGGACCAACTTGCAATATTTTAGTGCTTCAAATATTGACATACCTATTCAAGAAAAAACATAATACATGTTTCCTCCTCTATATAGACCTTTTTAATGACAGGATCACTTTTCGAAAGAGATTTTAATGGATTTTCTATGCCCTTATAATTTGACCCCTCTTCAAAGTGGTTTAATACATTAAAAAATTATGTATTTTTTTATTATGAATAACTTAATATAAGTTGTTAATCCCTTTTATGTGATTGTTTTCTCACATAATGGTACCAACTCCAAAATGGTGAAATATGCTAGGGATATGACCTTTCAAGTAACTATGCTTTTTCTCCACACTTCAGTCTTTCTTAAATTATGTCAAGGTTTGAATCCTAAATGAACAAAAACACCAAATGAAAATGTTTCATGTTCCCTCTAATGTAAGTATTTTTCCTTTTGGTTATTTAGGTTTTTTCTCCAATACTTAGCCTTCCTTAGGTGCATGGAGGTGTCAAACCTTGAACAAAAGAAAACCTTATATGGAAAAAACCATAGTGGCCTCTATATTGTACTCCCTCTTCTGAGGGTATCTGGCCTTTCATTTGTTTCGGTATTTCTCCACCCTTTACTTTTACTGAAGCAGATCAAGGTCCAAAACCCTGAATAAACAAAAAACTCTAATGCTTCATGGGTTTTACACTAAGTGTTTGATCTTTTGGATATTTCAACTTCTTTTTTTTCTTACTTCTGAAATTCATTGAATGCTCAAGATTTTGAAATTTACTCAGGCAAGTATTAAGACATTCAAGTCTTTCCCAATCCTTTTCATATTTTATTTTTTTTTCTTCTTTCAAAATTCGAAAATTGTTCAAAAACCACATTATTGCCACATGGCACTCAAGTGATTGTTTGTGCATTCAAGAAATTTGGCTTTGAATTTCTTCCTTGAGAATTCAAACACCCAAATCATTGAATTATTCAATGACTCAAAATACCAAATGACAAATGAGATCTCAAAATAGGGTAGTCCATAATAGGAATGGCTAATTATTGCTAAGAGTTGCAGAGTGCACAACAAGTTAGAAATATTGGAGAAGAGAAATAAGGAGTCACATCCTCATTGATAAATTAGGCCACTTCTTGTGCATAAATCCAACTTGTCAAATGTGATATTGGAATTGATAGTAGAAGAAAATAATAATGTCATCTAATTGTTACCAAATGATAATATGACAAGTCCCCTTGCCCATATGAGTTGACCATTAAATTCCTCAAGGTGTTAAGAATAACATCTAATGCCTCTTGCCTTGCCCAGATTACTCCAATGAGTTATCAATTCACCATGGTTAAAAAATAAAAATAAAAATCTAATGCATTATATATATATATATCATAATTGAAATTTAACATATGATGAAATCTATCCTACAAAAATGCCACTTCGTCGGCCTGGGACCTAAATGAAGGGCCTAAAATGAAATTTAACACTAATGCCCAATTTCACTCTATGTTGTTACTTATAACAAAGTTGTTAAGTGTCTATTATTGAAGTGCTATCCTTTTATGTCTCTTATAGCATAAAATCATGAGACATGTTTGATATTAGAGGAAGATAATTGATAACATCATATTCATAGTAGAAGATCCTCATACCATGAAAAGTCATAAATTGGCCTCCATGTTCCTAGAACTTGACATGAAAAAGATCTCGTCTATGTATCCAAAATGAAACCACTATTTCAACCATTCATCTAACCAAAAAAAAATAAAAATAAAGAATATTTGAATCAAAAGGTCAAGTGCAAAGAAAATAGTGGGAGACCAATTTACCCAAGAGTGAATTAGACTTTAAAATCTAAATAATGGAATAAGATTTTGTCCAAATACATTGGTTGATTGTATTGATAAAGTGATAGAAAATATAAATAATAGGAAAAACACTTCTTTATATGAAAAAACAAAATACCTTATCTTAAAACTTAGGTCATCAATACAAGTGATAATGCCCTTATAAAAATAAGTGATTCTAACAAACATTAAAATAAGATACTATAAAAACTAGGAGTAGAATATTATTGCAAAATAATGAGCATGAATACAAGATAGCTCACATACATAGTGGTCAATTGGGTCTAGTCCAAAAGGTTGTTTGAAGCAGTGTTATCCTCCTCACCTTAATCTTGTTCCCATAAATGACATATTGAGTTCACAATGAGTATATTTTTGTAATGTCATTGAGCCCTATGTTGACATGGCCTTGTGAATATAGGGTTTACCTTAGGTACTATACTTAAAATGAGGGGAAGTTCCTTGAGGTTTTCCTCGGGATATGCTACATGGAATAAAGAGCTCATATACATAGAGTATAATGCCCAATAAATATGCTATAGTTAGTACACTTTAAAAGGATTATGAGAGGTTTTGATGAGACTTCCTAATTTCAATCCTTGAAGTAAAAGGAATTCATTGGCATAACTTCCTTTTATTTAATGGTATTTTGAACATACAAAATTTTATAGCATTGGTTAATGGCTTCAAACCCCATTTTATTTCTATTTTAAAAGTAGTTGGCAAGGCTTTCCACTTGTGTGCTTTCTTTACAATTTGGTAGTAGATGGCTTTTATACTATATTGGAATGGGTCCAAGAAGTTAGAAATCCTACAAGGAATACAAGTAGTACATGAAGAAAAGAGAAACCAAACATTATCTATTGATGACACCATTATTATGGGTTCATAATCAATAGAAGAATACAATCACTAGAAGGCTTCTTTGGACAACTTTTCTGAAGCCTTTGGGCAAAAGGTCAACTTCTAAAGATATCAATTATTAATTTCATTTTCCCTCTATCCATTGCTCAATAATCAACATATCTCTCTACTATCTCTTATTGAGGAGGATCAAAGCTTCACATTACTGGGAAGCCACATGGGCTTTGCATATTAGAATAACTAGCTAGATATCACTTCTTAAAAAATAGAGAGATTCCTCAACACTTTTGTCATCTATACACCTTAATTTGGAAGGTTGTATGTTAATGATAAAACCCACATTTAATTATAAGATCATGCCAGCCTAGTGTATTTTCCCTTAAGATGGTAAAAACAAGGCTAGTAAATATTTTTAAAACTATATCTAGACATTGGAGTCTAAAAAAAACAATAATGTCAAGTTATTAGTTTGAATACAATGTATCCTCCTACTTCTTATGGTCATTTGGGTATAGGGGCCCATGTTTCTTTTTGAGGTAAAAGGTGTGAGATGAATGTGGGGCCTTACAAGTTATGACGGACAAAGATGATAAGAAGATATCCACAACAAGTATCTCACTAGTTTAGATTCAAAGAGTCTATTTTTTCTTGCCCATGTTTCCCCCATAGGTACAACACTATGGAAATTTCTCAATCACTCATCAAACAAAATAGTCCTTTGCCTCTTCCTTATCCTAGGAGTCATGTGACAATGCTTAAACCTTAGGTGCAAAAAATGTCATGTAGGTAAAGTGTGTCCTTTTGAAACATGAATTGCACATCATAACAATTGTGCACCCAACTATAAGATCAAGGTATTCATTTCTAAGAGTCAAAGGATGAGGGTGGAATTATATTGCAATCCTCTTCCCTATGATTGAAGACTGCACACATCATAAGTATTTCAATGTCAAATAATATTTTTGGGACCATTGTCTAGTGTGTTACTTACCTCATGAAGAATATTCTTGCTTACAATGTGGAATGAGATGGAAAGATATTAATACTACATTATCCTCTTGTGAAGGTACTCCTTATGCTCAAAATACCACATTTTCCATTAGTGAATATTATGAAGATATTTATATATAGTTCCAACTCATACCTCCTCAGTTCAATATCAATTGGAAATGGACCTAGGGGAAGAATGCTAGTATCCATGAATTGTAGTTTAGCGGATGCTCACTTACAAAAATTTGTTTAATGAAGGTAGACCCAAATTTGGAGGATGAATAGAAACTTAGTTTTAACTCTTTAGGGGGAGCATAGAGACAATGTTGAGTATATGTTGACCCAAATATTATTAGGTAGGTGGCTTCAAGCATCTAAACAATTGTTAAATATTGAGGGAAATTGAGGATAGAGAACATAAAATAGAATTTAAAGAAACAAATAGAAAAATAATTATGCTCCAATATGATAGTTGGTGTCTCTGAGACATTGTTATAGCACTTGATCACAAAGCATTACAACCATAACATCACATTGCATGATTTGATAAAAATAAATTTTATGCAATATTCAACCTATAATGTCCTTTATTATAGTGTCCAAATCTAACCAACTTCCTTAAATTGCAAAATATTTGGTCCAAAAATGGGCGTTGATAGTCCCAACCATTTCCGTGAAATATGCATTGTTTTGTTGACTAGTTGATTGTTTTAGTTTACCCAATTCTCATCAGCTGATTAACTACTCAAGTTGACCCAATTGTTTGGATGATTCCTCTAATAACTCAATCTATAATCCTATTAATTGACTATTTAATTGATTATCCACTAGTCAGTTACTTGACCAATTGATTGACCACTCATCCCACTACATACTACTCTGCTAGTCTTCCTTAGTCCACTACACATTGCTCTGCTAGTTGATCACTCAACTGATTGTTTCTGGTTATTCATTCATTCAACTGACTGTCTTCGAAAGATTTATAGGTGTGATGAACCAAAATTACTTTAGGTTCCAACCGTGCCCCTCCAATGAACATAATGTTCTGGAGGTTCATAATGTGGAATTATGTCAACATGACACTTCCCCCCCCTCGCCCTAACCCCCAAAAAAAAAAAAAAATTGCATCTCTTTGAAGCCATAATATATCACGTAGGTTAATAGAACTTAGCTTCCAATAATGGATTTGTTGAAAATATTGAGAGGAGGGGTGAATCAATATTTCTTTTCAATTGTTATTTTTACCTGTTAGATCACTTATAATTAGAACACAAAATGAACAATATAGAATAAAGGATTTTACTAATCAGATATTACAAGGACTTCAATCCTCTTCTTTACAATGAATCAAGTACAATAATAGTTTAAGGCTCCAACCCTAGATGAAGACACCAATCTCCAATCCACCATGCTCTAACTTGTACTTTGCCAAGCACCGACGTGGAGTTCACAAGACTCCAACCTCTAGGGTTCCAACCCTATCTTCCCAAGGCACCAATCTTGTCTCTATGAGGCTCCAACCTCTAGGGCTCCAACCCTATCTCTGGTATAGGCTCCAACCTGTTCTCTTGAGGAATCCTATCCCCTAGGGCTCCAACCCCAAGGCTTCAATTCTTTAAGATAGATTCAATGGTTCTTCAAGGCTTCCAATATCTTCTGCAATAAGCCCTGACAATATCTTTACTTTCAACACTTCCCTCAAACTATCTCCAAGGCAGTCATCTCATCAATGAAAACTTTTTCCTCTCATGAAGGTGTCACCACTTCTCTTCATGTTACCCAAACTAAATCTCCAAGGTTACCTCATGATGGTTTCAACGCATCATGGTCTCCAATAATGTCTTCACTTGGTCTTCAATAACTCTTCAATACTTCCTCAAAATATCTTCAATAACCTGCTCCAAAGTTGTCTTCAAAACAATCTCCAACAAGTTGCTTCAGGTCTAATAAGAAGTCTTTCAACAAGCTGCTTCAGGTATGCAATGAGGTGTTCCAATTTGCTCTCTAAGGATCACAAAGAGTAGCTGAAAGACACTCTTCAAAAAAATTTCTCCAAGGTCTTCTATTATGATATATTTTTCTCCAAAGGCACCTTCAAATCTGTCTCAAGACTCCCAAAACACTTTCCTCAAAACTCCCAAAACATTTTTCTCAAAACTCCCAAAACATTTTTACTAGGTTGCTCCAAAGAATGCCATAATCATGTCATTTATCAATCTTCACAATACAATAGATCCAAGCTGAGTAATTCACAAGATCTTTGCTATTACTTATATTATCAACCTTAAGACTTAAGTTATGTATAGCAACCCAGACTTAGCATAAGTCAATTATTGACTTGTCCACAGGTCGTGGAGGTCTAGAATAAGACCTCCACCACAAATTTTGCAATTGTAAGCCCTTGTCCATAGGTATGGTATACAACAGTTATGAGGATAGTGATTTCGAGCTTCATATTTCCACAAATTTATCCTCCACAGGTGGGTGCACTAGATCCGAACTTGAATCTTTCCAAATGTTGTAGTTTAGAGCTTGAAAGGGATTTTTGTAAGTTTGTCCAAGCCAATTCAGGTGACTGTCCAGCCTCCCACAGATTTACCACAATTCCACAAATATTATCACAGTCCAAAGGTTTTGAGCACAAGACTGAGGTAAGGTGTAGTTTGTAGTCAAAGGTCCAAGGCCTTGTTACTTGTTCTCTATCCAAAAAATATGTACTAAGTCCGAGTTGTTTACCACAGGACTTAGCCCAAAAAGCTAAGATGTATGAGTGTGATTGTCTGCTAGTCTGAGTTGAGGTGTTGTCCTCCACAGGTGGTTGTCTTCCTCAGGTCCGAGCTTGACAGGCAGGTCTAGATCTCTTTTGAGTCTCCAAAACTGGTTAATAACCCAACCAATGTCCTCTTGGCCTCCTTCTTGCAATTTTCAGACCTCTGTATTGTGCCTCCTTCCTGCAATTTTCAGATTCTTGTAGCTTCTTCCTGCAATTTTAAGATTTCTGAGATTTCAATATGAGTAGACTTCTATAAGTTTCGATTCTCCTTTTCTTTTGTATGCTTCTTGCTATTAGTTCACGAGATGTGAACTGTTCTATGTTCCTATGATGATCTTCACCAAATTGTTGGCTTGAAATGAAGTGTTTCAACTTGTATATGATTTAGAGTTGTAATGAATTGTCATGTCTATTGGAGGAGAGGCAAACATGTATAAGAGGCTTAGGTCAGCTAGCATCAAAGAATATAATATTTTAACTTAAAAAATCATTTTCTCTCAATCTAGAAGGAGTTAGAGGGCGAGTGATAGCTCATTGGAAAGGGGAAATTGTCTTCTACATGCTAGTGCCATTTTCATCCTTGAATGATCTAGTGGAAGACAAGAAGGATTGTTGCCTTGTGATCTAGTGGAAGACATCTTCAAGAATGGTCCATCGATAGATATGCCTCATAACATGATTGTTCATGTGTGTCTCATTAAGGTTTGGATAACCTTCGCAAGAATGGTCACAAGCTCCCCCTAATAGTATGCATGATCTCTTTTTTTGGTAGAATTTCATCATCAAAACTGGGAATATATACGTCTGTTGAAGCCCCAAAAATAGGGTCTACAACAAGGGGGATAACCACCTGGTCCGGACCTTGAAAGTAGCTCCTTTTCTGTTTGGGATAGTGGCTCCGACTGGGGATAATGGGACCAGTTTCCCAAATTTGTTTTTGATGATGCTAAGGGATGATGTTTTCTTTTCTAAAAGTTTCTAAAGAGAATGCTTTTAATTTAAATCAAATCTAACACATGCAATTTTATTCTAATGAACGGAAAAATATAATTCTAAAAAATTATCCTGGGATTTAACTCTTCACTTATGCGATCTAAAATAGTTTCCAACAACAATCAGTAATAAAGATTATTCAATTGCTACGAGAAAAGAATCCATTAAAAGTAAATTGTTTCGTATAACAAATTAGCCAAAACAATTATGATAAGCATATCGCATAATAAGTTATTCATACACTCAGCATAAAAAGAATAGTTACCACCGTACAAAAGTGCCAAATGATAACTGAACATTCAGGCCTTCATATATAAACAACTGAAAATAACATATCACTTGACGAATAAACAAAAATCAGTAAGAGATAAAAGTACCATTGATAATAAGTCCTACTCATGAGCTTCAACAATATAGATTTATCTTCTCATAATTCAATATCTACTAAGAGTACATAAGTGCATTTCAGTAGTAGACATTAAACACAGATATAAATAAATCTCATTCCATTCATTTATCAAAAACCTCCTCAGAGGGTGCATAAGTGCATGTTCTGAAGAACTATTTTTTGACAAATTTCTGGACCCTTCTTTAAATACATGAGGGGTTTAAATACTACTAACTAAAGACTAAAAATAATTATTACAAAAATATAGGAGGAGGTTTAAATGACTATCCTCATCTAAAGAAAAAATAAAATGAAAATAAAACTGAAACTGTAATTAAAGATCAACTATGCATCTGTTCTCTTAAGTTGCAAGCATCTAGCATTGGATTCAGGAGTGTCGGTTGGCCGACCTCCGATTTTAATTGTCCTACGAAAACGGAATCAGCAAGCGCTGGCACTATCTTCTCGGCGGAATTTGTAAGGCACTTCAGAGTCATACACTGACTGTGTGGTTTCACCAAATATTTCCAGTAAGTGTCCCAATTTAACTTAGTTAACTTTTTGATTGACTCTGCCTTTTCTTCAGCTTTCTGTCTCCAACTTGTTTGCAGTTGCTACGTTTTTGGGAGAAATCTTGGAGTGGTTTCCGATATCAGGTTGGCTCTGTGCAGATTTTCATTGACACAGTCAATGACATTGCTTGCTGCTGTCACTGCTTCTTCCGTTGCCTATTCTGCTTTCTTGATCTGTGCATCCCATTTATTAAACAACATTTCTTTGTGGGATTCATTGATCTTGGGCAACCCTGCTTTCTTGCCTTCCTTTGATTCCTGCCAATTCAAATAGTCAGAAACTTTCTTATCAATTAAATCATAATCAAGTCACAAATATACGACTTGACTTGTGATTTTGTCGCTCATTTCGCAGTGAGAGTTCCATTGCAATATTCTTTGGCAAAGTGTTTCCTGCTGTTGCAAGAGTTGGTCATTCAGGGCAAGGGCTTCTGTGACAAATTCTGCGACTTTAGGATCATCTTTGTGCATTTCTAACATGGCTTGTAATTGTTGTTCTTTTTTGGCCAGACTGCTTTGATAACCCAGTTGCATTTGCTAGAAGTCCTGTTGTAACTTTACCAAGTTTTCTTCCACTTCCTGGCTAATGCTGGCCTACTGTAACTGTTGCTGCAAAAATAGGATTTTATCCTCTTTATCTTTAAGCAATAGTTGAACTTTGGATGCTTTGTCAATAGTAGCAGAAGCATAAGCTCCTGCGATTTGGGACAATCTAGTCAGGTTCTCTGTCGGATCAGTGGTAGGGTCTTGCCAAAGGACATCCAACGACTCTGCTTCAGGTGAGAGCATGCTGTCTAGTTTTCACTTCTTTCTCTGTCTCCTGACCACGACTTTGTGCTACGGACTGTAAAACACATCTAGAGGAGGGATTTCCTCTATCTTTAATATAATTTCAGATGATGGAGCTATGGGAATGTGCTTAGTTTCTGGAGCATTGACAACTGTTTCAATCACCATTTTTGTGATTGTCTGTGCTGGATTCCTTGGTGTCTCCACGTTTTGCTCCCCTATGTTGATCAATTCATTAAAGTTCTCCCATTCTTTCTCCAGCTCTGTTCTTAATGGCTTTGTTGGCTGGATGAGGGGAGTGGGAATTTCCACCTGTTTTGGTGGCAACACTTGCTGCTCAGGATTCTCCTTGGATTGGGCAGTATCCCTGACTGATCCTTCACTCTTGTTGTGATCGCTCTCTGACCGTCTAGACCTTTCTGGCGATTCTCTTTCAGACTTAGATTTAGACTTGTCTTGCCCCAAGCTTCCACTCATACTAATGCTGGGAGTGGGCTCCCTTATTGGTTCTATGCGCAATTTGTCCAAGGGGAGATTTGCTAATCTTCATTCTCTGTAGAGTTTAAACTCTTGGAATTCTGTTGGGCCAAACTGGATTTGGGCCAGGTGTAAGATGTCTCTGAGTGTGCTTTTCTGCTGGAAAACATCATCGAAGAGATCATCTTCCTTAGTGAATACCTTTATTTTAACTGTCGTGGTAAAATTCTTTATCACATCAAAGGGATAAAACTGTCTCCCTCGGAACTTAAGCAATAGAAGACTCAACACATTGTCTACTTTGATGAAAGTGTGACCTAGATCAAACAATGCAAAGGCCGCACAAACCACAGGGAATTGCAGCTAGATTGCCTTTTTCTTGTCCTTAAGTTCTCTGCTCATTCCTCCAACCCCGCAGGTTTGGTAGGCTATTTCCCAAGCCATCAACTTGTCAGGAACATACAAGGGAAGTACATGAGGAGATGCATTGCTTCCGAATACTATGATATAATTGAAAAATTCTTCTCTGAACCATCTTCCCACAGGGAGAATATCAATTTCGGCTTTAGGAGAAAATCTCGGGGCATCTGTATTATACAACATCTTGTGAATGGGTAGCATAACTCCATGGCAAATTTTATAAAAATATTGGGTGAACCTAGAATTCCACAGTTCCTTATGGTAGACTTGAATGGGTAAGGGATTCTGTACCATCCATTTCCAACCCATGAGAGGAAATTTAGAAACAAAATGGATAACATCCATGACATAGGCAGCTAGAAAGAAGGGAGGGTAAATCCTCTGAGAAGGAGTCCTTTTAGACTGACAATTCCAAATAGTAGAGGCTAAGTTATCAGACAATATTTGGGCCCAGTCCATTATAGTGGCATTGGTGGCCGCATCCAGTATGGGTAGCCACTCAGATGAAAACTTATTGATATCGAGTTTTCCGAATAGCCTACATAACATTGCAACAACGAAACAATATGGAGAGGAGATGGAACCAGTGCTGTACATACCATATTTATCCTTCTTTAACGGATCTTCCTTCGTTGACCAGCTTTTGGTGCATTCCGCCAAATCTTCGTTCTCCTTGGTGAATTTCTCCACGAACTGTTTGTTATAGCTAGCCTACGGCTCTGGTAAATGATACATGCGTCTTAAATTCTGTGGGGTAAATGATCCTATAACTTCCTGGTTTCGTGTCCTGAACTGCCTGTCCATTATATCAGCATCATCTATCACCCATTTGACCATATCTGTATAGGGAAGTATTTTTGGCCTTGCTGCGATACGGTGTAGGAATGAGCATGCAAGCTCTATAAGTGATGCTTCGGATGACCTGCATTCATCTGCCGTAGTTGTAACCTCCATGACTCTCGGGTTTTCTTCCTCCAGCAGACTATACATGCCTTCCCAAGTAGATATCCCTACTTCTCTGGTACAGGTGGTGTCCGTGAATAATGGAGTCATCTCTGTTTTTTCAGATACCAGAGCTTTTCCTTTCTTCCCCATCACGTTCTGCACACTGCTCTGTGTATTGTTCTGCGTACCGCTCCTGTAAGTTCACAAGTAGAGAACTAAGACACAATAAGAAAGATAACGAATGATGGTAAGTAATAAGGTGACGAGAAAGCTCTTAATTTCAAAATCACATCAAATATATCACCTTGCGTGAAATAACCCTTTCGCTCAGATCTAAATCATTTCTCATAAATAACCATCAATAAACCACTAAGTTGACGTTAATGCCCATAACTCGGTATCGGATGACGAGAAATATTTCATCGAACTGTGAGCCATGTTGATTTGCGATAAAGCGATTTTGCAATATCACAGATCACAATATCGCTAATCCTTCTTCGTTAACAATATTTTGCTTCATTATGCGACGGCGAGATGCGATTTGCGAGATGCTTTATCTTGTTTCACAATATCGGGACGTTTTATCTTAGGTGGCGCTGCGACATATGGGATTTGCGATATGCGATGAATCTGTGTGGCTCACAATCTCGCATCATCGTGTTTTCGCAATTCCGACAGTTTCTTTATATATGATGCCCTCCGTTGCCCTTTTGCGATGCGATGTTCATCATTAAGAGAATGATTTTATTTGAGACTTTTCATAATACTTAAGATTTTACGTTTGCGGATGTTTTTCCTAAGTTTATGATAGTGTGTTTTATTAAAAGGGAATTCTAAGTGCTAGTTTTTTTATTTTTTAGAAGGGTCCCCATTTATTTAGTGTTATTACTAATACTAAATAAAAATGGGGGTTGTTGTTGGCCACAACAATTTGCGATTCACTAGAAAGAACCAGTTATCTCTGATTATCTTTTGAATTTTCTAAAACTTCCAAAACAAAAAAGTTTTTTAGAAAATCAAACTTTATTAAAGAAATACAAAGTGCATAATGCTCTTTGCCATTAACAATAGTTTGTTCCTTCCATGCTAATTCTGATTATTTTCTTCCCAAAGCTAGTCATCGCATTTACATCAGTCACTACTTGGTTTATAAAGATAAAAACAAAGACATCTCTGTAGATCAGTTTTAAGTATGCTCATTTGTCGTAGGTAGAGCCTCTGCTGCTAGCAGGCGTTTATAGCCTCGACAGGGTTACCTGTTACCCAACAATGATCTAGTATCCTACTTCGAGAAGTATACAATTTTCAAAGATAAATCCACATTCACACTTATTGCTTTCATTTTCTTTTAATTCTTAAAGAACAATGTCTTGGTTTGGTAGCCAAATTTTGACAGTGCCATTCACTTGATTTATAACTTTACTGAACAAGTTGGCTCGTGATGAGACCCCTTGTCTTTTGATTGCAATAATCTTGAGTCATTGCCCTATTTTGGTATACAGCTTGGCAATGTCAGTTAGTTATAATCTTTATGATCATGATAAGTTGGCTCTTGATGAGACCTCTTATTCTTTAAGTTTACAGTGCATAGGTGGATTACTCTTTGAAACTTGTAATTCCCTAAGTGGGGAGGAAGTCATTGGTTCCTTAAGAATAGCTCTGGATGACAATTATAGATTTTTTTGAAGACAACTTTTCTATAGAGAACCTTCATTTTGTTATTGATGCTTTTTATGACCGATATAAAACAAATTCCCACTATAGGTTGTTTTTAATCAAAATTTGTAAGGTTGGAATTAGTAAAATTTTCAGGCTTGTAGCACTTGACTATATTTTTCAATAATAATGATTAATTTTCCAAATCAATTCTATTTATACAAGCGAAAAACAAAATTTACAAGAGACACTAATATTTTTCATGAAATCCAAAAGTAACCATTTACAACCTGTTTTATTATCAAAATAAAGCTATAAATAATAATTTACAAAAATAGAAGAGGTCATCTTCTATGGAAAGTATTTTTTAAGGATTTGCCCATTAACAGGTAAAGAGTCTCTTTTCCCTGCTAAATCTTGCAACATGAAAGTTGATGGACCTATGATTTCAACAATTTGGAATGGTCCAAGCCACATCCATTGGAATTTAGAATGTTTGCCTTTTTCTTTGTGAGCCTTATCCCATTTCAATACTAAATCTCCAATTTGAAAATCCTTCCTACCATGTTTGAATCGAAAGAAACCTTTACTAATGCTTGATGATGTGCATGGGTAATTTTGGCCTATTCTGGTTGCTCTTCTAGCTTAAGGATCTACAATTGTCTTAGTTGCAAAGATGAAGAAGGTGTTTCTTCAATAAATTGGACTAAGGCTAAAGAAGGAATTGCTAGATGAGTTGGGAGAACTACTTCTTTCCCATAAACTAAATTAAAGGGAGAAGTGCCAATGGAAGCCTTTTGAGTTATTCGATCTGCCCAAAGAGCATACATCAAAGATTTGTGCCAATTTTTATGATTCTGATCAATAGTTCACTTAATGATTCTGATTAGGTTTTTATTTGTTGATTCAGCCAACCCATTCCCTTGTGGGTAATAATTGGTAGAGTACTTAAGTTTAAAACCTCTTTTAAGTGCAAATTTAGTCATAGCATTGCCAGAAAAATATGATGCATTATCAAACATTAAAGCAAAAGGTAAGCCAAACCTGGTAATTATGAACTGATCTATGAAATCGATGATATGTTCAGCATTAGCTGTCTTGAGAGGAACTGCTTCTACCCATTTAGTAAAATAATCTGTAGTTGTAAGGATGTACTTATGCTGTTTAGAAGAGTGAGGAACGATCTCACCTATTATATCCAATCTCCATTGCTCAAATGGTTGTTCGATATTAACTGGTTGTAATGGCAATGATGGTTTCTTCTGTCTTCCAGCAGCAATTTGACAAACTTGACATTTCCTTACATAACTATGTGCTTCTTTAAATAAGGTAGGCCAATAGTATCCTGCGCACAAAATTTTGTGTGTTGTTGCATCTCCTGCATAATGTCCACCTGCTGGTCCATCATGGAATTCCTGCAACACTTTTTCAGCTTTAGATTTCTCAAGACATCGAAGAAGAACAGAATCATAATTCATCCTGAAAAGGACATTGTTTACAAGTTGATATTGTTTGGCTTTCAATCTTAGGGCTCTTTTCTTTGTATGATTCAGATTTGAAGGAGCATACCCATTTTTTAAATAAACATGATATCAACATATCTCGATTCAATATCATTTAGGCTTACCTCATACATTTGTACCTCTTGATTGGGCGATGGTATTTCTGATATAAACGATGCTCTAGCCAACATTCTGCAAAAGCCTTGACCTTTTACAATATTTGCTGGCTTGATCTCAGTGTCGTATTCTTGTAGGGCAGTGACCTAATTTTCTCTCTTTTCACCCACATCTTTTTGTACCACGAGATTTCTTACTGTTGGAAATGGCACTATTATCTTTGTATGGGTCTTAAGAAGAAAGGGTCTAAAGTGTTTGATTGCTTTGAAAACTACATAAGCTTGTTTCTCAATGTCAGAATAATTTAATTCAACCCCTTGCAAATTCGAACTAAAGAAAGCAATTGGGGCTTCCGCTTTGTCTTGATTGGCTTCTGTGAGTATTGTAGCATATGACTTTTTAGAGGCAAATGTATACAAAATGAAAGGATCAGAAAAATTTGGAGTCGCTAGGGATGGGGCATTAACAATCGCTTGCTTAATCAGATTGAACGCTTCATATTCTGCCTGACCCCATTTAAAGAGTGAATTTTTCTTGATCATTGCTTGTAATGGTGACACAATTCTTGAGAAGTCTGGGACAAATCTTTTCACAAAATTAATTTGACCAAGGAAGGATTGCATTGCTTTCTTATTATGTGGTAAGGATATTTCAGAAATTTCCTTAATCCTATTTGGATCAATATGGATGCCAGATTTAGACACTATAAATCCAAGAAGTTTTCCTTCACTTAATGCAAAAAAGGGCTTTTTTGGCTTAAGTGAAATCCCATACCTTTGACAACATTAAAAGATTTGCTTTAAATCTCTAAGGTGATTACTACGTTTTTTAGAATATACTGTTATATCATCCAAGTAAATCACCACTGATTTGTTTACTAATCCCTTAAATGCAATATCCATGGCCCTTTGAAATGTGGTGCCAGCCTTAATTAGCACAAACGACATCTTTTGATATGCATATGTACCCCATTTGGTTCTGAATGTGGTTTTTAGCTGATCATTCGGATGGACTAAGACTTGGTTGTAGCTGGAGAAACCATCTAAAAGGGACATCAATTCTGATCCTGCGACTGCTTGTAATATTTGTTCCATAGGAGGCAGGGGAAAATTATCCTTTTGGCAGGCTTTGTTAAGATTTCGAAAGTCAATACAAATTCGAATGTCTTCGTTTTTCTTTCTGACTGGAACCATATTGGAAACCCATCTAGAATGTTGAACGGGAAAAATAATTTTGGCTTTCGACAATTTATTGAGCTTAGACTTAATTTGACTTTCCAGATTAGGATGGATCTTCTTCAACTTTTGCTGGGTTGGTCTTTGATCAGCTATCATCAGGATAGTATATTGAATGATTGAAGTGTTGTAAGTCTTAAGGTCATCGTAATTCCGGGAAAAGACATTTTTATATTGCCTCAGGAGTCGAACGAAGGCTAATTTTTCTTCTAGGGCTAGACCAAGACCTAAGTTGATATTCTGCGACTTAGTATCTGTTCCTAGATTTACTAATTCATAGTTTAGAGTTGAACTCTGAAGTTTTGAATTGGTAGACCTTTTGAATCTGTATTTTAAATCGTATAGGTCTTCTAACTTGACTACAAATTTGGTATGGCATTATTGGTGCTCTCTTGTTGTAACTACTTGTCATGTTGGTCCTCGTCAATTATCGTTAAAAATTCTCTAGTTGGTAACATTATCAAGGATGGAGGGCCTAAAGATCAATTCGATTGAGAATATTTTTGGGCTATAGTCTTCTGAGGGAATGAGCTTGGAAGCTACATTAGCTAGGAGCTCATCACTAGCATTTTGGAGTCTGGGGGTGGATGAAATATTGAATGCTATAAAGTGTTCAGTCAGATCTTGTACTAAAGACTGATAATGCTTTAAATGACCTAATTAACAATGTATAGTATGTCATACCTATTTAATAACAATCTCAGAATCTCCAAAGACTTGTAGATACTTGATGTCCAGTCCGATTGCTTTGTACAACCCTTGCACTAAAGCTTCGTATTCTGCAGTGTTGTTTGTGCAATCGAACTTGAGTCTACAGGTTAGCATGGTTTTATTCCCTTCTGGACTAACTAATACACATCCTGCTCTTGCTCCATCATTAGACTTAGAACCATCAAAAAATAATTTCCAAAACAAAGAGTTATTTACAGGACTATCTACAAAATTAACGCATTTAGAACTGTCTGTTTGAGAAAAGTTTTCTACTTGAGACAAAACATAATGTTCTAAATAAGGTGAAGTATGAGCATTAAAATTTCCTAAGAAAGAGTCAACAAAATAGTTCCCAATTATATTGTTGTTGTATGCTATAGGTTCATTTTCTCCTTCCAATTTCATCACTGTATTTTTGATGTCTTTCTCGCTCAACCTTCATCTAATTTCGTTTACAATTGTAAGGGAGCCACATGTGTGACCAGTCGGTCACAAAGTATCCATGAAGCTTTTCAGACCAATCCCTGCTAAGAATTAAACCATAAAATTCAGGAATGTCTGCAACTAAAATATCAATGACTTGACATACCTTTGGATTCGATGAGAGCCTTATGGTTACTTGATTTAGTTCACCAATTACTTCAACTTGCGACCGATCCAGCTGAATTATGCATACTGCAGATTTTTGAGGTTGGACGTTTAACTTTGCACAAATTGTTTTAGGAAAAATATTAGATGAAGCACTTGAGTCTACCAAACAATTATGCAAATTTTTATTGAAAATTTCGAAAGTAAGGAGGAATGGAGGAGTATGGGATTTTGACCTACCTCCAATTAAAGCGATATCATTTGGGTCAACTTTATTTGCCATACTAGTTGGAGGTCTTCCCATTTCATGAGAAGCTTGCAAGATTACAGTAGCAGGAAGAGGTGCAGTGGGTACTGCATGCAGCTCTTTCAAAAGTAGCTTCTGTTGATGCTTTAATTTACTCAGTTCATGAAAAGTAATGTTGGCCCTAGTTTTCTTCATGTCTTCAACGATATTATACTCCATCTCATCAGAAACAATCAGTGTTTTAGATGGAGTTGATAAATCAGATTGGACTGGGCTTGTTTGAGTCACTTTTGGTGATGATTTCTTACCTGCGACTTTATCTTTGGAAATCGAGCTTACATTCTTCTGTTTAGAACTGGGATGTGGAGGATCAAGTTGATTTCTACTTCTGGTACTGACTGGTGATGCCTCTTGATCCTCTTCGTTTGGAAGAATGGAGTCCCACATTCTCTGTAGTTCTACAACCTCATCTTCATCAATAGGTTCTTCATTGGAAACTTCTTCTTCTTCTCCTTCAGATTCTGCATTTGTTATAGCATTGGGAGGCTTTGGATCAGTTGAAGGGTTTTTTCTATAAGGCTTGTAGGGTTTCTTAGAAGAAGTCTCTGCTACTTGTCTTTTAATGTCAACCATTTCGTTAGACATGGTTTTTAAAACTTTCTGTAATCCTTCCAAATCAAATGGGTCCTTTAATTGCTTTTTCTTAGGATCATCTCTAAAAGCAACCTTCTTAGATTTTCTTTCATCAATAGCGTTTTTCTTTTCTAAAGCTAAGATACGCTTTTCTACCACTATCGCTTCCTTCATGTTTTCGGCTAATGTTGGCTTGGTATCCCTATCAACAAAGATTGTTATATTTGATGGTAAAGCAGATATGTACCATTCACTTCGAACTTCTTCACTAGGCTTAGAAGCAGTAGGGATTTTATTCAAAAGTTTGTTGAAATGCGAGTTGAAATCTTTGATAGGTTCTCTCGATTCGGTCTTAAGATTTGATAGATCATTGATCAATGTTGCTGTAGATCTATCATCGTCGAAATTTGTCAAGAATTGCTCTTGGAAAATGTCCCAACTAGTAATGGATCCTGATGGTAATGAAAAATACTAGGACCCAGCTGCTCCTTGTAAAGTATATGGAAAAATTCTAACAATAGTGTCTTCATTTGTAACTCCATTTAAATTTATTGATAACATAAAGTTATTTATGTGTTATTCTGCTAGCATACCTGCTTCAGGATTAAACTTGGGCAGCCATTTCTCAGGATGGGTCGGTAATTGACTCAAGGGCGTAGGCATTGTGACTGCCCCTGGATTGTTCCATGGGTTTTGAGCCATTGTTGAACTACTAACAGAGGAAAGCGCAGATGAAGTTCCTTGTGGTGGGGACGAAGATGTCGAAGTTCCAGTACTCTGTTGAACAATGATATGAAGTGGAGGAGTGGATGGTTGACTTTGCAATGGAGAAGATGGAATGGATGATGATGATGAAAGAGTCTCAGTATCAGACTCTTGAGGTGTCTTCCTTTTCCTTTTAGGTAGAGGTAATTCAGTTGGTTCAATACCAAGCTTTTCACTCTGTAATCTGGTAAGAGGATGAGAAGGAATATATTGCGAAGTCACACTACCTTGAGATAATTCAGATTTCTGCGGTGATATGGAAAATCCTTGAAGTTTATGGATTAAAGACTCAACTTCAAGGGGTTCAATAGTAGATTTATCTGAAATGTTCAGGTTTGCGGCAGTGGTTGTTGTTTTCTCAACTTCTCGCTTAAGATTTAAAGACTTAGAATGCGATGGAGAAGTCGGGGGAGATGTTGAAGGCAATTTACTCTAGGAATGGATTTTGGATTTAGCTTTACTAGCCATTCACAGTTTGGGCCCTCCTTCTAGCGCCAAATATGTTGAAGCCCTGAAAATCGGGTCTACAACAAGGGGGATAACCACCCGGTCCGAACCTTGAAAGCAACTCCTTTTCCGCTTGGGATAGTGGCTTCGACTGGGGATAGTGGGACCAGTTTCCCAATTTTGTTTGTGATGATGCTATGGGATGATATTTTCTTTTCTAAAAGTTTCTAAAGAGAATGCTTTTAATTTAAATCAAATTTAACACATGCAATTTTATTCTAATGAATAGAAACATCTAATTCTAAAAAACTATCCCGAGATTTAACTCTTCACTTATGCGATCTAAAATACTTTCCAACAACAATCGGTAATAAAGATTATTAAATTTCTATGAGAAAAGAATCCATTAAAAGTAAATCATTTTGTATAAAAAATTAGCCGAAACAATTATGATAAGCATATCGCATAATAAGTTATTCATACACTCAGCATAGAAAGAATAGTTACCACTACAAAAGTGCCAAATGATAACTGAACATTCAGGCCTTCATATATAAACAACCGAAAATAACATATCACTTGACGCATAAGCAGAAACCATTAAGAGATAAAAGTACCATTGATAATAAGTCCTACTCATGAGCTTCAACAATATAGATTTATCTTCTCATAATTCAATATTTACTAAGAGTACAGAAGTTCATTTCAGTAGCAGACATTAAACACAGATATAAATAAATCTCATTCCATTCATTTATCAAAAACCTCCTCAGAGGGTGCAGAAGTGCATGTTCTGAAGAACTGTTTTTTGACAAATTTCTAGACCCTTCTCTAAATACATGAGAGGGGTTTAAATACTACTAACTAAAGACTAAAAATAGTTATTACAAAAATATAGGAGGAGGTTTAAATGACCATCCTCATCTAAAGCAAAAATAAAATGAAAATAAAACTGAAACTATATCTAAATATCAACTATGCATCTGTTCTCTTAAGTCGCAAGCATCCAACATCGGCTTCAGGAGTGTCGGTTGGCCAACCTCCGATTTTAATTGTCCTATGAAAACGAAATCAGCAAGCGCTGGCGCTATCTTCTCGGCGGAATTTGTAAGGCACTTCAGAGTCATACACTGACTGTGTGGTTTCACCAAATATTGCTAGTAAGTGTCCCAATTTAACTTAGTTAACTTTTTGATTGACTCTGCCTTTTCTTCAGCTTTCTGTCTCCAACTTGTTTACAGTTGCTGCGTTTTTGGGAGAAATCTTGGAGCGGTTTGCGATATCAGGTTGGTTTTGTGTAGATTTTCATTGACACAGTCAATGACATTGTTTGCTGCTATTGCTACTTCTTCCGCTGCCTGTTCTGCTTTCTTGATCTGTGCATCCCATTTATTAAACAACATTTCTTTGTGGGATTCGTGATCTCAGGAAACCCTGCTTTCTTGCCTTCCTCTGATTCCTACCAATTCAAATAGTCAGAAAATTTCTTATCAAATTGCAAGAGTTGGTCATTTAGGGCAAGGGCTTCTGTGACAAATTCTGCGACTTTAGGATCATCTTTGTGCATTTCTAACGTGGCATGTAATTGTTGTTATTTTTTGGCCAGACTACTTTCATAACCCAGTTGCATTTGCTGGAAGTCCTATTGTAACTTTACCAAGTTTTCTTCTGCTTCCTGGCTAACGCTGGCCTGCTGTAACTGTTGCTGCAAAAATAAGATTTTACCTCTTTATCTTTAAGCAATAGTTGAACTTCGGATGCTTTGCCAATAGTAGTAGAAGCATAAGCTCCTGCGATTTGGGACAATCTAGTCAGGTTCTTTGTCACATCAGTGGTAGGGTCTTGCTAAAGGACATCTAGCGGCTCTGCTTCAGGTGAGAGCATGCTGTCTAGTTTTTGCTTCTTTGTCTGTCTCCTGACCACGACTTTGTGCTGCAGACTGTAAAACACATCTAAAGGAGGGATTTCCTCTATCTTTAATATAATTTCAGATGATGGAGGTATGTGAATGTGCTCAGTTTCTGGAGCATTGACAATTGTTTCAATCACCATTTCTGTGATTGTCTGTGCTGGATTCCTTGGTGTCTCCATGTTTTGCTTCCCTGTGTTGATCAATTCATTAAAGTTCTCCCATTATTTCTCCAGCTCTGTTCTTAATGGCTTTTTTGGCTGGATGAGGGGAGTGGGAATTACACTTGTTTTTGTGGCAACACTTGCTGCTCAGGATTCTCCTTGGATTGGGCAGTATCCTTGATTGATCCTTCACTCTTGTTGTGATCACTCTCTGACCATCTAGACCTTTCTAGCGATTCTCTTTCAGACTTAGATTTAGACTTGTCTTGCCCCGAGCTTCCACTCATACTAATGCTGAGAGTGGGCTCCCTTATTGGTTCTATGCGCAATTTGTCCAAGGGGAGATTTGCTAATATTATTTCTTTATAGAGTTTAAACTCTTGGAATTCTGTTGGGCCAAACTAGATTTTGGCCAGGTGTAAGATGTCTCTGAGTGTGATTTTCTATTGGAAAACGTTGTTGAAGAGATCATCTTCCTTAGTGAATACCTTTATTTTAACTGTCGTGGTAAAATTCTTTATCACATCAAAGGGATCAAACTGTCTCCCTGGGAACTTAAGCAATCGTAGACTCAACATGTTGTCTACTTCGTTGAAAGCGTGACCTAGATCAAACAATGCAAAAGCCCCACAGACCACAGGGAATTGCAGCCAGATTTCCTTTTTCTTGTCCTTAAGTTCTCTGCTCATTCCTCCAACCCCGCAGGTTTGGTAGGCTATTTCCCAGGCCATCAACTTGTCAGGAACATACAAGGGAAGTACATGAGGAAAGACAATGCTTCCGAATACTCTGATATAAGTGAAAATTTCTTCTCTGAACCATCTTCCCACAGGGAGAATATCAATTTCGGCTTCAGGAGAAAATCTTGGGGCATCTGTATTATACAACATCTTATGAATGGGTAGCATAACTCCATGGCAGATTTTATAAAAATATGGGGTGAACTTAGAATCCCATAGTTCCTTATGGTAGACTTGAATGGGTAAGGGATTCTGTACCGTCCATTTCCAACCCATGAGAGGAAATTTAGAAACAAAATAGATAGCATCCATGACATAGGCAGCTAGAAAGAAGGGAGGGTAAATCCTCTGAGAAGGAGTCCTTTTAGACTGATAATTCCAAATAGCAGAGGCTAAGTTATTAGACAATATTTGGGCCCAGTCCATTATAGTGGCATTGGTGGCTGCATCCAGTAGGGGTAGCCACTCGGATGAAAACTTATTGATATCATGTTTTCCGAATAGCCTACATAATATTGCAGCGGCGGAACAATATGGAGAAGAGAGGGAACTAGTGCTGTACATACCATATTTATCCTTCTTTAACGACTCTTCCTTCGCTGACCAGCTTTTGGTGCATTCCACCAAATATTCATTCTCCTTGGTGAATTTCTCCACGAACTATTTGTTGTAGCTAGCCTGCGGCTCTGGTAAATGATACATGTGTCTTAAATTCTGTGGGGTAAATGATCCTATAACTTCCTGGTTTCACGTCCTGAACTACCTATCCATTATATCCGCATCGTCTATCACCCATTTGACCATATCTGTATAGGGAAGTATTTTTGGCCTTGCTGCGATACGGTGTAGGAATGAGCATGCAAGCTCTATAAGTGATGCTTCGGATGACCCGCGTTCATCTGCCGTAGCTGTAACCTCCATGACTCTCAGGTTTTCTTCCTCCAGTAGACTATACATGCCTTCCCAAGTAGATATCCCTGCTTCTTCAGTACAGGTGGTGTCTGTGAATAATGGAGTCATCTTTGTTTTTTCAGATACCTGAGCTTTTCCTTTCTTCCCCATCACGTTCTACGCATTGCTCTGTGTATTGTTCTGCGTACCGCTCCTGTAAGTTCACAAGTAGAGAGCTAAGACACAACAATAAAGATAACGAATGATGGTAAGTAACAAGGTGACAAGAAAGCTCTTAATTTCAAAATCACATCAAATATATCACCTTGCATGAAATAACCCTTTCGCTCAGATCTAAATCATTTCTCATAAATAACCATCAATAAACCACTAAGTTGACGTTAATGCCCATAACTCGGTATCGGATGACGAGAAATATTTCATCGAACTGTGAGCCATGTTGATCTGCGATAAAGCGATTTTGCGATTTGCTTTGCAATATCGCAGATCGCAATATCGCTAATCCTTCTTCGTTAACAATCTTTTGCTTCATTATGCGACGGCAAGATGCTTTATCTCATTTCGCAATATCAGGATGTTTTATCTTAGGTGGCGCTACGACATATGGGATCTGTGATATGCGATGAATCTGTGTGGCTCGCGATCTCGCATCATCGCATTTTCGCAATTCTGACAGTTTCTTTATATATGATGCCCTCTGTTGCCCTTTTGCGATGTTCATCATTAAGAGAATGATTTTATTTGATACTTTTCATAATACTTAAGATTTTACGTTTGCGAATGTTTTTCCTAAGTTTATGATAGTGTGTTTTATTAAAAGGGAATTCTAAGTGCTAGTTTTTTTATTTTTTAGAAGGGTCCCCATTTATTTAGTGTTATTACTAATACTAAATAAAAAGGGGGGTTGTTGCTGGCCACAACAACGCCAAAGATGTACCTATTAGATCAACAACATGGTTTGATGCCTTGAGTGTTCAAAATATTTTTTTATCCAATTTGCTTTCTTCTCATACTTGTGTAACCTTTTTTTCTTTCTTGGTAGTCATGTTTTTAGCTTGTTTAGGGACCCAAGTCAAGTTACGATCACGAGCCATATGTCCAATCTTATGACATTTGAAGCATTCCATTCTGTACATAGATGAGGCTACATGATTTCTTCTTGCAAAGTTTCTTCTAGGGAGCTAATGGGGACTATTGTATTTGTCCTTATGGTATGCCCTACAATATTTTTCCATGTGCCTAGAAGAGTTTTATGGTAAGGGCTTCTTCATTCATCATCATGCATCATTAGATCATTCAAGATAGATCATGGACATCTAGGGCTTCATTGTTCATCATTAGATAATGCATTATTAGATAATTCAAGATAGGGATATAAGTGTAGCTAGGGAATTTGGTATGTGCATCATCTTCATGCTTAGGGTTTTTTCTTAAGGTTTGCATGAGGTTAGGGTTATTCATGTATCACAAGAATATTTTCCATCTCCAACAATGTCATATTGACATCAATGACAACTTTGACCAACAATTCTTTTGATAATGTGGCACAAGATAGATGCCCATAGTTTGCATTTCTGATTCACCCACCCCCCCCCCCCCCCCCCAACCCCCCTTAGTATTTCAATTGGAATCAGAGCCAGTACCTTACTCAAAGCCTAACAACTTGAAGGTGGATCCTTAGAATACAAATGGAAAATTCAAGGAAGAAGACTTGCAAACCCGTTGAAAGTGTCATGTCATCAATGGATAATCAAATTGACAAAGCTTCGTTGTTTAATGGAAACTTTGAAATATGGAAGGAAATAATGAAGAATTTCTTAATGGCTCAAGGTTTTTAAGTATGGGAATCAATGATTACTGAAAGCACGATGGAAGAAGTATATAAGGAATATAATGCAAGAGTGATAAAAGCAATCTTGAGTGGCTATCAGATCCTATAAATTCCAAAGTGGAAAAATGTTCATCGTCAAAAGGTATGTGGGACAAACTTCAAGATCTTCACTCAAAAGGAGCGTTGACCATGACCTATAGTCAAGAAGATGATGGAAAGCAAGAGGGAAATCTAGAACCCATAAAGGAAGCTAAAAACAAGAGTGAAGACATCAAGACCAAAGAGGACCTAGAAGATGAAGAAAATGAAGAAGATCTCAAAGAAGGTCTCAAGGCAAAACTTGTAGCTGCCCTAGAAGAGATAAGAAGTCTAAAAAAGGAAAATGAGGAGCTCAAGAAGAAAGCACAAGATGGTGACTATGAATTAGACAAGACAAGGAAGGAAGTTGATCTTTTCAAGCTTCAAGTACAAGAAAAGGAGGAGGAGCTCACCAAGCTTAAGGAGGGTTGTTGGACATTGGATAAACCAACACTCCCCGTGTGTTTCGTGACATGTACTAACCACCTCTCATGGATCCTTATCTCTGGTGATGCGATCATTGACTAACACCTGCGGGTTTTGGTCTAACGATAATTGTGATACCCAACAAGTGGTATGAGAGCGTAGGTCACGAGTTCGATACACACCTGACTCACGTTAGGGGGGAGATTGTTGGACATTGGATAAACCAACGCTCCCGGTGTGTTTCATGACATGGATTAACCATCTCTCGTGGATCCTTATCTCTAGCAATGCGATCGTTGACTAACACCTACGGGTTTCGGTCTAACAACAATTGTGATTCACAACAAGCTTTGTAAATATATCAACAATGTGATCATTTGTATGGTAGTAGACAAGAGTAGGAACCTTTTCTTGTACCTATTTTAGTAAGTAGCGAGCATAATGTTTGACATGCTACATCTAACTATGTGCAATAGGATTGTCAACAACTTGAATTAGTCGAAGCCTCAATAGGAAACCGAAGCCTTCCTAGGAGTTGACAAATATAAACTACCTCTGTCCTTGCATTAGTCATGCCATAATATTTTGCTTTGTAGTTGATAGAGATAATACACATTGTTTCTTGCATGACAGAATCAAGTGTCCAACACTTAAGCACAATGCATTATGATTAGAACATCACAATTGATGATTTGATAATAATTAATTCAATGCAATAATCGACCCATAGGGTCCTTTATTTATAGTGTCCAAATTTGATCAAGTTCTTTGAATTGCAAAAGATTCAGTCCACAAACAAGTGTTGATAGCTCCAACAGTTTTTGTGAGATCCAGATTATTTTCTCAACAAGTTTATTAGTTTTAGTCGACTCAATTCTTGGCAGCTAATAGATTTCCCAAGTGGACTCAACCATCTAGTCAATTCCTTCGACCAGTCAGTTGACAAGCCTGCTAGTTGACCACTCAACCTATTTTTTGCAAGTTGATTATTTGACCAACCTGTTGACCATTCAATGCCTACACAATCGACTGCTTCGCTAGTTGGCCACTTGATTGATTTCTCCTATTAGTCATTCCTTCCATTGACTATCTTTAAAAGCTACAAATGAATCAACATAACTCTATGTTCCAACAACAATAACCCAACGATGGGAAATGAAGACAAAATTGCTTTCACTCTTTATGTGAACCATAGAGGCAATGTTTAGTGTATTTTTGAAGAATGCACTTTGACACTAATGCTATGTGGCTCCAAGCATCTAAATAATTGAGTCACATAAACTTTTAAATAAAACCCATATTATAGTGATTTTCTATGTTTCCAACTATGTGCGACATGAAGGGATCGTGAAGGGAGTCATGCTTGTCAAAATCTTAATCCATACCCCATACAAGACCACACTTACTACAATTTGACATAAAATATCCATTTTTTTAGTTTGTGTTATATTCTTTGCACAACTATCCCCACATACAATACGTAATAATAGTTTGTCCTTATTAATATCATTTCTTGACATATATTTCATCTATTTCTACCATGCTTTTATCATTTCGTTTATCATAATTTCTCATAAAACACAATCTCATACTTATTTATGCACTTGTGGTTTAGTAATGCTTATTTTCCCTTATTTTTAATATATTAAAGATTATTACACATGATTTTTCCAATGATGGTTTGTGAGAGATTTTTTATAATATCATTCACGGTTTCAACCTCCAAGATCTCTTCCAAATTGCAAATCCAAACACCAACTCATAGTCAAATATTCCAACTCAGAAATTTGTTGAGATAAGAAGCGATTTTGCGTCTTAATTTACGGGAAAATGAGGATGAATCTAAAAAATATGAGACATGGGTTTTGTGGAAAATGGGCCAATTTAGTTGACAATAGAGTAGTTTCCCAGATGTCGCCCTGGTTTGAGAGATATAAGAGGTTCTATGAAGGAAATTTTCCCAGATTTGCTATTGCGACCAGTTGCCAATTTTCCCCAATTGCAAAACCAAATTTGAGTTGTTCCAACTGATTAATGATGGAGAGATCTTTTAGATCTGATCTTACTGATTGATCTATTGTAAACAATCTAAAATTGTAATGAAAATAATTTTGTAATATGATCATAGATAATGATGTTCAATTTAGTTGTAATTTGCCCCTTGTTCTCTATATATTTAAATGAAGACAAAAATTAGAGAGATGGAATGAACAATTGTTGAATTTATGGCAAAGCTAAGAACTTCGTTATGGTGTAATTATTTCTGTGAGATCTTTTAATGAAGGAAGCTATCCATTGAGTTCTACATTTGTTATTCACAATCTAATCTAAATTATTTTTCAAGGCAGAAGTGACTCTTGGGCAGTTGGGCCCACTACCTTGGACGAGGAGCTGTCTTGAACATGTAAAGTAATTTAGTTGTGCGTTGTTCCTTTTTAATTAATTGTTGTTTCTTTGAATTTCAATTGTTGTTCCTTAAAGTAAAGTTAGTTGTTCTCAATTGTAATCTAGTTGATTTACAAATTAGTTATGAATGTATGAGCAACATGTTATTAGATTCTTTTTGTTGTTTCTAATAAGATTTACGAGATAGAATTTTGTTGTAGATATGAATTTGATTTAACTAGAGGCAAAGTATAGCATAGAGTGATTTTTATAGTGTTTGTTGTTTGTTGTAGTTTTCAATTTTTGTGTTATTTGCATTTTCCAGAATTGTTGTTTCTTGCAATTTTTAGATTTCTATTAATTTACTGCTCTAGATTAGCATTTGAATTTTGTTGGGTGCAATAGGTTAAATTTTCAATTCCATAAGGTATGGTTTAATTCAATATCGATTCAAGTCTTGTGATTAGCACAATTCTTTCTCTTGTCATTTACTTTCTGTGTTTTAAATTTAGCATTGTTATTCAAGTCTTACATTTTATTTCGTAATGAATGAACTTGATAGTTTAGAATATAGTCATGTAGAACCAGTGTTAGAGGTTGGCACATGCTTCCATATATTTTGCCGATTGCCTTGAAATAAAAATACGCTCCTTGGGTTGATAATTAATGTCTAAGTGATTAGTTGTTTTTATTAAGCAATTAATTTTCCCAGTAACGTAATGGGGAGGGGGGAGTCGCAGGGGGGACAATAGTCCCCCTTATTAGGGGATTTTGGGTAATGGCCCCAATTTTTTTTGGGCAGTTTTTTTAATTCATGTATATAATGTGTTCTAATATTGCAAAGGGACATATTGAAAAAATCAATTTGGTTTTATTGATTTTAGATTTTGGAAGAAAAATCTATATATCTTTTTTATTATCACCATTGTAACTTTTTTTCTAGTTTTAAAAATTTATTTATTGACTTTATCTATACAAAGTTGAAACCTTCATTTTTTTTTTTTTTAATGATCATCCAAATAGGCATGGAATGAAGTAACCGCTCAAACAATCATGCAGGTCAAAATCTTAATCCGTAGCCCCCTTACAAAACTATACTACAATTTGACACAATGGAAATGGTCAACCCTCCAAGAAAGAAAGGAACTCCAGGTATGAAGAATCAAATGTTGTTAACAATAAACAAAATGAGTATTACCTTATATCGGCCCTTTCCGCTACCTCTCCTCCGAACACTTTGGGGAATTGGCTTATGGATAGTGGTGCCTCAAGGCACTTCACCGGATACATGGAAGCTCTCTCTAATTTGATAGATAAGGAGACAAACTTGGAGATTATTCTTGGAGACAATGCCACCTATTTTGTAAAAAGTGTAGGGAATGTTACCCTTCAATTGAATCAAGGTAACACGATTCACTTACAAGAAGTTCTATATGTACTTGATCTCAAGAAGAACCTGGTGTCCATTTCGGCAATGGAAGACAAAGGCTATAAGGTGGTATTCATCGATGGAAATGTACGTGTTTGGAAAAAGAATTTTGAAGATGCTTTTACTCTTGGGTTCCGAGTTGACACTTTGAATCAAGTTGGAGGAAATCCATTGGGGGCCATGTCTTGCGACACATCTCTACAATCTGGACTATGGCACCATAGGTTTTCCCACCTTCATTATAAGGCCCTATTCGATGTGAGACAGATGGTGACAAGGATGCCCGAGTTCAAAGTAGAGCATGAAGGTATATGTCCGGGATGTGCCAAAGGAAAACTCAAAAGGGGACCATTCCCCTCAGTAATAGCAAGACCATAGATATATTGTAGTTGGTCCACTCTCACATATCTAGTATGATGCCCATAAACTCCTTGGGAGTATATCTATATTATCTCACTTTTACATATGATTATTCTAGCAAGACTTGGATCTACTTCTTGAAAAAGAAGGATGAAGTGTTCACATGGTTCCGTCACTTGAAAGCCATGATCGAAAAGAAGAGAATCAAGATATTGAGGACTGATAATGGGACCGAGTATGAATCTAATGAATTCCGTGACCATTGCAGAGAAGTTGGCATTAAGAGGGAGACCACTATTCCTTACACTCCTGAGCAAAATGGTGTCGCTGAAAGGAAGAACCGTACTATTATGGAAGTTGTTTGTGCCATGCTTCATGATCAAAGGCTTTCGAAGTTTCTATGGGCCGAAGCTGTGAATACTGCCGTGTATGTTCAAAACCGATGCTCTCATCAAGCATTGGACTCAAAGACTCCCAAAGAAATGTTCGCTGGTAAGAAACCTGATGTCTCTCATTTTAGAATTTTTGGAAGTCCCATATACTTTCATGTGCCGAAAGAGAAAAGAAACAAATTGGGTGCATCTAGAAAGAAATGAATCTTTGTGGGCTATAGCGAAAATTCTAAGGGCTATAGAATTTATGTGGCTGGTCAAAGGGAAGTTAAGATAAGTCATGATGTCACCTTTGACGAAGATATGGCTCTTAGCAAAATTGACAATCTCCCTATTCCAAGGAAGGATAAAGACACTGACACCGAAAAGCAAGATGAAACTATGTCAGATGTAGATGAACCTATGGATCCTATTGATCCCCCTCCTCAAGAGTCCTCCTCCTCTAAGAAGAGGCCCTCATGGCTTAGGGAGACTCTCGAAGATGCCGAGAGACATATTGCACCAAGGAGGACTTTTCGTGAAAGTAAGAAGCCGACCATGTATTAGGGATACTTGACCATTATGAACACTATCATTCAAAATGAGCCTACATCATTCGAAGAAGCCGTGAAGCATCAAGTGTGGAAGGATGTTATGAATGAAGAATTCGAGTCCATTATGAAGAATGATGTCTGGGATGTGGTTCCTAGACCCGAGGACATATTGGTTGTCACATCTAAATGGCTTTACAAAATCAAGCATGGAGCTGATGGGAGTGCAGAAAAGTACAAGGCTTGCTTTGTTGCTCGAGGCTTCTCTCAAAAGGAAGGTGTAGATTACGATGAGATATTTGCACCTGTTGCCCGATACACCACCATCTGCTCGATCATAGCCCTTGCTACTTTGCAAGGATGGAACCTACATCAGATGGATGTCAAGACCGCCTTCTTGCATGGTTCGATTAAAAAGGAAGTCTACGTGGAACAACCCGAAGGGTTTGAGATTCATGTTCGGGAATCTCATATATGCAGGTTGAAGAAAGTTGTCTATGGGCTGAAGCAAGCACCCCGAGCTCGGTATGAGAGGATTGATAACTATTTAATGAAGTTGGATTTCACTAGGAGTGAAGACGATCCGAACCTTTACTTTAAGGTTGAAGATGATAAACCTCTCATACTCGTGTTTGGAATTGACTTATAATAATCTTAGTTTTGGTGTTTGGAATTGACTTATAATAATCTTAATTTTGGTGTTTGGAATCTATTTGCAGTTGTTTCACCGGTGTTAGTTCCAAATAAAACATAGAAATTTTCAACAAATTGCAACTACACATTCATTTGAGGTTTGTATCCCTCAATACCAAAGGAATTCTTTCCGGCTATACTCTTCATTCCCAACGAATGTTTGAATTTGCCAAGCATTTTTTTTCCAAAAATTTGAGGTTCTGGTTTTGAATTGAATGGAATTGAATGGTTTTTAATGGCGTCCACGAAACCCCACTGTTTAAGAGGCCATACTGTTTGAAAAGTGTATACAAAGTTCAAGATTCAAAACTGCTCACAAACTCCAAAAGGTCAAATTCTCATTGACTGAACGAAGTAGAATTCCCAGAAGAGATGGGATGAATTTAAAAGAATGAATGCCGTACATAATGTTAACAACTCTACCCATATGTTTTGCAGAATCCAGATAGGCTTCCGCACACTACTTGCTGCTGCTTCCATTCACAAGATTGGCAGATTTCAATCGCAAAATCACATTCTCAGAGAGTCCGTCGTTGGATATGTTAGAACAGGATCAACCCAGGCATCAGTTTTTCAAGCGGATGATACATTCTGTGAGAAGAAACTATCCAGGAACGCCATGGATGAGAAAACAAGTATGTCCATTTTCATGGATTCCAATTCTTATGCCCGCATCTTGCAGGGCTGCATAGAGACGAAAGCCTTGGTGGAGGGTAAGAGAACCCATGCTTGTATAATGGAAACTGGGTTCTATTCACATACCTTTTTAGAAAATCGGCTCATTGAAATGTATGCTAAGTGTGGTAACATGGTGGATGCACGCCGTGTGTTTGATAAAATGACTGAACGAGAACGCAATGTTTATTCATGGAATTTAGTAATTGCAGGATACACGAAATCTGGTAGCCTGGAGAATGCATGTGATCTGTTTGACAAAATGCCTGAACGAAACGAAGTTTCTTGGAACACCTTGATTGCGGGATTTTCTCAGCATGGACAGACTGAGAAGGCTATGTCTTTGTTTTCCCAAATGCATATGTTGGGAACAAAATCAACCCAGTTTACATTTGCTAGCATTGCTAATGTATGTGGAGACTTGCTCGATCTAGGACGGGGAGAACAGCTTCATGGTCATGTTATTAAATCTGGGTGTGAGTCGAATATCTTTGTAGGGAATGCCCTTGTTGACATGTATGCCAAATGTGGGACTATGGAGTTTGCTGCTCAATTGTTTGATACCATGTATGATAGAGATAAGGTTTCGTGGACTGCCATGATTACCGGATTTTCGCAAAGTGGGCAGGCAATCAAGGCCATGAATTGTTTTGTCCAAATGAGACGAACAGGAGTGAAACCGGACCAAGTTACTTATTCTAGCATTCTCAGCGCTTGTGCCAAACGTGGAGTCTTGGACTCCGAGATTCAACTGTCGGAGGCAACTTCAAGGAATGTAGGATACACCCAGAGTAGGCTTGATGACAAGGAGACTCTGGAAATGGCTTTCGAAATGCAACAGATGGGAATGAAGGTAAACCAGTTCACCTTTGATAATTCTGTCAATGTATCTGATTATCTGTTCGCATTGGAAATAGGCAAGCAAATACATTCTCAAGTTATTAAAGATGGTTCTGAGTCAAATGTCTTTGTAGGGAATGCCCTTGTTGACATGTATTCGAAGTGTCGGAGCATAAAGGATGCAGAGCGAGTGTTCAAGACTTTACCTGAATGCAATGTGGTTTCATGGAATGTAATGATAGCAGGATATGGCCATTTTGGGCTTGGCGGGCATGCTCTGAAAGCGTTATATGAAATGCGGGGGAGAGGAATAAATCCAGACCAGATTACATTTGCCACTGTAGTTAGTTCTTGTACCAAATGTGGTCTCATAGAGGATGCCCGAAAGCTGTTTGATGAAATGTCTGAACATAGTGTAATTTCATGGAACACTATCATTGCAGGTTATGTCCATAATGGACATGGTGAAGAGGCTTTCACATTATTTAGGCAAATGCAGCTGACAGATATCAAGATAGACCAGATTACAATGATCATTGTTCTCAGTGCTTGCTCCAGTCATGGTGGGCTGGAATACGGCAAACAAGTACATGTTCTTGCCATAAGAGAAGGATTAGAGTCAAATATCTTTGTGGGGAGTGCTCTTGTTGACATGTATGCCAAATGTGGAAACATAGAAAATGCACATGCAATGTTTGAGACAATGCCTAACCTGGATGGAGTCGCATGGAATACACTTATTGCAGGATATGCTCAGCATTCTCACGGTGAGGAAGCTCTAACAATCTTCCAACAAATGCAATGGGCTGGCATCAAACCAACCCAGTTCACCTTTGGCAGCATTTTAAGTGCATGTGCAAGATTGGGAGCTCTGGGACATGCTAAGCAAGTCCATGCTCAGATCATCAAAATTGGATTCCTGTCGAATGTCTTTGCTGAAAGTGCCCTGGTTGACATGTATTCGAAATGTGGATGCATAGAAGATGCAGGCCAAGTCTTCAATAATATGTCTGCAAGAAATGCAGTATCTTGGAATGGGATGATTATGGGGTACGCTCACAATGGATGTGGTAAGAAGGCTCTTCAACTTTTTGAAGAAATGATTAGAATTGATGAGAAGCCAGATCATGCAACCTTCATTGGTGTGCTCTCTGCATGCAATCACACAGGCCTAGTTGAGGAAGGGCTGTACTACTTCTATTCCATGACTCAACGCCACTTCATCACCCCACAGGCTAATCACTATGCCTGTATAATTGATCTTCTTGGTCGTGCTGGGCGACTGAATGATGCGGCAGAATTGATCAACAAAATGCCATTTGAACCTGATGCTATCATATGGGGTACACTGCTTGGTGCTTGCAGAACTCATGACAATATAGAACTAGGGAGGTGTGCAGCAGAATGCCTTCTTGAGTTGGAGCCAGAAAATCCTGCACCTTATGTCCTTTTGTCACATATCTATGCTGCATCTGGCAGGTGGGATGATGTGGCAAACTTAAGGACAAGGATGAAAGGTAAAGAAATAAAAAAGGAGCCAGCATGTAGCTGGATTGAGGTAAAAGGAAGGGTGCATGCATTTTTGGTTGAAGACAGGTGATTTTCAGAAGGATAAGTTATCTATGCTACACTGAAGAGACATGCTTAACAGATACGATATGGTGTATGTTGCTAATTTGATTTTCCAGTGTGCACCACGTGAGAAAATATGGAGCACGCTGTCAGCCATCTCAGTGCAAAGTTGCCATTTGCTTTTGGGCTTATGAGGGTACCACATGGAACAAATATTTTACTGTCAAAAAGCCTTTAAATGTGCACTGTGAAACAGACACCAAGTTCATGTCCAAGTGTTTTGCATGAAAAAATGTGGTAAGAGATATCAGTGGCTTTCTTCTTTTCAAGGATGAGCTGTGTTTTCTGGACATGAAGTTATGGTTGATGCTTTTTGGAACTAGCAGCCAACATATCCTTGATTTTCATAATAGGGATAAGGAATATCAGGAATAACTCTCCCTCTTTCAAGTACTAATGTCACTGGTCATAATATGGATCAGGAATAACTCTCGCTCACTCCAGCACTAATATCACTGGTAGTTTATGTATCGTGCCCTCTTTGGCTTTGTCATTCTCTATTTGATGTTCTAAACTATCTTACTTCACTAGCATATCCCTATGTTGGGATTTCTTTCCACATTAATACTACCCTTCAACAATAGTTTTTTCTGATCGTTGTCTCTGAATATAGACTATATTAGTTTGGAATGTACCATACCAGAAATACCTTAAAGAACATGGATAGCTTTTTAATATTATATTGACGCAGTGTTGCGAGGGAGCGCCTTCCCCCCCTCGATCCTGCTCCCAATCCGCGCTCTGGGCCGGAGCGACTCGAGGGCGGGTCGGGAGCGCGCTCCCGAAATTGTTTCCGTAAAAAAAATTGTGCTCCCTGCCTATTTTTGGAGCGAAGCAAGGAGTGTCGCTCCCATCGCTCCGGGAGTGATTTTTATAACCCGGGAGCGGTCAACGAGCCATCACTCCCGATCGCCCCCGGGTTATAAAAATCACTCCCAGAGCGGCGAGAGCGAGCGACGGGAGCGGAGACGCGCGGAAAAAAAAAAGTTCGGCGGAAAATAAATGTTTTTGTGGAAATAAAGTGAGGGAGGGAGGGAGGGAGGGTTAAATAGACCCTCCCTCATTTCATTTCATCATTGTAATGAGTGAGAGTGAGAGTGAGATTGAGAGAGGGTGAGAGTGAGGAGCAAGGAGAGAGCAAGAGAGAGCAAGGAGCAAGGAGCAAGAGAGTGAGAGAGCAAGAGAAAGCAAGGAGCAAAGGGAGATTGAAGAGCTTGCAAGGGGAGATTGGATGCCAAAGAGGTAGGCTCTACAATATTGAATAGAGTGTCTAGCAATTTTTTTTTTAATGTTTATTCCTAAATAAATAAATAAATTTTTCTCTATTTCCCATTCCATTTTTTTAAATTTTGCAGATTCAAAACTTCAAATTTCAAATATCATGGTTATATTTCTTGGCATTTTTTTCTTCTTGGTTCCTTTTTTGGTTATTATGGTGCTGGAGAGTAGAAAAAGGAGGGTTGAAATTGAAAATGAAGAAGGGGATGAAGAAGGGGGACATAGTGGATTTGATGAAAACCCCGGTGAGGAGGAGCTGGAGGAGAGTGAACATGAGTCAGTTCAAAAAACTAAACAAGACCAAACCCCATTGTGGAAATATGTTAACAGGCCTGAAGCAGGGAAAGGGGGTGGAACCACTAAATTTCATTGCCCCCATTGCAACAATAATTACACAGGTTCATACACCCATGCCAAAAAACACCTTTGCCGGAAAATGCCATGGGATGGAGATAAACAAATAGGAATCAAAACTTGTACAGGTGTGTCAGCAACAGATAGATCCAAATACATAAGAGAAGAGGAGGAAGCCCAATACAAATCTAAAAAATCAAAGGGTTTCTTTGAACGAAGCTCACAATCACATGCACAAAGAACTCCTTCAACATCCTCCCAAGGAAGTGGATATGGAGGCACAGGGTCACCAGGTTTAAGGCGTAGAAGCATATCAGATTTCCTTGATGAAGGGTGTAGGAATGATGTGGATTCAAAAGTTTACAAGTTTCTCTATGCATGTGGGATACCATTCAATGTTCTTCGCTCACCTTATTGGCACGAAATGGTTTCTGCCATAAATGATGCCCCTAAAGGATACAAGAGCCCTGGGTATGACAAGGCAAGAATTGTTGGACTTGATCATGAAAAAGCAAAAATATCATATTCTTTGAATAGAATGACAAGTTCTTGGATTGACCATGGGGTGTCCATTGTATCTCATGGATGGACAAATGTAAAAGGCAAGCCATTGATAAATGTTCTTGCTGTGTCTGTTAGTGGTGCCATCTTTCTTTCAGCATATGATTACTCAAACAAGTTCAAGGCCGACATCAACATTGCAGAACCATTACTTGAAACAATTGACCGTATTGGGCCATACAATGTCATCCAAGTCATCACTGATAATGCTCCTAATTGTAAGGCAGCGGGATCAATTATTGAGGATAAATACCCCAACATATTTTGGTCTGGGTGTTTGGTTCACACAATGAACCTTTTGATACATGATATTGTTAAGAATAAAAATGAACAATACAAATGGATTGGTGATTTGTACAAGAAAGGCAAACAAATGATAAAATTTAATACAAATCATAGCAATATCCATGGCCTTTTCCGCAGTCACTCAAGATTGGAGTTGTTGAAGATTGCAAGGACTAGATTTGGTAACTATTACCTCACCTTCAAGCGCCTTTTGAAGGTAAGAGAGTCATTGGCTAGCATGGTATCAAGTCCACACTGACAGGTATTAAAGGAAAGGGCTACAAATGCAGCTGACAGACAAGGTTTTAAATAGGTGGAGGAGGCCGCTCTTGATGGTATGTTTTGGGCACGTGTGAGGCAAGTATTGGATTTCATCAAAGCCCATTTATCACATGATTCGGTTCGCAGATACAGATAAATCAGTGATTGGCGAGGTGTATGAGCAGATGGATACCATGTTGGGGCAAATAAAAGATATTGTTCATAACAATGATCCCAACTTGTATACACTGATTCAAGATTGTGTGTGTATACGATGGGATAAACTTAATGTTCCACTACATTGCTTGGCATATATCCTTCTGCCAAAATACTACTCTACATCTTGGTTGGGCCAACCTGCACCAGGGGGTGGGGTTAGGGCCAAACCCCATATAGATGAAGAGGTATCTATAGGATATTTGCAAGCATTAGAAAAGTTGATACTTGACAGGGAGGAATGTGCTAGTGTGCGTCTTGAAATAGGCAGATACTTCAGTTGCACTGGATTGTTTGGTACCTTTCATGCAATGGAAGATAGAGACAGATTTGATGCTCTCACATGGTGGGAATCATATGGTGGCCATGGACTTTTGTCAAAATTGGCAAAAAAAGTTCTCTCACAGGTTGTAAATACTTCTTCTGCAGAGAGGTGTTGGAGCACCTATAGCTTCATACATAATGTGAAAAGAAACAGACTCAATGAAAACCGGGCAGAAAGCTTGGTTTATGTGCACTGCAACTTGAGGTTATCGAGTCATTACTGTGATCGGGCTTATGAGGATCCACCATATAAAATTTGGGACAACCACCCAGATGATGATAATTTGGAGGATGGCACTATACATCTTGAAGAACTGGAAGCAGAACTTATAAGAGAGGAAGATGAAGCAACAACCATGCCACCTCCACCATCCAGTAGCAGTGCTCGAGTTTCGAGTCTTGTTCCTTTGCTGTCGCCACCTCCATCTACACCCTCACGTGGAGGGCATGTGCCTTTTGGTTCTGGTCGTCAGTTTGTGCGGGAGACTCATAGAAAACCACCACGACCTGCTCATACATTAGACACTTCTCGTGGCAAGGGCCACATGTAGTAGTAGATAATAGATTTACAATTTACTTGTCTTTTCTAGTTTCTATTAGTTTTCATAACTGTTGAGTCTTGACTCTTTCATATCATAATGATATTTTTTGTAAACAATATATGACTGTGACAATTTAAGTTTGAAGTTTGAAGTTGGCAATTATAACTCATTGGTAATGATTCTGAATTATGAATATGATGCTTTGTGAAAGTTGTTTCATTTCATTTCATAATTCATTTTATAACATTTCATTTCATGTTAGATATTATTTCTTGTAATGGTTAAAGTTTAAAGTTTAAACTTAGCTTACAAGTACAACTTTGGTGATCAATGATGATAAATGCTATATATTGAATTTTCAATTTTGAAAGCTTGAAGTTGAAACTTTAAGATTGATGAATCATGATTCACGAGACTCAATATGTTCTATGTTACTAACTTGTGGACATGGTTGATGAAGATTATAACTTCTAGATGATTGATATTATACGGTTGATGGTTCAATCATCAATCTATGTTTTTTTTTTTTGTTATATTTAATTCATCATTCTACATGTTTTTGTTGACATATATGTATCGAAATATAAAAATATAATATATATATATATATATATATCGCTCCGGGATTTGCTCTCAAATCGGGAGTGAATCAGGAGCTTTCGAAAATTTCACTCCCGCTCCCGTTTTCACTCCTGCTTCCCGCTTTCGCTCCCGCTCCCAAGTAACACTGTGTTAACCAGCTCCATTTCAAATTGTTGGATATAATCCTTTGGGATTATTGCCGTACAATAAAATTGTACATAAATAAGATTGGTAAGATGAAATGACTCTTGGGTAATGAAACGAAGGGTCATTTCTTTGTATAAATTTGATCACTCATTAATGATATACATCACTTGGGAGTTAACCATCCTGGCTTGACAATGATATACATCACTTGGGAGTTAACCATATTTATACGAAGGGTCATTTCTTTGTATAAATTTGATCACTCATTAATGATAAACATCACCTCGGAGTTAACCATCCTGGCTTGACAATGATATACATCACTTGGGAGTTAACCATCCTAGCTTGACATTGTATCAGAGCCAAGTTAAGGCATTTCCGCCCCTCTGTAACTTCTTTCTTTGCTTATCGCTCTGTGAGTCTGCTGGTCCCCTGCCATCCCTATTTGTCAGGTTTGTGACCTACCTTTGCTTTGAAGAAGATTACAAACCCTAGCTGTTTCATCTGCCTCCTCTTTGGTTGTAATGCCACACTCATTCTCTGGGTTTGTTTCTCTACTTTTATCCATAAATTGGTGCAGGCTGCTCGAACTTCAATTATTGTCGTCGATCTCTAGTTGGATTGTCCTCTGGGGCCTGCATGTCAATGAGCCAGTGTTCGTAATTGCAACCATCTAGTAGAATAGTCCAACCCTGAAAGTTGCATGACTTGCCTCTGATTATTCACATTCTCGATGGTTTTTAGGCTACACAACATTTGGTTCTATGACCTCGTCTTTGTACAGAGAGGCTTCTTTGAAAACTTCAATGGTAATGTAGATGGAACGATGTACTTTGCAAATAAATGAAGCCTTAAACCCTTAGAATTTGGCTCCATCAGGCTTAAACTGCTTGGATTTCCTAATTTTTTTCCTCATGATGTACTTTACCTTTGAGAATTGTGAAGAAATTTGTTGTCCCTTGTTCACATTTGCTAGCAAGGCCACTCTATTCATATTTTTGATGACAAAGTAGAAATAAGAAAAGCATATGACAACATGGTTGTGTTGAGAAATATAGGGGGCAACAAGATAGGTGATTTCTCTTCGATTGATAGCTGCTTGTGATGTATTTACTTAATTTAATTAGCTTCTTCTTTATATTTAATATTTCTTTTCATCAAACACTACCAAACCATAAAGAACAATAAGACAAAAGGACACAAGATATAGACTATCAGTGAGGGCCAAAATGTTAATTTTAGGAAACAATGGTATGTTCTTTGCTTTAGAGCAATTTTATTTCAATTTCTTTATTAGCCCAGTATCAATATTCAGGTTAGCAATCACATCAACGTGATAGTAAAATGCAGATAAAACATAACCATAAACAATAGAAGACAAGCCAAGACAAGAGGACACAAGATGTGGCACCAGCGAGGGACAAACCCCAATGTGGGGAAACCCTTGATCAAATCTTCTTTTAGTCTTCAATAGTTCAACAGAGAGAGATAGTACAATCTACAAATCTAATAATTTATAACAACAGTGAAAGAGCCCTAACCAGAAAAGTCAATGTTGGTCAATAGGGCATATTTGACCCTTAGCAAATCGGTCAGCTTCAGTCAACTCCGACCTCCAAATAACAAGATAAACAACCCTCAAAACAATCAAATTCATCCCAGTCAAAGTCTAGTCAAACAACCTGCCTGCTGTTAGCCCTAGCTGCAGTCAACACTGGTCAACAATCAACGTTTAACCTCGATTTTTGTGCCCATAAATGCGGCCTGCCCAAATAGAGATAGCCCTCACTAAAACGTAGTCAAAGGAGGTCAACACATGCTGGTAAATGCTTGGTCAAACTTTCTAGAAATTTCAGCCTCCTAAAATTCTGTTCTCCTGAAATTTCGAATGTGTGGGAGAGAGAGAGGCCCGTAAATCTGTACCCAATTAATGAGGAGAGAGAGAGAGAAGTGTGAAGATAATTGTGTCCAAATGAGGCTAAGTCACCTTTTATTTATATGCAACGTTGAGCATGAATAGATGTGACTGTTGGCTTTTGAGCCTACATAAGTTTGCTGGCCAACCTTGACCATAATCAAAATAAATTCATAACTTCATTTGTGCATGTTAGAAATAGATGATCTTTAGATCAATCCTACACCTCTCGGAGAGAGGAATCCAAGAAAAATATTAGCTGTCATAAATAAGATGACCCATGTGGAGTTTGGCCCTAGTTGCCAATTTTAACACAAAACCTCTCATTTTGAGATGAAAACCCACAAGAACTCTTCTCTTATAGAACTTCAACTGACGAATTCCAAGACCTATGACCTTTGACCAAGACCCCTCTAAGACAAGACAAACTTCTTAGAGATGAACTCCTCTCCACAAAGTCAATGATAATCAAACTCACCTTCCAAGAGCTGCTTGCTTCCTTTTAGACCTCAATTTTGGACCTGCACTTTGACAGTGATTTTCAGCCCCTCCTACAGTAACCCTCACTCACACGTGTGATAGAAATATGGTGAATGTCTCTATTATTCTTCACTTAGGCAACATATCTCTCTTAAACAATTCGACTTGAATATCAATGCTTCTTTAATCCTTCACGTGGCTCCTTGATCTCACTGTAACTCGGTCTTGCTGTAGGTGAAATGATGCCCTAATTATAGGCCGCACATGTGAGATATTTACCCAAAACAGTCCTCAAGAAATCCGACTTTTCCTTCATTCTATCTTCTTCCTTCTTCGCTGGATCTTCTAGTGATTATTGTGCTTCAGATCGAACTCTTGTTGTGTGCTTGGATGCTCTTCAAAGTGGTCGACTAGCCTCATATATATAGGCTTCTTGTCCAACTTATAGGCCGAATTGTCACTGTCTCTAGGTCGACTTGACACTTGGAAAGGCCAACTTGTCTTGGAGCATTATGACAAGGTCTTGGAGGGATTTTGACACTATTTTAGACTCAAACAAATTTTCTTTACAATATGTAACATGCCCAAATGGGCCTTTCATACATGACAATGACTCAATTGACTTGTAGACTTAATGACAAGCCTTAGAAGCACTCAATGGGTGCATGACCTAAAAACAAATTTCTCTTGAGCATGAAACCCATGCCTCAAGAATAACAATAATAAATTTATTTTTCTCATTACATCAAATACATAAAATCTTGATTACATATGTCATTATGAAGACCAAACCTAGTTACATATTTCAACAGGTTGTCATGGCTGAATTGGAGGATGAAAGATTGCTAAAGTTGAAAGGGACATTTGCACATACATAGAATTCTACATATATCTCTCATCATGATGAAGGTACATTGCCATCTAGTCTTATATGGCATTCTAGTTTTGGACATACTAATTATGACAACCTTCGTTTATTGAAAAAGAATGGTGATTTTGGTTTGCCTACTATTCATAGGACACCGAAACAATGCGATGCTTGTATCCTTGGAAAGCATAACAAATAAAATTTTCAGGATTCCACTTTTAGTGCATGTAGAAAACTTGGATTGGTACATTCTAATTTGTGTGGACCTATGCGTGCTCATTTTGCTAATGGAAATAAATATGATGACTTTTATTGATGATTACACCAAAATGTGTTGGGTGTACTTGTTGAAAAGTAAATCTCAACCTTTTGAAACTTTCAAAGATTTTCATATATAGATTGGAAATGAAGCATAGTCATGTATTGGCTCTCTCTGATAGTGGAAGAGAATACACTTCTAATGCATTTGAAAAATATCTTTGCCAACATGGGATCCAACATCAAACCACAATTCCATACAACTCTCAACAAAATGGTGTAGATGAAAGAATGGACATGACTATCTTGAATATGGTTTGATGCAGTTCTATGTAGTGTGTGAAAATCATATGTCCATTTCATGCTCTCAGAAATAAGACTCCTTATGAAATGTGGTATGGTTGCATTTCTTTGGTAAGACATGTCAGGGTATTTGGTTCCACTTGCTATGCCTTGATTCTTATGGAACACAAAAGCAAGCTTGATGCAAGGAGTCAAGAGTGCATCTTTTTAGGGTATTTAGATGCCACTAAGGCATATCATCTCTACGATGAGGTAAAAAAGAAGTTTATTCTTTCTAGAGTTGTAATTTTTCTTGAATATTCTAATACTGACAACATTGTTGAGTGGTAGCTTAATTGTTTAGATATATTCACTCATGCAAAGACATCAGAAATTTGATAATGAGATTCCACATCTTGAAGGGAGGATCCCTATTTTGGATTAATCTATAGGATCTTTTTCTGAAGCATTGCCTCCCCCTCATGAAGTTCTAACCACTTCATCATATCAGGAATACTCTTTGAGTGATGTGATTGAGAGGATTGGAAGTCTAAATCTTGGCACAACCCCATCTCAATCAATGGAGAAAACTAGACCATCTCAAAGAGGTCCCCCAAAATGGTTCACCAAAAGACTTGAAAGTGTTCATCCTGATGAGATCGAAAAGATAGGAACCAATGGTTCTACTAGACAAGATGGAGGTGATGTAGATAATTTTGATTTGGTTGATGTAGATGATCTGGATGTTTCATATAATTGTGAATTGAATTTATCTACTACCTTTGTACCAACTTCCTTTAAAGAGGCTGCTTCGCATGATGAATGGAAATAAGCAATTTGAAGGGAGTATGATACTCTAATAAAGAATGGAACATGGAATTTGGTGGACCCTCCATTCGAAACCAAACCAATTGGTTGCAATTGGGTCTCCAACAACAAGTACAAATGAGATGGTTCAGTTGACAAGCATAAAGCAAGGCCCGTAGCAAAAGAATTTACATGTAAATGTGTTGATCATGAAGAGAATCCCCCCACAACAAAGTGGGTCAACATCTAGTCTTTCTTTGAAATAATAGTTTAGAATGGATGCAATGTTCATCAAATGGATGTGACGATTGCTTTCTTGAATGGAGACTTGAAATAATATGTATTCATGGGTCAATTGAAAGGTTTTGTTGTGAAGGAAAAACATCAGAAAATATGTAAACTCGTCAAATCCTTATATGGCCTCAAATATGCACTATGAGCCTGGTATAAAAAGTTGTCTGAGCATTCTCTGAAATTAAATTTCAAACACTTTAATTGATGCAACATTATTTGTCAAGAAAGTTGACAAGACCATTGTGGTATATGTAGATGATCCATTGATAACAAGGAATAATGAAAAATATATTGCATATATAAAGAAGGAGTCGAAGAAGAGCTTTGAGATGAAAAATTGGGGACACTTTCACTACTACTTGGGCATTGAAGTGACTCAACATCCATTGCATATCTTTCTCTCTCGAATGAAGTACATTGGAGAATGGTTGAGCATGTTTGGCATGGTTGAATGCAATCCTCTATCTACTCTGATGGAACAAAACTTGAAGCTCATATCAAAAGAAGGGTTTGAATTTGAGAATGAAACCAAGTACAAATAGCTTGTGGGAAGTCTTATCTACCTCACTATTACTAGACTAGATATTTCATTTGTTGTCAGAATTCTTTCTAGATCTTTGCAAAAGCCTTGTGAAGGACATTGGTCTGTTACAAAAAGAGTTTTGAAGTACTTGAAAGGAACTCAAGACTTTGGACAAAAATATTCACGGGTGGCTGACTTCATTTTGATTGGATAGTCCATTTCAAACTTTGATAGAGACAAAGAAAATGGAGTGTCGAATTTAGGTTGGATTAGCAACTATCTCCTGGAGGTCACACAAACAATCAACAAAAATAGATTCCATTATAGAGGCTGAATATGTGGTAGCCGCTGAAGCAACAAAGTAGATTGTGTGGCTTAGGAAAATACTTGAAGATTTGGAGGAGAAACAAGTGAATTATATTTCTCTTCTAGTTGAAAACACTTTTGCAATCAAATTGGCCAAGAATCTCAGATTCCATGATTGAACAAAACACATCAACATAAAGTATCATTTGATTCAATATCATGTAAAGACCAATACTATTCATTTAGGACAATGTTCCACTAATGAGAAAATTGCATGCATCTTCACTAAAGCACTTGGAAGAGAAAAGTTTGAAAAATTCATAATGATGCTTGGGCTCACGAACACCCCTTCATCTTAAGGTCCGGGGAAATGTTGGACATAATTCTTTGGGTTTTTGTTTTAAAATAAAATTTTACATAAAATTAGGAAGATGAAATGACCATTGGGTAATGAAATGAAGGGTCATTTATTTCGTATAAATTTGATATCTCATTAATAAAATACATCGCTCGGGAATTACCCATCCTAGCTTGACAAAGATGACTATAAAAGTATAAGAATGCTTACCGAAATATTATTTCATGCTAGTTCAACCCTTAAATGAAAAATGAATATTGTTGACCTAACAAAATACAGGGCTTCAAATTGGAATCCATCATAAAATAGCTTAAATTGAAACAAACAAGGAACAATGTACTTTTTATAGTAGTATATGATATGTTATCTCAACTTAAATGAACTCAATTTACATATACTCTTCTATTGCATTAACCATTAGCAATCCATACCAACATTGAAAACATAGGATATATAACATAAAATAGATCAAGTAGAATAACTTGTCCATTCATCGAACACACAAAGCATTTATAAATCTACCATGAAAAATTTACGATGAACGTTCAATTCCTTACAAATTAGTGTCATGGTGAATCATACAATCATAATTTTTTCTAAACTTGTTTTCTATACTTGTAAATGCAACTATTTAGATCTTCCTATAACAAGCATCAAATATTGCATAAATATGACGGAAAAGAGCTCCATAATGTATCAAATCAATGCGACTTACAATCAATGACAACCATTAAATCCTAGACGTTGTTGGAATTGTAGAAAAAATTCAACCAACATTTTAGGATGAAAATACTTTCACATTTTATTTGGTGTTCATGAGGATTTCAAATGAAGAAATGTAGCTTTAATGATGGGATGCTTTGTAATTGAATCGAGTTACTTTGGAAGTTTTCTTTCACTTTCTTCCCTAATAAGCTCTAACATAGGGAACCTATTATGTCATGACCTCCGGGCCATCACCATGATGCAACTCACACTATGATATTATAAGGCTCAAACCAAGAGAAATTGCATTAAGGTCCTAATGTTTGTAATGTACTCACACCACTTTAATCTAAAGCTCAAACCAAGAGAAATTGGGTCCTAATGTTCATAATGTACTCACACCGCAATAATCTAAGGCTCAAACCAAGAGAAATTGTGTTAAGGTCCTTATATTTGTAATGTACTCACACTATGATAACTTATGGCTAAAACCAATAGAAATTGCATCAAGGTTCTAATGTAGTAACATAGGGCTAATAAGTAATTGGGTACATGGAATAGGATATTATGGTCCTAATATACTCGCACCACGATAATTTAAAAGCTCAAGCCAAGACAAATTGCATTAAGGTCCTAAAGTAATAACATAGGGCTAATAGGGTACATGGCATAAGATAACCATTAGTAAGTAAAATATATCAAGGAGTTTTAAAGTGTGAACATTATAATAACAAGTAGTTTTTCTTGAAGGTATTTATAAATATTTAATGTATAATATCAACATTGTCTTGTTGAATCAATGAATGCGGGTGGTTAATATATCACTCACTAGGGTTCAAGTCTTATCAATAATATTCATATGTGTGTTTGTGCTTGTGGATGTTCTGGTATAGGAAAGAGCCATTGATGCTGGGTGTATGTTCTAAGTGGCCTTGCTAAAATAGAAACCCTCCACTCATGGATTTTAAGTCAAATTCCTAAGTGAGTTTGTTAGAATAGAAACCCTATACTTGTGAATTCTAACTTGAAGGGCACTAAATTGAATGGGCATGAGGGGTTTCCCCACAACACTAAATCTGAATGCACTAACCTAACTATGATAAGAGGATTCCAATTCAAGAAAATACATTTGATGGTGCTTTTCTTTCATCCCCCAAATGATTGTGTTTTAATTTAAAGGTTTCCAAGTTGCACTTGTTTAAAATGCTAATTCTATGTCTTCAAAGATGTTCGTAGTCCTATGGTTGAATGGTAAGTAGAGGACACTTTTTTTTTGCATATTTGCATTTTAATGCTTCTTTGGTATTATTCTCTAATAATATGCACTAAGCTTAGGGTTGTCAAGTTGCACTTGTTTGAAATAACAAATTTTCCATATTTGATGATGTCCACTAGCCTATGGTTGAATGGTATTTATGGAGCACTTCTTGTGAGGAGACTATACTTTTTTGTCTTATATCACCTGGAATAGAATTTAAAGCAACTGCATTTGTTAGCCTTAGATCACCCAACATAGAAATATCAACTATTCTATGTTTGATGATGTCCATTAGATTATGGTTAAATGGTATTTAGGGGGCACTTCTTCTTAGTCTATACATTTTTGTCTTACATAACCAAAAAATCAATTGAGTTTTTTAGCCTTAGATCACCCAATATAAAATATACTTGAGACCACACCCTATAAATAGAATGAGACTTGGTAAACACCAACCTACCTCACCTAAGCAAGACTACTTTGTTCATCTAATTCAATTAGTGGGGCCTAACACCTTAGGGGTTTGACTCATAAACCCAATGTATGGAAACCTTGAGGATATCCACTTCACTTCATTATCTAAGGGAATGGCAAAGGTTGTTAAGGACTAAGGCTTATGATGAGGAAGATAATCACCACTTAGTTTTTTTGTTTTTTGTTTTTGTTTTTGTTTTTTGTTTAGATTGACTTATTTATATTAAAAAGAGATGTAACTAGGCTTAGCATCAAGGAAATACAAAAAGGAAGTTGTTATGGAATAATACCAACGTTGTAAGTAGACAAAATATGTCAAAAACAAAATTTCTTGTTTATCCTTTGGTGTAGCCTTCATAAAATTATTGCTATATAATCTAAAAAAGATAGCTAATATAAATATTGAGTTATAATACAAAAAATCAAATGAAAGACATATTTGTTGATGGCTTCATCTTGTCCAACATTGGTATGATCAGAGCTTTGGTTTCCCAAATCCATGCCCTCCATCATTTGATGCACTCTGTTTTCTTCCTTGAGGTATTCTCAAGCTGAGTTCATTAACATTATATAATTAGAGGTTGCTAAGTGTGAGCCTTACTAATATTTCAAACCATGTTTCTCATCATGACACATTCTTCTTCTGACACTTGAATTTGTTGCTTATGCTGAAATAAAATATTCATGGCCAAAGCATTATGAGAGAGAAATTGATGTTCATTTGCATGAAATTTGCTTGTTAATGAGAAAATTGATTTTTTGTTGTTATTGATGGAATCCTCATGTTAGTGGGGAACTCTGCAAAATTCTTGGGCTTCTATATACTCCAACTTCAGACCCTGTTGGCCAATCAAAAGATGCATGTCCCAAAAAAACCCTTATTTTCTATTTAAACAATTGTTGTGTAAAGGAATTGTGCCAAGGGGGATGGAGCAAGATGGATGAGTGACAATCCATGACTTCCAACAAATAGACATCAAACAAAACCACCAAACAACCTCAGGGAAACCCAAAGTTGCAAGCACCTAAAACCCCAAAGACCATATAAATGATAGGGCTCAAGAACATGGAATTAATAGAACACCACAAATCCATCAGAACCTTCACTATAGAAGCATTAAAAAATACAGGGCAAAGACATAGAAGTTATTACCAAGAAGGTACATAGGTTTACAGCATAGCTCCGCCAAACTATAAAATCAAAATCATCCACAAACTACGCCATCATTCCACATAAGTGTTGAAATGCCACACGAAAGGATTAAAAATGTCACTTAAGAGTTAAGTGCAACATGTTTGAGGTTGGTGAATAAGGCCCTTCACATCTCATTTCCTCCCGTGATGTTACATGATGTTGAGAGTATCATGATGTGTTGATTGTTAAAGTGGTCATGTTCCTTCATGTTTGTTAAAATACAAATGAACATAGGGGATGGATTGAACATATAGAGCCCCATTTTTCTTAAGGACCCGTTTTTTTAGCTCAATTGCATTGTTTTCCGCATTATCAATTTATTGGTTGAGTTCCCTTAGGAATTAGAAGAAGGAAACCTCTTGAAATCTAAGAGTTTCCTTTTGATTCCTTGCTATAAGTGATGATAGCTTGTTGTTAGAAGGAGTTATCTTAGAATTCATTAAGTTGATGATTATACTTGAATCACTAATGATATTCAAAGTCATTAGTATGTCTATTTCAATTAGACCTTAAAGGAGTGTATACACCTCGACTTAGTTGTTTGTGGAAGTCTCTAAATCCCATGCATAAGTCAACTCTTTTTATCCCTTCGAATCAACGGTAACCTTCCTTGCACTTGTCACCCCTAGGTTTCCTTTCAATGCTCCATCAAATAAGAGAGTGCAATTTTTCTTTTGAAGTTTCCAATTAAGGAAGTATTTCTCACTAAGTCTTAATTTCCATGATGAACAATGAATTGGTTTATGAGTGATTGATTTTGAACTTGGAACTAGGTTCATTAGAAATTTTGATAGTTATGCTCTCTTGTCACTATAAAGCCAACAAAACTCATGGTCCTTTCTCCCCTTGGAGTTCAAAGCTTCTTTCAAAATGCCTCTTTCTTTTGTAGTATTTGATCTTGGATTTTCTATCTCTTGATGAAAAATAATCTTATTATGAACCAACCAAGTTCTATAACAAATGAATTTAGGTAATGCTTTCCATACTATTGTAGTGGCTGTAACACCCTCCCAAAATTTTGGCCTATGCTTATTTTCGAAGCCTTCCTTGGTCTTGTAATGTGTGGTCGCAAACACTAAGACTCATTTCATCCATATTTTTGGAGTGTTTTGGTCCCATTTTCTACTTAGGAAAATGTCATCTTTTTGCATGTTTGGCTGTCGTACAATGTTTGTGACCCTTTTTTGATGGTTTCGAAGGTTGGTATTTCTGTATATGAGATGTCCCAACCATGTAAACATTTGTCGTATCCATAAACAAAGTCTTGAACAATATCACACAAGTGTTGTCACGGTCGTCCTAAATCCGATATTAAGTGTTGCTCTTGTCGTATTTTGTCATGAGGCAGTCACACAGAGGGAAATTTGTTGTTTACATGTTCCGATGATCTATGTTGTTGTGTCGTAAAAGTATGCTAAGTGTGTGATCACAGTCAAGGTTCATCATAGTTCATCACCCATCCCACACTTAACCATTTTCGGAAAATCTTCCCAATCGAGAAATTTAGCTTCACTAGACCTGTATTGAATTGCGCACTGCATAGTCTCATCCCTCTAAATTGTGATATTGCTACTTGGAACTATGCAATGTGTAGTCCCTGTCCTCCAGCGCTGTTTCTCTGAGCAATTCCCGAGCCCAACTCCCGATCTTGACCTCTAGAATTGCGAAGTTGTGTCTCCCAGTCTACCTTGAACAATGCACTTCGTATCTTCAACCCTCAAGCTTTTCCCTTGTCTGCTTGAACTGCGAAATGCGCAGAAACCCAACCTTCCTTGGCACCCAAAACTACACAAATTCTTCTCTTAATGTCCCACCCCTCAGTAGGACCTCACTGCCTCCAGAAACTACACAGTTCTATCCTTCAAGCTTCCTTGAGCTGCACATTGCATAGTCTCAGTTGCCTAGTCCCCCTTTCCTCCTAAAACTGCGTAGTTTGTCCTCCCAGGGCCCCATCCCGCAGCCTCCACTTCCTTCTTGAACTGCACAATTTTTTCCTTGGTGGGCACTGCGCAAATTCCCCCTCGAGTGGGGATTGTGCAGAAATTTCCTTCAATCTGGCCTGAGCTACGCACTGCACGGTTTCAGTGATCAAACTTGACCCTTGGCTGATTTAACTACGCAATTGCGCAATCACTAGGCCTTCTCTCCTGATATGCCACTCGGTCCTAGCCCAGTTCATGAATCCAAATGCTCTATCTTAGGCTAGGGATTTTAAGACTGATGTCGTCTCGTCATGAGTGAGTTGAAGATGCAGGTACTCTCTTACACCATGACAGGATGATGAAGAAGGAGATGCAGAAAGACATCTTTGCAGTTGGAACATGCAAGCTCATCTTTCAAAGTAAAGCAAAGGGACACTAACTAGTGACCACAACTAAAGACTTAAGATCATCAAGGACTCCCATCATCAAGCCATGAGGAGATGGAAGACAAAATGTTCTCAAGAAGACATCAAAGACATAACAACAACAGTGGTTTGACATTGCCACATGATCAAGCAATCCATGTCAGCAGTGTCATGTCAAGTTGTGCAATGAGTCGTCATATGCCACATCATCATTGTGGACCATGTATATTGTATTCAAATGTATTGTAACATGGAAGTCCAAAGGACACACTTGAATATGGAGATTCATGTAATTTGAAAATTCATAAGTAGTTGAATAGTCATGAGGGTAGTCAAAGAGTCACAAAGGGGAAGCATCACCCCTTGGTTATATATACCCCCTCATTGTATGAGCAAAGGAATTTTTCACCTTGGCTCCTCCCGCAAGACATTAGAGAGATATGCTAGTTATTTTGATGATCAAGGAGTGGCTCCAATGCTCCACTACTGGATCTAGTGGTGTTCATTGTATCAATGTGTCTCAGAACTTTTACTTAATATCAGAAGCCCTCTGGTCCAACACATTATTCATGCATGGATTATGGATATTTGTAAGACTATTCGATGAATGTTTTTAATTCATGTTTGTTTTCACGTGTTAAATTAGTTGAACTATTTTGGTTATTTTAGCACTCATCTTATTGAGAATGTATTGTAATTGTTGTTAACGCTATGGCATCCTTGTGGAATACTCCATTGGATATTTGACAAATCCTCCTTTACACATTGGTTTCATGACCGTCTCATCTATGTGGACTATTCCGCTTGATGTTGTACAGGTACTTATTGCTTAAGTGTGTCTCTACTAGGGTGGTATTACTACCTCTCTCTTAGAGGCTCACCTCTCCTTCCTTCCTTATTGAAAGAAATAAGACATATATGCAATTGACCACTCACCAGGCACACCCCCCTTGTTGTTCAAAGGCATATTTGCATCCCTCTCTTTCGCTGACAGTTAGAGCCAAGGCATATCTTTAAGATATGGGAACTAGGAAATTATACTGCATGGGGCTCCTATCCCAAATGGTGTGAGGTCTAATTGGGACTTCATATCAGGGAGACCCCCTTGGTTGACGGATTTCTAGCACCGTCAATAAATGGTGCTAGAAGGAGGGCTAGATGCAAATTGAGCCCATTGAATCCATTTTGAACCTCATATCTAAAATGGCTCATTCCTAAATCTTGCTCTCGGGGTGTTTTTCTAATTTTTTCCTTGATTAATTTTCAATCCCTGATGACCCTCTCTATCACTTGTCCCGATTAAATTTTGATGGCGAGGATGAAACATCCATAACCGAGCACATTTATAATTTTCTTAAATTTTGTGAATCTTACAATATTGATGATGATGAGTTTCCTTATGTGCTTTTCTTCCTCACCCTTGAAGGTCGTGTTAATCTATAGTGTTATACCTTCCCACCCGCATCCATTCATTCCCTTCGTCACTTCCTCGGGGAGATTCATAAAGCCTTTGGTAGGTATAATTACCGAAATGTTTGTAAAATAATCAATCTTTTAAGAATGGAGCCCAATGAATCAGTTGAGAAAATTTTTGAACGATTCCTTCACCTTTATTATGAAATTCCAGAACAAGATATGAATTGGGAATTCTTGAAACAAGAGTTTGAGCGCCTGGTTCTTATCGCTTCATGCGGTGAACCCGAACCCCCTGGTTTTCCCACTTTTCCAACTCTTATGAATCATGAGGCACCTCTAATTTTAGAGGAGGAACCTACTACTTCTTTTGTGCCTTATCCTCCTCCTTTTCCAGTTGTGATGTGGGTGCCTTCGTGCGATGGTAAAATTTTTGAAAAGTTCACAAATCAAATTCCCAACCCATCTTCTCATTCTTCTTCTACTTTTCATGATTAAGATCCAATGGGGGGGATTCCAGAATGGCTTATGAGGCCTATGGTGAAGACTAACTCCTCCATTCCATAAGATGATGTCATTGTTTGTAACTCTAGTCTCGAATACGATTTGTATTTCTACTATCCTCTATCATCTATAGGCCATGACTCTTTGTACCATGATCCACTTGAGAAATTGGTTCCATGAGCTAGTCTTCCACACCCTTTATTTTTGCATTGTTGGTTCAAATTGCGATCAGGTACAAGGCAGTCACTCTACACAGGTAGAGGAGTAGGAAGGTGAAAGTGCTTTCAATATTTCTGATGTTTTTCAAGATCCTTCATGTCAAGATGATGCGATTCCATTCTTAGATGATTGTCAATATGCTAATCTCAGTAGTGAACAAATGTAATCAATTCTTTCATCAATCCGTAGCCTTGGAAAACAATCATTTTGATGAAGATAACTTTACTGGTGTATGTGTAACAAATTTCCAAGTGCATCATCTGATCTTTTGGTTTCTCATGAAGATCTTACCTTTGATCCAAAATATGATTCGATTAAATAAGGTGTGTTTATCGAAACTTCCTCTTCATCTCACTATCCCTTGTGCTCTACCATTTGCGATACATCTACTTGCGACATAGGTACTCCATGTTCTTCAAGTCCATCATCTGATGAGTTAACCTCCCAATTGGCACAAGTTGGTGAGATTATCCATGGCACAAATGAAAATAATCAAAATTTTGAGTACTCTTCCCAACCCTCATCATCTCTTTTCTTGCATGAAGACAACTCTTCAAATCAGATTGCTCACGATATTTCACCGATACATTCATCTCTAAATTTGTGATTAGAAGAATCTTGCAACTTGAGTAATCTCGTTGTTGAAGTTGGAAAATCTGGTAAAAACAATGACAAAGATGGTTGTTGCCCAGTGAGCAGTTGCTTTATTGAAACCAGTGGTAGCAACTATCCTCACACCATGGACGACCTGGTTTGGTCTTCAAAATGTGATTTTGAAATATTGGAAAGTCTTGGAACTTGCCAGAGAGTTGAGGCACTTCAACTTCCATTGATGGTTATATCAGGATCTTGCGACTCTGGTAAGCCCCCCGAACTAAGTCAGATCTGGTTTCTCACGCACAATCCTTCTCTTTACATGGTCTCTCTCAATGTAAATCTCTTTCTCAAAGATGTTTAGTATTTTGGATGTAATGTGTCAAACTTTCGAGATTTTACTTCTGACTGGATTTCGAGAATCTTTTTCGGTTCATTCATCTTCATGCAAATCTCTTGCATCAAACTCAAGTTTGGGATGTGTATCTCTCATGGAGTCATCAAATTGCAAAGTTGAAAATTCCAAAGGCCATATTTTGGCTAAAAGAATCATATCTATCATATTTGTTTTATGATGAGAATCTACTGGCTTTCCTTGTGAATATCGTATTGTGACTTATGTCTGTCATCGCACTTGAAATCCTCTTGAGTGCGAATGAATGCATGAGTTATTGTGCGAATCAAAATATTTTTCATTCATTGCATCCTGACTCGTGTCATGTACTAACATTCCTTTCTACTTCTTCCGATGATTACGATGCTAATGTAGTGTGTTACCAGTCACAAGGAAATACACTGTCACATTCATCATGTGAAGAAGATGTTTCTATTATTCAAAGCATTTGCGAAATTGTTCAAATTGGTTTATTTTCGTTTATTACAAACTGGGAATTTGATTCTTCAATCAACCTATATGATAATTATTTTGTCCTTAATGACTACGTTCATTTTATCATTCCCCCCAGTACATCTAATGATAGTTGTTTCACATCCTTCACTATTCATCATGTGACATATCGCTATTCGGATTTTTTCCAAATGATTGAGGCACTTCATCCTTCGCTGATCGTTATGTTAGGCCCTCACCAGCTTGGCATGCATGTTGAATATGATCAGATCTATTTTCCCTTGCAAGATTCTCATCTTAATCCCGTGCTTTTGATTGAAAATTCATCTTGTTAAAGATTTCGGGGTTTTCAAGAGGACCATCATGAATTATACGATCCAATTACTGAATGGTTGGAACGATCTTACCTGGAAAGATCCATCGCAAATACAAAGTTGCAATATTTCCTCATGCTTGCTAAGAAGTTCAGTGCAGACGGAGATACATCCATGAGGAGCTTCCAAGGTTTGTTGAAGGATGGTTGTTACACAACATTTTGTCACTAACCCTGTACTCCCCGTTCCACAATCTTGGAGGACCTCTACAATGAACCCTACATGATTTCCCATCATGAAGAAACTCCCATTATGTCCCTCTTCATGAGTAGAATGATTCCCTTTTGCATCATTTCCCAAGAAGCTTCCTTTTACCCTAGTTTACAAGACCGATGCTAATGAACAATTTCCTCCTCACGCCGATTTGCAGAGATTAAAACTAAGACTAGCACCGTACGGTGCTACTAAGCCTTTTCTTAGTTGTGCCAATCCTCTTTTGGAAAGTTTTTTAAATATGGAGTCAAAACTTCTAGGTCTAAAAGCTTCGTAACGGAATTTTGGTAAATGGTTGGGTTGGATGAAGCCGAGAAAGTCAGTTTGGTCTCCTTTCCCCTATTAGGATGGAACCAACCCAAGAGATAAAGCCTTCTCCCATGATAAGAGGAACCATCTCCCCTCTATCCAAGCTATATAAACCCCTCCTTTTACAAGCTTCACTAGTTTCAATATTGGTATTTTTGGAGCTTGAATAATTAGCAAGACATCTATAGCTTGTAGCTTTCTAGTTTATGTTTGAGGGAGAATAGTATGTTTGGTTTGGTTTGAGACTAAAGGGAAGAGGCCTTAAAACTTCCATTGTTGGGGCTATCCTTGAGATGCTAGTAGAAGTGTGGGAACCCAGATACGTCGGAGGAGACCAACAACGTCAAGGCATTGGTTGTAATCTCTTTCAGAGCTTATATCAATACAACTATTGATTGATTTCCTACATTGAAGTGTTATCTTACATTTGATGGCTTAATGTTCCTTGACCTGTTAAGTAGGCTGAATGCAATTTGTATGCTATCACGTTTGTTGTTGTTGTTTGTTTGCTTGTTTCAAGTATTCGAAGGAACGGAACGGAAAGTAGCTAGAGTAGGGAATCATGATCATCACCAAGCAGAATAACATTCTAAGAGGTAGGCCCTCTTATTTGATTTTAGCTTAAGGAAATTTTCCATAGATTGTTTGTTTGTGGCTAGACCCGCTCTCTCAGGCTCGAGGAATTGTTTGTGTCCGCATTGATAATTTACCTGCACCACAAATTGGTGACTCCACTAGGGAGCCAGTCCTTTTGTTTGATTGATTATCATTTTTTGGTTTTGCGTGAACTTTTCTAGTATCACCATTTCCCTTTAGTGTTCTCTGCTTTCCCTGGTTTACTGCTATGAGCCTGAAATTTATAGTGGCAAGTATGGTTTTAGCCTTTGAAAATTTTTATTTTTTTCCTTGAATCCTCGGTTAGCGCGTTTATTTTTCTGAAAGTTGCGCCAATCAACACGAGTTTCTCAAAAACAGTCGCGCTGACCCCCTTCTGGCACTTGTTGTCAGTTAGGCAGTTGCACTGATTCTTGTAGTTGAAGATTAGGGTTTCCCCTAGATCATAACCAGTGTGTCTTGCCATCTTGATTTCCGCCTCTTAGCTTGTTTTGACTGTGTTCTCCCTGACTGGAAAGCTCCATTAGCTTGGTTTATATGCCTGTTTGGTTTTCCTTTTCTTCACTTGGTTTCTTGAGTCCTTGGATGGTTTGTAACCCTAGGGCATCTAGGTCGACATCCATTCAGCTGTTTGTGTGCTCAACAAGTCAAGTTGTTAGTTAAATTGCTCCTTGTGTTTCGTTTGTTAGTCATTTTGTTGCTTTGATTTCCATTTAACAAGTTTGAACGTTTCATTTGTTGATTGAACGTATCTTTTTGGGCATAGATCACATTACTCATCTTGTTTTTGGTTGAGTCTTTGCATCATTAGTTTGGAAGGAATTTTTTTTTTTGCCTTGCATTTGCTTCAGGTTGACTGTTTTGAAATTTTTTCATTGAAGTATTTGTGAAAAAATCGTTTTCTCATTTCACTGAAAAATACATAATTCTAGTTTGCTGAGTCAATATGTTGCATTAGTTAGCATCATTGAAGACTAGATTTGCATCATCATTTTCATTGGAAAATAAATGAATTCTCTTTACTAGTGAAAGGACTACTTGAAGTGCGTTTGATAGGAAAGATAGGAATTGGAAAGAGTTTTTCATCATTTTGTTTTCAAAAAGTGAAATAGTGAAAAAGTCATTTTGCTTTCAATTGCTTGTTTGTTGCATTGAGTGTGTTTTCTACTCTCATTAGTGTAAACAATTCATCGAATTGAAAGGGTCTTGTCTCATTTAGCTGCATATAGGATTTTTTTGAGTCACATTGATAAGGCCTGAAAACCGAGACATAATTTCAAGATAAACTCTAAAATGTATTCAATTAACCTAAGGCGCATTTGAAACCTAACAATCACATTTAGAAGGTCTAGGTTAGAGACATGTTTTGATGTCTTTAAACCTAGCAGCTGTCGTTCGCTTCGACACTAGAAAATGCTAGTACGGACTTATTCTCCCCGTACCATTGCGTATATAAAAGGAGACCCATCTAGGTTGCAATCCTTTATCCATAGGAAGCCGAGTTTGCTGCCTTGTAAACGTGATACACTGAACACAACATTCGGGGAGATTACCTATCCGTACTTCTCGGCTTGCTAGAAGGTATTTTGTAGTTCACGGTTACCTGGTAATTATTTTTGCCTAGATCATCCTAAGTAGTCATTTTGATCTTTTTGACTCCCTAAATATAAAAGATCATCCGAGCTCTTGTCCTTTCAAGCTCGTTTCAAACCGAAAGTGATAGAGTCACCTTTGCTTCTTTCTCGACTCTTAAAACATGAAAGAGAACCAATTTGTTTTTGTGTCTTAAAAAATTGTTGCCCACGATCATATAACATTCCTGTTAGTCCTTTTACAGACCACATCATGAGTATACCTTTAAATACATTTTAAAAGCCTTGGAATCAATCTCTTTCTTCTGCTTAATTGAGACAAGATCATCGTGGATAAACCATCAGGTTTGCCTAGTTCCTCTTCCTCTCCTCTGTCTGAAAGATCGTCTAAGGAGCCTTTTCCTGAATTTCCGCAGTCACTTGAGGACCAAGGTGTTGAACTTGGAATTGTTCTGAGCATTCAACCTTTGTCATCTCGTCCTCCCCCTCCCTTAGACACTGGGTCACTTTTTGACATTGGCCCGGAATCTTTGGATAATCCTATCCAGACTCCCGAGAGTCTGCCGACTTCTGAAGGTCAGCTTGGACTGGTTGTTTATCCTCCGAATCCTTTGTTTGATCCTGTTGTGATATCACTGTAGCATCCGTACAGTTCGTACGATTAGCCGGGTATTCCTTTGGAATTATCCCCTCGAACATCTTCGGTAGTCCGTCGTCACCTGTTTTCACCCATGGAATTAGAAGGTGAAATCCCAGTCTCCTCTCCGGGTCACTCAGAGGTTTCCACTCCACGCATAGTTGAGGAGTAGGAATATCATTTCCCTCCTAAAGGTTTCCCTTACACGAGAAGCATTCCGACCAGTGTTCATCCTAAGTTACCGCGTAATTACGTGACTTTAGCTCAGTTGGTTTCAGGTACGCCTACTGCCTCATCACTATATCACAACCCTATTTGGGCATCTGGCACTATGCCTACCTCAAGTTCGTTCATTCAGAACCCGACCTCCCAACCGATGGTGCATTCTGCAGTTACTTCAGTTCCGGTGCAACCCATCGTTCCAAATCCTCTTATTTCGTCGGTCCAAGTAACCCGTCTGGTTCAACTGACGGTCTCGAGTCATGTCTCTGTCAGTTCTTCGATCCCTCCAGTAAGTGGACAAGTTGTGCCACCGCCTGGGGGGAAAATTCTGAATGTTTCTATGATGTCTAGTACAACCAATGTGAGTGGCTCACAAGCTCACATGGTTGGAATGAACCAGCCCTCTTCAAGTGCCATTCTAAACCCTGTTGGTCCTATTGGATCGAGTAATGTCCAGTACCAATAGCTGAACCCTGTTGGTCCGTCTGGGTCAAGTAACATCCAGTACCAACAACCTAATATGGCTCAGGTTCAGTACCAACCTCCTTATGTTCCATATGGTTCACAAGCGATGGTTAATCTGCCCTACATCCCTCAGCCTGGACCTTATGTTCAGCATGGTTCGTCCACCGCTCTTGGTGGATATGGCCAGATACAGTTCAGGAACTTTCAAGGTGTCATTCCGGGAACTGTTCAAGTACCCTTACAGTAGCAAGGACAACTTCTGCAGCAACAAGGGAAACCTTTGTTGTAGCAAGGGCCATCCATGCAACAACAAGGGCAGATAATGTCGTAGCAAGGACAACTCCAACAACCACAGGGGCATCCCTCACAACCATTGCAGAAAACCATGCAGCCGCAAGTGCAGTATGTGCCACAATCCTCCCAGCCTATGCCTTCGCAAGGTCAACCTCTTTAGCCGTAGGAACAACCTTTACAGCCACAAGGGCAGCCCTTACAACAACAAGGTCAACCTAGGCAACAACAACCCTTATACTCATATCAATAGGGTCAACCTTTGCAAGGGCAGGGTCAGGGTCAAGTCTTGTAGCAGCAAGGGCAAAATCCTTATGTCCAAGGGAAACAGGTTCAACATCCTTTTGTCCAAGGGCAGTAAGTCCTTTTGTAACATGCATCTTCATTGTTTATAATTTTCGTTTTTTATTTAAAAGTCATTGAAAAATAGATAAAGCACAAAAGGGGCGATGCAATAATTGCACATTGAAATAAAAAGAAAACAAGTATAAAAGAATCAGCCTCGAAGTAGCCAAGGTTGCTATACAAATTACTATATAAATGGTTATATGGAGCGACCCAATATATATATATATATATATATATATATATATATATATATATATGGTTCCATAGATTGTTTGTTTGTGGCTAGACCCGCTCTCTCAGGCTCGAGGAATTGTTTGTGTCCGCATTGATAATTTACCTGCACCACAAATTGGTGACTCCACTAGGGAGCCAATCCTTTTGTTTGATTGATTGTCATTTTATGGTTTTGTGTGAACTTTTCTAGTATCACCATTTCCCTTTAGTGTTCTCTGCTTTTCCTGGTTTACTGCTATGAGCCTGAAATTTACAGTGGCAAGTCTGGTTTTAGCCTTTGAAAATTTTTATTTTTTTCCTTGAATCCTCGGTTAGCGCGTTTATTTTTCTGACAGTTGCGCCAATCAACACGAGTTTCTCAAAAACAGTCGCGCTGACCCCCTTCTGGCACTTGTTGTCAGTTAGGCAGTTGCACTGATTCTTGTAGGTGAAGATTAGGGTTTCCCCTAGATCATAACCAGTGTGTCTTGCCCTCTTGATTTCTGCCTCTTAGCTTGTTTTGACTGTGTTCTCCCTGACTGGAAAGCTCCATTAGCTTGGTTTATATGCTTGTTTGGTTTTCCTTTTCTTCACTTGGTTTCTTGAGTCCTTGGATGGTTTGTAACCCTAGGGCATCTAGGTCGACATCCATTCAGCTGTTTGTGTGCTCAACAAGTCAAGTTGTTAGTTAAATTGCTCCTTGTGTTTCGTTTGTTAGTCATTTTGTTGCTTTGATTTCCATTTAACAAGTTTGAAACGTTTCATTTGTTGATTGAACGTATCTTTTTGGGCATAGATCACATTACTCATCTTGTTTTTGGTTGAGTCTTTGCATCATTAGTTTGGAAGGAATTTTTTTTTTTGCCTTGCATTTGCTTCAGGTTGATTGTTTTGAAATTTTTTCATTGAAGTATTTGTGAAAAAATCGTTTTCTCATTTCACTGAAAAATACATAATTCTAGTTTGCTGAGTCAATATGTTGCATTAGTTAGCATCATTGAAGACTAGATTTGCATCATCATTTTCATTGGAAAATAAATGAATTCTCTTTACTAGTGAAAGTACTACTTGAAGTGCGTTTGATAGGAAAGATAGGAATTGGAAAGAGTTTTTCATCATTTTGTTTTCAAAAAGTGAAATAGTGAAAAAGTCATTTTGCTTTCAATTGCTTGTTTGTTGCATTGAGTGTGTTTTCTACTCTCATTAGTGTCCAGTACCAGTAGCTGAACCCTGTTGGTCCGTCTGGGTCAAGTAATATCCAGTACCAACAACCTAATATGGCTCAGGTTCAGTACCAACCTCCTTATGTTCCATATGGTTCACAAGCGATGGTTAATCTGCTCTACATCCCTCAGCCTGGACCTTATGTTCAGCATGGTTCGTCCACCGCTCTTGGTGGATATGGCCAGATACAGTTCATAAACCTTCAAGGTGTCATTCGGGGAACTGTTCAAGTACCCTTACAGTAGCAAGGACAACTTCTGCAGCAACAAGGGCAACCTTTGTTGTAGCAAGGGCCATCCATGCAACAACAAGGGCAGATAATGTCGTAGCAAGGACAACTCCAACAACCACAGGGGCATCCCTCACAACCATTGCAGAAAACCATGCAGCCGCAAGTGCAGTATGTGCCACAATCCTCCCAGCCTATGCCTTCGCAAGGTCAACCTCTTTAGCCGTAGGAACAACCTTTACAGCCACAAGGGCAGCCCTTACAGCAACAAGGTCAACCTAGGCAACAACAACCCTTATACTCATATCAATAGGGTCAACCTTTGCAAGGGCAGGGTCAGGGTCAAGTCTTGTAGCAGCAGGCGCAAAATCCTTATGTCCAAGGGAAACAGGTTCAACATCCTTTTGTCCAAGGGCAGTAAGTCCTTTTGTAACATGCATCTTCATTGTTTATAATTTTCGTTTTTTATTTAAAAGTCATTGAAAAATAGATAAAGCACAAAAGGGGCGATGCAATAATTGCACATTGAAATAAAAAGAAAACAAGTATAAAAGAATCAGCCCCGAAGTAGCCAAGGTTGCTATACAAATTACTATATAAATGGTTATATGGAGCGACCCAATATATATATATATATATATATATATATATATATATATATATATATATATATATATATATATATATATATATATATATATATATATATGCATATTGAAACAACAAAGAAACAAAGTAACATAGAGGAATCACTAAAGGAAAAATTATAAAAGAATTGGACCTGATATATATAAATTCTATTTAAAAGTCTCATCGGGTCCGCTATATCGCAAAGCACTGAAAAACCGGACCCAAAAAATATATATATATCGCGTTTATAATTCCGGCGGGTCCGTCGTATCACAAATCGTTAAGGTTTGGGTATATAGGTTCCACCGATTGCGATATGCGTTGGCCGGACTAAAAGGTATATACATCGTGGTTTTAAGTCCTGTCCGGTTCGCCACACTGCTGAGCTATGTACGTTGGGTTCTATCGATTGCGACTTGCGATGGCGGACTCAAAATATATATGTTTTATTGTAAAGTCCTGGCGGGTCCGCTATATCAAAAGCCCTTCATATATATTTTGTTTACGCAGTTTTATATGTATTTCTATTATAAAGGATTATAATAGAAAGGCCGGACCTGAAGCATATATATATTATGATTTATAAGCCCCGGCGGGTCTGCGAGGCGTACGAAAAGGCAGATTTCAAGCTACAAGCAGGTTTTCAGGCGGAGCAAAAATGGTAAATGGTTTTTATTGGAGCTCACCCGATCCCACTTATCATTCAACACGTAGCAGCTGGGTGGAGAGAGAAAACCACCCATTTTGGGTGGGTATTCTCCTGGCTTATGTCCCACCTGAAATCTTTGTAGATCGTCTGATATGCTAAGCGTAGATCTATGGTGGGGATCTATTGCGGGAAAGGTATGTCTCGATAGTTGTGCAGAGCCCATATTAAAAGCGGAAAAAGCATGTTTTATGTCATATTTTCATTATAAAAGCTATATAATAGAAAAGCGCAAATATGAAGGATTTATGCATAAGTCCAACACTATCATAGTTATGTGGCTTAAGGGTGCGTAAAGTTAAGTTTGCAGTGATCTATTAGGCCGATTGCGATTTGCGATGGAAGTCAACAAAGCGCTGAGCGAGTGGATTTGACAGGTTTATAAAACAAGATTAACTCTTTTTGAGTTTTGTATTAAGCAAGGGTTCGCGTTAATTTCGTTGTGTAAAGTGGAAAATTAGGGTTAGATCCAAATCTGAAGAGGAAGACAATCGGGTATGTTTTCTTTGTAATTTTTCCAATCAAACGCCCGTTACATATGTAAGTCTAGGATTACACAAGCTAAACACATTACATTATGGCTAAAACGAATTAAACATCATTAGGGAATTTACTGAGGAATTCAGCAACGGATTAATAGAGCAAGCCAACAATTATCGTCCTTTTATGAATTCAGTTATATTCCTGTTATTTCATGTTCTTTGAGGTGTCTTTTACCCTCTGTAAAATTCTGTAATAGTTTTTACTTCATATATTTAGAGAAACAGTTAAATAATTTAGGGAGTTTCAGAAATCAACAACTGTTCCACAATGTATAAAAAGAGGAAAATTTACTAAGAAATGGTTCGAATCTTGGAGAACCCGGAGACTAGGCCACTGTATTCTTGATATCATCGTCTATTAATGAAAGAATCAGAAGTTTCCATGAGTTGTTGGGTATAATTTTGTAGCCTTCTTTGTCATGCATCATGTTATGTTTTCTTCTTTCAAGTATAGTAATGAAGCTACAAGTCTTTATTTGCTTATGTAGATAAGTTAAAATTCCTTAAAAGAGTGCTCCTATACTTGAAGTTTCCACCTTACTTTCTTAGTTATAGATAATAGTTTCTGTGAAAGACCAACATATTATCCTTAACTTCTCTGAGAGTCAAAAACAATAGTTTCTGTGTTCAGCAACATATTGTCTATGATTCAACTCTTATTTTCATAATTCTTCTAAGTTACAAATAATAGTTTCTGTGAAAAACTAGCATATTATCTTTAACTTCTCCTTCAAGCTTTCTCCACTCATCATTTTATCTAGCAACAAATGGCATTCTGAAATGTTTCGGTCATACATGTATTAAGGGTCAAAGACCAAGTTTTCCAGGTCCTTCATTTGAGAACACAACAAATAATAAGTGACAGTAAATAATATTTATTAATGTCTTAAGCACAATTTCTCTACAGCCAGGAAATTGGTTTCTTAAGGTACAACATTAATTGGCACCGTTGCGGGGAGAGAAGACAAGAACACTTTTCCCTGGGTTTTTCATGTTTTCCTCTGGTTGTTCAGTGAGGAGGAAATACTTGGCTATTTTGAATAAAAGAAATAAAAGGCGACTCCATTGTAACAAAGACCACAAACTGCAAAGCAATAGAATAAGAACACTTTTTCTTGAATTCATTAAGTTTGAAGCTGATTCTTGAGAGTGACAAGTTTCAGCAGTTGGTTGTACATTCACACTTGTGATTTTCACTTACCACATTGATTGGCGACTCCACTGTACTTTGAAGTTTTCTTTTCTGGGTTTTAATGGCTCTCCCTGCATTCTTAGTCCATAGATTTGATCCATTTGATTTTACTAGAATCATCAGCTATCCTCATGATATGCCTGCATTTTATGAGCGGGATAAGTATCTTCCAAAATTCAGTAGAATGGAATATGAAGATCCAGCTAAGCATCTCCAAGAGTTTCATGAATGCATGGAGCAGCAGGGCATCATTCATGAAGATGTGAAGATGAAGTTGTTTATGTTTTCTTTGGACCTAGAAGCTAGGGATTGGTTCAGTTCTCTGCCTCGTCCAAGCATTTCTTCTTTGAAATATTTCCATTTAGCAATCAATTCTTCTTGTAGAATCTATTATCCACACATGTTTCTTTTTGAAGGTTGTTGTGAATATTATGATTTTAAAGAAACTTTAAAAGCTCAAGATAATCATGTTGAGGAAACTGATGATTTTTTTGATAATATATCAAGCATTCAAAGAGATTATGGCAAAATTAACTATGAGCAAGTCTATGAAAGCGAGGAACTATCATTTTCTCAAAATGATGCAAAGAAGTTTATAAAGTATTCTTCTTCAATAATCTCCCAAGAAGAGAATTGGTTGACTATGGTCCAAGCAGATCGAGAATCATTTTGTTAAAATGATGTGGAAAAGTTTATAAAACATTTCTCTCCAATGATCTCCCAAGCAAATAATTGGTTGACTTTGTTCAAAGAAAATCAAGAGAGTATTCAAATGGAAGAAAGTTCAAACATGCATCAAGAGTCTCTGCTCAACAGTCAAGAAGAGGAAGAAATGATTGAGTTGCAAATAAATCCCCAGAGTTCCTATTTTGTTAAATTTGATGATTCTCTTATCTATCATGAAAATGGTTTAAATGGGGAACACGATGAAGCTCTTCAAGTTCTTCAGTTGGGTGTTGAACATACAGGAAGAAACCAGCAAGAGGAATATGTTGGACAACAATATATTGAACCATCTATCATAGCAAAAGAGGCTATCTCATGTAAAAAGGAAGATGATAAAGAGGTTGTATACCATTGCATTGAAGAACACAATGATGCCCATGGATCAGAGGTAAACAATCTATTTGAAGTTGATCATATGTCTTATAGTAATGTGAAAAAATTTCTTTTTCTTCCTGAGGTTAGAACTACAAATTACTTTCAATCAAAGCTTAGAGATGGAAAGTGGAGACATGGAAGTGACATAGATAATTTTCTTAGAGATATTGTTGATTGTTCTGTCGAACATATTATCCCAACATAAGATTTAATCGAGTAGGAACCTTCATACATAGAGAATTTCTTTTTTGGAGCTGATCAATAAAATATTTTTTCTTATACTTTTGAAGATCCTGTGGCAGATTACATAGAAGAATTTATCAACAGTCTACACATATCATTTTGTGGATATACTCCTAATTTTTATTGTGAGCTGCCTCCATACATAGTTTATTGTTCGTTCAAGATGACTTGTTTTTTAAAGATTCACTGGTAGAATGGTTCTAGATTAAGCACTCAAATGCTAAGCTGATACCATTGGAAGATTGACTTCACCTGATGGAGATCAATCATGTACATACGTAGGAACTTGGACATAAATAAGCTCATGTGTTGAGAATTTGGTTTCCAGTTGCAGTTCTTCAGTTTAATCATTAGTTGATGAATAAGGGTGACCTTCCCAGTTGGAAATTGGTTTGCAAAGGTGTCAGACTTCAAGATTGTTAGGTTTCAGTTGTCAGATTTCAGGGTTTTCACAGTTTTGGACTCCATGCCCAATGGATAAGGCACTAATCTACGGTTCTTAGTGCTTCTGTGGTAAAAGCACTATCCCCAGGTGGAGCCAGATGTTGTAACATGCATCTTCATTGTTTATAATTTTCGTTTTTCATTTAAAAGTCATTGAAAAATAGATAAAGCACAAAAGGGGCGATGCAATAATTGCACATTGAAATAAAAAGAAAAAAAGTATAAAAGAATCGAACCTCGAAGTAGCCAAGGTTTCTATACAAATTACTATATAAATGGTTATATGGAGCGACTTTATATATATATATATATATATATATCTATCTATCTATCTATCTATATATATATATATATATATATCTATATATATATATATATATATATATATATATATATATATATTTGTGGTGTGTGTGTGTGCATATTGAAACAACAAAGAAACAAAGTAACATAGTGGAATTGCTAAAGGAACAATTATAAAAGAATTGGACCCGATATATATATATATATATATATATTCTGTTTAAAAGTCTCATCGGGTCCGCTGTATCGCAAAGCACTGAACAGCTGGACCTGAAAACATATATATATATTGCGTTTATAATTTCGGTGGGTCAGCCGTATCACAAATCGTTAAGGTTTGCGTATATAGGTTCTGCCGATTGCGATATGCGATGGCCGGACCTAAAAGGTATATACATCGGGGTTTCAAGTCTCGTTGGGTCTGCCACATGCTGAGCTATGTACGTTGGGTTTCGTCGATTGCGACTTGCAATGGTGGACCCGAAATATATATGTTTTATTGTGAAGTCCTAGCAGGTCCGCTATATCAAAAGCCCTTCATATATATTTTGTTTACGTAGTTTTATATGTATTTCTATTATAAAGGATTATAACAGAAAGGCCTGACCCGAAGCGTATATATATTATGATTTATAAGCTCCGGTAGGTCCGCGAGGCGCACAAAAAGGCAGATTTCAAGCTACAAGCAAGTTTTTGGGCGGAGAAAAAACGGTAAATGGTTTTTATTGGAGCTCACCTGATCCCACTTATCATTCGATACGAAGAAGCTGGGTGGAGAGAGAAAACTGCCCATTTTTGGCGGGTATTCTCGAGGCTTATGTCCCACCTGAAATCTTTGTAGACCTTCTGATTTGCTAAGTGCAGATCTACGGTGGGGATCTATCGTGGGAAAGGTATGCCTTGATAGTTGTGCGGAGCTCGTATTAAAAGTGGAAAAAGACTGTTTTATGTCATATTTTCATTATAAAAGCTATATAGTAGAAAAGCGCAAATATGAAGGATTCATGCATAAGTCCAACACTATCATAGTTATGCGGCTTAAGGGTGCGTAAAGTTAAGTTTGCAATGATATATCGACCCGATTGCAATTTGCAATGGAAGTCAACAGAGCGCTGAGCGGGTGGATTTGACAGGTTTATAAATCAAGATTAATTATTTTTGAGTTCCATATTAAGCAAGGGTTCGCGTTAATTTCGTTGTGTAAAGTGGAAAATCAGGGTTAGAGCCGAATCTGAAGAGGAAGACAATCGGGTTTGTTTTCTTTGTATTTTGGCCAATCAAACACCCGTTATGTATGTAAGTCCAGGATTACACAAGCTAAACACATTTCATTATGGCTAAAACGAATTAAACATCATTAGGGCATTTACAGAGGAATTCGGCAGCGAATTAATAGAGCAAGCCAACAGTTATCGTCCTTTTATGAATTCAGTTATGTTCCTGTTATTTCATGTTCTTTGAGGTGTCTTTTACCCTCTGTAAAATTCTGTAATAGTTTTTACTTCATATAGTTAGAGAAACAATTAAATAATTTGGGCAGTTTCAGAAATCAACAACTGTTCCACAATGTATAAAAAGATGAAAATTGACTAAGAAAGGGTTCGAATCTTGGAGAACCCGAAGACTAGGCCACCGTATTCCTGATATCATCGTTGAATAATGAAAGAATCAAAAGTTTCCATGAGTTTTTGGGTATAATTTTATAACCTTCTCTGTCATGTGCCATGTTATGTTTTCTTCTTTTTAGTAATGGAGCTGCAGGTCTTTATTTGCTTATGTAGATAGAGTTAAAATTCCTTAAAAGAGCGCTCCTATACTTGAAGTTTCCACCTTCCTTTCTAAGTTATAGATAATAGTTTCTATGAAAGACCAACATATTATCCTTAGCTTCTCTGAGAGTCACAGATAGTAGTTTCTGTGTTAAGCAGCATATTGTCTATGATTCAGCTCTTATTTTCATAATTCGTCAAAGTTACAGATAATAGTTTCTGTGAAAAACCAACGTATTATCTTTAACTTTTCCTTTAAGCTTTCTTCACACATCATTTATATCTAGCAACAAATGCAATTCTGAAATTTTCCAGTCATACATGTATTAAGGGTTAAAGACCAAGTTTTCCAGGTCCTTCATTTGAGAACACAACAAAGAATAAGTGACAGTAAATAATATTTATTAATGTCTTAAGCACAATTTCTTTATAGCCAGGAAATTGGTTTCTTAAGGTGCAATAGGTCCAAAATCCTTATGTCCAAGGGCAACGAGTGCAAAATCCTTACGTCCAAGGGCAACATGTCCAAAACCCTCTTATCCAGGGGCAACAAGCTCAAAACCCTTATGATCAGGGACATCAGGTGAAAAATCCATATGTCCAAGGCCAGCAGGTTCAAAATCCTTTTAACCCATATGTTGCTTATCAACAGCCTATGGTTGGATAGTTTTAAAGCTTTCAAGGTCAGAATCCTCCCTACGGGCAAGGTAACCTATAGTGGGGGAAAAATCAAATGTTGTATGGAAAAAACCCTCCACTATGGGGACAAGATCCTTAATAGCAAGGATGGGTCTCACCAGTTGGGTCTACTTATCAACCTCAAATGCCTTTCAATACCCAATTGCCATCCTTGGCTACACTGGAATTGCCAGATATGTCTAGACTCACGAATGACCCGATTATTCATTCGCCATACTGGCCTCCAGTTCCATCCAAGATCCCGAGCGATTGTTTGAAGTTTGAAGGAAAAGCGAAAGAGGATCCACAAGCCCATGTGATGACATATCACCTCTGGTGCTCCTTGAATTCCTACGTTGATGATTCCATTCATCTTCGACTTTTCCAATGAACTCTTACAGGTGCTGCAACCAAGTGGTATATCGAGTTACCTCGAAATACCTATCATGAATTTAACACTCTCGCCATGGCCTTTCTCACACATTTCCAGTTTCTGGTTTGCTATGAAACTGGCACCCATCTGTTAACGTCACTCAAGCAAGATATTGCGACCCACATCTCTGATCACATCCATGAATGGAGATGTAGGTGTCACCTGATTAAGTTTGAGATCGCTGATCAGTTGTTGACCAAGTGGTTCACCAAATCATTCATCAACAAAATTGCTGAGGACATTGCTATGAGTGGATGCGTCATTGAGGAACAAGGCATTGTGCTTTTCTAGTATCTAGACCTCGTCTATTCACAATATGGCATGTTATATGATATGTTACCTGATGCACCCAGACCATCATCTGATCTGGCGACATCTAAGTCTCCGGCTTGACCTCTTGTTGATGGAGTAATTGGTTCAGTGACTCAAACCCCTGCAAAATCCTCTTCCAAATAGAATTCGGTCTCCAACACTGCTTCCAATGATTCCTCTCACAATTCATCTAGCCCTGGTAAAACCTCAGAGGTTCACGCTATCCAGTCTACCGCAGTGGACACATCCTCTAAAGTTAAGAAGAAAGGCAAAGACAGGGGTAAAGCCGATGCCTCGAAACAGGGCCCTCCTAAGTCATCTGCTGGTGATGCTTCCCAACAGAAGCCCAAATATCCATGCCTCATTTGTGAGGAGGATCACTATACTAAGGATTGTCCCAGATGATCTGAAGTTAGTCGTTTGCTCAAAGGGACCCTAGCTATCCTGAAAGAGCCCTTTCCGTCCCAACAGACCCAAATGGTAGACCAACCTCAGTCATCTGCTTCCTCAGGTTCACAAGTGTTCATGATGAATACACTGATAAACGTGGCTACCAAGTCAAAAGATTATCAAAATCCTACCCCGACAACAGGGAAAGAGAAAGAGGGTACCCCTTATTCTACCTCGTCCAGTTCTGGTCCTCTCCATATAAAGATACCTAATCATGATTTTTCCTTTCAACCTCCTTCTCGAGGTGTGCTACGAAAGTCCTCGTATAATCCAAATGCTCGAGCTGCTCAACATTGTAACATTATTGAAGATTTGGCTCAAGCGCCATCAACTATGTCTATTCGTGAGGTCCTTCAAAGCTATCCTTCTCAGTGGAAATCATTACTGTCAGCTATTGGGGGTATTGATCCAACTGACTCTAATCTCATTTGTTTTGACCTGGAAAACCACGTTCCACGTTTACCTCATCAGATTGCCTTTCTCATTTAGGTGATCATAAATGAGAAAACCATTCATAGGACCGTCATCGATGAAGGTGCTTCTACCTGCATCATGTCTGTCGCTTGTTGGAAGGCAATTGGTTCTCCTACTCTGAACCAGTCCCCTAACACTTTGGAATCTTTTGATGGGTGCGATTCACGACCATTCGGTGTCCTTCCCAACCTTGCCATTACTTTGGAGGGCAAGACAGTACACGTCGAAGTAGAGATTGTTGACACTAATCTTAACTAAAATCTTCAGCTTGGACGGATTTGGACCCATGCCATGCATGCTGTAGCCCCCTCCCTTTTCTGTGTGATTCGTTTCCTCATCAAGAAAGATAGTCACAATTGACCAATTGTCCTTCTTTGCCTGTTCCTCCTTGGATGGCAATGTTCCTTATGTAAAGCACACTGGTGCTCCTTACGAGAGTGTGGGGGTGGGACTCTTTAAAGATCCTACCTTGATGGGTATTTTTCTGCTCCCACGTCCTCATGTTGCCTTTATCAAAATGATCTCGGTCAAGTCTGATCCTTGGGTCATTCCCTCACCAGATCTTGTTGATACATGGGGCGAGGTTATGCCGCTAAGTCTTAACAAAATTAATTATGTGGAGATTATTTTGGCTTCGCCTTCGGTATCCTCTGATCATCCTGTTTCGAGAACATCCCTGGATGCATATTCTCAATCCTTGTGGCTTGGTTCTTTAGAACCTCTCGATCGCTTAGCCGAGACTTTTCTTCCTAATGAGAGTATCATGGAAATTATGTCTCTGGAGGAAGTACCTTGGAACAATACTCATCATCATTCCTTGTTCTTTCCAGGCCCGACGTTCATGTCTACTCATCTTGAGAAGTTCTCTTCTCTACTGCCTATTGACATTGTCAAGATCTTTCAACTGGGGGCACCTTTATCTCTTCTTAGATTCATGTTTTTTTTCTCCCTCCCCGTTTTTTTACCGATTGCCCATTATTGCAATGGGGTTGTCATCTTATGACTTGTAACCCTCCCTCGCCCAGGGGGCATGGGGGCACAACCTTATATGAGTTCTACTCTATTATTTGGTCGAGTCGATGCTTACTAGTCATGTCAACAGTAAAACTCCAATTTTCGTCTGCGTTGATCGATTACCTGAGTCTGAACATGGACTCTCTCAAAAATTACTATGCCTAGGTCATCTTGCATGGCTACTTTTGTATAATAGTGTGTTATTCATTTTTGTGTAGTGTGGTTTGGTGTGTTGTTTTGAAAGAAAATTTCCTGCTTATTATGTTTTTACCTGCTTTGCAGATGTCTGTGTCTCCTCACATCAATTTTCCTGATGGTGCTTGCCGTAGTACCCAGAATTTATCATCTACGACATGGGCCATTTATGACCCCCATGGTGAGTTGATTGATCTTCAAGGTATTTTTCTAGGTCGAACAACTAATAACATTGCTGAGTATAGCGCAGTTATCGAATTGTTGTCAGAAGCTATCGCTCTTGACATCCGGGAATTGGTTGTCAACCTTGATTCACAACTCGTTGTTCTTCAACTCAACGGGCAATATTCCATTAAAAACCCTCAAATATTGAGAATGTATCTATGTATTCATCTATTGGAGAGAAATTTTGATTACATTACATATCATCATATTCCTAGGCATATGAATACATTGACAAATGCATTAGCTAATTATGTGTTGGATAGACATTTGCGAAACATGTGAAAATAAAAAACAAAACATTTGTACCATAGTAAGCAAGAATATATATATATATATATATATATATATATATATATATATATATATATATATATATATATATATATATATATGTCGATAATGTTTGTCATACATCAAAACCCCAAAAAATAATGTGTGTTCAAATACATCCGTGGCTCGCAGGCCTAAAAAATGTAGAATGCTAGACCTATGAACTACTTAGCATGGTGCTCATGGTAGCACGTAACTGCTCATACTACACGAGTCAGCAGTCGGTGGATCCGGTCTGATACCCCCACTGTGTGCCTCTGATATTGGCATGGGATGTCTCCCACCTGGGCATACTTTGGGAAACTGTGGGCCATTTCCTCCTCATTATCACTTCCTTCCTAATAAGGAGCAATATCAAATTACTGAGCAATACGCCTGGCAATCGGGGACATCCCGGCAGGACACTCTGGTCCCACATTTGCATTTACAAAATTGAAATGTCATGAATGCATGTATTTAAAGTACAATAAAAAATAAAAAATAAAAATTGTTTGTTTTTACCTCCATCGTCATAACCTTCTCCCTCTGGGAGTAGCGTATCTGGGTCGCTGTGAAAGTCGGTATTGCTATAGGGCCAATCCTCTACTACCATTAGTTGTCATCGTAGCCACAAGAAGAAGGCAGCTTATATGACATATGTTGGCCGCTGGTAATCCTAGGCATCAATGCACTCCAATGGAACATCCATGGGTCTCGTGGCAATGGCGGTTCCACCTCAGCAAGCTGGTAGTGAAATAGCAGGACCCGCTCCAAAAAGAAGGTCACTAGAATGGAACTGTAGCAGAATTGCTTCAGGTTTCCTGCCTTGGCTTTTGATAGCTGGTGCTTCATGTTTACCTTCATGGCTTCTGCCCAGTTGAAGATAGTCGGTGCCATACAGTCGATAGCATACTGAAACTTCGACTTGTTGGACTCATGTTGTGCTTGAGACCCAACCACTCTATTGATGGTCAACAACAACACTTTTAGCACAAGATCTTGAACACTCATGATCTCTATCTTGCTGCTCTTCGATTTTAGTGCTTCCGGAAGTGTTCTGCGAGCAACATGTTCACACTTGCCCCAATAGGCCTGGACCCATATAGATTGACTGGTTCCCCTCTTCAGGACAATCCTGTGATGAAATAAATGTCGAAAGTTTCCAACTCCAGTTCTTGGTCCCGGATCATAAAAACTTCCCGATTGACATCCTAGAGACTGATCAAATACCGTAGCAATTCGGGTTGAGCCCATAGACCTGGTGTGAGGAAGAATTTGAGGAGCCCACAGTTCCTCAGGGCATTCAAGCAATTTGGGTCTTCCATTGCTTGTGTATCAATGTCCTCATGCTTGTGTTCCTTCCAATCAACCATTTTTCGTGATGTTTTCCCTGCAAAAACCATAAAATCAAGTCAATAATCATCCTTGGCTAGAGAAATTTGGATCAAATCAAAGAAATTGGGAAAAAACTTGAAACTTTTGTGTTCATGGCGCCGACATGACTGCTTTAAAAACAGTAGCACCGACGGTGCGCTTGACAACGTTAATAACCCCCGATTGGCGTGATTTCGTGCCTGGAAATTGCGCCGACCGAGGGCGAATTTATTTTTGCTAAATCCTCCTCATGAAATCCAAAAAATGGTTAAAAATAGGAAAAATGAGCATTAAAATGAAGCTATAGGTCCTTGCTCTTATCTGCAACTGATGGATCGTCGAGTGGCCTCCCGGATCTCCTGCAATTTGCTCCTGATTAATCACTTTTTCCTCCTTTTATTCATTTTTCATGAAATATTAGGGTTTTAAATGTATTTTTTGACCTATTTTTGCCTCAGGAATTAGATAATGCATTTACCTTTTGTGCAACGATAGGTGACATATTACTGATGATGGTACTGGAGTCACAGTTAAGCTCTTTTCTAGACTCGTAAAATTCGAATGGAAAGATCGCCGAGTATTTTTCTCTTTTTAACTCATAAAAGAGAATAAAAATGGGGGGTCCACTTTCAAGCTCTTTTCCAACACACGGAAAAGATTGCCGAGCTCTTGTTGTTTTGAACTCATTAAAGGCTGCGAAACGTCATTTACCCAGTATATGTTTACTCTTTTTCGGGCTGGGATAAACTATTTAAAAAAAAGGTACTCTTTGAATGAAATGGTCAAGTGATTCTCTCAAGTATTGTTTTCTACCTTTTCGGGCTTGAGAGACACAAATATACGAAAAGGGACCATGTGGAGTTTTCTTTTCTGTGTCTTTTTCAAACTCTCTAAATATGAAAAAGATGCCAAGTTACACCATTGTCAGACTCGTTAAAACATTAAACGACATTAGATTCGTCGCCATGATGAACATGAGCTTCTCCTTCCTAGGGCTCATTAAACTTACTAGGTCAGATTCGTCCAAAGGATGAACTTACATGCAAGCACATGCTATCCCCTTCAAGCTTTTGATAAAAAATAATTAGGGTACCTGCCAGAAATGGTGGGGGAAAATTTGAAATTCTATGAGTTGTGTTGGTAGCTCACTCTTGAACTTGAAACTTTTTGCTTCGTGTCAGGTTGGGATATTCTCCTTTTCATCGTTGACATTCCTGGGTTGGGCCATTCATGTTTACTTTCCATTTGGTTTTTTCCACGTCATCATGACCACTGATCTCATGGATCTAAAAGCTGCCAAACTTCGGAGTCATGTCGTCGATATGTTCAAGAGTTAGTCCCTCTATAGTTACTCCTGATTCTCTGTATCATTTGAAAACATTGCATCCTTTTGTCTTGTGTCAATGATGTGAGATACATCATGGCCCTCATTTGACATGGTCACTTCCTGTCGACTTCAGCTCATTATCCAGGAAGCTGGCTGAGAGACTCCCTTCCAGTACCTTAGAGCTTGCATTCCCTAATGGCAAGTTCTTCACACTCGACAACAAGTTCACATCATTGGCTTTTGATTGGGTGATTTCACGAGTGTTCGACTTTAGTTCCTTTATTCACATTCCATGAACTGTGTTGTTAGTACCTTGAGAGCCATGGTCATTATTGGTGGTTTCTCTTGTGCTTGTTAACGGTTCACATCATTGACCGGTAATCAAGCGACTTTATAGCATGTTCGACTTCAACACATTCATTCACATGTTATAATTTGTACTTTGATCAAGTTATGTTGCAGCGGAAGACCCTGGGCTCAGATTACACAAGTCTAGGTTGCGAGGTGATGTGACATGATCATGTTGATGTACATATCTCTTTTAGATGAATCGCTGCGACCATACCATGAGTTGTTATATGTGATGCTTCTCATTATTGGATGGCTGCGATCATACATTGATTTCGATATGATCCTCTCTATTAGATGGCTACGCCCATGGCTTGGATCCATTTACATGATAATTCTTTGGATGGTTGTGTCCATACCATGATTCTTGTATCATTTGTCAGATTTTTCAATGATGTATATGTATCTATTCTTTCTTGCAGGTTTTCTGACGACAGACTCTAGTTCCTTGCATCTACTTATAAAGCATTTCAACCCTCACTCTAGTTCAGCCTTCATGCTTTAGGGGGCATCTGTTACACAACATTTTGTTATTGTCCCTGTACTCCCCGTTCCATGATCTTGGAGGACCTCTACAATGAACACTACATGCATTCCCATCATGAAGAAACTCCCATTATGTCCCTCTTCATGAGCAGAATGATTCCATTTTGCATCATTTCCCAAGAATCTTCCTTTTACCCCAGTTTACAAGACCGGCACTAATGACCAGTTTCCTCCTCGCACCGATTTATAGAGATTAAAACCTGGACTACAACGCTACTAAGGCTTTTCTCAGTCACGCTGATCCTCTTTTAGTAAGTTTTTTAAATATGGAGTTGAAGCTTCCAGGTCTAGAATCTTCATAACGGAAGTTTGGTAAATGGTTGGGCTAGATGGCACTGAGGAAGTCAGTTTGGGCTCCTTTCCCCTATTAGGATGGAACCAGCCCAAGAGATAAAGCCTTCTCCCATGATAAGAGGAACCATCTCCCCTCTATTCAAGCTATATAAACCCCCCCTTTTACAAGATTCACTAGTTTCAGTATTGGTATTTTTGGAACTTGAATAATCAGCAAGGCATCTATAGCTTGTAGCTTTCTAGTTTATGTTTGAGGGAGAATAGTGTGTTTGGTTTGGTTTGAGACTAAAGGGAAGAGTCCTTAAAATTTCCATTGTTGGGGCTATCCATGAGATGCTAGTAGAAGTGTGGGAACCCGGATATGTCAGAGGAGACCAGCAACGTCAAGGCATTGGTTGTAATATCTTTCTGAACTTATATGAATACAACTATTGATTGATTTCCTACATTGAAGTGTTATCTTACATTTGATGGCTTAATGTTCCTTGAATTGTTAAGTAGGCTGATTGCAATTTGTATGCTATCACGTTTGTTGTTGCTGTTTGTTTTCTTGTTTAAGGTATTCAAAGGAAGGAAATAAAAAGTAGTTGGAGTAAGGAAGCAGGATCATCACCAAGTGGAATAACGTTCTTAGAGGTAGGCCCTCTTATTTGATTATAGCTTAAGGAATTTTTCCATAGATTGTTTGTTTGTGGCTAGACCCGCTCTCTCAGGCTAGAGGAATTGTTTGTGTCTACACTGAGAATTTACCTGCACCACAATGGTATTCATATAAAAGGTAAGAATATGATTTGTATGAAAGTTGTGGTTGTGACACACCTCTCTACCCATAGGAAATACCTTCAAAATTTTATGCGAGCTATTCAAGGTATTATATTTTCCATTTCAAATTGCTCTATATCCATTTTAATTGTTCGTATCTCTGCGGATGTAGGTCAGGAACAATTATGTCATCTTCATTGGAAATTTCATTATGCGTGATCCGACCTACTAGTTGTTAGGTTAGGAGTAGGATTAGTTGAATTTTTAGTTTTCATTCTCTCGCACCCATTCCCTTTAGTTTGTAATGAAATTGACCTGCAAATATATGAAATGATACCAATATACCCAATAACTGTAAATAATCACAAAAAATAACAAGATTTGAATATAGATAGAAATGCTTCTTTATTGATCAAACCCTTAAGGTAGGGTAACACCATACAATCACTCCTTAAAGAAGGAGAACACTCCACAAGCCATATGCTTGCCAATACAATATTCCTTAACATCTCTCCATGGGGAGTCTCTAGCCTCTATGTAAGCCTCATACATACAATACCATGGGTCATTACCATGGTTTCCTCAGTACCATCTATCTAATACAATGGGCTTATTACATTATTTCTAACCACTTGTGGTCCCTTACATGATACGGATTAACCACTTTATTTATTATTATGGCCCATCCCATTATCACATTATTCCCTTGGGTACCTCCCTCTGCACCCCATACTATCCCCCCTAGGTATATTACATTCCATCCCCCTTAAACATGTTTCGTCCCTGAAACATAAGAAGAACACAAATAATAAGATTTACTCAAAAGAGTAGTCCACTGGTACCATGCACGTGCATCTAGCCATCCAAGAGAAAGGTGAACCCTCGATCTAGCTCGTGCCTCACTCGCTTGAGATGGAAGTTGATCCCGATGGCTCTTCTGTGTTAATGTGTAGTGGGTGGATTGTTGCCCCTCTCTATTTTTCATGTGGGGGTTGTTGTCCTTGTGGCTAATTTGTTGCCATTGTGTTGGTTGTTTTCTTGCGGGGTGATGTGGGTGGGTGATATGTTGAAGTTTCAACCAACGATGTATCTTTCTTTAATTCACCACCTAATGGAGCCTGAAAAAAAATTTCTCTTCTTTTCCTAAGAAAGTGCTTCTTTATTGATCAAACCCTTAAGGTAGGGTAACACCATACAATCACTCCTTAAGGAAGGAGAACACTCCACAAGCCATATGCTTTCCAATACAATATTCGTTGACATCTCTCCATAAGGAGTCTCCAACCTCTATATAGGTATTATACATACAATACCATGGGTCATTACCATGGTTCCATCAATACCATCTATTTAATACAATAGGCTTATTACATTATTGCTAACTACTTGTGGTCCCTTACATGGTACGGGTTAACCACTTTATTTATTACTATGGCCCATCCCATTATTACATTATTCCCTTGGGTAGCTCCCTCTATACCCCATACTTTCCCCCATAGGTATACTACATTCCACCCCCCTTAAACATGTTTCATCCCCGAAACATAAGAAGAACACAAATAATAAGATCTACTCAAAAGAGTAGTCCACTGGTACCATGCACGTGCATCTAGCCATCCAAGAGAAAGGTGAACCCTCGATCTAGCTGGTGCCTTGCTCACTTGAGATGGAAGTTGATCCTGGCATCTGTTGTTGTTGCTTATACTACATAGTCTCTCTTGTGTTGTATCCCCTTTCCCTTGCATTATGTTTTGGTTTAGTCTCTTTTTCTTGATTTATGGTTTTGATTCCTTGTGGTGTGTTTTCTTTTCTTTTCTTTCATTTTGTTTCTTTTGTCTTACTTTCTTGTTGATTATTTCCTTCTGTTTGCATCATGTGAATAAGTGTTGTTCTTGGACCTGTTTTTGCTTCTTAGTGTGTGTGTAGTTTAAGTCTAAATAGCCTTATGACACTTCAACATTTGGCTGAACCTCTAGCCTGTCTTCTTTGTGTTGGCTTTGTCTTTTGGTCAATGGAGTTCTGACGGAAAATACTATATGCTCGTAAGGAGAGTTTTGGTTTGATCATGAACCTGTGTCTTGTTGAAGAATCTAGGGCAAAGTAGTGTTGTGTGATTCTGCTAGACCTACTTCAATGAGCAATAAACTCATTGACATATTATAAAATAATATTTCTTTTCTTGAATAAGTACAAATATCAAAAGTACATTTGTGAAGATCAAACCTCGTTACATTTTCCTTCAACACTCCCTCTTAACTAGGGAGGTATTCATACAACATTACAAGGTGTTTGGCTATTATCAATATTAAATAATTCACATAAGAGAAACCGTATTAGCAATCCATCTGTTATAGCATCATATCTATCAACATTGTCATAGTATAAGGCCTTGACTAACAACTCCATCTCTTTACGAGACCGTGAGCTACAATGCTGACAAGACTAATGATTTATAGACACCTTCATCATTGTCTCTCAAGGTACATACCCACCTGGGTGTTCTTCGAGTATGCCCTTATAGGACTATTCTTATCTTGGGTTCCCAGCCCTCAAATAATATCGGTCCTCTTGCCTACTCTTGTCTTGGATGCTCATTGCATTCTCAAAGAGTATCAGATGCCATATGATTACCCAATCCTCCCATTATTTCTTCCCAAGTGAAGACAAGAATGTTGTGTCTATCTTGTGTCTACATTTCCATTCATGGCCTTCAATTAGACTTACGACTGTTAGTCCTAGTCTAGTGCATGACCCATGAAATGGAAAACACAACAGTCACTCCTTTGTAATCAGGGGTAATCCAAAACTCCCTCTTGATCGGGGACCTGTCAAAGGTACCTCTTAACTAGGGACTCTTTTCTTCATCATCATATTCTTCTTCGTGGGTCTTTCAACTGCTTGATCTCCTTCCTTTCTTGATGTCATGAAGTCTTTGTTCGAACCATGGAAAATTTTAGGGGCGAATTTTCGCCCTTGGGCGAAATTAAGGGGTTTTATATTTTTATTGGGCGAATATTTTGTATCACAATACATTGTTACAAATCGTCTCAAATTTATTTTATAAAAAAAATAGGTATGGAGCTTAACCCATGTTATTTTAAGGGAGAGAGTAAAACAAATAATTTTAGCCCTTTAAATTAGGAGTTACAACCTTCCATTCACCCTAATTTTCAAGAATGGTATTTATGATAGTTATTTCACCCTCCACATTCGGTGTAAAAAAGGATTTTTTTTCTTTCATTTTCCCGTATTTCATGGTATTGGGGGTTAATTTGGAGAAAATGACTTTGTTTTTTGGAACAAATGGTCACAAAAGAATAATTCATTTTATTTAAAAATTCAAGTCTCTTATTTTCATGTTTATCTAAAGATTGAATAATGTTCTTGCCATATTCCAAGTTTGCATCTGTTTAGTCATAATCATATAAAGAATAATGGAAAACATTTTTTTTATATTTACTCCATAAGTCTTCTTATATTTACATGTAAATAGATAAAAATATAAATAAAGTGGAGTATGGTAAATAAATAAAACCTCTTTTTATACTTACTCCAAAGATATGACAAATAAATATAAATATAAATAAACTAGAGGTATGGTAAATAAATAAAACCTCTTTTTATATTTAGTCCATAACCCTCTTTTTATTTAAGAAGGGTCAAAAAAGAGGTTTTATTTAAGTGAATCCTATGGGCCAAATACCATATTTATTTATAAAAGATGTATGGTAAATTAATAAAAATATAAATAAACGAGAGGTATGGTAAATAAATAAAACTTTTTTTTTAATATTTACTCCAAAAGTCACATTATATTTAAGAACACTAAAAAAATTGTGTTATATTTAGGTGAAGCCTATGGGCCAAATACCATGGGCCAAATTATTATTAATACCATGCAAAAAAAACATTATTAACCCATTATTAACCCTAATATTAGTATTAATAAAAAAAAAAATGGCACATGGTATTGACCCATGGTATTCACGTGGAATGTAGGCTATTTAAAGGGGGGAATTAAACCACCATAGATCCATCTTTACTCTGGATCTACTAAGCCCAGAGAGGGATCAAATATCAAGGGTAAAAATGGATCTTGTAATTTAATGTCACTTAAACATTTTAATTTGGTTAAAAAATAAAATAAAATAAATCAATTATTAATTTTATTAATTTTTATAAATTATTAATAATAGTTTTTCAACTTCAGGTTTATGATAACCCATGGTATTAACCCATGGTAATATCATGGTATTCGTGTGAGCATAGACTATTTAAAGGGGAAATTCTATCAGCTTAGATCCATCTTAATTCCGGGTCTACCAAGTGCTGAGAGGGATAAATAGATTTCATCCCTCCAAGAGTGGTAGAAGTGGAGTTATATATGATAACCCATGGTATTAACCCATGGTAATATCATGGTATTCGTGTGAGCATAGACTATTTAAAGGGGAAATTCTATCAGCTTAGATCCATCTTAATTCCGGGTCTACCAAGTGCTGAGAGGGATAAATAGATTTCATCCCTCCAAGAGTGGTAGAAGTGGAGTTAAATGGATATAGGTTGGTTTTTATGATAATGAAGATATTAAATAGACTTAGAAAATTATATTATAAAAAACGTCTTAAGGTGAATGGTTAAAGCTACATTTAGTCGCTTCACAAAATTTAGTAAAAAAATACCAATATTTCCATTAATATTGTTTTTGCTAATTTAACAAAAAAAATCAAAACAGTGAAATTTATTACTCTTTCCGAATCACCCTGGCAGAAGAGAGAGTCAGTGCCCAGATTTCCCACCATTTTTCAAATATGATATCTTCATGAAAAAGTTAAGGTACTGATGTTGGATTAGTTGTTTGAAAAATATGTTGGTTTGTACAACCTTTAATCTTCTCTGTTATTCTTAATTTGTCGTAATGATCTGTAGGCGTTGGGCTAGTGCTTGAAAAATATGATGGTTTGTACAACCTTTTATCTTCTCTGTTTTTCTTAATTTGTTGTAATGATCTGTAGGGGTTGGGCCAGTGCACCATATTGTCCAAAAATGCAGAGATTGTGCACCAAAAAGGAAATTAATCCACATGTTACAATGTTGCTAAAAAATGCAAGACATACGAAGGTAGTGAATTATACTAATAAGCAATTTAGATTGGGAGAGACGTAATTAAATTTTATTATTTAATTGAAGATTTTCAATTAAAATAATAATAAATCTATATGTATATATTAATATATTGATTGGAAGGCTTCTGACAATGGTCACTTCTTTCCATTAGATCCCCTTCAGGCCTTTGGGACACCTACTACTTTCTTATATTATATAGTTGGGGCTTGCTACTTGTTTGCGTGTTGGGGTAAACAAAATGTGTTTTTTTTTTATCTCACAGTTGGAGTCTATGGAATAAGAAATAAATTTGATAGCTTGACAAAAGTGGTAGCTTGAAAGAAGTGGTAGAGAAAAGATTAATCTCTCCTACCTTGACAGAACTGATGGTCAAGATCAACACCTACAAGAACTTTGTTGTGGAATATTATCAAAACTAATAGAAGGATATGAAAGAGTGTACAATGAGAACCTTGACAAACATGGCCATTGAAACTTGCAACATTGTTTGTAGGAAGAGAAAATTATGTTTATTTTTTCCAAACATGTATGTTAGTATATTACAATTTAATGAATATGTTTTCCTATGATCATATGTGGTTTCATACTTTAACAAAACATTCGCCAAGACTTCACTTTTTATTATTCAGTGAAAGATTTTCCAAGATCTTACAAGATTTTATAATTCAGTGATAGATTCACCATGACTTTACAAGATAATATAATTTGGTGAGAGATTTGCCAAAAAATTATATATACATATTATATTATTGATAAAATCGCCTCCCATTTTTCCTATGTATCATGGGGATTCACCCATTTATTATACATATAAATTTAGGGTGGTTCTTAAAATTTTCCTTGGTTCAAACTTCTTCTAGGCAGGGCACCATCCATTGATCACTTTGCTCCTTGGTTTGTCATGTCATTTCTTCCTTCGAGGAAAGTGGATTTCATGTCATACATAAGGTTTTCTTGTCATCTTGGCTACTCCTTTGTCATCTTGTCCATGCTTTGGAATATTTTTCTCATGGATGCTTCATTGTACTTGCTTGTTTACATGCTTCGACCTAGTATCCCATCATGACTTCATCCTGATATTGCTTCAACATTGCTTTTTGTTGGATGGTTTCTTCATCACGACATCTTTGTAGAGTAGAATCAGTTATCTGCATATTTTATATCTCCAAGGCCTTCATAGGTGTCAAGGGTCCTTTCTTCCTTTATCAGAGTTGTCTTGCCTTCTTTCAAGAGATATCTTCAAAGTATCTTGTCAGATAGTGATTCTTGGTGGTATTCTTCCACATGCTTGATCTCTTTCTTCATTTGCTTCTTCTCAGATAGATAGGTTCATCATCTAATGATTCTTGTGAGAGCATTCCTTCATTACTTTCTTTCTGGACTTGTCAACATTTCTTCTTGCTTCTTAGTCAGCAATCTTACACTCCTTATGTGAGCGTATTCTTTTGTTGACCTTCATAGCATTGTAGTACATGCCTTCGAGCATGTCCTTGGTGAAATAAATTCTTTCATACTTGATCATGTTATAGAACTATTCCCATGACTCAATAATATACAAATGATAACATGACTAAACTCTGATGCATACATACCTCATCTTGATTCTCCTTTGATCATCCTTTGGTGTGGCCCTTCTTGCTTCATCTTAGCTTGCCTGCATATAATCCTTTTCTTGAATCTCATAAATGGGATTCCTAATGAGACATCTGCCTCGGTTCATGAACCTTCTTTTGAAGATTCCATCATAGGATCTTAAATATCATTTCCTTGAAAATATTTCTTTTCCTTTGATGATGGAGGTCATCTAAGATTCTTAATCATGATCAATTTTTATTTCATCATGGATGAGGTCCTATACTAGGTATGCTTCTTCTTCATGAATATCTTGAGCTATATCTACCATGCTCCTATATTCTAGAAGATATTTATGTAGGAATTTACAAGGTAAGTTCCTCAGATAGAACACCAAAGGACACCGCTCACAAATAGATCACAGATCAATACACCAATATTCTTGATGTGGTTAAAACCCTCAAAGAGGGAAATAGTCCACGGCTTGAGCCAATGTGGCCACTTCAGGAAATTTATTAATAAAAGAATGAAAATTTACATAAGCTTCTCTCATGAACAGTTACCCTACAAATGATCTTCCATGCTCTTTAAGTAGAGATCATGGACCAATCGGGTGTTAAGCCACAGATCAAGTGTCGGTAATATTGAGGAGAGAATGAACCGTCAGATCGCTACATATCATGACCGTCGGATTGTAAGTTACAAAAGTACATAGTAAAGAAACACACTATACCTAACTCTACACTAGACCAAGTTATACTCAACTATTTCCTATGGGTCGGAATATCCTAACATCCCCCCTTAAGAACAACTTGGGATAGGATTAAAGGATGTACAAATATGACACAATAGGAGAAGGAAGGAGGCATTAGATCCTATCCCCGCTTAGTGACAACTTCCTGAACTCCAACCATAGATCAAAGTTTAGTAAACTTCACCTCTATGAGAACCTTTGTAAAGATGTCTGCAACTTGATCATCAGTTGAAAAATATTTCACTTCAAGAACATGTTCATGAATGAGCTTTCTGATGAAGTGCATGTGTAGTTCAATGTGTTTGCTTCACTGATGTTGGACTGGATGATTGCATAGTTGAATGGTACTTTGATTATCACACCAAAGTGTAGTTGGATGCTGCTGCTAAAAGCCAAACTCTGACAAGATCTGACGAAGCCACATGGCTTCCTTACTAGCTTCTATGATGCCACGATACGCTGCTTCTGTTGAAGAAAGAGAAATGGTCCTTTTTTTCTTGCAAGCCCATGTAATAGGTCCATAACCAAGAGTGAACCTGTAGTAGACTTCCGATCATCAGGGTCACTAGCTCAATCGGAATCAGTGAAACCAACCAATAGAGGAGATGATTTTGCACTATAATGAATCCCAAACTGAACTGTACCTCGAACATAACAAAGTATTCTTTTAGCTGATTTCCAATGACTTTCATGTGGGTTTTTCATAAATCGAGCAATAAGGCTAACGACAAAGGAGAGGTTAGGACAAGTATGGGTCAGATACAAAAGTTTTTCTACAAGTTGACGGTATAAGATAGCATCAACTTCAAGGGAAGTACAAGTGACTGCAAGTTTGGCTCCAGACTAAAAGGGATAAGGGGCTGGATTACAATATTCCATGTGAAAGTAGCGTAGAAGATCACAGACATACTTGGATTGGGAAAGGGAAATACCTTCCTTGGATTGCAAGACTTGAAGACCAAGAAAATAATGCAAGTGTCCTAAGTTTTTCATTTCAAACTTCTTTTTAAGGCTGTACTTCACATGGTTTATAAGGTGGGGATCACTACCAGTAAGGATAAGATCATCAACATAAATAACAAGAATGATAAGAGACTTACCCACTTTCTTGGTGTAGATAGTATTGTCAGAGTGACACCTAGAAAAGTCAGTATCTAAAAGAAAGCTATCCATTTTGGCATACGAAGCCCGAGGTGCTTGCTTGAGACCATAAAGGGATTTCTTAAGCCGACATACAAGGCTAGAGTCTGGTTGTATACAACCAGGAGGTTTTTCCATATAGATTTCTTCATGCAAGTCCCCATGCCAAAAGTTAGATTTAACATCCATCTGATGGAATTCCCATTTGAAAGAGGCAACAAGGGAAAGAACAAGGCAAATATAGTTCATTTTGGCAATAGGGGAGAAGGTTTCAGTATAGTCAATGCCTTCAACTTGTGAAAAACCCTTAGCAACAAGACGAGCTTTATATTTATCAACTTTTCCATCTGGTCCATACTTGGTTCTGTAAACCCATTTGCATCTAACAAGTTTTCATCCCTTTGGAAGAGGAACAAGATCCCATGTATCATTTGCCAATAATGAACGATATTCTCCATTCATGGCTATGTCCCAATCTAGATGGCCTGAAGCTTCTGCAAAGGTGTCAGGATCACAATTCACTGAAGCTTGAGCCAGTAAAGAAGAGGCTCTATCGAACTGAGAACGTGTACGTCATTGATCTGTAGGATCACCTACAAGAGCACCTGTTGCATCCCAAGTAGCACAGACCCATTTTGGAAGCTGAGGAGCTGAAGGAGGATCCTAAGAAGGTGGGGGAGGATTGTCATCCTTGCTATCATCATCTGAAGAAGAAATGTTTTTCAAAAGTAGAAGGGATAGAGAGGTGGCACATCCGTTGAACTAGGCTCGTAGGCTGATATATTTTCAACAAACTTTACATCTCTTCTAATGATAACATTTTTGGACTTAAGTGGAATAAGTCTATATCCTTTAACATCTTCAGAATATCCAACAAAAATACATTTTTCACTCGTAGGTTCTAAAGCTTTATGTTTCTCATCTATAATATGGGCCCATGCTTCACTTCCAAAAACACGAAAGTGACTTACATCTGGTTTAATTGAGCTCCATGCTTCTTCTGGAGTGATATTCTTTAAAACCTCATTAGGAGTGCGATTTACTATGTATTTTCACAGTTAATTGCTTTTGCAAAAAAATTAAGACTATGTCCTTTAGATTTAAGCATACAATTAGCCAGTTCCTTTAAGGCGCGATTCTTCCTTTCAACTACACCATTTTGTTGTGGAGTATATGGAATAATATGTTGCATTTGAATTCCATGCTCAGTGCAAAAGTTGATGAATTTGTTGTTAACATATTCTCTGCCATTATCTGATCTTAGCTTAAGAATTTGATGTCCATATTGTTTCTCAACAAAGGCCTTAAAGGCCAAGAACATGTTAAAGACTTCACTCTTGAGTTTGAAGAAGTATACCGAAGTGCATCTGGAGAAATCGTCAATGAAAGTTAAGAAATACTTGTAGCCAGAGAATGAAACAACTGGAAGTGGACCACATAAATCACTATGCACAAGATGTAAAGGGGTTGAGGCGTGCCAAGAGGCACATTTTTCATAACTATTCCGATGATATTTTCCGAGTACACATCCGGAACAAACACCATCTCTACAAGATACCATAGGAATACCTGTCACCATATTTTATTTACATAGATTTTGAAGGGAGTGATAGTTTAAGTGACAAAATAGCTCATGCCAAAGTTTGCTCGCTTCATCATTATGAGCAACAAATACTGAGGGAAGTGTTGATGACCCAAAGTTGTTAAACTTATACAACCTTGTAGAATCATTAGCAATGCTAGTAGCTAAAATCTGTCTAGGATCTCTTAGGTCCTTAATTACAACACCATGAGGTGAAAATTCAACGATTTTTCCTTTCCTTAAATGAGTTATCTGATATACAGATAGAAGGTTGCAGGATAAGGTTGGAACACATAATACATTATTAAATTGATCATTGTATAGATGAATAGTTCCATTCCATACAACACTAAGAGATCTATCATCAACAACATATCTATTTTTGGTGTTACAATCATTTAAATAAGAAAACATGGCTTTGTTTTTGGCCATGTGATAAGAAGCTCCAGAATCAATGAATCACTCATGATAATGAGAAGAAGAAGATACATTTAGTGAATAAGCACACTGAGATGCTTGACAACCACATGTAGAAAGTGCTATTCCTGAAGATGAAGTTTAAGTTGAAGAGTGCTCCAAATGGATGTTATGCTTCTTCATTGTTGCTTCCAAGACTTCCATCTTCTTAAAGCATTTGGATTCTAAGTGGCCATCTCGATTACAAAAGTTTCAATGTCTATCAGTCTTCTTCCCTTTGTTTTATTTGCCTTATCATTTTGAGACTAAAATTGCTTAGGACCCTTGTTTGGTTTAGGACTATTCTTTTTAGGATACTGCTTCTTAGGATTCTTTGGATTTGGTTGTTGTTGGGCAGCTAAGGCTTTCTTAGAAGAGTTTCCAAGATTAAGAAGACCAAGATGTAAGAGTTTTTCTCATTCTCTTATTAAAGAATCACAAAAGGCATCAAAAGAGGGGGACTTGTGTTCTTGTCCTTGAGAAATAAAGGCTTATCTAGTAGAATGGAAGGTGGAAACAAACACAGAATACGCTGGTCCCAAATTAGTAAGAATGGAATAGATAAGGTTACCATCTTCTTTCTTAACCTTAACACCTTCCAAGAGAAGTCTAAGGGTCTTGAACTTGGAAAAAAATCTTTAATGGAAGAAAAATTATTGGGGTCCAACGTAAGCAACTCATTTTCAAGTTGATGGGCTCTAATTTCATTTTTAATTCCAAAATCTTTAGTGAGTTGTTTCATTGCTTCATTAGGGGTATCAAGTTCTGCGATATGGAATCTAAGGTCTGGAGAAATAGACATCCCTATCAACCCACGTGCTTGATCTTTCCTATTTCCCATTTCGCTGCCTTATCTTCATCTTTAGGTTTAGTTTCATGGCCTAAGTCTATTCAGTAAAGACCTTTGCTTCTAAGTAAATCCACAATCTAGGACCACCATTGGAAGTAGTTGGTGTTGTCAAGAATAACTTGGTATGGACTTTCCATTTTAATAGAAACTGAAGCTATAGATGTTGAAACTAAGTGTTCCAATGGAAAGATCTCGAAAAATTAGGTTGATTAAAAAAAACGGCTCTGAAAACGACTTCCGGATGAAGAAGTTATGACTTTTTGAAGAAAAGTTGTTGAAAATGCCGACGAATTGCTTGAATGTGCGGAAATGAATGATAATGTTATATTTTAAACCTCCCCCCCCTTTACAAACTTAGTCTAATTAGCTCACTTTAATTTTTTTTTTTATGTGACTCGCTTTTATAAATAAGTGAAAGTCACTTTTACAATGGTACTTTATGAGCTACCCACTAAATTGTAACTTAAACAAAAGATAAAGAGATTTTAGAATTATAAGTGACTCACTTTTTATAATGGGTGAGAACAATTTTACATAAAGTAACTTTTAAAACATATGTTACATGTGTTTTTTGAAAAAGTAGCTCAACAAAAAGAAAGACTTGAACCCAAGACCTCTATTCTCATAAAGTAACTTTGGAGCAAGTGAGCTAGTTTAAAATGTTAGTAATTTTTGAAAGGTGGTTTTTTTTTTTTTTTGTCACTGAAGCTTTGGGGTGCATGCTTACTTGAAAAATCTCTTTTTGCCTACAAAACAAAAAACCACACAACCCAACATGGACATGCAAAAAAAACCAAACCTTATGGCTTGAAGTTAGCTTTCGCCAGAAACTAAATATTTTCCTCAATGTTTCTGATTTTCCGAGATCACACTAAGGCATGGCAGAAAAGAGCATACACATAAGAAAAATTCGTCCTTTCTATTTCTGATTTGCCCAGATCACACAGAGTCGCGGGGAAAAGAGCATACACAGAAATGAAAGGTATAGATCCGATAAAAAAATAGAGAGCTAAATAAACCAAAATAAACAAAGAGCTAAATAAACCAAAATAAACAAAGAGATGAATAGCTAAAACTGCAAAAGAAAAACTATATACTTCCAGATCTTAAAAATGACATAGCTAGGGCTACCAGAAACCTTTTCGTGTGAAACAAAATGGGTTTCTCACTGGAACAAATGTTCCTAACACAACAGAGCAGTCCTTTCAGCCTGAAAGCAGTCAGAAACAACAGAACTAGGAAACGACAGTCGGATGCAGTTGTATCGACTTCCGATTTAGATCACCAACGGATGCGACCCTCAAATAGCTCTGATACCATGTACGAATTTACAAGGTAAGTTCCTCAGATAGAACACCAAAGGGCACTGCTCAAAAACAGATCACAGATCAATACACTAGTATTCTTGACATGGTTAAAAACCTCAAAGAAGGAAACAATCCACAGTTTGAGCCAATGCGGCCGCTTCAGGCAATTTATTAATAAAAGAATGAAAATTTACATAAGCTTCTCTCATGAACAGTTACCTTACAAATGACCCTCCATGCTCTTTAGATAGATATCACGGACCAATCGGATGTTAAGCCATGGATCAAGTGTCGGTAATACTAAGGAGAGAATGAACCGTCGGATCACTACATATCGTGACCGTCGGATTGTAAGTTACAAGAGTGCATAGTAAAGAAACATACTTTACCTAACTCTACACTAGACCAAGTTATACTTAACTATTTTCTATGGGTAGGAATATCCTAACAATTTATACTCATGCATTTTTGTTCTTATCATAAATGCTACATCTTCATGAGTATCTAGAACTCTATGTACATCATGCTGCTAGATTCTAGAGGATGTTTCTAGCCATGCAATTTTAATTTATTCCTACATGCTCCTATCCTACTCAAATATTTGAAATAAGTCTAGAAGTAAAGAGTTTGACCTAGTCATAGTAGAGATCCGGAGGATCTTCCTTCTTTTGCTTCTTTCCTTCTTCTTTCATCTCTTGAGTTATGTGAGCTTCTTCCATCTTCCTTTTGTTGTTGTTTTCCTTCTTAAGCTTAGGACAATTCCTTTTGTAGTGTCCATATTCTTGGCATCCAAAACATTGGATTTTGGACATGTCTTTGTTGTTTGTTCTTCATGGACCAAACTTGCCAAATTTACCCTTTCTCTTGGCAATGGTAGCACATGATTTCTACTTTGATCCCACATCTTCTTTTGCCTTAAGTCTGGTTTCCTCTGTTCTGCATAGATACCACATTTCACTGAGAGTGGTTGCTTCCTTCTTGGCATATATGCTTGATGTGAAGTTTCCCCAATTCTCAGGTAGTGCATTGAGTACTACAGTTGTCATTTCTCTATCAAACATGACTTCCCCAAGCTATTGAAGTTAATTTCTCATTTCATATATTTTCATGAAGTAGGAAGCTATTCCTTTCTCTATTATCTTCATCTTGTATAATTCATTTCTTAGAGATATGAATTCTCCGGTTGTAGATACCGAGAATAGCTCTACTAGCTTATCATAAATTTATTTCTATGTCTCAAACTTGGAGACATAAGGAATGAGGGAGTCTTTGATTGATTCTATCAGAATTCTTTGAGCCCTTGTCTCATACTTATTGTACTTGGCTAAGGCTTGAGTTTGTTCCTTAGCAGGGACAACAATATTCCCTTTGACATGTTCAAGGAGTTCATTCTCCTTGAGAAGTATATCGGTGCAAGAGAGTTATCGGTACCTACCAGTTTATTACTTTCCTTGCAAAAAGGCATTGATGTATATTCAGAAGGGGAAATGTGTGTACTTGATAGATTTTGAGATGTGATGGATTTGCTTCCTCCTTAAAGACTTGATGGCTTTCCTTCCTTGGAGTTTGATGTTCTTAGAGTTGCCTTCTCCAAGTGGACTTGCTTGATGATGAGATTTTCTTGAGGACTTGTAGCTTGATGTAGGTGCTGCTTCAATCTTCTTTTTTTTTTGTAGGTGCCTTTATATAAGGATCTTCTTCTAGCTTTGTAGAACTTCTTGATGAATGATGGATTGCATACCCTTCTTGAACTTGAAGTGATTGAGACTTCTAGGCTTGATGCTTCAACTTTGTAGATGCTTCCTCTTGATTAGTGTTATTGAGTTTCCCTTTCCCTTGATGTGTCACCTTAGCTCTGATACCATGTTGAAGAATTTAGGGCAAAGTAGTGTAGTGTGACTCTTTGTTACTTGATAACAATTTGTGGAGTCTTTTTAAGTTTCTTGTTAGCTTAATATTCTTCTTATTATTATTAATTCATGTGTGTGTACTTCATCAAACTGCTACCAAAACATAAGAACAAGAACACAAGATATTGGCTCTTTGCTAGGGCCTAAACCTCTCTTCTCTTGAGAGGAAAACCCTTTAGTGAATTTCTCTTATTGAAACTTCTATTGATCAATGCCAAACCCTAGATCCCTACCAAGAGTATCCTCCAAGCACAAGTCAAGTATTCACTCCTTTCTACACCATATACCTCAACACTTCTTTCGGCACTTTGTTTCTTGACACTTCGTCCTCCTACTTCCGACACTTCATTCTTCTTCTCCATAGTAGGCTCTCTTATACTAGTTCTAGAAGAGATACTAGTATTTGATCCTTAGTGATATATTTCACCAAGAGTATACCTTCTTTCTCTTGACCCAATTGAGCTTCTTCTTGATGTGTAGTGCAGACTTGATATAGTGGTACCATAGCCTTGCCTTCTCGCATGTGTGAGAGGTTTCCTTTAAGATTTTAGCTCCTTTTTACTTCGCTAAGACCCTTAAGTCACTAGCCCAAACAAAGAAGAATATATAACTGTGATCTCACTGCTGTTATAGCCACAGACTGTCCTTCATTTACTCACACGTGTGACTGCATATAACCTAGAAAAAAATCCCTTAATCTTCGTTGTTCTTCCTCCTTACTTTGTTGCTCTAGTAGACCCTTTTCATCAGCTTCCTTCGTTCTTCTTGTCCTCTATTTTTCTTGTGGATTTCAGAGCTTGAGTAGTGCATTGAATTTGGAGTGGACAACCTCTATAAATAGAGGATTGTCCCTCCATTTAGGGAAAGTTTTCCTCTTAATTGTAGGACAACTTTAAGGGCAGTTTGGTGGCTGTTTTGTTGAGAAGACTTCAGATAGTTTCCATGGTGGTGTAGCATGCTTGAAGGATCTTCTTTATGGTGCCATAATATAGGAGTGGACTTGACTTTGCTTGGAGGTTTTTCCCTTTAACTTTAATATATATTTGTACATGGTGTAACATGCCCTTAAGGCCTTCAACATTTCCTTTTGACTATTTGACTCACCTATAACACTTTGACATGTGCTAGACCTACTTCAATGAGCAAGAAACTCATTCACATATATTATAAAATAATATTTCTTTTCTTGAATAAGTACAAATATCAAAAGTACATTTATGAAGACCGAAACTAGTTACATTTTCCTTCAACATGTCTAGCCAGGAAAACTTATACCTACAGTCTGTTATTATGTTTTGTTTTTTCATGCTTATCCATTTAGTTGAAGAGGAGAAGGAGAAAAATCTAAATGAGAAAACCTAAATCAAAGGTCTTTATATACTTCTCTAAAGGAACAAACACTTCTTCTCTCAATAAGTCGGGATCCCTCTTCCGCCTAAAAATGAATAAGTGTCGATGCACAATTCTCTTTAACATAAATAAATAAATAAAGGTGAAATAAGAGAAAGTCTTCCTACACAGAGAGATGAAGCAAGCAACTCCATCGGGGTACTATCCAGTCTCACTGGCAGTGGAGCCATGTTTGTGTTCTTTCATGACTCCATAGGGGTACTATACAGGCCTGATGGCAATGGAGAAACACTAGAGATGAAAACTTATACTTTGAAAATATTAAGCTCATGAGCTACACTACCCTTCCAAACTCGAAACATTGTGATACTACTAAATCTTGTGCTATGTTCAACCGACAGGGTACAGAGGGGACCATGTATAGTCATGGGGTAAGTGGAAAGGCCAGAGTATTTTTCATGATGAATCAATACTCCCTACAGAACTAAGACCCTGCATGTAAGAGTTAACCAAAACAGAGAAGCTGGAATTCTACGAGTGTTTCACCAAGTGTTGTAGCGACTACAATACCCTCCTAAAATTTTAGCCTATGCTTATTTTCATAGCCTTCCTTGGTCTTGTATAGTATGGTCTCAAACACTAAGACTCATTTCATGCATCTTTTTGGAGTTTTTTGGTCTCATTTGTTACTTAGGAAAAATGTTGTCCATTTGCATGTTTGGCTGTCGTACAATGTTTGTGAGCCTTTTCTAATGGTTTCAAAGGTCGATCTTTGTGTATATGAGTTTTCCAAACCATGTAAGCACATGTGTATCCATACACAAAGTCTTGAACACTATCTCACAAGTGTCATCATGGTCGTCCTAAAGCCTATCTTAAGTGTCACACTTGTCGTATTTTGTCATGAGGAAGTCACACAGAGGGAAATGCTTTGTTTACATGTTTCGATGATCTATGTTGTCATGTCGTCAAAGTATGCTAAGTGTGTGATCACAGTCAAGGTTCATCACAGTTCATTACCCATCCCACACTTAGCCATTTTTGGGAAAATTTCCCGACTGAGCAACTTAGCTTCACCTGGCCTCGACTGAATTGCGCATTATGCAGTCTCATCCCTCTAAGTTGTGACTTTGCTACTTGGAACTATGCAACGCGCAGTCCCTGTCCTCCAAGGTTGTTGCTCTGCGCAATTCCTAAGCACAACTCTCGATCTTGACCTCTAGAATTGTGCAGTTGTGTCTCCTAGTTTGCCTTGAACTGCACACTTCACATCTTCAACCCTCAAGATTTTCCCTTGTATGCTAGAACTATGCAATGCCTAGAATCCTAACCTCCCTTAGCACCCAAAACTGTTGCATAGATGCTTCTGCCAGTTAGCCGGACCTCACTTCCTCTAGAAACTATGTAGTTCTGTCCTTCCAGCCTCCCTGAGATGCACATTGTGTAGTCTCAGTTTCCCAGTCCCCCTTTCCTCCCGAAACTGCGCAATTTTTCCTCCCAGGACCCCAACCTGCAGCCGCCACTGCCTTCGTGAAGTGCGTAATTTTTTTCCCTTAGTGGGGACTGTGCATTTTTTTCCCTCAATGGGCACCATGCAAAGTTTTACCGTAGTGGGCACTGTGCAAATTTTCCCTCAGTGGGCACTGCAAATTTTTTTCCCTCAGTGGGTATTGCACAAATTTTTCCGTCAGTGAGAATTGCGCAAATTCCCGCCCCCCAGTGGGGATTGTGCAGAAATTTCCTTTAGTCTGACTTGAGCTGCGCATTGCATAGTTTCATTGATCAAGCCTGACCCTTGGTTGATTGAACTGCACAATTGTGCAGTCATTGGGCCTTCTATCCTAATCTGCCACCCGGTCCCAACCCAGTTCCCGAATCTGAATGCTCTATCTTAGGCTAGGGATTTTAAGACTGATGTCGTCTCGTCATGAGTGAGTTGAAGATGCAGGTGCTCTCTTACACCATGACAGGATGATGAAGAAGGAGATGTAGAAGGGGAGCATGCAGAAAGACATCTTTGCAGCTGGAACATGCAAGCTCATCTTTCAAAGTAAAGCAAAGGGACACTAACTAGCGACCACAACTCAAGACTTAAGATCATCAAGGACTCCCATCATCAAGCCATGAGGAGATGGAAGACAACATGTTCTCAAGAAGACATCAAAGACATAAAAACAACAGTGGTTTTACATTGCCACATTATCAAATAACCCATGTCAGCAGTGTCATGTCAAGTTGTGTAATGAGTCATCATATGCCACATCATCATTGTGGACCATGTATATTGTATTCAAATGTATTGTAACGTGGAAGTCCAAAGGACACACATGAATATGGAGAGTCATGTAATTTGAAAATTCATAAGAAGTTGAATAGTCATGAGGGTAGTCAAAGAGTCACAAAGGGGAAACATCACCCCTTGGTTATATATACCCCCTCATTGTATGAGCAAAGGAATTTTTCACCTTGGCTCCTCCCGCAAGGCATTAGAGAGATAGGCTAGTTCTTTTGATGATCAAGGAGTGGCTCCAATGCTCCACTATTGGAGCTAGTGGTGTTCATTGTAGTAATGTGTCTCAGAACTATTACTTAATATCAAAAGCCCTCTAGTCTAGCACATTCTTCATGCATGGATTATGGATATTTGTAAGACTATTTTGTGAATGTTTTTAATTCATGTTTGCTTTCATATATGTTAAATTAGTTGAACTATTTTGGTTATTTTAGCACTCATATTATTGAGAATTTGTTGTAATTGTTGTTAATGTTGTCGCATCCTTATGGAATACTTTGTTGGATTTTGGACAAATCCTCCTTTACACATTGGTTTCATGACCGCCTCATCTATGTGGATTGTTCCGCTTGATGTTGTACATGTACTTACTGCTTAAGTGTGTCTCTACTAGGGTGGTATTACTACCTCTCTCTTAGAACCTCACCTCTCCTTCCTCCCGTATTGAAAGAAATAAGACATATATGCAATTGGCCACTCACCAGGCACACTGCCCTTGTTGTTCAAAGGAATATTTTCATCCCTCTCTTTTGTTGACAATCAGAGCCAAGACATATCTTTAAGATAAATGGCAACCAAGCAATTGTACCGCATGGGGCTCCTACCCCAAATGGTGTGAGGTGTAATTGGGACTTCATATCAAGGAGAACCCCTTGGTTGACGGATTTCCAACACTGTCAACAAATGGCGCTAGAAGGAGGGCTAGATGACAAGTTGAGCCCATTGAATCTAGTTCGAACCTCTTATCTAAAATGGCTCATTCCCAAATATTTTTCTTGGGGTGTTTTTCTAATGTTTTCCTTGATCAATTTTCAATCCGTGATGAACCTCTCTATTACTTGTCCCAGTTAAAGTTTGATGGTGAGGGCGGAACATCCATAATCGAGCACACATATGATTTTCTTAAATTTTGTGAATCTTACAAAATTGATGATGATGAGTTTCCTTGTGTGCTTTTCTTCCTCACCCTTAAAGGCTGTGTTAATCAATGGTGTCATAAATTTTCCACCTGCCTCCATTCATTCCCTTCGTCACTTCCTTGGGGAACTTCATCAAGTCTTTGGTATGTATAATTACTGAAATGTTTGTAAAAGAATAAATCTTTTAAGAATGGAGCCTAATGAATCAATTGAGAAATTTTCTGATTGATTCCTTCACCTTTGTTATGAAATTCCAGAAAATGATCTGAATTGGGAATTCTTGAAACAAGAGTTTGAGCGCTTGGTTCTTATCTCTTCACGCAGTGAAATCGAACCCCCTAGTTTTGCCACTTCCCCAACTCTTATGAATCATGAGGCACTTCTAATTTTAGAGGAGGAACCTACTACTTCTTTTGTGCCTTGTCCTCCTCCTTTTCTAGTTGAGATGTGGGTGCCTCTGTGCGATGGTAACAATATTGAAATTATGCAAATCAAATTCCCAATCCATCTTCTCATTCTTCTTCTACTTTTCATGATTCAGATCTAGTGGAGTAAATTCCAAAATGGCTTATGAGGCCTATGGTGAAGACTAACTCCTCCATTTCGCAAGATTATGTCACTCTGCATAACTCTAGTCTTGAATCTGATCTGGATTTCTTCTATCTCCTATTATCTACAAGACATGACTCTTTGTACCATGACCTACTTGAGCAATTGGTTCCACCAGCTAGTCTTCCACACTATCTTGATTTTTGTGTTGCTCGTTCAAATTGTAATTAGGTACAAGGTAGCCACTCTACACATGTAGAGGAGCAGGAAGGTGAAGGTGCTTTCAATATTTCTTATGTTTTTCAAGATACTTCATGTTAAGATGATGTGCTTCCATTCTTGGATGATTGTGAATCTTCCAAGACGAGAGTGAATGAAATGTAATAAGTTATTTTGACCAATCCGTAGCCTTGGGCAACAATAATTTTAATGAAGATAATTTTTTTAGTGTGCACCGTAACAAATGACCAAGTGCATCATCTGATCTTTTGGTTTCTCATGAAGATCTTACCTTTGATCCAAAATCAGATTCGGTTAAAGGAGTGTTTATCGAAACTTCCTCTTCATCTAACTATCCCTTGTGCTCTACCATCCGCGATACATCTACTTGCGACAAAGGTACTCCATGTTCTTCAAGTCCATCATTCGATGAGTTAACCTCCCAATTGGCATAAGTTGGTGAGATTATCCATAGCACAAATGAAAACAATCAAATTTTTTAGTACTCTTTCTAGCCCTCATCATCTCTTCTCTTGCATGAAGACAACTCTTCAAATCAGCGTGCTCACGATATTTCACCGATTCATTCATCTCTGAATTTGTGATCAGAAGAATCTTGCGACTTGAGTAATCTGGTTGTTGAAGTTGGAAAATCCTGTAAAATAAGTGAAAAAGATGGTCGTTTCCCAATAAGCAATGGCTTTATTGAAACCAGTGTTAGCAGCTGCCCTCACACCATGCACAATTTGGTTCAATTTTCAAAATGTTATTTTTCAATCCTGGAAAGTCTTGGAACTTGCTAGAGAGTCGAGGCACTTCAACTTCATTTGAGGGTTATGACAGGATCTCGCGACTCTAGTAAGCCCCCCAAACTAAGTCATTTATGGTTTCTCATGCACAATCCTTCTCTTTGCATGGTCTCACTCGATGTAAATCTCTTTCTCAAAGATGTTTGGTATTTCAGATGTAATCTTTCAAACTTTCAATATTTTACTTGTGACTGAATTCAAGAATCTTTTTCAGTTCATTCATCTTCATTCAAATATCTTGCATCAAACTCGGGTTTGCGATGTGTTTCTCTCATGGAGTCATGGAATTGCGAAGTTCAACATTCCAAATACCATCTATGGTTGAAATAATCGTATCTATAATATTTGTTCTATGATGAGTAGCTCATGGATTTCCTCGTGAATATAATATCACGAATTTTTTCCTTCATCGCACCTAAAATATTCTTGAGTGCGAATGAATGCATGAGTTATTGTGCGAATCAAATTCCTTTTCATTCAATGCCTCCTAACTGGTGTCATGTACTGGAATTACTTTCCACTTCTTTCGATGATTATGATGCTATTGTAGTGTGTTACAAGTCACAAGGAAATAGACTGTCACATTCATCACACGAAGAAGATGATTTATTATTCAAAGAATTTGCGGAGTTGTTCAAATTGGTTTATCTTCATTTATTACAAACTCGGAATATGATGCTTCAATCAGCCTATCTGATCATTATTCTATCCTTAATGACTGTCATTCATTTTATCATTTCTCCCCCAGTACATCTAATGATAGTTGTTTCACATTATTTGGTATTCATCATGTGACATCTCGCTATTCAAATTTTTTCCAAATAGTAGAGGCACTTCAACCTTCACTGATGGTTATGTTAAGTCGTCACCAGCTTCGAATGCCTGTTGAATATGATCAGATCTATTTTCCCTCTCAGTATTCTCATCTTAATCCCACGCTTCTGATTTAAAATTCATCTTGTCAAATATTTCGGGGTTTTCAAGAGGACCATCATGAATTTTACGATGCATTCGTTGAATGGTCTTACCTTGCAAGAACTGTCACAAATAACAATTTTCAATCTTTCTTCATGCTTGATAAGAAGTTTGGTGTAGATGGAGACACATCCACGAGGAGCTTCCAAGGTTTGTTGAAGGATGGTATTCATCGAAAATGTAAGAATATGAATTGGATGAAAGTAGTGGTTGTGACACACCTCTCTGCCCACAGGAAATACCTTCAAATTTTTTTGCAAGTTATTATCTTTTCCGTTGCACATTTCTTTATATCTATTTTAATTGTTCTTATCTCTGTGGATGCAAGCCGGGAACAATTATTCTATTTTCTTTCACATGTGTTAAAGTAGTTGAATTATTTAAGTTATTTTGGCACTCATCTTGTTGAGAATGTGTTGTAATCATTGTTAACGATGTCGCATCCTTGTGGACTACTCCACTGCATATTGGAAAAATCCTCCTTTACACATTGGTTTCATGACCGTGTCATCTATGTGGATTATTCCGCTTGATGTTGTACGAGTACTTCCTTCTTAAGTGTGTCTCTACTGGGGTGGTATTTTTACCTCTCTTTTAGAGGCTCACAACCCCTTCCTCCCGTAGTGAAATAACTAAGACATATATGCGATTGACCACACACCAAGCACCCTCCCTTGTTGTTCAAAGGCACATTTTCATCCCTCTCTTTTGCTGATAGTTAGAGCCAAGGCATATCTTTAAGATATATGGAAAGCGAGCCATTGTACCGAATGGGGCTCCTATCCCAAATGATGTGAGGTCTAATTGGGACACCATATCAGGGAGACCCCCTTGGTTGATGGATTTCCAGCACTGTCAACACATACCCTTTTCTGAATAGATTTATTTTTGGATGAATCCATGAAACAATTGTTCTTATGGGTAAACATGTCCTTCAATGAGTTAGGGATTTTCATTCTATAGTATTACTTTGCAAAGTTTTCTTGCTAGATTTGTTTCCAGGAAGAATAGTCAAAGAAAACGTGGAAACTTGTTTCCAATTTGGCTAGGTATAATGCACAATGAAAGGGAACATTAATTCCCCTATTTAGAGATTCTCCCTTGTCAATAAATTCCCATGCACTATTATCTAACAATAATATTTATTTGGGTAAGCCATAGTGATAGCAAACATGATGCCATAGATTGGAGTGCTAGGAGAGGGACATTGACTAAATTTGAAATTGATATCAATATTTAACACTATATTTGAGTTGATCCACCCTCTTTGATTAGGTACATAGGGACCGAAGGGGCACAACCTTAGAGACAGACAATTAGAGACGTGGAAAAAGGGGTTGAATGGGCAAGAGGAAATTTGAGTGACCAACCCAACTAGTAGTTAGCATCAACTGCATAAGATGAGATGTCATATAGTAAGATTATGCCTTGGTTTTACATCCATTTTTTTAAAGGGAACAACTCTGTTTTCTGTTCCAAGGGTATATTGCCCTTGACACCATCCTTACACACATTAATCAACTTAGCATTGACTATAATCCATGTTAGTTTGGATTGAATAATCATGACTATAGATTTGAGAATCTTCTAATGTGTGTATCCTTTCTTATTTTCCAATATGTTATCTATGCATATTTCTCAATTTCCTTTGAAATACATCTTGAGGAGAACCATCTTCCACCATTTCACCTTTCTAGCAATCAACCTCCATACTAATTTGGCTTTTAGAGCCAGATTCATGAGGAATGGGTCTTTGAAACCCAAGCCTCCTCTGTCCTTAGGATATTTTTCTTCTTCTGTGTTTTAGTTGTTTAAGTGGAACTATTTAGAGTTTGATTCCCCTCCCCACCCCCCTGTACCATAATAATATTCATATTTCTTGAGATACCTACTGCATAATTCCAATAGGATCTAGAATAGTAGAATGATGGAAAATTCGAAGAGCTAGAAGTACCATATTATTGAGGACCAGTGTTCCTATTCGATTCAATCACCAAGATCCAAAATGTTGAAACTTGGAATTAGTTTTTCTTAAGATACTTTTATAGGATTTCACTATAGGATTTCCAAAAGCTATTTGCATCCCCAAGTATTTGAAGGAGGTCCATGATTGTCGAAAAGGGAAAAATAGGGTTATAGAGATTACATGAAGGCACTAAGAATTGATGTTCCATCCTTAGACTTGAATTTTGCCATGATTTACTTAACCACTTGAAGCATTCATAAATTTGTCCAATACACATTTAAAGTGCTTAATAATGATAGTGAAGCACCACCAAGCATAAGGGGGTCATTAGGGAATTACGAGTGGTTGATGATTTTGACACCTCTAACTAATTTAATTTCTAACAAGTTTTGTAGAAATTTCTGTTTTCCCACCCCGGTTTTCAGTTTCACCTTATTTCTCCAATGTAGTTAAATGCCCTTTCCCATAACCATACATTTAACAAGCTGAAAAAAATAAATATTGCTGAAAACACAAATTCTGGAAATTTTACAGAATGCTGGAAATTGCAGAAATAAAAATCAGCAGTAATAAACAGCCATTAAAACACATTTAAACACTGAGATTTTTGGTCAATGTGACCCTGGAAAAACCCCCTACAACTCTTGGGGAAAACCAGTTCGAGAGCTCTTCTTTGTTTCTGAAAATGCCTTTTTTTCACAGTGAGAAATATCCAGCAAAAAAATCAGCAAGCAAATTTACAACTTATCTCTTTTCCCATGCCTCACAGCAAACTGGAAATTACAGCAAACAGGACAGCAATAAATGCTGTATGGCCTCCTCGATTTTCGTGCCCACTTTCAGCATTAAATGCTACTGTACGGCCAGCATTAAATGCACTGTATGGACTGCAATAAATGCGCTGTACGGCCTGCAATAAATGCGTTGTACGGCCTGCAATAAATGTGCTCTATGGCCCTCGTTTTGCGTGCAGAAAAAATCAGCAAACTGCTCCTCGATTTTTTGTACAAACCACTCCTCGAAAATCGTGCCAAAATCTGCCTTTCACTTTGTGCTGAACCAGATGTACAAATCTGCTCAACTGCTGCCTTGGAATGTGTGCGAAGCTGCTATCTCCTTCTCCTCCCTGCTCAGAAATCTCTCTTGCTCTCTTGCTCTCCTTCTCCCAATCTGCTCATGAAAGAATGAATGACCTTTTCCTCCTTTAATCTAACCCCAAGTGACTTTTGGGTGATCCAAGTGACTTTTGGGTGATCCCTAAATCCAATGGCTGAAATAGATTGAGATCTAAGGCTGAGATTAAATGCTCATTTAAATCTCACTTTTTATTTTTGAATTCATCCCACTTTAATAAAGAGCCACTTAATCATTTATTTCCAAAGTCACTTTTCCTTTCTAATTTTTCATTGACTTTATAAAAGTCACTTTAAAATTAGACTTAGTAACTTTATCACTTAAAGTCACTTTTAAATTAGATTTAACTTTATAAAAATTATAAAGTTACTTTAGGAGAAAAATTAAATTCTTTTGGACACTTTTCCCTAGGCCAAAGATCAAAGCCTAAGGGAACCACCTGTCCTCCGGTACCAAATTTCAACACTCCCTCTTACCGAGGAAGGTGTTCCTCACCACACTCATCTTGTCTCTGAAGTAGACATGCTTGCCTCGTGGTAAGGCTTTGGTAAGAATATCTGCAACCTGCTCATCAGTGGAAATATACTCAAGCTTCACAACTCCCTTCTGAACATAGTCTCTAATGAAATGATATTTGATCCCGATATGCTTTGACCTGTCATGAAATACTGGATTCTCCGTGAGTTTAAAGCAACTCTGATTATCACAGTAAATCACTGAAGGTCTCAACGGCTGACCAAATAAGCCAAAAAACATCTTGCGAAGCCAGATAGCCTCACAACTAGCTAGACTGGTTGCCATATACTCTGCTTCCGCTGAACTCAGTGCTACTGACTACTGCTTCTGGCTGAACCATGACACTACTGCTGAACCCAACCCAAAACAACACCCTGAAGTGCTCTTCCTATCAGAAGCACAACCTGCCCAATCAGAATTAGTGTATCCTGCCAATCTCACTCCATCTCCCTACCTGTAGTCTAGACCATAATCCACTGTCCCCTGCAAGTATCGCAAAATGTGTTTTGTAGCCACCCAGTGAACCTTCCTAGGCTCACACATAAACTGACTCATCGTGTTGACTGCAAAACAGATATCTGGTCTAGTGTTGACCAAATACATAAAGGAACCAATCAGCTGCCTGTACAATGTGGGATCCACCAACTCGGAATCCGAAGCATGAAGCTTCTTCCAGTTGGTGATCATCGGTGTCGACATGGGTCTACAATCCTCCATGTGGAATCTGCTAAGGATGTCCACAATATACTTCCCCTGCCCCAGGAAGAAATTCCCCTCCTCCTGCCACACCTCCAAGCCCAAAAAGTAATGCATCAAGCCGATGTCCTTGATCTCAAACTCCGTCGCAAGATCTCTCTTGCAGTGCTCCATGAGTCTCTCTACACCTGTAATGACCAAGTCATCCACATACAACACCAGAATGAGAGGCTCCTCACCAATCACAATAAAGTAAAGGTTCAGATCTGCCTCACTCTTTGTGAAACCCATCCCCTGCAAATATGTATCTATCCTGGAGTACCTAGCTCTGGGAGCTTGCTTCAGGCCATAAAGGGCCTTCTTCAGTCTGCACACATGGGACTCCTTCCCATGCACCTCAAAGCCCTGTGGCTGCTCAATGTACACCTCCTCCTGTATGAAGCCATTGAGAAATGCGGTCTTCACATCCATCTGGTGGATCTTCCAACCCATCTCTGCTGTTATCGATATAATGGAGCGGATCGAAGTATATTGAGCCACAGGAGCGAAGGTCTCCTCATAATCAACTCCCTCTACCTGGGAGAACCCTCTAGCCACAAACCTCGCTTTGAATTTCTTAATGCTTCCTTCTGCAGCATGCTTTACCTTGTAAAGCCATCTGGAAGTAACCACGGATTTGCCCTCAGGCCTCGGCACCACCTCCCAAACATCATTATTCATGATAGAAGAATACTCCTCCTGCATGGCCTCTCTCCAGACCTGCTGGCTAGCTGCCTCCTCATAGCTAGAAGGCTCAGAGTCAAGGATGTTGGTAACCATCGCCATATAGCTACAAAACCTCTCAGGTGGTCTACTCTCTCTGACCGGCCTCTTCGGCTCAGCAACAAGTGAGGCATCTCTCAAGGTGTCTTGAAGCCACTTGGGCTTCCTCTTCCCTGAGCATACTTCTCCCACCGGAGAATGAAACTCCTACTCCTCCTCATCATCAGGAGCCTGAACTCCTGACTGTCTGTCTGCTGTCCTCCTGCCTGCACCTGAACCTGTAGAAGCTGAGGTACCGTGTGACTGTCCATCAGTGGACTCCCTAGTGAATTGCTCTGTGAACTGCTCTGCATGCTGCCCGGAGCACCACCTCTCTGGCTTGGTGAGCCATTGCTCACTGACGGACCTGACATCCTCATAGATGTACCTCCGGATCCTCCTGATCCCTGCCCACTAGATCCCTGCGACTGACTCAACTGCTACTGACGTTCTGGCTGATCCAGATACTCTAACTCCCGTGACCTCCTAAAGGCCCTGTCCTCCTCAAACTTCACATCCCGTCTGACAACAACTCTCCTCTGTGCAGGAATGGCAATCCAAAAGGCCTTTAAGGTCTCACTGTAGCCCACAAAGATACCCTTCTCTGCTGTGGGCTCTAGTTTGGTCATCTTCTCCTTGGGTATATAGGAGTATGTAATGCATCCAAAGATATGAAGATGACCAATATCAGGCTTCTTCCCAGAGAAAGCCTCCTCCGGAGTCATGTGCCCCAAGGCACGATGCGGAATCCTGTTCTGCAAGTAAACAACTGTGTTGCAGGCCTCTGCCCACAAGAACAATGGCAACCCCTGATCATGTAACATGGCTTTGGCAGCCCCTATGATGGATTTGTTCTTCCTCTCTGCAACCCCGTTCTGCTGGGGGTTGTAAGGAACAGTGAACTCCCTCCTAATGCCTTCCTCCACACAATAGTCAACAAACTCTCCAAGGGTGTACTCTCCTCCATTTTCCGACCTCAGGGACTTGATCTTCCGGCCTGTCTGTGTCTCCACAAGAGCTCTGAACTCCTGAAGCCGCTTGAAGACCTCACTCTTGGTCTTCAAGAAATAAATCCAGGTCCTCCTGGAGTGATCATCAATGAATAAAACATAGTACTCATATCCACTCAAGGAAACATGAGACATCCGACCGCTCACATCAGAATGAATCAAATCAAGTATCCTAGTCGCTCTACTGTCACTGCTGGGAAAACGAGATTTGGCAAACTTGCCCATCGCACAACCTCTGCAAGTATCAAAGTGATCAGCACTGAAATCTGGCACACCTGTAGTGATCTCTCGCAATGTCCTCAAGGCTCCATGATACATATGTCCCATCCTGTGGTGCCAAATCTCACACAGCTCAGAACTGCTAGCTCTGCTGTCGGTACTACTGCTCAATGCCAAAAGGGGCTGGAATGAAAACTTGTACACCTTTGCATGGCGTACACCTATCACTCTAGCTGAATTAGTTGGAGTGCCCCTGGGATACATCAACACCTGTCCTCCCCTGAACAGTACCTCATATCCTCTGTCCTCCAAAGCTGAGATGGATATGAGGTTCTTCCTCATCCCTGGCACATAAAGAACATCTGACACTTTCAAGGGAGGTTTGGACTCCCTCTGAAATGTCAGTTTCCCCACCCCGACTGCTCTAACAACTCTGTCATCACCAAGTACTACCTCTATATCAGTGCCACTCTCTGAAAGCTCTGAGAAGTACTCACAGACTCCTGTCATGTGACGTGAAGCCCCACTGTCCACATACCAGATACCTGAAGATGCTCCGCTAATCGAGGGAAAAGCATGCTCCCTCTGAACCTGTGTGGCAGGTGATCTTGCACTAGAGGACTCACACGTAGTGAATGCAAACTCCCGGTCAAAACAACCTGCAAAGTCCTCAATCTCTGCTGAAGCTGCCATGTCCTGGTTCTTCCCCTTCTTCTTCTTCTTCTTCTCCGGACACACAACTGCATAGTGTTCCATCTTTTGAAAATTCCAACACTTCACCTTGGAATAGTCCTTCTGTGTGTTCCCCTGTTTACCTTTACCTTTGCATTTGCCCCCACCAGTGCTTGTGGAAGCCTGCTTCTTCCCTTTGCCTTTCTTGCCTCCAGCCACCAGTGCTACATCCTCATCCTGCTCAACTGGCTTGGCTGCCCAAAGCTGACCTTTCCTGATCTCTGTCTAAATGCAATCATCCCAAAACCTCTCCCATGTGGGAAGGGTCTCACGTGCACAAACCCCATCAGCAAAGTTCAACCATGAACGGGGGAGGCCATTCACTGCAATCTGCACCAACTCAGTGGGTGGAATGGCCTCTCCAATCGCTGCCAACTCATCTCTCACATTAGTAATCTTTGTGAGATATCCAGCTGCACTATCATTACCCATCTTAATTTTTTTCAGTTTCTCTTTCAGGACCATCTTCCGGTTCTCATTGGTACTCTGGTAGAGATTGGACAATGCTGTCCACATCTCATGGGCATTGCTCTTTCCTTTCACATGAGGAATGCAATGGTCTTTGATTCCGTCTAGAATCAGCCTCTTACCCTTATTGTTCTTCTTATTATATTCAACCAACTGAGTAGCATCAGTAGGCACAACAATAGGGTTCTGTGTGGTATGCACCATGATATCCCAGACTTCTGCCTCCTCAAAGATACTCTGCATTCTCTCCTTCCAAACATTGTAATTTGTATGCCCATCCAACCTATCCTCCACCCTCAATCCCAATGACATCCTGCTGTCCTAAAACTAAAAAATAGCACTGCTGTAGTAAAGATAAAACTGTTGTTTATGAAAAAATAAGCTTGCTGGAATTTTCTGAGTGAAAAATCAGTAGACGTAATTTTTCCTTTTGCTGTCCCAAGCTGCCCTTCAGCACTCAAGCTCTGATACCATGTAGAAATTTCTGTTTTCCCACCCCGATTTTCAGTTTCGCCTTATTTCTCCCATGTAGTTAAATGCCCTTTCCCATAACCATACATTTAACAAGCTAAAAAAAATAAATATTGCTGAAAACACAAATTCTGGAAATTTTACAGAATGCTGGAAATTGCAGAAATAAAAATCAGCAGTAATAAACAGCCATTAAAACACATTCAAACACTAAGATTTTTGGTCAATGTGACCCTGGAAAAACCCCCTACAACTCTTGGGGAAAACCAGTTCGAGAGCTCTTCTTTATTTCTGAAAATGCCTTTTTCACAGTGAGAAATATTCAGCAAAAAAATCAGCAAGCAAATTTACAACTTATCTCTTTTCCCATGCCTCACAGCAAACTCGAAATTACAGCAAACAAGACAACAATAAATGCTGTACGGCCTCCTCGATTTTCGTGCCCACTTTCAGCATTAAATGCTGCTGTACGACCATCATTAAATGCACTGTACGAACTGCAATAAATACGCTGTACGACCTGCAATAAATGCATTGTACGACCCTCGTTTTTTGTGCAGAAAAATCAGCAAACTGCTCCTCGATTTTTTGTGCAAACCACTCCTCAAAAATCGTGCCAAAATCTGTCTTTCACTGTGTGCTGAACCATCTATACAAATCTTCTCAACTGCTGCCTTGGAATGTGTGCCAAGTTGCTGTCTCCTTCTCCTCCCTGCTCAGAAATCTCTCTTGCTCTCTTGCTCTCCTTCTTCCAATTTGCTCATGAAAGAATGAATGAACCTTTCCTCATTTTCCTCCTTTAATCTAACCCCAAGTGACTTTTGGGTGATCCCTAAATCCAATGGCTAAAATAGATTGAGATCTAAGGCTGAGATTAAATGCTCATTTAAATTTCACTTTTTATTTTTTAATTCACCCCACTTTAATAAAGACCCACTTAGTCATTTATTTCCAAAGTCACTTTTCCTTTCTAATTTTTCATTGACTTTATAAAAGTCACTTTAAAATTAGACTTAGTAACTTTATCACTTAAAGTCACTTTTAAATTAGATTTAACTTTATAAAAATTATAAAGTTACTTTAGGAGAAAAACTAAATTCTTTTGGACACTTTTCCCTAGGCCAAAGATCAAAGCCTAAGGGAACCACCTGTCCTCCGGTACCAAATTTCAACACTCCCTCTTACCGAGGAAGGTGTTCCTCACCACACCCATCTTGTCTCTGAAGTAGACATGCTTGCCCCGTGGTAAGGCTTTGGTAAGAATAGCTGCAACCTGCTCATCAGTGGAAATATACTCAAGCTTCACAGCTCCCTTCTGAACATAGTCTCTGATGAAATGATATCTGATCCCGATATGCTTTCATCGAACGTGAAAGAATGCCTTGGTCAATACTATTGGACATATCGACTATGATGACCATCCCTTTTTCCATGTTCACCCTACTTGAGTGGATTGATTCCTATACCATTATTATATTGTCAAGTCCTCTTCAACTTGTTTTGGCTTGATTTTTGTTAAGATTTTATAAGAAGAGTCGCATAGTGAGATTAGATGAAATTTGGAAGAGGATGGATTTGACTCTTTAATAATTAGAGAAAGGAAGGATGAGTTCATGTTTCAATTGATTTTGTGGGATTTCTGAACAAACTGGTGAATGGAATTTAAATAAACCCTTATAATATCCCAACAAACCCAGTAAAAATGGACGATAAAGCCATCATGCCTTGAAATTTTGTCAGGTACTAGGCCCTAATTGGTATTGATAATTTCAATTTCAACTATTACTTTATTTAGCTTCGAATTCTCCTTGTTAGACATTAGAGGGAGGATATGTTCTAGCATTGCGAAATAGTAGTTAGAATTCCCCACCTCCTATTTGGAGTATAGAGACTCAAAGCGATTTTTGGCTACCTCTTTGTTTGTTAAAAAATCACTCAACTTTGAACCATCCTTGTTACACAATATTTTGTCACACCTCCTGCACTTCCCTGTGACATACTCCAAAGTGCTCGAAACATGACCATAATGCAGTGTACTTATTCATATATGCAGTTTAGATCCTTCTTAAGACATTGATTGGAAAATGCCTTGAGCTTCCCCTGAAGGAAATAAATCTTAAACCCTACTTTGAGAATCATCACTCTGGTTGCACTCTACTCAACCCATGATGGCATCACTCTATTTAATTTTATACCCCCGATGATCCCAAAATGGCAAATTTTCCAAAGAGGATGAGAAGCTTCATGATCTAGAAGCTTCTTGAGCGAAGAGTTGGAGGTTGTTCAGCATAGATGAGGTCGAATTCTCCCAACTTGGTCTCTTGGTATTATCCCTATGACCTATCTCCTTGAGATGAGGGCCTAATCCTATCTTTGGAGAGATCCTAACTCCCTTTCCCATACTATATATTCATCCTCTCCCATTCCCAAATGGTTGGTCAGGTTGGAGGCTTGTTGGTCTATGCCTATTTGCACCCTTATGCTAAGATTGTGCCTATATGCTACTCATTTGGCTTGGAGAAGGAGTGCTTGGAGAGCTTAGATTGGAATTGGATATTCATTCAAGAAGATCCTATCAAAATCAAGGCTTGTTTGTATGCTCCCCCTTATTTTCTATTAATATATAACTGCTGGTTCATTTTCCCTACATGTGTATGCTCATGTATCATTTAGCTTAAAATTACTTGATCTGTTAAGTAGGTTGCTTTTGAATATGCTATTTGTATTTGCATTCTTGGTTGTGTCTTGATCTCTTGTTTAAGTGCATAAATGCTAAGAGCAGCAGGAACGATCCTGTGACGCAAGTGATTCAAAGTCTTCAACAAAGGAGATCGAGATATCATCAAAACGAGGTAGGCCATCTTCTTCGTCTCTCTTTTCAATTGAAACGTAGGAAAGTGTCTAGTAGATTGTCATTTCGGTTTCTAGACCCACTCATTTGGCTAGAGGGATCATATTTGTCCGCATAGAAGATTTACCTAAAAAACAAAATGGTGACTCCAATGGGGAAGCTATAACCTTTTCCATTCAATCCTTCACCTTGAATTTGTGGTGAGTTTGACCAACCACCAATTTTCTAGCTTGTTTGATTTTCTGTAACTATTTTCACTTGCTGGTGATTGCTTGAGGACATTGATTTTTGTCTAGTCTTTAAGATTTCTTAATTTTTCTTCATTTTTCTCACCCATCACAGTTTTATCCCTGACAGTTGCGATGATGTCACAAATTTTCTAAGTACAGTCGCGATTATCGCTCTTTTTCCTATGATAGGCATGATGATATCAGAGTATAAGAGAAAATAGGGTTTTTCTTCTTGGTTTCAGTCTCTGTGTTCTCTATCAGTGATTTTCCAAAGTGTCTATGGTGTTTTTGATTGATTATCTTGATTAATTTTCAAAATTTGTCTCATTGGCTTTGAAGTGAAATCTGATTGAGTTTTGTCAAAGATCTAAAGGCTCAGTGGGCTAGTACCTGGAAAGAAAAATATGCTGGTACTTAGCGTAATAATGATCACATAAGAATGTTTGGATGTATAAAGGGCTCACACATCTGGAATAAGGCCTGGGAGAAAAAAGGATTAGTACAAAAAAACAGCTTCTAGGAAATTAGAGAAGGAAATCTAGATTTATTTTGGGAGGATAAATGGCAGTAAGAACCTGTACTATTAACAGAGGACTTTTTGGATCTCAAGAAGGAGACATAAACCAAAGGGCTATCTAAGGTTAAAGATTTTTGGGATCAAACCAACAATGCAGGAAAATAGAGAACCTGGAGGAACATGGAGTATAGGGATGATAGTCCTTGGAAAGAAAAAGCAAATAAGCTCATGAATTTGTTAGAACAAAGGAAGATATTAGTGACAGGAGGGCATGACCAACTTAGATGGGGCAACAATAGTGAGGGTTCCTTTAATCTTAAGGAAGCAAAACACTTACTCCTTGAGCTGGACTCTCATGTGCAGAATAGGATTTGGATGAACCTCTGGAGGCATCCAGGCTGGATGAAGATCAAACTTTTCACGTGGCTGGTTTATCACAAGAAAATTTTGACTTGGGAGAACATAAGGAAGAGGGGTGTTCTGGGGCCTTCCAGATGCCAGCTCTGTGAAGCCCAAGAGGAAACTATGGAACACCTTCTTAATAATTGCAGTTTCACCTCCTGGCTGTGGGATACTTTTGCGTCCATTTTCCAACAGACTGACAGGGATCAAGTGAGTATTATCAATACCCTAACCAATTGGAGACGTAACTTTTCAGATTATGAATTTCTGAACACTGCTTGGGCTCTTACGCTAGGCTTCATCATTTGGAATGTCTGGAAAGAAAGGAACAAAAGAATCTTCCAAAATGATAAAAATCCCTCCCAACGCCTTTTTGAGCAGATCTTAAAATAGCTTAAGGAGACAGTTGGCATCATTGTGTGTAATCCCCCTAAGAATCCACCCTCAGAAAAGGAAATGAGAATTATCAGTCAGCTGGGCATGTAGGGGATTATACCTCAAATCTTGAATAAGAAAGTAGTGAATTTGGATATTGAGAAGGATTTCTGGCAACCTCCCCCTTAGGGTTTTTTGAAATATAACATTGACGGGGCCTAAAAAGGCAACCCAGGAACCGCTAGCTTTGGAGGGGTTTTAAGAGATGAAGAAGGAAGTATTCTCTTTATCTTTCATTTCCATTTAGGAAAAGCTACTAATAACATGGCAGAGTTAATGGCTCTGGAGCAATGCTTAGATTTTCTGAAGCAGGAGAACTGCCTAAATGTGATCATAGAAGTAGATTCTGAGTTAATCATTAACTCGGTTAAGAGAATTAGCTATGGCACGCTGCCGGAAAAAGTCTCAAAACACTGGAGGCTGATCTAGGTTTTCCAAAGAATTCAAAGTCACCTCCAAGGCCTGCGCATAGTAAGTTTTAACCATGTGCACAGAACGACCAATAAACTAGTTGATATTCTGGCCAATCAGGGAGTAAGCTGCATTGAATGTAGGGTTTCGATGGGTTGGCAAGAGCTACCTCAGAGTAGACTTAGGGCACATTGCCATGATCAAGCGAATGAAGATAGGAAGGTGTTTCGATACAGAGCCATGGAGGCCAGTTCTAATTGACTTGATTTCTTAATGATTGGCTATTTTTTTCTCAGTCCAGCCTTGGATTGGAGGTAGGCCACTTACGGCCTCAGCATCCCTGGTAATTACAAACTTAGAAAACCATGGTGGATGCTGATCGGTTGTCTCAGTTTATCGTTTGGTCGTCCAGAGGGCAGAAATGGCACCTTCTATGGGTTCATGTATAGGTGGAGAGCTGTTGGTGCAAGGGGCCCAAGTCCTGGCTTTTCTGGCGGCCGCAATACCCCCATTTTTCCTTTTCCGGAGGCAAAACCGCTCCCTTGGTGGTATTCGGCTTATCGCACGCCTCTCAAGCGGGAAGCGGTTTTCCCAATTTTGTAACGATTCCACTCACCTACCTACACGTGGCATGGGGACATGTCCAAATACCGCCCTCATCGCGCACTATTGTTTGGGGCTCTAGGCCCGTGCGATATCACCCTTGGCCATTGGATTATGCTAAGTGGATCAATGGTTAGGAAGGATCATGCATGTTGGTGGGTCCTGGTTGTTATGCGACGAGCGTCTTTGCTTTGCAATATATTCCTCTACCATTGGATCGAGCGAGGAGATTGGACGGTAGGGATTAAAGATGCCAGTCTGATGGTTCGGATTCACGAGAGGAATCGGGGCCTTATGCATGTTCTTCTAACTGTACATCCCAAGCATTGTCTGTCTTCTTAGGGTGTAAGGGTTTTCTTTGTTTAGTTGGAGGTCCTTGCCTGTGGCAGTTTTAGCCTAGTTTTTCTTTGGTCCACAACGGCCTATGGACTGTTGTACTTTATGTAAAATTAATTTTCAGTCTTATTGAATAGAAGGAACAACTCTTGCTTCAGCAAAAAATAAATAAATTTGATTTAGTTCTAGGGTTTCTAGTCCATTGGTCATCACTTCCTGCTTGTTGGTGTCGTTGAGATGCTTGTTTTGTTGATTGATTGAGTGTTGTTTTCTGTGGAAATCATTGAAAACATCGAATTGCATTTTTTTTAGCTTGTATTTCGAAATTTACTTTTCGTGAAAATGCATTAGATTAGTTGCATTGAAAAGTTATTTTTTGAGATTCATCATTGAAAATAGATCACATTTTTCAGTGATTGAAAGCTAAAGATTGTATTAGGTGCATCAAATCATTCAAAATGAAAAGAAAAGTGTAATTCATATAAATGCATCTTAGTAAAGTCAAAATTATTTTGCTTTCGAAAAGTTCATTTAGGATAGTGAAAACTGAAAATATTTTTACTTTTGGAATTGCATTTGGAAGACGAAAGTGAAAGTTAGTGGAAGGCATTTTGCATGATGCATTTTGTTTGATGCATTATTGATTGAAATTTCTTCCCTTGATTAGTCTAGCTTTCATAGAAAAGGAAAATTTTCTTTTTCTCATATAGTTGCATCATAGGTGTTTAGGTGACATTGTTTTGACCCCAAAACTAGAAATTAATTGAAGATCAACTTTAAAATCTATCAATTAATCTAAGGAGAATTTGAAACATTAAAGCTTATACTTAGTGGTATAGGCTAGAGACGTGTCCTGACATCTATAAAAGCCAGCAGTTGCCATTCGCTCTTGCATTAGAAAACGCTAGCATGGAGTTGTGCTCCCCATACCGTCGAGTATATAAAGGGAGACCCTCATAGGTTGCAAACCTTTATCCATAGGAAGCCGAGTATTCCGCCTTGTAAACATGATACACTAAAAACAACATTCAAGGAGATTGCCTGCACGTACGTCAGTTCCTTAGTAAATTTATTTTCTAAGGTGTATATTGCACTTCACGGTTACTTGGTAATCCATTTTTCCTAGAGTATCTTGAGTAGTCATTTCGATCTTTTCCGAGTCCTTAAATTTGAAAAAATCAACGAGCACTTGTCCTTTCAAGCTTGTTAAACCAATGAAAGTGACTAGAGTCACCTTTTCGTCCTTTTATCGACTCTTAAAACATGAAAAGGCAAAGTTTTTGTTTCAAATTCTAAAATTAATTGACTGCAGAACAACATACTTCCTTTGGAAATACTCCTTAGTAGATCTTATGTTGATACCAAATGGAAACATTTCCTGAGTCTACTAGTCAAGGAATCCCCTTTGATGGGAATCCTAGTCCTTTTCCTTCTTTTGGAAATATTGGTGCTCCCTATATCGAGACATTGTCCCTTCCTAGATTGATCATTGGTTTGCTAATTTGGTTATTTTTGACCTCGGCGGTTTCGAGTGTCCAAATTTCTTTTCAACCGAGCTCTCCTCCACCTAAAAAACATCAACCTCATGTTGATCCTAAAGTTGACCCCTCACCTTCTTCTCCTATTTTTTCACCTTGTTCTTCCTCTTCACTTGGTGAAAGTCTGGATTCTAGTAACTAGGAATCTAAGAAGAATAAGAAGAGGACGAAGAAGAAGAAGAAAAATAAGCAAAGGGGCAACCAAACAACTATTGTTACCGATGCAACTAATGAAGAGAAATCTTCCAACCGGCCCCAAAAAGTAAAATTCCCTTGCATGCTATGTAAGGATGACCACCTTCTTTGGAATTGTCCTGGTATTCCCAAGGTCTTAAAAGTGTGGTCTACAGGTTCACATCGACCTTTTTCATCAACCTTTGGCAATCATGCTAGTGAAAAACCCTCAACTAGTAATAATAAATCTCATGGGAAAAATGGAATAGTAAAATTTCCTTGTAAGTTGTGTGAAGGTAATCATCCCATTCACCTTTGTCCTTTAATGGATGAAGATTACAAAGAGCTGGAACTTACTGCTTCCCAAACTCATCTTCCGTCTGGTTATCGAAAGCTTTCCCTTGATCCTTCACTAGTTGATCTAGTGATTGATCAAAAGTCATATTTGGTCAACCCCACTCTCTCTGAAAGTGAGTCTCATGAGTCTGTTCTTGACCAACCATTAGATGAGAAAACAATAGACATAACTCCACCTTTTGTTAACCGTACCTTTCCGGTAGAGAGTGAACCTCATATTGCTTAGGTTCTTCTGGTTTCTTCAGTTTCGAATGAAATGGAGGTAAATCCTACTTTTCCCAAGGTGCATGAGATAATTTCACCTATTCCCATAAAGCAAGAGGGAAGCTCTCACGTTCATGTGAAACCCCCTCTTAGTAGTTTAGTCACTTCTTTTGGTTGGAGTCAACTGGCAGGATATCGTCTTCCATCTTATGTGCCTTTCCAGATTATAGTACATGCTTACCATATGGTCGTACCTAGTGTTATCACTCAGATTTTCCTTGAAGTTGTTGGAAGAGGAAAGGGGTTTGAGGTAACCACAAACCAACTTTTAGGTACAGAATCTAGCCAATCTGTACCTAGAGAGGGCTCTCTCTTTATGATTTAGCTTGGTTTTGAAAGATATTAGGCTAGTTGTGAAGTTTAGGAGTTTTTTTGAGTTTGGCTGGTGAGATTCAATAGCAAAGGGATAAAACTGAGTAGCTCAGGCCATTGGGCTAATGGAGTCAAAGAGGATGGCTTAACTGGACTTGGTTTCTTAACAAAAGATGGTTTCACAGGGCAAGATGGTCAAACAGGGAACAAATGGCAACTTGAGATAAATGGAATGGGTTTAAAATGGGTGAAGGGCAGTTAAGAATCCTTCAGAGATTTACAAAGGGAGCTTGAATGATTACTACTAAAGAGCAGTTAAGAATTCTTTAATAAATAATCAAAGTGAATGAACTAGAAAACAGGAGAAATTAAGATTTCACTGTTTATACTAATTCAGAAGAAAACATAGAGAACAATAACGGTTGAAAACAGAGTGCAATCAAGCATTTTCTGAATTAATCTTTTTCTTTTATCATTCAGATGTGAAACATAGATGATATAATAAACAAAGAAAACTTTAAAACATAAGGTATAGAGGCTTATTGATCCGGTGTTTGCTTCAAGAAATTTGTGAAAAGTCCTTTGCTTTAATTCTTTATCTAGCAAGCCATACAAAATTTGGTCCAATCAACACTTTATTCCAAAATAATCAATATTACAACAATGTCTAAGAATACACACTCAATACTTTAATTGAGGGGGTATTTATACAAAAAAATTTACAAAAAATGTCTCATACATAGTGAGATATAAACTAGGGGTGACTAATAATATCTTTCAAGAAAATAGGGCTAGAAGACCTCGTAGATGATAGATAAGGCAACCGAAAGGTTTGTTGTCCCTATTTCTGAGAATGTGCTGGAGTTAGGCCCTATGATTTGGCCTCTTGTTGTCCTTGGTGTAATTATGTGCTGGCTACTCTGTTTTGACCATTCCTACTGATACACTTTACCTGCATCTGATACTCTTTATCTGTTGATCTCTTTTCATCCTCTTTATCTTCATTGACTGTAGTAAAAATCAAAATTTACCTTTTACTAAGGATAAATTTACAAAATTTCCAACATGTCTTCCCACCATTTTTGTTCTGGCAACCTGTGTTTCTGAAGCTTTCTAAGGGTTTCATCTGTTTCTGTATACCTGAAAAAGGTAGGCTGGATTGGAAATAAGTGTTTTATCTCATGCTCAACATAGAATAAGTTCTCTAAGCTATCATAGAGAACTTGGCCTGTGGGGAGTGCTTTTATTCCTGATGCACTTGTTGATGAACTAGCTTGATTGCCAACATACTTATTCAATTTGTCTACATAATCTATATGCCTCATTAATCTGTCATTAATCACCAAAGGACTTGGTAGCCCTTTATTCTGCAAAATAGTGAACTTCTCCATAAAAGAATTAATTTCCACCTGCATATCTTGACATCTTCTCTCTAAATTCTGCATCAAAGTTTTCTTGGTTAGCACCCTTTTGATTTCCAAAATAGTGTCTGTCCTATCTGGGATGCCAAGTTCTTCCAGTTGTTCCTTATTTCTGTTATTCAAAAAATGTATGAGCCGGTTGGCTTGATCAGGCATTTGTCCTTTGAATTTCTCCTTGTGCTGCTATCACTAGATCAATCTGTTCATAGATCACTTGGATGGATGGCCAAACATCATTTATGGATTGAGTGATGTTGGTCCAAAGAATTCTTTTGATTTCTGTTAGAGGCTTATCAAATGTAAGATCCTTCTCCAATGATTTTATTTTGTTTTCTAACATTTTAATCTCTCTTGTTTTTTCTACAACATTTACCTTTGATAGATCATAACTTCGTTCCATTTTAGCATATTTCTCATTTAGCTTATTTAGTTCCGAAACTTGTAGTTTCAAGTCTTCCATTGCCTTTATCAGCGCTTCTGTGCTCAAATTAGCACTGCTACCCTGTGCTGTTCCTGCTGTTGTTGTACCTGTGACTACCTCTGCTGTGACTGCTGGAATATTTGGTGCCAATGCTGCTCCAAGAGTTGATGGGACTGCTATTGATACTACTGGGATTACATTGGGAGGCTGGGAGGTCGACTCTCCCTGCTTGTCCTTCAATTCCCTTTCAAGTGCTTGTTTAGTATCATTTAGTCTTTCATTGAGCTTTAAGAGAAAATCCATCATTTCTTCTTCAGATTTTTGATTTATAACCTCATCAGTCTGTGGGTGCCTTGAAGGTGGCAGTTTTAGTTGCTTCCTTAGGGCAGCAATATCTTCATCTTTCTTTTTGATTAGTGCTTCTACCCCTTTCACATCTTTGGGATCATGTCCCAATCCAATAATTATTTCTTCCAAAGACTTTATTCTGTTATCCTTGGCTTGAGAGGAGGCATTTTCCAAGTGTAGATGAGCAATAGTATTGTCCAAATAATTTTGTAACCTGTAGGCCATCATTGCCTTTCCAGTCAAGGTTGAGTAAATCATTTCTCCCGTTTGCTTATGCAACTCAATTTGATCCAAAGGATGAATATCCTTTGCCATGACTTCAAGGTTTGTTCTGATATAATCTGTTGTTGATGTAGGTTGCTACACCTTGGGCTTGAAATAGCTCATTATCATCTTGCCTTCTTTGATGTCATAGGTTGACATCAATCTCTGTTGATTTGTAGGAGCCATCTTCAAATATCTGTTATAAACCTGCATCCTCAATGGATCATTCCTGGCTTTTATTTCTGTGAATGTTTTCTTGATGTCTAAGGCATCAGTCCCTGGTGGCTTGGAAGAAGATATCTCTACGCTTTTCTACCTTTCTAGCTCCTGCCTCTGAGAGCTAGTGGATGTTCCTCCTGTTGGGAAAGTTTGCTGGCTTTCCACTCTTTCTTCCCTCCGACTCTCTGTATTTTCTTTTTCAAATTCCTCCTCTGAAAGGGGATTTAATCTTTGTCTCTTTGTTCCAGGCTGCCCTGATATTTCACTGGCAGGGGTAGTTTTTTCCCTGTCTCTCTTTTTGTTTCTTTCCTCATTTACAGGAGTTTGCAGAATTGGAGGCTCTCCTATGTTGACCTGAGTGGGAGGAGTCTATATTTGGGCCTGTTCTCTAGAAGTTTCAGGCTGCTTGGACATTGTAGGCTGTTCAGTGTGTTGAAAGCTAGTCTCTAATTCCTTGCCCTTTGATGACCCTGTAGTTGGTATACTTGCTCCCTATGAAGGTTGCTGAGAGGTTCCAGCACTCGAGGGACCAACTCCCGAACTTTGAGATAACTTAAATGATACCTGCCCAAAAGAATCCAAGTCAAGTGTTTTCTCACGATCTCTCATAACTTTCTCAAAATTGACCTATTCACTATCATGCTCTACTAGGGTACCTTCCCTCCAGTCATCCATATTTGCATACTTTTCAATTTCTGGAATTCTATGGTGAATATAAGGGGACAACCTATTTTTCATTTTCCTATCACATATAAAACTATTAGGATCATATGGTTTCCACTCAAAACTCTTTTGTAACTTAAGTTGCTCTTCTAGAATTTTTTCTGCTTCTTTCCATGCTTCCCTAGTGTTGCAGACAAAAGGGCCTAGCTGGTTCTTTATTCTAAGCTGAGCTTTCTTCTTGGCATTACAAAAATGGACTAGGTCTGCATTTATCATTTGTCTGAAATATTCCAGTGCAAAGAGTCTCATTGGAATATATTTTGGTAGCTTGAACATCCATAGATTCTGATTTCTGTGTGATTCTTATAGAGGTACCAGTCACCTATCCTATACTGCTTGGAGAGTTGGAATATTTTCTTCATATCACCATTTATCCTAGGAGGAGAAATTCCTATCAGTAAAGTGGTTGTTGGATGGATGAATAGGTCAATGAACTCATTGTAGGTGTAAGGGGTCTCAAGGGATCTATGGAAAATGGGGCTCCAAAAAATGACTAACTTTGGATTGCCTCTAGTATCAAGTTTCTTGACAGGGAAAGGGAAGTTGTCTGACTGATAATACAATAGAATATGATAGATGAAAGTAGTGTATTTGAAGACTCCTTAATTGTCCAGTTTTAGGAATTGGTCATGAATTTTGTTGGCAATGTAAGAGGCATAATCATACTTAACAGCAGGGGGTTGTCCAAGAGTAAAAATAGACAATAATACCAAGGTTATTTCATCAACATACTCTCCGGAGTTGAATCCCATGATTGAGGCTATCATATCAATAATAATTCTTCCTGTATCTGTGAAGAGAACCTGCAAATAAGGAGGTGGGCCTTTAGGGTGATGTTCAGGGTCCATGAACATTTGACAGATGCGAGTAAGTTTAGCTTGAGACAATTGGGGAACTCTTTCAAGTAAGTATCCCATAGAGAGGGGAGTGAGAGTATGACTGGAATGGAATTGCAACATTTCATTGATGGACTGAGTAGTTATGGGAAAAATGACTTCTTGACTTGGGGACATGACTTCTCTTTGTGTAGGGTCATAATTAGCACAACAGTGATGAATGATATCTGGGAAAACGTGGACAACGGGGAGGAAGTACACGGGAAGGTTGGATTCCCACAGTCCTAAGATGTCAGAGCTATTAAGATAGCTGTCTCTAGCTTGGAAAAAGCTCTTAAGGTGGTTTTCATTACTTGATAAGTCTTTTATCTGAAAATATTTATCGGCCAGGGGCAGATAATCCAAATCTTTGTGAGGGGCGTTCATAGGTACGAAATTCAGAGCTATAGGAGTTTCCATCACTGGTTCTTGTGGATTCAGGAATGGAACTTGGGTTTTCTATGAAAAATAGTGAAAACAACAGGTTCGGGAACCTATATAGTGAACAATGACTTGAATGTACAGCGAAATTGGTCCTTTCTGTGGAATATTCAGTATAAAACCAAAACTTGCAGGGTTTCAGTGAAAATGGGAAAATACCTATATTGGGGAAGTGCATAATGCAATGGCGGGATGGATGACAGGTTCTGGACAACGTCACTACTTATATAATTAAATAATACGGGAAGGGGAATGCTTTTTTTGGACTTATATAATATAGGTTAAAGGTTAATATGACATAAAAATGAGAATAAGTGCTAAGTAAAACATCTAAAGATTATATTTAACTTAGGCTAAAGTGGAAAAGGGTTTTTTTTAGGGGATATTGTGTATTTTCCTAAGTAAAAATAGGATTTTTTCTTAGGAAATGAGTTTATGAAATCAAATGAATAGTTTATGGATGAGTCTAAGTATTTAGGCTTTTAAATCGTTGGGCCGAGGGTCCAGTCCCTACAAAAGTTAGAGAAATGCTCTGAGCCCCTTTGATTTTCAAAGACCTTAATACTTTAGGGTGAATTAGTGAAATCTTTAGGGAAAAATGTGAAGGGAAGTAATTCTGCAACACCATCTACCTACCCTATCTACTGTAGCCTGACATTTTTTCTTCTTTATTAGGGTGCACTTGAGCTAGCAAACCCTTATCACACTTTTCTTTTACATATGGAAGTCTATCTAACTCTAACCTTATTACATCCAAGGGCTCAGATTACACCGTTGAGCTCCTTTTATTCACTCTACCTATCTACTTATCTGCCAAGATTAAACAGTTTGGTCAGATTTTATTCTCTATCTCTACAACATGAAATTGAAAAATGAATGAGTCAAGTTTAAACAGTTTGAATCTTCATCAATTGTGGCATAAGTTTAACAAGCTACACACAATCGCTTATTACAGAAAATAAAATAGTAGTGGCATTTAGACTTGCACACTTTCCTTGGTCTTTCTTTTGGTGGGGTTCATTTTTCTTCACTTTTTTGACCATTTTATTTCTTTTCGCCCTTTGATTTTTCTTTTAGGGTATACCCTCTTTACATTCTTTAAATTTTTTTGATTTTTTGATAATATGGAAAACCTTTGCAACAAGGAAAGGTATGAACATATTCATAGCTCATGAAGTCAATCATGAAATATGACACCTATTGGTATAGGAGCATAACACTGGCTCCGCTTGGGGATGGATTTTCTTGGTGGAAAGTCAAGAACAACAGGTCAGATGGCCTTCTGAATGACTTTAACTGTGCTCTGAAATCTCCTTCTATTGGTTGCTTTATTGTATGTATGACAATAATCCTTCTGAAGCTCTGGGCCTTCTCTCCGGGCTTCAACTCCAGCAAGTTACTATCCAATCCAAACTGTGACATTACCAAGGATATAGTATTTACATGTTAAAATCAGAATACATTAAAAAGTGGGATCATAGTAATGCTTCAGCATCTGACCATTAACTGGCCCTTCTTCTATTTCTGTGTCATCCAAGTTTTTGAGATAGTAAGTATTGTTCCCTTGTAAAGCATGGATAACAAAAGATCCTTTCCATAGGAAGTCAAACTTCCCATGTTTTCCCTTATCCTCTCTCCTGGAATCCCATCTTAAAACTTTGTCTCCAATGTAGAAGTCTTCTGCCTTGGTTCTTTTATCAAATATTTTCTTAAGTTTCTCTTGTACCACTTGTGATCTCTGATATACTTCCTCTCTGGTCTGCTACAGATGGATGGTCTGGTTTATCCTCCTTTGAATATCATTAGGTTCCACTTGAGCTTCTTGAAGTAATTTCATTACAGGAACTCCTAAAGATGAAGGAAATACAACCTCCATGCCATAGACTAATTCAGAGGGACTAGTTCCAATAGATTTCTTGGTGGTAAGTCTGTCTGCCCACAATGCATTAGTCAGTTTCTTGTGCTAATTTTTCTTATTTTCTTCCAATAATTTCTTAATAATATTAATTAGGCTTTTATTTGAAGACTCAGCTAGACCATTACCTTGAGGGTAATAGGTTGTTGAATGGCCTAAAGTGATATGGTAATTATTACAGAAACTTATCATTTTGTTGGATTTAAAGGCAACAACATTATCAATTATGATTTTCTCGGGACAGCCAAATCTAAACAATATGTTGGTTTCTAAGAATCCTATAATCACTGTGTCATTGGCTTGTCTAGAAGGAATGGCTTCTATCCATTTGGTGAAATAATATATGGCAGTGAGAATCCATTTATGTTGGCTAGAAGAGGGAGGATGGATTTCTCCAATGAAGTCCAGGCCCCATTGTTGGAAGGGTTTTTCAGTGGAAATTGGTCTCAGGGGTAAAGGTAATAGTTTTCTCTTGCCTTAAAAAATTTAACATTTATGGCAAGCAGTGACAAATTTCTTTACATCAGTGAACAAGGTTGGCCAATAAAATCCAGCCCTCAGGATGTTGTCTGCAGTTGCCTTCCAGTAAAGGTGTCCACCACAGTCTCCTGCACGAAATTCTTTGAGAACCTTGTCAGCTTTTTCTTTTAATAAACAATTCAATAGAATACCTTCATGATTTTTCCAAAAAATAGCATTATCTAAAATACAAAATTTTGAAGCTTTCATCTTTAAAAACCTTTTCTTTGTTCTGGATAACCCTGGAGGAGCCTGCATGTTTAATAATACATAAGTTATATCATCATACCAAGGTGAATCTAAGAAGGCCTGGCTAATTTGTGGAGTCGCCATCTCCTGTTCATTATCTAGTTCATTAATGTCTAGGGCTTGACAATTTGTTTCAGTCATGAGTTTGGCCCATCCTTGTCCTTTTATAAGCTTTGTGGGTTTTATTTCAATATCATACTCCAATATATTAGCGATCCATTTACCTCGTTTTCTCTTAATTCCATCTTGAGTTAGGATGTCTTTGACAACAACATTTGGTACATAGGCTATTACATGGGAATACAATATGTAGACTCTAAAGTCTTTAATAGCTTTTACAAGTGCAAAAGCTTGTTTTTCCATGATTTTGTATTTTAGTGGTGCATCCCTAAGTGCTTTACTGAAGAAGGATATAGGTTTTTCACATCCTTGATCATCCTTTTGTAGTAAAACAACTGCTATGGTGTGTTCTGATGCAAAGGAGAATATTATGAAGTCTCTATCAAGCTTGGGACTTGTAAGGATCGGTGTTCTAGTCAAAGCCATTTTAATTTCTTCAAAGGCTTGCTTGGCTTCAACTGTCCATCTAATACTAGAATCCTTTTTCAACATATTATTAAGCAATCTAATTAATTTAGCTAAATTAGATATAAATCTTCTCAAAAAGTTAATCTTTCCTAGGAAAGCTTGAAGTTCTTTGACATTTCTAGGGTGGGGTATTTGTAGAATGGCTTCTATTCTAGTAGGATCAATCCTGATGCCCTCTTTGGAGATAATGTGGCCTAAAAGTTTTCCTTCCTCTAGACCAAATAAGGACTTTTTAGGATTTAAAGAAATACCATATTTTCTACATTTCAAGAATACTTGTCTCAGATGATCCAAATGTTGCTGATTTGATTGAGAAAAAACAGTCAGGTCATCTAGATATATAACCAGAAAATCATGAATTTATTTTGCAAATGCTATGTCCATGGCTCTTTGGAAGGTTTCCCCTGCATTTTTAAGTCCAAATGGCATTTTAACATATTTGAATGTGCCCCATGGTGTTGTAAAAGCAATCTTTTCCTGGTCATCAGGATGAACCAGAATTTGGTTATAGCTTGAGAACCCATCCAAGAGTGAAATCCTAGAAGCACCTACCACCCTCTGTAAAATGTGATCCATCTTGGGCAAAGGGTAATTGTCCTTCAGAGAAACCTTATTAACATTCCTTAAATCGACACATAATCTGATTTCTCCAGTTTTCTTCCTAGTAGGTACTAGATTAGACACCCACTCTGAAAACCTGATAGGAGCGATTATCCTTGCTTCATACATTCGTTTGATTTCTTTTTCAATTAAGGGAAGTAGTATAGGGTTAATTCTCCTGAGCTTTTGCTTGAATGGTTTCTAATTTTCCTTTAGAGGTATTGTATGTTGAATTATGGAGGTGTCACAAGATTTCAGGTCTTCATAACTCTAGGCAAAGACATCTTGGAACTCTCTCATTAGTTAAACATATTTGAGTTTTTGGTCAGGAGGCAAAGATTTAGATAACTTTACCATTTTAGGATCATCCTCAGTTCCCAAATTATAGTTTTCAATATTTTCTTTCAAGGGCTCCATCTTAGGTTTCTTTGGAATATCATTGAAATCAAAAAGATCTTCCAAAGGAGTTAATCCCTGAGGCAAATGATTGTCTTTTAAATTGATTACTTCAGATTCTCCTTCAATAATTTCATCAATATCCATTTCTTGAAGATCCTGCATTTCTTTCTTGGTAAATTTTGTTGGATGGAGCATTTGAGTTTCACTTTCTGCTGAAATGTCTGTTTCTATCTTATTTGTTTGATCAAACTCATTAAATGTGTCTACATCTATGTTAGTGTTACAAAATTCTTCGTCTAAGGTCAAGAAATTATTAATCTGCTTATCACTATCAAACACTTGCCAATTCTTCAAATTGTCAGGTATAGCTGGCCTATGTCTAATCTCATTTGTGAACTGATGAATAGGTTCGAATGGTAATTTGCAGGTGCTGGAAAACATTGCTAGACTATGAGCTTGCAAGTTATGTTTTCTTGGGATTTTGGCAAGTGTCAGGCCAGGAGTAACTCCACTTTGGCAGAAAACTGATTCGTCTATTATTTCATAGGTAGGTTATTGTTATATACAATAGGAGTGATTGTTCAGTTCATCTCCCGATGACTGTTCACATTCCTAATTTATTTATTTACAAATTCACCCAATCATGAGGATTAGGTGTCAACATTCCCCCCCTTAATCTGAAGGGATGTTGGTGAGTCCAAGCATCATTCTGAATCGTTCAAGCTTTTCCTTTCCAAGTGCTTTGGTGAAGATGTCTGCAATTTGCTCATTTGTGGAACAATGACGGAGATGGATTGTTTTGGCCTCAACATGATGTCGAATCAGTTGATATTTAGTATTGATATGCTTTGTTCGATCATGGAACTTTGGGTTCTTGGCCAACTTTATTGCAGAGGTGTTATCAATCATGAGTGGAGTTGATTGTACTTGTTTTACCTGCAAATCTTCAAGAATTTTCCTGAGCCACACAATTTCTTTCATTGCTTCAGCTGCTGCCACGTATTCTGCTTCTGTTGTGGAATCTGCTGGAACTGATTGTTTGCATGATCTCCAGGAGACAACTCCTGATCCAAGACTCATAGCATATCTTGAAGTAGATACCCCAGTTTCTTTGTCTCCATCGAAGTCTGAATCAGAGTATCCAATCAAGCTGAAGTCATCCACCTGTGTATACTTGATTCCAAGGTCTTGAGTTCCCTTCAAGTACCTTAGAACTCTTTTTGCAGCAGACCAATGTCCCTCACAAGGATTTTGCATAAACCTAGAGAGGATTCCAACAGTAAATGAAATGTCTGGTCTGGTAGTGTTGAGGTAGATGAGACTTCCTACAAGCTGTATATACTTTGTTGCATCCTCAAATTCCTTTCCTTCAATAGATGTGAGCTTTAAGTTTTGTTCCATTGGAGTAGAAAGAGGATTGCACTCTGTCATGCCAAATCTGTTTAACAAATCTCCAATGTATTTCTTTTGAGAAAGAAATATGGATTTTGGATGTTGGGTTACTTCAATGCCAAGATAGTAATGAACATAGCCCAAATCAGTCATTTCAAAACTTTTCCCCAATTCCTTCTTTATGGATGCAATGTAGCTTCCATTGTTCCCTGTCATTAAAAGATCATCTACATATACCACAAGATACACAACTGTTTTTCCAACTTTCTTGACAAATAAAGTTTCATCATCAAGATCAAAATGATTGAAGTTGAGTTTCAGAAGATGCTCAGTTAGTTTTTCATACCAGGCTCGCGGTGCTTGTTTGAGGCCATACAAGGACTTCAAAAGTTTGCATACTTTATGTTCATGTCCTTTCATAGCAATTCCTTCAGGCCGGGACATAAAAACATTCCCTTTTAGATCTCCATTCAAGAAGGCAGTTTTTACATCCATTTGATGGACTTTCCAACCGTTCTGAGCTGCTAGTGCAAAGAGTGTTCGGATGGTGGCCCATTTTGCTGTGGGGGCAAAAGTTTCCTCATAATCGACCCCTTCCTTCTGTGCAAAACCTTTTTCCACAAGCCTAGCTTTGTGCTTGTCAAGTGAGCCATCAACTTTGTACTTGTTCTTGCAGACCCACTTGCAGCCTATTGGTTTGGTTCCAAATGGAGGATCAACCAGCTTCCAAGTGCCATTCTTTATGAGGGCATCATACTCCTTTTGCATCGCTTCTTTCCATTCATCATGAGAAGCAACTTCTTTGAAGGAAGTTGGTTCAAAATCTGTAGACAAGTTCAATTCACAATCATAAGTAACATCCATATCAACAGGTGAATTAGAGTCATCTACATCACCTCCATTTTTTCGGTTTGAATTTCTGGTTCCTGTTTTTCCAATTTCATCAGGATGAACACTTTCAAGTGTCTTTGTCAGCCACTTTGGGGGACCTTTCTGAGATGGTCCAGGCTGCTCTGTTGATTGAGTTGGGACTGAATCAAGATTGAGTCTCCCAATTCTATCAATTACATCACTTAAAGCATCGTCCGTTGTTGGAGTTTCATTCGGGGGAGAGTGTTCTTCAGAAGAAGATTCCACATGTTGATCTAGTATAGGAATCCCCTCTTCAAGATGTGGAATCTGATTATCAAATTCTTGAAATGATTTCATTTTTGCGAATCTATCCAAGCGATCAAGTTGCCGCTCAACAACATTGTCAGATTTGGATGATTCAAAAAAAATTACATCTCTAGATACAACAAACTTTTTATTTACTTCATCATAGAGGCGGTATGCTTTGGAGGTGTTTGAATACCCCAGGAAGATACATTTACGACTTCTAGCACCAAGTTTGTTTCTATGTACCTTTGGTATCAAAGCATAACAGGTGGAACCAAAGATCCTGAGATGTTTTACCGAAGGAACATGTCCATACCACAATTCATAAGGAGTCTTGTTTCTTATAGCATTAGATGGACATCTATTCTTTATATATGCAGCACATAGAACATCATCAACCCAAAACATTATCTTTACATTTTTGAAGAAAAGCATGGATCGTACCATATTCAAGCTTGTTCTATTCATTCTTTCAGCTACACCATTCTATTGGGGATTATAAGGCACAGTTGTTTGATGTTTGATCCCATGTTGGCGAAGATAGTTTTCATATTCATTTGATGTATATTCTTTTCCATTATCAGTGCGAATAGACCCGATATGAGATTGTGCATCATTTTCAATCCATTTATGAAAATTCTTGAATGTTTGAAAAGAATCAGATTTGTTCTTCAATAAATAAACCCAACACATTCTGGTGTAATTATCAATAAATGTCATGATATATTTATTTCCATTTGCAGAAGGAACAGGCATTGGACCACATAAATCTGAATGAATGAGTTCAAGCTTCCCATGTGCTCTTGAATGTGAATCATGAAAAGACTATTTGCTATGATTTCCTAGAATGCAAGCATCACATTGCTTATGTTTCCTAGGAATTGTAGGCAAACCAGCAACACCATTTTTCTTCAATAAGCGGAGACTGTCATAGTTTAAATGTCCAAATCTAGCATGCCATAATAAACTTGATGGAAGTGTACCTTCTTCATGATGAGAAATATATGAGAAATGTTGTGCATGAGCAGAGGTTCCTTGCAGTTTGAGAAGCCTTTCTTCTTCTATTCCCCTCATGACAAGTGAGTGGTCAGAAGCTTTTCTTACCTCAAGCTTGCCATCAAACATATGAATGGAGTGACCTTGCTGGTGGATGTGGACCAAGGATAGGAAGTTTCTCTTGAGCTGTGGGAGATATAGAACATGATCTAGAAGAAAGTCTGGAAGACCAGGCAGTTTAAGCCTGATTGTGCCAAGCCCTGATGGCTTGATTTTTGACTGATCTGCAAAGTATACTGCTCCATCAACATTGTCAGTGAAATCTGCAAAAAAATATTTTCTATGAGTCATATGACAGGTTTCTCCTGAATCAAGCAACCAATCATTTTTCGAAGAAGCAAGTGAAGCATTAAACAAATCTTCATTTACTCCAATGTTACATTGTGCCTCAATATAGTGAGCGGATTCAGGTGCTTTACCTTTGTCTGTATCATCAGTTTTACCTTTCTGTTGGTTTCTTTTCTGCTCAATTTTGTCCCATGGTAGCTTGCATGTAGAGGCATCATGTGATCCATTTCTTTTGTAGCGAATGCAGTGTAAGTCTGCCTTTTCTCCTTGAGAATGTCTGCCCCCCTGCCTCTGAAGTATCTTCCTCTTCCTCTTCGTCCACCTCTTCCTCTTGTAGAATCTTGAGCAGGATGCTTTTCTTTATGAGCAAGGCACACAGTCTCTTCAGAAGATTCAGGGGCTATCTTCTTTCCAAAGGCTTTCTCTCTTTCAGCAAACTTTTTCACAAGAGAGTCAAAGGTTATATCTTTAAGATTTCCATTTGCTTGTAAAGACTCAAGATAATTGGAGTAGGTAGGATAGAGTGCCTTGAGAAAAGCAATAAGAGGGATATCCAGCTCAACCTTAGTGGATTTGATATCATGCATTATAGACTTTACTTCAGATGCAAGAGCAAGAGGATCATTATTTTTCAGTTCAAGAGTGAAGAGTTTAATCATGCGCTGAACAACTTCAAGTGCAGAATGTGAGTCATAGAGTTCTTTCAGCTTTTGTAAAGCTTCAAAGGCAGTTGAATATGATGAAATATGGCGACTCACCTCTTCATTTACAGATGCTGCGATTAATGCATAGGTTTTGCTGTTCTTGTTTTCCCAAATGACGAGCTCTTTGTCTGATGTAGGCTGCACTAGGTCATTGTCTCCTTCTCCGACACACACTCCTTTCCACAACTCATTGAAGATGAGGGTGTGTTTTATCATCCGGGACCATTCAGGATAGTTCTCCTTGCCAGTGAGAACTATTCCTACCATAGAGATGATTGAATGCATTCTGTAAAAAAAACTTCTGCTGATAGAAAAAAAAAACTTTTGCTGATATACAGTGAAATTGTACAGCAAAAAGATTTCAAATTCTTTATGCACTATGTTTTCTTCAAATGTCTCCAAAATTTATAAAATATCCTCATATAATATTTCCATATCACCTCCCCTTTTATTTTCTTTTAAGCAAGAGCTCCACGCACAAATGAAAACCATTCAATATATATATATATATATCATTCAATATATATACCATAGACCACTCACTGGACCTATTCAAATGCAGTTCATAGGCGGTGTATATTACTTAATAAAGCCGCAATTTAAATACTGTTTCAACCGCATGGTGCTGAACTATTCAAATAGCGTTCATTCCACAGTTCACAATACTCAAAAAAGGCGTTAATATCATTCAAGCTAAACGCACCAAATTGAACACCAAACTAAACTGAGCAATAATTTAATACTGCGCATTTTAAAACATCACCATTCAAAACTTCATTTGAATCTATATCCGCTGTGCCAACTTAGACTGTTCAATCCAATGGTAAGACAACAGAATGTTTGGGGAGTGGGCTTTGTTCGAATGAAACCATAGGTGGCGCATATCATGAATATGCACTCTAAAACTTTAATGCAGAGATATATTTACAGTCAGATGCTGATCGAAATGATTTGAGATACCATACGATACCATGTCAGGCCAGAATTCGATCAATATACTGTGCAAGCTCACGGCTTGTCTCAATCTTTTGAGCACCGAATTGGAGAACTTGAAGGCGGAAATGACCGATTTGCAGGCTTCGAAGAGGCAGAGAATCTGCGTAAACAGTGAAGTCGAAAGCACGGTGAGAAGCGACAGCGTGAAGATCCGGCGTGTGGAGAGACAATGAGACAACGCTTTAAAAAATACGAGACAATGAGACACGCCCTTGCTAGCGCAACAGTTTGGTGACTATGTTGGGTTCTATGGGTCATAGGTTCAATGCCCACTAACAGACAACGCTTTAAAAAATACAGATAGACAGCGCTTTAAACATATGAGACAGCGTTTTAAAAAAATTATGGAACAGTGGCAACATTCATAGAAGCGCAGAGAGCGAAGTTATTACAAGGGATTGGTTTTGTGTATCTGTTGATACACGAAAAGGTGAAAAAATAACGCTGTCAAACGCTCCAGAACAGTTTCCCGACAGGCCTGCCGCCCCCAAAACAGCTAGAACATGGCGGAATGAGCTCGGACGGTTATGCATAGAGGCACCAACGCATATCTGGGCAGGCAATGGAATATGGAGCAGAGCACAGGTTATGTCAGGACAGAGGGGAATATGGCAGTGGCAAATTATTTCAGGACAGAGGCAGAGCAGTGCTGGAAGGACAGAGGAGTTACAGGAGCATAATAGCTAAAACAAGGAGCTGGCTCTAATACCATGTCAGGCTAGGAGTAACTCCACTTCGGCAGAAAACTGATTCGTCTATTATTCCATAGGTAGGTTATTGTTATATACAATAGGAGTGATTATTCAGTTAATCTACTTATCACTATCAAACACTTGCCAATTCTTCAAATTGTCAGGTATAGCTAGCCTATGTCTAATCTCAGCTGTGAACTGATGATTAGGTTCAAATGGTAATTTGCAGGTGCTGGCAAACATTGCTAGACTATGAGCTTGCAAGTTATGTTTTCTTGGGATTTTGGCAAGCTTAGTTTCCAGAAATGTATTGAGAATCTCTATCATTGTATCTCTGTAATACTTCAGTCTTGGATCATTTGTTGAATACTGTCCTTTAATCTATTGAACTATTAACTCAGAATCTCCTAAGACAGACACCCTAATTGCTCCTAATTTCTTAATCAATTTAAGACCTAGCAACAGAGCTTCATATTCTGCCATATTGTTGGTGCATCTAAAGTTTAATCTATAGGCATGGCCTTCAACATGGTCGTTTTCAAGATTGTGCACCCAAACTCCTGCTCCTGCTCCTAATTTGTTAACTGAACCATCAAATTCTAAGTGCCAGAGAATTTCATGTTCATAATTGGTGTCAGGAGTCTCAGGAATCTGTTTAATAGGGAGATCTGGTTTTTTAGTTTCTTCCGGTTTCTCTTGGGTGTCTGATGTTTCATTGTTCTCAGAAATTTCTTGTATTTGAACACTAGATTTTTCATTTGTAATTTCTTTTGGTTATGCTACTAAAACTTCCAATTCATTTGAGGAATCACTTTCAGCATTGTAAAGAATGAAAGAATCCATATCAGAGTGTACTGAGTAGATAGGGAAATTTTGGGGTTTCTCCTGACTACTTACAATGTATTTCATTAAGGTTTCTCTGTATAGTTTCTTAGGTTCACCAAACATTGAAATAGTAGCATATGACATGTCCAATTGTAGAGATCCTTGAAGTTTAGCGCCCCAAGACCTGGAAAATAACATGCCATACTTTGGTGGAATATCAGCTACTACTATGTCCATTAAGATTGTTTTGACAGGATATTGAACTAGTGATACACACAAGTCTTTGATTAATCCTAAACATCTGACCTGACTTGAATCAAAAGAAAAAAGGTCCTTATAAGGCCTGGTGATTTCTAAGTCCAATTTCTCCATTACAAATTTAGGCATTAAGTTATGAGATGCACCAGAATCAAACATGGCATTATGAAGTATTTTATCATGTATGTTAAAACTTACATAGAAAGGAGGAATTCCTCCATCTACTGATTTCCCATTCACTTCAGGGCCAAAAATTAATTCAGGCTGATCGTCAAAAACATTTACTGAATCTTCATTAACAGAAATTTTGAGTGACTTGTTGATTTGGATTTTGTAGACATCATGTTTAACTAGTTCAGACAATGGAACAACTATTTTTAACTTGCCTACTTCAGCTTCCAGATTAAAAGGTTTTTCAGTCTGAGTTCTTGTATTTCGGATAGTTGGATTCTCTTTTTCTTCTGTATTCTCTGTGTTTCTCTCCTTTTCAGGAGTGGGATTATGGGCTGAAGTTGTTTCCACATCAACTTCTGGAGGTTCTTCCATGTTTCCTTTGGAAGGAATAGAAGTGGACGATTGTCAGTTATTTGGTTGATTATCGGATACATCTTCGATAATTGGGTTAGCTGGATTAGGATCTATTCTGGAAAGAATATGTACAGGGGTGGTATTGGTCTTACCTTTGTTAGGTTGCTTTGTGGCTTTCTGTTTATTGGTTTCAGGAATATATATTCTTCTGCTCCTCAGGTTATATTGTTTGTGGACTTCATAAATGGCTGTATGATATCCCTCCCTAAATTCAAATGATTCACCTGACTAAGTTTGGAATTGTTTCAGAATGTGAGCTTCTTGATCCTCTTGGGTCAAGAAAACTTGTTGTTCATTGTTGAGTCCCATCAAATTGATTTGAGTATCTTCTGTTGGTTCATCAGAAGTTGAGGCTTCAACATAATTTTCCTAGAATGGGGGCTTAAGGTTTTGATCAAGGCCGGTCTTTCCAGTGTTCTGGTTCTGGTTCTTCCTGAAATTTGGATTTCTCCCAGTGTTGCTTGGTTGTCCATCCCAAGGGGATTTCCTTTCGATTGTTTCTACTCTATCTCCTAGCCTCTCCATACAATAATAGCATCCAATTTTTGTTCAAAGGCTGAGGGTTCTTTTTTCAAAGGTATCCTCCTTTCAACTCTGACTTTAGCTCATTTGGATACCAGGTTGGCTTCAACACTGACAGCTATACTTTGCATCTCTTCTAAGGTTCGGGGAGCTCTTTCCCTAAGTTGGTATGCCATATCTGAATCAAATCCATCACGAAATTTGATCAATGCCAAATCTGGAGGAGGTCTGAGGTTTTGAGGGATAGCATTGTAAACATTATTGAACCTAGTACAGTAATCTTGTACAGTTTCTTGTGTTCCTCTCTTCAAGTTTTCGTACTCTGATAAGATCTGGAGAGGATCTTTCTTCTTTTCCCATCTGTTCAAGAATGTTGTATAAAGGGCTTGTAGGTCATTGATACTGTTTGCAGGGAGGGCTCTAAACCATGTTCTGACATCACTAGTTAGACTTTGAACAAATACCCTCATTCTAACATCATCAACATCAACCTCATATATCTCAAAGTAGTCTGTCATCTTTTTAGTATGTCGTTGTGCAGTGTAAGTACCAGATCCATCGAAAGGAGTGATTTTACTTTGATATTCTTGGAGCATAGTCCCTGGATTGGCAGGTAAATTGAGGGGAGTATACCTTGCAGGGATTCAATTGTAGAGTTGAGGCTTCTGTGATCCATATCAAGTTTACGAGAGATTTTTCGGTGAAAATCACATGAGAAACCATTTGTCGATGCGTTTCGAACCAACCAGTGTGGTTCATCGTCAGGACACGTTGAAGAAACAGATCCAGCTTAGCATGTTAAATAGTCTGAGCAGAGCCTCCAACGGTCAACAAGACCAATGGCTAATTTTGACTTAAGGAACATGGTCATAAATTTTTTAAAGGAAATTAGTTATATTAGTTGAGCAATCCCGTAAAATATATATATATATATATATATATATATATATATATATATATATATATATATATATATATATATATGTAAAATATATATATATATATATATATAAAATAATTCTAACTGGTGTTAATAGTTAGTTAAAAATATTATTTAATAATTAAAAATTATAAGTTATTTAGTATTCAAATGGAAAGTAGTTATATAAAGGACCTTACTTATAATATATGTCTAAATAAATGTATATATAAATATATATTAATGGTTTTTTTTTTTTTTTTTTTTTTTTTTTTTTTTTTTTTTCTGAGTAAAGACTATTCTATTATGTATAAAAAAGATGAAAAAATATTTACATAGAGGTTTTAACCTCTGAGGGGGCTGTAGCCTGCCCTCTGTCAAAAAAGCTGTTGCAGTCAGCTCTTAGCCGTCTGTTTACATAGATGAAAACCAAAAGCCCAAAACACAAAAGAGCTAGAGAGGATCTATACCTTGTTTCCCGCCACCCTGTTACAAAATGCATTTCTATGCAACGATTACAAAAAGCTGGAAAGCCAGACTTATAAGCTGGAAGATGAGAAAGAGCCATACTGAAAATACGAGAAATCATATCCACTGAGAAATACATCCAAAAAATACCGCAGTCCTGAGATGACTTGCTGAGACAGAGTGAGTTATGCCTGAGGTGGCAAATCTGTATCTTCTTCATTAGCTTTGCAAGGAGAGCTAACCCATTCAACCATCACATTGTCTTCTATTTCCATATTGTTGCAACCTGGAGGAGTCACAAGATGCAGAACACTACCTGAGAATTGCGCCGGTGCACAAGCAATGATATCTTCATGAGAAGAGGCTTGCTGTTGGCACGAATCCTCTTGATGACCTTCAGCCTGCTGCGCCCCTGGATTGTTGAGGACGTCACCCGCCATGCTTCCTTGAGAGTCACTAGAATTATGAGAGAGAGACCTGTCCTTAGAGTGTTCATCAGAGCCTGTGAGCTCATCTTCTTCCTCTGAGAAGATGACTGTAATGATAGCAGAGATAATTGGCCTGTTTAGCTTACTTTTGAATTTGAAACGTGAAGAGTGGAAAGAACTGTTAAGGGATGGACCGGAGTGGTCTGAAGACGGTGAGGCTGGCGAGACAGAAGCTAGCGGGGAAATGCAACGAGGACCAGGTCCACCCCTACCCCTCACACCTCCACGAGCTCCTGAACTACTACCCCTCCGGGAAATTCCACGACGCCGTGCCATTGCAGAGAGGATTAATAAACTGAAAGGGCGAAAGGATTGATGGAGGAAGAAAGACGACCCGCCCCAATCTAAAAGAGACAGCAAAGAGCAGAACCCTGAGAAGAAGGCCCCCAGGGTAAACTCCGCACAGAGATTAAACAGAACCACGAAAAAAATCCCAGTACTGACAGACTGAACCCCACACCCTGCCCAGACAACTTCAACGAAGACCGAAGCGAGACTGATTGCAGAGAAGGGCCAAAGGAAAAAAGACTGACCATACCAGATGCGAACCAGAAGAATCGAGACAAAATACCTGACGCTAGCTAGATTCGAACGCCTATGGAGCCATGGTGGCTTCCAGGTGCTCTGCTCTGCGCCTAAATTCTGAGAACAATTCCTTCCGAGAATATCTCTGCCTAAATAAACCAGAGAGAATGTCGAGGTCCGAACAATTGAATCGCTGCTTGTACCCACCATCTTGAAAACCTTACCCCGCATGCCGTGAACCCAATGCCTCATTAATGCAATTAACTGAGCTGCCATAAATCGCCTTCCTGATCTGCCGTGATGCCAGATGCCGGCGTCGCTTGCATGAGCATTAACAACTCATTAAGGCACCCGCATCCGGGTTATTAAGATAAAAGTTAGTTAGAATTAATTATAACGGAAAAAAAATATTTAAGTTAAATAAATAAATGAATAAAAAATAAATTAAAAATAAATAAATTAAAAAAAATAAAATAATAATAATAATAATAAATAAATAATAGATAGATAACGAGAGAATATTTAAAATAAATAAATAAATAAAATAAAATAAATAAAAATGAATAAATAAATAATTAATTAATTAAAAATAAATAATAATAATAATAATAATAATAATAATAATAATAATAATAGATAGATAGATAGATAGATAGATAGATAGATAATGAGAGTATATATATATATATATATATATATATATATTAAATAAATGATGAGAAAATAATATTAAGTTAACTAAAATATCAAAAATAAATAAATAAATAAATAATAATAATAAAAATAAATAAATAAATAAGAGGAGCCAAAAAACGAGGGGGGCAGAAGAAGACGAAAGAAAAAAAAACGACTAAGAAGAGAGTGCTGGGATCCAGCACTTGCTGATTTTCCAGCCAACCTCTCTATTGAGATTTCTCAGCCTCTTTTCAATTTCAAGAGCTTCCCTAAATTTCCGATGATGGAAGTGCGAAACCTTAGCAATAACACTAACCTCCTCAATACAAACATGATGATTGGTTTTTTCTACATGCTCAACTAAAGCAGAAGACCTTGCTCTCCTATGCTTAAGGTCAGCTGCGTTCTCACTAATCCTTTGATTAATGGAGCGACTAGTCTCACCAATATAGGGGGTACCACAAGAGCAGGGGATAATATATACCCCTTTCATATCTTTGGGGTCGATATGATCCTTCACTGATCTGAGGGACGAATGAATGGTGTTAAGGGGCGTAAAGGTCACAGGGACACTATGAATCTTGAGAATCCTTGCAATCTTATCAGTGGTCCCCTGAACAAACGGAATATGGACACCTGGAATTCGTTCCTTTGATTCCCTTTTAGTCAGAGAATTCTTGGCAGCTTTAAGGAAAGCCTTCTGACCCAAGTATCTACTATAACCATTCTCAACAAAGATATCAAGGAGATGGGATTTTTCTTTCTCAAAAATCTTGTTATCTGAGATCCTTAGGGCCCGAGTAGCAAGGGTATTGAGAACACCCATCTTTTGAGCCGGGAAATGGTGGGAACTGGCATGAAGATACTGCTTCGTATGCGTTTTTTTTTTTTTTCCGAAAAACTTGGTGGGCGAGGGAACCATCACTATTCTTAGAAATAAGAATTTCAAGGAACGGGAGGCAACCATCAACTTCCTGCTCCTTAGTGAACTTAATGGCTGAGGATTGATTATTGAGATGCTCGAAGAAGAGATTAATGCATCTTGGCCGTGAGACTAGATGACATTGGTGTCATCCACATACCTTTTCCAAAGCTTTGGCAAGAGCCTGGAAGAGTTTAGAGCCTTGGACTCAAAATATTCCATAAAAAGATTAGCAAAAACCGGGGATAGGGGTGAGCCCATGGCGACCCCACAGGTTTGCTTGAAGAACTCTCCCTCAAAACTGAAAAAGGTGGAAGTGAGGCAGATCTCCACTAACCTGGCAGTGTCAGGATCAGTTAGGCGGTTGATCACTTCCAACCTACGCCATTGCAGTAGGTTGGGTTGAAACAACAGTTGGGGTTGGTCTTAGAGTGGTGGATGGAGGGGTGGTTTGGGGTTGAGATTTCTGAGGTGTTGTTGATGAACTTGGAGAGGCTGAAGTGATTATAGAAAGGTTTGGTGTTCCTACAAAGGTAAGTTCAGATTGAATGGAATTCTATAATTGTCTGTCAAGATGTGAAGTGACAATCTCAAGTTTTAAATCGTCGATAAATAATGGATCATGAATTGTGTGGGTTAACCCAGATTCAGAAAAAGTTACAAATAAAGAGGTCTCAAAAGACTCATCAAAGGGTTCGTCCTCAAGGTAAATCCACTTCACTGGTCAGGATCTTGATCTGTATAAAGGCTGAGAACTAGCAGAACTCTCTTGGCTTTCTTGTCTCTTAAGAATCCTAGGGGTTAGATTAGGGTTCTCAAACACAGGTGGTGGATTTGGATCAGGGTTAGCTCTGGTGTAATGAGTCCTTTCTGAAGCCAGGTTTCTAGGTATATTTTGGTTTTTTCTCTAAATGGGTTGGACAATACAACTTCTTACAGTTTCTTTAAGAGGCTTAAGGTATGGGATTTGAACTTTCCTAAAGACTTATTTGATAAAAGGAAATGATCAAGAATTTGAAACTAGATGTTCAATCCATAAGCTAGACCGGAGATAGACTGAAGCAACATTCTTTTACTTATGCAATTGCAAAGCAAGAGCAGTTCAAAGGCTACCTGGCTAACTTTAGGCTCTATCTGTAGCTTATAAAGTAAACAATAGTAACAAACAAATTATTCAAGTCCCCAACAGAGTCGCCACTATGTTATCACTCAGATTTTCCTTGAAGTTGTTGGAAGAGGAGAGGTGTCCTAGGTAACCACAAACCAACTTTTAGGTACATAATCTAGCTAATCTGTACCTAGAGAGGGCTCTCTCTTTATGATTTAGCTTGGTTTTGAAAGATATTAGGCTAGTTGTGAAGTTTAGGATTTTTGTTTGAGTTTGGGTGGTAAGATTCAATAGCAAAGGGATAAAACTGAGTAGCTCAGGCCATTGGGCTAATGGAGTCAAAGAGGATGGCTTAACTGGACTTGGTTTCTTAACAAAAGATGGTTTCACAGGGAAAGATGGTCAAACAGGGAACAAATGGCAACTTGAGATAAATGGAATGGGTTTAAAATGGGTGAAGGGCAGTTAAGAATCCTTCAGCACATTTACAGAGGGAACTTGAATGATTACTACTAAAGAGAAGTTAAGAATTCTTTAATAAATAATCAAAGTGAATGAACTAGAAAACAAGAGAAATTAAGATTTCACTGTTTATACTAATTCAGAAGAAAACATAGAGAACAATAACGATTGAAAACAGAGTGCAATCAAGCATATTCTGAATTAATCTTTTTCGTTTATCATTCAGATGTGAAACATGGATGATATAATAAACAAAGAAAACTTTAAAACATAAGGTATAGAGGACTTATTGATCTGGTGTTTGCTTCAAGAAATCTGTGAAAAGTCCTTTGCTTCAATTCTTTATCCAGCAAGCCATACAAAATTTGGTCCAATCAACACTTTATTCCAAAATAATCAATATTACAACAATGTCTAAGAATCCACACTCAATACTCCAATTGAGGGGGTATTTATACAAAAAAATTTACAAAAAATATCTCATACAGAGTGAGATATAAACTGGGGGTGGCCAATCATATCTTTCAAGAAAATAGGGTTAGAATACCTCGTAGATGATAGATAAGGCAACCGAATGGTTTGTTGTCCCTATTTCTGAGAATGTGCTAGAGTTAGGCCCTATGATTTGGCCTCTTGCTATCCTTGGTGTAATTATGTGTTGGCTGCTCTGTTTTGACTATTCTTACTGATACACTTTATCTGCATCTGATACTCTTTATCTGTTGATCTCTTTTCATCCTCTTTATCTTCATTGACTGTAGTAAAAATAGAAATTTACCTTTTACTAAGGATAAATTTACACAATTTCCAACATGTCTTCCCACCATTTTTGTTCTGGCAACTTGTGTTTCTGAAGCTTTCTGAGGGTTTCATCTGTTTTTGTATATCTGAAAAAGGTAGACTGGATTGGAAATAAGTGTTTTATCTCATGCTCAACATAGAATAAGTTCTCTAAGCTGTCATAGAGAACTTAGCCTGTGGGGAGTGCTTTTACTCCTGATGCACTTGTTGATGAACTAGCTTGATTGCCAGCATACTTATTCAATTTGTCTACATAATATATATGCCTCATTAATCTATCATTAATCACCAAAGGACTTGGTAGCCCCTTATTCTGCAAAATAGTGAACTTCTCCATAAAAGAATTAATTTCCACCTGCATATCTTGACATCTTCTCTCTAAATTATGCATCAAAGTTTTTTTGGTTAGCACCATTTTGATTTCCAAAATAGTGTCTGTCCTGTCTGGGATGCAAATTTCTTCCAGTTATTCCTTATTTCTGTTATTCAAAAAATGTATTAGTCGGTTGGCTTGATCAGGCATTTGTCCTAACAGAGCTTTTGTCCTTTGAATTTCTCCTTGTGCTGCTTTCACTAGATCAATCTGTTCATAGATCACTTGGATGGATGGCCAAACATCATTTATGGATTGAGTGATGTTGATCCAAAAAATTCTTTTGTTTTTTTTAGAGGCTTATCAAATGTAAGATCCTTCTCCAATGATTTTATTTTGTTTTCTAACATTTTAATCTCTATTGTTTTTTCTGCAACATTTACCTCTTAGAGATCATAACTTCGTTCCATTTTAGCATATTGATCCTTTAGCTTATTTAGTTATGAAACTTGTAGTTTCAGGTCTTCCATTTCCTTTATCAGCTCTTCTATGCTCAAATTAGCACTGCTACCCTGTGTTGTTCCTGCTGTTGCTGTACCTATGACCGCCTCTGCTAGAATATTTGGTGCCAATGTTGCTCCAAGAGTTGATGGGACTGCTGTTGATACTACTAGGATTACATTGGGAGGCTGGGAGGTCGATTGTCCCTGCTTGTCCTTCAATGCATTTTCAAGTGCTTGTTTATTATCATTTAGTCTTTTATTGAGCTTTAAGAGAAAATCCATCATTTCTTCTTCAGATTTTTGATTTATAACCTCATCAGTCTGTGGGTGCCTTGAAGGTGGCAGTTTTAGTTGCTTCCTTAGGGCAACAATATCTTCATCTTTCTTTTGATTAGTGCTTCTACCCCCTCCAAATATTTGGGATCATGTCCCAATCTAATAATTATTTCTTCCAAAGACTTTATTCTATTATCTTTGGCTTGAGAGGAGGCCTTTTCCAAGTGTAGTTGAGGAGTAGTATTGTCCAAATAATTTTGTAACCTGTGGGCCATCATTGCCTTGCTAGTCAAGGTTGAGTAAATCATTTCTCCCATTTGATTATGCAACTCAATTTGATCCAAAGGATGAATATCCTTTTCCATGACTTCAAGGTTTGTTCTGATATAATCTGCTGCTGATGTAGGCTGCTGCACCTTGGGCTTGAAATAGCTCATTATCATCTTGCCTTCTTTGATGTCATAGGCTGACATCAATCTCTGTTGATTTGTAGGATCCATCTTCAAATATCTATTATAAACCTGCATCCTCAATGGATCATTCCTGGATTTTATTTCTGTGAATGTTTTCTTGATGTCTGAGGCATCAGTCCCTGGTGGCTTGGAAGAAGATATCTCTACGCTTTTTTACCTTTCTAGCTCCTGCCTCTGAGAGCTAGTGGATGTTCCTCCTATTGGGAAAGTTTGCTGGCTTTCCACTCTTTCTTCCCTCTAACTATCTGTATTTTCTTCTGCAAATTCCTCCTCTGAAAGGGGATTTAATCTCTGTCTCTTTGTTCCAGGCTGCCCTGATGGTTCACTGGCAGGGGTAGTTTTTTCCCTGTCTCTCCTTTTGTTTCTTTCCTCATTTACAGGAGTTTGTAGAATTGGAGGCTCTCCTATATTGACCTGAGTGGGAGGAGTCTGTATTTGGGCCTGTTCTCTAGAAGTTTCAGGCTACTTGGACATTGTAGGTTGTTCAGTGTGTTGAAAGCTAGTCTCTAATTCCTTTCCCTTTGATGACCCTGTAGCTGGTATACTTGTTCCCTGTGAAGGTTGCTGAGAGGTTCCAGCACTAGAGGCACCAACTCTTGACCTTTGAGATAACTTAAATGATACCTGCCCAAAATAATCCAAGTCAAGTGTTTTCTCAAGATCTCTCATAACTTTCTCAAAATTGACCTGTTCACTATCATGCTCTACTAGGGTACCTTCCCTCCAGTCATCCATATTTGCATACTTTTCAATTTCTGGAATTCTATGGTGAATATAAGGGGACAACCTGTTCTTCATTCTCCTATCACATATAAAACTATTAGGATCATATGGTTTCCACTCAAAACTCTTTTGTAACTTAAGTTGCTCTTCTAGAATTTTTTCTGCTTCTTTCCATGCTTCCCTAGTGTTGCAGACAAAAGGGCCTAGCTGGTTCTTTATTCTAAGCTGAGATTTCTTCTTGGCATTACAAAAATGGACTAGGTCTGCATTTATCATTTGTCTGAAATATTCCAATGCAAAGAGTCTCATTGGAACATATTTTGGCAGCTTGAATGGGCAGAGTTCACATCCATAGATTCTGATTTCTGTGTGATTCTTATATAGGTACTAGTCACCTATCCTGTACTGCTTGGAGAGCTGGAGGATTTTCTTCATATCACCATTTATCCTAGGAGGAGAAATTCCTATCAGTAAAGTGGTTGCTGAATGGATAAATAGGTCAATGAACTCATTGTAGGTGTAAGGGGTCTCAAAGGATCTATGGAAAATGGGGCTCCAAAAAATGACTGTCCTTGGATTGCATCTAGTATCAAGTTTCTTGACAAGGAAAGGGAAGTTGTCTGACTGATAATACAACAGAAGATGATAGATGAAATTAGTGTATTTGAAGACTCCTTCATTGTCTAGTTTTAGGAATTGGTCATGAATTTTGTTGGCAATGTAAGAGGCATAATCATACTTAACAGCAGGGGGCTGTCCAACAGTAAAAATAGACAATAATACCAAGGTTATTTCATCAACATACTCTCCGGAGTCGAATCCCATGATTGAGGCTAACATATCAATAATAATTCTTCCTATATTTGTGAAGAGAACCTGCAGATAAGGAGGTGGGCCTTTAGGCTGATGTTCAGGGTCCATGAACATTTGACAGATGCGAGTAAGTTCAGCTTGAGACAATTGGGGAACTCTTTCAAGTAAGTATCCCATAGAGAGGGGAGTGAGAGCATGACTGGAATGGAATTGCAGCATTTCATTGATGGACTGAGCAGTTATGGGAAAAAGGACTTCTTGACTTGGGGACAGGACTGCTCTTTGTGTAGGGTCATAATTAGCACAGCAGTGATGAATGATATCTGGGAAAACATGGACTGCGGGGAGGAAGTACATGGGAAGGTTGGATTCCCACAGTCCTAAGATGTCAGAGCCATTAAGATAGCTGTCTCTGGCTTGGAAAAATATCTTAAGGTGGTTTTCATTACCTGATAAGTCTTTTATGAAATATTTAGCGGCCAGGGGTAGATAATCTAGATCTTTGTGAGGGGAGTTCATAGGTACGACATTTAGAGCTATAGGAGTTTCCATCACTGGTTCTTGTGGATTCAGGAATGGAACTTAGGTTTTCTGTGAAAAATAGTGAAAACTGCAGGTTCGGGAACTTATATAGTGAACAATGACTTGAATGTACAACGAAATTGGTCCTTTCTGTGGAATATTCAGTATAAAACCAAAACTTGCAGGGTTTCAGTGAAAATGGGTAAATACTTGTATTGGGGAAGTGAAGAATGCAATGGCGGGATGGATGACAGGTTCTGGACAGCGTCACTACAAATTTTCTGACCAGGTGGCGGTTGAAAAGCTTTGGCAGTTGACGGGGACGTCGCTTTGCATGGGAAAATAGTCGCAGCATATAACAGTGAAAAATGACTTTACATTGGTTTTATTCGCAAAATCTAGGTTGGCGGGGGTTTTTGGATTATCGGGCGGGTGACATAAGTGGTGAAAATATGTTTTGTTGTTTTATGGAGGGGCGGTAAGCGGTATGTGCTCGCACCGCTTTTGGAGTTGGGCGGTTTTGGACCGAGGGCGAGCAATCATATGGACTGCATGACGCGTGGCAGAGGTACGGGCGGAATACCACCTGGTGATCGTGCGTTCACCAGGGGGGCGCGATATCAGCGATGGCTGTTGGGTGAATGAGGAACGATCAGACGGCGGACGGGGAGCGGGGTACGACGGGACCTTAACTGTGGCGGGCCCGATACATTTAACAACTTTAATCGTATCCGGGTCAATGCAAGGAGTGGTTAGGATGTTAATGAATTTCAAATAAACTCATTAATCCATTTTAACTGTTGATTATGGTTGTATTCAATCGGGGGGCGGAATATATAAAATGTCGGGGATTTATATGTAATTAAATAATACGGGAAGGGGAATGTTTTTCGGGACTTATATAATATAGGTTAAAGTTAATATGACATAAAAATGAGAATAAGCGCTAAGTAAAACATCTAAATATTATATTTAACTTAGGCTAAAGTGGAAAAGGGGTTTTTTTAGGGGATATTGTGTATTTTCCTAAGTAAAAGTAGGATTTTTGCTTAGGAAATGAGTTTATGAAATCAAATGAATAGTTTATGGATGAGTCTAAGTACTTATGCTTTTAAATCATTGGGCCGAGGGTCCGGTGCCTCCAGAAGTCAGAGAAATGCTCTGAGCCCCTTTGATTTTCAAAGACCTTAATACTTTAGGGGGGATTAGTGAAATCTTTAGGGAAAAATGTGAAGGGAAGTAATTCTGCAACAACATCTACCTACCCTACCTACTTTAGCCTGACATTTTTTCTTCTTTATTAGGGTGCACTTGAGCTGGAAAACCCTTACCACACTTTTCTTTCAGATATAGAAGTATATCTAACTCTAATATTATTACATCCAAGGGCTCAGATTACACTGTTGAGCTCCTTTTATTCACTCTACCTATCTACTTATCTGTCAAGATTAAACAATTTGGTCAGATTTTATTCTCTATCTTTACAACATGAAATTGAAAAATGAATGAGTCAATTTTAAACAGTTTGACTCTTCATCAATTGTGGCATAAGTTTAATAAGCTGCACACAATCGCTTATTACAGAAAATAAAATAGTAGTGGCATTTAGACTTGCACACTTTCCTTGGTCTTTCTTTTGGCGGGGTTCATTTTTCTTCACTTTTTTGATCATTTTATTTCTTTTCACCCTTTGATTTTTCTTTTAGGGTATACTCTCTTTACATTTTTTAAATTTTTTTGATTTTTTAATAATATGGAAAACCTTTACAACAAGGAAAGGTATGAACATATTCATAGCTCAGCAAGTCAATCATGAAATATGACACCTATTGGTATAGGAGCATAACACCTAGCACAATCATAGACAAGGGCACATTTGTTAGCATTATGTCCTCAATTTCTTGGCAAGCTTTAGGTTCTCGTCAACTTGTCCTTGTCACCCAGAATCTATTAGCCTTTAACAGAGGAACCAATCAACTGTTAGGGATCCTTACTAAGTTACCTATTACTTTTGGAGGAAAGACTGTCTATATAGACGTGATGGTTGTCCGAGACCCTTTAGATTTTAATCTACTCCTTAGCTGTGATTATGTTTATGTCATGGTAGCTCTTGTTTCTTCTCTCTTTCGAGTGATGTGTTTCCTACTTGAAGGAAGCATTGTGATCATTGATCAACTTGAATTCATTGGTCCTGAATCATCTCCCACTCAAACATCATCCCTAAATGGTTCTCATATGCAAGCGGTATCACCCCCTCCACAGGTTAATTACGTGGCCACTTTGTCCATGCCCACATCTATTGATGATCTAGTAGGTGATGTAGTACACCATGTACTGGGGGCATTGGGGCTCGATTTTTCATTTGGGTCCCTGGAACATAGTTCCTTGTCTTGTGTCAAGCTCGTTGAAAAATGAAACAAGGTCCATGGAGTAGAGTTCCTTGTCTTGTGTCAAGCTCTTTAAAAAATGAAACAAGGGATATGAGGATAGTTCTTTTGCCATGTCAACCTCATTAAAAAATGAAATAGGTCCCCATTAGGATAGTTCTTTTAATATGTCAACCTCATTAAAAATTGAAATAGGTGTCATGAGCATGGTTCTTTTCCTGTGTCAAGCTCGTTAAAAAATGAAACAAATCCCCTTCTAATTCAAGTCTTTGATTAGATCTCATAAAATCCCAGTTGAGTCTTTCACTTGATCTTGTAAGTGAACCTTCATTCCATCCACATGTTAGTAACTAGTAGTCTACTGAGGTGAATGAAATGAAGCTTGGAGGGCATGTAACCTCGGGTTGCATCATTATGCTGGGGGCATGCAAACTTATCTCAAGCATAGTTTATCTTTGTTTCAAGCTTGTGTAAAATTGAAACCAAATCCAAGCATAGTTTTTTTCTGTTTCAAGCTTGTGTAAAAATGAAACGAAACTCAAGCATAGTTTCCTAGGTTTCAAGCTTGTGTAAAAATGAAACCATTCCCATTTTACATCTCGTGATTGCCATTTTTATCAGCCTAATTTTTTAGATGAGCCTTGGTTTGTCCATTCCATTGCTACCATCTCTTTGGCTGATCATTCACTTTCACTTGGTTATTTTACCCTTGCCTGAGGAACATCTCCGATCAGTGGTCTTATTAGCTAGCTTCTTGACTATTACATGTTTTGAGCACTTCCATCATGACCAGAACTAGTTTCTATCCTTTTATACCACTCATTCTTCCAAGTAGAGTAATCTTTCAACGCTTTTTTTACTTTTCAAATCATTGACCGGAGAATCCACAGTATGCACATTTTTATACCAACGTTTCAAATCCCAAATGGGATCCATCATCAGGGTTAGAGAATGATGATAAAAGAAGAGCAGAATGGATAGAATAAATACTCATGAGGACACAATTTTTAAGGAACAGCACATGGTCGGCTTGAATCTAAATTTATTTTAATTTTAATTTTATTTTTAATTTATTTTTCATTTTTAATAAATTACTTTTATTTTATTGAATTTTTATAAAAAATTTTAATTTTAATAATTATTAGGTTTATAACCTATAGATTAAAAAGCAATTAGAACTGATACTAAAATTTTTGATAATAGCTTGAACTAAAATATATTAATTTCTATATAAATTAATTTAATATATTAAATTAATTCATATTAATAATTATAAATAATAAATATTTATAATTTATCAATATAATAATTAATATATTAATTAATAGTTATATAGAAATTATTATATTAAAGTATTAAAAAGTTAATTATTAGGTTAAAGGAGCTATTTTAATAAAATGAAGGGTTAAAAATGAAAAGATTGTCGAGTACTTGTCATTTCAAACTCATAAAAGTAAATGAATTGACTTCGTCCTAGTATACGTTTACCCCTTTTTTTGGGCTGAGATTGATTATGTACGAAAAATGAATAATTTAGTTGAACATGGCTAGGAGGTTCTCTCGAATATTGTTTTCTACCTTTTTGGATTCAAGAGACAAATTACGAAAATGAACCTAATGGAGTTTTCTTTTTCATATCTTTTTCAAACTATCTAAATATTAAAAATACACAGAGTTACTCTTCTGTCAGACTCATAAAAATTAAACGATGAAAGACTTGTCACCATGACAAGCACGAGTTTCTCCTTCCTAGGACTCATAAAACTTACTAGGATGGATTCATCTGAAGGGTGAATTTATAGGACAAGCATATGGTATCCTCTTCAAGCTTGTGTAAAAATAAAGAGGTACTCACTAGAAATAGTGGGGAAAAAGTGGAAGTGAAACATCTCTTGTATCGGTAGCATGTCGCTCTTGAACATGACACTCATTTGATTCTCATGTCGTGTTTGGGATATCCTCACCCAGTCACTTATCTTTCTGGGTTTGGGTGATCCATTTTACCTCTCATTCCACTTCATCATTATGACCCTTGGTCCTATGTTGAGTCTAATTCTACCACACTCTGGAGTCGTGTCGCCAATATGTTCAAGAGAAGTCATATTTGTAGTCTAATACCTATACATTGTCTGACTCTTTGCTACAGTCTTGGATCCTACTCATTTAATTCCTCTTTATTCCTTGTTTCATGTTGATGATGAGGGAATCGTTATGACTCTTCTTCGATGGGTCACTTCTTGTTGACTTCAGGTCATTATCCAGGAATATGACTTAGAAACTCCCTTTTATTACCTTAGAGCTTTTATACCTTAATGGAAAGTTCTTCCCATCTGACGATAGGTTTCACTATTGGCCTTTGATCAGGTGATTCCACGAGTGTTTGACTTCATCTTCGTTATCACATTCATAGATTGTACTTTTGTACCTTGAGAGCCATTATCATTATGGGTGGTTCCTCTCGTTTCTATTAGCATTCCACAACAATGACTGATAATCAGGTGGTTTTCTAGCATGTTCGACTGCAACACATTCATTCGCTTGTTAGAATTCGTACTTTGGTAGGGTTGGGATAGAGTGCAAGTCCCTAAGTCCTATCTAATATGACTCAGACTGCGTGGATTTATTTGTTATTCATGATTGTACACATGCTTCTGCTATACGGATGGCTGTGACCATATCGTGGGAATTTATATTTATGATGATGATCCTTCTATTTTGGATGGTTGCATCCATGCCTTGGATCTTAGATTTACAGGTGATCCTTCTATATTGGATGACTATGCCCATGCCATGGATCCTTTCATATAGTCCTTATTATCTAGATGGCTGCGTCCATACCGTGGATTCATGTTTTGCAATCCGATATGTATATGTATATACATCCTTGATTTGCAAGTCTCCTGACAGTGTTTGTCCTCGTCCTTGCAAAAGCTCGTAAAGCATCTCAACCATCACTCCTATTCTGCCTTCATGCTTTAGGGGGCATTTGTTACACAATATTTTGTCATACCTCCTGTACTTCCCTGTGACATACCCCAAAGTTCCCGAAACATGACCATAATGTGTACTCATTCATTCATGCAGTTCAGATCCTTCTTATGACATTGATTGGAAAATTCCTTGAGCTTCCCTGAAAGAAATAACTTTTAAACCCTAATTTGAGAATCATTGCTCTTATGAGGCTGAAAACCGCGATGATCGCATGTTGCACTATACTTGACCTGTGATGGCATCACTCTGTTTACTTGTATACTCGCAATGATCCAAAAAAGGAAATTTTCCCAAAAAGGATGAGAAGCTTCGTGATCTAGAAGCTTCCAGAGTGGTGAGTTGGAGGTTGTTCGGCATAGATGAGGTCGAATTCTCCCAACTTGGCCTCTTGGTCTTATCCCTATGAGCTACATCCTTGAGATGAGAGCCTAATCCTATCTTTGGAGAGACCCTAACTCCCTTTCCCAACCTATATATTCATCCTCTTCCATTCCCCAATGGTTGGTTAGGTTGGAGGCTGGTTGGTCTATGCCTATTTGCACCCTTATGCTAAGATTGTGCCTATATGCTACTCATTTGGCTTAGATAAAGAGTGCTTAGAGATCTTAGCTTGGACTTGGATATTCATTCAAGGAGAGCCTATCAACATCAAGGCTTGGTTGTATGCTCAGCCTTATTTTCTATTAGTATACAACTGCTGGTTCATTTTCCCTAAATATGTATGCTCATGTATCATTTAGCTTAACATTCCTTGATCAGTTGAGTAGGTTGCTTTTGAATATGCTATTTGTATTTGCATGCCTTTCTGTGTCTTGATCTCTTGTGCAGGTACATAAACACTGAGAGCAGTAGGAATGAACCCATGACCCAAGTGATTCAAGGTCTTCAACAAAGGAGATCGAGATAGCATCAAAATGAGGTAGGCCATCTTCTTCTTCTCTCTTTTCAATTGAAACTTAGTAAAGTGTCTAGTAGATTGGAACTTCGGTTGCTAGATGCACTCATTGGGCTAGAGGTATTGTATCTGTCTGCAAAGAGGATTTACCTAGACAAAAATCCTCCAAACAAATATCTTTCACATTTTTTTTCTCCTCTCTCTCACTTTTTATTTTTGTGAAAAAAATGAGGTATTCATATCCCTAGTGTAACAACCCCAAATTAGCTTATATTTATGTATGCAATGTAAACATTTTTATTGAAAAAATTGGGATGAGTAATGGGACACAAATTCTAGAGGGATTGAGTGGTTTCTTGTTGGAAATAATATTAATATGTAGAAAATTCAATGAAGAATATGAAGAAACACAATAATGTTCCATGAGGAACACGGAGAGACACAAGAAAAATAATAAAAGGCATATGAAAAACATTAGAGGGGATTTTTTCCTGAAGAACTGGAGCTAGAAACGAGAGATAACAAAGGAGCAACAACATAGATGGATAAATTCAAATTACCAATAGAGGCTGAACAATTGAAGGGAATGAAGAATTTGGTTGGAAAAGGAGCTAGAAGAATTACTAGGTGATAAATTGATTGCCTCTCGAGTCCCTAGTGGTTTGGAGGGTGGAGATGGTGATTCTCAGGAAATCCCAAAGGGTTGGGATGGAGGAATTGATCGTGGAAAATTCCTGGAGGATATCTGGAAGCTTCTTTGTTTATTGATTTACCGCGGGTTTTGGAATCCCTGCATTGGGTGGAATCACAATGTTGTGTTTGAAGGTTGGAGACCGCTAGTCTCTCGAATCCCTGTGTTTTATTGGTTTTATTCAACTGGTGGGTGGAGGTGAATGAATCTCTGGAGCCCCCGTTTTAGGTGATGGATGTGTTTTAGTCCTTGAAGAAAAGATCCCTCAACCTCTATAACATGAATCAGGGGTGACAACTACAAGTGAAACATGGTTGTAGTTGTCTATGGTTGGGTGGAGAGTCATAGTCCTAGACTCAATTTCTCAATTTCTTTGAGATACGTATCTCTCATGTTCTCAAGAAATATATATATATATATATATATTTCATTTCTAGTTTGAAATGATGTTCATTGATGTCATGATTCATGATTTTGTTTATCTTATGAATTAACCAATGAGTTTATTGATAAATCTAGGGCATAGAAATTAAGTGATTTCTCTTCTATTATTAATCTCTTGTGAATGCTTTTTACTTCTTTAGATTAGGATCTTATTTTAGCTAGATTATTAGTGTTCTTATTCATCAAACAACTAACAATACATAAACAATAAAGAGACGAGAAAAAGAATATAGGCTATCAGCCACGACTTCTTATCAGGACTACACTTCTCCTCGGCTTTCCGAAAAATTCTTCTTCTTATAAAGATTCCAATTGACGAATACCAAGACTAAGACCCTTGACCTATTTGCCACTCAAAGACCAAGACATAAGATCCCTATTCAATGATAGTCAACCTTCAACTCCTTATTCCTTCTTGGTTTCTTCTTCAACCTTGGCTTTCTTCTTCAACCTTAGGTTTCTTCTACTTTAGAACTTCGGCCTTCTTGAATAGTCCTTCTTCCACTTCCGCTCCTTAGGAGGACTACACTTCTCCTTGGCTTTCACTGCTGCAATAGACTTCTCCTTGGACTTTACTATTGCAGCAGACCCTCCTTTGGCCTTTACTTCTGCAACAAACTTCTCCTTCACTGTTGCAACATACTTACCTTCGGCCTTTATTGCTGCAACATACTTCTCCTTCACTGCTGCAATAGACTCCTTGTATAGAGGTTTTCTACCCTTAAAAAAGTCCCAAAATACCCCTAAGAACTTAACTCTTCCCTTTTGTTACTTCTTTGGTTTTTAGTCTTCCTTGCTATACTTCACACTTTAGATTATATGATGACCGAATCTATGAAATTTTACTTTGAAATGAATATGAACAACCCTATTTATAGTTGTTTCCCATCAAAATAAGTTGACATGACATGATAGTGAGCCGACATGTCCCTTTCAGAGATTCATATTATTCTTTTGAATCTGACTTGAAGGAGGTGACTTTGTCTTGACTTTGTCCTTCATACATGAAATAGACTCAAATTGACTTTTATGACTAGATGACACATCCTAAAGGCTCACAATGGGAGCCATCACTAAAATAAAATTCCTTTCTCATGAAACCCATGAGACGAGCATTACGATAATAATTTTATTTCTCTTCTTTTCATCAATTAGATAAAATCACAAATACACATGTCATTATGAAGACCGAACCTAGTTACACTTTTAAACAAAGTTGTTGTTAGTGTGTAAAAGGTGTTGGAACAACATGTGGCAAATTGGTTATGTTCATACAATAAAAAATATGAAACCTTGATATTTGCAGAGAAATAACTTAGTTTTGACTACAATACTATGCATGTTACCGTTCATAATTTTAAGACTATATGGAAATTTTAAAGCATGAAATACATGGCATGATACTAACATCTTGAATGCAAGGGCTTATCCACTATGATGGTGTTGGGTTGCACTGGTATAAAGGAGTTCCCAACAATGTTAAAAGATAGCGTATAAAGATTTGAAATCCTATGTTTGATTGCATATTTTACTACTATACAAGTATGGACATATTTGTTGCATGTTACTTGGTGCCTTTATGATTGAAGGAAAGTAAATTTGATGCCCTTCCTTGTAGTGCATTCCATCATTTAATTGAGTGTGCATGAGCTGATAAGTTACATTCACCTATTTGTTTGGGTAATAGATCTTTGGGACCAAAATAAATCAAGTTTTCAACTCTATTTATGAGTTTATACAACTCTCTGTATTTTGTAAGAATGCATTTGAAAATGTTGATAAATTGATATCACTCATATGATTGTGTATTTCTTAAGTTTAGCCTTAAATTCCTTCTATGTATTTGAGCCACTAAGTGCTAGAGATAAGGATTAAAAAGATGGAAAAGTTGAAAAGTTTTAGCACTTTTAAAATGTTGGAAATATTAAAAAAATTTACAAAATTTGTTTGTAGGTCGGCTAATTTGGAGGTAGGGAGGTTGGCTTGAAAGGCATGACCTCCAACAGGCAGACATGTCTCTTTGCGCCCGTAGGTCGGGAAGTCTAGGAGTTAGGAGGTTGAGAGTTTAGGGTGGTCGGGGTCAAACTGCTTCGACCTAGTGAAATGTAATGAAATTGTGGTAGGGATGACCCCGACCTAGGTCGGGAAGTCAGGGGTGATGCTTGTCGATAGAAATTAACTGTGCGCCAGGGAGAAAGGGCTGACCCCAAACTTCCTTTGGATTCGTTCCTACCATTTGGGTTCGCCATGCAGTTCTGTGGTGGGTCCATGCGCCTTGTCACCTACCATGTGGGCCTTTGTGGGTCCATGATGACGTGGTTGGGTTTGACAGGCCAATCTTTAAAGGGCCATAACTTTTTATTTGTAAGTCAAAATGAGGCAAAATTTATAACGTTGGAATTATCTAAATGAGACGAACACAATAATGTTAGTTATTCAAAATTTTGGAAAATTCCAAACTTTGGCTCCCGTTTCCATTGTTGGAAATACTGGGGGGGTGAATCAATATTCTTTAGCAATTAGCACTTTTAAATATTTTTAGAGCATTAGTTAATATTCAGTTATTTATTAATGTTTATCTAGTAACAATAGTAAAACAAAGAACACAATAGGCACAGGAATTTTAAGGGGAAAACCCCATCCGGGTAAAAAAAAAATCAAGCACTTTTCTAATAAATTATTTAATCTTCAGCCCCAACTGAAATGAAAGGTACAACTTCCTAGAATTCTATAAAATCATTCTTCTCCAGCTCCCACTGGAAGGACACCCCAACGCCCTGGTTTCTTCAATAGCCAATTGAATGGATGCCCTAGCATCCTAGACCAACCTACCACCCTGAAGTGTTCATAGGCTCATACCTGTAGGTGACTTCATGCACCTACCTAACACCTCCCTACCACCCTATAATGATTAGAAGTGAAAAAAGAGTGTGGACTCTTGTGCCAGGGACAATGATCCATGATACAATATGATTTACAATGATTTTCTTGTACTTGACCGAACACCCAATCACACTATGACCTGCAACCCAACCATGACATCATCCCAATAGTGAATCGTATACCTCCCAACAATGCCTCTTCATTTCTGTAGCATACTTACCCTTGACTGTTGATGTGTGGTCCTTACTATAGTGATCATTGAATGCATACTTTTTCTTGCCTTCTAGGAGCTTAATATTGAATATGTTGTATCTATGTAATTTTGGATCTCCAAGTTTGGAAATTTTGTCCTATGGTAGCCCTTTGAGTACTCTTTCCAACCCTGTAGGTCTAATCTAGATTGGATTTTTCAAGAAAGTGCTATGCCCAATCTCCCACGATGACCTGATTATAGACTGGTTTAGCAGAGTGAACTTGTACAAAGTTCCACGTGTCACTTTTTCGACCTTCGGCCCTGTTGAAGCCTCGAAAATCGCTGCAACAATATGGGGATGACCACCCGGTCCAGACCTTAAAGCAACTCCTTTTCCATTTGGAATGGTGGTTCTGACTGGTTCAACTAGGTCCAATTACCTTCTCTCAATCTCCAATGGCTTTAAAATATGACTTTCATTCACCAATGGAGAAGAGACATCAGATCAACCCTCTTGCTGATTGGGCAAGAAATTGATCCTTAAGCTGATTTGGGGCTCAACCAATCCACTACTAAAGTTTGCCTCTTTGGGAAGAGGACTTAAAAGAATGTAGAAATTAATCTAAATGCAAACTTATTCTAAGATGCAAGCAAAAGGAACTATCTTAATCCTATCTCAATTAGGCAGATATAGATCTAACCCAATTAAGAGCAAGATAATTTTGAATAATTGGGACTTAAATATGTCTGGTTTATAATGAATATCAAGTTAATGAAGTAGTTCAATTAACTGACATTATGAATACCGAAACACATCCTATTGAGACCTCTTAACTGAAATAATCAATCAACAACACTCAAGAAGAAGTTCACAAAATGATATTGATAATTTAATCAGTAACTTGAATAATTAAATAATAATATGTGGAAGAAGTTCACAACATATCACTATTCAACAAATCAGTTTTATAAGATAGATTTCTGAGTAAATAGTTACTCAAAAATCAGAATTTAATCCATAAGAGTAGAGATACATAATAACATAAAATTGAGACAAATTACCCATACCGACAAAAGTGCACAAATATGAAAGTAAATTGACTCGTTCTTGTCATCATAAAATGAAACAAGTATTTAAAATAATAGTATTTGAAATACCAATTTTATTGAATCCATTCTCTAGCTCTAGTCTCCAATAGTCTTTTACAGTGCCTGAGCTTTTGCTTTCAAAAGAAGAGCTACAATAGTGCAAACTCTGTTCATTATACATAACTCAGAATGTAAAAGAAAAACCTCAATAATCTCCAGATTTGAGATTTTTACTCCTACCACCTACAACTCTAAATCCTTATTACAGAAGTGCTTTTAGAATTCCAGAATTGTAGAGGAGAGAAGCCCTTATTACATTTTTCAATCTACTATTTATAACATTTGTAAGGGAATTCTTAACAAGAAAGTTTGTTGAAGAAGAGATTTGCTCAATCAATTTTCATTTTCTCAAAATTCCATTCTTCAATAGCCGGAGCATTCTCATTGATTGAGATCTTTTTCTTCTCATCTTTTCAACTGTTTTCCTGTAAAAACAAATCAAAACAAAATTAAAATGCCAAATCTGGAATTGAAGCAAATCTTAATTGATTCAATTAAATAAATAATTGAAAATAATTTTTTAGCTTTCTATTGATTCCTGTAATGATTTAATTGGCCAATGATATTATTAACGAATGGATCTACATTCAGAAGAGTTTGGGCAAATGAAAATGCAGAGAATAAAACTCAGAAAATTGATTTTATTTAAAAATTCGTAGTTTAATCTTTTGCCTATTTTTAGACCCAATAAATGATCAATGTTGTCAGTGAATCCTCCTAAAAAATGTTCTCCATGATTTTATCTTTCCAATGAGCTGTTCTAGGCCTCATTTGGCCAAGTAAAACTTAATCTATGAGTCTCCAAAGTTGATGAGCCAAAATTGCCAGAATTATGGAAAGTCTATTGCCTAGGCCAAAAAATCAGAATTTGTTAATTAAATTCTAATCCTAAATTAGATTTTAATTATTTAATAGTTAATTCTAACTTAATTATTAATTAACTAATATATACAATTAATTTTAATTAATGCTCATTTAATTTAAAAATTAATTAAGTTACAAAATTAAATTAATATAAAAATGATGTGAAAGAATTAATTTAAAATATAATTAATATTATAATTCAAATTATATTAAACTTAAAATTAATATTAATATTATAATATAATTATTATAATACAAATATAATATTTATTTAAAAAATTAATTCACAAACCATTGGAATCAATCTAAAAAAAACCATTAGAATCAACCTATTATAAATAAGTGATAATGGAGGTGAGGAGAGGTGAGGGATGGAGTTATAAGGAGGCTCACGTGAGTTTATGGAGGGATAAGGTGAGTGGAGTGTGAGGTGGGGTGACGTGAGGGTGAGTGAGGTGGAGGGACGGGAGGCATAAGGAGTGAACCAAAACTTATGTTAATTTTTTTTTAACCATCGCATATCGCATAAAACCAAATCGCAAAATCACAAATCATTTAATCGAGGTGCTTGGTGATATTGCGATATCGCTATTTTGCAATCGCAATTTTTATCGCAAATTTATTTAGGAGGAGGAGAAGGGAGGTAAAGTGGGGCCCACATGAATTAATGGTCCTACAAATTGGACTTTAGCCTTTTTGCAATTTTCAGAATCTGGTCTTGGCAACTTGTTTTAAAATAAAAAATTTGAGTAAATTACCAAGATTTCGAAACACGATTTGATCCATTATATGATTTAGCTAGGTCATTTTGTAGGACCATTAGTGAAAAATGAAAAATTAATAAAATTTAACTAAAAGTCAATATTTACAACAAATGACTATTGAACTTAATTAGCTATAAAAATAGAAATATTTTACAGCTATTTACATTTTTAGACCAGGCAAGAAAATGATTAAACTTCAAAGGAGTGCCATTTACAAACCGGTTGACCAAATGAGTCAAAACAAGTATCGATGGAAATCTTGTGAAAAATCAGATTCAATGAAACAATCAAAATGGAAATTTGACAAAAATGAAAAATAACAAAATTGTAGGATAATTAACTTAATAAAAATCATAGAAGGTGTTTAGCCAAAAATTAATAGAAAGGGTCCCCATTATTGAAGTACATAAATAAAAAAATGGGGGGGGGGGGGGGGGGGGGGGGGGGGGGGTTGTGTTTTACCACAACAGGCCCTGAAGACGATACTAAAAAAACTACAATCCGTTATATTCCCTATTTCTGTCATTGTTTACAAAATTTAAATTCAATTCTCAGAGAGAGTTATGACGATTTTCCCCAGGTCACCTGTTTGACATGGAATTCGGGAGCCTGCAAAAACCCTACCTTCCTAAGATAATATATCTAAAAATATAGTGAACCAAGATCTAAAAGTTGATGACGAGGTTCATCAAGATTTCAGCTCAAATGGGTTATAATTTAACATTTTGAAGATTCATATAAAAAAATTTATAGTGAAAATTGCACGGTGATCATTTTGAAGCAACGAAATCCTAGAATCTAAGGATTTAAACTTGCTTCAAAAACAGACCTTCAAACTTGATCATAATTTTGTGCCCCAACCAGACCTCAACGAAACCTTAAACTCCCTGCAATAGATCCTGCGTTATAAGCTCATGAGGGACAAAAAACTACATAGGTCTTCTCACAAGATAGTTCGTTGAAAAGTGCTTACTAGAGGAGGATATGAGGGTCACTATTTATAGAAATGTCTTGAGTTAAGAGGGTCCTCAACAAGTGAATGTTGGAGGGATTTTAGGAGAATAAAGAATTGTTAATTATTGACTATTCAATGACCACAACCAATGATGAGTGCCATGCCACAACCCCATGGGGTTTTAGCCCACTAACTAGGGTTACTAACATCAAACACAAATAACTCTAAAATTGTGAAGAACTACATGGCATGCCATATACCAACGGAAATGTGTCGACGAGTAGAATCTATATAGAAGATTCTTGACTCAGAATAGCATGATTTTTCAAGTCAAAATTCCCATGCAAGATCAGGGTAGCCCCTGATTGTGCTTGGGTTGACATCAATGACAACCACTAATCAACAATCTCCCCCTTTGGCATTGATGGAAACACATGTACTCCCCCTGTGATCATGACACCTCTTCCTATTGCCTTCTCTCCCCCTTTGTCATCAATGGAAAATGTTAACTCCCCTTGAAAAATTGTCATCCTCTAGACCTGTACACACCTCCACTTCCCCTTTCTAATTAGTTAGATAAGAGAAAGAGTCTAATGAGAACTTGGGAGAATCCAAAGATTTTGGTGAAGATATTCAAATGCTTCAAGAGGTAATGGTTTGGTAAAGATGTCAGAAATTTGTTCCTTTGTGCTAACATATTCAAGCTTGATATTCTTTTCGGCAACGTACTCTCTAATGAAATGATATTTGATTGGAATGTGCTTTATTTTGGAATGCATCACAAGATTCTTGGATATATTGATGGCAATGGTGTTATCACAGAAGATAGGAATATGCTCATCAAACTTGACTTGAAGAATTGAAAATTTTGCTTCATCGAGAGAACTTGAGTACAACAAGTTGATGCCACAATATATTCTACTTCTGCTTTGGATAATGAGATTGAAGACTGCTTTTTACTTAACCATGAAGCAAGGCAACCACCTAGATAGAATGCTGCTCCAATAGTACTATTTCGATCATCAACACTTCCTATCCAATATGCATATGTATAAGCTTGGATAACTAGATCATTTCCTTTGGGATACCATAAACGATATTTTGTTGTGCTCTTAAGATATCGAAGAATTCTTTTGATGGCAATAATATGAGATTATTTTGGTGCTGATTGGAATCTTGCTACTTGTCCAACTGCCTACATTACATTTGGACGAGAAGTTGTCACATACATAAGACTACCAATCATAGAAATATACAACCTTTGGTCCACATCCTTTAATGAATCTTCTAAACTTAACTTGCAACCTGTTACCATTTGGGTAAGGACACACTTGCAATCTTCCATCTTGAATTTCTTGAGCAATTCCTTGATGTACTTAGTTTGATATATAAATATTCCTTTATCCTACTGAGATATCTAAAGCCCTAAAAAGTATGTTAGCTTGTCAAGTAGAGACATTTAAAACTCACTTTGCATCTTTGTTGCAAAGTTTTTACTTAATCTGTGATCATTGCTTCCAAAGATTATATCATCCACATATACCTCAATAATTGTTAGGTTATCTTGATCCACTTTCACATAGAGATTTCCATCAACACTTCCTTTCTTGAATACTTGTTGATGTAGATATCCATCAAGATGAGCATACCAACATCTAGGAGCTTGGTTGAGACCATATAGTGCCTCCTTTAATTTGTAGACATAGTCTTCCTTGTCAGAGAGAAGAAAACCTTCAGGTTGTTCAATGTAAACTTCTTCTTCCAATTCACCATTTAGAAAGACTGACTTAACATCCATTTGTTACACCTTGATTTTTCTCGAGCATGCATAAGCGAGAAACATCATGATATCTTCCATTCTGGAAATAAGAGAAAATGTTTCTTCAAAATCAATTACTTCTACTTGTGCATATCCTTTACAAACTAATCTTTCCTTATTCTTGGTAACTTGTCCATCCTCATTCAATTTGTTTTTGAAGACCCATTTAATTCCAATAACATTTTTATCCTTTGGTCATGGAACCAATTCCCAAATGTCGTTCTTCTCAATTTGATCCAGTTCTTCATTCATAGCTGCTACCCAGTGTTCATCTTGACTAGATTCCTCAAAATTGCTAGGCTCAAAAGTTTCTAAAAGAGCAAGGTGGGCTTGTTGTGATGAACGAAGCTTTCGAATTCTTCTGGTTCCAATTCCTTCATTTATGTCATTGATGATTTGATTTGACAGATGATTCTTTTGAAACCATTTTTTTAAAACTTTTGGAGAATTTTCTTGTACATCCTGTTGATCATTTCTTATTTCCTCTTGGTTGACTGTTGTTTCCTTATTTGATTGGCCTTGTTTGGGAGCTTCTTCTTCACCCTTCACAGGTTCTACCTCAAGCCCCTCAGATTTGCTTGAAGAGATGATCTCATTGTTATCCTTTATAACACAGCCCTTGTCAAAAGTAACATTTATGCTTTCCACTATTTATTTATGCCTCATATTGTATCATCTATAAGCCTTTCTTTTGCACGAATAACCAATGAAAATACCTTCGTCAACATGGGAATCAAACTTGCCCAATTTTTGGTCTTCTCTTTTGATGTAGCATTTACTTCCAAATATTTTGAAGTATTTAATGTTAGCCAGTATTCCTTTCCATAGTTCGTATGAGGTCATGTTACAATTGTTCATGAGAAGGCCTCTGTTTATAATGAATAAAACTGTATCGATTGCTTGAACCTAGAATTTATCATCTAATTTTGAGTCATTTAACATTGTTCTAGCCATTTCCTGTATGGTTCTATTTTTTCTTTCAGCAATGCCATTTTGTTGTGGTGTTTTGGCTATTGAGAATTTCCTTTTTATTCCATTTTCATCACAATACTACTAAAATTCTTTGGATGTGAATTCTCTGCCATTATTTGATCTCAGACATTTGATCTTCAAATCAGTTTCATTTTCAACCAATTCCTTTTAGATTCTAAAACACTCGAATGCCTCCGACTTTTTCTTTGAGAAGCTAACGACTGTCATTTTTGGTGTAATCATCTATCATTAGCATAAAGTATAATTCTCCTTCTAAACATTTTGTTCTCATAGGCCCACATAGATCAGTATGTACTGTTCCCAATGGACATGATGCACAGTGTTCTTTTGCCTTGAACTCAACTTTTGTATGCTTGCCATGCCAACAAGATTCACATATCATATTGGCAGGTTTTGAAATTTTAGGCATTTCTCTTACTGCTTCCTTTTTGCTGATCTTGGCCAAATTTTTGAAATTTATATGTCCCATTCGTTTGTGGCATAACCAAATTTCATCTTCTTTTTCCAAAAAGAACCCTTTAGGTGTTTCATCTAAAATGTATATGTTAGGTCCCTATACTACTAGTGTAACCCCTTATTGTTATTAGTACAACCCCCTTATTATATTGTTGTGCCCATGTAGTCCCCATATTGTTATTATTGTGCCCCATAGAAGCCCACTATAGTTATTATTGTGCCTTTACATTATTATTGTTATGTTGGCTCTAATTATATTATGACCCCTTAGACTCCTATATATAGAAAGGAGGTCTTGTCATCTATAACATCCAAGAATTGTTCATTTGTGTAATGTAAAGGAGGTTTCCCCCTCGAAGAGGCTTATTTCTAAGGCGTTGATCTATCTTTTCTATCTTTTTGTGAGTTGGTTTCATAACATTTGGTATCAGAGCTTTGGATTCTAGGGTTTCATTGCTCCAAACAGGTCATCGAGGAATTTTCGCTATAACATTTTTTTTGCAACATTTCAGAAGCTAACAAAAAACCCATTTGAGAAGAAATCACGCTGAACCTCAGGGCCGAATTTCAGATCTTCTCTTGCTTTATTTTCGGAGATATGATCTGAGGAAATTAGGGTTTTTGCAAGCTCCAGAATTTCATCTAAAATAGGTCATCATGGAAGTTTCACTATAACTTGTTCGCTACAAAGTTTTAGAGGCAAAAAAACAAAACCCATTTGAGAAGAAAGCGGTTTGAACCTTGAGTCTGAATTTCAGAACTTGTCTCGCTATATGTTCAGATATATGATCTGAGGAAGTTAGGGTTTTTACAAAATCCCGAATTACATCTTAAATAGTTGACCTCGGGAAAATCATCATAACTTTCTCTCTAAGCATCAGTTTGAAATTTCATAAGAAGTTACAGAAAGAGGATGAATTGAAGTTTTTTATGTATATTTTTCAGATTTGAAGGTCAAAAAAGCGACACGCGGCACTTCATACAAGTTAGATCTTCCAAAAAGGTATATAATCAAGTCATCTTGGGAGATTGTGCACAACTCTTTCTTGGAAAATCCAATTTCAATCGGACTAGTGGCATTGGAAAGAGGACACAGAGGGTGACTGTAGGTCGTGATTTCAGAACTGGAAGATCTGAAATTACAAAGTTAGAGTCGTTTCAAGATTGAACTCCTAAAATCAAGAAAAAGCGAGATGAGGGAGTTTGATGGAAAGGATCTGATAAATTTGATACTACAGATGGAGAAATATTTTGATCTACATGGTGTACCATTGTCACAGAAGGTGTGTATTCCATCTAATTATTTAGAACCAAATCAATTTTGATGGTATAAAGGGCTTTGTTCTCGTAAAACACTTGTCACGTGGTCAATTTTCATGGAGGAATTGATAGCACATTATGAGGATACAAAGAGAAGCACCTTCTTTAGCCAATTGATAAATCTCAAACAAAAGGGTTCAATGGCAGAGCACATTAAGGACTTCCAAAAATTGAATATAAGGGTAAATGATATTCCAGAGAAGAAAATGGTTGATGTCTTAATAAGGACTTTAAAGGATGACATTCAACATGAGGTTCGTCTTTGGGAACCTGATTCATTGGAGAAGGCATTCAAGCTGGCAAGAAAAATTGAAAGCGAAATTATGGAAACAAGGAATCCCACCACTCACGACTATAATTATGGAAGTGTTTTTTCTCCTAGATTTCCACAACCTACAAGGTTTACACCACAACAATTGGAAGAAAAAAGAGAAAAAAGACTTTGTTACAATTGTGATAGCAAATACACTAAAGGTCATAAGTGTGCTGAGAAGAAATTATTTTACATAGATTATGAAGAGGAGGAAGAAAAGGATCAAGAAACATCAAAAGAAGAGGATATACACCAAGAACCCACCCCAAAGAAAGAAGAAACAAATTTGACCATATCTTGTAAACCATTGGAAAGAATTACCACTCGTCGAACTCTCAAGATAGAAGCACATATCAAGAAGAAAAAGGTTCAAGAAGTGAAAGATCACATCGAGAAAGAAGAAATGAATCCGACCATATATTGTAATGCATTGGTTGGAATTACCACTCCTCAAACTATTAATATAGAAGGACATATCAAGAAGAAAAATGTTCAAGAAGTGAAAGATCACATCGAGAATCAAGAAATGAACCCGACCATATCTTGTAATGCATTGGAAGATATTACCACTCCTCAAACTATCAAGATGGAAGGACATATCAATAAGAAAAAGGTAATAGTGTTGATTGATTCGGGCAGTACCCATAATTTTATTCATTGTAAGATAACCAAGGAATTGAATTGCTTCCTATATCCAACACTGGAGTGTCAAGTGATGGTTGCAAGTGGAGGAACCATAAATTGCTCTGGAAAGTGCCATAATATCAAGCTATCCATGGAAGAATATGTACTGAATAGCCCAATGCTTTCCATTCCAATGGGTGGTGCTAATGTTTTACTAGGAGTCTAATGGCTACAATCTTTGGGTACGATAGCTTTTAATTTTCAAGAACTTTCCTTGATTTTTTTTTGGGAAGGAAAGGAAGTTTAATTGGGGGGTATAAAAGGGAAACTGGGAAAGATAATCAACTCTAACAGCATGACAAAGCTTCCAAATAAAGAACAATTGGGCATAATTGCACAATTATGTTCACTAGAGGATCCCACATCGAAATCATGTATTTCTCCAGATCTCCAAAATGTTTTGGACAATCATTCCAAGGTATTTGACACTCCTAAAGGCTTCCCATCTATTTGTGATCATGATCATGCTATTCATTTGATTCTAGGAAGTGTTCCTCCAAACATCATGCCTTACAGATATCCATATGCCCAAAGGAGTGGGAACTCATTCAAAAGTTGCAGAAGATCCCAGTTCAAACAATATTGCGAGAACTTCACAAGGAAGGAAAAATCATATTGGAACCTAAAGTAGTCACAGAACCGAGAAATCGACAACTACAAAATAGATCAATTTCAGAGTTTCTCATTAAGCGGAAGAACTTACCCACTGAAGATTCGACATGGGAGGACAAGAATTTATACAGAAGCATCGAGAACTACTCAAGTGTTGAGGACAACACTTTTGGAAAGGAGAGGGGCATGTTAGGTCCCTATACTACTAGTGTAACCCCTTATTGTTATTAGTACAACCCCCTTATTATATTGTTGTGCCCATGTAGTCCCCATATTGTTATTATTGTGCCCTTACATTATTATTGTTATGTCGGCTCTGATTATATTATGACCCCTTAGACTCCTATATATAGAAAGGAGGTCTTGTCATTTGTAACATCCAAGAATTTTTCATTTGTCTAACATAAAGGAGGTTGCCCCCTCAAAGAGGCTTATTTCTAAGGCGTTGATCTATCTTTTCTATCTTTTTGTGAGCTGGTTTCATAACAATATATGTCATTTAGAGCTCTGCTTGTTATAGCCATAATTTTTCCAAATTTTCCTTTCCTGATTTCACATTTCATGGAGTTGAATAGCATTGTGTGTCCTTGATCGCACATCTGTCCAACACTGAGCAGATTGTGATTCATATTTTTACAACACATCCTTCACTAATGCATCCTTGCTTCCAACTGTGACCATACCTGCTCTTATGATGTTTGAAGACCCATCATTTCCAAAAGACATTGTTCCATTCTTCTTTTCCTTCAAGGATATGAACTTATTTTTATCTCCAGTCATATGCGCTACGAAACCACTGTCAACATACCAAATGTTTCTATTGCTTTGAGCCTTGAGAATGATAGCACATTTTTCAATCTTCTTTTTCCATACTTTTTTCATTCTAATTTTGAGAGAATTCTTTTGAAGAGATTCCAAGTCTTAAATCTTTAGTCAAATGTCCAAAATTGTTAGATTTGTAACATTCGACATCATCTCTCAAATGATAAAATCAGTTGATATTCTACTGAGTTCTGGAATATCCATTTCTAAAAAATCTCCTGGAACTATATTCATTCCAAACATACATGCGACATTCCACAACTCTATGTCCCAACCTTACACATGAATAACAATGAGCATAAAAGATAGTTTGATACCTCGGAGGAAATCTTATTCGAGGAATTATTTTCCATGGTTCTTCCTGTGAGTCTTGATCTTTTGATTTAGTTGAGAGATCTACCTGCTAGGTATATTTTGCATATCCATCTTCTTTTATTGTCATAGAAGGACTTGACTCCTTTTCATATTTTTCTTTGTAACCAAGACCACTCTTGTCACTGCATGATCGCTGATTGCAGATGAGTTCTTCCAATGCCTTTGAGATGTTGGCGTAGTTTTGAAGAGTTTTTCCATTTTTTACTTCCTCTTGTAAAGAGACTATTTCAACTTCCCATGCCTCTCTTTCCTTGTTTCTTTCCTTCAATTCTTTCCTGAGTGATTCTTCATTTCGTTTGTATTCTTCAACCTTGATTTTAAGATTTAGGACCTATTCCCTTTTTGTCTTTAATTCGTCTTCAAGAGTGTTGACATGCTTCTTTTCAACCTTGAGCTCTTTGATAACCCTAATTACTTCATTTTGAAATTCAACCTCAAGCATCTCTTCTTCTCCTTCTTCGCCAGATGCCTCTTGCTTATTGTTCTTTGCCATAAGCAATACTCTTACGTTGATTTCTTCTTCGTTATCACTGTCTTCATTAGATGAGGAGCTATCTTATTTGGAGAAGAAACTATTCTTAAACAATTTCTTCTTCCCTTGCTTGTTGTACTTCCTAGGACCTTTCTTTCCCTTTGTAACAACCTCATTTTTGTGAGGAAACTTGGCTGAAAAATGCCCAACCTCACCACAATCAAAACATATTAATGGAAGTTTACCTTTGAATTTTCTCATGCCTGTTCTCATTTCCCACGTGAAGTAGGCAAATTATTTTCTGAAAATTCTTCTTCATCTTCTCCCTTTTCTTCATCCTTACAACTGCAAGTTTTTTATTTCAGAGTCTGCTTGTCCTTACTAGCCTTCTTGGATGTGGAAAATGTTGTTTCTAAGTGAGATGTACCATCCTCTTCTTCAATCCTCATTTCATATTCCATAAGAATTCCATGCAATTCATCTATGCTGAGATTGGTCAGATTCGATCTATCTTCCAAGACATATACCTTTGGGTTGAATCTTGCTGGCAAGGTTCTGAGCATCCTTCAAACAACAATTTTTGTGTTGACAGGTTCTCCCAAACCTTCCAATGTATTTGTTGTTTCATCAACGCACTAAAAGTATGCATAAATATCTTCATCTTCCTTCATTCAGAGTTGCTCAAATTTTTCCTTGAAAAGTTGAAGCTTTACTTCTTTGACCTGTGAGTCACTTGCATATGTTTTCTCAAGCTTGCCCCATACCTCTTTAGCAATTTTGCAACTCAATACCTTAAGATAGACATATTCGATAAGCCCACTGATAATAAGATCTTTAGCCTTTTCATCATATACCATATTTTTATTACCTTGTTCATCTGAGGTCAGTGTGAAGCCCTTGTCAACAATTTCCCATACTTCGTATCCTTGTGCTAGCAAATGAACTTGCATTCTTCCACTCCAAAGTGAAAATTTATTTCCATTGAAAAAGGAACTATATTCTTAATAATTCCACGATATCCTTCCAATTGTTAGATTTCTATTGAAGGAACCAAGCTCTGATTCCAATTGTTGGAAATACTGAGAGGGGGGTGGGGGGGTGAATCAATATTCCTTAGCAATTAGCACTTTTAAAACTTTTCAGAGCATTAGTTAATCTTCAATTATTATTAATGTTTATCCAGTAATAAAAGTAAACAAAAGAACACAATAGGAAAAAGAATTTTACGTGGAAATCCCCCTTCGGGTCAAAAACCACCGAACACTTTTCTAATAAATTCTTTAATCTTCAACCGCAACTGAAATGAAAGTTACAACTTCCTAGAATTATATAAAATCATTCTTATCTAGCTCCCACTGGAAGGACACCCCAACGCCTTGATTTTTTCAGTAGTCAACTAAATGGATGACCCAACATCCTAGACCAACCTACCACCCTGAAGTGTTCACAAGCTCCAACCTGTAGGTGACTTCATGCACTTGTCTAGAACCTCCCTTCCACCCTATAATGATTAGAAGTGAGACAAGAGTGTGGACTCTCATACCAAGGACAATGATCCATGATAAAATATGATTGACAATGATTTTCTTATACTTGACCGAACACCCAATCACACTATGACCTGCAACCCAACCATGACATCATCCCAACAGTGACTCCCATGCCTCCCAACAATGCCTCTTCAACTCTAGGCAGATTAACTCTTTTACAAATTTACAATGATGATTCTTTTAGAGCACTGGATTTTTGACAAGACCTGAAACTTGACCTGACATTTCTTCTTGGATCACTTGCAGTTGCTGAGGTACTATTGTGCTTGCTTCAAGTAATGGTATTTTGGCATTGCATGTCCTTCTAGTATGTGCTAGAGTTGTTCTAAAGTGTCATCCTTTCTACACATGCATTAACAAGCAAGACCCAAACAAATACAAAACAATATACTTACGATGTCTTGCAAAAACTTATGCTAGAGATGATACTCAAAATTCAAATGCAAACACTAATCATACATACCTTGTTGTAATAGATTTACTCTTGACTATTGATGTGTGGTCCTTACTGTAGTGATTCTTGAATGTATACTTTTTCTTGCCTTCTAGGAGCTCGATATTGAATCTGTTGCATCTATGTAATTTCATATCTCTAAGGTCTAAAATTTCGTTCTATGGTAGCTCTCTGAGTCCTCTTTCCAACCCCATAGGTCTTATTGAGATTGTATTCTTTAAGAAAGCATTATGCCCAATATACCACGACGACCTGATTATAGATTGGTTCATTAGAGAGAACTTGTATGAAGTTCCATGTGTCAGTGTTTTTACCTTAGGCCCTGAAAATGATACACAACAAACTACAGTTCGTTCTCTTTCTTTCAATATTTATGAAATTTGAATCCAATGCTTCAAGAGAAATTTTTGATGATTTTACTATGGTAACCTATTTGATATGGAATTTGGGAGCCTGAAAAAACCGTAACTTCCTCAGATCATATATCCGACAATATAGCAAACCAAGATCTAAAATTCAGTCAGGAGGTTCATCAAGGTTTTGGCTCAAATGGGTTTTAATTTTAGCTTCTAAATATTTGTATAAAAAAATTATAGTGAAAGTTCCACGATGACCTGTTTGAAGCAGAAAAATCCTAGAATCCAAGGCTTTAAACTTGCTTCAAAAACAAACCTTCAAACTTGATCAAAATTTTGTGCCCTAACCAGACCTCAACGAAACCTTAAACTCCCTACAACATATCCTACATTAGAATCTCATAAGGGCTGAAAAATTATAGAGGTCTTCTCACAAGATAATTCGTTGAAAAGTGCTTACTAGAGGAGGATATGAGGGTCACTATTTATAGAAATTTTTTGAGTTAGGAGGGTCCTCAAAAAGTGAACATTGGAGGGATTTTAGGAGCATAAAACATATTTTCACTAGCTATTCAATGACCACAACCAATGATGAGTGCCATGCCACAATCTCATGGGGTTTTAGTCAACTAACTGGGGTTACTAAATTCAAACACGAATAACTCTTAAACCGTGAAGAATTATGTGGAGTGCCATTTATCAACATAAAGATCTCGACGAGTAGAATCCATCTAGAAGATCCTTGAATCGGAATAGGATGAGTTGTCAAGTCAAAATTCCCATGCAATATCAGGGTAGCCCCTGGTGCTGCTTGGGTTGACACTAGTGGCAACCATCAATCAATGCCCATAACTATACTTTGGGAGCTATTTTAGCAAGGCACCTCCTTTTGATTCTAATTGGGTTGGGGTTAGGAGGGGGTGCGTTTACACCAAGATTTTTTCCACAAGCTTCAAGAATTGAGATGCCATATTTCTTTCTCAAATTTGAAAGTCTCGTGTAGTTCATCACATAATATACTTTCTTCTTTTTGTTGTTGGCTAGTGATGTCCTTCACCTCTATTCTCTCCTGAAGGGCTTCCACTTGTTTTCTTGTTTGGTATTTTCCTTTAGCAAGGGGGGGAGGGGGGTAGGGTTGCGGGGGGGGGGGGGGGGGGGGGCGCGATGTATGAGATCTTTTCCCATTCCTTAAAAGGAAAGTTTTATAGATTTGATTTTTTTGCCTCGATATAGATAGGAGACCCAAATACCCATTTTCTCCATTCTTTTGAGATTATTTCCATGGCCTTAGGATATTGGAGCCATTGTAGCTTGAATATGAAGGGAAATAACTCAAGATTTTGGGTTTCAAGTACTTGTAAAGAAATGGTTTTGTGATCATAGGCTAGTCAATGGGTTGACCTCGAAAGCTATAATTTTCTCATTCAACAAAATATTGCTTTGAATTAGAAATCAATCTAGACTTGTTGCAATATGTCTTGGTTCAAGCTTTCCATTGGTGTAAGTATACATTTTTATTTTTCACTAATTTAACATCCACTAAAATCCAATCCATCATGAGGTTTTCCATTTTTTAATCTAAGAATGATCATTAACTATAATTCCACATATTTTTCTCCACTTTTCAAAATGACATTGAAATCCCCAACTATGATGCAATTTTGCGAGGATTTAGGGTCTTTCAAAACTTGTAGAGAAAGATGACAATATTCTTTTTCTTTGTAAGCTACATGAATGCATAAATTAAAAATATTGTATTGCTCACCTGATTGATGATGCGTGACACATGTTATGACCCAATGCTAAGTTTGGCGAGAACATTCCAAATGGATAGATGGGTTGTCTGAAAGGGTGCAAATGAATTTTAAAGACCCTGTGGGACTTACTATTGTTCCTTCACTTCTTTATCAATACACTTTATTTATGTTCAACATTTCTAATGTTTATAACTCGGTTTCTTGGAGGAGGAGGATAGTTGGTATATTTTATTTTATTATATCTATCACAGACTCTTATTTTAACTGAATCCTTAGAGTTATACAATTCTAGGAGACTATATCATTGATTAATAGAGGAGGGTTTGTGAAATCCACCTTGCAATGGAATATTGGCTCCAATATTCTCTACATTTTGAGTTCTAGCACCTAGTGATTTTTCAATGATTGTTTAGATACCTAGATTTTTTTTGTTAGTTTCTTAAAAAAATTATTTATCTAGTTTTCTCCCTACCTTGTTTGAATGTATGTATTCTTCTTCATCCTCCTCTTTAGATTCTTCCGCTATGCATCCTTGCAATCCTTTTTTTAGTTAAGATACCTAATGCGAATTGTATTTTCTTTGGGATGTGATTAATTCCTTCATGTCTAACCAAAATAATATCTTCATTAACTTGTAGGAGTGAGATATTCTTGGGATTCAAAATGAATAGGTGATCTATTAGGGAATGTTGAGATGAGTGTTGTGATTGATGGTGCTATCACTTCAATAAAATAAATTGTATCTTCCTAGAATAGGTCTTCAAACCTATCGAATGGTGAACTTGAATTTTCATTGTTATGGTGGCTTGGGGATTAAGCTGAACTTATATGGTTTTGAGCCAATATTACTAATTTGGACAACAAATCAATGGCTTGAGTTTGAGGAGATTCTTACTTTGATCTAGAAGGGGTTGAAGCACTAGAGAATGATGGGGTTGATTTTAACATTGTTGTATCATTTTTTTGTTTGGAGCACATATTTTTTGTTACCACTTTCCATTGTTTTTCCTTTTGTAGAGTAGATTGGGATGGGGGGTATTTTTCTTGCAATATTTTGTAATTTTCTTACATCCATGACAAATTTTTCATTTGAAGGGATAATGCTTATAATCCAGATCTAACTCCACACAAATCCCAGTGTAAGGAAAACTTCCATCATTTTGCTCAATTTTATCATGGAAAATATTATTCTAGTAGTGAAGAGTGAACTCAAATTAGAGCCATGGAAAGGAACATCTAGTTCAAGATTTAAATTAGGAGCCCACCTATTTCGATACATTTCTCTGGTGTTGAAGAAGTACAATCCATTCTTCAATATGAGACCCTTATCTTATTTGGCTTCAAAGGAGAAGGAATATAAACCTTTACCAGAAAAGTAACGAGTTAGTTTACATTTATTTAGTACTTCTTAATTTCTCTAAACAAAAATAGTCATTGATCTAGGAGAGGAACACATTCTTGTGAATTTGCTAATCAAGCCTTTTATAACTTAAAAATCACTCAAAGTTATATAGGTGATTATTGAAGACATCATCAATAAGGAAATACACCATGGAATGAATATATTTATCAAATTAATTGCTTAAAAATAATGGAACATATGCTTTCGTAGACTTGTGTGGGATACTTTTAAGATCACGCAAAAATTGCATGAAGTATCCCTTGATACTCATGCAAGTAAAAAAGAGTACACAAAAATAGTTATTTCCATCTTGGAAAAATCCATTCATAATAGTTTGAGTGGAAGTTTGAAAAATATTTGGTGCACTAAGCGTTTGGTGACCAAAAATCATGATAAAGCATGACTTCGCTCAAGCAAACTCAAGCTTTTGTGATAAAAATTAGTAGGTATATAGTGCATGAATTGACACCATTCTTGGTATCAAATCTTCACTATATAAATAGGCCATGCGTATGCATTCAAAGAGATAGTTAGAGTTCATAAGTAAAGTTATGCTAGAAAATTCAATCTTGAGAGCCATCTTTACACCTGTTTCACACCCACACACCCACATATAGCTTAAAAAGGATCAACAAAGGTATTATTGAGGAGGAGAATGAGTTCACGACTAACCACTTCTTCTTGGTGTCTAATAAAGGCTTTATTCACCTTGCCATTTGTAATAAAGGTAAACTTGCTTCAATTAAAATGCAGTTTTCATTTCACATTTCTTTTCTTTAGTTTTTGTTTTATGAAGCAATATACTAAGATACTAATCATTTTATTCTCTCATACTATTGTTAGTAATTTTCATCCTATCCATTACGTACATAATATATTTTTGTTCATCCTAGTAAAGTAATTTCCAAAGCATATCAATAATTCTATGTTAAATTCACAATTCACCCTTTGATTGGATATTGGGTCCTCATTCCTAACCATACTTACTATGTAGGTGAACAAATAAACTCAAACATCCTTCTAAAATTTTGTTTTATTCTTTTTCTATGTGTGGATTTTCAAACTTTTTTCATCAAAATACTTGCGCATGACCTCTATGTCTCACCTGCACAATTTAAAAAAAAATAAAATTAATTCTACCTTTCATTTACTTTTTTTGCACTTTGTACAAGCTCCTTAGCCTAAGTTACTCACTTTTGCTTCATGAGGTGGGTATGCAAAATGGTATATTAAGTTTATTTTGCGTGTGTAAACAATTTGGAGGATTTGAGGAACCTTTAGCAACTATAGTATACCCTATAGTTTGCACTCACAAAGCAATCTGAGTGGATTAAAAACATGTTGCAAAATATTCATCATTTCCTTCCCAACCATTATCAACACCATCAAATTTAACTAAAAAGTAAGTACTACTGCCATTTTTCACATACATACTTTTCTTTTATTAATGTTTTGTTTCAATCACGTAGATAACTATGCCAAACTATAAATTAGCCCTAAATGTTCCAATCTTCAATATTTATATTTTTGCAGGTTAGCTTAGAGATTCAATTATTTTGACTTCAATTGTAAACAAAAAAATTAGGGACTTTAGTAAAGAAAGGTAAGGATTTCACATATCCACATATTTTTGTTTTTCTAGGCTTAACATTTGTTCATTTTCATTTTAATATTGGGTTTCTCTCTCACATAGTTTAATTAGGGGAATCTTAAAGACCATAGGATTTTTGCATGCTACAATTCTTAAACTTCCATGATTTCTCACATCAAAACCACACAATCACAGCTAAAGCCAACATAGGTAGGCCACCAACCTAGCTACAAAATTTATAAAATAAATTACTATAAGGTTCTAGATAACTAAAATCCTTCATCATAAGGCCATAAAATAAAGTTTTAGCTTGGTTAGGACATTGGGGGTAGGCATCCAAAAAACTCCTCTTTGTAATTCTACATTTTGAAACATAGAAGTTATATTTTTGGAGAAATTTAAAATCTTCCACAATCAATATGTCAAAAAGTGAAAGTAAATGGATGCCTGTGAAGGATCAGTGGCTAAGATCCAATTGTTCTTAGAAGACCTTCTTGAGTCACCAAAATCTTGTGAGGTCCTTAGCCCATGATTGCATTGTTGACACCCTATAATCCCTCTACCCAAATAAATGGAAGTAGATTTGTGACCACATCATATGGCATCTAACTAAGGTGGAAATTATCAGATGTTACTAGATTTAGAGGAAATTTTGAATGGTTGTTGGGGAACATTACCAACCACTTTGAAATATGTCATCTACTTCCCTCATTATAAACCTCCTTTTAACCTTCACTAGTTTCTTTTAGTGGATTCGTGCCCCATTGTTGAAATTTTTGGAAGCTCTAGTTACAATTTGAGAGGAAGGGTATTAGGTCTTTAGTTCTGGTGTTTTTTGTTTTTCCATACCCATGTTGTGTAAAAAATTATTGCTATCAAAACAACTTAGACATTTTTGCACTATTTTATAACATTAATATGGTTTATTTATGCTTAGTTTCTCTGAATAATTCATAATTGTTCAAACACTTTTTCAATTCTTCCCATTCATCCCATATATCACTACAAGTCAAATAACATAGGGGATACTCATGGAACTTATTGTTTTTTATGCTTGATGGCCCCTCCCACCATTATGATGAGTTTTTTATGGTCTTCGTAGGTCACCTACTAGGTATTTGTTTCACTCACCTCTGAATGCCTCTCTTTTAGGATCAACACTACTTGGATCACCTTGTTAGGTAGTCCTAGTACTAATACTTTCTAGAATACCCAATCTAACCTAGTGGTTGGAAACATCCCAATAAAAATGCACCTAGGAATGTCCTAGACCCGTAGCCAAACTTTGTGTAGTACACTAGTGTGCCATTCAGTGAATCTACTATGATTTCAGAACAATTTACCAATAATCCCATCTTTCACACCACCACTTGGCTCACTATGCCAACAAAGTTACATTTTGACATTCCTAAACTAGAAGGTAAAGCAGGTGGTGATATCGAAAATCATGTCATGAATTTCCCCTTGTGGTGCTCATTTAACAACACAATGGAGGACTCTATTTACTTAATATTCTTCCAGAGAACCTTTATTTGGCCGAAAACCAGTGCTATGTTGACAAACCTATGGTTACTCATGCCACATTTTCGTCTCTTGCAAATGCCTTTCTATGTTATTTCCAACTCATATTTCATCATGACCAGGGACTCAAGATCCTTTTAGATTTTTGACAAACCATATCCATCCAAATATAGAATCTATGTTTATGTTGCACAAATGATACAATCTATGTAAAATTCAGTAATGATAAACTACACCTGAAGTGGTTTCTAAAATATTTTCTTCTTTTTATTGCCAAAGATGTGGCTACCACTATGCCATAGATCAAAGAGGAAGTAATAACCAAATTGAAATAAGTTGATCCGATTTATGCGTAGTCATGGTATTTATACATGGCATGAATTCTCATACAATCAATGGCTTAATTAGACATTTGAACTATCTCAATGTGATCAGTTGGGACACCTCTACTTCATATGACACTGCCAACTATGATAACCATTGTGAAGTCCCCCCTTCCTCTTATAGTACTATCCATTATAACATCCATTATGGAGATGTGACACTTATGCCTCCAACCTCCAACATGTCCTGCGTGTCACCTTACATTTCTCCATAATAGGGAATACCCTCTTCGCAACTTGCGAGACCCCCATGTCCCCACTAGGAATGTTGTGTCCTTCATAGATGATACCTCCTCCCTATGCTTTACCTTTCGAGGGAGGAATGTCTACCTAATACAATGGATATGAATATTGATAAATATGGAACAAAATAAAGATAATTCTTAGGGAGGTGCATCTAACACAACTCCCTTAACCTTCTATTCCTACAGGTAGACTTGTGTTGCAATCACCACTAGAGTGTGAATCTACACACCACATATTTTATGTCTCCACGTCTACCAATGAGTGACTAAGACATCCATGTCCTTTGTGTGAGTCATATGGTCATTACAACTACCAATTCTTGACTCCTATTTCATAGGGGATTTTACAACCTATGGAGTAACAATAGTTTTGAGCAATTCTCAATCTTGTAGAATAAGTATCTCCAACTTCACTTTTAGCTCCTACTCCACCATGCTTGGTTTTTTATAATCCTACGTTTTACATACTATGTTTCCACCACCATTAGAATGTTCACCTCTGGTGCCATTAAGATTCCCTTCCAATGCCCCACAAGTAATCTTACTTCTAGCAGAAAAAATTAACAATTGTGTATCTTACCATGTGCAATAGTCCCTCTGCCAAAGAGCTCCTAGTATAATGCCTTCACTTGTTATTGACATATATTAATGTATTTTCAACATATTCTAACCCTTTGGCATCAAGTTTAATGTTAGGGTCATTTAATGATGATATCATACTTCTATGGCTCTACTTTCTAATCAAATATCCACTACTAAAACATATCCTATCTTCTAATTGTATGACAATGCCATGGAAGAACTCACCACCCCATATCTTTCTGGGACATGATACCTCATCAAACTTAAGTTTCCTCTTACGACATTACTAAGAGGTCTTATAATAGTCATCATAATTTAGATATACGATATTAAGTAAATATTATGTAATGTGTTAGCGCTTGAAATTTCACCTCAGGCTGAGAAAGGTAAACTTCAAGGCAACATCAAACCACTTAGCCTCGTAGCTAGCCCTACGGGGCAGGAGAGGTATCTCTCCGGTCTATCTCAGTAAAGATCTTCAATGGGCGAGATGACCAATAGGAAAACACTGATTTTAGGCTAGTAAACTGATCAAGAGGTTTAAATTTGGGATTTTTAAAGTTTTGGTGGAAAATTGGGGAATGGCAATTTCGGGTGCGGGGATTGGAGACAGTTTTCGCAGGGGGTTCTTTGGGGCGAGGTAGGAAACAATATTGATGCCTTTGATAGAGATGGATGGATGAGAATGACCGATGAGGAGTTAAGGAGAGCAAGCAATAACCTTGAATTCCCCTTAAACAGTTGAAAACATTGATATTAAGCAAACTTAAAAGCAGAGCATGACAATCATGAGTTCTACTTTAACACTTCATTTGCCTAATTTGCAGAAGGAAAAGTAAGGAAATGATTCACATAACACACTTACAAGTACAAAGAGAAACACACCATCAATACATGTGACCACAAGAATCCCAAAAAGGACTGCAAAACCCTGGTCTTCCTTTGCCAAAAATTGCAGAGATACAGTGAATAATACAATAAGAGCTTCTCCCTCAAGAGTCCAACCATGAAAATGAGCAAGAAAGTACATAATATAGGCCATCTAACATCTTTCCCTGCCTCTAGGGGCCGATCTCACTATCCTAGGAGCTGTTTCAACCAATTCTAAACTAAGCACTGAAAACTAGGCAACCAAAACAACTTGCCTCTATAAGTTAGGAAACCAATTCATTCATTACATTTTACCTATCTGATGAATGAATCTTCTAAAAGAGATAAATAAGTGCCTAAACATCATAAAATTACATAATTTACAACAAGGATGATGAAAACCAACTCCCAAAAAGTCAAATCCAGTCAAAACTGCGTTTTGCTGAGCTGTAGGTTGATTTCCTGTGCAAACTGCCTGATGGGTCGCGCGCAATTCCTGGACGGGTCGCGCGCCTTTGGAGGCACTTTTGAGGCACTTATAGGTGTCCAAATGAGGCAAAAGTGGGCTTGTTGGAAAGGTCTGGATGTCTACTTTTCATCCCAAGTGGAATTTCTGAATTTGGTTGTCATTTGCCCCTCCAAAATTGCAATCTCCCAAGACTGCTTCATGTGTGTCAAAAATGTGGCAGAAAGTCATTTTTTGCTTGTTTTTTGACTTTCTGGAGGCCCAAAACTTGGTGAAATTTCTTGGTAATGGCTGAGAAAGTGTAACTTTCCATGAAAAATTCAGAAATTCTGAGTTTTCCCAAAATGGAGTTGCCAAACGAAAGGGTCGCGCGTGGCACGCGACCCATCGGTGAAGAAAACCTGTTCTTTGCCAGAAAAATAAAAAATGACCCAAAATGCTTAAATTTTTTTGAAATTTGTGCTGGAGTTGAGTTATTTAGTATCATTCTCCTTCAAAGAAGCCTCAGCCAAGATATGGAGGGGGTCGGACCTTTTCCTTTGTTTTTGTGCTTTGACCAACTGTCTTTGGAGCACTTTCATTCTTGCCTTGCATACGTGCATCCGCGTCCAATAATGATTTTTCATGTTCCTGAGCAAGTCCTTATCTTGGTTGGCCTTAGCCAGCAACCTCTCCAAATGAGCATTGACCCAGAGAAGCATAACCTCTCTCAAAATTCATAACATGAGAGGTGGCAGAAACATGTGACTGCAAGTGGACAAGCCTGCAAATAGGTCAAAGAGGTGGGCTCCTCTCTCACATGGCAACCACTCTTACCACCCCTGTGAGGCCTCCTTTGTATCTCAACTTCTGGTGTTGACTCACGGTCATCACTTTGCTCATAGTCGGTTTCGGTTTCTGACATGGTTTCAAGAGCAAAGTGGCTGAAATGTACTGCTGCTTCTGCTCAAATGACCTGCTGTTTTACCCTGTTTGAAATGCTGCTTCAAGGGGACAAATAACACAAGGGAGATGTTAGGGAAGGGAGACTTCTAAGGGGAATTAGGGAAAATACATGAAAAAGGGAATTAAGGGAAGGAAATATGACATATACAACATCATACCATTATCATTTGCAAAGATTTTATGGGAAGTAGGGTTTAAGGTTATATTATTGGAGTTTAGGGATAGGGGTAGGGTTTTAGGGCTTTTGATATTTTTGGTAGGGAGATTGAGTAAAAATGATGAGGGAGGTGGAAATATGATGTAGGGAGAAAGTGGGGGTGAAAAGGATAACCTTGAAAACAACAAGACAAACCCTAGCTCAACCAACACTTTGACCTTCTTGAGCAAATATGCATTGGATTCATTATTTCAAAATGATGATTTTAAAATATATTCTCATGCTTTTCAAGCTTTGGCAAACAATGTATTTTAATGATGGGAGGCCTACCTGCAAACTTGAAGCAATCCGGGGTTATTTAGTAGCTTACTGGAGAAATTTGGCAGAGGAATTCCCAACAGGTCGCGCGCACTGACCAACGGGTCGTGCGCCCTCAACGGGTCGCGCCTATGTAATTTCTGAACTGGAATGGGCAGCCTGACGGGTCGCGCGCCAGTCTCAACGGGTCACGCGCTTTTGCAGGAGGATTTTGGAGGCCTTCCCGGTGTCGGAATCGGGTGCAGGATAGCTCGTTGGAAAGGTCTTTGAGTCTAATTTCAAACCCAACTAGAATTTTTCAATTTGGAGTTTATTTGACCTGTCAAAAAGTAAATCTCTCAAGACTGGTCAAAAAGTGCCAAATGAGGCTGCCTCAAGGAAGAGTGCTGTTGCAGTCAACTTTTGAATGCCTTCCTCAACCCCAAATTGAGCTCATGATAGCTCATGGGAAATATATTTGTGTCTAGTTATTATTTTATCCATCAAGAAAATCATTTGGCCAACCAATCTAGGAGAAAACTTGATTTTCCCAAGGTCACTTTAGAGGTGTCTTTGATTCTCCTGAGGCAACGGTATTCTTGACATTTCTCTCAAACCATGACACCTGTGAAAAAAGTGAAGAAGGTTTTTCTTCTTTGGCATGTTGTGGACAAAAACCTCTCTCAGTTTCCCAAAATTCATCTTTGATTTCTCTAAAACGTCTTTTGAGTGAAACTTGTCCCGATGTGTGAAACAAGGAATTTTGTTGAAATGAAGCGAAATGAAGGGGATAAGGGGCTTCTAAATTCTTGGGGAAATTTTTGGAAGTAGGGAGGGATGTTAGGAAGCAGGGGAAGGTGGAATATCAAAGATTGAGCGAGGGGAAGGGGTCCAAAAGAGCAAAACATAGGCCAAACCTAGAAAATTGCCAAGTTGTAGCAAGAAACTAGGGTTTGTGCAAAAATGAGGAATTTGGGGGATCTCAGTGATGGAAAGTGTTTGATAAGGTACATGAAGGATAGGGGAAGGTGTATGAACATCTGGATATAATTTTTGCTAATGATTTGACCATTCAAGAGAAATTAGCTTTCAAAACCCTAGGAGAGGGAAATGACCTTGCCTAGGCGCAACTGAAGCATGAACAAGATGTAAAATGACTCATTAGACATTGACATGATAGTGAAAACCCTATGAATGATGATAAAATCAGCTGAATAGTGACATAGATTGGCATTTGGGCAACTTTGCAAAGAGTGAGAGCCAACCCTAGACCTAATGCCTAGTGACCAAATTTTGCTTGAAGACTCACTGAAATGACAAAATTTGACCTTGACACTTCAAAATCACTTTGTAAGAGCATATTTGATCACTGGAGGAAGGCTGGAAAGACTGACACTAACATTGGCTCCAATGGGGATGGTAGCTCCTTGGAGGTGCCAAGAACCACAGATCTCTGTAAGAGCTGACCAGTGCCTTATCTATTGGGCAATGGAATCAAAAACTCAAACTACAATGCATGACTGAAAACCGACACAAATAAATTTAACAACAAGACTGAAAATTGACTCACAAAGGACTCATGACTCAACTAAAAACTGACTCGATACTTAAACACAATCGACCAACTGAAAATGATGCTCAAAGGGGAGCTTATTCATCAAAACCTACTCTAACAGTTTCATTCATCACCTGATCAAGTGAAATGAAACAACCAATGCAACCAAGTAAGTATCCCATCTGCTGTTCGAATTCTCCACAAGTGCTCACTTATGACCAACAAGAGAGAACTACTGAAAGGCAACTCCCATGACAACTTGGAAACAGATCCGTTGAATGATATGGATTCACTATCCGCCTCCAAAAACACTGCATAAGGATCTTTAAGTTCATGCACACTGGGACTTAGCTCTTCCAATGGATTACTTCTCTTCTCCTCACCCCATGAATGCACACTTTGATCTGAGCCTTGTGACGAGACCTCTGCTGAAAATGACAAAGAAACCGACTGCCAGATCAAAGTCATATCAACACATGTTTCAAGCTCACATGTAGTTAATGGAGAAAGACTTTGACTGCAAACCTCATCCAAAACATCAGCTATTGGATCATGAAAAACCTGAAAAGACTGCTGCAATGTATCCATTGAAAATGTATGACATCCTTCTAGCTGTTCATCTTTTTCTTGAGAGATTTTATGAATATTCTGCCTTATAAACTGAAATGCTTCGAAACAAAAGGGTATAGAATCTTCCTGCATCATCACATCATGTATTTCATCTTCCACAGCTTCATCTATAATCTGCCTTTCAATTTCATTTGGTGGTTGCTCAAGAATTTTTTTATCTGTCTCATCCTCAACATTAACACTGAGAGATTGCTGATTTGTTATAGGCTGTTCATTTGAAGATCTACTATGCAATCTACCCTTCAAAAACTGAAATGATTCAAAACAGAATGGTACGGAGTCACCTTGAATCATTAAATCATGTGTGTGCACTTCCAAGTCTTCAGCCGCAACTTGATAATCAATGGCTTTCGGGGGTTGCAAATATGAATATGAGAAGTCTTGAACAAAATTTCCATTTCTCTCAAGATGATTCAAATCAAGACTTGTTGACATTTGATTTCTGACTGCATGGTAGTTATCTCTGATGAACTGAAACGAATCAAAACAAAAAGGCAAAGATCCTTCACTTACTTCAAAATTTGCTACACTTTCCTCATCATTGTCATAGCTGATATGCATCGGTTGATCATTGTACTCAAGCTGCTGTAAGTGAACTTCCTCCTCCTCCCACAAACTAGCTGCTGATTTGTCTGTAAGATTAGCTTTTGTTTGGAGAACATAATCATCATCATATTGATCAAACCGAGGCAAATCATCAGTATAAAACATATCATCAAGCATGTAGGTCATATCAACAGTGCTTTCTTCGCCAAGGTGATCTACAAAACAATCATTATCAGATCTATGACAACTAGGATAAGAAACAAAATGTTTTGGATCAACAACTTGTTCTTCTACAATCGACAAGCCATGGGATTGAACATCATAATCATTCCTTGCGTTGATCTTGTCCATCATCTTTTCCACTGCACTTACCAAAATGTCAAGCTTCACCTCTAGAGATGTTGATTCAGCCGGATCTATGTTTTTCATCTCTTCTTCCTTCAACCTTGCCCTTCGGATCAGCAGATGAGCCTCTATATTTACTGCACTGTTTTGCATCTCGTGAAGTGTTGCAATATTCCTTTCTCTCAGTTGAAACTCCATTTCCGGATCAAAGGCACCCGGATAGTGCAAGAGAGCAGATCTAGGAGAAGGTCTTATATCAACTGGCATTGAATAATAAACTTGATTAAATCTGGCAGAAAATTGTTGTACTGTCTCCCCTAGTAATCTTTTCAGCTGGTTATACTCTTCTACAATCAAGAAAAGGTTTTGTCCGATCATCCACCTGTCGAGAAAAACTTTGACGAACTGCTGGAAATCTGAGATGCTCGCATCAGGCAGGGCTTTGAACCAACTCTTCACTTTAGCTTGCAAAGAAAGAGAAAAAAGCCTAATACTAACATCTTCTTCATCAACTTCAAAAAGATCTAGAAAATTCTCAAAATTCTGCACATGTTGTTCAGCGTTGACATTATTGCATTCACCGTCAAACCTCGGCAAGTATAGATCATAGTTTTTGGGGAAAGCATGAAGAACCGAAGGTAAAATAAGAGGTTTATACCGATCTGGAATTTTACAAGGTGTAGGGGTATGTACAACATGTATAGAATTAGTCTTGGTCTCTTGTGACTCATCAATTGGAAGATGGTCATCACAAAATTTAGAAGAAAGGTCTTGATCAAGCTCAAAGGCATGCAAATCTTTGGTATTCACAATCTTCAGAGGGAAAGAATCAACTGCAGGCTGAGGATCTCTTCTCAAATACAATATACTTTGCAAAGCCTTCTTGACATTCTTGGGAAAAGAGAAGAAATAATTTATGACAAAGAACAAAATGTCTTGGATGAAATTCCAACTTGAGTACCTGATCTGTCCATATTGTCCTTTCATGTTTTTGCTGGTGGGGATCATCCTCCAGTGGAGTCTTTGGATCTGATCTCGAAAATGATTTAGATTCGTCGGGTGAATGATTTCAGCCTTGTCAGTGTCTGATCATTGTCCACCATCAACAATCAGATCTGAACTTGATACATGTGCTGGGGTAAAATGCAAATGAAGTGCTGTATTCACAAGCTCACGGAGATTGACTGAAGCAGCGTTTATCTACTTCTGCTTATGGAAAGCAAAAGCGTTTCGAAGGCTACCTGGCATAACTTCAGGCTCCATCTAAGACTTATGAAACAAACACATGAATCCACAAACAAGTTGTTCTTCCCCAGTATGGTCGCCAATATGTTAGCGCTTGAAATTTCACCTCAAGCTGAGAAAGGTAAACTTCAAGGCAACATCAAACCACTTAGCCTCGTAGCTAGCCCTACGGGGAAGGAGAGGGCTCTCTCCAGTCTATCTCAGTAAAGATCTTCAATGGGCGAGATGACCAATAGGAAAACACTTATTTTAGGCTAGTAAACTGATCAAGAGATTTAAATTTGGGATTTTTAAAGTTTTGGTGGAAAATTGGGGAATGGCAATTTCGGGTGCGGTGATTGGACACAGTTTTCGCAGGGGGTTCTTTGGGGCGAGGTAGGAAACAGTATTGATGCCTTTGATAGAGATGGATGGATGAGAATGACCGATGAGGAGTTAAGGAGAGCAAGCAATAACCTTGAATTCCCCTTAAACAGTTGAAAACATTGATATTAAGCAAACTTAAAAGCAGAGCATGACAATCATGAGTTCTACTTTAACACTTCATTTTCCTAATTTGCAGAAGGAAAAGTAAGGAAATGATTCACATAACACACTTACAAGTACAAAGAGAAACACACCATCAATACATGTGACCACAAGAATCCCAAAAAGGACTGCAAAACCCTGGTCTTCCTTTGCCAAAAATTGCAGAGATACAATGAATAATACAATAAGAGCTTCTCCCTCAAGAGTCCAACCATGAAAATGAGCAAGAAAGTACATAATATAGGCCATCTAACATATTTCCCTGCCTCTAGGGGTCGATCTCACTATCCTAGGAGCTGTTTCAACCAATTCTAAACTAAGCACTGAAAACTAGGCAATCAAAACAACTTGCCTCTATAAGTTAGGAAACCAATTCATTCATTACATTTTACCTATCTGATGAATGAATCTTCTAGAAGAGATAAATAAGTGCCTAAACATCATAAAATTACATCATTTACAACAAGGAGGATGAAAATCAACTCCCAAAAAGTCAAATCCAGTCAAAACTGCGTTTTGCTGAGCTGTAGGTTGATTTCCTGTGCAAACTGCCTGATGGGTCGCGCGCAATTCCTGGATGGGTCGCGCGCCTTTGGAGGCACTTTTGAGGCACTTCCAGGTGTCCAAATGAGGAAAAAGTGGACTTGTTGGAAAGGTCTGGATGTCTACTTTCCAACACAAGTGGAATTTCTGAATTTGGTTGTCATTTGCCCCTCCAAAATTGCAATCTCCCAAGACTGCTTCCTGTGTGTCAAAAATGTGGCAGAAAGTCATTTTTTGCTTGTTTTTTGACTTTCTGGAGGCCCAAAACTTGGTGAAATTTCTTGGTAATGGCTGAGCAAGTGTAACTTTCCATGAAAAATCCAGAAATGCTGAGTTTTCCCAAAATGGAGTTGCCAAACGAAAGGGTCGCGCGCGGCACGCGACCCATCGGTGAAGAAAACCTGTTTTTTGCCAGAAAAATAAAAAATGACCCAAAATGCTCAAAATTTTTTGAAATTTGTGCTGGAGTTGAGTTATTTAGTATCATGCTCCTTCAAAGAAGCCTCAGCCAAGATATGGAGGGGGTCGGACCTTTTCCTTTGTTTTTGTGCTTTGACCAACCGTCTTTGGAGCACTTTCATTCTTGCCTTGCATATGTGCATCCGCGCCCAATAATGATTTTTCATGTTCCTGAGCAAGTCCTTATCTTGGTTGGCCTTAGCCAGCAACCTCTCCAAATGAGCATTGACCCGGAGAAGCATAGCCTCTCGCAAAATTCATAACATGAGAGGTGGCGGAAACATGTGACTGCAAGTGGACAAGCCTGCAAATAGGTCAAAGAGGTGGGCTCCTCTCTCACATGGTGACCACTCTTACCACCCCTGTGAGGCCTCCTTTGTATCTCAACTTCTGGTGTTGACTCACGGTCATCACTTTGCTCATAGTCGGTTTCGGTTTCTGACATGGTTTCAAGAGCAAAGTGGCTGAAATGTACTGCTGCTTCTGCTCAAATGACCTGTTGTTTTACCCTGTTTGAAATGCTGCTTCAAGGGGACAAATAACACAAGGGAGATGTTAGGGAAGGGAGACTTCTAAGGGGAATTAGGGAAAATACATGAAAAAGGGAATTAAGGGAAGGAAATATGACATATACAACATCATACCATTATCATTTGCAAAGATTTTATGGGAAGTAGGGTTTAAGGTTATATTATTGGAGTTTAGGGATAGGGGTAGGGTTTTAGGGCTTTTGGTATTTTTGGTAGAGAGATTGAGTAAAAATGATGAGGGAGGTGGAAATAGGATGTAGGGAAAAAGTGGGGGTGAAAAGGATAACCTTGAAAACAACAAGACAAACCCTAGCTCAACCAACACTTTGACCTTCTTGAGCAAATATGCATTGGATTCATTATTTCAAAATGATGACTTTAAAATATATTCTCATGCTTTTCAAGCTTTGGCAAACAATGTATTTTAATGATGGGAGGCCTACCTGCAACCTTGAAGCAATCCGGGGTTATTTAGCAGCTTACTGGCGAAATTTGGCAGAGGAATTCCCAACAGGTCGCGCGCACTGCCCAACAGGTTGCGCGCCCTCAACGGGTCGCGCCTGTGTAATTAGTGAACTGGAATGGGCAGCCTGACGGGTCGCGCTCGCCCAACGGGTTGCGCGCCAGTCTCAATGGGTCGCGCGCTTTTGCAGGAGGCTTTTGGAGGCCTTCCCGGTGTCAGAATCGGGTGCAGGATAGCTCGTTGGAAAGTTCTTTGAGTCTATTTTCCAACCCAACTGGAATTTTTTAATTTGGAGTTCATTTTCCCTATAAAAAAATCAAATCTCCCAAGACTGGTCAAAAAGTGCCAAATGAGGCTGCCTCAAGGAAGAGTGCTGTTGCAGTCAACTTTTGAATGCCTTCCTCAACCCCAAATTGAGCTCATGATAGCTCATTGGAAAGATACTTGTGTCTAGTTATCATTGTACCCATCAATAAAATCATTTGGTCAACCAATCTAGGAGAAAACTTGATTTTCCCAAGGTCACTTTAGAGGTGTCTTTGATTCTCCTAAGGCAACGGTATTCTTGACATTTCTCTCAAACCATGACACCTGTGAAAAAAGTGAAGGAGGTTTTTCTTCTTTGGCATGTTTTGGACAAAAAACTCTCTCAGTTTCCCAAAATTCATCTTTAATTTCTCTAAAAAATCTTTTGAGTGAAACTTGTCCCGATGTGTGAAACAAGGAATTTTGTTGAAATGAAGTGAAATGAAGGGGATAAGGGGCTTCTAAATTCTTGGGGAAATTTTTGGAAGTAGGGAGGGATGTTAGGAAGCAGGGGAAAGTGGAATCTCAGAGATTGAGCAAGGGGAAGGGGTCCAAAAGGGCAAAACACAAGCCAAACCTAGAAAATTGCCAAGTTGTAGCAAGAAACTAGGGTTTGTGCAAAAATGAGGAATTTGGGGGATCTCAGTGATGGAAAGTGTTTGATAAGGTACATGAAGGATAGGGGAAGGTGTATGAACATCTGGATACAATTTTTGCTAATGATTTGACCATTCAAGAGAAATTAGCTTTCAAAACCCTAGGAGAGGGAAATGACCTTGCCTAAGCACAACTGAAGCATGAACAAGATGTAAAATGACTCATTAGACATTGACATGATAGTGACAACCCTATGAATGATGATAAACTCAGCTGAATAGTGACATAGATTGGCATTTGGGCAACTTTGCAAAGAGTGAGAGCCAACCCTAGACCTAATGCCTAGTGACCAAATTTTGCTTGAAGACTCACTGAAATGACAAAATTTGACCTTGACACTTCAAAATCACTTTGTAAGAGCATATTTGATCACTGGAGGAAGGTTGGAAAGACTGACACTAACATAATGAATGGTAAATACATGAGTGAATTTTAAAGAGTGATTATTTTGAGTGGGTGCAATTGTTGAAACCATTTTTCCAATGTGCAAATAGTCATTTCTATGGAATACAAACTTGGTTGGATATCATTCCAATATTTCACTCCCGCTTCTTGATTTATGTGTGTGTTCTTGTGTTACTAAATTGTGGTCCTCTTCTTGAATGCATGTTGAAGCCTTGTTTTCAATAAACACTATGCATCTCACCAAGCCCTCCAATGTATTCATGGTTGAACCCATGTTTTTTATTCCTCACAAAAAATATGAATGGATCAACCAATTTCAAACCTAACATAGTGTCCTCAAATTTTTTAACATATGTACATTTCATTTTTTTTTCTATTTTATTTTTTTTTGGTTATATTCATGCATTCCTCATATATAATATTCTTTCTTTTTCTAGATGAAGTATAAGTGAGATTACCACATTGGTTTTGCCGATGATGCTAGTTAATGGAATTAGATCCTTTCTTTTACGACTTGGGCCATTTATTCTCCTTCCCAAATGTTGCTTCACTCAAGTGGAATTTGCTCAATACCAACCACAAGTAACCAAGTAAATTATGCTACCATGATCAACCTATTGATTGATGCTTTTGACATTCACTTTCAACACCTTTGTGTCTACCTACATTCTCAACTTATCATCTCACAGATGAAAACTGCTTACCAAGTCCATGATCCATGTATCTTTAGAAAACATCTGCAAGTTAGACTTCTATCAAGGAATTCTAAAACCATTACTTCCATATGTGTTCCTAGAAATGCAGATCAATTTGATGAGTGAGGAGGCTTGCCAACTTGTATACATTCATTTATATAAAAAAGAAGCAGGACAATGAGATAACAAATAAGTAGACCCATACAACTAATTCTCTTTGATTGATTGGAAGGAAAACCATGAGGCTCTCAAGGGTGAGGCCCAAGTCGATAAAAATATTTCAATTTTTTTATTCATATATCTAGGGAGTAGTTGCTTTAAGACAAATTATATCTCCCTAGATATACCCATCTTGTTAGATATTTCTTTCGAATATTCCACGAAAGAGAGATATGTCAAAGATTCTCATGACTCTCCAAAAGACAATATTGCAAATGAAATTTTGGATTGGTATGCTTTACATCAACATTCTTTTTATGTTTTTTCATACCACATACATGCTCATTTTTATCATCATCACATAAATACATAACATGTGCACATGAATGTCATCTCTCTCTCTCTCTCTCTCTCTCTCTCTATATATATATATATATATATATATATATATATAACACTATAACTATAGAATTGGATACAATTCCATTAGCGTGAATCTCATTTTAATACAATGATATCACTCTTGGTTCATATTCAAAGTGGCCCAATAGCCTTTCATATTATCCTCTCTATTCATATATCTCCTAATATTTACAATTTATTTAAAATGCCACAAAATCCCATAGGATCATGTGCTCAACATTCCCCACTTAAGCCGTGTTAATTTTTTCAACTAGGGTCAAATTCCAAATTAGATAGCTCAGATGATCGAGATGATTCTTGCATTAAATTCCTCTTTTCGAGAGGACCAAAATCGACCTAAAGATCACCCTATTTGGTCAAGCGAAAGTTGATTTTTGAATTATTTTATGCATACATGTATTATGGAATGGGTCAACTCTAAGCACATGTGAAATTGGTTAGGTCGGCCTCAACCACAAGTGGACCATCAGGAAAGTATATAAATAGAAGAAACCTCAAGCTTATTTCATCACATTGATCAAGCCATCTTATATTATTCTCTTTTGTCTTGGTTCACTGAGTTCTGATGGTAGGTGTTCACGCAAGGGTTCGAAATCACAAGAGCGAAGCTCACATTGATCTAGGGTTTTCTGATTCCTGGACGCTGGCACAAAACTGGGAATTTTAGTCCTTGGACACTGGCACAAAACCATAAGGGAGAGTTCAAGGTTTTAGAGGCAGATCTGAAGGTGTTGGTCCTTGAACGCTCACACAGACTGGTCTTGAGAGCGTCCACGCCATCCCAGACGCACGCATAGTAACTGCAAGATAACGTTCGAGGGTTTTGGAGTAGATCTAGTGAGTTTGACCTCGGAAGCACGCACATGATCTTCCTGAGAGTGCCCAAGAAATCATAGACACCCTCATATTGTAGCCAAGAGAGTGTTCAGGGAGTCTTAAACACACATAATTAGTTTTGCTGAGAGCATCCAGGGTTTTGACTTTGGGTTTGATAGTTGGCTTCAGTTGGGTTCAGTGATCTGTTAGATCTGGGTTTCTCTATGCTATTATATATATCTATAGATATGTATATCTTATTTGTAAATATCCATTGCAATCATATGTATTGGGCTCATTGTACTCTCTGGTGATTTTTTTATGAAAATCTATTGAAGAAGAAGATTTGAAAGGGATTCCTCCTTATGGGGTTTTCCCCTAGTCTTGGACCAATCTGTTGTCTCTTATGGTTGTTTTGTTGTCTTCTTTGTCATTGCATATATTGTTCTATCTTCAGTTACAATTTATGGTCGGTTACATTGTTATTAATTGGATGTATTGTTAATGAAGAAGTAAATTGGGCTAAAGTAATTGATACAACATAGAAAAATCTGAAAAATTAACATGGTATCAATGTTGAGGTGAAGGAAAAGCCCAAAAGAAGGCAAGCATTGAAGCCCTCATTTTTAGAAAGCAGATTGTCTAGTCAAGTTCAAGATGTCTTCCTCTACCTTCAAGGAGCATGAAAATTTGGGTGATGCATCAAACTTTGCTGCATGGAAAGTCAAATTGCAAATCATAACTAACAACAATGATGTGTTAGAATACATCCAGGGAAGGATGCCTGAGCCTCCAGAAAATTCTTCTGCTTCCCTCAAGAATAGGTACAAGAAAGGTGAGTCCAAAGCAAAGAAAATTATAGTTGATGGTTTACAAGATCATTTACTTGCATATGTTTGGAACTAATAAAGTCTAAAGACATGTCTAACAAGATAACTGACATGTATGAAATCAACAACTTGAATGAGATCATCACCTTGAAAGATCAACTCAAGGAAACCAAGATGAAAAAAGGAGAAGTTGTTTAATCCTACATTATGAGGATCTCTCGCCTTAGAGATCAATTGCAGAGAGTTGGAGAAAATGTGTCTAACATGCAACTAGTATTTGTGACTCTTAGAGGTCTCCCTCCTATTTTGGAAACCTTCATTACTAATATCCGCAAAAACAATGTCCTTCCGTCATTTAATGAAATTATTAGGAAGCTTACTCAAGTAAAATCGAGGATAATAGAAAGAGGAAGGATTCAAAAGCATGAAGAGGGAGAGCCCACTGCATATATCACTCATGACAAAAGGAAGAAGGCAAAAGGAGGTCCATCAAGGAAGCCTCCTTCTCAAAATACAAAAGGAAGGAATGACATATCGTTATCTCATATTGAATTCTTTAATCGCCACAAGAAAGGTGATTATGCTCTAGATTTTCCTGAGAAGAGAAAGAGGCTAGATTACAACACCAAGAGAAAAAACAATAACAAAAGAAGAAAATACAATCAAACGAATAACCATGATAGAAGATATGAAAGAAGAATAAGAGACTCCTCAAGCGACCGTGAAGAAGATCATCCTCCTCAAAAGAAGTCAAGGGCTCCCAGGTATGAAAGTAATGTTGTAAATAAATTTGAATACATTCTTATTTATGCCCTTACTAGTTCTTCTCCATGAGATTCGTGGGATAGTTGGTTGGTTGATAGTGATGCCACTCATCATTTCTGTAGATTCAAGGAAGTACTCTCTAATTTGGTAGAGAGGGAGACTAAGTTGAAGATCATTCTTGAAGATAACTCCACTCATCCCATGAAAGGCTTTGGGTCCGTCAAATTTCAACTATTTTTTTGGGAATCATTTTTGTTGCATGATGTTATGTATGTACCAGGATTAATGAAGAATCAGATATCTATATCTACATTGGAAGATAAAGAGATGATGGTTGCCTTCATCAAAGGAATTTTTTTGACTTGGCCTACTGATTCACCTATGAGAGATGCATTCACATTAGGAGAAAAATTTTAAGGACTCTTTAGAGTCACTGGAAGGCCACTTCTAGCATTGGTTCATAATACCAATCATATGAGAGAGTTATGGCATTGCGGAATGGCTCATATACACTATGATGCACTGTCGAAGTTGAAGAAATTTGTCTCAGGTATCCCCAATTTTCAAGCTCATCATGATGGAGTTTTTCCAGGTTGTGCGAGTGGAAATAAAATGAGGGGACCATTCCCCTCTAGTAAGAACATGACAAATGACATCCGCCATCTCATTCATTTCAATAAATGTGGTTCGATGCTTGTGAATTCTATTGGTGGTCATCTCTAATACATCGCATTCATTGATGACTTCTCAAGAAAGACATGGATATACTACCTTAAGCATAAAGATGAAGCCTTTGAAATATTCAAGGAATTCAAAGCCTTGATCGAAAATTAAACAGGAAAGAGAATCAAAGTTTTCAGGTCCAATAATGGAGGGGAATACATGTCAAACAAATTCATAACATTTTTCAAGAAAGAAGGGATCAAGAAGGAAATGATTGTTCCATATACTCTTGAACGGAATGGTTTAAATGAAAGGAAGAACATGTATATAGTAGAATCTTCCTGTGCCATGCTCCATGATCAAAAGGTGCCAATGTTCCTTTGGGTAGAAGCCACATCTACTGTGATATATGTTCAAAATAGGGTACCTCATCAAGCATTAGAAAACAAGACCCCTGAAGAAATATTCACAGGTGTCAAGCCTGGTATTAGCCATCTTTGTGTATTTGGATGTCCTGTATATTTTCATGTGTCGAAGGATAAAAGGAACAAATTGGAAGCTACATGAAGAAAAGGAACGTTTGAGGGTTATTGTGAAAATTCTAAAGCATACAAAATATATATTCTTGGTCAGAGGAAGGTCGAAATTAGTAGGGATGTAACTTTCGTTGAAGATACAACTCTTGGAAAATCAAGAGATCTTCCTCCACTTCCTCCTCCCAAGGAAGAGAATGATGACTGAGATATTCTAGATAGTCCTTCTGTGCCCAAGTTTGATATGGATGATGAGCCCTTAGAGCTCATAGATCCGTTAGATCCTCCTCCAAGTGATCCTCCTACTAGGAAGATACCACTTTGGCTCCGCGATACTCTACAGAATGCTGAAAGAAATGTTCCCATTTGTAGATCATTTAGAAAAAGGAAGCAACCATGCATGTATCAGGGATATGTTGCAACCATGAGCACTATGATTCAATCCGAACCATCGTCATTCAAAGAAGGAGTAAAAGAAAAAGTTTAGAAGAATTCTATGGTCGAGGAATATGAATCGATTATGAAAAATGATATATGGGATGTTGTACCAAGAATGAATGGGAAGTTTGTTGTGACTTCAAAGTGGCTATTTAAGATCAAACATGCAATTGATGACAACATTGAGAAATACAAAGCAAGGTTCGTACCTCGAGGATTCTCTCATAAAGAGGGAGAAGATTATGATGACATATTTGTTCCCGTGGCTCGATATACAACCATCCATTTGATAGTTTCCCTTACTGCTATTCAAGGATGGACTCTTCATCAGATGGACGTAAATACCGCTTTCTTGCATGGCATGTTACAGGAAGAAGTATATGTTGAACAACCACAAGGATTTGAAGTGGAAGATCAAAGAACACATGTTTGCAGGTAGAAGAAGGCATTTCATGGTTTGAAGCAAGCTCCCTGAGCTTGGTATGCATGCATTGACAGTTACTTAATGAAGCTGGGATTCACAAGAATTAATGTCGATCCCAACCTCTACTTCAAGGTAGTCCAAGGCATGCCATTGATTTTGGTTTTATATGTTGACAATATATTCTTGACATGTGGTGAGCCTCTGATGATTGAGTGTAAGAGGAAGCTAGCCTCTGAATTCGAAATGAATGAACTTTGTCTCATGCACTACTTTCTAGAGCTTGAGGTGTGTGTCAGGTCAATTTACTAAGTAAACTAACGCAGGTGTTTTACTTGTCAATCCGGGTTTGTAGACTTGGAAGCACATCCAAAGTATATGGATTTCAGGTAAAGTCAATTTTAGAAGGCAAGGATTAAAGGTTAAGGGAAATTCATATTACAAATAAGTTCTAAATTTAAAGAAACCAAAAATTCTCTGATTCAATATGCAATAAGTGAACGAAGAGGCTCCTAACTTAGGAGGTCCTCGTTGTCCTTCCCTACGGTATTATCCTCAAGAAGAGAAACTAAAGAGAAATAGTTTGTGACGTGTAGAAAGAAAGAGAAGGGGCTCCTAACTTAGGAAGTCATGGTTGTCCTTCCTCACATTTCTACTCCAACAACATTACCATTACACCAAATCATAAACTCGAATTCAAGAAACAATTTAAGAAATTCAAAAGGATGATTTTTAGTTGTGATTCATAATTTGATAGAAAGACCATTTAACTTAAATCCTTGGTTGTCCTTTCATATGAATATTAGATTTTAAACCAAAATCATCCAAAAATCATATAGAAATCATAACACTTCTAAGTAACTGAATCATAAAACTGAAACAAGAAATACTGAATCAAAATTATGCTAATTTATACAAAAATTAACCAAAGTGTACTTAGCTTGGTATGGAGGCCCTCCAACCTTGCCTTCTACACCTGAAGAACTCTTCAGATACATCTAACTTAATAAAGCATCCACAACATGAACAAAAAATAGAACAATAGATACGATTCTTCAAATTATCTCAAAAGTCTCCAATAATCTTAATACAAAATTACACTTCCTGAATGGTCCATAAACTCTGCTTAAATAAGAAATTCATAAACAAACTTTTATATAATGGCTCTAATAGCCTTACCAATCCTAATCCATCCATACAAGTCAAACTCATCAAGTTTGGTTCACAAAATTAGGAAAAATCCCACAAAATAATAAATCTGCTACTTTTTACTAGGAATTCTTGAATGACAGGTCAAGTTTGACCAGTGTTGACTGGGCCTGTTTTTGCTCAGTTTCATTGAACCAATAGGTGTTTCTTCATCCGTGATTCCCAAGCTTTCCAAATATGTGCTCAGATATCACCGAGGTGTCCTGCGCATATGACTTCCATGAATCTATTACGAGAATTTTTAATGTAGTCCAAATTTACTCTTAAAACCCAATTTTTACAAAAAATTCCAAAAATTGAAAAACTTAATTTAGTTACCTGAATATGAAAAATAGGACTAAAATGAGGCATATATAGGTGAAATAGGATGGAATATGGTTGTAAATAAATAGATTTAGGATAGGCAAAGATGACCAAAATTGAAGGCCAACATCTCCCCCTTGTTGATGTTCAAGCTTGCCTCCTCTGTTTGGAACTCCTAAGTGATGATGCCCTTGCTATTCCTAATCCTGTAGATTATTCCTATGTAGGCTGAAGGAGAATGTCAATACCTTCATGTTTCCCTTCTTTGTAGATGGTAGTCTTCACTTTTTGTTTCTCATATTTGTACTGCCATAACTTTTTCTCCTTTAGCCATCTGCACACTTGTTTGGAGATGAGGATATTCTGAGTCTGAAGCTTTTTAATCTGCTTTCTCAATTTATTTTTCTCCTTGCTTATGTTGTTGTTATTTTCTTTGTACATTTTGTTCTCCTTTTTCAAATGTCTCTCCATTATCTTGTTGTCTTCCAGCTCACTTGCCAGCTCTGCTATTTTCTTAAGATATACTTCACTTTGCAGCTCTTTAGATTCTTCCCTGGTCTCTTTGGCATATGAGTGAGATGAGGTGGCTCCTACCCAAGCATCCTCAAAATAAGAGTCTTTATCTATGGGCTCCTTATAGACTTCCTCCTCCAATATCTGTATAATCTCATCAATCTACTTTGATGTTTGTGGAGGCTCAGTTCCAATAATTTCAATTTCTGGATCTTTTCCTTTGTTGCTTGGTTCCTCTTGTGATTTTCTTCTAGGCCTCACAGGAATGGACAAAAAAGATTTCTCTTTTTCAATAATAATATCATCTTGCTTCTTCTTCAATATTGTCTTAGGATACAAAGGAGAATGCATGATACTTCTTATTACATGCAGGTGCTCAAACTTCTCCTCTTTCCTTGTTGTTTGTTCTTAAAAATGATGTTTAGCCAAAAACTCCTTCCAAAGAAACCCCTTATTCCTTACTCAACAAGTATATTGATTAGCCCATGATGATAGATATTGGCTTCCTTGGCTTCTGTTTTGTTCTTGACATTCTCTATCATTTTGGTTAGGTTTTTTGTAAAGAAGTAGGGTAAGTTGATTTTATAATCTCCCTTCACATGTCGAAGCAATTTGATATGATAGAGGTATACCACACTGTAATGAGTATCAAAAGTGAAGTACTTCTATATAATCAAAACCAACTATGACCATGGCTCTTTGAGTCAATCTCTTGGAATCCCTCTTGTCCTGTCAAAGGACCCCTTCCTTTGTTTCTCCAAGAAAAAGGTCCATCCCTTCTCCTTAAAATGCAGACCCTTGTGATACTCTTCTCCTATCAAAGGAAGGTCCAATGCTTAAGAATGAAAGGTTGGGTTCAATGGTATAGAAAGTTCACCAACTCTGGTTTTTCCATGTTAAAAATGCTCTATGAACTCCTGTGTGATTTTATCATTGTGACCATTGAAATTTTTAAGAAACTCTAGTAGCCCTACCTGGTCTAGTTTCTTTACTGTATCCTTACTCCAATTTTCTATCTTGAAGTCTTTAGGTTTAGTTTTGGTTGCTATTTGCATCTTATCAGACCTCTGTAGCTTTGAAAAAAATGATATTTATTTTTCTTTCTTTAGGTCTTCAATTTATTTGTCTCCTACTACAAATGGTATTAAAAAAAAAAATCCTTTGTTTGTAAAACTAAGTAAAAAAAAACTCTCACTGTGTGAAAAACCATGTAAACACATCTCCACTGCAAAAATCTCTCACTATTTGTAAGATCATGTTTAAAAATCCTCTTTATATGAAAACTTTCCCATAAAAATCGATGAAAAACCTTCTATGTTTGAAAAACTTCATAAAAAACTGTTCACTGTGTATAGAAAAGGATGCTCACTGTGTTTTTCATGTGCAAAATTTGACAAACTATGTCTAAAAATGCATGAGGAAATCGTTTTTGGAACGATACCTAAGCTAAAATGACTGTCAAAACTTTGTAGAGATTATCTTGTTAAGGTTTGTTTTCTCCTGTGTAAACATACACAATCCTAGTTAAACTCTTTGTCTCCAGCAATTCAAAAAATCATTGGTCTACAGGTGGCAAATCCTTTTTAGGGTGATAGAACATTGCTAATATAGGAATGAAGTCGTGTTTCTCTCATAGTATAACACATTCAAACAACAAATTAAGTTGAACCCTTTTCTAGAGAATAACACAATCTTAGAAATCTTTTAACTGTTGAGAATACCCCAAGATCTACTCTTACCTGATCACTGCGCAATAGATGGGATTTGATGGAGAATATATCTGCTCAGCGCAGAGGAAATATCGGTTTGGTGCTCTCCTATCTCTCATCATTTTAAAGGCAATGCTCCTCCTTATTTCTCCATGTAATTCCTCGTGCTATATCTACTAAACAAGGTTCTCCTCTTCACACACTGTTCTCTTTCAATATTTGTGTATTTCTCAGTTAAATGGGGTTTGTTTTGTGGATGTGGATAAATAATGAATACGCGGTGCCCTTTGATTTTGAGCTGAGTTACGATGAAACTTAGCTGTGATGATGAAGAAAAACACGTAGACAGTGTTCAATTGTGCATGCAACCCTTTGAAACATATTTTGACTGTTTGCTGCTACATTTTTCGATTTGACTAGCTGACTACTCATCCTGTCACTTGTACCTTTGGCTTCCACTTGTTGTACTTGATGCATCGTGGTTTTATGCACATGATATAACTCTATTCCTTTTGTACATAGCTTACCATTTGTTTAAACTTTGTACATAACTTGCATCGTGATTTTACACTCTTATCACTGCTTTGTAACACAAGTGTTGTCCATTGTACATGTATTGACACTTGTTTTGTTTCTTGTTAATGTTGCATCATAGCTCGTAACTGCTTGTAGTTGAGAGGTTTCAATACTCATCACTATTAGGATTAGTCCATGACTTTTGCATTGCATGCTTTCTTGATTATGCATTATGCTTGTTCATTGTGCTATTATACTTGCATTGCATGTTGCATATTCATTATTATGCCTTTATCATTGCATACTTGCCCTTTTTTGTGTCATCATTTACATATACTTATGTATTGATTTGTTTTGAAATGACCAAAATCTTGGGTCATTTCAAATCAAATTCCTTTTGAAATAAGATGTTAAGTATATTTATAATGATACTAACTCTCTTTGTTATTGTTTTGCAGGCATAAGAGACTAATCCTTCTTGTTTTGTAGGCAATTTTCCATGAGGCAATTTTTTTTTTTCGCCCAAAAAGTAGATGTGGCCAAAAAGTTTGGTCAAAATGCAAATGAATGTGGTTGAGTGAATGATGAATTGATGAATGTAAGGTTATAATAAGGTGAATGAATAATGTAAGAGGTAAATGTATATAATGTAGGGTGATGTAGGATACAGGGTAATGTAGGATAATGTAGGATGATATATACATGGATAGGGGTACTACATATTCAAGTTTAAACTAGTTTCTCAATCTTAGAAAAAATTTCAAAATCAAAGGCATTAAGAATACTTTAAACTTATAGTACTTTACTTTTTGTTGATAGCTCATTGTCAATGATTTTCTTCTATTGATGATGACTTTAGCTCTTTTGTCAAAACTTAACCTTTTGCTAATGATGACGATACTTTGACCTCAAAATGAATTCTATTGAATGATTTTGCTGAATTGTAGATGCTTGTAGCTGCTTCTCAGGTCCCTTTGATGTTGATTTTAAGATGAATAATCAGGATCCTTCTGTAATAACATATGACATTGATCTTGCTCAGGTCCCTTATTGATAAATATTGATTATGACATCTCAGGTCCCTTCTACAATACAATTGTGTGACATTAAACCAGTGCATAGTTTGTTGGTTTATTATAAATCTTCCCCCCTTGCTGATCTTGAGACTTGTCCTCAAGTCTTTGAATTTTGGAGGATGATTTTGCAAAATGAAATTGAAAAACATAAAAGAGAATTCATATTGGCCAAACAAGTTGGTTTTCCGATATGAATTCGAGTTTGTATTGTGCCAGTATCCTAGATTTTCACAACCAAACTCTTTTATTATTTTTGATTTTTTTTTCTTTTCTGGATGGAGGTGGGGTATAATGGTGTAGGGAAGTATGGAAATATTATGAAAGTAAGATAGGTTGAAGTCATGATCTAGGAGTAGATGGATAGATAGATAATATATCTGGACTTCAATATGGTAGATCTGAATTATTATGAAGCTTAACATACAATATGGTAGATGAATGAAATCATGAACAATATGGCTTATGAAAGGCTTCTTAGGCAATGGATGTGACTTTTCATGGTATAAAAACTTGACTTCTTCCTATGATTATTATCTTCATGCCTTTTTCTTCGATCTCGATACATGTTGTGGGGTTGTTGGTGTTGTTGGTTAACAACTGAAAGTAGGCTTCAAGAGTTTTGAGTTTCTTTGAATGAACTCAACATCAGGTGAATTCCACTTTACTTTGACTTGGATATTTTCATTTCATATTATCATATATGAATTTTTAAAGATTGATTTTGAAAATCCTTCCCCCATGGAATTGACCCCTCAAATCTTCTTAGGACCTGCAAAAAAATAACATTTGCTTGCAATATAATATTAGATGATGGAAGAAGAGAGGTGTACAGTCTCTCTTATTCCAATAAATATGTAAAATAATTACAATCATTTCTTAAAAACAATTCCAAAGATGATATACAAAGAAAATGCATTTGTTTACCCCTTGAGGAATGGTGGCCAACCTAGACCTCCTAGCTGTATTTTGTTCACAAAATATTTGTTTTATGTCCAATTTGAGTGATTCCAAAGCCGATTTGAAGTTGATTCAAATGGATACTTCCAGTATAAACAATCTTTCAAAATAATTTAAAATGACATTAAAAATGACGAGGAGTACCATGTTTGATAGAGCTTCTTATAAATTGTTTACTAGACCAACAATCACTATTTGGAGTGTAACTTTTTCGTTAAAGATCGGATCAATGTAATTCCACTTTGATATTAAAATATATTCATTTTTTTATATCTAGTAGAAACAGGTTTTCAAAATTTTTATGTTTGATATCCCAAAATGTTTTGATGAACAGACCTAGGAGGCGGAGTTTCACTATGCTGATTTTAAGACATGTAGTCACTAAATGTGGCATAACTTTTTTATTTTTCCTCCAAATGGGATGATTAAAAGTGTTTATTTATGTAGAGTTGAATATCTATCTCCCAGATAAATAGGTTTTGAAAATAATATAATTTGGTATGTTAAATATGCTAATGAACAGTCAAGACATAGAATTGTCACCATGCAGATTTTTCGATAAGCAGTGAGTATTTTGAGCATAAATTTTTCATATGATATCAGATTGAGGTGACTATAATTTTTTTGGAAACTATATTCCAAGGGCTATATTCTTTATAAATATCATGTTAGAATGTTTCCATTAGACCCCTCAAATAAAGGTTGTGCAAACTCTGTCCTCAAAATTTCACTTGAGACCTAGTTTTTATTTTGATCATATTTTTTTATTTGTGATCCAAATTGAAAATTTCAAAATGGATTTAAAAAATAGATTTCAAGAGATACCTTTTTAAAAAAAATGCTTTTAAAATGATCCTGGATGGTTACCCAAAATATCATTTTTCTTACTGCATTTTGCCATAAAAATCATTCCAAATGAGTATTGAACAATGATTTGAAGAATTGTTCATGAGAGTTTGAACAAAAAGTCTTATTGTGAACTCATTCTACCTATTTATTTATTTATTATATTCTATCCTACTCTATTGTATAAAAAAAATTCATTCTCTCAAGTATAAGAGAATTTCCAATGCATCCATTTGCGTAACAAGATCATAAGTAGACTCACATCCAAGTTTGAAAAATATATCTTAATGAATGCTTAGACTTGAAATATTAGTTGATTATAAATATTTGATGCTGAAGAATGTTGAAAAATGGAGTGGTGTTGTGGCCTAATGACTAGTTGAAACCAAGTTTTGAAATGATATTTGTTTGTTTGGTTCTCCTTAATTGTCATATCACAAAGTTCTTCTTGTGGAATGTGTTCAAAATCATGAATGCACAAGGGATCATATGCTAGATATTCTTGAATTTCTAGCTCTATTGTTTGAACTTCATCGCATGTGATCCATAACTCATTAATCTCCTTACAAAGATAACTAGAAGAAGCTTCTAGATTCTCTTCTTGTGGATCCTCTTCATGGATGCTTTGTTGCTCTTCTATCTTTTGAAATGAAGATTCATCCCTAGTGACCATTCTAAATTGTGGACAAGGGTTTAAGAAGATCCTTGTGGTGGCATACCCTCTTTCTCTAAATGACTTCTTTAACATCATGTTTTGTAGATATTTGTTTTGCAAATGGATTTTGTAGTTAATGAGTTATTGTTAGTTGGTTGGGGGTTTTGTTTTGGGGATATACCTTTCTAATTTCTATATCTAAACGCGAATAACCATAATGAAAAGTGTTTTTTTTTTTATATGTTTTTTGAAAAATCTTCCTAACCAACTCTATCTAAGTGTGCTTCCCTGAAAACGATGCCAAAAAATTCAAGTCAATTTACTAAGTAAACTAACGCAGGTGTTTTACTTGTCAATCCAGGTTTGTAGACTTGGAAGCACGTCCAAAGTATATGGATTTCAGGTAAAGTCAATTTCGGAAGGCAAGACTCAAAGGTTAAGGGAAATTCATATTAAAAATAAGTTCTAAGTTTAAAGAAACTAAAAAGTCTCTGATTCAAGATGCAGTAAGTGAAGGAAGAGGCTCCTAACTTAGGAGATCTTGGTTGTCCTTCCCCACAATACTGTCCTCAAGAAGAGAAACTAAAGAGCATCGGTTTGTGATGTCTAGAAAGCAAGAGAAGAGGCTCCTAATTTAGGAGGTCCTTGTTGTGCTTCCTCACAGTTCTACTCCAACAACATTACCATTGCATCAAATCATAAACTGGAATTCAAGAAACAATTCAAGAAATGCAAAACGATGATTTTTAGTTGTGATTCATAATTTGATAGAAAGAGAATTTAAATTAAATCCTTGGTTGTCCTTTCATATGAAAATTAGATTTTAAACGAAAATCATCCAAAAATCATACATAAATCATAACACATCTAAGTAACTAAATCATACAGTTGAAACAAGATATACTGAATCAAAACTATGCTAATTTAGACAAAATTTAACCAAAGTGTACTTAGCTTGGTATGGGGGCCCTCCAACCTTGCTTGTACACCTGAAGAACTCTTCAGCTACAGATAACTTAATAAAGCATCCACATCATGAACAACAAATAGAACCATAGAAATGATTCTTCAAATTGTCTCTAAAGTCTCCAATAATCTTAATACAAAATTACACTTCCTAAATGGTCCATAAACTCTGTTTAAATAAGAAAATCATAAACAAACTTTGCCATAATGGCTCTAAAAGCCTTATCAATCCTAATCCATCCATAAAGGTTGAAATCATCAAGTCTAGTTCACAAAATCAGGAAAAATCCCACAAAATAATAAATCTGCTCCTGTTTACTAGGAATTCCTGAATGACAGGTCAAGTTTGACCAGTGTTGATCGGGCCTGTTTTTGCTCAGTTTGATTGAACCAATATGTGTTTATTCATTCATGGTTCCCAATATTTCCAAATATGTGCTCATATCTCTCCCATGTTTCCTACACATATGACTTCCATGAATCTATTACAAGAATTTTTAATGTAGTCCAAATTTACTCTTAAAACCTAATTTTTACAAAAAATTCCAAAACTTTGAAAACTTAACTTAGTTACTTGAATATGAAAAATAGGACTAAAATGAGGCATATATAGGTGAAATAGGATGGAATATGGTGGTAAATAAATGGATTTAGGATAGGCAAAGATGACCAAAATTGAGGGTCAACAGTGTGGTGAAGGCTTGGTGAGATTTTCCTTTCACAAAGAAAATATGTTGTAAAGTTACTAGAAAGATTTAGAATGACTGAATGGAAATCCATGGCTACACTAATGGAAATTAACTTCAAGAAGTTATGTGGAGAAGCTCCAGTACCCGATTTGGCAAATCCATCTGAGTATAGACAAGTGGTTGGGGCTCTGATGTTCCTTGTGAACACCCATACAGATATATGCTATGCAGTAAACACATTAAGTCAATTCATGATTGAGCCCCTCCATGCACATTGGATATCTGCCAAACACATATTGAGATATTTGCATGGGTTGATCACACTTGGCCTGAGATATTCTGCTAGATATTTTTAACTTCATGGATACATTGATGCTAACTGGGAAAGAAATGTTATTGACAAAAAAAGTACACTTGGATGCTGTTTTAGCCTTGGATCTGCCATGATCTCTTGGATGAGCAAGAATTTTTTTTTTGTAGCATCGAGCACTAGCAAAGCAGAATACATAGCTTCTAGCACGGCTAGCTGCAAAGCAGTTTGGTTGAGGAAGTTCTTTGGAGAGCTATTTGAGTAGGTCCTAGACACCACAATGTTATACTATGACAACAAAGTGGGATCTGTTTGGCAGAGAATCCCATGTTCCATGACGATTCCAAACACATTGAGATTCAATATCAATTTATTCGAGACATGGTGCAGGGAGGAGCTTCCAGGCGCCATCACATATTGACAGATGAACAAATTGCAGATCTTTTCACCAAGGCATTACCGAAAGGAAAGTTCTTGGTCTTCAGAGAGAAGCTTAGATTGATGGATGTGGCCCCTTTACATAAGGGGCAATGCTGATCGAGGACACTGAGCCAATTCTTCCTACCATGTTTGAGCTCCCAAGGTGAGGAATTGAGATAGAGGGCTCTTGAGGTTGAGGGATATTTGGATAATAGGGTACTTCCCTATTTGTTACCCATAGGGTTGAAGATGTTTCTCCCCTATCTTCATAGGGTCAGAGAATGTTTCTCCCTTATTTGGTCTTTGCATAGTATACCCTAGTTGGCATCATACCGACAAGAAAGGCTTCTCTCGAATACCGCTACTCGTTTGGCCAACAAGTTGAGAGTGTACATGGGGTGTACAACCCAAGTCGATTATGATGCAGGTGTTATACCACATGAATATTAAGGGTCATTGTTGGGAAGACTGGTACGCAATAGGATTGGGTTGATAGTTTCTCCACTTGTTGATGTTTCGGATTGAGGATGAGCTCCCCGATGAGATTCCAGGGTCGAAGATGTGCTCCCCTATATGATGAGTTATCCTATTTCTCAATATGGGTGGAAGCTATTGCTCCCCAATTCTTCTTCTTTTAGATCGAGAAATTTTAAGCAGATAGAGTTGAGCAGAGATAGTCAAAACATGATCACAACTTGACGGGATGATGTGAAGATCAACTGACAGATATTGGCAAGTGGAATTCTTCCTAGTTGAGAGGGAGTGTTAATTTTTTCAACTAGGGTCAAATTCCACAATGGACAACTCAAATGACCAAGATGATGCTTTCATTAAATTCCTCTTTTCGAGAGGACCAAAATCAACCTAAATATCACCCAATTTGGTTAAACGAAAGTTGATTTTTGAATTATTTTATTCATATATGTATTATGGAATGGGCTAGCCCTAAGCACATGTGAAATTGGTTAGGTCTACCTCAACCCCAAATGTACCCTCAGGAAATCCTATAATAAAGTTGACCTCAAGCTCGTTTCATCACATTAATCAAGTCATCTTCTATTCTTCTCTTTTTTCTTGGTTCACACAGGTATGACGATAGGTGTTCGCACAAGGGTCTGAAATCATAAGAGCTAAGATCACACTAATCTAGGGTTTTTTTATTCTTGGACACTGGCATAGAATTGGGAATTTTAGTCCGTGGACACTAGGACACAATGGTCAAGACAACATCCAAATACCCCTAGATGTTGGTGCATAAGCTTAAGGGAGTGTACAAGGTTTCAAAGGTAGATCTGAAGGTGTGAGTCCTTGTATGCTCGCACAGAGTGGTCCTAAGAGCATCCAGGCCATCCCAAACGCTCACATAGTAACTAGAAGAGATTGTTTAAGGGTTTTGGAGCTGATCTAGTGAGATTGACCTTGGACACAAGCATAGGGTCTTCCTGAGAGCGTCTGAGAAACTATAGACACCCTCACACAGTAGCCGAGAGAGCGTCCAGGGAGTTTCAGACGCACACAGTCAGTTTTGATGAGAGTGTCTAGGGTTTTGACTTTGGGTTTGACAGTTGGCTTTAATTGGCTTCAATGATCTGGTAGATCTAGGTTTCTCTCTACTATTATATAGATCTACAGATATGTAGATCTTATTTGTAAATCTCTGTTGCAATCATATGTATTGGGCTCATTGTACTCTCTGCTGAAATTTTTTATGACGATCTATTAAAGAAGAAGATTTGAAAGGGTTTCCCCCTTGTGAGGTTTTTCGCTAGTCTTGGACCAATTTGTTGTCTTTTATGGTTGTGTTGTCGTCTCCTTTGTCACTGCATATATTGTTCTATGTTCAGTTACAATTTATGATTGGTTACATTTTTATTAATTGAATGCATTGATAATGAAGAAGCAAATTGGGCTAAAGTAATTGATACAACATAGAACAATCTGAAAAATTAACAAGCCAAAGGGGTGTTTGTGATCCCAAGTATAAATTTGAACTCTTCAAACTTTTCCCTTATGAGCGCTTTGGTGAAGATGTCCACAATTTTATCATTAGAGGAATAATGTAGCAAATAAATAGTCTTGGCTTCTATATGTTGAGATTGCAACAAGATGATGGAGCTTAGTGAAAAGAGTCGCCTTCACTAAGTGGGCCCGCAGGCAAATTATGGCGCACGTTCTATTTTTGATCACAGTGTGGATGATCACAGTGTGGGTGATCACAGTGTGAGTGATCACAATGTGGGTGACCAAAGTGTGGGTGACCACAATGTGGGTGATCAAAGTCTATTTTTAGACTGGCTGTCAAAAAATAGAAAAGTCAAATATTATTGTCTCATAATAATATTTGGACTATAAACTTGATCTTATTCTCTTAGAGCACTTCAGTTTGAGCTACAGATGTGGCCCATGCAACTGTCAGAAGGAAGTACGCTTTTCTTATGAGTCAGTTGAGTTGTTGCATGCATGACTTCAGTTAGAACTCAATCAGTTGAGTTTGGTGGAGTTGTGTTCAGTTTGACTTGGTTAAACTAGTTGTAGTTATTCTAACTGCAAACAGACTAATGATGAGTTGTTAAACTAATTATTAACTCATAATACAACTATAGAATACATCATTTAACTCAGTTTCATGTCAGTGCATGTTCAGTTCAGCAGGGACAGGTGTTAGAGAATCAGATTGCTATCAGTTGTGACTATAGTTGTGCATCAGATCTTGCACAATCAAGGGATTGAGTATGCCAATGAGTTTGCTCATGTATTTGCCCAGTTTGTAGCTTTTGCTCACGTTTTACACATTGTGAGTGATTCTTTGGAGGTCAAATACGAGTTTGGTAAGCCATTCTCATCAATTCTTGAGCAGGTATTGAGCAGTGGAGGCAGGCAAGCAGTGGAATATATTTGGAGATCAGATCTTAGCTGTATTGTGTGTAACAGGTGGAGCTGGTACTGGATTGCTTGTGATAAGCATTTTACTTTGTAATGTTACATGGTCTCAATCATTAATATACAGATAGTGTGGGGTTTTTAGCGAGATGCTTTCCCCGGGTTACATACTGTGTTAATGTGTGAATGCTCTTGATGTTTTATTGTTATTGATGCTGCTATATTGATGATCAACATAGAGGAGCTTATGTATTGTGTATGTATTCCGCAATAGTACATGATCAGGATAATCTCTGTTGAATATGTGTCATATTATTCAAAATTTCTACATGGTATCGGAGCCAGCTAGATAATTGTAGAAAAAATTTCTACATGGTATCAGAGTTGCTTGATTTGTAGAAGAGATTTTTATAGGATATCAAGCGAGGATTGATCATCGGATCTATTATTCAGGAAGTGTTTACATTTTATTTCTTCAGACAGGGTCTGTGATTGGGCCAGGTAGCCTCTGAATTCATCCTTCTTTTGGAAGGTGAGATATCTGGTAAAAGCCCATACAGTCGATCTCTGTACAAGAAATACTTTGTTCTCACGAATTCTAGATCGGAAGCGGTTGAGTTGGAGCTGGTGGAAAATCGAATTTGCAGCAGTGTTGTTGAAATGTCTTTCAACGGATTGCAAATGTTATTCCAAAGCAAGAGCGACCTGGCGCTCAAGGATAAACTCAGAAACAATAAAGGTGAGAATGGATCTTCATCAAAGGTATCTGATGAAGAGAATTGTGCTTTGGCTGCCAAAGCAAAGAAAGGGAAGAGCAAGAAAGCTTCTCAGTCTGGTGCGAAAGGCAAGAAGCAGGATATGTCCAAGGTGAAGTGTTTTCACTGTCACCAGCACAGACACTATGCCACTAATTGTCCGCAGAAGAAGAAGAACAAGCAGGCTGCTGGATCTTCAGCAGGAGAGGCTCTAGCCTCACAGTTTGAGCTTGATTTTTCATTGATCACATGCTTGGTTTCAAGTGTGATGGGATCAGTGTGGTTCTTGGACAGTGGTGCGTCTTTTCACATGACGGGAGATAGAGATTTGTTCTCTGATCTGGAGGACAAATATCTTGGAGTGCACATCGAGATGGGCGATGATGGTAGATACAGTGCGACCGGTATCGGTACCATTTCCTTTGAGAGGGAGTCTGGTAAACCCTTCGTATTGAAGGAAGTCATGCATGTTCCAGGATTGACGAAGAATCTCATCTCAGTGGCGATGTTAGAAGACAAGGGGTATGATGTTGTTTTCAGCGAGGGAAAGGCTTTCCTGCGCAGCAAGACAACTGGTGAGACCCGGAAGATAGGGGTTCGAGTGAGGAACCTTTATCAGTTGCATGTAGATGGATGCGCAGCAATGGCGGGCAAGGCAGAAGGATTGGTGAGCCGGGATGATGGCGAGTTGTGGCACAGGAGATTGGGTCACCTTCACCATGGAGCCTTGAAGATACTGCAGTAGATCACTACAGGGCTTCCTAAAGGCACACTTGCGCAGTCAGATCAGTGCAAGGGGTGTACTTTGGGGAAGTTTGTGAAAGCCACCTTTCACGAGAAGGATAGTCGCGCCACGACGATCCTTGAGAGAATTCACACAGACGTGTGTGGACCTTTCTCAGTTGCTTCGACAGCAAAACATAGGTATTATGTGATTTTTGTTGATGATTTCTCTCGTAAGTGCTGGATCTTCTTCATGCAGAAGAAGAGCGAGACATATTCAAAGTTCTGTGAATTCAAAGCACTGGTCGAGAAGGAGTCGGGGAATAAGATGAAGGCTCTTAGGAGCGATAATGGTGGTGAATACATCTCGGACGAGTTCAAGGATTTCTGCAAGGCAGAAGGGATTCGTAGAGAGCTCATAGCTCCCCATAACCCACAGCAAAACGGGGTAGCTGAGCGGAAGAACAGAACGATTGTGGGTGCTGCACGGGCAATGTTGCATGATCAGGGTCTACCCCTTCACTTGTGGGCAGAAGCATGCAATACAGCAGTTTATGTGCAGAACCATTGTCCTCATAGGATACTTGGCATGAGTACACCTGAGGAGACTTATTCTGGTAAGAAGCCTGATCTTTCTCATTTGAGGATTTTTGGTGCTAACGTTTACATGCATGTGACGAAGGATGCCAGGAAGAAGTTGGAGCCGACCGCAGAGGTTGGGATATTTGTGGGGTACACTGATACGCCCCACAACTATCGTGTGCATTTGCCAGACAGTGGTAAAACTGTTGTGCGACGGGATATAAAATTTCAGGAGGAGAAAGCCATGAAGTGTTCGCTTGAGAGGGAGCTACACTTGCATGCAGCTGACGAGCTATTAGTTCCTAAGGATGAGCTTCAGGATGTGGATCAGCCACAGGACGAGGTTCATGGAGTGGAAGAGACAACTCATGCAGCGCCAACCATCAGAGGGCGAAAGCGCTTGACAGAAGCTGAGCGACTGGCTCAAGATGCAGAGAAAGTTGTAGGACCACCTACAGCCCAATGCAGGCAGAGACAGTCACCTGATCGGTACACTGGATACATGGCTCTGATGAGCAAGTGTGTTGTGACTGAGCCATCCTCTTTCGAGGAAGCTGTGGAGGATCCCGCATGGGTAGACGCCATGGTGGAAGAGTATGATTCTATTGTCAGAAACAGTGCATGGGAGATTGTTCCTAGACCGGAAGGGAAATCAGTGGTGGGTTCGAGATGGATCTACAAGGTCAAGCAGGCAGCTGACGGGAGTGTGGATAAGTACAAGGAAAGATTTGTTGCCCGAGGCTTTTCACAGATAGAGGGGATCGATTATGAGGAGACCTTTGCACCTGTCGCAAGGTATTCTTCCATACGGACGGTTCTTGCTCTCTCAGCGCAGATGGGATGGCACATTCATCAGATGGATGTGAAGACTGCGTTCCTCAATGGAGTCATTGAGGAGGAGGTGTACATTGAGCAGCCCGAAGGCTTTGAGGTCTTCAGCAGCGAGTCGCATGTGTGCAGGCTCAAGAGAGCGCTGTATGGGTTGAAGGAAGCACCACGTGCTTGGTACACACGGATAGACAACTATTTCACAGGACTTGGATTCTCCAAGAGCAAGGCGGATCCTAACCTATACCAGATTGTGGTGGAGGGTAAGTTTCTTATTATTGTACTGTATGTTGATGATTTGGTTCTAACGGGTGATGAGCTGTTGATACTGTCATGCAAGAAGGATCTTGCTACAGAGTTTGAGATGAAGGACTTGGGCCTCCTTCACTATTTCCTAGGATTGGAAATATGGCAGCGTAGTGGTGGACTGTTTGTTTCTCAGGGAAAGTATGCTCGGGAGATACTGGAGAAGTTCAACATGCATGGCTGCAAGCTTGTTGATACTCCTCTTCCTGGAGGTTGGAGGAAGGAGGATGCCACTTCGGGAGAAGAAGTGGATGCCACTGTTTATCGACAGTTGGTGGGGTCACTGATGTATTTGGTCAATACACGACGTGATATATGCTATGCAGTTAACCAACTTTCACAAGCTATGGTTAAGCCTACCAAGCTCTTCTGGAAGGCGGGCAAGCATGTATTGCGCTACTTGAGAGGCACATCGGGATATGGTTTGTGGTACAAACAAGAGGATGAGGTGAAGCTATGTGGCTTCATGGATGCAGATTGGGCAGGGAGACCAATGGACAGAAAGAGCACATCAGGAGGGGTCTTCAGTATTGGATCGACAGCAGTTTCTTGGTACAGTAGGAAGCAGAGATCCGTGGCACTCAGTTCAGCAGAGGCCGAGTATATGGCAGCAAGTTTGGCTGCATGCGAGGCTATATGGATGAGGAAGATCTTGGTTGGTTTTTTCGGTTCTCATTTGGATCCTACTGTGATTTACTGTGATAACCAGAGTTGCATTAAACTCTCGGCTAATCCTGTATTTCATGATAGATCTAAGCATATTGACATCAGGTACCATCATATCAGAGATTGTGTGCAGCGGAGGATCATGTTGCTTTCATACATTCCAACGGAGGATCAGGATGCTGATATTCTGACGAAGGCTCTCACCAGGAGCAAATTCAAGTACCACCGAGGCAGGATAGGGGTTGCTAATAATCCATATCTTGTCGAGAGGGAGTGTTGATATTGCAACAAGATGATGGAGCTTAGTGAAAAGAGTCGCCTTCACTAAGTGGGCCCGCAGGCAAATTATGGCGCACGTTCTATTTTTTATCACAGTCTGGATGATCACAGTGTGGGTGATCACAGTGTGAGTGATCACAGTGTGAGTGATCACAATGTGGGTGACCAAAGTGTGGGTGACCACAGTGTGGGTGATCAAAGTCTATTTTTAGACTGGCTGTCAAAAATAGAAAAGTCAAATATTATTGTCTCATAATAATATTTGGACTATAAACTTGATCTTATTCTCTTGGAGCACTTCAGTTTGAGCTACAGATGTGGCCCATGCAGCTGTCAGAAGGAAGTACGATTTTCTTATGAGTCAGTTGAGTTGTTGCATGCATGACTTCAGTTAGAACTCAATCAGTTGAGTTTGGTGGAGTTGATGGAGTTGTGTTCAGTTTGACTTGGTTAAACTAGTTGTAGTTAGTCTAACTGCAAATAGACTAATGATGAGTTGTTAAATTAATTATTAACTCATAATACAACTATAGAATACATCATTTAACTCAGTTGCATGTCAGTGCATGTTCAGTTCAGCAGGGACAGGTGTTAGAGAATCAGATTGCTATCAGTTGTGACTATAGTTGTGCATCAGATCTTGCACAATCAAGGGATTGAGTATGCCAATGAGTTTGCTCATGTATTTGCCCAGTTTGTAGCTTCTGCTCACGTCTTACACATTGTGAGTGATTATTTGGAGGTCAAATACGAGTTTGGTAAGCCATTCTCATCAATTCTTGAGCAGGTATTGAGCAGTGGAGGCAGGCAAGCAGTGGAATAGATTTGGAGATCAGATCTTAGCTGTATTGTGTGTAACAGGTGGAGCTGGTACTGGATTGCTTGTGATAAGCATTGTACTTTGTAATGTTACATGGTCTCAATCATTAATATACAGATAGTGTGGGGTTTTTAGCGAGATGCTTTCCCCGGGTTACATACTATGTTAATGTGTGAATGCTCTTGATGTTTTATTGTTATTGATGCTGCTATATTGATGATCAACGTAGAGGAGCTTATGTATTGTGTATGTATTCCGCAATAGTACATGATCAGGATAATCTCTGTTGAATATGTGTCATATTATTCAAAATTTCTACATTATATGATATCAAATCAAATAATACTTTGTTTTTTGTATCATGGAATTCGGGTGTCTTGGATATCTTAATTGAAGAAGTATAATGAAGTGCTAGAAAGGGAGAAAAATTCACTTGATTCTCCTACAAATCTTCAAGTATTTTCTTGAGCCACATAATATCATTTATTTCTTATGTAGTTACTACATATTTTTCCTTTTTTTGTGGAATCTACTGGAACAACTATTTGCATGACTTCCGGGAGATAACTATTAATCTAAGAATCATGAGATAGATTGAAGATGACACTCCATTTTCTTAGTTCCCATCAGAGTTTGAATTAGAATATCTAACCAAGTTGTAGTTATCCACCTTAGAATACTTAAGTCCAAAATATTGAGTTAATTTAAGTATTTGAGAACTATTTTTGTAGCAAACCATTATCCTTCAAAAGGATTTTTCATAAACTTGGAAAGAATCCCAACAAAAAATTAAATATCTAGTATAGTGTTGGTGAGGTAGATAAGACTTCCCACAAGATATTTGTACTTGGTTTTATCTTCGAAATTATTCCCTTCTTTTGATGTGAGCTTCAAATTCCGTTCCATCGAAGTTGACATAGGGTTGCATTAAACCATGCCAAACATATCCAACAATTATCCAATGTACTTATTTTGGGAGATGAATATGTACTTTGGATGTTAAGTCACTTAAATGGCCGAGTAATAATGATGATGTCCCATAAGTGTTACCTCAAATCCCTTCTTCAATTCTTTCTTTACAGATGCAATATGACTCACATTGTTCCTTTTCATCAACATATCATCTGTATATATTGCAAGATATAGAAAAGTTTTTCCAACTTTGTCAACAAACATTGTAGCATCATCAAGATTAAAATGTTTGAAATTCAATTACAAAAGATATTTAGTTAACTTTTCATACCAAGATCGTGGTGCTTATTTCAATCCATATAAGGATTTGATGAGTTTAGACACTTTTTTTCCTTGTCTCTTTAGAACAAAACCTTCAGGATAAAACATGAATACATTATCTTTTAGGCATCCATTCAATAAAATAGTCTTCACGTTCCTTTGATGGAATTTCCATCCATTTTATGTTGCCAAGGAAAAGAGAGTCCATATGGTGGCAAATTTTGTTGTGGGGGGGGGGGAATTTCCTCATAATCAACACATTTTTGTGCAAATCCTTTTTCCACGAGCCTTGCTTTATGCTTTTCAAGTGAGCCATTTGATTTGTACTTGTTCTTGTAGACCCACTTGCATCCATTTGGTTTAGCTCTAAATGGAGGGTTCACCAACTTCCATGTCCAATTCTTGATGAGAAAAACATACTCCTACATTGCTTCATTTCACTCATCATGAGTAGAAAGTTCTTGAAAGGAATTTGGTTCAAAATCCATTAGAGAAATTTTGAGGTCTAAAATGGGCCTCCTAAGGAATATTATAAAATAATAGTGGAAATAATAAAATAAGATTAGATTGCCTCATCAAGTTTTGGAGGGAAAAAAGAAAAAAAAAACCACTTTTTTAACTCGTATTTTCAACATATCTCCCTATGATTTTACTCAAGTTTGAAATGGGAGTGTTAGAGTCGGTCTTGTTGCCCTCCATCAGCGATCAGAGCTCTTTGCATTTGCATAGGTAGGTGTCTCATCAGTGTCAAGTTTTGCATCCCGTTAGGCATGCCATAACCCTGATGGAGGAGCTGGTCTATTTATACCCCTCTTGGCTTTGCTGGATCAGGTCATATCAGTCATTAAGCTCTTTCAAGCTTGTCTTGTTTTGTCTTGAGGTCAAAGTCCTAGGTCTAGGGTTTTGGTCATTTATCTCTGCAAGGTCATGTCTCTGAAAGTCCATGAGTGCTCATCAAGCTAGAGGGAGGAATTGTAAACATGTTTCTTCGATATTTTTATCTTGTACAGTGAATTTTCACCTTGGATTTAAAAACTCTGTTTTTAAAGCCAAGGTCATTTTTTTTAAATTTTTGTAAAAAGTGATGAAATTTCAAAAGACTGCAGCGGACATCATGAAAACCCTGGTCCCCTTGCCGAGATCCCTCAGATGATCTACCTGCAAAAAAGAATCAAGAAAAAGCACTAAAAGAGTCGATTTCAGGGCAAAAGGAAGCCAAAAAGTCAGTTTTATAAAGTGTCAAAGATAAACTTTAGAAAGTGGGTTTGAGCATTAAATTTTTTCAAATGGAGTTTATAAAAGTTCAATTTCCCTCCTATTAGTCTCATTGTGCATCCAAAGCATGGTTGAGAGAGAGTGAGCAAACATCAAGAGCATTGGGCGAAAATTGGTCAAGGTTCGAGCTCAAGACAGGCGCGCGACCCGTCAGAGGCCATCCAGCAGTTCAGTTTTTGAACGGGCGCGACCCGTCAAGCGCGCGCGACCCGTTGGGAGGGGCGCGCGACCCGTCAACCTGTTCTCTGCAATCTCCTTTCAAATTTGCTCAATCTTCCTCCAAGTCATCGAATTTGTTCAAGGTAGGCTCTCTACACATCATTTTGGTGGTTGGTTATGAATGTAAGCCCTCATGCTTGTGTTTTAACCTCAAATCATGCAAGCGAAAAGACACTATATGGCTGCATTGTTAATGTTTAAATGTGCTAGGGTTTTTGTTGTTTCAAGGTATTTCCCTTGGTAAATTGTTTCCCTCCTTCCCTTTTTACTCATATTTGCATTCATATCTATTTTCCCATACTATTTTATAAATAAAATGCAAACCCTCCCTTCTCCCTAATCACTAAAAATGCAAACCCTACCCCTCTCCCAAGGCATCAAAAAACTCAAACCCTAATCTTGCTACACCATATGCATGTGTAAACACAAGAATTTGTTGGTGAATATGTAAAGAGTTTTGTAAATATGTTTCCCTATCTTCCCCTGTTAATGCATGTATTCATATTCCCATATGTTCACTGTTTATACATGTATTCCTATATGCAGTGATTTTGTAAATGATTCCCTATATCCTTGTTATGTACATGTATGCCTGTATATATGCAAATATTTGTTTGCAATGTATTCCCTAAATTCCCTGTTATTCATATATTCCCAATTCCTTGTGCAAGAGGTCCCTCCCCTAACATTTCCCTCATGTCATTGTCCCCTTGAAACAGCATAGAGTTCAGCACTTTTACAAGCAGAAACAACAGTACATTTTGTCCACTCTTCTCCTCAAACATGTCAGAAACCGAAACATATGAGCAGAGTGATGACCAAGCATCAGTGTCAGAGGTTGAGGTACAGAGGAGGCCACATAGAGGTGGAAAAGGTGGCCATCACAGGAGAGAGGAGCCTACTTCTTTGGCAGGTCTACAAGCTTGTCCTTTGGCAGTTTCTTGCTTTCAGTACATGTCCTATTATGAGTTTTGTGAGAGGATCTCTCGGATTCAACATCACCGAGAGTTGGCCCACCTCTTTGTCTTGCACTTGCATGAGGGACATGTTAACCTTGCTGGGGTGGATTTCATTTTGACACCCGAGATCATTGCACAGGCTACAGGGATTCCAAATGTCGGGGAAATTTGGAATAAGCGTAAGGTATTGGATACAGTTCACTTTGAGCCTTTTGTCCGGCCACCATTCATGAGACATTTGGCCAGTGTGTTTCCTTTCAGGTTCCTCCGGAGTTAGTATGCCCCCATGTTGAGACTCATTATGCTTTATTTCACCTGTGAGGGAAGATTTTCCCAGGTATACTCATATCACATTCGCCTCTTGATGCACTTCACTCGAGTGCGGATGATGAACATCCCGGTCTTCTTTTATCAGAACATCGAGAGGATGGTCTTCGTCATGCAGAGGAAGAGCCCGGCCCAGCAGTATAGGAGCCTATGTCATTATGGTTTGATTCAGCTCGTAGTCTTGCATCAGTTGGCTCAGCAGGGCATCTCATGGGAGGAGTTCATTTCCCATGAGTTTTTCACAGCACCATCCCAGCCACATCCTGAGGTCATTCAGGAGGAGGGAGGACCATCTCAGTAGCCTGATATTCCGGTCACTCGACATGTTAGTTCCTCACCTCAGCTCACTTATCAGAGAGGCCAGAGGGCCTTGTTTGCAGCAGCTCGGCGAGTACTATCTCCACAGCAGGTGGAAGGGGTCTCGCCTTCATCATCGTCTCAGCGAGTGTTATCTCCACATCAGGTGGAAGGGGCCTCGCTTTCATCGCCAACACAGGTACCAGAGAGGGGCAAACAGCCCATGATTGATGAGGGTCCATCAGGAGTTCCCGATATTGAGTTTGTTGACATTGAGGCCAGTTCTCCTAGCCAAGAGGCAAAGGAGATCATTCAGCATCTCAGAGCTGAAAATGATGCCTTGCAGAGGAGATTAGAGGGGGAACAATGGACCATCACCTACCTTGAGCAGCGCAACAAACAATTGGAAGATGAGCAGGCACTTGATGAGTTATGGAGGATTCGTAGTGACCGAGTCTTGAACCGAAGAAGACCCGGTGATCCATTGCCCGCTGACCGAGAGTCCATGCTCATCCAGGAGAACGCACACTTGGAGAGGCTGTTGGCTAAGGCCAACCAAGAGAAGAAATTGCTGAGGAACATGAAAAACCATTACTGGGCAAGAATGCATGTGTGCAAGGCCAAGATGAAAATGTTTCAAAGGCGGTTGTCCGAGGCCCTTAAACGGAAAAAGAGGACCAATCCACTCCGTATCTTGGCTGAGGCTTCCCTCAAAGATCAAGGCACTAATTAGCCCAGCCATAGCACAAAACCCAAAATTTTTTGAGAATTTTGGGTGAATTTTGACATTTTCAGGCAATTTGCAGGTTTTTCCCATTAACGGGTCTCACCCCGCGCGCGACCCTTCATCATGGCAACTCCTTTTGGTGAAAACTCAGCATTTCTAGATTTTTCATGCAAAGTTACATATGCCCATGGATGGACTTGAGATTTTGTGCAGTTTTGGTCCCCCAAAAGGTCAAAAAACTACCAAAAAATGACTTTCTGGCCCTTTTTTGAGTTGCAGAAACCAGTCTTGGGAGAATTACGTTTTGACAGGGCAAATGACCTCCAAATTCAAAAATTCTGGTTGGGTTGGAAAGTAGACTCACAGACCTTTCCAACAAGCCCACTTTGGCTCAATTTGGACACCTGCAAGTGCCTCAAACATTGCTCCAAAGGCGCGCGACCCGTCAGGCAGGGGCGCGCGACCCGTCAGGCAGTTTTTGCCAGATTGCATTGTACAGCCCAGAAAACGAAGTTTTGACCCAGTTTGACTTTTTGGGGTGGAAAATAATTATCTTTGATGTAATTATTGTAACTCTAAGACACTTTTACTCTTGTTTAACACTTCTAGAATATTCATTCATGTAAAGGGTAAATATTTAATGAATGGATTGATTTCCTAGCTTATAGAGGCAAGTTGTTTTGACTGCCTAGATTGTAGTGCTTAGTTTAGAAGTGGTTGAAACAGCTCCTAGGATAGTGAGCTCAACCCATGGAGACAGGGAAAGAGGTTAGATCATCTATATTATGTACTTTCTTGCTCATTTTCATGGTTGGACTCTTGAGGGAGAAGCTATCATTGTAATATTTCACTATATCTCTGCAATATTTGGCTAAGGAAGACCAGGGTTTTGCAGTCCTCTTTGGGATTCTTGTGGACTCATGTGTTGATGGTGTGTTTCTCAATGTTCTTGTAAGCTTGTTATGTGATTCATTTCCTTTCTTTTACTTCTGCATATTAAACAAATGAAGTGTTAAAGTAAGAATTCATGCTTGCCATGCTCTGCTTTTAAGTTTGTTTAATTTCAATGTTTTCTTCTGTCTAAAGAGAATTCAAAGTAATTGTTTGCTCTCTTTAGCTCCTCATCTTTCATTCCTGACCATTCACTTCAGTTAAAGGCATCAACGCTGTCTCCTACCTCGTCCCAAGGAACCCCCTGCAGAAACTGTGTCCAATCCCCGCACCCAAAATTTCCATCCCCTCAATTTGCCACCAAAAAAACCCAAAAAACCCCAAATCAACCTTTTTAATCAGTTTACTAGCCTAATATCAGTGTTACCTTGTTGGTCATCTCATCCCATTGAAGATTTGCCGAGATTGACCGGAGAGAGCCTTCTCCTGCCCCGTAGGGCTAGCTACGAGGCTAAATGGTTTGATGTAGCCTTGAGGTTTACCTTTCTCAGCATGAGGTGAAATTTCAAGAGATAACATACTGGCGACCATACTGGGGAGAACACACTAATCATTGGCTCATTGACGTGTTATTTCATAAGTTTTAGACGGAGCCTGAAGTTACGCTAGGTAGCCTTCGAAAACGCTCTTGTTTTAATCAGCGTTAGTAGATAAACGCTGCTTCAGTCAATCTCCATGAGCTTGTGAACGTAGCTCTTCATTGACACTTTACCCCAGTATAATTGTTGACTCTGAACCGTGGATGATAGGTTGAGAGTTTTCACAGGCTGAATGGTTTTTCTTTCCTAGTCTTTTTGAGAAAAACAAGCTGGCTACAGATTCTAAACCCATTTTCAGATCTCATTCATGCCCAGCTATTTTTGATTATCTTGAAGATTTAGATTTTGACGAAAGCTTTGAGGTGTCTTTATTTAAAGCCAAGTCTGAAAGTGCGCTCGATTCTCTAGTCCTTGACCCTGATTTTGCAGCTGCTATTGAACTTGAGAAACATAACAAATTGGTTGAAAATTTCATCTTGAGACATCTCCAGACACGTGTTCAAGCTACTACCCTAGCTGATTTTGTTGAGAATATCTCTGATCACATTAGATCCACTATCACGGCTCATGAAGAATCTTATCCTCCTTATGTTTCAGTTTCGCCTATAATCACATATCCCGAATCCATAGTCGGTTCTCCTCCTACACCCCATACTCCTCCTACTTCTCCTACCCCTTCGACTCCCCCAACTCCACAAACTACACCTCCGCTTATTATAGTCCCTGCTATCACAGCTCCTCCTCTTCATACTCATCCTACTCCTCCTCCTAGAGCAATGGCTGCTCGGTTTGCCCCACTTGTTTTGCCTGCAAATCTTCATGATATGCTAGCTGATTATCAAAGTAAAATTCCTATGTTTGATGGCACTCCGCAAAGTATTACCGCTCAGCAACATATCGACAAAATGACCACTTTCTTTGATCTATATGAGTTAGATGAAGAAGATGTTACCATGCGGTTGTTCGTGCAAACATTTGCCGGAGAAGTTAGAAAATGGTTCAGAGGGTTGACAGCTAACAGCATTGCTACTTTGGAAGCACTTCAGAATCAATTCTTAGATCGATGGGAAATCAGAAAGGATCCGCTTCAGATTAATGCCGAATACAACAACCTCAAGCGCAATCCGGGTGAGTCAGTTCAAGATTACATAATCAGATTCAATACAGTTTACAATGCTATTCTCGTTGACTTGAGACCATCAAGAAAATCAGCACTTCTTAAGTTCCCGGATGGTTTTGATCCAGAGATGGCCTACTCATTGAGAGACAGAGATCCACCTACCTTGGAGGATATGCAGAAGATTGCTGTCAGCGTTGAGGCAAACTTGAATGACAAAAGAGCAAGAATGAAGGCTGAAAAGCGAGTCACAATCAAAGAGGAAACATCCACTTCAAATCACCTACTTCGTGATGTTGAACAGATAAAGAGGGCACTTGAAAAGGTTACTATTGATAAGCCGGAGCCTCAGATTCGTAATCCCAATTTCAGAGGTCAACAACAGCAACAATATAGGATCAAACAACGTGAAACAAAGGCACAAGAGGCAGCAGTTCAGCAGCAAATGAAACCTCCTTTTCAGCAGAATTTTGTTAGCCAAGAATCAGAGGATGAAGCTGATAATGTTGGAGAGGAAAATCACTTCTTCACACCTGATGATATGCCCACTTATATTACAGAAGAAGATGAGTTGGTGAGTAATTCTATCATTCCCCAAGATGAGCATTATATTTTGTCAAATGATGCAATACTTGAAGAAGAATCCGAGGAGTATCAAAGAGGATATTTGCATGCTTTATCAGCCCAGCAAGGCTAGCAAAGGCAATTGAGAAACCGATCTATTCCCATAAATCCCATTCAGAAAAGGAAAGATACATCAGCAAAGAATGATTCGGCTTCCTCACACGCAAAAGGAAAAGATATAGTCGGTCCTTCAACAAGTCAATCATCACCAGCTGCTAAGATGGATCAGCCATCAAATGCACCAAAAGATAAAGCTGATAAAAAAGATAATCCGGCTAAAGAAGGTGAGAAGGTTTTAGTTTTCAGTTTGGAGAATGAGATTGCAAAGTTGAAAGTGCCCATTCCTTTGACAGAAATTATGAAGAATAGCACATACCGAGGCCAGCTCTCCAAGATGTTGAATTTTGATCCAATGCTAGACACGGTGAATGTACAAGATGATCAGCCATAGTTGATTTTTGGGCCAGCTTTAAATGGTGAGTCTCCTGAAAGTGATGTTCCTCCATTTTATATCAGTTTGCGATTGCATGAGTTTGTGTTGCACAATGCCATGTTTGACTCGGGAGCCTCTCATAATTTGATGCCGAAAACGATCATGGAGAAACTGGGACTTGACATCACAAGGAAGTATCATGATTTGTATTCGTTTGATTCCAGCCAGGTAAGATGTATTGGTTTGATTAAAGACTTGGTGGTGAGTCTAGATCAAATTCCAGCAAAGAATGTTTTGATGGATGTGGTGGTGGCGGATATTCCTCCACGGTTTGGCATGTTGTTGTCGAGATCATGGGGAGCCAAGCTCAAAGGTACACTTTAGCTTGATTTTTCTTATGCTACGATTCCAGTTTTCGGTCAAATGAGGAAGTTATATCGGGAACAAAAGATGAAATACATGATCACTAGTAAGGAAAAGCCCGTCAATCATCCTGTAAATTATGTACAAACAGATTTAGAATCTTTTGTTTTGTTTGCGGATAATTTCAATGAGGTAGATAGTCAGTTAGTGCAAGTAGAAGATATACCAGGCATTTCAGAAAATTTCAGAGAAGCTTTGACAAAGGAAAGTGAAGAAAGGTCTGCTGTCATAAGGCCAATTGCTGAAACAAGTGGACAGCAAACAGATCATGCATCAAAATCAGATTTTCAGCACTTAGATGATGATGAGGATGGTCTTTGGACCATGGATTTTGATGGCGCAGTGGGCAGCGATGGTGCTGGTATAGGTGTGTGGATTCGAAGCCCGCTTTCAGTCCAAAACCAAGTTCCAAGCAAGGTACGGGTATGTTCTTATAAATTGGCATTTGATTGTTCAAATAATGAGGCGGAATACGAAGCTCTTATTGCTGGTTTGAAAATCCTTCGGAAGTTGAAGGCAAAGAAGATAGCGGTATATGGCGACTCCGAGTTGGTTATCAAGCAAGTGAAAGGTGAATTTCAGGCCAAACATCCTCGTATGCGAGCATATCGGAATGCTGTCCTAGATATCTTAAAGCGGTTTTCAGAACATACTTTGACATGTGTGCCCCGGATTCAAAATGGTGTTACGGATGCATTGGCAAAGGCAGCAAGTAATTTGAAAATACCCATGAATTCCAGCAATAATTTTGAGATATATGTGAAGCATCGTCCTACAGTTCCAGATAATCAAAGGTGTTGGCAAGTTTTTCAAGATGACGAAGAAATCAAGGATTTTCTGCAAATTGAGGGTAAATTCGAAGAGATTTCAATAGACACGGAAGCTGAAGGAGTAAATCATATGGATGTATTGCAGCTCAAGGACAATTACATTCCTAAAGGATTAATTCCTTTGGAAGAATTGTTCGATCAAGATGATGTGGCCCGCAAGCCAACTTTGAGGCCAACGGACGAAGGTGTTGAAGATGTGAACCTTGGGACAGCCGAAAATCCAAAGATGGTGAAGCTCTCGAAAGCATTGCCGCCCAAGGTAAAGAAGGAATATATCAGATTGTTGTCTTCATTTTCTAATGTTTTTGCATGGGATTATTCAGATTTGAAAACTTATGACACAAGTATCATTCAGCATACCATTCCCATAAAGCCAAATCAAAAGCCTTTCCGACAAAAGTTGAGAAGAATTAATCCTAAATTGCAGCCATTGATTGAGAAGGAAGTCAACAGGTTGTATAAGTCGGGAATCATAGTGCCAATCCGGTTTTCTGATTGGATTTCCAACTTGGTGCCCATGAGAAAGAAGACCGGCGAGATTCGATTGTGCATAGACTTCAGAAATCTGAACAAGGTGTCATTAAAGGACAATTATCCGCTGCCCAAAATGGACCATATAGCAGCGGGTAGTGGGGGCATCAAGGATGTCATTGCTTGATTGTTATTCCAGGTATAATCAGATTTTAGTACATGAAGATGACCGTGACAAGACAGCATTTACTACTCCATGGGGTACATTTCATTATGCCAAGATGCCATTTGGATTGAAGAACGCGGGTGCCACATTTCAGCGGGCAATGGACATGGCCTTTGCAAATGAGAAGGATGTCTTTTTAGTTGTTTATCTTGATGATCTGATCGTGTTTTCTAAATCAGATGAAGAGCATTTGTTTCATTTGACTAAGGTGTTTCAAAAGTGCAGAAAGTATGGCATCTCATTGAATCCGAAGAAGAGTCTTTTTGCTATGAGCGAAGGCAAGCTGCTGGGCCATATCATTTCTAAAGATGGCATTCATATAGATCCTGCACGGGTGGAAGCAATTCAGCAATTAGAGCAGCCCCGAAGCAAGAAAGAGATTCAATCCTTCAATGGCAAATTGAATTTTCTGCATCGCTTCATCCCCAATCTTGCCGAACATCTTAGAGAGATAACCAACATGCTCAAGAAGGACAGCGAGCTCAAATGGACCGAAGAGGCGGTAAAGTCTTTTAATTTGATCAAGGTAATCTTATCTTCAGCCCCAACTTTGATCAGCCCAGATTATACACAGGATTTTATTTTATTTTCTTTTGCTTCGGAGCATACATTGGCAGCCGTATTGATGCAAAAGAGAGATGGGGTTGAGAGGCCCATCGCTTTTTTCAGCCGTATCATAAGGGACGGAGCGCTGAATTATAATATTATTGAAAAGCAAGCATTGGCGCTGATCAAAGCCTTGAAAGATTTTCGGGTATACATATTGAATTCTCATATTTTAGCATATGTTCCCAATGCAGCTGTTAAGGATGTTTTAGTACAAACGGAACCAGAAGGAAGAAGGGGTAAGTGGATCGCTGCACTATTAGAGTATGATGTAGAAATTAAGCCTACCAAGTTTATTAAAGGTCAAGGTCTTGCTAAGTTGATGGCTGAAACAAATCTCCACGTCCTTGATATTAATTTGATTGCTGCCTTGTCCGATGAAGATGAAGAAAATTCAGTTCTACAGGTATCCGATATCTTTGTGTCTTCTCCTTGGTATGCTGATATAGTTTATGTGCTTCAAAACTTGTCTTCACCTCCTGGGATGCCTAGAAACAAAGCTAGAACATTGAAGCTAAAGGCTGCCAAATTTTGCATTATCAACTCAGCACTTTATTGGAAAGATCCTGGTGGCATATTGCTGAACTGTTTGGTCGAAGAGGAAGCTAAGACAACAGTAGAAGATTTTCATAAAGGTGACTGTGGGGGTCACTTGTTTTGGAAGACCACGGCTAATAAGATCTTGAGAGCTGGTTTCTATTGGCCTTCTTTATTTTCTGATGTGTATAAAGTGGTAAAGAGCTATCATGAATGTCAAATTTTTCAAGGAAAGCAAAAATTACAGCCGTTGCCTCTCAAGCCCGTTGAAATCAGCGCACCATTTCAGCAGTGGGGTTTGGACTTTATTGGCGAAATCCACCCAGCATCTTCCGGGCAGCATCGATGGATCTTGACCGCCACAGATTACTTCACGAAATGGATTGAAGCCATTCCCACCCGGCAGGCCACGGATTCGGTAATTATCTCTTTTCTTGAAAATAATATATTGTCACGTTTCGGTTGTCCCCATAAGTTGATTACAGATAATGCTGCAGCATTCAAATCGAAGAAAATGGTTGATTTTTGCTATAAATATAACATCAACTTGGGGCATTCAACCGCCTACCATCCGCAAGGTAATGGGCTGGCTGAATCTTCGAACAAATCTCTAGTGAACATCATAAAGAAATTGCTGGAAATAAATAAGAAAAGCTGGCACAAGAAGTTGGTAAATGCATTATGGGCTGATCAGGTAAGTCAAAAGAAGTCAATTGGTATGTCGCCTTTTGAGCTGGTTTATGGAGTTGATGCAGTGTTTCCTACTTCACTTAGTGTTCCAGTAGCTAAGTTGTTTCAAGAAGCTGGTGGCGAGGAGGATCCTATGCAACGGCGGATCAGTCAAATGATTCATTTACAGCAGACACGAGAGGAAGTTCATCAAAATTCCCTTAAGTTGCAGGAGCGCATAAAGAAAATCTATGACAAAAAGGCTAAATCAGAGGATTTTCAGATTGATGATGTTGTGTTGAGATGGGATGCCCGAAATGAAGACAAAGGGAAACATGGAAAATTTGACAACTTGTGGAAAGGTCCCTACAAAATTGCAGCATACCGTGGTCCAAATGCTTTTCTTCTCAAAGAAATGAACGACGATGAATGTCTTGGTGGGTCGGTGAATGGTCGGCTGCTCAAAAGGTATCATGCTTGAGCATTTTCTACTCTAATCACTCTCATTGTAATTACCATTTTACTTTCATTCTGCAAGTGTGAACTGATCTCCCATTTTCAGTTTGGGGCCCGCGGTGAAGGCTATAATTCTGAAAATGGTGATTAGTTGGTGTGAGTTTCTGAAGTTGTTTCAATCAGTTTATTTTCTGCATAAAGTGAGTTAGTTAGTGTCAAAGTTAGTCTAGGACTTCAGTCAATTGTTCAAGTCAAATAAAGTTGTTCAAATTTGGTCACATGTGTAAAACGTTGACTCCATTGCCCAATGTTAATAAGGCACTGGTCTGCTCTCCCAGAGGTCTAAGGTTCTTGGTACCTCCAAGGAGCTCCCATCCCCATTGGAGCCAATGTTAGAGTCGGTCTTGTTGCCCTCCATCAGCGATCAGAGCTCTTTGCATTTGCATAGGTAGGTGTCTCATCAGTGTCAAGTTTTGGATCCCGTTAGGCATGCCATAACCCTGATGGAGGAGCTGGTCTATTTATACCCCTCTTGGCTTTGATGGATCAGGTCATATCAGTCATTAAGCTCTTTCAAGCTTGTCTTGTTTTGCCTTGAGGTCAAAGTCCTAGGTCTAGGGTTTTGGTCATTTATCTCTGCAAGGTCATGTCTCTGAAAGTCCATGAGTGCTCAGCAAGCCAGAGGGAGGAATTGTAAACATGTTTCTTCGATATTTTTATCTTGTACAGTGAATTTTCACCTTGGATTTAAAAACTCTGTTTTTAAAGCCAAGGTCATTTTTTTTAAATTTTTGTAAAAAGTGATGAAATTTCAAAAGACTGCAGCGGACATCATGAAAACCCTGGTCCCCTTGCCGAGATCCCTCAGATGATCTACCTGCAAAAAAGAATCAAGAAAAAGCACTAAAAGAGTCGATTTCAGGGCAAAAGGAAGCCAAAAAGTCAGTTTTATAAAGTGTCAAAGATAAACTTTAGAAAGTGGGTTTGAGCATTAAATTTTTTCAAATGGAGTTTACAAAAGTTCAATTTCCCTCCTATTAGTCTCATTGTGCATCCAAAGCATGGTTGAGAGAGAGTGAGCAAACATCAAGAGCATTGGGCGAAAATTGGTCAAGGTTCGAGCTCAAGACAGGCGTGAGACCCGTCAGGCCAGGCGCGCGACCCGTCAGGTGCACGCGACCCGTCAGAGGCCATCCAACAGTTCAGTTTTTGAACAGGCGCGACCCATCAAGCGCGTGCGACCCGTTGGGAGGGGCGCACGACCCGTCAACCTGTTCTCTGCAATCTCCTTTCAAATTTGCTCAATCTTCCTCCAAGTCATCGAATTTGTTCAAGGTAGGCTCTCTACACATCATTTTGGTGCTTGGTTATGAATGTAAGCCCTCATGCTTGTGTTTTAACCTCAAATCATGCAAGCGAAAAGACACTATATGGCTGCATTGTTAATGTTTAAATGTGTTAGGGTTTGTGTTGTTTCAAGGTATTTCCCTTGGTAAATTGTTTCCCTCCTTCCCTTTTTACTCATATTTGCATTCATATCTATTTTCCCATACAATTTTATAAATAAAATGCAAACCCTCCCTTCTCCCTAATCACTAAAAATGCAAACCCTACCCCTCTCCCAAGGCATCAAAAAACTCAAACCCTAATCTTGCTGCACCATATGCATGTGTAAACACAAGAATTTGTTGGTGAATATGTAAAGAGTTTTGTAAATATGTTTCCCTATCTTCCCCTGTTAATGCATGTATTCATATTCCCATATGTTCACTGTTTATACATGTATTCCTATATGCAGTGATTTTGTAAATGATTCCCTATATCCTTGTTATGTACATGTATGCCTGTATATATGCAAATATTTGTTTGCAATGTATTCCCTAAATTCCCTGTTATTCATATATTCCCAATTCCTTGTGCAAGAGGTCCCTCCCCTAACATTTCCCTCATGTCATTGTCCCCTTGAAACAGCATAGAGTTCAGCACTTTTACAAGCAGAAACAATAGTACATTTTGTCCACTCTGCTCCTCAAACATGTCAGAAACCGAAACATATGAGCAGAGTGATGACCAAGCATCAGTGTCAGAGGTTGAGGTACAGAGGAGGCCACATAGAGGTGGAAAAGGTGGCCATCACAGGAGAGAGGAGCCTACTTCTTTGGCAGGTCTACAAGCTTGTCCTTTGGCAGTTTCTTGCTTTCAGTACATGTCCTGTTATGAGTTTTGTGAGAGGATCTCTCGGATTCAACATCACCGAGAGTTGGCCCACCTCTTTGTCTTGCACTTGCATGAGAGACATGTTAACCTTGCTAGGGTGGATTTCATTTTGACACCCGAGATCATTGCACAGGCTACAGGGATTCCAAATGTCGGGGAAATTTGGAATAAGCGTAAGGTATTGGATACAGTTCACTTTGAGCCTTTTGTCCGGCCACCATTCATGAGACATTTGGCCGGTGTGTTTCCTTTCAGGTTCCTCCGGAGTCAGTATGCCCCCATGTTGAGACTCATTATGCTTTATTTCACCTGTGAGGGCAGATTTTCCCAGGTATACTCATATCACATTCGCCTCTTGATGCACTTCACTCGAGTGTGGATGATGAACATCCTGGTCTTCTTTTATCAGAACATTGAGAGGATGGTCTCCGTCATGCAGAGGAAGAGCCCGACCCAGCAGTACAGGAGCCTATGTCATTATGGTTTGATTCAGCTCGTAGTCTTGCATCAGTTGGCTCAGCAGGGCATCTCATGGGAGGAGTTCATTTCCCGTGAGTTTTTCACAGCACCACCCCAGCCACATCCTGAGGTCATTCAGGAGGAGGGAGGACCATCTCAGTAGCCTGATATTCCGGTCACTCGACATGTTAGTTCCTCACCTCAGCTCACTTATCAGAGAGGCCATAGGGCCTTGTTTGCAGCAGCTCGGCGAGTACTATCTCCACGGCAGGTGGAAGGGGTCTCGCCTTCATCATCGGCTCAGCGAGTGTTATCTCCACATCAAGTGGAAGGGGCCTCGCTTTCGTCACCAGCACAGGTATCAGAGAGGGGCAAACAGCCCATGATTGATGAGGGTCCATCAGGAGTTCCCGATATTGAGTTTGTTGACCTTGAGGCCAGTTCTCCTAGCCAAGAGGCAAAGGAGATCATTCAGCATCTCAGAGCTGAAAATGATGCCTTGCAGAGGAGATTAGAGGGGGCACAATGGACCATCACCTACCTTGAGCAGCGCAACAAACAGTTGGAAGATGAGCAGGCACTTGATGAGTTATGGAGGATTCGTAGTGACCGAGTCTTGAACCGAAGAAGACCCGGTGATCCATTGCCCGCTGACCGAGAGTCCATGCTCATCCAGGAGAACGCACACTTGGAGAGGCTGTTGGCTAAGGCCAACCAAGAGAAGAAATTGCTGAGGAACATGAAAAACCATTACTGGGCAAGACTGCATGTGTGCAAGGCCAAGATGAAAATGTTTCAAAGGCGGTTGTTCGAGGCCCTTAAACGGAAAAAGAGGACCAATCCACTCCGTATCTTGGCTGAGGCTTCCCTCAAAGATCAAGGCACTAATTAGCCCAGCCACAGCACAAAACCCAAATTTTTTTGAGAATTTTGGGTGAATTTTGACATTTTCAGGCAATTTGCAGGTTTTTCCCATTAACGGGTCTCACCCCGCGCGCGACCCTTCATCATGGCAACTCCTTTTGGTGAAAACTCAGCATTTCTAGATTTTTCATGCAAAGTTACATATTCCCATGGATGGACTTGAGATTTTGTGCAGTTTTGGTCCCCCAAAAGGTCAAAAAACTACCAAAAAATGACTTTCTGGCCCTTTTTTGAGTTGCAGAAACCAGTCTTGGGAGAATTAAGTTTTGACAGGGCAAATGACCTCCAAATTCAAAAATTCCAGTTGGGTTGGAAAGTAGACTCATAGACCTTTCCAACAAGCCCACGTTTTCTCAATTTGGACACCTGAAAGTGCCTCAAACATCGCTCGAAAGGCGCACGACCCGTCAGGCAGGGGCGCGCGACCCGTCAGGCAGTTTTTGCCAGATTGCATTGTACAGCCCAGAAAACGCAGTTTTGATCCAGTTTGACTTTTTGGGGTGGAAAATAATTATCTTTGATGTAATTATTGTAACTCTAAGACACTTTTACTCTTGTTTAACACTTCTAGAAGATTCATTCATGTAAAGGGTAAATATTTAATGAATGGATTGGTTTCCTAGCTTATAGAGGCAAGTTGTTTTGACTGCCTAGATTGTAGTGCTTAGTTTAGAAGTTGTTGAAACAGCTCCTAGGATAGTGAGCTCGACCCATGGAGACAGGGAAAGAGGTTATATCATCTATATTATGTACTTTCTTGCTCATTTTCATGGTTGGACTCTTGAGGGAGAAGCTATCATTGTAATATTTCACTGTATCTCTGCAATATTTGGCTAAGGAAGACCAGGGTTTTGCAGTCCTCTTTGGGATTCTTGTGGACTCATGTGTTGATGGTGTGTTTCTCAATGTTCTTGTAAGCTTGTTATGTGATTCATTTCCTTTCTTTTACTTCTGCATATTAAACAAATGAAGTGTTAAAGTAAGAATTCATGCTTGCCATGCTCTGCTTTTAAGTTTGTTTAATTTCAATGTTTTCTTCTGTCTAAAGAGAATTCAAAGTAATTGTTTGCTCTCTTTAGCTCCTCATCTTTCATTCCTGACCATTCACTTCAGTTAAAGGCATCAACGCTGTCTCCTACCTCGCCCCAAGGAACCCCCTGCAGAAACTGTGTCCAATCCCCGCACCCAAAATTGCCATCCCCTCAATTTGCCACCAAAAACCCAAAAAACCCCAAATCAACCTTTTTAATCAGTTTACTAGCCTAATATCAGTGTTACCTTGTTGGTCATCTCATCCCATTGAAGATCTGCCGAGATTGACCGGAGAGAGCCTTCTCCTGCCCCGTAGGGCTAGCTACGAGGCTAAATGGTTTGATGTAGCCTTGAGGTTTAGCTTTCTCAGCCTGAGGTGAAATTTCAAGCGCTAATAGGGAGCACTCATTAGATGAAAAAATTATTTTTTTCATCCAACGAATACCCATGTTACATATTTTCGATGGACCCTATTACACGAAAAAAGTGAAATACTTGAAAAACATGATTGCAATCACGATTTTCATGTATTTCACATTTTTCATGTAGTAGGGTCCATGGAAAGCATGAAATATGGGTACTCTTTGGATGAAAAATTAAATTTTGCATCCAACGAGTGCTATTGCTCGAAATTTGAGTAAAATAGTAGGGAGATAAGTTTAAAATATGAGTTGAAAAAGTAGTTTTTCTTTTAATATTTTTACCTTTTTACTCCAAAAATGGTGAATGATACCCCATGATTGACATCATCATACTAAATCATATTGGTTCTTATAAAATTGATTTTTGTTGTACATTTTTGTTTTGAGGTCCATTTTTAACCTCAAAATTTCTCTAATGACCTTACAAATTTAATTCAAAAGATATGAAACATCCATGTCATCTACATCACCTAAATTAAAATTATCTACATTATCTCCATCATGTCTAGTGCAATGTTTAGTTCTTGTTTTAATGATCTCATCAGGATAAACATTTTATAGAGTTTTCATGAGCCATTTTTGTGGAACTTTTTGAGATGGTCCAAGTTGCTCGTTTGATTGAGATGGTATTGCATCAATATTTGTCCTTCCAATACTCTCAATCACATAATTCAAAGGATCTTCTTGATATGATGAGGCAGATGGAAATTCATGAGGGGGAGATGGTGCTTCGAAAGGAGATTCCTAAGAATCATCCAAGATAGGAATTCCACCTTCAAGATTTGGAATATAATTATCAAATTCATGATATGTATTTTGTAACACTCCCTCCCAACCCCTTGTACCATCTCAGGCTACAAGAGGTGTTACTTATTTAATTGACTTGACCTTCAAGGTCTATTATGAAGATGGGGTCATCATAATCCTCATTTTTAAAACTTCTTAAAATATCAAATCTTATACCACCATTGTGTTTAACTCATTGAGAGATTTTTGTTGATACATTTTTATATCATTTTGACTCTTGAATTGGGAGTTATGCCCTTCTGAAGTTTAGCTATTCATATTAATCCATGTCAGGAATGGATGCCATGTGGTACCAAGGGGTGACCCACATGGTACTTCCATGTCAAAAAAAGGGGGTCCACTTCTTCCCAAGTACTTATTTGGCCTCCATGTGGCCATTACCACATTATCTTGGGCATGGGGGCCATAAGGTGCTCCCATTTTGCAGTTTTGTGGGGCTCCTCTATTATATGCATTTTGGGATTAAATCCCAATTAAGGTGAGATCCACAGGCCAGGTCAAATAAGACCAACCATTCCTTTGTCAGCTTAGCATTTTGTTTTGTAATTACACAATGGCCATGGTGATGGCTGATGGTCTGATGACAGGGTTCCACCTTAGAAATGTGGCCTGGTCGGTCTGCTCTCTATAGGAAGCTTGCTTTCACACGAGTATCCAATGGAAATTTCCTCTAAGGTAAGTAGTGGGTGATGTTAATATTCCACGTGTCCCCTACCACATCTTTCTAATGTGGGCCCCACCAAGTCCTCCCTTTTGGATTTTTTTGGATTCTTCTTCGTTATAAATGTTTTGGATCAAGTTCTGATCCAAGCGGGTCCACATGGACATGTCACGTCAACCTAATGCAACCATCCTAATCTTCATCGACCACTCGTCTTCACGAGGGGTATCTGGTTCTAAGACGTTTTGGTGGTGAGTAGTGGATAGAGTTCCATGGCAGAACCATGGTTGGGTCAGTCTGTCCTTCACTTGCACCACTCGATCAAGATGATAAATTACTTGTTAAGGTTTGGTGGCAGTGACCTCTTGTGTAAATGTTTCAATGAAATATATGAATATGAAACAAAGAAATCAATGTTGAGTTTGTGATTCGGGAAGTAAACCACGTCTTCCACACCCTGCTATTTGAAGTCTTAACGTGACTTATGAGCCAAGGTTTTGAAACCCAATTTCCCAATTTTGCATTGTAACCAACACATGGACATGTTTAAACTATAGTCATTCATAAGCCTATAAATAAACCAAATTACACATAGATACACACTTTCTCACATTCATCCTGAACATAACAATGGACAACATAGTCCACACATGCATTAAAATCATGAGTATACAATGTATCATTCCCATCAGGAACATATAGTGAGATTCACAACTTAGGTATTCCTTTACACTCAGAAGCATACAAATTATTGCATCATTCACAACATGACAAAATAATCACAATCCATAAGGCAATATACATAAGTAATTTACACTTATATGTTTGTTTGGAGATGGTTGGCAACTAAAGGAGGGAATTCAACTCTCCACCCAACCATAGGCCAACTACACTGCAATATTTCTTGCACTTTACCACCTCCAAGCTGAATCCAAAGTATGAAGGGATGTTTTCTAAGGGAATTCACCTAAGGCTCATCTGGGGTATTGCTCGGTTCCAAGAGTTTGAATCCACTATCTAGGTGCTTTATCAATTGTATTTTCAAATCAAGCACTATAGGAATTTTTAGCCCACTATCCAAGTGGTTTATTAGCTTCATGACAAGTACCATAATGACTCAGTTTACCCTTCCTAGTGGTTTGTTATCTTTACAATAAGCACTCGAGTGGTTTATCATCCTGTTCAACAAGCACTATGTGGTTTATCAACTTTTATAGTAAGCACTTAGTGGTTTATCAACTTACTCAACAAGCACTCATGGTTTATTCCTCCTTTAAGCCTCCCACTAGCTAGTCTAGCATGGACACACAGTCTAGTGGCCTCAACACATCAATACATGGGAAGGCACCCCAATTCCAAAGCACAAGGCTTAGTTGCATGTCCAACAATTCTCCTACACTCCATGTCCAACTTTTATTATCCTTTCTCTATTGTCCTAGCTTCCATTATGCTCCTTTTCTCCTTCTTGTCTTGATCCAGGTGGATATTCATGGCCACCTACCTATTCCACTTGGACCCCCCACTGATGTTTCTTTCAGTTTCCTTAATTGTATCACAACTTACTATTTTTGGCAGTTTTTTAGGTCTTAAAATTCCAATGCTATTTTGAAGGACTAAATGATGTTTTTTGGGAAAACAGAGAGACCAAAAAAGTGCAAGCCTAATTTATTTATGATTTTTAGCCTCTCTTGGAGATATTCGAAACTAGGTATTATGATAGCCAAATGAAGATCATATGCCAAAGTTATGACCTTGGGAAGTTGACGTTCCAACTAACCCCAACAAGACCCACAAGCTTTTGGTGCTTCATCTCCTAGGGTTAGATTTTTGGATGTTTAGGGTTTCCCATTGTTTCTTAATGATAAAAAGGCTTCTAAACCTCATTGTAACAAATTTCAAAAGGCATGTAGCTGCCAAATCTCTTCTAAGATAAGCTACCATCACCTGAGTTAGTTTATTTCCATTTTGCATGTAATGATTTTTAGTACTTTGATTTAATGAATTGAAGTTTTGTTTTTGTTGTATCTATGTGTTTCTTTTCATATCTTTATTTCATTCCATTCCTTCATAAATCTAGATCATGCCTCTTGTTTTTCCTTAAGGCCCTTCATATCTTGAGAGACTACTGACTTTGCCTTCCCTCATGTTGTGGGACAAAATGTCTACACTTTCCTCCATCCAATCATGCCTTCGTTATGTGTTAAGTGGTGGCTCGGTTTGTTATGCCACTTCATTTATCTTTGAAGTTGAGGATTTCATCCTCACTTCTCCACTCTCCCTCAAACTTCGATTTATGTGTCCCTCTCTTCAAGCTAACATTTTATATTTTTATTGTTTTCAAGAAAAACGATTTAATACTTGAATAGTTTACAAGATTTTTCTCATCTAGTCATGGTTTCCATGTTGGCCTTTACAGTTAAGACCACATATACAAAAACATGGGGGAGCAAGGCAGTATTGTTACAAACCCCACCCCCTAAGGGAACACCTCCCTCGATGTTTTTGTAACTAGAAAGAAAAATAATAAAACTAAGCTTTATAATCACAACTCTTACATCCAGTTAATCATTAAACAAAAATGGGTATAGTGCTATTATTTGTTTTTCCATCTACCATGTTTCTTAATCGGGTCCAAATTTCTTCCATTGCATCTTTACCTGCTCTATTACTTAGTTTCATAGCATGATCTTCCTCCAGTCCAAGATACATAGTGATTCTAGTTGGAACTCTCCCTCGGGTTCCACCCGTATCACAAACTAGTCAACAATAATAATGATTAGTGTCATGTACATACTTATTAATAACATAAATACTAGTCAACAATAATAATGATTAGTGTCATGTACATACTTCTTAATAACATAAATGTGAAAAACATCATTCATTTTCATTGTGGGTGGTAAGGCCAATATATAAGCCATTGGTCCCACTCTTTCCAAAATCTAAAATGGTCCACAAAATCCGAGTGCCAACGTAGCACAAGACCCCACTTTTCATGAGATCTTCCTTGGTTTAATGTAGAGATATACATGGTCTCCCACTTGGAATTTTATGTGCATTCTGTACTAGTCTTCGTAACTCTTTTTCCCATCTTGGGATACTTTCAATTTATTCTTGATCTTGATTACTTCTTGCTCCATTTATTTCATCAAGTTCGATCCAAGAACCACTCTATTCATTAGGTCATCCTATCTAGTAGGAGCGTTACATTTTAAGCCATACAATGCCTTAAAAGGGCTCATATTCAATGCTTCCTAACACCTATTATTGTATGAAAACTTCACTAATGGTAGGAATTCTTCCCACTTCTTTGGCTGATACATGACATATAATCTTAGTGTGCCCTATAGAATTTTGTTCACTCTTCCTGGTTGACCATTTGTCTGAGGATGTTATGTAGTACTAAAATTTGGCTGGGTTCAAAAACTAGAAAACAATGTCTTCCAAAATTGGAAGTGAACTTGTTATCCTGATATGAGATGATTTTCTTAGGTACACCATGCAATATGAATATTTCTTTCATGGATTTGAGCTATGTTATTGACCATGTGGGTGGACTTGACAACTATGAAGTGGGTTTCTTTACTCAAATTATCCACTACCACCATAATGGCATCATGTTGTTTGATTGTTTTCGGTAATATCATAATGAATTCCATGGATACGAATTCCCACTTCCACTCACAAATTGGGATTGGTTGTGGTAATCTTACTAGGTTCCTGTATTTTACTTTGACTTGGCTGCATTCTAGGCACTTGGAAATGTATTAAACAACTTACTTCTTAAATCCTAGACAATAATATATTTTCTTTATGGGTGGTATCATTTTATGATAAATAGGATGACTTGGGTAAGGTCTTCTATGAAACTCATACATGATTATCTTATTTAAGTTGGCTACACAAGGCACATACCATTTGCCTTTGAACAATAGATAACCATCATCAGTGCACTTGTAGCTCTTGCTCGCTGATCCCTCTGGCTCCTTCTACAAGTGTTCCTTCACATGTTGGTAATGCTCATCATGGAGCAATGTTTGTTTGATCCTTTCCTTGATGTCAACTTCATAAGTTCTCATGACTTCCAAATGAGCCACTTGTAGGCTTATATTAAGTGCATACGCTACCTTGTTTTCCTTGCCTTTAATGTGCTTTATCTCAAAGTTGAACTTGTTGATCAAAGCCAACCATCTATATTTTCTAGCATTTAACATGGGTTGATCAAACAAGTATCTCAACTTTCCATGGTCAGACATCAACAAAAACTTTCTCCCAAGCAAATAATGCCTCCACATTTTTAAGGCATGCACTATTGCCATAAGCTCCAAGTCATGAGTGACATATTCATTCTCACGTTCATTTAATTTTATTGACTCGTAACAAATCACATGTACTTACATCAAGAATCCACCTAGTCCTTCCTTACAAGCATCCACACAAACCAAAAAACCCTTCTTTGGATCTGTTGTTCTCAAAATAGGTTCACGTGTGAGTAATTTCTTAAGCTAATCAAAATTAGCTACACACATTGATGTCCATTGAAATTTGATAGGGCATTCCTTTGCAAGGTTGTGAGTGGATGCCCGATATTTAAAAAAATTCAAATGAATCCCCAGTAATATCCAATCAATCCCATGAAGGATCTAACCTCTATGACATTTTAGGGAGTGGGCCACTCCATTACGGTCTTGATCTTTTTGGGTCCACAACTACTCCATGTTTTTAAATGACATTCCCCAATTATTGAACTTGTGTTTGGAAGAATTTTCATTTTCTAAGTTTGGAATACAATTTATGCTCCCTTAGTAATTTCAATACTTCTTTTAGATTATCCTCATGCTCTTTTATGGATTTTGAGTAAACCAAGATGTCATCCATAAAAACCAATACAAATTTGTCCAAATATGGTTTGAGGATGTGGTTCATCAGGCACATAAATGTGGCTGGTCTATTTGTGATTTCAAATGGTACCACCACAAACTTGTAGTGTCCATATCTCGTCTTGAAGTCTATCTTGTGGATGTATTCGTCTTTAAATTTGGACTTGATGATAACCATATATAAAATCTATTTTAGAGAACAATGTATCCCCTTTCAGCTGATCAAAGGAGTCATCGAATTTAGGAAGTGGGTACTTATTCTTCACTGTAGCTTTATTCAACTATCGGTAATCAACGCACAACTTCAATGTGCCATCCTTCTTTTATTTAAAAATAGTGTTGGGCCTCTCCAGGGTGAGACTCTAGGTCTAATGTACCCCTTATCCAACATTTCCTTGAGTTGCATATTCAAATATACTACTTTTGGCATTCTCATATGACATGGAGCTTTTATGGCTAAAACATCCCAAGGAATCAACTCAATGGAAAGTTGATTTCTCTCCTATGTGGAAATATTGATATTTTTTCTGGAAATACATCATTGAACCACTTCAATAATGGGTGAGTTTCCATTTTGGCCTCACTAATTTATGACTTGCGGTGACTTGGACCACATACATTGAACCCTTTTCCATTGCATATTTTCATTTGCAACATTGATATTTTCTTGAGTGTGACAAGCTTCTTTATCCCCTACAATGGAACTTCCTCACCCTCACCATTGAGGCACTCCAATGACTTGCTTTAGTATATAATTGCTATCCCCTGAATGAATAGATACAACATTGATCCAACTACCTAGTCTATGGATAATGCAGATAAAATTATTCCAATGGGAAACATGTAGGTATATATCATAAAATAAAACATTAATCAAGCTAACAATGATCTCTACACCACAACTCATTTAGACACCAATTTAATATCTCCAACAACTATCATGATCCAACTATTAATGGAGCCTCCAACATGTGAACCACCAGTGGAGCTCCAATTGATACCTATGAACAAGAAAACATAAATTGAACACACACGAACAATGGTGACAATCCTAAAATTCATAACAAAAGATCAAAATCTCCAACAATTAATGCAACTACGAGTGTTCAACCGATTAATGATACCTCCAATGTTCAGAAAATGAATAAAATTAATAGATATCCTACTATCAAGTTGAGAGATAGCACATTAAATCGTATTAATGGAGGCCAAACCGCTAACAACCCAAGGTTTAGTGTAGAAGGAAAAAGTTAACTATTTACTTATATTGAAGAAAGCAATTGTAGATCACATGACTAGCAAAATAACTTGGTTCAAGAAACTATTTCTCAAAGGGACAAAGTAGTAATTGATGTAACTATAGTTATAGGAATCCATAATTCATTGTACAACAATCCTCATATCAAAAATCATTTCAACATGAAGAAAGTGGTGAATATTTCATTCAATGAATTGAGCATAAGTGAAATAGAAGTCTTAAACAAAGGGCTCAAATTTGCAATCACACCCAGGCACATCCCCTTAGATAAAATTATAAGTTGTGTAGAGGAAGGAATCATAACAACAATGAGAAGGAACACATAATACATGATTATTCTTACACTCCTAGGAGAGAAAAACCACCCAAGTGCAACCTAAATAATAGACAACTCAAAGAAATTAAGAATCTAAGGAACAATGATAACATTGTACTCTTAAAAGATAACAAAGTTGGAGCCATTGTAGTTATGAACAAGGAATAATATATCTAAAAAATGAACACATCAACAATAGAAGTAGTTATAGAAAACATAAGGAAAACCATATCTCAAAAGTAACCAAGGATGTCAAGAAATCCATAAAGGAGTCCATCCTAGATGAGGCTTTGAAGAATAGACTTCTTCCTAGTTGTGGAATTAGACCAATAATCTATGGCATCCCTAAATTTATAAATAAGGTGTCCCATTTAGACCAATAGTCAACACTATTGAATCCCCTATATATGGTTTGGGAAATTATGTAGCTAACATTCTAGGACCTCTAATCGAGAACACACACTCTTTCGTTAATGACTCCAACCACTTTTTCATTATCATCAAATAAGAAAGAACTTATCCTAAGTACATTATAGTGAACTTTGATGTGCTCTATCTCTTCATTGTGTTCCCTCTAAATGAGGCCTTCCAAATTATTAAAGAAGTTGCTGACCTTGAGATAGAAACTTGCAGAAGTTTGTTTAAGGTCTACATTCTTCAGTTTTCAAGGTAAATTTTTGATGAAACCACTGACGTGGCAATAGGGTCACAACTATCAGCCATTTTAGCCAACTTTTTCATGGAAGCATTCAAAAGGAAAGAACTAGAATATTATCTCTTAAACCATAGTAGATGGAAAATATATGTTGATAACACCAATGTAAAATGGCCTCATGGGAGTTGTGAGTTAAACAAGCTCTTGAATCACCTCAATAATATATCTAATGAGATAAAGTTTACTATGGAAATTGAGGACAATAATAGCATCCCTTTTTGGATGTGCTTCTCACTAGAAATGAGGATTGATGTGACAACCCCTTTGGGAAAATCCCCCTCTTGTAAACAATTGTAACATTGTTGTAATTAAAATATAACCAACTAAGATATGGGACACATATTTTAGAGCTTGGGGAGGAGGTTGCTTGGGAAATTGAGGATGTGGTTCTTAACACTAGTCATGGGTTGAATGGTGGGCCTTAAAAATGGGTTAATTTCATAATTATTGAGTTAGAGGAAGAGAGGACAAGCCTATACTCCCTTAGAGAATTCCCCAAGAAAAGAGGAAAAAAATTAAAAAGAAGTGGATCTGACATGAAAACACACACAAAACCACCTATAGCCTCAACAACATTATGGGTGGTGGCTAGACAAGGAGACAGGGGACTCAACACAAGAAAGAGGAGGATATTTTTGGAATAATAGAAGGATGAATTCCTTGGAGCAGAAGAAATAACTTACCGAGAAGATCAAGAGAAATACTGTGTGGGAGAAGGAAGAGGAAAATAACCCATAGGAAGAGACAGTATCAAATATAGAGTGGTATAATGTGGGGGAAGGATCTCAAAAATAACAATGTGGTGCACACAAAAGAGGAGAAAAGAACATAGACTTGGGATGAGAGCACACAACACTGTAGTAATAAGAAGTGGAATGCATACAAAGAGGTAAAAATTGCCCTCAAGGAGGTGCACACGAAGGCATAGTGAGGAAATAAGCAACATGGGAGAACAAATCAAGTTGGGACAAGCCTGTTGAAGTGATTGAATAGTAAGAATATTTTTGGTTGGTAGTGTTCTAGTGTCCTCAGGATTCCTAGTCTAGGGTGGAGGCAATGGTGTATCACAATATGGTTTCTAGGTGGAGATGGTTGATCTTATGATTTCAGGGGTTTTTGGTTGCTGGGTGGAGATAGGTGCATTTCTAGAATCCCATTGGTGTTGTGTGAGAAATTTTCCTTTGAGTTCCATTCTTCAAGCTCTGAAATAAGGCTTGAAGGTGATCGACTGTAAGAAAGCCTACAATGCAGTCGATCTAAGTTTGGGTGGAGAGTTGAAGTCTCAATCTTGGTTTCCAATCTTCCTATTTTAAGCTAAGTGTTTATTTGAATCTCGATATATAGAAATTGTATAAATTCTTGTTGTGTTATTAAAATTCATGTACTAATGATGAGGAATGTCACTTCGCGTGTGATTGCTAAAGAATAGCTAACTATGGTGTTTATTAATGATCATGAAATCAGTCTAATTACTAGGGTATAGATATTGTGAATAGTTGTCATTGATCAATTTCTTACATTGAAATAATTTTAATAACATGCCTTGTACTATGGAATTGCTTGCAAGAAGCATGCATTTCTCTTATATATACATATATGGTTGTGTTGACTAGAATGGGTTGAATCCCATATAAGCTTAGGAGAGATAGGCCTGGGATGAGTATCAAGAGCCCTTGGCAAAGTCCCACATATTTTGTGGATATGTGATTTAAGCTTAGGAGGGATATGTTATCGATTAAGTGTTGAAGGAAACACACACACACATATGTATTCTATAAGCTCCAGGTCTTGTACCTTGGGGAAATCCTAGAAGCATGCATAAGCATGGTGGCAAGAAACAAAGGCAAAGAGATGTAGATCTCTCAGATAAGAGATAATAACATTTTTTTCTTGAACCTTGGGTCTCGGGACCTTGAGCTATTCCATGTCATGATTTTTTAACAATGAGGAGGGGTGAGGCTCAATAAAGGGTGAGACAAAGCTTTCCCTAGTAGGTTCCCTAAAGAATTCCCGTCTTAGGCCTTAGGGTTGTGAGATTGCGGATAAATATGATAGTGGCATAAAACCATGGAATGAGGCTTAAGTCTAAGAAATACTGAAAAGGGGCCAAAACCATTTATGAAGGGAAAACCTGAAGTTACACGAAGTGCCTAGGTTAATGTGTTATGAAACTAGCTCAAGAAAAGATAGAAAAGATAGATCAACGCCTTAGAATTCAGCCTCTTCGAGGGGGCAACCTCCTTTACATTACATAAATGAACAATTATTGGATGATTCAAATGACAAAACCTCCTTTCTATATATAGGAGTCTAAGGAGTCACAATATAATCCAGCCGACCTAACAATAATAATATAAAGCCACAAAAATAACAATAGATGGATTCTATGGGGCACAGAAATAACAATATGGGGTAATAAGGGCACAACAATATAAATAAGGGGTATAACTACAATAGTAATGGGGTAATCACTAGTATTATAGGGACCCAACATGCCCCTCTCCTTCAAAAAAGTGTTGTCCTCAATGCTTGAGTAGTTATGGATACTTCTGCATAAAATTCTCATCCTCCCATGTGGAATCTTCAGCAGATAAGTTCTTCCACTTGATAAGATACTCTGAAATTGATCGATTTCGTAGCTTTCGAGTTCTTGTTTCTGTGACTGCTTCCGGTTCCAATATAATTTTTCCTTCCTCGTCAAGTTCTGGCAATATTGTTTGAATTGGGAGCTTGTCGCCTATAACCTTCTTTAAACATGAAACATGGAAAACTGGGTGCAATCGAGAAGCTGCAGGAAGCTCCAATTTGTATGCCATAGTACCAATCTTTTGCAACACCTTGTACGGACCATAATACTTTGGTGATAATTTATTATCCTTCTTAGCTTGCTTTAGGGACATTTGCTTATATGGTTGTAGCCGTAGGAATACCCAATCACCTACATCAAAACTTCTTTCACTGCGATGTTGATCTGCCTGTTGTTTCATTCTATTTTGTGCCAACACGAGGTTATCCTTTAAGAGTTGGAGGACTTGTTGTTGATGTTCGATGTGATGTTCCACTGCCTGAACCTTAGAATTTTCTCTTAAATATGATGTGATGGATGGTGGTTGATACCCATAAAGTGCCATAAATGGGGTCATTTTTGTTGCTGTATGGAAGGAAGTGTTATACCACCATTCAGCCAGAGGCAACCATTTGACCCATTGTGTCTGTTTATCAGATACAAAGCAACGAAGATATCCTTCCAAACATTTTTTTACTATCTCAGTTTGCCCATCAGATTGAGGATGATAAGATGAGCTATGAGCTAACTGAGTACCAAGACAAGAAAATAATTCTGTCCAAAAATTTCCAGTGAAAATGGGATCTCTGTCACTTACAATAATCTTTGGGTTTCCATGTAGCTTTTGAACTGTTTCCATAAATGCAGTAGAAACTGTACTGGCTTTAAATGGATGTGATAATGCACAAAAGTGTGCATACTTGGTAAGTCTGTCAACTACCACCATGATGACACTCTTTCCCTCAGACTTGGGTAAACCTGTGATAAAATCCATTGAAACCTCCTCCCAACGTTGGCTTGGAATGGATAAAGGTTGTAATAGACCCGGTGTCTTAATTGTTTCAACTTTATTTTGTTGGCAAACCAAACATTCCGCCACAAACTTTTGAATATCTGATTTAAGGCCATCCCAAAAAAATTCCTTCTTAACCCTGTGGTAAGTTTTTAAAAATCCTGAGTGCCCTCCTAAGGGAGAAGTGTGCAATTCCATAAGAATCTTTTGTTTTAGCTGGGAATTCTTACAGAGGTATAAGCGATCTTTGTACCATAACGAATCATTTTTCCAGCTAAATGTATCAGAAGTACTGGAATCTTGTTGTAGCTTTTGAATAAGTGCCCACACTTCTTCGTCATTCTTCCATTCCTCCCTTGCTTCGTTTATCCAATCTGGTTGGATAATAGAAATGGCACACAACAATGCTTCCACATCCTCATCCTTTCTTGAGAGTGCATCTGCCACCACATTTTGCTTCCCTTTTTTGTAGATGATTTCAAAGTCATAACCCAACATCTTTGTGACCCACTTTTGTTGCTCTTCAGAGGATAATCTTTGTTCTAAAAAGTATTTAAGGCTATCATGATCCGTTTTTACCTTGAAGTGTCTTCCCATTAGGTAGGGTCGCCATTTCTTAAGTGCATGGAGTATTGCCAACATTTCCTTCTCATAAATAGCTTTGCTTAAAAACTTTCCCTTGATTGGACGACTTTCAAAAGCAATGGGTCTTTCATCTTGCATTAGAACAACACCAATTCCATTTCCTGAAGCATCACATTCCACAATAAAGGTTTTTGTGAAGTCCGGTGTAGCTAAGACCGGTGCTTGGCACATTGCCTCTTTAAGATGTTCAAAGGCCTTTGTTGCTTCCGGAGTCCATGAAAATGAATCTTTCTTCAATAATGTTGTTAGAGGTGCTGCTATTCTCCCATAATTCTTAACAAACTTGCGATAATACCCTGTCAACCCAAGAAATCCTCGCAGATGCTTTATGGATGTGGGGATTTTCCATTCCTTAATGGCTTTAATTTTGCTAGGGTCTACCTTAACTCCTTCATGAGATACAATATGACCCAAATATTCCACCTCCTGGACTCCAAAGAAACATTTGGATCTTTTTGCATATAATTGTTTCTCCTCCAATAGTTGTAGCACCCTGTCAACATGTTCAACATGATCCTTCCAAGACTTGCTGTAGATTAGTATATCATCAAAAAATACTAACACAAATTTTCTAAGGAATGGTTTGAAAATTGAATTCATCAAACCTTGAAATGTTGAAGGTGCATTGGTAAGGCCAAAAGGCATGACCAAAAATTCATAATGACCCTCATGAGTTCTAAATGATGTTTTTGGAATGTCTTCAATCTTCATTCTGATTTGATGATATCCCGAACGAAGATCCAACTTGGTGAAGTAAATTGATCCATGCAATTCATCCAGTAATTCATCAATGACAGGAATGGGGAACTTATCTTTAATAGTGAGCTTGTTGAGCTCCCTATAATCCGGACACATGCGCCATGATCCATCCTTCTTGTGCACCAATACTACTGGAGCTGAGAAAGAACTTTGACTCGGTTGAATTATACCAGCCTCTAGCATTTCTGCAACCATACGTTCAATTTCACTTTTTTGGACATAGGGATATCTGTACGGCCTGATGTTTGGAGGAACACTTCCTGGAATCAGATGAATAGCATGATCATGATCACGCATAGGTGGGAGACCTTTGGGAGTCTCAAATACCTTGGAATGATTGTCCAGGACTTTTTGGAGATCTGGAGAAATAGATGATTCCAATGTGGAAACATCTAGCGAACATAATTGTGCAATTACACCTCTTTGCTCCTTTTTTAGAAGCTTTGTCATGCCATTAGAGCTGATTATCTTTCCTGGTTTCCCTGCAATACCCCTTAATTCAACTTCCTTTCCTTCCATAGAAAATTTGATGAAAAGTTCTTGAAAATTAAAAGCTATTGTACCCAAGGATTGTAGCCATTGGACTCCTAGTACAACATCAGCACCTCCCATTGGAATGGAAAGCATTGGGCTAGTCAATACATATTCTCCCATGGATAGCTTGATATTATGGCACTTTCCAGAGCAATTTATTGTTCCTCCATTTGCAATCATCACTTGACACTCTGGTGCTGGATATAGGAAGCAATTCAATTCTTTTGCTACCCTACAATGAATAAAATTGTGGGTGCTTCCTGAATCAATCAACACTATTACCTTTTTCTTCTTGATTTGTCCTTCTATCTTGATGGTTTGAGGAGTGGTAATTCCCGCCAATGCATTACAAGATATGGTCGGATTTATTTGTTCTTCATCTAGGCTTTGTTCCTGGAGTATATCCTCTTCTTTTGACCTTTCTTGCTCCTTTTCTTCTTCCTCTTCACAATCTATGTAGAATAATTTCTTCTCAGCACACTTATGACCTTTTGTGTATTTGCTATCACAACTGTAACAAAGCCCTTTTGCTCTTTTTTCTTCCAATTGTTGTGGTGTCAACCTTGTAGGTTGTGGAAGACTAGGGGCAACAACACTTCCGTCTTTATAGTTGTGAGTGGTATGCTTCCTAGTTGCCATAATTTTGCTTTCCATTTTTCTTGCTAACCTGAATGCCTTCTCTAATGAATCAGGTTCCCAAAGGCGAACATCATGTTGGATATTATCCTTTAAAGACCCTATGAACACATCAATCCTATGCTCCTCTGGAATATCTTTTACCCTTATGTTCAATTTTTGGAACTCCTCAATGTGCTCCATTATTGAACCCTTTGTTTGAGACTTATCAATTGGCTAAAAAAAGTGTTGCTTTTTGTATCCTCATAATGTGCTATCAATTCTTCCGTAAAAATTGCCCAAGTGATAAATTGTTTACGAGAACAAAGCCATTGATACCATACAAACTGATTTGGTTCCAAATATACAGTTGCCATACGTACCTTTTGTGTGTTTTGCACATTATTGAGATCGAAGAATTGCTCCATCTGTAATATCCATGTGGCGGGATCCTTGCCATCAAACTTCCTCATATCGATTTTTGGAACATGGTGAGTCTTTGATCCAACATTAGAGTCTATGGAATCATGATTAACATTTCTTTTGTTCTCATCATGAGTTTCCTTTAGTACCCTTTCACCCTTAGTGACCATTTCTTGTAGCAACTTATTCATATTTATCTTCAATTCTTCCATCTTATCATCCATGCCATCACTTTTAGCGTCCATGCCATTCACCTTAGCTTCCATTGCATCCATCTTAGCTTCTACACCTTTCTTTAAACCATCCATCTTAGCTTCTACATCTTTCCTTAAACCATCCATTTTAGATTCTGTTTCTTTTTGTGCAAGTGACACTTGTTGCACTTGTTCTTGTAATTTTGATATATCATGTAGCATTTCTTCTTCTTCTTCATGAGTCATGCTAGAGCTTTCAGGTTCCTTACTAGGTGTTTGCATTTTCTTTCCTCAGGGCATCAGTTACTGATAATAATGCTCTACTATGCCCTTTGAATTCCTTCAAAATAAATTTTCAAACCAAGCTTAAGCAAAAATTTAAGAAAATCTACACACCTTTTTTCACTTTGTAGGAGCTCGATATTGCCTCTGATGTATCTCTGTACTTTTCGATCATCTAGTTCTGAATTTCTGACCTGTAGTAGCCCTCTGTGTCCTCTTTCCAATGCCACAAGTCTGACCCAAATTGGATTCTCCAAGGAAGAGTTATGTGAAATCTCCCACAGTGACTTGATTATAGACTAGTTCAGTAGAGCGAACTTGTACGACGTGCCACGAGTCACTGTTTCGATCTTTGGATCTGAAAAATGCATACAAGAAACTAAAGTCCGTCCTCTTTCTGTACCTTCTTATGAAATTTCAATCTGATCCCCAGAGAGAAAGTTATGACGATTTTCCCCAGGTCACCTGTTTTGAATGTAATTCAGGAGTCTGCAAAAAGACCAACTTTCTCAGATCATATCTCCGCAAATATTGTGCGAAAAGATCTGAAATTCGGACCTAAGGTTCAGCGAAATTTCTTCTCAAATGGGTTTTTTTTACGACTTTTGAAATGTCACAGAAAAAAAGTTATAGTGAAAATTCCACAATGACCTGTTTGGAGCAGCGAAACCCTAGAATCCAAAGCTCTGATACCAAATGTTATGAAACCAGCTCAAGAAAAGATAGAAAAAATAGATCAACGCCTTAGAATTCAGCCTCTTCGAGGGGGAAACCTCCTTTACATTACATAAATGAACAATTCTTGGATGATTCAAATGACAAAACCTCCTTTCTATATATAGGAGTCTAAGGAGTCACAATATAATCCAGCCGACCTAACAATAATAATATAAAGGCACAAAAATAACAATAGAGGGATTCTATGGGGCACAGAAATAACAATACGGGGGTAATAGGGTCACAACAATATAAATAAGGGGTATAACTACAATAGTAATGGGGTAATCACTAGTATTATAGGGACCCAACATAATGGGACCTAAGCTACATGGTAAGATTACATGGCTTGGAGTTCGAATGGCACCACAGTGGCATGCCACATGGTAGCTTAAATAGGGCATATTTGGAGGGTAAAAGAGGCTAAAGACGTGTGACACATGTCACTCTTAGAAGAGGCCACTTGGATGGATTGATGTCAGGATGGTGTCATCTCAGGTTTTAGGGTCTCAAGATCTCAGGAATTTGTAGTGAGCACACAAGAAACCGAAGGGCGAGATTAACGGAGGGCCAAGACAAAAATCCTTTCTATCAATTGATGGGGACATGTTTTTCTCACCTTGGAGAGATTGTAAGTGGCATGAGTGAGGGGTGACGTCGATGAGGGGAAAGGGCCGAGGGAAGGGAATTCATGCTTGAAAACTAATGCCAATTTGTCTGTCATGCCCAAGGGTCTAGAACTTAATGCATTTGCACAATATGATAAGTATAAGGAGGTTGAGATCCCCTATACTGGAGAAAAGGCTAAACTTACAAGGTGAAGGAGGTGGTTTGGTAGGATTGCAAGCTAGTGGAGTGGAAATGCCACATGGGAAAGTATGTGGACATATGGATAAGAAATGATGAAGTGGACCTCCAATGGGGGATGGAGGGCTGCCATGTGGGAACCATGTAGAATGTTAACATGGTTAGAGTTTAATGGTTTGACTTCAAATGACCATATCTTGTGATCCAAATGTCAATTTTTTGAAAAAAATTGTATCATTGGAAAGATATCGATGGTGGTTAGACACAATGACAATGTTTATTTTTAGTTTTGATGATTTTGAAAAAATGACAAAATTTTATGACCCCATTTCCATAACAAGACCTTGGAGGTCCGATCAATGATAGTAATTCCTTATTCTACCGTTAGGATTGGTCTATGTGGTGGAAGGGGGTGTTAAATGGAACCTTGGGACACCAAGTATAAAGGAAGAAAACAAACATTGACAAATATTGGCATGCATATTGTCATCGCCATTCGATACAAAAGACAGGGGTCCTGAATATCGTTGTAATGAAGGCCTTAAGAATCTATGAAAATTAACATTTGTAACAAGATTTAGATCACCTATCAAAAATGTATTTGAGCTTAAGATATAAAAATAATGACATTAATAGAACCATCAAAAAAGAAAAAATAAGAAGGTCCTTATCCTCTAGCAACTCACAACCTTGCAAAGCTAAATTTTTCCTTCCTTACATCAAAGGCGTCATGGGTAAAATTGCCAAAGTCCTAAGAAGGAAGGCAATTACCTCCTCTTTCAAACCTCTTAATATCATTTGTCAATATATGGGATCCTTAAAATATAAGACTAACCATCTTCAACTCAAAGGAGTGTACAAGATATTCTACTCATGAGGAAAATGTTACATTAGAGAGAAAGGTATGTCATTCATAGTTAGGATGAAAGAGCATGGAGTAGATATAAAGAATGAAAGGATTATGTCCCTAGCCCTAGTTGATCACTCCTCCAAAACTAAACACCATATATTCCTGGAAAACATAGAAATCTTATCCAAAGAATGCCACAGATACAAAATATGATACATAGAAGCCTTGGAAATAATGAAACACCCAAACAATCTCAACAAAGATGGTGGTTTAGAGGTCATTAGAATTTGGGTTCCCTTACTCACCCAACAACCCTCATGACTCTATGCTATGATATGTCCTCCCCTGCCCCGCTCCCCTCCCCCCTTTTATCCCTCTAATATTTTCCTCCTCCTTTCGTTCCCCCCCTCCCTTTTATTTTACCCCCTCTCTATCCTGGTGGTCATCTTACCCCCCTCTTCCTTGTATATATGTCTTTGTTATTCTCATTTCCCTTTTAAACCTTCCCTTTGTCAACATTACAACAATCTCCTTGTTCCTTGTGTTGGTATGCTTGTTTTTTTCCGATTATGATCTTTTCTTATCTTACTTTATCCTTGATATGTTCTCTAATTTGATTCTATGATTTTCCCCTTTTATTCTTTTATTTTTCCCATTCACCTCTTGTCACTCGGAATGAGTCGATCTTGCGGACAAGACTGACCTCCCTAGTATCAAATGATATCTAGTGACAAGCAAGCCAATCAAATCCTATCTTTCTCTAAGTATGCAATTTATAAACGAAGGAAAACAAGTGTTTTAGGCCTACCTTGGGTCCAATGCAAGTTTGTGGAAGCCTCGCTCCTTTGATCCAAATGAGCTCCCTTGTAGAAAATCTGCAAGCACAAACAAGCACACAAATTAAATAGCACCTGAAAAGCCAATATAATAAAGCATACTTATTATGATGATTAATGAATTCATAAAACAAATCACATGAGACAATTTGTTGAGAAAAATGAATCTGATTGTATTAATTCAAATCAAAGAATAACTTTACAACCTGTGCCTTGATGCTATACAAGCTCCTCCCAGGGTCCAACAAGAAGTCTCCTCTACTTTGACAAGTTTCACTCTCTTCCCAATGAAGCCAAAAGGTATGTGATCTCTCCTCTCAAGCTTAACTAGGAAGTCTCAATTCCACCAGCATTACCCTCAAAAATATTCCGCTTCTAACCTCCCTAGCAACTATCCCAATGCCTTAATTTATAGTTCAATGGAGGGAAGTTACTAGGTCCTCCTTCAAAGGGATAGCTCCTCTCATCAAGGGATTAGCTCCTTCTCTTTTGGGATGCATGAACCACCTAAGAGCGAACAATCCATGTCAAAATTCCTTCTAGAATCATCTAGAATTAACCCAAAGTGAGTTTTTTAGAATAAACTTGTGCCTTTTTTACTTTCACAGGGGTCTGCACCCACTCCTTTAGAGACAGAGCGGGCAGGTCCACAGGTAATGTGAACAGGGGGTGCGAGACCGCAGGCAACAGTGAGAGAAAGTGTGAAACCATAGCTTTGTTGATTTTTAATGTCTTTCTCTCATTTTCAAAGCTTGACATGAAGAGCTGAAGTCTGAGACTTGCTTAGGAGGACAGTATAAGTGATGATAGACCCATACTGACTGCAAATAGTCATGGTGACGATATTTTTATGTAACGGATTGCCCCTAAAGTGCGAAGTCTGTAGTAGATGAGGATTTCATTTATCATCTAGGAAGAGTGAAGTACTTTATCATTTCGAGGATCATCTTGTGGAGAGCCTGGTTGGAACCTGTAAAAACATTCAATGAAAAATATATATATGAGATCATATCATCGCTGAGGTAGGCATTCCCATACTCAGATCAAAACTGACTATAAAACTAACTACTGCTCTGATATAGGAATGATCTTGTAATACATCACAAGTATAGACACATGTAGACACAGTGTGGACGCAGCCATCTGTTTATGAATAGTCCACAGTATAATGAATACAAGATTCCTCGCAGCCTGGATGGTGGAAACTAGATCCAGGGTCTTCATTTCTACTTCCCAAAATAGTACGATTCTATCCATGCGAATGAATGTGTTGAAGTCGAACATGGTAGAAACTACTTGATTACCAGTCATTGATGTAAACTGTTAACAAGTGCGAGAGAAACCACTAGTAATGTCAATGGCTCTCAAAGTACTCAGTACAATCCATGAGATGTGAATAGATGTGTTGATGTCGAACATGTCACGGAATCCTTTGATCGAAGGTCAATGATGCAACCTGTCGTCGAAGGCGAGAAACCTTCCGTTGAGGCATGTAGATCCCAAGGTACTGACGATTTCTAGATCATCTTTATAGATAATGAGTTGAAGTTGATAGAAAGCGATCCATCGTAGGCAAGCCCACAACACGAAATCATAGATCAAGTTTGAAGAAATTTAGTTGCAAGGACTGACTCAGGGATGGTCAAGATGGATGAAAGATATTTTGCAGATGAATGGCTTATTTGCACTGACCTCTTGAACACATAACGACACAGCAAATGGTTTGGTGACAATTGACCCAAAGTTAATACCCAGAAACTGGCTGAAGACTTTCAATGTGGTTTGATCAACTGTTAGGCAAAGGATTTCCCAACCCAGGTGAATAAAAGTGTTGTGTTCAAGAGTGGTTACAAAGTATGACAAACAGACTCATTTTTCTCTCTTTTCCCCCACCATTTCTGGCAAGTACCTCTTTATTTTTGACAAGCTTGAGGAGGATAACATTTGCTTGATTATAAGCTCATCCTTCGGATGAGTCCAACTTAGTTTAAATTCGAACCCTAAGAAGGAGTGGTCCGTTCCTGTTTGTAATTGAACAGGTCCTTTACTATTAAATTTTAATGAGTCCAGTATAGGAGAAACTCGGCGTTTTTCAATTTTAGAGAGTCTAAAAAAAACTTAATAAAACTCCATGGTTGTCCTTTTTCGTAAATTTGTGTCTCCCAAGCCCGAAAAAGTATAAAATAATACTTGAGAGAACCGCTTGATCATTACGACCAAGGAGTACTTTTCGTAATTAGTGCCTCTGATCCGAAAAAGTAAAAAAGCGATCAATGACACATCGTTTTATAACCAATATCGAATTTGAAATGACAAAAATCTGGCAATCTTTTCATGTTTTTACGGTCAGAAAAGGGCTATAAGTGGACCGTCTTTTTAGTTCCGTTTTAACGAGCTTAAAAAGAAAAACTCGGCAATATTTTCATATTTTAGGAGTCAGAAAAGAGCTTAAAGGTGACTCTAATGTTTCACTTTTTCGTAAGTTTTAATGAGTTCGAAAAAAATGATAAAAATGTACTCATATGGCCGAATTTCAATTTAATTTATGAGCAGGAAAAGACGGAAAGAACTCGGCATTTTCATTTGTTTTACGAGAATGAAAGATAGCAAAATAATCTCGGGATTTTCATGAGTTTAACGAGTCTTGAAAATAACTTAAATTGACTCGAGATAGGTTTCATTTTTACAAAAGCTTGAAACAGAGAAAAACTATGCTTCAAAGTAGTTTCATTTTTACACAAGCTTGAAACAGAGAGAAAACTGTGCACGATGGGCCCTAAGCATAACTGCTAGAGCGCATTCCCCCTAGCTTCATTTCATTCAACTAAGTACATTAATAGTTGGATGGAATGAAGGTTCAGTTACGAGATCATTTGAAAGACTCGACCTACAACTGTAAGAAAATTATGCAAAAACTGAAATAACTAACCTAAATATACAACTTAACATTTATGAGATCTAGTCAAACTCTCAACTCAATTAGAGGAGGATTTGTTTCATTTTTTAACAAGCTTGACACAGGAAAAGAACTATGCTCGGATCCAGTTTCATGTTTACGCAAGCTTGAAACGAAAAACTATGCTTGTTATAAGTTCGCATGCCCCCAGCATAATGATGCAAATCGAGGTACATGATCCCCAGTGGAGTCGCCATTTTGTCACATGGAATGAGTCGATCTTGTGGACAAGACTGACCTCCCTAGTATCTAATGATATCTAGTGACAAGCAAGCCAATCAAATCCTATCTTTCTCTAAGTATGCAATTTATAAACAAAGGCAAACAAGTGTTTTAGGCCTACCTTAGGTCCAATGCAAGTTTTTGGAAGCCTCGCTCCTTTGATCCAAATGAGCTCCCTTGTAGAAAATATGCAAGCACAAACAAGCACACAAATTAAATAGCACCTGAAAAGCCAATATAATAAAGCATACTTATTATGATGATCAAGGAATTCATAAAACAAATCACATGAGACAATTTGTTGAGAAAAATGAATCTGATTTTATTAATTCAAATCAAAGAAGAACTTTACAACCTGTGCCTTGATGCATTACAAGCTCCTCCCAGGGTCCAACAAGAAGTCTCCTCTACTTTGACAAGTTTCACTCTCTTCCCAATGAAGCCAAAAGGTATGTGATCTCTCCTCTCAAGCTTAACTAGGAAGTCTCAATTCCACCAGCATTTACCCTTAAAAATATTCCGCTTCTAACCTCCCTAGCAACCAACCCAATGCCTTAATTTATAGTGCAATGGAGGGAAGTTACTAGGTCCTCCTTCAAAGGGATAAAGCCCTCCTTCAAAGGGATAGCTCCTCTCATCAAGGGATTAGCTCCTCCTCTTTTGGGATGCATGAACCACCTAAGAGCGAACAATCCACGTCAAAATTCCTTCTAGAATCATCTAGAATTAACCCAAAGTGAGTTTTTTAGAATAAACGTGCGCCTTTTTGACTTTCACAGGTGTCTGCACCCACTCCTTTAGAGTCAGAGCGGGCAGGTCTTTAGGTAATGTGAACAGGGGGTGCGGGACCGCAGGAAACAATGAGAGAAAGTGCGGAACCAGAGCTTTGTTGATTTTTAATGTCTTTCTCTCATTTTCAAAGCTTGACATGAAGAGCTGAGGTCTGAGACTTGCTTAGGAGGACAGTATAAGTGATGATAGACCCATACTGACTGCAAATAGTCATGGTGACGATATTTTTGTGTAACACCTCTCTTCTTCCCTTCACTCTCAAAGTGTTATACCTCCCCTCCTAGGTTAGTTATTCCCTATTTCTTTTCCTTATATTTTAGAATACAGGTTACACCATTTTAACATATTTACATTGTATTTATATCAATTTTATATGATAAAATAATTATTTCTAGAAGTATTTTTTATATAATCATTATATCAATATATCATATTTATTACTTTTATTGTACTCAAATTATTATTTTATTTTCTTGATCTTCTTTTGTACTTTATCTTTATTTCCCTTTCCTTAATTCTCTAGGGTTCTCCCTTAGGGTTTCTTAGCTGAAAATTTTGGGGGTTCCTTTGTTGAAGAATCTAGGGCATGCATAATTAAGATGATTCATCATTACATGATAACAATTTGTGAAGCATTTAACCAATTTATATTAGCTTGATGGTTACTTCACTATTAACATGTGTTTATTAACTTCATCAAACTGCTATCAAAACAAAAAAGATAAGAACACAAATGTTTTGGCTTTCTGCCAAGGCCAAAAACTCTCCCTCTTGGTGAGGAAAACCCATGCGTAAATTCTTCTTATAAATATTCCATTGAAGAACACCAAGACGATGACCCTTGACACACTCTGCCTGTCCAAGACCAAGATATCAATCCTCTCCCTTGAGCAATGCTGAGATCATCATCTTGCTGCTCCTTTGACACCATTGATAACTTCATTGCGGTAGCAATATCATTAAGTTCATCATTGTTACATCATGGATGACTTTAGGATCTCTCCATCATGATGGCACTTCACTGCACTTCTTCTTTCATCCTACATGGATTGTAGTACTTCTTGTGATCCTTGAATGAGGTTGTAACCATGTTATAACATAGATACCTTATTGTACCTCATCTGAGATTTCAAACCTTCGAGAAGGACATTCTAGACTGTCTTCTAGAAAATGAATCTCTACTTCATTCATGACTGCACCTAGTCATCGAGATCCTGCACCCAAATCTGTAGACATGTCGAGACTGCAGTAACATCTTTAGGATTAGAACAAGTAAGATCTCCTTATATAGATATATAGATTCATTTATTTTCACTATAGTGAGAGCATTTTTCTAAGTCTACCATGCGTATGAGATCTTATCTCTGTATTTCCAATACTGTGCTTGAAGATTACAAAGATACCATACCATATGATTTCCTTTAATTCATTCGAGAATAGTTTGGACTGCTCCTTCAACCTATAGGTATGACAAGAGGGTGACAAGCCTTGGTCCTGTTGTTCCTTATACCCATCTGAGGAGGCAACTTGAACCCTTAGACATGCCATACCTCAATGCGGATCTGACTGTAGCTATTGACTACAGCTCCTTGACCCTGACTACAGCTCCATCAACCCTGACTGCGGCTCCATCAACCTTGACTGCAACTCCCTTACCCTTGACTCTGTCTTCATTACACTTGACTATGGCTTCATTACCCTTGACTACGGCTTCATTACCCTTGACTGCAACTTCATTACTCTTGACTGCGGCTCCCTTATGCAAAGATCTCAGAGGTATATGCGAAGTATTTCTTGCCCATTTGCAGATACCCCAACAGGGTATTTATAGTGGTTGTGTACATATAATTGAGCTGACATTACCTTATGAACCGATGTGTCTATGCTTCAAGCCAACATGACATATATTAATACATTTAATTTATTTATTTGGAGCCGACGTGAACATCTCCTTATCGTTTTTCTTGCAGACTTTGATAGGCTTGTTTTGAGGCATTAATCTTGGTCTTGGAGGGCCATTTTGACAACTTTGAAGACTTGTACATTTTTACATAAACTCATGAAGAATTTCTATACACATGACATGACTCTTTGATTTATAAATAAATCCTAAACACATCAAGAAGAAGTCTTTCACCTAGCGACACTTCTTGCTCATGAAACCCATGTAGCAAGATTATAAAAATAATTTATTTCCTTTTTATTACATCAAATACAAAGATCATGTCATTATGAAGACCAAACCTAGTTACACTTTATTCAACACTCCCTCTTAACTAGGAAGTTATTCATAATGGTACTTCATCATTCTCAATCTAAATAATTTCTCATAAGAAGAATCGGATTTGTAATCTATCTTTTATAGCATCATTTCAACCAACATTGTTTCCATTTTTCAAGGCCTTGACTAACAACTCTATCTCTCACTTAGATCATAGCATACAATGTTGGTGAGACCAATGACTGATAGAAACACATCATCATTGTATCTCTTAGGGTCACACCCACCCAAGTGTTCTCCGAGTATACCCTACTAGGATTATTCTCATCTTGGGTTTCCATCCCTCAAGAATATCGGTCCTCTTTCCCACTCTTGTCTTGGATGCCCTACCACATCCTCAAAGAGTGTTGGATGCCATATTATTACACAATCCTCCATTCTTTCTTCCAAATTGAAGACAAGAATGTCTTGTTTAACTCTCCCTCTTAATTAGGGACGAGTTCCAAGTTTCTCTTTACTTAGAAACTTGCTCGAGTTCCTTTGCTCATAGGAACTTCCCAGAGCTCCCTCTTACCTAGGGACTCTATCATTAGTGCTTTATAGGGTCTTCTAGTTGACTGATGATTCAAGACTTTGATGTCATAAATTCCTTCATATGTAGGGCTCAACCATCCATCACTTTCCTTCATCATGTCATTCCTTCGTTCCCAGAAAGTATCCTCCTTGGCTTTACATCTGAGGCTTCTTTCTTATGCTCATCTGTCTTCAATTTTCTTCAACAATGATTGCTCTGGATCACAAGGTACATAGTTGTGACATCCTTCACAACTCTCCTTTCCTTGATCCTGCACACATACCCAGACTTTTTCAAGAGGTTAGACACAAAAAAAATCACATATTACCTTTTGGTGATGGCCTTCTTCCAGTGACATCTTCTTGTAGGCATTAATCATCCTGCATTCATGTTGACACATCTCCCGATGATATCTATAACTTTTCAAGGGTCATCATCTTTTCAGACCTCCATCAAAGTCTTCACATCATTCCAGGAGGTTTCTTGGTCAAGTCTCCCTGATCCTCTGGATGTTGACTGCATTTGTCATGGTTGCATGTCTCCCAATCTCTTTCTTCCTCATGTATTTCATATCCAGGAACTCTCATAGTTCTTCAATGGTCACCAACTAACTCATACCATATTATGAGGACATATTATGTTGATTTCATCTAGTATGACTTACGTCTTTCTGCATCCTTTCAGAGGAGGAGATTTTTTTCCTTTTGATCATGCTTGATATATTTCATCTGCAACCACATGTCATGACATTACAATATCAAATGAAAATATAAATACAATCATACATACCTTATTTTCCTTTAGTGATTTTCCTACAGCTTCCTTGATTGAAAAGATCTTCAATCCCTTGCTCCATTCTTCATGTCATTGATTCACCAACTCATGAGTTCCAGGAGTGGGAATTTATGACGATACATTTGTTGCCTTCCCAGACTAGGATATCCTCCATTGAGATATCTATCAGAGATCCTTCAAGATCTAGTATATCCCCATCTGGAAAATGTTTCCTTTGACCTGAATGACTTCTTCCTTTTCTTCAATGTATAACGAGATTAAGCAGAGCTATGTTCTTCAAGATTCCATATGAGCTCTTGATGTCACGGTGCATCTTACTATGTTCATATTTGCAAGGACTCCTGACAGGATCCTTTTGAGAGGGATATCATTTCATCCATAGTGGAGATCCATTATTCCCTCTTTCCCTTGATCTTTTCCTCAGCTTCCCTACACTTATTTGTATCCTATTAAGTTGCCTTTCTCTATTTCTTCATAGATACCACAGACTGTTGATCAAGGTAACCTTCTTGTTCATGGACATCTGTTACCTTGCTTATCAATATCAATGATCATCATTTTTCTCGGATATTGTAACTGAGATCTGATTAAGATGTTTCTTCATTCCTATTTACTGCATTTCAGATGGTATGTCCTTTAGTATTTCATGCATTCTTCCTATGTCTCCTTTCTTGCTTCATGGAACACTACGCGTTCTTATGGCTTCAAAGGAGATCTTGATGTATTGACTTCTCTAAGGATTATGACAATCCTTCTCATTCCATGCAAGAACCTTTGACAACCCATACAACATATAGATCTTCTTGCAACGAAGTCATTTCAAAAATAATTAATGAAAAATACTTACTTGAGATGTGAAGATAAAATCTTCACCTTGATTATGTTGGCAGTAGATGGAGTAGGTGTGTTGATGCTTCCTTTGGTTGAGATCTTTGATAGGCAGACTGCCTTCCTTCCCTTTGAGTCATTTTCATTGACATATCATCAAACTGTTGATATAATTGGGTAGAATGAAACATCGACTTGTGATTGCAAGTGTATTGCCATTGATATACAAAAACCATTGCTGTTGTAGATTGTAAACTGCTTCCATTTGAGATCCTCCAGACTGCCTTGATCTTGTGGCATTTGGATAATGATTACTTGAGAAAAAATATTTTGCTGATATAGACAGTAACCCTTGTTTTTCTACACTGTTGTTGTAGGCTATTCCTTTGATCTAGGGTTTAATCAAGGTATCGTTATTGATCTTCTTTTAGTTTTTTATGCTTGAATCTTGATGTTGGCATGTCTCGTTTCTACCCTTCTGTGATTGTTGAATCACTTGATCTGATACCATGTTGAAGAATCTAGGGCATGCATAATTAAGATGATTCTTCGTTACATGATAACAATTTGTGAAGCATTTAACAATTTATATTAGCTTGATGGTTACCTCATTATTAGCATGTGTTTGTTAACTTCATCAAACTGCTATCAAAACAAAAGATACAAGAACACAAATGTTTTGGCTTTCTACCAGGGCCAAAACCTCTCCCTCTTGGAGAGGAAAACCTATGCGTAAATTCTTCTTATAAATATTCCATTGACAAACACCAAGACCATGACCCTTGACACACTCTACCTCTCTAAGACCAAGATATCAATCCTCTCCCTTTAGCACTCCTGAGATCATCATCTTGCTACTCCTCTGACACCATTGATAACTTCATTGCGGTAGCAATATCATTAAGTTCATCATTGTTACATCATGGATGACTTTAGGATCTCTGCATCATGATGGCACTTCACTGCATTGCTTCTTTCATCCTACATGGACTGTAATACTTCTTGTGATCCTTGACTGAGGTTGTAACCATGTTATAACAGAGGTACCTTACTGTACCTCATCCGAGATTTCACACCTCCGAGAAGGACATTCTAGACTGTCTTCTAGAATATGAATCTCTGCTTCATTCATGACTGCACCTAGTCACCGAGATCCTGCACCCAAATCTGTAGACATGCCGAGACTGCAGTAACATCTTCAGGATTAGACCAAGTAAGATCTCCTTATATATATATAGATTCATTTATTGTCATTGTAGTGAGAGCATTATTCTAAGTCTGCCATGCGTATGAGATCTTATCACTGTATTGCCAATACTGTGCTTGAAGATTACAGAGATACCATACCATATGATTTCCTTTCATTCATTCAAGAATAATCTAGACTTCTCCTTCAACCTATAGGTATGCCGAGAGGGTGACAAGCCTTGGTCCTGCTGCTCCTTATACCCATTCGAGGAGGAAACTTGAACCCTTAGACATGCCTTACCTCAATGCGGATCTGACTGTAGCTCCTTGACCTTGACTGTGGCTCCATCAACCTTGACTGCGGCTCCATCAACCTTGACTGCAGCTCCCTTACCCTTAACTATGACTCCCTTACCCTTGATTGTGGCTTCATTACCCTTGACTGCAACTTCATTACCCTTAATTGTGACTTCATTATCCTTGACTGCAACTTCATTACCCTTTACTGCAGCTCCCTTATGGGAAGATCTCAAAGGTATATGTGAATTCTTTCTTGCCCATTTATTGATACCTTAACAGGGTATTTATAGTGGTTGTGTACATATAATAGAGCCGACATTACCTTATGAACCGATGTGTCTATGCTTCAAGATGACATGACATAGATTAATACATTTAATTTATTTATTTGGAGCCGATGTGAACATCTCCTTATCGCATTGCTTGCAGACTTTGATAGGCTTGTTTTGAGGCACTGATCTTGGTCTTGGAGGGTTGTTTTGACAACTTTGAAGACTTGTACATATTTACATAAAATCATGAAGAGTTTCTATACACATGACATGACTCTTTAATTTATAAATAAATCCTAATGACATCAAGAAGAAGTCTTTAACCTAGTGAGACTTCTTGTTCATGAAACCCATGTAGCAAGATTACAAAAATAATTTATTTCCTTTTTATTACATCAAATACAAAGATCATGTCATTTTGAAGACCGAACCTAGTTACACTTTCTTCAACATCCTCTCCTCTCAACATATAAATATAGGATCATCCTTAAAACTCTTCACCCCACATCAGATCCCGATGATGAATCTTGATATTGATTCGAAACATCAATCACTAAAATCATGGAGACTATGGATTATATTCTGGAACAAAATTCTAATTTTAACAACAATAGGAATCTACAAACATCAATTTTGGTTTTATGGGCTCATGGCCACTAAATGTTGATTAAAATGTCATATGAGCCCTACGATAAAAGGTTGAGAGCAACTAAAGTGGATGTAACAACCCGATTCAAAATATACAAATAATTACATCAATTTATGTGATTAGTAATCTACACACAACTATTTAACCATTTAACATATAATTTTCAAAAAACACAAGTAGAGACGAATTACCTGTATCGATGATATTCCTTGTGTTTTTGAGTTGAATGCTCTTTGAATTCCACTAACTGCAACAAAGTTTTTTTGGGGACGACTCTCCACCTAACCGTAGGCTTAGCTGCACATAGTCTTTCTATAACTAGCCACCCCTGAGCCCTCAATCAACGTACTACTGCCATGGAATCCTTTGTCTTAGAAGACTTTTATCCCAAGAGAATGGATGAATCTCATCCTCCTCATAATCCATTAAATAGACCAAAAAATGAAAAGGGGTTCGCATGCACACATTCCATGTGTCAACATGCCAACTTTTATTTCTTTATTTTAAGTTTTACTTAATTTAATATTTCTCTTAATTTAACTCTTTCTTATTTTATTCTTATTTACTTTTTGTTAACTTTACTTATTCTTACTATTTTTATAGTTTACTTTTATACATATTTATTTAGAGCTCTATTTTATTATTTACTATTTTATTTATTTAATGCTATTATATTAATTAATTAATTATTTTTATTTTTATTACTATTGGGGGGTATTACATACTCCCCCTATTTAAAGAACTTCCGTCTTGAAGTTAAGTTGAATCATTTAACATTTTATTTTATTTAGTTATTTATTACTTCATATTTTCCCTGCACCCTCTATTGAACTAGTATAACCAGCTGTTAAGTTATGGTATGTTCTATTCTTATAATAGTTTACTTCTTTTTCTTATTATATTCCACCGATTAGCAATCACATGTACATAAAGTAAAGTGCAGATAGAACATTAAACGATCGATAGAAAACAAGCCAAGACAAGAGACACAAGATGTGGCGGCTAGCCAGGGACAAACCCCACAATGTGTGGGGAAACCCTTTGATCAAATCTTCTTTTATCTTCAATAATTCAGCAGAGAGAAATAGTACAATAAATTTGATTCATATCAGCAGTGGCAAACCCTAGATCAGTAGCATCAGCATTAGCGGCTTCATTATCAAACTAGGGCAAACCATATCTCACAAACTGACAGTCGGATTGACTTCATTCCACCACCAAAAGTTTCGGCTTCTAGAGGAGGTTCAGATGAACCTACGGCGCAGTTCAGATGAGGAGATCTTCTAGGCCACGCAAATCAATCTTTACTTCTGCAGTTGCAGCTTCAGTTTCAGTAGTTCCCGGCTTCAAACTAGGGCAGTCGATATCTTGCAAACCGTTTGTCGGATTGACTTCATTCCACCACCAAAAGTTGCGGCTTTCAAAGGAGGTTCAGATGAACCTACAGCGCAGTTCCAAAGAGGAGATCTTCTAGGCCACGCAAGTCAATCTTTACTTCTGCAGTTGCAGCTTCAAATTCAATAGCTTCCGGCTTCACATGTGTGTGAGAGAGAGACCCATTTCAGCGCAGTAGAGAAGAGACTCATATCTGCGCAGTAGAGAGAGAGAGATGTGATGAGATGAGTGAGTCCAAATGAGGAAAAGTCCTCTTATATTTATACACAACGTTGGTGGGTGAATAGATGCGACTGTTGGGCTTCTGAGCCTACATGAGTTGTAGGTCGGCTTGATAATAATTCCATAATCAAAATAAATTCATATCTTCATGAATACTTATCGGAATTGGATGATCTTTGTATCAATCCTACACCTCTCGACGAGAGGAATCTAATAAAAATGTTATTAGCCATGAATAAGATGACCCACATGAATTTTTTCCCTGGTTGCCAATTTTAACACTCCCTCTCAACCATGGAGAACTTCATCTGCAATCTGTCTATCGGTCGTTACTATTCATCCATCAAATGCACTGCCTTGTACAGCTTGACCCTTGCCCTGCTCTGCTCTATTTTGCCTATTTTGCTTTGTCTTGTTCTGCCCTGCACTGATCTGTACTGTTTTGTTCTGTTCTGCTCTGCTCTTGCATTGTTCTGTTCTACTCTGCTTTTGTCCGAATTATGAAGAAGAAGAAATGATCGAGGATGTATCATACTGACTCAAAGTCAGTCTTAGAGTATGTACCACTGGTCCCAGACCAGTCTCAACCAACCCAAAGTCAGCGTCATAGTGAGTACAACTCCAATGTTACCAGACCAATAACATCCTCCAATGACTCAAAGTCAGTCTCAGAGTATGTACCACTGATCCCAGACCAGTCTCAACCGACCCGAAGTCAGCGTCATAGTATGGTACAACTCCTACCACTGGTCCCAGACCAGTATCATTGATCCCAGATCAATGGAGGTCGTCCTAGCGTAGGGAGTACAGTAGTTACAACGATGCATCCATCGATACTACTATGGTCCCTAACTTCATTTCCTTGCTCATTGATCAGATGAGAGGTACTTCCCATGAGTCCCAGACTGCATGGGTAGGATGCCTCGACAGGAGAACTAATCAATCCTGTCCTCACAGGAGAACACATCAATCCTGCTACAATTGCCATGGAGAACACATCAATCTAGGCCTCACAGGAGAACACATCAATCCTGCTACAATTTCCATGGAGAACACATCAATCCAGGCCTCACAGGAGAACACATCAATCCTGCTACAATGTCGCCACGGGGTGTACATGTATACCACCAGGGGATAGTGAATAATCCTGTGGTCATATGCTGCTCCAAGAAGCACCCCGCACCCCCTTGGAGCTCTCAGAGCTCAATGCATCATACATGACCCTCATTGGAGGGTCTTTGAACAACTCCAAGTTGTTCAAGGAAAGTCATAAATTTTACTTTCCCAAGGGGTTTTGTCAGAATGTCGGTGACCTATTCATCTGTACCGATATGATGGAGCCTTATAGCTCCCCGTTGCACTATATCTCGAATATAATGGTATCTGATATCAATATGCTTGGAGTGATCATGGAATACGGGATTCTCTAACAAACGAATCCCACTTTGGTTGTCACAAACGATCACAGTGGTATCCAATGTGAAACCAAACAACTCACTGAAGAGCTTTCGCAACCAAACTGCCTCACAAGAAGCCATGCTAGCAGCAATATACTCTGCTTCGGCGGTGCTCAAAGCCACCGACTTTTGTTTCCTGCTCATCCAGGATATATCCCAAGGAGAAACAACACTCGGAAGTGCTCTTACGGTCCTCCACATTGCCTGCCCAGTCAGCATCTGTGTATCCAAATAGTCTCACATCTCTGGCAATGTATCTTAACCCATAAGTGATAGTGCCATGAAGATATCTCAGCAGATTCTTGGCACCAATCTAGTGTATGTGGTGGGGTTCAACCATATGCTGGCTCAACGTGTTGACTGCAAAGCATATATCTGGACGGGAGTTCACTAAGAACATTAATGCTCCGATGAGTTGCCGATACTCGGTAGCATTTCGTAAAACAGGTCCAGCAGCACTACCGCTTAACTTCTTGAAGTCAAGCTCCATCGGAGTAGTTACAAGCTTGCAGTCCACCATTCCGAATCTTTCCAATATCTTCACCACATATTTTCCTTGAGATAGGATAATTTCTCCTGGCTTTTGCCACACTTCAAGTCCTAGGAAGTAGTGCATCAGTCCTAGGTCTTTCATTTCAAATTAAGAGGCCAACTCCCTCTTACATTTGTGAATGAGAGGGTCTGCACCTGTTAGAAAGAGGTCATCCACATACAACAACAGTATGAGAGGCTTGTCATCTTCAACCTTAAAGTAAAGGTTAGGATCGACTTCACTCCTAGTGAATCCCAGCTTCATCAAGTAGCTATCGATCCTCTCATACCATGCTCGGGGTGCTTGCTTCAGCCCATAGAGAGCTTTCTTCAACCTGCATACATGAGATTTTCGATCATAAATCTCAAATCCTTCGGGTTGCTCCACGTAGACCTCTTCTTTGATCGAGCCATGCAAGAACGCAGTCTTGACATCCATCTGATGTAGGTTCCATCCTTGTGAAGCGGCAAGGGCTATGATCGAGCGGATGGTCGTATATCTGGCAACAGGTGCAAATATCTCATCATAGTCTATACCTTCCTTTTGGGAGAAACCTCGAGCAACAAAACGAGCCTTATACTTTTCCGTGCTTCCATCTGCTGCATGCTTTATCTTGTAAAGCCATTTGGAAGTAACAACAGTCTTGTCCTGGGGTCTGGGAACTACTTCCCAAACATCATTCTTTATGATAGACTCATATTCTTCGGTCATAGTATCCTTCCATACTTGATGCTTGACGGCATCTGAGAATGATGAAGGCTCATTTTGTATGATCGTGCTCATGATGGTCAGGTATCCTTGATACCTATTAGGTTTCTTACTTTCACGAAAGGTTCCTCGGGGTGCAGCATGTCCTTCAGCGTCATCAAGTAACCCCTTAAGCCATGAAGGCCTCTTCCTAGAAGAGGAAGGCTCATATGGAGGAGGATCAATTGGATCCATGGGTTCTCCTACATCAGGCATTGATTCATCATCCTTTTCTTTTGGTTCCCTGGTGTCGGCTTCTTGAGAGCTCCTCAAAGTTGGAAGATTGATCACCTTGCTGAGAGCCATATCTTCGTCAAAGGTGACATCATGACTAATTATGACTTCCCTTTGACCGGCTACATAGATTCTATAGCCTTTAGTATTTTCACCATAGCCCACGAAAATTCCCTTCTTTCCAGATGCTCCCAATTTATTTCTTTTCTCTTTCGGCACATGAAAGTATACAGGGCTTCCAAAAATTTTAAAATGAGAAACATCAGGTTTCTTACCGGTGAATTTTTCTTCAGGAGTCTTGGAACCCAATGCTTGATGAGGGCATCGATTTTGTACATATACGGCAGTGTTTGCAGCTTCAGCCCATAGAAACTTAGGAAGACTTTGATCATGTAGCATGGCCCGGACAGCTTCCATAATTGTGCGGTTCTTCCTTTCTGCCACCCCATTTTGTTCAGGAGTATATGGTGTAGTAGTCTCCCTCTTGATGCCAGCCTCTTTACAAAAATCATGGAACTCATTAGATTCATATTCAGTCCCATTGTCAGTTCTTAAGATCTTGATCTTCTTTTCGGTTTGATTCTCGATTAGGACTTTGAAGTGTTGGAACCAAGGGAACACTTCATCCTTCTTTTTCAAGAAGTATATCCAGGTCTTTCAAGAATGGTCATTTGTAAAAGTGAGATAATATGAGTATCCTCCCAAGGAGTTCACAGGCATCATACCTGATATGTCAAAGTGAACTAGTTGTAATATATCGGAGGTCTTGCTTTGACTTGAAGGGAATGGTCCCCTTTTGAGCTTTCCTTCGGCACATCCCGGACATACACCTTCTTTCTCTACTTGGAATTCAGGCATCCCTGTTACCATCTGTCTTACATCGGGTAGAGCTTTGTAATGAAGGTGGGCAAACCTCCGATGCCAAAGTTCGGACTGAAGCGTTGTGTCACAAGACATGACACCTAGCGGACTTCCATCGACTTGATATAAAGAATCAACTCGAAACCCAAGAGTGAAAGCATCTTTAACATTATTTTTCCATATGCGTACCTTACCATCGCTGAAGGTTACCTTATAGCCTTTGTCTTCCATTGCCAAGATGGATACCAGGTTCTTTTTGAGATCAGGTACATATAATACATCTTGTAAGTGAATCGTATTACCTTGATTCAGTTTAAGAGAAACATTGCCTACACCTTTCACTGGGTATTTCATGTCATCTCCAAGGACAATTTCCAGGTTAGTTTCTTTCTCTACCAGATTATAGAGTACTTCTTTGTAACCAGTGAAGTGTCTTGAAGCACCACTATCAATGAGCCAAATTCCCATTGAGTCCGAAGGAGCGGAGGTAGATAGAGCAGTTGGTAGGTAATATTCAGCCTGCTTATCTTCAACAGTGTTAGATTCATACCTGGAATTTCTAGCCTTCTTGAATGGTTGACCTCTTCCTTGATTTCCCGCATTCCTTTTTCCTTTGTTGTTGAATTTTCCATTCCTTCGATTACCATGAGAGGGATTTTGATCATCGTCACGGTGAGAGTCCTTTCTATCAGGGCATTCCCTTGCATAGTGACCTGCTTTATTGCAAATGAAACATCGTCCTTTTCTTCCACCCTTAAATCCAACCTTTCTTTTCGATTTAGACCCAGAATTATTTCTTTTCTTAGCATGAGAAGAAAAAGCAGCAGGAGGACCTTTAGGCAAAGGCATTTCCTGCTCTTCTACCCTTGCTTGTTCTTGAATGCATCTAGCCATTAATTCCTCGAAACTAGGAATTACATTATTGTTCAGAAGAGTAGTCCTGAACACATACCATTAAGATGGTAATCCTCCGAGAGTTGTGAGTGCAATTTCTCTGTTAGTAATGGTTTCCCCAATAGATAGGAGATCGTTCTTGATCTCGGTGATTCTTAAGATGTATGCTTGCATACTTTCATCTTTACCCTTCTTGATTTCCCTCAACTTATTTCTAAGAAACAAAACTTGATTTGCATCATTAACTTTAAATAAACTCACCAGTCTGTCGTAGATTTCCTTGGAGGTGTCTAGATCAGAGATGTAGGCCACCAAGCACTTGTCGATAGAGTCCCGAATGATCTTATTTGTTTTGACTTCTCCATTTTTCCATTTGTTCCAGGCAGCAGCAGATGCATTTGATGAAGGCTCAACAAATTGCCTCTTACATGGTCCAGCACTCCTTGATCTTCAAGGGTTAGATCGATAGAAATATTCCATCCGTGATAGTCATCTTTCTCATGGAGCTTGTCTTCGGCAGGAAAGAGTGTTGAGGACCCCATAGTTCTTTTAGGATAGCCTTGCCAATCTTCTCTTCAATGATTGCTCTTGCTCTTGCTCGGGCTTTGTCTTCACCTCAGCTCCGATACCATGTTAAGTTATGGTATGTTCTATTCTTATAACAATTTACTTCTTTTTCTTATTATATTCCACCGATTAGCAATCACATGTACATAAATTAAAGTGCAGATAGAACATTAAACGATCGATAGAAAACAAGCCAAGACAAGAGACACAAGATGTGGCGGCTAGCCAGGGACAAACCCCACAATGTGTGGGGAAACCCTTTGATCAAATCTTCTTTTATCTTCAATAATTCAGCAGAGAGAAATAGTACAATAAATCTGATTCATATCAGCAGTAGCAAACCCTAGATCAGTAGCATCGACATTAGCGGCTTCATTATCAAACTAGGGCAGACCATATCTCACAAACCGACAGTGGATTGACTTCATTCCACCACCAAAAGTTTCGGCTTCCAGAGGAGGTTCAGATGAACCTACAACGCAGTTCAGATGAGGAGATCTTCTAGGCCACGCAAGTCAATCTTTACTTCTGCAGTTGCAGCTTCAGTTTCAGCAGTTCCTGTCTTCAAACTAGGGCAGTCGATATCTTGCAAACCATTCGTCGGATTGACTTCATTCCACCACCAAAAGTTGCGGCTTTCAAAGGAGGTTCAGATGAACCTACAGCGCAGTTCCAAAGAGGAGATCTTCTAGGCCACGCAAGTCAATCTTTACTTCTGCAGTTGCAGCTTCAAATTCAACAGCTTCCGGCTTCACATGTGTGAGAGAGAGAGACCCATTTCAGCGCAGTAGAGAAGAGACTCATATCTGCGCAGTAGAGAGAGAGAGATGTGATTGGATGAGTGAGTCCAAATGAGGAAAAGTCCTCTTATATTTATACACAACTTTTGTGGGTGAATAGATGCGACTGTTGGGCTTCTGAGCCTACATGAGTTGTAGGTTGGCTTGATAATAATTCCATAATCAAAATAAATTCATATCTTCATGAATACTTATCGGAATTGGATGATCTTTATATCAATCCTACACCTCTCAACGAGAGGAATCTAATAAAAATGTTATTAGCCATGAATAAGATGACCCACATGAAGTTTTGCCCTGGTTTCCAATTTTAACACCAGCAGACATTGAAAATTTCCACAGCACTCGGGAAATCCCAAGGAATCTCTTTCCTTTTTCCCAACTTTCGGAACTAGGCATAAGCCTCATCGGTCTATACCATAGCCTATGGCTATCCCCAAGGCTCGCACCAAGACTTATACCTCATCTGCCCCAAGGCAGGCATCCGGTCCCAATAGTCAATGATTACGACCATCTCGCAAGGATGGCACACTCCCTTTACATTCACTAAGCTACACAACCCCAAGAATCAAAGTCCTTACGCCCCTACCAGACTTCGACATCTCAATCCAATATCAAGAACTTGGCCTCCTCAAGATGGTCCCATAGCCCCTCAAGAGCTATCCATCAAGAGTTATACAATACAAAGGAACCACTGGCATATGTAGTGTTGATTGAGTTTGTCCCTATCCCATATGGTGTTACATATTCTCCCTTGCGGTTATGTGCTCCCATGAGATCATCAAATAAACCAACCTTCTAGACCCATTTTTGGAGTTCCTGTTATTCACCACATCTCATCATGCAACCAATGCATTAGTTATAATCATAGTATCGTAGAAAATAATCCACATGTCAACTCTTGCATGTAATCATGATAACATAACATCATTGTTAATCACCACATTCTGAATAGTAAATAACTACATGCTTATGCATGTCATAAAATCTGCATGCAATTACCACATGCTTCACATCATAATATCCTCATAAGTTATAACATCAACATATCAACATCAAAGACATATCATCACATAATAAATGAACCACATGTCAATATACCTCATATCATAACATCATAATCCCTATGCATATCATATTCATCATGAGCATACAACATCATTATCACAACAACTAAATAAATAAGAACCACATGTGAATCATTAACCTCATACAATCATATCATCAAACATCATCAATATGAGAATCATCTCTATACATATCAAATATAGAGAAATAATACACTTTAAGCATTATTATCGTGAATTAATTTCATTTACTTATATAAAAAATGAATACCAACAATGAAATAAGATTATTCAATATCGCTCTTGAATCTAGGCTATCTCACCAATACTGTTATTTTTCGTTAAGATACCCATTACTTTTCAATAATCGTTTCCACTTATTTCAACTAGGAAGTTTACCATTTACACCGTAGGTAGAGTCATTTAAGTACATTGTTAAAATTCAAATGAGCTTCATCATATTGTTAAAATATTAACAATTGTACAATAATTCTTTAAATCATCAATATCAAATTAAAATTACATGATCACTATACATATTTTGCTTATCCAAATGACACACATACACTAGGTCATCTTTGTTTACGTCTTATGCCATGCTTGATCCACCTACATGAGGGCTTGTTGAACCCTAGTGATTTATCCATCACTCACGTAATTGTCATTGTTCTTCCTAAAAAGATTTTCTTATCTCATCAAGTTCCCACTTGATCTATTTTATCGTAGATTCACCCATCTTCAAGTTGGACTAGGGATTTTTCCATTTTAATTTTCACTCATTAAGTCTTTAGTTTAGAATATGAAATGCTTGGAACCACTACCACCATATCCACAAAATGTTTGGTATGCTTAATGTGTTTGACAATAACTTCTTTCAATACTAATTACACAAACTAGTAAGTTGTTTTATATGAAGTAACAATATATCATCAATCCACTTGTGAAATAATGAGTGAAATTTAGTCAAGTACACCCTTTATTAGTTGATTCTCACTTTTTTTTTTCAATTATGTGTAATCCTTCTCAAAGTCTCATAATAGAATTTCCAACAATATTTCTTCCTACACTTCATGCTCAATGTTTTCTCATTAGTCTACATAGTTTATTTCCTTTTCCAAAAGTTAAATAGTTGTTATCCTTGAAATATTTTCTTAGTTTATCACTTGTCATTTCTCACCAATTACAAGTGCTCACAACTCCCTATATTGACACTTCTAAATTATATAGGTCATCACTTTGACCCTTACCAATCATGTTGATCAATCCACTCATCAATATCCTTAAGAGAACTTTCTTCTTGATAGAATCACCCCTTCACTTCCTCATACCAAATATTCATAGATATATTTTTGTTTTCTCCAGTAGTCTCAATTTCCTAATATACCATGTCTGCTAGCTTCAAGATGGAAACGTCTTCACTTTGTTCAATTTCAAAACATATTATAAAATTGGCATTGATTTCTCACCTCTAGTCATCATGGTTTCTTTTCCTCCTCTCTTAAATGCATAAATTTGTTACACTTCGAAATGTTTTACTATTCCCCAACTTGGGTAAGACCCTATAAATAAATTCAATAAAGTGGTTATCAAATGTATTTCACTTTTCATTTCCTACTTTAAGGCATCAAAACAATAGAAGTGTCTAATCATACATCTTGATGTCCATAATGCATGTCTACAGTTAGTCATGTATGGAAAACATTACAATGTGGCTCCCCCTTTAGAGGGAAAAACCATTATAGATGTTGTCATGCACATAACTTTTCTTCCTCCAATTGATCAATTTATTATGGATCAACTTCTTTAATCTAATGTCATCATACTTTCCAAGGCCCTTGAAAATGATCTTCATTATTATCATAGTTATTTGACTTATATGCATCATCCTTAAATAGACCTTAGAGTGATTCTAATCATGTTCTTATACACAAATAATTCTATGATTCCACAACTATTTTCCACCGAGTTGTACATTTAGGGAGTATCTTTAGAGTACCAATTTATGACTACCAAAATCTTCCATCATGTTCTAAAATAGGTTGTCCCTTCTTATCGAATTTTTTTACCCTTTTTTTGTGATACTTCCACTTGAACACCTTAAGTATCTATTGAGTATTCATTTTATTCATCTCATCAGTGTAAGTTGATCATTGTTATGAGGGCTAACATTCATTGTCTTTTAAAAGAAATTGTGAATTCATCCTTTTTATTCTCATGCACTTAGTAGTTCATGCCCCAAACATAATTCAAGTGTCTTCTTGATTGATTAACATATTAAAGAAAGTGTATCAAATGGTGGCATCATCCGCTTCTAGACAAATTATAAGTTGTGTTTGCTTCTTCCCCATCATTATTTTTCAAGGTTATATTGTGACTATGAGTTTAATATATCCTCCTCCTTCCAAGTTGGTTGTGGTTACAAGGCTACCATTCATTATCATAATTATAAAATGTGCAAGTTCCTTATTTTCCCTTCCTCCATACGCAAAATAAACATTGCTAATGTTGGAGATCGAACTTAGAAAATTTTCTTCATTTCTTAAAATTATTTTCTATTTATACCTATTTCTCCATCACCCCATTCTAATAATAGGTTTACTATTCTTATAGGGTAGTTCCACACTATCATAAAATATATTTCTTTTAGTTTTAACTTCATTTGATGTGTACCTTTAGTGTACTATATGATTGTTCTCTTAATTTGATCATCTCCACACTTTTCTTGGATAGCTAGTGCCATCTTTATTTCTTTAAGTTACCTTGTCGATTTTCATATATATTGTTGACACCTAATATTTGGGATTAGGTAAATCCATGTAAATATTGTAAACAAAAAAATAAAGAGAATTGGAAGACCACTGGAAGACGAAGAGATGTTGGGAGATGAAACCTAATAATATCCCTCTGCATGTATATATCCATGTTCCACCTTAATGAAAAACACAATTCAATTTGTGGAGTTACTTCTTGGCTTGACATGGTATCATAGTCAAATCAGAAATTTAGATTTATGCTTCTTGTAACTCCTAAAATCCCTGCCATATTCTCTATCAGCTTAATATTGAATGCTCTCCTTGTCAGTTTGTTGTGTATGCTGGATGTTGGACTATGTATTCAATGTCGTGCATTGAAATGTGTTGAACTCCATGGTCGTTATGTTATACTTTTACAACATTGTTCCCTTCAAGTTCTGTTGGCCGAATATTGAGAATAGAGGTCGTATTTTGGGAAAAGAGACAAGGTTGAGTTTTGGTTTCTAATGGCACCAATTATCCCTTAAAATAAATCTAATCTCCCTCTTATATCAACAAAGCTATTTGCTACAGTCTGGTCTTAGTTCTATGAGACTAAAGGACAAACACCCTTATCGTGGGAAGAATCACCTTAGTTCTGAGTCGAGTTTCTGGCTGAAGGGATGAGATTCTATCACTGTTGAGAGCCATATCAAATTCTGAGTGTGAAGCTAAACCTACCTCACTAAGGGACCGATTTTATGAAGTGATTTATTGGCTATAAATAGCGTACAATTGACTAGAAATTATAGGTAAAGCACTTGAATCCTCTCATTATGTTGTGGCACATCGCAACATTGCAGTAACTGAAGACTTATTCAATGCTTTGCTTCATGGATGGATGATTGGTTTCTTGATTCAGGAGAATCTTGCCACATGACTTTTAGGAGATATTTCTTTAAAGAATTCACTGACAATGTTGATGCAACAATATACTTTTTAGGCAAGTCAAAACTCAAGCCATCAGGGCTTGGCACCATCAGTATCAAACTACCTGGTCTTCTAGAATTCCTTCTACATGATGTTTTATACCTCCTAGAGATGAGGAGAAACTTGTTGTTTGTGGTCCACATCCACTAGAAATGGCACTACATTCATATATTTGATTGTAGGGTCAAGGTCAGAAAAGCATTAGATCACTCACTTGTCATGATGGGGATAGAAGAAGAAATATTTATGAAGCTGCAAGGAACCTTTGCTCATGCGCAAAACTTTCCATGTAGTTCTCACTATGATGAAGGTAAATTTCCATCAAGTATTTTATGGCATGTTATATTTGGACACTTGAACTATGACAACCTTTGTTTGTTGAAGAAAAATTGTGTTACTGGTTTGCCTACTATTCCTAGGAAACTTAAGAAATGTTATGCTTGTATCTTAGGAAAGAACAACAAATAGTTTTTTCATGATTCTCATTCCAGAGCACATTAAAAACTTGAACTCATTCATTCTAATTTATGTGGCCCAATGCTTGTTCCTTCTGCAAATGGTAATACATATATGATGACATTTATTGATGACTACACTAGAATGTGTTGGGTTTATTTATTGAATAAAAAATATGAAGCTATTGAAACATTCAAGAACTTTCATGCATGGATTGAAAATGATGCACAATCTCATATTGGCTCTATTCACACTGATAATGGAAAAGAATAAACTTCAAATGAATTTGAAAACTATCTTTGCCAACATGGGATCAAACATCAAACAACCATGCCTTGCAATCTCCAACAGAACGAAGTAGCTGAAAGAATGAACATGACAATCATAAATATGGTGCATTCCATGATGTTTTTCAAGAATGTTAAATTGATGTATTGGGTTGATGCAGTTCTATGTGTTGTGTATATAAAGAATATGTGTCCATATAATGCTATAAAAAATAAGACTCCCTATGAAATGTGGTATGTCCACATTCCTTTGGTGAGGCATTTTAGGGTATTTGGTTCCACCTGTTATGCCTTGATACCCATGGAACAAAGAAACAAAATCGGTGCAAGGAGTCACAAATGCATCTTCTTGGGGTACTCAAATACCTCGAAAGCATACTATCTTTATGATGAAGTCAATAAGAAGTTTATAATATCTAGAGATGTGATATTCCTTGAATCTTCCAAGGTTAACAATGTTATTGAGTGGCAACTTGATCACTTGGATAGATTTAGACACGCAAAATATTTTCAAGAGTTTGGGAATGAGATTCCCCATCTTGAAGGGGGGGATTCCTATACTAGATCAATCTGTGGAATCTTCTTCTGAAGCACTCTCTCCCCCACATGGAGCTCCAACCACTAATCTAGATAACACTTTGAGTGATGTGATTGACATAATTGGGAGTCTAAATCTTGATTCAACCCCAACTTAGACAACTAAGCATCCTATGCCATCTCAGAAAGTCTTCCAAAATGGCTGACAAAGACACTCGAAAGTGTTCATCTTGATGAGGTTGGAAAGACAGGAACAAGAAGCTCAACCAAAAAGAATGGAGGTGATGTAGAAAATCCCGATTCACCGGTTGATATGGATGTTTCTTATGATTGTGAACTGAATTTGTCTAGATATTTCGAACCAAATTCATTCAAAGAAGCACCTTCTCATGATGAATGGAAAGAAGCAATGCATAAATAGTATGATGCTTTGATAAAGAATGGCACCTAGAAGCTATTTAATCCTCCATTGGGAACAAAACCAAGTATAAAGTAGATGGCTCACTTGACAAGCATAAATCCAGGCTTGTGGGAAAAGGTTTTGCATAGAAGGAAGGGGTCGACTATGAGGATACTTCCCCCCCACAACAAAATGGGATACCATCCAAACACTCTTTGCCTTGGCATCAAAAAATGGTTATAAAGTCCATCAAATGGATGTAAAAAATTCTTCGTTGAATGAAGATCTGAAAGAGAATGTTTTTATGTCCCAACCGGAAGGATTTGTTGTAAAGGGCCAGGAACACAAAGTATGAAAGCTTGTAAAATCCTTGTATGGCCTCAAGCAAGCACTATGAGCCTGGTACGAGAAGTTAACTGAGCATCTTATGAAACTCAACTTCAAACATTATTATCTTGATGATGCAACTTTGTTTGTCAAGAAAGTTGGCAAAATAGTTACATATCTTGTGGTGTGTGTAGATGATATTTTGATGATAGGGAATAATGAGAGCTACGTTTCATCCATAAAGAAGGAATTGAGGAAAGGTTTTGAAATGACATATTTGGACTATGTTCACTACTATCTTGGTATTGAAGTAACTCAACATCTAAAGTTTATATTCCTCTCTCAGAAGGAGTACATTGGAGATATGTTGAATAGCTTTGGCATGGCTAAGTGAAATCCTTTGACTACTCCATGGAACAAAACTTAAATCTCATATCCACTGAAGGAAAATGATTTGAGGATGCAACAAAGTATAAACAACTCGTAGGAAGTCTCAACTACCTGACTATTACCAGACCAGACATTTCATTTGTTGTTGGAATCCACTCTAGGTTTATGAAAAAGCCTTGTGAGGGTCATTGGTCTGCTACAGGTGGACGACTTCAGATTGATTAGATACTCTGATTTAAACTTTGATGGAGATAAATAAACTGGGGTATCTACTTCAGGTTATGTTATATTGGATCAAGAGTTGTCTCTTGGAGGCCACACATACAATCAGTTCCAACGGATTCCACAATTGAGGCAGAATATGTGGTAGTAATTGAAGTGACAAAGAAAATTGTGTGGCTCAGGAAAATTATGTAAGATTTGTAGGAGAAACAAGTGCATTCAACTCATCTTTTGATTGACAACACTTTTACAATAAAGTTGGCCAAGAACCCAAAGTTCCATGATCGAACGAAGCACATTAATACAAAATAATATCTGATCCAACATCATGTTGAGGCCAAGACAATCTACCTATGCCATTGTTCCATAAATGAACAGATTGCAGACATCTTCACCAAATCACTTTGAGGAGAAAATTTTTAAAGATTCAAAATGATGTTTGGACTCACCAACATCCCTTTAGATTAGGGGGGAAATGTTGATACCTAATATTTTGGATTAGGTAAATCCATGTAAATATTGTAAATAGAAAAATAAAGAGAATTGGAAGACGAAGAGACATTGAGAGATGAAACCCAGTAGTCTCCCTCTCCATGAATATATCCATGTTCCATATTAATGCAAAACACAATTCAATTCGTGGAGTTACCTCCTGGCCTGATATATATTACTTGATATGATGGTAATGTCAATAATTAGGCCTCTAGGTCTATACTTTAAAATACACCATAATGCACTCATCATAATTATCTTCCAACATGTTATAAGGAGTGTATCCAAGGTTTCCACCATTATACTTAAATGGATTATAAGTTTCTTATTGATCAATTTTAATTGATCAAATCCATTTATTACCATTCTTTCCCTCCTAATAAGTGATATTCTCGGACCAACAATCCTTTATTCCTCGTAAACTACTTCCATGACACAACTTTTACACGGTCTAATGTAAGAGGAGACCTACATTTAAAATTTTCATATCCCATCAAAAAACTAATATACTTAGAAAAATAATTTCCATATATCAATATTAAAATTGTGTATAGATATTATCTAATATATATATATATATATATATATATATATATATATATATATATATATATTCCCCATTTTAAGTGAAAAAACTATCTACCATCTTATTCATACATATACTACCTTTTCTTTTCTTATGTCATTATATTCCATTACAATTTTTTTTCTTTCATCATATCTCAATGCACTCCAATATATCTATCTTTTATTACCCATTCATGATTGTATTTTTATTTTAAATGAAATGAAATGATATTTTAACGTCCACGAGACTAAAAATAGTCTATGGGACTATTAGTTCCCTGCTTTTTGTCTTTTGCAATTTAATCATTTTCTTATTCAAATTGATGATGAGCTGGCCCAACTCTCCAACAATCCCCTCACTCAAAAGACAATGCCAAGAAATCGATGGTAGCATATTCCCATAACTTTCTCTGATGTCTTTTAATGCATCACATTCCAAAATGAAATGTTTTTCCGATTCCACTGCCCCAGACGTGCAAAATGTACACACCCGTTCTTCCCAAGCTTCTTTAGGCCTTTTCCACCATCTTGTTTCACACCGAAGTTGATGCGAGTTGGTTCTTAATTAAGCAATAAGAACCTTTTCCCTCCACGGAATGCTAGCTCCAATGAACTCTTTTTGTTGTAGATCACACGTAGGGTTGAATTCCTCAATGTAGTACTTCTTTCTACCCAACTCTTTTCCCCATACCTGTTTACAAAACTTATCCATAACAAAATCCTTTAGCTCCTTGTTATTTGTGGGACATGCATTGAGGTAGATATTCCATTTTTTCACCCATATGTAGTTTTGTTTCATCCATGTTTTCTTTCTTTCACTCATGCCTTCATTGAAGATAACATTAGTCCATCTACCTACTCCCGTTTGCTCAATTCTTTTTAGATATCTTATGAGCCGCACCATAGCAATTGCTTCGATAGGATTTGCTCATGGGTCACTCAACATTATCTCATAAGATACTGGATTTTTTATTTTGAACTTGCTCATGATCAAACGTTTTTGAATTTTTTCGATTTGTTTCCATTTTGAGACAAGGTTGCTGCTAGCCCACAATTCACACCCAAATAACATCACTGGACAAACTACGAGTCCAAAAAGTGTTTTAGTTGTTTTCCAATCCCATAAATCTACCTCTCTACATCTATTTTGAAGAGCATATAATGCTTTCCACCCTCCTAAAATTATCTTCTTTCTACAATCCTCCCAATTAAGTTTGTTGTTGAAATCAATCTCGAGGTACTTGTACTCATTTACTTCTTCAAGAATGTTGCCTTCAAAGAAGAACGTATGTTGGCTCTGCTTCCTTTTATTAGAGAAAATCATTATTTTAGTCTTGCTAGTATTGACTTGCATCCCCACTTCTCTACAAAAATGCTCAAGGGAATATAGATGCATTTGCAATCCATGGGTCGATTTAGAAATCAGTACAAGATCATCCGCATATAAAAGAAGCTTTATCACAAACTCCCCCAACCAAACACCATCTCCACCTTGTAGATTTATTCACTCTTCCATTTTATCAATATATAAGCCAAAAAAAGTAGGAGATAGAGGGAAACCTTGCTTGACTCCAATGCCACTTCTAAATATCTCTAAAATACCTGCTAAGGTTCTAATTTTGACTTTCACCTCTTCATAAAGTCTATGGACAGTGGCTCTATAATGCAAAGGAATTTCAAGTTCTTCCATTCTATGCCACAACTTATCTCTAGGGACTGTGTCAAATGCCTTTTTGAATTCAACAAAGCAGCAAAATGCTTCTTCTTTGTCTTTCCAAACCTTTTCAAAAATATGTCTCAATGTGACACCTTGATCCACTGTAGAATGCTTCGGCCTAAAACCCACTTGTCCTCTTGCCCTCTTTTCTTTTACTTCTTCCCACTTACTGATTCTATTTTCTACCATGTTGTCGAAAAGCTTTGCAAACAAAGGATTGATCATAATGGTTCTATAATTGGAGGATTATTAATGTCTCCACTTTTAAAAGGGGGTATTGATAGGCTAGTTGTCGAGTCCCTTGGGAATCCTCGTTGAATGATGTTGTTAAATATTTCCATGATGTGCGGTGCAAGAGTGTTCATTCCCCATTTTAGATACTTTTCTTGAAGCTCAACAAAGTCCTTTGCCTTTCATGTTTTCAACTTCTTAATTCCAATCTCCACCTCTTGTAACCTGAAGAGCTTTGTAGTTGTGTTAATCTCCGAGGGAGGCTCTGCCTCTGATTCTTTCTCATAGAGTTGCTTTGCATATTCAAACCATTGATTGGCTGTAATATTATTTTCGATTTGCTTCTTCCTTGGTTGAAGTTCCGGCTAGAAAATTTTTGGGTTATTCTTGATTAGATATATTAACTCTTCTCGCCTTGTTTGCATGAACTCATATTTTTTCCTTTATCCTTACTTTTTGTAAACAACTAAAATAGTGATCCCCTCCATACAGATCGATCATCACTAAACCAAATCTATTCACCCCATAATATTAATTACCCAAATAATTTGACGATGATAATTGTTTATCCTCTCCCAAAAATATGAAAAGGAAAAAAAAAAAAAAAAAAATTAATTAATTTTCAACCTTGCAATATTTTCCTTTAAAAACCTATATCATTTCCAAATATAGTGCATGTCATTTGTTTTTGGAGTGTTAGATTATTAAGAATTAATTTATTTAAGTCATTTCTTATATGAGAATTGCAAGGTTTAAAACCTACTAGGCATAATCTATTCTTAAATTAAAAAATTAAATTATTAAGTGTATTGATAAAATCAAAATACGTGCAAATGTCATAGGCAAAGGGTGGAATCCAAACATCATTGGGGGACATCCTTAAGTGTAATATCCCTCCCCTTAATAATAAATAATAATTAATAAAAATAATAAATAATATAATAATTAAATGATAAATAATACAAAATAATAAATAAGAATATATAATAAATCACTTAATAATAAATAATAAAAATAATAAATCATAAGTGTTAAATAATAAGTGATATTTAAAATATATATAAGAAAATAAATAAAAATAATAAAAATAAAAATAGTAATAACTATATTAAAGCTCTAAATAAGAATAAATAGAAATAAAACAAAGAAAACAATAAAAAAATCAGTAAAGCTATCAAAAAGAAGAAAATAAAACAAGAAAGCTAAAAATCAAAAGAAAAGTAAAGAAATAAAAGCTAAAAATCAAAGCCACATGTAGACACATGGAGTGTGTGCATGTGTTTCCCATCCAATGTTTGCTTTATTTATTAGATGGTGAGGAGGATGGGAGGCATTCCATCATTCCGAAATTCTATCTTTCATTCTCTTGGGAGAATGGTGTTCTAAGACATACGAGTCACTGGAGGTAGTACGTTGATTGAGGGCTTGGGGGTGGCCAGTTGTAGCAAATCCTTGCGCAATTGAGCCTACAGTTGGGTGGAGAGTTGTCCCCAAAACCTTGTTGCGGTAAGCCTACTTCTAACACAGGTAAGTACAAGTAAGTACTATTCATAGTTTGAATTTAGTTTATTAATTACGGGTTTATTTGGCTATTACATTAAGTCGGTGATGAAATATTGTACACTAATATCCTTTCCATGGCCAATCTTAAACGTTACCAATTAATTAAATTAACATGAAACAACACTGGAATTTCGTGGGCAATGGAACCTAGTTGAGAGTTATTACTGGTCACAAAGTTATCAATTCTTATTATTTTAAAATGTTCAAAATTAATTAAAATTAATTGGAAGATATAAATATTACTATCAAGTCAAAGGCATTAAATCAATTTTGAATATATATATTTAATTTTAATATTATATTGGTGATAAAAAATTTATATATATTTTTAATCCATAATATTGAAATATAAATAAAGTAATATGTAAACTATGAATTATAAGTTATTAAATTTTTAAATTATATATATATTCCAGGAAGAGATATTAGTTATAATTTATCTAATCAATCAATAAAAATCATAATGATCTTTAACAAAGTCAATAATTTATTTGTATATCTAATTCGTAACTAAAATTTTATATGAGGATTCATAGGCCTCAGGGTTGCAATCTCGCTATAATACCATATGTAACAACCTTGATTTAAAATATACAAATAATTACATCAATTTATGTGATTAATAATCAACACAGAACTATTCAACTATTTAACATAGAATTTTTGTAAAACACAAGTAGAGACAACTTACATGTATCGACGATGTTCCTTGTGATTTTGGAGTTGAATGCTCTTTGAATTCCGCTAACCACAACAAATTTTTTTGGGTACGACTCTTCAACCAATCATAGGCTTAGTTACACATAATATTTCTACAGATGGCCATCCCCGAGCCCTCAATCAACATACTACTACAAGGGAATCCTTCATCTCATGACACTTTTCTCTCAAGAGAATGGATGAATCTCATCCTCTTCATCGTCCATTAAATAGGCCAAAAGATGGAAAGGGATCTGCATGCACACATTGTATGTGTCAACATGACAACTTTTATTTATTTATTTTAAGTTTTAATTAATTTAATATTTCTCTTAATTTAACTCTTTCTTATTTTATTCCTTTTTACTTTTTGTTAACTTTACTTATTCTTACTATTTTTATAGTTTACTTTTATATATACTTATTTAGAACTCCAATTTATTATTTATTATTTTATTTATTTATTATTATTATATTATCTTCATTGTTTATTATTTATTTTCTATTATTATCTTTTCTATATTGTTTATTATTTATTTTCTATTATTATCTTTTCTATATTGTTTATTATTTATTTACTTATATTTGAATATTAATTAGTTAATTATTATTATTGGTAGGGGGTATTCCAGTACATGCCACTTATCATCATGGAGTATGGCTCCACCATGTATGTCACCCATATTTTGGTTCTCGTGGCTGGCTAAGATAACCATGATTACTCATGGGTTTTCTTTTGCAAAGCACAATTTTCCGCAACCTTCAACCTAATATAACAAAATTAGAACTTGTGTTAATTAAAATTGAAATAGGTTGGTTAATGACCATACCTTCCATATCAATTACTGAAGCGTGATGATCTTCCTACCTATTGTCCTCTGCGAAATAAATTTGTGGTATATTCTAAGCAACATCTTTCACATCTTTCACTATTGTTGCCTCTTGCACATTGTACAACCTTGTGCCATTCTATTGTTTTTGTGTACAATATCTCCACAAATGGTTCTCTCCACATGTCTAACATTGCAAGGGCCCTTTCTTGAACCCCCTGGCCTCTTCCCTTGTTGGGTTTATAGGCTAGTTTTTGTTGGTAGTGGTGGATTTTTGTTGAAACTCATTCTTGGTAGGAGTGGTGAACTTCACATTCCTCTCTCTTTGCTTATACCTTAAGGGTTTCAAATTATTTTGGGCCTTGAATCTAGTCTATTGACAGTGTTGGATGCCGCCAACATGTAGGGGGTCACCTCGATATGAAGTCCCAATTATACCTCGCACTGTTTGGAATAGGAGCCTCATCCAGATATTAGGCCCCACCATAGCAAGAGATTTTGGAGGTATGCCTTGGTTGCAAAACACACACAAGATATCATGTGCATAAATTTGAGGGCAATAAGTGTATAAGCTTTGTGAGACACCGATTGTAAAGTGTAAAGATAGATTCCATGAGAGGGAAATAAAAGGTGGACCTCTAATAGAAAAGTAGTAGTACTATGCTAAGAGAGACACACGAAAGCAATAGAAAAAAAATCATTAGTTAACCTGGAAAATAGTTCACAAGATAATAACGATCATGGAAACACATAACATCACATATTCAACTAGATTCATATCTAAATCTAACGAAATATTTCATTGTCCTTAGTATGCATAATGTAAACATATACCACAAACATTTAAAGAATAGTCTTACAACATTCACAATACATGCATGCAAGTGTGTTGGCTCTAGAGCTTCTCATGATTAAATGAAATATCTAAGCACACTATTACAATGATGTGACACTAGCCCCAATAGTGGAACATGAAACTACCACTTTCTTCTCCAAAGAATAATATTTTCCCCTATGCACAACTAGAGAAGCCAAGGCGCCTTGTCCCAAAGTCTAAGGCCTTTTCTTGAGTTATGAGACCTTAGTTATAATAAATGAGAGTGACCTTTGAGCTTTCTCATGACCCTTCACTTTCCTATAACCTATGGACTTCTATATGACTCCTCATATTCCACAAGTGTCTCTTGGACTTCCTTTACATTTGAATTTCTTATTCTCATTAAAGACAAATTACATTAAAAAATGGTGGTTGTATAAGGCAAAGTTGCAATAAGACAAAAATTCCTCATTTAGGAGGAAAAGACAAATCAATAGCTTGAGAGTGGAGTTCATTTGTAATGTAAGAGTGCCACACTTTGAACTCTGTCACAATATCTTTGACTCTTGATGGTATATCTACAATGTATCACATTTTCACCTCCAATGCATCTGATAGTATGGATTTGGAGTTTGCTTGTATACTACTCCACATGGATAACTTCATATGAAATTTGGATGGCCCAGTCACATATTGTAGAATGGTGCTTTTGGTCACCTCCAAGCTTTCGTGATTTGTTGCTTACCGGATCTGTTCAATAAACTCTTTCAACCCCTACATGATGTCATATTTATTCCTTATTTATCCAAGTGGGCCCAAAAAATGTATTTTATGATTTCGTGCCAGTGACTCTAAACTATTGTGCAGTCAGACATAGGAAACCATAGTGTTGATCGCCTGCTCACCAAGATGATTATAATTTTGAGTGTGTAGCTTCAAATATGCTCTATCCAACTTGACTTCTAATAGAACCTTCTTGATCAACCATTCAAGAATATTCAAATACTTGGTGCCCCAATCCTGCATTAGATCCACAATTGTGCATGCAACATTCATAACCTTCAAGATTTCTTGAGATATTTTTTGGATTTCAACCAGGGGTGCCATCACTTCATGTAAGAGGATCATCTCATTGTAAATTTGCTTCATAGTGTCTTCCATTGGTTTCAATTCTTAAAGTATGGCAGATTATAGTTTTGTTGTGCTAATATCGGTAGAAGACATCTTCTAATTTTTTGCAACAAGATGATCAATAAATTGTTTTACGACAGTCAACTCCTTTCGTAGTTGTTCATTTAATTGACCCAAAATATATTTTGTATTATCTTGTGTTGTTATCACAAAGGACACACTTTCCGCAATGACTTCTCAGGGATTCCTCTTGGTGTTGGATGCTATAACATTTTCTATGTCTATGGTAACATGATGAACACAGTCATCATAATAGTACTTTCACCTCTCCTGTACAATGCTCTTCTTTAGTTGGTTGAAGGTAAATTTTTATATTGTTGGGTGTGTATTATATTCTTTCCATGACTAGTTGCACGTGCAAGGTCCCCTCTTGTTTGTTGCTTCGAGTACAGCACCCCTTGTCGAGGGGTTTCAGGGGGCGGTATCCCTCCTACATGGGGTCTGGGGAAGTGCTTCGAGATTTTTTTCTGGACCCTATATTAGGTGGGTGGACCTACCTATGGTTTTGTGCATGGGTTTTGCACATGGTTTTGGGCATGATGGTTTTCTGCCCATGGTATTTTGTAGATCCGACCAAGGGAACTATGATTATGTTCTAAAGGGATTGGGTTTTATGAATGCTTCACCATGTATATATATGTATTGTAACATTGAAAGGAAAATAATGAAAAATCAATATGGTAGTCCTAATTTTGGGATCGAGGGGAAAATATCTATGTATATATGTTTTATGTTTCATGTTCTCACCATTGTTTATTTTATGTTTTTAGAATTCGTATAAAGGTAATTTATGTATAGGGTTAAAACCTACATATATATCCATGACCCTGTGATCAAGTGGAGGAACAATTCCCATCTTACTAAATGGGAGATGGCCAGTAGTGATAGGGGGTATTGATTGAATATTTGGCTCATCTGCAATTGGTTCAATATCTTCCTCCTCTTCTAGCTCTGCCTCAATTTCATGAGCCATTAGTTCTTCCTCCATTCTTTGTGCAAGTTCGTCTTCTTGTTTATTATTCATCTCATCTTCCTCCAATTTCTTTTTTTGTTCCTCTTCCTCTACACTCCACTTATTTAAGGTTTATTCTTATTGTTTCTTGTGCAGGTCCTCCACCTTTCTCATGTTTAGCTCTTCTTTCTTCTTAAGCAAGTTATCCTGCTTCTTCTTCTCTTGTTCCTCCTTCTCTTTGTGCTCTTCCTCTAGCTACTTCTCTTCTTCTTAATTTTTCCTATCTTCCTCCCTTTGCTTTCTTTTCTTCTTCGCCTCTATCTCACTTTTGAAAAGAGGTTTTTCCTTAATTTTTTTTATCAGCGCTATTAGATCATGATTTGGCCTCTTCTTTGGTGATATGGTATTAGCTGGGGTGGTCACTTCGTGATGAATCTCCTTCATTTATGTATTTGGTACATGTGTAACATCGGAAGAGCCTGCCTCATCACCTGACCAATTTGGACTTATGCATTGTACCAATTATTTGTCTTCTCATCTTCTGGAAATGTCATGGATACATATTGTTTGGTAATTTAATTGATGTTAAATTGCTTACATAAATTGTCAACTGGGGCTAGTATACTGATGAAGTGTATGTGCAATGTATGTGCTAGAAGTTCTTATTATTCAAACAATTCCTAAATTAAATTGAGATGTCGGGGTGCACATGTTAACTATGAAAATAAATATGTTATTCTAAAAATCAAAATGATCACACTTGCTTAAAAGAATTAATTTCAAAGTAAAACCACTAAAAAATTATCACACTTGCTCAAAATAAAGATCACATGTTGCACAAATAAATATCACCCCTGCTCAAAAGAAAAGTACACTTGCTTAACTCTTGTTTGAAATAAATCACACTTGACAATGAAACTAAATTCAAATTGCTAAAAAATATTAACTCTAAATTTAAATCCTACTAGCAAAACTAAACTACAAATCTATATCAGTTTTACTTCACTCTACAGCGAAATGATTAAGAAATCTTAATAAAATAATCCTAAGCATCCATTCGAAAATCAAAACTGAGCATTTAAACAAACTAATGAAATGCTACAACAAAACAAAGAATTGAAATTCTATTTACAGTTAATGAAAACCTTACAACTTGAGGGGACCCTCCTACGAGATGGAGGTAATAACACAACTCCTCTAAAAGACTAAATACGCATTGATACCACACACAACAAAGGAATGAAACAAATAGAGTCTTGTATTTGCAACAACAAAGTTTTTCAAACAATAATCTCCCCCTCATCAAATAGATTACAGTAGTTTTATAGATCTCTGAAGCAACAAGAAATTCAGAATTTCATTACATGAATTCTGCAATGAGATCTCAACAAATAAATTTGAAGTATTTTAGGATAAGAAACAATCCCAAATACGTTCATAATGATATTATTTCCACGAATTTGCTAAATAACATCTTGTTCTATCTTATTTGTTGGTTGTGCATTAAATGATAATTTGAAAAACCGTATATCCACGTAATATGCAAAATAAGGCTCCAAAGATCTTCGAAAATATCTCAGTTGTGAACAAATTTGAGAAAACGACTCTTATAGAACCTAATTGGGCCCGTTTTGAACAAAACCCATGTTTTCGTTTTCTAAAATTCACTTTCATTTGCTTAGAAAACGAATTTGAAGTTGACTGGTCAGAATTGCTTCCTTTTTCCCTTGATTTGATGTTGGAGGTCCACACGTGCGAGCTGGGTGGTATTTGACCAATAGAAATCCATATTGGAACCTTTATAAATAATTTCCATGTTCCGGATTTTCTTCTAGAGTGGTGCTACTACTTCAACCATGAAGATAGCTACAGAAACATGACCGAGTTGCAGAAAATTGCATTGGCAAAATTATCATTAGTAAAACCAAGAAAAGTTCTTCTTAATCTACTAAAAATAAAGGAAAACAGTGTCAATTTAACCACTTAGACATATAGAGATACATCATGAAGAATTATGGTCAAAATGGTGGCAAGTGAGTGAAATGGTGCAATGGATGGTTGGAAGTAATGGCTTAATGAATGACAAAGACACATGAAAATGATGACAAATTAGTGACCCAACACATTTGACTATGCATAATGTAGATTAGTACAATGTTGTCTACACATTCTTAGGGGCATGTCTATGAAATATCTTTTCTCCAAACTCAAGGCATTTAAGTTCTTCAATCTTAATTAGCTTCAGCCACCTTAATGCCTTTGAGTTCATATGATCTTATTCATAATGGAAAAGAGGTCCAATGAGTCTTATTATTCCTTTGGAGTTGTCTAGAAAAACCTGTATTCAATTGGTAAGAAAATTTATTTACGACCACCTTGTTGGTCACATACCTCAACATAAGATGAGGGGGAGTTTAGCACTTGAAAAATCTGATGTATGTGCTTTGTGGTGAAGCAAACCAATCCACAATCTCACTGAGTGCCTCCTTCTACTGATTTGTCATGCAAGGAGGTTCCACCTCAAGGATCATTTGATATAATACTTCAAAGAAGTGCTTAACCAGTTTCTTATATACTCCTTGGAAATTGATTTTTGACAATAGTATGCAATGGAGATGGACGGGAAATTTCTCTTTAGGGGTCCAATTCCATTTCATTCCTGTAAATGCATTGCGAGTGCAGATTCCATCCAACAAATAGGTGAACATATAAGTTTTTGGTGACTGATTAGCTTGTAAATATTTATTCACATCTTGTACATTGGTCCACAATTTTTGAGCAAGGATGTTATCCTAGTTGAAGATACTACCTCTAGAAACAATTAGTTTGAGTAAATAAATCCATCCTTCCTCGAAATATTTTGTGTTCTTTCACTCAAGCAATATGTGGAAAATTTCCTTAAGGTACTGATAAAATTTTCTCAAGGATTTAGTCTTATAAAATTCACTTAGATTTTGGTGAAACTTTACAGGTTATTTCCACCATGACTTGATAACTTCCTTGGTGTTGAAGTTATCCCAAGTTGCATAGAGTTGTGAGTTCAAGTATTGTTCGAGGGTTACCAGCTTGCAATAAGAATTTAAATCATGGGTATGGTAGGTGGAAATATGTTTTCATTGCTGAGAATTATTTCTTATTGTCCAAGTTTTTCAAAATCCATCCAATAGCTTATGCACAAGGTAGCACTGGAAATCTACATGCTACTTTATGAATTTTGGACCTCTTTATGTTAATGTATACCTGCATGTCCTCTAGGTTCTCTGGGAATTTCTTTTGAACAAAGGCATCATTTATATCCTTCCATGAGACTTTGATAGATTTATCAATGAAGAATTATGTATCTGATAATATTGGTACACTTGGTTTGGAACATTCCACTTCCTCCTCAATACTATTTTATGAAGTTTCTCTTGATGGAACCTATCGAGTGGTAGGAGGCATTGTATTTGCAAAAAATGAAAGGATAATGTGTTATGTATTTGTAGCCCCTGCAAGTGGAAGATCACTCTTGGAAAATAAATATTAGTTCCTGGAATATCCTAGTTATTATGCAAAAGGCAGTGATTGGGAAAGGATTGGCAAGCTAGAAGCACAAGGTTAGAATAATGAGACAGGGTGGCTTTACTAGCTACTAGAAGTGTGCATTGCACCAAGGCAATGAAGAGAGGCCCAAGTGGTGCACAAGTCAGGATCACAGTACACAAGGGAGTCAAGCTTATGGCTTAGAACTATGCAGTGCACACTTGTGATGGAGAGAGGTTTCTCTTGTTCACAGGTCGCATCAGCAAGAGACAAGTAGAGGCACACTACTAATTAGAAGTGTGCAGTGCGCTAGGGAGGCATAGCAAGGGTGTTGGTTGTAGTTACATGGGAAAGGGATGCCTCACTGTCGATTTGAAATGTCCAATGCACTATAAAAGAGAGGCTTCTTCTCGGTTGGCCGCATGTTGCAGTTATAGTGACTAAGGAGTGAATTATTGTTGCTTGCAAGTGTGCAATGTGCATTGAGAGAAGGATAATCTAAAAAATTGCTAATTGATAATCAGTAACAAGTTAAGATCACATTAAAATTGAGATAAACAAGTTGCAAGTGTTCATATATCCCCTTGCAAGGATGACCAAAAAGTGAAAAGTCATGGAATGCGAAGAGTTAGTAGAAATGCCACATGCAACAACAAGACAACACATGTAGGAGAAAGAGTAGACAAAAATGACACTTGATATGCAAAAAAGAACATCAAAATGCCACTAAATAAAGCAAAAGTGACACTAAAAATGAAAAAATCAAACAGAAGCGACACTTCACAAAACTTACCAAAAATCGGTGCACTTGTGACCAAGAGTGAGGAAAGGCTCCTTGCAATGAGAAAATGTGCTCAGCTCGAAGTGAATAGTGATTGTGAAAATGAACAATGAGTTGGGCTCCTTATAAAGGGAAACTACATGCAAGTTAATATTAGGGTTTCAATGCATACTCGACACTTGTCACTATGATCTGGAATCTCTGATTTACTAGAATTATCCAAGACCTTTCCTTCTATGATGTCTTCAGAATTGCATGTGAGAGAGCATGGAAAAACACATATGTATACACATAAATAAGATAAAACATAAATGAAACCCTAAATATAATGCATGCAAATAGTTTGATAATGGAGTTCGTCCAATGTGGGTTACATCTCTAGTCCCTACTTAAAGTGGGGAGGCCTCTTAATTCATCTCAACAAAATCAAATGAATACATGGAAAAAATACACCTTATACCTCCATATCTAGGGATATCCTAAAAACTGGTTGCTTAGATTAGAAAAAAGACTGCACCATCAAATTCCTGGCAAAAAATTGTGAGATTTGAGTATAAGCACAACCCCTTACCGACACTGTCAAATTTGGGCCTCTAGGGAATCTAAAAGATTCCTTACAAGATTTTGCATCAGAGTATTCCCATGGAATTTGGAATATTCTCCCAAAATATTCTACAAAATATTTTGCCTCAAGAAATATGCCCAGGAAGAGTTATGTTTGGCCTCTCTATGTATTATGCCTCTGTTATGCTATGTGGTTCCTTCATTGGCCTCTCTGATGGAAAATGATTAGGTTTTAAATATTTTATTGGGGGTGGAGTTTTCAATGGTGGGTCATTGGCGCAATAGCCATGTGCCCATAGATAGTTCATTTTCATTTGGTCGGTCAGGGGTTTAAACCCCATGACCCCAACTGGTGCTTTATTATATTGGGCTTTATTTTAGGTTGGGGTCACCTGTTGGGTGGGCTGAACGGCAAATGATGCAGGTTCAAATCCCGTCGGCCCTATTTTAAAATGGAATGGTTGTTGGCCATTGGCCAAGGACCTAGGTCAGACCTGTGGGCCCCTGTCCATTTTTTTTTGGTTTTTATTTAAAAAATATGCAACCACCGCCGAGTTCCATTATGGGTCACTCACAAAATTAACTATTTGACAATTTGACCAAAACCGACCATTGTGAATGTTGAATTTGTCGCATGGTATGTTGCTACCAAATTCATCAAATTCCGCCAGATTTGGCGGTTCTTCTAAACTTAACCTCTTCTAATTCCTTCAAAAAATTTAGTTGAGATCTGCCAAATTTTTCCTGCCACCACCAAATTTAGCTAGACTGCCAAAGTTAGCTATGCTCCAAATTTAGTTGGTGCTTTGTTAAACCTTGTCATTAGGCCTAGTTTGACTGGAACTTTGACTGGATGTAACTTGCACATAAAAAGTAAGATTAAGATGGTGTATGCACCTTTGGAATTAGGAAAACGAGCTCTTCGATTAGGTCCTAGTTTTGATGAGATCCAAAAACTTTAATTTTTGAGCTTCTCCAAATCCACCTAGATCATTCCTCCCCACTAAGGAATTTTGGTCCTCCAAAAGCATAGACATGGTCTGCAATCTTGATCTACATAATAGATGCCTCTGATAAGCCACCTTCCCTTTCCTTCACCTTTGTACTTCAAAACTTGGAATGATGAAACTGACACTTGTATCCATATGCAAACCTATAGCTGTTAATACATGTCCAACTTACAAGACACAAACAAAACCATACTTTCCAATAGTTTATAACACACTCATGGTCAAGTTTACAATAGAAACCAAAACACAAGTTTTCCAACCAAAAGGAAAAAATATCACTATGTTTCTTATAAAAGTGATGTTATATAGTGCATCACTTTTATAACCATTAATTGCACAACATGTGATTTACAATGGTGGCCATGCCAAACTACTAACAAAAGCTACCCCTTTTTTACCTAGCCAGGTTAATGAGCTTTCTTTATGTAGCTTGCTTCTTTATTGAACCTCTCTCCCACCATGCGAGAGTGTTGCCTCCTAGTCGAAGAGATGCTAACTGGATCCTGGTCTCATCTTCTTCAATTTGCTAAATCCAACAACAAACTTCAATATGTCTGATCCAATTATTTAGCTTTTCTATATTAGACTCTTCATTAAACATAGGCAAATCAAACTTTACATCCACTTAAAAAAATATTTTTAGAAGAATTTCTATGTTGTCTGATAGAATGATGAGAATGATATGATGAAGAAGAAGTGCTTTCCCTAGAAGATGGAGATGGAGGTTCAAGAGGTTCTCCTCCATTTTCTCGATTCATTGAAGAATCTTCCTCTTCTTTCTATTCCTTCTTCTTTTCTTTCTTGATTGATTTTTAGATAGATTATAAATTTTGAATCATATGCATAAAATATGTTAAATCATAATAAGATTACATTACATGACCTTGTTTATTAATAAAAAACAATAAGTACACGAGAGTTACAACTTGATCCAAGCCAAAGGAACTGACGAAAATTTACTCTAGATCTATCCAACCCGATCCAACATATAATTCCTCTATAATAAATGCAAGGATATCCTAGATAACAAGACTAAACATCTTTGCAAGGAAACAAGGGTTTTCTATAGACTGGGAGTGTAGGAAGCATAAGAAAACGAAAACTTGATCTAGGAGAATTTGGGTATAATATCAGTACCTCTCATATCATATCCTTTAGGCCTACCCAATGGGTGTATATATACCACCTCAAATTGGTTATTTCATTTAGGCCATGGGCTCCTGTAGGTGGGCTTTCGGTGAAACCCATAAATCCCACCTAAAAAATATTTATTTATTTATTTTTCTCAAATTTAAAATGTTGTATCTGGATATAGTTCACAAGAACCACGTATGCACATGCTTTTGTAGTGGGAAGAGTCATGTATGTATTTTGAAAAATAATTTTTAAAATCATGTCAAGTTTGCAAGGGAAAAGGAGTTGCCCATGTCATACAAGAGCACCTAGTCTATAGGAGTGTTGAAAGATGTTATAACACCTAGGTGGCCTAATGTGATTAATGATGAAAGACTTATGTCTCATGACATTTTTACATTGTATTTGGTTGGGCTTTCACCCTTGTGGGGTTTTCCCTTGGTCTTTGATGTTATCACCTAAAAAATGATCATCTAGCCATTTCTTACTAAGTGGATTGAAATACACCATGTAGGATTAATTTTATCATAGTAAAATCACTTTCACCATGGGAATTAATTTAGTAAACCATTTTTATTAAATTGTTTCTTATTAAAAAAACCCCATGAGAATAATTGAATAAACCATTATTTATTTAATGTTCCTTAGGAATAATTATTAAATCATTATTTGATAATTATTCCTTGCCACATTTGACTAAATCACCTAGGAATAATTAAATAAATAACTATTTATTTATTATTTCTTAATTCTATTTTTGGAATAATTGGTAAATCAATATTTAATAATTATTTCGATTTTACACCTTTCTTAATCCTTGCGAAATAATAATAAATTATTTTATTTTTTAATTATTTCTAAATAAAGATATTCGACCATTTTGAATATCTTTTCCCTCTCCAAAAAATATAATAAAGTATTCCTAACGGTTAGATCTTGATTTGGTCAGTATTATTTTCTATTTTCGAGATCAAACCAATACTTTTTTATAAATAAGAGGGTTTTCCATTCATTCTTCACCATGATCATTATCATCATCACCATTATCGTCTTCTCACATCTGAGATCCCACTTGAGTTCCACTATTTGTTTGGGTTTTTCACATTTTGAGAGAGAGAATAAATCATTGAAGCATAAGGACATTAAAGGACCCATCCCATGGAGGGGGATTTGCAGACCCTTTTTGTAGATCTCCTTCACCAGGTGTTATTAATAAAGATTACTCATTGTAAAAGTATTTCCATATTGGGTTATTACATTGGATATCTATTGTTGTTTACTGTTTTGGATCACATACATAATTTTACTACAGAATTTTCTTCTTTTATCATTGTAGATCTGAAGCGTAAATAGCCACATCTTGTTGTTAGGGTCACTTGTCACCAATGATTTAAGTGAAGTATTTTTGGTACACTTGCTAATAATTTTCACACTAACAAATAACGATTCCACTGGTGTAGTAATTTAGATTCTTGGTGACTGTCATTTCAGTGGTTTTTAGTAGTTTCTTTAGCTATTTTTAGCTTCTCAATTTCGATTTTTAGATCTTCTTTATTTTTTTTATCAGTTTTTGGATTCTGGTGGTTTTCAGTTTTTTTTGCATGTCACAGGTACCAGCCGAGCAGGAGACAACAAAATTTGTGCGAGATACGCTGACCAAGAGTCCCGAGAGAAAAACACACTTTTCTGCCCCAGCTCTGCATTCCGAGACACTTTTTAGCAAGATTTATGAGTTTTCCACAGTTTCTAGGGCAGTACCTGCGTTTTGAATTTTTCTGAGAAATTTTCATAATTTTCTCAGATTTGCCAAGAGTGCTATGTGTGTACTGGGAAGGGTTTCTTTTATATTTTTTTAATTTCCCCTAGGTCTAGATTCTATTAGTTTTTCTCTTTTAGGAAGGAAAAATCCCCCTAGGGTTTAGAGTACACCTCCACCTTTTTAGGAAGAGATTGGCTAAGTTGAGGAGTCTGGGGTTCAACATTTTTAGCCACTGGTTTGTAGGGTTTGATCCATTATTTTACAACCCTTTTGTATAGGTTTATTTACCATTTCTCCCTCTAAATTTTGGGTGTTTCCTTTCCCCCTTAGGATACCCTTGAGTGTCCTAGGTTTTGGAGCTTCATAACGATCCTGTACAACATTTTCCACCTCTAATTCTTTTTGTGTGTCTGCACCATTTACATCATATTAGTGCCTCTAGATCTCAATCCCTTTGACATTAGATATTTTAGGCCATTTATGTGTCTTTGAGTAGCTTGTTTTCCTTCTCTTTCTTAGCTGCTTGATAGCCTTTTTGGGTGGGGTTTTTTGTGTTTGATTTGTTTTTTATTTTTCTGTACATTTTCAACATTATTTTCAGAATTTCAACACTTTATTTTTAGCAACACATGACGTCATAAAATATACTCAATTAACTCATCCACTTGACATATCATTTTCACACACTCACAACCTAATCGAACGTGAGCTTGGTTAACACCCTGAAGCCTAGAATTGAAACACTACACCTTCATAATTCAACACACTTAGATTAAGCCCACTTGGGCACCAGGGCCAAACAATCTGTTTAGTTCAGGTGCAGGATCTGTGGGATAGGATTCCAACAACACCCGTCGATTGCTTACATTGAGACATAGAAGTTGACATAATAGGGAGTTTAAAATCCTTCACCATCCCACAGTCCAAAGTTGGAGTGCGTCAGAAACTTGATTCATAGGGGGTTAGGCTAGGTCATCGTGCGAGAGGTTCTTGTTGAGCTAATTTATTCACACAAATTTACACAAATATTCCTTATCAATCCAAGTTGGTAATACTTGAAGGCAAGTCCACTATATATGAATGTTAGATGTAATCAAACTTGAAAGATAAGTTTTTCAAAAACTAAAGAAGTGCATATTACAAATATAACCTATATTAACAATTCCAATTCACTTTGTAAAGAGGGAAAGCTGAAATGGCTCTTAACTGAAGAGGTCCAATTCTTCCTCAATTATTACTTGATGAACAAAAATCAGAAACTAATAGCTTAAGATGGAAAAATCATTAATGAAGGAAGGCTCATAACTTAAGAGACCTTTGGTATGTTCCATCATAATTCATTCACCATAATGCTATCAAAGAACCAAAAATACATAAGAAAACTGCTTGCATGTAATCAAAGAAAACTAGTTACAATTCACAAAATTAACAGAAGGAGTGCTCAACTTGATTTTTCCAACTTACTAAAGTGATGAATAAAATAACATTTAATGAAATAAATCATCACACATTAACCATAAACCAATCTGAAACAAAGCATTTAAACAAGTTCTACAATAACCAGATTATGGAAAATTAAACTAGTTTAAACAAAGAAGTGTACTTAGCTTGGAATGGGGGCCCTCCACCCTTGCTTTGCACACTTGAAGATTGATATTAGAAGCTTAACTCAGTCACACATCCACATTAGTGAACAGCAAAATAGTAGTAGAACAGGTTCTTCAAATTAGCTCTCCAATCCAAAATGTCTCAGCATGAAATTATACAAAAATAAATACATAAGCCATCAAAGTCCTGGCTTTAAATAGAAGTCTTGTGAAACAAACTGATCTATAATCCTTCTAACAAACAAATCTACTCATATTTACCTATCTAAGTCAAATTCATCAATTCCATCCCAAGAAATATGGTCAATCCCATAAAATCTCAAAACTACTCTATTTCTATGGATTTTCTGAGTGACTAGTCATGGTTGAGCAGCACTAAATGGGCCTAATAAAGCTTGTTCTGTTCGAACCAAGTAGAGCTGGCTTAGTCCTAGTTCCCAAGATATCCATCCATGCATCAAACTCGTGTCCAAGTGTCCTTCAAACATGTCATCCATATAGCTATTACGGGAATTTCTGAATCTATCAATATTTGCACTTGAAACCAAATTTTCATAAAAACTTTAGAATTTGAAAAATTAAAATTAAATACCTGAGTAGACATGAAATACATCAAAATGGGATGGATAAAGTGGAAAATGGATGTAAAATAGATGGATTAAGTAAGTTTCCTTTAGCAAAAATAAGACCAAAATCGAGGGCCAACATCTCCCCCTTGCTGATCGTCAAGCATGTCCTCATGCTTGCTTATTCCTTTTTGATCTTTTATTCCTTGTTGTAGATGCAGTTCCTGTAGATGTTTTCTGCTGTGCTGCCCTTATCAAATAGTCCATACCTGAATCATGTCCTTCTCTGTATAAAGTGGCCTTAACTTTTTGCTTCTCATACTTAGCCTTCCACATGTTTTTCTCTTTTAGCCATTTGAATGCCTGTTTGGAGAACAGGTTATTATTTCTTTTCAATCTTCCTATTTCCTCATTTAATTTTTCATTTTATTTGACCAATATAGCATTATTATTTTTTCTTTCTTGGTTTTCTTCTTTCAAATGTTTTTCCAAGATTTTACTGATTTCTAGTTGGTTTGTTAACTCCCTAATTTTGCCCAAGTTTATTTCTTTTTCAAGCTCTTGTGTAGTTTTGATTAATGATGTTGCTGCTGCATCATCATAATAAGAATCTCTCTCCAATGCTTCTTGTTCAATACCATCCTCTACCTGTTTTCCCGTTGAACATGTGTCTACTAACTGAACTTCTTTTTCTTTGCTATTTATTTCAGTTGGGCTTTTATTTCTAAATCTCCTAGGAATGGACATGATGGACACTTCATTTTCTTGCATGGATGTATTATTTTGCTTCTTGGCTCTAGTCCTGGGATAGAAGGGTGAGCTCATTATCCCCCTAGTTTCCTGCTCTACCTTGTTCTATCCCTCATTGATCTGTTCATTGAATTGGTTTTTACTCATGAACTCCCTCCAAATCATCCCTTGTGATCTTACTTGATATTCAACCAGGATTTTTATCAACCCTTGGTGATAAATTTGTGCTTCTTTGGGCTTGTGTTCATGTTTTACTAACTCTATCATCTTCAGGAGGCTTCTAAAGAGAAAGTATGGCAGATTAATCTTATCTTCCCCCTTAATGTGTTGTAGAAGTCGGATGTGATATAGATGGGCAACACTATATCCCCTATCACATGTAAGAAATTTTTGTATAACTAAAACCAACTCGCCCCATGGTTCATTGAACCATTCCCTTGGCATACCTTTGGTTCTGCCAAAGGTTCCTTTTCTGTTCTTTTCAAGGAAAAAAGTCCATGCTTTCTCCTTGAAATGCAGGCCTTTATGATACTTCTCTCTGCAAACTCACTTATGTTTTTCCCTCTCTTCGTATGTCTAAATGTGAAGCGTTTTTGCCACTATTCTCCTAAGCTCTTTAAGGATGATGATGGCATACAGATGTAGTTAAATAATCGGCAGAATGGTTCTGCAATGCACAACGGTTTGAGTTCAAAGTTTCGTGACCGTTTCAACATTTTCTATCATGCTCTGGCTGAGTAAGCCGTAAGCACGTCCTATTGGCTAATGCTTGCACGTAAGCATGTCGTGTTTGCCCTTTTTGACCAGTCGCCTGACTATTTCATTGTGATGACCTGACCATTTGCATGATTTGAATGCGAGCTTACCTGTATGCAAATCGTGGTTGTCCTTCCATACAGTTTACGACCTTGCCAGCACGTCATCCGTTGAATTGTTTGAACGCATCAGCCATGCAAGTTTATGATGGTTTGCGTGCATCATAAATCCATTCCATGACTTCAATCTCATTACAATATGAACCATATACATGTGAAATCATATTAGTTCAATGGTTTTCAAGCTCGTTTGAATTATATCCCCTCGCCTAATATCATTGCATAGTTTACTACTGTTGTTATGCGCCACATTATGAAATCATGCAAGCCTGCCTAACATCATATTACTCTGCCATACCATGCAATTATATCATATCACTCTGCCATATGATGCGATTATATGACTGCAAGCCCGCCTACCATTATATCCTTGTTTGTCACTTTCCTTATGCAAAAAGATTATATTTAGCATATGGTAATACATTTCGTTGTTGTATGCACATATAATATTTTATTGCCTTTCTTACTTTACACATATATTTCCTTTTGACCATATTTCTCATAATCTAAAGTTGTGTGTGCACATATATTTCCTTTTGAAATATTTCTCATAATTTTAAACATGACCTTCCATGTCTAATGTTTGGATTGTTTGTGCAGGTACCATCATGTTGCACTCATTTGATCCCTTTTTGCTTTTAAGGAAAAATACTTAGGGGTATAGGCTTAAAGTCATGAATATGGAATGAATATAGGATGTACAAGGTTATAGTTAAGGGTTATAGGATATGAGACTTAGGATAATGGGTGAAGATAATGGAAAATATACATACTTCAGGTACTAATCTCAATTTAACAAAAACTAAAAATTTCTAAAAAAAATTTGAATTCACAAGAGCAAAATGACTATACTTGAACTTCCCTGATAATATTGGATGATGTCTACTATTCTTTGCAAGCTGGATGAAGTCTTTTGACCAAATGTCTTAGATAGGTTGAAAGATAGAATTTATTTCTGCTTCCTGTTCTTCATGCTTCATTGGTTCCGGTTCTTGAATTGCTGGTTGTTGTTCAAGTCCCTCTACAATGATTTCATGACTTAGGTCCTGACTGTCATGCACATGTTTATGCAATATGTACATGTTGCTACTAATATTTCAGGTCCCTCTGCTATTGTTGTTCAGGTCCCAACTGTGAACAATACAAGTTCTGTTATCAATTCAGCTGCACAACTAAATTTCTTGTGCAACCTTCTCCCTTGCTTGATATTTGACTTGTCCTCAAGTCATGCTTATGCGGAGGATATCTTGCAAATAAGAGTTGTGAGAGCAAGAATGTGAATTCATAAAGTCCAAAACATGATGGTTTTCCTCTATGAATTCGTGTTTGCTTGGCGCCAGTTTCCAGGTTTTCACTAGCAAACAATTTTATTTTTTTTAGTTTATTTTTTATATATTTTATTATTATTATTATTATTATTTATTTTTTAGTAGTCTACTCTTTATTCTTCTGTAGCACTGGAAGATGGCTGGGTTTGGTGTGCCATTATTTCTAGTTCTGTTCCTTGTATCAGTTGTTTCATGAATTCTTCTTTGTCAATAGGCCTGTTGTAAACTTTGAGCCTATGTCCATTTACCAAAAATGATGTAGACTCCTGGTCAATTGTCTTGATTTGAACAGTTCCATTATCAAAGATTTCTTCTATCTCATATGGCCCTAACCAGTGTGTTGTGAATTTGGCCTTGAAATCTTTGAATTTGGAGTCGAACAGTAGTGCCCAGTCTCCTTTGTTGAATGTCTTGTTTTTTATGAATCTGTCATGCCACTTCATTCGTTGCTGCTGGATCAATGTTGTATGTTCTATTGCCTGCTGGTGATGTTCATCTAGTTGATTTAATTCCATTATCCGCTGCTGTTGTGCTTCAGACAGTTCTAGTCCTAGTTCGGCTGCCAATTTGTATGTGTGTATCTGAAATTCTATGGGCAATAAGACCTCTTTTCCATACGCTAACTGGTATGGACTAAATCCAGTTGTGTTTTTCCATTTGATTCTGTATGCCCATAGTGCATCCCTTAGTCTTTCTAACCAGTCATTTCTGTTCATCTATACTGTTTTGGTCATTATGTTCTCTAGCACTTTGTTTGTTGCTTCCACCTGTCCGTTTTCCTGAGGATGATATGGTGTGGACTTTCTGTGCTTTATCTTATATTTTTCTGTAAGATCTCTTACAAGCTTTGAAGTAAATTGTGCTCCTTGATCGGTTACAATCTGTCTTGGCACTCCATATCTTACAAATATTTCTTCAAAGAGGAAGGTGACCACTGTATTTTCTGTTGCTTTGGTGACTGCCTTTGCCTCCACCCATTTGGTGACATAATCTGTACATACTAAGATGTACCTCTTGCCATTTGATGGTGGATTTATTGGTCCCACAAAATCTAGAGCCCATTGCTCAAATGGTTCTATTAGAACTTGTGGTTTGAGTGGCATCTCATCTGATACTATTGGTCTCCCTGTTCTTTGGCAGCTGTCACACCGCTTGACATATGCCTTGGAGTCTTTGAAGATTGTTGGCTAGTAGTAGCCTAATTGCAGCACCTTGTATGATGTTTGTTTGTCTACAAAATGACCACCACATGGTTCATCATGACATGCTTTTAGGATTTCTAATATCTCATCCTCTCTAACACATTTTCTTATTATTAAATCTGAACCAGTATAAAATAGATCGCCATTTACCCAACTATATCTAGAACTTTCTTTAATAATTTTTCGTTTTTGTTTCTTTGAGAATTGTGTTGGAAATTTCCCAGAAGATAGATAGTTTGCTATGTCTGCAAACCATGGTGTTTTTACTGCTATTGCAAACAAATGTTCATCCGGAAAGTTGTCCGCAACTAGATTTGGATCGTTGGGTGAATGTATTCGTGAAAGAAAGTCAGCCACTTGATTTTCTCTACCTGGTCGATCTTGAATTGTGATGTTAAATTCCTGCATTAACAGTAACCATCTTGTTATTCCCACAATGGTGATACATTTATTCATCAAATATTTTATTATTGAATGATCTGTATGAATAAATACTTTGTATCCCGTTATGAAATGCCTAAATTTATTTACTGCATGTACTACAACTAACATTTCTTTTTTGTGACTGTATAGTTAAATTTTGCAAGTGTCAAGTTCTTGCTTATGAAGTATATTGCATAATTGAACAGGTTCTCTTTCTACCCAAGTGATGCACCTATCACAATATCAGATGCATCAGTTGAAATATGAAATGGCAAAGACTAGTTTGGTCCACAAAGAATGGGTGCAATTGATAGTTTTTCTTTCAATATTTGAAATGCATTTTGACAGTGATTTGTCCATTGAAATTCAACATCTCTTGCTAATAAATTGAATAGAGGTCGGGCTATTTTACTAAAGTTTTCTATGAATCGTCTATAGTAGCCTGCATAACCCAGGAAACTCCTTACCTCTTTTTGTGTTGTAGGTGGCATTAAATTCACAAGGACTTGTATTTTTGTTGCATCCACCTTAATTCATGAAGCGGAAATATGGTGTCCCAAAATTATGCCTTCTGTCAACATCATATAGCGTTTTTCGTTACTCAATGACAAATTTGTTTCTATGCATCGCTTCAAAACTTTATCAAGATTGTTAAGGAAATCGTCATATGTGTTTCCATATACCGTGAAGTCATCCATATAAACTTCTACACATTCATGGATTAGATCAGCAAATATTGCAAGCACTGCTCTTTGGAAAGTTGCAGGTGCATTGCATAACCCGAATGGCAAGACATTATATGCATAGGTTCCCCATGGGTAGGTGAATGTTGTTTTGTCTTGGTCTTTTGTTGCTATTCTAATCTGATTGTACCCACTAAACCCATCCAGGAAGGAGAAAAATTTCTTTCCAGCTAATGAGTCTAGAACTTGGTCAATGAATGGCAGTGGAAAATGATCTTTTAATGTTGCTTTGTTTAATTCTCGATAATCTACACATACCCTCTATTTCCCGTTTTTCTTTGGTACTATTACCAATGGAGAAACCCATTGACTATCTAAAATAGGATAGATAAACCCAACTTTAAGCAATTTCGGCAGTTCTTCTTTCACTATTTCTTTCATCATGGGATTGATTTGTCTTTGAGGTTGCCTTACTGGTTTGATCTGATCATCTAAATAGATGTGGTGGATACATGTATTGGAATGAATTCCTTGCATGTTTGTATAATCCCAGGCAAAAGATTTTGAATATTTTTGTAATAATGCAAATGCCTCTTGTTCTTGTGACGATTGCAAATGGTTTCCAATGTTCAAATGTTTTCCAGAATATATCTCAATTGTTTTTATTGTTGAATTGGTAATTGTGTTTACAGGAAAAATGTTTGTAAAAGATCTTCGCAAAGACAGAATGATACAAGTTTCCTGAAAACATTGGTTCAAGAGATTACTTGCAGCTTTATATTGAATCTCTCTAAGCTTCTCTGAAATATTTGGTTCTGAGATGAAAAGATCCATTAAATCTTCATTCTCTTCTTCTTCTCTAAGGTCAAAGACTTGATTTATACTTAAAACTGATTTAGTTTACTGTTGTTCTTGAGTTTCAAGTATTGATTCTAAAGAAGATGATTGTGCAGGTGAATAAAGGGTAATGTGTTTTCGTTCATCTCCATGTGAATAATCATACTTCCAGATCTGCATCCTATAAAGGAATCAGCCGTGGCTAGCCATGGTCTGCCTAAGATTAGAGGATGTCCTCCCAAATTTGTTTTTGGCTGCAAGATAAGGAAGTCAACAAGATACTCCCATGAATCCAAAGAGACTATGATATCTTCTAGTATTCCTTCTGGGACAACTTTAGATCTATCTGCTAATTCTAAAATCGTAGAAGTTGATCTAATGTTGTTTAAATGCAGATTTTTCATTGTCTCCATAGTCATTACATTTATAGCTGCTCCCAAATCTATTAATGTGTTTGGAACTGAGAAATTATTTATTGAAATAGTAACCATAGGGATACCAGGATCAATATATTTCTCTACCATTGTTTGTTTTGACATGAGGCTTGCTAATTTGCCAATGACTTGGATTGTAGTAGGATCCTTCTTCTTTTTACTAGTTTTCTTAATGCATAATTCCTTTATTCTTTTAGCATATATTGGTATCTCTTTGATTGCCTTCAATAAAGGAATTTTTACATAAGCATTTTTCAATTAATCCAAAATATCAAATTCAGGAAGGTTCATTTCTTTTTGTTGCTCTATTAACCTCTCAGGATAGGGTGGTGTTTGAGTTATAATAGTTTTTCCTTCCTGAATTTTTGTTTCAAATTGTGATGTTTCAGGTTGTTCTCCTTGCTTAATTGGTTCTTCTATGATTGGAGGAGAATCCTTTGTAAGCACCTTTCCAGACCTTAAATGGGCATCATTTACAAGAAGAATAGAATATGTTGGAAAATATGCTACTTCTTTTACAGTGTATGCAGGTTTATCCATCTTATTGTTCGGATTTGCCACTAGTTGGGCTGGTAATTGAGTTCGTCTGGGCTAATTCGAAGGTAGCTGTAACTGTTGTGGTTGTGTTAATAATGGTGGAGAATTCTGTTGCGGAAATGGCATGGATTGCGGATATGCAGAATTCTGTTGCGAAAATGGCATGCACTGTGGATATTGTTGATATGGAAATGGTTGTTGATATTGTTGCTGGTATTGTTGAGGTGGCTGGTTTTCATAACCATATCCTCTCCATCCCTGTGCAGGTTGGTTTGGATATTGTTGTGGAGGCCAAACTTTCCATGGCATTGGAGTATCCCAAGAATTTTGAGGCGGATATGGATAGTTTTGTTGAGGAAATTGTTGTAGATTTTGTTGAGGCAGCCTTGGTTGCCAAGGTCTTCGTGGTGCCACATAATAGAAACCTTTTGTTCCTTGCACTTCTTCCATTGGATTCATTTGCAATTCCTTCAACCTTAGACAATTTTCTATTGAATGGTTTTCTGTACAAAGACCACATACTTGAACACTATCCAAAGGACATTCTCTTAATGGATGTTTCTTTCTACATTTGGAACAAAAGATTGCTAAATCTTGTTCTTGTTCTTCTTTCTTCTTATTTTATTTTAAAACATCTACCTGATTTCCTAATGTACTTAGGAGGTTAGTTTTGAAGTTTTCTAACAAGCTTCCTATTTCTGCTCTTGTTACTCCCCCCCCTGCTAATTTTGCTGCTTTTGAACTCCCATCTCTCTTTCCAAATTTTGATCTACCTCTAGAATATCTTTGACATAATTCAACAATTTCATTGAATGGCAAGTTTGAAATATCTATCTTGCCCATCACATTCAAAATATTAAGATATTCATCTCTTATACCTTTGAGAAAGATTGTTCGAATGGTTTCCTGATTTAGAGAGTGTTGTTTGGAGATTATATGCAAATCTTTCTAAGTATTCTTATAGACTTTCTTCTTCTTGTTGTGTCATTCTGAAAACATCTTCCTTTGAGTCCCTAGGTCTACAATAGGCTTGATACTTTCTAAGAAAGACTAATCTCATATCATCCCAAGAAGCTATTGTTTGCTCTCCTAAACCCATGAACCATTTTAAAGCTACTTCTTTCAATGTAGAAAGAAAGAGACGAAGTTTGTGTGTGTCATCAGTGTATCCATACATTCTACATAGGATATCAAATTCAAACATGAAAGAATCAGGATCTTCGGTTGATATTCCATAAAAATTTGGCAATACAGAAGGTGGAATATTTTTCATTTTCACTTCTTCTCCTAATATTGCACTTGTATCTATTATTGGAAAGCCAAAGGTAGTTTCCTGATCACCACCATCTTCTTGTCTTTTCCTATCCTCTTCTATCTTTCTATCATTTTCTCATTTTTCCTCTTCCTCTCTTTGTCTTCTCCATTCTCTTTGTTGTCTCTCATATTCAAGTCGTTATTCAGGAGTAAGAATAACAGATCCATGTCCCTCTTCTGCCATAGCTTTGATTGTTTCAATGTCAATTTGAGGTTCAGGTTGTTCAAAGACAGGTTGACTTATAGATTCAAAAATAGGTTGTTTTTCTTTAACAGTTTCTTTTTGTTTTCCTGAAGTTGATAACTATTTTCTTTTTACCTCCCAGGCTAACAAAGTTTGCCTCTCAATTAAAGTTAACCTTTGTCCAGTTCTTTGTTTTTCTTCCAATTCCTCAATTGTTGGATTACCAATAACTGGTTTTGTTGGCTTTGATTGTCCTACCTCTATTTGTGGGGGGTTTTTAATAAATCTACCTTGAGGATCTCTATATCTAGGCATAAAGAAACATAACTAAAAGGAATGTAACTAATTTTTTTATTTTTTTTATGAATTTTTTAAAGTTTGTTTGCTTATCTTCCTATTGACTATGCCGATATTTGCCTCCCCGGAAACGGCGCCAAAATGTTGAGCTAATTTATTCACACAAATATTCCTTATCAATCTAGGTTGGTAATACTTGAAGGCAAGTCCACTATATATGAATATTAGATGTAATCAAACTTGAAAGATAATTTTTTCAAAAACTAAAGAAGTGCATATTATAAATATAACCTATATTAACAATTCCAATTCACTTTGTAAAGAGGGAAAGCGGAAATGGCTCTTAAATGAAGAGGTCCAATTCTTCCTCAATTATTACTTGATGAACAGAAATCAGAAACTAATAACTTAAGATGGACAAATCATTAATGAAGGGAGGCTCCTAACTTAAGAGACCTTTGGTATGTTCCATCATAATTCATTCACCATAATGCTATCAATTAAAGAACCAAAAATACATAAGAAAATTGCTTGCATGTAATCAAGGAAAACTAGTTACAATTCACCAAATTAACAGAAGGAGTGCTCAACTTGAACACTTTGTTTTTCCAACTTACTAAAGTGATGAATAAACTAACATTTAATGAAATAAATCATCACACATTAACCATAAACCAATCTGAAACAAAGCATGTAAACAAATTCTACAAGAACCAGATTATGGAAAATTAAACTAGTTTAAACAAAGAAGTGTACTTAGCTTGGAATGGGGGCCCTCCACCCTTTCTTTGCACACTTGAAGATTGATATCAGAAGCTTAAACTCAGTCACACATCCACATTATTGAACAGCAAAATAGTAGTATAACAGGTTCTTCAAATTATCTCTCCAATCCAAAATGTCTCAGCATGAAATTATACAAAAGTCAATACATAAGCCATCAAAATCTTGGCTTTAAATAGAAGTCTTGTGAAACAAACTGATCTATAATCCTTCTAAAAAACATATCTACTCATATTCACCTATCTCAGTCGAATTCATCAATCCCATCCTAAGAAATATGGTCAATCCCATAAAATCTCAAAACTGCTCTATTTCTATGGATTTTTAAGTGACTAGTCATGGTTGACCAGCACTAAATGGGCCTAATAAAGCTTGTTCTATTTGAACCAAGTATAGCTGGCTTAGTCCTAGTTCCGAAGCTGTCCATCCATGCATCAAACTCATGCCCAAGTGTCCTGAAAACATTTCATCCATATAGCTATTACGAGAATGTCTGAATCTGTCAATATTTGCACTTGAAACCAAATTTTCATAATAACTTTAGAATTTGAAAAATTAAAATTAAATACCTGAGTAGACATGAAATACATCAAAATGGGATGGATAAAGTGGAAAATGGATGTAAAATAGATGGATTAAGTAAGTTTCCTTTAGCAAAAATAAGACCAAAATCGAGGGCCAACAGTTATCCTTGGGGCTACCCAACCCGTGGCAGGGAATCCCATGTAGTGGTTGATCACCAAGAAGCTCAAGACTCGACCACCCTTGTGGGAAGAAGGTACCCATATTGGAAAATCTTAGGAAAACACTCTATAGAACTGACTGTGGGCAACAGTTGGTTCTCTACCCCATCTTTCTCTGGACAACTCTTCTTGCGGGGATCTGATTCCATCAAGTAATAAGTTCTTTGGAAGTTCATATGAAATAATAAATTTAGGACTTGTTTTAGGATTTAGATCACCTATACACTAGAGGTCATTTTTCTTTGATAGGATGCATTTGTTTGAATTAGAGTAGCATATTAATACAATTAGTTTACACTTGGCACCACTGCACTATGTGTTTGCTTGCTATTTGTTGCTCTTTTTCTCCTATCATCACCCTTTAGTTTATTGAGTCATATTTGTCTTGACATAATTGCACCCCATAGGCATTTTTCGTGGGGACTTTGTGGCCTTCGCCCCCAGTTTCCTTTAGGACATATCATTCCTCCTCGTTGAGTTAGAGTTCATCCTCCTAATCCTCCATTGAGTTCTCATTCTAACTACGGTTCTGCTAATTCTTCTAGTTTTTCCTTTGATTTCGCATCTTCCCAACCCCGTATCACAACCATGTCAGGCAGCAATGTGGGTGTGGGAAACCGAGGTGGTAACCAAGGTAATTGTACAAGAGAAAACACTACTGATATGGTGTCTCCTGCTCCATTGCTTCCTTTTATGGTTGGTTTGAGCCTCCTTGATTTCAACCAGCTCATCGACGACCTCTTCTCCATGACCCCAATTGGCCTGCTATGCCTACTAAGCTTCCTTCATACATCCCCAAGTTTGAACGCAATCCTGGAGAAGATCCCACAAATCATGTTCACTCATTTCATATGTGGTGTTCATCTAATTCTATCACTGAAGACTCCATTCATCTTCATTTGTTCCAAGGCACCCTTACTGGAGCTGTCGCCAAATGGTATGTGGACCAACCACATGCCTCCCATTCCACTTTCGTGACCCTACCAAATCATTTCTATCATATTTCCAGTTATCTCTCTGATGCGACACTGGTATGGAACTCTTGACCTCTTTCTTTCAAACTTATGCCACTCGTCTATCTGACCATGTTTAAGAATGGCATAGAAGGGGGAGCATATGTAAAGCTCCTAAATTCAAAGACCATGTCTATATGGATTGGTTCCTTATATCACTTTTGACCCCCATTGGTAAATATGTTTCCTCCCACTTCCCCCAGTCCAAGGAAGATGCGCTGCAAGTAGTCTTGAAATATGACATTATCTATGCACAATCAGGATATGTTTATACTATCATTCTCGATCTGCTTAGACCTAGTGTTGCCAATGTGTTGGGGGCATATCATGTCCTTGACGTTATTGTTGGATCCATTTCACACCCTCAACCTCAACCATATCCTCCACCTCCGATGAGTTATGGTCAATCCAAGGGGGGAACAATTCCTCTTACACATATCCCCCTCCCAATACTTCTCATGGCAACACTTATCCAGGTCCAAGCACATCATACACATATCCCCGTCTGCATCAGCCAATGTTACGACTAGTCGTTTCTCTGCCTATTTATCCCAATGTTTCCCCCTTTCCTTACTATATGTATGCACCACCTAGCGCTCAAGCCTCTCTGGAACCAACACCCCAGCTCCCCATCCCTCCTCCACCTCTTCCACAATAGCAACCTCCTCCTCAAGGTCAAATGTATGATCAACAAAGTGTAACCAATCCCCCCAACCTCAAGAAATGGAACAAGGGGAAAGGTAACCAGAACCAACAATCTCAAGGTAATCAGGGTAACTAGGGTCCACCTAATGCACCTCAGGGAAAATAGCCCAGTCTCGCAACCCAACAACAAGGCGGCTAGCCCAAACAAAATAAGGCTCTTCGTATGAACAAACCTTGTGCTTGTTGTGGCATATATGGCCAGTATACCCATGAGTGTCCCGTTTTATCTTAGATGCACCAAGTATGGGAAGCTCAAGCAACTGCTTTTATAGGACCCCAGCCCATGCCTCCACCTCCTCCTCCCACTTCATCTCAGCCGGCTATGCTTAACAATCCTTTTCCTCATCAAGGATATATTGTTTCTCAACCTGCAAAAGGTCATGCAACTCATCCACCTTTCCAATCTAGTCCCAATGATTACTAGATCCTTATGATGAATTATGACAAATTCAATATCAAACAAGTCAACCTTCAGACTCGATTGCACCAATATGAAAATCCACCTACTAGGTCAGCAACTGAGTCCCAGCCTCAATTTTCCATTGAGCCTCTCTTATCATCAAATGGTGCCTTACAGATCCCTCCACCTAAGGTAGAGGTTATCCATAAGATCCCTAAAGGTCCATTACATCAAAATGTTGCTTCTTCTAAAGCCACCCATACCTATAACATAATAGATGACTTGGTGTAGTCTCCTGCTTCCATGTCAATGCTGGAAGTCCTCCAGATGTGCCCATCCAAATGAAAATATCTGCTACCTTATTTGGGTGTTGTGGATCATTTTGATAATCGTAGGATTGTCTTTGACGTTGACAAAGCAAAAAATCCCCACCCTTCCTTCATTCGTTTCCTTTCAAATACCAGTCTCCATAAGAAACACCACTGTTTAGCGATGTATCATAGATGGAGGTTCCTCCACATGTGTGAATGGTTACTAGCGTTTGGAAGAAACTTGGTTCACCTGACCTATCCCCATCCACCATCACTCTCCGTGCTTGGTATAGTCATCCTTCATAGCCCCTTAACATATATCACAACTATCCTATTACTTTAAGACAATCTCCATTAACATTGAGGTCATTGATGCCCCATTAGATTATAATATTTTCTTGGGTCATAGTTATACCTATGCCATGTCTATTTTCACATCTACAATCTTTTGTAAGATGTGCTTTCCTCATAATGGAAAGATCATCACTATCGATCAGTTAAATTACTACGATGCTAAGTCTCAAACTTCCCCTCAGTCCACTATTTCATCAATGAATAGAAATAAGACTGTCTCATCCCTCACCAATGTTTCACCTAGAGTCTACAAATATTCCACACTACTTGGTGCTTATTATGGTCCACCACCTACCCCCTTAGAGCCTAGCTCTTCCAGTGTTTGCATGCTTCAAGCATCATGGGCTACCAACAAGAAATCTAGTACACCTTCACAACAGCCAACACCTTTGCAACCTGCTATTCCCAACTCAACCCAGCCTTCAGGTATTACCCCTCAAGGTCCATTTCCTTTTTATGGTATCTCTCTTAGTCCTTTCTAGCCTGGAACCATTTCCCCAAGTCTTAACCATCTTGGAGTAGCTCCCCCAGGTCATTACCCTTCTAGTCAGATATCATTCTTATTCTCTCCCCCTGGAGTTTATTCTACACTTGTCATGGCTACATTGAGTTTATTTAGCATTACCTTATGGATCCCAATCTGGTACATTGATCCTCCTACAAGCACTCCTCCTGATCAACTCAAACCTTACAATGCTTTAACCACGGTTCAATCTATTCTTCCTACACCTTCCTTTTCTTCAGTTCCTCAACAACCTCAACAAGAACCTACTCCTATTGTGAAAGCATTTGGTGAGGAGGGTAAAACCCAGAAAAATGGAACCAAAGAAAAGGCACCCCAAAGAACTCTAGCTCCTCCAAAGCCACCAAAGCCTAATCCTCCATGTGCTTTGTGTAATGTTGTTGGACATGCCACCAACAGTTTTTCCTAAGCTTCCTCATATCAATAATGTGGTCTCTAATACCTTTCCTAACCCCAACATTCCTGAGGTCCATGTCACCTTCCTCGAGTCAGCTAAGAAGAACAAATCCTTACGTATGAATCACCCTTATGATTTGTGTGATAACTATGGCCATTATTCTCATCACTGTCCATGTCTCAAAGAATTTTGTGATACAATTCAAGTTCTTTGCAAGTTAGATGTTGCTCATAGTGATTCCCCCTCTCCCCTACCTATGGGTTCTGGTCCCACTCCTATGCCAGAAAATGAGGTCTCTCAACCAACCATCATGATCCTGCCTATTGATGTTGAGATGATGGATAGTACCGCCCCTATTCTCTACCTATCGTCATCCATGGGATCGATATGTTGGGACTCTCTTGACATATCCTATTGTGATTATGTTGAACCTTCTTCGACGAACACTTCAGTCTCAACATCGGTAGATGTCACATCTACTAGTCATCTATCTACCCTTCTGGACGATGTGCATTTGAATCTTGTCTCTCATGACGATGCCTTAGGTGGCTCTTCCGCATCATGTGGTCTCTCTTCCTCCTATCCTCCCATATTACATTCTGATGAAGACATCATGGAATCCCTGACCACCCCTGATTGTCCTTGGGATGATATGCACCATCACGCGTACTTCCATCCACAACAAACCCATGATCACTATGTTGTGGAGTCCAAAGACTTAATCGATGGTGAGGTCGATTGGTTCAATAGCTCCTTAATTAAAACCCATGCATTCAAACCACATCCAAGTTGTGCCCATTACATTACCACACAATGTTTTTGTAAGGGGGAATCCATCTTTTAGAGTCTAGGAGAAGCAATTCTCCCCAACCCTCCTAGTGCACTCAGTAGTCTCCACTGTAGTGACATTATTCTTCCCCATTTAGAAGAACCTCTTGAGTGTCATATCACTCCACATCACCATGGGGATGATCCACGTAATCATTCCTCCATCTTATATCAACAACCTAGTCCCTTAGACATTGTTTTTGGTCAACCTTAGTGTTGTTTAAGTGAGCATCAGCTCATTATATCTGAATCGACTCTTTGGTATAGTGACACCATGTATGCGAACCCAGAAATTCATTCCATTTGATTCATATATGCAATACCAAGTGATATTGGTAACCCACCATTTCCTTTCTCCTATTGCATCCACCAGTTCTTCCCATAAGAAGACATCCATAACATAAACAAATGGTGAACCACCTCATCACAATGTGTTTGGATTCAATTACTCTAAAAACATCTGCCATTCCCATTGCATGCTACATCTACCCATACAAAATCGAGGGGAACATATGCCCTTACATCTCCTCATGATCCTCTGCAAGACTTTGTGCTAGTAGGGCTAAATGCTTGAATCCATTATTTGAGCACTTGGAACACAATGGAACTCCACAAACTCATCTAGCTAGGGGCATCATTCCCACCTTTTCATACCAGGTCACTCCCCTCCATCACATATTCTTGGGGGTAGTATCTCATGCTTGGTGGCATGATGGCACCCCTAGCCACCTTATCACTTGGTTAAAATAATTCTCATCCTAAACCCCAACGATCTAGGTATGATTGATTATCCTTTAATTCTTGGATATTTTGTCCTATCGACCTTTCCGACGAGCCATATATACATCACATATTGTAGATGATTGATGCCATATATTCAAACGTTATACTCTATGTGATGTCAAACTTAACACCTAGTCCCCATGTTTGACTTGGTGGGCGAGGATTATCCTAGACCTTCTCTAGTAGTTCATTCATGTATTCCTTTCTTACCTGATTCTTCACCAGGAACCATCCTTCCAAGAAACATTAAGGCCATTTTTAGATAAGTAAGACCACCTACCTGAAAGTCGCAAATCCAAATTATGATGGCCAGTTTTTCTGCTATGCCCTCCTCAATATTTAGGGCCTTCTCCTCCTCTCCAAATTCTCCAACAACTCACCATGCAAATGAATTGGATTTGGGGGAAAGAAGCCATTTTATAGGAAAAGCCCTAGTTTTTCCGTCACCCATTGCAATCAAACCATAGCTCATTTTGATCAACCATCGGCACCATTGGAAATATCTCACCGATTTTTATAATGGGTCTCCCTTTGTTTTTGGTGATTTGACACTTCACCGGGAAGCCATTTTTTTCCATGAGGTCTCACTTCTCCACCTATTAAAATGAAAATTCTTCATTTAAGCCATCCGTACTCTGGTACCACTTTACCTTTGTACTGGTTGACTCATGTGTTGAATTTTTTCATGAGTAACCATCATTTACTCATGATTTTATGGTCCCCTCAAGGCCTCCCCCATGTGGCAACATCATTGAGTCACCCTCGTTCAGAGCATCAGAGGTGAGTCACCCTTGTATCTATGGAGTCTTTTCTGAGTCCCCTTGAGTCCAATTACAATATTATGTGCATCTTTGTGTCACATTCATCCCATTGTGCTCATATTTTGCCTCTAGACATACTGCTCCGTCTTTGAAAAGCCCCCATATGAGAAATTGACCATCCCCTCTGGAATCAATTCAGTCGTTGTCAAGTCAACCATTCATATCATGCTCTAACTAGGGAAGTTGTCAGTCCGCCTCTCATCTTTTTTCTTTCCATCATCATCCCTGGTGTCAGTCCATCAGTCACTTTACTATTATCCCTTGTGACTTTGTTGAGGATTCCTCATTGCCTTAACTCTGGTGGGCCCTCTTCTGTCGACTTTAGCACATTTATTCCAGAAGTGTGGTCTAGAGGGCGGTGTACCTTGGTTCCAACCTTTATCTTTGTTTAGTGCCTTAGATCAAGAAAATGGAATCATCATTACCCTTTGACTTTGTTGTTTCTCACATGCTCGATGCTAGCTCATTATTGCATGATTGAGAATCATACAATTGATCATCTAGTGATCTAGACGATTATACGAGTGATTCTCGAGTGTACGTGAGATGTTATAGACTTCATGAGGGGGTGGCTCTTCAGGCACTCCCCCACATGCCTGGATGTCCGCAAATTTTGATCCAACCTCAGATGCAATTCCACAAATTTGATGGGTTCGGTTTCATCCACTTCTAATGCCCACAACATGCATGGATCCTTTAGATGATCCATTCAGATCTTCAAAGCCATTTATTGTACAACAGGGATATTTTGGTTGTGATACACCCTCACCATGTCAGCTTGAGGGGAATTATGTCTCATGTACTCAGTTGTTATTATATTTAGTCTTGGCATGGATTTTTCCATGCACATTATGTATATGGGATTCATTGTATTATTTTTTGGTCCATTAATACCAACATATCATGTATCATGTACTTTTTTGCTTAGACCCACATTTCTGGGTGCATCATTATTATTTATACTTAGTTATCTCGATGAGTATGGGTATGCCTCCCCTGCCTCATTTGAGATCATGTACTCCAAAATAAAAGGAGACTTATATCAGTTTAGTAGGTGTCGCCCCTCCATTCCTTCTTCCTTCCTTGTATTTCTTCAACTCTCTCTCTCTCTCTCTCTCTCTTTGACTCCCCTTTGGTGTCTCGTGGAAGTGTAACCTACAACATATTTCAGTCATATGATTTTCTCCTAACACTCATACATTGGGGGACAATTTGTTATCACCTAAAAAATGATCACCTAGCCATTTCTAACTAGGTGGATTGAAATACACCATGTAGGATTAATTTTACCATAGTAAAATCACTTTCACCATGGGAAATAATTTAGTAAACCATTTTTATTAAATTATTTCTGATTAAAATTAAAAAACCCCATGAGAATAATTGAATAAATTATTATTTATTTAATTTTCTCTAGGAATAATTATTAAATCATTATTTGATAATTATTCCTTGTCACATTTGACTTTATCACCCAGGAATAAATTAATAGATCAATATTTATTTATTATTCCTTAATTCTATTTTTTGAATAATTGTTAAATCGCTATTTAACAATTATTTCAACTTCACACCTTAATCCTTGCGAAATAATTAATAAATCATTTTATTTGTTAATTATTTCTAAATAAAGATATTTGACCATTTTGAATATCTTTTCCCTCTCCAAAAAATATAATAAAGTATTCCTAACGGTTAGATCCTGATTTGGTCAATATTATTTTATTATTTTCCATTTTCGAGATCGACTAAATGCTTTATTGTAAATAAGAGGGTTTTTAATTCATTCTTCACCATGATCATTATCATTGTCACCATTATTGTCTTCTCACATCTGAGCTCTCACTTAAGTTCCATCATTTGCTTTGGGTTTTTCACATTTTAAGAGAGAGAATATATAGCTAAAGCACAAGGACACCAAAGGACCCATCCCACAAAGGGAGATTTGTAGACCCTTTGTGTAGATCTCCTTCACTAGGTGTTATTAATAAATATTACTCATTTTAAAAGTCTTTTGATATTGGGTTATTACCATTGTATATCTATTGTTGTTTACTGTTTTTGATCTCATATATATTTTTATTGCGGGGGTTTTTTTCTTTTGTCATTGCATATTCGAAGCATAAATAGCCACATCTTGTTGTTAGGGTCACTTGTAACCAGTGACTTAAGTGAAGTATTTTTGGTACACTTGCTAAGAATTTTCATACTAACAAACAGTGACTCCACTGGGTTTTTAGTTACATTTGTCCTCAATAAATGGTGACTCCATTGGTGTATTAATTCATATTCTTGGTGACTATCATTTCAATGGTTTTCAGTATTTTCTTTAGCTCTTTTCAAACTCTTAATTTCTATTTTTAGCTCTACTTTATTTTTCTATCAAATTTTTGGATTTTGGTCGTTTTCGGGGTTTTTTCGTAGGTCACAGGTACCAGCGGAGCAGGAGACAACAAAATATGTGCGATATTTTTCAACCAAGAGTCTCAAGATAAAAATGAACTTTTCAGCTCCAGATACACACTCCAAAACACACTTTTTGGCCATATTTCTATGTTTTCCACAGTTTCTAGGTTAGTACCTGCATTTTGAATTTTTCTCGAGAAATTTTCAGAAATTTCTTAGATTTTCCAAGAGTGTTGTGTGTGGATTGAAAAGGGTTTATTTTCTATTTTTGAGTTTCCGCTAGGCCTACATTCTCTTAGTTTTTCTCTTTGAGGAAGGAAAAACCCCCCTAAGTTTTAGAGTACACCTCCACCTTTTGAGGAAGACATTGGTTGAGTTGAGGAGGCTAGGGTTCAACATTTTTAGCCACTAGTTTTCAAGGTCTGATCCATTATTTTACAACCCTTTTGGATAGGTTTATTTACGCTCTTATCCCTCTAGATTTTGGGTTATTCCCTTCCCCTTAGGATACCCTTGAGTATCCTAGGTTTTGGAGCTTCATACCTATCCTTTACAACATTTTTGACCTCTTATTTTTGTTGTGTGTCTACACCATTTATAGTAGATTAGTGCCTCCAAATCTTAGTCCATTTGACATTATATATTTTAGGCCATTTATGTGTCTTTGAGTATCTCATTTGCCTTCTCTTGCTTAGCTGCTAGATAACCTTTTTGGGTGGGGTTTTTTGCATTTGATTTTTTGTTTATTTTTCTGTACATTTTTAGCATTATTTTAAGTATTTCAACACTTTATTTTTAGAAAGACATGGCATCATGAAATATTCTCAATTAAATCATCCAATTGACACATCATTTTCACACACTCACACCCTAAGTGAACGTGAGCTTGGTTAACACCGTCAAGCCTAGACTTGAAACACTACACCTTAATAATTCAACACACATATATTAAGCCCACTTGGGCACCAGGGCCAAACAATCTGTGTAGTTTAGGTGTAGGATCAGTGGGATATACTTCCAATAACACCCATCAATCACTTAAATTGAGACATATGAGTTGACATATTAGGGAGCTTAAAATCCTTCACCATCCCACGGTCTAAAGTCGGAGTGCGTCAGAAACCTGATTCAGAGAGGGTTAGACTAGGTCATTGTGTGAGTAGTTCTCCTCGGGGATACCCAACCAGTGGCAGGGAATCTCATATAGTGGGTGATCACTAAGAAGCTCAAGATTCAACCACCCTATGGGACGGAGGTAATCATAGTGACAAATCTTAGGAAAGCACCCTATAGGACTGGCTATGGGTAGCAGTTAGTTCTCTACACCACCTTTCTCTGGAAAATTCTACTTGTGGGGATAAGATTCCATCAAGTAATAAGTTATTTGGAAGGCCATCTAAAGCAATATATTTAGGACTTATTTGAGGATTTAGATCACTTATAGGCTAGAGTTCATTTTTCATGGATAGGACATGTTTGCTTGAATTAGATTAGTATCTTAATATAGTTAGTTTACACTTGGCACCACTTACCTAGGTGTTTGCTTGTTGCTTGTTGCTATTTTTCTCCTATCACTGCCCTTTAGTTTATTGAGTCATATTTGTCTTGAGATCATTGCGCCCCCTAGGCATTTGTTGTGAAGACTTTGTGGCCTTCACCCCTAGTTTTCTTTAGGACACATCACTCTTCCCCTTCGATTTAGAGTTCATCTTCTTAGTCCTCCATTGAATCCTCATTCTCACTCTGTTTCTATTGATTCTTCTAGTTCTTCCTTTGATTTCACATCTTCCCAACCCCGTATCACTGCCATATCAGGAACCAACGTGGGTGTGGGAAACCCAGGTGGTTACCAAGGTAACCACACAAGTGGAACCACTATCAATATGGTGACTCCTATTAGATTGCTTCCTTTTATGTTTGGTTTGAGCCTCCTTTATTTCAACCATCTCATTAATGACCTCTTATCCATGACCCCAATTAGCCTATTATGCCTACCGCTTCCTTCAACCATCCCCAAGTGCAAAGGTAATCTTGGAGAAGATCCCACAAATCATGTTCGCTCATTTCATATGTGGTGTTCATCTAATTCTATCACTGAATACTCCATTCACATTCGTTTGTTCCAAATCACCCTTACTAGATTTGTCGCAAAATGGTATGTGGACCAACAACATGCCTCCCATGATAGAAAGTATAATTGGAATGATGGACATCTATTGTGCTCACCAACCTCTCTTCAAGGTTGAAGGTATGTCTTTGATATTTGGTTTTATATATGCTAATAATTTCTTTATGATAGGATCAAATCATCGTAGCATTCAACACCAGAGGGATTTGAACTCTGAGCCCAAGTTATCAACTTCTTGAGATTAGAAGTATAATAGAGAGATGTGTTGGAAATGTTCTCACTACTGAGAGGGGGGATGGGGTGAATCAATATTGACTATATTTTGTATTTCTTTTCAATTTACTGAAACACATTCACACAATATGTCATTAGTAGATTGACCAACCAATACCATGATCATCATATGAACTCCATGACATAATAAAAAAAATCACATGCATAAAGGACACAATGGTATCTGGTGAAAAACCCCCCTCCGGAGAAAAAAACACCCTTTGTTGTTGTTGCTACTCTGCCTCTAATTTTATTAATCATGAAAATCAATTTACATCAGCATAGTTGCCTATATCCAGCAAGGAAGTTTCTCATATGACATCGACTAAGTGAACACCCATCCATTGGAGATTCCTATCCCCTAAAATCCTCACCTAGTAACCATTGGACTATGAGAATGGTACTTCCTCTACTGAATCTACCTACACCCATAGGCAAGGAACACCCATCCCTTCTTCACCAAGATATCTTGATCTACTAATCACTAGGGCCACATTTCACAATGTTTCAAACTAGACCCCTCTACAAGACAACAACAAATTTCTCTCTTTGATAATCTCAATACGTCATCTCAATCAAACTAACCTAATACATCAATATATGCACTCTCAATAGCATACACAACCATATCTCTCTCACTTAGCTACAAAAGTATATATATGAATGACAACATGGTCAAATGGATTTCAACAACAACCAACAATAGTCAATCATCTCAACACACAAGTCCTCTCTCATGCAACTCAGTTCTTAATGTAACTAGAAGCATATACAAATCCTTCTCTGAAATCACACATATCAGACACATATGAATCTCAATAATACACCATTTATCACTGAAATCATAAGAATTTTATCTACAACATAGAGGAGGCTATCACTTATAACTATAAACTGAAAATTTTGCTTCGTCAACACAATCAAATGTAGAATATCCCTCTGAGTATCCTCTGTTGCAAGCTTCTACAAACTCCATCACCTTCAGAGAAACAAATTATGCTTCTCTAAAATCATGTTTGATCTCTCCACCAATATCCTCAGATCTCAGAATATTATATCTCTTTGTTCTGCTATTTAGAAATTTGATATCTGCATAACTATGTTTTATGGGAGGTCTCCCTCTTCTCTCTACATAAAGCTTTGCTCTGTTTCCTCACTAACAATGGTCAATCTTCTCCTTCTTTTAAACAGTTTTTTCTACTAACTCAACTCCTAATTTCATTAGGTTATTCACACTTCAAAAAACATTAGGACATGTTGATTTATTCAATTGGAATCTTCCATGAAAATTCTCGAAGAAGATACATCAATAAAACCACTTAAATCATCCGAGGAGCACGAGAAATTTGGAGAAATTTCATCTCTAGGCATATTCGCTTGCACAACATAGTCTTCCATGCTACTGTGATCGTAGTCACTTCCATAGACCTTCTCTCCATGCAACTGGAGCCTAAAACCGCTCCCTTGACCCATCATCCATGTGACTGGGCAGAGGATAAAGGAAAACCACTTGATATTCAACTCAAAACTACTTCCAACTTGTTTCTCAACATCTATGGCATCTGTAAAGCAAGTCTAAGCCATGAAAAGTCATAAAAACATCTCTACAACCTCTTGATGAGCTTATACATGATGTAGTCACCATAAGTGAAAGAACCAACTCATGAGAGAAGAAACTATATCAAGTGGCATTAAACATGAAGCTCAATTCACATCTACATGGAGATGTAGTTGATCAACCAACAAAACTATCAAATAACCTGGAACATCCATCAAAGCACCTGGAAGTTCCATATCGACCATAGAGACCAATACCATGAAGCATATGCATACCATCTCCAAACCAATGTCCAGGATGCCAATAATCAATCACTACAACAATCATCAAGCTTCACATGCTACCATGTTGACATCAATTCTAGCCTTATCACAACATCAATGCCAACAATCTCCCCCTTTGGCATTGATGGAAACCCCTAGATGAACCATCCAAATAACCTCATGAATAATTGAACTCCTCATTTTCTCCCCCTTTGACATCAATGGAAAAGGGACAATCTCAACAAGTGAAGGAAGCCAACATATCAATGAAAGAAGCACTCCCTCAATCAATTTACCAGTAGTAGCAACAAAATAAATTTGTAGCACTAGGATACATGCACCAACATAATAGCATAATCATTATCAATAACATGGCATGATCTCTCTGTCTCCCCAAGGTAGTAGCAACAACAACATATCAATGGAAACAACAATCAACATGCTCGAAGACCATCATCATCATCATCCTCTCATATAATGAATAGAAGCATCTTCTGACCAATACATATTATCTTCTCCAAAAGCATAGTGGCAACACATGAAGATAAGGATAAAAGAATAACACAACCACCATTCATACTTCCTCAACCAGGAATACATCATGAATGAAGACAAGAGCAAGGAATAATCATTCTACCCCTATAAATCTCAACATCATGCCAATAAAAAACTGATGCAATCCAATGAATAACTACTAATACAAGCTCCCCCTGAATATATAAAGGGTTTGAAAAACATCTCTTGGACTGTTGAATGTGTGTGTCTTTCATCGTTCATCGTTCTTGGGGAATAATATACAAGGTTGAATGAACGATCAAAGTCACACACGTTCCCCAACCATAACTCATAAGAAGGATGAGAAAATACATATCTACCCAAGGACTCCAAGAGATCATATGAGACTGAAATACATGACATCAATTAGCCCAAACATGGTTTTACATACTCTTTTCATGACCCATGACTCTCTCTCCTAGATCAAATACAACTCCATATGAAAGAATAAAAATTATTACATGGCTATGGTATTGAGAGTACACAACTGTTATGAGACATTATGGACAAATACAACTCTCATCAATTCCTTTAGGCCTCAAGACCACCATTAAATAGTGTGATACATGAGGAACCAGTCTCATATATGAGTCTTCACTTCAATCTTTCACCAACACTTCAAATGGAGAGCAATCAAACCATACATATGTCATGAATGAATGAATGTCATCAATAAGCCCGAAAATCTCTTGCATTTCAGCCATATGTCAAGGAAGTAGCAACAAATTTACAACATGCCATGGAAGCTCTTTGTAGTGGCAATTAACGTATAAATAATCTTCGCTTCCATCAACAATAATATGTGAACTCATACGTAGATAAGGAAATAGGAAACAATATAGCCTCACTTTAGCAGCAATAATGATAATAATAGCAACTCATGGTCTCTCTAACCAACCATCAATAGAAGCTAGCAACAACATGAACTAATATGAGGATGAAGCAATGACATATCATCATAGAGCATCATCGTAATAACCTCCATAGCTAAATTTTATATGTAGTATGAGATGAATCTTCAACAACAACATAACATGAGAATCTCTCAAGCAGCAAATGAAGCATATTATAGCAGTAATAAACTCAACAACACCAACTATAGAAACATCACTCTCAACCAATACAAGCATCATAATAATCATCATTCATATCATGGTAATAATAGCAGCATCAATATAAAATGGATCATTCTCAAATCAAAGCAACAACATGAGCATGAGAAACAAGCACTCTTTCCATCCACATCACTAGGAAACATAACAACATCAGTAACAACAACAACAAACTCAATAATCAACTCCATGAATACCATCAACATTCTTCAATATGAATAATAAGGCTCAATCATCACCAAAAATAGATGGATCACTACAACAACAACTTCTAAAGCTGAAACCCTAGGTCTATGCAACAACATCTTTTCAACCATTATGCATCATGGAAGAACCAATAGAAAGTTGATCTAAGCATTAGATAGCAACAACATAACTTCTTGCAAAAATAATATGAACCAAGGAAAGTATAAGGCAATAGTTATGTATCATTCTAACCATATAGAGCATGAAAACAAAAATCAACAGATAGGTCATACAAATATAAATTTGTGCAAATATTATGATGCACCTCCTATTTGACAATTGTCACCAAGGAAATCTTCACCGCATAACTGTGACATATACCATTTCATCATGCAAGATAATACTATCTATCTCTTGAGAATGCATCTAGGCTTCTTATCAAACTGCTGCATTCAATCACATTTGATTGATCCAAAAACAATCAACAAAAATAAGCAAATAAATTTTCAAAACCCATAGAACTCCCATGAGTTGAGATACCTCTTCCATGCATATTCATCAACATGCTCTTCTCCTACTATGGTTGCATTATCAATGATTCTCTTTTAAATTCAAAATGCTGCCATATGCTCCCCCTGAGACCATGCCAACCTCATTTTTTGATGGGAGTCACTTGTTGCTCCTTTTTCTTCCAGATTTTGTTGGTTTGATTCTTGACATGCACTGCATTGTTTGATCTCTTGCTGATCTGCTTTGAATACTCTTTGCCTTTTGAGTGAATCCCCTGTAACATGTAGGTAATTTGAAATATTTGGCCTTATGGCCAATGTTGTCACACATGTGACACCTTATATTCCCAAGAAACAATGGAAAAGCTTCGAAAATCCTCTTCTTCACATAGTTCCTGCAATCAAAAGCCTTATGCCCAAAATTATTACATGAAAAACAATATCCATGAAATGAACTGTTATACCTTACTATGGATGATTTTGCTTGATGTTTCCTTTTATCCAACTGCTTCTTTTGTTGCATGCTTCTACATTTTGCAGCAATATGCCCATGCTTATGACAATTGAAGCATCTTATCGATCTTGGGGAAGTGGATGATCTATCTAGCACAACTTTTGCATTCCCTGACTTCTAGTTTTGCTGATGTGCTTCTTCCTTGTTATACTCACTGCTAGAATTATCTTTTGTTATTGGTTTTTTAAAACTTGTTGTTGAACTCGTTTCTTCTTTGTGCAAGATAGGATCTGGAGGATTTTGATTAGACATTAGCTGAATGGCTTTCCCTTTTGAATTATTTCTCAATGTAGTCATTTCTGCTTCCAGAATTTGATATTGCTTTCTCATTCCTTCTTCAATTTTCCTTGCTTCATCCAATTGGGTTTTTAATTTGATGATCTCTTCTTTGTAAACACACTCCTTCTCATCAAGTATTTGCAATAATTTCTGTTGGTTTTTATTTTCAGCCTTGAGCTTTCTAATTTCTACTTCTAGGGTTTCAATCTTGCAAGGCTCTTCATCTTCTAAATCAGAATTTTCTGCAAAAGGGTTATTACCACTTCTCTCCAAAGCATCAAACTGAATTGAATGATCATTATCTTCTAAATCATCAAACTCAAGTAGATCATCATCACTACAAGAAAATGTACTTCCAGATATAAAATGATCGCAACATTTACCTTCACCATTTTTTACCAGTAAGAAGAGGGGTTCTTCAGAATTTGAAATCTTCCTTACTTGTTTATTGCTTTTCTTTTTCTGGGACTGCTTCTTCTTATTCTTCTCCATGGTCCACGATCTTCTCTCAAGCAATCAAGATTCATTGAGAGAACCCTGCTTTGATACCAATTGTTGGAAATGTGTTCACTATTGTTGGGGGGGGTGTGAATCAATATTGACCATCTTTTGTATTTTTTTCAATTTAATGAAACAAATTCACACAATATGGAATTAGTATATTAACCAACAAATACCATGATCATCATATGAAATCCATAACATAATCAAAATAATCACATGCATAAAGGACACAAGGATCTCTGGTGGGAAAAAACCACCCTTTGTTGTTGTTGCTACTCTGCTTCTAATTTAATTAATCATACAAATCAATTTACATCATCATAGATGGCTATTTCTAGCAAATAATTTTCTCATATGACATCGAATAAGTGAACACCCATCCATTGGAGACTCCTATCCCCTAAAAGCCTCTCCCAACAACCATTCGACTATGAGAATGCTACTTCCTCTACTAAAGCTACCTACACCCATAGGCAAGGAAGACCCATCCCTTATTCACCAAGCTATCTCGATCTTCTAATCACTAGGGCCACATTTCACAATGTTTCAAACTAGACCCCTGCACAAGACAATGACTTTCTCTCTTTGATAATCTCAATACATCATCTCAATCAAACAAACCCAATACATCAACATATGCACTCTCAACAACATACACAACTATATCTCTCTCACTTATCTACACAAGGATATATATCAATGACAACATGCTCAAATGGCTCTCAAAAACAACCAACAATAGTCAATCATCTCAATGCACAAGTCTGCTCTCATGCAAATTAGTTCTTAAGGTAACTGGAAGCATATACAAATATTTCTCCGAAATCACACGTATCAAAAATAAGAATCTCAATAATACACCATTGATACCTGCAATCATAAGCATGTTAGATACAACATAGAGGATGCTATCACTTCAAAGTATAAACTAAAATTTTTTCTTCATCAACACAATCAAATGTAGAATCTCCCTTTGAGTATCCTCTACTGCAAGCTTTTGCAAACTCCACATTAAAAAAATAAAAATAAAAAGTTGCTTCTCTGAAATCATGGTTGACCTCTCCATTAATCTCCTCACTCTCTGATCTTAGAAGATTATATCTCTGTGTGCTCCTATTTATAAATTCAATTTCTGCATCATTATGTTCTATGGGAGGTCTCACTATGCTCTCTACACAAAGCTATGCTCTATTTCCTCGCTAACAATAATTGATTTGCTCCTTATTTTAAACAAATTTTGCCACTAACTCTATTCCTGACTTCATTAAGGAATTCACAATTCAAAACAAATTAGGACATGTTGATTTAGTCAATTAGAATCTTCCATGAAAATTCCCAAATAAGATACATCAATAAAACCAATTAAATCATCCAAGGAGAGCGATAAATCCATAGAAGCTTCATCTATATGCATAGTCACTTGCAGAACACAGTGTTCCATGCTACTGGGGCCATATTCACTTGCATATACTTGCTCTCCATGTGAATGGAGCCTAAAACTTCTCCCTTGACCCATCATCCATGTGTTTGGGTAGAGAATAAAGGAAAACCATTAGATATTCAACTCAAAATTTCTTCCAACTTGTTGCTCAGCATCTATGGCATCTGTAAAGCTAGTCTAATCCATGACAAGTCATAAAACTATATCTGCAACCTCCTCATGAGCTTATACATGATGTTTTCACTATAAGTGCAAGAACCAACTCATGAGAGAAGAAACTATATCAAGTGGCATCAAACTTGAAGTTCAACTATAGATGGGATCATGACAACCTCTTCAATACCTTCAAACATCATCAAAATTCCAAATCATAACTCAAGGATACATATCAAGGGAAAAGCTACAAGAATCATCCAAAAATCAAGGTCACATCTACATGGAGAACTATTTGATCAACCAACAAAATTATCAAAGCACCTGCAATTGCCATAGCAACCATAAATACAAATACCATCAAGCAATCAAGCATATGCATACCATCTTCAAACCAAAGTCCAAGATGCCAATCATCAATCACTACAAAAATCATCAAGCTTCACACACTACCATGTTGGCATCAATACCAACCTCATCACAAATTAATTCCAACAAGATGATTACGACTTCCTTGTTAGAGGAAGTATGCGGTTAGAGACTTGGCATGATGAGAGATTTCTCTTCAAATTTAATTTTGATGGATCCCACAATGAGCAGGAATCGATATAGATCCTTTCTTTGAAGCATGTACCTTTAGCCATATAGAGCTTGGACATGTATATTGGTTTGCTGCTAAACATCTGCTTAGATATCCACGTGAAACTATTAATCATGGAATAAGATGCAATACCAAATTCCATGGATATGTTGATGTAGAATGGGATGGAAATGTTTTTGACAAGAAGAAAACATATGGGTGCTACTTTGGATTGGGGTCTACCATGATTTCTTGGATGAGATAGAATCAAAAGTTTGTTGATTTGAGTACAAAAGAGATAGAGTACATATTTTCTAGCATGGCTAGCTCTGAGGCAGTGTGGTTGAGAAATCTCTTTAGAAAGTTGTTTGAGTATGTGCTAGATAAGGCTATGATATATTTTGAAAATAAGAGTGACATCTAAATTTCATAGAATCTCATGTTTCGTGAAAGGTAAAAGAAAATTGAGGTTAGATATCACTATATTTAGCATATGGTGTAGAGAGGAGAAATGAGGCTCGATCACATCTCGACTGATGAGCAAGTTATTGACATTGTCACCAATCCTTTACCAAAGGGAAATTTCTTGGCCTTGAGAAAGTAGCCTAGAGTTGTAGAGAAAGTATCCCTTCCCAGAAGAGATCTTGGTTGATCTAAACACTGAGCTCAAGGAGCTCCTAGGGTTTAGGGCGCTCCATGCGAACCATGGAAAACAGGATGTGTATGATACTTACCAAGAAAGTGTGTATCTCCCATATTGTTGATGTAGGGATGTGTCTAATTCTTACCACTTGTGGTAATTATGTTTCTCCCTCTATTGTCAAGTCTGGGACTAGACCGAGTATACCCCAACATGCATCCTACCCACAAGCTAGACTTGTTAGGATTACCATTCATTTGGACATTGAGTGGAGACTTAGGTATGGAGGACCTTTACCTATGGTGAACACACTTGGTAAATTTATCTCCCTAAGTCTGGGATGCATCGTGTTCAACCAATTGATCACTAAGGATCATGTTGGAGAAGACATAGGGTATGTAGGATCTTTACCACCTTTGGTAAATAGATCTCCCCTATGGTCGATGAGGATTACCCAATGGACATAGGTTTTGGAGGATATTTACCAAGGAGTCGTAAATTTATCTCCCCTAATGTCACTGGATATAAGGTTTAGAGGATGTTTACCCTAGTGGTAATTTGATCTCCACTATGATGTTTCTTTTTCTTTAGATTGGGACATCATTTTTCTACTAAGATGAGCCAATATGAGATGAGATGAGATGAGATACGACGCAATGATGATGAGCTCCGAGATGAGACTTATGATGCAGATAGAAATTTCTCTATAACTGGGAGGGAGTGTTGAAATTTGGGGTAGCTATGGGATGAACTTTCTTGAAGAGAATCCCATCTACCCCAATGAGAAATTGTCATACCCCAAAGATAATTCATTTGGTTAAAATAAGTATTATTATTAATGTTTTTGGAGCTCCTCTCAGTATTATTTAATGTGGCACAAATTTGGGCAAGCAAGCATTATGAAAACTATATTTAAATAATTATGAGGAAATTTGAATTTAATTATTTCCCTCCATATTATTCATGTCAGTTGGAATCGTTTAGTCACCCATTCAATCATGAGGATGACTATAAATATGAGATTAATCCTCCTCCATGGGAAGTTCAATTTACTCATACATTTTTCCAAATCTAAGTGAGAAGATCTGAGGTTGAATTCCTTGAAGAAGTGCAGAAATATGAGGTTGTAATATTTGTGAGTGCAAGTATCTTCTTAGAGATGATGTGTAATTTTTTGGTAGCTCACTAAGGTTCCTGTGATATTTTCTTTGGAGACATGTGCGGCCTAACCCATGGCAACTATGTGGCCTTACCTATGTTAAAAAGAGCAACAATAAATCCTAATTTAATTTGTCCTTGATTTAAATTAGGAATTAAATTGAAATTATATTCTCGTAACAACTTGTAATAGTTAACTAAGTTAATTTGACTTATTTGGCTCAGTAAATTCTAGTTAGAAGTCTATCTAGTGTCACATAGGGTGATTCCTAAATTTTAGGGGTCCAAGTTGAGTTCTTTTTAGTTGTAATTAATTAACTCAATATAACTTAGTTATAGTCAGTTAAACTAGTTCAAATAGTTGGAGGAACTAGTAGGAGGTCTATTAGTGGGGAGAAGCTTTAGTGCAACTTGATTGCTCCACCAGTTAACTGAATATTCACTCATAAATGACTCATGCATGTTAGTTTAAAGGAAGACCCAGTTGAGATTATAGTTTAGGGACAATGTACTATCAGTTGTATAATTTTCTGAGTTGTACATATGGTGCATGCAATCAGTAGAATGCCTACGATGGGTTGCGTAGTTATGGTGAGGAATTTTCCCAATTAAATATGGGCTAATTCTCTTAGGAATTGCATAAGGAAGTAGGGGCATGGAAGACAACAAAATTGGCTAAGTGTTGGCTTGAGATGGTTTGTGAAGTAGAGAGATAGATTGTACTTGTGCAAGAATTGTTTGGGTTGAACAAGCATTGTATTTTCTTATCAGATCTTCTGGTTAATGTAATATAAATAGTTGGGATTTTGAGCAGTTTCTTTCCCTAGAAAAATATTATGTTATGTGTGATTGAAACTCTTCCTTTTCTACTTAGTGTTTTCATCGAAAAAATTTTGTTTCTGCGAATGAGTAGAGTAGATTCAAGTCTTTTGTTTTAACATATTACATAAGTAGTTTGAATCTACAAGTAAAAATATACATGGTGTCAGAGTTGAAGACATTATAGAAGAGGAGAATACGAGTTTGTTGTGCAAGTGAAATCGAATTTGCAGTTTTATACTTCAGAGTCAATAAGATGTTATTCTATGGTTTGAGACTTGATTATGCCCTGGAGGGTAGCTCAAATTACATAGCTTGGAAGGACAATATGGAGGTAGTGTTGGAAGACAATGGGCTGAAGTAATTCATAGATCATGATATTCTGAAGCCTCCAACATTTGATGCTAAAGATCTAGCTGAATGGAGAAAGTGTGTGGCAAAGGCAAGAAGGATTATCCTAGAAGGAGTTCGAGATCATATTGTCTCAAATATTCATGGTAAGGAAACTCTATTTGCAATATGGAAGGCATTGACAGACCTGTTTCAAAATAACAATGACCACAAGAAGTTGGCACTGAAGGAAAAGCTCAGAAAGATCAAGATGGAGAAGGGTGACTCAATTCCGAAGTACTTGACCAAGTTCACCCAATGTCGGGATAAGCTTGGAAGTGTCAGGATTACTAATGCAGAAGACAATATGGTGAACCTAGCACTTCTAGGACTTTCCAAGAGTTGGCACAGTTACCAAGACTTAGTTTATGGGAGGGAGAAGCTACCAGAGTGGGAGAAATTATGGTCCGACTTGGTACATGAAGAGATTCGGCAGAACACTAGAGACGGGTCCTCTTCAAAGCATGATTATGAGGAGAATTGTGCCTTAGCTGGTAAGGCAAAGAAAGGGAAGGGGAAGTCATCCCATTCCAAATCAGATTCTTGTTAGGGTGGCAAGAAGAAGGACATGTCAAAAATCAAGTGTTTTCACTGTCACGAGCTGAGATGCTTTGCCAAAAAGTGTCCACACAAGAAGGCTGGTAAGAAGCCCTCAAGAGGAGCGACAAGTGAATCTATTGCTTCATAGTTTGAACTGGATTTTATCCTCATTTCTTGTATGCTGTCATCGATGATGGGTAGTGTGTGGTACCTAGAAAGTGGAGCTTCATTGCATATGAATGGTAACAAAGAGATCTTTAGTAACTTTGAGGAGAAGGATCTCTAGATGCATATCGAGATGGGTGATGATGGGAGGTATAGCGCAACCAACATTGGTACAGTTACCTTGGTTCTCACCGCACTTTGCGAGATGTTATGTATGTTTCGGGTTTGAATAAGAACTTGATTTCTGTTGTGATATTTGAGAATAGAGGCTATGATGTGATATTTAGTAAGGGAAAGGCGTTCCTTCGTCACATAGCCACAGGATAGGTGAAGTGGATAAGGGTTCAAGTGAAGAACCTCTACAAATTGGAGGTAGAATATTGCACTGCTTTGAGCACTAAAGAAGAGAAGGTGTAGAGCCAAGACATCAATGAATTGTGGCACATGAGATTGGGTCACTTGCATCATGGCACTTTAAAGATCTTGCAAAAAAATTCTACAAGGCTTCCCAAGGGTACACTAAAGCAGAGAGACGCATTCAAAAGGTGTACATTGGGGAAGTACACCAAAGCTTCCTTTCATGACAAAGACAGTGGAGCACAAGCAATCCTTAATCGAGTTCACTCAGATGTGTGTGGACCATTCTCGACAACCTCCACGACCAAGCACATGTATTATGTAATATTTTCTAATGAATTTTCTCATGAGTGTTGGATTTTCTTCATGCAGAAGAAAGATCATACGTTCGCTAAGTTTTTGAATTTAAAGCACTTGTCTAGAAAGACACTGGCAAGAAAATTAAAGCTCTCAAAAGCGATAACATTGGAGAGTATGTGTCTAATTTGTTCAAAAAAATTTGTGCATCAGAAGGCATTCAATGGGAGTTGATAACACCTCATAACCCACAACAGAATGGGGTGGCTAAAAGGAAGAACAAAATTGTTGTGGGAGTGGCACGAGCAATGTTGCATGATCAAGGCCTACCATTACATTTGTGGGCTCAAGCATGCAACACAAATATTTATTTGCAGAACATAATCCCTCATCAAATTCTCAGGATGAGTACACTGGAAGAGGTTTTTTCAGGGAAGAAACCAGATGTGGCACACTTCAGGAGCTTTGGTTGATCAGTCTACTGCAATGTTACCAAAGATTCATGGAAAAATCTAGAGCCAACAGCTGAGTTGGACATATTTGTGGGGTACACTGATACACCTCATAATTATTGGGTGTACCTTCTAACCAACATGATGATAGTGGTTCACAGAGATGTGAAGTTCGATGAAGAAAAGGCCATGATATGTTCCTTGGAGAGGGAGCTTCATCTACATACGATTGAGGAGCTTTTAGCTCCAAAGGATGAACCTCAAGATGATGTGGAGCAATCACATGTAGAGGACCAAGGAGTGGAATCACCCACTCATGTAGAGAATTGCAGAGATGGGAGAAAGAACACCAGAGGAGCTGACAGGTTATTGCATGATGCTAGAGAGAATTTGGGAGCACCCACATCACAGTGCATGAAGAGTAGGTCACTAGAGAGGTACACTGGCTACATGGCTTGATGAGCAGGAGTGTAGAGATTGAGCCAGCCTCTTTTGAGGAAGTAGTGCAACAACCAGTTTCGATTGATGCCATGGTTGAGGAGTATGTCTCCATTATCAGGAAAAGTGTTTGGAAGTGGTCCCAAGATTGGAAGACAAGTTAGTGGTGAGTTTTGTTGGCCCTCATTTTCCATCAATTTTTTCTTATTAAAATACACCTAATTTCCATAATTTTCAACCATATACCACCCATATACAACTCATTTTGACCAATTTATGCATATTCAAGTATATAAATTATGTTTTTCAATTTTTAGATATTTTTGCAAAAATTGGGTTTTTAGTGTATTTTTAGACAAAACTGAAAATTCTCGTAATTGCTCCATTGAAGTCATACTTGCGGGACACTTGGGCACGAGCTCAGCATAGATATGGAAATATTTGGAACCAAGGATGGATGTGTACCTATTGGTTCAGTCAAATCGAGCTAAAACATGCCCGGTTAACTCTAGTCAAACGTGACTTGATGTTCAGAAAATCCCTAGGAAATAAGCCAAATTTAATAGTTTTTTGGATTTTCCAAATTTTGTGTAACTAAATGGATGGATTCAACCAAGATAGATTGGATTAAGATAGATATCACCGTTAGAGACATTTTAGTCAAGTTTTTTAATTATTTCTCTATTTAAGCCAAGACTATTGAAGGCTTGAGCATGCAACATTTTATGTAATCTGATTTTGAGACTCTTTGAAGACTAAAAGTTAATTGAAGAACCTGTTTCATTTCATTTGTTGTTTATGCTTGAGTGAGTAACTGAGTTTTCTGTAGCTGAGATCTCTTCAAGTGTGCAAGGCAAGGGTGGAGGCCCCCCACACCAAGCTAAGTGCACTTCTTGGTTAATTTAGCATAATTTTTATAAACTAGTTTTTGCTTTAGATTTCTTTAAATGTATGAAGATTTATAATGATTGTTGAATGAATATTGATTTAATTCTAATTTGCATATGAAGGGACAAACAAGAATTCAAGTTAAAATCTCCTTCTATTTGATTATGAGCTATAATTGAAATTCATTATCATTTCCTTGTTGGGTTATTTATGAATTCTAGTTTCAATGCAATAGTAATAATGATGGAATAGGATTGTAAGGAAGGAAAATCTAGACCTCCTTAGTTAGGATCCACTTCTCTCTACATTTTACGCATCATAAACTATTGTTAATCAGTGAATTTTTGTTTCTCTTTGATGAGCCCCAAAAATGGATAATTATTTGGGCTCATTCAACTTCCTAATTCGACTTAATCCACCATTCTCATTAGTTTATTGCATGTTTTTAATTATATTTATGCTAATAGAGTGAACTGGGTTAGTCATTATGCCAACAAGTCTAATGGGTGCTTTGTGTAGCCTTTTTGGTCAATTTGGAGACAAAATTGAAGGTTTTAATGGGCACTTGGCAGCCAAATTCGTGGGAGAACAAGGGAGAGGATTTGTAGGAAGGTGTCCCCTTCATTTATGGGCCCTTACCTCGAATTCTCCACCATTAGCTCGGAGTTCAAGGGCCACCAAATCAATTAACACAAGGGCAGCCAAGCAAGTCAAGTAGGACTGCTGTTAACTACAAGTTTTGGGCAGCCGAGACCCTAAAGTTTAGGAGGACTGTTGGGGTCCTCAATTTGTATAAATAAGAAGGCTTAGGGCCTCATTTTGGGGTTAGCTAGTGGTTATTCATTTTGTAGCCAATGGTTAGTCATTTTGTAGGCAGAAGTTAGCTAGTTTGTATTTCGATTTTTAGGCAATAGATTAGCTTTGCTTTCAGCTCATTTTCAAGTTCTCCTTGTGGACAGTTTTGATGTAACTCTTCTTTTCTTGCTCAATAAAGATGAATCCAGCTTTGCACCAGCTCTAAATCTCTCTTAGGAGGCTATAGCTCTTGGGTTTGGGCCCATCTCAAGCGCCCAATACCTCCTTTGATTATCTTTATGTGTTTTTGCTGCATTCTTAGAATAAAATATGCTATTTAGATCTAAATCTTGTTTTTTTATTTAGTTTGTTTTTTTGATGAGTAAAATAGATTTTCATGTTTAGATTTAGTTGATAGGTTGTTAACATAAAAAGCTTCAAGAAAAGGGCCAACAAACATCTGTGGTTTCACCTCTCCCTCAGTGGGATTAGGAGCTGTGACTAGGATGACTTTGCTGCCCACAAAAACACTGACTTTGCTTTGCCATGCAATCATTAGTGTTTGGTTTTCATTTGCAGAAGTTGGTTACATGTTCAGATCTTTGAATGCTTCATTGCATAGTTAATATACATGGTTTCCTTGCAAATAAAGCTGTTGTCCATTCTTGTTACTGTTAGCTAGATCATATTAGGGTAGCATAACTAGATCTTTGTTTTCTTGCATGTCGTTGTTGGTTTAGTTGGAAACACAAATTGCAGAGCACCTGTACCACTTCTCTGTCTACCCAGACTCCCTGAAACCCATCTTCTCCATCTCCTAACTTGGTTTCTTGCCTCACATTGCCATACTGCCCTCATAACCCTACCTTTCGTGCAGCATTACTTCAGTCTTCTTGGAACAAGTCCAGCCATCTACACCTTCTCCTCAACTCTATCCATCAGTCCTTGGGTCATTTCAGGCCCCTACTCTGCCTCCCTATCCATTCATGCACCTTAACTCACTCGCCCATCCTCCAAAATCCAATTTTTAAACATCCTGTAGAAAAATTACAGAACATCCTGTAGAAATCCTAAACATCATGTAGAACCCCTGCAGACTTCCTGTAGAAGCTCACGAATGAGGTTTCTTGATAGCCAAACTCTGTGAAACTCTCTGGAAGGGTGTTAGGGACCCCTTAGGCCCTCTCTGTACCATCCCAACCTTTTCCAAGCATTTCTCCTCCTTGATCCACCCCTGCACAGTGAAAAGCCAGTTAAAAGCACATGCATGATAATTCTAATAACTTAGTCAAAAATACAAAAAGATGTTTTCTTCAGCTAGAGGCAGTGTAGACACATGTATTTTACCTTCATAGAAGTAATGGCATCTCTTTTCGTAGTTTGCATTCTCTCCTTTGTGTCAGTAGGACTAGCTGGTAGAATTAGGGTTTGCTAGGGTTTGCGTTTCTTTTTGGCTTTTAATTTCTTTCCGCAAGTAGATTAGCTTCCTTTGAGTTAGCTTTCATCCATCAGTTAAAAAGCTTCTTCTAAGAGCTCATAGAAGTTGGCTTAAGCCCCTAGCGGACTTGTGCCAGCTGACCAAGTGACAGTTGCAGCAAGAGCTAGTACTTGTGCATACAGCAGCGTCGCTTCCAAGTTTGTTACGAACTACCGGGTTGATAAAATTAAAGAAGGGAGTTCCAGGAGTTGTAGCATTATTGCTGCAATACTGGAGCTCACCATTCTTTTGGCGCCGTTGCCGGGGAAGCGTCAGAGTATTGGTGATTGCTGCTTTTCTTCTATTTTCCACTACAATCTTCTGCTAAGTAGTTTATTTCATTTCCATTATGCAATTTCGTTTATGCAAAAGTAGATTAGCATTTCCGGCTTTCATAGATTAGCATTTCAATTCCGCAATTTCATTTCTGCAAGCGTAGATTAGCATTTCAATTTCGCAAGCATAGACTAGCATTTCATTCCTGCAATTTCATTTGAGAAAAATAGATTAGTCCTTTCCTGCTTTTGTTTCAATTCCGCATTTTCATTTTAGCAAGATAGTTAGTTGCAGTTCAATCTATTTCAGTTTTGCAAGTAGAAGTAGAAAAAAGCAAAAATAAACCAAAAAGATTTCATTTCATGCCTTGTAGGAGTAGAGATAAGTTAGAAAAATGATTGCACAACGCCCCCACTGCTTCACACAGCCAACATTCTCTCTTCTTCGATGGCTGCGATTAAAGAACCCTTAGGTGGACAGTAAGACATATTTGAAGAACCTCAAGGGAAGAAGAAGAAGAAACCATTCCTCTGGAGCAAATGGCTACAAGCAGAAATGTTGGGAGCAGCACCTTGTCCAAAGACGAATTTGAAAATCAGATCGAAGATTTCAAGAGTGATATGAGGCAGTTTCTTGCCATGCAACTGGATACCTTGCGGATCCAAAAGAAGCAAGAAGAAGCCAAGAGGGCTTTGGCCATTTTTTTTCCTAGGTGCACTAGAAAGCATCCTAGGAACGAATGTCCATTGTACTCCATAGAAGTGTGTTTTGTATGTGAAGAATACCATCCTATAGATCAGTACCCTTCTTTACCCATAATCAAAGCTGCATATCAGAGAGCCAAAGGAGCCAATGAATCACTCTATCATATGAACCAAAGGAGGCCACATGAACCTAGATCTTATCAACAGTAACTGCAAGGGACATCCGAGACCTATTATGACCCCTATCAAGCCACTTTCATGCCTTCTTGGAGTCCCCCTGCTCATCCTTTCTGGTTCACACCTCCTCCTTGTTCCTTCATAGATCCATATTATGCCCAACCAGCTGCTCATTCGTTTCACTCTTATGCTCAGCCACAGCCTCAGTGGAATGCACCTCATCAGGGGTGGAGGCCCCAGTACAACACTCCTCCCACTTCTTTTCCTCCACCACCTGCTCAACCGCAACCATCACCTCCTCCTCCACCAAGGCAACCCCAAATGCCTACCCAACCACAACCCCATCTGCATCCATCTCAAATACACACCTCCACTCAACTACCCGTACCACCATTTCCAAAACCATACCATGGAGCAACTCAACCCAATTGCAAAGCTGAGGCACAACATGTCCAAACAACTGCTCTTGAGCTCAATGATCTTCACCATAGCTCAGGAAGAGTATTGCAAAAAAGAGACTATATTGAAAGCATTGAAGGACCACATCAGGCAAAAGAAGATTCAGAAGAGGAAATCAAAGAACCATGGGCTTTACTTGATGAAGAGAAGACATCCGAAGCAGAGATAAAGAAAGATCCTTCATGGTCACCATCAAATCTTCCATGTATTCAAGAGAAAGATCATCAAACAAAGGGAGATGAGAAAGTCATGATAGAAGGTGACATGAAACCTGATCCAGATCAGCAAAAAGACCAAGGATATCAGAGCTATATTGAGACATGGTTCCAAACAGTCACTAAGTTGCAACAATACTCTCTTCCTCAGCTATGTTTGATCCCTTCAAAGTCAGATCATTTTGTCTCTGAAATCTGGATAGCTGTCAAAGCATGCATTTCGAGCCTTCACATCATCTTGTCTCTAATCTCAATGTTCACATGGCTCCATTGGAAGTATTCTTATACTTGAAAATGATTTTTTTTTTTCAAGTAGGGTAGGGTAGAGAAAAAAAAAAAAAGAGAAAAAATGAAAATAAGAAGAGAATAAAAATCTAAGGTGAAAACCTCCTCGGAGGCGCCTTAGGTTGGCTCATTGATTGAAAACCTCCATGAGGCGGTCAATGGGTTGGGAAAAAAGAGAAAAGAGAATAAGATCTCTGGGTGAAAACCTCCCTTGGAGGCGCCCAGGGCAGGCAATTAGGGTGAAAACCTCCATGAGGTGCCCTAGTTGTTTTTCAAAAAAAAAAAGAGAAAAAGAAAAAGAAAAATAAAGCTAATTTCCATTGAATAATTTCATGTTGCAGCAATGACATTGCAGGTCAGGAGGATCACTCAAAACAAAGACAAAGGAGTTTTTGTGCCTTCTACAGGAAGTTCTGTATTTCTAGAGGAAACATCCTATAGAACCTTCAGGCGAGCCAGATTTGATTTTGGAAGAGAATCTAAAGATTTGAATCTGTTGGTTATGCCTACAAGCATCCATGTTTCCATTCCTCACCATTTTCCATCATTTTTTCCACCTCATTGTGCTTCTTTTATGAAAACTGTGTTTTCTACAGGAAGTTCCTGTAGAAATTACAAGAAGCTAGAAATGGATTTCAAAAAGGCGGTTTGGTGAACATGGTAGCTTCCTCAAGGGTTTAGAAGTCCTCCTGCAATCTTAAAACTCCTCCTCCAGCATCTCCATACCTGCATCATAGCCCAAGTTCATTTTTCTTACCACGCAACAAAACTGCAAAATGCCTTGAAGCAAAAATACCTAGAACAGAATTTGTTTTTGCCCTAACTTGAAAACCATGCATCCATTTAAAAAAACGTTTTATGGGGAATTGTACAAGGGTGATGGCAACATACCTTAGCAGTTTCAGCCAATTCCGGTGCACGGTTTCCGAGAAATCAGCCTCCATCTCCTTCAGCCATTTTTGCATTTTCCCCATATCCATGCATCCGTTTCAAAACCTATTTCATGGGGAGATGCACATGGGTGATAGTAGCCTACCCAAGCAGTTTCAGCCGATTCCGATGCACGGTTTCTGAGAAATTGATCTCTGAAATATTCAGCAATTTTCCATTTTTCTCGAAATCTGTGCATCCATTGATCACAATTTTGCTATGGGAGGTGCATCATGATGATAGGAACATGCTCAGCAAGTTTCAGATCGATCCGGTTTACCGTTTGGGAGCAATGGCGAAAACAAGTTCTGGTCCGGTGAAAATTCAGCAGCAGCAGCTTGAAGGTGCAGATCTGAGCGTGGAAATGAACTCCTGCAGCATGCATCCAGCTAGAGGACACCTGCACAAGGAAAAAAACCAAAAATCATCAGCCAAGCCCTCATGCAACCAAAGAAACCAGTGCATGCAGCAATGACTAGCCACAGCACCTCCCAACAGCCATTTGACTTCAGGTACGTGACTGAAACTCGTTCTTCTATTGCACAAATCTAATTTAAAAACTGCATGAATGAATGGAATGGTGGAATTAAGCCACGAATATAGCAAGGTTAAGCCGATTTCCTTCTCTATCACTCAGCCGGAAGTCACGCAGTACACGTGGACAACTGACTTACGTGAAAATTAAAGCAATCAGGAGTGTTGGCCGTTTAAACTTCAGTTCAATTCACGGCAGTGATTACAGGGGGAAAACGCACAGTTCAGGAACAACACTTCCAGTTGCATGTGGCCACGTACACTTGGCCACTTCACTCTCTCACGTGAATCACGCTGCAGTTAAACGACGCTCGGCTGAAACTCTCACCACTCTTTGTTCAACTGCGGTCAACTGAAGCACATGTCCACCACTTCCAGATCAGTTAACCAGTGGTCCTCTACAAGATTTCTGCCTGGTTTCTCGAGATTTCTGCCGTTTCTTAAAGAAATTCCCGCCTGTCACGCTCTACAGGCGTTTCTACAGGAAGTCTTCTACAGGAAACACAGAAAACAACCTTCCAGAGCAGAAAAGCCTGGATTTTTCTTCGATAAATTGGAGTTTCGAAGAGAGGTAGGCTCGAACATGCCATCCCCATGCTTAATTTTCGAAAGGTGGTGAATTATCTCGTTTGAAGTGAAAAATATTGGAACCAATCTGCCTGTGGGTCCAGACAGTGTTTTGCTTATATAATACACAGAATTTCTTTTGAATGGTGCTGCGTCATATTCACCTCCATGGTTCCTGCCAGAAAACTCTCCCCATTTTAATGACAAACCACTGTAACGCTCACCTGTGCACATATAAACTACTTTTTTTTTGTGACTGTTATATGGTTAGTGTGAAAAGTAGCTCTGCACTCTGTCTGTGAGGGCTTAATTCCTTTTGAAAAGTTTATTTTTGGGCGGCAGCAGTATTATAACCAAAGAATTGGTGAAAGGGGAGATACAAACAACAGAGAAATCTTGTCCTGAGAACCAAGGAGGAAAGCCACATCTGAATTTCCATTCTAACCAGAGCTCAAGCCGAAAACAGGGTATTCTCACCATGCCTGGAGGGTTTATCAGAAAGGAACCCTCGGATTCCAAGAAGTTGAGAGAAACTCCTGAGGTGGTAGACCTGTTTACCTGTGCAAAGTGGATGACCTTCTGTGATAAAATTCAAGGTCACGATGATGAAATCACAGAGGAGTTCCTTAGGTCCCTACAGAAGCCAAAAAGGAATTCTTCCTACCAGAAGAGCAGTATTCAGAGGATAAAAATGGGATCTGGAGAGCTAGCCTACAACCATTTTGAGTGAAGTCAGCCTTCAAATTATGAAGTATATTACCTATGAGGGGCAATTTAGCATTGTGTATGGTTATCACTTCCGCTTGTTAACAGAGCTCAGGCACACGATGGATTTGCCCTCAAAACAAAAATTGAGCATTCCATACTTCCTCCTATAGTCATTGGTTGAGTGTAGCACGAAACTGAAGGAGGGAACACCAGACCAGCTGGCCCATCATGGGCTTATCAAGCTCCTTGTAGAAGATGCCCTCCATACTTATACTGTCCCTATTTCTTGGGAGGTTTTCCACAATATGTCCAAGGGTGATGACATCCAGACTCTGGCCGAAGAATTCACCTCATCCAACAGCGAGGACAAGGAGCACATCGAGGTAGAGAGGAAAACAAAGGGGAAGAAAGCTAAGGGTAAGAAAACCTAAGGTAGGCCATCACAGGAAAAATCACAGGAGAAGCCACAGGAAAAGCAAGAAAAGGACAAGCTGTTGAGGCAAGCGGGTGAAATAAAGACACAAATGCCAAAGGAGAAGCGGTTGCAAACCCGGGCAAAGAAGACTGAAAAAGGCCAAACAAGTAGGGATACACCCAAGGCAACCACAGCACAGGTCAAGGAGAAGGCACCCCCAGCCAAGCAAGCCAAATCAGAGAAAATTGGTTCTACAGGAAGCCAGCAGACTGTTTCTACAGGAAGACAGAGAACTGTTTCTACAGGAAGCCAGAAATTAGCTACAGGACTTTCTACAGGAAGTCCTGAAAAAGGGAAGCAGAAGGAGAAATCGGCCGAAATCCTAGCTAGGGAGGCAGCAGCTATGTTGGCCGCCCTAAGTACCTCTCCCAAGCTGAAGGAGAAGTGAAAGAGGGAGCTTCCACTATATTTTAAGGCAAGAAAGGGCATGCAGATACTCTAGGAAAAGAAGCACAGGCAGTGGGAAGAAGCAAAGAGAAAAGCATGGTTTCATGACATAGAAGAGGGCATCACTTTAGAAGCTTGGCATGATAGGGAGGCCACCAGGGCCATCAAAGAGGAGGAGATAAATTGGTTTCTCAGAGGATGAGCAACACTTTCAGTAGGGGGGTGATGATGAGCCCCAAAAATGGATAATTATTTGGGCTCATTCAACTTCCTAATTCGACTTAATCCACCATTCTCATTAGTTTATTGCATGTTTTTAATTATATTTATGCTAATAGAGTGAACTGGGTTAGTCATTATGCCAACAAGTCTAATGGGTGCTTTGTGTGGCCTTTTTGGTCAATTTGGAGAAAAAATTGAAGGTTTTAATGAGCACTTGGCAGCCAAATTCGTGGGAGAACAAGGGAGAGGATTTGTAGGAAGGTGTCCCCTTCATTTATGGGCCCTTACCTCGAATTCTCCACCATCAGCTCGGAGTTCAAGGGCCACCAAATCAATTAACACAAGGGCAACCAAGCAAGTCAAGTAGGACTGCTGTTAACTACAAGTTTTGGGCAGCCGAGTCCCTAAAGTTTAGGAGGACTGTTGGGGTCCTCAATTTGTATAAATAAGAAGGCTTAGGGCCTCATTTTGGGGTTAGCTAGTGGTTAGTCATTTTGTACCCAATGGTTAGTCATTTTGTAGGCAGAAGTTAGCTAGTTTGTATTCCGACTTTTAGGCAATAGATTAGCTTTGCTTTCAGCTCATTTTCAAGTTCTCCTTGTGGACAGTTTTGATGTAACTCTTCTTTTCTTGCTCAATAAAGATGAATCCAGCTTTGCAACAGCTCTAAATCTCTCTTAGGAGGCTATAGCTCTTGGGTTTGGGCCCATCTCAAGCGCCCAATACCTCCTTTGATTATCTTTATGTGTTTTTGCTGCATTCTTAGAATAAAATATGCTATTTAGATCTAAATCTTGTTTTTTTATTTAGTTTGTTTTTTTGATGAGTAAAATAGCTTTTCATGTTTAGATTTAGTTGATAGGTTGTTAACAGAAAAAGCTTCAAGAAAAGGGCCAACAAACATCTGTGGTTTCACCTCTCCCTCAGTGGGATTAGGAGCTGTGACTAGGATGACTTTGCTGCCCACAAAAACACTGACTTTGCTTTGCCATGCAATCATTAGTGTTTGGTTTTCATTTGCAGAAGTTGGTTACATGTTCAGATCTTTGAATGCTTCATTGCATAGTTAATATACATGGTTTCCTTGCAAATAAAGCTGTTGTCCATTCTTGTTACTGTTAGCTAGATCATATTAGGGTAGCATAACTAGATCTTTGTTTTCTTGCATGTCTTTGTTGGTTTAGTTGGAAACACAAATTGCAGAGCACCTGTACCACTTCTCTGTCTACCCAGACTCCCTCAAACCCATCTTCTCCATCTCCTAACTTGGTTTCTTGCCTCACGTTGCCATACTGCCCTCATAACCCTACCTTTTGTGCAGCATTACTTCAGTCTTCTTGGAACAAGTCCAGCCATCTACACCTTCTCCTCAACTCTATCCATCAGTCCTTGGGTCATTTCAGGCCCCTACCCTGCCTCCCTATCCATTCATGCACCTTAACTCACTCGCCCATCCTCCAAAATCCAATTTTTAAACATCCTGTAGAAAAATTACAGAACATCCTGTAGAAATCCTAAACATCCTGTAGAACCCCTGCAGACTTCCTGTAGAAGCTCACGAATGAGGTTTCTTGATAGCCAAACTCTGTGAAACTCTCTGGAAGGGTGTTAGGGACCCCTTAGGCCCTCTCTGTACCATCCCAACCTTTTCCAAGCATTTCTCCTCCTTGATCCACCCCTGCACAGTGAAAAGCCAGTTAAAAGCACATGCATGATAATTCTAATAACTTAGTCAAAAATACAAAAAGATGTTTTCTTCAGCTAGAGGCAGTGTAGACACATGTATTTTACCTTCATAGAAGTAATGGCATCTCTTTTCATAGTTTTCATTCTCTCCTTTGCGTCAGTAGGACTAGCTGGTAGAATTAGGGTTTGCTAGGGTTTGCGTTTCTTTTTGGCTTTTAGTTTCTTTCCGCAAGTAGATTAGCTTCCTTTGAGTTAGCTTTCATCCATCAGTTAAAAAGCTTCTTCTAAGAGCTCATAGAAGTTGGCTTAAGCCCCTAGCGGACTTGTGCCAGCTGACCAAGTGACAGCTGCGGCAAGAGCTAGTACTTGTGCATACAGCACCGTCGCTTCCAAGTTTTTTACGAACTACCGGGTTGATAAAATTAAAGAAGGGAGTTCCAGGAGTTGTAGCATTATTGCTGCAATACTGGAGCTCACCACTCTTCATGAAAGTAATATGGTATGAAAGGACAACCTAGATCTCCTTAGTTAGGAGCCTCTTTCCTAATTTATTGTATATTGAATAAAAAACTATTAAGTTAGATTTTATATTTGTACTATGAACTTCCATCAATTTTTATATTTCATCTTCTAAAATTGACTGCAACTAAAATCCTTATACTTTGGACATGCTTCCAAGCTTACAAGCCCAGATTGATAATTAAATACTTGTGTTAATTTGCATAATAAATTGACCAAACATTTTGGCGCCATTTTCGGGGAAGCATACTTAGCTAGAGTCAAATAGGAAGATTATATATATATATATATATATATAACAAAAACAATAAAAATTAGGTTTTTTTTGGTTATGTTTCTTTATGTCTATATATAGAAATGAAAAGGGTAGATACATTAAGCAAGACCCCCCAACAACTAAACCATTGGTAGAAGTAAGACTACCTCCATTAGAAATAACTACACCAATTACTGGAAGACCAACTTTGGAAAAATTAGAGGAAAAACAACTTTTAGGACAAAGGTTAACTCTTGTTGAAAGACAAACTTTGTTAGCTTATGAAGTGAAGAAAAAACAAGCACAAGAAGGAACATCTTCCATAAGAAAACAAAAAGAGACAAGAAAACAAATTGATCAACCCATTCTTGAACAAATAGATCAACCTATTTTTGAAAACAAACAACAAGTTGAATCTCAAATTTCTATTGAAATAGTTGAAACTACTAAAAAAGATATGACAGAAGAAGGGCAAGGATCTACTATCCTCACTCCTGAACAAAGGCTTCAATATGAAAGACAACAGAAAGAATGGAAAAGACAAAGAGAAGAAGAGGCAAGGAGAGAAGAAGAAAGAAAAAGAGAAGAAGATGCTAGAAGAGAATATAATCATAAAAGAAGAGAAGATGAAGAGAATGATGAAGAAACTACTTTTGGATTTCCAATTATAGATACTCAAGCAATTCTAGGAGAAGAAGTAAAAATGAAGAATATTCCTCCTTCAATTTTACCAAATTTCATTGAATGTTTTCTGAAGATCCCGATTCCTTCATGTTTGAATTTGACATCTTATGTATAACTTATGGTTATACTGATGATACTCATAAAATTCATTAAAGAAACTGCCTTAAAATGGTTTATGGGATTACGTGAACACTCACTTCTTGGGAAAAAATGAAGAAAATTTTTCTAAAGAAATATCAAGCCTATTGTAGGCCTAGAGATTCAAAAGAAGATATTTTTCAAATGTCTCAACAAGAATATGAGAGTTTGGAAGAATACTTGGAACGATTTTTTTTATAGCCTGCAAAAATACAAACAACATTCTCTAAATCCAGATACCATTAGAACAACTTTTCTTAAAGGAATATAACATGAGTATCTTGCTATTCTCAATGTAATGGGTAAAGGAGATATTTCATATATACCATTTGATGAAATAGCTTAATTATGTTAAAAGTACTCTAGAGGTAGATCCAAAACAGGAAAAAGAGAAATAAACTCTAGAGCTTCTTTGTCAACAACAGGAGGAGTAACAAGAACAGAAATAGGGTCTGTTAGAAAATTTTAAAACATTTCTTTTGAGCACCTTAGGAACACAAGTTGATGTGTTAAAAGAAAATAAGAAACAAGAAGAAGAAGAACAAGCAATTTCAATATTTTGTCCTAAGTGTAGAAAGAAGCATCTTTTACGAGAATGTCCTTTGGATAATATTCAAGTGTGTGGACTTTGTACAAAAAATCATTCAACAGAAAATTGTCCAAATATTAAAGAATTGCAAATGAATCCAATAGAAGAATTACATGGAATAGATTCTTTCTAGTAATCGCACCAAGGATTCCTCAACAATTCTTTCAAAAAAATCCCCAGAATTATCAGTATCCTCCTCAAAATTCATGGAATGCTCCAATGCCATGGCAAACATGGCCTCCACAACAATACCAAAACCAACCTGCACAAGGTTGGCGAGGATATAGTTATGGAACTCAACCATATCAACAAATGTACCATCAACAATATCAATAACCTCAATAGCCATTTCAATATCAACAATTCCAGCAAAATCCACAACCAATGTCATTTCCACAACAAAATCCTGCACCATTATTAACTCAACCACAACAACTTTAGTTTCCTTCTAACCAACCCCCACCTAGAGCAACTCAATTACCAGCTCAACCAATAGCAAATCCGAGTAACAAAGTGGAAAGACCAACTTATAATGTGGAGGAAGTAACATATTTTCCTACATATTCTATCCTTCCTATACAAGATGTCCATTTAAGGTCTAGGAAAGTATTACACAAAGATTCTCCACCAATAATAGAAGAACAAACTAAACAAGGAGAAAAATCTAAAAAATCTCATCTAGAAAATCAAATTAAGAAAGGAAAAACTAATTATGACTCAAACACCACCCTATTAAGAGAGGTTAGTAGAGCAAAAAATAAAGAATCCAATTTCTCTTCCTGAATTCGACATTTTAGATGAATTAAATAATTCTTATGTCAAAATTCCTTTGTTGCAAGCTATAAAAAAATATACCAATCTATGCAAAAATAATTAAGGAATTATGCATTAAGAAAACTGGTAGAAAGAAAAGAGATCCACCCACAATTCAAGTCATTGGCCAATTAGTTAGTCTCATGTCTGCAAAGACCACAATTGGAAAATATATTGATCTTGGGATACCTATGGTTACTATTTCGATTAATGATTTTTCAGTTCTACTCTAATAGATTTGGGAGCAACTATAAATGTCATGACAACAAAAACTATAAAATATTTGAAATTACCTAATATTCGACCTACTTCTACAGTTTTAGAGCTAGCAAACAGATCTAAAGTAATACCTGAGGGAATAATAGAAGACATCATTGTTTCTTTGGATTCATGGGAATATCCTGTAGGCTTTTTGATCTTGCAACCAAAAACAAATTTAGGAGGCCATCATTTAATTCTTAGCAGACCTTGGTTAGCCATATTAGATGCCTTCATTGGATGCAGATCAGGGAGCATGATCATAGCACATGGAGATGAAAGGAAACATATTACACTCTATCCTCCTACTCAATATCCTTCTTTATTATCATGGTCTGACAATGAACAAGAAAACACTCAGCCTATTTTAAGCATTAGTCAAGCCTTTAATTTTAGAGAAGAGGAAGAAGATGAGGGTTTAATAGATCTTTTTATCTCAGAACTTGATATTTTTGAACAGTTAAGAATAACACAATATGAAGCTGCAAATCATCTTTTAAATCAATGCTTTCAAGAAAATTGTACTATTCAATCATTGCAGAATTCATTTGAAAGCATTTTTCCTGTTAATTCCATTACCAATTCTCAAAGAAAAATCATTGAAATTGAACTTGGAAAGAGTTTAAATATTGGTAATAATCTAGAATCATCAAAATTAAGTTAAGTTATGAGACTAGTGCAAAGAGGAAGTCGTTAGACTGACACTTGCCTCACTGCTGCGACGTAACGACTGATGCTAGTAACACATACTACAAGAAACATAGGTAATTGCATTATTACAAAAATATTCAAAAGCTTTTGCCTGGGATTATGCAGACATGCAAGGAATTCATTAGAAAACATGTATTCACCATATCTATACTGATGATCATATCAAACTAGTAAGATAACCACAAAGAAGAAGGAATCCTATGATGAAAGAAATAGTGAAAGAGGAACTGCACAAACTGTTACAAGTAGGATTCATCTATCCTATTTCAGATAGTCAATGGGTTTCACCTCTAGTTGTGGTACCAAATAAAAATGGAAAATGGAGAATATGTGTAGATTATAGGGAACTGAATAAAGCCACATTAAAAGACCACTTCCCACTACCATCCATTGACCAGGGTCTAGATTCATTAGCTGGAAATAAATACTTTTATTTTGTTGATGGATTTAGTGGATACAATCATATTAAGATAGCATTAGAGGACCAAGATAAAACAACATTTACTTGTCCATGGGTAACATATGCATACAATGTTTTTCCCTTTGGGTTATGTATTGCACCTGCTACTTTTCAAAGAGCAGTCCTTGCAATATTTGTTGTTGTGTAGAGGTTTATATGGATGATTTCAATGTATACAAAAATACATTTGATGATTGTTTGAAGAATCTTGAAAAAGTTTTAAAGAGATGCATAGAGACAAACCTATCCCTTAGTAATGAGAAATGTTTTATGATGTTAATTGAAGGGATAAAGTTGGGACACCACATTTCTTCTTCCATAATTAAGGTGGATCCAGCAAAAATAGAAGTCATTGTAAACTTAATGCCACCATCAACTCAGAAAGAAGTAAGGAGTTTTTTTAGATATGCAAGCTATTACAGAAGGTTTATTGAAGACTTTAGTAAAATAACTCTACCTCTATTTACGTTACTTGTAAAAAACATTGAATTTCGATGGACTACTGATTGTCAAAATGCATTTCAGAAATTGAAAGAAAAATTGTCAATAGCTCCCATTCTTTCTGGACCGAACTGGTCATTTCCATTCCATATATCGATTGATGCATCTGACACAGCAATAGGAGAATCACTTGGGGAAAAAAAAACAATTTAATTATGCCATATACTTCATAAGTAAAAACCTAACACTGACAGAACTAAATTACACAGTCACAGAAAAAGAAATGCTAGATGTAGTGCATGCAGTCAACAAATATAGGCATTATATAACAAGCTATTAAGTATTTATTCATACAAATCATTCAAACATTAAATACTTAATGAACAAAGCAATTACCAATGGCAGAATTACTAAATGGATGTTATTAATGCAAGAATTTAATATTACTATTCTAGATCGACTAGGCAAAGATAATCAAGTGGAAGATTTTCTATCAAGACTTCATTCACCTCGTGATAGAATCTCTGTTTCAGACAATTTTACAGATGAACATTTATTTTCTATTACAACTAACATCCCAGGGTTTGCAGACATAACCAACTATTTATCATCTGGAACATTACCATCCCATTTCACCAATAAACATAAAATAAAAATAATTAGAGAAAGTGCTAGATATAGATGGGTCAATGGTGGCCTCTTCTATACTAGTTCTGATCTATTGATAAGAAAATGTGTTAGAGAAGACAAAATTTTTGATATTTTGAAAGCATGTCATGATGAACCATGTGGTGGCCATTTTGCAGACAAACGGACATTATACTAGGTACTCAAACTTGGCTACTACTGGTCAACCATCTTCAAGGACTCAAAGGTTTATGTTAAAAGATGTGACAACTTCCAGAGAACAGGAAGACCTACAATATCAAATGAAATACCATTAAAACCATAAGTACTGATAGAGCCATTTGAACGATGGGCTCTTGACTTTGTGGGACCAATTAACCCACCTTCAAATGGAATGAAGTACATTCTAGTGTGTACAAATTATGTTACAAAGTGGGTAGGAGAAAAAGTGGTGTCAAGAGCAATAGAAGACACAATGGTTTCATTCATTTTTGAAGAAATCTTTGTCATATTTGAAGTTCCAAGATAGATTTTTACAAATTAGGGAACATAGTTCACATCCAAACTTGTCCGGGATCTTATGGAAAAGTATAAAATTAAACACAGAAAGTCTACTCCATATCATCCTCAAGCAAATGGACAAGTAGAGTCCATGAAAAAAGTTCTAGAAAATATCATGACGAAAAAAGTGCAGATGAACATGAAAGATTGGTCAGAAAAGTTAAATGATGCATTGTGGGCATACATAATTACATGGAAGAATACAAATGGATTTAGTCGATATTAGTTAGTATATGGTAAGGAAGTTCTGTTACCCATTGAATTTAAAATTCAAACATTTAAACTTGCAGTAAAATTGGGAATTTATTTAATAGAGGCACAACAACAAAGGGTCATGCAATTGGATGAATTAGATGAAATAAGACAACAAGCAATAGAAAAAACATCACTAGTGCAACAACAAAGAATTAAATGGCATGGTAGATTTATAAAGAGTAAAACTTTTCACAAAGGAGACTAGGCACTACTCTTTGACTCCAAGTTCAAGGATTTCAAAGAAATTTTTACAACTCATTGGCTTGGGCCATATGAGATAGAAGAAATTTTTGACAATGGAGCATTTAAAAAAAATTTATGTAAAAGCAATTTCATTTATAATCAATGGACATAGGCTTAAGGTCTATAATAAGCCTATCAATAAAGAAGAATTTTTTAAAAGAGTCTCAACAGATAGAAATATGGAAATAATGGAAAAACATAGTGATATGCCTTCCTTACTTCCAGAAGAATAAAAAATAAAAAATAAAAATAAATAAAAATAATAATAAAGGATTTTGGTTTTGAAAATCTAGGAAACTGGCACAATACAAACTCGAAATCATATTGGAAAACCAACTAGTTTGGCCAATATGAATTCCCCAATTTATTTTACCTTTTTCTTTAGTTTATTTTACGGAAATCATCCTCTATAATTCCAAGACTTGAGGACAAGTCTTAAAATAAGCAAGGGGAAAGATTCGTAATAAAACTATGCAAATAGTTTGAAGCAATTGTATTGCAGAAAGAACCTGATATATCAACATTACAAAAGGGACCTGAAACAACATTTAAAATAATAGTGCAGAAGGGACCCGAGATACCAACATTGTAGAAGGAACCTAAAACAACATTCAAAATAACATTGCAGAATGGACTTGAACAATCAATACTAAACAGAAGGGACTTGAGTCAATATCAGATGTGGAAACATAAAACAAATAAGAAAATACTAGTGTTTACATTCCATCAGAAAATATTTTTGAAGAACCATCATTATGAGTCAAAGATGAATCAGCAAAGGACATCATCAGTTAGTATTGACATCAAGCTATTATGGAAGTACAAGTACAATAAGTGTAAAAAAATTTGCTCTTAAAACCTTTGATTTTTGAATTTTTTTTCTAGAAATTGATAAAACTAGTTTAACTTGATATGCATTCCATTACACTACCATTCTACATTCCACATTTATCCTACTCCATTACCTTCATCATAATAATCCTACCATACAATAATCCTATCCTCATAATAATCCTATCCATTACAAACTATCATGACATATCCATTACCTTACCATACAATAATCCTATCCATCCCTACATATTTTATAAGCATTTTTTATTGAGAAATAAGGACTCAATGTTTTTCCCCTTAATTTTTTTTTTGGTTGACCTATACAAACTATACAAAGGTTAATGTCATAATGATAATAATTTTATTTTTAAAAATGACCTATCCTATGGTCATTTTAAAAACAAATTAAAGAGAGAAATAATGAAATGACGAACCTAAAGTATGACATAAGGAGCGCAATATTGTAAAAGCATAAGATATATGCCTAAGGTATATGAAAAGGAATGAAATCAAAACATGAAAGTGGAAAGACATAAACAAAGGTGGGCATATGAAATAATGAAGGCAACCATGAATGGAAATGATATGGTGTAGTAGTGATTAGACATGCATGTACACCGTGGAGCCACGAGAACGTAGCCACGGGGAGGATGCAGTCATGGGAGGTACAATATGCAGGTCAGAAGGTGAGTTGGCATATTAAAACAGTCAAACGAGTTCAAAACCATGAGTAAAGCTCTGTATTACGTTTTTTTTAACTCATACATGTATTACGAAGTTCTTTCACCATCACAGATCGTTTTAAGCTCAGGGAAAGGATGATAATGTTGTGCAGACAAACTCACGCATTCAACACCTCGTGAAATGAGCCGGAACTAAAAGAACGTAGAGAAAAGTGTTAAAAGAGAGAAGCCATAGCTAAGAAAGAGCAGTGTAGAAATAAGTGAGGAAGTTGTGGAGAAATAAGGAGGTTAGGCATTGGATTTAATGCCGAGTTGAAGACTGAGTCTTATGTTTGCCGAGTGGATTGAAATGCTCCAACAAACCCTAGGAATTATGCAGGAGAATCAGGTAAGGATCGATTATGGATTTTTCCGAGTATTGAACAGATTTAGATGTTAAGTAAACTCAATATTGTTTTAAGAAGTGTAACATGGAATTCCAGTTACAAATCGGGTCTCTGTCAATATTTTAAAATGTTGCCACTATTAAGCTCAAACTGTGCCTCCATTCAAAACGATTCTACCACCTGTGAGAAAAGTGAATCTTCGGCAAAGATTCAACAGGAGTCCTAATTGAATTTTCTTCATGTCAACACAGGAAAGTTATTAACTTAGAGTCATCACAATACCACTCAGAGATCAGGTATATTCATTAAATTTCGAAATCTCTCCATATAGATTCGATGTATGAAACAATGAGCATATTTTTTATACACAGTAAACATAATTTTCATACACCGTGAGCACATTTTTGTGAAGAAGACTATGCACAATGAACACATGTGAAGGATTTTTGAAGAAGAAAGGCAGAGCATGAATTCATGAGCACTGTAAAATGATTTTTGTCTCCATATTTTACACAGTGATTTTTTTAAAGGAGACAGAGAACTTGTTTTTCTTCAAGACAGAGGACTTTTTTTTTAATTTCAGAAAAGAGAATGATATTTTTGAGAATTTGACAAAATAGAGATTAAGCACATGGATTGTAGAGCAATAAAAACATTTGTTAATTTTTTTTTATGATATTTGCATAAAATAATTAGCTTTGACAAGTAGATTGTTCATATTTACAGCGTAACAGAGGATGTTGAGAAATATTTGAGCAAGAGAATCGTTTTGTTTTTGTTCAAAAGACTAGGTAAGCCTTTTGACATAATCTATAAATCAAAATTACTTAGATAAGAAGGCAGAAACATATATATGCATGTGATTTTGTTTATAATGAGGATGTTGACTGTAAAAGGGTACATAAACTGGTATACAGAGAACATGTCCACCAAATTAGAGCCAAGTGAATTCAAGGTAGAAAATTGGTGAAAAGAGACCATAGAGAAGCTATATCAGGCATGGTTGATAGGATCCCTTCAGAAGTTCAAAGGGCATAATGACAGGATAAAAAAAGAGTTCACAAACAATTATAATCAAGATCAAACAAAAATGGGTAACCTATCTATTCTACTAAGCCCATAATTCATTTCCGAAGCTCTAGATCTTCTATTAGAAGGTGAAGAATACCAAAAAGGCTTGCATTTTAAAGACAAAGTGTGGACTTTATTTTTGGAAAAACATAGAAACAGATCATTTGATAGGACAAAAGGAATTCTAAGGGAATGGTTGAATGAACCTTGGGCAGGGTTGGTTTTAATCATTCAGAGGTACTTTACATGTGATAACACGTTCAGTGTAGTCTACATCTTCGATATTAGACTACTTCAGCATATCAAGGGAGAATAAAAAATCAATCTACCCTACTTCTTCTCTAAAAGTTTGATCAAAATGATATAGAATGTGAAGGGTAAAACTGAAACTAAGGAGACACACATCTACCATCAGGGGCTTATTAGAATACTGGTAGAACATCAAATAAAAAGTAAAGGTTCGACATCGAAGGAATTTTTAGCCCAACATCAGATTGAAGAACAAAGAGTAGAGGAGAAATTTGAACCAATACATAAGACAAGAAGCATAATGAATTCTCCCTTGAACATGAGGACTAGGTCCAAGAAACAACAAGACAATATCATGATTGAGAAGGAGAAATATTTTCTATCTATTCCTAGGAGGCCTAGGAGGAAAAGCCAAGAAGAAACAAGTAGTAAGGGAAAGGATCCTGAAGTGAAAATTGTTGAACCTCCTCCCACTTCAAAAGAAATTGATGAAATCTTTGAGAGAATGCAAAAGGAAATCTATGAGGAACCTCAGGAGAGGGATTTATACTTTGACAATGTTGAGGTAGGAGCTACCTCATCACACTCATTTGCCAAAGATACAAAGGAAGAGGAAATAGAGTTGCACCTCAAGAAAATCAAAGAGTTAAGTGAGGAGTTTGAAGATAACAAAATTTTAGAAAGACATTTGAAAAAGGAAAACAAGATGTACAGGAAAAACAACAAAAAGATAATCAAAGACAATAAAGACTTGACCGAGAAGGTTAACAAACTTGAAACTAAAAATTCTCTCATAGCTAAATAGGCTTACAGATGGCTGAAATAGAAAAACACATGGCAATATAAGTATGAAAGGCAGAAAGTCAAGACCATCATCTACAAGGAAGGGAAGTGTGAAGGCATTGATTATATTTTACAGGCTACATAGGCAGAATATTCAAGATCAAGGTCAGTAGAGACATCAACACTCAGAAGGTCAAAAAGGAGAAATCAAGCACAAGGACATGCTTTCACATCAGTAAGGGGGAGATGTTGGCCCTCATTTTCCATCAAATTTTGCTTATTAAAATACACATAATTTCCATCATTTTCAACCATATACCATCCATATACACCTCATTTTGACCAATTTATGCACATTTAGGTATATAAATTATGTTCTTCAATTTTTAGATATTTTTGCAAAAATTGGGTTTTTAGTGTATTTTTTGACAAAATTGAAAATTCCCGTAATGGCTCCATTGAAGTCAAACTTGCAGGACACCTGGGCACGGGCTGAGCATAGATATGGAAATCCTAGGAACCAAGGATGGACATGTACCTATTGGTTTAGTCAAACCAATATAAAACATGCCCTGTCAACTCTGGTCAAACATTACCTGCTGTTCAGAAAATCCCTAGGAAATAGGCCAAATTTAGTATTTTTTGGGATTTTACAAATTTTGTGTAACTGAATGGATGGATTCGACCAAGATAGATTGGATTAGGATAGATATGACTATTAGAGACATTTTAGTCAAGTTTGTTTATTATTTCTCTATTTAAGCCAAGACTATTGAAGGCTTGAGCATGTAGAATTTTATGTAATCTGATTTTGAGACTCTTTGAAGCTAATTGAAGAACCCGTTTCATTTCATTTTCTATTCATGCTTGAGTGAGTAACTGAGTTTTCTATAGCTAAGATCTCTTCAAGTGTGCAAGGAAAGGGTGGAGGGCCCACACACCAAGCTAAGTGCATTTCTTGGTTAACTTAGCATAGTTTTTATAAACTAATTTTTGCTTCAGATTTCTTTAGCTGTTTGAAGATTTATTATGATTTTTGAAAGAATATTGATTAAATTATAATATTCATATGAAGGGACAAACAAGAATTCAAGTTAAATTCTCCTTCTATTTGATTATGAGCTATAATTGAAATTCATTGTCGTTTCCTTGTTGAGGTATTTCTGAATTCTAGATACAATGCAATAGTAATAATGATGGAATAAGATTGTAAGGAAGGAAAATCTGGACCTCCTTAGTTAGGAGCCACTTCTCTCTACATTTTATGCATCATAAACTATTGTTAATCAGTTAATTTTTATTTCTCTTCATGAAAGTAATATTGTAGGAAATGACAACCTAGATCTCCTTAGTTAGGAGCCTCTTTCCTCATTTACTATATATTGAATCAGAAAATATTAAATTAGATTTTATATTTTTAATATGCACTTCCATCAATCTTTATATTTCATCTTCTAAAATTGACTGCAACTAAAATCCTTATACTTTGGACATGCTTCCAAGCTTACAATCCTGGATTGATAATTAAATACTTGTGTAATTTGCATAATAAATTGACCAAACAAGTTCCAAATGGCTTTACAAGGTAAATCAAGCAACTGATAATAGTGGGGAGAAACACAATGCCTATTTTATGTCTATAGGTTTCTCTTGGGTGGAGAGGATTGATTATGATGAGAATTTTTCTACTATAGAAATGTACTCATTAATCATATCCATTCTAGCACTGTCGGCATAGATGGGATGGAAGATACATCAGATGGATGTAAAGAAAACATTCCTCAATGACATTATTGAGGAAGAGGTGTATATTGAGAAACCTAAAGGATTTGAGACCTTCAACAGAGAGTTGGATGTGTGCAGACCCAAGCGAGAATTGTATACACTAAAACAAGCACCCCATGCTTGGTACACCAAGATCGATAGCTATTTAACTGGGTTGGGCTTCACCAAAAGTGAAGCAGATGAAAATTGTTACCATATTGTGGTTGAAGGTAAATTGTTGATTATTGTTTTATATGTCAACGATTTGATTCTGACATGTGATGATAAGCTGATCAAGTCTAACAAAGAGGATATTGCAAGAGAGTTCGAAATGAAGGACTTGGGGCTCATGCACTAATTTTTGGGGATGGAAGTATGTTAAGGAGATGAGGAACTGTTTGTCTCTTGGGGAAAGTATACGAGATATTGAAGAAGTTCCACATGGAGAGCAGTAAACCCATGGAGACTCCTCTAGCTGGTAATTGGAGGAAGGAGGATGTTACATATGGTGAAATAGTGGAGGTTACTATTTATAGAAAACTTGTGGGTTCACTCATGTATTTGGTGAACACATTACCAGACATGTGTTATGGAGTTAACCAACTTAGTCAAGTTATGGTTAAGCCAACCAAATTATATTAGAAGGTAGCCAAACATGTGTTGAGATACCTCAGAGGCACCACTCAGTTTGGTCTTTGGGATAAACAGACAAAAGGAGTGAAGCTTCAAAGCTGCATTGATGTAGATTGGTCCAGGGAGTCCATCCGATAGGTTGAGCACAACAGGTGGGATTTTTAGCATTTTGTTAGAAGTTGTTTCTTGGTACATCAGGAAGTAGAGATCAGTTTCACTCAATTCTGCAGAAGAATAGTACATGGATGCTATTCAAGCCACTTGTGAGGCTATTTGCATGAGGAATATTCTTGTTGGTTTGTTTGGTCAGCAGATGGATTCAACGGTGATTTACTTTGACATTCAGAGTTGTAGCAAACTCTCTGAGAATCTAGTTTTTCATGATCAGTCAAAGCATATTGATATCCAACATCATCTTCGAGATTGTGTGCAGAGGAGAATCATGTTACTGGGTTACATTCTCATAGAAGAGCAGGATGCAGATATTTTGAAAAAGGCCTTGTCAAGATGAAAATTTGAGTTTCACAGAGGAAGGATTGGGATAGCAGATAATCCCTTTCTTGTTGAGAGGGAGTCTTAAAAATAGCAACAAGAAATCCTAATTTAATTTGTCCTTGAATTAAATTAGGAGTGTTAAAACTAGCAACAAGAAATCCTAATTTAATTTGTCCTTGAATTAAATTAGGAATTAAATTGAAATTCTATTCTCATAACAACTTGTAATAATTAACTAAGTTAATTTAACTTATTTGGCCCAGTAAATTCGAGTTGGAAGTCTATCTAGAGTCATGTAGACTGATTCCTAAATTTTAGGGGTCCATGTTGAGTTCTTTTGAGTTGTAATTAATTAATGCAGTCTAACTTAGTTATAGTCAGTTAAACTAGTTCAAACAATTGTAGGAACTAGTAGGAGGTCTAGTAGTGGGGAGAAACTTCAATGTAGCTTCTCTACTCCACCAGTTAGTTGAATATTCACTCATAAATAACTCATGCATGTCAATTTAGAGGAATACCCAGTTGAGATTAGAGTTCACAGATAATGTACTATCAGTTGTATAATTTTCCGAGTTGTACAAATGGTGCATCCAATCAATGGAAGGCCTATGATGGATTGCATAGTTATGGTGAGGTATTTTCCAAATTAAATATGGGCTAATTCTCTCAGGAATTTCACAAGGAAGTAGGGGCTTGGTAGGTGTTAGAGCCTAAATCTACCTTAGGCTGAGAAAGGTAGGATCTAGGGTAACATCAAACCACGCTTAACCTGGTAGCTAGCCCTACCAGGTCGAGAGAGGGCTCTCTCCTTGTCAATCTCAGAAAAGATGGCCGATGAAAGCTTGAGATGACTAATGTGATGACTGATTTTAGGCTAGGTATGTGTACAGAGGTGTTTGATTGAATTTGATGATGTTTTGTTGGCTCGAATGGAAAGGAAAATTTTGGGTCTTGGGAATGAGGCTCAGTTTTGCAGAGGTCTCAATGGGGCAAGGTAGGCAAGTGATTTGATACTTCAAATTGAATGAAATGGAGAGATTTAGACAGGTGAGGAGTTGAAGAGGGCAAGAAAACCTCAAGGATCCTCTTCAAACAGCTGAAAACATCAATAACTAAGCAAACCCTAGGTAGAGCACTGCAATTTCAATGGATTCTACCTTTATCCTTGTTTGTTTTAGTTAAGAAGAAGCAAGAGAGATAATGGCATACATAAAACACATATAAACTTACATTTACAGAAGGAAACACAATATCAAAGCAACATGCCACATGAATCCCATAGAGTGCTGCAAACCCTGGTCTATTCCTTAGCCAAAACTGCTGAGAAAATGTATACAATGAAGCTCCAAGCTTTCTCAAAAGTCCAACCATGCTAATGACTGAAAAAAACATAAGATATAGGCAAACAAAAACTCATCCTAGCCTCTAGGGGTCGATCTCATGATTTTAGGAGCTGTTCCAACTAATTCTAAACTGAGAACTACAAATTAGGCAGTGGAACAGCTTGCCTCTAGAAACTAGGGAACTGATTCATTTAGTTGCAAACTACTTTTTGATAGATGAATCTACCTCCATGGGTGAAAATTTGACATAATTACATCAAGATCCATCAATTTACATTAAATTACATCATAAGTTTGGCATGAAGAAAGAGAAAAGTCAAACTGTTGAGGAACTAGGCGAAAAACAAAGTATACTTGGTCAAACTAAGAAAAATTTCCCCTATGCACCGCGATGTTTTCTCTATGCATATCACCTGTTTGAAGCCACTTTTGGAGGCCTTCCTGGTGTCCACATTTTCTCCAAGTGTGCTTGTTGGAAAGGTCTGCCTGTCTAATTTCCAGAACAAGTGGAATTTTTGAATTTGGCCTCCATTTCCCCTCCAAAACTGAGTTCTCCCAACACTGCTTCTTGTGTGTCAAAATAGGGGCAGTAAGGTCATTTTTTGAGTGTTTTTGACCTTTTTAGGGGCTCAAAACCTGTCAAAATTTCTTGGCCATTGGCAGGCATGCATATTTTTCCAAGAAAAATCCAGAGATGCTAATTTTTTATCATTTGGAGGCCTCCATATAAAGCGAGCGCCAGGTGGCGCGACGCATTGGGCAAAAAATTCTGTGTTTTAGCCCAAAAATTTCAAAAATGCAAAAAGTGTCCCAAATTTTTTGAAATTTGGGCTGAGTGTTCTCCATCAGGTTCTATGTTGGGCCAAGGAAGCCTCAACCAAGATCTAAAGTTTATCTTGCACTTTTTGCCTCCTCGATCTCTTCTTCAACTTGGCCTTCAAGCTCCTGATTCTAGCTTGGCACACCATATTCCTTGACAAATAATGATATGCCATGTTTCTCAACATATTTTTCTCATTGATGGATTTCTCCAACATCCTCTCCAAGTGGATATTATTCCTCTCCAACCATGACTCACAATCAGCATTGATTTCTTGTTCAAGTGTTGTGAACTTGACTTTCCTCCGTTTGGTAGCTTGCTGGTTTTCTCGTATGTTTCTTAGCTCCATTATGGTTTTTTGATCCTCTAGTTGCTTGTTTCTTTGCTCCAGGTACTTTATTATCCACTCGGCTCTTTCTAAGTTGAGGGATAAAGCATTGATGTCCACCTGTTTCTCTTGGATGACCTCCTTGAACTTTGAGCTTTGTGGGCCCAAATCCGTGTCATCATCCTAAATGAGAATGAAATTGGTCTCCTGCTCACCTGAAGGCCCCTCATCATGTAATGGCCTCTTGCCCTTGTCTTGAACCTATTGTGCTGATGAAGGAAGCAAGACCCCTTCCACCCTCGGTGGAGATAATACTCACTTTGCTACTCCAAACAACCGTCTAGTGCCCTTTTGATAGATGACAAACACCGACACACTAGCGGTCTATGTCTCATGACCCTCCTGTTGATGACAAGGTCCACCTGTCTCATGAAAAGTCTCTGGAGGTACCTGAGGAGCTGTGAAGAACTCATGAGAAATGAAATCCTCCCATGAAATGCCCTGCAAACCAAGCTGATGCATGACCACAATTTTGATGAGTGCAAAATGGTATATACTGTTAAACTGCTGCTGAGGAGTCTTCTGTTGTACTAGGGTGGTCATCTTCTCAATATTTCGGCACATGAAGTAGGGGAGATTCATCATTCTCACCCTGGTAAAGTGCATCAACAATCTGATATGATAAGCATATAAGCGAGAAAACTGGCCCTCACAGCTGAAATACTTCATTATGAGTTTCATCAAGGGAGCATATGAGTCTTTCAGGTATCGAAAGGAAAAACTCTACTGAGTTGTCTCAAATAACCGGGCTTGATGTATGGTTCATAGTGTTCCCTATCAATCCGCTGCCTTTTATTCCATTGCTCTCCAACATTAGGAATGTTGGTTGCTAGAGAAATAGACTCTGGTGTCAAAGTGAATGTCACACCAGCTAGAGTGGTTTAGCCATTATGTAGATGAAGCACAAACAACCGAGCTAACTCATGATGATACTGGACTCTAGCAACCATCTCACAGAATTGATAACAGGATTGGTGTTGGAAGCATGTGATAGCAAGAGGGCAGGCCTACAGCTCAGCAAGTGAAGTAGGCTCCTCTCGTATATGGTTGCCACCCTTGTGAGGTCTCCTTGGTGCATGAATTTTTGTAGGAGAGTCATTGTGTGTCTCTTCATATCAGTCATATGAAGAATCAGATTCCATGCTTGCTAATGTGTGAGTTTTCTTGATGAGTATGAAGAGATTTATGGTGGTTTTGATGCTTTGCTGCCAAATGTTTGAAGATGTATTAGGGACTGTGAAGGGAGAGGGTAAGAGGGGTTTTAGAAATGTTGCTAACTGGAATTTAGGGAATAGAAGGGTTTTAGGGACAGTTTTTAGATTTTGGGATAACAATTAGGGTTTAGGAATGTGTAGCTAGGGTTTGGGATAGTGGGAGTTAGGAATATGGGGTTAGTGAATTTAGGGATATGGGGATGAAACTAGAAAATGAATGTGGGAAACAAAGAGTGTGGGAGTGAGGGAATGGAATTTGGCAGCAAAAACACAAACTACAAACCCTAAGCACTTGTTTTTGAGCAAAATTGCAAGGAGGTAGGGTTTCAAGCTTATCTCTTTAAATCACCATAAACTCTTTAAGAAAAACTCATTCACCGGCAGTGGAAGAATGATGACTTACTTGAGCAGGTGGCAATTTAGCAAATTTGGTAGTTTGAATGAATTTGTGGGTGAAATCGGGCTTGAAGCCCTGTGCGCCGCGCCACAAACCCAACGCGCCGTGCCCACGAATTTGCACAGTTTTTCTCCAAGCTTGCTTCCTTTACTCAACACGGCCTTCACTTTGCTAAATATTTCTTTTTTAAGTGCCCATGAGCTTTTTGAGTTGTAAAAATGATTTATATACAAGAGCTTTAAATTTTTTCATTCATAAAACCCACTTTTATAATGTTTGCAATGTGACTTACTTTTTCAACTCTGTTTTTGGGCAGTTTATTTTATTTGTGCCTTTGATGAACTGAATGACTTGATTTTTTTGTTTTCCTTGCAGGGGATGGAGTTACTGAAGCTTGGTAAGGTGACTAGGGTTGCCATTGAAGTGATTTACATATAAGAGAACTGAAATTACATGAATTTATACAACAAAAACCTAGAATACTCTGTTTTTCCTCAAAACAGGGTATTGAGGAAAAATACATTTCTGAGCATGAGATTATGAATTTTATTGGTACTGGAATTTTATTCAACCTCCTCATGCGTCTCCTGGCTACTATTGGAAATTTTGAAGACCTTTTTGATGAAACCCTAGACCTAATGAAACTGAAACCCTAGAAATGACTCCTGCAAATTTAAAACAAAAAGTGACTGCAAATAATCTTGATAAATGAAAATGGGCCAGCTAGTAAAGGACATGAGGAAAAATGTACAATAAGCCACTCCCATCAGATGATCCATGCTCCTAATGGAATGCAGCTAACTGAGTGAGACACCTAATATGCAATGCAACAAGAGAATTTGATCTCTGACGGAGGGATGAAGATACCGACACTAACAGTAGGTGAAACAATTGGCTAAGTGTTGGCTTGAGATGGTTTTTAAGCAGAGAGATAGATTGTACTTGTGCAGGAATTGTTCAGTTGAACAAGCATTGTGTTTTCTTCTCAGATCTTCTAGTTAATGCAATATAGATAGTTGGGGTTTTGAGCAGTTGCTTTCCCTAGAAAAATATTGTGTTATGTGTGATTGAAATTCTTCCTTTTCTTAGTTTTTTCATCAATCAATTTTTGTTTCCGCTGATGAGTAGAGAAGATTCAAGTCTTTTGTTTTAGAATACTGCACAAGCAGTTTGAATCTACAAGTAAAAATGTACAACCTATGGCTTCTTTTTTTCCATTCGTTGTGCTTCGCTATAGCTCTTTCTTTGTCACCTATGTGACCGATTGATTTAGTCTCCATCTACAACCTATTCTAGTCAATTGTGAGATCATTTTTTGTTATTTTCTTTATGTGTTTTCCATATATTATCTGTGGCATCTATTATGACTATGAAAAATTAAGTGGCCTATTTGAGGCATCATCTGTGACCTTCTTCCTTGGTTCCTTTAGAGACTTCTGCATCCCTTTCTCAATGAAATTTCGTGCCCTATCTCTGATACAATGTGACCTATCTCAGTGAGACAAAAGTAACTCTTTTCTCTATGGATTTATTCGCTCTATGTTAGTAAGTATGATAAACCTTTTCTCTATGATCATTCCTTATTATATGTGGTTTGTCTCTGTAAAGAAGAGGGATTTATTGAAGGTTTCTATGGAATATATTAAGGCATTCTTAACCCTCTAAAATTAGGGAATTATATGTGACATGTCTAAAGTGAGTAGTTATGTGCCCTAATCTTCCGCATTCAGTAGTGATATGTATTAATGTTGTATGATAGTAAGTTTGTGACATAAATATAGGGAAATATTCAATAATGTATGACATGAAGTATGAAGTATTATGTGGCAGGGATATCTATATGAAAGCAATGATGACACATGCTCTTATGCCCATTATGAGTGACAATGTGAATGAAAATGATATATGATAGTGTGAATGATATTGATATATGATAATGTGAATGGAAATGATATATGATAGTGACCTTATGATAGTATACATATATATTCAATAATTTATGTCAATGTTGTCTCTTAAACTTAATATATGTTAGTAACATCTTGTAGTACCCACTCTAGTTTCCTGACGCTAATATGACATTATCTTAGATACTTTATTCTTTGAGGACCTCAAGTTGAGGATCCAAACACATGACTTTATTATTAGTGGTTGTGATATTAATGGTTGTGATGTTTATGTATGTTCTCCATTGAAATTATGATGATGATAGTATTAATGGTTGTGTATGTTCTCTATTGGTATTGTGATGATTGTAGCATTAATGGTTATGCATGTTCTCTATTGATATTATGATGGTTGTAGTATAAATGGTTATGTTTGTTCTTTATTGAAATTATGATGATAATAGCAGTAAAGGATATGTATGCTCTCTATTGATATCATGATGATGATAGCTTTGATGGATATGTATGTTTTCTATTGATGTTACGATGATGATAGATTTGATGGATATGTATGTTTCATTGATGTTATGATGATTATAGCCATGATGGATGTGTCCCCTATGTTAGCTACTTACATTAGTTCTAGTTCACAATGAACAATGATGCGAATGACTAGGTGATGTTGATGATGATATCATGGAAATGACTAATAATGAGAAACTTTGTTACTAATGATTATTGGGTATGGTAGGAAACCACTAGAGGCACTCACATATGATGAGTTGACAACACCTGGTTTGATGAAAATTAATATTTTTTCTTTGAAATTCTAAGTCAATATTGAAACCTATTATATAGGTATATATAAATTCTGATCATATGTTAGTGGCTGAAGGCACAGATTTGTTGCTTGGCTGAATGACTCACATATGGGTGATGGGGTTGTACAATTGGGTGGAACTGCATGGGAGGGGTGGAGCAGTGTCCCTGATCTCACCCACTAGCATTCCCGCCGTGACTTGGGCTGGAAAGGTTGAAACACCTTCGTCTTGAAGATCACAATGTCATGAGGGCAGGCCCCAAATTTGGGTTGCTCATGAGGACTTTACTGGGGGGCGTGCATCAAGGCGAATTCTTTGATCCCCACTACCATTAGTCTCACTATAGCAGGAAACATAAGAGATGATAGTGGTCTCTATCGTTTCACCTATACTTTTCCCTCGTAGCCACTAAATGCTTGAAGGGCAAGTGGCGTGGCACCCTTGGAACTTCAAGGGAATTTCTTGAAGGGCACGACCAACTTGGCACCCTTGGCATCACAAATAGACTGTTAGGCATGACATCATTGGAACTTCAAGGGAAGTTCTTGAAGGGCACGACCAAACTTGGCACCCTTAGAATCATCAAAAATAAATAAATTAATAAATATAATCAGGATATGAAAACCAAGTAAATTCACATCAAGGGTAAATGATGTTAGAAACCGAGGTAATTAAATCAAGAATAAAACTTGGGTTAAGAGGATCATAGGAAGAAATAAAATATTTTACCTTAAAAAATCTACCTTTCCCATGTTGGAAAATATTAGGTGGATAATGTAGTTTAATTAGGTAAAAAGAGGAAAGAGGGACATAAATGTAAGGATAAATATTAATCCTAAAATAGTTAAACCTAATTAGGAGAAGAGGATGGTGAATCAAATAAGATTAATAAATTAAATTTTAGAGAAATTTAGAGAACCTCCATGTGGCAACAACCAACATAAGAGTATCCATCTAAGAGATAACTTGAGTTAAATGAGGGAGTAAATAGGGGATCAAATCTTGACTTATCAATTGGCTTTAGTAATGAACACAAATTAAGGAGTAAAAAAGGGGGATCAAGAAACAACTAAGAGAATAAATAGGAATCTTGTTGAGGTAAGGAAAAGTATTAGTTTTAATTTAAAATTGAAGTAAATAATTTTGGAGACCCTTGATGAGAGAGTGACACATGGGTGGGTGAATAATCAAACTATTGAATTATCAAAAATAATTAATTATGCATGAAATGCCAAGTGTCACCTATGAGGACTCCTATAAAAGAAGGGGTAGGCCATGGGAGAAGGGACTTTTTTTACCCTATTGTTGGATGGATGAGACTATGTCAGAGTAGTGACTACGAGCTATAATGAGTTTGGTGAGGTAGAGGACTTTAGAGAGGGGACTCTTGAGCCAAGGAGTGCTCTTCTCTACCAACTAATACATTCTTCCATTGTACAACCCCATTGCAGCTTGGGGGTCCGCAAGGAAGGTGAGTACCCAAGGAGTAGGCTACGAGGTCAACTGGTGGGTCATTATATTCAGATTAAGCATGTCAACATTCACACTTGTAGGCGACTGGCAAAAAAGGAGGGAAAACAACGATAAGAAAAGTTTGAATCTCGTCTCATGGTGAACGGTACCTATGTTGTTATAATATTATTTTGTATGATTTCATTATGGTTTTAGTTAATAACATGTAATTAGATGATATGTTCAATGAAATGAAATTCAGGGAAGTTTTATATAATGCTTAATAATTTTTGGGTTCCCAATGCTATTTTTCTTATGGTTGTATTTTTAGCATTATATACTTACATATATATATATATATATATATATATATATATATATATATATATATATATATATATATATATATATATATATATATATATATATATAGGGTTGGTCCCTACATCTCTCGACAATAATATTTGGACTTGATATGACATAGATGTATGTCATTTCGTACGATAATAATATTTAGTAGCAGCATGAAATTGATGTATGTCAGCAAAAATGTTCCTATGATGTTTAACAGTGCCTCTATGATAGTGATTTTTAATAGCACCTCTATGAAAATAATGTTTGATAGTGCCTCTAAGAAAATGATGTGCAATAGTGCCTCTATGATAGTGATGTCCAACAATGCCAATATGAAAGTGATGTGTAACATTTCCTCTATGACATTGATGTGAAAAATTGCCTCGGTGACAGTGATGTACAAAAGTTCCTCTCTGATGTATTTATTCACTGTCATCTCATAAGGATCTTCCATGATCTGGGGTTTGCCCTAGGTGGCCTAATGTGATTAGTGATGAAAGATTTATGTCTAATGATATATTTACATTATATCTTAGCTGAACATTTGATGAATATATAAGAAGAAGAATTTGGTTGGGTTTCCCCCTTGTGGAGTTTTTCCTTGTTCTTTGACCTAAATCTTGGTGTCTCTATTGTGTATGTTTTTATTATACTATTCCTTATTGTTATGTCGCATTGTTGATGTTATTATTATCTCTACATAATTGCTAGTGGTGATATCATGTTATCAGATGAATGTAATGTGATTTTTTTTATAAATACAATTATCTTAAGTAGAGAACAATATTTCCCTAAAATTAACACCTTATATCTTTTTTTCTTCCATCTTCTTCCTTCAACCTATAAACCCATTTATTTTGCAATGTTGTTTTACCTGCAGGAAACTTGACTAAGTCCCCAGTCTATTTATGTGCCAAGGAGTCCATATCTTCTTTCATGGATTTCTCCCACTTCTTCCTTTTTTTTCACCTACATTGCTTCTTCATATCCTTCTCGTTCACCAGAATTATTTAACATTACATAATTTAATGAAGGAAAGTACCGTTCAAGGGGTTTACTTAACCCAGTAGATATTATATCAACACATGCAGGAGTCTGAGGTGCTTGCTAATCTTGTTCTTATTGTTCATTGTGATTTTCTAGTAGTTTTGACTTTTTGTTTTATTGCAATTTCATCAAGCATCGTGTATTCTGTATTTTCCTTATCCTATTTCTTTCTCTACAACTGATATTTGTATAAGACCCTTTCATTGAATACCACATCTCTACTCCCTATTATTTTATGATTTTCATAATCATATAAGTGATAAACAAAATCATTAACACCATATCCAATAAAGGTACACTTCTTTGATTTTTCCTCAAGCTTTGTTATATTTTATTTATTAATTTGGACAAATGATTCACAACCCAAATTCTTTAGAAATGAGTAGTTTACCTTCTTACCTATCCATGCCTCCTCTGGAATACCACCATCCAAGGAACTTGAAGGCCCTCTATTTATTAGGTAAACAAAAATATCGACAACATATACCTAATATTATAAGGTAAATCCTACATGAAATCTTGTACACCTTGCACACTCAATGATTGTTATGTTCATCCTTTATGACACATAATTTTCTTGTGGAGTTATTGGAACTAATTTATCTCTACGAATTCCATGGTTTGAAATATAATTATCCAACTCCTTACTATAATGTTCACCTCCACTATCTGATCTAAGACACTTCAACTTCTTTCTTATCTCATTCTCAACCAAATCTTTCCATTTCTTATAAGTATAAAAGATATTAGATTTATTTTGAATACAATAAGTCCAATTTTTCCTAGTTGCATCATCGATAAAAGTAACATAATAATGAGAGCCACCAAGATATGATATCTGAGCCAGTCGCCATACATCTATATGCATAAACTCTAATTTTTCACTCTTTTTTTCTTCCCCAACTTTGAGAAATATGAATCTCTTCTATTTTCTATAAACAAAATTCTCACATAAATCCAAATCAACACGCTCCAAACTTGGAAACAAATCGTTTGAGTGAAGAATTTGTATCCCCTTCCCACTCATGTTCCCAAGCCTATGATGCCACAATGTTGTATATTCTCTTGCGGATGTGAAGCATTACCAAAATTAGAAATACCATTTCATAAATACAATGTACCAACCTTCTCTCCTTTTGCTATTACCAGGGATCCTTTAGTAACCTTCTAGGTTTTCTTTATAAATGTAGTTACACCACCTTCACTTCCCAACTGCCCTGTTGAAATTAGATTTTTCTTTAGATCTGGAACATGAATTACCTCCTTTATTAACCATTGGTTTCCATTCTATTGTTTTATAAGTACCTCACCCATTCCAATAATTTTACAGGGTTTATCATCACCCAGATGAACCTATCCAAAATATCCTTGAACATAGTCATGAAAATGTTTCCTGTGGGGTGTGGTATGGAATCAAGCCCCCAAATCTACCACTAGGGATCAATAATATTTTATAATGAAATAATCAAAGCATATTGGAACACATCACCTATTATATTCCCTTCCTGATTGTTCTCTTTCTATCCATCTCCTTCTTTTCCCTTCCAAGATTTACGGTCTCTCTTTAGGTTTCGTTTCTTCCCATATTTCTAGCACACTGTCCCCAATCTGGATTTGGATATGCCTTTCCTTGACTTACTATGATAATTTGGGCCCTTTCCTCCCTCTATTTGTGTTCACCTAGTCTCTGTAGTCAAAGCACTACCTGATGTCTCACCTAAGCTTTTCTGTCGCATTTCCTCACTAAGGATAACACCAATAACATCATCAAACTTTAAAGTACTATATCTAGAGACATAATTACTGATAGCCATGACTAAGCCATTCCAAATTTCTGACAATGAGCACAAAAACAACAGAGCCCTAACTTCATCATCAAAATTTACCCCTACAGAACTTAAATGACTTTTAACCATGTTAAATTCATTTAAATAATCAACAACAGATTCACCTTCTGACATATTCATATTAAATAAATTATTCATAACAAATACCTTGTTTAAGGTCGAAGTTTTTTCATATAGTTTGGCCAATGCCTTCATTAGTGTTAGAAATTAAATAACATAACAATGGAACACATAAAATAGTGTATTAAAACAAACATAGAAAAGCATAAATAACGGAGACATAAATATATGTGGCTCACCCAATTTGGGCTACGTCCATGGAGAAAAATCTAGTCCTTCCTTTTATATTATCCAACAAAATGAAGGGATAAACCTACAACAAATCCAATATAACTTCCTCTTCTCTCACATAATCCACTCTCTTCTTCTCACACAGAATAATACATATCCATAATAAAATACGTTTATATAAACCGAGGGTTGCCTTCTAGGGAAAAAATCCATAAATTAACACAATTTCTACCATTAGATCTTCTGTCTAATGAATGACCCATACTGACTATGAAATTATACCGTCAAGGACTGGGATCTAAACACAGTTGAAACAAAAACCTCTGAATCAAGAAGATAATTAGGCTCCACACTTAACAGTTAGATCTTGTTTTGTCATTTCCTTTGAAATATTGAAGTTCACTAATGCTACCAAACACAACTGCATTGTTCCTAGTGCCTTTGTTTTGAGAATATCCCATTCTTCGCTTGTCATACTTGTCATATTCTTTGATTTTCTACTAATTCATAAGTAAACATATTTATTATATAAATAATCCTCCATTTGCATCATCCATAGCTGGTAATTTTGGTCATTGAATTTCTCAATCCTAAACCTACCAACTTTCGCCAATGTTCCCACTTGAACCAAGAACCGTTCTTTCCTGCGAGTTTATCAGCGAAATAGACCTCTGGCTCTATTTTCACTACGAAAAACACCCTCCAAAATTTGGTCTACACTTGAAGTTTTGAGCCTACTTTGGATCTTGTGATCAATCGTTCCATATTCACTTTATGATCAATGAACGCTTTGTTAAGTTTTCTAGCATTTTTCTCAGTTTGTAAGTGTTAAAGTCACCTTCTACAACAAGTTCATGAACACACTCTTTTATGAAAGCTTGAACATGCGTAGCACAAATCCATTAACATACTTAGTCTATAAAAAGTTCATGAACACACACTTTTATGCAAGCTTGAACATGCATAGCACAATTCCATCAACATAGTGCCTGTGCAATGTTCAACCTATGTCAACAATCAATGCACACTTCCATCGACAGTCTCTCACTTTTGGTTGCGATTGTTCTTATATTTCGGTGAGTTTTTCCAACTGTCATTTTTGTGCACCTTCGCTTTCGCAAGTGTCGCTTTCATGTTTACAGATGTTATTTCTTTTTTTCGCTATAATACGTTTTTTTTCATTATATCTTTGTTCTAGCATCTGTCTCTTTCATTTTCATTTTCATTTTGCAAGTATCATTTGCACTTTCCTCTTATTATCATAAGTGTTGTCTTTTAGGCATGGAAAGTGTTGCACATCGTAAAAATGTAGTTTTGGTTTTTTTCAAGGGGTAATATTAGTGCTAATGAGTCATACTTATCATGAAGACATGTATTACACTCATTCCCAAAGTTTCAAGCATTGTTGCACAAGTTTTGTCACAGTCGTCGCAAAGTGTACCTTTAGTGTTGCACCTGGGGAAAGTTGTTGCATTGTCGTCGCATTGGGGGAATTATGTTGTTCATGTGTTCCGAGTGATCAATATTGTGTCATCAACTATTATAAGCGTGTGATCATAATTAGGTTTTCTCCTTGTTCACTTTGGACTTACCGATCCTACACAGCCAAATCTAGAAAAGTTCCTTCCCGAGCAACTTGAACTCACTTAGCCCTCTTGAAATGCACACTATAGAGTCTCAACCCTCAAGCTCAGACCTTTCCTTTTGGAAAATTACAGTGCATATTTCCCGCTTTCCAAAACTATGCATCGTGTAGTCTCAATGTTGAACCTTAACCCTTGAGCTATAGAACTGTGCAGCCCTTACCTTCCAGTCACCTTACAAATTGACCTCTTGAACTATGCAACCCTAGGCTTCTGTCCCTCTAGAACTGTACATCGGGAAACCTAAAGCCTCAAGCCTTCCTCCTTGAGCCCCTCTGGTTGAAGGGAAAGTACCCCTAGAGTCCTTTGGGCTAAGACTCTACCAGACTGAAAATTGCTTATACAAAGAAACACACACACACAGCCATCATTTTACTTTTAAGCAAATTCTAATGTTTAGGGTACATACCTAAGGTCCTACGTTCGAGAAGACCGTTAGGGTGCAAACCCTTCTTGGAGTTCCCTTCTTCTTTCTTTGACCTGCAAGACAAACAAATCAAAGAACACAACAGTACATGTATAGAAGTTTATATATAAATCATCTTTATGCTATAAAGTTAGTTATAAAAATCTTTAAGTAACCACTTTCATAAGAATTCAACACAAGAATCTCATAAGCATAAAGAAAGATTATTCGGGAACAAAGACGTGTTTCTTTATATATAAAGGCAAATAAAGTACATATATCGGAAAGATATCACCTGAACACCTTCAGCAGGCTCCAAGCAAGCTTCCTCCCGGATTCGTTCCAGCCTCCAGCCTCCAACAAGAGCTCCTTCCAAGTCTTACTCAATGATGATGTCAAGGATGAATGATCACCAATACACATGGAAACAAGGGTTTCCTATGCAAAATGGGGGAAGTGCAGAATGCACCAAGGACTTCAGACCTGGTCTAAGGGAAAAATCTCAGCATAATAATCTTGCTCTCCCTTCTCTCTCTCTTTGGCCTTCCCTTTGATGTCTTTTTATACCCTCTCCAAAGTAGTTTTTTAGTTAGGAGTTGGTTGGGAACAGTTGGGCCACGGGCACTAACAGGTGATCCAGCAGGTAAACCCGCGATCACCGCCCGAAAAAGAGGAAATTATATTTTTTTAAGTGTTTTAATAGATACACGCGGGTTGGGTATGACAGACCCGCGTATACACGCGTTTAACACAGGGCAAAGTCGCGTATAGGGAATAAAACATTGTTTTTAAAATTTTTGGACCAGGTCTGGAAGGAGGGGTTGCCCTAGGCCATAAGTGCAGCATCACAAACCATAAGAGTGAGATTTGGAGCTATAACAGATGCCCCCTAATGTATGAGATCAGAAGGGGAACATGATGGCCGAAATACATTAAGTAAGTACAAGGAAAGGAACTCTGCCGAAAAACCGAGGAGGACTTCACCAGAATTCAGCCTGCCAAGCCACCGAAAGGAGATCAGAAAGAAACACTGTCTGAGGCGGGCATACCCATGCTCAGGAAAAGTAAAGCATGTCCGCATATCAAGTACAAGCGGATCCACTAAGTATACAAGTATAAATGACTGTAAAATACATAATGGATCATCTGATCATAATGAGTAAGTACATGTCTGAATATCACATATAAAACTGTCAATGATGCTGAAAGATGCAACGGATCACTGAAATCAACGACTGATCCCATAAGGTACCAACTGAACATGATGGAATAGGATGGTACTACACTGCAAACTCAGGTGCCAGCATATAGAATGTCGCCATGACTGACTGCAACATATAAGGTGGAGTGGTATCAACTAGCAGCAACAGGAGCAACTGTCAAGTGAACCAATGAATGCTGATACAACCTGAGGTCTTCACCGACCGCCGTGGTACATTTCTACACCATGGGAATAAATGATCTGAAGTCGACCATGTGAGAAATCGTTTGATTACCGGTCATTGATGTATACCGTTAACAAACGCGAGACTACTCACCGATAATGATAATGAGCGTCAAGGTACCCAGTACAATCTAACAAGTGTGAATAGATGAGCTGAAGTCGAACACCTGTAAGAATCTATCAATCAGGAGACAATGATGGTTTCCCACTGTCGATAGCGAGGAATCTGCCACTAATGACTGCAAACCCCAAGGTACTGCTAAATGGACTCTAGATCTTTGCCCCAGAGCAATGAGTCGGAGTCGATAGGGAAAGATCCGCTAGAAGGAAGGCATTAAGGAATCCTCCATCAATCTAGCGCGAGTGTAACCCGTAGGCCAATAATGTGGAAGGAATCGGACGAAAAAGATGTAGTAACCCAACCAAAGTACGTTTCCGGCGTACACAAGATGTGGCTAGCGCACGGCAGAAACCCTCTGAACCAACCAATAATGAAAGCTGACACAGAGGCGAGGTATCCACCAATAGGGTCAAATGGAAACCAAGGTACTGCACGAATCCCAATGTGTGATAATGTATGCTGATGTCGAACACAAGGGAAACCACTCAGTCAAAGACCCATGATACTGATCGATGCTGAGCACAAGGTGACCTATCAATAATGAAAATAGGGCCAGGGTGCGGTCTCTAGGTCTGCCCTCAGAGCAATGTGTCGTCGTCGATAAGGACAAGACCCGCCAGCAAGAAGTCAATGGGGACCTTCTCAAACCGGCACGAGTGAAGGACCAATATAACTGATGTGATGATAGACATGACACTGACAACCAGGGATGGCCGACTGAAAAATGAGTCAAGAGACACCGCAGAAAGGCCGACTCAGGCTAACTTCCCTTGAACAAAAGCACGACTCAATGTGACTATGTGACAGCATATAATGAATCTGTATACGTTCGTCATGCAGGAGGCACGAACGAACCCTCCATATGATTGGAAGAGATAACCAATCGGGGGAGGACTGACTCGATAACAAGGTTATGGCTTACCTAAGTCAAACTAAATCCCACCCATGCAGAGGAGACTTTGTTTTGAGTGCTTTGTTCAAGGGCGACACGACTGACTCTAGCTGCCAACAATAAATGGAAGTAATGTCCCTGTTCCCGCTCTTTTTGGAATATTTAATTTTTTTGTCTTTTTCTGATAAGCCGGAAAAAGAATAAAAAAATGCTATGGTACAGTGGAAAGAACGAGTGTCGGTGAAACAGATGATCTAGTTCCTGGGAAAGGAACATTCCTATGCTCAATGCAGGGAGGTGAAAAACTGGTCAGTGACACTCAGAGGTATGTCCCTTCCACGGATCTGGGTATGTCAAGCTGCAGAGGTCAAGGGTATGCAAGGTTGATTTTGCAGACATCATGGTCAAAAGTTGGCTTAAACACAAGTCCAAGTGAAGCCGGCTATAGGCCGAAAGGTGCAAATAGTCAACATGCAATGCAGAAGTACAACTCAACACACATAGGAGCCTCTAGGGTATAAGGCCAGAACTAAACGAAGAAGCACAGAGGAATGAGTCTTCAACGCATAAGTCATGGCGGGACTACAGAGGACTCCCGAGCCTAGGGATGAAAAATCTGCATGAGTGCCAAGCGACAATAAGGTACTAACTAGGGCACTCATGATAAGGTAGGCTCTACCACACAAGTCATGATACTTCTAAGCAATGAGAAGGTTCCGCACCATAACTTGGTGGGGTCGATCCTAAGGCAAAATGGTAAAGGAAACTGATAAGTGCACAATGCAGGCGGAAAAACCTAACCTATATGCCAAGTTCGAGAACCAATACCTGTCAGAACGGACCAACCATAAACTTCCAAAGGAGACATCTTCCAAGTTCTATAAACATAAATAGGAACACTAGACAAGAAGTTAATACATCCCGCATATAAACTTCATATAAAATCTTTGTGTTATAAGATACAAAACTTGAAGATGCGTACCTCATATATACAATATGGTACAGGGAACCACGCAGCCTTGCGGCTTACGCATAATAGTTCTGCTGAACAAACCCCTTGCAGGGCTCAGGCCAAGGGCTCCTTTGGTAGTCATAACTCATGGCTTCAAAGAGTTCCTCCTGTGAAGGCAAAACAAGTTCTAAGAAATCATGAGAACTACAAGGATCAAAAGAGGGAATTAAAGGGTCCCATGTCCCTATAGGAAGAATCTCTCGGTCAACTGCTGGGACCAAGTCCCAAGAAGGAGAATAGTAAGTCAAAGGATCCTTCTCAGAAGCAATTGAGCATTGAGGACTCAATGCCACATAATTCACCCGTGGCGGGGTAGAGTCTACTTGAACACTTGGAACAAACCAAGGGGCATTCTGCAGTAAAGTCGAATTAGGGTGGTGATTGTCAGATGCAAGCTGATCAACAGTGACAATATTCCCATTATGAGGAAAGCACATTACTCGAAAGAGTGAAGACACCACAGCATTCATAGCATAGACATAATCACGCCCAAGTAGCATATTAAAGTCTAAAGGGCTATCAACCACCATCATATCGATTAAGACAGTCTTCCCACCTAAAGTGATAGGCAATTGAGGAAGAACACCCATAGATTCACTAGGCCTTCTATCATAGGCTAACAACTGACTCTGAGCTGTCAACAACTTTGGGGAACCCAAAGCTTTCCAAGTCAAAGAGGATATAATACTTGTAGAGGATCCTTCATCCACCATACATCGATAGACATTTGTGGAATTAACTCTGACCTTTATTTGAAAAGGTACAGCGGAAGGAAGACGAGGCTCAACAAGACTATCCCAATCAAAGGAAACACTCTTAGAACTTGGAGGGGGAACATTCGAAGAAACCGGAATGCCCCCTATACTAGAAGACTCTGTACTAGAGATCAAACAGACTCTTTTGTTAGGCACTTCACCCCCCAAAAGAGGAGTGTAATCGGCCAGCGATTGCACTGGCTTTACCACATTTTCAACTGATGGTTGATGGGATTGATGAGAAACCATATCAAGTGTAGGAGTAGAAGTACTTTCAGACTCGGACCATATCCTTTGAACCTCTGGAATACCAGGGCATAAATGAGTAAGATGGTCTCCCTTGCATATCTTACAAGGGAACTTAGGTTTAAAACTTCTACGTCCAGGTTTCTTATCAACCTCCATTCCACCAACATAACTAGCAGTGGTTTGCGGAGAGTCCTGAACATGACTTGCAGAGGTTGGTGACTCATTGCTAGTATGACTCGCAGTGACTAGACTCGTGCCCCCAGCATGACTCGCAGCGGCTGAAGACTCATCTCCAACATGACTCGCAGAGGTTGAAGATGAAGTGCTAGTATGACTTGCAGTGACTAGACTTGTGCCCCCAGCATGACTTGCAGCAGCTGAAGACTCATCTCCAACATGACTTGCAGAGGTTGAAGATGAAGGGCTAAAATTATTCTTCTTCTTTGACTTCCTTTTTCTCCTCTTTTTAGATTTCTTGTTACAAGAAGGGGGAGAAGAAGGAATCGCAGATTTCGCTTTGAAAGAAGATGAACAATTAGCACCCATGTGATGCCCCTGAAATAAAGCATTCAACGGAGAAGCTTCAAGAGCATCCGGAATATTCGGAGTGGACCACAGCCAAACGGGTAGTCCAACATTCAACCCAGGAATATTCAAAGTGGCCATCAAGGGAGTACCAACGTTTCCAAAGAAAGGAAAAGCACAAGGATCCCCTTTTGGAAGGGTACCTTGGTTGGTTTCCACAGGAATATTAGCCATATCTAACTGATCCAAAGACCCTTCCCTTGCGGGAATATAGAAATAACCCTTCAAAGAATATGGATAAGCAATCAAAACCTTTGCCCTTGAGGAGGCAACTCCACAACTTCTGAAAGAACGACCAAAAGCCTCTCAAGATCGGTAGAGTGGCAAGCCAGTCACTCAGAACACAAAGTCCAAATGTGACTAGACAAAAATACCTAAAGCCAACTATATATAAGGAGCAAAGAGCACTCACTATAAAGTCCCTAAAGAAACAGTCAGTCAAACAACTTCCAAGTATTTCCGCTCCGGGTGGTGAGGACCGGACACCAAAATACAAGAAAGTGGAGTCAAAGTGCCTTCCGAAGATAGTCTGGGATGATGAGGGCCCAGTCCTATCAGCGAAGGTATCAGAGGAAGTTACGCTGACCTCCTAACAACAGCCTGCGCCGGTGCAAGCCCCCAAGTTTCGCAAGGGTGCCCTCCAGAAGTACTGTCGAGAGTGATACAACGTCGACCTCAGGTGCCACGGGATTCCCCTCCGCAGCCACCTATACAGATCCCTAGGAGAGGCAACTATGGGTACCAACTCGTCGCAGAAGCCAGGCGGAACAGTCGTGAGGTGAGTTCGGACAAGTAGGAGAGGGGGTATCTCTTTTCCCTGTCGTCACAGACCCTCGTGCTTAACTCCCAGATCCGGAGCTTTCCTGGTCTTCCTAACGCTATTGGATTTACTCTCTTTAATCAGACTCTTATGTTTGATGTTTTGTGTGGCCTTGGAGAGTTAACTCTCCACTCGCCTAATCCAAGGCCCTAAAATCCTAAACTTGTTGGTGTAATAACTAAAACAAAAAGTTCTAGTGGATTTTAATTAAGCGCTTGATTTTATTAGGCTGTTCTTTAAGTCAAAGGTAACGGAAGTGAAACTTGTGGTGTTTTTAGGACGCAAAAAAAAACTATCCTAACTACATGCACATGCACTTTTTCGTTTCGATGAAGAGCAATTTCTATGAGGTCCAGATGTACTTCAAATTAAACAAAGTTTTTTGCTTTCTTTTCAAACTCCACACTCACAAAAGCTAACAAAACTATGCATGCCTAAAAGAGGATGCAAAGCTATGCTAATGCAAGAACTATATGTGAATGCAAGATTTTAAGACTACTCTGCAAACAAAGAAGGAAAGTTGCTGCTTTACCAAATTTTGTCTTGCCACTGAAATGCTTAGATAGAAGATGATTTGTTACTAATCATTTCGTCCAAACAATAAAAACAAGTTTTAAGATAAAAAAACAAAGCACTTTCACTTCGCAAAAAAGGAAATCAGATGAGAAGCAAGTTTAAGAAAGCAAAAACTCAAAAACTTTCAAAAGATTTTCTTTCAATCAAACCAAAAAGTCTTTTTCAAAGGAAAGCTCTCAAAAATACTGACACTAATGATTGATAAACAAGCCACCAAACACTTTTGTGAATTGACACCTTTCAAATGATGAGAACTCAACAAAAATAAAATGTGTTCGAAAACGCTTTTGACAATCAAGAGCAGCAATGAAAGTCCAAAATATCAAAAGACAAGTTTCAAGAAACTGGTAACAAACAAATTTCCCGAAACAAAGGAGTAAATGGTCATAAAAATGATTTCGTTAAGCAAACACAAATGTCATGAAAACAAAATGGACACAAAGATTTTAAGACAATCTTCCCACTCTCCCGAAACAGAGCGATCAAGATTCTTAAACAGAAATCTTGTGTGTCAAAAATCAATGACGCTTGCAATCAACGAAAAACAAGACTAGCACTCCTTATAACTAGAGAGAGTTCGAAACAAGATGCCCCCTGTTAAACAGAGAACTGTCACTGGAAATTGACTGTTTTAAACTGGCCCAAACCACCAGACAGACATTCAGCAAAAGAAAAATTATAAATCTTGAAAATTACGTGATATACGCGCCTGCAATTATTTGCAGAATGCGTGTATACGCGACTGTAACTAAGGAAACATGCGTATACGCGGTTTTACTTAGTGAAACTTGCGTATATACGCTTCTGTAATCCAGAAAAAGTGCGTATATGAAGTGTTTCAAGAAAAATAAAAAACATAAACTGAAAAACTGGAAAAGCTTGGAGTTCAAGAAAATATCAGACAGTCAGAACCAACAAACAGAGGGACTGAGCCTTGATTGGCTTGAGGACTACCCAAACTAGGAACAACAAGAGTGTTGTCCCCAGCGGAGTCGCCAATTCTGGTTGAAGGGAAGGTACCCCTAGAGTCCTTTGGGCTAAGACTCTACCAGACTGAAAATTGCTTATACAAAGAAACGCACACACACAGCCATCATTTTACTTTTAAGCAAATTCTAATGTTTAGGGTACATACCTAAGGTCCTACGTTCGAGAAGACCGTTAGGGTGCAAACCCTTCTTGGAGTTCCCTTCTTCTTTCTTTGACCTGCAAGACAAACAAATCAAAGAACACAACAGTACATGTATAGAAGTTTATATATAAATCATCTTTATGCTATAAAGTTAGTTATAAAAATCTTTAAGTAACCACTTTCATAAGAATTCAACACAAGAATCTCATAAGCATAAAGAAAGATTATTCGGGAACAAAGACGTGTTTCTTTATATATAAAGGCAAATAAAGTACATATATCGGAAAGATATCACCTGAACACCTTCAGCAGGCTCCAAGCAAGCTTCCTCCCGGATTCGTTCCAGCCTCCAGCCTCCAACAAGAGCTCCTTCCAAGTCTTACTCAATGATGATGTCAAGGATGAATGATCACCAATACACATGGAAACAAGGGTTTCCTATGCAAAATGGGGGAAGTGCAGAATGCACCAAGGACTTCAGACCTGGTCTAAGGGAAAAATCTCAGCATAATAATCTTGCTCTCCCTTCTCTCTCTCTTTGGCCTTCCCTTTGATGTCTTTTTATACCCTCTCCAAAGTAGTTTTTTAGTTAGGAGTTGGTTGGGAACAGTTGGGCCACGGGCACTAACAGGTGATCCAGCAGGTAAACCCGCGATCACTGCCCGAAAAAGAGGAAATTATATTTTTTTAAGTGTTTTAATAGATACACGCGGGTTGGGTATGACAGACCCGCGTATACACGCGTTTAACACAGGGCAAAGTCGCGTATAGGGAATAAAACACTGTTTTTTAAATTTTTGGACCAGGTCTGGAAGGAGGGGTTGCCCTAGGCTATAAGTGCAGCATCACAAACCATAAGAGTGAGATTTGGAGCTATAACACCCTCAACTATGCAATTTCCTTTCCCTAGCCTGCCTGACCTGTGCACTACACAATCTCAAGGCTCAGTCCTAGCCCTTGACCTTCTTAGCTACACAATTGTGCAATCCTTAAGTAAGTCTCTCAACCCAAAACCTGGTTCCATCTCAGTCAATGGTTTTCATGAAGCATGTTATACTAGGACTTTTTCGAATTGATGTCATCTTGTCATGAGTGGATATCAGTTGCAGGTATTGAGAAGATGATGATGAAGCATATGAAGAAATAGACCCTACTAGAAAATGTTGAGAAATCTAGGGGCAGCAAGTGTAGGTGCTTTCTATTACGTTGATAATTGTTTGTGGTGTAGTTTTCTTTCACTTAATTAGATCTTTTTAACTTGTTATTATTAGTGATTTTCTTCATCAAACAACTACCAAACCATAAAGAACAATAAGACAAAGGACACAAGATATACACAATCAACCAAATCCAAAACCTATCCAACTCTAAGAGGAAATCCCACAAGAATTCTTCTTCTTATAGAATCTTCAATTGACAAAATTACAAGACCTAGACCCTTGACCAAGACCCCTCCAAGACCAATTTAATGACTCTTCTTGATGAGCTTCTCTTTCACAAAGTCAACTTTAGTCAAAATTTCCTTCTAGTAGCAACAACTTCTCCATTGACCTATTTTTTCAGACCTACAATATCTTGACTGCAAATTGGCTTTACTGCAGAAACCTGAGGCCACACATGTGAGTTAGAATATGGAGGAATAGTCCTCCTTTCTTCTTTGCTTGATGAGTTAATTCTTCTTCAAAAATTCATCTTGTAATATGATCCATTTTCCACCCAATTTTGGACGTCTAGAGTGACTGGAAGATTTGATCTTCTTGTAGTAGGGAGAGCCATAATTCTCCTTGCACATGTGAGATACTTTAGCCCAAAACAAATCACAAAATTTTCAGTCTTCTTTCTCCTTTTCTTAGCTATGTAAGAGGCTTCTAATTTCTTCTTATTCACACTTCTTTCCTTGATTTTATTTCCTAATCGATTATGTTTTGAGTGAGGCCAAGTCCTCTTATATATAGGCTCCTCTCCCATGTTGTTAGGTTGACTTGACATCATTCCTAGGTCGGCATGTCCTCTTGATAGGATGACTTGATTGTAGCACATTGAAAAGGCCTTGGAGGTCTTTTTGACTCTTTCTTTTATTCAAATAATTTTTCTTACAATATGTAACATGCCCAAATGGGTCGTTCATACATGAAAATGACTTTCTTGACTTGTAGACTCAATGAAAAGCCCTAGGAGCTCACAATGGGAGTTAGACCTAAAAATAAATTTCCTTGAACATGAAACTCATTCCTCAAAAACAAGAATAACAAATTTATTTTTCTCATTACATTAAATATATAAAATCATTATTACTATTGGACAATTAGCATTTTCTGGATGGATAGTGGCTGCAAGTGTGTTGGCATTGATGTCAAACAATCACGATAGGAAATGTGTTGGGCATTTATGCATTGTCTGACTGTTGGCATTGATGTCAACCCGACTAGCATGGACGTTTATGGCAACATATGCTAGCATTGATATGCTTGATGTGTCAAGATCAAGGGGAGTCCTATGGTTTCTGCAGTCCCTGACAGATAGTCACCATAATAGCATGCTTATTGGAGAAGCCATAAAAAGAAGACTATGGTGGTTGGGAGTCCAAGATTCCAGGCACAGGAAGAAGAGTCAAGGAGAAAAGAATGGAAGAGATTTTCAGCCATTTTTTAGGTAACGAATGGGCTTAAATACTACATCAGACCTTCTCCACTAGAAATTGCTCTGAAAGATATTTCCAACAGTGTGTGGAAGTCTGCAAATGGACTCCTAGATAAGGAGTTATTCTTAGTCAATGTTTGGTGACTTAAGTCCTTGATAGCAGAGTTAAGGTTATTGGAGGAGTCTTGGTTCATCACCAAAGTTGACATCAATGCAAATCTCAGTGGAGATGATGCCATAGCCTCTACACCATGGAGGAAGTCCTCAGAACCTTGGAAGGCTCAGAACCTCGGAATATCGGAGGTCAGAATATCAGAGGGTCGGAGTCTCGGTTAGCCAATTCTCGGAATGTTGAATATCAAAGAAGGATCAGAACATTGAAACCTGATATTTGAAGGGTTAAATATCAGAGAAGGCTCATAACATCGGAACCCAAAATTAGAAGGGCTGAGTATCGGAGAAGGCTCAGAACATCGAGACCTGATATCTAAAGGGATGAATATTAGAGCAAGTTGGAACCTCAGAATATCAGAACTTTGTAACTCCTTATTAATTGAATTATTTAAAAATTCCAAGGTTGTAAGGAGCAAGATTTATAAAGGAATTTTCCTACAAAACCAAAGGACCGAGGAACCCTTTCTCTCTCCTCCAATAAGACAAATGGAAACAGGTGATTGGTTCTCAAGAGCTAACATGGAAGATGACATTAGCATGACGTGGCAATACAAAGGACACAAGGCAATCATATTCAACATTTTGGGTGGACTAATAGGAAAAATCCAGGTGACACATGTCATCACTAAGGAGACACCACATGGAGATGATGACATCAACATGAAATCATCTCAGAGGTTAGAATATCAGAGGTCAGAGATATCGTAGCTCCTATGAAATTTTTATTTGAAAAATTTACGATATTTGGGGCTTTCTATGTGGATTGGCGTTTAGTCATGGAGACCCAAATAACCAAGGGCGCAGAGAAGGGCCTAAAACCTAAGTGCTATGGAGCATATTGGAGGTTGGAGATTCCAAAACTTCACTGTAATTGCATTTTTAAAAAGTTATGATACCAAGGAGCTCTAATGTGTTGGTGCTTGGTTGAGGAAACTAAAATAACCAAGGGAGAAGAGAAGACACACAGGGAGATAGGCCCCCAACAGGAGCTTGAAGGCCTTACCACCTATGTGCTAAGCCATTGGTCACAACACTCGATCATATGTGAAAAACAAGAGGGGGCTAAGCAAAAGGGGCTAAAGGTCAATATCAAATCTCACAATTTGGTAGCATTCTGCCTTAATATAGTTACAATGTGTGATGCCATGAAATCCCAATATAGAGGAGTATGAATCCGCTGGTCACAATTCCTAGTCCCATGGTGGAAAATCAATAGGGGATGAAGAAGAAGGGGCTAAAGGCCAATGAGAATCTCACGATTTCGTAAGGTCACTTTAATAAAAGTTACAAAAAGATTAAGCTCCAATATTGCATATAGAGGACGAGGGAAGATGAATGAGTCGACAGTTAAAGAGTAAATTTTCATAGTAAGCCTTGGTGTTTCAGGAGTAATGATGACTACAGAGATTCTTGGGTCAAGGCGACGAGGACCATGAATTGTAGGGAAGAGTGTTGGGTCAGTCATGAGCTAATAGATGGAATCCTTGGTCTTGCATGCATGCCTCATTGAATTAAATGAAGAACAATGAAGCCATGCTAAAGTACCTTTCAATATTTGTGGTAAATTAGTTAGCATGGGGAGCCTAGTTGGAGTGTGCAGTTTGATTAAGAATTAATTCTCAGTATGGAGAAATGCTCAAGAGCCCATTCTCTATGTTTAATTCAGCTGTAGTGGCCAAGTCAGACGCAACAGCAGAATGGAGAACCATGTAGGAGTACACTCTCGAGCAATGTGGATGGTAGCAGAGGCAACATCAACTAGTGTGCAACAGAGGAAAAAAAACAGTGATTGAAAAAGAGAAAAGTGGGAGGAAGCAACATTGTTGTTAGTGACTTGTTTGGAGAGCTTTGTGAGTATGTGTGCTACTATGTGAGGCCAAATGAGCCCGTTCTACAGAGAATGGGCTGAGAGTGCCTACGTAGAGGAAAGAGACCTCATGAGAGCTAGTGTTGCTGAGCAAAAAGCCGAAAGTGTCTATGCAGAGGAAGAAGGTTGAGTGAGCCTTTGCTGTAGTGTGAGAGGCTGAGAGAGCCTGTGGAATAAAAGGAGCTGAGTGCAGAAGGTATGTTGTGAAGAGAAAAGGGCCAAGAACAATAGAGTGTTGCATGGGCTATGTGATTAGAGACTAATGTTGAGCAGAACAAGAGACCGTTGCGGAGTGAGAAGAGTGAAAAGAGTATTGCATGGGCCAAGGGATGAAGAGAACAAAGATGATATCTAGAAGAGTGGTTTCCATCTATAGGGAGCATTAGTTTCCTTATTGAGTGTGGGTTGGTGGCAGCATACAAGAAGTTGGTGCTTCCATATCTAGTGGGTGTATGAATAAGGCTTGGGGGTTGGTGCCTCCTGCAAGTTGGTGCTTGGATAAATCCAAGAAGCTGCAAGTTGTTTCTTACAACAAATTTGTGAAGTTGGTGCTTCACATGGTGCTTCTAGTAAGTTGATCAAGTGTCTACAAAAGGAGGGAGTTGGTTCTTCCTGCTAATGGGTGCTAGAAAAAAATCAAAGGGAGTTGGTGCTTCCTGTGGGTGGTGGCTTACAAACATATTGATGTAATAGAGGAGGTTCTCTTATTTTACATCAATAACAACAATAAACTTTGGTGGTTTTTTTCCAAAAGGGTTTTCCCGTAAAACCTCCTTGTCTCATGTGTTTTCTTCTCATCATGTGTATGCTTGTATGGATTGATATGGCTATTGTTATGGTTTGTTAATAATTTCTCTCATATGGATGGTGTTTAGTCAATCTAATGTTCTTAAATTGTAAGCATAAATCATCGACCAGGGCAGGTAAACTGACGACGTACAAGTGCAATGTATGTGCTAGAAGTTACTTATGTCGTTAAGGTGTTTATGTTATGGTTAATGTCTAAATCTAGAATCAGTATGGAGATGATGTTACTATCTATATTAGAGTATTATCTTTGAGATTTTTTAATTGATTATTCTAGAATTAATCCTAATTGAATTGAGATTTGTAGGATGGTTGAATAATGATTTTCACTCTTTTCAATGAATCTACTCAGTTAAACTGTTTTTAATTATTTTTGGATTTTTATGCTACAACTAAACAAGGCTAATTATGAAAGCATGGAATGATGTGAAGGAGATCCTATTTTATCAAATTGGAAAATGAAAGATGCTTGAATTCAGATGCTAAGAAAAGATTGTCACTCTTAACTACTGCAACTTCATTCAATGCAAAAGTAAAACAAGAACAAGATTGCTAAGCTATGAAATAGCTAAACTATGAAACGAAATGACTGAGTTATACTAGGTAGAAAGAAAATGAAATTATTGAGTTATGCTATGTATAAAGAAAACGAAATTACTAATGCAGATATCAATTTAATCACAAAATCCATTGAACTGCATCCTAAAAATATAAAAACGGAGCATCTACACATTAAGTATAAGAAATAAAATAAATTCTACTTGCAGTGAATCAAAGACCTAATATGCACGCAGGGGCCCTCCACGAGGCAATCAACAGTTTTAATCAACGCAACATAAAATGTATGAACCAAGATCTATTAATCAGAAAATAATTTCTACAAGATGCTTTCAAAGTTACATACAGTGGCACACCCTTAACACAGAGTGGCCATTGTTCTTATAGAGTTTTTAATTAACAATATGATAAATTCAAGCCTAAGGAATACATGTAGGATCATCATTAGAACCATCATACTTGCCGACCATCGATGAATTGATCGTTTTAACCAACCAAAGTTAACTTCGGTCGTTAGGTATTGAACATAGGCAATATTCGCTACAATCCTTATCAAACCAAATCATATTGCTTATTCATCAATTTTCTACTGAAAAAGAAAATCAATAATATCTCTTGAAACTCAGACTTTGTTCTAGCACATTATCATGCGATTGATTGTCATGGTTGATCGTGTTGTAGTGTGATCATCTTGATGGATTGGATCGAGTAAACAAGAATAAATCCATGAGAGGGTCATTCTATATCTACCCATACTCCTTTGCTAAGTTGGCGCACTCAAACCCTGTCAACAATGGAAGCAGTTGCAGATCTGTGGATTAGCTGCAGAATCAGGTCAGTTCTTTAACTAAATGCAAACTTTAATAAAATAATAAGGCATATTGACAAAATATGAAAAAGAGGACATATGAGTGCTTACCTTAAAAATGCCTTATATTTATTGCATTTATTTGGATGATAGCAATAGGAAAGAGGAAATATGGGCAAAAAGGGTGTCAAGGTAAAGCAGTTCTTGGACTCTACATTCCCCCACACTGGAGGCTTTTTATGTCCTCATACAACACAAAATTTTCATTCTCCTATACATTATTTCTATCACATCTAGAATTCACTTTCTTATTCTTTCTGGCAGCCACTGCCATTCTTGGTTTCTTCATGAGGATCTTATACTTTAGGTTAATGATCTTTCTTTTCATTGCCCTGTTTTATTTCTTCGGTTTCTTGTTCTTTTTGTACCATAAACTTAAGTTAAGAATGAGGTTGTCACTCTTGGAAATTTGAATTCCATTTTGTGCTTTTAGTGTTTGATTTTCAGTTTTGAGGTACCTGTTTAATGTCTCAAGCTCAAAGATTTCTTGTTTCAAGACATTAGATGCTGGAGGTTCTTGTGGCTCATTAAACTGGTTACTTCCTTCTTCTGGGCTCTAGATTGATCCTTTGGTTGTTGCTTCTTTTATCTATAATAATGCTATGTAATCATAAATTTCTTGTTGAACAGGATCAATTCCCAAACTTTGTACTGGACTTATTCGAGGTGAACTGAAGGGAGGTGGTGACAGTCTTAGTGACTCTCTTGGAGAGACCTCAAGATCTTCAAATTTATCTTTCGACTCAAGATCGATATGTTCTGCAACTCCTGAGGCTGCTTCTTTTACTGTGTTCAATCTGGTACTTCTTCTCAAACCTGTGGTTGGCAATCCCGGAGTTTTCTTCTCTTTAGCTTTTGGATTTTCTTTCTGAGGAAGGATCTTGGTTTGGGGTAAAAGCTCTATTTTCTTGCTAGCTTTCTTTCTTCTAAAATTCCCTTTTTCATTTTCTACAAAATATCTACAATGGGTAGTTCATCCTCTAATAATTCTTGTTGGGACCATGGTTCCTTTTCTATTACTATTTCCATTTTTCTCTTTCTTCCCCTTAGGGTTCTACTACCACTTGATTGTTCAAGGGCTTTCTCTTCAAAACGATTTCTTACTAGAAAATTTTCCCAAATGTCACCTATGCTTTGAAGATGAAACTCAATCAAGATTTTTGTCAATCAATGATGGTACATTGTATTGTCTATAGACTGGATTTTCTTTTGACCATTCATTGGCATTTTCTTAAGCCTATGCAAGAGAAAGTACGGAAGATTCATTTGATTCTCTTCAAGGAAATTCATCATTATCCTAATGTGGTAGAAAAACATACACCCAAATCAACCTTCACAAGTAATAAATTTCTGAAGTACAAGGATAAAATTTCTCCATTTACTTTTGAAGGCAGAACTAGGAATACCTTTTTTGAAGATGGTAGTGTCCATGTTTGGGGTTTTCAAGAATATTTTCCAATCCTCCCATTCGATTCCTATGTTATTAAACCACTTTTCTCCATCTCTAGGCAATTCAGTGGCTTCTGCAATTAGGGACTCTGTTCCTGCAAACTTGACATCACCTATTTCAACCTCTGTTCCATCAAAAGATCGTGCAAAAGTTTTCGTTACCTCCCTGTGTAAACCATCCAATTTTTCTATGAATTTTAACCATTGTACTTTTTGTAATAATTCCCTGGTCTGAGGGTATCCTTCCAAAAACTTATTTCCTGTTGGTTTTGTTGGGAAAATAATGCCCATGGTGAGAGATGTTTTGTCTCAAGAACTTTTTATTTGACAGGGAAAATTTGCCTTGGTAGGGTTTCATTCTGTGATGGAAAGAGATGGAGAGGCTGTATGAATTGGAGGAATGAGAGAACAAGTTGTTGGGTGTGGAGCCTGATTATCTTCTGTATTCAAAGGTATTTCCACATTGGACCCTAGTTCATAATGGGGCGGCAATGCTGCCTATAAAATATTCACTGCAGGGGGGGTCCAGGGAGGGTCATAGTCAATCTGGGCCATTCATTAGGTGGAAATCTAATGCTAGAAGTTATGTTTAATTTAGGGTTTTTTTCCCTAGAAGGCAACCCCTCACTATATATGAGGAAATTGTGTTACGTCTATGTAGATCTGTATTCTGAGTGAGGAAGAGAGAGGAGATTGAGAGCGAAGAGGGAATTACAACGGATCTGCTATAGGGTGTATCTCTTCAGTTTGTTGGATAATATAAAAGGAAGGACTGGTTGTTTCTCCGTGGATGTAGGCCAAACTGGGTGAACCACGTATATCTGTGTCTCTCTTGTTTATGTGTTTTCTGTGTTTATATTTTTGCAATATTTTATGTGTTCCGTTGCTCGGTAATATATAATTTTCTAACAACTGGTATTAGAGTCGAAGATCTATTTGGCTAATAAACTCATGGGAGAAAAGGGTTCCTGGTTCGAGTGGGAGCAATGGTGGAAGATGGTAGGTTTAGGGTTAAAAAAATTAACGGCTACAACTACCAGCTGTGGCAGATGCAGATGGAAGACTATCTGTATCAGAGAGATCTATACCAACCATTGAGCAGAAAGGCAAAGAAGCCGACGAGTATGACAGACACGGAATGGGATATTCTCGACAGAAAGGCACTTGGAATAATACGGTTGTGCCTAGCGGCGTCGATAGCGTTTAATATTTCAAAGGAAACGACAACATAGGGTTTAATGTCGACATTGGCCAAACTATATGAAAAACCCTCGGCCTCAAATAAGGTATTTCTTATGAAGCATTTATTTAATATGAAAATGTCAAAAGGTGGATCTGTTGCTGATCATTTAAATGAATTTAATATAGTTACCAGTCAGTTAAGTTCTGTAGGGGTAACTTTTGATGATGAAGTTAGGGCTCTGTTATTTCTGTGCTCATTGCCAGAAAGTTGGAATGGTTTAATTATGGCCATTAGTAACTCTATCTCTAGATCTAGTACTTTAAAGTTTGATGATGTTGTCGGTGCAATCCTTAATGAGGAAACGCGATGAAAAAGCTCCGGTGAGACATCAGGTAATGCTTTGACTGCAGAGACTAGGGGAAGAAAAATGGAAAGAGGAAAGAGCCCAGCACATCGTAGTCAAGTAAAGGCATATCCAAGTCCAGATCGAGGATAGTGTGTTGGAAATGTGGGAAGAAAGGACACCTGAAAAAGTATTGCAAGTCTCAGAAGGGAAAAAGAAGGAGACGTGCAACAAGAAAACAATCATGAAGTGAATGTGACAAGTGATATGTTGCAAGATGCTTTGATTATTTCTGTAGAAAATATTATTGATGCCTGGGTGGTAGATTCAGGGGCCTCATTCCATGCCACACCTGATAGGAAACATTTTCATGATTATGTTCAAGGAGATTTTGGATAAGTTTGGTTGGGTGACGATAAACTCTGTAAAATCATTGGAATGGGTACAGTTTTCATAAAACAACAGAATGGAAATCAATGGCTATTGAAGGAGGTAAGGCATGTTCCAGATTTGAAGAAAAATATTATTTCAACAAGATAGTTGGGAGGTGAAGGCTGTGTGACTACTTTTACAGATAAAACCTAGAAGGTCACTAAAGGATCCCTGGTAATAGAAAAAGGAGAAAAGGTTAACATATTGCATTTATGCAATGGTATTTCTAAATCTGTTAATGCTTTAACCTCTACAAGAGAAGATATGACATTGTGGCATCATAGGATTGGGCACATGAGTGAGAAGGGGATGTAGATCCTTCACTCAAGAAATTTATTCCCAGGTTTGAAGCATGTTGATTTAAAATTCTATGAGAATTATGTTTATGGAAAACAGAAGAGAGTCAGATTCCTCAGAGTTGGGAAAGAAAAGAAGAGCGAAAAATTAGAGCTTATGCATAAAGATGTATGGGGACCTACTCAGGTATCATCTCTTGGTGGCTCTCATTATTATGTTACTTTTATTAATGATGCAACTAGAAAAACCTGGATTTATTGTATTCGAAATAAATCTGATGTGTTTGATACTTTCAAGAAATGGAAATCATTGGTTGAAAATGAGACAAGAAAAAGGTTGAAGTGTCTCAGATCAGACAATGGAGGTGAATATTGCATCAAAGAGTTTAATAGGTATTGTTTAGAGAATGGAATTCGCAGAGAGAAGACAGTTCCAAGAACACCACAAGAAAATGGTGTGTCAGAAAGGATGAACAAGACAATCATGGAGTGTGCAAGGTGCATGAGATTGCATGTGGGATTGCCTTTACAATTTTGGGCAGATGATGTAGATACTGTTGTTTATCTAAATACACAGAGGGCCTTCAAGTTCCTTGGATGGTGGTATTCTAGAGGAGGCATGGACAGGTAAAAAGGTAAACTACTCTTTTTTAAAGACTTTTGGTTGTGAAGCCTTTGTCCACATTAATAAAGAAAATAGAACAAAGTTTGAGGCAAAATCAAAGAAATGTACCTTTATTGGATATGGTGTTAATGATTTTGGTTATTGCTTTTATGATTATGAAAAACACAAAATCTTTAGGAGTATAGATGGCATATTCAATGAAAAGGTTTTGTATAAGGATCAGCTGCAGGAAAAGAAACAAGAAAAAGAAAACAGAGAATAAGCAATGCTTGATGAGATCACAGAAAAAGTGATGGTGCCTAAAAATCATAATGATGAATAGCCAGAACAACAACCACAACAGTAACAAGCACCTCAAACACCTCAAAGTGGTGTTAGAACATCTACCAGGAGAAGTAGACCCCCTAAACGATACTCTCCTTTATTATATTATGTATTGTTGACTGATTCTAGTGAACCAGAATGTTATGAACATTCAGTACAGGTAGAAACTAGGAAGAAGTGGGAGCAATCCATGAAAGAAGAGATGGACTCCTTAGCACATAACCAGACTTGGGACTTAATGAAGTTTCCTGCAGGTAAAACAACATTGTAGAATAAATGGGTTTACAAGTTGAAGGAAGAACATGGAGGTAGAAAAAGGTATAAAGCTAGACTTGTGGTGAAAGGGTTTGCACAGAAAAAGTGTATAGAATTTGATGAGATATTTTCTCCTGTTGTTAAAATGACTTCAATCAAAACTATTTTAAGTCTAGTAGTAGCTGAAAATTTGTACCTTGAGCAGTTAGATGTAAAGACAACCTTTCTTCATGGGGATTTGGAGGAAGAGATATATATGCAGCAACAACAAGGATATGAGGTAAAAGGGAAGGAGAAACTAGTGTGCGGGTTGAAAAAGAGATTATATGGCTTAAAACAGGCTCCAAGGCAGTGGTATCTAAAATTTGACAGGTTTATGTTTGAACAAGGTTATACTAGATGTCACTCTGATCATTGTGTTTATCTCAAAAGGAAAAATGATGGAAGTTATATTATATTGTTAGTGTATGTAGATGATATACTTGTTGTAGGTTCTAACATGAAGGAAATAAATGTGCTCAAAAGAAAATTGGCGAACTCATTTGCAGTGAAGGATTTGGGTGGTGTAAAACAAATCCTTGGTATGAGAATAACTAGAGATAGGAATAATCACAAATTAACATTGTCTCAAAGTGAGTACATAAAAAAGGTGTTGAAAAGGTTTAATATGCAGAATGCAAAACCAGTTAGTATACCTTTGGCTAGCCATTTCAAATTAAGTAAGGAGTCCCAAGACTCAGGAAGAAATGACTCATATGTCTAAAGTTCCATATGCATCAGCAGTTGGAAGCTTAATGTATGAAATGGTATGCACAAGGTCTAATATTGCACATGTAGTGGGAGTTGTAAGCAGGTACATGAACAATCCAGGAAAAGAACAATGGATGGCAGTGAAGTGGATTCTCGAGTATTTGAGAGGTACCACAAATCAAGCATTACGATTTGATGGTTCAAACATTTCTCTACAGGGATATGTTGATGCAGATATGGCAGGTGATAGAGATAACAGGAGGAGCACCACAGGGTATGTGTTTACTATAGGTGGAACAACTGTCAGTTGGGTCTCAAAACTGCAAAGTGTTGTTGCACTCTCAACAACAAAAGCAGAGTATGTTGCTACTATAGAGGCTAGTAAAGAAATGATTTGGTTACAAAGGTTTCTAGATGAATTGGGTAAGAAGTAGGAGTTGGGCAGGTTATACAGTGACAGCCAGAGTGCCATACATCTTGCAAAGAACTCTGCATTTCATTCCAAGACTAAACATATACAGCTTGAGTACCATTTCATATGGTTAGCATTAGAAGATGGTAGTTGAAGCTGGAAAAGATACATACTAGCCAGAATCCTGTAGATATGTTAACGAAAGTTGTAACCAGGGAGAAACTGAGAGTCTTCTTCGTTTCAATTGGTTTTCAAGTATGATTAAGAAGATGAGAAACAACCAAGTCCAGAGTGGAGTCATTGTCTAGAAAATGAAGTAACGATGGAGTTTCTATAATCAGTCTCCAAGTGGGAGATTGTTGGGTGTGGAGCCTTATTATCTTTTGTATTCAAAGGTATCACCACATTGGACCCCAGTTCGTAATGGGGCGGCAACACCGCCTGTAAAATATTCACTGCAGGGGGCGTCCAAGGGGGGGGGGGGGGGGTTGTGACCTTTGGGAGCCCCCCCCCCTGCGGGGGATTGGGGGTTGCACCCCCGAAGCTAAAAATAGATGTAAAATTGGCTTGTAAAATGTTGTAATTTCGTAGTCAATCTGGGTTGTTCATTAGGCAGAGACTTGATGGTAGAATTTATGTTTAATTTAGGTTTTTTTCTCCCTAGAAGGCAATCCTTCGCTATATATGAAGGAATTTTATTGCATCTATGTAGATCTGTATTCTGAGTGAGGAAGAGAGAGGAGATTGAGAGTGAAGAGGGAAATATAGCAGATTTGTTGTGGGTTGTATCTCTTTAGTTTGTTGGATAATATAAAAAGAAGGACTATCTGTTTTTGTATGGACGTAGCCCAAACTGGGTGAACCACGTATATTTGTGTCTCTCTTGTTTTATGTGTTCTCTTTATTTATTTTTCTGTAATATTTTATGTGTTCCATTTCTTGGTAATATATAATTTTCTAACATGAGTGAATATAACAAAGGTTTGTGAAGATGAGTTAGCCGTTGGAAAACATTCAATACAATGATTCAGTGATCAAATCGATGGATTCGAAGTGAGGACGAGACAAGAGTTAAAATGGTGGACTATAATGGATTTGACAAGCGACTATCACCCATGATTTGCAATGATTTCATTTTATTTCAGTAGTGTTATGTCCACATAATTCATTTATGCAATATGTTAACCCTTATTGTAAAATTAAAGTATCACACACCTTCGTGTTGGAGCCTTCGTTAATTTTGAGTTATTTTGACCAGTTTTGACTGACTGAAGGGCGAGGAAGGAAAAATGGTAGCAATGGTTGGGTGGTGGAACGGGAAATTGCGGAGGAGTGATGTCAAGGTGGCAACAGAAGGCAAAGGCAACCGAGGAGACAGGAAGGCACAGAAGCAGCCAAGGGAGCAAGCAGCCGAGCGAGAACTGGCAGTCCAGGCAGCCGAGAAGGATATAAAAGGGGAAGAATAGAAAGGAAGAAGGTTGTTGTTGAACCTGCCAGACGCAAGAGGAGTTGGTTGCCGAGGAGGTACGCAGGTGCAGAAGCTAAAGCATAAAGAGCTAGGAGCCAAGGAACTGGGTTGCAGAGCTGATCTGACTTGAGCTACTGAGTTGGGTATTCTATGTATTGTTTATGGCGAGATGTCGAGTTATGATGTATTATGTCCTATTGATTTAATATAACCAGAGTTGATGGTTGTCAAGACTTCTAATGTATTGCGCATCGTGTTTTATGGGCCTATTAAATTTTTAAATAGTCTACCTGTTGCATGTAGATGGTGATTCATAGATTGATACTAGGATGCTACTAGTTCTGTGTTGTTTATGATGGATCCATGCGTATGAGTTACAGGTATTGTTATCTTTGTTTCATGTATTATGGATGCATATGTGTATTATCATCTGTGCCCGATTGACATTCTCTTGATCCCATGCTAAACCCTTCTCCCTTTTGGTCGCGGCATGCTTCGGGTGAGACTCCTTGCCCTTTAGGGTGAGGTGAAAATGCCAGTGTTGTCCTAGACTACAATAGACCACTGTTGGCCTCCTGTGCCTAAACCCAGGGTCTTTTCCCTAATGAATCTTTTGAGCCAACAAATGGTTCTGTTGTCGGGACCTGAAGTTAGGAGGACTGGTTCAGAATATGGTGTCGAGGGTGTTTAAAAGAGAGATCAGAGACTGGTGGAACCACAAAGTAGATCGATTTGTGGCAGAGAAAGTTGCCCATAGGAATCAACCGATCGACAAAGTACATGAGGGGATTTTGTACGCTAATAGCTCAAATGACCGGTATGAAATTTTTTGGTGCAAGTTCCTTGAGGACCTATACAATTGGTTGAGGGAGCTGAAGCGGAAAAGTCCATCGAGTGGATTGGCGACAGTCTGCCATAGTTGGACTTCATCTGACACTGCATTATTACAACAGCTGGATAATGAGCAGACAAGAGCAGTTGATTTCTGGGTGAAGACTACGGTGGAGGGATACGTAGTCGAGTTTGCTGTAGAAAGCTATCAGTCCTACTCAAAGGCAGAGGCGGTGTTCAACTCTGAGCTAAGGGGGGAATTAATAGGGGAATTCCTGACATGGATTAAGATGTTTTTGGTAGAAGAAGGACTGCTATCTTTACCCACTGCCGGGATGGAAGCGTAAAACCCCAATATCGAGGGAAGGAATTAAAGGGGAAATGCTGCCTACAAGGGGATAGGGGTGCTGCGAGGGGATGGATGCAGAAGGATTGAAGAGAGCTAGGGATGTTAGAGCACAGAGGAGGGTGTTGCTAGCGGACAAGTGGCAGGAAAGAGTGGCTCAGGCCCTAGAGAAAAGAAGGAGAGGGTCCCGCCAAATAGGAGTGGTGATGGGAAAACCCCGAGTTGAGATGAAGGGAGAAGACGGTGCTAAGCAACCTGAATGCAGGAAGAAGGGATGTTGGAGTCATGAAGAGGAGGAAGGATATTACCTGCAAGTTACAGAAATAGGATTGCAATAGCAAATCGGAGGAGGACCCTCTCGAAGTGTTGTGAAGAAAAGGAAGATGATGAAGAAGGTTTTTTAGATGGAGAATATACTTACTCTATGAGAAAACTAAAAATTGGTAAGGGAAAATTCAAAGGTAAACTTCCATTGATATGTTTCAGTTGTGGTGAGGTTGGGCATTTCGCAACAAAATGTCCGAACAGAAGTGATGGAAACTCAAAAGGAAAGAAAGGCTTTAAGAAATTCAACAAGCAAGGCAAGAAGAAAGGATTCAAAAGGAACTTTCTCTCTAAAGAAGATATCTCATCATTCGATGAATACAATGATAGTGAAGAAGAAGTCAATGAGAGAGTATTGTTTATGGCCAAGCACAATAAACAAGAGGTATCAAACAACGAAGAAGAAGAGTTGACCATAGAAGAATTTTCTAAGGAGGCAATCAAGCTTATAAAAGAGCTCAAGGATCACAAGATCTGTTCCAATACTCTTGAAGAACAAGTTCAAGGTCTCAAAATTGAAGTTGAAGAACACAAATGTATTGAAGAGTCACTTCAAAATAAGTTGGAAGAAAGCAACCGAGAAAGGGAAGCATTAGAAGCCGAAGTATTCTCGCTGCGTAAGGAAGTGAAGAAGGGAAAAATTGTCCAAAACTATGCTAACAATTCAAGGGTGTTGGAAGAACTCATCAACAATCAACGATCTTACAACGACAGAACTAGCCTCGGTTACAAAGAAGAAGAAGTAGGACCTTCTACAACAAAATACAATGAACCTAATAGATCTGACAGGGATGTAGACTTCATTGTACAAGATTCGAAAGAACAGCCTTGGAAGACAATTCCCTGACGAAGAATTCCATCTAGGTACCAGCATATTTTTCATGGCTATTGTTATTCATCTGGAAAATTTGGTCATAAAGTTGTGGAATGTTGCACTTACCCTAGGAACAAATACAATTCCAGGAGATCTGTCAAATATGAACCTCCCAAGGCTCAACGAAACATCAATAGATTTGAACATTTAAGAATTAATATTGAATGTTACAAATGTCGAAACTTTGGAAACATAGCCACAGACTGCAGACTTGAAAATTCTCCAGAAGAATCTTTGAAGCCACAGAACAAACGAACATGGAAGAAGAAGGACACTGATAATTGTTCTCTCGCTCTCAAGGCTCAAAAGAACAAAGATGTGTGGTATGTTGATAGCGGTTTCTCAACACATATGACTGAAGATAGAAAGAAATTTGTATCTCTAAAAGAGAAGAAGGATGGAGCCGTGTCCTTTGGAAATGATGGATCTTCAAATGTTATAGGATCAGGTATCGTTAGTCTCGGAAGCAAAGATACTCTAGCCAAGAATGTTCTATTGGTTGAAAACATGAATCACAATCTGCTCAGTGTTGGACAAATGTGTGATCAAGGACACACAATGTTATTCAACTCCACAAAATGTGAAATCAGGAAACGTAGGTATGGTAAAATTGTGGCTACAGCAAGTCGAGCTCCAAACTACATATATGTTCTGGATGAAGCAACTAAAGCATGTCTACTAGCTAAAGAAGATGAAAGATGGTTATGGCACAAACAACTGGGTCACATAACTTTGATAATCTTGTCAGGATAAGAAAAAAGGAAGAAATACGAGAAATGCCGGAAATCTAAAAACCTTCCAACACATTAGAGAGGATGTTGGCATGGCAAGTAAACAAAATGTGGATTTAAAACAAAAGAAGACTTTGCATCACATCCATTGGAATTGATACATACTTATATTTGTGGTCCTATGGGAACAAAAGGCTTAGATGGAGAATTATATTTCATGTTAATGATAGATGACTATACCAGGATGACAATCGTCAGTTTCCTAAAGAAAAAATCTGAAGCATTTGAGTCCTTTAAGATCTACAAGGAGTTGGTCGAAAATGAAACTGATTTAAAAATAAAGTGTCTAAGATCAGATAATGGTGGAGAATTCACTTCCAAATCATTTCACCAATACTATGACGAAAATGGAATAAAAAGACAATTTTCAACAACACGAACACCTCAGAAAAATGGAGTTGTTGAAAGAAAGAACATAACCGTATAGGAAATTGGTAGAACAATGCTGAAGGACTCAAAATTGGATGAAAAATTATGGGTTCAAGCGATTGATATGACAGTATTCATTATCAACAAAAGTCTTCTCATAAATAATTGCAATAAGACCCCATATGAATTATGGAAAGGAAAACCGGCTAATGTAAAATATTTCAGAATCTTCCGAAGAAAATGTTATATCAAAAGAGAAGATAAAAATTTTGGTAAGTTTGAATCGCGTGTTGAAGAAGGTATCTTTGTTGGTTACTCACGCAAAAGAAAGGCCTATAAATGCTATAATCTAAGACGAAAAAATATAATGGAGAGCATAAATGTTACATTTGACGAAGATAGTGTTCTAATGAATAATGATGAGGATCTAGAATCTTTGAAACTTGATGCAGAGGCTGAAAAAGGTATAGAGAAAATTCTAGAACAAGAAGCAATTGTCAACCAGGAAGAAGTAAATAATGATCAACAAGATATACAGGAACAACAACAACAAGCTCCTCCAAAGAGAACAAAAAAATGGATTCAAAAGAGCCATCCATCAAATCAAATCATTGGTGACATAAATGACGGAATTGGAACAAGAAAAGGTTGACAGCTTCGTTCATCACAGCAAGCTCATATTGCTTTTCTAGCTACCTTTGAACCTAGTAGTTTTGAGGAAGTCAGCCAGAATGAACATTGGGTAGCAGCTATGAATGAAGAATTGGATCAAATCAAGAAGAATAACACTTGGGAATTAGTTCCATGACCAAAAGATAAAAATGTCATTGGGACTAAATGGGTGTTCAGGAACAAATTGAATGAAGATGGACAGGCTACCAGAAACAAAGCAAGATTGGTTTGCAAAGGCTATGCACAAGTGGAAGGAATTGATTTCAACGAAACATTTGCACCAGTTTCCAAAATGGAAACCATCCGAATGTTCCTATGCATGCTCAAGAAAAATAAAAGTCTACCAAATGGATGTTAAGGTAGCATTTCTGAATGGAGAATTAGAAGAAGAAGTTTACATCAAACAACCTGAAGTTTTTCTACTATCAGAAAAAGAAGACTATCTTTGCAGGTTAAAGAAGGCTCTGTATGGTCTCAAGCAGGCTCCCAGAGCATGGTATGCTCATCTTGACGGATATCTACATCAACAAGGGTTCAAGAAAGGTACTTCTGATAGCAATCTTTACATACAAATAGATAAGGATAATTTAACAATCATTGAGGTATATGTGGATGATATAATCTTTGGTAGCAATGATGATCGACTAAGTAAGAACTTTGCTACAAAGACGTAAAGTGAGTTCGAGATGTCTTTACTTGGTGAGTTGACATACTTCTTAGGGCTTCAAATATCTCAGCAAGAGAAAGGAATATTTATATGTCAATCCAAGTACATCAAGGAAATGCTCAAGAAATTCAAAATGGAATATTTCAAACCCATCCTTACTCTGATGGTAACAGGTTGCAAATTGAGCATAGACGACTCATCTAAGGATGAGGATCAGAGGTTGTACAAATCCATGATTGGTAGTCTTTTATATGTAACAACCCCCCGACCAGATGTTATGCAAGCAATTGGACAAGTAGCAAGATTCCAAGCAGCACCAAAAGAATCACATATTATTGCTGTCAAAAGAATTCTTTGATATCTAAAGGGCACAACAGAATATGGCTTGTGGTATCCCAAGGGCAAAAATCTCATTATTCAAGCCTTTACAGATGCAGATTGGGCAGGAAGCATTGATGATCGTAAGAGTACTAGTGGAGCAACATTCTATCTAGGTGGTTGTCTCGTATCATGGTTGAGCAAAAAGCAAACCTCAATCTCATTATCTATAGCGGAAGCAGAATACATTGCAGCGGCAGCTTGTTGTACTCAAGTCCTTTGGATGAAACAAACTTTGCAAGATATTCAAGTACAATTCAGTGAGCATATTCCCATCTTCTGCGATAACACCAGTGCCATCAACATCTCCAAGAATCCTGTCATGCATTCAAAAACAAAGCACATTCCGATAAAATATCATTTTGTTAGAGAATAAGTCATTGAAAAGAATATCAAACTTGAATATGTTGGTACAAAAGAACAAATCATTGATATATTCACTAAACCTTTACCTCGTGAAGCATCTGAATATCTTCGCCAAAAGCTTGGGATTCTCCCAAATTCTCATTAGATTTTCCTTATTCAAAAAATAAAGGGGGAGTGGAAGTGTGTACAAGTACGTAGGATGGTTGTGTGTCAAGGGGAGTTACCCTTTTCCATTGATGTAGAAGGGGGAGAGAACGCAGTAGGAAGAGGTGCCCTGAACACAAGGGGAGTACTTGTGTTGCCATCAATGCCAAAGGGGGAGATTTTTGATCTAAAGATGATATGAGGTTGTCATTGATGTCAACCCAAGTAGCACCAGGGGCTACCCTAATCTTGAAAGTGAATTTTGACTTGACAATTTACTCCAATAGGAGTCAAGGATCTTCTAGATAGATTCTACTCGTCGATATGTTTCCGTTGATATATTGCACACCAAGTAATTCTTCACGGTTTGAGAGATATTCATGTTTGAAGTTAGTAACCCCAGTTAGTGGACTTAAACCCTATAGGGTTGTGGCATGGCACTCATAATTGGTTTTTTTCATTGAATAGTCATTAATTAATAAAATTTTCAAGCTCCTAAAATCCCTCCAACATTCACTATAGAAGCCCCTCTCAACTCTATAAAAAGAAATCTCATATATCCTCCAAATGTAGTGATCATGGAATTTTCGCTATAACTTCATTTCTGTGAAGTCTTAGATTTTGAAATTAAAACCCATTTTATTCGAAATCTTGATGAACGTCGTGACCGAATTTCAGATCTTGGTTCTCTATAATTTCATAGATATGATCTATGGAAGTTAGGGTTTTGCAGGCTGTCGAATTTCACCTCAAAGAAGTGACCTTGGGAAAATCATCATAACTCTCTCTCTCAGAAGAGGATTGGAATTCTGTAAAAAGTGGAAGATAGTGCACGGACTATAGTTTTATGTGTATCAATTTCAGAGACGAAGGAGGAAACAGTGACACGTGGCACGTCATACAAATTCGCTCTACTGAACTAGTCCATAATTAAGTCATTGTGAGAGATTGGGTATAACTTTGTCTTGAAGAGTCCAAATCGGGTCAAACCTATGGCATTGGAAAGAAGACTCAGAGGGCTTCTACAGGACCGAAGATCGCATGTTGGGGATCTGAAATCACAGAGATACATCAGATTAAATATCGTGCTCCTAGAAGGCAAGAAAAACTAGATCAAGTGTTGTCAAGGGGTGCAAAGGACCAGACTTTCTAGGGCAGCAAAGAGAAAGGTGCAACAAAATGATGCAGCAGAGGTAAGCTACAGGTAAGTATCTTTTGTATATGCATGTTCATCTCTTAATTGCATTACGTTCTTAATATTCTAATTTGTTGTTTTTGTTTAGCACTGACATATGCTCTGCAGAATGAGGTAAGTTTTGTTATTATCATGTCATGGGTAATTCCTTGAAGAATTTTTGCAGGTACTATATATTCATCAAGAGAAGACTCAATGCATAATCTAATGTTCTGAAGAATGAGAAAGGGTAGCATGAAAAGAGCAGCAATCAAGGTGCAGAACAGTAGCAAGAAGATTACCACATGAAGTCTTCAAGTGGGCAGCTCTGCATACAGACATTGTAAAAGTATCATTGTATAGAGTCATTGTAAAAGCATCTTTGTAAAAGTTGTAAAAGTGTCTATCTTGCAAGAGTTGAAGAGGCAGTGTTGGGAGGTCTAGGATCATCAGGTGGTTGTGTCATAGTTAGGGTTATGGTCTAGTGTGTCTTCTTCTTCTACATCATTCTATATCACTGTAAAGTGGACCATTTTCCTTAGTATAGGAGTCCATTCTTATTTTATTCTTCTATAGGGTGGTAGGGTGGTCTAGGCTGGTGCATGAAGTCACCAACAAGTTCAAACCTGTGAAAACTTCAGGGTGTTAGGCTGGTGCTAGGGTGAGTTGTAGCTCATTGGGTGTTGTGGCATCCGTTCATTTGGCGACTGAAGAATCGCAAGCGCTGGAGCATCCATTCAATGGGAGCTGGAGAAGAATGATTTTCTAGATTCTAAGAAGTTGGAGATTTCTTTTCAATTGGATTTTAAGATTAAAGAATTATTAGAAAAGCATTTGGTGTTTTTTGACCCGGAGGGGGTTTTCCTCCTAAAAAATTTGTGCCTCATGTGTTCTTTTATTCACTGTTGTTACTGCATAAACATTAATGATAATTGAAGATTAACTAATGCTTTAAAAATGTTTAAAAGTGTTAATTTCTAAGGAATACTGATTCACCCCCCTCCCCCCCCCCTCTCAGTATTTTCCAACACCAAAATCTCATCAATCTTATCAAACCTCAACTTATTCTTTACTTGATTTGGACATTTGATCTAACTTGAATGAAAGTGAATCTCCCAAGAGATGTATATAGTCATGACTCTTATAGTCTTGTCCCTCTTCCATTAATAATTAACTTGCCATGTTCATCCTTGTAGTTTGCAACTATAGTATTTGTAAATTGTCAAAGAGCTTCACTTTTTAATAGTGTTTCCATATAATGTACCCAAATTCCATAGTTGCAGTCATTTAAAACCATGGGATCTTGCTTAAAACTCATAATCACTTTGCAAACCCTATCCCAATCTAAAAATTTAATCTTGAGTCAATCTACTTCAACAATCCAACTCAAATAGGACAATATATACAATCAATGACCTACAAATTAATTTGTAGAGACACAAGCTAGATATCAATCCACTAACACTAATACCATGTTGGAAAACCAAAGAATCACATAAGTGATTAACTACAAATTACAAGTGAGAGATTCAATGTTAATTGACAACAATATAGCATGGAATTGTTATTTCTCAATCTAGCATGGGTCCTAGGGGGGGTTCTAAAGGGGAAACTACTAGATCAAGTGGAAATAATGGGACAAGGACCCATTGTCACCTCAGTCAATGTCCCATACTCTTTATGGACTTTCACCGATGGGAGGAGTTCTGATATAAATAAATCACAAGGAGGGATAAGTCAATGATAGGATATAGTGATTTCTAAGGCCCATTCACAAGAGAGACTCAAATAAAGGCTTGCTTACCTTTTAGGGCAAGGTAAGGGGCTCTCTAAGAAAGGCTCAAGGGAGGCTTAGACCTAGGTAATGATGGATCAATTTGATGGCTATGCCTAGACCAAAGCTTCCCAAGGAGAAGGGAATGATCTCTATTGAAGTTCTTGTAAGATGATTTGTCATATAAAGAATGGGACCACAAAGAGACCAAGGATACCCAAACAAGACCTAGGGTTTAGGGTGTAGTCTTCAACCAAGAATCTAGGTCAAGCAAGGGTGAAGAAGGGATCAATAATAGGTGAACTTCCTTTGAGTTTTCAAGCACAATAGATCCCTTAGAATGTCGCTAACCTAGAAAGACCAAGAACCAAATGATTTTGGAGCTAGGGCTTGGTGTTTCTCACAAACCGACCATGGGATTGGCTTCAATTTTGGAGGGCATGTAGGAGACACCCCAGCGTAGTTCCTCACCAACTCGTTGAGCAAGATGATGGCTCTAATGGAATTCGTTGGATGCCCTAGCTAGGTCGTCTAGGGTTAGGGAAAAAAAGGAGAAGAATTTAAGGTGATCACCAAAGATTGAGACCATTGCCTAACCAATTGTGGAGAATGGAGTCAAAGTGAATTTAATTTTAGGATTTTTTCTCTACCAAGGAGTCCTATTGCAACTTTTCTAGCCCTAGAGAGGCAACTACAAGGTCACAACAAGGAATTTATACTTCGCTTTGCAAAATTTATGGAGTTTCAAGGTGAAAGGTATCAACCCACCCCTAGGAATAATTTGATCTTCTTGCAATGAGATAAGATTACAATTGTTCATGGATTTCACATCAATAATTAGGGCACAAACATAATCAAAGCATATTGTTCCATACATTAGACATAAAACATGAAAAATTTTGCATAAGAGAGCACTTACATGACAAAAAGATTATATCCATCCATTAGATTTGCAACAATGAAGCTCCAAGATAAGATAACAATTATCCAAACATCAAAATGCATCAATAAACCACCAATTTGTCCATACATTTTAGTTCCAAGTTATTTTCTCCAGAAAGATACAAATCCAAGTGATGGTGAATGAGAGAGAATGCCTATCTTCTACTTATACAATCCTCTAAGGGATTCGAATGGCCTAATTAGGACTAAAAATGCCCCTAAAATAAAATAATGTGCAAAATAAAAATACTTTTGGTGACAAGCCCACCAAATAGCTCCACAATAGGAATAATTAACCTCTCAAGAGGGCTGAAATGATAGAAAATTAGCTAGAAGGGTCGTTTGAAGGCCAAATGAAGTCTCTCATGTGCCATAATGAATAGGAGGGCTCCAATAACAATGATGAATGGGGTGGCCCCTTGATCTCCAAGCAAATGACCTTTGGTGCTCCCAAGTGGTTGTGGGGGCATAAAGAACATCCTCATGGGTCTCCAACTAAATTGAACAAGTATGTGCTCTATCTATAAGGGTTGGAACAATGATGCATACCCTCCCTTGTCTCCCTAGGTGAGACAAAACCTTATATGGGACCTGGATCATCTGTCAAGTGTGTGGTGCAAGTTTGTTATAGACTGGGCAAGGTGGTCTAGGTGCATCATCATCATCGAATAAGTGAGACACGAGCAAGAAATAAAAAACACTAAAGGATCCCATGGCATGGCTATCTGCTCTCTGCTATGGTGGAGGCCTATGACTCAACGCTCACCCTACAAGTTCCATTGAGAACCCATGGAGGGCTTTGACCTCGTACAGGGAGACCAAACCCCAAGATGAAGACCCACCTGCAACCCTGTATAAGATCTAATATCTCTCGACACCTTCTAGTACAACAATTCATTAGTGCAATTGAGAAAATGAGCCTACAAATCATAGCACCAAGTGGGCACTTGGGTGTATAGATGTAGGAGGGAGAAATTGTGGTACATGAGTTACCCCGATATTTGTTTTTCCACCCTTCTTCATATGTCTTTTTCCTTTTATTTAATTTTCTTTTATTTAACTGCTCAGGACTCCAAGGAATGAGAACATGATGTCAATGATATAGCAGTGGATACCCCCTTAAGGTTGGGCAGTTCATCCCCCACCAAGGGTTGGGACAATCATGGATTCCTTAATGATGTACGGGGCTCACATAAGGGGCCCTAGGAACCAGGGTGATGGCCATAATGACAAGGGTAGAGCTCATGTTGGGCTTTTTCCCACATGCTAAATTTTTATATCCCGACCATCTTTTGCATTTTATGGTTCATTTCTTGTTGTAAGTGGTCAAATTATGCTTTTAACTTTTCTTTTAGCTACATCAACCTTCGGGGCATTATTCTAGGCCCAACCCAAAGTGTGGACAAGGGGGGAAGCTAACTCCTTGTTGACCCAGATGGGAAATATGTGATAAGGGGCTATAATAAGTGAAGGGGAATGATGTATGTGAAGTTGGGAAATGGGGACCATGCAGGTAAAATCAGGGTTTTCCATGTGGTACATTCAAGCTGGTAGTCCATAAAGGAGATATCATGGGACTATGATACAAGACTAATCACCAAGTTGGACAAGGGGACAAGAGAACATACCAAATCCATTCTTTCCATCGAATCCCCCCACTAATCCTTGTCTACATGTATCCATGATAAGTAAGCAAAATTACCCAAGTACGTAATGAAACACCGTACCTTTGGGATTGGAAGGCCCACCTTCAAACATAAGATCATGACAGAATAGGAAAGGGCACATAATGGTTGGGTTAGGTGGCGGATATGGTGGCACATCAAGCTATTTGGTGGATGCAAGTGGTTGTTGACTACCAGTTGAAAACAATCTAGGAGAAAAACTTCTCTTATGGGTGCAACCACAAGTGGTGGGTAACAAAAAGCACAAGTGAGAATATCTCAACATGTGGACAAATTGTATGTTAGTTCATTGCTGGATTAATAAACTAATTCAAAGAATCAACTATATATACTCCAAGGCATAACTAAATTATACAAAATGAGGAAGATTTAGTCCACTTTGATCACCTTTGGCATGCCCAAGGTTCAAGTTTTATGCCACAACCTTCACATTAGCCAATCTAGTCAAGATCATTGTTAGTTGATTTGGTAACTTCTCAGCCACTCAATTGACCTTTAACTAGCAATGAAAATATTCCCACTATCTCTAGAAACATTAGAATTGGGAAAGTCTTGATGTTCTTACACTATGAATGAGACAAAGACTTTGGATATGTCAAGGAAATGTGTAGGAACTTAACAATACATGATAGAAGCACCAAATTGGAGTATTTCATCTAGGACATATATTTTGAGTGGAGGGAAGCAACTATGTAATCCAAAGGGTCATTATGTGAGAATTTAATAAAAGAGTTGCACAATGACAAATTAGGACATTTTTGGTAATGAAAGAGATGTATCATTGGTTGAGTATGAATGAGGAGGTAAACATATTTGTTGTGTAATGAAAATGTGTCCAATACCAAAGGAAGTGAGTCAGAAAATTTAATCATATAGATTGTTTTTGATCTCAAAAGTTCCTTAAGAAGATGTAACCATGGATTTTGTAATTGGAATTCTAAGTAAACAGAGAATTTGCAGCCATGTTTGTTGTGGTTGGAAATTTATTGAAGATGGTGCATTTCTTGCCTTATAAGAAGACTAGTAATGTGATGTTTTGCATGGAGATTTTCCAAGGAGGTTATGTGATCACATAGATTGTTGAAGACAATCACATCATATAGAGACACTAGGATTTTGTCATTTTTGGAGGAGATTCTCGAAGATGGGAATAAGTTGTACAATTTACCATATCACCTTAAGATGAATCAATAAACAAAGGGTAGTGAACTAAAGCCTAGGGAATCTATTAATATGTTTAATTAGAGAGTCAAAACAATGGAATCGAGATATGGCATATGATGAACTTTCATATAACTACTCTAAGATCGAGTCAACAAGATTTTCACCTTTCAAGGTAGTTCATGGAAGAAATAAGAGAGGAGTTGTAGACTTAATTGATATACTAGTTGATATACAAAGGAGTCATGAAGTGGAGGCACTCACAAAGAAAATGTAGGTGTTGTGTGTATAAGTCCATCACAAATTGAAAGAGAAAAGAATACAGTATGAAAAATAGGCTAATGCATGAAGGTGATTTAAATCATTTGTAATTGGAGAATTGCTTATGGTATATCTAAGGAAAGTGTGTTATCCCAAGGGCACATGTAGAAAATTGATTATGAGGAAGATCAAGCTATGCAAGGTCAAAAGGAAGTTTGACAACAATGCATACAAAGTGGAGTTGTTTACCGGGGGGCGCGCATCAAGGCGGATTCCTTGATCCCCGACACCATTAGTCTCACTATAGTAGGAAACATAAGAGATTATAGTGGTCTCTATTGTTGCACCTATACTTTCCCCTCGTAGCCACTGAATGCTTGAAGGGCAACTGGCGTGGCACCCTTGGAACTTCAAGGGAATTTCTTGAAGGGCACGACCAACTTGGCACCCTTGGCATCACAAATAAATTTTTAGGCGTGGCACCCTTGGAACTTCAAGGGAAGTTCTTGAAGGGCACGACCAAACTTGGCACCCTTGGAATCATTAAAAATAAATAAATTAATAAATATAATCAAAAAATGAAAACTAGGTAAATTTACATGAAGGGTAAATGATGTTAGAAACCAAGGTAATTAAATCAAGAATAAAACTTGGGTTAAGAGGATCATGGGAAGAAATAAAATATTTTATCTTAAAAACTCTACCCTCCCATCTTGGAAAATATTAGGTAGATTATGGAGTTTAATTAGGTAAAAAGGGGAAAGAGGGACATATATGTAAGGATAAATATTAATCCTAAAACTAGTTAAACCTAATTAAGAGAAGAAGAAGGTGAATTAAAATAAGATTAATAAATTAAATTTTAGAGAAATGTAGAGAACCTCCATGTGGCAACAACCAACATAAGAATATCCATTTAAGAGATAACTTGAGTTAAATTAAGCAGTAGATAGGGGATCAAATATTGACTCATTAATTGACTTTAGTAATGAACACAAATTAAGGAATAAAAAGGGGATCAAGAGGAAACTAGGAGAAGAAAAAGGAATCTTGTTGAGGTGAGGAAAATATTAGTTTTAAATTAAAATTTAAGTAAATAATTTTGGAGACCTTTGATGAGAGAGTGACACATGGGTGGGTGAATAATCAAACTATTGAATTATAAAAAATAATTAATTATGCATGACATGCCAAGTGTCACCTATGAGGACTCCTATAAAAGAAGGGGCAAGCCATGGAAGAAGGACTTTTTGGGGGGGTGGGGAGGGGACCCTATTGTTGGATGGATGAGACTATGTCAGAGTAGTGACTACAAACTATAGTGAGTTTGGTGAGGTAGAGGACTTTAGATAGGGGACTCTTGAGCCAAGGAGTGCTCTCCTCTACCAGCTATTACATTCCTCCATTATACAACCCCATTGCAGCTCGGGGGTCCGCGAGGAAGAAGAGTACCCAAGGAGTAGGCTGGGAGGTTAACTAGTGGGTCATTGCATTCGGATCAAGTACGTCGTCTTTCACACTCGGAGGTGACCAACAACAAGGGAAGACAAGTAACAAAAAATCAAGTGGAATCTCGTCTTCTGGTGAACAGTACATATGTGTTACAATATTCTTTTGTATGATTTCTTTATGGCTTTAGTTAAATATATGTAAATTTTATGATATGTTCAGTGAAATGAAATTCAGGGATGTGTTAGATAGTGCTGAATAAATTTGAATTCCCAATGTTTTTCTCTTCTGGTTGTATTTTATTGTGAAAAAAAAAAAGAAACAAAATATATAGGGTTGGTCCCTACACTTGGTATCAGAGCTATGTTGAACCCTTGAGACCTATGGGCCCATGCATACATGACGAGTTTGTTAAATAGTCTTCTTAATTTATATTTAAAGAAACAAACAATTAGTTTCAATGAGATTCTGTCATTGTGAAATCGCATAGCTGAATTGCAAGTGTCGCAAGAGTATGTATTTAGTTTATTATAGGGAAAATGTATATTCAATTATAATCAGCAAATGGAATTTAAGAAATTTTAAAAGGGCAGAAAGGTCTGGTGGCGGAATTCATATCCTACTATAAACACATTGCCTGTATGAAAAGTGGATAGTTGACAATGGAAACGGACAGATTGAGTGCTTTGGATGATAACCTACTCTGCTCTCATATTCTCTCTAAGCTATCTTTACCGCATGCAATCCATTGTTCTTTTCTTTCACGCAGATGGCGATATCTGTGGATCGTTTTACCTCACTCCTATTTTCTAGCAGCTTCGACCATGGATCTAAGGTTAGAGATCATATACTTATCATAGCACTGAAATGCTCCAATCCCTAGGAATCTCCATGTATCGATACTCTTAGGATAATATGGATACCGCAGCTCTCCTGCAAGACCCATTCCCACTTGAATTTCCACAATGGTTTCCCCCAAAAGATCCTTAAAATTCTCCTTAAAACTCCGCATCTAATCAACATAGCATTGAACAGGTGTCCTTTCCTTCAAAAATGGAAGATTATCGCATCCCAACGAAATATACTCATAGTTTCTCCTGCCCCACAGGTCTGTGTAGGTTAGATCATTATCATAGTTTATTTCTTCGACAACCCATCTTAACAATGGAATATTGGCAGAATCTCCAACATTTCCTCCACATTGGTGGAATGACATTACAGCCTAGACTTTCAATCCATGTTTCTTGACCATTTCCAACAACTCTCTATTGTTCTTTTCTTTCACGCAGATGGCGATATCTGTGGATCGTTTTACCTCACTCCTGTTTTCCAGCAGCTTCGACGATGGATCTAAGGTTAGAGACCATATACTTATCATAGCATTGAAACGCTCCAATCCTTGGGAACCTCCATGTATCGATACTCTCAGGATAAGATGGATACCGCAGCTCTCCTGCAAGACCCATTCCCACTTGAATTTCCACAATGGTTTCCCCCAAAAGATCCTTAAAATTCTCCTTAACACTCCGCATGTAATCAGCATAGCATTGAACAAGTGTCCTTCCCTTCAAAACTGGAAGATCATCGCATCCCAACGAAATATACTCGTATTTTCTCCTACCCCACGGGTCTGTGTAGACTAGATCATTATCATAATTTATTTCTTCGACAACCCATCTTGGCAATGGAATATTGGCAGAATCTCCAACATTTCCTCCACACTGGTGGAATGACATTATAGCCTGGACTTTCAATCCATGTTTCTTGACCATTTCTAGCAACTCTCTATACCCAGACCAATTATACTACCCTGGAGCCTCTCATTCATCAAGACCCCACCAAACATCCACCATAACTCCCTCAACACCAGCACTCATCAAGGTTTGAATACTGGCATTCATAGCCTTCCATCTATTGACTGTATCGTTATGGTTTATGCTATCTGGAGGGAGAATAACAAACACAGGGACCCCACCTGCTCCATGCTTTTTCACAGTATCTAGAGGTAAATCATGCAACTTTTCTTCAAAACTCTGCTCAATTTGGGCACCAACTCTGGCTTCCACATCTGTGGCAGTGACAGCGTGAGTTTGAACCTCAAATGCCTAGCACGCCACTGACAAATCTAGTCGAAGCCCAACATTTTGTCCTCTTGGGCTATGAACAGTCCTCCATGGACTTACATGGGGAGAAGAAACTTGCAATAAGTGCATATCAAAATCTACTTTAGGTCTTTGTGTTTTACAATTAAGACCTGAAGAAGGCCTCCATTGTGTTGATATATGCTTTCCAACCTCATCTAGGCAGAAATCAGAAGACGTCTCAGAATACGAAAGCTTATCAAGGAATACCAATGAGCTAATTTGATGAGGAATCCATAAAGACATGATTGTAAATTTCGATAATCACAAAACAAAATCTACTAAAAATAGCAAGGATTTATTTGAATCCAGTTGAAAAACCACAATAACTTATCAAAACAGTATAAACAAATTTTAATCAAGCAGGGATTCAAACGTGGGTATGCACAAAACAATGAACCCAGTGAGGATTTCTTTGGGTGTCAACGGATCAGTAAACCCAACAAAAAGTTCTTTGCGGATACGCACAAAACAATCTACGCAACAGGAATTTATATCTGGATATACACAAGGGTTTTCTATTAAAAATGAATATTGGATTGAAACCCTTGACAAGTTGGGGATTCTATCTGGACACAAAGAGCTAAATATGATGACAACCCAAATGAATTTATGTTTAATAAAAAAAATACCCAACAAGATTTCTATACAAAACACTATGGGAATTATTCATCAAACTACACACAGCTGATGCATATTGAAGAGCCCCAAAAATGGGTAACTTAATGGGCTCATTTTGCCTGTTATTCTCCATAAATCCACCATTCTTCATAGTTTATGCATGCTTTTGAGTATATTTATGTTAATTGGATGAATGAGAATAGTCACTTGACCATGAAGGCTAATACGTGTTTATTGCAGATTTTTGGACAACTTTTGGACCAAGGTCAAGCATTTATGAGCCATTTGACAGCCAAATACGAGGGAACAAGGCTGAATATTCGTAGGAAGGGTGTCTCCTGCACTAAATGGCCCTTCCTCGAGTTCTCCACCATTAGCTCGGAGTTCATCAGCCCACAAAAGTTGATTTCCAAGGGCAGCCGAGCCCCTTGAATTAAGAAGGACTGTTGGAGGTCCTCATAGTGCATAAGTAGGAAGGCTTCCAACCTTCATAGTTTACTTTTGGAACATTTTGTATTGTGCACTTTAGGTTGCTCTGCCTTTCAGCTCATTTTGGAGCTTCTGCTGTAAAACATTTTTTCTGACATGGTTATTTTCTAAGTAATGGAAATCAGTTTCAGTTCGCATCAGCTCTGAGCTTCTTCTTAGGAGCCTGTAGCTCTTGGGGTTGGGCCCAACCCAAGTGCCAGGTCTTCCTCTGTGTACTGTTATATTTTTTTGTTGTCTTCATAAAATAATTTCTGCTAGTAGATTAAATTCTTGCTTGGTTACCTATGTCATTTTTGATGATTAAAAAAGATTTTCATGTTTCAGAGTGATTTGATAGGTTGGTAACAGAAAATATCTTCGAAAAAGGCCATCAAGCAACCTTGGATCTCACCTCTCCCTCCTCGGGACCATGAGCTAAGACCAAGGTGTCCTTGCTGCCCAAAAAACATTGTTCTTGCTTCTTCATGCAATTGCTATTGTTAGTTTCTCAGTTGCAAAAGTTGATACCAGATGCGATTACATGCTTAGATCCATTCTTACTTGGTTTTCATAGTTATTTTACATGATTTTCTACCAAAAAATTTTTGTTCATCATGGTTGCTGGTTCCTAAGTCAAAGTAGGTTAGAATAACTAGATATTTGGTTTGCATGGTCTTTGTTTGGTTAGTTTCAAGAAATAGTGTGCAGAACACCTGTGATACCTCCTTGCCTACCCTTCCTCCATCAGTGCAACCTTATCCATCCCCTAACTTAGATTCTTGCCCTTCGTTTGCCACATTTTCTCACTTTGACCTAATTTCCATATTTTTGTGCAACATTGCTCTATCCATCCTTGAACAAATCCAGCGAGCCTCATCACTTCTCAGCTTCATTTTCCAGGTCCTAGACCCCTTCACATCCTCATCCAACCTCCATCTCCATTTTTCCACCTTTCTCCCACCATCAACCCTTCAAAATCCCCTTTCGGAACATCCTGTAGTACATCCTATAAAACCCTTGCAGACTTCCTGTAGAAGATCACGTGAGCAATCTTTCGAGGTCTGAACACTGTGAAACTCTATGGAAGGGTGTTAGGGACCTCTTAGGCCCTCTTCTTATCTTCCCAACCTCCTGCAAGCGCCTACCCCATTTCCTTTCGCCAATCAACCTCTACACAGTTAAAAACAGTTAAAGCACATGCACATATGATTTTTACAAAATTACTCAAAAATACAAAAAGATGTTCCTTTTCAGATTTCACTACAGAAGTAGCTTAGACACATGCACTTTACCTCCCCAAGAGTCAATGGCATCCCTCTCTGTAGTTTCATCCTATTTTTTGCATCAGTAGGGGTAGTCAGTAAAACTAGGGTTTGCATTTCCTTTCAGCTTTCAGCCTCTTTTTGCAAGTAGATTAGCTTCCTTTGAGTTATTTTCATCCATCACAGTTAAAAGCTTCTTCTAAGAGCTCATAGAAGTTGGCTTAAGCTCCTAGCGGACTTGTGCCAGCTGATCCAGTGACAGCCTGCAGTAAGAGCTAGTACTTGTGCATATAGCATCGTCGCTTCCAAGTTTGTTACGAACTACCGGGTTGATAAAAGTAAAGAAGGGAGTCCCAAGAGTTGCAACATTATTGCTACAATACTGGAGCCCACCATCTTTTTGGCGCCGTTGCCGGGGAAGCGTCAGAGTATTTGTGATTGTTGCTTTTCTTCTATTTTCTACTTCAATCTTCTGTTAAGTAGTTTATTTCAACAAGCGTAGAGTAGTTGTTTCATTTCCATCCTGCAATTTCATTTCCGCAAAAGTAGATTAGAAATTTCTTGCTTTCATTTCATTTCAGCAAGCATAGATTAGGTATTTCCCGCTTTCATAGATTAGCATTTCAATTCCGTAATTTCAATTCTGCAAGTGTAGCTTAGCATTTCATTTCTGCAATTTCATTTCAGCAACATAGATTAGTCGTTTCATGCTTTCATTTCAATTCTACATTTTCATTTCAGCAAGATAGATTTTAGTCAGTTGTAGTTCGATCTCTTTCAGTTTTGCAGGTACAAGTAGAAAAACACCAAAACTCCACCAAAAATATTCCATTTCATGCCTCGTAGGAACAGATACAATACAGGGAAATTCTTACCCAACACCCCCACCACATCACTGAGAACCTATAGGTGAACCTCCAGAGATATACGAAGATCCTATAACAGAAGAAGAGCAAGAAAACATTCCTCTTAAGACCATGGTTGAACACAGAAACGGTATTGGAGATGAGGAGATAATAGAAGGTGCCTTTCCAATCCGAGAGACCAACAGGGACATGAAATGAAAAACATAAGTCCATCAACCTTACCTCACTTCCATGGATTGACCACTGAAGACCCTGATACCTTCCTATTTGAGTTTGTTGTCCTTTTTCAAACTTATGACTATGCAGAAGACGAGCAAAAGTCGAAACTCTTTCCCTCTACCCTCAAGGATGCAGCACTACGCTGGTTCATGGGGTTACCTGGAAACAGTATCACAACTTGGGCTCAGATGCAGCAAGCCTTTAACAACAAATACCGAGACTATTGTAGGTCAAAGGAAACGAAGGGAGAGATCTTTCGGATGACCATGGGAAGTGATGATTCTTTAGAAGACTATGAAGAAAGGTTCCAACTTAGTTATAAAAGGGCCAAGTGCACACTTGACCCCGAATCTTTGAAGCTGGTTCTGCTCCGAGGAGTCCCTAAAGACCTTCTAGATACCCTCCATTTGCTAGCTAGAGGAGACATCTACCAACTATCTTATGAGGACATAAAGACTGTGTTTAAAAACCACTCTAGGGCAGCCCGGAAAAGAGGTAGGGGGAATCCACTTTCAGCTAGTGCCACCTTCTCCAAGCATGAGTTTGCAAATCAGATGGAATACCTCAAAAGTGAGATGAGATAGACCATTGCCATGCAACTGGATACTTTCCAAATCCAACAGAAGAAAGAGGAAGCTGAGAAGGCTTTGGCCATCTTTTGTCCCAGATGTACAAGGAAGCATCCTAAGACCGAATGTCCATTGCACTCAGTGGAGGTATGTTTCGTTTGTGGGGAAGACCACCCCACAAACCAGTGCCCAACCTTACCCGAACTTAAAGCCATGTACCAAGGGGCTGAAGGAGCCACTGAACCACTCTACTTCCTCAACCAAAGGAGACCGCATGGATCCAGACCTTACCAGTAGGGGATGTAAGGGACATCCCAAACTTATTACAACCCCAACCAATCTGCTCACATCCCTTCTTGGGGCCCCCTGTTCATCCTTCCTATTCCGCACCTCCTCCTTGGTCTTATCCATCTCAATACCATACTCAACCTGCTACTCATTCGTTTCACTCTCATTTTCAGCCACAACCTCAGTGGAATGCACCTCAACCGGGGTGGAGGCCCCAATACAACTCTCCTCCCGCTATTTTGCCTCCACCGCTTGCTCAACCACAACCATTACCTCCTGCTCCTCCAAGACAACCCCAGATGCCTGCTCAACCGAACTCGAACCCCAACAATAGACAGGCCCAGTAGGTATACACTGGAGAGACGACATGCCCTACCTATGCTGTGGAGATTCAGGAGATCAACCTTCGATTTGGAAAGGTCCTTCCAGATCGCCAACCTCCTCCCCTGGAGGATGAGGAAGGGAAACAAGAAAGTGAACCCAAAGCCATTCCACCCTTTCCTGAGAGACTAACAGTAGCCATGCAACCAAACCCAGAGGAGACTGAACTTCTAGGAGAACTTAAACAGTTGTGTGTGAAAATCCCACTTCTCCAGGCCATAAAAGATGTACCAATCTACAACAAATTGATCAAGGAGAAGTGTTTCAGGCACCCAGGCAGGCGCAAGAGAGATGCCCTGACTATCAATGTCATAGGACAACTGTCCAATCTGATGTTGGGACAAATAATCTGTCCAAAATATTTGGATCCTGGGAGTCCTGTAGTTGATGTCCACATCAATGGCACCATAATCCCCCACACCCTGATCGATCTAGGGGCTGCCATTAATGTGATGACCAGGGACACTATGCTCAAACTCAACCTTCAGAGTTCCTTAAGAAAGACCTCGACAGTACTGCAGTTAGCAGACCGCTCCACCGTGACTCCCAAAGGGATTGTGGAGGATGTCCTGGTCTCTGTTGATTCTTGGGAGTACCCTGCGGACTTTTTGGTCCTTCAGCCAAAGGCAAAACTCACTGGATACCCCCTCATTTTGGGAAGGCCTTGGTTAGCTACTGCGGATGCTTACATCATTTGTCGCACTTGGAGCATGACCATCAAGAATGGGCCTATGTCCAAACAGCTAGTCCTATATCCTCCTGCCCAACCTCTGCTAGAACATGACTTACCTCTCTGGTTGGAGGAGGAAGATGAGGATGAAGTCTACTATGCACCAGTGTGCATAGTGGAAGCCACCCGGGGAGGTCCTCAAACCGAGGATGACCTAATTGAGAATTTGATTCAAAATCCACCTCCCAGTCTGCTGCCATTAAAGGAGTTGGTGGAAGGTACCCAAGCCAACGCTTTAGTGGACCTCTGTGTGGCTGATCCGACCTCTCCCAGAGTTAAGAATGTGGAATTTGGCCCTGAAAGAACCTTGAAGATCAGCTCATCCTTATCTCCCTCTCAGGAGAAGGAGCTGTGTAGCTTATTGAACCGCCATTTGGATGCTTTCGCTTGGAGCTATAAGGAGATGAAAGGAGTCCATCTATCGGTCTGTACCCATCACATTTACATTAAAGAGGATTGTAAACCAATCAGGCAGCCTCAGAGGAGAATGAATCCAGCCCTTAAGGACATTGTTAAAGAAGAATTGCAAAAGTTGTTGGATGCAGGATTCATCTACCCCATCTCGGATAGCAAATGGGTTTCTCCTCTGGTGCTTGTGCCCAAGAAAAATGGGAAGTGGAGAATCTGTGTAGATTATCGAGAACTTAACAAAGCCACTAAGAAGGACCATTTCCCTTTGCCTTTCATAGATCAAGTGCTAGATGGGCTAGCAGGGAAGAAGTTCTTTTCTTTCCTAAATGGGTTCAGTGGGTATAATCAGATCCAAATCAACCCGAAAGACCAAGATAATACCACTTTCACTTGTCCATGGGGTACCTTTGCCTACCGGGTCCTTCCCTTTGGGCTATGCAACGCTCCTGCCACTTTCTAGAGAGCAGTACTGAGCATGTTTGCTGAGCTGGTTCATTATTCAGTAGAAATCTATATGGATGACTTTACTCCTTATGGGTCCAAATTCCAAGAAGCATTGACTAACCTGGGAAAATTTTTAACCAAGTGTATTGAAATGAACCTGTCCCTCAGTCTTGAAAAATGTGAATTCCTGATGACTGAAGGGACCGTGCTAGGTCATACAATCTCTTAGCAAGGATTACAGGTGGATCCTAACAAAATTGCTATCATCCAAAAGGTTCCACCTCCTCAAAAGGTAAGAGATGTTCGGAGTTTTCTAGGCTTAGCAGGATACTATAGAAGATTCATTAAAGATTTTAGTAAGCTAGCCTCGCCATTGTTTGGTCTTTTGGGGAAAGATGTTGAGTTTAAATGGACTGACAACTGCCAAGAGGCTCTGGATGAGTTGAAAGATAAGCTGGTAACTGCCCCAATCCTAAGAGGTCCCAACTGGGCCCTACCTTTCCACATCCACACTGATGCCTCGAACAAAGCCATAGGGGCAGCCTTAGGACAAGTTGAAGAGAAGCTACCATATGCCATATACTTTGTCAGCAAAAACCTGTCCAAGGCAGAATTAAACTATATTGTGACCGAGAAAGAGCTCCTAGCTGTAGTCCATTCCCTAAACAAGTTCAGACACTACATCACTAGTTATCAAACATTTGTACACACTGATCATGCTGCAATAAGGTATTTGATGAATAAACCTGAGGTGAATGCTCGTATCATTAGATGGTTACTTTTATTGCAGCAATTTGACTTAACCATTGTTGACAAGCCAGGAAAGGAAAATGTTGTTGTTGATTTTCTGTCTAGATTAGATTTGCCTGCAGGTGAAGAAGGGACGGTGGATGACCAGATGCCAGATGAACACCTGTTTTCTATTTCAGTACTCTCTCCATGGTTTGCTAATATAGCAAACTACTTGGTCTCAGCACAGTTCCCTCCACACCTATCCTCAAAAGAGAAGAGCAGAATTGTGAGGAAAAGTGCCCCCTTTACTTGGATTGGGGGCAACTTGTTTAAACTCGGCCCAGATCAGATCCTAAGGCATTGTGTTAGGGAGGAGGAAGTTTTTGACATTCTCCTAACCTGTCACGATGGACCCTCTGGAGGCTACTTTGCAGCAAAAAGGACTGCCTTCAAAATTCTACAGGCAGGCTACTATTGGCCCACTCTTCATCAAGATGTCAGAAGATACATCAGCCAATGTGACCGATGTCAAAGGATGGGGAAACTGACTCCGAGGGATGAAATGCCCCTCCAACCTCAAGTGACTTTCAAGCCATTTGAGAAGTGGGGCATGGATTTTGTGGGTCCTATCAACCCTCCTTCAAAGCAAAAGTCTTACATCATTGTGTGCACAGACTACTTGACAAAGTGGGCAGAAATAAAGGAAATCAAGGCAGCGACAGAAGAAAAAGTGGCTGAGTTTTTAAGGGAAAATATCTTCTACAAGTTTGGTTACCCAAGAGAATTAGTCATAGATCAAGGAAGTCAGTTCACCTCTAACCTGATTGAAGACCTGCTCGCTCATCACAAGATCAAGCACAGAACTTCCACCCCTTATCATCCGCAAGCAAATGGGCAGGTGGAAGTCACTAATAGGGCTTTAGAAGAGATTTTGACTAAAGTGGTGAGCAGCAGCAGAAAGGATTGGGCAGATCGCTTGGTTGAGGCCACCTGGGCCTACAACACCACTTGGAAAACCACAACAGCTTTCACACCTTATGAGCTGGTCTACGGGAAGAAGGCTCTGTTGTCCATAGAGTTCGAGTACAACACATTAAGGTTGGTAGCTCAGCTGGACCTGGATCTCAGCCATGCGCAACAGGAAAGGTTACTACAGCTGAATGGATTAGATGAACAGAGAATGCAGGCCCTCCTCCACTCAGAAGTAGTTCAACTCCAGAGAAAGATATGGCATGACTGGCACCTTAACGAAAAGAAATTTCAGCCAGGAGATTGGGCGTTGTTATATGACTCAAGATACAAGGATTTCAAAGGGAAGCTGAGGACAAGGTGGCTGGGACCATATGCAGTGGAGAAATGAAATGACAATGGTTTAGTTCTTATCAGGACCATTAATGGAGAAGCCATCCCCATGCTCGTCAACGGGCATCGATTGAAAATCTACAGGAATCCCCTTCCAAGCAGGAGTTCATTGAAACTCTGAATAAATCAGTGCTGGTAGTGGAGCAGGGCCCTGTCTCAACTCCACCCACACCTTGATCATCAAAAAAAAAAGAGAGAAAAAAGAAAAAAACTGAAAAGAATAAAAAGATCCTTGGGTGAAAATCTCTTAGAGGCACCTGGAGCAGACAGTGAGGGTGAAAACCTCCTGGAAGCGCCCCCGCTGTCTCACCAAAAAAAAAAAAAAAAATCGGCTTAATTTCTGTTGAATAATTACATGTTGTAAGCAAGGCATTGTAGGTTAGGAGGGTCGCGCAAAAAAATGATAGAGGTTAGCAACAGGCTACAAGCATCCCTCACAGGAACTTCCTCCATGACCACTCCCCTTTCCTAGGATTTGATCACATTCGGGTTAAGATTTCACCTTCTACAGGAAGTTCTGGGCCTTCTACAAGAAGTTCCATGTCTTCTACAAGATGATCCTGTAGAACCTTCAAACAGGCCAAAATTGATCTTGAAGGGAATCCAAAGGTTGGAATTTGCCTGCTAGGCCTACAAACACCCCTGTTTCTGTCCATCACCGCATGTCATCCTATTTCATCTCTTTACACCTCCATTACATCCATCCTGTTATTTGTTCCTTCACAATCACACAAAAAAACCCTATTTTCCTCATACTGCCAGCAAAACCTTTTATTGACAAATTAAGAGAGTTTTTTTTTTTCACTTCCCATACCTGTCAATCTCCATCTGGACTCCTCATCAGTCGAACCCCTCGACAGCAGTATAGCCCTGCTCATGTTAGCTTGCATCCCAGGAGGAGAAGTAGCTATAGGACATCCTACAGGAATCCTGTAGCAGCCGATCCCTCTAGGAGACATACTCTGGAGACAAGGACAGCTGAAAACGACAAAGGAAACATGCAAAGGGCTCATCTCGAACGAGAAAATATCATCAGCAGCCGAAGCCAAGCAAAACCTATGCATGCAGCGGTAGCAAATGAAGGAATGGGTTCCAAAACCCATGCATGCAGCATCAACGAAGGAAGGAATGGGTTCTAACACCCGTGCATGAAGTAGCAGCGAACGAAGGAGTGGTTCCAAGACCCGAAATCTACATAACGCAGTCGTGACCATGCAGGTAAGTGTCTAAACTCATTCGTCAATTGCATAAACTATATTTTAAGAGCTGCATGCCTATGGAAATGGTTCGGATTGAATGGAATCGGTGGCCAGTCAACTGGCCACCCTCGGCCAGTTACATAGCCTCGTGGGATCCGAACGAGCCAGCTACATTCAAAATTGCCGACGAGGTGTGCAGCCAACACGTGTGGAGTGTCCATTCAGGAAGAAATCGTTGGGACTGGTAGTGGTGGCGGCGGTTAATGGCAGAGGGGAGGTGATGGCGGTCAGAAACATGCAGAGAAATTATGGCCGTGACATCGGATCAACGGTTCAGTCCGGCCACCTCATCCCCTCACCACGAATCACGCCACAGTTAATAGATGCTCGGCTGAAACTCACACCACCTTCTGTTCATTTTGCACTTGCAACGTCCTCGACTGAAGTACACGTCCTCCGCTTCCAAAAACTATTAACCAGTCGTCCTCCACCGGTTTTTCTACCTATTTTCGAGAATCTCCCGCGTATCGGGCTCGCTCAGAGGCACAAAGACATTCTACAGGAACCGGGGGGTCTTCTACAGGAAGGGTTCTACAGGAAACCCTACACAACTTTTCGGAGTAGAGAAGCCTGGGATTTTTCTTCATCGAATTTGGAGCTCCAAACGAGGTAGGCTCGAAAAACTCTTCTATGCATGGTATGATTTGAAAAGGTGGTGAATTGAATGGTATCAGATTGGGGAATTAGAGAAAAATCTTCCTGGGAATTGGAAGTAAAACGTTTGCCTGTGTGTTACACTGGGTTTCTCAATTGTTTCTGCATCAAGATTCTCCTCCACGTCCCTATTTTTAAAATTCTCCTATAGGGAAGATATGCAACTATGGGGGCCAGCCTGTGTATGAAAATTTTTGAATTTGCATATCTGTATGTGTGCTGAGAAGAAAATTGAGTTCTGTACTCTGTCTATTAAAACACAATTCTTCATTTCATAAACAGACAGTCGAGTTCTGGGCAACAGCAGTCTTGAAAACTAGGGAATAGTTGCTAATTAATAGTGGATACCCGAGAAATCCCTTCTTGAGTTCAGGGGGAAAACCATAAACAACATTCCTTTTTCTAATCAGAGCATAAAAAAGAGCACTCTCACCATGCCAGGGGGATTCATAAGGAAAGAACCCTCGGACCCCAGCAAATTGCACGAGCATCTGGAGGTGGTGGACCTTTTCACCCGAGCCAATTGGATGTCATTCTTTGACAAAATTCGGGGTCATGACGAGGAGATAATGGAGGAATTTTTAATGTCCCTGAGACCTCAATCAAAGACACAAGCCACAGTTAGTTTTAGGGGTTTGACCCTAGAACTTACCCCTGAGCTCATCAGTCATGTTACTGGTCTACCATTAGGGCTCCCTTGGAGCAAAGAAGAGAGGTCATTGGGCCAAGTTGCCAAGAAAACATTCTTCCTACCCAAGGAACATCCTGTAGAAGACAAAAATGGGGTTCGAAGAACCAGCTTGCCTCCTCTTTGGAGTGAGGTCAGTTTCCAAATTATGAAGTACATTACATGTGAAGGGAGGTTTAGCATTGTCTACAGTTATCATTTCAGGTTGTTGTGTGAACTACGACATGGAATTGATTTACCTCTAAACAAGAAACTGAGCCTCCCCTATTTTCTTCTTCAGTCACTAATTGAATGTGGTACAAAATAGAATGAAGGGATCTCAGATCAGTTGCCCCATCATGGGCTCATCAAGCTATTAGTGAAAGATGCCCTAGACACATACACTGTCCTCATATCTTGGGAAATCTTCCGAAACATGTCCCGAGATGACGATATTAGAATTATGGCTGAAGACATCACCTCATCTAGCAGTGAGGAGGGAGAACACACTGAAGAAGGTAAGAAAACCAATGATGAAGGAACACAGGACATTCTAGCACAAGGACAGAAAGAAAAAGGGGGAAAGGGCCAGATTGTTGAGCCTAAAACAGAGGAAGAAACAATAGCACAAACACCAAGGGAAAAGAGAATGCAGAGGAGAGCAGAGAAGGCAGAAAAACCCCAAATGAAGGTTGTCACAGCCAAAGCAGACACACAAAAAAAAAAGGGAAAGACACATCCTGAAATGGCCGCAATACAGACAGAAACAATTGACACAGGGACTTCTACAGGAAGCATGGAAAAAGGACAGCAAAAGGAGAAATCACCTGAAATATTGGCAAGGGAGGCAGCAGCTGTGCTTGCCGCCCTAAGCACACTTCCAAAACAAAAGGGGAAGTGAAAGAGGCAAACATCCATGTACTTTAAAGCAAGGAGGAGCACACGGATCAAAGTGGGCAGACCCTAGCCACAGTCAAATGAGCCAATTGTCATTGAGGACATAACACCTAAACCAAAAGAAGGGTCTCCTTCAAAAATATCCATCACCTATGAATGAGGAAGCCCAAAAACCTCCACATGGAGAGAGAGAATTAAGGTGATGGAATCAAAGACAACTCTACAGGAAGCTGAGAAATCTCTACAAGAAACTCGGGCTAAGCTAAAAGACACCAAGAAATTGGAGGAAAAGGCGGCCAAACAATCACAGGAAGAAGAAAAGATAGAGGAAATATTAGAACCAAGACCTCAGCCTAGCTTGGGCTCATACTATACCCTGTGAGAATCCGGGAAAATAATTCCCCAGAAATTTGCGGTGCCACTCTTCTTTACAATGGAAGAAGAAAGAATTAGGACTCACACTTGGATGAGGATTGCCAAGTCCAAGGGTGTGGCAGAGATAGGCCACCTGGAAGAACAACTCAAGGAGTCAAGGAAATAATTGGCCATGGTGAAGCATGTGGAAAGCAGTCAAAGGGCCAAACTACAGGAAGAGAATGAGCTGTTGAAACAGCAGCTACGGCTACAGGGACGTTATAAGGAAGACAGACCCTCCATTCTAGGAGAACAACAGCAACAGGAAAAGCCTCCAGCAGAGAAAGAAACCTCTGATGAACAGCAGAAAGTGGACGGGTTGCAGGCTGAGGTTGAGGCGCTAACAAAACAGCTACAGGATAAGGAGTCACAGGAAGCAGAGGAAATACAATCTCTAAAGCAACAGGTACAAGAGAAGGAATCCCAACTGGTGTGCATGGTCAGCTAGGCAGTAGAGGCCTTGCAGTGTAGGAAACCTGCCAAGTCATATGCCTTATATCTTAAAGATCAATGGTTGCAATTCCAGATTAACACCTTGGCTCAAAGGCGCACCATTCCATTTCAAAATTACCATCAATTCATGACTTTGTGTGACAGCAGCTCAGCAGAAGATAAGGCCAAGTTATCCGAATTCTATTTACACAACTTGGCCCTTCCAAACATGACTTTGTTGGACCCCAATGCTACATTGGGAGATGTGCAACTTATGGCCATGGCCTCTTGGTTAAATCATGAGGAAAAGAGGGCAGCAGAGATTCAGAATATTATGAACATAGAGCTAAGTGAACCACTCATGATCAGGGCAGAACCAAAAGATACATCAGCTTTAATATATGCCCATCAGCACCTGGACAGCAACCCTCAGGTTTTACCAAATTACATTGAACGACAAGCTCAAGCCATTGCTCACTTTGAGGACATGGAAAGACTGTTGGGGGGTAATTGTATTCATGCTTGCACAAAGAGGTGGAACACACCGTCCCACAGTCTGAAAATAAGAGAATACCATTCCCCAACCAGGATGAAGGAGGCCTTGGCAAGGGTACCCCTCTATAAACAGTCAATGCAAAATCTGCAGGCCAACTGGATTGGCCTAAAGTTCAGTCCTCCCTTGCTTTTAGGACTGCTGGAAGGAGTCAAAGAAGAAGAGGAACACAGGCAGTGGGAGGAAGTAGAAATAAAAGCATGATTTCATAACCGAGAAGAAAACATCACCTCGGAGGCCTGGGATGTGAGAGAGGCAGTCAAAGTAATCAAAGATGATGAGTTGGATTAGTTGCTCAGAGGATGAACAACCCATTTAGTAGGGGGGTGATGATGAGCCCCAAAAATGGGTAAGTTATTGGGCTCATTTTTCCTGTTGTTCTCCATAAATCCACTATTATTCATAGTTTATGCATGCTTTTGAGTATATTTATGTTAATTGGATGAATGAGAATAGTCACTTGACCATGAAGGCTAATACGTGTTTATCACAGATTTTTGGACAACTTTTGGACCAAGGTCAAGCATTTATGATCCATTTGACAGCCAAATACGAGGGAACAAGGCTGAGGATTCATAGGAAGGGTGTCTCTTGCACTAAATGGCCCTTCCTCGAGTTCTCCACCATCATCTCGAAGTTCAGCAACCCACCAAAGTTGATTTCCAATGGCAGCCGAGCAGATTTTGTGAAGTGGCTGAGTACTTGCAATTTTGAGCAGCCAAGCCCCTTGAATTAAGGAGGACTGTTGGAGGTCCTCGTAGTGCATAAGTAGGAAGGCTTCCAGCCTTCATAGTTTACTTTTGGAACATTTTGTATTGTGCACTTTAGGCTGCTCTGCCTTTCAACTCATTTTGGAGCTTCTGTTGTAAAACATTTTTTGTGACATGGTTATTTTCTGAATAATGGAAATCAATTTCTGTTCGCATCAACTCTGAGCTTCTTCTTAGGAGCTTGTAACTCTTGGGGTTGGGCCCAACCCAAGTGCCAGGTCTTCCTCTGTGTACTGTTATATGTTTTTGCTATCTTCATAAAATAATTTCTGCTAGTATATTAAGCTCTTGGTTGGTTACCTAGGTCATTTTTTATGATTAAAAAAGATTTTCATGTTTCAAAGTGATTTGATAGGTTGGTAACAAAAAAGATCTTTGAAAAAGGCCATCAAGCAACCCTGGATCTCACCTCTCCCTCCTCGGGACCATGAGCTGAGACCAAGGTGTCCTTGCTGCCCCAAAAACATTGTTTTTTCTTCTTCATGCAATTGCTAGTGTTAGTTTCTCAGTTGCAAAAGTTGATACCAAATGCGATTACATGCTTAGATCCATTCTTGCTTAGTTTTCATAGTTATTTTACATGCTTTTCTACCAACGAATTTTTGTTCATCATGGTTGCTGGTTCCTAAGTCAAAGTAGGTTAGAATAGTTAGATATTTGGTTTGCATGGTCTTTGTTTGGTTAGTTTCAAAAAATAGTGTGCAAAACACCTGTGATACCTCCCTGCCTACCCTTCCTCCATCAATGGAACCTGCTCCATCCCCTAACTTAGATTCTTGCCCTTCGTTTGCCACATTTTCTCACTTTGACCTAATTTCCATATTTTTGTGCAACATTGCTCTATCCATCCTTGAACAAATCCAGCCAGGCTCATCACTTCTCAGCTTCATTTGCCAGGCCCTAGACCCCTCCACATCCTCATCCAACCTCCATCTCCACTTTTCCGCCTTTCTCCCACCATCAACCCTTCAAAATCCCCTTTCGAAACATCCTATAGAACATCTTGTAGAACCCCTGCAGACTTCCTATAGAAGATCACGTGAGTTATTTTTCGAGGTCTAAACACTATGAAACTCTCTAGAAGGGTGTTAGGGGCCTCTTAGGCCCTCTTCTTACCTTCCCAACCTCTTGCAAGCGCCTACCCCATTTCCTTTCTCCAATCAACCTCTGCACAGTTAAAAACAGTTAAAGCACATGCACATATGATTTTTACAAAATTACTCAAAAATACAAAAAGATGTTCCTTTTCAAATTTCACTGCAGAAGTAGCTTAAACACATGAACTTTACCTCCCCAAGAGTCAATGGCATCCCTCTCTGTAGTTTCATCCTCTTTTTTGCACCAGTAGGGGTAGTCAGTAAAACTAGGGTTTGCTAGGGTTTGCATTTCCTTTTAGCTTTCAGCCTCTTTCTGCAAGTAGGTTAACTTCCTTTGAGTTACTTTTGTCCATCACAGTTAAAATCTTCTTCTAAGAGCTCATAGAAGTTGGCTTAAGCTCCTAGCGGACTTATGCCAGCTGATCCAGTGACAGCCTGCGGCAAGAGCTAGTACTTGTGCATATAGCATTGTCGCTTCCAAGTTTGTTACGAACTACCGGGTTGATAAAAGTAAAGAAGGGAGTCCCAAGAGTTGCAGCATTATTGCTGCAATACTGGAGCCCACCACATATCGAAATACAAGGTTTTCACCCTATATCGAGGTTGGAGCTTAATTGTTGTGGGTCTTTACAATTGTCCACAGTGCAGATTTAGCTGTTTGAAGGGATTTCGAACAAGAACTTGTTGAGAAAGTTTACCCTTCGTCGATTCAGCAGATACTTGTCTTCTCTCACAGTTCTAAATAGTTTTCCCAATCTTGAAGAGAGACACTGTAAACAGGAGAGGCTGTAAGAGGGGAAAACACATGGGAAAAATCCAGCAAAGCCAATTGGGGAGTGTATGTGAAAAAAAAGGGCGGAGGCCTCCTCAACGCATCCTGGAAAAATACAATTGTTGTGTTTGTTCTTCTTTTGCGTTTCCATTGGAATTTCGGACGAAGGTATGCTAATGTTGTCTCTTTTTAACTGCGTTTAATCTTCAATTACAATATTTGTGTAGGGATGCATAGGTGTTTGGAATGTCTGGTTTGTCTTTTTCATGAAATATTGTGTGTAGAGTGAATATTATTTAATACTGTCTCACTGTATTGCATTATATAGTAGGCTTGAAGTTATTTAAGATTTAGCAGCGAAGAAAAGTTAAACTCTTGTATTTGTTTCTTTCGCTATAAAAAAGGCAATATTTCGTTTATTTTTGAAAGGCTTGATTTTCCTTGTGAGTTAACGATGCAGTTTTTAGGTTAAAATTTCAATATTGTGTTCAACTCTCGGATGTGTTTTTCTCCTGTGAAAGGTGCGGTAATGTGTTTATTTGTGAGATGGGTTTTAGGTTAAAATTTCAATATTGTGTTCATTTGTGAAGGGTTAAAAAATTATCTTCTGCAACGATTGAGGTGGCTTTTGAAATTGACTGGGTGCATAGGCACTAATTATTTTTAAATTTAGGAAGGAAATAAATGTAAAGCCTAATCAAAATCTTGTGTAAATTTTATAACTACCTCGAGGTTTGGAGGGAAATCAATTGCCCACATTTCGCTTGGTAAATAATAATGTCAACATTGAGGAAAAGGGTTACACTTCACCATTTTATAAGCTTGTGGTTTTTCTATCTTCTCATGTTGGGAACACTAGTTAATAAAGGGCGATCCTACCGAACACATGAGCTTGATTGCTATATTGTTAGAAATTCTACCTACTACGTTCCAGTCTACCTAAAGTCGCAAAAAACCATTATGCATTCTATTTTTAATTGTTGGAATCTGGTTTCTAAATACCAATTCTGAATATCACCATGCAGCATGGCCCCATCACTTTGATACTCAAGAAACACTGCTCCCTGCCCGATGGGACCTACGCCTGCCAGACCCTCTGCCACTTCCTTTTGTGCCGCGCTCATTTCATGACCCAATCTAAAATTTGCTTGGGCTCTCTTGTTTTCTTGTCACTTTGCTTTGAAAGTGCTAGTTGAAGGACAAGTGATGTTTGTTTTCAGAAATATTATAACAGCGGTGCTCACTACAATTTGGGAATACTAAAAATAATAAAAAAGTGTGAAGGTTGATTCTAAATATGACATAAAAAAGAAAGGTGAGTGAAATTTCTTAGGATTCACTCTGGTTGTATTCACTAAATCACAAGAAGTGAATTCCCAAATATTTGAATGTGTTAATCTATATTTTTTATTCAACATCAAGTTTGAGCGCTACTAATTTATTGAAGTTAATTGATGCTTGGCCAACTCTAGCTTTGAAAGATATACTATGGAACATACAAAAATGAAGGTTCCCATATGCCTCACTCTTGGGAGGGGATTCTTTGAGAAGCATCATATGGAATTTTTTTATTAATTACTTCATTTGTTGGTTATCTTATGTTGTGTTTTTTTTAGCATATTTAAGCTTTGGACAACACATTTTAGAGGTAAAGTATTTATATCCTCAAACAATTTTGAGTTCCTAGCCAACCATACTACCCAAGCCAATGTCAAAAGGAAAGCTCTATATCTTTTGGTCTCCCTATTAATGTACCAAGTTTTGAGAGCCTACACTACAGTGTTCTAGTCCAAAGCATTTTTCAATCTTGTCATTCATCCTACCTCATTCCAAACTCACATTGTAAATTGGCAAAGGTTGAATTAGATGTGAGTTTATTTCTTCCCCTTTTTGCAAAGACAACACCATCTAAGTCCCATTACATTCCTCTTCTATGCCATATCCCAAGTTAAATCTTTGGTGTTAAAGAGTAGCAACATGAATATTTTGTTAGACACTTAAATTTCCAAACTTGTGTCCATCATTAGACATAGAGATTATTTCTCCCCTCAGTAGCTAAAGCTTTATATCCAATGCTTGGCATGTAGTCCCCAGTTGGATTTAATGATCACATAATTTTATCCTTATCATCTCTTACTCTTACGTAATAGGCTCTTAAGTTTTCACTATATCTATGCCAAGTAATTGCATACTCTTCCCTAAGACCAACCTCCCTCCAAGATAACCAACATTGTTGCCATGTTGTTTTCCTATTCCATTTATCAATTTGCTTGAGTGTATAGAAACCCCCATCTCTTAGATTGTGAATCAATTGAGGATGTAACCTATGGAAGCCCCTACTCTTGATTCATGGATCTATCCCAATTTGGATTTGTCTCCTTTTCTTACAGGTCACATGAACCAATGTTCATGAAATACCAAGTTTCATGGGCATGGTAGGGTATTATCATTGATTTGTCAAAGGGTTTTCGAAGATAACAAGCCCCGTTATCGAGCTCCAAAGAAAGATCAAGAAATTCATTTGGACTGAAAAATGTGAAGAGGCATTCCAAAGGTTAAAATTGTTATTAACGACAACACCAATTTTGAGGGTGTCGAATATGGAACAAGAATTTTTGGTTTGCACCACTGCCTCCAAGGAGGGGTTGGGTTGTGTGTTGATGCACTAAATATTTGGAGACACTACCCTCTAGGAAGGAAGTTTGATCTTAGCACTGACCATTGTGGGCTACAACAAATATTCACTCAAGACCACTTAAATGCAAGAAAAAGATGATGGTCTGAGCTAATTAGTGAATATGATTTTGATATCACTTACATAAAAGGAACGGTAAATAGGGTGGCTAATGCTTTAAGTAGGAGGCCTCAAATATTTTCAGTGATTCCATTAAAGACAAATTTGAGGGAGAAACTACTTCATTTACAATTTAAATACACTTGGTATTAGGAGGTTAGCAAAAGTTTGAGGGAGGATGAAATGAGGGTCCCAAAATATGAAGAACACTCCCTTGATAATGATGGGCTACTACGATTTCGGGGAAGGATATATGTACCACCAAATGAATATATACCCCAGTTAATCTTGAATGAAGCACATAGCGTAGTATACATGGCACACTTTGGTGTTAAGAAGATGAGTGCGGACTTGAAACCACTCTTATTTTGGAAAGGGATGAAGAAATACATCGTGAACTTGGTAGCAAGATGCTTAGAGTGTCAACGAGTAAAAGCTGAACACAGACATCCAACAAGGTTATTGTAACCCCATGAGATACCAAAATCTAAATGAGAAGTTATATCAATGGACTTCATTGTGGGACTACCAATGACCTCAAGAAGATATGATTCCATATTTGTAGTGGTGGACACGTTGACCAAGAGTGCCCATTTCATACCAGTTAAGACTACATATAAGGCACCATAAATAGCCAGAGTTTTTATTGCTGAGATTATGAGATTTCATGGAGTACCTAGGAAGATCATATCTAATAGGGGAGCAGTGTTTACATTAAGGTTTTCGACTAGTTTCCAAGAAGCCTTGGGAATCCAGTTGAATGTTAGCACTGCTTATCACCCTGAGACAGATGGGCAAACAAAAAGTACTAATCAAATCCCCGAAGACATGCTTCAGATATATGTGATGAACCAACAAAAGAGATGGGAGTTCTTACCTCTTGCGGAATTTGCTTACAATAATAGTTATCAGAGTTCCATCAAGATGGCGCCATTTGAATTCTTATACGAAAGACTTTGCAGAACACCTCTCAGTTGGGACCGACTAGAGGACCAAGTATTAATAGGACCAGAAGTAGTGCAAGATATGGAAGAACAAATGACTATGATTAGGGAGAGGCTAAAGGAAGCGCAAGATCGACAAAAGAGCTATGTTGATGCTCATTGGGTAGACCGAAGTTATGAATTGGGAGATAGGGTGTTCCTGAGAGTAAGGCCCCAAAATAAGCTCTATAAGATTTGGAATGGGAGAAAAAATTGTCTCCACAGTTTGTGGGACCTTTTGAAATCTTAGAAAGGAAAGGGTTGGTGGCATATATGCTTGCCTTACCTCCATCTTTAGCACGTATGCATGATGTGTTTCATATTTATGTTTTGCGTCATTATATTTCAGATCCTTCGCATGTTATTGACTTTGGTCATTTGCAGGTTTCAGACAAGGGAACAGTAATGGCCGAACCAGTTCGCATACTGGACCAACGAACTTTGTAGATTAGATGATGGTTAGTGGACCAAGTTAAGGTCTAATGGGACAATTATAGTCCTAGTTTAGCTACTTAGGAGGACGCTAAGGAGATGCGTCACCATTTTCCTTACATATTCCAAGGACTTCAAGACGAAGTCTATTATTAAGAGGGTGTGTATGTAATGCCTCGCTCTAGTTGACTGGCAGTGATATGAGATTAACATTTATTTAGCCCTAAGGCCCACACTTTATTATTTGAGGACCTTAGGTTGAGGATCCGAACACATGACTCTATTATTATTGGTTGTGATGTTTATGTATGATCTCCATTGATATTATGATGAAGATAGCATTAATGGTTATGCATGTTCTCTATTGATATTATGATGATTGTGGCATAAATGGTTATGTTTGTTATCTATTTGATGTTATGATGTTGATAGCTTTGATGAATATGCATGCTTCCATTGATGTTATGATGATGATAGCCATGATGGATGTGTCCCCCATGTTACCTACTTGCATTAGTTCTGGTTCACAATGAACAATGATGTGAATGACCAGGTGATGGTAATAATGCTATTATGACAATAACTAACACTGAGAAACCTTGTTACTGGTTATTATTGAGTATGGCAGAAAACCACCGGAGGCACTTGGACATGACGAGTTGATAACACCTGGTTTGATGAAAATTTATATTATTTTATCTTTGAAATTCTAAGTCGATTTTGAAACCTACAATATATGTTTATCTATATTCTAATGATATGTTAATAGTTGCAAGCACATAGTAGTTGCTTGGCCGAATGACTCACATATGGGTGATGGGGTTGTACAATTGGATGGAAATGCATGGGAGGGGTGGGACAGTGTCCCTGATCTCACCCACTAGCACTCCCGCCGTGACTTGGGCTAGAAAGGTTGAAACACCTTCACCTTGAAGATCACGATGTCATGAGGGCAGGTCCTAAAGTTAGTTTGCTCATGAGGATTTTACTGGGGGGCGTGCATCAAGGCAGATTCCTTGATCCCCGACACCATTAGTCTCACTATAGCAGGAAACATAAGAGATTATAGTGGTCTCTGTTGTTGCACCTATACTTTCCCCTCGTAGCCACTGAATGCTTGAAGGGCAATTGGCGTGGCACCCTTGGAACTTCAAGGGAATTTCTTGAAGGGCACGACCAACTTGGCACCCTTGGCATCACAAATAAATTGTTAGGTGTGGCACCCTTGGAACTTCAAGGGAAGTTCTTGAAGGGCACGACCAAACTTGGCACCCTTGGCATCACAAATAAATTGTTAGGCGTGGCACCCTTGGAACTTCAAGGGAAGTTCTTGAAGGGCACGACCAAACTTGGCACCCTTGGAATCATTAAAAATAAATAAATTAATAAATATAATCAAGAAATGAAAACTAGGTAAATTTACATCAAGGGTAAATGATGTTAGAAACCGAGGTAATTAAATCAAGAATAAAACTTGGGTTAAGAGGATCATGGGAAGAAATAAAATATTTTATCTTAAAAACTCTACCCTCCCCATGTTGGAAAATATTAGGTAGATTATGTAGTTTAATTAGGTAAAAAGGGGAAAGAGGGACATAAATGTAAGGATAAAGATTAATCCTAAAACTAGTTAAACCTAATTAAGAGAAGAGGAAGGTGAATTAAAATAAGGTTAATAAATTAAATTTTAGATAAATGTAGAGAACCTCCATGTGGCAACAACCAACATAAGAATATCCATCTAAGAGATAACTTGAGTTAAATTAGGGAGTAGATAGGGGATCAAATCTTGACTCATTAATTGACTTTAGTAATGAACACAAATTAAGAAATAAAAAGGGGATCAAGAGGCAACTAAGAGAAGAAATAGGAATCTTGTTGAGGTGAGGAAAATATTAGTTTTAAATTAAAATTTAAGTAAATAATTTTGGAGACCCTTGATAAGAAAGTGACACATGGGTGGGTGAATAATCAAACTATTGAATGACATTTCAAGTGTCACCTATGAGGACTCCTATAAAAGAAGGGGCAAGCCATGGGAAAGGACTTTTGGGGGGGGGCCCTATTGTTGGATGGATGAGACTATGTCAGAGTAGTGACTACAAACTATAGTGAGTCTGGTGAGGTAGAGGACTTTAAATAGGGGACTCTTGAGCCAAGGAGTGCTCTTCTCTACCAGCTATTACATTCCTCCATTGTACAACCCTATTGCAACTCGAGGGTTCGCGGGAAAAAAAAGTACCCAAGGAGTAGGCTGGGAGGTTAACCGGTGGGTCATTGCATTCAGATCAAGTACGTCGTCATTCACACTCGGAGGTGACCGACAACAAGGGAAGACAAGTAACGGAAAATCAAGTGGAATCTCGTCTTCTAGTGAGTGGTACATATGTGTTACAATATTGTTTTGTATGATTTCTTTATGGAATTAGTTAAATATATGTAAATTTTATGTGAAATGAAATTCAGGGATGTGTTAGATAGTGCTGAATAAATTTGAACTCCTAATGTTTTTTTCTTCTGGTTGTATTTTATTGTGAAAAATAAAAATAAAAAAATAAAAATAAAATATAGGGTTGGTCCCTATAGAAAGACATTGGTATGGTCTTCTAGCTTATAAGCTTACTTATTGATAAAGAGGGGCATGTATTTAGTATATATTAATGAATAGGCAAGCTAAGACCACTCAATGAAACAACAACATGCGCAACCCTCATCAAAATGTTACACATACTCCTGATTATTAGAAACGATGAGGGTTATGCATGCCATATTGATGCAATTACTGAATTATTTAAAGATAAATAGGTGAGTCATGTCTATAGAATGGGAAGCACTAATTATGGCAACAGCTTGACCCTTACCCCCATTATTTGTACTCCACAAGACGAATAAGTTATACTAAACTCTGGGAATTATTTTCTCATTTGGTTCTTATCATTTTAGCCTAAACTATTACAATCTATTGGTTATACTATTTATGTTTGATGTGTCTATGTATGTTCTAACAAATATGTCTCATAATTAGAAGACTCACCAACACTTGCCAGAACTTGGCAAGTCAACTCGACTTAACCAAGTGCTAGTTGAATTGACCATCCTCACCAAGACTCACTAAATGTGTAGCACTTATTAATTGTAGGGAAACTCGATGGTTTATTATCAAGCAATCAAGTTAGTGTGGAAGCCTGAGTTTGATCAGTGATCATGTTGATTATTGATTTGTAGTAGGCTAGTGGCCTAATAGCTTGAGTTGTGGCATTGTTTTTGGACTCTAGAGACCATTTAGAGCCTCATTTCTTATGTATTTTGTTGATGATATGTAGTGCACTTCATACCATTTTGATATATGCACCCTTCCATGGTATATAGATGATCAAAATTTGCATATTTTGTCCTAATGGTTTGGAATTGTGGTTTGTAATATTAAAATAATTATTTTGTCTTTTTTTCAATTCCAGTTTATTGACTCTAGTTTGATCTATTCTAGTTTGAATCTCAGTTAGATAGGCAGTCAATTTGAAACCCGGTTCCGGTTTTTAAATCTATGATTTGAGTACATGCATTCTAATTTCTAAGTAATGAGAATTCGTAGACCTTTTCCCCTATGTCTATGAAAATGGGTCTTCATGTGGTCTAATTATAAGTGAGATTATTATGCTATTAGATGCATAAAAGAAAGGGGGGGTGGAATTTCTACTTGAGGAAAAGTAGAGCTTCAAGATTATTTAGCAAGTCTAAAACCTAAAGACTTATGTAATGGCTAATAAGCTAAGAAATAGGACACATTCAATCAGGAGCCTATGTATGCATCCCATGTATTGGATATGAACAAGCTAGGACAAGTGTCCCACCTGTCCAACTCTAAAAAAATGTTCTTTCATTGGAAGTTGTCACTTTCAATTGTAGGGAAAGATCTCTCATCGTCTCTTCTTATGCAGGTGAACAAGAAAATAGAGATTTGAAGGCATTCCACGTGTTTTGTAAATGTTATAGATCCTGAAGAAAATGTTATAGATTGTGTTTACATTTCATTTTGCATTAGGAACGTGTAAAACAAGGCTACTTGGGAGTAGGAGCGGAAGTGGAAAGTGTGAGCGAGGAGTAACATTTTCAAAAGCTCCCAGGTCAAGAGCGAATTGGGAGTGAAGTTTGTATAATATATATTGATGCATATATGTCAAAAAAAGCGTGTAAAATGATGAATCATATATAAAAAGCATAAAAAAATGGATTGAACCATATAACATCAATCATCTAGAAGTTATAATCTTCATCAACCACATCCACAAGTTAGTAACATAAAACATATAGAGTCTCATGATTCATCAATCTTAAAGTTTCAAGCTTTCCAAATTCAATATATAACATTTATCACCAGTAATCACTAAAGTTATACTTGTAACCATTACATTTACCAAGTAAACAAACTATAACAAAGAATATCTAACAAGAAATGAAATGTTTCAAATTTCAATTTCCACGAAGCATCATATTCATAAATCATTATCAATGAGTTATTAATTGCCAACTTCAAACTTAAATTGTCATATATTGTTTACAAAAAAATCATAATAAATATGAAAGAGTCAATAATTATAAAAACTAATAGAAACTAAAAAAGACAAGTAAATCTATTATCTATTTCTTCCTCTTGCTGCCATGAGAAATGTCTAATTTCTGAGAAGCTCGTGTTGGTCTACTAGGAGTCTCCTCCTGCATAGCTGGATGACCATGTCCAAAACTAGAATCAAAAGGCACATGACCTCTACATGAGGATGTAGATGGAGGCAGTGACAACATAACTTGTGGAACTCGAGCACTTCCACTGGATGATGGGGGTGGAATGGTGGTGGTTGTTGTTGTCGTTGTTGCTTCATCCTCATCTTTCAAAATTTTTGTTTCTAATTCTTCTAGATGTAATGCTCCATCTTCCAAATTATCTTCCTTTGGGTTGTTGTCCCAAGTGATATATGATGTATCATCACGAGCCCGGTGACAATAATGTATCAACAACCTCAAGTTGTAGTGCACAAAAACCAAGCTTCCTACTCGGTTTTCATTGAGAATGTTTCTTCTCACATTATGGATGAAGTTATAGGTGCTCCAACACCTCTCCGCAAAAGAATCATTTACAACCTATGAAAGCACTTTTTTTTGCCAATTTTGCCAAAATCCCTTAGCCACCATACGTGTCCCACCGTGTGGCAACATCAAATTTGTCCCTATATTCCATTGCATGCAAAGAACCAAACACTCTAGTGCTAGTGAAGTATTTGCCTAATTCAAGATGCAATTTAGCACACTCCTCCCTATCAGGGACAAACTTTTCTAATGTTGTCATATACCCATTTTGTACCTCTGGATCTGTATGGCGTTTGGTCCTAACCCCACCCCTAGGTGCAGGTTTTCCCAACCAAGATGGAGAGTAGTATTTTGGCGTAAGGATATATGCCAAGGCATGTAGTGGAACATTAAGTTTATCCCATTGTGCACACGCAAAATTGTGAATAATATCATACAAGTTGGGATCTTTTTGTTGAACAATATATTTTATCTGCCCCAACATGTTATCCATCTGCTCATACACCTCCCCAATCATTGATGCATTTGCATCTTCAAAATGTATCATGTTATAAATGGACTTCGTCTATTGTAAAACATCCCTCACACGTGACCAAAACAGACCATCAAGAATGTTCTCCTCCATCTCTTCAAAACCTTCCCTGTCAAGTGCAGTTGGAGCCTTGTCTTTTAATACCTACCAATGTTGACTTAATCGTAACCATGCTAGACAATGATTCTCTTACCTTCAAAAGGCGCCTGAAGGTGAGGTAACAGTGAGCAAATCTAGTCTTTGCAATCTTCAACAACTCCAACCTTGAGTGACTGCAGAAAAGCCCATGGGTATTACTATGATTGGTAATAAATTTGATCATTCTCTTGCCTCACTTGTACAAATCACCAATCCATATGTATTAAGGTTGTTTGTTCTTAATAATACCATGCATCAAAAGGTTCATTATGTTAACCAAAACCCCCAAACCAATACATGTTGGGGTATTTATCCTCAATGATTACTCTCGTTGCCTTACAATTAAAAGTGTTGTCGCACAAAGTGTCTAGGCACTGCAACAACGCTCAGAGGAAGGGTTTTCACTCTAATCCTTACTCACTCCGTTCAGACTCTCTCCTAGGCAAGTCAAGGGGGGTAGTCCCTAAGGTGAATGGATGAAGATAGTTTGTAGAACACAGGCTCTAGGAGATTTTAAGAATGAACAACTTAATGGATTTAGAACAAGTCTTGGTCAATTGAGATGGATAGATTAAAACAAGACACAACCACAAGATAAAATTGATTATAGACCAGTGCCTTTATATTGAATTAATCATAGACTAAATAAAAACAAGTTATCCTGAGAAATTTATAGTGTGGCAAAGCGACGATCATGAACGACTAAATGTAAAATGCTCAAAACGTTAGGATGCAAGATAATCTGGCAAAATTATCTTTCTCCAACAATCAATATGATTTTTTAAAACATTTATCGCTCCTGACAATAGAGAAATCACAAAAATTAAGATTATGCACTTGACACCAAAGACACCAAGAAACTTTAGATTAGAATTTTAATTATTCCTTAGACAATTGGTTTAATGTGATAAATAAATAAGTAAAGCAAATCAAAGGGTTGATAAATTAAATTTTTAATGGGTCATACGCCACATTAAAATATTTAGTGTGAAAGCGCAAGTCCTTTAATTTACTTCATTCTAAATTCTAAAGTCATTTAAAAAAAAAAAAAAAAAAAAATAGATTTTTTTTTTTTTTAGAAATTTTTATGTTTTTTAATGTTTTTCAAATGAAAATAAAAAAATTCAAAGTCATAAGTTCAAAAAAAACAAATTTAAAAAGAAAATATAAAACAAAAGTAAAATCAAATCAAAATGAATAAAAAAAAAAGAAAATCCAAAAACAATAACCCAAACAAAAAAAATCGAAATATAAACTAAAATGAATTTGACCAAAGCAAAGAATAAAAATCAAACCTAAATCTAAATCTAAACTAAATCATAACAATAAATGAAAATAAAAATGAAAGTCGAGTGTGCTAACCTTAACCAACTAAAACATAAGAAGTAATAAAAAAAAAAAATCAAAATGTTTTTTAGAATGTTTGTGTACGCAAGCTTGGAAAGGGTTGTGACAACATATGGAGAGGAGCTTGGAGATGAAGGATGAGTAGCTGCAGGCTTGTAGGTTTGGACAGAGAGGCAAATGCATACATAGATGGCAGCGAGAGGAGGATGCGGATGGGATAAGGGAAGAGATAGGCATAGACAACAGAACGCGCGGAGGGAAAGTATGGAGTTGTGGGCGTTAACTTGCTGGTTTGCGATGGAAGGAAAGCAAGGGTCGCCAGCTGGCAGAAAAAAGAGGGAAATATGTGAGGGTTAAAATGGATGCTTGGACGCAGGCCAAGAGGGATGCAGAGATGAAGAGGAATGGAGCTACACGGATCTATAGGTCGAGGGAGAAGAAGCCACGTGGGGAGATGAGTGTTTGCAGTTCGATGGAGGGAAAGGCAACAGCAAAGTGATAAGGGTCGAAGGTGTAGAGGTTTGCAGAGAGGGACGAGGGTAGTAGGCAGCCACAAATGGAAATGCAAGGAGGAGGGTTTGGGCAGAGGAAAAAGAAATCTGAATCTTTTTTAGAAAAATTCCAAAATGCAGATAGTAAAAAAAAAATTCAAAAGTTTCTGAACGGAAAAAATCAACAGACAGAAAGGAAAATGGCATCCCAATAAAAACCTCAAAAATTTCCCAAAAATTTTTAATTAAGTTGATATATTCTTCTGCTTAAAATTTCATTGAAACCCTTATAAAATTTCCAGGATTTAAAATCTTTTAAACCCTCGAACCGTAAAAGACATTGATAATATCCCTACAAAAAATGATTTTGAGGCCATATCTTACCCTTCAGGGCCTAGATCCTGCTTCAAATCAAACTTCTCCTTTAGATCTGCAACCTATACCTGAAAAAAAAAACACCCAGAACCCAGATATACAAAAAAAAAACATCAGAAACCCAAATCAGAAAACTAAAAAAAATTACAGCTCTATGCACAAGAATGGTAGATCTATCATATCTAAGAAGTATGAGTCCAACTCCGCTTCCAAATATGACAATTTAAAGCTCTCAACAGCTAGATCTATCAGTTTCCCACACAAAAATTGAATTTTTTAAATTTTAAATGAAGTGCTTAACTTAAAACCTTTTGTGTATCGCACATAAAATATTATGATAAGCTCAGAACTAATTTAGCTATGATCTTCAGAAAAGACAGATCGGGAGTTGGTTGGTTCAACTAAAAACTTCCCCTAATGCCCGAGGATCTAAAAATCAAGATTTTCTTGCAAAACTCAATCCAACGATTAAAATAGAGCGAGAAAATGATAATAAAATTCAGACAAATAGAGATACCTACTATTACATTCAAAATTTAAATTATCATTTAAACCTCAGCAACTGAGTAAGATACCTGTACTCAAATCACTCTTCAGAAGCTATCATCAATGGTTTAAAAAAATTATACATGAAAACAACAGATCTCACAGTATTCCCATGAAGAGTAATACCAGCGAAATTTAACTCCAAAGTCTTTCTTTATTATTCAGGAAAAAATTATACAAGAGCTTTTTACTTAGCACACAACTCAGAGATCAGATGGATCGACTGAGAAATGACTTCATATTTAAAGATAAATCCTCCAACGGCTAGTTCAAGTGATATTCGTAAAAGCAATCTTGACCGTTGATGAAGATTAAAATTTCTTTTAATCTCATCTGTCGAAATATATAATTCTTGAGGAAATTCGAATTTATCAATTAAATGTATTTTAATTAACTCAAAAATTAAATTTTTGAGTTAATTTCTCCAAAATTTTGACTTTCACTTAACCCCAGGGATCAAAGGTTTAAAATTTATCAAAATAATTAATTTACCTTAGTTCCTAGAACTCTTAAAATTTAATTTTTAAAGACCGACGAATTTTTCCTTTGGAGAAATTAAATTTACTGAGAACCTAGAATTAATTAAATTTCTGAATTGGAATTTTAATTAATTTTTTGCCATAAAATTTAATTAATTAACCTATGAGGGGATAAATTGTTTTTCCAGCCCTCAAGACACTTTACATCATGATTTTCATATTTTTTTACATCACAAGGGGGAAAACCCATTTGTAATAGACTCTCACAGACTACCCATTTTTGCGACACAAATACAATCCAGTTGACCAAGTAATTTGTAATAAAATAACCTAACCAAATAGTTAGGATTATTCTCAAATCACTTTTACATAGAATCGATCTAGAACACTAGGACTCGCTTAAAATCCCAGTGACAAAATCCATTCCAGCTTTGAGGTAAAACTGAAAGAAAACTTTGCCAACCATCCGAAAATGGATCGGTGAGACAAAACCTCCCAGAATGTAGATCGTCATCAGAAAAGTAGGTTTAACTAAGATTTTACATTAATGACACGAATTTGTTGAAATTATTTACATCATATACATGTAGAATGGGTTTACATTATAACATGATGATCAAGTTGATGATGACCACTGAACAACACAGACACATCAATTAGGTGCTATCTCTTTTGCGAAAAAAATGGTGTACTGCTATGGGTCATTGACACGTAGTGGTCAACATCTAGCTCTACTTGGGGACACGTTTCTGCGTCGGACGAATGTGAGAATCCAAAATCTGCATCCATGCAACACACAAGATAACATAAGTAGCGTCCATCCAAAAAATCATCATACAATATTAAGCACGAGAAATATATAGAATCTTCATTTATTAACTATCCTAATAACATGAAAAACGTAAATCTGACATGACTACAAAATGAAATGTTGAAATGAAAGGGTGTAGGGTTAGGAATACAATACAAAGGATGCCCCATGACATCAGATACATTCAATGTAGTGCATGCTAAGCATTTGCCTACTTTCAGGCAAATTTATAGACTGCTTTTCAGATTTTCCATTTTCAATCATGCATATGGTAGGACTCTTCTCTCTTTGGAAAATAAGTCATTTAGATATGTCTTCCGCGGACTTTACCTGAAAACCTTGAAACTTATCCAAATTATTTAGAAAGTGAATAACACGTGTTTCATGCCTATGTTCAAATTTATCTGGGATAGAAGGTTTAAAAATGATATCTGTCTTAGTTTTATCTTCAATTAATTTATCAGACAACTGCATGGTAGAAGCAACAATAGCTAACTCATCAGCTAAGAATTTCTTCTCTCTTGGGATAGCTTCAAGATTGATGGCATCAAAATACTCCATGGTATCCCACACAACATTTTTATAATTTCTTAATCTCTAATTCTTACATGTAAATTTATTTTTTATTTGCATGATAACGAAATTTGAATCACCCTTGATACTTAGCGATCTAACTTTCAAAGCTTTTGCCAATTCAATACCCAACAACAAGGCTTCATATTCAACCACATTGTTGGTCGCTTCAAATTCTAACCGATAGGCAAATTTGAAAATATGACAAAGGGGAGATTTTAGGACAATTCCCGCACCTTTACCATGCCTAGATGCTACACCATCAAAGTATAAATGTCAAACCTTATCTTTTAAGTCACCCTTTTTTTTATCAACCTTGACCTCTACGGGAATGATCGAATTAGATAAAATAACATGAATCCCAGGGTTAGGTTGCTCACATATTATCTCATTATGGGGACTTTTAGGATCTTCAACATGGAATCTCCTTTCGGGCTATGTTTAATTGAAGAAATCCTTGACCAATAGGGGAATGAATCGTAGCATATGACCAATTCATTTGAATGCTTCCTCCTAAATCAGAGGCCCATTTCGTAGACAAAAGCATACCCCAAGCATCAAGCACGTCAACCACAACTATGTCCATGACAATCATGATATCAGGGTAGACAGACAGATGGACTTGTAAGTCCTTAATCAACCCATGAACTTCAATTTTCTTCGAATCCATGGCACATATGTTATAGTAAGGCCTAGATATCCTTAAGTTAAGTTGCTCCATGACTCTCTTAGTCATCACACAAGCGGAAGCACCAGAGTCAAGCATGCAGTTATATAACTAATAATTATTAACAAGCAAAGTAATGAAAAAAGGAGAATTATCTTTGTTATCGGATTCCATACTTTGCAAATACATGGGAACATCCTGGTAGAAAGCCTCATGACTTTCCTCTTGAGTTGCATTCACCTGAATACTGCCAATAGCACTTAGTAACTTGGCCTTCTAGGAGGGGATCTTCACTATTTCGATGATAGGAACCAAAACTTTAGAATTATTAAACCAACCTCCTAAATCAATATTCATACCAGAAGTTGATCCGGGGTTAAGATTTTGAGAATTAAATTGATTATCATTTTGACTTCTTCGCTGATAGGTTAGCTCCTTATCCTTAGCAATTTCAAGAACTCACTTAGGAGGAGGCTCTTCACTAAAAAGTTTAACCAAGACATCAGTTTCTTGACCAAAATTATTAATGCTATATGAAGATGTGAAAGATCTAATGGGTTGACTATTTTCCTTGACCTCTTCCCAATTCTCGTGTGATAAATGATATTCTTTACCAACCATGTTTATCTGATTATTTGTCTTAAGCATCTCATGATGTATGATTCTCTTGATAACAGGACAAGTAGCTTCTTCATGAAGCTCGTCACAGGCCCTATAGTAAGGCGGGGTATCCTCCACAAGATTATTAGTTTCGAGAGGATTGGGAGGCCTTTGCTCACTGGTTTGACCTTTTTTCTGCCAATTATTTCGATTATTATTATTATCCTGACCCCTAGGTTGATGATTTTTCATTTGAGCTCTTTCCATTTGAATCAACCTAGACTGTAATGTAGTTATCTCCTTAGCATGATCAACAATCATCCTAGCTTGATTTAACTCCATATTTCTAACTTCTTAAGAAATTTTTGCATATATTCTTCTTCAAATTCCTTTTCTTTTCCTTTAGGTTCTTTTAATTTAACATCAGAGCTATCAAACCCAGGAATTTCAAATTTTCCAAAAGCCTTCTTATCTTTTTCCAACGCTTCAGCTGTGATTTGACAAGCCTTGTAGTCACCAGACTTGGACCTTCTTAGTTCATAAGAAGTGTCAAGATTGAAAGCACCGAGATAGTATTCTAGAAGCATTTTCTCAGTTGGTTTATAACCAGTAGATATTTCTTTAATCATACCATTAAACCTTCTATTAAATTCTTCACATATCTCATTTTCTTTCTTTTTAATGACGCTAATGGCTTTTACTAGAAATCGATTTTCTTTCTTATCACAAAATTTCTCTCTAAAGTAATTAAGGAGGGAATCATATGAATCAATGCTATGATCAGGCCTATCCATAAACCAATCCATAGCATCTTGTTCAAGGGTCAAGACGAAGCATTTTATTTTCCCATCCTCATAATTTTGATCCTGGGAGAATTTAGCCCACCAAGTCTAGAAAGCATATAAATGATTTTTAATAGTGATTACATTATTTCCTTGGAAAGCAGGTAGCTTGTTTAAACCATTATTAGGAAGGTTATGGGGATAACCTTGGATGTTAGAAAAATTAAGAGGCCCATAGATATCCATGATCTCTGAAACGACAGGATTTAAGAAGAGTGAATGGATGTCACGGAGAGATTCCTGGTCGAGATTGTCAAGGAGTCTATGAAAAGACAAGCTTTGAGAGCCCTTTCAAGATACGGAGTTGGATTAGCCAAGCTACTTGGGTTCCTCCTAGTACACGCCCCTGTAGAAGATGAAGGAAGTGGAGTCGCCACCCGGATAGAAATCTAACTTAGACACAGAAGATGATTTAATGAAAATGAGATGAAGATAAATGAGTGAAGATGAAATGATCAAATGATGAAAAGAGATTGAGAGGACCAAGGACATAAAACTCTATCCCCGGCAACAACGCCAAAAATGTTGTCGCACAAAGTGTCTAGGCACCGCGACAACGTTCAGAGTAAGGGTTGTCACTCTAATCCTTACTTCGTTTAGATTCTCTCCTAAACAAGTCAAGGGGGGTAGCCCCTAAAGTGAATGGATGAAGATAGTTTCTAAAACACAGGCTCTAGGAGATTTTAAGGATGAACAACTTAATGGATTTAGAACAAGTCTTGGTCATTGAGATGGATAGATTAAAACAAGACACAACCACAAGATAAAATTGATTATAGACCAGTGCCTTTATATTGAATTAACCATAGACTAAATAAAAACAAATTATCTTGAGCAATTTATAATGTGGCAAAGTGACGATCATTAACCATTAAATGTAAAATGCTTAAAACTTTAACAAACAAGATAATCTAACAAAATTATCTTTCTTCAACAGTCAATATGATTTTTTAAAACATTTATCACTCTTGACAATAGAGAAATCACAAAACTGAAGATTTTGCATAATCTAGCAAAATTATCTTTCTCCAACAGTCAATGTGATTTTTTTAAACATTTATCGCTTTTGATAATAGAGAAATCACAAAAATTATGATTTTGCACTTGACAACAAGGACACGAAGGAACTTTAAATTAGAATTTTAATTATTCCTTAGGCAATTGCTTTATTGTAATAAATAAATAAGTAAAACAAATCAAAGGGTTAGTAAATTAAATTTTTAATGGGTCGTAGGTCACATTAAAATATTTAATGTGAAAGCACAAGTCCTTTAATTTACATAATTCTAAATTCTAAAGTTACTATATATATATATATATATTAGATTTTTATTTTTATTTTTTAAATTTTTAAATTTTAGAAATTTTTATGTTTTTTAATGTTTTTCCAAAAAAAAATCAAAGTCATAAGTTAAAAATAAAAATTTAAAAAAATGTAAAACAAAAGTAAAATCAAATCAAAATGAATAAAAAAAAAAAAGAAAATCCAAAAACAATAACCGAAACAAAACAAAAAATCTAAATCTAAACTAAAATGAATGTGACCAAAGCAAAGAATAAAAATCAAACCTAAATCTAAACTAACTTATAACAACACAAATGAAATAAAAAGGAAAGTCGAGTGTGCTAACCCTAACCAACTAAAACATAAGAAGTAATAAAAAAAAAACAAATTGAATTTTTTTTTTGGAATGTTTGTGTACACAAGTTTGGAAAAGGTTGCGACAGCGTATGGAGAGGAGCTTAGTGATGAAAGACGTGGAGTTGTGGGCTTGCAGGTTTGGACGGAGGGGCAAATGCATACGCAAATGGCAGCGAGAGGAGACTGCGGATGGGATAAGGGAGGAAATGGGCAGAGACAACAAAACACGCGGAGGGCAGATATGGAGTTATGGGCAGTAAATTGCAGGTTTGTGATGGAAATAAAGCAAGGGTCGCATGCTGGCAGAGGGAAGAGGGAAAGATGCGAGGGTTAAGATGGATGTTTAGACGCAGGCCAAGAGGGATGCAGAGATGAAGAGGAATGGAGCTACACAGATCTATAGGTCGAGGGAGAAGTCGTTGCATGGGGAGCTGAGTATTTGCAGTTCGATGGAGGGAAAGGCAACATCGAAGTGATGAGGGTCGAAGGTGGAGAGGTTTGCAGAGAGGGACGAGGGTAGCAAACAGTCGCAAATGCAAACGCGTGGAGGGGGGTTTGGGTAGAGGAAAAGGAAATCTGAATTTTTTTTATGAAAAACCCCAAAACACAGATAGCAAAATTTTTTTTTCGAAATTTTCAGGATTTAAAACTTTTTAAACCCTCGAACTATAAAATACCTTGATAATATCTTTGCAAAAAGTGATTTTGAGACCAGATCTTACCCTCCAGGGCCTAGATCTGGCTTCAAATCAAACTTCTCCTTCAGATCTGCAACCTGTACCTAGAAACAAAAACACCCAGAACACGAATATATATTAAAAAAAAAAAAAATCAAAAGCCCAAATCAGAAGACTAAAAAAAAAAAATTACAGATCTATGCACAAGAATGGTAGATTTCTCATATTTGAGAAGTATGAGTCCAACTCCGCTTCAGATCTGATAATCTAAGGCTCTCAACAGCTAGATCTATCAGTTTCTCACACAAAAATTGAATTTTTTAAATTTTAACAGATGTGCTTAACTTAAAACCCTTTGTGTATCACACATAAAATCTTATGATAGGCTTGGAGCTAATTTAGCTAGCATTTTCCGAAAACACAGATCGAAAGTTGGTTGGTTCAATTGAAAACTTCCCCTAGCGCCCGAGGATCTAAAAATCAAGGTTTTCCTACAAAATTCAATCCACCCATTAAAATAGAGCGAGAAAATGATAATAAAATTCAGACAAATAGAAATACCTGTTATTACATTCAAAATTTAAATTATCATTTAAACCCCAACGACTAAGCAAGATACATGTACTCAAGTCACTCTTCAGAAGCTATCATCAATGACTTAAAAAATTATGCATGAAAATAATACATCTTACAGTATTCCCATGAAGAGTAACACCAGCGAAATTTAACTCCAAATATTTTCTTTATTATCTAGGAAAAAATTACATGACCATTTTGCTTAGCACACAACTCAGAGATCGGATGGATCGACTGACAAATGACTTCCTATTTAAAGATAAATCTCCCAACGGCTAGTTCGAGTGATCCTCGTCAAAGCAATCTCAATCATTGATGAAGATTAAAATTTCTTTTAATCTCATCCATCAAAATATTTAATTCTTGAAGAAATTCGAATTTATCAATTAAATGCATTTTAATTAACTCAAAAATTAATTTTTTGAGTTAATTTCCCCAAAATTTTGACTTTGACTTAATTTCAATGATCAAAAGTTTAAATTTTATCAAAATAATTAATTTACCTTAGTCCCTAAGCCTCTTAAAATTTAATTTTTAAAGACCGACGAATTTTGTCTTTGGAAAATTTAAATTTACCTAGGACTTAGAATTAATTAAATTTATGACTTATGATTTTAATTCTTTTTTGCCAGAAAATTTAATTAATTAACCAATAAAAGTATAAATTATTTTTCCAACCCTCAAGACACTTTACATCATGATTTTCATATTTTTTTACATCACAAGGGGGAAAACCCATTTGTAATAGACCATCACACAAACTATCCATTTCTGCAACACAAATATAATCCAGCAGACCAAGCGATTTGTAATAAAATAACTTAACCAAATAGTTATGATTATTCTCAAATCACTTTTACATAGACTCAATCTAGAACACTACGACTTGCATAAAATCCCAGTGACAAAATCCATTACGGCTTTGGGGTAAGACTGAAGAAAAACTCTGTCGACTATCCGAGAATAGATCAGTGAAACAAAAAATCTCCCAGAATGTAAATCGTCATAAAAAAGTAGGTTTACCTAGACAATTACATACATGACACAGATATGCTGAGATTATTTACATCATATACATGCAGAATGGCTTTACATTATAACATGATGATCAAGATGATAATGATAGTTGAACAGCATGGACACATCGATCAGGCGCTATCTTTTTTGCAAAAAAATGGGGTGTACTGCTATGGGTCGTTGACATGTAGTGGTCAACAAGAAGCATTATCAATGATGACTTGGATGACATTGTATGGCCCAATACTTTCAATTGTTTGAAGTAAGGGTTTTGCAACATTGATGGTGGTCTCGAACTTTTTTGAGTAATCATAAGCTGACAGGAAGACTCTACCACTAACAGACACACCAAGAACACTTATCAATGGCATTCCTTTAATTTTTCCAGCCATCAGATATAATTGGTACCCCATAGTCATTCCAAGAATTTGTCAATTTACCTAAAGCATGTGTTATTTTGGTTTTTTCATAATCAAGTTCCACGGTTCTAGCCTTGTCATACCTAGGGCTCTTGTATCCTTTGGGGGCATCATTGATGGCACCAACCATTTCATGCCAATAAGGTGAGAAAAAAACCATTGAATGGTATCCCACATGCATAGAGAAACTGATAAATTTTTGCATCCACATCATCCCTACACCCTTGATCAAGGAAATTTGATATGGTTTTACGCCTTAAAGTGATGTATGTGCCTGTGCCTCCATATCCACTGCCATGGGTGGATGTTGATGGAGTTCTTAGTCTATGTGATTGTGGGCTAGTGGTGTAGTGTTCAAATTCACCCTTTGGTCTTTTAGATTTGTAATGGCATTCCTCCTCTTCCCTTATGTAGTTGGCTCTTTGTTGTTGTGACACACTTCCACAAGTTTTGATTCTTATTTGTTTATTTCCATCCCATGCCATTTAACCAAAGAGATGTTTTATAGCATGGGTGTATGAACCTGTGTAAGTGTTTTTGCAATGGAGGCATGTAAATTTAGTGGTTCTACCCCCTTTCCCTCTTGAAAGCCTAGTAGCATATTTTCACAAGGGGGTTTGGTCAACTTTGGTTTTTTTGCCCTCATCATCTCTACTCTTATTATCCTCCTCTTCCTCTTCGTATTCCCCCTCTCCAAGGTTTTCAAATCCACCACTACCCACTTCTTCATCACTCCTACTCCCCAGCATCATCATAACAAAAAAAGGGACCAACAGCAAGAGAATGTCAAGCCATATAGCCATTATGTTCGAATTTTTGAACTTTGGTGGAGTTATAACTTCTTGTCTACAATAAAATGGAGGAATGGGAATAAGTGAGAGGAGAACATCTTTCATTTTAACAATTAATATATAAAAACCACAAATGTTAAATTAGAGTCTAGACCCTACCTCTTTGGCTCTCCAATGGTGCCTTCAATCCCAAGCTCCAATCTCCCTTGCAAGCACTTCAAGCTCCTCAAACTCCCAACCAACCCTCTCAATCTTCCTCCTCAATCTTCCAAAAGCCCTCTCTTGCTCCCTTAAGATGCAAATGGTGCATTGTGGGAAGGGAGGAGGCCTTTTATTTCATTTGGCCCCTCCCCTCCCTCCAAAAAACTGGTCGCGCAATTTTCACCAATGGGGAGAGACTTTTTTAAGTCAAGAGTGATCCATAGTTTTAAAAATCAAAACCGGTGACCGAACCGATCCACCTATCAAACCAGGTTTCAAACCGGGTCTGATCAAATCTCAATGAACCAGTCACAAAAATACATGCAACAATTAGTTTTTAATGAAAACAGTTATTTTTAAGATTTAAAACCATGATTCCAAACCAATAAAGATAAACTATGTAAAGTTTGCTCCTTTATATACCAGGTAAAGTTGAATATATCGAATTGGCATCAAGTGCAATACATATCAGCAACATAATACATAATCAATTAGGCTCTAAATGGCCTCTCGAGTCCAAAAACAATGTTATAAGCTATGGGGTCACTGGCCTACTACAAGTCTACATATCAGTGATCAACATGATCTCTCCTCATCATGATCAAACTCATCACCACTACTAGACAAGGGATAATCAACATGAGCTACATAAATAATCTGACTGAGTGTTTGAGGACTTCTAAAACTCCTCTGCAACCTTAGCAGTAGTGGTAGTAGTAACAACAAAAATAGACATCAAAACTACAAATCACTGATCAACATGATCACTCATGAAACTCATCATTGATCCAACGCTATTAAAAAATAGGATCATCAGCAAGAGTGAATTGAACAAAGTTCTTTCTTCAGATTAATTACTCCAAAAAACTTGGAATATAAAGGTATCCATGAGGATACAAATAATATATATTAAATGTGTGAATAAGATTTATGATACATTGAGAGTGAGAGGCTTACTTATATACCAAGCAGGTGTCTCTTCATGGAGAGTCATGTCTCATTTAAACATGCTTCTTCAACCTAATTACCAATTCACTAATAATTATTTATGATTATTGTCATTTACATTATTTCTTATATATTTTATTCATAACATTACCTTCCTCTTTAAAAAGCTTTGTCCTCAAGGCTTGCTAATGAAAAAGGTTTTATCTCTTTTTCGGCTTCGAATGTCTTTCTGTCTCGAAATTGTCATTTTTGTCGATACATGTTGATATGATCCTCTAAGTGACAAATAAAACTATCACACTAAGAAAGGACCAGACCATATTAGATTAATCTTTTGTGGAATATTCTAATCATTGGAATTTTGTAACGACTTGTCATCATAGGACTGGATTAAGGTTACATCACTATTCTCAGGAACATTAGTTTGTTGTTTCTGTTCTGAATGGTCCCGATACGTAGCATGGTTGAGTTGTTTACTCTCATAATTCGGATGTCGATAGGGAACTTTTTTTGTTTGACTTTCCCTAATTAAGTGTGAGGAAATTTTTTGATTTACTTCAGGTGACGATGTTGTTGAATTGGTTACAGAACCTTCACTTGGATGTTTATCATCTGAACTGCAACATCTAAGTGCATCTTTTATTTAACTAGTTTGCATTCTTCTTGAGTTATGATATTCACGAGATCGATAATCGTTCCCTTATCTTCAACTTGGACTGTTACCACTGGAGATTTCGATACCTCTTCTTGCGTAAATTGTTCTAACTTGTCTTTTAATGCTTTCTTATCATCCTTGAGTTTCTTAATTTGAGTGAGTAGACTCTGATTATGGTTTCTCAGACGTAAAAGTTATTTTGTTTTTTATTCATCAACCTTATTTTCAATGTTTTGAGTTTTGATATTTTCATCTTTTAGATCTCTAATTTGTTCTATTATTTTTTATTAAGATTCTTTAAACGTAAAGTTTCCTCTTCTTTTTATGATAAGTGCTTCTTGAATTCTTTCTTTGTGACCTTAGTCTTCTTCACTTGTGCAAGTAATTTTTTGATGTGGTCCTTGAGGCGAGAGATTTTTTCATCATTTTCCATTACTTCTTTGTAATGCATATCCACAAGATTTTTATGTTCGTGTTGCAACGCTTTCTTGTTTTGCTGAAGTTTGGTTATTTTGCCTTTATCTTGATCTTCTAGCTGCAATTTCTTAGTACACTGGATTACATCATTTTGTAGGAGTGATAATGGGCTTTCAACTTGCAATACAAATTTTGTTTTCTTCATTTCCTTATTAAAATCAACTTGTCGTCACAACAATGTAAACTTTGAAACGGGAACTGATACTGTTACCCGTTTCGTAGAGATAGCAAAAAAATGACTCGATTTTCAAAAGTGGTGATGCAAAATACACATGTTTTTTTTAGAACATGGTTTTTGGAACTTTAATTTTTTTTCATGTTCAAGGATGAAATCAAGTTTTAGAATGGTAGTGATTTTCATGCCGATTTTAAAAAGTGAGTATTCTGCATCACACCTTTTTTTTAAAAGACCTATTTTTTGACTTTTAATTTTCTAGTGTGTGAAATGTGAAAAATTATTTTCTAAATTTGATAGTTTTTGAAGTCGTCATTTTATTCATATTTTCTTGTTCTCTATCTTAATTTTTTTTTTTTTAAGGGGGGTTTTTATTGTTTTGCGTTTTTAAATTAGAAAGTCGATAGTTTGAATTTTAGATAATCTACATATTTATACATCCTTAATTAATTTTTCAATCCACATGAAATAATTGTTTCTAAAAAACAACATTTTTTAACAATGGACATAAAAATAACCATTTTTAACATAAATATAACAAAAAAACTAAACGTTTTGATAATTTTTTGCTAGAATTAACATGTCAAAATCACAATTTTTATACAAAAATATTAACTAAAAATAGTCAAATAATAGTTTTTTTTATGAATTTCATGTCAAAAAAAAAATAATAACTTCTTTTTCAAAAAATAATAATTAACTTAAAAATCAATGCGAAAATCACAAATTACAAATATTGAACACATAACAACTTTAATTCATTGATTATTCTTTTCATGAAATGTCAGAGTCAAAACATTGCAAAGCTTGATTTCCAGGTATAACTTAAATTTAATCAACAATGTCACGTAATCCAAACTCTTCGTCCTCTAGAGTTTCATCATTGTCATCTTCCACAATATTTTCTGCTACCTTTTGCGCAATTTCCTCTTCTAATGGGTCTTTGATGTCTGCAAATCTCCCAATATATGTCTTTCCAAACATTCCATGTAATGGTGGTTGGGGTTCCTTTGCCTTTTTTGCCACACGTGATTCACTAAAGTCCCCTTTCATCAACCCAATTTCTTGCATTTCATCTGGAAGAAATTGAAGAGCATTAATTCTTTGCTGAATGAAATTTCATTGTAATGGATCTTTCTCAATTGCAATGCAATTTCTTCCTTTTTGAAGGCAGCATGCTAGTGTTGTACCTAATTATCAAGCACAAAAAAATAATGAAGTAAATTAGTACAATAACATATTAATTAAAAAAAATAACATATTGAAATTCAATTCCATGTGGCAAAACCTACCTGAGCCAGAAAATAAATCCAGAACCCAATCTCCTTCATTTGAACATATGTCTATAAGATAGTTAATCAATAATTGTGGTTTCTGATAAATGTTAATTATCTCTCATTTCGTTTCTTTGTCTTCATATGTTAGTTTTTTCACAACAGCATCATAAGTCAGTGTTTGGCTATGACTCTTTCTCTCCACCCGATTAAAAATCATAGACATATGGCTATCATCTTTTGCCCAACTATCAATATGAATGAACTCACAGTCATTTATAAATTGTTGATCTTCATTGTTAAGAAAATTTGACTTTTGCCTGTAACATAAAATAGTAAAAGTTCAATTAACTTGTATATAAATGAATTTTTCAACATTAATCAAATATACCTTTAAACATCTTACCATGTAAGCTGCATCCTTGAATTTGTTTTCCCCTTGAAGCTTGACAATACCATTGCCAATTGTGTGTCTGAATGAAATGTCACAAATCTCCATAATGGTGATGACGTCACTTCCATAAATCCCGCCACCACTATTAAAAGCTTGATAAGTATAAGGGTCACTATCATAGTAAATGTTTGGAATATTGAAACCATGGAGAATATCTGCAATAACCAGGGCATAATCCCTTTTTGGTACGAGTTTGGCAATGTCTTCACAGTCGCCTTGTATTACTTGATATTGAATAGTGTCTAGCCCATTCCAAATGAAATGATTAAGAGTTGGATCAAGTACAACATTCTTAATACGTTGCTTTCTCAGTCTTTCAATCTTTATTTTTTCAATAAAAGTCTTGAAACTGTCTGGTGCTCCATTATCTTCTTTCTTAATCTTTTACCAAACAAACAAATGTATGTGTAAGTTTTAAATTAAAAATAGTACACAGATGATTAAAATTGAATGTATAAATCAAATTACCTTTTTAAATGCAAGATAAAAAGCTTTTAATGTTGATGTAGAACTTGAATCTGGATAATTGCGTACAACATCATCCCAACTATCTTCATTCAATAGTTTAACCATTTGTTCCTGAATTTTCATGTAAACTTTGTGACTGCATAGATAAAGTAAGAAAAAGTTAATATAATGATATGTATAACAAATACTACCAATAACAACATGTTTTATTTAAAAGATAACTATAATCCTGGAAATAAGTAAAAATAATTCAGCAAACTTACTTTTGAAATTCTTCAGACATTTCTTCCAATGATAATTCCCCTGACCTCACACGAGATAATATTGTTTTGACAATTTTTTCATCTTTCACTCCTTGCATCACCCTCCAAGGCGTGATGGTCATATCATCTGGAAGTTGCTTCAGTTCAGGAGCTGATTTATTGTTGCTACATATCAATGGCTTAGACTTTTTGACCCTCTGGTTTTTAATGCCAATGTCCTCCCACATGCTAAAAATGTCATCAATCAAATTCCAAATATCTCCAGTTCTAAATGCCAATTGGAAAATGTTATCAATAACTCTGAATAAATCGCTATATCTGCTGTCTTTTCCACCTTTTGAATTAGTTTTCTCTTCAATTTGATAGCCTATTTCCATACAACATTCCTTTCGGAAATCTGCAGTAATATTTATCTTATCCCCACCACATTTTTCTAGGAATTCACTATGAATAAATCTAACCTTTTGGATCAAAGTCATAGACATCCTATATTCATTATCTGAATTATGATCCAATGCCACTAACTTTGCTTCTATTTCATTTAAACCAGCATAAATGACACATTTCATTGTTTCAAAACGTGGGTTATTAGGATATTCCTCCATCAATTGTCTTTGAGCTTCAATAGAATGGTTCCCCCCAAGCACATAATAATTGTATTCAAAACATTTTGACTTATCAAATGCTTCTTTGTTGGGAACTTGAAGTGGATCAACAAGAAGCACATAACTAACCACATGAGCATATGGATTATACCTCATCAATGTCTTCAAGTTGTGAACATGCAGATGATGTGGCTTTCTGATTTGATATTGGCATTGTCCTTCACTTGCCTTATAGGTTTGTCTGACATTTAACTGAAATGTACAACCACCATCAATTAAGTTTCTCTTTGTCAAATTCTGTCGAATGGCATTTTGTTTTGTTTTGATTATGCCATCATCTAAATCAGCTCCTGGTGTAATGATTTCTCTGCTTTCTTTTGAAGTTTCACTAGGTTCTTGACTGCTGGTAATGACTACTTCAAGATCTTCAACTCTACTTTTTTTCGTCATAACATTATCAAGAGATCTATTCTTGAGCATTGTTACTTTTGGTCTTTTACGACCTTCTTCAGTTCCAATGTCATCTTCAGTAATGGCAACATATGCTTCATTGTCAATTTCAACTTCATCGTCCTCAAAAGTAACTTGTTTACCCTTGCTAGATTTATCCACCAGAGGCCTTTTTTTCTGATTCTTTGGATGTAGTTTTGTAGCATCATCAATTACTACATTTTCGATGTTTTCCATATCTTCTTCTGACACTGAGTAAAAATGGCTGACAACTTTCATGATATCATGCTCTATGAAATGAATGCCTCCCAACCTAATTGAACAACTTCAACAAAATTCTACCAAACAAAATATCATATGTTAATATAAACAAAGTTAAAAAAATATAGCGAGACACTTTCAAAATGCAAAATAAAAATACAAATAACAATACTTACGATGTTTTGTGTCATCTCATTTACGATTTGTTTACACAACTTTGTAGATACCTCTCTCGTGTCATATAATGAATATGATAGTCGATATTTAATCCTTTCATGTGACTTGGAAGCTTTTGTAAGTACGTAAACAACTTCAGTGTTTGGTATCGAACACATATCTATGACTCTTCCCATCATCTCCAAATTTTCATTATTTTGGTGTATATCAATGTATAGATATATATTCACAGTCGTGCTCTCTCTTTCTTTCACATACCAGACTCTTGATGGAAATTTCACCTATTTTGAACTTTTCCAATCTGAGATTAGCTTCTTATCACTTGAAGCACTTGAAATATTTGTAGGCATGAGCTCAAGTGGAGTTCGTTCACCAATGTTTTTTGAAGATACACCTTTAAGACTCTATGGTCCAGAAAGATTCACAGAAATTTTCCTTGATGCCATTTTCCTAAAAAAAACACATAAATTAGTAAATAAAAAAACATATTAACTTAAATTAATAACAAAAATATACCATAAATTTTTTATTTGTATAATCAGAATTGCCCAGCCACCGCAAACGAGCAGGCGGGTCGATGGGCGAGCGGGAAGTCAGGTGAGAGATAATGAGGCTAAGTAGACATTTAGGCAAGTATGGGCGAGCCCCTACCCACGCGCCCCCCACAACCCCCTAAGCTTCTCCCCCCACCCCGCGCCGCTCCCCTTCCCTTCCCTCACCCCCTACCGTCCACCCACACCCCCGCCCCCAAAACCCCCTGCCCCCCATCCCCCACCCCCAAACCCCCTACACCCCCCCGCGGCTGCCCATTCCCACTGCGCCCACCACCCCCCACCCCATGCGGCCCCCCTCACCCCATCCGCCCCCCCACCATCGTCGCACCCTACTCCACCCCCCCTCCCAAACCTTATCCCCCCCCCTACACCCTACCCTTACCCCCCCTATTCCCCACCCACGCCCTACCCTTACCCCCCCTATTCCCCACCCACGCCCTACCCCATCCTCCCCCTCCCCTCCGCCCCCTACCCTACCCTACCCCCCTCATCTCCCCCCCGCCCCCTATCCTACCCGCCACCCATCCCGCGCAACCTACCCTCCCCCCATCCCCCCCCCCCCGCCCTACCCCTACCCCCCCCCAATTCCCCCCCCACGCCTCCACCCTACCCCCCCCATCCTACCCCTACCCCCCCCCCACGCCCCCTATCCTACCCCCCCCCATCACCCCACCCTACCCCCCCCCCCTGCGCCCTACCCCATTCCCCCCACCCCCGCCCCCTATCCTACCCCATCCCCACCCCACCCACCCGCTCGACCCCGCCCACCCGGCCCACCCGCCCGACCCCGCCCGACCCGACCCACCCGCCCTACCTGGCCCAGCCGCCCGACCCCGCCCAACCCCGCCCACCCGGCCGACCCCGCCCACCCTGCCCAGCCGCCCTACCCCGCCCACCCGCCCTACCTGCCCCGCCCACCCGCCCCACCCGGTCGACCCCGCCCACCCGGCCCACCTGCCCGACCCCTCGCGACCCGGCCCACCCGCCCTACCCGGCCCACCCCGCCGCCCCTCCCCCTCCGCCTCCCCATCCCCCTCCGCCGCCCCTCCCCGGCCCCCTCCGCCCGCGCAGGGCCACCCCCGAGCCGCCCCGCCCCACCCGACCGGCGGCGGGTCGATTCCGACCCGGCCCACCCGCCCTACCCGGCCCACCCCGCCGCCCCTCCCCCTCCGCCTCCCCATCCCCCTCCGCCGCCCCTCCTCGGCCCCCTCCGCCTCCCCCTCCGCCCGCGCAGGGCCACCCCCGGGCCGCCCCGCCCCAGCCGACCGGCGGCGGGTCGATTCTGGGAATCGACCCGCTGCCGGTCGGGCGGGGCGGGGCGGCCACCCCGGGAATTGACCCGCCGTCGGTCGGGCGGGGCGGGGCGGGGCGGCCCGGGGGTGGCCCTGCGCGGGCGGAGGGGGAGGGGGAGGGGGAGGGGCGGCGGGTGGGCGGGGGCGAGTGGGGATGGGGGGTAGGGCGGGTGGGCTGGGTAGGGGGGATAGGGCAGGTGGGCCGGGTGGGATGGGGTGGGATGGGGGGCGGGAATGGGTTTGGGCCGGGGGGGGGGGTAGGGTACGGGGCGTGGGGGGGGAATGGGGGGGGTAGGGGTAGGGTGCGGGGATGGGGGGGGGTTGGATAGGGGGCGTGGGGGGGGGACGGGGGGGGCTAGGGGTAGGGTGGGGGAATGGGGGGGTAGGGCTAGGGTAGGGGGGGGAGGGGCGGCTAGGTCTAGGGGCAGAAGGGGGGGGGTAAGAGTAGGTGGGGGTAGGGGTAGAAGGGGGTGGAGGGAGAGGGGGCACGGGGAAGGAGTTAGGGGGTGGGGCCCATGGGGCCGGCGTTAAGGAAGGGGGGGAGGAGTTGAGATTGGAGGGGAATGGGAGTTAGGGAGTGGGCTTATGGGGAGGAGAGTTGCGGAGTAGGGAAGGAAGAGTTGGGGAAAGGGTGCATGGGTGGGTGAGTTGGAAAAATTATTAATTTAAAAAAAAAATCTTCTTCAACGTAAAATTAATTTAATATGAAAATTTTGAAAAAAAAATTGAACTTACCTTTCAATTGCGATAATTCTTCGTTGAATATGTTGTTGATAGCAATATAGCTACTCCACAAATTCACGTCTTTCAACGAACTTCAGAAAACCTGGATGTGAGGTAAGTAATAGTGATAACGAAATTTAATAGATAAGTGAAAATACGAAGATGTTTTTCTGTACGATTAATGTGGGATAATTTGTTTTAAATTATTATAGAGCGAATATTGTAGAGTTATTTTACAATGGATTGAATGTGGGATTAATTTGTTTTAGAATATATTATAAAAATAAAAAAAAAAAAAAATTAGTTGTTTAGTAAATATTATATACTTTAACTATTAGAATAATTAATATAGAAGTTGTAGTTTACAATTTGAATTTCAGTGATTGATTTCATAAAAAAAATTAGTTTATGTTTTTCAATGAATTGTAGAATAAAATAATAAAGGGAAATAAATCTAACAAACTTTTGGAGGGAAATATTTTCGTGAAAATTTTTGGAGGGAAATATTTTCGCGAAAATTTTTGGAGGGAATAATTTTGGAGGGAATATTTCATTCTTTAAGCTATATAATATTCTTAGGAGACTCCATTTGTATCATTCAACATCTTCTGTTTGAAAGGGATGGATTGCTCTGATGGTGAAATTTCGGTTTATACACCATCAACATCTTCATCGCGTAACAACTCTATTCATATTGATGAATATAGCGGGAATTCTTCCACTATGAATAGAAAGTCAATTCTTCCACTTAGTCTCGATTCTAAGGACTATGAAAGCAGCGGTGATGAAGAGCATGATGGTGAAGTTCAAAAGAATGGAGTGTCACGATGTCCACTTAGTCCTAATTCTGAGGACTATGAGAGTAGCAGTTTTGAAGAGCGTGATGGTGAAGTTCAAAAAAATGGAGGGTCACAGTGTCCACTCAGTCCTAATTCTGAAGACTATGAGAGCAGCAGTTTTGACGTGCATGATGGCGAATTTCAAAATAATGGAGTGTCACGGTGTCCACTTAGTCCTAATTCTAAGGACTATGAGAGCAACGGTGATGAAGCGCGGGATGATGATTTTCAAAAGAATGGAGTGTCAAAGTGTCCAGTTAGTCCTGATTCTAAGGACTATGAGAGCAGCAGTGATGATGAGTGTGATAATGAATTTCAAAAGAATGGAGTGTCAAAGTGTCCAGTTAGTCCTAATTCTAAGGACTATGAGAGCAGCGATGATGAAGCGCGGGATGATGATTTTCAGAAGAATGGAGTGTCAAAGTGTCCAGTTAGTCCTGATTCTAAGGACTATGAGAGCAGCAGTGATGAAGCGCGGGATGATGATTTTCAGAAGAATGGAGTGTCAAAGTGTCCAGTTAGTCCTGATTCTAAGGACTATGAGAGCAGCAGTGATGAAGCGCGGGATGATGATTTTCAGAAGAATGGAGTGTCAAAGTGTCCAGTTAGTCCTGATTCTAAGGACTATGAGAGCAGCAGTGATGAAGCGCGGGATGATGATTTTCAAAAGATTGGAGTATCACAATGTCCTCTTAGTCCTGATTCTAAGGACTATGAGAGCAGCAGTGATGAAGCGTGGGATGATGATTTTCAAAAGATTGGAGTATCACAATGTCCTCTTAGTCCTAATTCTAAGGACTATGAGAGCAGCAGTGATGAAGCGCGGGATGATGATTTTCAAAAGATTGGAGTATCACAATGTCCTCTTAGTCCTGATTCTAAAGACTATGAGAGCAGCAGTGATGAAGCGCGGGATGATGATTTTCAAAAGATTGAAGTATCACAATCTCCTCTTAGTCCTGATTCTAAGGACTATGAGAGCAGCAGTGATGAAGAACAGGATGAGAGCAGCAGTGATGATCCAATGATGGAGATGTTGCCAAGAAATATTGTATCGAGGAGTAGGAGCAGACCTTTTCGTATCAATGCAAACTATTCTAGTTATACAAGGGGTAGAGCAGAATATCTGACGAGAAGAAGTTCTATCAGCGCTCTCATTTCAAATGAATGTTGCCAAAAAAATTGCTTGAAACGTATGGATTTCACATTTGCATTACAAAGCAAGAAGATATATTTGTCAATGAATAAAAGCATGCAAAACTCATATTTAGTTGGCTGCATGCAATCTACATTGTCAGGTTATGATTATCATATTAGGAATTTATTATTGTGTAGAAAAGCTTTCAAAATGTTTCATTCAATTGAGAATTTTCGTCTCTCGAGAATTCAAGAAAATTTGGAAAAGGATCCCACATTTTATTCAGAAGTACGTTATAAAAGACAGTTTGGGCCATTATCAAATACTGCAATGTCATGGATGAAAGATTTCTTTTCAAAGCATGGAGTGTATGCCAAATAGAGAGACAATACATATTCCAGATAATTTTTCAAGACGAGAAATCTACAACTTATACAAAGAATATGCAGAAAGTGCTGAGGGACAGGGCCAATTTATTACATATCAATATTTTGTGAAGATATGGAAGAAAAAATTCAATAATGTTCGTATTCCTAAGAAGACAAGGATGGGGATTTGCAGTACATGTGCTTCTCTTAAATAAAAAAGGGACAAATGTGAAGGCTCAGAAAGAGGTAAGTGTTCATAACTTTTACTTTCAAAATTGTATAGTTATCAACTATGAAAACATATTTCTTAATGAATTTCTTTTATGTTGTGTAGATTTAATTGTCAAAGAAATTCAGGAACATCGCGAACAACAAACAAATGAAAGGAAGAAGTTGTACAAGCATCGAAAGAAGTGTTATGATAATCCAAATAAATATTTGGGTTTGATAATTGATGGTATGGACCAGAAGAAAACACTTTTACCACATTTTGTTCGCACACCCAAAAATCTACAAGAGGAAAATTTTATTCAGTTTCACTTGGTCGGTTGTATGGTCTTCAATGGGAAAATGTTGCCAAGGGTGTACTTCATAGCTCCAAATATTCATAATGATGCAAATCTGACCATAACCATAATTCATGATGTGATTTCTCATTGGTCTGGTAATCTTCCTGAAGTTTTGTATCTACAATTGGACAACACTTGCCGTGAAAACAAAAATCAGGTTGTTTTTGGGTATCTGAACATGCTTGTTGAATTGAGAATTTTTCAAAAGGTAAAGGTTGGTTTCCTTCTTGTTGGGCACACTCATGACCATATTGATCAGATGTTCAATTGTTTTTCAGTCACATTGAGGAGGAAGGAAGTTGGGAGCTTGCCATCACTAATTGAATGTGCTTTTGAAGTGTTGGAAGAAACTGTTGACATGCGAAGGTTTATTCTAGGATCATATGGTGAGGGGAAATGCATTGAACAACTTAATGATATTAGCTTCCAACATCAATTTCGTATAAAAAAAAATTGATGGGAAAACACTAATATGGGGCAAGAAGTTTTCAACTACTACAGAATGGGTACCGTCATCAGGTTTGCAATTTTTGAAGTTCATTCTAGATCGTCCAATATTTGCATCAAAAATATTGTTATTACAATCAGTTGGTGAAGTTCAGAATGCACGCAGACAGAATAGACATATAAATTATTCTGATTGCCTAGAAGAAATTAAAAAATGTATTAGATATACATATGAGTACTTTGACATTGCTGATTCAGTTTGGTGGGAGTCATTTTTCAATAATCAAAGTGATATCATTTCAACAACAACCAATGAAGATATACCTTTGAAAAATCCATTTATTTGGCCACAAAATGTGTCGAATGAACAAGAGGAAGTAAACATTGTTGAACAACAACAAACTCAAGGTATTATTAATTCTTCACAGGCAATGGAAAGAGAGATGTATATTGGTTCCAGAAGATCTCGTGCACAACGTGAAGCCATGGAAGACCTTTATAGGGGTTCAGTACATGATATTAAGGAGGGTTGCATGATTGCAGTGCTAGCAGATGGAGATCCCAAAGGCTATCCATTTTGGGTTGCTAAAGTTATAAAGGTCTTTACAGAAAATGAGGATGTTACAAGTGTTGAAGTACATTGGTATGCCACAAATACACACCCATTCAATGGTGTGTATAAGCCAGAGATGGTAATTGACAAAAAAAATGGTGGAAAAAGAAAAAGAAAGGGTACAAATATAAATCGCCGCCGCACAGACATATTACAATTGGAGGATGTTGACATACTTGTTTATGACTTCAATTTAACAAAGAGAGGAGCTCTTCGCTTGAAGACGATAGAGATTCTGAAAAAGTTGTTACCAGAAGGAATAGTGTTGACATGGGAGTCTGCTGAAACCAGTCGTAGATCTAGAAGACTTTTGAACCCTGGAATGTTGGGCATGCATGTGGACTCAGATGGGGCACTAGTTGATGAAAGAGAAGAATATGGAACATCTTCGTCAGCATCCAGTCACTCATCTGAAGATGTGAATTGTGATGGTGTGCAAGAAAATATGAGTGATTTTGAATAATTGTTTAAGACAGATTATATAACTGATGTATGCATCATATCTTCAAATAAAATTAATGTTTTCCATATGTTGTTAAATGAGAAGTTATGAAGCATTTTTATGTTGTTGGATTATGTCTTAAGTTTGATAAATTTTATTGTTTAAATATCTACAATGCAATATCAAATTAGAGATATAATGTCTGTTTTATTCAGTATACAAATAAAGACTTTTGATTTCATTGAGTGATATACTTTGTTCATAATGTCATTTTTAATTTTATAGTTGAAAAATTTTCAATTTCTTTTGTATCTAGCATGGTGTGGTTGAAAACATGTTAAATTTATACTTAGGAAAGAAAAATGATATTCTACCGGAAACATTAATGTGTTTTTTCTTTAAAAATTAACTTTGTTTGAGACATAAAAAATTGGTTTTATTAACATTTTTTAAAAAGTTTGAAAATTGACCCTAAAAAAAAAACGTTATTCCAGTAGCATCACTTTCGTTTTGAAGCTATATTTTGCAAGAAAATTTCGTAGTCACCGCCATTTTTAAAACACGTTCAAAATTGGCACCTAAAAAAAAAAACATCGTTCCAGTATACACACTTTTCGTTTTTAGCACTGTTTTTGATGTTTTTTTGAGGTTTTTGGGCCAGAGTTCCCGTTTTGAGTTTATAGTTCCCGTTTCAAAGTTTACATTGTTTCACTTATATATTGCCATTTATTGTCCTATATCTCTTGCAATTGCTTCTTTTTGTGCATCACTTAGAATTTCGACTAAAGTAAAAGTTTTATAACATTTTGTGTAGACGACATTTTGATTTCTAAATGATTCCTGACAATTAGGGTACCCCTCTGAACAAAAATGACATATTGAGAAAAAACCCATATTTTTCTCCTTCGAAAGTATTAATTCTTAACAAATTCTGTCGTTTCAATTTTTCACTAGCTCTCTCTATATTCTTCTTCTTCTTCTTCTTCTTATTTATAAATACCCTTCTTTTTTTCTCTTTTTTTTTTAACTTTCTTTTTATTTAGATTAATATGTATAACTATATATATATATATATATGTGTGTGTGTGTGTGTGTGTGTGATACAACATGGGAGTCATACGATTATATATATAATCGTATGACTCCCATGTTGTATCACATATATATATATATATAATTTTATGATATAAACTTTATGTAACTTATGACCCAACTGATATGACTTTTGTCAACAATCGTGTGCCCCCTATAAAATAACGATCGGAGTTGACCCGACAGCATAGCATGATTGGGGTTCAAGCCTCGAAGACATATGCGGACAGTCGGAGTTACCCTGACAACACAACACACTTGGGGTTTCACGCCTTTGAAGACGTATGCGAACAGGGACTAGGGATAGCAGAAGGGAGAAAGAGACCGGGGCCAGTGACGTTGGGAGGGACAGCGGACAAGGCAAGGATGTGAGCACAGCAGCGAATGGGACAGCAGAAGCAGCGAAGTGGACGGGGGTGACGAAGGTGTAGACGGACAGATGCAGCAACAGAGCGGAGGTGTATACAGAGCGGCAACGAGGGTAGGGTGTCAGTGATGGCGGTTGTAGATCATGTTACGATGTTTGATGAGAAAAGTGGCAGTGAGACGGATAGCAGTGTGGATGGAGAAGTGGTTTGTGCTATGGCTTTGCCAGCCGAGGTTGTCTCGGTGACAGCCAAATAAGTGTATTTTTTTTTGTTAATTTAAATTTATAAATAGAAAGAAAAAACAAAAACAAAACAAACAAAAAAAAAATTAAAAAAAAAATTAAAAAAAAATAAAAAAATCTAATGGCCAAAGGCCTAACAGCAAGCTGGAGAAACTCAAAAACTAGTAGTGAAACTCTAGAATCATGAGGGCAACATAGTTGACTACAGGTTTATGGCCAAAAGCCCAAATCGAACGAAGCTCTAATACCAATGAAGCGAACAAAGTTCCTTCCTCAAATTAATTACTTCAGAAGACTTGGAATATAAAGATATCAATGAGGATACAAATAATATATATTAAGTGTGTGAATAAGATGATACAATGAGTGGGAGGCTTATGTATATACCAAGCAGGTGTCTCTTCATGGAGAGTCATGTATCATTTAGACATGTCTCTTCAACCTAATTACTAATAAACTAATAATTATTTATGATTATTGTCATTTACATTATTTCCTATATATTTTATTCATAACAAAGAAATGCATAAACATTCATCTCGCTCAAAGTCTTCAGACTTGGATTGCTTAACCTTATAATATGATAGAAATTGAAAAAGTTTAACATGCCTAACTAGTGATTTTGGTTTGAGTGAAAGGTACATTCTTGTTAAGGCCATGGTAGAGGAGTTCAACAATCAATACCACCAATATCAACAAAGTTCAAAAATCAATGCCACCAACATCAACAAAGTTCAAAAATCAATGCCACCAACATCAAAGTCCTTCAAGGGCTTCATTCTCTTGATCAAATGCCAATCTCATACCCTCATGCATGACAAAATTAAATGGAAACATTGCAAACCCCCAAACCATGAAATCCTGAAAACCATTAAGTCTGCTGAGTTTTGAGTGAACTCTAAAATTCTAATTTTTCTATAAGAAAACCAATGAGGTCGAAACCACTCTCAAACATCCTGAGTCATTTCATGGTAATGTTAAAAATTTAAGTAAAAAGATGAAAATGAAAAATAAAGAAATGTCACTTTTAATTTAAGAATTTTACATAACAATTGATTGCTAGTGTTGCTAGGGTTGATATGTGTGAGGCAAATGAGAGGGGAGACATGCTTTTCTTAGAGGAGTTGTTTTTGGATGGAAACAACCCTAAATTTCCCTCAAAACGACATCAAAACTCACAAAATTGCATTATGTGAGGTCTGTAGCTGGTCTGTCAATAAACCAACCAGTTTATGAGAGGGGAGACATGCTTTTCTTAGAGGAGTTGTTTTTGGATGGAAACAACCCTAAATTTCCCTCAAAACGACATCAAAACTCACAAAATTGCATTATGTGGGGTCTGTAGCTGGTCTGGCAATAAACCAACCGGTTTATGAAGGAACCAGCGGATTTATGGGAAAAACGAATAGTTCCTTCATAAATCGGTTGGTTTATGGCCAGTCAGACCAAAAAAATGGTGCACTGCTCAGAAAACCAGGCTTTTCAACTAGTTTGATGGCCAAGGCTACTGAACGGCTAGTTTGACTGGTTTCCGGTTTACACCGACCGGTTTTGAAACTATGGAGTGATAACTCCCCGACCGCTCCCGACTTAAAAAAGTTGCTCCAAGAGCGACGAGAGCGATCCCTCCCTGACCGCTCCCTTGTTTGCTTCGGACCCACTCCCGAGCAAAGCACGCTTCGAGAGCGGATTCAGGGGGGTGCTCCCCTGCAGCCTTGGTGTAAAATGTGTGTATGTGTAACGTGTCCCTAGTTTCCTATTTCCAAGGTCAATATGTATTGTGTCTGATACTCATATTTTTGTCTTGTGTCCTCATGTCATGTGAGTTTATTGATAGGCACAGTGTTAATTTTGGTATGTTCTATGCTTAAGAGCAATTTACTTCAATTTTCTTGTTAGCCCAATATCAATATCTAGTTTAGCAATCACATTAGCATGATAGTAAAATGCAAATAGAACATAAACATAAACAGTAGAAGACAAGCCAAGACAAGAGGACATAAGATGTGGCACTAGCCAGGGAAAAATCCCAATGTGAGGAAACCCTTGATCTGATTTAAAGTCAATACTAACTTGCCAAATAGGAGATCTGACATCAGAGATCTTAACCATGAAGATGACTCAATGAAATTACAGTTCTGGCACCAAGGGCTGAAGATTTCTATACAGCAGATGTTAGCCCTAAAACTGCTCCACCAATCACCTAGAGTACTGCAGCTTTCCTTCCACAAGACCCTCCTTCCTTCGCTGCATCACTGGTTATATCAAAGCTGCAAATCTGGCACCCTTTACATGCTCCAAGGACTGGTGTCTTTTCTCGGCAAACCTGGTCACTGGTTAGGGCACAAACTCCGTCTGCTACAGCACCCTATTCACACCCATCAGACCTCCTATTGACTGTGGCTTTCCTTCAAACAGTCCCTCCAACTATTCGCTGCCCTTTAACCTTCTCCTAGGCTTCAAAAACAAACCACACAACCTCTTGATCAGGCATAACAGACTGTGGTATTGTCTCCCTTCCTAGCTGTTGTCAAACGCTGGAATATAAGGCTAGAACCAACCCCTATACTCACCCAACAACCCACTATAGGGGCTCAGTCTACCTGCAATGTCTTCTGTGCAATCCGCTGCCCAAGACAGAGTTGAACCTTGCCACAAATGCCCTTACAAACAGCCCAGAAGTAGTCTCCTGTAATGTGGCCTTAATGCTGGTTCATTTGCACTTCAAAACAGTCATGAGAATGACCCTAACGTCCTTCCCTTCCTCGCTGAAGTTGCCCTAACCTGCGGCCCTAAAACAGAGACCCTTCTCCTTGCCTTAAGGCTCCTTCTGCTGCGGCTAGGGCTCCTTTTCTTGCTGTGGATTAGGGCCTCCTTTCACTGCAGCTAGGGCTCCTTAGATGACTGCGGCTAGGGCTCCTTAGATCTCTCTTTCCACCACGTCCTCCTTGTGAGAAGACATACCCAAACAAATGGAGAGAGAGATCATGAGATGATGTGCTCCTCAAATGACTTGAGGTCTCCTCTATTTAAATGCAACGTTGAGGTTGAGCTGGGGGTAAAAGTGCTTGTTTAGCTTGTTGGCCGACCTTGACAAATTGTCAATAATATGAATAAATTCATATCTCCATAAATACATGTTGGAATCGGATGATCTTTAGATCAATCCTACACCTCTCAAAGAGAGGAATCCAAGAAAAATATCAGATGCCATAAATAAGGTGGCCCACATGGAGTTTGGCCCTAGTTGCCAATTTTAACACAGGGAAATATTTTAATATCAAGGAACTATAGGGAGTGAATTCCAGGAGCGTTCTCCTGAGGTCACTCCAGATCTGCTCCTGGGCAGAGCACGCTTCAGGAGTGGATTTGGGGGGGGAGGGCCCCCCCGCAACCTCGGTGTAAAATGTGTCTGTGTAACGTGTCCCCAATTTCCTATTTCCAAGGTCAATGTGTACTGTGTATGATTCTCATATCTCTTTGTCCTATGTCCTCATGTCATGTGATTTCACTGATATGCATAGGGAAATATTTTGATGTCAAGGAACTATAGATCCTCATTAAGATTTTTTGCAGCCACTAAGTTAGAGCATCGAGCAAACTTTTGTGAATAAACATTCAAAAGGAGAGGAAAATGGATGATAATGGAATGACCAGAAGTTGGGACAAGTTTGTATAGAGAGCCAGGGCACAATTCCTTGAGTCAAAAGATGACCAAAATATCGAAAATGACGTGCAAAAAATCAAAACAAAAGGATGTGGATAATCAAGGGCACTGTGGCACATTTTTACAATCTGAAGATCTGACTGAATGTCAAGGAGAGCCAAGATGAAATGCTCATAACTTTCATCAAAGGTGTTCATTACAACATTCAAGGATGTAATTTACTGACCATATATTGGAAGACACTTATTATAAGGTCCTCAAAATGGAGCAAAATTTGCTTATTCAAGGAAACAAAAAGAGCTATTCCGTTGGGAGAACATAGAAAAATGCAGTTACATCACAAGCCTGTTAACATTTGACCCCAACTGGATGCCAGAATTGCACTAAAGGAAGTGCATAGAAACTTGTTTCTAAGCTAGTGGGGAAATTCCAGAATTAGTGCACTCAACCAAAGGTCCAAGATTTTTGTATTTGGAAGAATAATTTGTACATTCAGCCCATGGACTTAGATGTACAAGTTTTCATTTGTATCCAGAGTACATATATATGGAGAAACATGCACTCCAAATAAAGAAAATGTGGAAAAGGTATAATAACTTTCTATTAGAAAAGACGAATGAAAAGCATTATAAAATTAATTATGTATGTGTGCTTTCAGATTAATGACAAAGTAGAAGTTACCTCTGATAAAATAATGCAGACACCTAGCTAATCAGATATCTTAAATAAACATATCCACCCCCTTCCTCCACCCCAAATTCCAACCGAGTCACGCTCTTTTCTACTCCCTCCCTCCCTTCCCCAGCACCCCCTCCTCCCTCCCTCTCTAGGCTCCAATTGTTCCATGCTCATACATTTTCTGTGGTGGTTACTATCTAACATCACTAGAGCATAACAAAAGGTAGGACAACCTTACACAATTTCATATCAAATTAAGAATATTAATGCCATCAATAAATACATAGTAGCATAAAATTAGGTACCTGCACCCTCTAACCTTAAAACCTGGTTCAAAAGCACCTCAGAAGCAAATGATCTTATGCTGTGAAATTTTCAAGGTATTTGCTATTTAGCATGCATATAAATTTAAAAATAAGCTCAAAGTAAACAAATACCACCCATAGTAGAACTCGGTACAGAAATATTTGAACTAGGTGAATGCAGGCACCTCCTCAACACCTTAATGCAATCCTTTTCAACTTTTCCCATTTTACAACTAAAATACCCATAAAAGTGAAACGGCTTGGACTCAGGTATAAATATAGCAAGCTGAAGGAACATATTGCTAGATTGTGGCAGAAACTGTTTGGCAACTGGAAATTAGAAAATGTAAACAGATTGTGTCACAAAATGAGGATTTACTTTCTGATATTATACCTCCATTATCTGATTTTGGTGAGGAGAGAACAAACAATTGTGTTTAATTTGCTCACATTTGAAATGCAACTCAAGCATTTATAGCTCCATGTGCTCCACGTAGAAAGGCTACCCATGAATAGCTAAATTTCTTGTAGCATTCAAATAATTATAATGCATTTACTTCAAAACAATAAATATAAGCCTCACCAAAGATTAAAGACATAGATAAACATTCCTGAATGTGGCATCCCAGAATACAATATCCAAGGGGCATCCATACTCCTGATATACACATTCTGAAAATGAATTTACTAAAACAACCATCAAGAACTATCATAAGTCTTACAAAAATTGAATGGTTTTTGCACTGATAGACCAGCCAAAACTAGATGCCAACAAGATTTCAAACCTTCAACTTGACGCCAGCACATTGAATGCTATTTATACTCATGCTAAATTCTAATGCCTCAAGAATAAACAGAAGACAAGTGAACAGGCAAAGGAGCACTGTTGTTTCAGAAAGAACTTAGTTGCCTAACCTACATACATCATCACCTGTAATATGAACCCATGAAGAAAAGCGTGATTGCAGAAGCTATGGTCACAAATAGTTCCTGTAAATTTAATTCGATGAAGTTAAAATCTTAAATGCATTGCAAAAATCACCATAGCATAAAATGCTTTATAACCACAACCACATACATAAATTGCTGCAATCACAATTCAGGGAAGATCTTACCTGGCTATTGATAAGAGCACGTGGAATGGAAAGCCCAGCAAATTCAATTAGGTTGAGGAGCCCCGTGTAGGCCTGAAGTAAATATAAAATAAGCAAACTTCGTTTTGATAAATGTAGCATCAGATTGATGCTGTAAATAACCCAGGAGTATATGTCAAATTAGACTAAACTAAAGTATACATATCTGCGTATATACAGACCTCATGGGAATAGCATTTTGTAGACCCTATCAAGTCAATCACAATATCAAGGAAAAGAAGCCCAAAACAAAGTTACTAAGTTATAGATAAGGATTCAGATAGGAATACGTCAAATCTTTACACACTCTTTTTTATAATTTAAACATTTACATTAAAGGACAAAAGGCCACAACAGTAGCCACCACTAACACAGGAAGACTAAGTAAATATCATTGCATAAAAAATAAATGCCCTGGATCATGCATGCATAAAACCTGCCAGTGGCCAGACTACTAAAATATTTGCACAAGTCAAAATTAAGGCCCATCGAGGCATGAACAAAAGCACAAAGCCAAAAATAAAACCAAATCTTTAAGCATCGTCCAAGCTCACGGGAAAAAGCAGACGGATAGTCCTTGTTGTTATAAGGTGGGCCTCCTCACCGACCATTTTCAGGCTCCTGTACAGGAACATAAGTTTCCCAACCATCATCAGCTTGTGGCTGCTTATCACCCTCAAACATGGCCAGTGGAATAGTTGGTAGTTGAACTGAACATTCTAAGGACTGCAACTACTTTTGAGAAAATTTTGGATAGCATACAAATGGATATAGAAAATATAAAAATACATATGAAAATTATAGACGTAAACCAAATATCATGATGCATAAATATATTAGTAAAAATTTTGGAATTAAACCAAAAAGAGAGGAATTCCATTAATATGAGGACATCATAAGGAAACAATACATACAAAATGAGTGTCCCATCATGAATCTTTTCATCATCCAGGAGAATCATCCAAGGGAATTTTCTCCTGAATTTTCTATGTTTACTTTGTGCAGTTTTATTATGAGTTTAGAATTAGGATCAAGATTAGCAATAAAATGATGAAGATTGAGATACATCAGTAGGCATCTTCTTTGGGGGTTTGTCCATTTCACCCTAGGATGCAGCGACAAAGGACGTCTTTCATGCAAGATAAAAGAAGCAAGGAGCAAAATCCCCTTGTGCCATTGAAGGCTAATAATTTTACAGATGTTAGTTCTGTTGAAAAATCTAGGGCAAAGTAGTGTAAAGTGATTCTTCATTACTTGATAACATTTTGTGATGCACTTTGACAATTTATCTTCTTATTATTATTAGTGTGTGTGTTTCATCAAACTGCTACCAAAACAAAATAACAACAAAACAAAGTTTGGCTCTCTGCCAGGGACAAAACCTCTCCACTCTTGAGAGGAAAACCCTTGGTAAGTTTTCTCTTATTGAAGCTTCTTATTTGAACAACTGCCAAACCCTAGACCCTTGACTAGGATATCCTCCAAGCATAAGTCAAATCCTTCCTCTTTCTGCACTATAACTTCCGGCACATGGACCTTTGTCTTCCGACATTTTGTCCTTCTTCCGGCACTTTGTTCTTACTTCTATACTAGCAATTGTCCCAAAAGGTACAAAGAGAGGCCGATAGGATTATTAAATTGGAATTGTTGAATTTTTCTAGAAGAGTTAATTGGTTTGTGGAAAACCTTGTTTTCTTGGACTGGATCATTGTGCAATTACTTTTTTTTAGATGTTTTGTTTATATCTATATTACAAGGAACACATTGAATGTCTTATTTCATTTTAGAGTAAGTTAATTACCCAAAATCAAGAAACCTCTATAGATGGCCAAGCATATACGAAGAATACATCTCATTCATATGCAATACCAAATCCATTTTTTCTTTTCTCTGAGTAAAATTTCAAAAGCATGAACACATGCCATTTCTTATGCACAATAAACCCAACTTCTGAAATTTCAATGCTTGGATGCATCCCATTCATATGCTACAGTAAACCCATGAGCTTCCCCATCTCTGGGATCGCCTTCCTGTAGCTCTTCAGTATCTTGATACAGTCCTCGTTGCCCCAGTCATGCATGATCCACTGATGACATCGCACAAACAAATTGTATAGTCAAAACGTGCTCTCAGCTCATTCTAATTAAATTACATGACAACACAGCAAGTTCAAGACTTAAATTCATGAATATGGCATCCGCAGAGGGCACGGTTTCAAACATGTCTCCGCCCATGTGCTCCACACCTATTTACATACATTTATATGTATAAGATTGTTATGCATATATACCATTGATGAAGCAAAGGTGTTGTTAGTAACCTGGGAGATGGGGAGCAGTGGCCACAACATGAGGGAGGTCGTAGTTGATGCCTCTGATGGAAGGATAATGCTGCAGCATTGCCTCGATTGTCTCCTCTAAAAGCCCAACCTCTCGAGGTAAATCAGAGAATGGAAGTCAAATTTCGAAAAGCTCTTTACAGAGCTTCAAACCGACATTTCTGTGTTTTAGAATGCTTAATACTAATCAGTGCTTGCCAAAAGCCAGGGAAGAAGAACAGCAACAACAACTGGCAAACCAAAGAAACGATTAACTCTGAGGCCAAGAGTGACATAAAAGAATGGGAAAAAGCGGTAAAAATATCTTCAAGAGTGACATAAAAGAATGGGAAAAAGCAGTGAAAATATCTTACCATGCCACGGAGGGCACAACAGAACTCAGAGGTGAAAAGAAGGCAACTCAACTGATATTTGGAAAAAGCAGTGATACTTCAAATCCACTGTTGAAAGTGTCTCACCTGATCCAACGGAGCAGGGTAAAAGTGTTGACGATTAACTCCGATGCCAAGTGTGGTTCATTGTCAGGACAAGTTGCAGCCATGGTCTGATTCTTCAACTCGTCCTGACGATGAACCACACTTGCTAGTTCAAAAGGCATCCACAAATATATCATAATGTGATTTGGGCCGAAAAATTTTCTCATAACTAAATATAAACAATCTATATATTATATACCAATTAATTATAAAATATTACAAATTAATTAATGAAATATTAATTATCATTTAAATTCATTGATGGAAGAAGTGTGATTCAAGTTCAACGCAATACCAATTCATCAATATAAACATACTGAAATGTAAAGGGAGTTTCCCATAAATACATATTTCAAAAATAAAATAATATAAATAAATATTAATTAATTGAAAACATTAATAACCAAAACTCAACTTAATATCGTTTTTCATTCCTAATCTTTAATTAAGATAAGACTTTTCGTTCCTAATCTTAAAGACTAAGTCTAAGTTAGCTACTAACCCATCCCACCACCACTTGAAACGGATCTTAACTATGAGCGGATCTTCGCCTCAAAGAAATAAAATAGAACAGACATGCAAACTTACACCCCCGCTAAAAGATTGTGTCTGGAAGGGACTTGAACTCATGAAGCTCGGCTCTGCAATCTCATCTTTTCTCACGGCTCCGCCCCTGTGGAAATCGGATTGATTCCTCTTATTGTTGGAAGGCTTCACAGGTGTATGAAAGCTATTGAGATCACTCTCAAACATCTCCATGAACAAATCTTGTAACTGCTCAAAGCCCTCCGATCCACTCACCTGAAAAGGAAAAAGATTAACACAATAAGCACACAAACAGATCTTTTCTAGGATAGCAAGTCTACTGTCAGGATTCAGCCATTGATAAGTTTAAGATCCTGAGTGCTCTTATGACTCACTTGCCCCTTATTCTCATTCATCATTACCACCATTTCATCCAAAATTTCTCCCATTTCCTGTACATACATTCTTCTTCCAATGAATTTCCAGAGGCACCATTTATTTGTCTTTGAACAATAATAACAACAATACTCGACGCTGTGATACAAATGAGTGGGATCACCACTCACATCATCATCATCGTCTTCATAAACTCCTGCATCGTACATGAATCTCTTGTTCTCATCTGACAAAACTGAGAATCCAATCCATTCCATGCCGATTAGCCCTAGGTACCAAACTTTATCTACAACTATATCATTATTCCTTGTTTAATTGAGCCATGCAAAGATATAAAGAGTTACTGAACTTGAATAAGCCTCCTGGATCGATTGAAACTTCTTAGACTCCTCTGCTACCTTTGCATTCCTTGAGGCAGACCACCTATCCGAGTGCCATCTTTGCAACATGACTAGTCTTAGATAATTTCCCAATCAGAAATTCAATAGTAACAGCGTAAATCAATCAATCTAAATCTTCTAATAACTACTAAAAGAGCCTTAGAATTAGTTCTAATCAATCAATCCATGGAATTAGTTATATCCATGGCTTATGCTCGGCACATTCATGAATCCTCCAAAATAAAGAAGCACACAATCAATGATCTTTGTCAAATCCGAGCTGTTTTACAATGAGAAATCCCGTTTATAATCACAGCAGACAGAGATATTCAATCCCGAGACAAATTCTACAAAAGCAAGAAGAAACTAAAGGCAAAAAGGGCCAAAAAGCCATTGACAGAGTTATGAAGGACACCATTGCGAGCTTCTTGTAAGCAGCCCTAAGTTCTGAAGAAGTACAGTCGGATTTAACCCCCATTACTGAGTAAAAATCTTTAATTTCTCCATCAACCCCGGACATTATGTCTGGTTCAATTCGTAGAGAAATACAAAACTGCTATCCTCCACAAATATCCACCGCAATCACATTTGTTATGTCAACAAATTAATGGAATTAGGTCAAAAGAACATAACCAGTAACAAACCGACATTTCTGTGTTTTAGAATGCTTAATACTAATTAGTGCTTGCCAAAAGCCAGGGAAGAAGAACAGTGCTTGCCAAAAGCCAGGGAAGAAGAACAGTGCTTGCCAAAAGCCAAGGAAGAAGAAGAAGAACAACAACTAGCAGACCAAAGAAACGATTAACTCTGAGGCCAAAGTGACATAAAAGAATGGGAAAAAATAGTAAAAATATCTTGCCATGCCACGGAGCACACAGCAGAAAAGAAGGTAACTCAACCGATATTTGGAAAAAGCAGTCACACTTCAAATCAACAGTTGAAAGTGTCTCACCTAATCCAACGAATCACGGTAAAAGTGTTGACGATTGTTGATGCACAGGAAGGCCTATCGGCCTAATTAAGTAGGTCTGCTAGGAGAGATACTTTTACTTAGTGATATCCTTCACCTAAGGATACTCACTCCTTCTCTAGATCATCCAAGTTCCTTTTGGTGTATGGTACTAGGCTAACTATGACAGCACTGCAGCCTTAATCTTCGTACGTGTGAAGGTCCTAGCTGTAGATATATGGCTCCTTCTAACTTCGCTTGAGGTCCTTCTTTCTTCGCTTGGATAGGAGGCCTAGTAAGCCTATTTAGAAGCCCAAACGATGATGGATTTGAGACTGTTATATTACTGCTGTTGTGACCACAAAGGTGTCTCTTTTCCTCGCATGTGTGACTCTTTTTCACCCTAAAAATAGTCCCTTTGACTTCGACTTCGACTTCTTCTCCTTCACTGCACTAGAGGCTCCTCAAACTTGTCTTCTTTCCACCTTTTCTTGGTTATGCTTCTTTCCTAATTTCAGAGCTCAATGATGTGTTGTATGAGGAGTGGACAGCCTCTATAAATAGAGGTATGTCCCTCCTTTTCAGACCGACTTGATAATTTCATCATAATTCATCTTTTATTCGTTATGCAACTGCTTGGAGACTTTGTTGAGGCTAGGAGAGGATTTGACTTGACTTGGGGGTGTTCCCATGACCTTGTACATTGACATACATGATGTATCAAGCTCTCAAGGAGTCTCATCATAATTACATTTTAACTTTGACTTTCTAGAGGCAATTTAAAATGTGCTTGACCTATTTTCAATGAGCAAGAAACTCATTGACAAACTGTGTTGCACGGGTACCCGCACCCGGGGGTGGGGTTCTCGAACCCATCCTGGGTTCCCGCACCCAAGTATCGGATTCGGGTACGAGTTCTTCCCAGACGAACCCAGAAGAACCGGGTTCTTCCATGAAGAACCGGGTTCTTCAAAAAAAAAAATTGGGTTCTTTTCCTTTAACGGGTTCTTGGGTTCTTGGGTTCTTCGGGTGCTTGGGTTCTTGGGTTCTTCGGGTTCTTCGGGTTGGGTTCTTTGGGTTCTTCGGGTTCTTCGGGTTCTTCATAAAATAAACTATATTAAAAATTTAATTTTCAAATAATTTTTTTTTATTGAAATTTAAAAAATAACTTATAACAAAGGTAAAACTTATAACAAAACCTAAAAAATCCTAAATCAATTATTGTAAATCAATTTGGAATGAAACATTCTTCCACGGTCCTTACCATCAAAACCTGTGTTGCACAGGTACCCGCACCCGGTTTTTTAAGTTTTTTACAAGTCTTGTTTTTTAAGAATTCTTGTAAATCAATTTGGAATGAAACATTCATTCCCGAGCCAAATAACCATCAAATTATAAACTGTAAATGCACACATACAGGTTCAGACATTTTCGGTCAAATAGAAAGTAGGATTGAGACCAGCCATAAGCTATAATCAGCTGATGCTATTAAATGGCGAAGGGCTATTTTGGACAATGGCTAAATTAAGTATCAAAATCTGCCAATTTCTCACAGCATTCTGATAACATCATGTTAAGATTAAAACTAGGAAAATATGCCTAAATCATATATGGTCTCTACAGAATTGTACACCAAGTAATCTCTAAAAACTGCGAAGATGTTTTATGTTTAGATAATTAATATTCAGGCAGAGCTTTGCACTCAAAGACAAACTATCCCTCAAGCCATCAGATGGTTGATGTGCATTTTATTGGGAAACAAAGACTGATAAGCGTGTTTTGTGGAAGGGTAAGGCTGCCACTGTTTTTGGGATTGCTTTACCACAGAGCACACCATGCATGGGGCAGGTGGATGATTAGACATCAAGAAAATTCTAGACCACTATCAGGTTGAGAAGAATCTCCTATGAAAAAATTGTGTTTTTATATGGGAGAGACTAAACATTCAAAGCAAAGTTACAAGCTCAAGCTCCAGCCAGAATGAGCAATTTCAATAAGGAGAGAAGCTGTCTTGAAATTAGAGCAGGAGGCAGAAATGCTAACACTCCTTGGCTGTGTAGGAGGAAGGGTCTGTACCGTACGACCACAGCCTGATTCATTGATAGGCATCCTTGCAAATGAACCTAAGCTGCATAGTTATTTTAAAGCCTGTGTGTGACAAAATATGTCCCAAGTTTCACCAAAATAGCTGAGTCTAGAATTTATCCTAGTATGTATTTTGAATTTTCAGTTTTAGTAGTAGCCTTGAGCTCTCTCACATAGCTGTCACAGTGTCATGGTTACACGGAAAAGATTCAAAAGAACAGTTTTTTGGTGATAAATTTTGAAATTTCAATGTCAATGTTGAATGTTCAATGATGTAAATGTTTAAATGATTATCATTAAATTTTTCTTGTTTAAAGTTGAAAAAATATACAAATTCAAATTTCATATATATTATTAATTATATATTTATAATTTATAAAATTTAATTATTTAAATTTAATATTATTATATTACCCGACGAACCCACGCACCCTGTTTCCAAAAATGCCATCCCCGTCCCCGTCCACGTCCCCGTCCCCGTCCCCGTCCCCGCACCCACGTTTCCTGGCAACATAGTTGACAAATAATATAAAAATAATTTCTCTTTTCAAATATCAAAATTACATTTATGAAGACCTAGCCTAGTTACATTTCCTTCAACACTCCCTCTTAACTAGGGAGGTATTCATACAACATTATAAGGTGTTTGGCAATTTTCAATCTTGAAGAATTCACATAAGAGAAACCGGATTAGCAATCCATCTGTTATAGGATCATATCCATCAGCATTGTCATAGTGCAAGGCCTTGACTAACAGCTCCATCTTTTTACGAGACCATAAGCTACAATGCTGGCGAGACCAATGATTTATAGACACCTTTATCATTGTCTCTCAAGGTACATACCCACCCGGGTGTTCTCCGAATATGACCTTCTAGGACTATTCTTATCTTGGGTTCCCAGCCCTCAAAAAATATCGATCCTCTTGCCTACTCTTGTCTTGGATGCCCTACACATCCTCAAAGAGTATCGAATGCCAGATGATTACCTAATCCTCCCATTCTTTCTTCCCAAGTGAAGACAAGAATGTTGTGTCTATCTTGTGTCTACATTTCCATTCATGGCCTTCATCTAGACTTACGGCTGTTAGTCCTGGTCTAGTGCATGACCCATGAAATGGAAAACACAATTGTCGCTCCTTTGTAATCAAGGGTGATTCAAAACTCCCTCTTGATCAAGGACTTGTCAAAGCTCCCTCTTAACTGGGGACTCTTTCCTTCATCAACAACTTCTTCTTCATGGGTCCTTCAGCTGCTTGATCTCCTTCCTTTCTTGATGTCATGAAGTCTTTGTTCGAACTTCTTCTAGGTAGGGCACCATCCATCGATCACTTTCCTTCTTGGTTTGTCATGTCATTGCTTCGTGGAAAGTGACTATCAAGTTTTTCTTGTCATCTTGGCTACTCCTTTGTCATCTTGTCCATGTTTCGGAATACTCTTCTCATGGATGCTTCATTGTACTTGCTTGATTACATGTTTTGACCTAGTATTCCATCATGACTTCATCCTGATATTGCTTCAACATTGCCTTTTCTTTTGTTGGATGGCTTCTTCATCACGACATCTTTGTAGAGTAGAATTAGTTATCTGCACCTTTATATCTCCAAGGCCTTCATAGGTGTCAAGGGTCCTTCCTTCCTTTATCAGAGTTGTCCTTCCTTCTTTCGGGAGATATCTTTCAAGGCATTTTGTCAGAGTGATTCTTGGTGATCATAGTGTTCTTCACATGCTTGATCTCTTTCTTCATTTTCTTCTTCTCAGATAGATAGGTCAACCGTTTAATGCTTCTTGTGAGAGCATTCCTTCATTGCTTGCTTTCTGGACTTCTCAGCATTTCTTCTTGCTTCTTAGTCAGCAATCTTATGCTCCTTATGTGATTTGACCTTCATTGCATTGTGGTACATGTCTTCGAGCATGTTCTTGATGAAAGAGATTCTTTCATGCTTGATCATGTTATAGAACTATACCCATGACTTAATAACATACAAATGATAACATGACTTAAACTTTGATGCATACATACCTCATCTTGATTCTCCTTTGATCATCCTTTGGTGTGGCCCTTCTTGCTTCATCTTAGCTTGCCTGCATATCATTCTTTTCTTGAAACCCATGAATGGGATTCCCAATGAGACATCTGCTTTGGTCCATGAACCTTCTTTTGAAGATTCCATCATAGGATCTTAAAGATCCTTGCCTTGCAAATGTTTCCTTTCTTTTGATGATGTAGGTCTTCTAAGATTCTTATCATGATCAATTTTATTTCATCATGTATGAGGTCCTATACTAGGTATGCTTCTTCTACATGAATATCTTGAGTTATATCTACCATGCTCCTATATTCTAGAAGATATTTCTACTTATGCATTTTTGTTCTTATCATAAATGATACATCTACATGAGTATCTAGAACTCTATGTATATCATGCTGCTAGATTCTAGAGGATGTTTCTAGTCATGCAATTTTAATTTATTCTTGCATGCTCCTATTCTACTCAAAACTTTGAAAGAAGTCTAGAAGTAAAGAGTTTGACCTAGTCATAGTAGAGATTTGGAGGATCTTCCTTCTTTTGCTTCTTTCCTTCTTCTTTCATCTCTTGAGTTATGTGAGCTTCTTCCCTCTTTCTTTTGTTGTTGTTGTCTTTCTTGAGCTTAGAACAATTCTTTTTGTAGTGTCCATATTCTGGGCATCCAAAGCATTAGATCTTGGACATGTCTTTGTTGTTTGTTCTTCGTGGACCAAACTTGCCAAATTTACCCTTTCTTTTGGCCATGGTAGCAAATGCTTGCTCCTTTGATCCCACATCTTCTTTTGCCTTAAGTCTAGTTTCCTTTGTTCTGCATAGAGACCACATTTCACTAAGAGTGGTTGCTTCCTTCTTGGCATATATACTAGATGTGAAGTTTCCCCACTCCTCAAGTAGAGCATTGAGTACTACAGTTGTCATCTCTCTATCAGACATGACTTCCCCAAGCTCTTGAAGTTGATCTCTCATTTTAGAGATTTTCATGAAGTAGGGAGCTATTCCTTCCTTTGTTATCTTCATCTTGTATAATTCATTCCTCAGAGATATTACTTCTCCAGTTGTGGATATCGAGAATAGCTCTACTAGCTTATCATAAATTTCTTTTGATGTCTCAAACTTGGAGACATAAGGAATGAGAGAGTCTTTGATTGATTCTATTAGAATCCTTTGAGCTCTTGTCTCATTCTTATTGTACTAGGCTAAGGCTTGAGTCTATTCCTTAGCAGGGATAGCGATGTTCCCTTTGACATGCTCTAGGAGTTCATTCTCCTTGAGTAGTAGATCAATCCTCTTCTTCCATGCAAGAAAGTTATTGGTACCTACCAATTTATTGCTTTCCTTGCAAAAAGACATTGATGTATATTCAAAAAAGGACATGTACTTACTTGATAGATTTTGAGATGTAATGGATTTGCTTCCTCCTTAAAGGCTTGATGGCTTGTCTTCCCTAGATCTTGATGTTCTTCAAGTTGCCTTCTCCAAGTTGACTTGCTTGGTGATGATGTTTGCTTGAAGACTTGTAGCTTGATGTAGGTCCTGCTTCAATCTCCTTTTCTTTGTAAATGCCTTTATGTAAGGCTCTTCTTCTAGCTTTGAAGACCTCCTTGATGATTGAAGGATTGTATACCCTTCTTGTCCTTGAAGTGATTGAAACTTCTAGGCTTGATGTTTCAACTTTGTAGATGCTTCTTGATGACTGTTCTTGAGTTTCCCTTTCCTTGATGTGTCACCTTAGCTTTGATACCATGTTAAAAAATCTAGGGCAAAGTAGTGTAAAGTGATTCTTCGTTACTTGATAACAATTTGTGATGCACTTTGACAATTTATCTTCTTCTTCTTATTAGTGTGTGTGTTTCATCAAACTGCTACCAAAACAAAATAACAAGAACACAAAGTTTGGCTCTCTGCTAGGGACAAAACCTCTCCACTCTTGAGAGGAAAACCCTTGGTAAGTTTTCTCTTATTGAAGCTTCTTATTTGAACAACTGCCAAACCCTAGACCCTTGACTAGGATATCCTCCAAGCATAAGTCAAATCCTTCCTCTTTCTGCACTATAACTTCCAGCACATGGACCTTTGTCTTCCGACACTTTGTCCTTCCGGCACTTTGTTCTTCCTTCTATATTAAGTAGGTATGCTAGGAGAGATACTTTTACTTAGTGATATCCTTCACCTAAGGATACTCACTCCTTCTCTAGATCATCTGAGTTCCTTTTGATGTATGGTAGTAGGCTGAGTGTGACAGCACTGCAGCCTTAATCTTCGCACGTGTGAGGGTCCTAGCTGTAGATATATGGCTCCTTCTAACTTCGCTTGAGGTCCTTCTTTCTTCGCTTGGATAGGAGGCCTAGTAAGCCTATTTAGAAGCCCAAACGATGATGGATTTGAGACTGTTATATTACTATTATTGTGACCGTAGAGGTGACTTTGTTCCTCGCACATGTGACTATTTTTCACCCTAAAAACAGTCCCTTTGACTTCGGCTTTGACTTCTTCTCCTTCGTTGCACTAGAGGCTCCTCAAACTTGCCTTCTTTCCACCTTTTCTTGGTTATGCTTCTTCGCTGATTTCAGAGCTCAATGATGCGTTGTATGAGGAGTGGACAGCCTCTATAAATAGAGGTATGTCCCTCCTTTTCAGGCCAACTTGACTGTTCATTAGGCCGACTTGATAATTTCATCATAATTCATCTTTTATTTGTTATGCAGCTGCTTGGAGACTTCGTTGAGGCTAGGAGAGGATTTGACTTGACTTGGAGGTGTTCCCATGACCTTGTACATTGACATACATGATGTAACATGCCCTCAAAGGGTCTCATCATAATTACATTTTGACTTTGACTTTCTAGAGGCACTTTAAAATGTGCTTGACCTATTTTCAATGAGCAAGAAACTCATTGACAAATAATATAAAAATAATTTCTCTTTTCAAATATCAAAATTACATTTATGAAGACCTAGCCTAGTTACATTTCCTTCGACAAGTTCTACATCTGAATGATGCAGGGCTCGTCAAACACCTTGTAAGAAAGATGGAAATGGAATTTTGAAGGTCTGGCTAATGATGCTCAAGGTGATGAACAGGAGGAAAGTGTTGAGGTATCAAAGTGATGAGAATGGCAACCCTTTTTGCTAGCTATCAGTTTGAGTTTAATTCTAGACCACTACATTACTGGATCTGTGAGTCCAAGGGGCTGGATCCATGGATCAAAAACGGATTTGAGTCCAAATCCACCTAGGATCTACTATGTGTCAAAGTTGGTTTGAAACATTTTAAAATGTCATATTATTAAATACCTGTTTTGGGGCAAAGATATCTATACAAGTGACCGACATTGTGTTGTTGGATTATTAAATTTGTTTGGCCTCGATACCTTTGATTTGATTTGATTCGGAGAGATACCTTTGTTGTATTGCTAGAATGAAGACACCAACCAAGCATTTATTTACTCTAGGCAGCACCAAACATTGAGACATGCATATGCACCAAGATTGGTGTCTGACATTTGATTGCCCCGCAATCTGAACAGGCAATGTTTTCTTCATTCGGAAAACAATAGAAATTTCAGCATGATTTTGAAAAAATCCTGTGGAAATTTTTGAAAATCCAGATTACAGCTGTCAAACTTCGGGATTTCGGGTGCCATGGGTTCTTTATTGATAGTGCTAAAATGATTTAGATACTTCCGCAGTCAGATTTCTTTCTTTCTTAATTCCAACAGAAAATTAGTTGTCCAGTAAAATTGTGGTCTCATTAGAAAACAGTGGACAACAAGCATCTGGGGAAACAGCGGACAGCAGAACAGGGTTTGGAGGAAATAGTAGCGCAATGGTCAAGCAGGCAGCAGACTCAGGCATCCAGGTAGCATCTGAGAAACAGACAGCAGAAGCTCAGGTCGGACCCATGGGAAGTTCAGGTTCCAGCAGGAATCTCAGGTCGGATCCACATCTCCCTTTTTTTGTTTTTTAAGATTATTTGTTTATGTTCAGTGCCTGTGTTTCAAGGCAAGCAAAACAAAAACCTTCAAACCTGGGTCTCATAAACTGTTGTTAAGCGACTTGCAACCAACAAGGATATTGTTAAAATAACCTGGAATGGGGACAGGGGGGGCCAACACAGAAAACATAGGTTTTGGTGGAAACTATATACCCAGGAAATGTAGAATTACAAAAAAGTACTCCAAACAGGAGGGATATGGCAGGTGGTTATCAAATGCAAACACCAAGTTTAGCACTAAGGAGGCTTTTGGAGGAAGGCTGGTGCACACCTTGGAATCACAATACCCAAATCTCAAGAGGAGTTAGGGAGCCCTATTCCAAAATTATTGCAGAGAATCCAAGTGGGAATTGGAATCCCTGTCTCCCAGAATTGTCTCAAGCCAATGCTTTTGGCACAAATGGGAGACTGATTTATGTGAATGCAAAGCAACACAAAGGGATTTTACGGTGCAGGCAGGCCAAAAAGATGAGACAATCACAAAATAATAATAAATAATAATAAAAAACTCACTTGGATCTTACCAAAAACAGCGAAAAACAATACAACTGTCACTGCGAAAATGCATTGGTTAGGAGAAAAGCAAGGAAATCAAGTTGTGGGTGTTAGCAAAAATAAAGAGGTCATATCAAAACAAGATGAACCCAGGCCAAAGCAAGGTGAAATTGAAGCTATTCCAACAAACAGAGAAGAGAGCAGTAAGGACACATATAGCCCCACAACCTCTCCGTTGTTGTGGTCGTCGGAGCTCTATGTAAGCGAACTCATGAGCATGAAAAAAAGAATAGAGTATATTGAGTTAAAGGGGCAGCATGAAGATCTCAAATTAAAGAAATTTTGGAAACCAGTCAAAAGCTAGAAAGGGAAAATAGGGTTCTCAAAGAGCATGTAATAAGCTTACAAAACAGTATGGAAAGAGGGCAGCAAGAGTTGATCACACTGAAACAAGAGGTAGAGCAAACAAAGGCAGTAGAAAACAAAGACATAGGGACAGGTAAAATTGGCAAAGCAAATCAGATGGAAGAGTTCCAATCAACAATTGCAATCATAGAAATGAGAGAAAACAAACTAAAGCAACAAATAGAAGAAGCTAATACTTGGGCCCAAGATGTAAAGGAACCGTTAGTTGAGCAAAAAGTAACCATTGAAAGACAAATCAAGAGACAAATAAGAGAAGAAAAAGATAGGCAAGACAAGGTCACAAACTTCATTATCAAAGGCTTGAAAGACTATGGAGAAAAAGAAAGAACAGATATTCTAGCAAGGGATTTTCTGAAGCAAAAGTTGAACTGGAAAAGTTATATTCAACAAGCAAATAGGATTGGTAGAAAAGCAGAAAATGGAAGGAATAGGCACGTCAGAGTTTCAGTAACGAGCATATATGACAAGTTGGCTATCCTAAGGAATAGGGGGCTACTTAGAGGTGCCCATATTTACCTAGATGATAACTTGACACTTGAACAACAAGACGAGCAAAGGAGGGAATGGGAGAAAGTGAAATCAGCAAGAGAAGCAGGAAAATGGGCGTGGTTGAAAAATGGGAAATCCCAAGTCAACGAGCGCTTAACAAATAAAAAATAGGGATGTTGGCATCCCCAGGATTATCTAAACATGGTGAGTTGGAATTGTAGAGGCTACCCGTGGAGGAGAGGGACAGGATTGGGGCCCATAGCAGAAGGGAAAGACATCATTATCCTTACGGAAACCCAAGAGCATGAGGATTGCAGGGTTCCAGAATTCGAAGGGTACAATAAAATTTCAATGTGGAACGAAGAGACTAGTACAAAAAAAGGACATGGAGGGATCACCGTTCTAATAAGGGATGGGTGGGGTGGAATAGTGAAAGTGGAAAAAGTGGATCCAAATAAGCAATTTATATGGCTAAATATAAGAGACGAGAAAGTAACATTCAGGTTGGCAGTGTGTTACTTTGCCCCACAAAACTTGAAGTTCTACAAGAAGACAACGTTAGATAAAGAAGACCCTTATGCTGCTTTAAAAAGAGATATTTATGCTTTCAAGAGCTTAGGAGAAAAAGTTCTAACCGGTGATTTTAATGCCAAGACGACAAACAATCAGTGTACTTAGTTGGGAAGTGATGATAATTTGAACAACAATCCTCTTTGGTTAGAAGAAAATGAAGAGCATATGTGAAAAAGGACTTCTTAGGATGGGAATGGGAGTGTGCCACACTTTGGCGCTAAGTTGCTAGGCTTATGTAGCCTATACGATATGTTAATTTGCAATGACATGAAAGCTTGGCCGACATCCGGGGGCATCATGTGTAAAACATACAATGGTCAAAGTGTGGTGGACTATGTAATATGTTCTCAGAGCTTTGTTTGCAATTTGTTAGAGTTCAATATTGAGGAGTGTCCTATTGAGATGAATTATGACCATATGCTCTCTGTATCAAGTTGGGCATACACACAAGCGGGATACAGGAAGGGCAGACCCAACAAGGTCATAAGAAAGTGCATGCAATTGGAAAAATCCTCATAAATCAAGAAAACCAAGAGTTATTTGCTACTACTCTAAAACAACACTTTCAGTGGGAAAAAAACAAAACAAAAAACAAGGAAGACAATACAAAAATAGAATACATTAGCAACGATATGTTGATCCCTCTAATCCACAAAGCTTTAAAGGTGTGCAAAAGATCTCGGCCTAAGAAGAGGATCTCAAACACTTTTCCAACTAATCCTTGGTATGATGAAGAGTGCAAGGCTGCTAAAAGGTCCCTTAAGGAGAAGGAGACAAACAGGGAAAGCAGGAAAAAGTATAAAAATCTGATAAAAACAAAAAAAGAAATTTATGTAACTTCAAGGAGGAATGAATTAATCTCTTTGGGAAAGCACAATCCCAAAGGATTCTGGCGTGAACTACAGCAAAAGAGAAAGAAAATAGATAATAATATCTCAGATACTCATTGGTTGGAATATGCAAAGCTCCTCTATGAAAGAAAACAAGAGAAAAGTAGCCCCCCCATAATCAACACTACAACCAAGTTATTTTCAGTGGAGGATGTCAAGCGTGGTATAAAAAAGTTAGCAAGTGGTAAAGCCCAAGACATTGATGGGCTACATGTAGAATTTTTAAAATGGGGTGCTGAGATCTTGGCCCCAATCATCAAAAGGATCTTCAACAACATCACACAAGGCAATTTTCCAATTGAATGGACAACAAATGTTGCTATCCCTCTTTACAAAAGTGGAGACATCAATAATCCCTCTAATTATCGCACTATTATGGTCAATCCTCTTCTTGGAAAACTGTTTGGGAGCATGATGGAGTGTAGAATCAACAATTGGGCAGAAAAAGAAGGTAAAAGAGCAAAAGGACAAGCTGGTTTTAGGCCAAGGCACTCTACAATTGATCATTGCATCACTCTTAGGCACTTCATTGAAAAAGTATGGGACATTCAGGGGGGGAAAGCCTTTTGTTGCTTTGTTGATTTCAAAAAAGTGTTTGACACTGTTCCTCGAGATAAGCTTTGGAGAATAATGGAAGAGCTTGGAATCCAAAGTGAATATAGGGATGTTGTCCATAAGCTGTATGAGAAAGTTAGTGCTAAAATCAGAACTAAAGAGGGCTTTTCAGAATGCTTTGGTAGTGACATTGGGGTCAAGCAAGGGTGCCCCCTTTCCCCCACTCTATTTGGTTTATATATTGATAAGCTAGAAGAATGACTAAACAACACCAGTGGAGAGGGTATTCAACTAGCGGGTTATGTGGTGAAGCTACTTTTGTATCCTGATGATCTTATCCTAGTTGCAAAATCTCAAGGTTTGAGAGATCATTTGAAGGCCTTAGAGTTCTTTTGTCAAGAGGTTGGGATGCAAGTAAACACTAGCAAAACCAAAGTCATCATCTTCTCTTTAAAGTGGAAAAGGAAGCAGGTTAGCTTCATATTTGAGGATAAATCCTTGGAGATAATGGAAGAATACAAGTACCTAGGAATTGTTTTTCACAACAGGCTCAATTGGGAGACATGCATAACTAAAAGGATACAAGGGGGATGGAGAGCTTCTTACCTCCTTCAGAACAGATGCAGGAAAGCAGAATTGTGGGACTGGAAAACCAAGAAAACTCTTTTTGGAGTGTTGGTTACCTTGGTTGTCCTCTATGGATGTGAAGTTTGGGGGAGCAGCATGTCAAATCACAAGTGGAGACAACTAGAAAGAATTCAAAAGCACTTAATCATTAGTAACCTCAAAGTCAAGTCAACTATCCCATATGAGATCTTGCTAGCGGAGGCTGGAATGTTCCCAATGGAGGCTTCAACAATCATTCGTTTGTTAAGTTATTTAAAAAAGGTGGAAAGCATGGATGAACACCATTGGCCCAAGATGATTGTTACAGAGGAGCTAAAGCGTAGGAAGAAAACTTGGAGGAAGCAAAATGACAAGTGGATGAGCAAATGGGGAATAAATTGGCAAGACTGTCCTAACTCTAAAGAGGAGATAAAAAAGTGGGTACTTGAAAAATTCAGGACTGCCATGTGGGAGAAACAGGTTGGTAGAAAAAAATCGATATATGTCAAAAATTTCAACCCATCATAGTCGCATGATGAAAAGACTTATTTGAGTGCCACAATCAAGGGAAAGGCTAAAATTTTAATAGCGCAGCTGAGGACCGGATCTCACCATCTTAGGTGCGAAATAGGTAGATGGATAACTCCCAAGGAAGAGTGGGAAGAAAGAACTTGCATCTTTTGCAGGAAAGGAGCAGTTGAAACTGAATGGCACTTCATCATGGAATGTCTGGCTTATGAGGACATTCGTAATCAGTTTGAAAATAATCTGAAGGTGGACAATTTGAGCACACTATTTGAGGAAGCAAGGCTTCACAAAACTACGAATTTCTTGATCAAGATTCATGGCAAAAGGGTTGTTTTAGAGGGAAACTTGAGATTGTGATGTTTTTTTTGGTTTGGAGTATAGGTCCCTTAGACTGCTGGGTCTCATGGACGTCATTAAAATTCATTCAATTCAATTCAAACGCCTTTAATTTCTATTGCCGCTTCCCAAGTTCATCAATGAGTCGAGAGATCTTCCACTTGAGTCATTGGTCCCAGATGACACATCTAGAGTGAGTGAAGGGAGCACATGTAATATAATTTTCTTTAGAGAAAAGTTGAAAGATATCGAGGAAAAAAGAAAGTAGAGTAGTAGCTAAAGAATAAAGAGAAATCAAGTTACTGATTCAATGGTTTGACTCCACTTATTAATTATTAAATAGTTGAAACTTGAAACACCTCCCCAGTTATAATTATTAAATAGCTTAGGTCAAATTAATATTTAGTATATTAAATATTCTATTTAAATATTATATATTACAAATATATTTAAGTTATATATTTTAAAAAATTTAATTTTTATATAAGTTTATTTTAAAATTTATAAGAATATATATTTATATTGTTTGTACATGTCATTTCCTAACCATATCCAGATCCTAGTTTTTCAAAAAAATTGGTAGATCAATACCCAAATCTGAATCTAGATCTAGATCCAAATCCAGATCCAAATCCCAGTAACTTAGCTAACTTTGCTAGACTGTGAAGCTAGACCATGAATCTTTGATGATATTAGTACTTGGCATGATACACATATTATTTATTATTTTTTTGAATTGTGTGAATAAGTTTTCCTCTCACCATATTGACAAAGAGCATGATGGCACAAAGGAAGGCATTAGCTCAATGCAACAAGTTCTACAGGTTTTGTGCATTTATAAAATTTGTTTGGTGATTCTAATGTAAAGGGTCTTTGACAATCGATGTTGATGAGCAAATGGTTGAAGTTAATGTTGGATCTATAGAGAGCCCAAGACTTGTTAAAATTGGCCACGGTTACACTCATAAGAAAAAGAGCATTGTTAAAATTGGCCATGGTTACAGTCATAAAAAAAAAGAGGATTGAGGATTGTTGAAAATTGTAACTAGGTTCGGTCTTCATAATTGTATTTGAGTCATAATAAAATGTACTTATGAAAAAAAACGAAAAGAAATTTTATTATTATTATTATTATGACTTATTAAAGCATGGGTTTCATGTTTGGGTCATCATGTTTTAGGTCAAATTCCCAATTGAGGACTTCTAGGATTTATTCTAAGTCAATAGAGTCATTGTACCTTTAAAGAGACCCTTCTTGGGCTTTTGAATCATGTAAAAAGAATTATTTTGGAGTCAAAAATGAATTATGTCACCTCCACACCAAGTCGGCCGCAAGAAGATCAAGTCGACCTCAAGAAAGGTAATTCAACCTCCCCAAAAGCCTATATATTGAAGCAGTTCGATTCATTTGGAGGACAATCACTCACACAAGTTCGGTCTCCTAGAAGAAGTTGTCAAAAAGCGCGAAGTTGCAGTGGAAGAAGGAGAATTGAAGGATCAAAGGTTTTGGGTTATCTCTCTCTCAAACATGTGATTTTCTGGGCTACGACATCAAGGTCGAAGTTCTGTTATAGCATCAAGAAGTTCTATTATGGCATCAAGGTCGAAGTACGACATCAAGGTCGAAGTACGGCATCAAGGTCGAAGTGTTGCTTCAAGGTAGAAGTGTTACTTCAAGGTCGAAGAGCTAAGTGCTTGAAGGTCGAAGTTGTTTCATTAAGATCGAAGTTGCTAGGTCGAAGATAATATTGCATCGAAGTGTTGTTGTTGCTATTGCTGCATCTAGGTCGAAGACAGTACTAGTGATCATCTGCTGAAAAAGGAAAGGGTTGACTTGGTGTGGAAGAAGTCTGTGTCTATGTCAAGAGTCTTGGATTATCTGAGGAAAACTATTGAAGGAAGAATTGTTGACTGAGTTTTCCCCAAGATTGGGGTTTTTCCCCTGGTTGTCCGCCTACATCTGATGTCCCTAATCTTCATGATATTGTTTTGGTAATTGCTTGATGAACTATTATAAAAGAACATAAGAAAGTTAATAAGAACACAAGAATCTCACAAGTAATTATCAAGTATAAGAAAATATTTCTTCCTTTCCAATTTTCTAACAAGGACTTGAACAAGCAACAAATGGATGTTTTTGCATGCTCTTATGATGAACTTAAAACATGCAATACTAAGGTTATTAGACATTTTATCCCATGAAAAGAAAGGCCTAAAGTTTAAACATTTTTGGAAAGGAAGAGCCACATGAACCTTAAACTACACCCAAACATGGAAAGAGTTGCAAAATTTATTAGTGGCTAAAATCATTATTCCCATCCGACATTTACAACGGGTGGATAATGTTGTGCTTCTCTGAAAGAAAGACAGTGAGATCAGAATTTGTATTTATCTCCATAACTTGTCAACATTGAAGGATAACTATTTGTTGCCAAGTATGGACCACCTTTTGAAAATTGTTATACGTGTTGGGATGATGTCCATGTTAGATGGCTTTCTGGGGGTATAATCAGGTCTCAACTGCTACAAATGACAAATTTAAGACAACTTTCACTATTCCTTGGGGGCCATATGCGTATTTTTGCATGCCCTTCAGATAGGCTACTTTTAACTGTCAAGGCTACTTTTAAATGTCCAATTGATTGTGTCATTGCTAATTGTCCTAAAATTTTATAGTTGTTGACCAAAATGATATCACCATGTTTTCGAATCCCTCCAATTATAATCAATAATCCCTCCACTTATAGGACCATAATGATAAACCCCTTGTTTGCAAAGTTGTTTGGAAGCATGCTAGAAAATAAAATCAGCGAGCAAAAGAAAGAGATAAACGTGCTAAAGGGAAAGCAGGTTTTAGACCTAAACATTCCACAGTTGATCATGGTATAACTTTAAGGCACATCATTGAAAAAGTTTGGGAGAATAAGGAAGAATCCTTTTGTTGCTTTGTTGATATTACAAAAGCCTTTGACACACTTCCTAGGTATAAGATTTGGCACAAAATGGAGGAACTTGGGGTTCTTAGGCATTTGAGTTGTGCATAGGCTGTATGAAGAGGTGAAAGTCAAAAATAGAACTTCAGCTGACATTTCTGAAAGTTTTAGAAGTCATATCGAGGTCAAGCAAGGTTGCCCATTATCTCCTACCCTTTTTGGTCTATATATTGACAAGCTTGAAGAGTGGCTAAATTCGCCAGAGGGTGATGGTATCTATTTGGGGGAGTTTGTTATAAGGCTTCTTTTGTATGCGGATGACCTTATTTTGATTGCTAAATCTGCTCTTGGTTTGCAAGAGCACTTACTTTCCCTTGAGCATTTTTGTAGAAGGGTATGAAACTCAATATTTGCAAAACGAAAATAGTGGTTTTCTCTAACAAAAGAAAACATAACAAGCATAAGTTCTACTTTGAAGGCAGCATCTGGAAGAAGTTGCAGATTACAAATACCTCGAAATTGACTTCAACAAAAATCTAAGCTGGGACAATTGTAGAAAGAAAAGAACTTTGGGGGGTTGAAAAGCATTTTATGCTTTTCAAAATAGGTGTAGAGAGGCAGAATTATGGGACTAGAAGACCACTCAAACTATTTTTGGGCTTTTAGTGATTCTGGTGATTCTCTGCGGTTGTGAATTGTGGGCCAACAGTGCCTCTGACATGCAGTGGAAACAAATTGAGAAAATTCAGAAGCGCTTGATTACAAACAAATTTAAAATTAAAAGTGCAGTTCCTTATGATATCTTTTTAAGTGAATGGGGTTGCTCCTATTGAAGCAATAGCTATGGTGTGAATCATAAGATATTTAAAAAAAATTAAGCAAATGGAAGAGGAAAGATGGCCTAAGGTTGTCATTAATGACATATTGTGCAAAAGAAAGAAGGTTTGGATGCGGCAAAATAACAAATGGTTTAGTAAATGGGGTATTTGCTTGAACATGTGTCCCACAAATAGTAAAGAGATAAAAACTTTTGTTATGGATAAGTTCCACAAGCGTACATGGGATAAGGAGCTAGGGAGAAAGAAAAAGTACTATATAGAGAACCAAAATTCTTTTGGCTTAATTAAGGACTAATTCTCATCAACTCCGTTGTGAAACAGGGCGTTGGAAAAGACCAAAAGAAGTGTGGGAAAAAAAAAGTATGTATTTTTGCTCTTCCGAAAAAGTGAAAATAGAAAAGCATTTCATTTTAGAATGCGAGGCCTTCAAAGACAAGAGGGAAAATTATGCAAATATTATAGCAGCTATCTCTTGGGATAATTTATTTAGTGAGGAGTTTGTCGAGAAGCTGGGAGCGTTTATTGTGAAGCTTCACAGGAACAAGGTTGAATATAGGAATCAGATGGTGAAGCAATATATCCCATAGGCTATCTTTAGCCTCGTGGATGTTAAATAATTTCTTTTTCTTCTTATAAGTGCAAAGAAGAACATATTGACCATTTTAGGAAAGTCTTCAACAAGTGCGAGCCTTTGGTATCTTTCTCAACCCAAAAGAAAAATGTTTTGGCGAAAGAAGACTCTTGGGAATTTGGTTTCGAAAGATGGAAGAAAGATAGATCCAAAACAAATCCAACCCATTAAAGAGTCCCACTAGCACAAAATAGGAAGGCTATACAGCCTACCGTCTTTCTTTAGGCACATACATTTCTTGAGGAGAATTATTTCAAATTTTGTTGAACTCACTCATTCTATCTCAAACATGTTGAAAAATGGGAAGGATATTGCTAGGACTAATCAAATCAACTAAGCACTTGATGTTAATAAACAAGCTTTGTGTCAATCCCTGTTGATATTTGTGACTCCGACAAGCCTAAGTGTCTAGATGTGTAGAAGTCACCCAAAGCCTCCTTAGGACACTTCCTCAGGTATGAGTATGTCATGTCCCCATTTTTATTCTTCATCATAGTACAGCAGGGTGGATTTCCAGGACAGGGGATGGCCAAGTCAGTGGAGCAGGCTTATGTCATCAAGGGTCCCGATGGAGTTTTTGAGGAGTTTTTATGAGATTAGATGGTATTCGCTTGGCATATTCCATCATCAGCACAATTTGCCTTTTGTTCTGTTGCATTCCGACAACTTTTAAAAATGAGCATTATTATTGGGCATAACTTAATTAATTATGCTTGAGGTGGCATTCGGGGGAGATTAATTGATGGAACACCTCAGTGTAATAGCCCGTTGGAACCAGAACGAGAAGATCCACATGATGGGATTTTTGGATGTGAACTTCAGTGACCCGAGGAGACATGGTGGCCAATTTGCCCTTTTCCCGCATTAAAAAGAATATTTTAATTAAAATAAGAGGGGGAAAAGTGCTCCATGATTAAAATAATAATAAAATAGAAGGTTCTAGAGGGGTCCATCAGATCTATAAAAGAGGAGGAGGAGGCCATTGGAGGACATCGGGGGAGTTGATATTGTTTCTTGTATGAGAGGTTGAGAACGTGGTTCTCTACTCCATTGGTAGCCCCAGGACGAAAACCCTCGGGTGATTTAGAGAGATTGGGCGAGCACCCATCTCCCCTTGGTGGATTCATTCAGAATTCACAGGAGCTCTTATTGGTTGCATGTTCATTTTGAGGGCAGTTCTAGCGCCATAGCAGACCCCTTTTGAGGTCGGATCTAGTTTGCAGTAGTTGTTTGAGCTTCTCAACTATTTCCAGCTATTCCATATTGTTATGTACTCCTGTTTTTTGTTGATATAATAAAGCTGAGATTTCCTTTTGCTCATCATCATTATTTGCATGTTCTATGTTGTAAAATTTTACATGGCAATCTTCTATTTCTGAATGGAATTTTATTTGAAGTGAATGATAATTATAAGGGAAGGGTTTGTTCCAAATTTTCTTCGTTTGGGACATTACAGAGTAAGTTTCTATTGTAGCTTAGCCTAAGCCTAATTTAGCAAAAGCACATAAATAATTATGTTGGCTATTGTGCTAAAGAAACTTAGGAAAAATAAAGTATTTACTTTAGTGCTTATGTTTTAATCTCAATCGTTGATCTCAAGTGAGGCGAGATCTAATCTCAGTCGTCAATCACTTTGAAAACTATGGTTAGGGACTAAGTTACCTAGTTCATGTTTGTATTCAAATTCGACAACAATAAAATTCAGTAAACATAAGTCATATTAAAAATCTCTAATTAAATTCACCATTAAATTCAATATATATATATATATATATATATATATATATATGAAAGTGATATTTTTAATTATATAGCTTATAAAATTATTATTATATTATATAATTAACATTATATACACACACAATTTATTAAATTCAATAACTATTTAAAAAAAAAACATCTATAAATTTGTATTAAAAAAGGTATAAATATAATAATATAACTTGACTTTATAATAACAAAAGTAAATCTTGGAGGAAACAGATTTTACATTAATATATAATTTTATTAAAGACTATGTTATTGATAAAAATTACGAATCTATCGTAGGACTGTAAGCCCTCGTGCAAAGAAAATTGTCAATGATTTCATTAGGCCCAATCAATTTGCATCCCTATCTGATTTTTCTCCTCCAGAACCTGTACCCAGTCTCCCAAATGAAACAAACTGGGCCACAGGCAGCCCCAATAAACATCCTGATACCTACTCTCCTTGAGGGCCGCACATTACAAACTCTCCTACCTCAACCAATAGCCTGATCCATAACTCGTCCATGCACAAGAGCTAGTATGTAGCTAATCGACAATACAAAGTAGTTGTACAATGTGAGCACATTTTTGAAGTCAACTATTGCATCATTACAACAAATGACAACTCAGTTGGCAGGCTAATTAAATTGGTCGAGCCTCATCAAATTTGTGTGGTTGCTTATTAAATGCAATATATTTCATGTCTATTAACTGTTTGTCAAAATTCCCCAATGGTTGTAGCTTACATGGCTGCAAGCTCTCTGTAAAAATTTCCCAATGGTTGTAGCTGTTCATGTTCCTTAAGTGTTTGTAGAAATGCATCAATGAAGATAGCTTGTAGTTTTACATGTGTGTTATGTTCAATTTAAGAATTATTGGCATTATTTTGAGATAATGAAAAATGAGTTTATGTAATAATATACATATTGATAATCATTGAAGACATAATTAAGAATGTGAGATCATGCTTGGAAATGTCATTAAACATGATGGTTAATTATAGAGTTAATTTTTTACAAGATTTATAATGAATTGCTAGGAGTGAAGCCGGGCCAAATGTTTTGAGTAAGAGTTTGATTCGGAAATGTTGTAGATTGTTTGATAATAAATTGGAAGTTTGTCTTACTATCCAGAAATATTATTTCATATATGTCCAATAAACATAAACTATCTTAAGGTTGAGGGTTTACAATAGTGGTGCCAAGTAATTAAAAAATAAATACAAAAATCCTAAACCAAAAGCGGAGGTATAGTAGCGATTCATATTAAGGCATGATTTGAATTAAGTAGACAATGTTATGAATGGATTAAGTATTCTAAATTCCTAGTCTATTTATTAAGTGTTGTCTAGATTCTTCAATTAAGAGAGTTAATTCTAATGTTGACAAGTTTTTTGTAAGTCTTGAAATCTTCCTGAAGTTGTTGGTTAAGCATTATTGTGAAATTTATTGTTGGCCTCAAATAAATTTCAGATATGTATAAGGAAATCTTTAATGAAATAATCCTCTACACTTGTGGACACGTTGGTGCTTAGGGAATTGATCTTAAGGGAAATGTCATCTCTTATTCTTATGTTGATTTCTTCTTATTGTTTTGATAGAATGTCATTGGTCAATTGATAGACTAAGCTTAATAGTATTATAATTATCTCTAGGTCTGGTACGAATATATATATATATATATATTCCTATTTTGAGTCCTACTGTCTAATGGGATTTTTACTTCCATATAGTTTGTTGTTTGGTAACATGGGACCTTACACAAAGGATAGGGTTGTGAGCAGGCTTTATCCTTTAGTGTAGGAATTCTCTTAGCACAGCATTGGCATAATGATTAGGATACCTTGATCTAGTTTGATTCATCTAGAGCAAATGCCTCATCATATTGCTCCACCATTGATCTGGCAGTTGAAAACATTCATCTGACTTCATGACCCAAATGGTAGGCACTGGTTTTTGGACCCATCCCAAATATGTATCAATTTATATTTTGTTAAATTTGTCTGCTTGCTGATCTCACCTAATCTAATCAATAGATTGAAAACAGCATCTCAGGACAACCCTAGGAGTAGTTATTGAAATATGTAACTAGGTTTGGCCTTCATAATGACATATGTAATCATGATTTTATGTATAGATAATAAAGACAAAATAAATTTATTGTTGCCATTCTTGATGCATGGGTTTCATTCTCAAGGTTATTTGATTTATAGGTCAAGCACCCATTCAGTGCTTCTAGGGCTTGTCATTGAGTCAACAAGTTCTAAGAGTCATTGTAACATGTTGAAGACCCGTTTGGGCACCATGTATTATGTAAGAGAAAATTATTTGAGTCATAAAAGACCCTCCAAGACAAGTCAAACATGCTACAACAAGTTAGCCTTCAATGGAAATCAAGTCGACTCTCTAAGTGACAAGTCGGCCTTTTCGAAGGGTTGTTCGACCACCTTAAGAAGCCTATATATAAGGCAGACCTCAGCCTCATTTGGAGCATACACTTCAAGCAATAGAAGTTTGATAAAAGCAAAAGAAGACAAGGGATAACCAACAAGGAAGAAGAGAGACAAAAGGAAGGAAGAACGAAGGTTTAGAAGGTTATTTTGGAACAAAATCTCTCACACGTGTGACTGCAACTAGGGATTTCTGAAGTGAATAATTGCAGACCTCAAGAGGAGTAGAAATCAACATCCAAAGGATAATAAGAGCAAGTTGAATTTATAAGGAGAGAGATCCAAATTAGGAGAAGGAAAGAAGTCTCATAAATATGCCCTAAACTACCCACACGTGTGAGGTTGCAGAAAATTGAAGGACGACGAGAATTACAAGTCAAAATTGCAGTCAAGTTGCAGGTATGAAATCCTAGTCAAAGGAGAACTTGAAGCTACTACAAGGCAAATTTGACTTTGTCTTAGAGGGGTCTTGGTCAAGGGTCATAGGTCCTAGAACTCATCATTTGAAGTTCTATAAGAAGAGGAGTTCTTGTGGGTTTTCCTCTCAAGAGGAGAGGTTTTGGCCCTAGCAGATAACCTATATCTTGTATCCTCTTGTCTTATTGTTCTTTCATAGTTTGGTAGTTGTTTGATGATGAAAACATAATAATAATCAAGTGAAAGAAGAAAGCTAATTAAGTTAAACACATCACAAGCAATTATCAAAGCAAGAGAAATCACCCTAATCTAGTTGCCCTAGATTTTTCAAAATGGTATCAGAGCCTAAGGTGACTACAACAAGGAAAGGTAGCTTGAAGAAGATCATCCAATTGAATAAGGACACATAAGGGCCAAGCAAACTAAGAAGCATCAAAGGACCATCCATCGCATCACAAGGATCAAGGAGAAGAAGACCTTAAGGACCCTACCTCCACTCAATGAAAGAAGGACTACACATTTGAAGCATCTTGAAGCCCACTCATTCTACATTATCATCCAAGGAAGCAAGAAGAAGCATTGATATCATCAATCAAATCAAGGTGATCTCCCTCTCTTTGAAGAAAGGATCACATCTCAAGCATATTTGAAGAAAAATATATATAGAAGAAGTATTGTCATCTTTAAGGAAGCAAACACCATCACATCATCAAAATCAAGGAGGCATCAAGTTAAAGATATCATCATCAAAGGAGGATCTTCACTTGACAAGTAAGTATCTTTATATCTATGTCTAAATCTACTATTAAAATGACTTTATTCTGCAAGGAAAGCAATAGATTGATTCAGTCATCAAATTTCCGTGCATGGAAGAAGAGGATAGATTTGATCCTCATAGAAAATGAAGTTGTTGAATATGTAAAAGGCTCCATCTCGAAACCATCTCAAGAGCAAGCTCAAGCATTATAAAAATACATGAAAGGGGAAATAAGGGCTCAAAGAATCCTTATAGAATCAATCGAGGATTCCCTCTGTTGACATGATAACAATTTGTGAAACATTTATAAATTTTTAACTTGGCTTGATGTTACTTCATTATTAACATATGTGAGTCAGCTTCATCAAACTGCTATCAAAATAAAAGAGACAAGAACACAATTGTTTGGTTCTCTGCCAGGGCCAAAACATCTCCATGTTGGAGAGGAAAACCCATGCGTAAATTCTTCTTATAGAAATTCCATTGATGAATACCAAGACCACGACCCTTGACACACTCTGCCTCTCCAAGATCAAGAAATCAATCCTCCTTTCTTTCGTTGTTGAGATCATCCTCATTGTTGCACCACTGCATTATTGAGATCTTCATTATTGCTTCTTTATAGCATCTGCACCATGACTGCTCCTAGAGATGGCTATCGAGGTGATCTCTATACATTCTTTGATATCATGAACTTTAAGAACAAGATCAAGCCTTGTGTAACATCATGATCTGAGCCTTATCAATCTCATTGAGATTGTAACTATCATGACTATTGCTTCTGCCGAAAAGGTGTATTGTACTGATATATATATATATATATATATATATATATATATATATATATATATATATATATATATATATATATATTCAGTTTGAGATCACAGATCTGAATACTGTGCTTACTCAAGTATGCCGAGAATCACCATCATCATGGAACCCTATGACATTAACATGGTTCTACTAAGATAGCCTTCCAAGAGAGTAGATCCACCTAACCACTGTTGTTCATAATATCGAGGATGCTACAGGGATGCTTCCTTTAGGATCACCATCAAACTGAGACTGATATTGTAGGATGCCAATGTTGTTCCTTCGAAAAGAGTAGAGACATCTTTTATGCCACAACTGTCCATCCATCCACAGTTCTTTCCATTCCATCTATCCGAGACATAGGTTGACTGCAACTTATACCCATCCGAGGTGCAGTCAAACCCTTAGACCCCAAGGTGCCCTAATACAATTGCAGATCTACTTCTTATATATGCGAAAATTTCAGAGAGATGATGTAAAGTATGTTCCTTCTTAATTGCGGATCCCTGCACCTATACTCCACAAAAAATTTAGAGATAAAAACACAAGATTTGTTCCTCCCTTTATGCGAGATTTGTCCCTCCTGTATAGCATACTCCTCCACCTAACATTCATGCGGAATTTCAGAGAGGAAAGAGAAGTTCTTCTTGGTGTAATTGCGTTGACCCTTCATGGGTATTTATAGTAGTGAGCCATCTATATAAGCCAACGTATGTTTATGAACTGACATGTCTATTTTTCCAAGCTGACATGACTTGTATTTATTTACTTAATTCATTTTTGAGCCGGCATGAAGATCCTTTAATGTTTTGCTTCCAGACTTTGGAAGGCTTGCTTTTGAGGCATTGATCTTGGTCTTGGCGGGTTGTTGAAGACTTGTACATATTTACATGAACTCATGAGGAGTTTCTATATACATGACATGACTCTTTGACATATAAATAAATCATAAAGACATCAAGAAGAAGTCTTTTACCTAGTGACACTTTTTGCTCATGAAACCCATGCACCAAGATTACAAAAATAATTTATTCTCTTTTATTACATCAAATATAAAGATCATGCCATTATGAAGACCGACTTTAGTTACACTTTCTTCAACACTCCCTCTTAACTTGGAAGGTATTCATAATCGTACTTGGTCATTCTCAATCTGAAGAATTTCTCATAAGAAGAATCGAATTTGCAATCCATCTGTTATAGCATCATTTCAACCAACATTGTTTCCATTTAGCAAGGCCTTGACTAACAGCTCTATCTCTCACTTAGATCAAAGTGCACACAATGTTGGTGAGACCAATGGCTGATAGACATGCATCATCATTGCCTCTCTTAGGGTCATACCCACCAGGGTGTTCTCCAAGTATGCCCTACTAGGACTATTCTCACCTTGGGTTCCCAGCCCTCAAGAATATCGGTCCTCTTGCCCGCTCTTGTCTTGGATGCCTTACCACATCCTCAAAGAGTGTCGGATGCCATATGATTACACAATCCTCCATTCTTTCTTCCAAAATGAAGACAAGAATGCCTTTTCTAACTCTCCCTCTTAACCAAGGACGAGTTCCAAGTTTCTCTTTACTCAGAAACTTGCTCGAGATCCTTTACTCATAGAAACTTCCCAGAGCTCCCTCTTACCCAGGGACTCTATCATCAGTGCTTTATAGGGTCCTCTAGTTGACTGATGATTCAAGACTTTGATGTCATCAATTTCTTCACATGTAGGGTCAGCGATCCATTACTTTCCTTCGTCATGTCATTCCTTCTTTTCTGGAAAGTATCCTCCTTGGCTACATATCTGGGGCTTCCTTCATAAGCTCATTTGTCTTCACTTTCCTTCAACAGTGATTTCTCTGGATCACAAGGTACATAGTTGTGACATCCTTCACAACTCTTCTTTCCTTGATCCTACACACATACCCAAACTTTTCCAAGAGGTCAGACACCAAAAACAAATCACATATTACCTTTTGGTGATGGCCTTCTTCCAGTGACATCTTCTTGTAGGCATCATTCATCCTGCATACATGTTGACACATCTCCCAATGATTTATGTTGTCAAGGGTCCTCATCCTTTCAGACTTCCATCAGAGTCTTCACATCATTCCAGGAGGTTTCCTGGTCAAGTCTTCCTGATCCTCTGGATGTTGACTGCCCTCATCATGGTTGCATGTTTTACGATCTCTTTCATCCTCATGTCTTTCATTTCCAGGAGCTCTCAGAGTTCTTCAATTGTACTCAACTACCTCATACTTCATATGAGGACATATTATGTTGATTTCATCTAGTTGGACTTATGTCTTTCTGCATCCTTTCAGAGGAGGAGATCCTTTCCCTTTTGATCATGCTCGATCCATTTTATCTGCAACCATATACCATGACATTACAATATCAAATACAAATACAATCATACATACCTTATTTTTCTTTAGGTATCTTTCAGCAACTTCCTTGATTGAATGGTTCTTCAATCCCTTGATCTGCTTCATTCTTCATGTCATTGAACCACCATCTCATGAGATCCAAGAGTTGGAATTTCTGCTAAAACATTTTCTGCCTTTCCAGACTCGGAGATCCTCCGCTGAAATCTCTATCAGAGATCCTTTAGTATATCCCCATCTGGCAAATGTTTCCTTTGACCTGGATGAACTCTTCCTCTCCTGCAATGTACAACGAGATTCCCAAGAGCTATGTTCTTCATGATTTCATACGAGCTCTTACTTCCATGATGCCATGATGCATCTTCTTACTATGTTCATATCTGCAAGGACTTCTAATAGGATGCCTTTTGAGAGGGATACTATCTCATTCATAATGGAGATCTATTACTCCCTCTTTCCCTGATCCTTTCTTCAGCTTCCTCCATCCTTCCGGCGATATGAGTTTTTCTTCCATAGTATTGTTTTGTCTTATCAACCTTACCTTTACTTATCTGCACTTATATGTGACTCATCATTTCACCTTTCTCTATCTGACATAGAGACCATAGACTGCTGATTGAGGTAACCCTCTTTGTTCATGGACATTTGTTACCTTGCTTATCAATATCTATATCAATGATGATTATTTTCTCACCATTTTTCCCAGATCTCGTAACTGAGAGATCTCATGAAGATATTTCTTCATTCTTTGGCACCTTCTGTACTTCATTTCAGAGAGTATATCCTCCAGCATTTCATGTAACCTTCTTATGTCTCCTTTCTTACTTTATAGAACCTTAAGAGTTCTCATGTCTTCAAAGGAGACCTTGATGTACTGACTTCACTACTTCATAAGGATTTTTGTCAATCCTACTGCAAGACCTTTTGATGACCTATCTAACCCATAGATCTTCTTGCAATGATGAAGTCATTAAACCAAACTTGATTATAAAATAAAAGATACTTACTTGATACGTGAAGATGAGATCTTCACCTTGATTAAGGTAGATGCATTGATGCTTGGATAGGATCCTTGCTGAAGCTTATCTTCAAACCTTCAAAATGATTGACCTGAATATCTGATCCTTGCAGCATCGATTAGAGCTTGCTCACCATGATGTAACTTGGACGAGCAACTTGTCATGCCCCTACACTAGCGATACTCTTCCAACTGCAATATAGCGAGGTGCGGCACCACCAACCACTTTCTTTTCACCATTACTTATGATCGTGGACTACACCTAACATTCGTACTTAGTTTATTTTCTTCTTTACCAAGTATTATGTTTTCCTTTATACACAGTGAAAACCATAAACATTCACCATAAACAGCATTAACACATAAATGCACAACAGTATAAAGGGAGGGGCAACTCCCTATAATGAGTCTGCCCGAATAATCAATATATATATATATATATATATAAGTTCAATCTTGAGGAAACCCCAAATTTACACTTAGCCAATTTTACAACATCGGCAAACTTGGTTGCCCAGCTCGTCAGCACACCCAAACGGTCGCCGCACGTTCTGCCCAACTCTCCGTTTACCCCTAAACGCATTCGTTCAGCTCGTCGAATGAACCGTGCCGTTTTCCCAACTCGGGCGCCCTACCCTTGTCACCGTGAACGCCTACCCGGCACGTCCGCACGTCGGTCGCTTTCGTTCACAACCTATCGCCTTCATTCACAACCCGTCGCACTTCGTTTCGTTTCACCTCCATGTCATTTGCCCAACTCGGGCGCCCACCCATGTCACCGTGCACGCCTGCCCGACGCACCTCCACACACGCAAGTCGCACCTCACCGTTTCGCAACCCAACACTTCCACCGTTCAGCAGGCACACCTTCGTGTCACCCTGCACGAACCGCAGTTCAGCCTGAACCGGGCGTGCCCACCCGCGGGCTGCCCTGCACGAAGTCTCACCCGACTCGTTCACCTGGTCGTTCGGTGGGCGCACACACCGTGTCGCCTACCCAAACTCATCCACCCATTCACGCTTTGGTTCAACCTTCATTCTGCCCATCGTGTGGGCACATCTACACATCAATCTGCACCTCAACCGCAGAACTCACGAATGTTTGCTCACACTTTGACTTGTTGCTTTGACTAGAGGTTGCTCACCATGAGGTAACTGGAGAGTGCAGCATCTGATTTGAGTACTATCCATATGCTCTCGAATCAATTTGAAAGGTATTTAGACTAAGATAGTAACTATCACTGAGATGCTAAAGGTGTAGTTGTGAGATCTGAAAACTGTTGTTATTCAACAACCCTTACTGCTGTAGATTTGATGATATAGACTGCTTCTTGAATCTAGGTCTCGTCCTTTGATTGTAGATCCTTCAGCTAGATTGATGCCTTGACCTTTGAATGTCTCTTTTCTGCCCCTTTCCTTGACTGCTAAACCAAACCCTCTGATACCATGTTGAAGAATCTTAGGGCATGCATGTTAAGGTGATTCTTCTTTGACATGATAACAATTTGTGAAACATTTATACATTTTTATCTTAGCTTGATGTTACTTCATTATTAACATATGTGAGTTAGCTTCATCAAACTGCTATCAAAACAAAAGAGACAAGAACACAATTGTTTGGCTCTCTGCCAGGGCCAAAACCTCTCCCTCTTGGAGAGGAAAACCCATGCATAAATTCTTCTTATAGAAATTCCATTGACGAATACCAAGACCATGACCCTTGACACACTCTGCCTCTCCAAGACCAAGAAATCAATCCTCCTTTCTTTCGTTGTTGAGATCATCCTCATTGTTGCACCACTGCTTTACTGAGATCTTCATTATTGCTTCTTTATAGCATTTGCACCATGACTGCTCCTAGAGATGGCTATTGAGGTGATCTCTATACATTCTTCGATATCATGAACTTTAAGAACAAGATCAAGCCTTGTGTAACATCATGATCTGAGCCTTATCAATCTCATTGAGATTGTAACTATCATGACTATTGCTTCTGCTGAAAAGGTGTATTGTACTGATATATATATATATATTCAGTTTGAGATCACAGTTCTGAATACTGTGATTACTCAAGTATGCCGGGCATCACCATCATCATGGAACCCTATGACATTAACATGGTTCTACTAAGATAGCCTTCCGAGAGAGTAGATCCACCTAACCACTGTTGTTCATAATATCGAGGCTGCTACAGGGATGCTTCCTTTAGGATCACCATCAAACCGAGACTGAGATTGTAGGATGCCAATATTGTTCCTTCAAAAAGAGTAGAGACATCTTTTATGCTAAGACTGTCCATCCATCCACGGTTCTTTCCATTCCATCTATCCAAGACATAGGTTGACTGCACCTTATACCCATCCGAGGTGCAGTCAAACCCTTAGACCCTAAGGTGCCCTAATACAATTGTGGATCTGCTTCTTATATATGCGAAAATTTCAGAGAGATGATGTAAGGTTTGTTCCTTCTTAATTGCGGATCCTTGCACCTATACTCCACAAAAAATTTAGAGATAAAAACACGAGATCTGTTCCTCCCTTTATGCGAGATCTGTCCCTCCTGTATAGCATACTCCTGCACCTAACATTCATGCAGAATTTCAGAGAGGAATGCGAAGTTCTTCTTGGTGTAATTGCGCTGACCCTTCATGGGTATTTATAGTAGTGAGCCATCTATATAAGCCGACGTATGTTTATGAACCGACATGTCTATTTTTCCAAGTCGACATGACTTGTATTTATTTACTTAATTCATTTTTGAGCCGACATGAAGATCCTTTAATGTTTTGCTTGTAGACTTTGGAAGGCTTGCTTTTGAGGCATTGATCTTGGTCTTGGAGGGTTGTTGAAGACTTGTACATATTTACATGAACTCATGAGGAGTTTCTATATACATGACATGACTCTTTGACATGTAAATAAATCCTAAAGACATCAAGAAGAAGTCTTTTACCTAGTGACACTTCTTGCTCATGAAACCCATGCAGCAAGATTACAAAAATAATTTATTCTCTTTTATTACATCAAATATAAAGATCATGTGATTATGAAGACCAAACCTAGTTACACTTCCTTCAACACCCTCATCCCTTATGTTATTAAGTTGGAAAAATCAAAAGAAATCTATGAGAAGTTGATAGAATTGTTCTCTGTAAGCATTGCAGGAGAAGTTATATCTTTGAGAACCGAGCTATACAAGATGAAGGTATGAAAGGAAGATGGGATAGCGTCATATCTTATGAGGGTGTCTCAAATATGAGGCCAACTACAAGAGTTAGGGGAAATAATGTCCGACAAAGAAATGACCACTGTTGTGCTCAATGCACTACCTGATGAATGGGATAACTTTGTATCAAGTATCTATGGAAAAAAGGAAGCTACTCCATTCAGTGAACTTTGGTCATTGTGTAGGATTGAAGGATTGAAGGCAAAGAGCAATGTTGGATCAAACGAACAAGTTCAAGCATATGTTGTCGTGAGAAAAGGAAAGTTTGGTCCTCAAAGAAAAAAGAAGATCAATATGTCAAAGATACAATGCTATGAATGTAACGAATATGGACACTTTTAAAGGAATTGTCCCAAACTCAAGAAGGCCAACAAGAAGAAATGAAGCCCATGTCACTGAAGACGTGGAAGAACCTGAAAAGAATAAATCAAAGGAGGAAGTGAAAGATCTCTACTATCACTGAGATAATCTCCTTCACTTAGTTCTTTTCAGTTTTGTAAAAGATAGCTATCATGATAAGAAGCATCACCAGAATAATAGGATGCATTAACACTGAAATAGACATTAGAGGAAATTTCAGCCTAAAAGTGCCCATGAAATTTTCACGTTCATAATATGTAAACCAATCAAAATCCTTTAAATTTAAAAAGAGATACATGTAAATATTTTGGAGGGAAAATTTAAAAAAAAAAAAAACCACTATTTGTTTAATTGTATTTTTGGTTTATCTCCTTATAGGTTTACTCAAATTTCAAGTGTAGACACTCGTTGGATGCGGAATTAAATTTCGCATCCAACAAGTACCCATTATGCATACTTCTGATAAGACCCACATTGATAAAAAAATTAAAGATACATTAAAAAAACTTGTTCAAACATGTTTTCTTAATGTATCTTCAATTTTTATCAATGTGAGTCTTCTCAAAAGTATGCATAATGAGTACTCGTTAATGATCTTCTCAAACATGTTTTTCAATGTATCTTCAATTTTTATCAATGTTGCTCTTCTCAAAAGTATACATAATGGGTACTCGTTGGATGTGGAATTTAATTCCACATCCAACGAATGTTTACACTTGAAATTTGAGTAAACTTATAAGGAGGTAAGCCAAAAATACAATGGAAAAAAATAGTTTCTTATTTTCCCTCCAAAATTCATAACTCTTATTTTATTATTTTCCAATTATTTTATTATTTTTCCTTAGGAGGCCACTTTTAGGCTGAAATTTCCTCTAATGGATGACATCATCATAGAAGCATGGAAGTATAGTTGAAGTAAAAAGTCTACATGGTTGTAGCAATCATCATGGTAGAAAGAAAGTAGCTCATGGCGTCTCCATTGAAAGCATATAAGGATAACTAAAGTAGCAATCTATATGATTGGAGAATGTCATTTAGCATAATAGAAAATAAATAAATCATCATACATCATCATCATTAGGAAGGAGCATTTGCAGGATGAGGATAGTCAAGATCCTCCATTGGAATCTTCATCAGAAGGTTCACCTCTACTTGGCAGAAGCAAATGTCTCACTAATAGTCTATGGTCCACATTGTGTGGGATCCACTGGTAAGGTATGACGACGAAGATGTGCAGCATGCTGAGTTGTTTGAAGTACTTTCATCTTCAAGCAAGGAAAGAAAGTTGCTAGAAGGAAGTCTAGATAACCAAAAGAAGGAAGAAGTCATCATATGGTTGCAGATAGAATGGTTGAATGCTCTATCTCATGAGCATGACTGAAGAAGAAGGATCTCTTCCATTGGAGTGAAGCACGAAGGCATGTAGATAATGTGAAGAAAGGAAGAAGAGCTTGTGAAAGATGCAACCATTGTTACATAAGATAAGTGATCAACATCCAATAACTAGAAGAATTAGCTATGACATCTCCATGGAGAAGGTATGATAAAGTCTATAAAGGAAGGAGACCCTTGACATTGAATGTCTTGGAGATGGAGTCATTCATGTGCAGGATGTTGATATTGCATAAAGTTGATGTCATGACAAAAGGCCATCATAAAAAGGTAATTTTAATTTGATGTTCGTTTTTTATTTTTGAAATCATTTGGTTGGGTTGAAACAAGGCTACCAAAAGAGAGTTGTAGATGTCACCTACAACTAGTATTCATGTGATTGGATGGAAGATCCTGAAAGAAACATGACTTGGAAGAGGTAGTTGTATGAAGAAAAACCAGATGTGGACTAGAAGATCACTTTCCGATAAAGAGAAGGATGACATGACTATAGGTTCAACACTATGGTTTGTTAAAGGGAAAGTGATGGAGAAGATGGTCGATGCCCTACGATAAAGTGATGATGAAAAAGGATCCATGATGAAGAGATGAAGTTCATGACATTGGAAGAGGAGCCCTACAAGCGGCTAATAGTACCATGATCTCCACCAAAGAGCAGAGAGTTGTTGTTAAAAACAAGTAGTTAAGAGGGAACTTGGGCAAGTCCATGGTTAAGAGGGAGCTTGAGTATATTCTTTTTATAGGAATGAGTGCGTCCTCCCTAGTTGAGAGGAAGAGATAGACACATCATTCTTGTCTTCATGTTATGAAGAAAGAATGAAGGATTGGATAACCATCTGAGATTGATTATGATATTGTTTGAGGATGTGATAGGGCATCTAATAGGCAAGGGTAGTTGAAGAGGAAATTCCTTAAGGATGTGTTATTCCTTGACAGGAATTGTCCTAAAAGGACATACCCTTTCAACACCCAGGTGGGGTATGTGCCTGAAAGACAATGATGATGGTGTCTATCAGTCATTGGTCTCGCCGACATTGTGCTTTAATCTCGTGGAGAGATAGAGTTGTTAGTAAAGGCCTTCATATGTTACAATGTTGGTTGGTATGATGAGATGCACTGGTATAAGCTGATAAGATAGCTTACCAATTCGACTCTTCTTATGAGAATTCTTCAATTTGAGAATGTCCAAATACCTTGTATGGATTATGAATACCTCCCTAGTTAAGAGGGAGTGTTGAAATATGTAACTAGCTTTGGTCTTCATAATGACATATGTAATCATGATTTTATGTATTGATATTAAAGAGAAAAGAAATTTATTGTTGTCATTCTTGATGCATGGGTTTCATGCTCGAGGTTATTTGATTTATAGGGCAAGCACCCATTGAGTGCTTCTAGGGCTTGTCATTGAGTCAAAAAGTCATAAGAGTCATTGTAATATGTTGAAAACCTATTTGGGCACCATGTATTATGTAAGAGAAAATCATTTGAGTCATAAAAGACCCTCCAAGACAAGTCAAACATGCTACAAGAAGTCAGCCTTCAAGGGAAATCAAATCGGCTCTCTAAGTGACAAGTCGGCCTATTGGAAGGGTTGTTCGACCACCTTAAGAAACCTATATATAAGGCAGACCTCAGCCTCATTTGGAGCATACACTTCAAGAAATAAAAGTTCGATAAAAGCAAAAGAAGACAAGGGATAACCAGTGAGGAAGAGGAGAGACAAAAGGAAGGAAGAACGAAGGTTTAGAAGGCTGTTTTGGAACAAAATCTCTCACACGTGTGACTGCAACTAGGGTTTTCTGAAGTGAATAATTGCAGACCTCAAGAGGAGCCGAAATCAACATCCAAAAGATAATAAGAGCAAGTCAAATTCATAAGGAGAGAGATCCAAAGCAAGCGAAGGAAAGAAGCCTCATAAATCTGCCCTAAACTACCCACATGTGCAAGGTTGCAGAAAATTGAAGGAGGACAAGAATTACAGGTCAAAATTGCAGTCAAGTTGCAGGTCCGAAAACTTGGTCAAAGGAGAATTTGAAGCTACTACAAGGCAAGTTTGACTTGGGTTGACTTTGTTAAAAGGAAGTGCTTCAAGGAGAATTTTGACTTTGTCTTGGAGGGGTCTTGGTCAAGGGTCATAGTCTTGGAATTCATCATTTGAAGTTCTATAAGAAGATGAGTTCTTGTGGGTTTTCCTCTCAAGAGGAAAGGTTTTGGCCCTCGCTGATAGCCTATATCTTGTGTCCCCTTGTCTTATAGTTCTTTCATAGTTTGGTAGTTGTTTGATGATGAAAACATAATAATAATCAAGTGAAAGAAGAAAGCTAATTAGGTTAAATACATCACAAGAAGTTAACAAAGCAAGAGAAATCACCCTAATCTAGCTGCCCTAGATTTCTCAACAGTAGCAAACCCAAAGTGACAGTTCAGGGGGTGACAAGTCCTCTGTTCCTGAACTGCTCACCCAAAGGTCAATTAGGATGAAAATAGCACCAGTGTCCCCTCACCCTCAGGGGTCATCCAAGATAAAAAGGGGATGTTCCCTATTCTCTTCCATCCATTGGATATGGGGAAACACCAAAATTGTGTTCCCCCAAGGTAGAGGTGCATAATTGGTGAAGCATAATTATTATCAAATGTTGGATGGTTCAAATATAAGCTATGTCACAAGGTTCGGTGAACTTCAACCTTGAGGTTCGAAATTTGGCGAACCTAAAAAAAATCGAAGTTCGGCGAACCTCATGACCATTGACCAAGTTCATAGTCCAAGCTCATGACCTCATGTTGTGAGTCAAGCTAGTAATCTATCCTTGCAATTTCCAAGTTTATGATAGCATTTTTTATTTTCGTTGACGTTCATTTCTTACAATTTTATGCTATATTTCATTTTAAAGTTTATATATTTTTATATATAGAAAATGTATATAGACGAACCTAAGGCGAACCTCATCAAAAAATTCGAACTCAAGTAGAACCAAATCATTACCGAACCCGAACTCAAACCCAAACCATGTGACTTAGAATGTAAGAATGGAGGTCAGAAGTAGAAAGGCTGTCTCCAACTATTTGGCTGTACCACTGGACCCACTTCACACAGTAGCTATAAGCAACAAAAATGAAGAAAAGGATATCCATATGGCTTGAGTGTTCAATAGACTGATATAGCCTCCAAATTAGAAGAATTATTCTGTTCATATAATCTTATCCACAACAGTGGGATGATGGTATCAAAGACAGTATCATATTCCTTCAGTGTTACTGCTGAACATGTAAAAATTAACCTTGAATCTAATATACACTCTAGAAATTAGACAGCTGCCAGAGAAATAAAGATTTCCACTTGTTCCTTTCTCCCATACCATCTGTCCATGTTGCACATTTGTATGACATTGTACTTTATGATATTCTTTCAGTGAACTCCGCTAAAAAGCAAACATCACTTACCACTGACGAAACAGCGATGCAACTGAAGACGAGTGCAAGAGTACGCAATAAGCGCTTTCCGGTCTGAATCCCTCGGCTTTCATCTTCTCCATCCTCCTACACCCAAGCAGAAGCACGTAAATTTTTTATGAAAGTACATTTCACTTGGATGCAAACAATACACCAACCAGAATATATTCATTCTAGCATAAAATACCTCTAAAATAATAGCTTAATAAGGATGGTATCTATCTGATTCATATTCCACTAAGCTAAACAAAAAGAAAAAGAGAAAATCTTAGAAACTCTGTCAATCTGAAAATCTTTCAAAAGACACTATACAGGAAAAAAAACCTACATATTCCTGCTAGTCAAAAAAAGAAAAGTCTCAACAAAATCAAGATAATGAAATGCTATTTCTCCCAACAAGAGATACATACACTGAATGATGCCTTTACTGGTGCCTCAAAACCCTTTAACTTCTCAAAGATCCTATATATGTATCCGAAAATTAAAAACTCCATGGGTTTCCAATCTGCTGAACCAGCATAAACCATCCAACCCACCTGTAAGTGCAATCACAATTCTAACCATGAGTATCTATCATAGAAAAGCATCAAGCACAATTCTACCATATTAGGTTGAACACCAATTCAACCACAATTTAAAAAACTGAAGTTTTAGTTCTAACATCTTATTGAAAATGTAATCTCCCATCTTGGAATCCTCAAAAATAGGAATTTCAATTATTCTTGTTAAGAAATGAATCAAAATCAACATTATGGATGCTAAGAATGAGACGTCCAATAAGAAGAGAATATATTAACTTAGGCAAAGCTGCAAAATAACACTCATTAGGAAAACCAAATGCCGAAGGGAAAATGAAAAGGAAAAGCAAGCAGATATAAACAGCTCCTTTGAAATATAATAGGCCAGGTCCAAGCACTCTTCAGCTAACGCCCAACATCAATTCTCAAAATTCCATCAAATAGTCAATATAAAAGGTAGACCGTAGAACCAATAAATAAGGAAGTTAAAGCATTACCAAAATGTTTCTGGTGTTGAACAAACTTAAAATTCAGCCAAACAACTCAGTTTGGGCCATGAAGGCTTAAAAGTTAAAAATCAGCATTCTAGTCAAAAGTGAACCCTGGCCAAAACATTGGCATATAGCAAGCCTCCAGAAGATCAAATGAAGTTGACGCACACCAGATGGGCTTATTCAAGGTCTCTGTTCCCAGAAGAATGACTCTATATCAAGAGGCACAAGTGAGGGGTTTTGACATCACAAAGGCAGCAAAAGCACATGAAGGCTTAAAAGTTAAAAATCAGCATTCTAGTCAAAAGTGAACCCTGGCCAAAACATTGGCATATAGCAAGCCTCCAGAAGATCAAATGAAGTTGACGCACACCAGATGGGCTTATTCGAGGTCTCTGTTCCCAGAAGAATGACTCTATATCAAGAGGCACAAGTGAGGGGTTTTGACATCACAAAGGCAGCAAAAGCACATGAGTAAACACAATATCGGCAGACTCTAGCAATAATAAATTGATTTCTACAAATGGATTCATGTAGCAGCTGTGGATCCTGCTGCAGGTTCTCTCCAATATCAAAAGGATCAATCAACTGATACTCTTCTCTATACATTTGGATATATCTAGATTCTATACCAGAATACTTGACCGTACTAAACGGTAGTTGCACCACTCTAATATTAAATATTACATTTATAGCATCCATTAATAAGTTACAATATTATGTTGTGTCCTAAAATGGATAGAATCTAGGGGATCCTGCAATCCCTTGACAAGTTTGGACCCCTCCACCTCCAGATTGGATTAAGAAAAACCTTGATGGAGCCTCCAAGGCTCCCCTAGCAAGGCAGGACTAAGAGTGGCTAGAGACAATCAAGGAAATTTCTTAGTAGTCCTCCCTTGAAACTCAAAACACAAAACAAATAGTCAAGCAGAATTCATTGGACTTATTACAGCAAAGTTTTGCACTTCTTGAGATAAAGTCTGAAAGCTCAAGTGTGAAACCTAATACACCTCAGAGGGGGACCAATGTCACCTTAACAACCCTCTTTCTACTTCTGGCAAGCTCTCCTACAATTCAAGGGGGTTCTCCTTGGGATAGGATTGCCAGGGCTTGGTAGTTCCAAGATTTTGACTCAAAAGTTCCTATCAATCAATCTAAAGCTTAATATCAACCAATAGAGTCTCAAATAGGTCCCCAAACACACAAAATTAAGGAATTATTGGACCGGCTTGGAGAGGAAACCCTAACAAAACAATTTTAAAGATTACAAAGAAAAATGGGTGATGGAAAATAGAAGATCAGAGCCTTAGTTATGTGTGTGGGTGTGGGGGGAGAGTTGCGGGGGGGGGGGGGGGGGGGGAGCGGGTGGTGGTTGACGCATATAGAGTCAAGGAATCAAACAATTCTAGGGTTTCTTTGGAGTGATAACTAGATTCAAACAAGTTTGGGTAAATAAACTAACTCACCCTTGGATTTGAGATCTAGGGTAAACTATTAAGGGAAAGAAAAAGTTACCCCTATTCCTGAAATACTTGGAAGAAACGTTTAGCTCATCATGGGACAATGAAGCAAATACCAAATAAACCAACTTAACACATTAGCATTTGTCATGTGGAACATAATACGAAGATAAAGCAAATAAACTTACTTCTCCATGCATCATCCTTTATCCACCATAAACATCCATGAAAATAGATCACATCACATCACAGTTCCAGCCCAAAAAAGTAACTCAACCTATCCATCCATAGCCAAATTATAAGAGAGAAAAATACTAAAAATTGCAGACCTCCTAAGGAATATCTTCCCCCAAATCCAACCATAAGGAACGAAGAGGAAGTGCAACTCTATTTATAAAGTAGGTGCTCAACTTCCCTCATGATAAGATATTATTTTTCTAAACTAAAATCCCCTATTCTAGCTTATGGAGGGGCAAAAGGCCCTCTTCTCCAATAAATTAATCTACAAAACTAAGTTACCGGATCCAACACAGGGGGGTCCAGGATCCGCGAATCCAATCCGCATCCGGATCCACTTGGATCTGTCATGGAAATGGTCACGTGACAGATCTTGACTTGCAGGAAACGAATCCTGTGTTGAGGAAACAGATCTTCCACAGATTTCAACTTAATTGAAATGCGATTTTGAGTTGTAGGTCTTGGTTAATACAATGAAGTGTGGTCCTTGTTTGTTGCATTATTCCACGAGTTTGTCGGTCGCACCCTGCTTCCGACAGCAACAGAGCAACAGACGCAGGCGAAAGTAACACGATCCCACTCAGGTTTGTCGATGTCCACATCAACAGTTTTAATTTTAACATGTTATTCCTTTGGCAATGTAGCCTATTCCATTATTCTTGTGGTCCATCAGCTATTCCGCTAGAATTCGAAAACCATTTGATTATGTACCGCTAGATATCCAATGCTCAGATCATTCATTGCCTCGGATCATATATATATCATTCATGCCTTGATATCAATTTGATTAGGAAAGAAACTTAGAAATCAATTTGATTAGGATCATTCATTCCTTGCGACCGAGTGATGAGGGAAGAAGCTTAGAAATCCATCGTCAATAGAATGGCCCCTACGCAGAGTGCTTTTGGAAGTCGCCTTCCTCGGATAGCCAAGCTTGTGGGTGGCAAAACAAAAGGACTCCAACCAACAAGTCAATTTTGTTATGAAAACCCAATGTTGTGTATTTTAAATTTTTAATTAAATTATTTTTTATGTATTACTAAACGTGTCCACATGATAGCTCCAAATGGAATTGTGTTATACTTTGGATCTCTCCATTTAATCTTCCCAAATAAAGGATTGTATGTGGAGGCCCTACCGTGAGTCTCGGGAAACATCTGACGCAATCAACAAGTGGAAAGGAGTGCCTATGCGATACCTGACCCTTTACTTAGCATTCTTCCTATCTGTGGAAAATTTATCACTTAGCAATGTTACGTCGTGTGTTGTTTTTCCAGATGTGGTATACGATATATGGTGTCTGCTCTATGGTGCCCAAAGTGGCTAGGTTTTAATTTTTAATTTTGTGTATTCATAATAGTTTGAATTTTATATGTAGCCACGCACTATAGCCTACAACCTATAGAAATGGAACCATCACAACAGAGTGAAGGGGAAGACATTGAAACGGACCTGTTGTCACGCAGATTGACACGACAACGCTCAGACCGGGGGCTGTCACTCTGATCCCCGATCCCTCCGTTTAAGCCTGTCTCCCACGGCTAAGGGGGGTAGACCCTATGAGATAATGAAGATCAACTGCCAAACAGTTGGTTGGGAGACACGAGACACGATTAAGATAAGCACTAAAATGATTTGATTAGTTAGCAGACCAGTGCCTTGAGAGATTGTTATTAAAATGATTACTTGTTAAATGATAGAGAAAAATAAACCGTGACCAGCAATCATTTGTCATCAGCTAAATCACATGACCAAAACGATATCCAGCAACTGAAAACTTCGAAAAGATAAATGCTTAAAACCACCACGAGAATCGTAAATTATTAACCAGATATCAATTTCGTGTCTCGACTTGAAAATTTTAGATCTCAGCATGAAAGATAATAATTGAAAACAACTGAATCTGGCAAAAATAATTTTCCACGAAATTTTTATATTTTTTTCAAAAAAAATTTAAATGAAAAACTAGAAATTTTATTTTCATAACAAAATTTAGAACTATGTTAAAATTTAAACTAAAAATAAACAAATTAAAATCTAAAAAAAATAAAATCAAATTAAATTCTAAAATCTAAACAACGCAATGCATTTTTTATTTGATTTTTTTTTTATGGAACTAAAATGAAATACGAAATCTACATCTAACCTAACCTACGTAAAACATATATTACAAATTAAAGCATAAACTAAATCTACGCCTACACTACAGGATCAATTCGTTAACCTATGAAAAACGCTGGGCGATGGAATACCTACGCAAAAATAAACCCAAACAAAAATTGCAGGCATATGTATATCGAAATGAAAGAATGCTGAATGAATGAAGACGTAACCCCTGCGTAACCAGAACGCAATCAAGTGATCATAAACGTGCTATAGCTCACTAAGGCAGAAGACTGAAAACGAACGCATGCCCAGGACAACCTGCAACTATACACAGTCGAAAAGCGGCTTGAGGGTTACCTGACCGATCCTGGCGAGGAATGCGGTGATGGATCGATTCCTTGACTCAACGAAAGCTACCGAAATCTCGTCAGGGACAGTATGCCGCAGACAGAGAATCGGTTTGGAAACTTACCTGGCCCGAAAAGACTGTGCATACGCAGAGAAACGTATTGATGAAGAATGGCAGAAATAAACAATGAGAATCGATTTTACCTGAAGAAATCGAAACATTCTCTCGCTCGCTGAGCCTGGCCTTTGCCACCTTGCGGATGCGTGTGGTAGTTCTTTGAAACTTCTCACCCTAATCGTTGAACCGATACGTGATTATTCTCTTCAAGCCGTTCTCATCAGCGCTGATTACCTTGGGAAGCTGAAACTGTGAAGTGCACGGAGGACGGTACGATATCACATGGGCGACTGGCTCAGATTTTGAGAGTTTGGATGGCGGCATAAAAGATTTCGACATGCATATCAGCGTGTTTCCGAAAAATAAGAAATTTGTGTTTTTTTCTTTGCCTCTATTTGCAGACACGATGATTTTTTGACAGTCACGCGGAGCCGGCAGAGCGTTACAGGAGCAATGTAATAGATAAGAGGCCAGCGCTGCTGGATGATCTGCGGTTTGACAAAAATAGATGAACGCTGGCTGTTGATTTGCAGGCTTGCTGCTCCAAACTTTAATGATAAAACCCCAAAAATTCTTCAAATACCAGCACCTGCAAAAGAAAAACAAAACCCTAATGAAGACTGTATAAAGCAGAAATTTTAAACCCTAGATCAGAAAATTCTGAAACAACTGATTAATGTACAGATTTGGCCCCTTAACAGCCAGATTTGGCAATAAGCACGGAAAATATTTAAAGAACAGAAATTTCATATTGTCACTGTGAAAAACTTCAGAAAATCTCTCATGCAGATCAGAAAAATAAAACTGAATGATAGACCCAGGATCAAATCCAACTGGGCTCAGCAAAAAATGCTTGCGGGAGTTGGCTGGTTCAGCCGAGAACTTCCCCGAACGCCCACAAATTTCCTTCAGAAAATGTTTTCTGCACAGCTCAAAACAACCGTCAATAAAGAGGGCAAAAATGTTGCTAGATCTCAGAGAGTAATGGAGATACCTGCCATTACTTCAGAGACCCTAACAGCACCCAAACCCTAGCAAGTGAACAAGATACCTGTGCTCACAATACTCTTAAAAAAGCTATTATCAATGACTAAAAATAAAATATGCAGAAACTAAAACAATCTCACAGCATTTTAAGAGAGTAACACCAGCAAGATATGGACCCCAAAGTCTTCTTTTATTAACCAGAAACAGATTTACAAGAGAGCTTCTTCAGTCTTAGACTCACAGATCAGATGATCTGAACTGACCCCTAGCACCCTACTTAAAGGAAATGATCCCAACGGCTAGTTCGAGTGATCCATGTAGAAATGATCTCGACCGTTGATGAGGATCAAGACATCTCTTGATCTCATCCGTCGATTTATTCACTTAAAATATTATTATTTTATTAGTTAGGGTTTTTGCTTTATTTTTTTAATTTTTTATTATTTTTTATTTATTTCATTTTTTAATTTTATTATTTTATTATTTTTATTCATTTTTTTAATTTCTTAATTCATTTTAAAATGGATCATCGAACTAAGCCTTCGGAAACATCACCTAGGACCTAGGACTTAGGACTCATGAGGGGATTTAAAACATTTTTCGACCCTCAGGACACATTACATCATGACTTTTACAATTTACATCTTAAGGGAGAAAAACCCCTTTAACATAGACCCTCACAAATCACCCAGTTCTGCGACACAACTATAATCTAGCAGATCAACACACTAGGATTCTCCTAAAATTCCAATGACAAAATCCATCCCGGCTTTGGGGTCAGGTTTGAAGGAAAACTCTGCCGATCCATGGATCGGTGAGACGAAAAACCTTCCGGGACGTAGATTACCACTAGAAATTTAGGTCCACCTAGGCAATTCACATACACGACTCATATCTGCTAAGATTATTTACAATTAATACATGCAGACTGGGTTTACAATTAGATTGATCAAGCTGTTGATGACTGCTGGATGGCACGGACACGCTGATCAGGTGCTGCCCCTTTCTTGCAAAGAAAAAGGGGGTGTACTGCATGGGTAGTTGACCGGTAGAGGTCAACATCTGGCTCTACTTGGGGACACGTTGCTGCTTGCAGGAATGTGAGAATCCAGAATCTGCATCCATACAACACAAAAATAAGTAGCGTCCATCCAAAAATCAGCATATACATTAAGCACAGGAAAGAAAAAAAAAAGTTCTTCATTTATTAACTATCTAAAGCAGAAATGAAAATGCGAAAAAACAAAGAGTAGGGTTAGAAATACGATACAAAAGATGCCCCATGGCATCAGATGTGTTCAATAAAGTGCATACTGAGCATTTGCCTGCTTTCAGGCAAATCTGTTGGCTGCTTGTCGGATGTGCCATGTCCAATTTTGCATATGGTAGGACTTTTTCCTATCCGAAAATCAAGCTGCTCGCGACCGTCTGATGAGTCAAATCTTCTTCTTATTTTCTTTCTCTTGCGCTTTTTCTTTCTGGCAAGTCGAATTACTGATGACTTGGAACTTTCTGTTTCGAAACTATCAGATGAAATGTGTAAGATATGCGTGCTAAGTCTTTTTGTGTCTTGCATCTGATTTTTATCGTTTTTAAGCTTATCTGGATCACCTTCAATTAACCACCTAATGACCTCCTCATAATAAGATGGAACTTGTTGTGGCAAATGAGAAGGCTCCTGGTTTCTCTTATCATCTGACCATTGTTGAATCTTTTGAACTTGTATTCTAATGGCATCCATCTGACTAGAGCATTCATCCCTTATAGCACTGATTTGTATGGCATGGTGTTCTTGCATGTGTTTTATTACTTTATCATTATTTTCCTTTATGTCCATCAAGCAATGTTGCATGAAATTTATTTCTTCTTTATGATTCGTTTGCATGTCAGCCAACTGATTGTTATGATTGAACGTCATAGAGTCAATTTCCCTATCATGATCAGCTTTCATGGTCACCATATTTTCCTCTAAGACTGACATCTTGCTTTGCATGCTTCTAATTTCTGTTTCATATTTAATTTTCATGGCCTCAATTTCCTTAGCATGCTGATTTTGCATAATCTCTATCTCCCTATTACGTTTTTCAAGGTGGGTGCACAAAGTTCTCACGTCATTGACATAATTAGTTTGATTAGCCTCCATATTTTTTACCAGCATCATTAGATCTTGTATAATTTGCTTTTGCTCTTCCTTTTCATTGTCATTTGTCCCTGATTTTTCACTATCATGATCTTGGTCTGTGATATTTCTGGTGGATGACACATTCTGATGTTGAAAACTTTCTTCAACAGCTGGATTTTTTATAAGATTACTTTCTTTCTTTTGCACAATTTTAGAGGTAGAAGGCAAGCTGTTTGGACTATAATATCTATCTTTAAAAGCATTGAGAATGTCTTGTAAAGAAGTGAAAAAATCATTACGAAAATTATTAAACCAATTCAAGGCATCACCCTCTAAAGAATGGACAAATAGACGCATCTTGAAATCTTCATGATTATACTGAGGAAGTCTACAATATATGATCATTACACAAGTAAACATTGTTGGCATTATGATTCAAGTGTTGTCCTTGATGGCAACTCACTCAGAGGATGGTACAAGTGCTCAGAGGTTGGTACAAGTGATGGCATCTTAATCAGAAGACAGATCTCAGTACAGCATGCCAAGGAAGCTCATACACGCCGTTTCGTTAAGCCCAAGTCGCGTGTACACGCTAGTTCGATTCATAAAAAGCGCGTGTATGTGGAAAGGTTCCTTTGGTCCATGGTGGTTAGTCCTTGGAAGTTGTGCCTATGATTTCGGACCATTGTGTCTCGACGGGCGTGTCGATCCCTAGTTTTGAAGTTGATGGTATTGTGTTACTATGGTTTTGGCTCTTGGTATTGAGCTAGGCCTAAGACTATATAAGGAGAAGAAGATCATTAGGCAAAATCATCTTTCGACAAGGGCTTGAATATCTAAGAGTGAAAGAAATCTGATTTGCAGGTGCTGGGTTGCTTGATCTAAGCCAAGGAGAGATCACATTGGTTGATGGAAGACTAGATCTAAGGATAGATCGGGATCTAATGGTTTGAAATGCACTATCATGATATGGTTGATTATGCTTATTTCTAGATCTGCATATTGTCGCAATGCTATGTTCTGGGTCTAACTAATGTCTGGTACAGCTGCAAATTGAGAAAGTTTATTTTTAGATCTGTACGCAGGTTGGCTTCGGTAAAAGAGCGTGTATACGCGGGTTTGGCTCCTTGAAGTAGCGTATATCTTTTGAAGCTTGTTTTTGGGTTTACAGTGGGGTCTGACAGTTATTGCAGAGTTCTGTAGTCTGCTCTGTGTTCTGATAACTGGTGATTGACAGGGTTCAGTGGTTCAGTGATTCAGAGTTTGGTTGTTTTATGCTTCAATGATCTGTTGTGGAAATTGAATGAATTGTGGTCTTCAGATTGTAATGTTGTGCTTCAGGAATATTCAAGTCTGAAAATGTATGAAAGGTGATACCTGAAGAAAAGAAGATTGTAGGTCAGCACCTACGTACTAGTATCTTGGCTAGTACAAGAACAAAGGGGGTTGGAGCTCCCTTCCAAGGAAGTTTGGAGAACGAGAGAAGGTTGTAGCCTTCTGCAGGTTGTAGCCTGCGTACTGGTATAAGGCTGCACCAGTACAAAAGATTGTAAACTGAAGTTTCTTAAAGAAAGATAGAGATAACTTGCAGCAGGTGGTTTTCACCCACATTGGGTTTCCACCTTATATCTTGGTGTTCATGTGTGTGACTTTTGATCCGTTCTGTTATACTGCATCTGCTTACTGTTAATGTGCTGAATAATGTCCTGATGAACTTAACTGAAGAATAAGCTAACTAAGTTATGAGTTTTCTGCTTATACGCTGTTTTATTTAGTCACAGTAGCGTGTACACGCTGTTTTACTTAACTGAAGTAGCGTATATGTTTCTGAGCATTGAAAAGGTTTGATTGATCTGATAATACTGATTCACCCCCCCTCTCAGTATTATTTCCAACAATTGGTATCAAAGCAGGTCCTTCAGGGAAGCTTGATCGCTTGAAGGTAGATCATTCATCATGAGCAACTACGAGAAAGAAGCATCAATCAGGCCACCGGTTTTTGATGGAACAAATTTCAATTATTGGAAGGTAAGAGTTACTGCATATCTTCAATCTCTTGGTACAGAAGTTTAGAACATTGTAGAAACAGGCTATGCTTTTCCTTCAGTTACTCCTACAGATCCAGCTGAGAAAAAGACATATGAAACAAATGCAAAAGCAGTCAGTACTCTATTAGGAAGTATATCCCAAACAGAATTCATGAAGGTCATGCACTTCAAATCAGCAAAAGAGATATGGGACAAAATGATCACTAGCTATGAAGGAGATGAACAGGTAAAGGAAGCTAAACTTCAAACTCTCAGGATTCAATATGAGACTCTCAAGATGTATAATGATGAAAGTGTGGCAAATTATTTTCTTCGGGTAGACGAGATTGTTAATTGTATGAAAAATTTGGGTGAAGAAATAAAAGAGACTATAGTAGTTTCAAAGATTCTAAGATCATTATCCCCCAAGTTTGAATCTAAAGTATCTGCAATAGAAGAAAAGGAAAATCTCAAAGTTCTCACTATGTCTCAGTTACATGGAATTCTAACTGCTTATGAAATGAGAAAGGGAGGTCCATCAGACAGAAGGGAAGCTGCTTTTAAGGCATCAGGAAAAGAAGATTACTATGAGGCAAGCCATGTTCCAGAAGAAGAGGAAGAAGAATCAAATTTTGTTAGAAATCTTCAAAGGGGTGCTGGAAGGTTCAGAGGTAAGCTACCTTTCAAATGCTTTGCTTGTGGAAGAGTAGGTCATTATGCTGCAAAATGTCCTAATAAAGATAAAGGAAAAGAACCTGCTAGATGGAATAAGAAACAAAGTGCAAATAAGAAAAGCTACTACACCCATGAAGATAGTGATGGCTTATCAAACAGTGATGAAGATGAACAAGGTAATAAATATAAGCTATTAATGGCATTTGAAGATGATGATTATGAGGATGCTGTAGATGTGGATAATCTCTATAATGAAATTACTAGACTCAAGAGATGCATAGAAGAAAAGAGTGTGATCATTGATACTTTGCAATTTCAAATTGATGAAAAGGAAAAACATCTTGAAAAACTAGAAGGTGAAATTGTTGGTCTCAGAAAAGAAATTGAGAAAACAAAAGCTATTAATCTTAAGTTTGTCAAAGGATCTGAAACTTTGGATGAGATTATCAATGTGCAGCGGTCTCCTCTAAACAAGACAGGTTTGGGCTATAATGGAGAAACCTCTAAAGCATCCACCTCAAAAATTATCTTGATGCAGCAAGAAGAAATGAGCAGAAGAACAATGAAGATAATCAGGTAAAGCAGGGACGAATTACAAACAGAAACTATCAGGGACAATCTTTCTTAAGGGTGAACAAAAGCTACAACCAACCACAGGTAAAATCTTCTCAGTTTGGCACAAGAATAGATGAAAATAGAAATTACAATCAGTTGGCTGGTAGATTCAATAACCGCAGAAGCTTCTTCAATGGACAATGCTTTTCTTGCCATAACTTTGGTCACAAAGCAGCTCAATGTGTTGCATATAAAACAATCATGACTAGGGAAGCTCAAAAACAAAGAAGTATGACAGGGATTACAAAGAGGACCTATAACAACTTTTCGGTTCTTGAAAATGAAGTTGAATGTTCTATTTGCAATAATTTTGGTCATAAAGAATCTGAATGCAGGAGCAGGTTTCAGGAGAAAAAGGAACAAGCCACGAGCACCAAAAAATGGAGAATAAAAGAACCTCAGACAGAAAGATGTGGGATAGCGTTTTATGCAGAAGGACAGGAAAATCTATGGTACATTGACAGTGGATGTTCGAAACATATGACAGGTGATAAAGAAAAACTTGAATCTTATTCTACTTTAGAAAAGGGAAAGAAAGTTTCTTTTGGAAATGATACTCCTGCAACTATAAAAGGAAAAGGTATTGCTCCTTTGAAAGAAAAGGTCAAGGCTGGAAATGTTTTGTATGTTGATGGATTGAAGCATAATCTTCTAAGTGTCAGTCAGATGTGTGATCAAAAAACCGAGGTTATTTTCAGATCGAATGGATGTCTTGTTCGTGATCTTGATACAGGTAAAACAGTTCTCAAAGGCAAAAGAACTCCAAATAATCTGTACATATTTGAAGAAGGACAACAACAATGCTATCTTAGCAAGGATGAAGAGCACTGGTTATGGCATCGAAGGTTGGGACATCTAAGCTTCTCACAAATAAGAAAAGCATGCAAATATCAGGCAGTTCGCGATCTTCCAGATATCAAAATTCCAGACAACACTATATGCAAATCTTGTCAGTTTGGAAAGCAAACCAGAACTAACTTTCCAGAAAAGGAAGGATCAGCTAGCTTGCCTCTTGAGCTAGTCCATACAGATGTATGTGGTCCATTTAGGAAAAGGACACCTCGAGGAGAAGAATATCTGATATTATTCATTGATGATTTCTCAAGGTTTGTTTGGTTAGGGCTTATGAAGCACAAAGATGAAGCATTCGAAAAATTCAAATCCTTCAAAGCATTGGCTGAAAATGAATCAGGACACAAAATTAAGTGCCTCAGATCTGACAGAGGTGGGGAGTTCACATCAAATGAATTTTTCGATTTCTGCGATGAACATGGGATAAGAAGAGAATTCTCTACAGCTAGAACTCCTCAGCAAAATGGGGTTGTGGAAAGAATGAACAGAACTATCCAACAAATGGCTCGTGCTATGCTCGATGAATCAGGTACTCCTGCAACCTTCTGGGGTGAAGCTGCACATGCTGCTGTTATCATTCTTAACAAAACAAATGTCCGAGTAAACAGCACTCAAACACCTCATGAGCTTTGGAGTGGTAAAACTCCTTCCGTGAAGCATTTCAAAATCTTTGGGAGCAAATGTTATATTAAGAATACTGATGAGCAACTTGGCAAACTTGAACCTAGAGCAGATGAGGGCATTCTTCTTGGTTATTCTCCACATAGCAAAGCATACAAGTGCTACAATAAAAGACTTGGCAGAATTGTTGACAGTATTGATATAGTGGTTGATGAGAAGGGATATATTCCTAGGCAAGTTCATCATGAAGACATTGAAGAAGATGAAGGTTACTCTCAAAGGCGAAATGATGAAGAAGAAGAATCTCAAGAAGAACCAGAGGAGCAGACAAGAATAGAAGAGAAGACTCCATCCAGATATGTCCAAAAGAATCATCCAGAAACTCAGATTGTGGGGCAGAAAGAAGCAGGAGTACAAACAAGAAGGACACTTGCAGAAGCTTCAAGCTACTTGGCTCTACTCTCCTCCATTGAACCACAAAATGTGAAAGAAGCATGCAAAGATGAATGTTGGGTCAAAGCAATGGATGAAGAACTTGAGCAAATCGAAAGGAACAACACTTGGGAATTAGTTCCTAGACCAAAAGATAAGAATGTAATAGGAACAAAATGGGTCTTCAAGAATAAGTTAAATGAAAATGGAGAAGTAATTAGAAACAAGGCCAGACTTGTTTGTAAAGGGTATGCACAGCAAGAAGGAATAGATTTTGAAGAGACCTTTGCTCCTGTGGCAAGACTAGAGGCCATCCGAATGTTCCTTGCTCTCTCAAGCTTTCAAAACTTCAAGGTATTTCAAATGGACGTGAAATCAGCCTTCCTAAATGGAGACTTAGAAGAAGAAGTATATATTGAGCAGCCAGATGGGTTCATTCTTGGAAATGATCCAAACCTTGTATGCAGATTGAAAAAGGCACTCTATGGGCTCAAACAAGCTCCAAGGGCTTGGTACTATCGCTTGGACAAATATCTTCACCAACAAGGCTTTTCAAAAGGATCAGCAGATAGCAATCTCTATATAAAAGTTGAAAATAACAAATTGCTAATCCTTGTTGTTTATGTAGATGATATTATTTTTGGCAGCAATGAAGAGACCATGAGTCAAAACTTTGCCTTGGTTATGCAGAAAGAATTCGAAATGTCACTTCTTGGAGAATTGACATATTTTCTTGGATTGCAAATCCAACAAAATGAAGGAGGTATCTTCTTGTCTCAAACCAAATACCTCAAGCAGATCTTGAAGAAGTATGGCATGGAAGAGTCAAAACCAGTATGTACACCCATGGTTACAGGATGCAGCCTCAGTGCAAATGATGAATCAGCAGCAGTTCACCAACCCACTTATAGATCCATGATTGGGAGTTTGCTTTATTTGACAGGTACTCGACCAGATATTACACATGCAGTAGGAATGGTTGGAAGATTTCAAGCCAACCCAAAGGAAACTCATCTTCAGGCAGTCAAAAGAATCTTCAAATATCTTCAAGGGACCCAAAACTATGGCTTATGGTATCCTAGAAATACTGATCTCACTCTTCATGCTTACACAGATGCAGATTGGGCTGGAAGTGTGGATGATAGGAAAAGCACAAGTGGAGGTGCTTTCTTCATGGGTTCTAGATTAGTATCTTGGTTCAGCAAGAAACAAAGTTCGATTGCCTTATCTACAGCTGAAGCAGAATATGTGGCTGCAGCATCTTGTTGCACACAACTTCTTTGGATGATGCAGACCTTGCAGGACTTTCAAATCACTTGCACTCCACCTGTCTCTATCTTATGTGATAATACAAGTGCAATCAGCATTTCAAAGAATCCTGTCATGCACTCAAAGACCAAGCACATACCAATCAAGTACCATTTTCTTCGGGAACAAGTGCTTGAGCAGAAGGTCAAGTTGGAGTATGTTCCTTCTAAGGAGCAAGTTGCTGATATTCTCACAAAACCACTGCCCAGGGAAACTTTTGAATATCTCAGACAAAAGCTGGGAGTAGTTGATGCTTCATCCTGTTGTTGAAAATTGTTTGTTCTACAGAAAAGTTGGTATACGCAGGTTACGGAAGGGATATGAGCGTATACACGCGGATTTATGATGGGTAAGTCGCGTGTATGCTGGACGCTTGTTGCAGAAAGAATATCCGCGTACATACGCTGTTTTATACAGGATAAAACGCGTATATGAAGTTCTGAACAGCAAGGGAAAACTCTGAAGTTCTGAAAAGCAATAGGAATGTCAGAATTCTTCAGGCACAGTTTCAGGGAGTGCAACAGGCACAGGTTCAGGGGGAGCAGCTCAAAAGTCTCATAAAGCATTGTTGGCATTCAGATGTTTTGGTTGTTGGTTTCAGGAGAAGGAGCTCAGAAAGAAATTCTGGTTGCTGATCTAACAAGATGTTTATCAGATGTTGCTGGTGTCTTTCCTAAGTCTTGGTCTAGATCTGTTGTCTCTATGTCATGTATCTCTCTTGTCATATCTCTTTTATGGTGTCAAGGTCATGTAACGGCCTATGTTGGTTTCCCCACTATGCCTAGGATGAATGCTGTAATATAATTGGTTGTTTCTGATATGTCCCCTCTTGGTAGGGAGTATGGATGTATGTATTGAGTCTTTTGGTGATAGGAAGGTCCCTTATGGTGTATAAATCTTGGCTCTTGTTGAAGAACATCTTTTTCAGATCTGGCCTACTGTCAGGGGGAGCACGAGTCAGCACAGCCAAGCAGAGGTATCAGCATGTCCTAAGGGGGAGCACAGCCCTTTGCTCTTGATGTCAAAGGGGGAGAGTGACTTGGTGTGGTGGTTGCCATCAAGTCCAAAGGGGGAGATTGTTGGCATTATGATTCAAGTGTTGTCCTTGATGGCAACTCACTCAGAGGATGGTACAAGTGCTCAGAGGTTGGTACAAGTGATGGCATCTTAATCAGAAGACAGATCTCAGTACAGCATGCCAAGGAAGCTTATACACGCCGTTTCGTTAAGCCCAAGTCGCGTGTACACGCTAGTTCGATTCATAAAAAGCGCGTGTATGTGGAAAGGTTCCTTTGGTCCATGGTGGTTAGTCCTTGGAAGTTGTGCCTATGATTTCGGACCATTGTGTCTCGACGGGCGTGTCGATCCCTAGTTTTGAAGTTGATGGTATTGTGTTACTATGGTTTTGGCTCTTGGTATTGAGCTAGGCCTAAGACTATATAAGGAGAAGAAGATCATTAGGCAAAATCATCTTTCGACAAGGGCTTGAATATCTAAGAGTGAAAGAAATCTGATTTGCAGGTGCTGGGTTGCTTGATCTAAGCCAAGGAGAGATCACATTGGTTGATGGAAGACTAGATCTAAGGATAGATCGGGATCTAATGGTTTGAAATGCACTATCATGATATGGTTGATTATGCTTATTTCTAGATCTGCATATTGTCGCAATGCTATGTTCTGGGTCTAACTAATGTCTGGTACAGCTGCAAATTGAGAAAGTTTATTTTTAGATCTGTACGCAGGTTGGCTTCGGTAAAAGAGCGTGTATACGCGGGTTTGGCTCCTTGAAGTAGCGTATATCTTTTGAAGCTTGTTTTTGGGTTTACAGTGGGGTCTGACAGTTATTGCAGAGTTCTGTAGTCTGCTCTGTGTTCTGATAACTGGTGATTGACAGGGTTCAGTGGTTCAGTGATTCAGAGTTTGGTTGTTTTATGCTTCAATGATCTGTTGTGGAAATTGAATGAATTGTGGTCTTCAGATTGTAATGTTGTGCTTCAGGAATATTCAAGTCTGAAAATGTATGAAAGGTGATACCTGAAGAAAAGAAGATTGTAGGTCAGCACCTACGTACTAGTATCTTGGCTAGTACAAGAACAAAGGGGGTTGGAGCTCCCTTCCAAGGAAGTTTGGAGAACGAGAGAAGGTTGTAGCCTTCTGCAGGTTGTAGCCTGCGTACTGGTATAAGGCTGCACCAGTACAAAAGATTGTAAACTGAAGTTTCTTAAAGAAAGATAGAGATAACTTGCAGCAGGTGGTTTTCACCCACATTGGGTTTCCACCTTATATCTTGGTGTTCATGTGTGTGACTTTTGATCCGTTCTGTTATACTGCATCTGCTTACTGTTAATGTGCTGAATAATGTCCTGATGAACTTAACTGAAGAATAAGCTAACTAAGTTATGAGTTTTCTGCTTATACGCTGTTTTATTTAGTCACAGTAGCGTGTACACGCTGTTTTACTTAACTGAAGTAGCGTATATGTTTCTGAGCATTGAAAAGGTTTGATTGATCTGATAATACTGATTCACCCCCCCTCTCAGTATTATTTCCAACAAACATGTTTAAATGCTTTCTAACAGCGACCGAATCATCACCCGAGAACTTAAATAATTTACCAATGGCTTCTTTCGGAAGATCATGGAGATTATCAGTAAAATGACATGGTTTAAATGAATAATCCATGATGAACAATAAGGGATCAAATGGATGATAGAAAGAGATTTCTGCTCAAGAAAATTAAGAGATGAAAGAAGTGGAGTCGCCACTTGAACAATGAATCTGATTCTAGGATCCAAAAAGTAACCACAAGCAGATATGAGGAAAGCTTCTTGTCTGGGAAAAAAGAGAAAGTGGAGTCGCCACCCAAACAAGAAACAAACCGAAGAGATGCTACTGATATGGCGAAAAATAAGACAATAAAAGATCCAAATGATAACCCAAAAGGTTGAATTTGCCAGCTCAAAATGAGAGATGAGAAAGATGATAAGGTGAATGTCGATGAAACTTCGAGGAACAGAAAAACTCTATCCCCGGCAACGGCGCCAAAAAATGTTGTCGTGCAGATTGACACGACAACGCTTAGACCAGGGGCTGTCACTCTGATCCCCGATCCCTCCGTTTAAGCCTGTCTCCCGCGGCTAAGGGGGGTAGACCCTATGAGATAATGAAGATCAACTACCAAACAGTTGGTTGGGAGACACGAGACACGATTAAGATAAGCACTAAAATGATTTGATTAGTTAGCAGACCAGTGCCTTGAGAGATTGTTATTAAAATGATTACTTGTTAAATGATACAGAAAAATAAACCGTGACCAGCAATCATTTGTCATCAGCTAAATCACATGACCAAAACGATATCCAGCAACTGAAAACTTCGAAAAGATAAATGCTTAAAACCACCACGAGAATCGTAAATTATTAACCAGATATCAATTTCGTGTCTCGACTTGAAAATTTTAGATCTCAGCATGAAAGATAATAATTGAAAACAACTGAATCTGGCAAAAATAATTTTCCACGAAATTTTTATATTTTTTTCAAAAAAAATTTAAATGAAAAACTAGAAATTTTATTTTCATAACAAAATTTAGAACTATGTTAAAATTTAAACTAAAAATAAACAAATTAAAATCTAAAAAAAATAAAATCAAATTAAATTCTAAAATCTAAACAACGCAATGCATTTTTTATTTGATTTTTTTTTTATGGATCTAAAATGAAATACGAAATCTACATCTAACCTAACCTACGTAAAACATATATTACAAATTAAAGCATAAACTAAATCTACGCCTACACTACAGGATCAATTCGTTAACCTATGAAAAACGTTGGGCGATGGACTACCTATGCAAAAATAAACCCAAACAAAAATTGCAGGCATATGTATATCGAAATGAAAGAATGTTGAATGAATGAAGACGTAACCCCTGCGTAACCAGAACGCAATCAAGTGATCATAAACGTGTTATAGCTCACTAAGGCAGAAGACTGAAAACGAACGCATGCCCAGGACAACCTGCAACTATACACAGTCGAAAAGCGGCTTGAGGGTTACCTGACTGATCCTGGCGAGGAATGCGGTGATGGATCGATTCCTTGACTCAACGAAAGCTACCGAAATCTCGTCAGGGACAGTATGCCGCAGACAGAGAATCGGTTTGGAAACTTACCTGGCCCGAAAAGACTGTGCATACGCAGAGAAACGTATTGATGAAGAATGGCAGAAATAAACAATGAGAATCGATTTTACCTGAAGAAATCGAAACATTCTCTCGCTCGCTGAGCCTGGCCTTTGCCACCTTGCGGATGCGTGTGGTAGTTCTTTGAAACTTCTCACCCTGATCGTTGAACCGATACGTGATTATTCTCTTCAAGCCGTTCTCATCAGCGCTGATTACCTTGGGAAGCTGAAACTGTGAAGTGCACGGAGGACGGTACGATATCACATGGGCGACTGGCCTCAGATTTTGAGAGTTTGGATGGCGGCATAAAAGATTTCGACATGCATATCAGCGTGTTTCCGAAAAATAAGAAATTTGCGTTTTTTTCTTTGCCTCTATTTGCAGACATGATGATTTTTTGACAGTCACGCGGAGCCGGCAGAGCGTTACAAGAGCAATGTAATAGATAAGACGCCAGCGCTGCTGGATGATCTACGGTTTGACAAAAATAGATGAACGCTGGCTGTTGATTTGCAGGCTTGCTGCTCCAAACTTCAATGATAAAACCCCAAAAATTCTTCAAATACCAGCACCTGCGAAAGAAAAACAAAACCCTAATGAAGACTGTATAAAGCAGAAATTTTAAACCCTAGATCAGAAAATTCTGAAACAACTGATTAATGTACAGATTTGGCCCCTTAACAGCCAGATTCGGCAATAAGCACGGAAAATATTTAAAGAACAGAAATTTCAGATTGTCACTATGAAAAACTTCAGAAAATCTCTCATGCAGATCAGAAAAATAAAACTGAATGATAGACCCAAGATCAAATCCAACTGGGCTCAGCAAAAAATGCTTGCGGGAGTTGGCTGGTTCAGCCGAGAACTTCCCCGAACGCCCACAAATTTCCTTCAGAAAATGTTTTCTGCACAGCTCAAAACAACCGTCAATAAAGAGGGCAAAAATGCTGCTAGATCTCAGAGAGTAATGGAGATACCTGCCATTACTTCAGAGACCCTAACAGCACCCAAACCCTAGCAAGTGAACAAGATACCTGTGCTCACAATACTCTTAAAAAAGCTATTATCAATGACTGAAAATAAAATATGCAGAAACTAAAACAATCTCACAGCATTTTAAGAGAGTAACACCAGCAAGATATGGACCCCAAAGTCTTCTTTTATTAACCAGAAACAGATTTACAAGAGAGCTTCTTCAGTCTTAGACTCACAGATCAGATGATTTGAACTGACCCCTAGCACCCTACTTAAAGGAAATGATCCCAACGGCTAGTTCGAGTGATCCATGTAGAAATGATCTCGACCGTTGATGAGGATCAAGACATCTCTTGATCTCATCCGTCGATTTATTCACTTAAAATATTATTATTTTATTAGTTAGGGTTTTTGCTTTATTTTTTTAATTTTTTATTATTTTTTATTTATTTCATTTTTTAATTTTATTATTTTATTATTTTTATTCATTTTTTTAATTTCTTAATTCATTTTAAAATGGATCATCGAACTAAGCCTTCGGAAACATCACCTAGGACCTAGGACTTAGGACTCGTGAGGGGATTTAAAACATTTTTCGACCCTCAGGACACATTACATCATGACTTTTACAATTTACATCTTAAGGGAGAAAAACCCCTTTAACATAGACCCTCACAAATCACCCAGTTCTACGACACAACTATAATCTAGCAGATCAACACACTAGGATTCTCCTAAAATTCCAATGACAAAATCCATCCCGGCTTTGGGGTCAGGTTTGAAGGAAAACTCTGCCGATCCATGGATCGGTGAGACGAAAAACCTTCCGGGACGTAGATTACCACTAGAAATTTAGGTCCACCTAGGCAATTCACATACACGACTCATATCTGCTAAGATTATTTACAAATAATACATGCAGACTGGGTTTACAATTAGATTGATCAAGCTGCTGATGATTGCTGGATGGCACGGACACGCTGATCAGGTGCTGCCCCTTTCTTGCAAAGAAAAAGGGGGTGTACTGCATGGGTAGTTGACTGGTAGAGGTCAACAAGACCCAAAATCTCCTTTATGGCAATATGTGGAGATTATTGGAGAAAATCTCAAAGGTGGTTCATATAAATGGAAGTGCAATGAATGCCAAGATATCAAAAATGGCTCATATACCAGAGTCAAGGCCCATTTGACTGGACAAACAAACACAGGGGTGGAAGTATGCACCAACCCAAAAGATGCAAATGGCAAACCTGGCCAAGGTTTAAGTCATGGAAAAATTAAAGTCTATGCATCTTTGCAAGATGTTGCTGATAGGAAGCTTGCTAAGCAAAAACACCCTTTGCAAAGCTCTACAACTAGGCCTCCATTGCCATCTAAGCCTGCTGCCACAACTAATAAAAGGCCCACTCTAGGCTCTCTTGAAGCAGCTTTCAATAACCAGGGTAGAGATGCAGCTAATGAACATGTAGCTTATTGCATCTATGCAAATGGGCTAGCATTCAATTTGGTGTGTTCCCCTTATTGGCAATAAATGATTAAGGCAATTAATGAAGCGCAAAAAGGGTACAAGAGCTCTGGATGTGAAAAGGTCCACACTACTTTTTTGGCATTAGAGAGACAATCATTTGATAGATAGCTACAGTCAATCTAGGATACATGGACAGAAATAGGGGTGTATATCATTTATGATGGATGGAGAGACCAAAGAAACCACCCGTTAATTAATGTTATTGCAATATGCCACCTATTACCGCTCAATTTAGCAGGGGTCCAAGGAGGGGTTCCAAAGGGACTACTATTAGATCAAAGTGGCAACAATGGGACAACGAGTCACTATCACCTCAGTTGATGTCTCCTGATCTTTACGAACTTTCACCAATGGGAGGATACCGATATAAGGAAATCATTAGGAATGATGAAACAATGATATGATAGGTAGTGATTTCCTAGGCCCATTCACAAGAGGGACTCAAATAATAGGGCTTGCTTGTTTTAGAAGCAATGTGAAGGGCTCTCTAAGAAAGGTTCAAGGGAGGCTTAGACCTAGGGATTAGAGGTATTCCTTAATGAGGGATGCCCTATACGTAAGATTCCTTTAGAGGCAAGGTTTCAAAGTGGCCTTGTGAGATAAGGAATGATGGAGATATGGGACCACAAAGAAGCCCAAGAGGACCTAAGCCACGCGTAGGGTTTCGGGTGATCTTCAAACCAAAGGTCTAGGCCAAGCAAGGGAGAAAAAAGGATTGAAAATAAGTGAACTTCCTTTGAGTTTTCTAGCAAAATAGATCCCTTTGAAGGGCACTAACCTAGAAGGACCAAGAACCAAATGGTTTTGGAGTTAGGGCTTGGTGTATCTCACAAACTGACCGTGGGATTGACTTCAAATTTGGAGGGCATGTCGAGGACACCCCAATGCAGTTCCTGGCCAACTCGTTGAGCAAGATGATGGCTCTAATGGAATTTGTTGGATGACCTAGCTTGGTCGTCTAGGGTTAGGGCAAAAAAATTGTGGAAAGAAGGAAAATTTAGGGTGATCACCAAGGACTTGAGACCATTGCCTAGTCAATTGTGGAGAATGGCGGCAAAGTGATTTTGATTTAGGATTTTCACTCTTTCAAAGAGCCTTATTACAACTTTGCATGCCCTAGAGAAGCAGCTACAAGGTCACAACAAGGATTTACACTTCGATATGCAAATTTAATGGAGTTTTATGGTCAAACTTTCATAACCCACCCCTAGGAACATTCACTTCTTATTGCCAAGATGAATAACACATGCAACGAGCCGAGATCACATATGATTCATGAATTTAGATCAATATTAGGGCACAAGTAAAATCAAGACATAGCATTTCATACATTAGGCATTTAGCATAAAAAAATTCGCATGAAATAACACTTACATGACAAAAGAAGTATATCTATCCACTAGAGTTGCAAAAATGAAGCTCCAAGACAAGGTAGCAATTATCCAAACATCAAAATGCATCAAATAATTTCCAATTCGTCCAAAAATAGCAGGTCCGAGTTAAATTCTCCAAAGAGATACAAATCCAAGTGATGATGAAAGATCAAATGAGCCTCTCTTATATTTATATGATTCACCAAGGGATTCAAATGGCCTAATTGTGCCTAATAATGCCCCTACAATAAAAATAATGTGCAAAATAACATCCTTTTGGTGACAAGCCCACCAAATAGCTCCATAATATGAAAAATAAGCCTCTCAAGAGGGTCGAAATGATGATACAATAGTTAGCAAGGTCGTTCAAAGGCCCGGTGAAGTCCCTCATGTACCATAATGAATAGGAGGGCTCCAATAACAGTGATGAAGGGAGTGGCCCCTTTATCTCCAAGCAAATGACCTATGGTACTCCCAAATGGCTGTGGGGGCACAAAAGCATCCTCATGGGTCTCCAACTGAATCGAATAAGCATGTATCTCATCTACAAGAGCTGGAACAATGATGCAATCTCTCCCTTGTCTCCCATGGTGAGACAAAACCTTGTCTGGGCCCTGGATCAACTGCCAAGTGTGTGGTGCAAGTGTGTAGCCAGTTGGACAAGGTGGTCCAGGTGCATCATCATCATCAAATAAGTGGGACACGAGCAAGTAACAAATGGTGTTGAACGATCCCCTGGCATGGTTATCTACTCTTTGCTATAGTGGAAGCCCATGGCTCTCAACGCACACCCTACAAATGCCAATATGACCCTTTGGAGGGCTTGGACCCCGTATAGGGAGACCAAACCCCAAGATGAAGACCCACTTGCAATCCTGTATAAGATCCAATGCTTCTCCTCACCTTTCAATACAACAATTCATTAGTGCAATTGACAAAATAAGCTTACAAATCATGGAACCAAGTGGGCTCTTCGTAGTGGCATGCCCTTCTAGGTTTCAGAGTGTACAAGTGTCTCCAAGTTCAAGAGGGTGGTTAATCAAGGACCCTATTAGGTGGTTTCAACCTCTAAGGGAGTGATAGGTCCATGGTACATCCATCATATGGCAGGTGTGATGTGATATAATAATGGAACGGAGTGGGGCATCAGAGGAAAGCTCCAAGCCACATGCCATGGAACAAGGGTAGCTATGATGAGGGAAGCCACACTTGGGTGCATAGATGTATGAGGGAGCAATCGTGGTACATGAGTTACCTCGACCTTTGTTTTTTCCACCGTTCTTCATATGATTTTTTCCTTTTATTGATTTTTCTTTTATTACTGCTCGGGGGTCCAAGGGATGAGAGTGTGATGTGAATGATATAGCAGTGAATACACCGTTTAAGGTTAGGCAGTTCATCGCCCACCAAGGGTTGGGACAATCATGGGTTCCTCAATGATGCAGGGGGACCAATATAGGGGCCCTAGGAACCAGGGTGATGGCCATGATGATAGGGGTAGAGCTCATGTTGCCTTTTGCCCACGTGCTAAATTTGTATGTCCCAGCCATCTTTTGCATTTTATGGTACACTCCCTATTGAGAGTGGCCAAAATATGCTTTTTACTTTCTTTTTAGCTGCATCAACCTTCAGGGCGTCATTCCAAGCCCGACCCAAGGTGTGGACAAGGGGGAGGGGAGGCTAACTCCTTGTGGACCTAATGGACATGTGGACCCAGATGGGAAATATGTGAGCAGGGGAAATACGTTGAAAGTCCCATAAGAGAGATTATATCACTTAGATTTGATCTACACAAATTGAAGGTATCAAAGCATGAATGGATATCCTCATGTCTCTCAAAAGCATCTCAAATAAGATCTCAACTTCAAGATCTGGGAGAGATGATATCGGATAAAGAAATGATCTCCATTGTTCTAAATGCACTAACTGATGAACAAGGTAACCTCATATCAAATACCTATGAGGACAAGAAAGTTATCCCATTCAACAACTTGTGGTCTCTATGCAAGATAGAAGAAGACAGGTTGAGGGCAAAAAGTGTTGAAGAATCAAATGAGAAGATTCAAACATTTGCTAGAAGGAAAGGGAAATTTGGAAAATTTGGTCCTCGAAAAGGAAAGAAGAACATAGCAAAGATTCAATGCAGTGGATGTAAAGAATATGGGCATTACAGAAAAGATTGTCACGAGTTAAAGAAGGATAATAACAAGAAAGATAGAGAAGAATCCCTTATCACTGAAGAAGTGGAGGAAGCTGAAAAGAAGAAGTCCAAGAAAGAGGAAGTAAGAGATCTCCACTATTGAGATAGTCTTCCTCACATAAGTTCTTTTCAAGTTCCTAAGTCTTCTGTTGTAAGATATGGCTATCATGATTCACTAAGTAAAATAATGGGATGCATCAAGGCATCATAGAAGCATTGAAAGCAAGAGCTCGGGACATCATCATAGAGAAGCATGAAAGATGGTTAGAATATATGGAAGTCAAGGATATAGCTCTTGGGAATCTCATTGAAAACACAAGTGGAAAGGTCATCTAGTACAAGGTTCATCATACATCTATCAAAAGGAAACATCTGCTGATGGGGATACTTTAGATCCTCAAGATTCTCTGATGGAATCTTCATTGAAAGGTTCACCAATCATGAGGAGAAGCAAGTGTTTCATCAAGAATTCCAAACTTGTGGAATTCATGGGATGATGGTATGATGACATAAAAGTGAAGCAAATCAAGGGATTGAAGCTCTTTCAATCAAGGAAGTTGTTGCAGGAAGTCTGTGTCGATTTGTGGTAGCATCAGATGTGCTCTAGCCATGAAAATTGGTGGAGAGGCTAAAGCACATAAGATCTCCATGACCCAGAAATGGTTTCGGGAAATTCCACTCGTTTAGAGAGATGTTAAAATAATTAATATTTTTCATGGGATTCCTAAGTCTAAACTTAGGAAAATTAAAATAGTAATGGGTATTAATATAAAACTGGGTGAGAATGTTCTAAATGACATGGATCACGCCACATCTAATCTTATCCGTTGATTAGAGACTTAATCTCGATCGTTGAAGACTCAACAGGAAAAGTATAAGAGGAAGCTTGAGGGTCAGTTGGAGATACACCAAGATTGATCAGTCAATTCAATTTTCTAGAGCGGGGCTTGCTGAGAACATTCGAACAAGTGATCTGTTGCAGGAAGGGGCAATGAGTACATAGCAGAGAGGCAGAGATAGTGCCTGAGGGTCAGCGCAGTGACCAAAGAGGCTGACGTAGAGGCAGCTAGAGCTACGCAGAGGCAGCAGGAGCCACGCAGAGGCAGTTGGGGATTGCGCAGAGGCTGAGAGGCCTGCATGGGTGACGCAGAGGGCCAAAGAGCTGACGCAGAGAGTTAGAAGGCTGACACAGAGGGTTCAGGAGCTACGCTGAGGCTAGCAGGGCTAACGTAGAGCCAAGAGGAAGCACCGGAAGAATTTTCGTGGGGCAGACTAGAGCTGAGAGGCTGAATATCTATCTCCGAGAAGAGGTATTACTGTCGTGTAACAATCTCTGTTGGGTGAGCCATTTTGGCACCCTAGTTGTACTCAAGAATCTGCATAATATTAAAACTCTCCGAACCACTACACCGGTTTTCCCACATTGGGTTTTTTCGGGGACAATTGTCCAAAAATAACGATGCCCCTTGTGTGTTTGTTTCAGTGTTTCAGTTGATGATTTGTATATGAGTTAAGGCTGCATTTGTTGTTATTTCAGTATTTATATTTATAAATAACTTGTTAATGGAATAAACAAGTAGGAGAAATAAACCAAATAATGCAGTAGGGGTTTCTAACGTGTCAGACTTAGAAATTTCAACATGGTATCAGAGGGTTGCAAATCACAGGAGGACTGAAGGCATCAACGATATTGGAAATTTGTAGCAGTAGCAGTTGTCCCAAGAAACAGAGCTACTCCTAAGTAGAAGGCAACAGAGAAGGAGTGACATAGAGGCCCCGCGTCATCATTTCGAGCCAAAGAAAGGACCATCGCAGAGGCAGAGAGAGGCTCACGAAGGGCCACGTCATCCTACTCAGTCAAATAGGCTTGACACAGTTGGCGAGAGGAGTGATTCAACCTTTGCTGGGATTGTGCAAAGCTGGAAGGCTCAGTTTCTTCAGTTGCCAAGGGCTAGGGCGTTGTGGGCAGATTGTGGATTGAGAAGCTGATGGGGTGTTGTTTCTGTCGAAGCAGAACAGTACCTAACAGGACAGAACCAAGGTAGAGGGAATCGCTACCTTGACAGATTTCTAGCCAAGAAATCCAGATCCGAGTTGCAATTGCAAAGAGGATTAGAGAGGAGTGGTTCGACATTTGGCAGGAAGATTTCCAACAGGGAAATCAGGACTTAGAGGGAGATTTCTGAAAGGGAAGTCGAAATTCAAAGGGAGTCTAGAAGAGGAGTGGAGATGGTAGTAAACGGACTGAGGGATCAGGATAGGTTGGATGGGGCTTCCAACTTTGTCATCTGTAAGGCCAGGATCCTGGCAGTCCTAAATCGACATCGCATCAAGGGCTTCGCCTTGAGAACCGTGGCTATCCCAATCAACCCAGTTGATAATGAGAAATATGAGGATGCAATGGCGAGGGCAAAGTGCATAATCCTTGATGGGGTCAAGGATCATGTCGTACCACATATTGCTAAAAAGAACACAGCAAAGGAGATGTGGGATACTTTGACGACATTGTACCAGGGCACTTTCGTGCAGCGGAAGATGCTATTGGAGAATCAGCTGCAGACGTATCAGATGCAGAAGGGGGAGCAAATAAATCTATTCCTCCTCATATTGCAGGAGATTCGTGACCAACTTACTTCCATAGGGGCCACGCCGAATCAGGAGTGCATGGTGAGGACCGCCCCGAATGCAGTCTTTGAGGAGTGGGAGGCATTTGTCCAAGGCATTTTGGGCGGAGCTACTCTTCCAGGATGGGAAGAGATGTGGGCAACTCTTCGCCAAGAAGAGATCAGACGATTAACCAAGTCGGGGAGTAGTGGGAAGGGAAGTCGAATCAAGAAAGAGGAGGAGGAGGATGCGGCTCTAGCATCTGCAGGACAGCAAGGGAAGAGGAAGAAGGACACCTCCAAGGTGAAGTGCTTCCATTGTGGGGAGTTGGGTCATTATGCATCCTAGTGTCCCAGGAAGAAGAACAAGGGAGAGGCTTTTGACTCCAAGGCAGCTCCGGCTAAGGCGGAGAAAGAAGTCGAGACTGATGACGACTGTGCCATGAGTGCTCATGCACCTCTAGAGAAGAGGTGGGGAGACATAGAGCTGTAGTCGAGAGGACTACAGAAGGAGGGCAGGATCCTTGAGGTACGTAACCTCTTGGATCACATCTAGCTACGGGAGCCCTTAACGATAGTAGCAGGATGACAAATGTCGGGTAGAAGCAAGATGCGATGGAGTGACAAGGCAGTGCTAGAGTGCAGAGGTCTGTAGCAGCACAGTGAGGGTTGCAGCAGTGTGAGAGGCACATAGGTGTTTACAGCAGTGCAGAGGGAGCACAGGGCAGCAACAGAGGTAGCTCCAGCTTCAGGAGGTTTCTGAACTGACAAGGATGTCAGTATTTGGGTAGATCAGTTACTTACTTCTCGGTAACTGAGTTGCAGTGCAGCAGTTAGTAGTGGCAGTGCTATAGGCAGCATGTTGAGAGGGAGTTGCAGTACATATGTGGCAGTGACAGTGGCAGTGTCATGGGCAGCAGTGCAGCTGATGTGAGGCAGCCGACCAAACATCAACACAAGTATCGGTGCGGGAGGATCATTGTGATGTTTCAGTGGTGGAGCATTACTAGAGCACATTCCTCGCTAAGGGGGAGTGTCGATTTGTGGTAGCATTGGATGTGCTCTAGCCATGAAAATTGGTGGAGAGGCTAAGGCACATAAGATCTCCATGACCCAGACATGGTTTGGGGAAATTCCACCCGATTAGAGAGATATTAAAATAATTAATATTTTTCATGGGGTTCCTAAGTCTAAACCAGTGTTTTCAAAACTGTTTTTAAAAGCCGGTTACTGGTCTAACCGACCGGTTAGCAAGGTCGTCGGTCTAAACCGGCCAAAAAACCCAGTTGGAAAGGCCATTTTGCCATTTTTTTGCCCTAACCGGTGAAAACCGGCCAGTTTAGGACGGAACCGGCCGGTTTTAGGCACGCCCATCGTAACTTGCAAAAAGCGGATTTTTGACTGTGGTTTAGGGGTTTTGGGGGGAAACTAAGGGTGTTTTCCCTCCAAAAACACCCTCTCCAAGCTATAGGAGGCCCCTCTCACTCTCATTTGTCTCACACAACTGATTTGGAGTGTTTGTGAGCGTTTGTGAGTTTGTTTGTGAGCTTGGAGAGTGTTGAGTTTTTGCTGAAGTAGTCATCTTGGAGTTGGAGTTGGAGCTATTTTGGAGATAGTGTGTAGCTGTCAGTGGAGTTGCCATCTTCAAGAGGAGGCTAAGGAAGCTAGTTTGCATTTCCAGGTAAGGATTTGCACTTGAAAATTCCTCATTTGAGTCTGCTGTCCATGAATTATTTTTTTTATGTGTTATAAACTTCTCACTTCTATGATCTATCATGTATGCTATAAACTCTCTAGCTCTATGCTATCAAATTTTGTAGCTTGCATGTGCATTTGTTTTCCTACATTTATCTTTGGTTTTCCATGTTGCTTAGCTGCAATTTTTTTTTAAATGGCGGATTTCTTTGCAAATTGTTATTATTTCAAGCAAACATGGCTCCAAAAAGAAAGGGCAGTGCATGGGCTCATTGTGATGTAATTGATGGAAAAATGATATGCAAATTATGCCATAAATCTATTGGAGGTGGGGGTATTCTTAGGTTGAAACAACACTTCGTTGGGATAAGAGGCCAAGTAAAGCCATGCGATGCACCAAATGCACTGTTAGGTCCTATTAGGGCAGAATACATTTCCAAGCTTGAAAAATTTTATGAGGATAAGGCTAGGGAGAAGGCCATCCAAGATGACATTGCAAGGAAGAGGGAATTATTAGAAGCCATGAATGAGAGTGGGTATGATGATTATGAGATTCAAGACTCCTCTTCTATCCCTTCCACCAATGACCCTTTTCACTATGTTCATCCTTCTGTTGGCCAACCATCAAAAGGAACAAAGAGAAAAAACATCCAAAGTTATTTCTCATCTTCTACCAACATTGCCTCTTCTAATCCCACTTCCTCCCAGCCAAGTTCTCAACCCACTTTGGATCAACATTGGAAAAGACAATGCAAAGAAACTTCTCATCAATACATTGCTAGATGGTGATATGATTCAGATATCCCATTTAATGCTGCTCGCTCACCTTATTACCAAGCTATGTGGGACTCTGTTATAGCTGCAGGAAAGGGCTTCAAAGGCCCTAGTATGCATGACTTAAGGGGAGCTCTTTTGCAAAAAGAGATATCTTCCATTGATGAGTATTTGGTTGAGTTTAAAGATTCATGGCTCAAAACAGGTTGTTCCATTATGTTAGATGGATGGTCCGATGGAAACAACCGCACTATCATTATTTTCCTTGTTTCTTGCCCTCAAGGAACCATGTTTTTGAAATCAGTTGATGCATCTGATAAGGTAAAGGATGCAACCCTTCTATTTGAGCTTTTGGATAACGTTATTCAGGAAGTTGGGGAGCAGCATGTTGTGCAGGTCATCACTAATAATGCCTCAAACTCTGTTCATGCTGGAAAGATGGTTGAGACCAAATATAAGACCATATTTTGGACTCCATGTACTGCACATTGCATAGACCTCATGCTTGAGGATATAGGCAAAGTGGAGTGGGTAAAAAACACTGTAGAGCATGCCAAATGCATTACAAAATACATTTACAACCACTCATGGGTATTGAACCTAATGAGGAAACACACTAGGGGCAAAGACCTTGTTAGGCCTACAATTACGAGATTTGCAACTCACTTCCTCACGTTGCAATGTCTCAATGGTCAACATAAAAACTTGCAAAAAATGTTTTCCTCTGAAGAATGGTCTGAATCTCGGTGGGCTCGTAGACCAAATGGAAAAGACACCAAAAAGAAAGTGTTAGACACTTATTTTTGGAAAAGGTCTCTAGAGCTTGTGAAAATTACTGAGCCCCTTATTAAGGTGCTAAGGTTGGTGGAAGGGGAAAGATTGGCCATGGGCTACATTTATGAAGCTATGGATCAAGCAAAGGAGCAGATACGGGCAGCTTACAAGGACAGGTTAGCTAAATATGGCCGTATATGGGAGATCATTGATAACAGATGGAACAATCAACTCCATCGTCCTATACATGCAGTTGGGTATTTTTTGAACCCAAAGTATCACTATAAAAATCGGCTAGGAGATCTGCATGATGGGGAGGTCAGAGCTGGATTGATTGATTGCTTGGAGTGCATGGTCCCTAGCCATGTAGACCAGTTGGAAATACATAGACAGCTTACTGTTTTCAATATGGCAAGTGGTACTTTTAGCAAAAACTTGGCAAAGATGGCAAGAGATGTGGACCAACCAGGTAAGCAATTCCAATTTCCATTTTGTTTTTCTTTTCAAGTTAAAATTGTTTACGTTCTTTACAATTCAAATTATAAACTAAGTTACTAATTAATGTCTTTTTCTTTGCAGCACATTGGTGGGAGTCATTTGGTGGCCAGTGGCCTCAATTGCAAAGGTTTGCAATTAGAATCCTCAGTGAAACTTGCAGTGCTTCAGGTTGTGAGCGCAATTGGTCTGTTTTTGAGCGCATACACACGAAGAAGAGAAACCGTTTGGAACAAAAACAGTTAAATGATCTTGTTTTTGTGCAATACAACCTTCGACTGAGGAGGAACCAAATGATGAGCAAATCACCTGATCTAGATCCCATTGTGTTGGACGATATTGATCCAACATCAGAATGGGTGGAGGAGACTGAAGATCCTATGTTTGAGGCTGATTTTGATATCGACATGGCTTTAGCGGGGGATGAAGCAGATTATGTGGCGGCATCAGAACCATGATCAGTAGCGGCATCAAGGAAAGGCAAAGAACCAATGGAAGGCACTAGTCGTGTAGGTCGACAAACTCGTGCTTCCATTAGGTCCACTTCTATTGTCATTGGTGGCATTGATACTGAGGTTGCAGATTAGGCTGAGGCATCCTCAGACTCTGAACCAGATGATGTCTATGTAGCTCCTGATGATGATCCTGTGTCTAGTAGTGGTGATGAACTTGATGATTGATCATGTGTACACTATAGACATGTAGTAGGCCAATGGTCTCATAGCTTGCAGCATTGTTTTTGGACTTTATAGGCCATTTAGAGCCTCATTTCTTATGTATTTTGCTATTTTGTCGATGATATGTATTGTACTCTGTGCCATTTTGATATATTCACCTTTACATGGTATATAAATGAGCAAACTTTCCATATTTTGTCTCTATTGGCTTGGAATCATGGTTTTACATCTTAAAAATAGTTTTGTTTCATTAAAAATTAATTATTTAATGTATTTTTTTAAAACCGGTTCGTTTAGACCAAACCAGTCCCGGTTAGACCGGTTCCGGTCGGTAAACCGGTTCATTAGGTGGACCGGTCCGGTCACCGGTTCCAGTTTTAAAAACATTGGTCTAAACTTAGGAAAATTAAAATAGTAATGGGTATTAATATAAAATTGGGTGAGAATGTTCTAAATGACATGGATCAAGCCAAATCTAATCTTATCCGTTGATTAGAGACTTAATCTCAGTCGTTGAAGACTCAACAGGAAAAGTATAAGAGGAGGCTTGAGGGTCAGTTGGAGATACACCAAGATTGATCAGTCAGTTCAATTTTCTGGAGCGGGGCTTGCTGAGAAAATTCGAACAAGTGATCTGTTGCAGCGAGGGGCAGTGAGTACATAGCAAAGAGGCAGAGATAGTGCCTGAGGGTCAGCACAGTGACCAAAGAGGCTGACGTAGAGGCAACTAGAGCTACGTAGAGGCAGCAGGAGCCACGCAGAGGCAGCTGGGGACTGCACAGAGGCTGAGAGGCCTATGTGGGTGACGCAAAGGGCCAAAGAGCTGACACAGAGAGTCAAAAGACTGACGCAGAGGGTTTAGGAGCTACGTTGAGGCTAAGAGGGCTGATGCAAAGCCAAGAGGAAGCGCCAGAAGCATTTTCGAGGGGCAGACTAGAGCTGGAGGCTGAATATCTGTCTCCGAGAAGAGGGATTACTGCCATGTAACAATCTCTATTGGGTGAGCCATTTCGGCACCCTAGTTGTACTCAAGAATCTACATAATATTAAAATCCTCCGAACTGTTGCACTGGTTTTTCCGCATTGGGTTTTTCTGGGGATGATTGTCCAAAAATAACGGTGTCCCTTGAGTGTTTGTTTCAGTATTTTGGTTCATGATTTGTATATGAGTTAACGCTGCATTTGTGTTTATTTCAATATTTATATTTATAAATAACTTGTTAATGGAATAAACAAGTAGGAGAAATAAACTAGATAATGCAGTAGGGGTTTCTAACGTGTTAGAATTAGAAATTTCAACAGTCTGGCTAACCCAAAGGAAAAATGAGGTATGTATGCTTACATTTGATATTGTGAAAGTCATGTCATATGGTTGTAGATATCATGAACTAATGCTCTCTTAAGAGCATGATCAAAAGAAAGGATCTCCTCCCTCAAGGGGATGCAAGAATGCATGGGTCACACATTCACTAGATGAAATCAATATAATATGTCCTCATATGAAGCATGAGGTGGTTGACTACAATTGAGGAACTCTGATTGGAAGCTCCTAGGAATGAATTGTGTGAAGAAAGGAAGGAAGAGATCATGGAATATGCAACCACGGTAAAGGCAATCAACATCTGATAGACCAAGAAGATTTGACTAGGATATTTCCATGGAAGATATGAAAACTCTGATGGAGTCTGAAAAAGAAAGACACCCTTGACAATATATATCTTTGGGAGATGTGTCGATATGTATGCAAGATGCTGATGCGAACTTGAAGATGCAATGATGAAAGACCATCACAAAGGTAATGTTGATTTTAATGTTCATTCCTTTATTTTTAAACAAATATCTGGATGGGTTTATGTAGGGCTGCCAAGGGAAGATCTATGGATGTCTTCCACCACCGATGCACATGTAGTAGGATGAAAGATCCTTAAGTAAACATGGCATGAAGGAAGGCCAGATATGGACTGATGGATCACTTTTCGATGATGACATGGTTGACTCATGGATGAAAGTGATGGATGGTCGATGCCCTATGTAAAAGTCCCAAACATGAAGGCTCCTGATAACGAAAAGAAGTTCATGACATCGTGAGGAGTTCTTCAAGCAGCTGGTTGCCCCATCATCTCCACCTAAGGCGCTGCTATAGGTTACTAATTAAGAAGGAGCCTGGAAACAAGTTTCTTACTTAGAAGAAACTTGGAAATTCCTAAGACAAGAGGGAGCTTAGGTACATTCCTTCAGTAAGAATGAGTACATTCCTTTATTGGAGAAGATATGTCCTCCCTAATTAAGAGGGAGCGATAGACACATCATTCTTGTCTTCACTTGGGAAGACAAAATGGAGGATTGGGTAAACATCTCACATCTGATACTCTTTGAGGATGAGTTAGGGCATCCAACATAAGAGTAGTCGTAGAGGACCGATATTCTTTGAGGACTTGGAATCCAAGATAAGAATAGTCCTAGTGGAACACACCCTGAGAACCCGCGTGGGGTATGTTCCGAGAGAGACAATGTGCTCAGATCTCGTGGAGAAATAGAGTTGTTAGTCTTCTTATGAGAATTTCTTCAAATTGAGAATGACCAAGTACCATTATGAATACCTCCCTAGTTAAGAGCAGTGTTGCACGAAGCGCCCCCCCCCCCCACAGTTCCAAGCCCCGAAGCGCGTCCCGTACGAAAGCGCCTAGGAAGCTTGGCCGGAAGCGGCGCTTCTGAATTCGGAAGCGCCGCTTCGGCTTTTTTAGCCACTTCCTGGAAATTTGGAAGCCTTGTACGGAAGCGTCGCTTCCGAAGCGCCGAAGCGCGCTTCGGGTGTCGGAAGTGTGGTGCTTCGGAGGAGGAAGCGTACGCTTCCAGAAAAGCTTCCGGAAAAGCGTTTAGAAAATCGTTTTTTTTCAAAAAAAAAAATTAATTTTAGGTGAGTTTGCTTGTTGGGGGTGAGTCCACCTTGGGTTAGGGTGACAAATGAAGGCAAAAAAAAATATAAATATAGCAGATGCTCCCTCATGGTAATGTTAAATTCTTAAAGTAAAAGTGGCATTCTCCTTTATTTTTCATTTTCATCCTTTTACTTAAATTTTTAACATTACCATGAAATGACTCAGGATGTTTGAGAGTGGTTCCAGCCTCATTGGACTTCATATGGAGAAAATAGAATTTCATATCCTATTCAAAATTCAGCAGAATTAACAGTTTTCAGGAATTCATGATCAATGGGATTGTGGCATTTCATTAGATTATATCAAGTATGAAGGTATGCGATTAGCATTTAATCAAGAGCACCAAGACCTATATGTACCCTAGTGTTGGTGGTGTTAATTGTTGAACTCCTTTGTCACGCGGCACGCCCTTAGCAAAAAATTACCTTTCAATCAAGTCAAAATCATCGATCAAACATGTTAAGCTTTTTCTACCATATTTTAAGTCTTGAATTAGGTAGTTTGATCAAAATTGGGCAATGTTGACTAATATCCCTAGACAATCGAGGTAGAGGCAAAGGCTAGACAAGAGGAGAAGAATGTAGATCCTAGATCATTAATGTACAATGCATGTTATATCTATCTTGATTTATGCAAAAATATGCATGTTTTCATGTCTTCTACAATTAATTTGGTATTTGGGATGTTTGTTTTGAGTATAAATGCAAAAAAATATAAATATATATATATATAGCAGACGCTTCCGCGGACGCTTCGCTTCCTAGATTTTTGGAAAATGACGCTTCGGCGTCCCCGCTCCCAAAAAACGCTTCCGCTTCGTGCAACATTGGTTAAGAGGGAGTGTTGAACAGTGTAACTAGGTTCGATCTTCATAATGACGTGTAATTGTGATTTTATGTAATTGATGAAAAGAAGAAAAATAAAATTATTATTGTAATGCTTGTCTCATGGGTTTCATGAGCAAGGAATTTTATTTTAGTAATGGCTCCCATTGTGAGCCTTTAGGTTTTGTCATCTAGTCATAAAAGTCAAATTGAGTCAATGGCATGTATGAAGGGCCCTTCTTGGGCATGTTACATTTTGTATGAGTTATTAGATAAGTATAAATAGGCCTCCAAGACCAGCACAAGTATCTCCCTTCAAGTCGACTTCAAAATGAATAATATTATCTTTCCAAATGACACATCAGCGTAGCTAGATGACAAGTCGGCTTATTATGAGGCTGCAACCAATATAAATAGGGAAGCACATCCACATTTCTGAGTAGAATTTTGGTGAAGGAAGTCTGAAGTCAAAAAGTATGAAGGTCATCAAATAGAAGCCCTATAACCAACGAGGAGAAGGGAAGTAGTAGCAAGGTCTTTAGCTCTGTTTTTGGGACTGTTTTAAGGTGATCTACCTTCACACGTGCAAAGTAAAAGGATTGTTTTCCTAGTTCAGAAAGGGTTGAAGTTATTACAAACCTATTGGAAGGGTAAATCAAGGAGGAAGCAAGGGTATACTACTAGTCGAGTTAGCAAAGAAGAGATCTCCTACTAAAGCAAAGGAAAACAAGGCATAAGAGAAGATCTTATGCATGAGTTTGGGTTTCTGATTTTTGGGAGACTGAAATAAGCGAAAGTCTGAAGGAAGTCGAAGTCAAAGAGAAGTCGAGAAGGAAGGAGCAGAAGGTTGACTATCATTGACTAAAGGAGGCTTTGTGTCTTGGTCTTGGAGTGGCAAATAGGGCAAGGGTCTTGGTCTTGTTATTCGTCAATTGGAATCTCTATAAGAAGAAGAATTTATTCGAGTTTTCCTCTCAAAGTGTGAGAGGTTTTGGCCCTGGCTGATAGCCTATATTCTGCGTCTCTTGTCTCTTTATGGTTTATGCATTGGTAGTTGTTTGATGAAGAAGAACACTAGTAACCTAAGAAAAAGAAGATCCTAATCTAAAGAAATAAAAAGAACTCACAAGCAGTTACTAATAGAAGAGAAATCACTTAATTGCTATGCCCTAGATTTCTCAACAGCATCAGTAGATTTCTAGCACCTACTTGGTTTACATAGGGGGTAAATCTGGGAGAAGCTTCCGTAAAAGATAAGGTGCCATCCTCCATGTGAATCAATGGATACCCATTTGTCCCAGTTTGCAAGAAGCATTCCTAAGACATCCCTATCAAACACGGATTTCTGGGAACATCCTTTTGCCATTCCCAACATATAGCAGACACAAGGGTTGAATCTCCCACAGGATGCACACCTTACGACCATTCATTTATGACGTGGGGTGTAACGAACAAAGTTCGTATACGCAGCGGAGTAAGCTTCAAAATGTTGATTTGGGGTAGCATCGGATGTGCTCTAGCCACGAAAATTGGTGGAGAGGCTAAAGCATATGAGATCTCCAATACCCAGAAATGGTTTGGGCAGATTCTAAACAGTTTGGGAGATATTAAAATAATTAATATTTTTAATGGAGTCCCTAAGTCTAAACTTAGGGAAAATAAAATATTAATGTGAATTAATATAAAACTGTATTAGAAGGGTCCAAAAGTTATGGATCAAGCCAGAGTTAATCTTAGTCGTTGATTAAGGACTTAATCTCGGCCGTTGAATTTTCAACGAGAAAAGTATAAGAGGAGGCTTGAGGGTCACTTGGAGAACACACCAAATTGATCAAGAATTCAATTTTCTGGGGCAAGGCTTGCTGAGGAAATCAAAGGAGTGATCAGAGTTGCAGCTGAGGGGTAGTGAATACAGAAGCAGAGAGGTAGAGAGGGTACCAGGAGCATCAGTGCAGAAGTCGGGAGAGAGGGACGCAGAGCCAGCTAGAGGCCATGCAGAGCCAGTCAGGGCCCACGCATAAGCATCCAGGAGCTGCACAATGATAGAGAGAGCCAGCATGGGTGACACAGAGGCTCTAGAGGCTAACGCAGTGCCTCCAGAGGCTGACGCAGGGTGAGTTGGGGTGACGCTGGGCCAGAGAGGCTGATGCAGTCCCTAGAGGCAGACGCTGGAGATTTTGTGGGGTAGATTGGAGCTGAGAGTTGTGGGATTGTTCATCCGGGGTTTTAGCCGGAATATCTGTCTCCGACTGAGAGGTACTACTGCCAAGATCATTCTCTGTTGGGTGAGCCGGTTTGGCACCCAGATTGTATTCTGAAATTGCTTAATAATAAAACCCTCAGATAGCTGCACCAGTTTTCCCGCATTGGGTTTTTCCAGGGACATTAGTCCAAAAACAACGGTGTCACTTGTGTGCTTGTTTTTCCTTCAGTTGATGATCTGTAATGTGTTAAGCATGTACTTGTATTTATTTTCAGTATTTACATGGTAAATAACTTGTTAATTAAACATAACAAGTAGGCAGAAATAAATCAGAAAGTACATGAAGGATTTCTAACAGTTAGACTTAGAAATTCCAACACAAAATACTTCGAAGACAAAGACATCTATTGTAAGACAAGTAATGTATATTAAATATTATAAAAGAATTAATGTGATGATTACAATGAGGGTGAGGGCATGCTTATATACCTAGGCAGATTCCCTTTAACGAATGGTCATGTCCTTAGAGACATGCCTTTTCGTTATTAACTACTGGTCAATTAATCATTAATTATGGTTATTATTGTTTACGTTATTTTTATTATTTTCTATAAATTATATTCATAACATTGCCTTCCTCTTCAAAAAAGCTTTGTCCTCAAATCTTACTGATGAAAGGACTTGATCTCTTTTCCTGTTTCGAATATCTTCTTGTCTCAAAACTTTCATCTTCATTGATACAAGACGATATGATCCTCTGAGTGATAAACAAAATTGTCGGACTGAGAATGGATCTGACCATCCTAGATTAATCTTCTATGGAATCTTCCGATCACTGAAAATTTGTAATGAATTGTTATCATAGGACTAGATTCTGCAAACTTTAGTATTCCTTGGAACATAAATCTGTTGTTTCCGTTCTGAATGGTTCAAATATGTAGACTGACTTAGTTGTCTACTTTTGCGATTCAGATGTCGATAAGGCGTTCTTGCGGTTTGATTTTCTCTTATCATGAGCGTGGCAGTTTCTTGATTTCCTTCAGGCGTTGATGTTGTTGAGTTGGCTACTGAATCATCACTTGGAATGTCCATTGTTTGAACTACAACATCTACATATGTTTTAACTTCTATTGGTTTCTCATCTTCTTGAGTTGTGATATTGACTGGATCAGTATTTGTTCCTTTATCTTCAACTTGGACTGTTACCACTGGAAACTTCGATACTTCTTCTTGAGAAAGTTGTTCTAACTTGTCTTTTAGTGACTTTTTGTCACTTTTAAGCGTCTTTCTTTGCATAAGGAGGTTTTGATTATGATTTCTTAGATGTGAAAGTTCTTCGTTTTTTTAAATTTTGACTTTATCCTTAGTAGCCTTCTCCTCATCTTTTAAACTTTTGATTTGTTCTAATAAATTTTTCTTACAGTCCTTTAAAAGTAAATTTTCTTCTTCTCATTCTAATAAGTTCTTCTTGAATTCCTTCTTTCTGACTTTAGCCTTCTTGACTTGTGCAAGTACTTTTTCAACATGGTCTTTGAGTCGAGAAATATCTTAGTCCTTTTCCAATACTCCCTTGTAATGCATGTCAACAAGATCTTTATATTCTTGTTGTAATGCCTTCTTGTTTTGTCAAAGTTTGACTATTTTGTCTTTCTCTTGACCTTTCGGCTGCAATTTCTCGGTACACTTGATTACATCTTTTTGTAGGGGTGATGTGGAGCTTTTAACTTGCAATTTGGATTCCTCTTTCTTCATTTCCCTATTAAGATCTGCATGTCGTCGCCCAAATATTGTCATTAATTGTTCTATATCTCTTGCTATTGATTGTTTTTGTGCATCACTTAGAGATTCGAGTAAGGTAAAAGTTGTGTAACATTTTGTGCAAACAAAATATACCTTTGAACAAAAAAGACATTTTGAAAAGAAATCGTTGTTCTTTGTGGAAATCATCTTTTTGCTTTTCTTCACTACTTTTACTCTTATATATATATATATATATATATATATATATAGATATATTTCCTTTTTATACTATTTTTTTCTCTTAAACACTTTGTATTATATTTCCTCTTCTTTTTTTAATTCACTTTGAATAAGCTTTTTATTTTTATTGTATATATATCCCATTTAATATATGAAAACCTTCATTCAATACCCTTTTTTTTGGCTTTATAACTTATCTCCTTGTAAATTAATTCCCTTATTAAATTATATTAAGCCTTATTTTCCCTCAAATATATTAGTTAAATAACCATGTGAAGGGTAAATATTTCCAGGAATTCAATTATATATAACTACAATTTTTTTCTTATATACTAACTTTATAAAAAAACTTAGTTTATTCCCCAATAGACACAATCGATCAACGTTCCCTGAAATCGTAATATTTGATGGCCGTGGTTGACACGATACTAATTGCGGGTAGGGATAAAGCAAGGTCGACGACAATTTCTATGGTACACTAAAGACAGCAGACATCGAGATGTAGCAGTACTTTTTTTAATGTCGAATGGTAGGGGTAGTGTAGTGGAGACGTGGGAGTGTACAAGGATGCCAGAGGGTGGACAAGGAAAACGGTTCCAGACGGTGGCTAGCAGTGACGGAACCGCTAAGAGAGATTTGCAAGGGCAGATTTGTGGCAAGCCGGGCAGTTGCTAGTCGAAGCGGTCGCAGTGGTGGCACAAGATCAAGCCAATAGAAATCAGCGAATGGCAAGGTGCCGATTGGTTGGTTGGAGGGGCAGGCTAATGGCAGACAAGGAGGTGTCAAGAGTTGTCAGAAGATTGTGTCGCGGCAGACAATGATGTGGGATACCTGAACAGTGTGGTGGCGACCATGGCTCACAACGATTAGTCGTGACACTGGCAGGGGACAAGTCGTGAGTGACTATAGCAGGTGGTGCGATCAGTCTGTGTTGTTGTGGAAACTTGCAGGTTATGGTCGTGGGCATCAATTCGCACTGATGATGATAGCGTTGGTGTCTAATTTATAGCGGCGCGATCCAGGTGGCTGTCCCACTTTTTTTTAGTTTTTATTATTATTACTATTATTATTATTATTATTATTATTACTTTTAATATCATCCTTCTTTTACTATATTTTTTTATAATTTTTCTTAATAATATTTTTTTACTTATTTTATTTTTTTTATACAATTTTTTTTCTAATTCTTCAACTTTCTTTAAAAAAATATATTAAATATATTTTTCTATATATAAAATATATCTTTTTTCTTTGTATTTTGATTTTTTTCCCCTTTTTTGTCCTTGGGCTTTTTTTTTAAAGACTAAAGGCCTCTAATGAAATCGGCAAACGGAGAAACTCCAAAAACTTCTATAGCGAAACACTTCAATTTCACGACAACAAAGTTGACGCAAGGTTGATGGCCAAAGGCGGATCAGATTGGTTTTGTGCAGTGGTTGAGTGGCCAGAGGATCGAACGGCTCTGATACCAATGTAACGAACAAAGTTCGTATACGCAATGGAGTAAACTTCAAAATACTTCGAAGACAAAGTCATCCACTGTAGGACAAGTAACATATATTAAATATTATAAAAGAATTGATGTGATGATTACAATGAGGGTGAGACCCTGCTTATATACCTAGGCAAATGCCCTTTAACGAATGGTCATGTCCTTTGAGACATGCCTCTTCATTATTAACTACTAGTCAATTAATCATTAATTATGGTTATTATTGCTTACATTATTTTTATTATTTTCTATAAATTATATTTAGATGGGGTGGAGTGACGTACATGCAATCTCATTGTGGAGATCGAATTTCCATTTGTTCATGTGGTAATGATTATGGTAGGAGGGCCTCCAAGAGAGGTTTTGTTGGATAAATAAAAATTCCTACAGGCCTGAATTGCTTACTGCAGAGAAAATACCAGAATGAATGATCACATGGCCTTAGCACGTGATTGAATCTTGCTCTATGACATGAAGTTGCTTGTCTTCATGTCTTTCATGTTGCAGGCGTGGTTTCCAATAGTGGCTGATTTCAACTCGATATCTTGACTATCATAAATGGGTACTTTATTTATCTACTATCCAATATTCCAGAAGTTCTTATGAATAGTGCCAAAAACAAAGCTTACATCTTCTGGAACTGAGCTGAGACTCTCTTACAAGCATGGCTGTACTTAAAAAGATTTGAAAAGAAAATACAATAAATGACAATAAGTGGCATTGTTAGCTTTGATTAAGAAAAGCAATAAGTGATTGTAAGCTTTGGATCTCAATAATCTTTTAGCAGAGCACCTCCGATTACTTAAACTTGCACTTGCAAATATTTCTAAATTATTTTCTAGCAGGGAGTATATTATTATAACAAATGTATATTTTAGACACATTCCCAAACCTGAACTATGAAAATTAAAAGCAAAGCATGCTTATAAATAAATTCTTTTCCTTTTGCACTTCCGTGTATTTGAAGAAATGTGTCATCTCCTCCAATTTCTTTTTCATTCCTTTTAAAATCTTAGTAGCGATAATGCACAGATCACTTCCACTTCCCAAATATAATCCACCATTTTGTGTAAATGGAACTTGAGAATGTATCTTTTACATGCACATTATATATGTATTATGTGCCAATGAAGAGAGGAAAAGCCTTCCGTCAATCACTACTAAACCTCAAATCGTATAAACCATCTAATGGCGAGTACTATGAGTCTTCAGATAAAACACCTATCCACAACAGGAATTCTGAAGCTACTTATCATTTAATTTAACAGAGGTAGATATAAGTAATTGTATGGATAATAATCACACATCTAAGAGTTTAAAATACCATAGGAATTCCATAATTGCGTCTTTTATCTTCTCATCACTTCATTTCATGCTGGTCATAGGAAAACAGTTAACTCCAATACAATATAGTAAGATTCTTGTCTTAGATTAATAAACCCATGAAATGGGAGGTGCCTTGGAGAGCTTACAAATAATGTTGAGATTGCCAAGTTAATTAGTATGTCTCTTTTCCCAGACCATGCATACCTGGATCACCATCAAAGAAAACAATTCCATCAAGAAAACTGTTAAACTGGTACAGTTGGCCAAACAAAATACAATGCCTACATAGATGTTAAACCCATCCTTCCTCATTCCATCAAGATTCAACACACAGTGCCAAAAAGAGTCAGCAGGTTTGCTCTGCCATTATATGAATCGCAATGCCAAAAAGAGTCAGCAGGTTTCCTTTACAACTCTATGAACTGCAGTATCCTTTTAACATCTCCATAGAAAGCTAGTTATAAAAGCTTTTGAGAAGATATCTAAATAATTATGCACAAAATTACACAGCAGAAGAATCAGTCCAGAAAGTTGAAAAAAACCTTGCAAGCCTAAATGAAAAGATTAAGATTTAGAAATCTCTACAAATTCTTAAATGATCTCAAGGATATTCATATCAAACTCTTTCTGCTTCGAATTCCTATCAACGCAGCTACTGCCTGGTCATCCTCAGTTCAATTGTTCCTGACTGAAGGTCATCCCTTCGAACAACTATAAAAAATTGGGAGCAGGAAGCCTTGATATTGGATTGAAAGTTATCCATAGGAGGAGAGATAATCATGTGTCATCCTTTATGTTCAACATATATTTCAGCGTTCTAAACCTAGAAGACCATTGGCGCACTGACAAAAAATGCACATATGCATGTATCTTACCATATCAATTGCCACAAGCAAGTTTAACATATAATCATAGGAGATCACATCAACAGATCGAACAAAGACAAATAATCAGAATGTATATCAATAACATATACGACAGAAGCCACCCATCAGGTAATCACCAAAGGTATACAATACAGACAAAGTGGTTATATCCTCAAATTTGAACAGGGCGTTGGAAAATCGATTAGGGCAGCATTTAATTTCACTTTTCCTTCAAAGAGAGTTATTAACTTATTTGTGATATTATGTTCTTCATTATTATGTTTATGTTCTTATCATCAAATAAATGCCAAAACCATGAAGATCACAGTCATACAAGGAAGAACACACAATATAGGCTCCAAGCCAAGGAAAAATGATGACTCTACTTGTTTAAAGGGATTATGGAAATAAATGGGCTAGCAGCCTCTGCGAATGAAGATTCGGCAGAATAAGAGTGTGACCGACGCGAGATTGTCCGAGTACATGAGAGAGATGAGGAAGAGGTCTCGAGGAATGTACTTGCTTGTTTGGAATGGGATTGCTTTTTTAGTACCCGTCAAGTGTGGTGTTGGTCGATCCATTACCTCCATCTATGAAATGGTGGTGAATGCTTGGCCTTATCAGTCAGTTTAGTTGCCCCATTTCATTCAATACGCGGAATTCCGGAGGGAGAGACACGAGGGGGAGCTGACCTCACCCCCCCTACACCCTATGAAATGAAATAAAACAGCCGTTTTGGCTCCCAGCCCCATTACATAGGCGCCGCCCACTGATAGTAGTTTCCACGCAAGCAAGGTTCCCCTACCCTATAGTAGCGAGGGGAGGATAGGTATCGGTATAATAGAGAAAGAAATAGGGGCAATCGAATGAAAGGGTGGGTTACTCGATATCGCGTTACTATAACACACCTCTTCATCAACGTCGTTCTGATGGATGGGGAACTGGTGTAGCCTTCTCCCTGACACTATATTACTTTAATAACTCCCATCCTACTGCATAGTATCACAGCAAAACACAGAAAGAACTTCTCTTCTTATAGAATCGATTCAAAGGAGACTTCCAAGACTAAAAACCTAGATCAAGGCTACCACCAAGAACCAAGCCAGCTACCAATCATTCTTCTCTATCACAAGACAAGAGCAGTGAAACGATATTCTTCAAAAGCAAGACTCTTCTAGCCTTTTGGTTCCCCAAGAAGAATCTTCCACTATTCTTGCAACCTTCGGACTTTAGGTATGCACAAAAACCCTGTTGAGAAGTGTAACTAGGTTCAGTCTTCATAATGACATGTAATTGTGATTTTATGTAAAAGATGTAAAGATGAAAAATAAAATTATTGTAATGCTTGCGTCATGGATTTCATGAGCAAGAGATTTTATTTTTAGTTAAGGCTCCCATTGTGAGACCTTAGGGATATTGTCATCTAATCATAAAAGTCTAAAGAGTCATTGTCACCTACATACTGTGTCTATTATCTCCTTTATTGTTCATGCATTGGTAATTTTTTTGATGAAAAGAACACTATAATAACATAAGCAAGAGAAGATTATAATCAAGAAGTGAAAAATCTCTCACAAGCAATTATCAAAATATAGAAATCACTTAACTATTGATGCCCTAGATTTCTCAACATGGTATCAGAGCTAAGGTAACAAAGTCGAGAAGGGGCATCTAATCAAAGAGACACACAATGAACGAGTTTCAAGAAAGGGATCAAAGCGAGTCGAAGAATACCAAAGCAAAAGTTCAAGATCTACATCATACCGAAACCATACATTGAAGAAATCTACTTCAGCAAAAGTCTTGGAATCATCATCAAGGAGGAAGCAGAAAGAAAGACCAAAACCCTAGAAGTATTTCCTATATCATCACTCAACCATCATCTAAGGAGTGGAAGATTTTTTTTTAAAAGACTAAATAAGGCTAGATCGAACAACATTGTCATCATCTTCAAAAGGGTTTGTGAAGAAAGCTCTCTCTCATTAAAGCAAAGCTTTAACCTTTGAAGAACTCCATCAAAGTGATCTCTCTCTCAAAGCGATCAAGGATTACTCTTGTAGAAAAGAATCTATCAAGAAGTAGTCTCCTACTATCTATATCACTATCAAGTTAAAGGAGGAATCAAGTGGAGAAAGCAGCATCTAGTCAAGTAAGCATATGACTTCATCTGAATCTATCAAAATGTCTTTTTGCAAGGAGAGCAACAAATTAGTTGGGGCTTCAAATTTTCTTGCATGGAAGAAAAGAACAGACCTAAACCTTATTGAGAATGAAGTCATGGATCACATCAAGGGGTCAATAACCCAACCTCCCAAAGAAGATACTCAAGCACTTGCTAAATACATGAAAGGGGAAGTGAGGGCCTAGAGGATTCTCATAGAATCCATCAAAGACTCCCTCATCCCATATGTATCAAAATTAGACACTTCAAAAGATATATATGACAAATTGGTAGAGTTGTTTTCCGTAAGTACTGCAGGAGAAGTTATCTCTCTAAGGCAAGAACTCTACAAATTGAAGATTTCAAAGGAAGAAGGAATAGCCTCATATTTCATGAGGATTTCAGAAATAAGAGATCAACTTCAAGATCTAGGTGAAATAATGTCTGACAGAGAAATGACCATTGTAGTATTAAATGCACTACCAAAGGAATGGGGCAACTTCACTTCAAGTATTTATGGGAAGAAAGAAGCCACTCCTTTCCAGGATCTATGGTCATTGTGCAAGATTGAAGAAACTAGGTTGAAGGCAAAAACTGATGTAGGATCAAATGAGAAAAATCAAGCATATGCTGCTATGACAAAAAGAAAAGGAAAGTTTGGTAAATTTGGTCCTCAAAAGAAAAAGAAGAACATGGCTAAGGTTCAATGCTATGGATGTCAAGAATATGGGCACTATAGAAGAGATTGTCCTAAACTTAAAAGGGACAATAACAAGAGAAATAAGGAAGAAGCCCATATTACCGAAGAAGTGGAAGAACCTGAGACGAAGAAGCCTAAGGAGGAAGTGAGAGATCTCTACTATGATTGAGATAATCTCCTTCACTAAAAGTACTCTTCAATTGTGTAAATTATAGCTATCGAGATAGGAAGCATTGTAAATAAGATAGGATGCATCATATTAGAAAATGGCATCATGGTAGAAGCATTAGAAGTAAGAGCTCGTGACATAGGTAACATGAAGGATGTCTGGAACAAAATCTATGGCAGTCAACTATGTAGGATATAGCTCTTGGAAACCTCATTGAAAGCTCAAGTGATACTTATGAGAAAGGAAGAAGTCATCTAGGACAAGGCTCATCATACATCAGTCAAAAGGTAACATCTGCAGGATAGGATATGCAAGATCCTCAAGATTCTCTGATGGAATCTTCATTGTAAGGTTCACCGATCATGAGGGGAAGCAAGTGTTTCATCAAGAATTCCAAACTTGTGGAATTCATGGGATGATGGTATGATGACATAACAGTGAAGCAGATCGAGGGATTCAAAGGAGACTGCTACAAGAAGTCTGGATGACCCAAAGGAAAAATGAGGTATGTATGCTTACATTTGATATTGTAGAAGTCGTGTCATATGATTACAGATATCATGAACCAATGCTCTATCTTAAGAGCATGATCAAAAGAAAGGATCTCTTCCCTCAAAAGGGATGCAGGAATGCATGGGTCACATATTCACTAGATAAAATCAAATAATCTGTCCTCATATGAAGTACGAGGTGGTTGACTGCAATTGAGGAACTCTTATTGGAAGCTCCTAGGAATGAACTGTGTGAAGAAAGAAAGGAAGAGATAATGGAATATGCAACCATGGTAAAGGCAATCAACATCCGAAAGACCAAGAAAACTTGACTAGCATATCTTCATGGAAGATATGAAGACTATAATGGAGTCTGAAAAAGAAAGAGACCCTTGACAATATATATATCCTTGGGAGATGTGTCGATATGTATGCAGGATGTTGATGCAAACTAGAAGACATCATGATGAAAGACCATCACAAAGTTAATGTTGATTTTATGTGTTCATTTCTTATTTTTGAACAATATCTGGATGGGCTTATGAGCACTGCCTAGGGAAGAATTGTGGTTGTAGAAGGATGTAAGATCCTTTCGAAGAAGATAGCATGAAGAAGGCAGCATGACATGAAGCAAGGCCATATGTAGACTAATGAATCACATTCTGATGAAAGGAATGATGACATGACTGACTCATGGATGAAAGTGATGGATGGTCTGTGCCCTATGTAGAAGTCCCAAAAGATGAAGACCTCGTGATGAAGAAGAAATTCATGACATCGAAGGAAGCAGCTCTTCAAGCAGTCGGTTGTCTTTTCATCTCCCCTTGAGGAGTTGTTGTAGGTCCCTAATTAAGAGGGAGCCTAGAAACAAGGTTCTTACTTGGAAGAAACTTGGGAAATTCCTAAGTCAAGAGGGAGCTTACGTACATTCCTTTAGTGGAACAGATATCCTCCCTAATTAAGAGGGAAAGATAGACACATCATTCTTGTCTTCACTTGGGAAGATAGGTGGAGGATTGGGTAAACATCCAGCATCCAATGCATTTTGAGGATGAGATAGGGCATCCAAGATAAGAGTAGTCGTAGAGGATTGACATTCTTTGAGGACTGGGAATCCAAGATAACAATAGTCCTGATGGAACACACCCTAAGAACCAGGGTGGGGTATGTTCCAGGGGAGACAATGATAAGGTTGTCTATAAATCATTGGTCTCGCCAGCATTGAGCTCATACCTTGTGGAGATATAGAGCTATTAGTCAAGGCCTTGCTATGTGGCAATGTTGGTTAATATGATGCTATAGAGATGGGTTACTAATCCGATTCTTCTTTTGAGAAATTCTTCAGATTGAGAATGACCAAGTACCATTATGAATACCCCCCTAGTCAAGGAGGAGTGTTGAAAAGCGCAACTAGGTTTGGTCTTCATAATGACATGTAATTGTGATTTTATGTAAAATATATAAAGAAGAAAAATAAAATTGTTGTAATGCTTGCATCATGGATTTCATGAGCAAGAGATTTTATTTTTAGTTAAGGCTCCCATTGTGAGCCCTTAGGGATATTGTCATCTAGTCATAAAAGTCTAAAGAGTCATTGTCATGTATTTAAGGCATGTTACACATTGTAAGAAGACGAATTTGCTTTTGTAATTCACCCTCCAAGACCAAGTCACTAGTCCTCGCTCAAGTCAGCCTACAATGAAAGGATAATTCTAGAACGATGAAGTCGACTTACTCCAAGTGATCATGTTGGCCTAATAGTGATGGTCAAACCACTATATATAGCAGTGCTCGGCCTCATTTGGAGGACATCAATTCAGTTAAGAAAGTCTCTAACAACAAGTGCGAAAATCATACTAGAAGGAGCCACTAAAATCAACGAAGAACGAAGGAAGAAAAGCGAAGGAAGTGACATTATTGGTGGACTAGTCTTGGGCTATTCTACCCTCACACGTGCGAAGATTATAGACCTGAAGGAGGCCGAAAGTTGCAGTCATACAAGGGTGATCAAGTTTGAGTAAAGACTTCATTGAAGGAAGCCGAGTAGAAGAGAAAGGAGTCTCTCTCCTATAGGAGACTATTCAAGGATCAAAAGGTTCATCTAGGGTTTATGTTGAAAAGAAAAAGAGTTGCAAACCTACAAGAAGAGGCCGAAATTCTGAAGGAAGTCGAGAAGAGGAAGAAGAAGAGCAACGTTGATCTAAGGGTGAACAGGAGGTTTGTGACTTGATCTTGGAAGGGCTCTAGTGTCAAGGGTCTTTGTCATGGTCTTGGTATTCGTCAATTGAAGGATCTATAAGAAGAATTGGTTTGGGTTTTCCTCTCAAAGAGTGAGAGGTTTTGGCCCTGGCTAACAGCCTACATACTATGTCTCCTGTCTCCTTTATTGTTCATGCATTAGTAATTGTCTTGATGAAAAGAACACTATAATAACATAATCAAGAGAAGATTATAATCAAGAAGTGAAAAATCTCGCACAAGCAATTATCAAAACAGAGAAATCACTTAAGTATTGATGCCCTAGATTTCTCAACAAACCCTAAGTTTCTCGCATGTATGAGCTTAAGTAGGAAAATTTCAGATCTCCAATCCTTTCTAGGGCTTCTTCTTCTTCGCTAGCCTTTTCATGTTCTTCTAAGACTTTCACTCTCCTTTCTAACTGCAGATCGAATTCAAGAGATGTGTGTGTGAAATGTCTCCAAGGAGGTTGAAGTTCCTCCTTTGTATAGCCTTTCAAGAGGCTCCATTAACCCTTTCTACGCTAACTTATGTTGGGTTGGCCGACTTGGTTTTGGGAGCCTTCTAGACATTTCTTATTACAAAAATATTTTTTCTTCTTTTGATACAAATGCCCAAATGAGACTTTTACAATATGACGAGGACACTTTGATTCATGTAAACCTTAGGAGCATTCAATGGATGCTTGACCTAATGATAAATGGCTTGAGCATGAAACCCATTCTTTACATATATCATTTCCTTTTCTATCTTTACATATTTTTTCTTTCTTCATTTGATAGACACATAAGAATTACATCATCACATGAGTCAAATGACAATTATGAAGACCGAAACTAGTTACATTTTCCAACACTCCCTCTTAACTAGGGAAGTATTCATAATTGTCCAATTGGTACAAGGGCAGTACTCCCTTTGAAAAGTTCTCATAAGAAGAGTCAAATTGATAAGCCATTTGTAAGCATCAAAATTATGATCAACCAGCACTGTCTTTGAGGCCTTACTAAGAAGCTCTACTTCATTCAAGAGCATTATGCTAGGAGGCTTTACATGTGATATTGCACTACCTCTACAAGGCACATACCCCGTCAATATGTCCACAAGGTATGTCCTTTTAAGACTATTCTTATCTTGGATTTCCAATCCTGAATCCTCAAAGAATATCAATCCTCTTCAACCACTCTTATCTTGGACACCTGTCCTATCCTCGAAGAGTGCCAGTTCATTTCCTTTCTTGGATGTTCTATCCTCAAGAAAACAATAAATGCTTATTCAATCCTCCACCATTCTTTCTTCAAGGCCTTCACTTAGATATACGGTTGTTAGTCCTGGTAAAGTGCATGATACATGAAGAAAGAATGCAGATGTGATGTCCACCATCACTCCCTCTCAACCAAAGAGGATATCCCTATTCTCCTTTGAGAATAGATCCTTGCTCCTATTCAAGGAGACTACTTTATTCCCTCTCAATTCTTGTTAATTTATGGTATGTTCTATGCTTAGTGCAATTTACTTCGATTTCTTCTTATTAGCCACTATTTAGCAATCGCATAAACATAACGTAAAATGCTGATAGAACATTAATAGATCGACAGAAAACAAGCCAAGACAAGAGACACCAAATGTGGTGGCTAACCAGGGACAAACCCCAATGTGGGGAAACCCTTTGATCAATTCTTCTTTAGCCTTCAATAGTTCAGTAGAGACAAATAGTACAAATATATAAATCTGTAATTTTATGACAGCAGCAACAAACCCTAACCAGCAAAGTCAAATCTGGTCAAACAAGATGAAATTGACCTTCAATATGTTTGGTCAATTTCCCGGTCATCTAGTCCTCCAATAGCAAAAAGAAGCAGCCCATAAACAACCCCAAAAACACAGTCAAACTACAATCAACTAAAGTCAACCTGCTACCCCAAACTAGGGCAATCAACGCTGGTCAAACCAAAGGTTAGATTGCCTCAGTTTGCATGCCAAAAATTGTGGCATGCCTAGGAGAGGCTGCCACACCAAAACCGCACTCCTGAAAAGTCAACGCTTGGTCAACGTTGTCCAAAACGTCTTGTTGCATCTTTTGCATCCTCCTTCCTTGCCCTTCTACGTCCTTCTTCTTCCACATGTGAGCTTCTCTTGTGTGTAAACCCAATCAGCTAAGGAGAGAAAAATGTGTGAGAGATGAGATGAGTGAATAATGACTCAACCTCACTTCTATTTATATGATATGTTGGGCATGTGTGCCACACATTTAGTAGTTGGCCGACCTTGACAATTTGTCAAGTAAATACAAATAAATTCATATCTCCATAAATAATTGTTGGAATCGGATGATCATTAGATCAATCCTACCCCGCTCGACGAGAGGAATCAAGGAACAATATCAGCTGCCATAAATAAGATGACCCACATGGAGTTTGCCCCTAGTTGCCAATTTTAACACTCCCTCTCAACTAGGGAGAACTCCATCTGCTAATTCGTCTGACCGTCGGTACTATCTCTGCCATCAAATGCACTGCCCTGCACTGCTTGGCTCTACTCTGCTCTGTTGAACTATGAAGAAGAGGAAATGATCGAGTATGTATCATACCATCCTCCACTGACCCGAAGTTAGTCCCAGAGAGTGTGTCATACCACTCTCACTGATCCCAGATCAATAGAGGTCATCCTAGCATAGGGAGTATGGTAGATACAATGATGCGTCCATCGATAGTACTACTATGGTCCCTAACAACATTTCCCTGCTCATTGATCAAATGAGAGGTACTTCCCATGAGTCCCAGACTGCATGAGTAGGATGCCTCGACAAGAGAACTAATCATCCTGTCCCTAGGTCGCCGTGGGGTATAACAAGGGAAGGTTGAACATTTCACCCTGTACATAGCGCACCACTAGGGGAGGGTGAGTCGACCTGTGGTCGCATGTCGCTCCAAGAAGTACCCCAAGCCCCCCGGAGCTCCCAGAGCTCAATGTATGCATCATACACAACCCTCATAAGAAGGTCTCTCAACGACACCAAGTCATTCTCGAAAAGTCAAGAATTTGACATTTCCCAAGGGTTTCGTCAAAATGTTAGCGACCTACTCATCTGTACCGATATGTTGGAGCCTTATTGCTCCCCTCTACAACATATCCCGGATATAGTGGTACCTGATATTGATATCCTTGGAGCGATCATGAAATACGGGATTCTATGATAAACGAATCCCGCTCTGGTTGTCACACAGAATCATGGTAGTATCCAATGTAAATCCAAACAGCTCACTAAAGAGCTTCCGCAACCAGACCACCTCACAAGAGGCCATACTCGCAGCAATGTACTCTGCCTCAGCAGTGCTCAAAGCCACCGACTTCTACTTCCTACTCATCCAAGATATCGAGGCAGATCCCAAAGAGAAACATCACCCGGAAGTGCTCTTTCGGTCCACCACACTGCCAGCCCAATTAGCATTGGTATATCCATGTAGTCTCACATCTCTGGCAGTGTATCTCAACCCATGAGAGATTGTGCCACGAAGGTATCTCAACAGATTCTTGGCACCAATCCAATGTGTGTGTTGAGGCTCAACCATATGTTGACTCAATGTGTTGACTGCAAAATATATATTCGGACGGGAGTTCACCAAGAACATCAATGCTTTGATGAGTTGACGATACTCGGTAGCATTTTGTAAAATAGGTCCAGCAACACTACCTCTTAACTTCTTGAAGTCAAGCTCCATCGCGTTGAAGTTTCTAGTTTACTTAGTTTAGAAACACTTCATGCACTTTTTCTGATTTATTCCTACCTACTTGTTATTTTTCTTTCACAAGTTATTTACAAAGTAAATGCTGAATATAAACACCAATGCATGCTCAACATATTACAGATCAGCAACTAAAAGAAACAAGAACAAACACACCACATGACACCGTTATTTTTGGACCAATGTCCTCGGAAAAACACAATGCAGGAAAACCGGTGCAGCTATCTGAGGGTTTTCTTATCAGAGTACAATCTAGGTGCCGAAACTGGCCTACCCAATAGAGAATTTCCTTAGTAGCTATACCTCACAGTTTGAGAGAAATCTCCTGGCTAAAACCCCGGAAAATCCTTCCGGCAGCTCCTCAGCACAAAACTGCTCCTGCAACCCCAGCATCTGCCCAATCTAGACTGCGCCAGCCCCTGTCTGTCTCACGCTAGCCCTGCGTCAGCCTTTCTTGGCCTGCGTCAGCCCCAAGAGGCCCTGCATCAACTTTCTGGGCCTCTACATCAGACACACTGGCCTCTCTGGTGTTCTGCGCAACACTTGGCTACCTCTACGTGGCCCTGCGTGAGCCCTTGTTGGCTCTGCGTCACTCTCCCTGGCTATTGCACTGCTCTCCCAGCACAATCTCTGCCTTCTCTGTTTCTTTGTACTCAATTCCTCTTAGTTGCTCTCCTGATCACTGATTCTATCTCTCTTAGCAAACCCTGCTTTAGAGAATAGAATGACTGATCATCTGGTGTGCTCTCCAAGTGACCCTCAAGCCTCCTCTTATACTTTTCCTATTGACATCTCAACGGCCGAGATTAAGTCCCTAATCAACGACTAAGATTAGATCTCGCTTGATCCATGTCTTTTGGACCATTCTAACACAGTTTCATATTAATAAACATTAATATTTTATTTTCCCTAAGTTTAGACTTAGGGACTCCATTAAAAATATTAATTATTTAATATCTCTTGGTCTGTTTAGAATCTGCCCAAACCCTTTTTGGGTATTGGAGATCTCATGTGCCCCAACCTCTCCACCAAATTTCGTAGATAGTGCACATCCGATGCTACCCCAAATCAACACATCGGCGTAGTCACGAGCTTGCAGTCCACCATACCGAATCTCTCCAATACCTTCACCACATATTTTCCTTGAGATAGGAAAATCTCCCCTGGCTTTTGCCACACTTCTAGTCCTAGGAAATAGTGCATCAGTCCCAGGTCCTTCATCTCAAACTCAAAAGCCAACTCCCTCTTACATTTGTGAATGAGAGGGTCTACACCTGTCAGAAAGAGGTCGTCACCGTACAGCACCAGTATGAGAGGTTTGTCATCTTCAACCTTAAAGTAAAGGTTAGGGTCGGCTTCACTCCTAGTGAATCCCAACTTCATCAAGTAGTTATCGATTCTCTCATACCATGCTCGGGGTGCTTGCTTCAGCCCATAGAGGGCTTTCTTCAACCTGCACACATCAGATTCCCGAACATGAATCTCAAATCCTTCGGGTTGTTCCACATAGACTTCCTCTTTGATCGAACCGTACAAGAACGCGATCTTGACATCCATATGATGTAGGTTCCATCCTTGCCAAGCAGCAAGGGCTATGATCGAGTGGATGGTGGTATATCGGGCAACAGGTGCAAATATCTCGTGATAGTCTATACCTTCCTTTTGAGAGAAACCACGAGCGACAAAACGAGCCTTATACTTTTCAGTACTTCCATCAGCTCCATGCTTTATCTTGTAAAGCCATTTCGAAGTGACAATTGCTTTGTCCTGGGGTCTGGGGACCACATCCTAGACACCGTTCTTCATGATGGACTCATATTCCTCAGTCATAGTGTCCTTCCATACTTGATGCTTAACAGCTTCTGCGAACAATGAAGGCTCATTTTGAATGATCATGCTCATGATGGTCAAGTATCCCTGATACCTAACCAGCTTCTTACTTTCACGGAAAGTCCCTCTGGGTGCAATGTGTCCTTTGGCATCATCAAGTGTCCCCCTGAGCCATGAAGGCCTCTTCCTAGAAGAGGAAGGTTAGGATCCATAGGTTCTTCTACATCGAGCATCGTCTCATCTCCCTTTTCCTCTAGTTTCCTAGTGTCAGCTTCTCCAAATTTCCTTAGTATAGGAAGACTGTCAACTTTGCTAAGAACCATATCTTCGTCAAAGGTGACATCATGGCTAACCTCAACATCCCTTTGACCAGCCACATAGATTCCATAGCCCTTAGTATTTTCGCTATGGCCCACGAAGATTCCTTTCTTTCCAGATGCACCCAATCTATTCCTTTTCTCTTTCGACACATGAAAATATACAAGACTTCCAAAAAATCTAAAATGAGATACGTCAGGTTTCTTACCAGTGAACATTTCTTCAGGGGTCTTGGAACCCAATGTTTGATGCAGGCATCGATTTTGCACATATACGGCGATATTCGTAGCTTCATCCCATAGAAACTTTAGAAGCCTTTGATCATGGAGCATAGCACGAACAACTTCCACAATCGTATGATTCTTCCTTTCCGCCACACCATTCTACTCATGAGTATATGGTGTTGTAGTCTCCCTCTTAATGCCAGCCTCTTTGCAAAAGTCATGGAACTCATTGGATTCATACTCAGTCCCATTATCAGTCCTTAAGATCTTGATCTTCTTTTTGGTTTGATTCTCGATCAAGGCTTTGAATTGACGAAACCAGGAGAACACTTCATCCTTCTTTTTCAAGAAGTATATCCAAGTCTTGCGAGTAACCATACGTAAAAGTGAGGTAATATAAATATCCTCCCAAGGAATTCACAGGCATCATACCAGATATGTCAGAGTGAACCAAATGCAATATATTGGAGGTCTTGCTATGGCTTGAGGGGAATGGTCCCCTTTTGAGCTTTCCTTTGGCACATCCAGGACATACACCTTCTTGCTCTAATTTGAATTCAGGCATCTCGGTCACCATTTGTCTCACATCGGGTAGAGCTTTATAATGAAGGTGGGCAAACCTCCGGTGCCATAGTTCGGACTAAAGAGATGTGTCACAAGTCATAACACCCAACAGACTTCCTCCAACATGATATAATGAGTCAACACGAAACCCAAGAGTGAAAGCATCTTTGAAATTCTCTTTCCATACACGTACCTTGCCATCGATGAAGGCCACCTTGTAGCCTTTGTCTTCCATTGCCGAAAGGGACACCAGGTTCTTTTTGAGATCAGGTACATATAGGACTTCTTGCAAATTAATTGTATTACCCTGATTCAATTGTAGAGAGACATTCCCTATGCCCTTCACGGGATATTTGGAGTTGTCCCCGAGAACAATTTCCAAGTTGGTCTCCTTCTCTATTAGATAAGAGAGACCTTCTTTGTATCCAGTGAAGTGCCTTGAGGCACCACTATTAATAAGCCAATTTCCCAGCGAGTCCGAGGGAGCAGTAGTAGAGAGGGTTGCTGGTAGATAATATTCATCTTTCTTATTGTTAACAACGTTAGATTCATACCTAGATTTTTTTGCCTTCTTGGAGGGTTGACCATTTCCTTGATTTCCGTCATTCCTCTTTCCTTTGCCATTGAACCTGTCCTTCCTTTGATTGTTGTTGGAATTGCCTCGGGAGTGATTTTGATCATCGTCATGAGATGTGTCCTTTCTATCAGGGCACTCCCTTGCATAGTGACCAATTTTGTTGCAAATGTAACATCTACCTTTCCTTCCACCTTTCGATCCGGCCTTTCCCTTAGATTTTGCCCTGAAATTATTTTTCCTTTTAGCATGAGAGGAGAATGCAGTGGGATTGCCTCTAAGTGCAGTGATTTTGTTAAAACTGGCAACTAGGGCCAAACTCCATGTGGGTCATCTTATTAATGGAAGCTGATATTTTCCGGAACAGGCGGGAAAGCTGACGCAGAGGGCAAAAGCCGGAACTACCGGGAACAGTTAGAACTTCCAGGAATAGCCAAAACAGTCAGAACTGCCGGAACTGCCAGAACTGTCAGGAATAGCTAGAATTCCTAGAACTGCCAGAACTGTCAGGAACAGTCGGAACTACCAGGAACTATTCGAACAAATAGAGCATCTGTCTCCGAAGGAGAGCATCATGCAAGGGACAACTAACTAACATTGGGACAGTTGTATGGTACTTAGCAGCAAATACACCAAGCATGCAATGTTACAGCTAGCATGCAAGGGACAGCTAGCATGCAACAACAAGCATGCTAGGGACAACAAGCAAGCAAGATGCAGCCAACACATAGGTCAATATGGCAACATGGTGCAGCAATGGCACATAATGCAATACAGTGATGGGTACAGTCATGATCATAGTTGGGGAGAGCGCCTGAATCGCGCCGCCTGAGCGGCTCCGGAGCAGCTCGGGAGCGCGCTCCCAAAATCGCTCCTGGATGGGAGCGATTTTCGGGAGCGCGCTCCCTAAAAAAAAATTACGCTCCCTGCCCTGTTCGGGAGCATTTCGGGGAGCGATCGCTTCGTCGCTCTCGAAGCGATTTTTAACGCCGAGGAGCGATCGGGGAGCGATCGCTCCCCGATCACGGGCGATCGCTCCGGAGGTTTCAACGGGCGCCGGGAGCGATCCAGCGGAAAAAATTTCCGCGAACGCCAAAAAAAAAAAAAAAAAAAAAAAATTGGTTTTAAAAGCCCAATGGGCCTAAAAAATTTCCATTGTCACTTCATTGAGCAAGAGCAAGAGCAAAGGAGCGAGGAGCAAGTGCCGAGGAGCGAGGAGCAAGCCTGCAGAGGTAAGTAACTTAGTAATTTAGTTAGTTTAGTTAGTTAGGTAGTGATTTAGTTAATTTAATTTAGTTTATTGAGTTTAAAAATCATAAATTTAAATTAAATTAATAAATTAAATTAATTAATCCCAATAAATTAAATTAATTTGCAGATTCAAGAATCAAAACCCTACAAACATCAAACACCATGGACCTGGCTATATTTCTTGGCATTTTCCTCTTCCTGGTCCCTTTTATGGTTATTATGGTGCTGGAGAGTAGGAAACGGAGGGGCCAAACTGAAGAGGGGGATGAAGAAGCTGGAGAAAGTCAAATTGGTGAAAACCCCAGTGAGGAGGAGCTGGAGGAGGGTGAACATGACCCTCAAAAAACTAAACAAGACCAAACTCCATTGTGGAAATATGTTAACAGGGCTGAAACAAGGAGGGGGTGGAACCACTAAATTTCATTGCCCCCATTGCAACACTGATTACACAGGTTCATACACCCGTGCTAGAAGACACCTCTGCGGGAAAAGGCCATGGGATGGAGACAAACAAATAGGAATCAAAACTTGTACAGCGGTGTCAACGGCGGATAGAGCCAAATACATAAGGGAAGAGGAGGAAGCCCAACACAGATCAAAAAAATCAAGGGGTTTCTTTGAACCAAGCTCACAATCACAAAGAACTCCTTCAGCATCCTCCCAAGGCAGTGGATATGGAGGTACAGGGTCATCATCTTTAAGGCGTAGAACCATATCAGATTTCCTTGATGAGGAGTGTAGGAATGATGTGGATTCAAAGGTTTACAGGTTTCTCTATGCATGTGGGATACCATTCAATGTTCTTCGCTCACCTTATTGGCACGAAATGGTTTCTGCCATAAATGATGCCCCTAAAGGATACAAGAGCCCTGGGTATGACAAGGCAAGAACCGTTGGCCTTGATCATGAAAAAGCAAAAATATCACATTCTTTGAATAGAATGACAAGTTCTTGGACTGACCATGGGGTGTCCATTGTATCTGATGGATGGACAAATGTAAAAGGCAAGCCATTGATAAGTGTTCTTGTTGTGTCTGTTAGTGGTCCCATCTTTCTAGCTGCACATGATTACTCAGACAAGTTCAAGACCGCCATCAACATTGCAGAAGCATTACTTGAAACAAGCGTATTGGCCCATACAATGTCATCCAAGTCATCACTGATAATGCTCCTAATTGTAAGGCAGCGGGAGCAATTATTGAGGATAAATACCCCAACATATTTTGGTCTGGATGTTTGGTTCACACATTGAACCTTCTGTTGCATGATATTGTCAAGAACAAAAATGAACAATACCAATGGATTGGTGATTTGTACAAGAAAGGCAAACAAATGATAAAATTTATTACAAATCATAGCAATACCCATGGCCTCTTCCGCAGTCACTCGAGATTGGAGCTGTTGAAGATTGCGAAGACCAGATTTGGTAGCTATTACCTCACCTTCAGGCGCCTTTTGAAGGTAAGAGAGGCATTAGCTAGCATGGTATCAAGTCCACATTGGCAGGTATTAAAGGAAAGGGCTACAAATGTAGCTAACATGGCAGGTTTTGAAATGGTGGAGGAGGCCGCTCTTGATGGGCAGTTTTGGACAACTGTGAGGCAGGTATTGGATTTCACCAAGCCAATTTATCACATGATTCGGTTTGCAGATACAGACAAACCAGTGATTGGCGAGGTGTATGAGCAAATGGATACCATGTCGGGGGAAATAAAAGACATTGTTCATAATAGAGATCCCAACTTGTACAAACTGATTCATGATTGTGTGTGTGAACGGTGGAATAGGCTTAACCTTCCACTACATTGCTTGGCGTATATCCTTACGCCAAAATACTACTCTACATATTGGTTGGGCCAACCTGCAGCAGGGGGTGGGGTTAGGACCAAACCCCATTTAGATCCAAAGGTAACTAAAGGATATTTGGAAGCATTAGAAAAGTTGGTACCTGACAGGGAGGAATGTGCAGTTGTGCGCCTTGAAATAGGCAGATACTTCAGTGGCACTGGTTTGTATGGTAACTTCCATGCAATGGAAGACAAAGATAGATTTGATACTCTCACATGGTGGGAAACATATGGCGGGCATGGACTTTTGCCAAAATTGGCAAAAAAAGTTCTTTCACAGGTTGTAAATACTTCTTCTGCAGAGAGGTGTTGGAGCACCTACAGCTACATACATAATGTGAAAAGAAACAGACTCAATGAAAACCGAGCAGAAAGCCTAGTTTATGTGCACTACAACTTGAGGTTGTTGAGTCATTACTGTGATCGGGCTTATGAGGATCCCACATATAAAATTTGGGACAATCACCCAGAGGATGACAATTTGGAGGATGGCATTGTACATATTGAAGAACTGGAAGAGGAACTTGTAAGGGATGAAGATGAAGCAGCTGCAGCAACCATGCCACCTCCACCTCCACCTCCACCATCCAGTAGCAGTGCTCGAGGTCCGAGTCTTGTTCCTTTGCTGTCGCCACCTCCATCTACACCCTCACGTGGAGGTTCTAGTTCTGGTCGTCGGTCTGTGCGGGAGACTCCTAGAAGACCACCACGACCTGCTTATACTCCTGGAGACTCTCGTGGCAAGGGCCACATGTAGATTCTGATTTACAGTTTACTTGTCTTTTTTAGTTTCTATTAGACTTTAGTTTTCATAACTATTGAGTTTTGAGTCCTTGACTCTTGACTCTTGACTCTTTCATATCATAATGATATTTTTTGTAAACAATATATCACTGTGACAATGAAAATTTGAAGTTTGAAGTTGGGCCTTGGCAATTATAACTCATTGGTAATGATGTGAATTATGAATATGATGCTTCGTGAAAGACTAAAGTTGTTTCATTTCATTTCATTATTCATGTTTCATTTTATAAATTTATAACATTTCATATCATGTTAACAGTTAGAAGTTAGGATTTAGAAATATCTTAGATATTACTTCTTGTAATGGTTAAACTTAGCTTACAAGTACAACTTTGGTGATCAATGATGATAAATGTTATTGAATTTTCAATTTTGAAAGCTTGAAGTTGAAACTTTAAGATTGAATTTGACGAATCATGTGATTCATGAGACTCAATATGTTGCAGTTGTAATATGTATTTTACTAACTTGTGGACATGGTTGATGACGATTATAATTTCTAGATGATTGATGTGATATGGTTCAATGATCAATCTATGTTTTTTTATGTTTTTTATGTCTAATTCATCATTCTACATGTTTTTGTTGACATATATGTATCAAAAATTAAAAAATATAAAAAATATATATATTTTTAAAAAATCGCTCCCAGATTCGCTCCCAAACCGAGAGCTTCTGAAAATGGTCGCTCCCGCTCCCGCTCCTGCTCCCAAGCAACATGGGTCATGATTAATGAAGCGTGATGAGATGCAACATAGTGATGATGGGTGCAGCATGGTGCAGCGCAGTGAGGTGCAGCATGATGACAAAATGTAGCACAACGATAGGTGAAGGAGTCACCTTGGAGAATAAGTTGAAGTAGCATGTCTTCCACTGATCTCATGTATCATCTTCTTAGAGATGATCTATGCTCTTATCTAGATAAGTCAAAGTGTTGACTTCTGTTGTAAACGTACTATCTCTCTCTCTGCTGAACTATTGAAGAACATATAAGAAGAATTGATCAAGGGTTTCCCCACATTGGGCTTTGTCCCTAGCTAGCACCACATATTGTGTCCTCTTGTCTTGGCTTGTCTTCTGCGATTTATGTTTATGTTCTTCTGAAGTTTACTTTAATGCTAATGTGATTGCTAATCTGGAAAAGATACTGAGCTAACTGTGAAAATTGAAATAAATTGCTCTAAGCATAAAACATACCTAAAATTAACACATTTCCTACTCTTCCATTCTTGTTTCTTCTTGAATGCATCTCGCCATTTGTTCCTCAAATCCTGGGATTACATTATTGTTGAGAAGAGTCGTTCTAAATATATACCATTCAGATGGGAGCCCTCCGAGAGTTGTGATGGTCAGTTCCCTGTCAAGAACGACTTTCCCAACCGATAGGAGATCATTCTTGATCTCGGTGATCCTTAAGTAGGCTTGCATACTCTCATTTTTGCCCTTTTTAATTTCCTTCAGCTTATTTCTAAGGAATAAAACTTGATTTGCATCACTAACTTTATATAGGCTTACCAATCTATCATAGATTTCCTTGGAGGTGGTCTGTTCGGAAATGTAGGCCACCAGGCGCTTGTCGATAGAGTCCCGGATGATTTTCTTTGCTTTGATTTCTCCCGTGGTCCACTTGTTCCTAGCAGCAACGGATGCATTTGATGGAGGCTCAACGATTCTGCCTCTCACATGGTCCAACACTTCCTGCTCTTCCAATGTTAGATCGAGAGACATCTTCCATCCGTGATAGTCAGACTTCTCATGGAGCTTGTCTTCAGCGGGGAAGTGTGATGAGGACCCCATGAAGCTTTTAAGATTGCTTGAACAGCCTTCGGTGATTGCTCTTGTTCTTGCTCTTGCTTGGGCTTTGTCTTCACCTTAGCTCTGATACCATGTTAATTTATGGTATGTTCTATGCTTAGTGCAGTTTACTTTGATTTCTTCTTATTAGCCACTGTTTAGCAATCACATAAACATAAAGTAAAATGTTGATAGAACATTAATAGATCGACAGAAAACAAGCCAAGACAAGTGACACCAAATGTGGCAGCTACCCGGGGACAAACCCCAATGTGGGGAAACCCTTTGATCAATTCTTCTTTAGTCTTCAATAGTTCAGCAGAGAGAAATAGTACAAATACATAAATCTGTAATTTTATGACGACAGCAGCAAACCCTAACCAACAAAGTCAAATCTGGTCAAACAAGATGACCTTCAATATGTTTGGTCAATTTCCCGGTCATCTAGTCCTCCAATAGCAAGAAGAAGCAGCCCATAAACAACCCCAACAAAACAGTCAAACTGCAATCAACTGAAGTCAACCTGCTGCCCCAAACTAGGGCAGTCAACGCTGGTCAAACCAGAGGTCAGATTGCCTCAGTTTGCATGCCAAAAATTGTGGCCTGCCTAGGAGAGGCTGCCACACCAAAACCGCACTCCTGAAAAGTCAACACTTGGTCAACGCTATCCAAAACGTCTTGCTGCAGCTTCTGCGTCCTCCTCCTTCCCACGTGTGAGCTTCTCTTCCTTGTGTGTAAACTCAATCAGCTAAGGAGAGAAGAATGTGTGAGAGATGAGATGAGTGAATAATGACTCAAACTCACTTGTATTTATATGATATGTTTGGCATGTGTGCCACACATTTAGTCGCTGGCCGACATTGAAAATTTGTCAAGTAAATACAAATAAAGTCATATCTCCATAAATACTTGTCAGAATCAGATGATCGTTAGATCATTCCTACCCCTCTCGACGAGAGGAATCAAGGAAAAATATCAACTGCCATAAATAAGATGACCCACATGGAGTTTGGCCCTAGTTGCCAATTTTAACAAATCTAGAGGAGATTCCTAACTTATTTTTCTACTTGAGAAATCATAGCAACAAGCTTTCAAGCTTGTTTCTACACTTGTTTTGCATAGCTCCCTCTTTCCTTCACATCTCATTGTATTGAGTTTGCTTTCTTCCAGGTATCATAGAGCCATCTTCTTCCCTTAATCTTGCGACAGGTTCCGGGTCATTAATCTTGCATAACACTTTCATCTTGTCATCATTAGTGAAGGCTTTATATTGAGCCTTTCCAGACTTCAAGTTGATCATAGCTTCCTCATGAAAGTGATCTCCTTTGACCTTCAGGGTATCTTCTCACACTGCTACCTTTCAATCCCAAGATGAGAAAATCTTGACTTCATAGTTGCCAGGTACCACATATTGAGCTTCCCTCAACATTCTTCATACATTCCTTCCATACAATTGAACTTGAATTAACTGTCATCATGTGTTCTTGCAACATCTTTCCAGGTAGCAAAACAATATGTTAACCAGATAACCAATAATAATTATTAACATCAAACTTAACTCATCATGACAACTTTCTCAACAAAGCATCAATATCCTTATGATCCATCTCCACTAGAATTAGAGTGCCCAAGGATCGAACTTGATTACCAAGTTACCATTTTCTTCCGGAGATTATACTAGATGTTGATTGTTATTCTAGCGAGAAAGTCTCAATATTTCATCCATTCTAGAGGAAGTGAAATTCATCCTAGTAGCCATCATATAACCAAATGAAAGATTCATCATGCATAATTTATGGCCAACTTTTCTTACAGGATTATATGAATCCTACCAAAAGTTACTTTAAACATGCATCATAACCTTTCACACAATCATCTATATGTATTCCATAATGAGCCTGCAACTTGACTAACTGCATTCATTCATCCTTCCAAGAGTATTGTTTGCTGAATTTTCTAATTCTATCCGTTAGAAAATTAATCTATATTCTGTTGGTTTATTTCTTCTACTTGTTTAAATTTGAACAAGTTATTTAATACATTTAAATACCGAAATAAACACAATACAGTAACGACATCTACAGATCATCAACTAAAAGAAAATAAGCACACAAGTGACACCGTTATTTTTGGACCAATGTCCCCGGAAAAACCCAATGCGGGAAAACCAGTGCAGCTATTCAGAGGGTTATATTATTATGCAATTTATCTGAGTACAACTGGGTGCCTAAATAGGCTCACCCGACAAAGAATAATATACGGCAACAATACCTCTATATCCGGAAACAGGTATTCAGAAAACCTGTCCCACAGAAACCCTCTCTGGCACAACTGAAACTCAGCGCTGGCCAACTTGGCCTCAGCGTCAGCCTCCTGTTGACCTGCGTCAGCCCCAGGACTCTTTGTGTCAACCCTCTGAGGCACTGTGCAGCTTCTGGGAGCCTCTACGTCACTTCCTTTGCCCTCTGCGTGGATGACGGAGTCTCTCTGGGCTCTGCACTGCCTCTGTTGGGCTCTATGTAGCCTGGACTGACTGTTGCTCTGGCTCTCTCCGCTTCTGTGCTAGTCTCCCAGTATTGTCCCTGCCTCTCTGCCTTGTACTCACTGCCCCTCACTGTTGATCACTGATTCAACTTTGCTTACCAACCCCGCTCTAGCAAAATGAATGACTAATCACTTTGGTGTGTTCTCCAACTGACCCTCAAGCCTCTTCTTATACTTTTCTCGTTGGTCCTCCAACAGTCGAGATTAAATCAATAACCATCTGCTAAGATTAGATTTGGCTTGATCCATGACTTTTGGAACCTTCTAACCCAGTTTTATATTAATACCCATTAATATTTTATTTTTCCTAAGTTTAGACTTAGGAACTCTATTAAAAATATTAATTATTTTAACATCTCCCAAACCGGGTACAATCTGTCCAAACCATTTTTGAGTCTTGGAGATCTCATGTGCTTTAGCCTCTCCACCAATTTTCATGGCTAGAGCACATCCGATGCTACCCCAAATCAACATTCCCTATTCAAGCCAAATCAAGGAGTATGTGGTCCATGTCAACAGAGAAAGCAAACTAGAACCAACCACAAGACCAAGGAGTTTTTTACATCAAAGCCTTTGGAGATCATCCATGCTGATTTATGTGGACCAACTAGAACTCCGACACTCCAAGGAGAAAGAGAGAGGGAGAGAATCACATCACAAGAATTTGATGAATTCTGTAAAGTACATGGAATCGAAAGAGAACTCTCTACTGCCAGAACACCCAAGCAAAATGGGGTAGTTGAAAGAAGAAACCGAACAGTTCAAGAAATGGCAAGAACAATGTTAATAACAGCTGACTTGCAGCCAAAATTCTGGAGAGAAGCAGTCGAGACAGTTGTTTATACCTTGAATCAAACTCAACTAAGACCAAATCATGAGAAGACTCCTTATGAATTATGGAAAGGAAGACCTGCTTCAGTAAAATACTTCAAGATTTTTGGAAGCAATTGCTTCATAAAAATCAATGATGGCTCACCAGGAAAATTTGATTCTCGGATTAACGAAGGGATATTCCTTGGATATTCTACAAGGAACAAAGCCTACAAGTGCTACAATAATCGACTATGGAAAATAGTGGAAAGCATTGATGTGAAGATTGATGAAGACCTTCCAGAAAAAGAAATTGAAGAACATGAAGTTGACCCTCTCATTAAAGAAGAACCTGAAAAAGAAGAAAAAGATCAAGAAAAACACAAGGAAAAAGAACCATCTCAAACCCCTTCAAAGATGAAGTTTCTCCAAAAACATCATCCAGAAGAGCAAATTATTGGCAATATAGATGAAGGGATGCAAACCCGAAGAAGGATGACAAGTACACCAAAGAAAAATGATGTTGCTCTTCTATCCATGATAGAACCAGAAACATTTACTCAAGCAAGGATCCTCATTGGGTGAAAGCCATGGGAGAAGAAATGTCTCAAACCAAGAAGAATGAGACATGGGAGTTGATACCTCGTCCAAAGGATAAAAATATAATTGGAACCAATTGGATGTTCAAAAACAAAATGAATGAAGATGGACAAATCATCAGAAATAAGGCAAGGCTTGTTTGTAAAGGTTATTCACAAATTGAAGGAATTGACTTTGAAAAAACCTTTGCACTAGTAGCTCATGTGGAAGCTATAAGGATGTTCTTGGCATTTTCTTGCTCAAAAGGATTTAAAATCTATCAAATCAATGTAAAATCAGCATTTCTGAATGGGGAACTCAAGGAAGAAGTCTACATGGAGCAACCAGAAGGGTTTAATCTAGCAAAAGGAAAGGACTTTGTTTGTAAGTTGAAAAAGGCATTATATGGGTTGAAACAAGCTCCTAGAGCTTGGTACGCAAGATTGCATCACTATCTACAACACCAAGGCTTCAATAAGGGGGTGGCAGGAAGTAATCTACATAAAGACAAATGAGGATAAGTTACTAGTCACACTTGTCTATGTTGATGATCTGATTTTTGTTAGTAATAATGATGAGATGAGCCATGAGTTTGCTCAAAATATGTCAAAAGAGTCTAAGATGTCGATGATAGGAGAGTTTTCTTACTTCCTTGGACTACAAGTATCTCAAAACGCGGCAGGCATGTTCATATCTCAAGCCAAATATGTTAAAGACATGCTTAAAAGATATGGAATGGAAGACTGTGCACCCATGAGCACACCTATGACCACAGATTGCAAATTAAGCAAAGATGATGACTCTCCTCCGGTAGATGCAACTCATTACAGGTCAACAATTGGAGCCCTTCTATACTTAACTGCTACAAGACCCGACATTATGCAAGTAGTAGGAATGGTGGGAAGATTTCAATCAGCTCCTAAACAATCCCATTTGTTGGTTGCAAAAAGAATTCTCAGATGCCTGAAAGGAACCCTTGATTTCAGTCTTTGGTACCCTAAGAGCTCAACTCTTACTGTGCCTACATACATCGATGCTGATTAGGCCGGAAGTGTCGATGATCAAAAAAGTACTAGTGAAAATGCATTCTTCTTGGGAGATTGTCTAGTATCTTGGCTCAGCAAAAAACAAACATCCATATCACTATCTACAGTAAAAGCCGAGTATATAGCTGCCGCAAATTGTTGTACTCAAATATTATGGATGAAGGAAGCTCTGAAAGATGTCAACATAGGTACAAATCAACCAATCACCATCTATTGTGATAACACAAGTGCTATCAACCTCAGCAAAAATCCAGTGATGCACTCAGAGACCACACATATACCAATCAAGTATCATTCCCTTCATGAACAAGTAGCTAAACAAAACATCATCTTGGAATATATCAATACTAAGGAGCAAATAGCTAATATTTTCACAAAACCTCTTCCTCGAGAAGCATTTGAACATCTTTGTCAAAAGATGGGGGTTATTTTATAGCATCACATTAAGTTGATTCATAAACATATTGCATGAAAGGGGGAGCAGTGCGACAGGGGGAGTCCTTGTGCACTCCTTTGCCACTGATGTCAAAGAGGGAGAGAACAAGAATATTGCCATCAATGACAAAGGGGGAGATTTTTGATCTAGATTGTCATTGATGTCAATATGGCAATATTCTAGGATACTAAATGATGATATGAAGCCAAGGAGAAGCAGAGTAGATCCATGAAGAAACAAGAGCAAGAAGCCAAGGAGAAGCAGAGTAGATTCGTTTAGAAACAGGAGAAAGAAGCCAAGGAGCAAAGCCATCAGGGAAGCCATTGGAAGTCAAGAACAGGAGCAGTCAAAGAAGAGCTATCGGAAGAGGTCATTGGCCGGAACACATCGGCGGAGGTGCATAAACAATGTTAACGGAGGAGTTAACATGAAATATCGGAGAAATATCGGAGGAGTATTGCAGAGTATCAGAGGAGTTAACATCGGAGGAGCCATATCGGAAGTATCGCATGTAATATATGCCCAAGAAGAACCGATAGGAAGAAAACAGCGGAGGAGCATAAACAGAGTTATCAGAGGTTACAGGAAGATAAGCCACAGGAGAAACAGCGATATCAGAGGAGCATTGTGGAACCGATGGTCCCATTACAACACGCCCTAATTAATATCGCATCGCAAGTTATGAAGGCTTGTCACATTGAATCCCCCGACTGCGATATAAGGTGCGGACCCGATTGCTCCATTATAAACCGCCCTATTGTAATATCGCATCCGCGTGTATCGGAACCTTCACATCGCAAGTCTTAAAGGAATGTCACACTAAAACTGCGATTGCGATAATACATGCAGACCCAAACAAGTTATAGTAACAACCCTTAATATGACATTGCATCTGCCACATCGCAAGCCTCTTTAAAGCCTTGCCACATTGAAATCCACTGATTGCGATATGTACTACGGACCCGATCAGTTTATGGTAACAACTCTAATGAAATATCGCATCCATCGTATAACGCAAGTCTTGAAGAGATGTAACGATGGAAAACCATCGATTGCGATAAGGTTGTGGACTCAACGAGTTTATTAACAACTACTTAAGATCGTATTGCATCCGCTCCATCGGCAGTAGTGGAATCACTATGTTATGTGCAAACCTCCGAAAATTGCGATTGCGATTAAGGTGATGATGTGGCTGGTAGGACCACCCATTATATGTTTTTAACTATGTTGATATGTGAATATCGATGATGTTGATATCGGAGGACAGAGCACACTTGTAAAACCTCCTATTTTCATGAAAGTTGCGATTGCGAGATTAAAGGAATGACGTGGCATGTGGGATCTCCAATATGGGTATAACCTCTCTTGTGATGCGATTTCTGTGAATAATTAAGCCTGTGGATGAAAGGGCCTTGTTGATATAATTTTAATATGCAACATCTATTGTAATTCGACCTCCCTTCCAATGAACGTGTTGTTTGAGTATTGGTGAACTCGAAGAGACAGAGGAAGCCGAAGGTCGAGAAGCCGAAAGGTCCAGCGAAAAAGGAAGCCAAAAGTCAGACGTATCAGGCATCTATAACGGAAATCAAGGAAAGTTCACAATGCACGAACTGTAAGAAACAGAGGAAGTCGAAGGTCTGGCAGACGTGGAAGAAGCAGGAGGACAGAAGTAAGTCGTAGGTCCAATAGGGTTGGGAGCAGAGAACTACTACCAAACATATCCAGACAATATATAGCAGAGGGTTGGAGCCCTTGGGGTTGGTGCCTCAAAATTGGAAGGATTGGTGTCCTGGGAGTTGGTGCTCCTAAATCCAAGGTTGGTGCCTTGACAAGATAGGGTTGGTGCTCTGGAGGTTGGAGCCTCACAAAAAGTCCAAGTTGGTGCTTGGCAACTGGTTGAAGCCCTATATACATTGTACTTGATTTATTGTAAAGATTATATTAATAAAAGCATTTATTCATGTTATTCATTTTGTGTTCTAAATATAAATGATTTAACTGATAAAAATAACAATTGAAAAGAAATATTGATTCACCCCCCCCCCCTCAGCATTTCCAACACTCTAGAAAAATATCTCCCAATCCTCGGAGATTGCGTTAAGTGCGGTCCTCACCATCAATTCCTCATCCGACGTGGCCCCTATGGAAGTTAGTTGGTCACGGATTTCCTTCAACCGACGGAGGAAGACATCTATCTGCTCTCCCTTCTGCATCTGGTATGACCTTAGCTGATTCTCCAGGAGCATCTTCCTCTGCACGAATGTATGTTGGTACAATGTCTTCAAAGCGTCCCACATCTCCTTTATCGTTTCCTTCTCGGCAATATGTGGTACCACATGATCCTTGACCCCATCAAGGATGATGCACTTTGCCTTAGACATTGCCTCCTCGTACCTATCATTTGCTACCAGGTCAACTAAGATAGCCATCACTCTCAAGGCAAAGCCCTTGATACGATGTTTGTCTAGAATGGACAAGATCCTGGCCTTCCAAACCACAAAGTTGGACGCTCCGTCTAGCCTATCCTGATCTCTCAACCCATTCACAACCATCTTGCTACTCTTCTATCGACTCCTCCAAGTCTCTCTATTTCCCGCCTGGAAGTTCTTGGTTTGGCTCCTGCTGAGTTTCTCTACTTCCTGTCTGGAAGTTCTCTTCTGGACTCCCTCTAAGTCTCGATTTCCCTCCTGGAAATCCTTCTGCCAACTGTCAGGTTGCTCCTCTCCGATCGTTTGTGCAACTGCAACACTGATCCGAATTCCTTGGCTAGAAATCCACCTCGGCAGCAACTCCCTCCACCTTGGTCTTCCCTGTTAGGTACTATTCTGACCACAGTACCCCACCAGCTTCGCTCCACAAACTACCCACAGCCTCCTATGTCCCAACAACTAAAGGATTGAGCCTCTTGGCTCTGCGCAATCCCTACACTAGCAAATAGGCTCCCTCTGCCAACTGCATCAGCCCACCTGGCCTCTGCATGAGCCTGTTTCTGCCCTCCTCTACCCCTGCACTGCCTTTCTCTGGCCCAGACTGATGACACGGTCCCTCTGCGTCACTCCTTCCTCTGTTGCTTTCTGCAAGGATCAGTTCTATCACTCAGGACGTTGAATCTGCTGCAAATGCTCTGCTAAGTTGATGCCTTCAATTTTCCTGTGATCTGCAACCACGCTCTGATACCATGTTGAATTTCTCAGTCTATCCGTTAGAAAATTAATCTGTATTATGTTGGTTTATTTCTTCCACTTGTTTAAATTCAAACAAGTTATTTAATACATTTAAATACCAAAATAAAAACAATACAGTCACAACTCTACAGATCATCAACTGAAAGAAAACAAGCACACAAGTGACACCATTATTTTTGGACCATGTCCCCAGAAAAACCCAATGCAGGAAAACCGGTGCAGATATTCAAAGGGTTATATTATTATGCAATTTATCTAAGTACAATTGGGTGCCTAAATCGGCTCACCCAACAAAGAATAGTATACAGCAGCAATACCTCTATACTCGGAAACAGGTATTCAGAAAACTTATCCCACAGAAACCCTCTCTGGCACAACTGAATCTCAACGCTGGCCCTCCTAGCCTCTACGTCAGCCCCAGGACTCTCTGCATCAGCCCTCTGAGGCACTGCGCATCCTCTGGGAGCCTCTACGTCACTCCCTTTGCCCTCTGTGTGGATGACACAGACTCTCTGGGCTCTGCGCTGCCTCTGTTGGGCTCTATGTAGCCTGGAGCGACTGTTGCTCTGGCTCTCTCTGCTTCTGTGTTGGTCTCCCAGTATTGTCCCTGCCTCTCTGCCTCGTACTCACTGCCCCTTGTTGTTGATCACTGATTCAACTTTTCTTAGCAACCCCGCTCTAGAAAAATGAATGATTGATCACTCTGGTGTGTTCTCCAACTAACCCTCAAGCCTCTTTTTATACTTTTCTCGTGGGTCCTCCAACGGTCGAGATTAAATCTCTAATCAACGGCTAAGATTAGATTTGGCTTGATCCATGACTTTTCGAACCTTCTAACCCAGTTTTATATTAATACCCATTAATATTTTATTTTTCCTAAGTTTAGACTTAGGAACTCCATTAAAATTATTAATTATTTTAATATCTCCCAAACCGTGTACAATTTGTCCAAACCAATTTTGGGTCTTGGAGATCTCATGTGCTTTAGTCTCTCCACCAATTTTTATGGCTAGAGCACATTCGATGCTACCCCATACAATATGGAATATATAGTAATCCTTGTCATAATGCTTTTTCCAAGAACCTCCCAAAATGATGGATCTTATAGGATCTTGAGGATCCACCTTAGAAAATAACTACCTCTAAAATAATGTTAGACAAAGTATGGATGAACATCAAGCAAAATGGTCCCAAATTTCTCATCCTTGAAAGACTAGATGATTTTTACAAAGCAATTCAGTCAAGTAGACTCTAAATATGCTATTATTACATGCTTCTATCAATGATGCCATATTAAATCAGGATTCTTTCAGATGATGCATGCTTACTCCTTCAGGGTCCTTAACTTCCCTCCATCATGCTCATTATTAACACGCACAAGAATTGTTTTGCTTAGCCATCCTTCTCATTTTGCTTCCTTCATTATGTACCTGTAATATTCATTGCCAAGTACAACCAACCAAAATATACAAATACAAGAGCATGATGACAATCTAGGGTTTCCATGGTTTTCTTAAAGGGTATACTCCTAGGGTTCTTAGATACAAACCCTAAATTCCTTGATATTTCCTTTGGAAACATCAACCCTAGGGTTTTGATGTCATATCCTAGATTTCATCCAATTCCACCCTTGCTAAGGTTTACCATATACCCTAGATTATCTGCAAACCCTAGAAGTCAAGAGCTAGGGTTTCTATGAGGGAACAAATAGATTAGAGTAAGGGTTTTCTACTTAACTAGGGTTTTCTAATCCAAGTCCCATCTAGGGTTTATAATCCCTAGAAACCTACAAACCTTTAACAAAGTAAACCCTAGATTCAAATTACACAACAAAACCCTAAAGCTTTCCATGCAAACCCTTTAGCAAAACCTTACAAATGAACAGATAATACCTAGAGATCATACATACCTTCCTGCAACCTTACCTTATCCTTTCTTACAAAGGACTTCATTTGAAAGGGACTGCATCCCAAGGACAAAGTCTTGATCCCATAGCTGAAGTTGTACTTCCTTCGGAACTGCCTTCAAGAGAAGCTCCCAAAGATGTCAAGTCAAGATGCTCTTCAAGATGACTAACTACTACTCTTTAATTCTAGTTAGGATATGTTGTAGATGATATTACAGATCCTCAAAGTAGACTCCTACTACAAGTTCTTGCTTCCTGAATGACATACATCAATCCTTCCTTACTTCGCTATCCTTGATGATAGATCTAAAATGAAGTTTGTGCTATCATTCTGCAACTTCAGCCTTTTGGTTAGGGCTTATTACGGTCATTGTAAAATGTTGAGACTAAGCTTAAAATGCCTCTCCAATGTGCAGTCTTGTATCCTCTTTCTTTGTTGCCTTCAAGAACTGTTCTTAGACCGTTATAGGGCTCTCAAACACAAGATTACAGTGCACACTTTTCTTGACAAGGGAGATAGACCCTGCGGCCTAGGCTAGGCCTCTTCTAATATTCCATAACCCTTAGCCTAGAATGGGACTCTCTATCTCTCAGCAGATCTGGTCCCTTTGAAACTCGACCTAATTCCTAGGCCTAAATTGCACCATATTCTTCCTCGAGATCTTCGCTCTATCACAAGATATACCTTCCTCCAATCTGCACTCAATTGTTTCCAAACTACCCTCTTGTAGCCTTGTCTCAGGGCTTCGGTCATGTAGCTATTGTTGCCAAGTTCGGATCTGATCTTGAGTAGAAAGGGTGATGAAAACAGGGATGTTCTAGGCCTTAACTAACCCAACATTTTAGTGACCTTATCTCAAAGCCATCTGACCTTTTTGGCTGCTTTTACTGAGGTATTTCGGTTGCCATACTTCCCTTCTCAACTCGGATCTTCTTCAGCCCTCAAGGAGATCACAAATAGTCCCTACTTGTCTTGGAAACCCTTTTGAGTTCAAACAACAGTGATCTTCCAGCTGCCTATGACTTGACCTTAGCTTTGACACCATGTTGGAAAATCAATGAGGACAACATTTAATTTTACTTTTCCTTCAGAGATAGTTATTTGTGATATTATGTTCTTCTTCATTATTATGTTTATGTTTTTAACATCAAATATATGCCAAAACCATGAAGATCACAATCATACAAAGATGAACACCAGATATAGACTCCAAGCCAAGGAAAATCCCCTCCAAGGGGAAAACCCAAAAAAAACTTCTCTTCTTAAAGAATTGATTCAAAGGAGACTTCCAAGACCAACAACATAGACCAGGGCTACCACCAAGAACCAAGCTAGCCACCAATCATTCTTCTCCATCACAAGACAAGAGCAACGAAACGATATTCTTAAAAAGCAAGACTCTTCTAGCCTTTCAAATCCCCAAGAAGAATTTGCCACTATTCTTGCAACCTTCGAACCAAGGTATGCCCAGAAACCCTAGGTTTCTCACACGTGTGAGCTAAAGTAGGTATATTTCAGATCTCTGAACCTTTCTAGGGCTTCTTCTTCTTCGCTAGTATTTTCCTTGCTCTTTGTAGACTTTCGCTCTCCTTTCTAACTGTAGATCGAATTCAAGTGTGTGTGATATGTCTCCAAGAAGGTTGAAGTTCCTCCTTTATATAGCCTTTCAAGGGGCTCCATTAACCCTCTCTAGGCCGACTTGGTCTTGGAAGCCTTCTAGACATTTCCTATTACAAAAACATTTTTTCTTTTGATACAAATGCCCAAATGGGACTTTTACAATATGACAAGGACACTTTGATTCATGTAAACCCTAGGAGCATTCAATGGATGCTTGACCTAACGAAAAATGACTAGAGCATGAAACCCATGCTTTACATAAATCATTTCCTTTTTTATCTTTACATATATTTCCTTTCTTCATTTGATAGATACATAAGAATTACATCATGACATGAATCAAATGACAATTATGAAGACCAAAACTAGTTACATTTTCCAACACAGGGGGCACTTGATGAAGGCAAATCCTCCATGTATGAAGAGAGCAAACACAAAGAGACATTATGCTCAAAATTGAGTGATCTCATTACTAAGATTTTGATTTGGCTACAAATTGCTTCAAATCTTGCAAACTTGAATGAAAAAAGAATGAGATTTAGATATCTTGCAAACTTGAATGCAAAAAGATTGAGATTTAGATTTTTGTGCATAGAAATGTAGTACACATTCTCAACATAGACTACTCTACAGACCTCCTTAGATAGGCATACCCATATCACTAGATTCCTTCCATCTGCCTTGGATATTATGAGAGAGTTGGTTTTCTCCAAGCTCCTTCCAGGGTCACTTAGCTAGGCCCTCTCATCGTTGGGCACTCCCTAGAGTCTAAACAACATCATCAGGAAGTGCATTGTCTATCTTAGTGATTGATGTAGCAACAATGCTTCCCCACTGTCTTCTTTGACAACTCTTCCTAATGTTGTGTAATGGATTTCTTCTCTTTTAAGTTTATTGTTATGCAGTGGCTTTCTTCTCCAAATCTCAGCAGCATCTAGCATCTTTTAGACAACAAGACACACCACAGACTAGTTCTTCCACATCTTTTGGTTATTGACATATTAATAGTTTCTTCCTTGCGACCTCAATGTCAGAAGAGAGTCAATCACAAGTTTTTGGCTTATTGGAGGCGTGGGGGGCCTTCTCTTCATCCTTTGGTGACAATTTTGGGGCTCATTGAGGATCCAAGTTCCAACATGGGAGTAACTATCCTCTAGCTAAAATTCTCAACAGTGCTCTTTGTTACCCGTCATTTAGCATGAATCTTGTCCTAGTGTTGAAGACCCTATAGATGTAGGCTACGTTTGGAGGATGTTGACTTTGGAGCCAATACATTGCCACTTTGAAGAATATGTGTTTATGGAAGATCACCTTATGGGACCATTGGAGGATTGCTAAGATGCTTACTTTTATACTATGCATTATTTTTTAAGGCATCATAGTGTATATGTCACCTTTGGAGGCTTCATTTGCATAGAGCCATACATTCTCACATATTTCGAGACATGCCACATCATCCAACACATGGATTTGGAGAAGTTCCATGTTTTTTGACAGTTTTGTGTAGCATAATAAGCGCCTTGCACGTTGTTGGTTATTTTGAGCTATGGTGTGCTCATATGTGCCCTAACACAATTTTCGAGAGAGTTCCCACATCTTAGGGCACATATCTCTAAGGCTCTCACATTAAGAGGCACATTAGTTTGTTGGATGGCAGCATGGGTATTACAACACTTGGTTGCATTCATACTTGTCCTTGCACACAACACACTCCTATATTTCCCATGGTCTTGGAGTTGATGGTTTGGGCACATTGTTTGACATTGTGGCACAAGGTTTAATCATTTTATGTTTGTTTTGGAGAGTATAACACCCTTAATGCACACATTCGGGGAGGCTAGTGTGGTTGACTATGTCTTGGGTAGTGTTGTAAGACCCCCTCCCCCAACTCAAAGGCCAAAACCACGAACTATGCGGATCAATTGCTAAAACTGTAATTCGGATGAAAAAATACACTTCCTGCCTCTATGGGAACCATGATGGTTTTGTGCACGATTTTGCCATGGTTCACGAGCAGTTCTAGAGGAACACACACAGTGGTTGAATGGTGTTGTCAGTGATTCCAACTTCGGTTCTTGAACGCTCTTAATATATGTTGTAGGTTGTGTTGTCACCCAAATTGTACACCTTATGCGACAATGCTCAGGGCGGGTGTTGTCACTTTGATCCCTGCCCTCTCCGTTTAAGCTATCTCCTAAATGCAGGCTAAGGGGGGTAGTCCCTACGAATGAGATGATGAGAGACTCGTTGGGAACCAACAAGTCTAGGAGATACAACTGAATGGCCTAGCAACTTGAATTAAAATTAAGTGACAAGTAAGTTTATTAAGCAAAACAAGATTAGATTTTTTTAAGATATGAGTGATAGACCAATGCCTTAGAATTAATTACTTGCACAATAGAGATTAATACTTCAAGTTATTGGATGAACAGTTGCTGCAAGATGCAAAGTATATCCTAAATGAAGTGCAGGACCTAATCTAATGTGACATACAGGATCTTGGTAAATTTTAATTAGATGCCTAGTCTAGGTGAATCCTCCCTCTCAATTATTTTGAAGCTAGTCTCGAACGCAAGTTGTAGAGAGAAGTCCACAAGAAGGAGGCTAAGGCCTCATTAACAAAACCTCCCCTAGAATTCTAACCACCCAAGTGTCTTCATTCCTACAATGGATTGCACACAAGAGAACTACAAGGTCATTTGTTTTAACTTTGGATAAGGGTCTAGACTTCTCAAATTGTATGAAGAAGGTGGTCCTATCTCTCTTACAACCAAGCTTATGCTTGGAGGTAACTTTTAAATATGCACTTCTAACTTAGAATGAAGATGCAAATGATTGATTGCTTCAATGAGATCACAAATATATTAAATGCTCCAATATGACAATATTAAACCACTTGAAATCACTATGCTCAAAATGTTATCCTTTAACACAAGATTTTAAGATAACAATAGCAAATAAATGAAGCACTTAGAGAATATTTTATCTCAATGAAACAAGATTAGAAATACTTATTACTCAAGATGCTTATCAGATGTGTCACTTAGAATAATTCTCTTATACTTATGATGCAAGACCCTCAGGAACAAGAGGAACTTTAATGTTCTTTAGACATAATAGCAACAAGCACCGATAGAACAATGAGATTGCTAACAGTGAATCACAATGTATGAAGAGACTAACAAATGCACAATGCAATGATGCAAGAATGCAAAGATGCAAAGAGCTAGAAAGCAAGATGCACTAATTTATCCTCAAGACCAAAAGAGAGACCAATACACCAATGCTATTATCATTCAATGACCACAAGGAAGATGCACCAGACTTTAATACAAATCGTATCAGCCCACTTAATATTATGAAGACAGTCCCAATAATCACTTATAAACAAAGTAATAACAATTATGAATAATCCTTTACTTAATGAGAGCTAATCCTTTAGGTTATTAGGCTTATTAGGATTAATTTTTAGGATCTTCTTAAAGAGATTATGCCACTGCAATCTTTATATCAGACCTCTGAAAATTTAGATCAGACCTCAAGAAAGACACCAATGTGAGAGGACACAAGAACTACCACAATGATTAGCCTTAGAAGTTAATGTGTGATGATCTTGGGGTTTATTTCGGCCTAGATATTAAAGATCACACCATTGTTATGATTAACTTCAGGTCTGGTTATTAATGTGACAATCAAGAAAAGAGGAAAGGCTAGAGAGATTAGACCCTTCCTTTGATGGCAAAATTGGCTGGTTGAAGCACCAAAATAGTGATGTTTGAGCTCTCTAACACCTGCAACCACAAAGATTAGCCTTCAAACCCAATTAAAATGATAGACCAGATCTTCTAGTGTATGCGGCTAGGCCTATAAGGCCTCCAAATGCTAGCGGCCAAGATTGTAGGGCTAATGTGATGGATACAATGGTTTTCCAAGCCCACAAACTTGTTCCAAATTTGATCTCAAGCCTGCAAAACAAATTTGTTAGCCCTCAAACAAAAAAAAGGACAAATTACTAATGATAAACCACCACAAAACCCTTGCCAAATTTGTGATTGAGCCTGCAAAACACAAAGAGTTAGCTCCAAAATCAATTTGCAATCCAATTTCCAAGCTATCAAAGGTTGCGACTAGGTCTTTATGGCCTAATTAGGCCTGCGGCTTGGTCCTAGAGGCCTAATAGGCATCCGGCAAGGGCTTATAGGTGGCTGCGGCCAAGGCCTAATGCCCTCAAAACCCTTGCGGCCGCCTCCTACAAGCAAAAATTGATAAATTCAAGCATAAAAGTTACCCTGACCTCGACCACACCACCCAAAAAACCACTTCAGATGTTAAACACTTAAGAAAACCCCAATTGTTGCAGCAAATAGGCCCTCTAGGGTTAGCGGCTCCCTCGAAGAGGCTAGGCATTGAGATTTTGGCACTTCGGTCTTGTAGATTTGGGTGTCTAGGCCCTAGATCTACCCTCCTTGGCTGAACGCACTTCTCCAAAGGCTGCACGACCCTTCCAAAGGCTGAATACTGCCCAAACCTTAGTCGTCTAGGCTAGGTGAGGGCTAGAATCCTCACACTTAGAATTTCTCTTTGAAACTTTGATCCTTTGGCACCTGCAAGTCAAATAAATAGAGCCAAGCCCAAGATCTAGAAGAAATTCAAAACAAAACCCCAAAACCCCCAAATAATTATATACAAAATAGCAAATAATTACAAGGGTTAGAAAATAATTTACAAAATTATTCACAAATTATTTACATTATTCACAATTAAATTCAAGCTCCAATTAGCAAATAAATCTCAAAGTTATTTAATGTACTAGCCAAAACCCTGCACCACAAATCATTAGATAAGCTCAAAGTCCAAACAAGGTGTGATCACCTCAAAGTCCATGTACTTGGGGCTTGCCCAAGGGCTGAATCAACTGAAGATCTCTACAAACTCAAAAGATAGATTATTAGTTTCAAAGGGGTTCAATTCACACAGGAAAACAAGAGATCTAGAGACACCTGCTAGACCTATCAAGTTCAATGTATTTACTCTAGCCCAATATCTAAAGCTAGATATATGTGCTAGTAGATAATCCAACCACTGGCTATGAAACAATAATCTTCAACAATGAACACAATTAGAGCATTAAGACTATTCAACACATACCATGAATTATCAAGAGAGACACACCTTGAATTGAAACCCCAAAGACATTTGATTAATGCAGAAAACTATCCCAACAAAGCTTAGCTCAGTACATAAAAAAAAATCCATGTCATGTGAGGAGCAAAATGCTTCCTTGTATAGATAATGAGAGGGATCAACCCCTCAAAGTGGAAAATAATAGCTAGTAGCTTGATCCTCGTCTAAAAATTTCAACCCTTGATTGGCTAGCACAAACCTTCAAAATAATTCGATCTGCCTTGTTCATTGTGTCAAAGGGGTCAAATTTTGACTTTTGGACCATGGAGGACCTCCAAAAAATAGAATTATTGTTTCTTGTGCAAAATAATTAACTACTTGGTCCAAAAATTTCGATTTGTTGGGAAATAGTCTTCTCTAGCCAAACAAATATCTGAACTAGTCCATCCAGCCTTGGAAATGAGGCCTTTTATTCTTGAATTGAATTATTCCCTTTGAAAATAGCCTCAATAAAATTTTGAATAATTTTCCACTTGGAGGGTAATTAATATTTCCCTTCATTTTATTTTTTGCCAAAAATAAAATTATAAACTCAAGAGGGGATTAAATATTTTTTCCACCCTCTAAGTGTATCTAAAAATATTTTGGTAATGGTGTTCTAATTATGAGGAACCATTCACCAAAAATAATTCTAAACACACTTTTACATCAAGATATTACAATGATCAACCCTTAGAAGGGGAATTTCCAGATAGACACAACCTCCTAAGACTCAACCAAATTTTCTGACACAAGACACATGCTCTAGTATGATAAAAATTCATTGACTTTATAACATTAGGACTCACTTAAGACCTTGTCAATGAATTCCACCCTAGCTTTGCAGTATATCTGGGAGAAAAACTCTATCAATTAATCATGTTTAGAAACACAAGTAATTGGGGAGGTTAAAAAACCCCCTAGAGTGAAACCCTTTGAGGAGAATCATAGGCTTACCTAGGTGTTGTTACATGGCTTAATAATCATACTAGAATCATATTTATAATACAAAACCAGAATTTGGGATTACAATGATGATAATGCCTCAAAAATTTTATCCACTGCTTTATACTCTGCTTTTCAGAATTGTTGACATGTACATGGTCAACAGGTTGCATCAATTAGAATCTCCAAATAACAAGAAGCTTTGTAAAGCCCTAGATGCCCTGCAACTAATGAGGAATTTTGGTACGAAGATCAAGTTGTTTAGGCTCATGACCATCATCATTGGATAGTCTTCATCATGATAATTCCAATGGTATATATCACATCATGAGATTCTTCATGGTTTGGGAATTATGCCCAATCAGGATGCTACCCCCATCTTGTTGTCAAAGTCCCCAAAGCTAGATGATGTCGCAGCTCCACATTTGAACAAATGTTTGTTTAATTCAAGGAGTCAAAAAAGAATCTTTCGTTAAAGTATTTATTAAATTATAAAGTCAATCATGGGCATATTAGCTAATTTTATAAGGGATAAGTCGACCCTTATATCCATCTGGGATTTTGGCTACAAAAATTTAGTTTCAAATTTCAAATCTAATTGAGTCGACTCCCTCCTTGTAAAGTGGCAACTTGTAATTCTTATTTTCCTTAACCTTAATATTTGTTTGTGAAATTTATTAGTTATGTTCTTTAGTTAGATATTTTCATCAAACAAATATCAAGAAAAAAATAGCAACAAAAGAGGACACATAAAGTAGGCTCTTAGCCAGGGCAAAACCCCTCCAAGGGGAAAACCCATAAAACTTGTTTCTTCTTAGAACCTTCAAATGAGATACAAAGACCCAACCCTAGACCAAATCCTTCTCCAAGTACTAAGTCAGCCCTTCCAACAAGTCCTTCCTTGAACCTGCACCAACCAGCTACAACCTGCAACTTCGATCTAACAGCCTCAACCCTGCAACTCACATAGATACTTTAACCCTTCGTTCTATTACCTCAGTTCTGCACCTTTAGCCAGATACCTCAGTTTTGTACCTTCAGCATGTTTTGCACCTTTGGCTCAACTCTGTACCTTTAGCCTATTTTGCACCTTCAACTCAGTTTTCTACCTTGTGCTTGTTCTTCACCTTCAGCTCAATTCTATACCTTCGACCTCTTTTGTACCTTCACTAGAAACTTCAGATCTAATGATCAAATTTTGTCCTGGTTAAATGATTATTAAATGAGGTCGAACTACCCCTTTATATAGCCTTCGCAAGGGGTCGAATTCCCTCCTTTAGGCCTACTTGATGTTTCCAAGGTCGACTTGTACTTTAGGAGATTCTGGGACTTTCTAGACTCAAAAATAATTATTTTTTACAAATACAATTTGCTCGAAAGGGTCTAATAAACATGATGCTAACTCCTTTGACTTATGACAATAAATCCTAAGAACTAGCAAACCCTAGAAGCATGAAGAACATGCTTTTACCTAGAAGACCATCAATAAAGAGAATGAAACTCATGCTTTAATAATAATAACTTTTTCTTTTATTTTCTTGTTTGTTACAAAGGATACATATTGAAATGAGTACAACAACAATTATGAAGACCGAAACTAGTTACATTTTCAACACTCGCTCTTAACTAGGGAGGTATTCATATTTGTACAACTTGTACAACATCATATCTCAAACTAAAGAGTTATCACAAGAAGAGCCAAATTTATAAGCCATATTGTGAGCATCATCATCATGACCCACACTGTCTCTGAGGCCTAACTAGACAAGCTCTTCTTTAATTAAGAACATTATGCAGGGAGGCTTTATGTGTGATACCGCACTACCTCTATAAGGCACATACCCCATCCAGATGTCTACAAGGTATGCCCTTTTAGGACTATTCTTATCTTGGGTCTCCAATCCTAACTCCTCAAAGAATATCGATCCTCTTCAACTACTCTTATCTTGGATACCTATCCCATCCTCAAAGAGTATCGAAACCTTTCCTTTCTTGGATGTTAAATCCTCAAGGAAACCACAGATGCTTATCCAATCCTTCATCATTCTTTCTTCACTACCTGAAGAAGAAAATGCACATGTGATGTTCACCATCACTCCCTCTCAACCAAAGAGGACATCCCTATTCTCTTGGAGAATAGATCCCTGTGTTGAATTTCCACGACCTTGGGTCTAGGTTAGAGTCTTAAAATCACTGACTCTACCAAACCAAGAATCTCAACCATAAACTACTTTGCACAGCGGAAATATAAAGCAGTAAATCACATATGCACAAATATACACACTTTTTAACAAAATTGTACAACGTTGTACAATCACCGATCTTTGTTATATTAAACCAAATATGAATAATACAACAGTCTATGGTATACAAGAGACAATGACAAACTTCGTTGCAGTTCCTATGTTGTATCTTTTCCTACTTGTCCTTCGCTTCCATATTGCTCACTAGTAGTGCCTTAGTCCATGAAGGCCACTACACATCGAGACTCTAGGAGGGCTACCACCAAACAATGTTGCATGTCACTTTTTCTACATGTACACAGGCTCATAAATCTACTCTCTGGGTTGGCCAATTCCCGAGCTTCAATCTGCCTTCTAGTAGCCTCTTTCATCCATCAAAGAGCTACTCATAAGGCTACAAACTTCACCCAATCTTCAGCTATCTTCGTCACTTCAAGACTACTAGTCTAGGGCTACTTTGGGCATCCACACACTACCCTCCAACAGTGCAAAGATGCCCAATACTTCATTGTCGGTTCCGCTCCTAGGATGGCTCTTCACTTCCTCAGAAAGTCCTCCACATGGCACCAACAGGTTGCAATATCAAACTGATCCAAATTGACCCAAAAACACGGATCCAACACTCATCAACATTGTTGTCTAAGTCTGTGTTACTATTGTTATATCTATGACTGGTTAGGGCACATTTAGTTGTTGTAATAGCCCCCAATCAGCCACCAAAACAGCCCTCCTTGGCTGCGGCCTAGTCTTGGAGAAATGTTGGCACCCTTGGCTGTTGTCCTGGGCATAGACAACCCTTAAACAGCTCCACGTTGCCCTCCAAAGATGAGGTAGGGCTTGCGGCCCACCTATAGCAGCATATGTTGCCCTTCCTCCAAGATTTATGCACCCAAGAGCCCTTTACGCACGCTGAAATAGCCTTCTCTTGCCTCGGCCCTCTAGGGAGCTTCCTCGTCCTCCCTTCACAGCAACTCAATCCTCAAAATAACCCTAAAACAGACCTCAAAACCCATGTTGTCCTATCTCTTCCTTCTTGTGGCTAGGGCAGAGAAATTCTTCTCTCTCACGAGTCTTTCTCAAGTCTGAGTGTTGCACAAATGGATGCCTTAATGACTCCAATTCACCCTTTATTTATACACCAAAAAAGGGGTTTCACAAATTCATGAAGAGACACATCTATTGGACAATTTTACTTCAAGCCTACATGACTTGAATACCAATAATTAATTGTCAACTTCAAAAATTCATAACTTTGTTTCTAGAGCTCTGATTTGAATGGTCTTTGGAGGGTTGGAATCGGCTCACCAAGTTCTATCACCTCAAATTTTCCCAAGCTCAAATTCATCATGGTTTTGACCCAAATCCCAATGGGTGCAAAACCCCACACTTGGGTTCCAAGCCCCAAAGTGACCTTTGTGGCGCTTTGCCCTCCAAACCCTGAACCCTAGGGCTTGGAGTACCCCCCAAGCTACACAAATCAACACCTTGCTCCCATTCAACGAGACTCCTTTTGCTCCCTCTTAAAACCAGAGGAGATTCCAGACCTTTTTTTCAATAGTGGGAGGCAACACCACAATCCTTATGGCTTGTCTTCATGAGAGTATTAGATATTTGATCTTCATAGCTATATGGCTCCCTCTTTCCTTCGCATCTCTTGAGGTTGCTTCCTTTCGAGGTATCATGGAGCCATCTTCTCTCTTTAATCTTGTGACAAGATTCAGGTCATCTTTCTTGCTCATCACTTTCATCTTCAACATCACAGATAAAGGCATTGTATTGAGCCTTTCCAATCTTCAAGTGGATCATAGCTTCCTCATGAAAGTGATCTCCTTTGACCTTCAGGTTATCATCTCACACTACTACCTTCTAGTTCCAAGATGAACACATCTTTGACTTCATAGTTGCTAGGTACCAAGTATTGAGCTTTCCTCAATACTTTCCATCCATATAGTTGAACTTGCCTCAACTATCATCATGAATTCCTGCAACATCTTTTCAGGTAGCAAAATAATATGTTAACCAGATAACCAAACCATAAATAAAAGACTTACCGTACCATGTCACCCTTCTCGTTCCATCAACATCCTCATTGGCCATCTCCATTTGAACCTTACTTCATGCATCAAAGTGCCCAAGGATCGAACTTGATTACCAAGTTACAACTTTTTCTTTTCCAGGAGATTACACTGGATGTTAATTATTATCTTACCTATTCTAGAGAAAATCTTAATCTCTTATACATCCTAAAGTAAGTCAAATTCTATTATTTTCCAACATCATAAATACTCAAGCATAATTTTATAACCAACTTTTTTTTCACAAGCTTCTATATATATGAATCTTATCCAAACTTTTCTTTTAACATGCATTCTTAAGCTTTCATCCAGTCATCTAGCTGTATGCCCTGAAATGACCCTGCAACCCGACCTTATTGCATTCCTTCATCCCTTTACTAGTATTGATTCCACATTACATTGAATGTATACTACCCTTGTCATGATTCCTTTCCCAAGGACCTTTCACAATGATGGTCCTTCTAGGATCACGATGATCCATTTAGGCAATATGACAACTTCTAACCTAATGTTAGATAATACTTGGATGAACATTATGCAAAGATGGTCTATCTATCTATCTAGATGATATCTACAAAGCAACTTAATCATGCAAACTCTAAATATGACACTTCCATATGATTCTCTCTATGATGTTATACATAATCAAGATGACCAATGCATACTATCTGAAGGAAAGAACATTTTTTATAAAGAACCTAATAGTCAGTGAACCTTCTTTAGGAGTAAGGATCCTTCACTTCTTCCTTCTTTGCCTTCTTCTCAGATTCTCTAACTGCTTCGACTACATGAGCTTCACTCCTTTCTTTTCTCTTGTTGTTTTGTTGGTTTGGGCAGTCCCTCTTAAAGTGTCCAAACTCATTGCACTTGAAGCATTGAACCTTGGATATGTCTTTATTCTCAAACTTACCAAACTTTCCCTTCTTCTGCTTCTTGACTCGAGTTAGAAAGGCTTGAGATTGCTCATCTCATCCAATATCATCCTTGACCTTGATCCTTGATTCTTCCAATAAGCAAGGGCCCACAACTCATCAAAGGGAGTTGAATCCTTCTTGGAGTAGATGTTTGTTGCAATGTTGCTCCATTCTGGTGGCAATGCATCCAATACACAGATGGTTATTTCTGAATCAGTAATTGGTTCCCCAAGTAATTGCAAATGGTCTCTTAGTTGAGAGACTCTCATGAGAAAGGATGCCACATCCTCATCGTTTAATTTCTTCATTCTACAAATTCACTAGCTTGTCTTACATAGCCTTGGAGGTCTTCAAGTTTGCAACAAATGGAACAAGAGAATCCTTAATTGATTCAACTATGATCCTTTGAGCCCTTACTTCCCCTTTCTTGTACTTTTCTAGTTCTTGTGTCTTGTCTTTGCTTGGTTCAGTGATTTCCCCAATAACATATTCCATTACTTCTTGTTCTGTGAGTATCAAGTCAATTCTTTTCTTCCATGCTAGATAGTTTGATGCCCCAACGAGCTTATTGCTCTCCTTGCAGAAAGAACCCATATGACTTGTAGATTCAGACATGATGTAATAATATGATACTTACTTGAGACCAAGATTCTCCTTGATGATGTCTTCAATCTTCTTGATGCCTTCAAGATATTTGAAGAGACTTTCTTGAAAGATGTTCCCTAGGATTCCTCCAACAACAGCTTTTAAGAGTGATGAGTGATAACAATCCCTTGATGCTTTCTTCAAAGAGGTTTGCCAATGAGTCTTCAACTAGATCCCTTCAAGAGATAATCTTCCTTGTAGTCTTCTTCTTCAGGCTTTGAGAGTTTCCTTTTTCCTTCCCCTTGATAAGCAAATCCTTCTAGTGTCCTTCCAGCTGCCTTCCTTGTTCACCTTAGCTCTAATACCATGTTGGAAAATGTAAAGTGGTAGCTTGTAATTCTTATTTTCCTTAACCTTAATATTTTCTTATGAACTTTATTAGTCTTCTTTATGTTCTTTAATTAGATCTTTTCATCAAACAAATATCAAGAACGAAATAGCAACAATAGAGGACACAAAAATTCGGCTCTCAGTCAGGGGAAAACCCGAAAAACCCTTCCCTTCTTAGAATCTTCAAAAGAGATACAAAGACCCAACCCTAGACCGAGTCCTTCTCCAAGTACCAAGTCATCCCTTCCAACAACTCCTTCCTTGACCCTGCACCAACCAGCTACAACCTGCAACTTTGACCTGCCAGCCTCAACCCTGCAACTCGCATAGCTACTTTGACCCTTCAATCTATTACCTCAGTTTTGCACCTTCAGACTGTTCTACACCTTCAGCCTGTTACCTCAGTTTTGTATCTTCGGCTTGTTCTACACCTTCGGCTCAATTCTATACCTTCGGTTTGCCCTGCACCTTCGACTCAGCGCTGCACCTTCGGCTCAGTTTTGTACCTTCGTCTTGTTCTTCACCTTCAGCTCAGTTTTGTACCTTTGGCTTGTTTTGTACCTTAGCTAGAAACTTCAGATGTGATGATTGAATTTTGTCTTGGCTAAATGAGTGTTAAATGAAGTCGAACTGCTCCTTTATATAGACTTCTCAAGGGGTCAAATTCCCTGCTTTTAGCCGACTTGATATTTCCAAGGCCGACTTGTACTTTAGGAGATTCTAGGACTTTCTGGACTCAAAAATAATTCTTTTTTATAAATACATTTTGCCTGGAAGGGTCTTATAAAATGATGTTGACTCCTTTAACTCATGACAATAGATCCTAAGATCTAACAAACCCTAAAAACATGAAGAACATGCTTTTACCTAGAAAATCATCAATAAAGGGCACAAAACCCATGCTTTAATAAAAATAACTTTTTTTCTTTTCTTGTTTGTTACATAGGATACACATTGAAATGAGTACAACAACAATTATGAAGACCAAAACTAGTTACATTTTCAATAGGCTTACCTCTCTAGAGAGATCCTCGACCCCTATAAATTCAAGGCCGATTTGCATTCCAAATCATAACTTGAATGCACTACTAGATCTGTGATAATATGTGGCCTTTGAATTGTAATGACGATTTGAACGAGCAAGCCAAGTTTGGAGATAATTTTGGGTTTTTGAAGTCTATGTTTATTGGTTCTTCGCTGGACATTTAGGTATCTAATGCGCTAATCTTGAGTAATCTAATTGAGTGGTCTTCTATGGCCTGGGGATGTGATGCATATCTTGAGAAGAGGCATTGAGATTCTTTTATCTTTGGTTTGTCAAGGGATTCGTTGGGGTTCCCTGAGGTCATTCAACCTCCTTTGAGGGTAATCTGAGTTTTTCTTTTTCCTGAGGTTTAGTGTGCAGAATTTTGTGAGCTCTGAGGCAAGGTTTGGATCAATCTTGTGGCAACTATTCTCAAGTTTTATTTCATGGGTCTGGTAATTGTTGTAACATACTTCTTTGCCTGAAGAATAATATTAAACCACAAAGAAAAAATTTTAAAAAACTGGATTGCAAAAGAGCCTGTAGTTCTGTCTTTCCTTAAAGAAAGTATAAATATAGACGTTGAAGTGAAAATTCCTTGACAATAGAAATATATGTATAAATATCTTATTAAAAAATGAATAGATAGATGATGATTGTTTACAATGGGGTTCCTGGCTTATATACCGCCATGGGCACCCTTTGGGAAAGGGCATGATCTTATGATCGTGCCCTTTCATCTAATTAAACCTAAAATTAACTAATTTTTTACATAACATTGCCTTCCTCTCGAAAGAATGCTTTGTCCTCAAAGCATAAGTAACGACGGATGTTGTTGAAGAATGATTCATTCTCCCAGAAAGCATCTTCTTTGGGTAAGTCCTTCCACTTGATCAGATATTCCAAGATGATCAAGGTCTCACACTTTAAAAGGTCTTGGATTAATCTCTCAAGTTCCGTTTTTTGGTGATGTGGATATCGGTATGGCTTGATGTTGACAGGGTCTGACCCTGCCTTGACTTCTATTGTATGCTTAATTTCCCTATTAGGTGGCATCTCCATAGGTAGGTCTTGAAATACTTTTTCATGCTTCTGAATTAAATCTTGTATCTCTGGTGACTCTTCACTGGTCATATTTGCAGATAACATTTCTAATTGGTGACATTGTACTACATAAGCAGGTGCTCCTTTTCGACTCAGCTTCATCATCTGAGATGATGATACAACTTGATTTTCTGGTGCTTGGAATCCGTGTAGTTTGTACTTCTGACCTCCCCATTTGAATTTTATAAATTGTACTTGATGGTTGGCAGCATAAGTACCTAAAGTTCGTAGCCATTGGATACCTAAGACTACATCTACTCCTCCTAACGGTACCGTGAAGAATGGAGACTCTAAATTAAAGTCTTGAATCTGCAAATTGACCTTATGGCATTTCCCCACCTTTTCAATCTTCTTACCGTTAGCTACCATCACTTTCATGTTTGGTAAGGGAAATGAAAAAATATTGAGTCTCTTTGCCACGGTTGCATCTAAAAAATTGTGTGTGCTACCAGAGTCGATGAGAACCACTACATTGTTCTTCTTTATGTGTCCCTTTAACTTTAAGGTCTAAGGTTGTGATATACCTGTCATAGTAGATAGTGACACTTGCGAAATACTTCCGTCATCTAATTCTGGTGAGAATTCTGGGGCATCTTCTGTTTCTTCTATGTCATAATCTTCACTGTTTGAATCATTGGTTGCTTCACAATTATATAGGTTCTTTGGTTCTTTTCCTTTAGCACATCTATGTTTGGGGTCCCACTTCTCACCACAGCGTTTACATTTACCCTCTTTTATCCTTTGCATTTCCACATTAGATTTTTCATCTTCACGACGATGTGGTGGAACATATCTCGTATTATTTGAGTCCACATATTGGGGTATCCTTCGTCTTGAATATGTTTTTTCCGCTTTTGACCAAAATATTGGTTCGGATTTCTTTTCGGCTGTTTTTGCTTTTCGTCTTGCTACTTCTATTGATGTAATGTCATGCATCTCAAGTTCTGCTTGTAAATGGGTTTTGAGTCCTGAGACGTATGACTAAATTAGACGAGATTCTGATAACCCAGGTACTCGTGTTACTAAGGTCTCCCATTCTTGAGTGTATTCATCCACACTTCCTTTTTGTCGTAATTTGATGAGTTTTGAAAAGAACTCTTCTTCCTTTACACCTTGGAATCTTTTAAAGAATGCATCCTTAAATTTTCTCCAGCTAATGACATGTGTTGTCTTTTTCCACCACATATACCAATTATATGCTTCCCCTTCCATTTTCATGGATGTGTGCCTGAGCTTTTCGTCATCGTCATTGATGTCATATATCTCAAAGTATTCTTCTGCTTTATTTATCCATGCAACATTGTTTTTTTCGTTTCTATCGAGTTTAGGCATCTCAACTTTTGCCCTTCGCTAGTACGTTGCTAATGGTTGAGTGAAAAAGGGGTGTTGATTGGTAAAGGTATCCTAGAGTTGCTTGTTTGTAAGGGTTGTGTTACTCACTTCTTGGTGGGGTGTCGCTGATTTTTTTGGGGATTCAACTTTTTCATGAGAGTCTGTTGACTTTGTTGAATCTGATGAGATGTGTTCTTGATTCTCTTCATTTTCTTTTAGTAGTTGTTCGGGTGTACAATTCGCCTTTTTACACAGAATTTTCAGCATTGTTAAGACCTCTCTGATGTCTGCTTCTGTTTGGACATGTTGATTTTCCATCTTTATTTCTATTCGATTTGTCGTATCCTGAAGATTTTTTATTTGGTCAGCCTGTTTTTTGATATTGTCAGCCTGCCCCTCAAGCTTGATCTGGAATTCATTTAATCTTTTACTGACCTCATCGTGGTTGTTATTTATCTTATGCTTCGAGTCCAACAATTTTTTTTGGAAATCCGCCATTGTCATTGTCGACATTGAGCGGGTTTGCAGGGCGTGTATTTATCTGCCAGTTTAAAATTTTAATAATTTTTTTTTAAATTAATTTAATTATATATATATATATATAGATAGATAGATAGATATAGTTTTAAACTATATAATATTTATATATATAAATAAATTATGTATATCATATATAATATATAATATTTTTATATATACTAAATTAGATAAATCATATTGATATATGTAATATATGTTATATAATATATACTATTTAATATAGTTTAATTGTATATATTATAACTTATATAACAAAAATATCCAATTTAGAAATTTAATTGGACTGAAAAGGTACGACAGGAAGCCAATGGCCACGGTGATTGACTGATGGTGGACGTTGCAGAGTTTTAAGCACTGATCGGATGGCGGAATGTGGTAGGCGAAAGGTGCGTGAGTTGGAAGAATAGACAGCGAGTAGACAAAGGCAATGGCGTGAAAGGCAAGGACAGACAACGGGTAGACAAAGGCAATGGCGTGGAAGGCAGTCGATACCGAGGTCGAGACCTGGCTTGCGGTGGCGGCTACTGTAGCGCGTGGCCCAATAACGAGTTTAAAGAATTTCTTTTTAAAATAACAGCCTTCAGTTTGGTACGGTGTTCGATAAATTCATGAGATCGAACAAAAATGCTTGATTTCGATTAAAACCACCACAATTGATATCAAACTTCAGTTTCAAAATGTCGAAAGTTAAAAAATGAGTTCCCTCACGTCCGTTGCAGAGTTTGCAATTTGCAGGCAGAAGGACAGGATTTTGAAGATTGACGTCTCCGTAAAGTCCTCTCCTTCCCACGTCTTTACTGGAATGGCGTTTTGTGGTTGTGGATAGTCGCAGCGAGAGCAGTCCAGGCGGGAAGTGCGTAAACAGGGTGTCGGTAGTGAGTATGGCAGCGAAAGGTAAGTACAGTGATAGCAGTGGACAGATGCGTGAAACCAGCACAGGCGAGAGGATTCGACCGCTCTGATACCAATGAAGTGAAAATTCCTTGACAACAGAAATATATGTATAAATATCTTATTAAAAAATGAATAGACAGATGATGATTGTTTACAATGGGGTTCCTGGCTTATATACCACCATGGGCACCCTTTGGGAAAGGGCATGATCTTATGATCGTGCCCTTTCTTCTAATTAAACCTAAAATTAACTAATTTTTTACATAACAGATGTCCGTTGGATTGGCTCATTATGTGACTTCATGATCTGGTTCTGGATATGGTTGGAAAGTAACTTCAGCTTGAATTCCACTATTGGCAGTTTGAATTGTCAAGGGAGGGAGTTCAGAGGTTCTCTGGCTGCAATAATCTGTGTTCAATTGAACATCTATGACGTAGGCATCGCTTGAATTTAAAAATTTACAGTTGGCACACACTAATGTTCATAACATTAAATACCACAACTCCAGTGTCGTCAACAGACATTTGATGCCAATGAGTTACAGTTTTTGTGATTGGACAACAAACAGGTCCGATTTGTTGCTCAAATATGTGAAGTTTGATTAGCCTAAATCTAGATCACCCACATATGCGAGGGTCGAATTACAACAAGCTTGACTTATACACACCTAGATCGTAAGTCAAATGATAACAGGCCTGGTGTGCATCAAGATCGACAAGTCTGATGTGATAGGGTCAAGGCAGAGCTCTTCTATTTTGACTAAACTCTTCATTGCTAATGAAGTGTGAACCCTCCAACAATCAAGTGTGCATATGCAGACTAGAGACCAATTAAGCATGCATAGACTTTTCTTCTGAATGGTACGAATAGGAGCTGAGTGGACTGGTGAAACTTGAGCTTGCTAGAAGATCTGTGTATTGTCCATGAAATTGAAGATATTAATGTGCAAATCTGTGTGGGATACATTGTTGTTGAGGTTTGTAACTATTGACATTGTTTTGGCAGATGCACCCATGACTATGAGTTGCTATGTTGCTACTTATGAGCAGAATGTATGAATGAACAAGTCCTTGATGCTAACCATACATGTATGACGGAGTCCTTGTGACCTTGATAACCTATTGATAGCATATGATTGCTAATATCTTATTGCAGAAAAATTGTGTACTTAGTTCTTGTCTACCAGGGTTACAGTGCTTCTAATTTGGTTGTTAGTTCATTGTAGGATTGAGGTTCTGTAGCTATCACTTGACAGAACATATGTTCTAGGGCTTGAGTAGAGAAGCATATACATCTTGAGCAGAGCTATTTATAGAGGTTACAAATGGCAGTGCAACAGTGACATCAGCAGTGTTGTGTGCAATAAACCCAGTGTTTGATAGTGTTGGGAAAAGTTAGGGTTTGAGCAGAGATCTCATGATTTGACAAGTTGATGTTGATGTTAGTTCTGTCAGTAAAATATATTATAGTATTTACTTAGTTGTTGTGTGCACTTGATGAGGTTTGACAGTTTGATGAGCAAAGAGAGTGGCTAGTTGTTGATGTACTACAAAGTTCGTTGGACGGAATCCGAAGCAATGGAATCCATGATATTGATCTGCAGAGCAGAGATTTGATAGAGGAACATGTAACTTGAGTAGGAATAGGGTTTGTTGTTAATCTTGATATTGAGCAGTAGCATATCTTATTGTGACAGTACACTTGACAGATTCGTGCAACTAGCGTTTGATCTTTTGAACAATTATTATTGTTGTTGACAACCTCGTGCCAGTACTTGCAGATCAATAAAGTCAGCAGATTGTTTTGATATTATTTTGAGCACAGGTGGATCTAGTATGAAAATTGTGAAACGTTGTCCGTCTTACTGAGTTGAAGGTTGGATCCTTCAAGGCAAGTGGTAGCTTTGCTGATTAGGATGGCGAGGTAGTGCAAGGCAGGAGAGTGGAGTCTCCTTCTGGTTGAATCCTACAAATACCTTAGGGTGGCAGTGTGGTGCTAGCGCAGGTTGGGGCCTGCACACAGCATTGGAGCGTCCTTCCAGTTGGAGTTCGTAAACCAAGGCGTCGGAGCATCCTTCAAGTGGAGCCTGTAAACCAGGGGGTTGGAGCCTCCTTCAAATGGAGTTTAGAATCTTGGAAGTTGGAGCTTCCTGATTGATGTAAATTATTGAAGACAAATATTAAGAAGCGTTCAGTGGCTTTTCTCCCGAAAGGGTTTCCACCTAAAAGCTCTGCTGTATTGTCTTTATTGTTGTGCATTGTTGAATGGTGTTGATAATTGTTTTATGTTAATCTAATGCTAATAATAATTAATACTTTGTGAAGTTAAAATTAACTAACTGAAGAGAAATATTGATTCACCCCCCTCTTAGTATTTCCAACAACAGTTTCGTAACAACACAATTTTATTTTTTTCTCTATATAGGATTAAGGGTGGGACCTATGGTGAGTTTAGTGTGAGTGAGGATGAGATTAAACGGCCTCTTCCCCCTCTTTTTTCCTCATTCTTTCATCATTTGTTTGAGCTTGGGGAAGAGAGGAGCAGAGACCAAAGGAGATAGAAGGTTTTTGAGGGCATATTTGTGAGAGGTTGGAAGATAGAGTAAAGGAGAGCTTAGAGGAGTGAAGAAGAAAGAGCTTGGGGGAGATAACAGAGGTTTCCATCTACAACAACTTCTCAAGAGCTAAAGAGAAGTGCAAATCCCGAATCCCCATTTTCTTGTATTTCTTGTTTGTGTTTTTTTCCTCCTTTCCTACTCTTTCCCATTCCTTCTTCCTAATTTTATTGCAGCTTGTCCATCTAAGTTTTGAGAAAAATGGCGTTCTTTTGGCTTATTTTGTTTTTGGTTTTCATGATGCTAGTGGGGGATAGGCATCAAAGGGACGAAATGGATGGAGAGGATATTGATCACATTCATAGTAAACAATGTATGATAAAGAAGAAGGGTTTGAAGGGGAAGGGGATGTCAAGGACAATGACATGCAAGGGAGAAAAGGTTCATTGAGACCCCTGTGTAGATTTGCAACAAAATTTAAGGGAGGTAGAGCTGGTGAAACCTTCAAATTTATTTGCCCTCATGATTTTCATGGTGGAAAACCATATGGCAGTTCATATACCCATGTGAGGACGCATCTTTGTGGGGTAATGGAGAGTGATGACAGTAAGGGTGCCATAGGGATCTCAGATTTCCCTAAGGTACCAATGGAACAAAGGCAAAAATACATCAAAATAAAGGAGATTCAACAAAAAAAGACATAGAAACAAAAACTTTAGTCCCATGCAAGCCCTAGATTTGGTGGTGGTGGCCAGACAACTTTATTTCTTTTTAGAACTTCTAGAACCTCTAAATCTAGCAGAACAATAGCAAATTTCCTTGATATTGGTGGGAGGAGGATGTGGAAGTGGAGCGGCTTCTTTTTGCTTGTTGTATACCATTACTTGTGCTTCATTCCCCCTACTGGGATGATTTGGTTAAGGCCATCAACAAAGCCCCAAAATGATACAAGAGCCCTAACTATAAGAAAGCTAAAACTTTGTTATTAGACAGAGAAAAAGCAAAGATTCATATAGATTTGACACAGTTTACAGATGAGTGGGCAGATTGCGAGGTATCCATTATATCAGATGGTTGGACAAATGTTAGAAACCAACATTTGGTAAATGTTGTTGGTGTTTTTGCTAGTCATGCAGTATTTCTTGCAAGTAATTATTCTTCCTCCATCATTGCATCTTCTCGTAACATTGATATCTCCTTTTCAAACTAATTAATGATATTGGTCCTAATAATGTGGTTCAAGTAATCACTGATAATTAAACAAATTGCAAGGGAGCAGGAAAAATCATTGAGTGAACTCATCCACATATTGTTTGGTCTGGGTGCTTGGTGCACGCATTGAACCTTTTTATGCATGATGTTGTGAAGCATAAAGAATGTAGATAGATTAATCAGCTATACAAGAGAGGGAAGCAACTCATTAAATTTGTCATGGGGCATACAAGGGTCAATTATTGTTACGGCACTTCAAGTTGCAAGTGTTTAAGATTGCAAAAACTAGATTTGCAAGCTATTACCTCACCTTTCGGCGCACCCATTGAAGGTGAGGCAAGCTTTGGGTGCTATGGTGACGAGTGATTCGTGGGATGACAAGAGCAACAATAGAGATGGTGCTAATGTAGTGAAGGACACTGTTCTTGATAGTCACTTTTGGTCATAGGTAGTGTTATAAGAACTGGATTGGAACCGGCCAATCCGACTGGTTTGAGCCCGAAACTGGTCCGGTCAAGGTTTCGGAACCAGAAAGGTCGGTTTGGTACCGAACTGGCCGATTCTATAACGGAACCAGCTGGTTCGGTATTGAACCAGCCTATTTCATTTAACCAGCCAATTCGGAACCGGTTTGGTGCGGTTTGTACCTTCCCAAGTTAGTGTAAAAATTTGCCTATCTTTTTTTTCATTTTTTCATTTGGTTGGCCCACTTCGTCGTCAGCCTAATATTCAAGCCTATTGTTTACTTAAATTTTTAACATTACCATGAAATGACTCAGGATGTTTGAGAGTGGTTCTAACCTCATTAGAATTCATAAGGGGAAAGATGAATTTTAGATTTCACTCAAAATCCAACATACTTAATAATTTTCCAGGATTGCGGGAATTGCAACGTTTCCATTTGATTTTGTCATGTACTAGGGTAAGGAACTAGTATTTAATAAAGAGCACCAATCCCTCTATGTACTTTGATGTTAGTGGCATTGGTTGTCGAACTCCTCTATCATGACTCTACTAAAAATGTACCCATCACTCAAACAAAATCTTGACTTGACATGCTATGTTTTTTCTATCTTATTTTAATGCTTAGAGGGTTATATTGATGACAAAGATCCCAATATAGGCAATGATTTTGATGATATGTAGGTATTTGTTGTAGCATGATTTCTTTTGGATGCTAGAGCCCATTTGTTTATCTATTTTCGGTTCACGGATGGATTGCACTAAATGCTATTTTGGTTATGTTTACCCTTAAATGTTATATAAATGAGAGCTTTTGCTTATTTGTGTATAAATGGTTTGGATTCATATGGATGCACATGTATATATATGTTTTTCTTAAAAATTTGAATATTTTGTGTGGTTTTGGTCAACCGGTTTTTTGGTTCGGTTTTTTTACTGGTTCCGATCGGTTCCCGGTCCACACGATTTTTCGGTTCAATCACCGGTTCAGTTCTAATAACATTGGCATAGGTTACATATGTTTTGCAATTCACCAAGCCATTTTACCACACAATCAAGTTTGCATATTCAGATCAACCAATAATTGGGGAGGTGTATGAGCAGATGGATAGCACGCTGGGGCAAATTAAAGACATTATTGAGTCTAGAGTGGAATGTTCCCTACCGATTAATTGCCCAAGGGAGGACGACATAGCCTATCCAACCCCATAGGCTATAGTCATTAATAAAGGGGGAAACCCATTATCCAATGTGTTTGGGGCATCATTGGGTAAATTTTGGGGCAACTGGGGCAAAAAAAGCCCAAATTGGGGGCTGCACTTGTAACCCCACACATTAGATTAAGGAAGAAAGACCCTGGATGAGGAATCTATAAATAAAGGAGAGTGTGAATCATTAGATCATCATGGATTTGGATTGAATTATCTTTGCTTTCTTTGCGTTGAGGCTCTAAGGGTTTGATGACCCCTTTTTCCTTTGTCTAGTTTCAGTGGAGGTGATGCCACCCTAGCTAGTCTTTACTAATTTTGGTGGTGAAAGATTCCACCTTACTCAACCATCTTTTCTCATCATTTGTCTGGTACATTACTCTGAGGAATTCTCATCATTTGTCTAGTATGTTACTCTAAGGAATTCTCATCTGGTTTTGACATTCAAAAAAGGAATTCGTGGGTTGTTGGTTTATGTGTCATAAACTTTGGGTGGCAAAGCATTGAGGGAAATAGCAAGTTAGTTTCCAGGCAACGACTCCATTGCCAACCCAATTTGAGCACCACAGCTTTATTTGGAAGCAAACGGGGTCAGTGCAGGTATTCCTAGTGCAGCAGCCCTTAGGCTAAGTTACCAACGAATTATGTACTGGTTAGGGTCATCCTGCGACAGCAACATGGGGCCAAGCAAGAGCCCTCACCACCCTAACCATCATAACTCAGACTCCCGTTAAAGTGGTTTACAATGAAGCATTTGCAGTGGCTTACCTCCAAAGAAGAGTCTATCACCGCACTAGAGCTGAAGACAAAACTAACTGTGGGAGGCACCTTGGGGTAGTGAGGGTTCTCACAACAAATTTTAACTGCTGAGGAGGTTTGGAAGATCACAAAGGATGGATTAACATAGACTCCAGCAATGAGACATGAGAGCAACCAAATACACTGCAGGAAGCTACAACAAATCGGTCATCTCAGCTAGAGCATCCAGGGAGTAGCGGGACTAAGAAAGGTCATTGTTAAAGCTATTTCTCATATTACAAGCACCCTCTAACTTAGTTAGTGGTTCGGATTTATTGATTAGGGTATTATCCGTTATAGCAATCCTGATAAAATGCTAAACTTGATATTTAGAGGATTGCCACCGTTTTGATGCTATACAACCAGATTTACTGGTGTAATAGCCCCTGTTAATTTGAAATTAATGTGACTATTGATGTACTATAAGGTTTACTATTGACAGCATCAATGTGTATTCTATCTCTGCTTGAAATTGAAAGAATTCTGTAAAGATTAGTAGGAATTTATCTTGTGAAATTATAACCCTAAGGGCCTAAATTCCCTAGGAATACTACAACAGTGTCAGAGCTGGCTTATCCTGCCAACCTGTGAACATATGGGTTGATATCACTAACCCAAGATCTTCAAGGCTTCAATGGAGGATAGGAAGAAGCAACCTCTAGAGAAACCATGCAAACCATGGCTGCTCAGCGGTAGCAGCACCAGCAGCTGATGACTCGGCTTCTTGCCCCATTTGCGAATAATGCAAGTAGCAATTACCATGTTCCTATTCAGCCTAATACCCCCAAACAGACAAGCACTGGGACAGCCAGTCAGAAGACTCTGAGACCTTGGCTTCCTTAGTTCCTAGATGGGCGGAAAACAGGGAATTGTAGACCACCAGAACAGAACAAAGATACTTTGGATTATTGGAGGGAGTAGCAAATGCTATGAGAGGGTACTCGGGCAACCCTGACCTTTCAAGAATTCTATGACATTAAGTACGAAAGTAGGCCCAAAAATTATGGTAAGGGCTCACAGCAGAAAGCAGTCATAAGGTATTGGAATGATTTTTGGCCTAGCAGCAGAAAAGACAGATCAAATGATACTAAAGATAAGCCAAAAACAGAAAAATAGAATGCAGAGGTAGCATAATTAAGTAGGAAAGATGGCAAGGATCAAATACACGTGACTCCCAAGATTGATCAAGTGCCTGAATCAAAGGACAAAGTTGCCAAAGAGAGTTTAGTTGCAACTATGTATTGCTCCACCTCAACTAATGTTGCTTTACAATGCAACAATGAAATACAACAATGGACTGTTGACCTTCCTAACAGTACTTATGATGGACAGTCGACTAGGATGGGAGGAACGACAAGGGAACCCTTAGATTACCCCTGTATAGAAGAATCAACAACCAGAATTATTGTCAGAAGAGAAGAAACTTTTGGCACTGCCAAGATATAGTATTCAAGGGGATAGTGAACATGTCATTATTGAATATGATGTTGAAGATGCTATTATTCCTTTTCAACCCTCTTTGGCCTATATAGCTCCATGACTAGTCTGGAGTAAGATACCAACTGTGGGTTATGCATCTGAAATATTCAATCTTGGATGCCTTGCTTACCATTTGCTTGCTTGCAAACCTCTTCTCGAATGATTACAATTTCTCCCTTCTTTCAGGATGATACAAGATTACATGCTCTCTGTTTCCACGATCATATGCTTGAGAGAGATAACATGCAGAAGTCTGAGTTCTTGAAAGCTTTCTCAGGGATATGGAAAGACTTTGATGCTCGGGTTGACGATAAAAACTACAATTGCAACGATACAAGTAAATGCATTGCAATGTCTAGGAGAGTTGGTACATTGGCTAGATAAGCAAGCGACTCTAGAAATCTTACAAACCTTGCAAAGGTTTACTGTTGTTGTGAGAGATCGAATTGTGATTGAAGGAGGAGGTCAAATGCCTTATATATAGTGTTATGGCTGGCCTGAATGGGTGTCTCTCCAACTGTGGCCAACTTGACTTGAGAGAGGGCCGACTTGACAACTTTGGAGTCAAAAATTCAGAATTCAAAACTCAAAATTTTTCTTTTGAAACTGACATGAAAAAAATGTCTTATATTAATCATTATATATATTTTTCTTTTTGAAATTGACATGAAGAACATGCCTTACATATTTCAAGGGCTAAAATATTAATTATGAAGACCGACCATAACTACAAAATTCAACAAATTTGACAGCTATTATTTTCACAAAACAGACTCTCTTAGAACACACTATAGTCATCACCTTATGGAGAGAAAAAGAAAAACACAACATTTTCAAAACAAGCAAGGTAGGTTTTCTAAAGAATGCAATATGCAGATCATAAGTCAAGCCCATATGTCTGACCAAATCAACAGTTTACAGTTGCATTCTATTGATCCATTGTTAAGAGAAATAGCTTCAGGGAAATAAGAAATATAGAACAAATACCAGTACAAATATTATTTTATCGCAAAATGATCACTTGAGAAATAATGAAGTGACTTGCAGTACACCAATTCATCCACCAGTCACATAAAACTTTTATTCACCTCTAATATTTATTATTACCATATCCAGATGTCCACCCTTTCACATCCATACACGTGCAAAACAATTTCCTTATTCTATTTTTAGCCATTACAGTTGAAAGAAAAGTGAGGAAAGGATGACCTTGGACCCCAAGGGACTATTGGCTGCTTGTCAGCATATCGTATATCCTTTGAGACCTGCAGAAACAAATACTCATGAACCTATGCACCCTGTATACATAATAAATGGTGCAAAGCTGATAGAAATAATTCTAAGACAAACACTAGTGTTCCCTAGTGAGATTATATAAAACAAATACTAGTCTTCTACGGAGAGTTTATATAAGACAAACACTAGTCTTCCACACAGATTATAATCCATACTTCATCAAGAATCTTAGATAATGAATGCAAGGGGTATACTGCATAAATATATAAAGAAAAATTATCGACGAAATATGTATATATATATTCAAGTGAATAATTAAGGAGTTAAAAATGAGTGAGTTAAGAAGAAGTCAAGAAGAAGTGGATTTTACTCACAGAGAGAATATATAAACCCCTTGATCAAGTATTATTTTATCAACGAGCGCAAATGGAGTCTGATTCAGAAGTAAGGGAAGGGAAATTTTCCTACCAAAGTCTTTCAATTGCAGATTGTAGATTAATTATATTAAAAGGGAATACTCAAGGGAAGGAGATTAATATTGCTATCAGCACAAGTGTCGAGGAAAATTACGTCAATGTTAATTTGGCGAATCAACTATTAATTCCAAAGTCAAGCATAGGAGAAAGAAAAAATATTTTTGGCGACAAAGAATATGAAATTAATGATTTACAAGTAATAATTGACCATTATGAATACATCTCTCAATTTCGTGTCGTAACTATGTTTAACCCAAAAATTGACATCATTTTTGGTCAACCTTGGTTAAAAGAATTGGGTACATTCATGTTAAACTTAGAGAAAAAAAATTGATGTTTCCTTATAAGAAGATGATCACCTTCCAGGACATGACAATGAAGTCAGAACCGATAATGCCTTCATCAGAAGACTTTAAGGATATTTCGAAATTAATGTTTCAAGATAATAAAAAACTATACCAAAGAAGCAGAAAGAGTTTGAAGAAGTCATCTCTAGTAAAGACAGAAATTTCGCACCTCAGAGATCACAATGAAAAACTACTTGAACAAGTCAAGAAAGCTAAGGCCACAAAGAAGGAACTAAAGAAGCGCTTATCAGAAAAAGAAGAGGAAATATTACGTTTAAAGAAACTTAATCAAACATTAGTAGAACAAATCAAAAGGTTAAAAGATAAGAAAGATACTAAGAATAAAATCAACAATCCAGAAAGCGAAGAGCTTTTACTTCTAAGGAATCATAACCAAGCCCATCAATATCACAACTCAAGAAGAGGATAAATCAGTTGAAGTGAAGACATACTCAGAAGTTGCAGTCCAAATAATCAAGCAATTTATGAACCTGAAGGAAATCAAATACCCACAACAAATCAAGAAATCACCACCAACAAAATAGGGCGAGATAAAACCGCAAGAACTCCTTATTGACATCCAAATCACAAGAGTAGACAACTAAGTCGGTCTACATATTAAAACCAGTCAGAACGAAAGCAACAAATTTATGTTCCAAGAAATATCGAAGTTTGCATAATTCAGTCCTATGATAATAATTCATTACAAATTTTTAGTCACCAGAAAGTTCCACAGAAGATTAATTTAGGATGGTCAAATCCATTCTCAGTCCGACAATTTTGTTTATCACTCAAAGCATCATATCGACTGGTGTCAACGAAGATGAAAGTTCTAAGACGAGAAGATATTTGAAACAGGAAGAGAGATCAAGCCCTTTCATCAGTAAGCTTTGAGGACAAAGCTTTTTGGAGAGGAAGGCAATGTTATGAATAAAAAATATTAAAATAATATAAATAATGTAAAACAATAATAATAATAAATAATGATTAATTGTCACTACACTCGAAAAAAACGCTCTGCCGATGAACGCCTCGGCCGCAAGCACTGCAACAACCCTAATCCCTGCTCTCCTTAGCCCCTCTGAGCTCAAGCCGCCGGGCTCCATCTGATTGTCATCTATGGATAAGACCGCAGGAGGGGTGGGATCCTCCCCCCCTCCTCACCCAGGCTCGGTTTCTGACAATGTTCAGTCGGAAAAAACTCTGACCCCTCCTGGCAGACGCACTGACAATGATCAGGAAGCAAAAACGACAAATGATGAAGTGGATCCTTCAGTACCAGGCGAGACAAATGACAAAGAGAATAACGGGCATACAGAAGCTCCCTCGTCCCAGCCAAAGGCAACTTCAGCTACCTGCATCCCCAAAGCCGCAGAACGAATCAAAGTTGACCTTCCCAGTCACCGCATTAACAGTGAGATCCAGTTCATGCAGGATCATGCGCTCATTGGCAAATTTCTTGGATTTTGGCCCACTGAAAAGGCGCTGCAAGGATGGATAGCTTCGAAATGGAAGCCCAAAGGCCAAGTCACTCTACAGCTTGGACCCAAGGGCTTCTTCACAGCCATTTTCCATTGTGTGGAAGACAAATCGCGTATATTTGAAGGTGGTCCGTATTTCTTCAACTCCTCAGGACTATTTCTCCGAGACTGGAAACCCAGGTTCAACCCTGATAAAGAAGACTTCAGCTATGCTCCAGTCTGGATACGCATGTATTCCCTCCCTGTGGAATACTGGAGAGAAGAAACACTTGCAGATATTGGCAACAAACTGGGGGTCTTCATTAAAGTGGCTGAGGAAACCAAATCACGCAGATACACCTCATATGCCCGGATCTGCGTCCAGATGCACCTAACCAAAGCTCTAGCTGATTCGGTAAGTCTCTTTCATGATGATTTTGAATGGAATCAACCCTTAGATTATGAGCACATCCCTTTTCGCTGTCGCAAATGCCATGAACATGGCCATCTCTTCCGAGACTGCCCATTGAACTCCTCGTCCAAACCATCAGCAAATGATTCCAATAAAGACTCTGAAGGATTTATCAAAGTCCCGAACCGACGAAGACATGCAAAAAAAAACCCTGTAGCTTCAGAAAGCACTTTCAAATCTGATACTCAGAACAGATTTATTCTGCTTGCATCTCCGGATCCTCCGGATAAATCCAGTTCAGAACCTCAGGAGAACCCCTCCCTGGCCTCTTCCTCCCATGCCCCCTCCAGCCCTCGGAAGCCTTCCTTACTGGCCTCTAAAAGTCTTCTCACCGATCTTCCCTCTGATAATATCCCTGTTTCGAAAGTCAGCCCCCTTTCCTCATCCCAAGGCAAATCTGTCAAAGAACAGTCTCAACAGCCCTTAGCCATGGAATTAGATGCAGCTCTCGCCCTCAGTCTTCAGAACCTTTCAGAAGAAGAAGATCAGAGTACCCCTTCCATTATGGAAGAAGATCCGGTGCAAGTTAGTTTGGATGGTATAGATATCTTCAAACTAGAAACAGCATGCAAACAGAAGGAATACAATTCAATACCACCTTGGCAAATTGACAGACTTGAAGGCGTCCTGATGAAAGCACAGCGCAACAAAAGTCTAGGTATACAAGCTGGTAGTCCTTGGGATGGAAAAAAAATTCTCAAAGAGACAAAGAAAAGAGGGCGTAAGACAGATCTACAAAGGACAATCATAGTAGGAGAAATGCTTATGGAATCTGGTCGGTTCCCTAAGTTGACAAAGTTTTACAAACCCACACCACAGGTTCCCTCATGAAGTTAATCTCATGGAATGTGAGAGGGCTCAATAGCCCCTCAAAACATAGAATGATAAAAAACTTGATTCAGCAAGAAAAGCCTTCACTAGTCTTTCTTCAAGAAACAAAAAGCACTAGTACTGCTATAGAAAAAATTAGCAACAAGATCTGGTCAGGCAGCTGCTCTGTCTCAGTAGATGCCTCTGGAGCTTCAGGAGGGCTAACCATCCTATGGAATCCACAGGTTCTCACTCTATACGACTTCCATGCATCCCATCACCTCATTCAAGCATCCTTCCACCTCATAGGCACCAACATTCATGGGCACCTCTCAAATGTGTATTTCCCGCAGACTCTTCAGCAAAAAATAGAACTACTGGACACTCTCTCTTTTCTCAATGCAAACAGACAGTACCCTCTCTGGATTGGTGGGGGAGATTTCAATATCATCAAGACAATGGAGGAAAAAAAAGGAGGTAGAATCAGGCTAGATAATGATAGCCTCAGTCTCAAAGATTTCATTCTAAATAATCAATTAATGGATATTCAAACCTCCAACGGAGTCTTCACTTGGACCAACAAGCGCAGAGGTTCTCAAAACATCGCTTCCAGGTTGGACAGGTTCCTAATTTCGGACAATGCTATTCACTTGGGGGGGGACTTTCACGCCTCCATTCTGACCCAGGGAGGTTCTGATCATTGGCCAATAATGCTACAATGGTCTCGGCCTGGAACAAAAAGCAACAGACCATTCCGATTTGAAGCCTTTTGGCTTTCACATCCCAATTTTAGAACAGTGGTCAGAGATGCATGGCTATCATTCATCCCTCAGGAAGGAGCCAAGATGTATAAATTCCAACAGAAACTAAAAAATCTAAAACAAGTCCTCAAAGTTTGGAATCGAACCAAGTTTGGCAACATTTTCGAAGACCGTAAACTTCTGGAGCAGCAAATGAGTAAGCTGCAGCAGACTCTGATACTAGAAGGAAGAACAGAAGAGCAGGCACATCAGGAACAAACTCTGTGGAATCAAATTGAAGCCCGCAGGCAACAAGAGGAAATTCTCTGGCGTCAAAAGTCAAGAATTAGGTGGCTTAAGGAGGGGGAGAAGAATTCCAAATTCTTCCACAGAACAGCTATCCAAAGGAGAATGTACAACAACATAGCGTACATACACAACCAACTTGGGCAAGAATAGAAGTGCATGAAGACATGGAAAAGGAATTTAACGACCACTTTCAGGAAATTCTGAGAGAACCTCCAGGAAATAGAGATCAAGCAATCAGAAATATCAAGCAGCACATTCCCAAAATCATCACGGAGGATCACAATAACAAATTGCTCCAATCAATTTCACTCAAGGAAGTAGAAGAAGCGATGGCACAACTCAAGGATGGCAAGGCACCGGGGCCTGACGGTTTTACAGCAAACTTTTTTCATGAGTTTTGGGAGCTCATCAAGACAGAAGTATGGGAACTAGTGGAGGAATCAAGAGTCATGCACTGGATTCTTCCCTCCCTCAATACAACTTTCCTAGCGCTAGTTCCCAAAGGTGAAGAACCCAACAAGCCTGATAAATACAGACTGATTGCGCTGTGCAATGTCATCTACAAGCTGATCTCCAAAGTAATAGCGAACCGGCTCAAACCTCTCCTTCCTCTTCTAATATCTCCAGAGCAGACAGGCTACGTAGAAGGGCAGCAGATTATGGACGGCATCATCCTTTCAAATGAGGTAATCCACTCTCTAAAGCTTCTAAAGAAACCAGGTATGATCCTAAAATTGGACCTTTCCAAAGCGTTTGATAAACTTAGCTGGAATTATATTCAACAAATATTACTGGCTTTTGGTTTCAACTCCACTTGGACCAGATGGATCATGAATCTCATTTCATCTCCCAGCATCTCTGTCCTGCTCAATGGTTCCCCGTCATTGCCTTTCCGCCCCTCTCGTGGCATCAGGCAAGGGGACCCTCTATCACCGTTCCTCTTTGTCCTCATGGCAGAAGGGCTCAGTCGACTGCTCAAATCTGCCATCTCCGCCCATGCTCTAAAAGGCATTTCTCTCCATGGTCTTCCTCCCCAATCCCATCAGCAATTCGTCGATGATACCATGCTCTTTGGTCACCCTTCTTCACAAGAAGCCAAAGTGTTCAAATCCCTGCTCTCTCTTTTCTCTGAAGCTTCAGGTACCACCATCAATGCTTCAAAATCGCAGCTCTTCTTTTTCAACACTCCAGCCCACATTCAAAGAAACATTGCCCGTATTTTGGGGTTCTCCATTGCTAAGCTGCCTTCAAAATACTTAGGGGCTCCCTTGGCAGATTCTGCCATCAAACATGCTTCATGGAGAACTCTACTCGACAAACTCACTTCAAAGCTCTCGTCTTGGACTTTTCGATCCCTAAACATGGCTAGTAGACTAGTCTTGATCAAGTCGGTACTTCAGGCCATGCCACTGTATCTTTTTTCAATCCTTGCAGCGCCAAAATGGGTTCTCAAAGCAATTCGTAATCTGCAAAGAAATTTTCTGTGGGGCTCCTCTGGACCAAACAGGAAATGGGCTCTCGTCAACTGGAAAGAAGTTTGTCAAACAAAAGCAAATGGCGGGCTAGGCTTAAGGGATCCTCTCCACAGCAATAACACAATGGGCGCACGAATATGGTGGAACTGGCTCTCCAAACCAAATTCACCATGGGCGAGACTCTGGCAAGCAAAATACGCTCCGGGCAGTCATTGGCATGACCTCATCAGAATCAACACTACAACCCAAGGTTCTCCGATCTGGAATGCGGCAAAGCTTCATAGCGCCTTCGTTCAAGAGCACAGTTTCTGGGAAATTCACTCAGGCAAAGCTGCAAGGTTCTGGGAGGACTCTTGGCAGCAACTCCCAAAATTGGCGACCCTATTCCAAAAGCCAATATGGCAAGCCTCCATGAAACAGGCTAATCTCACACATGTGCATCAATTCTGGCGGCAGCACATGCATCAAGACTTTCAAATTTGGAAATCAGCAAGTACCTGGCAGGAGGATTGGCAAGGGGAAACATACAGTGAAATAGATCAGGAATTAAACCACAGAAGAATCAAATACTCAAATCAGCAGGACAAACTGCGTTGGGGACACACGCCAAAAGGAATTTTCACTACAAAGGAAGCCCATCAGCTGCGTTACTCTGCCCCCCAAACCAACTTGGATCAGCTATGGGAAAAGGTATGGCAACCGGGCATATGGCCCAAGGTCTCCACTTTTCTCTGGCTTTTAAGCAAGAAGCGCATACTCACATGGGACAACCTGCAAAAAAGGGGATTCATCGGCCCATCAAGATGCCCAAACTGCACTCTCCATTCTGAAACCATCAGTCATTTAATGGAGACTTGCCCGCTTGCAACTCAACTATGGAAAAGAATTGAGCAATGCAATAGAAGACTGGTTGATCGGATGGAAGACATCACAGACACCATTAGAAAATGGCCAAGAAACCCCTTCAAAAGCCTGCTACTGAACTACCTATGGTCCTTAATACCAGGCTTCCTCTACTGGATTCTTTGGAAGGAAAGAAATAGCAGAATCTTCAACAACACCAGTAGGCCTACAGATGCTCTGTGGTTCCTCCTGAAGCAAAATCTTCAAGAAACTCTGGCTATCAGAATTTGGCATGACAAGGACCTGCCAGACTCTCCTCAGGAAATCACCATTCTGAAAGCATGGAATCTGGACCTAACCTTTTTAGCCCAAGTCAAAGCCCGCCCTCCTGCTTGCACAGTTTCTCCCTCAATTTGGTCTCCTCCGGCATTCAATTACTTCAAACTAAATTTCGATGGGGCTGCCAAGGGCAATCCAGGGCCAGCGGGGTTTGGAGGAATATTCAGGGATCACAAAGGGGCCATATTGCACATTTACTATGGATCGATTGGTAACGACACAAACAATGCAGCCGAGCTGGAAGGACTATGGAAAGGGATATGTATTGCAGATCAAAATCACTTCTTCCCTTTAGAAGTCGAAGGAGACTCCCTCATCCTTATAGCTGCAGCAAACAGAATTCAAGCTGGAACCCCCGCAGACAAGATAGCATCGAGCTGGAGATTGCTCAGTAGATTGGAATCCCTGGAGGAAAAGCTAAGGAAAACCCAAAGTATTACCTTCAGGCATGTCCGAAGAACAGCCAACAAAGCGGCAGATAGATTAGCCAATCAGGGAGTAATCTGGCAACAGCCTTACTTTTCCGGATCACTTGAGACCGCAGATGATGAACAACTCATACAGGCATGCACTGCTCTGGTGCAAAATGATCTCTCACCCCCGGATGCGGGTGTATGACGGCAAGAAAGGCAGGCACGTGGGCACCTGTCCGAACGTGCCTGTCACGAGGAGCTGTACAAAGACAGCAAGCTGGGCTTGCACAGGGCTCTTAATGAGAAACATTAACTCTTCCACCAGCTTCCCGGGTTATTGTGCCAAGGTGAACCATATCTATTGCTTGCTCGCTGCTTCAATGTTCATTTCCGTTGTTACAGTCTCAAAGCCTCTCCCTCAGCGAGGCAGTGTTAAACTCCTTTCCTGGCTCTGTAGCACAACCTTGGGGCGGTGCCATGCAGCGTGAAAGGCAACGGATGTTAAGTCGGCGAGGAGGCTCAAGGGGACGCGCCATCTCGCAGCAGACCACCTCTCCGACGCGTTCCTTCATGGAGATGATTGATTCTGGGCGCAGTAGTCCTCCGGCCACAAGATCTGGTCGTGGCAGAAGTCGAGGGCGCGGGAGCAGGAACAATTGTGAGCATGAGGCTCACCCCACAGTACGATTTCGAATCCCCTGCACTCTCGCTCACGCAACCTTTATCGTTTCAGTCACAATTGAGCAATGCGAAGATTCCAGAGACCAGGATGACGCTCCTCCGGAAACGCCGGCCGTCCAAAGAATGGCAACTCCAACGGACAGTCAGCAACCGATTTTATGCAGCTCTGCACTGGCGAACCAAACTGTTTCTGCAGGTCCTAGCGAACCAGTGCCGAGAGAACCAACAGGCGTGGCGGCTCAGCATTCTGATTCGGAGGACTCGCTACAATATGGCTGCCGAGTAGTTGAGGAACCTTATACCACTGATGATGATTGATCACCTCCGGCTCTCTGCTAAAGGCAGTTTTGGTCGCAGGCATACTACTCTGTTCAGTTTCTTAACTCAAGCCCGTAACAGGTTTCCATATTGTATCTTGTTCTGTTCTAAGTCGGATGCAAAGTTGTCTCTAATTAGTTTTTGGGTACTTACTGTCTCTGTTCAGCTATGTAAATGTGTCGGGTCCTATAAGAGGCCACAGCAAAACTGGAGGTCCTCTGAGAACTATCAATGGAAAACTTGTGCAAATCGCCAACTTCTTGGCAAGACTCTCAAGGCCAAGGCCTTGCTGTAATTTTTTATCTTTTTGTATAATAATAGAAGTAGTCAAAAAAAATAAAAAAAAAAAAAAAAAATAAATAAATAAATAAAATAAATAAATAAATAAATAAAAATAAATAAATAAATAATGATTAATTAGTAACTAATTAATGAAAACGTATGTCCCTGAGGACATAACTGTTGGTGAAGAGGTACCTTCCTAGGGTATATAAGCAGGCCTCACCCTCATTGTAATCATCTCATAAATTCTTTTATACAATATACAATTACTTGTCCTATAATAGATGTTCTTATCTTTGATTGAAGATTACTCTGTTGCGTATACGAACCTTGTTCGTTACAGTGGAGAAAACCCACAAAAAAAGAGCTCGTGGGCAAAGTACCCAAGGTTTGGGGTTTTGACCCAAAGGAGTGGGCTTGCAACCCAAGATAATGAATTTTATATTCAAATTAATTGTTAAGTCGTTGAGTGGGCAACACTTTAATGGACCAAGGGGTTCCCTAAGTAACGTATGGACAACTATGTATTGGAAGCCAAAGGTGTTGTTAAGTTATGGTATGTTCTATGCTTATAACAGTTTACTTATTTTTCTTATTATATTCCACCGATTAGCAATCACATGTACATAAAGTAAAATGCAGATAGAACATTAAACAATCGACAGAAAACAAGCCAAGACAAGAGACACAAGATGTGGCGGCTAGCCAGGGACAAACCCCACAATGTGTGGGGAAACCCTTTGATCAAATCTTCTTTTATCTTCAATAATTTAGCAGAGAGAAATAGTACAATAAATCTGATTCATATCAGCAGTAGCAAACCCTAGATCAGTAGCATCAGCATTAGCGGCTTCATTATCAAACTAGGGCAGACCATATCTCACAAACCGACAGTCGGATTGACTTCATTCCACCAGCAAAAGTTTCGGCTTCCAGAGGAGGTTCAGATGAACCTACAGCGCAGTTCAGATGAGGAGATCTTCTAGGCCACGCAAGTCAATCTTTACTTCTGCAGTTGCAACTTCAGTTTCAGCAGTTTCCGGCTACAAACAAGGGCAGTCGATATCTTGCAAACCGTTCGTCGGATTGACTTCATTCCACCACCAAAAGTTGCGGCTTTCAAAGGAGGTTCAGATGAACCTACAGCGCAGTTCAGATGAGGAGATCTTCTAGGCCACGCAAGTCAATCTTTACTTCTGCAGTTGCAGCTTCCAGTTCAACAGCTTCCGGCTTCACATGTGTGAGAGAGAGAGACCCATTTCAGCGCAATAGAGAAGAGAGAGATGTGATGAGATGAGTGAGTCTAAATGAGGAAAAGTCCTCTTATATTTATACACAACGTTGGTGGGTGAATAGATGCGACTGTTGGGCTTCTGAGCCTACATGAGTTGTAGGTCGGCTTGATAATAATTCCATAATCAAAATAAATTCATATCTCCATGAATACTTATCGGAATCGGATGATCTTTATATCAATCCTACACCTCTCGACGAGAGGAATCTAATAAAAATATTATCAGCCATGAATAAGATGACCCACATGAAGTTTTGCCCTGGTTGCCAATTTTAACACTCCCTCTCAACCATGGAGAACTTCATCTACAATCTGTCTATCGGTCGTTACTATTCATCCATCAAATGCACTGCCTTGTACAGCCTGACCTTTTCCCTGCTCTGCTCTATTTTGCCTGTTCTGCTTTGTCTTGTTCTGCCCTGCACTGATCTGTACTGTTTTGTTCTGTTCTGCTCTGCTCTTGCATTGTTCTGTGAATCTGTTCTACTCTGCTTTTGTCCGAATTATGAAGAAGAAGAAATGATCGAGGATGTATCATACTGACTCAAAGTCAGTCTCAGAGTATGTACCACTGGTCCCAGACCAGTCTCAACCAACCCAAAGTCAGCGTCATAGTGAGTACAACTACAATGGTCCCAGACCAATATCATCCTCCACTGACTCAAAGTCAGTCTCAGAGTATGTACCACTGATCCCAAACCAGTCTCAACCGACCCGAAGTCAGCGTCATAGTATGGTACAACTCCTACCACTGGTCCCAGACCAGTATCATTGATCCCAGATCAATGGAGGTCATCCTAGCGTAGGGAGTACGGTAGTTACAACGATGCGTCCATCGGTACTACTATGGTCCCTAACTTCATTTCCCTGCTCATTGATCAGATGAGAGGTACTTCCCATGAGTCCCAGACTGCATGGGTAGGATGCCTCGACAAGAGAACTAATCAATCCTGTCCTCACAGGAGAACACATCAATCCTGCTACAATTGCCATGGAGAACACATCAATCTAGGCCTCACAGGAGAACACATCAATCCTGCTACAATCGCCATGGAGAACACATCAATCCAGGCCTCACAGGAGAACTAATCATCCTATTACACAGGAGAGCGAATCATCCTGTTCCACAAGAGAGCGAATCATCTTGTCCCACAAGAGAGCGAATCATCTTGTTCCAATGTGCACCACCAGGGGAGGGTGAGTCACCCTGTGGTCGTATGTTGCTCCAGTAATAACCGCAAGCCCTCAGAGCTCCCAGAGCTCAATGTATGCAACATGCAGGACCCTTGTACAAGGGTTTCTTACCGACTCCAAGTCGTTTCGGAAAATCACAGATTAGATCTTTCCTCCGGGCTTTGACAAGGTGTATCAACCTGTACATCATCTTAATGCGATGGAGCCTCCTTGCTCATCAACTTACCATATCCAAGATGATGTCTATCTGCTGGAGCAATCGACGAATACGGGATTCCTCAATAATCGAATCCCACCTCTGGTTGTTATAGAGAATCACAGTGGTATCCAATGTAAATCCAAACAGCTCACTGAAGAGCTTTCGCAACCAGACTACCTCACACGAGGTTATGCTAGCAACAATATATCCTGCTTCGGCGGTGCTCAAAGCCACCGACTTCTGCTTCCTGCTCATCCAGGATATCGAAGCAGATCCCAAGGTGAAACAGCACCCGGAAGTGCTCTTACGGTCCACCACACCGCCTGCCCAATCAACATTAGTATATCCAAGTAGTCTCACATCTCTGGCAGTGTATCTTAATCCATGAGAGATTGTGTCCAGAAGACATCTCAGAAGATACCTGGCATCAATCCAGTGAGGCTCAACCAAATATGAGCTCACAATGCTAACTGCAAAAAATATGTTCGGACGGAGGTTCACCAAGAACATCAATGCGAATGAGTTTATGAAACTCAGAGGCATTTCCCAAATCTGGTCCGACATCACTACCATATAACTTCTAAAAGTTAAGATCCTCGAGGTAGTCACAGGCTCGCAGTCCATCATACCAAATCTTTCCAATATCTTTACCACATATTTCCCTTGAGATAGGAAAATTTCCCTTGGCTTCTGCCATACTTCAAGTGCTAGGAAGTAGTGCATCAGGCCTAGGTCTTTCATTTCAAATTCAGAGGCCAGCTCCCTCTTACATTTGTGAATGATAGGGTCTGCACCTGTTAGAAAGAGGTCATCCACATACAATACCAGTATGAGAGGCTTGTCATCTTCAACCTTAAAGTAAAGGTTAGGATCGGTTTCACTCCTAGTGAATCCCAGCTTCATCAAGTAGCTATCGATCCTCTCATACCATGCTCGGGGTGCTTGCTTCAGCCCATAGAGAGCTTTCTTCAACCTGCATACATGAGATTTTCGATCATAAATCTCAAATCCTTCGGGTTGCCCCACGTAGACCTCTTCTTTGATCGAGCCATGCAAGAACGCAGTCTTGACATCCATCTGATGTAGGTTCCATCCTTGTGAAGCAGCAAGGGCTATGATCAAGCGGATGGTCGTATATCTGGCAACAGGTGCAAATATCATAGTCTATACCTCCCTTCTGGGATAAACCACGAGCAACAAAATGAACCTTATACTTTTCCATACTTCCATTTGCTACATGCTTTATCTTGTAAAGCCATTTTGAAGTAACAATTGTCTTGTCCAGGGTCTGGGAACTACTTCCCAAACATCATTATTTATGATAGACTCATATTCTTCGGTCATAGCATCCTTCCATACTTGATGCTTGACGGCATCTGAGAATGACGAAGGCTCATTTTGTATGATCGTGCTCATGATGGTCAGGGATCCCTGATACCTGTTAAGTTTCTTACTTTGATGGAAGGTTCCTCAAGGTGCAGCATGTCCTTCAGCATCATCAAGTATCCCCCTAAGCCATGAAGGCCTCTTCCTAGAAGAGGAAGGCTCATGTGGATGAGGATCAATCGGATCCATGGGTTCTTCTACGTCAAGCATTGATTCATCATCCTTTTCTTTCGGTTCCCTGGTGTCGGCTTCTTGAGAGCTCCTCAAAGTCGGAAGATTGATCACCTTGCTGAGAGCCATATCTTCGTCAAAGGTGACATCATGACTAATTATGACTTCCCTTTGACCGGCTACATAGATTCTATAGCCTTTAGTATTTTCACCATAGCTCACGAAAATTCCCTTCTTTCCAGATGCTCCCAATTTATTTCTTTTCTCTTTCGGCACATGAAAGTATACAGGGCTTCCAAAAATTTTAAAATGAGAAACATCAGGTTTCTTACCGGTGAAATTTTTTTCAGGAGTCTTGGAACCCAATGCTTGATGAGGGCTTCGATTTTGTACATATACGGCAGTGTTTGCAGCTTCAACCCATAGAAACTTAGGAAGACTTTGATCATGTAGCATGGCCCGGATAGCTTCCATAATTGTGCGGTTCTTCCTTTCCACCACACCATTCTGCTCAGGAGTATGTGGTGTAGTAGTCTCCCTCTTAATGCCAACCTCAGGTATGCCTGAGTGAACCAATTGTAATATATCAGAGGTCTTGCTTTGGCTTGAGGGGAATGGTCCCCTTTTGAGCTTTCCTTCAGCACATCCTGGACATACACCTTCATTCTCTATTCAGAATTCAGGCATCCCTATCACCATTTGTCTTACACCGAGTATAGCTTTATAATGAAGGGGGGAAACCTCTAATGCCAAAGTTCGGACTGAAGAGATGTGTCATAAGACATGACACCTAGCAGACTTCCATCGACCTGATATAATGAATCAACACTAAACCCAAGAGTAAAGGCATCTTTAACATTATTTTTCCATATACATACCTTGCCATCGTTGAAGGTTACCTTGTAGCCTTTGTCTTCCGTTCCCGAGATGGACACTAGGTTCTTTTTGAGGTCAGGTGCATTTAATACATCCTGGAATTTCTGGCCTTCTTGAATGCTTGTCTTCTTCCTTGATTCCCAGCTCTCCTCTTACCTTTGCTGTTGAATTTGTCATTCCTTTGATTGCCATCAGAGGGATTTTGATCATCGTCCTAGAGTGAGTCCTTTCTATCAGGGCATTCCCTTGCATAGTGACCTGCTTTATCATCGTCCTTTTCTTCCACCCTTAAATCCAGCCTTTCTTTTCGATTTAGACCCAGAATTATTTCTTTTCTTAGCATGAGAAGAAAAATTAGCAGGAGGACCTTTAGGCATGGGCATTTCTTGCACTTCTTCCCTTGTTTCTTCTTGAATGCATCTAGCCATTAATTCCTCCAAACTAGGAATTACATTATTGTTCAGAAGAGTAGTCCTGAACACATACCATTCAGATGGTAATCCTTCAAGAGTTGTGAGTGCCATTTCTCTGTCAGTAATAGTTTCCCCAATAGATAGGAGATCGTTCTTGATCTCGGTGATTCTTAAGAAGTATGCTTGCATACTTTCATCTTTACCCTTCTTGATTTCCCTCAGCTTATTTCAAAGAAACAAAACTTGATTTGCATCACTAACTTTAAATAAACTCACCAGTCTGTCGTAGATTTCCTTGGAGGTGTCTAGATCAGAGATGTAGGCCACCAAGCGCTTGTCGATAGAGTCCTGGATGATCTTCTTTGTTTTGACTTCTCCATTTTTCCATGTGTTCCAGGCAGCAGCAGATGCATTTGATGAAGGCTCAACAATATTGCCTCTTACATGGTCTAGCACTCCTTGATCTTCAAGGGTTAAATCGATAAACATCTTCCATCCGTGATAGTCAGCTTTCTCACGAAGCTTGTCTTCGGCAGGAAAGAGTGTTGAGGACCCCATAGTTCTTTTAGGATAGCCTTGCCAATCTTCTCTTCGATGATTGCTCTTGCTCTTTCTCGGGCTTTGTCTTCACCTCAGCTCCGATACCATGTTAAGTTATGGTATGTTCTATGCTTATAACAATTTACTTCTTTTTCTTATTATATTCCACCGATTAGCAATCACATGTACATAAAGTAAAGTGCAGATAGAACATTAAACGATCGACAGAAAACAAGCCAAGACAAGAGACACAAGATGTGGCGGCTAGCCAGGGACAAACCCCACAATGTGTGGGGAAACCCTTTGATCAAATCTTCTTTTATCTTCAATAATTCAGCAGAGAGAAATAGTACAATAAATCTGATTCATATCAGCAGTAGCAAACCCTAGATCAGTAGCATCAACATTAGCGGCTTCATTATCAAACTAGGGCAGACCATATCTCACAAACCGACAGTCGGATTGACTTCATTCCACCACCAAAAGTTTCGACTTCCAGAGGAGGTTCAGATGAACCTATAGCGCAGTTCAGATGAGGAGATCTTCTAGGCCACGCAAGTCAATCTTTACTTCTGCAGTTGCAGCTTTAGTTTCAGCAGTTTCCGACTTCAAACTAGGGCAGTCGATATCTTGCAAACCGTTCGTCGGATTGACTTCATTCCACCACCAAAAGTTGCGGCTTTCAAAGGAGGTTCAGATGAACCTACAGCGCAGTTCAGATGAGAAGATCTTCTAGGCCACGCAAGTCAATCTTTACTTCTGCAGTTGCAGCTTCAAGTTCAACAGCTTCCGGCTTCACATGTGTGAGAGAGAGAGACCCATTTCAGCGCAGTAGAGAAGAGAGAGATGTGATGAGATGAGTGAGTCTAAATGAGGAAAAGTCCTCTTATATTTATACACAACGTTGGTGGGTGAATAGATGCGACTGTTGGGCTTCTGAGCCTACATGAGTTGTAGGTCGGCTTGATAATAATTCCATAATCAAAATAAATTCATATCTCCATGAATACTTATCGGAATCGGATGATCTTTATATCAATCCTACACCTCTCGACGAGAGGAATCTAATAAAAATATTATCAGCCATGAATAAGATGACCCACATGAAGTTTTGCCCTGGTTGCCAATTTTAACAATTTTATATTCAAATTAATTGTTAAGTCGTTGAGTGGGCAACACTTTAATGGACCAAGGGGTTCCCTAAGTAACCTATGGACAACTATATATTGGAAGCCAAAGGAGAGGCTTAGACACAAGTGAGAAGGACTTCATTTGTGTGAAGACAACCCTAAAGGAGCCGAGTCAAGGAGTTCTTTCTATGGAAGGAGGGCGAGACAGCTAGGAAAGAGATTCGTTGATTTGTGGAGTAGGGCTGAGGAGATCTAGCCGCAGATCTTTGAAATTCCAGGAACCCTAGTCGAGTGGGAGCATAAGAGGATGAGGCCTGGTTAGGCCTAACCGAGGTCTGATCGAAGTGTTTTAGGTGGCCATGAGTACAACTAGGAGGAGGTCGCAGCCAGTAAAAGAGGGTCGAGGGTTTACATAGAGAGGGACGAGGGTTTGTTCAAGAGGGTTGAATGTCTATTTTGTGTTTTGTAGAGCAGTCGAGGGCAAGGAGGTTGGCCAAGTTTGTCTGAGGTTTGATATAGCAACACCCTATGTAAAGGGAGTCAAGGTTGCAAAAATAGGAGTTACTCGGAGACTTAAGGAGGCTAGTTAAGGCCAACCACAGCTTATAGCTCATATAAGCAAGGAACAAACCTAGTTGAGGTCTGCCAAGCTTAGAAAAGGAGGGCAGAGGAACTATAAGTCAAGGTCAAGGGCAGAAGGAGGTATCTTATGGTGGTTGAGGGCTGAAGAGCAGTTGGACAGTTGTCTAAAGGAATTGACCATGTGGACAAAGAAGACTGTATCAGAAGAGGAAGAGGGCTACAGCAAGGACAGCAAGTGGTATTAGAGATTGTGGGCTAAAGGAACCAGCCCAAGTGAGTAAGTATCTTGTTGGTTGTGATTTTATAAGCAAAGGAGAGTTGAGTGTATTTGTATGTGAGCAAATGAGGACCTACAAATATTGGCCTCAACCCTCAGTTATTGGTTGAAAGACTGGCTGTATATATTTCCATTGTACTGGGGTATATAAAGGGCCATGATCGATGGTAGAAGAGCCATAAGGTTTTCTTGTCAATGGATAAATAAGAAACATTTTTTGGGCCATAAAATATTGTATATTGTTATTCATCTCTTTGTTGTTATTTTCCGTTGTGCAAAGTTGTTTATTGTTGGGCATCTCTAGTGTGTTTTGTTCCTAGCTAGGGCATAGACTTGACCTAGGGTGCATGGAAATTCCAACACACCTTGGTGGTTATCCCCTACTCCTAGTCCAATGTGGCCTTCCCTAAGGCCTTTCTTTCCACTGTCCAAGAGGGGTACAAATAGGAGGCACGGATTGATGTTGTGTGTGCAATATTTTCTCACACACGCATCTTGGAGGGCACACTTGGTGAACTCTTTTAGGTAGAACTTGGAGCACATTCTCCCATTTTAAACATATTTTATTTTACTTTGCATGCATGCATTTTGGAGAACATTGTCTATATGGACCTATAACAACTTGACTTGGTTATTATGCCTATATTGGTAGCACACCGCCTCTTCAAGATGTGTGATGTACTTTTACTCCTACTTTTTTATGAGGGAAAGCTTTCTTAGAGAGGTTATTGTCCACATATGTTGACATGGTTAACCATTAATTGAGGAGGGATCTAACTACTCCATTTTTATATTATTTGTTTCACTTGTCATGGAGTTAGCTAGAGGAGAATAATTTTTTTATTCTAAGAAAGCAAAAACTCCTATAAAGAGGAGCTTTCTCTACATTTGATGGTCGTTGGGAATTTGGAGATTGGGAGCTCTCCCCTTGGGCTACATTATACATCATTTTGTCGAGCTTTACAGAAGATTGGAGGTGTTGCTCCTAGTCCATGTGCAACTTTATGTTTGCAATATTTTTCATATGTTGTTTATTTATTGCAGGGGACCCTTCTAGAATGCTATGAAGGCCTTGTAATTGTTGAGAAATCTAGGGGCAGCAAGTGTAGATGATTCCTTTTCCTTTGATAATTGTTTGTAATGTATTTTTACTTTGCTTAGTTAGCTTCTTCTTTCACTTATTATTATTAGTTTTTTTCCTCATCAAACAGCTATCAAACCATAAAGAACAATAAGACAACCAAGGCCAAAGCCTCTCCAACTTTGAGAGGAAAACCCACAAGAATTCTTCTTCTTATAGAATCTTCAATTGACAAATTCCAAGACCTAGACCCTTGACCAAAATCCCACCAAGACCAAGTCAATGCCTTTCCTTGATGAGTTTTTCTTTCACAAAGTCAACCTCAATCAAACTAGCTTTTCAGTAGCAGTAGCTTCTCCTTCGACCTCCTTTTGGGACTTACAATTTCTTGATTGCAATACGACCTAACTGTAGAAATCCTAGGCCACACGTGTGAGCAAGGACAAGGAGAAATAGTCCTCCTTTCTTCTTCGCTTGGTGAGATACCTCTTCTTCAACAACTCGGCCTTCAAAATGATCCCTTTGCCACCCAAGTTCCGACCTCTAGATTCGGTCTTCCTGCAGTAGTGAGAGCCCTAATTCTCCTTGCACATGTGAGATATTTTAGCCCAAAACATATCCAAACTTCTCAGTCTTCTTTCTCCTTTTCTTTGCTATCTAAGAGGCTTCTTATTCCTTCTTATTAACACTTCTTTCCTTGACTTCAATACTTGATTGATGGTGTTTTGAGTGAGGTCGAGTCCTCCTATATATGGGCTCCTCTCCCATGCTTTCAGGCCGACTTGACATCCTTCCTAGACCGACATGTCCTTTTGATAGGCCGACTTGTTTGTAGCACATTGACAAGGTCTTGGGGGGTCTTTTTGACTCTTTCTTTGACTCAAATAATTTTTCTTACAATATGTAACATGCCCAAATGGGTCATTCATACATGACAATGACTTTGTAGACTCAATGACAACCCCTAGGAGTTCACAATGAGAGCTAGACCTAAAAATAAATTTCCTTGAGCATGAAACCCGTGTCTGAATAACAACAATAATACATTTATTTTTCTCATTACATCAAATACATGAAAATCTTGATTACATATGTCATTATGAAGACCGAACCTAGTTACATATTTCAACACTCTCTTAACTAGGGAGGTATTCATAATCCACATAAGGTACTTGGACATTCTCAATGTGAAGAATTCTCATAAGAAGAGTCAGATTGGTAACCCATCTGCATAGCATCATATCAACAAGCATTTTCACATAGCAAGGCCTTGACTAACATCTCTATCTCTCCACAAGATCAGAGCACAATGTTGGTGAGACCAATGATTTATAGACACCATCATCATTAGCTCTCAAGGAACATACCCCACCCGAGTGTTCACCGGGTATGTCCTTATAGGACTATTCTTATCTTGGATTTCCAGTCCTCAAAGAATATCGGTCCTCTACGACTACTCTTATCTTGAATACCCTACCACGTCCTCAAAGAGTATCAGATGCCATATGCTTACCAAATCCTCCATTCTTTCTTCCCAAGTGAAGACAAGAATGATGTGTCTATCTCTCCCTCTCAACTAGGGAGGATATACCCATTCCTATGTGATCTGAATTGGGTCCATGAAGAATAATCAAAGCACCATGACTATATCAAATCAGGACAAAACTTCGAATTCAAGAGCACAGAGCGATCAGGAAGACCTCTGAACAGTGGCAGTTGGCAACCAGCGAGGAACGACGAGGACCTTGGTCAAAGCACGCTGACCGAGGCCCATGGAGACTGCGCAGGAGGCGAAACTAGCACCTAGGAAGCCTGGATCGAGAAAAGGAGGCAGTTTCTGATGCGCGATTAGCGCATCGTTGGGCAAAACCCCTCAAGAAGGAAAGCCCCGAAGCGCTCAGTTGCATGGAAGCCGGGAAAACCGTGGGGGAAAGCGCTAAAGGCTAAAGGCGGGACCTGCGCTCCAAAACCGGCGGTATTTATCGGGGGCACCCTTGGGCGGTAAGCGGAATTGAAGAAAAGTGAGCGATTCCATCAGTGCCCGACACGTGGCAAGCGGAGGAGAGAGAAAACCGCCGCTCATTGCGCGCTAACGGTCGAGCAAGTCAACCGCACGAAATGAGTGAATGGCGTCGGATCTGGGGGCTCCAAATCTAACAGCTGAGATCGCGCTCGATGGGGAAACCGGATTTAATAGGGGATTAAGCTGCGATGTATAAGGATTTGAGGTCCGATTTGACCGTTGAGATGGCGGATGACTCATTCCACAGTGTAACTGGAAGAACCAAACCGACGAGGAAAAGCTAGTGCAGTTCGTAGGAGGACAAGTGGCCACTCCCTGTGAGCCGTTGATGATGACGCAGAAGACAGGGAACTCCAAGCGAGCAACAACAGGTGATCCAACGAAGGAAGGAAGCGAAATCAAGCAGTCATGAGATTGATTGCCTTCAAAGCCATGAACAGACAGAACAGAACACACAAAGAACAAAGAACCAGAGAAAGAAGAAGACGAAGACAGAGAACGAAGAGACAATGAAGCAAAGAGCAGAAAGACAGAGAGTCGAGCTGACCTGCAGCATAAGGCAGCATCGAGCCATCCCTGAGAGGATTTGTCGGGGAACTGAGCACCACATTAGGCTCCTTCCATTGAAGACCAGAGAGGTCAAGAGTTGGTAAGGAAAAGAGTCTATGCACTCTAGTGGCTTGGGAAATCCAAGAACCACCCTGCCAAGCAATTCTGTTTCAGGAGACTTAGTTTGAGCTCCTCATTGTAATTCTCTGCTTTAAAGACACAATAAAAGAAGGCCACCACTAAAAGCTGGACCGGAGACGTAGCCCTGGAGGATAGGGTGAACTCCTTATTAATTGTTGTGTTCTTGTTTTGCTTACTGTGTTTCTCTGTTGTTTTCTATTTCCAGTGTCTATGTATTTTGCAATCTGATCGATCCGTTGCCTAAAATAACATAGACACACACCAGCACATGAGTATGTAATACCTTCATTCAATAATTAATTAAATAAGGTCACTCAAGGGTGATTTTCAGATCACTATGAAAGAATGTACCCATTCCTATAAAAGGAATGTACCCAAGCTCCCTCCTAATTAGGGCCCTCTCCAAGCTCCCTCCTAATCAGGGACTTGATTTCCAGTAGCAGCTCTTTGTTGTAGGACATGATACCTTCAGTTGCTTGAAGAGCTTTTGCTTCCGATGTCATGAATTTCAATTTTATCATTATGGAGCCTTCATCTTTTGGGACTTCTTTGTAGGGCATCGGCCATCCATCACGTCCATGAACAATGTCGGTCATGTCATCCTTTTCTTCATTGGAAAGTGGTCTTCTAATCCACATCTGGCTTTTCTTCATACAACTACTTCTTCCAAGTCATGTTTCCTTTAGGATCTTTCATCCAACCACATGAGTGTTACTTGTAGGTGACATCTACAACTCTCTTTTGGTAGCCCTGTATTAACCCATCCAGATGTTGTTCAAAAATAAAAAAGAATAGCAAATCAAAGTTACCTTTTGTGATGGCCCTTCATCATGACATCTACTTGTAGCAACATCAACATCCAGCTCACATATTGACACATCTCCAAAATATTAAATGTCAAGGCTCTCCTTTCTTTCTAGACTTTAGAGTCTTCATACCTTTTTCATGGAGATGTCATGGTCAATTCCCCTAGTCATAGGATGTTGATTTCCTCACGTTCATCGTTGCATCTTTCACGATCTCTCCTTTCTTTCTTCACATATTGCTCCCTAGGAACTTTCGTACATAGTTCCTTCATCTTTGTCAACCACCTCATATTCCATATGAGGACATATTATGTTGATTTCATCTAGTCAATATGTAAACCATGCTTTCATGCATCTTTCCAAAAGAAGAGAACCCTTTCCTTTGATCATACTCATGAGGTAGAGTATCTATCCCTGCTATCTGCAACTATATGATGACATAACTTAATTTAACAAACATATGCATACATACCTCTTGACTTCTTTTGGTCATCTAGACTTCCTTCAACAACTTCTTTTCCTTGATTGAAAGTATTCCAACCATCTCAACATGCTACATTTCTTTGCTATCATACCATCATTCTTTCAAACAGTGAATCCCATCCAAGGTGGAATTCTTAGAGAGACACTTGCTTCTTTCAAGAGATGAATCTTCTAATGAAGATTCCAACAGAGGATCTTGATTATCCTCATCCTACAAATGCTCCTTTCCAATGATGTACGATGAGTTCTATACTAGATGACTTTTTTCTACCCAGAAGTACTACTTATGCTTCTAACGAGTTCACCAAGAGCTACTTCCTTCTAATGATGACTGCCATAGGCTTCTACTTCAACTATCTTTCAAGATTTTGTTGATGATGTCATTAGCTTTTGCTTCATTCGTATGCTCTTATGATGCCATTTCCTAAAATGATACATCCTATCATGCTTCTAATGCTTCCTACCATGATAGCTATAATTTACAAGAACTCGATGGACAAGATTATCTCAATCATAGTAGAGATCTTTTACTTCCTCCTTTGATTTCTTATTTTTAGCTTCTTCCACATCTTCAGTGATATGGGATTCTTGTCGATTTGTGTAGCTTGGGAGGTACTCCAAGCCCTAGGGTTCAGGGTTTGGAGGACAAAGCGCCACAAGGGCAGCTTGTGGGCTTGGAACGTAAGTATGAGGTTTTGGCAGCCATCAAAATTTGGGACAAAACATTGATGGATTTACGACATGTGATGAATGAGGATGATATTGCTTGGAAAGACGATTCCAACGCAATGAAAATAGTCTGAATATGAGTTTTCATTAGAGAGATGAATTTTTTAAGTTGACTAGTAATTATTGGTTGTCAAGTAGGCCGACTTGAGAGCCAATGGATGTGTCACTTCAAATATGACGTTGAGCCCTTCTTTATGGTATATATAGAAGGTGATATGAGGGTGATAAAGGCATCCAATAAGCGGAACATAAAGGCAGCGTTGGAGAGCTAAGGAACTCGAATAAGGGTGCAGATTAGCTTATGTTTTGGACGCAGAAAGGAGGCAACTAGAGTGAGGAAAAGAAGCCATTGTGGAGCCTTCTAAGATCTGTTTTGAGGGTTGGTTGCTATTGCAAGAAGGCCGAGTGTGTTCAGGGCTAAACGTAGGTCAAAGGCAAGTCTGTTGGGCAGCAAACGAGGTAAGGAACTCTATTTTGGGGAGGGTTGTAGGTGACAGCAAGGACTGTGGTAGGCCACAGGCCTAACCACTTCAAAACAGGGACAACGTGGAAGTGTTTGGGGCTGTAAAGTGCCCAGAATAGCAGCACGAGTGGAGAGAAGCCTTCCTTGCCTAGGCCGCAGAAATTAAGGGTTGTTTGGGTGCTTGTTTAGGGCTGTTGCAGTGTACCTATGATGCCCTAACCAGTCACTATCACAACAACAGCGAAACAGACTTGGAGCAGCAGTTTGTGCCTTGTGTTGGCTCATGGTTTTGACCAGTGTTTGGATAGATTATAGTTGCAGCCTGTGGGAGCAAATTGAGAGGCTTATCTTGGTGATTGAGAGCCTCTTCTCAGAGTAGATCTCACAGTGAAGTATTGGGTGTCATAGAGTTGGTTGGAGGGCAGCGAGTTGGCTACCCAAAGTAGCCCTAGACGAGCTATCTTGAAGGACAAAGAGCAGCTGAAGGTTGGGTGAAGGATGGTGCCGAAGTGCAACACTTTGATGCACTAAAGTTGTTGCTAGCCTGGCAAATTGGAGCTCAGGAATTGGCCAACCCAGAGAGCAGTTGGTGAGCCTGTGATCATTGTAGCAAACATGACTTGCAGTAGTGATAGAAGGCAGCCCTCTTGAAGTCTTGATGTGTAGATGCCTTGATGGACTAAGGCACTACTAGTGAGCAATATAGGTGCGACGGACCGGCAGGACAAGATACAACATAGAAGCATTGCTGCCAAGTTTTTCATTGTATCTTGTAACCATAGTCTGTTGTATTTATCAGATTTGGATTAATATAACGAAGATTGGTGATTGTACATTATTGTACAATTTTGTTTACAACTGTGTATATTGTGCATATGTGATTTACTGCTTTATATTTCCGTTGTGCAAAGTAGTTTATGGTTGAGATACTTGGTTTGGTAGCCTCAGTGATTTTAAGACTCTAACCTAGACCCAAGGTCATGAAAATTTGACATGGTATCAAAGCGTGTCTGACCTACTTTGGAAGTGAGTAAATCAGAGTTGTGCACAGCAAAGTACAACGTGAGAGGGAGTTGGTCACATTGTGAGTGAAGGGTTCACTACAATGTCGAAGTTGCAGGCAGGTATCCAATATGAGGACAGATTGGATGGGTTGTCCAACTATAGTCCATGGAAGGAAAGGATCAAGTTGATCTTACAAGTCAACAAGATTTGGGATTTTGCCGAGAAAGAGATCAAGAAGCCACCGACCCTAAGGAGCTGAAAATATGGGAGGATTTGGATGCGAAGGTGAGACTAATCATCCTAGATGGTGTGAGGGATGCCCTAATACCTCATTTGTCCAGGAAGAACACGGCACATCAAATGTGGGTGTCTCTTCAAAATTTGTTCCAGAGTAAGAACGAGAACCGAGTATTGGTATTGCAGGATAACTTGAAGTTCACTAATATGTTAAAGGGTGAAAGCATGACCTCATATCTAACGAGATTGTCTTAGGTCAAAGATGAGCTTGCTTCCATCGGTGTGACTATCTCACATTGAGATACGGTAAGGATTGCCTTGAAAGAGTTCACCTAGGAATGGAGGCCCTTCATTAAAGGAATCATTGCCAAGGAGAAGTTGTCGGACTAGGATAGGCTACGCGATAACTTCATTCAAGAAGAGTTGCAAGATGAGGATCTTCAGCCGAAGCAGAACATTTCAGATGATGATGTGGAGCTTGCATCACGAATGAAGGGTAAGCAAAAGAAGGACTTGAGTAAAGTCAAGTGTTTCAAATGTGGCAAAATGGGTCATTTTTCGTCAAGATGTCCGAAGAAGAAGGGGGAAGATGATGAGAAAAGAAAAGGGAAGGAGGCCGCCATTATTTCCAATAAAGTAGAGATGGATGAGCTCGCTAGAAGATTGGAAGACGAAGAGGAGGATTTTGCTATGATTTCTCATTTCTCGCAAAGTACTATCAAAGAGGATGGATGGTATGTGGACAGTGATGCAACGAAGCATATGATAGGGTCACGGGATATTTTTGAGACTCTAGCTGGATGGGACTCGAAGTTGCGCATGGTATTGGGCGACAAGAATCAGTTGGAGATCCAAGGATCGGGTGTCGTGCCATTCAGAATGGAGACACGACGTATGATGTGAATCCAGAATGCACTGTTTGTACCAGGACTCAGATATAATGTGCTCTCTATCTCGATGATGGAGAAGAAGGGGTTTGAGGTTTTGTTCCAAGATGGGAAGGCAAGACTCAGGCTCAGAGGCTCTAAGTCCAATGGGATTGTACTCAAAGTTAGAGAGCATGGTCTCTAAAAGTTGACGGGCAAGCATGCAGATCATGGAAAGAAGCAGGTGGGGCAGGTGCAGGTTCCAGAGAAGCAGGTGAAGATGTAGGCTTCAGAGGAGAAGGTACAGGTTCCCGAGAAGAAGGTACACTTTCCCAAGAAGGTCCAAGTTCCAGAGACTTAGAGGGAGTTCAGTTCGAGAGGGAGCTTGCAAATTTAGAGGGAGACTTTGCAACCCAAGAAGAGCACGTGGTCAGTGGTGAGCAAGGGTGCTCCTACAACTACCAAGAAGGAATCATGGAAAGAGTGGAAGACGTTACAGGATAAGAAGAAGAAGCAGGATGCTTCCAGTAGCGGCAACGACACTTCCGAGAAGGGCATAGTTCACTATACAAGGATTGTTGTGATTGTGAGCGCCAAGAGTTGGGCAAGTGTTGCGAGCAGTGATGATGATGACGAGATACTTCCTAGTCTTGGAAGTACCTCCCTCGCTAAGAGGGAGTGTTGATTTGTGTAGCTTGGGAGGTACTCCAAGCCCTAGGGTTCAGGGTTTGGAGGACAAAGCGCCACAAGGGCAACTTGTGGGCTTGGAACCCAAGTATGGGGTTTTGGCACCCATCGAGATTTGGGACAAAACATTGATGGATTTATGACATGTGATGGATGAGGATGATAGTGCTTGGAAAGACGATTCCAACGTAACGAAAATCATATAAATCTGAGATATCGTTAGAGAGATATGAATTTTTGAAGTTGATTAGTAATTATTTGTTGTCAAGTAGGCAGACTTGAGAGCCAATGGATGTGTCACCTCAAATATGACGTTGAGCCCTTCTTTATGGTATATATAGAAGGTGATCCAATAAGTGCAACATAAAGGCAGTGTTGCAGAGCTAAGGAACTCGGATAAGGGTGCAGATTAACTTTTGTTTTGGATGCAGTTAGGAGGCAACTACAACGAGGAAAAGAAGGTAATGTGGAGCCTTCTCGGATCTATTTTGAGGGTTGGTTGTTATTGCAAGAAGGCCGAGTGTGCTCAGGGCTAAATGCAAGTCAAAGACAAGTCTGTTGGGCAACAAACAAGGTAAGGGACTCTATTTTGGAGAGGGTTGTAGGTGATAGCAAGGACTGTGTGATCCAGATTTAAACAGGAACGCAACAAATTACAGAGATAACCATATACACAAAGATGCAGCGGAAATAATACTTCATTTCATTAATGGAAAATACTGAAATATGCTTACAAACAGAAATGGCAATAAACTAGCTAGGGCGATGGTAGCTTATCTCTGAGAAGAGATGTGATGGCTACATGCCTCTGAACTGTGTTACAATGAGGCTCGAAGGCCTATTTATTGTTGAGAAACAATGGACAACCCTTAACATTCCAAAACCTAACCCTAGGAGATGAAACGCCAAACTGTGGGCCCCGTTTGGGTAAATTGGTACATCAACTTCCCGGGGTCGTAACTTTGGCATACGATCTCTGTTTGACGCGTACAATAGCTCGTTAGAAAGATCTATCCGAGCACTACCACTTTGGGAAGGGCAACATTGGTCCATGGACCCATGTTGCCCCCAGATTTCCCAAAAAAACGTCGTTTAGGGCCTCAAAACGGCTCCGGAAGTTCAGGACCCGAAAAACTGCTAAAAATAGTAAGTTGTGCTACAATTAAGGAAACTGAAAATGCTGAGAAAGACAATGGTGGGGGTCCAGGTGGACTTGGCAGGTGGCCACCAATATCCACCTGGATCATTCCTCCCCCCTTAGGAAGCAATGGTCCCCATTGCGTTGAGCTCCTCCATGAGATGAGGAAACTTCTGCTGAACTTGTTCCCTGGTGAGCCACTTGCCCTGCTGAAGGAGTTGGCCCGCTTTGACAACTCGATATAGTTGGATATTCTGTTGGCGAGTGTTCTTGATCTGTGTGTCCATGATCCGATCAGTTGCAGCTTGTTCCATGCAATCTGGATTTAATTCTGTGGGTTTGAGCTGTTCTGCAATGTCGGATGTGTCTAACAATGGTGGAAAGTATGGCCGAAGGCAGTCCACATTAAATACTGGGTGCAGGCCAAGGAATGGGGGAATGCTGAGCTCAAATGCATTGTCTCCCATAGCCTTAGTAATGGTGTAAGGACCATATCGGAGTGGTCTCAATTTTCGATAGGCTCCAGTAAGGCGTTCCTTTTGCAAATGCAACCAGACTTTGTCGCCCACCTGAAACTTGTGTGGCACCCGATGTTGATCATGTCGCTGCTTGTACTTGGCATTTGATTTCTCAAGAATGTCATGGACCTGCTGGCGAATATGTTGGATTCGCTCAATGAAGCTGGTGGCCTTATCTGTTTCGGACTGGACATGAGCTGAATTCATGTGAGTAGCTGCAAGTGGCATGGCCACATCAATGGGGCATAGTGGCTGGAATCCCAAACCCACCTGAAAAGGGCTATGGCCAGTGGAGCTGTGAAGAGCTCGGTTGTAGCTGTGCTGAACGTAGGGGAGGCTCTCGTCCCATGTGCGTGGATGCTTTGAGTTATACATGCGCAGAATGTGCACAATCATCCTATTGACAACCTCCGTCTGGCCATCAGTTTGAGGATGGAAGGCTGTGGACTTCGTGAGTTTGGTGTCCAGCATTGACCAGAGACTGGACCAAAAGGTGCTGAGGAACCGACTGTCCCGATCTGAGATGATAGACTGTGGGATCCCAAAGTGCACCCACACTCGTTCAAAGAAGAGTTTAGCAGTGGCTTCTGCTGTGATATTCTTCTTGCAGGCCATCATAATGGCCATCTTTGAGAACCTGTCGACGACCACAAAAACACAGTCATTTCCATGCTTAGTGGAAGGAAGGCCTGACATGTAATCCATGGAGATGGATTCCCAAGGTCGACTAGGGGTAGGCAACGGGGTATAGAGGCCTTGCTTCTTAATGGTCGGTTTGGCAATGGCACATGCAGTACATGATCGGATGTACTTCCCAACATCCTGTCGAAGATTCGGCCAATAGAAATAGTTTTGCAGTACTGCCACTGTTTTCTCGACCCCGAAATGCCCAGCAGCCCGACTGTAGTGTGCTTCCCAAATCATCTTGGCACGCTCGCTTGAAGGAACACAGAGGTGACCGAGGTGGCATAATAGGGCATCCTGGAGGTGAAAATCTGCAACTTGCCGACCCTCCAAGAGTGTCTGGTATGTGTGGCCGAATTCTGGGTCGCTTTTGTAGAGAAGTGGCCAATCAGAAGTCTCGTGCCCGCAAGAGTTGAGCACGGTGGTTAGCGCCATGATCGGTGGTCGACTGAGGCAATCTGCAACATTATTGGTGCTGCCCTTTTTATACTTGATATTCAAGTGAAACTGTTGCAGGTATGTAGACCACTTCTGATGGCGATCATTCTGCAATTTCCCTTGGGTCTGTATGAACTGCAGAGGTCGGTGGTCTGTGTGGATGACCGTTTCCTTCCCCAAAATGTAATGCTTCCATTGTCGACAGGCCTGTACAATGGAATACATCTCTTTATCATAAGTGGGGTACTTCCGGACTGTGTCTGAAAGTGTTTCACTGTGATATGCCACTGGATGTCCATGTTGAGTAAGGACTGCCCCAATAGCATAGTCAGAGGCATCTGTCTCGACCTCAAATGGTTGTTGTAAATCTGGTAACGCGAGCACTGGTGCCGTGCAGAGGCGATCCTTCAACTCCCTGAATGACTTCTGTTGAGATTCAGACCAAAAGAATTTTGCTTTCGCCCCGCCCTTGGTGACTTGACTCAAGGGCCAAGAAATATGAGAAAATCCCAACACAAACCTGCGGTAGAAGTTGGCAAGACCTAGAAAGCTGCGGAGCTCTGTTAGAGTGGTTGGAGAGGGCCAATCCCGAATGACTTGGACCTTGGCTGGATCGACATGCACCCCCTGTTCATCAATGATGTATCCCAGATACTGAACCTCGGTCATGCCAAAAGTGCATTTCTCCAAATTGGCACATAGCTTGTGTTGCCGCAGTGTTTGGAGAACCTGTCGGATGTGGTGGAGGTGCTCTTCCCAACTCTGGCTGAAGATCAGAATGTCATCCAAGTATACTACTACAAAGGAGTTGGTGAATGGCCGCAAGATGTCATCCATTAGCCTCATAAAGGTTGCAGGAGCATTCGTCAATCCGAAAGGCATGACCAACCATTCGAAGAGGCCCTCCTTGGATTTGAAGGCAGTCTTCCACACATCTGAGGGTTCAATTGGTACCTGGTGATATCCTGACTTCAGATCGATCTTGCTGAAATATTTCGCCCCCTTTAGTTGGTCTAGGAGGTCATCAATCCGCGGGATCGGGTACCTATTACGGACAGTGATCTTGTTCAGTGCCCGATAGTCAATACAGAGTCTCCACGTCCCATCCTTCTTCTGTACCAACACTATCGGGCTACCACAGGGCGAAGAACTCGGACGGATGTGACCTTTCTGCAGGAGCTCCTGAATCTGTCTCTTGATTTCATTGTTCTCCAGAACGGAGCGCCGATAAATTGGTCCATTGGGTAGCGGCGCACCTGGGGTCAGATCGATGGAGTGCTTGACTTGACAGTGCAGAGGAACCCCTGCCGGGGAGGTGAAAATGTCTTCGTACTCCTCCACAATCTTGTCCATCTGTAGCTGCCGTGCAGAGGAACCCCGTTTGGAGGCCGTGGCCACTGTCTTCTTCTTCCCTTGAGGGCGTATCATCAGGAAAACAAATTTCCTGGTTTTGGAAATGATCTTACTGCATTGTTTTGCAGTAATCAAAGAGATGGCGGCAGGTGGTGCTACCTCTGGTATCCTGAACAACTTATTTCCCAATGTAATAATAACAGCACGGGGCCTTGATTCATACACAGCATGTCGCTTCCACAAGTATGGTTGTCCTAGTAATACATCACAAACTTCAAGGGGAGCAATGTCACACAATACCTCATCCGTGAAGGGCTTGATGTTGTATGGAAGGCGACACTGCTGGCTCACGCGAAGATCTCGCCCTTGGTGAAGCCACCCAATGGTGTATGGTTGTGGATGTGCTGTGGTCGGTAAGCCCAACCGCTTCACGACCTCTGCCGAAATGAGGTTCTTTTGACTCCCGCTATCAACAATGAACTGTATCGGGGAGCCCTTTACCCACATCTGGGAGTGGAAGAGACGCTCCTCCTCCTCTGGATCTTCGGGTTCATTTTTCTGGATCTTTGCGGTAGCAACAGTGGCGCTGGGATCCGCATCAATGATATGCTTCCCTTTTTCATACCCCTTATCGGGTTCTGACTCAGAGTCGGAACATGCATCTGATTCTGAAACCTTTAGCTCAGCCACCAGTGACTGCTTGGCCCGACACTCACTTGTGTTGTGAGTGGAGCTCTTATGGAACTCGCACCATTTTCCAGTGTCCTTTCTCGGCTTCGCGGCGTTGCTCTTTGCTTGCAGCTTCGGCTGGTTGTCTTGGGCTGTCCCGCCTTGGCTTTGTCCTTTGTTCTGTGGTTTAGGGGCACCTTTCCCCTGCTTTGGATTCGCAGATCCAAAGTCTCGCTTCTTTTGTTTAAACTTCTGCTCGACCTTGACGGCATACCGGTATGCTGCGCCGAGCGAGGGGATGTTTAAGAACTGTATTTCTTCCTGGATGTACTTGTGCAGGCAGCCACGGTATTTGAGTATCAAATGTTGCTCCGAATCCTTGATACCCAACTTTGTGCGAAGGGTATGGAAAAGATTGGTGAACTCCGGCACGTCTTGGTCCCTTCCCTGCCGCAGCGTGGTCCACTTTATGTATTCATCCTCATAGCTTCCGACAGGGTAGTACTGCTCCTTGATGGCATCCCGGAACGAATCCCAGGTGGGTGCGGCTGAAAACAGTGAGCCAGTACTTTCATCCTTCTGCTCGCAGTAGGTTTCCCACCAGTCCTTGACGTGGGGGGCTGCTTTGAGAAGAGCAAAAACAATCTTTTCCCGACTCGAAAATTCATGAACAGAAAAATAACCCTCTAGCAGATTTAACCATTTATCTACGGCATCGGCGTCTATCTGACCCTCGAATATGGGGATTTCAAAATTAACTTGTACCTTAAAGGGTGTGGTGTTTCCAGAGGAGCTACTGGAAGCCGATGCGCCGCTTCTGGGTAGCCGCTGAAGGATCTGCGCAAAGCTGTCCATCATCGCGTTCCGTTGTCGCTCGAGCGCTTCTTCGAGCAAGATTTTGATGGGATCTCCTGCCCCCTCGTCTTTCTTCTCGTCCGCCATGGGAGGCCGTCGGGATTTGCGAGGCTGGTCTTGCAAAGGTTCAACCAGTTCAAGCCCTAACTCCTTATATCCCGACCTTGTTGGGGACATGCAAAGAAAAACAGAGAAAAAGCAGACCGCTCTGATACCACTGATCCAGATTTAAACAGGAACGCAACAAATTACAGAGATAACCATATACACAAAGATGCAGCGGAAATAATACTTCATTTCATTAATGGAAAATACTGAAATATGCTTACAAACAGAAATGGCAATAAACTAGCTAGGGCGATGGTAGCTTATCTCTGAGAAGAGATGTGATGGCTACATGCCTCTGAACTGTGTTACAATGAGGCTCGAAGGCCTATTTATTGTTGAGAAACAATGGACAACCCTTAACATTCCAAAACCTAACCCTAGGAGATGAAACGCCAAACTGTGGGCCCCGTTTGGGTAAATTGGTACATCAACTTCCCGGGGTCGTAACTTTGGCATACGATCTCTGTTTGACGCGTACAATAGCTCGTTAGAAAGATCTATCCGAGCACTACCACTTTGGGAAGGGCAACATTGGTCCATGGACCCATGTTGCCCCCAGATTTCCCAAAAAAACGTCGTTTAGGGCCTCAAAACGGCTCCGGAAGTTCAGGACCCGAAAAACTGCTAAAAATAGTAAGTTGTGCTACAATTAAGGAAACTGAAAATGCTGAGAAAGACAATGGTGGGGGTCCAGGTGGACTTGGCAGGTGGCCACCAATATCCACCTGGATCACTGTGGTAGGTTGCAGGCCTAACCACTTCAAAACAAGGACAGCTTGGAAGTGTTTGTGGTTGTAAAGTGCCCAAAATAGTAGCACGAGTGGAGAGAAGCCTTCCTTGCCTAGGCTGTAGAAATTAAGGGCTATTTGGGTCCTTGTTTAGGGTTGTTGCAGTGCACCTATGATGCTCTAACCAGTCACTGTCACAACAACAGCAAAACAAACATGGAGCAGCAGTTTGTGCCTTGTGTTGGGTCATGGTTTTGACCAGTGTTTGGATCAATTATAGTCACAGCCTGTAGGGGCAAATTGAGAAGCTTATCTTGGTGATTGGGAACCTCTTCTCGGAGCAGATTTCACAGTGAAGTATTGGGTGTCATAGAGCTGGTTGGAGGGCAGTGATTTGGCTACCCAAAGTAGCCCTAGACGAGCTATCTTGAAGGACAAAAAGCCGCTGAAGGTTGGGTGAAGGATGGTGCCGAAGTGCAACACTTTGATGGACTAAAGTTGTTGTTAGCCTGGCAGATTAGAGCTTGGGAATTGGCCAACCCAGAGAGCAGTTGATGAGCCCATGTTCATTGTAGCAGATGTCACTTGCAGCAGTGATAAGAGGCAGCCCTCTTGAAGTCTCGATATGTAGATGCCTTGATGAACTAAGGCACTACAAGTGAGCAGTACGGGTACGATGGACCAGCAGGACAAGATACGACATAGAAGTGTTGCAGCCAGGTTTGTCATTGTATCTTGTAACCATAGGCTGTTGTATTTATTAGATTTGGATTAATATAACGAAGATTGGTGATTGTACATTATTGTACAATTTTGTTTAAAACTGTGTATATTGTGCATATATGATTTACTGCTTTATATTTCCGTTGTGCAAAGTAGTTTATGGTTGAGATTCTTGGTTTGGTAGCGTTAGTTACTTTAAGACTCTAACCTAGACCCAAGGTCATGGAAATTTAACAATTCTTCTCTTCCTCTTTTGTTTTTTTCCTTCTTGAGTTTGGGGCAATCTCTCTTGTAGTGCCAATATTCTTGACATCCATAACATTGAACCTTTGCCATATTATTCTTCCTTTTCTGAGGACCAGACTTTCCAAACTTTCCTTTTCTCTTCACCATGGTAGCGAATGCTTGTGTTTCCTCGTTTGATCCTACACCATTTTTTGCCTTTAGCCCTTCAGTTTTGCACAATGACCACAGCTCATTGAACAGGGTAGCCTCCTTCTCTCCTTGTCGGACATTATTTCTCCCAACTCTTGTAGTCGATCCCTTATTTCAGACACCCTCATAAAGTATGAGGCTATTCCATCTTCCTTTGATATCTTCATCTTGTAGAGTTCTTGTCTTAACGATATTACTTCTACAGCAGTACTTACGAAGAACAATTCTACTAACTTCTCATATATCTCTTTTGATGTCTCCAACTTTAATACATATGGAATGAGGGGATCTTTGATGGATTCTATAAGAATTTTTTGAGCCCTTACTTCCCCTTTCATATACTTTGCATGAGCTTGACCTTCTTCCTTTGGAGGTTTAGTAATTGAGCCCTTGACATGATTAACAACTTCATTTTCTATGAGGATCAAATCAGTCCTCTTCATCCATGCAAAGAAGTTTGATGACCCAACCAACTTGTTGCTTTCCTTGCAAAAAGACATTTCGATAGATTCAGATGTGGACATAAGGATACTTGTGAAGATATTCTTTGATGACAATATCTTCAACTTATTACCTTCTTGGTTTTGATGATGATATTGATAGAGGAAGATGACTTCTTGATTAAGATGTCTTCCTTCAAAAGTGATCCTCAATTCGTTGGGAGGGAGATCCGCTTCAATGATTGATGATGATGACAATGCCTTTCTTCTTGCTTCCCTTGAATGTGTAGACTTCAATATGCTTTAAGTGAAGAATCCTTCTTTTAGTGAACTAGGGTTTTGAGGTCTCTTTTAGTAACTTCCTTCTTCAAGATTATGATGAAATCCTTGTCCTTGTGATGCCTTTGAGATAAGAGGTCCTTCTTGATGATTGATGCTCTTGATGATCTTGTAGCGCTTTGATCCTTGAGTGTCCTTCCTTAAGCTGCCCTTCCTTGATTTGTTACCTTAGCTCTAAAACCATGTTGATAAATCTAGGGGCAACAAGTGTAGGTGATTTCTCTTCCTTTGATAACTATTTGTGAAGTATTTTTACTTTCCTTATTTAGCTTCTTCTTTCACTTATTATTATTAGTGTTTTTCTTCATCAAGCAGCTATCAAACCATAAAGAATAATAGGACAAAGGACACAAGATATAGGCAATCAGTCAGGGCCAAAACCTCTCCAACTTTGAGAGGAAAACCCACAAGAATTCTTCTTCTTATAGAATCTTCAATTGACGAATTCCAAGACCTAGACCCTTGACCAAAACCCCTCCAAGACCAAATCAATGAATTTCCTTGATGAGTTTTTCCTTCACAAAGTCAACCTCAGCAAACTAGCTTTTCCGTAGCAGCAGCTTCTCCTTCGACCCCCCTTTTCGAACCTGCAATTTCTTGACTGCAATACAGTCTAACTACAGAAACCCTAGGCTACACGTGTGAGCAAGGACATGGAGAAATAGTCCTCCTTTCTTCTTTGCTTGGTGAGATACTTCTTCAACAACTCGGCCTTCAAAATGATCCCTTTGCCACCCAAGTTCGGACCTCTAGAGTGACTGTAATATTTGGTCTTCCTACAACAGTGAGAGCCCTAATTCTCCTCGCTCATGTGAGATATTTTAGCCCAAAACATATCCAAACTTCTCGGTCTTCTTTCCCCTTTTCTTCACTATCTAAGAGGCTTCTTATTCCTTCTTATTAACACTTCTTTCCTTGACTTCAATACTTGATCAATGGTGTTTTGAGTGAGGTCGAGTCCTCCTATATATGGGCTCCTCTCCCATGCTTTTCGGCCGACTTAACATCCTTCCTAGGCTGACATGTCCTTCTGATAGGCCGACTTGTTTGTAGCACATTGCCAAGGTCTTGGAAGGTCTTTTTGACTCTTTCTCTGACTCAAATAATTTTTCTTACAATATGTAACATGCCCAAATGGGTCATTCATACGTGACAATGACCTTGTAGACTATGACAAGCCCTAGGAGCTCACAATGAGAGCTAGACTTGAAAATAAATTTCCTTGAGCATGAAACCCATGTCTCAAGAACAACAATAATACATTTATTTTTCTCACTACATCAAATACATGAAAATCTTGATTACATATGTCATTATGAAGATTGAACCTAGTTACATATTTCAAGAGTAATGAACTACGTCATTCAGATAGTGTAATAAGAGGATTTAATCCCTCTTATATCTATTGTTGTTGTGTTAAGCTTGCACCTAATAAACCTAGTTGTTGCTAGAGTAAAATTACCTCACTTTCACAATAAATGCTTACAATTGCCAACCCTAGCCTTCCAATGGTAATTTTCTGCAATAGTTTAAGAATGGCAACCCCAGCCTTCCAAGGGTAATTTTCAGCAAGCTAAGGCTGACTTGTGGTATGTATAACAGCCACTGTTGCCTCACACATTCATGCATTCCCCCTCATAGATACATGCCTCTTTGACACCATTTTGGCCAAGATTTGGTAGGCATTGATCCTGGAGTTTTCCATCATCTTTTTCGTTTGCAGATTGTTCACTTTTCCACTATTGCTACAATATTTGTATTGCTTGGGCTTACTTTTCAATTAATCACCTTGAGCCTCCCCTCCATAGCCGTAGCAATCGTAATTAAGGAAACCCACTTGAGTTGGAGAAGAGACAAACAAATGAGAGAGAAAAGCCAAGTTACCAGGATTCGAATATGGATACGGATCCATCCAGATTCGCTAGATTTTTGAAAATCCAGGATCCGAATACGGCAAGGATACGTCAAGTACAAAAAAATTTAATGATATTTTTAAAAAATTTAAAAACCTTTTGAGTTGAAAAATCAAATCCATTTATAAATCACAACATTTAGAACCGAAACCATTAAATATATTATAGATATGAAGACTGAAACACTGAAATGATGCATCCTCCATCATACAAAAAGGATAATATCATAAATCATAATAGTAAGTACAAAAATGAGTGTCTCATCAATGATCACTCTACTAATATCTTAATGTGCAGTACGTTTAACTAAATATCCTCAAATGGATCTATATTCTCTTCAAATTAAAATTTATTATCAATACATAAAATTAAAACTTCGAAAATTTTATATAAGTGGGAGGACCTGCAGTTGATCACCAAGGGCTTATATAAAATTTATATGATTTTAAACATAAGTTTAATTTATAACTGTAACTAAGATTTATGTTTAAAATCTTAGTTTATAGACTTTTTGTATATTATAAGTTGGGAGTCTGTAAGCATCAAGCCCATATGTATCCAACTTCTCAATAGACTTGAATTGTATGCAAATTTGATACCAGCAGTTAATATAATTTGTTTTACAAAACTTCAACATAGAAGAAAAGGATCTTGAGGTCCCTTTCTTTTAGCAGAGGGAAAAACAAGAACATTTTTGTTGGCAAATAAGCAAGTCGAATCGCTATGTGCTGCAGGTAAAAAATAGAGGTTGTTGAATCTATTTGGGGGCTGGTGTGAAGAAGTGGTAGATTTACTCTTGGCAACCCCAGAGGAAATTCCACAGAATTCCACTTGAAATCTGCAGGATCCCTCTACCTAGCAGGGGATCCGTTTCCTTAGCCTACGATCCGTTTCCTGGAAGTGTGGATCCGCCATATTGCCATATTTTTCACGGATCTAGGCGAAACTGCGGATCCTGGACCTCCCTGTGCCGGATCCGGTAACATAGGAGAAAAGAGTTACTGAAATGACAGTGAGTAACCTTCCTAAGTTGCACAACACTAACTCTTTGATGCTTGGGACTTTACATCATATAAGGTGCTAGATTTTGTTGTGACCAGTGTTACTTGGGAGCGGGAGCGGAAGCGAAAACGGGAGCGGGAACAAAAGCGGAGAGCAGGAGCGACATTTTCAAAAGCTCCCGATTTGGGAGCGAATCCCAGAGCGATTTTTATATAATATATATATTTTTTATATTTTGATACATATATGTCAACAAAAACATGTAGAATGATGAATTAGATATAAAAAACATAAAAATACATAGATTGATCATTGAACCATATAACATCAATCATCTAGAAGTTATAATCTTCATCAACCACATCCACAATTGAGTCTCGTGAATCATGATTCATCGATCTTAAAGTTTCAACTTCAAGCTTTCAAAATTGAAAATTCAACATATAACATTTATCATCATTGATCACCAAAGTTGTACTTGTATGCTAAGCTTAACCATTACAAGAAATAATATCTAACTGTTAACAACTTAACATGAAATGAAATGTTATAAAATGAATTATGAGATGAAATGAAACAACTTTCACGAAGCATCATATTCATAATTAAGAATCATTACCAATGAGTTATAATTGCCAACTTCAAACTTCAAACTTTCATTGTCACAGTCATATATTGTTTACAAAAAATATCATTATGATATGAAAGAGTCAAGACTCAAGACTCAACAATTATGAAAACTAATAGAAACTAGAAAAGACAAGTAAACTGTAAACCTATTATTTACTACTGCATGTGGCCCTTGCCACAAGAGTCTAATCTATGAGCAGGTCTTGGTGGTCTTCTAGGAGTCTCCCGCACAGACCGACGACCAGAACAAGAAGGCACATGCCCTCCACGTGAGGGTGTAGATGGAGGAGGCGACAGCAAAGGAACAAGACTCGGAACTCAAGCACTACTACTGGATGGTGGATTGGCATGGCTGCTGCTTCATCTTCCTCCCTTATAAGTTCCTCTTCCAGTTCTTAAAGATGTATAGTGCCATCCTCCAAATTGTCATCCTCTGGGTGGTTGTCCCAAATTTTATATGTTGGATCCTCATAAGCTCGATCACAGTAATGACTCAACAACCTCAAGTTGTAGTGCACATAAACCAAGCTTTCTGCCCAGTTTTCATTGAGTCTGTTTCTTTTCACATTATGTATGAAGTTGTAGGTGCTCCAACACCTCTCTGCAGAAGAAGTATTTACAACCTGTGATAGAACTTTTTTTGCCAATTTTGGCAAAAGTCCATGGCCGCCATATGATTCCCACCATGTGAGAGCATCAAATCTGTCTCTGTCTTCCATTGCATGGAAGGTACCAAACAAACTAGTGTTACTGAAGTATCTGCCTATTTCAAGGCACACACTAGCACATTCCTCCCTGTCAGGTATCAACTTTTCTAATGCTTCCAAATATCCTTTAGATACCTCTTCATCTAGGTGGGGTTTGGTCCTAACCCCACCCCCTTGTGCAGGTTGGCCCAACCAAGATGTAGAGTAGTATTTTGGTGTAAGGATATACACCAAGCAATGTAGTGGAAGATTAAGTTTATTCCACCATACACACACAAAATCATGAATCAGTTTGTACAAGTTAGGATCATTGTTATGAACAATATCTTTTATTTGCCCCAACATGGTATCCATCTACTCATACACCTCACCAATCACTGGTTTATCTGTATCTGCGAACCGAATCATGTGATAAATGGGCTTGGTGAAATCCAATACTTGCCTCATACGTGCCCAAAACATACCATCGAGAGCGGCCTCTTCCACCAGTTCAAAACCTTTCCTGTCAGCTGCTGCATTTGTAGCCCTTTCCTTTAATACTTGCCAGTGTGGACTTGATACCATGCTAGCCAATGACTCTCTTACCTTCAAAAGGCGCCTGAAGGTGAGGTAATAGCTACCAAATCTAGTCCTCGCAATCTTCAACAACTCCAATCTTGAGTGACTACGGAAAAGGCCATGGGTATTGCTATGATTTGTAATAAATTTTATCATTTGTTTGCCTTTCTTGTACAAATCACCAATCCATTTGTATTGTTCATTTTTGTTCTTAACAACATCATGCATCAAAAGGTTCAATGTGTGAACCAAACACCCAGACCAAAATATGTTGGGGTATTTATCCTCAATAATTGCTCCTGCTGCCTTACAATTAGGAGCATTATCAGTGATGACTTGGATGACATTGTATAGCCCAATACGGTCAATTGTTTCAAGTAATGCTTCTGCAATGTTGATGTCGGTTTTGAACTTGTCTGAGTAAACATATGCTGAAAGAAAGATGGCACCACTAACAGACATAGCAAGAAAATTTATCAATGGCTTGCCTTTTACATTTGTCCATCCATCAGATACAATGGACACCCCATGGTCAGTCCAAGAACTTGTCATTCTATTCAAAGAATGTGATATTTTTGCTTTTTCATGATCAAGTCCAACGGTTCTTGCCTTGTCATACCCAGGGCTCTTGTATCCTTTAGGGGCATCATTTATGGCAAAAACCATTTCGTGCCAATAAGGTGAGCGAAGAACATTGAATGGTATCTTTTGAATCCACATCATTCCGACACCCTTCATCAAAGGAAATCTGATATGGTTCTACGCCTTAAACCTGGTCACCCTGTGCCTCCATATCCACTACCTTGGGAGGATGTTGAAGGAGTTCTTTGTGCTTGTAATTGTGAGCTTGGTTCAAAGAAACCCCTTGATTTTTTAGATTTGTATTGGGCTTCCTCCTCTTCCCTTATGTATTTGGCTCTATTTGTTGCTGACACACCTGCACAAGTTTTGATTCCTATTTGTTTATCTCCATCCCATGGCATTTTCCCGCAGAGGTGTTTTCTGGCACAGGTGTATGAACCTTTGTAATTATTGTTGGAATGGGGGCAATGAAATTTAGTGGTTCCACCCCCTTTCCTTGCTTCAAGCTTGTTAACATATTTCCACAATGGGGTTTGGTCTTATTTAGTTTTTTGAGTTGAATCATGTTCACCCTCCTCCAGCTCCTCCTCACCGGGGTTTTCATCAAATCCGCTTTGTCCCCCTTCTTCATCCCCTTCTTCATTTTGAACCCTCCTTTTCCTACTCTTCAGCACCATAATAACCAGAAAAGGAACCAAGAAGAAGAAAATGCCAAGAAATATAACCATGATGTTTGAAATTTGTAGTTTTGAATCTGCAAAATTTAATAAAATGGAATGGGAATGGCCCGATGGGAATGGGAAACTGAAATAGAAAAAAAATTATTTATTTATTTAGAAATTAGGAATAATTTAATAAACATTTAAAAAAAAAATGCTAAACATTCTATTCAACATTGTAGAGCGGCGAACCTACCTCAAATGCGTCCAATCTCCCCTTGCTCCTTGCTCTTTCCTTGCTCTCTCCTTGCTCCTTGCTCTCTCCTTGGCACCTTGCTCTCTCTCAGTCTCACTCTCTCCTTGCTCCTTAGTCCTCACTCTCACACTCTCAATCTCCCTCTCTCAAATCAGCCTCTCACTCAACTCTCAATGTCACAATGAACCCCTTATGCCCCTCCCTCCCCCAATTTATAAAAAAAAAAATCGATTTTTTGATGCTGAATTTATTTTTTTTTCCGCCGATTCGCTCCCGCCCTCCGCGCGCCTCACTCCGGGAGCGGATTTTATAACCCGGGAGTGGTCGGGACCGTTCGCTCCCTGACCGCTCCCGGAGCAACGGGAGCGATGCTCCCAAAATTGGCAGGGAGCGGAAAATTTTTTACCGGGAGCGCGCTCCCGACCCGCTCCCGCGCCGCTCCCTCCTGGAGCACGGATTGGGAGCGGGATCGGGGGGGGGGGGGCACTCCCCCACAACACTGGTTGTAACAAACCCCACTAGCTAACTGCTTCCCATAAGCTTAAATAGACACTTCCGAATAATTTCCATCACCATTACTCTATATAAAATGTTAGGTTACTGATGTAAATATTTGTAAATATCGATGCAGCAATAACAAATATTAGAATCCCATGGTTTTCTATTCAGCAAGTGTCAAAGTTTTATTCTGGCATTGTAGTCTATTGTGAAAGTCATAGTTTATGCACATTGTACTTCTATAATTCTACACACTTATAGATTATCAAGCTAGGGAGTAGGGAATATCTAAAGAAAAAATAAAGAAGTATGATAAAACTCATTCATAAATACTTCCTTTTTCTCTACTAGAGAAATTTAAAGCACCGTCTGTTGCATTGGTGGAGAAGGTAATATATTCAAATATTAAGTAGCAACAGCAAATGAAAAGAAAGTAATAACAAGAACAAAAAAGTATAAACGTTTTCATTACTTTTGACAAAGGAAGATCATCTGTCAAAAAGGGGCAACTACTAAAACAGCAAAAGCAAACCTCAATAGAACCAAATGTTACGCCTCGTTTGCGATTAGAAAGTTGGGCCATCATTATCTTATCATATGCTCTCTCCAGCTGCAAAAAGACATGCAAAACCAAGAAATTAGATTTCCCAGCATTTCTAGTAAATAACTAACATGTACATCTAAGCCTACTGGAGAAAGAAGTATTACACGAAGGAGGAGGATCAAAATAAGCAGGAGTACAAATATACAGCAGAAAGATGTATATAGAGAGTCTATAATGAATGTATGAATTCTTGTTACCACTTAAAGGTTCATAACTTCCCAAAAATAGCACTTCTAAGAATGAAACTTGAAAGTATCATATTTTCCTTCGCTAGGCTCCTTTTCTTTTAGATGGTGCCTACCAAGGTAATGAATGATAAGATGATACAATGCACCACCTGCTTAATATTTAAGAGCAACAAAGCAGTTATGTTTGCTGATAATAGGAACTATGCTGGTGTATAAAGCTGGTTGCATGCAATTTCAGCCAATTATCATCGTATTGTAAATCCTATCTGTCAGCAGTTCTGCTGATGTTCAGTGCCGAGTATTGTACAAATTGTTCTGTAAATTTGTAGAGTTGGTTGCTTTGTTTTAAAATTCAGTGCACTCAGACATTTCTGGAATTCATTTTCTTACAATTTAAAATGCCAAATTACTTGCACAGGTTGCCATACATATTTTTAACTACCCACACAATTTAGCCGGCATGCTACATACATCACATATAATTAATAGGAGAATTCCTCTTCAAGTAGTTGCCAGGAAAAAACCATTCCTTAACACAAAAAGGCCTGTTACCCACCTAAGTGGGTAACCCCTAGGAGAATTTTTTTTCCGTATTCTGATCAACCTGCCAGCCAGCAGCCCTATGATAATCTATAGATAGCTAGCCTCAAAGGCACCCCATCCAAGCTCCAGTCATTGCTTTATGACATCTAGCCTACTCATCAAATGAATGTGGGTCATCTATTGTATGGTAGATTAACCATTTTTGTAATCTAAGTTCTTTTATTTAATGCTTAAGGGCATTCTAGTATGGATCACAAGTTGAATTGAATGATAATCGCTTTTGGTTGTATTCTTGGTCCCATGTTTCACCTCGGTGGGTATCTCCTGTCCCTAGTCTAGTGTCACCTTCCTTGAGGCCTTTCTTTCCACTGTCCAGGACAGGCACCGGAGGCACTGATTGATGTTGCATGTTCATGATAATCCATACTTAACACTTTCCATCTGTCCCCTATATCCATGTAACCTAAGTCACCGGATTCGTCCCCTCCCCCCCCAACGTGTCATGAATCCAATGTGTTGGACACGACTCTCTGCTAGTGCTAACACGTGTCTGATTTGCTGCTGGTGAGTGTCCGAAGTTTGGGATTTGTGCCAAGAAGGAATCAGATTGGTGCCCAGAGAGAATCGCAATTTTTTGACACGTGTCCGCTGAAAAGTGACCCGACAGGCTTGATAAAAGCCAAAATTGGGCTGCATTTGTCCATTTGCATTCGTTGTTTGGGTGTTGTGCGACTGTGGGAGTGACACAAAAAGGAGATAGGAGTGTTTTGGATGATAGTGATACTCTTAAGGGGTCATCCTCCACACCAGCAGATGCATAGATTAGATTGGATACAAAGCAGGAGGATGCAGAAGAGAGAAGTGGCGGTATTGATGCTAATTTTGATGTTGATGAGCTATAGGCATACCCTTTAGCTTGCTGCCAGCAACCTATGAGATTCTTTCTTCCTGTTCTATGGTTCTGGGTTCTAGTGTCTACCTTGTTTTGTATTTGCTATTTGCCATTGGCATTCCTAGTCAGGAGTCCTCAGGACTCAATACCTATGCAATACATTTTGATTTTGATGACTTAATGAGAAAACTGCAGTTTATGGTTAATTTATTTTGTTTGTCCAATGTCAATTTATTGTATTCATTATTGATGTAGTAGTAAGTGCTAGTTGTAAACTTGTATCATTGACGAATCATGATTGTATGCATAATGTTACAATGTACATGTATGATCGAATGTGTATCATCATGAGAATTTGTGTACTATCTATTTAGTTTTTTTAAATATATATATATATAAAACGTATCCTACGTGTCATGTTCCGGGGGGTCTCCATGTCCCATGCCAGATCTTGCATTTGCGTGTCTGATGTCCTCGTGTCAGGTGGCTTAGCATGTAACATTTTCAAGTTGATTGTTACTTGTCGCCCACATTGGTTTCGTATTTTCCTCAATATTGAGTAGGGGCAGAGAAGTTTTGCCCTAAGAGGCTTATGCAACAAAAAGAAAAGAAAGAGAATGAGTCGTAATGATAAAATGCAAAACATTGGCTGGGATATAACAGAGTATGTGAACAAAAACCCAGCCTAAGCTTTGTCCCCTCATTAGCCCTCACCCAATTCCTGGCTAATGCATGAGCAATCAAAATGAAAGGAACTTTGAATATCACAACTGGAATGAGAAAACGCTTTATCTTTAAGGGGTAATCGATGCATAAATAAAAGCTTGTAACCCAAGTTATGCAAGAAAAAGAAAATCAATGAAGAAAAAGGTGCACAAGACACGTGATAAAAATAAGTCAAGGAATGTTAATTTGTAAGCTCAGGGACAAATTCCCTCCTTTGGACAGCCTTCCTCATCTAGAGAAGACCCTCTTTGCCCTTGGAAGAATTTAATTTGGTCAAGGAAAAATACTATTTTTAATGGAAAACCCACAATTACACAAAATTACAGGTCAACCTAAAGTCATAATTGGGTCCCCAAAGAAGCATATAAATACACATCAAGGCAACTTCAATTGGACATCATCATCAACACATCTTCTCTTATCTCTCCTCTTGTGATTAGTTCTTCCAGGCCTGCAATCAAGGAAGCTGAGCTCACATATGCGAAGGAAAGAAGGGCAATCTAAAATTTATGCATTGATGTTTGTTTGGGCACACTGTTGACCAAGTTTGACTTGGCATTTTGACTCAGTTTGACTTGGAAAATTTTGATCTTGGGAGGCCGAATTCTTTGATGAAGAAAGTGATTTCTAGGCTATTTGACTAGGGTTGACTGCAGACCCTTGAATGTAGTTCAACCACGAGTTTGACCGCAGATTCTCTCTCCTTTGACCAAGTTGTTTTTGGGGTTGTTTTGAATTGAATTTGACCAGCAAGGAAGGCCAAATTCTTTGACTATTGACCAAGTTGATTTGGAGTTGATTTGACTGGTTAGGGCATCTTTGACTATTGTTGACTTTGACCAAAAATTGCAAACTTGACTTTGGATCAGATTTGACTTTTGGACTCATTTCTCATTGGATATTGGTTAGTTGAATTGGTTGGTCAAACTTGTTGTCCTTTGACTCATTGATTGATTGGAATATTGTATCTCCCTACTAACATTTGATGACAATCTAATAGAAGAAGAATTTGAAAAGGTTTTTTCCTTGGTCTTTGACCAAATCTTATGTCTCTTGTCATTGATCTTGACTGTCTTCTATTGCATCTTGGATTTACTGTTCTATCTACAATTGCTCATTGTTATTGGAAGATTAAATTTGTTTAAAAGTGATTGCTAATTGAAGAAAGAATTGGGCTAGGTGATTGTACTAGGCATAGAACAATGGAAAATTAACATGGTATCAGAGCTAAGGGGAGGACAAGCCCAAGGAGGCAAGTGACAAGCAATCACCTTTGAAGGAATATATTTGAAAGAAACTACTTGGTCAAAATGTCTATCTCTTACTTCAAAGATACAGAGAAGTTGGTTGACTCATCAAATTTTGCTACTTGGAAGATCAGGTTGGAAGTGATATTAGATGAAAATGATGTTTTGGAATATGTGGAAGGAAAAGTGTCTAAACCACAAAAAAATGCTCTTGTTGCTGCCAAAACCAAGTACAAGAAAGGTGAGAACAAAGCTAAGAAAATGCTTATTGATTCATTGAAAGATCATTTACTCACTTAAATTGGAAAATTGAAGAAGTCTAGTGATATCTATAACAAGCTGGATGGGATGTATCAAGTAAATAATTTGAATCACATTCTTTCCTTGAAGAATCAACTCAAGGACATTAAGATGAACAAGGGGGAATTTGTGCAATCCTATGTCATGAGGATATCCCAACTAAGGGATCAATTACAGACTGTTGGAGAGCTTGTATCTGATAGAAAGCTAGTGTTGGTCACTCTTCAAGGCCTTCCTCCTGTTTGGGAAACCTTCATTACTACTATAAGCAGCAATGACAAATTTCTAACATTTGATGAATTGGTTGGCAAATGTACTCAAGCAGAATCTATGATGATCTCTAGCGGGAGGATTCAAAAGCATGAAGAAGGAGAGCCCCCTGCATTTGTTGCACAAGGCAAGAAGAAGAAAGGAAGAGGAAGACCATATGGTTCAAGAAAGCATGTCCCTGAACCAAAGGACTCCAATAGAAGATTAAGGAATATCGAATGCTATAATTGTCACAAGCATGGTCACTGCGCTCGAGACTATCCACAAAAGAATGATGCTCTAACTACAACAACAATCGTGGCTTCAACAACAACAAGTTTAATGATAGAAGAGGTGATTATCGAACAAGAAGAGATGATAGAAGACAAAGAGATGCTCCTGATGATCATGAAGAAGGCCATCGTCCTCAAAAGAAATCAAGAAATTCAAGGTACGGAAACAATGTTTTTGCTACTCAATTTGAATATATTCTTATTTCTACTCTTTCTAGTTCTTCTCCTTTGGATTCGTGTGATGGTTGGTAGATAGCAGGGCCTCTAAATATTTCTCTGGGTATTGTGAAGTCCTCCCAAATTTGGTTGAGAGGGAGACTAATCTAAAGATCATTCTTGGAGACAACTCGACCTATCCTATTAAGGGTTTTAGTTTTGTTAAATTTCATTTGGACTCTGGGGAATTTGTTCTTCTTCATGATGTTATGTATGTTCTGGGATTAAAGAAGAACCTAGTATCTATATCTGCCTTGGAAGACAAAGGGATGAGAGTAGCCTTCATAAGAGGAAAGGTCCTCACCTGGCCTATGGAATCTCGCATGAGGGATGCTTTCACCTTGGGATCTAGAATTGAAGGACTCTATAGAGTCAATGGAAGACCACTACAAGCATTGGTTCATGATAATAATCATCAAAGTGAGCTATGGCACCGAAGGTTGGCACATCTACATTATGAAGCCCTACCTAAAGTAAGAAAGATGGTTTCTGGGATGCCTGATGTTCAAGCTAGTCATGATGGAGTATGTCCAAGATGTGCCAATGGAAAGAAGTCAAGGGGACCATTCCCCTCTAGAAAAGTCAACACCAATGATATTCTTCAACACATTCATTTTGACCTATCTGTACCCATGCTCATGCACTACCCTGGTGGCTACATCTATTATATAATCTTTATTGATGACTTCGCCAGGAAAACCTACATATTCTATTTGAAGCATAAGGACGAAACATTTGACATGTTCAAAGACTTCAAGGCATTGATAGAGAATCAAACAGGGAAGAGAATCAAAGTTTTCAGGTCCAACAATGGTGGAGAATATACTTCAAATGAGTTTGTTGACCTTTGCAAGAAAGATGGAATCAAGAAAGGGACTATTGTACCGTATAATCCCGAACAAAATGGTGCAGTTGAAAGAAAGAATGGGTTCATCATGGAAGTTTCCCGAGCTATGCTGGATGATCAAAAATTGCCAAAGTTCCTTTGCGAAGAAGCTACTAATATAGCGGTCTATGTTCAAAATAGGATTCCTCATCAAGCCTTGGGTGACAAGACTCCCAAGGAAGCATTTACTGGTGTGAAGCCCGATGTTGGTCATTTAAGAGTCTTTGGCTGCCCTGTATACTTTCATGTGCTAAAGGACAAGAAAAACAAGCTAAAAGCCACCAAAAAGAAAGGTATGTTTGTTGGATATTGTGATAATTCTAAAGCTTTTAGAATATACATGCTTGGTCAAAGGACTATAGAGTTTAGCAGGGATGTGACATTCAATGAGGATGTTGCCCTTTGGAAAGCAAGGGATATCCCTCCTCCTCCTCCTATTGAGAAGAAGGGTGATGATGTGGAACTTCTAGAAGACCCTTTTGTGCCCGAGTCAAAAAAAAGATGTTGTTGATGATTCTATAGAACCCATGGACCCCTTAGATCCTCCTCCATGTGATCCCCCAGCTAAGTAAAGACCCCTTTGGCTTCATGATACTTTACAAGATTCTGAAAGACATGTCGTTGCCAGAGGTACCTTTAGAGAAACCAATCCATGCCCATACTAGAGGCATAGATGTTCCTTGTGAACACACGTCCAGATATATGTTTTGCAGTGAACACTTTGAGTCAATTCATGACTAAGCGTCTTCATGCACACTGGGTTGTTGCCAAGCATGTGCTAAGATATTTGCATGGGATGATTAACCTTTGTCTAAGATATATTGTCGAAGATGTACGACTTCATGGGTACACTGATGTTGACTCGGTCGGAAATGCTATTGACAGGAAGAGCACATTAGGGTGCTACTTTAGTTTGGGATCTGCCATGATACCTTAGATGAGACGGAAACAGAAGTTCGTTGGCCTTAGTACTGTCGAGGCTAGATATATTGCCGCTAGCATGGCAAGCTGCGAGGCTCTATGGTTGAGGAAGCTCTTTGGAGAGTTGTTTGAGCAGGTTTTGGATACGACAGTGATATATTGCAACAACAAGAGTGGCATTCGCTTAGCAGAGAATCCTGTGTTCCACGACAAGTCCAAGAATATTGAGAGGTATCACTACATTCAAAATATGGCGCAGAGAAGAGTAGCGAGACTTCATCACATTTCGACTAATGAGCAGATAGAAAATATACTCACCTAGGTTGTGCCAACAGGGAAGTTCTTGGTCTTTAAAGAGCAGCTTGGACTGTTGGATGTGACGCTCCCAGGTAAGGGTCTTGGCTGATTGAGGACACTGAGCAATGCTCATCCCCCTGTTTGATCTCATAGGGAGAGGAATTGAGCCAGAGAGCTCCTGGGGTTGAGGGAACTCTGGACAATAGGATAGTCTGTGATCCTTACCTTGCATGGTAAGTTGTATCCTACCTATTGTCGAGCAATAGGATAGTCTGTGATCCTTACCTTGTATGGTAAGTTGTATCCTGCCTATTGTCTCTCTTTGGTCTTGACAAAGTATACCCCAGTTAGCATCCTACCCACAAGATGGCTTGTTGGGATTGTTTCTCCCCATCTGGAAAATGGGTGAGCATACTTCAAATAGTTTGTGATCTATGTTGCAAGAAACGTGGTATAGAGGCCCGTTTCCGTACGAAAACGGGTACGAAACGCGGAAACGCGTTTGGTACCACGTTTGCCGAAACGGAAATGTGGCCAGTACCGCCGGAAACGCATTTCAGGGCCGTGTGACCCACGTTTCCTCATTAACTTGTGTTTTTTTTATTTTTTATTTTTTTAATTTACTTTTAGGGTATGTTAGTGACTTCTTGTTGCTTCTAGATGCGTGTCTAAAGTTATAAAAGTGAATTTTTGCCCTAGTTTTGATATGCAGTTCATCAGGAAGTTTGAGAGATATGCAGTTCATGGTAATGTTAAATTCTTAAAGTAAAAGTGATATTCTCTTTTATTTTTCATTTTCATCCTTTTACTTAAATTTTTAACATTACCATGAAATGACTCAGGATGTTTGAGAGTGGTTTCGCCCTCATTGGATTTCATATGGAGAAAGTAGAATTTTAGATCTCACTCAAAATCCAGCAGACTTATTTGTTTTTCAGGATTTCAGGATTGGAGGGATTGCAATGTTTCCATTGGATTTTATCATGTACTAGGGTATGGAACTTGTATTTAATCAAGAGAACCAAGCCCTTTATGCAGGGGAAACCCCCAATAATCAAGGTCATGTAGGTTACTAGGGTATGAAACGTGTATTTAATCAAGAGCACTAAGGTCGTTCGACTATGTAGGAGGAGACTCCCAATACAACAATGGTCCTTCTAAAGAATGGGATGTGGATGCAGAAAATCCTGATTTGGATCTCTCTCTTGCAGCCTTATAGTCTTTATTGTACTTGCAACCTCATATATTAATATAAATAAAGGCTAATTTTGTGATTTGGATATATAATAAAGGTTGCTTTTGGATATTCCGATATTTTTATTTTCATTATGTGATCATTCATGAGTAAATGTGATGTAAATTAAATCTTAATGTTTAAGTGTAATAAATTATAATGTATTATTTATGCTTTATGATTGCACATATATATATATATATATATATATATATATTTAAATATTTTCAATATATATATATATATTCGCGTTTCCCCGTTTCCAAAATTTGGGGAGGTCGCGTTTCGTATCGCTTCCCATTTCGGAAACTCATACCCGTTTCCCCGTTTCGTGCAACTTAGTTTGTGATCCTTGCCATTCATGGTAAGTGGTATCCTGCTCAAGTGAAGGGATGCAAGTGTTCTACCATTGACTCTTGAGCGTCAAGTTGGGAAGATCAACAGACAATAGGATAGAGTGTGATCCTTACCCTATTGTCTCTCGATATAGGGTGGTAGTCGGAACTCCCCTATGATGATTCTTCTTCCCTAGAATCGAGAGTGTTCAGCAGATGAGCAGAGATGAGACATGACTTGATGACGATGACGAGACTATTGACACAAGATTCATGATGTAGTAGAAAATTTCTCCCTAGCTGAGAGCGAATGTTAATTTGCCAACTCAGCGGCAAATTCCCACCTTTGGACAGCCTTTCTCATCCAACGAAGACCCTCTTTGCATTTGGAAGAATTTAAATTGGTCAAGGAAAAATACTATTTTTAATGGAAAACCACAAGTACACAAAAGTACAGGTCGGCCTAAAGTCATAATTGTTGAAGAATTTAGGGCAGTGAGGGTTAATGAGATTCTTCTTAGCTTGATAACCATTTGTGAGGTATTTTATCTTTAGCTTATTAGCACAATCTTTTCTTGATATCATTAGTGTGTGTATTTCTTACTTCATCAAATAGTTATCAAAACAAAGAGACAAGAACACACAATGTTGGCTTTCTGCCAAGGCCAAAACCTCTCCCTCTTGGAGAGGAAAACCCGCACAAAATTCTTCTTATAGAGATTCCAATTGACGAATACCAAGACCATGACCCTTAGACACCAATCCTCTTCTTATTGTTGAGATCATCATCATCATTGCTTCTTCACCGAGATCATCACCATAGTACCACAGAGATCCTTAGTTGCACCATTACTTGCTGCACCGAGGACTTGATTATGACCTCGTCTCCATTAAGAATGAAACCATGATTGCTACCTCACTGAGATCTTGACTATGTCTAGAATGCCGAGAATGTATAACTGTGAAATCACCATCATGTTGAGATTGTGATTGTCTAGAATGTCGAGAATGTATGTGCTATAGTGGGATCTGAGTTCACCTTCATTACCGAAACTATGACTATGATTTCATCCTTTATCGAGATCAGTACCAAGGAGGAGACCCTGTAGTTACTTGTTGTCATTATCACCAAGATCACAGAGATGTCCGAGATCCTGTACCCATCCGAAGTTTTGTACCTCTGTCCTCATCTGAAGTTGCAGAGAAGTCCGAGTTTCTGTGTTTCCTGTGGTGACCCCAGCAGGGTATTTATAGTTGTTTGTCCTCCATAATTAGCCGACATGTCAGAGTGAACCGATGTGTCTCTATTTGCAAGACGACATGACTTCTTTAGCTTATTTAATTCATTTGCAGGCCGACATGACTGTGTTTTACATCGTTTTGCTTGTTGCATTCTTCAAGAGGATTGTGCTTGTCTTGGAGGGTTGATCTAGACTCTAGGTTGACTCATATACATTACATATATGCTCAAGAAGAGCTCTTTGACTCTTTGACTTTCCTATAGCACTTCAACATGTGCTGGACCTATCTAATAAGCAAGAAACTCATTTTATAATTTTACAAAAATAATATTTCTTTTCTTTTACATGTACAAAGATCAAATTACATTTATGAAGACCGAACCTAGTTACACATTCTTCAACACTCCCTCTTAACTAGGGAGGTTTTCATAATGGTACTTGGTCATTCTCAATCTGAAGAATTTCTCATAAGAAGAATCGGATTGGTAACCCATCTTTATAACATCATAATAACCAACATTGTTTCCACGGCAAGGCCTCGACTGATAGCTATATCTCTCATTAGATCAGAGCATAATGTTGGTGAGACCGATGACTATAGACACCTTCATCATTGTCTCTCAAGGTACATACCCACTCGGGTGTTCATTGAGTATGACTTTCTAGGACTATTCTTACCTTGGGTTCCTAACCCTCAAAGAATATTGGTCCTCTTGCCTACTCTTATCTTGGATGCCCTACACATCCTCAAAGAGCATCGGATGCCAAATGATTACCCAATCCTCCATCCTTTCTTCCCAAATGAAGACAAGAATGTTGTGTCTGTCGCTCCCTCTCAATTACAAAGGATATGCCCATTCCTGTAAAGGAATGTACCCAAGTTCCCTCTGACCAGGAACTTGTCCAAGCTCCCTCTCAATTAGGGACTTGTCAGAGCTCCCTCTTAACTAGGGACTCTCCTTTTCATCAGCAACTTCTTCTTCGTGGGTCCTTCAGCTGCTTGATCAATTTCTTTCCTTGATGTCATGAAATTCAGTCGAGCTTCTTCCTTGTAGGGCATTAGCCATCCATCACTTTCCTTCTTGGTTCGTCATGTCATTCCTTTCTTCATGGAAAGTGGCCTTCTTGATACATATATGGAACCTTCGTCATATGGCTACTTCTTCCTCATCATGTTTCTTTCAGGGATTTCCATCCACCACATGAATGTTAGTTGTACTTGTACTTACAACTCTTGTTCCAGTAGCCCTGCATGAACTCATCCAGATATTATTCAAGAAATCAAAACATAACATTAAATCAAATAGTACCTTACAAGATGGCTCTTCATCATGACATCTTCCTATAGGTATCAGCATCCTGCATACATGTTGACACATCTCCCAAGGATATCCATTGTCAAGGGTCTTCATCTTTTCCATCAGAGTCTTCATATCTTTCCGGGAGATTTCCTAGTCAAGTCTTCTTGGTCTTTTGGATGTTGATTGCCTTCATCAGGGTTGCATATCTCACGATCTCTTCCTTCCTCACACATTCCATTCCCAAGAGCTTTTAATTAGAGTTTCTTAATTGTAGTCAACCACCTCATACTTCATATGAGGACATATTATGTTGATTTCATCTTAGTGTGACTTTATGCCCACCTGCATCCTTTCAGAGGAGGAGATCCCTTTCCCTTGATCATGCTTCTCAAGATAGGAGTAATGATCCATGTTACCTACAACCATATGACATAACATTAGAATATTAAATACAAGCATGCATACCTCATTTTACCTTTAGGTCATCTAGGCTTCTTCCAGCAGCTTCGTTGATTGAGAATATCTCCAATCCCTTGATCTGCTTCATTTCTCATGTCATCATACCATCATCTCATGAATTCCATAAGTTGGATTTCTTGATGAAACACTTGCTTCCTCTCTATATTAGTGAACCCTCCATTGAGGATTCCATCAAAGAATCTTGAGGATCTTGCATATCCCCATCTGGCAGATGTTTCCTTTTTTACTTGATGTATGATGAGCCTTGTCCTGGATGACTTCTTCCTTTCCTTTAATGTCCAATGAGGTTTCCAAGAGCTATATCCTTCATGTTTGATTGTCATGGATTTTTTCCTTCATGATTCCCATGGTGATGTCACGAGCTCTTGTTTCTAATGCTTCCATGATGCCACGATACATCTTATTATCATGGTCATATCTGTAACAAAAGATTTAGGAGCTTATGATAGGATCCTTTTGTGAGGGATATCATCTCAATCATAGTAGAGATTTGTTACTCCCTCTTTCCTTTGTCCTTTTCTTCAGCTTCCTCCATCCTTCCGGCGATATGAGTTTTCTTTCCATAATCTTTCCATAGCATTGAATCTTAGCTATACTATTTGAGGATCAAACTTCCCTTTCCTTTCTGCACATGTTTGAGTCCTTTAACCTTCAATACTTTTGCCATCAACTTTTCTCTATCTAGCATAGAGACCACAAATTGTTGAATGAGGTAACCTTCTTGTTCATGGACATTTGTTACCTTGCCTATCAGTTAGAACAATGATGATTATCTTCATCTCCCAATTGAGATCTTATGAAGATATTCCTTCATTCTTTGATACCTTCAATTAGGTCTAAGTGATATGACCTTCTTCACTGTATTTTAGAGAGTATATCTTCTAGCATTTCATATCTCTCTTTTATGTCACCTCTCCTACTACATAGGGATGAGAGGACCTAGGACTGATTTCATATGACTTCTCTTCCAGGGACTATATCTATCCTCCTTTCTTATGCAAGGAATCTTGATGACCCAACTGATTTATAGATCTCCTTGCAAACACGAAGTCATTTAACCAAACTTGATTATAGAATGAAAAGATACTTACTTGACATGTGAAGATGAAATCTTCACCTTGATTGCTTTGATGATGGTTGAAGAAGATGTATTAGTACTTCTTCTTGGATGACCTTCTTTTGAATGAGAGAATCTTTCCTCAATAGAAAAGGTTGCTCCTTTTGATAAGGATGATTTGCTACTTCTTCGGATGACCTTCTTCTAGGGCAAGGAGATGATCCTTTCTTGAAGATGACCATGCCTTATTGTCATCAATATGCTTTGCTTCTTTTGTAGTGTAGATCAGAATTGTTGCTCGGGTTTCAACCTGTTCCAAGATGAGGTGATCTTTGATTTTGAGGTCCTTTGAGTTACCTTTCTTTGTAGACATCTTGATGAGAGTATTGGTGGACTTTTGGTGATGGTGATGTGGAGACACAAGTTCTTACTGTTGTAGCTTAATTCTTGATTGTTGTACACTGATCCTTCAATCTTGACAAAGCTCTTCAACCTTGCTTTGATGCCCTTCTTGAAGGCTAATCCTTGTATGTCTCTTTTTGTTGCCCTTCCTTTGACTTCAACACCTTAGCTCTGATACCATGTTGAAGAATCTAGGGCAGTCAGAGTTAATGAGATTCTTCTTAGCATGATAACCATTTGTGAGGTATTTTATCTTTAGCTTATTAGCACAATATTTTCTTGATATCATTAGTGTGTGTATTTCTTACTTCATCAAATAGCTATCAAAACAAAGAGACAAGAACACACGATGTTGGCTTTCTGCCAGGGCCAAAACCTCTCCCTCTTGGAGAGGAAAACCCGCACAAAATTTTTCTTATAGAGATTCCAATTGACGAATACCAAGACCATGACCCTTGACCTATTAGGCCACTCCAAGACCAAGACACCAATCCTCTTCTTACTGTTGAGATCATCATCATCATTATTGCTTCACCGAGATCATCATCATAGTACCACAGAGGTCCTTAGTTGCACCATTGCCTGCTTCATCATCATGTCAATGAGGTCTTTCTACTTGGATGTGAGCTGCACCGAGGACTTGATCATGACCTTGTCTTCATTAAGAACGAGACCATGATTGCTACCTCACTGAGATCTTGATTGTGTCTAGAATGCTGAGAATGTATGCGCTATAGTGGGATCCGAATTCACCTTCATTACTGACACTATGACTGTGATTTCATCCTTTATCGAGATCAGTACCGAGGAGGAGACCCTGTAGTTACTTGTTGTCATTATCACCGAGATCAAAGAGATGTCTGAGATCCTGTACCCAAAGTTATGTACATTTGTCCTCATCCGAAGTTGCAGAGAAGTCTGAGTTTTTGTGTTTCCTGTGGTGACCCCAGCAAGGTATTTATAGTTGTTTGTCCTCCATAATTAGCCGACATGTCAGAGTGAATAGATGTGTCTCTATTTGCAAGCCGACATGACTTCTTTAGCTTATTTAATTCATTTGCAGACCAACATGACTGTGTTTTACATTGTTTTGCTTGCTGCATTCTTCAAGAGGATTGTGCTTGTCTTGGAGGGTTGATCTAGACTCTAGGTTGACTCATATACATTACATATATGCTCAAGAAGAGCTCTTTGACTCTTTGACTTTCCTATAGCACTTCAACATGTGCTGGACCTATGTAATGAGCAAGAAACTCATTTTATAATTTTACAAAAATAATATTTCTTTTCTTTTACAAGTACAAAGATCAAAATTACATTTATGAAGACCGAACCTAGTTACACTTTCTTCAACAATAATTGGGTCTCCAAAGAAGCATATAAATACACATCAAGGCAACCGCATTTGGACATCACATCAACTCATCTTCTCTTCTCTCTCCTCTTGTGATTGGTTCATACAGGGCTGCAATCAAGGAAGCCGAGCTCACACATGCAAAGGGAAGAAGGGCAATCTCAAACTTCTGCGTTCACTTTTTTTGGGCAAGACATTGACCAAGTTTGACTTGGCATTTTGACTCACTTTGACCTAGAAAATTTCGATCTTCGGAGGTCGAATACTTTGGTGAAGAAAGCAAATTTTTCTGGGTTGTTTGAATAGTGTTGACCACATACACTTGACTACAGTTTGACCACAGGTTTAACCGCAAATTCTCTCTCCTTCGACTGAGTTTTTTTGGGGTTGTTTTGATTTGACTTTGACCGAGAAGGAAGGAAGAATTCTTTGACTGCTAACCGAGTTGATTTGGAGCTGATTTGATTGTTGATCATTGACTGGGTAGGGCATCTTTGACTGTTGTTGACTTTTGGGCTCATTTCTCATTGGATATTGGTTAGTTGAATTAGTTGGTCAAAGTTGTCCTTTGACTCATTGATTGATTGGAATATTGAATCTCTTTGCTAAACATTTGATAACAATCTAATAGAACAAGAATTTGAAAGGGTTTTCCCCCTTGTTGGGTTTTTCCCTAGTCTTTGACCAAATCTTCTGTCTCTTGTCATTGATCTTGATTGTCTTCTATTGCACCTTGGATTTATTGTTCAATCTAAAATTGCTCATTCTTATTGGAAGATTAAATTTGTTTAAAAGTGATTGTTAATTGAAGAAAGAAATGGGCTAAGTGATTGTACTAAGCATAGAACAATGGAAAATTAACATGGTATCAGAGTTGAGGTGAAGACAAGCCCAAGGAGACAAGAGACAAGCAATCACCTTTGAAGGAATCTATTTGAAATAAACTACTTGGTCAAAATGTCTACCTCTTACTTCAAAGATACATAGAAGTTGGATGACTCATCAAATTTTGTTGATTCGAAGATCAAGTTGGAAGTGATATTAGATGAAAATGATGTTTTGGAATATGTGGAAGGAAAAGTGCTTAAGCCACCAGAAAATGCTCTTGTTGCTGCCAAGACCAAGTACAAGAAAGGTGAGATCAAAACCAAGAAAATACGTATTGATTCATTGAAAGATCATTTACTTACTAATGTTGGAAAATTGAAGAAGTCTAAGGATATCTATAACAAGTTGGTTGGGATGTATGAAGTAAACAATTTGAATCACATTCTTTCCTTGAAGAATCAACTCAAGGACATTAAGATGAACAAGGGGGAATTTGTGCAATCCTATGTCATGAGGATATCCCAACTAAGGGATCAATTGCAAACTGTTGGAGAGCCTATATATGATAAAGTGCTAGTGTTGGTCACTCTTCAAATCCTTCCTCTTGTTTGGGAAACCTTCATTACTACTATAAGCAATAATGACAAATTTTCGACATTTGATGAATTGGTTGGCAAATGTACTCAAGAAGAATCCAGGTTGATCTCTAGAGGGAGCATTCAAAAGCATGAAGAAGGAGAGCCCATCTTCGCTTGCACAGCAAGAGCAAGTTGCTCATCCCCACCACCACTCCCACATTGTCCATGAGTGATTGAACTCTCCCACAACCCGCTCTAATCAGAAACTCATTGTCTAGCAAGGATCCCCTAAAGGTGCTCCACTGCTTAGTGCAACCCCTTAGAGCTACCTTCAGTAGCTTTGAATCACTCAACTTTTCCCACAGCTAACAATCCATCACAAGTCTATTGGATCCTAGTGAAATATGAGGTCACAGTCTTTGATCTGTTCATTTGGATGTTGTTCGACTTCTCCCGCAACACCATTATCGTATTATGATTTTTACTCAAATAAATATTGGTTAAGGATACTCATATCTAATGCTCTTTGTGTTGGAAATACTGAGAAGGGAGGGGGTGTGAATCAGTGTTTTGTAGCAATCAACAACAATATTAATCTTTTTCAGAGAATTACTTAATCTTCAACAATATTATTATAATTCAGTGTCAGATAGCAAAACCAGTAAACAACACCATACAACAATGCAGAAAGATAGAGACAGTAGACACAAGATTTTTAGGTGGAAAACCCCCTCTGGGTCAAAAACCATCGAACGCTTCTTAGTAATTGTCTTCTCCCTTTTAAAAGAAAATAATTACATCAAGTTTTCAGCTACAATTGAAGGAGGCTCCAACCCCCTGATTTACAGGCTACAACCTGTAGGACGCTACTACACCCTAATAACCTGTTGCAATCGGAAGGACACCCCAACACCCTGTAATTCAAGCCACAACCTGACGAGTGCCCCAACACTTCGTTTACCCGTTGTTGTCAAAAGGATGCTTTGTTGCCCGGTAATTTATCAGCCCCAACTGAAAGGACGCTCCAATGCCCTGTGATTTATTAGCACCAACTAAAAAGACACCCTATGCAGGCTATTACATACCCTAGCACCACCCCTACCACCCTGAAGTGTTCTCAGACCACAAACCGAAGGTAACTCCAATCACCCTGAAGAGTCCGCAGACCACATTTCACAATTTTTAGACTGGATCCCCTTGTGCTCTAAATCAATATAAGAAAGTTGAATAGAAATTGTATTGTATATCCTGTCAAACCCTGGTAGCCATTGACCACACTGCACAATACTGCTCACTGCATATCAAACCCTGATTGTCAACGCTGCCAAATCAACTGACAACCGCACAATTTGATCATTGCTCATCACTGTACTAACTGCTACCACTAACCACTGCACATCTCTGCATGTCACCACTCACACAGGCCACTACAAATCATTGTTGAACCATTGCACTGCACATGAATAGTCTAATGCTCTCAAACACCGCCCACAGAGAGCTACAAACATATGTCTTATTGTTGATCACTAGTCATACATTGCTATCCATCTTTCTCGGCAATAAGTTGTACAACAAGGTTATTAATACTTGTCAAGCATCATGTCAAGGTGTCTGTGTGTCAAGTCAAGTCACTATAGGTATATAAGTCTATGTCAAAATAAGATCACTATAGGCTATAAGTCAACTTTAATAGGTCAAGCTTGAATATTATATTTCATAGATTAGTCAATTCAAATTACTGCTAAGTGTCTTATCATCTAAGGTCACAATATCATTGTTAAGTCATAAGATACATAATCATTGTCATATCATCAAGTCTCTATGTCAGATGTTAATATCACTGTCAAATCTATTTACATATCAATGTCCAATCCAAGTGTCAATTCACTATCAAGTCTTCATTACCATACCACCATTAATGAATTGTAATTATGAGGTCAATGTATTAGTCAAGTTCTATATGTCACTGTCAAGTCTATGTGTCAATATATATATATATATATATAACAAGGACTTTTATACAATGTATTTTCAAATCCCACTTAATATTTTCAATACTGTAGGTAAATGAATACTCACAGATATATAAACAATGATGTCTGCAATCACAATAGAATATGAAGTCAATGATTGGCTTAGTGCATTTGATCCTACCAAGGTTGTGAACTAAATGATTGGCTTAGTGTATTTGATCCTAACAAGGTTGTGAACTAAATGATTGGCTTAGTGCATTTGATCCTACCAACGTTGTGAAGTCAATGATTGGCTTAGTGCATTTTGATACTTGAAGTTGTTCAACGATATAACGAGATTGCGGTGGGAATTTTTGTCATATATAGACAACTGTACGATCATTGTTTAGTTTTGTAAGCTTATGTCAATCCTTCTCAGTGTTTATTCATACATAGGATCAATGATATCAAGTCATTACCACACATAGGTATCAATTCATCTACTATTGTACATGGAATTATTATCACTATGAAGAATTGTATCAGTGTCTCGTCAGACTTATGTTGTTTTGTCACTAGAATATCTATATCACGGTTGTACACCAAGGTCATTGTCACTTGTTCCCAGCTCTTAACCCTTCAAATAAGACCTTTCTATTTGCTACAGGACACGGCTGCCTAACGGATTAGAAGATAATCCTTCAACCTTAGTTTCAAACTACACATGAACAAGCCTGTAAGGCCGAGATCTATTGAGGTCTATTAGATGGAGGACCAAAGTTTTGTGGAGGAGGTCGAGGTCTTGCACTTACGGCCTAATGAGCCTACACCCAAATGAATCAAGGGGAAAACAAATTAACCCTAAACTAAAGACAAGACAAGTGGATCCTTCAAAAATAACAATAAACTCTAAACGCAGCATAGCACACTTAATTGCCACAGGTCCGAGAAAGATACAAGAGACAGATCTGAACTTACTTGAAGAATAAACAAGTTGTAATGTTCAGAAGTAGGAATACAAGTGATATAAAGCATACAATCAGTTCAACAATTATAAAACGAAATATATATTAAGCACCCATGGAAATGCTGGAAATAATGAACTACTGAGCCATTTTATTAATCCTTTGAGGGAAAAATACAATAGATAAAAGAGTGGTGCACCTGGGCTTGTCTCAATGGACAAGCATAACCAAACCTAGGTGAGAAATGACTGAACCAATGGTTGCCTCAACTGTTGCACCAATCTGCACTGCGCTGCCCAAAAAACTGCCCTTCCTACTAACTTCGAATGGTTGGAAACACCACTTCCCGTGCTCAGAAAATTATAATATTTGAGCTCCTGACTCCTTGGCCTAAACCCAGAAAAACCCACGAAGGAATTTAGTTGGTTTAGACTTCTGAAATTCGACCCCCAAGGAGCCCAACTTCAACTGCAACTGCAAAACTCGACCTGCTGGATTCTGCTTGTAAATCCTCCGGAAAATGTCCCAAAGTGTTGGGCTGACCCCTACTGCAAATTCCCTGACTTCCCGGATGAGCTTCCGGGCTGTAGCACCTGCTCCTAAGCCCCATGAAAACATTGGACTGGCCCTCTACGCTGTCCCCAAGCCCAGGAAATCGAACTGCTTGGTTGTTCGCTCTACTGGCCTGCTGTTGCTCTCCCAATCCTCTAACTCTCCCGGCAAATGACTGATCAATAGTGGCTCAACTCCTCCTGTGTATTCTTCAGATAGCCCAGAAATATGCACTCCTTGTTTGTGACTAAATGGTAGTGTTGTAACACACTCCCGGATCTCCTGAAATGCTGATGGAACTACCTTCCTAGGGCAGGCACAGAAGGTCCCCCGAAGGTAAGGTTAAATCTCCCGCTTGAGAGATTTGTGGCTAAACAATCGGTTGACTCGGCTAAACAGCAGAGCGAACAGTCAAGTAATTTCGATTTGCAAGGTGAATAAATGAATCCAAATGAGAGCTTCCTCCTCCCTTTATCTTCCCATGCCTTCCTTGCCTCGTATGGGCCCCTCCATCCAGCATTTTGAATTCCCTCCAAGCCATTTGAATGGCCTAGTTCGAATTCACATGTGGGTGGCCCCCACATTCCACTAGAAACCAAATAAAGTCGAATTTCCTCCTAAGTCCCTAAGTCGAAAATGTTGGGTTCTTTTCCTTAGCAAAAATTGTGCAAAATTGTGTAGCAACACCCTGTTACAAATGTATATGAGAAGGGACATGACACAAGTTTTCTTGAAGGCCATGAGATGTAAGTAACCTTTAGAACCTTCACTCTCCTTATTCAATCAACTTGTAATGAAAAATGAACCACCTATCCTGAAGGAAACCGAAACCTAACTCTGTTTGAAATTCACTCTTTGCTTTAGTCAACCGAAAATTTCAGAACTCAAATATAAGAAAATTCATTAAGATTTTTGTGTCATTATGAGTGCATTAGGTTTCTTTTTATGGTGTTTGATTAGGCATAGTTAGGGGCTCTTAAAAGTAGATGTTGGAGTACGTTTAAATTCTTTTAGTTATTAATTATTCAAATAATCATAATTAATTAATTATCTTAGGCCCTAAGCAAAGAGGTCATTAGCTTAATGGAGGAGGGATAAGGTTTAGGTAAGGAGTTTTGGATGCTAATTAGTTATATGCCCTTCCTAGGATGATTTTACCATAAAACATGACCAAGGAACCCATATGCTTGATATTAGATGCCCTTGACCAATGAAAGTATGTGATCTCACCACCCCTTGGGGTTTTAGCCCAAAAATTGGGGTCAATACTTCAAACTCAATTATCTCTCAAACCAGGAGGAACCACGTGGCATGCCACATACCACCAGAAACATCTTTTCGATGAGAATCTAATGACATGGATCTTCGAAACAAACTCAAAGATTTTCCACTTCAAAAACCCTCAACAAGGTCGGGGTATACCTCAGTCTAGGGAACCCAAGCCCTAGGACCTGGGTTTTCAACCATCAAACAATGGAGCTGCCAACTTGATGTAATCAGACAATTACTAGGAAGTGTTCATTACAATTTGACATCAACGACTGGTGTTTTTAGTCAAAGTCAAACACAGTCAACTCCAGGGGTTGACATCAATGACGACACCATCCAACACTTTTTCCTTCCCTATTATGTGACGAATTATATGATCCCTCACACCATCCTAGATCATACCAGCACTTTCACATCCTTCAGATTGTGCTCAGCAAGGATCCCCTTCACAAAGGTGGTCCATTGCTTAATACAACCCTTTAGAGCTCCTTTCACTAGCTCTAAATCACTCACAGCTTCTCCCACAGCTAAAAATTCATCACGAGTTTGTTGGATCCTAGTGAGATATGAGGTCACAGTCTCTGATTTGTTCATTTGGATGATGTTCAACTTCTCCCGTGGCACCATTATCCTATTTTGATTTTTACTTTGTAAAGAAAGGTTAAGGCTACCCATATTTGATGTTCTTTATCCTTACCTGTTATGTGATGAATTGTATGATCCCTCACACCATCCAAGATCATACCCATCGCTTTCACATCCTTCATATTGTGCTCGATTGCTTGGGCAGTGTCAGAAGGAACCCGGATCTATGTGTTTGCAAAATCCCACAAAACCATTCATTTTCAAAACAATAGTGATCCACTCCTTCCATGGACTAAAATTAGCAACCCCATCCAACATGTTTTCATATCTCAAGCTCATTAATGTCATTTCACAAATCGACCTTGGCTACAAATCGACCTAGCTCCAAAATAAAAATAAAAATATGTTATCGTAAAAAGCAACAACTTGCTATTGTGAAACTCTTGTGATCTCGTATCTCTCCCTCGAAGTTTCTATAGCTCTGATACCATGTTAAATTTCCAATACCAGTCCACATTTATTTATAGCTCAACAATTTTTATTCCATGAAAATTATTAAATAAAATTCAAAATTGCTAGAAAATAAAATCATTCGTATTTAATTTCTAAAATAAAATATTTGCAATGGAAAAATAAAATCAAAGATCAATCACATCACAACAGTAAGTATACACCCATTACAATTTTCCTTCATTAAAATCCTCAGGAAAATGTGGGCCTAGACCCATAGAGAAAAATACAATGTTGGATCCTGTAACTCGACATCCACAGGAAAACTCAACCCAAGGAATTTGGCCCACCAAAAAATCAGCCTCCTGAAGAATTCAACACTAGGAAAACCCATCCTCCACCACCAGCAAATTGGCCCACTCCTTTCTGCTCGTACAACGTCTATGCACTCAAGAAAAATTGGCCCACTGGAAGAATTGACCTCTCCACAACTCGGCTTCCCCTGTGCTTCAACTACTCAACCTCCTGGCTGTTGAATTTTGTCACTATGGTCAGTATTCATAATGCATATTTGGACCTTAATGTATTTATATTAATTATTGCTAAGCATATTTAAAATGCTAGAGTCAAAAGAAAAATGTATTTTGAGTCAAGTCCCATTTGGACTAAAAATTTGAAATTTTTGGCTCCAGGTTTGTCAAATCAGCCTCCCTCCAAGTCAAGTCGGCCCAGGCAATGTCATGGCCATTCGACCCAACTAGTTCATTATATAAGGGCAGCTCAACGTCCTCCTCAAGGTAACAATTCGCACTCTCTCAAGCAAGACAGTCTCTGGGCATCCTAGCGAAAGACAAGAAGGATAAGGAGGACGAAACTCATCTCTCTCTCTTCTCTAGCTCACATGTGTGGAAGGACTCTCTCTCTCTCTAGTTTGCATATTTTATGGGCAGTTTCTGTTGCACGGGGCGAAATTTCTGAGCAATTGCAAGAGGCCGAAATTCTAGGATTCTAGCAATTGTATGAGGGCCAAAATTCTGGGGCAAACCAGTAGAGTGAAGTGTTGGATCAGATTGGAAGGCTTGACTTCGAGGATTTGACCAGATTTGACCATAGATTTGTTGAAGGTCAATTTGACCCAATTGATGACTAGAAGGTCTAGGTGTGTCTCTTGTTGAATGGAAGAATTTCTCTATTGAAAAGGTTGTTAGGTTTTTCCCCTAAGTGGGTTTTCCCAAGGTAAATCTTGTGCTCTCTTTTTGCATTGTGATCTCTATTGTTCTACTATTCATGTATGGTTGAATTTCTTAAGTATAATTTCTTAATGATATATTGAAAAAAAACTAATAGAAGATCAACATCATTAGAAGTAATTATCAGTTTTCATAAATAGTGTGCTAGTATCTATTCCACTTGAAAAATCAACATGGTATCAAAGCTTTCGTGAAAAAAGAACATTGAGATCACTCTTGGAGAAACCCTACATTGAGATCACTATTGTTGAAGTCCTTGTTGATTTACATCCATGGCTCCTTCCCACATTTGCAGGTTGACGAAGGACTTGTATGGACTCAAGCAAGCTCCAAGACCTTGGTATGCTTGAATTGATAGTTTCCTGACGAGACTTGGATTTACCAAGACCGATATTGATCCAAACCTATATTTCAAGGTTGTGAAGAATGCATCTTTGATTCTATTGCTATATGTTGACAATTTGTTTCTGACAGGTGTTGAACCTCTCATCATTTAATGTAAGAGGCAATTAGCCTCTGAATTTGATATGAAGGATCTTGGCTTAATGCATTATTATTTGGGACTAGAAGTATGGCAGAAGCCTAGAGAAGTCTTCCTTGGTCAAGGAAAGTATGTTGTTGAGATACCTCAGAGATTTGGCATGATGGACTATAAATCCATGGCAACTCCCATGGTAACTAACTTAAAGAAGTTGAGAGGCTCCAAATCCAAGTTGGTAGATCCATCTATGTATCGGCGATTGATTGGCTCGTTGATGTATTTGGTTATACTAGGCCAGACATTTGCTTTGCAATGAACACATTGAGCAATTCCAGGTGGAACCGAGACATGAGCATAGGATTGCAGCGAAAAACATTTTGAGATATTTGTGTGGTATTGTGAACTATGGTGAGATATGTCGTAAACAATGATGTACAGCTTCAAGGATGTACAGATGTTGACTGGGTAGGGAGTGTTGATGACAGGAAGAGCACTTCAGGGGTATGCTTCAGTTTGGGCTCCGCTGTGATATCTTGGATGAGCAGGAAGCAAAGATCTATCACACTCAGCACTGTAGAAGCAGAATATATTGTAGCCAATGAAGCATGTACCAAAGCAGTGTGGCTTTGGAAGTTGTTTGTAGCACTGTTTGACCAAGAGTTGGAACCAACAGTGATATATTGTGATAATCAAAGTTGTGTGAAGCTTTCAGAGAATCTTGTGTTCCATGACAGGTCGAAGCATATTGAGATCAAGTACCACTACATCTGTGACATGGTGCAGAGGAGAGAAGTAAGGCTCGAGTACATCTCCACTGATTAGCAGGCAGTGATATTTTCACATAGTCGTTATCCAGAGAGAAGTTCATGTACTTCAAGGACAAGTTGGGGCTTGTGGAGATTATCGCTCTCGTTGAGAGGGAGTGCTGATGTGACAACAGTATGGATGGACAGTATGGATCTGAGAGGCCCTAAGAGCTCCCCAAATAGGGTTGATTGAGTGCCTTTCAGTGAAGAGACCCAGATTACTCCCCAGATAGGGTTGAATGTGGTCTCTCAACATCAAGACCCAGATTACTCCCCAGATAGGATTGAGTGAGGTTTTTCAGCATCGAGGCCCAAAGTGCTTCCCAAGAGGGTTGAGTAAGTGCATGTTAGTACTCCCCAAGAGGGTTGAGTTAGTATCTCAGCATTTTGGCCTAGTGAAGAGGCCTTTGGATTTAAGGACCAGATTACTGTGAGAGAATGTGTCTTGAGGGTTTCACCACGAGTCCAAGAGACTAGCCAAGATGATGGTGAACCTGACTAGTCTGTATAGCATGTGTCAGTAAGACTAGATTATGGTGACTAGTAGATGTTGATGATATGCCATGGGCTAGGTATCGACCAGGATATGGCAACTAGTAGATGTTGATTACATGATGAAGTTGGTTATGATGATGCATTGATATCACCTTAGAGAAAAATGTCAACAATGAGTACACCTATGACAGTCATTATGAATACCTCCCTAGTTAAGAGGAAGTGTTGAATTTTGTAACTATGGTCGGTCTTCATAATGTATATTTGGTCGTTGATGTATTTATATTAATTATTGTAAAGCATATTTTAAATGCTAGAGTCAAAAGAAAAATATATTTTGGGTCAAGTCCCATTTGGACTTTTGAAAGATGAAAATTTTAAATTTTTGGCTCCAAGTTTGTAAAGTCAGCCCAAGCAAAGTCACACCTGTTCAACCCCATCAATTAACTATATAAAGGCAGCTCGACCTCCTCTTCAAGGCACCAATTCGCACAATCTCAAGCAAGACAGTTTCTACACATCCTAGCTAAGTTAGACAAGAAGGACAAGGAAGACAAAAAAGGATGAAATCCATCTCTTTCTCATGTGGAAGGACTCCCTCTCTCTAGTTCATATATTTTCTGGGTAGTTTTTGTTGTAGGGGCTGAAATTTCTAGGCAATTGCAGGGGTCCAAAATTCTAGGATTCTGACAGTTGCAAGAGGGTCAAAATTCTAGGGCAGATCAGTAGTGCGAAGTGATGGATCAGATTGGAGGATTTGACCAGGTTTGACCATAGATTTGTTGAAGGCCAGTTTGACCTAGTTTATGACTAGAAGCTCTAGGTGTGTCTCTTGTTGAACAGAAAAATTTCTCTATTGAAAAAGGTTGTTGGGTTTTTCCGCTTAGTGGGTTTTCCCAGGGTAAATTTGTGCTCTCTTTCTGCATTTTGATCTCTATTGTTCTATTGTTCTTTGTATGGTTGAATTTCCAAAGTATAATTGCTTAATGATTTATTAGAAAAAAACACTAAAAGAAGATCAACATCATTACAAGTAACTATCAGTTTGTAGAAATATTGTGCTAATATTTATTGCACTTGAAAAATCAACACTAGAAATACTCCCGAAATTTCCCTACACCCTTCCTCCCTTCTCTTCAGTCTAGTTGAGCCTCTCACCCTACAGAAAATCACTTCCTACACTTGTATGTCTTCACCTCTCCCTTTTCCCTACACTCTTCCTCTGTTCTCTTCAGTCTAATTGAGCCTCTCGCTCTACAGAAAATCACTTCCTACACTTGTATGACTTCACCTCTCCCTTAGGCTTATTTTATAAATTCATTAAGCCAAATTCCTATCCCTAATCTCCTAAGTGATTTCCAGTTGAGATTAGATCTCGCCTCACTTGAGAGCAACAGTTAAGATCATATTTAAGTCATTTAATAATTAAATTATTTATTCTTAGTACTTTGGCTTAATAGTCCACAATAATTAATTGACTTTAATTATTTTACTTTTCCTAAGTTAGACTTAGGAAAGTTGTAAATCACTTACTCCATCAGGGAAGCACCTAAAAAGGCAATCAACCATCTTTTACATGAAAAGACACCAAGCTCATGTTGAATACCTTTTAGAGCTACAAAGAATTTCAACACAAGTATCATCATGGAAACTTACTATGGCATTCCTTGACCTTAAATCTCCAATAGATTGAAATCACTAGGGTTTTGATAGAGAGATTGTCTCTCTCATAACTCACTCCAATCAAGTCTTTTGCATTTAATAGCATAAAATATCTTAGATATCATATTCCTAGGTTTAGGCTTTGCATCTCTTAAATTGAAAAAGTAACATATCATTTTTTATGCAATTTTCAGCCACTATGTTAGGGTTGTCGTCTAGGGTTTTTTAGTTGTTTTATGCATTTTTAGCTATTGAAAAATTGTCGCAACCTTTTCCTTGTCTACTCATTCAATAGCCTTGCATATTTTATGTTTATCGTTAATTCGAGGTTGTTTTGTTATTGTTGTCATAAATTTTGCATGCTATAAATTTGCTTATTAAAAACCCTAATTTACAATAGCAATCATTAATTTTAAGGCAACATATGTTGGAGATCTATTTGAGCCTCTCTCCAAGACTATCCAACCAATCTAGATTTAGCCATAGGTCCTTTGAACTCGTTACCTTCTCTCCACTATAGCTTGATTTCAGTGAATATTGTCCTTGGGTGTTTACTTAGCGAAGTCCTTAGAGGGTAGTTAGCCTGGGAATTCTTGGATTACCTAATCTCCAAGACCTATTGGGGAAGCCTCCCTTGTGAGGATACTATCCATCCACAAAACAAGGGAACAGCTACTGAGGTGACAATGGTGATTGATCTCATTGTTGCCCTTAACCTAGAGTGCTTAGTTAGGCTTCCACTAAGTGGTTAGATTTTGTGGTAGCAAGGCCCACCCTTTACTTATTGGCATAGTAGGACAACAGAATTGAAGAGATTAGAAGAATTGAGCCAGTGTCCAGTTTTTGAGGTATCTATAATTTGTATTTGTGTGCACCTTGTAACCGCTCAAACTAGCAGGGGTCCTAGGAGGGGATCTTATAGAGCAATTACTAGGTCAAGTGGCAACAATGGAGCAATAGCCCACTGTCACCTCAGTTATAGCTCCCTGCTCTTTACGGAATTTCACCGATGGGAGGAGACCCGGTATAAGAGAAATCACAAGGATGAATAGATCAATGAATGGATGGAGGGTGATTCCTAGAGCCCATTCACAAAAGAGACTCAATTTTATGGCTTAATTGCTTTAGAAGCAAGGTGATGGGTTCTCTTAGAAGGGCTAAGAGGATGCCTAGACCTAGGGTTTGAGGGGTTTTGCTTTAAAATGAGTTCCCAAAATCAAGGAATCCTAGAAGACTAGGGTTTCTAAGTGATCTTTGTGAATTTGAAGTTATAAAGTAGTGGGACCACAAAGAAGCCCAAGTGGACTCGCACAAGGCCAAGGGTTTGGTTTGTAGCAACAAATTGATGGTCTTGACCAAGTTGGGAGGAGAACAGGATCAAGGGAATTGAATTTATCTTGGGAATTGAGTGCAATGATCCTAATGAAGCCACTAACCAAAGGACAACTAGGGAAGAGAACAATCCTGAAGCTAGGGCGTGGAATATCTCGAGATTCCACTGTGGGATCGACCTCAAATTTGTAGGACCTCTCAAGAAGACCCTGTTAAGTTATGGTATGTTCTATGCTTATAACAGTTTACTTCTTTTTCTTATTACATTCCACCGATTAGCAATCACATGTACATAAAGTAAAGTGCAGATAGAACATTAAACGATCGATAGAAAACAAGCCAAGACAAGAGATACAAGATGTGGCGGCTAGCCAGGGACAAACCCCACAATGTGTGGGGAAACCCTTTGATCAAATCTTCTTTTATCTTCAATAATTCAGCAGAGAGAAATAGTACAATAAATCTGATTCATATCAGCAGTATCAAACCCTAGATCAGTAGAATCAGCATTAGCGGCTTCATTATCAAACTAGGGCAGTCGATATCTTGCAAACCGTTTGTCAGATTAACTTCATTCCACCACCAAAAGTTGCGGCTTTCAAAGGAGGTTCAGATGAACCTACAGCGCAGTTCCACAGAGGAGATCTTCTAGGCCACGCAAGTCAATCTTTACTTCTGCAGTTGCAGCTTCAGTTTCAGCAGTTTCCGGCTTCAAACTAGGGCAGTCGATATCTTGCAAACCGTTCGTCGGATTGACTTCATTCCACCACCAAAAGTTGCGGCTTTCAAAGGAGGTTCAGATGAACCTACAGCGCAGTTCAGATGAGGAGATCTTCTAGGCCACGCAAGTCAATCTTTACTTCTGCAGTTGCAGCTTCAGTTTCAACAGCTTCCGGCTTCACATGTGTGAGAGAGAGAGACCCATTTCAGCGCAGTAGAGAAGAGACTCATATCTGCGCAGTAGAGAGAGAGAGATGTGATGAGATGAGTGAGTCTAAATGAGGACAAGTCCTCTTATATTTATACACAATGTTGGTGGGTGAATAGATGCGACTGTTGGGCTTCTGAGCCTACATGAGTTGTAGGTCGACTTGATAATAATTCCATAATCAAAATAAATTCATATCTCCATGAATACTTATCGGAATTGGATGATCTTTATATCAATCCTACACCTCTCGACGAGAGGAATCTAATAAAAATATTATTAGCCATGAATAAGATGACCCACATGAAGTTTTGCCCTGGTTGCCAATTTTAACACTCCCTCTCAACCATGGAGAACTTCATCTGCAATCTGTCTATTGGCCGTTACTATTCATCCATCAAATGCACTGCCTTGTACAACCTGACCCTTGCCCTGCTCTGCTCTATTTTGCCTGTTCTGCTTTGTCTTGTTCTGCCCTGCACTGATCTGTACTGTTTTGTTCTGTTCTGCTCTGCCCTTGCATTGTTCTGTTCTACTCTGCTTTTGTCCGAATTGTGAAGAAGAAGAAATGATCGAGGATGTATCATACTGACTCAAAGTCAGTCTCAGAGTATGTACCACTAGTCCCAGACCAGTCTCAACCAACCCAAAGTCAGCGTCATAGTGAGTACAACTCCAATGGTCCCAGACCAATATCATCCTCCACTGACTCAAAGTCAGTCTCAGAGTATGTACCACTGATCCCAGACCAGTCTCAATCGACCCGAAGTCAGCGTCATAGTATGGTACAACTCCTACCACTGGTCCCAGACCAGTATCATTGATCCCAGATCAATGGAGGTCATCCTAGCGTAGGGAGTACGGTAGTTACAACGATGCGTCCATCAGTACTACTATGGTCCCTAACTTCATTTCCCTGCTCATTGATCAGATGAGAGGTACTTCCCATGAGTCCCAGACTGCATGGGTAGGATGCCTCGACAAGAGAACTAATCAATCCTGTCCTCACAGGAGAACACATCAATCCTGCTACAATTGCCATGGAGAACACATCAATCCAGGCCTCACAGGAGAACACATCAATCCTACTACAATTTCCATGGAGAACACATCAATCCAGGCCTCACAGGAGAACACATCAATCCTGCTACAATTGCCATGGAGAACACATCAATCCAGGCTGCCATGGAGAACACATCAATCCAGGCCTCACAGGAGAACTAATCATCCTGCTACACAGGAGAGCGAATCATCCAGTTCCACAAGAGAGCGAATCATCTTGTCCCACAAGAGAGCGAATCATCTTGTTCTAGTGTGCACCACCAGGGGAGGGTGAGTCACCCTGTGGTCATATGTTGCTCCAGTAGTAACTGCAAGCCCTCAGAGCTCCCAGAGCTCAATGTATGCAACATACAGGACCCTTGTACAAAGGTTTCTTGCCGACTCCAAGTCGATTGGGAAAATCACAGATTAGATCTTTCCTCGGGGCTTTGACAAGGTGTATCAAACTGTACATCATCTTAATGTGATGGAGCTTCCTTGCTCATCGACTTACCATATCCCAGATGATGTCTATCTGCTAGAGCAATTGACAAATACGGGATTCCTCAATAATCGAATCCCACCTCTGGTTGTTACAGAGAATCACAGTGGTATCCAATGTAAATCCAAACAGCTCACTGAAGAGCTTTCGCAACCAGACTGCCTCACACGAGGTTATGCTAGCAACAATATATCCTGCTTCAACAGTGCTCAAAGCCACCGACTTCTGCTTCCTGCTCATCCAGGATATCGAAGCAGATCCCAAGATGAAACAGTACCCGGAAGTGCTCTTACGGTCCACCACACTGCTTGCCCAATCAACATCAGTCTATCCAAGTAGTCTCACATCTCCGGCAGTGTATCTTAATCCATGAGAGATTGTGTCCTGAAGACATCTCAGAAGATTCCTGGCATCAATCCAGTGAAGCTCAACCAAATATGAGCTCACAATGCTAACTGCAAAACATATGTTCGGACGGAGGTTCACCAAGAACATCAATGCGAATGAGTTTTTGAAACTCAGAGGCATTTCCCAAGTCTGGTCCGACATCACTACCATATAACTTCTAAAAGTTAAGATCCTCGAGGTAGTCACAAGCTTGCAGTCCATCATACCGAATCTTTCCAATATATTTACCACATATTTTCCTTGAGATAGGAAAATTTCCCTTGGCTTCTGCCACACTTCAAGTCCTTGGTCCTTCATTTCAAATTCAGAAGCCATCTCCCTCTTACATTTGTGAATGAGAGGGTTTGCACCTGTTAGAAAGAGGTCATCCATATACAACACCAATATGAGAGGCTTGTCATCTTCAACCTTAAAGTAAAGGTTAGGATCAGCTTCACTCCTAGTGAATCCCAGCTTCATCAAGTAGCTATTGATCCTCTCATACCATGCTCGGGGTGCTTTCTTCAGCCCATAGAGAGCCTTCTTCAACCTGCATACATGAGATTTTCAATCATAAATCTCAAATCCTTCAGGTTGCTCCACATAGACCTCTTCTTTGATAGAACCATGCAAGAACGCGGTATTAACATCCATCTGATGTAGGTTCCATCCTTGTGAAGCCACAAGGGCTATGATCAAGCGGATGGTCGTATATCTGGCAACAGGTGCAAATATCATAGTCTATACCTCACTTCTGGGATAAACCACGAGCAACAAAATGAACCTTATACTTTTCCATACTTCCATTTGCTGCATGCTTTATCTTGTAAAGCCATTTTGAAGTAACAATTGTCTTGACCAGGGTCTGGGAACTACTTCCCAGACATCATTCTCCATAATAGACTCATATTCTATGGTCATAGCATCCTTCCATAGTTAATGCTTGATGACATCTGAGAATGATGAAGGTTCATTTTGTACGATCATGCTCATGATGGTCAGGTATCCCTGATACCTGTTAAGTTTCTTACTTTGATGGAAGGTTCCTCAGCGTGCAGCATGTCCTTCAGCATCATCAAGTATCCCCCTAGGCCATGAAGGCCTCTTCCTAGAAGAGGAAGGCTCATGTGGATGAGGATCAATCGGATCCATGGGTTCTTCTACATCAGGCATTGATTTATCATCCTTTTCTTTCGGTTCCCTGGTGTCGGCTTCTTGAGAGCTACTCAAAGTCAGCAGATTGTCCACCTTGCTGAGAGCCATATCTTTGTCAAAGGTGACATCATGACTAATCACGACTTCCCTCTGACCGGTGGTGAACATTTCTTTGGGAGTTTAGGAACCCAATGCTTGATGAGGGCATCGATTTTGTACATATACGGCGGTGATTGTAGTTTCAGCCCATAGAAACTTTGGAAGTATTTGATCATGTAGCATGGCCCGGACAGCTTCCATCATCGTGTGGTTATTCCTTCCCACCACACCATTCTGCTCAGGAGTATGTGATGTAGTAGTCTCCCTCTTAATGCCAACCTCAGGTATGCCTGAGTAAACCAATTGTAATATATCGAAGGTCTTGCTTTGGCTTGAGGGGAATGGTCCCCTTTTGAGCTTTCCTTTGGCACATCCCAGACATACACCTTCTTTCTCTACTTGGAATTCGGGCATCCCTGTTACCATCTGACTTACATCGGGTAGAGCTTTGTAATGAAGGTGGGCAAACCTCCGATGCCAAAGTTCGGACTAAAGAGTTGTGTCACAAGACATGACACCTAGCGGACTTCCATCGACCTGATATAATGAATCAACACTAAACCCAAGAGTAAAGGCATCTTTAACATTATTTTTCCATATACATACCTTGCCATTGCTGAAGGTTACCTTGTAGCCTCTGTCTTCCATTGCCAAGATGGACACTAGGTTCCTTTTGAGGTCAGCTGCATTTAATACATCCTAGAATTTCTAGCCTTCTTGAATGCTTGTCCTCTTCCTTGATTCCTAGCTCTCCTCTTACCTTTGCTGTTGAATTTGTCATTCCTTTGATTACCATCAGAGGGATTTCGAGTTGCAACACCGCATACTGTACCATGCTTCTCTAATCATGATTATCATCATGCTGCCCATGTCCATAATTTTATCCATCATAATGCTGCTCAAACTAGTGTGCACCATCATCATGCTATCCTATATGTCCATGATCTCATGTTTCCCTTTATGTCCATGATCTCGTTCCTCGTGATGCTCATGATTTCATACATAGTGACTTGCTTTGTAACATCGTCATTTTCTTCTAGCCTTAGGTCCAGCCTTTCCTTTTGATTTAGTTCCGGAATTATTTCTTTTCTTTGCATGAGAAGAAAAGGCAGTTGGAGGACCTTTAGGCATGGGCATTTCTTGCATTTCTTCCCTTGTTTCTTCTTGAATGCATCTAGCCATTAATTCCTCGAAACCAAGAATTACATTATAGTTCAGAAGAGTAGCCCTGAACACATACCATTCAGATGGTAATCCTCCGAGAGTTGTGAGTGCCATTTCTCTGTCAGTAATGGTTTCCCCAATAGATAGGAGATCGTTCTTGATCTCGGTGATTCTTAAGAAGTATGCTTGCATACTTTCATCTTTACCCTTCTTGATTTCCCTCAACTTATTTCTAAGAAACAAAACTTGATTTGCATCATTAACTTTAAATAAACTCACCAGTCTGTCGTAGATTTCCTTGGAGGTGTCTAGATCAGAGATGTAGGCCACCAAGCGCTTGTCGATAGAGTCCCGGATGATCTTCTTTGTTTTGACTTCTCCATTTTTCCATTTGTTCCAGGCAACAGTAGATGCATTTGATGAAGGTTCAACAATATTGCCTCTTACATGGTCCAGCACTCCTTGATCTTCAAGGGTTAGATCGATAGACATCTTCCATCCGTGATAGTCAACTTTCTCACGGAGCTTGTCTTCAGCAGGAAAGAGTGTTGAGGACCCCATAGTTCTTTTAGGATAGCCTTGCCAATCTTCTCTTCAATGATTGCTCTTGCTCTTGCTCGGGTTTTGTCTTCACCTCAGCTCTGATACCATGTTAAGTTATGGTATGTTCTATGCTTATAACAGTTTACTTTTTTTTCTTATTACATTCCACCGATTAGCAATCACATGTACATAAAGTAAAGTGCAGATAGAACATTAAACGATCGATAGAAAACAAGCCAAGACAAGAGACACAAGATGTGGCGGCTAGCCAGGGACAAACCCCACAATGTGTGGGGAAACCCTTTGATCAAATCTTCTTTTATCTTCAATAATTCAGCAGAGAGAAATAGTACAATAAATCTGATTCATATCAGCAGTAGCAAACCCTAGATCAGTAGCATCAGCATTAGCGGCTTCATTATCAAACTAGGGCAGTCGATATCTTGCAAACCGTTCGTCGGATTGACTTCATTCCACCACCAAAAGTTGCGGCTTTCAAAGGAGGTTCAGATGAACCTACAGCGCAGTTCCACAGAGGAGATCTTCTAGGCCACGCAAGTCAATCTTTACTTCTGCAGTTGCAGCTTCAGTTTCAGCAGTTTCCGGCTTCAAACTAGGGCAATCGATATCTTGCAAACCATTCGTCGGATTGACTTCATTCCACCACCAAAAGTTGCGGCTTTCAAAGGAGGTTCAGATGAACCTACAGCGCAGTTCAGATGAGGAGATCTTCTAGGCCACGCAAGTCAATCTTTACTTCTGCAGTTGCAGCTTCAGTTTCAACAGCTTCTGGCTTCACATGTGTGAGAGAGAGAGACCCATTTCAGCGCAGTAGAGAAGAGACTCATTTCTGCGCAGTAGAGAGAGAGAGATGTGATGAGATGAGTGAGTCTAAATGAGGAAAAGTCCTCTTATATTTATACACAACGTTGGTGGGGGAATAGATGCGACTGTTGGGCTTCTGAGCCTACATGAGTTGTAGGTCGGCTTGATAATAATTCCATAATCAAAATAAATTCATATCTCCATGAATACTTATCGGAATTGGATGATCTTTATATTAATCCTACACCTCTCGACGAGAGGAATCTAATAAAAATATTATTAGCCATGAATAAGATGACCCACATGAAGTTTTGCCCTGGTTGCCAATTTTAACAGACCCCAGCGTAGTAGTGGACCAATTTTCATGGATTTTCAATGGATAAAAATGATTTTAAGATGATTCCCTAGGAGGCTTACTAGGCTAGGGCTTAGAAAGAGGAAGAGAAGATGAGAAGAATATTCTTTCGTGATCACCTTAGTACTAGACCAGTGCCTAGCCAATTGGGAGAATGGAGTCAAATGAAATCAATGTTTAGATAGGCTTAATTCCAACCAAGGAGTTCCCCAGCAACTTTTTATGGCCAAAGCAGCAACTAGGTTACAAAGAGAAATTCATACTTCTTTATATTGCAAACAATGACTTATCAAGGCAATTCATGAACATTCATGTACCTCTAGGACAATAATTCACCATACTTCAAATGATCATACGAAAAATCCCTCACAAAGACAAGCCCAGCAACTTCACATAAGATAAAGAGCAGCTACACCAGCTTCATGAACGAAAATATTCCATAGACAGTTTTAAGAGACAAAAATTACAAATAAGCATAAAAAGGTACACACAAGTATAGTGAAATTATTCCAATCATCAAGATGCAAATAAATCGAAGCTCCAAGACAAGAAATTAAGCTTTTCCAAACATCGAAATGCATGAGATCTCCAATTGATCTATCAAAGAGGCTAGGCGAAAAAATCAAGAAGAGATAGTCCAATCCAAAAGTGTGATGAGAGAAATGAATGAGCCTCTCATCTATTTATACAATCCATAAGGGGGTTCAAATAGCCTATTAGCCTAATAATGCCCCTTAATAATAAAATAATGTGCAAGAATAACAAAACTCAATGACAAGCCCACCAAGAAAGCTCCATAATACAAAGATAAGCCTCTAAAAAGGGCAAAATAATGGATACAAAGAATCATTGGCCATTGAGGAGGCCTACTGGAGTCCAAAGTGTGCCAATGAGAGATAATAGGCTCAAAACATAGGGATCAAGGGGGGGGGAACGGGGCCCGGGGGGGACGGGCCATGATACTCAAGGAAATCCAATGTGGTGTCCCCAAGTGGGTGCGGGGGCACAATGACATCCTCATGAGTCTCCAAGTGGATACATAATGCATGTGAACCATCTGTAAGGGCTAGGATGATGACATAAGCCCTCCCTTTTGTCTTCCGTGGTGAGACACATCCTCATCTAGGTCCTAGAACCTCTGCCAAGTGTGTGGTACAAGTATGAAGTCGGTTGGGCATGGTGATCCAAGTGCATCATCCTCATCCAAAAAAGTGGAACACGAGCAATCACTGAATGGTGTTGGGGATCCATGAAGTGCTCTCTGCTATGGTGGAGTCCCATGGCTCTCTACGCTCACCTTATAAGTGCCAATGTGGCCCTCTGGAAGGCTTGGACACTGTATAGGGAGACCAAACCCAAAATGGAGACCCACCTGCAATCCTTCATAAGATCCAATGCGTCCCCTTACCCTACAATACAACAAATCATTAGAGTAATCAAGTAAAAGAGCTTACAAATCATGGAATTAGATGGACACTTCATGGTGGCTTGCCCTTCCATAGTGGGCTTTGGCATGTACAAGTGTCTCTAAGCTCAATAAGGGGTCTAACCAAGGACACTATAAGATTGTTTCAGCCTTTGAAGGCAGTAACATGTCCATGGTACATCCCTCAAGTGGTAGGTGGCATGTGATATAAAGATGGAATGGATTGGGGATCAAGGGAAGGCTCCAAGCCACATGCCATGGTACAAGGGTAGCTATTATAGGGGAAGCCCACACTTGGGTATATGACTGTAGGAGAGAGAAATCGTGGTACATGAGTTACCCCAGCCTTTGTTTTTCCACCCTTCTTCATATTCGTTTTGCCTTTGATTGATTTTTTTCATAACTGCTCAAGGCTCCAGGGGATGAGAGCATGATGTGTAGGATAGAGCAGTAGATACCCCGTTTAAGGTGGGGCAGTTCATTGCCCACCAGGGGTTGGGACAATCATGGGTTCCTTAATGTGGATAGGGCTCATATAGGGGCCATAGGAACCAGGGTGATGGCCATAGATAAGGGGTAGAGCTCATGTTTGGATTTTGCCCATGTAATGTCCCTTCCTAAATTTATTTGGAACAGGATTAATCTCTACATTTTGGGGCCAATTTTGGAGGAGATGGGGCCCATTCGATTTTATTAGGAGACTTAGACTTTAGTAGCAAGTTATTTTGGTGTAGTTAAGTTATACGTGGGGGCCACCCACACTAGGAGAATATGCACTCCTTAGTTCGAATTGCATGAGAGGGGAAGTCGATGGTTAAATGAGGGACCCATGTTGGAGGGAAATGGAGGGAAAAGAGCCCCACGAAATCTATAAAAGGAAGGCAACACTCCTCATTTGATCATCTTTTGGCATATCGAATTTCTCTTTCGTTGCTCAAGTTGCTTAGTCGAGTCACTTGTTGTTTAGCAAGAGTTCCTCAAGCGGAGAGCTCACCCTTTCTTTGGGGAACTTCGAGTGCCACCCTAGAGAAGTTCATCTACATTCATTCGGAGGAGGTTTTCATTGTGATTTCCAGCAGTTGTAGCTAGTGTCTCCAGGTGGTGGGTATTCCTAGAGGACGCAGTGAGGAGAAGTCGAGTTGTGATTTTGACATCTTTCAGAGAAGCTCTAGCCGGGAGAAATTCCCGAAGAGAGGCTTATGTGTTTTGCTACATTTTGGGTGAGTTTTGGAACTGAGAGAGAGAGAGCTTCTATTCAGTGAGGTTTTCACACTTCCTAAGGCCAGCACAGAGGGAGAATATTGTGCGCACGTGGGAGGTGGAGTTTCAGCTATTGAGGTTGATCCTTGTCGAGGGAGACAAGGGAAACACTAGTGGAGGTAATTGTTGCTTTTCTGAAGCATTGGAGAAGGATTTTGTTGGTATATTTGCAATTCGTGAACTTCAGCAGTCTTGGAGGGCGTAGGGCCTCTTTGGGATCGATTTTGGGAGGTCGAAACCAAGCCAAACCAGTTTTGGGTTTTGGTGGGCTTGGTCAAGGAGCTTGGGGTTAATTTTGCAGCATTTTCTGAGCACCGGAGGTGGGGTTTCTAGCAGCCCTTTTCAGCCAGCAGTGTAGTTTTCTAGGCAGCGTAGAGCATCATTGGAGCAGTTATTAGCAGCATTTGAGATTATTGTTTTATCACCTGGGTTCTGTCACGCTTGCTTTGAAGCAAAGCCCAGGTGCCCTTCTTCATACTATTGTACTTGCTCCATTGGATTAATAAAATGGCTTGCTTCTAGAGTTTTTATGTGTATTTGTTGAATGTTTAAAATTTTGGTGTTGTATTTGTTTTTGTTTGACATATCACTGTTTATCCAAGTTTGGAACATTACAATGGTATAAAAGCATGATCTTGGCCCAGTTGTGGGTAACCAATAAGATCATCGGAGATTTGGGCATGTATACACAATGAGGGGTTACACCATAAACCACCCATGGCTCAAGGGAGATTCGGTATGCAGGAATTCTGGGGTGGAATCTGCTCGAACGATGAGAGCTTGGCTCAGTTGAGGAAGGTGTCAGACCAGATCAGACACTAGAGGTACACAAGCCGTGGGAGTATAGCCATCTACACCATGTGGGGAAAACCGACAGAATCAGGGCACCAGATCTCCTGAAAAGGAGCAGGCAGGCCAGGGACAGTTAGAGGGTGAGTCAAGGAGACGATTTTGTTGGTGGAGACCTGGTTTTAGACATCAGGGGCCTAAGGAGGAGGCCAAGGGTACGCAGGGTCATGAGGAGCACATCGATATACCCAGTGTAGCACAAGAGTCACCATTGTTGGAGACCTCTTTGATAGCACCAATTGACACCTTGACGGAGAAACTGGAGCATACACCCATAGAGCCATCTGATGATGTGGTGTCTGTCGTTGATGAGGTGCCATTTGTTGTTGAGGTATCCATTGATGAGGTGTCCAAGACCGTGTCCGGATTTTCAGGTGATGGCAGCCCACAGCAAATTAGGGAGGAGTCGGGAGACACATCCATTAGTGAGGTGTTGATGGGCACAGAGGCACCCAGATCCGTGACAGAGTTCTCAGACAACAGCTACCTACAACAGTATGGAGAGCACCTTGAGAAGCGTGAGCTAGATGAGGATGTTATGCTCGATGAGCTACTTGTGGAGGGACAACTCGAGACTCTTGTTGTGCCCATGGTAGAGGGGGATGGGCAATCATCTGTTGGACCTACCATCGACGGGGAGCAGATAGATGTGTAGGCAGCCAGCAAAGCTGCAGTCCTTCCAGATAGTAACTCTCTTCAGGCTTACGTAGATGGGGCCTGCAGTATTGTTAGGTTACCTCTGCACGTTGGAGGGAGATTGGCTAGGTTACCTAGACAAGTTGTATATGATGACCGGGCCAGTGAGACAAGGTGACATGAGTTGCATAGGGCGCAACACTCGCATGATGGACTTGCTATGTACTCGAGGACTCTTGCATTTGATCCCTCTCATGGGGTTGGGTGGCAAGAGATATTGAGTTGGTACCTGATAGGGCTGACTAGGTTTTTGGATACATCCATGATCGGGAGCATAGTTCAGCAGGGGTCGTGGTTTGCCAGAGGGGCTCGAGGGCTAGATCATCATTGGGACCCAAGTGGGACTCCCCACCACTCCATGGATTGGGTCGGTCATGGTATTAGCAGGATGGCAGATCCAATGATTGGACTCACCCCCATTCTCATATTCCCACCAGAGTTTTGGACAGCACCGTGTTGATTTGGGGTAGCATCAGATGTGCTCTAGGCCTCAAATTTTGCAGGAGGCTTGGGCACATGCATTCCAAAGAACCCAGAAACTGTTTTACGAAATTCTACCCAGAGACAATTTTATTAAATAATTAATATTTTTAATGGAGTTCCAAAGTCTAAACTTAGGAAAATTAAAATATTAATGGGTATTAATCTAATTGTGGGTGTAACTTCTAGAAAAAGACGGAGATCAAGTCAAAACGATTTGAGCCTTTGATTAGGAGTTAATCTAGGTCGTTGGTTGTCCAACAGGAAGATATAAGAAGGGGCTTGAGGGTCATTTGGAAAATACACCAAGAGAGATCAAGAAATCGATTTTCTGAAGTGAGAAGTTCTCAAGAGGAAAATTCGATTGAGGAGATTTCTTGCAGTTGAGGGGTAGGGATAGCTTCCGGAGAGAGAGATTTTCTCAGTCAGAGAATCATCAGCAGAGAGAGGCAGAGAGTGATCCAGTAGCCCAGACGCAGAGGTTAACGCAGGGCCACAAAGGGCCACACAGAGGTAGTGCAGAGGGTGAGAGAAAGTCCAAGATTTTGCTGAGGAGAGTCAGTTTCAAAAGTCGGGAGCCGAGGTGTGAGACCAGGAGGCTAAGAGCAGAGACTCCGGGCAGCAAATCGAAAAGCAAACTGAGTGACGCAGAGCCTGAGTGAGGACTGCGCAGAGCAGCATAGGGCCTGCCAGAGGCCATTCATTCAGTATCTGGATCAGCTGGGATTTTCTCAGTGATTGTGTGAGGTAATCTCACAAATCTTTTTGCCAGTATTTCTCTTTGTAGTTGAATAACCGAAGAGGTATTCAGAGATGTATTCAGAATTTTCTACTGCTTAATAATAATAAACCCTTAGAATTGTTGCACCGGTTTTCCCGCATTGGGTTTTTCCGGGGACATTTGTCCAAAAATAACGGTGTCTATTGTGTTGTATTTTCTTTCTTGCTCAGTATCTTGTTTCCGCTTATAATTTAATTAAGTGAAGGTTGCAGTAGTATTTACTTCAATATTTGTCATAGCACACAGTAAATAATTTGTATGGATTTACAAGTAGGATAAGTAACATCAGTTTGCTGCAGTAGGGGTTCCTATCGTGGAATTTTCACACACCCGTGACAGGTCGAGCAGACAGAGGAGTAGGCAGACTCCATGAGTTGTCTCAGCATGTTGGCCGTATGTGGGGGCATAGGATGATCAGTGTACCTTGGCAGGAGTTTGTCGGAGGAGGTGGCATTGGCAAGCCACCAGACAGTGCCTTGTATGGAGTTGGGGATTCCTCACACTTGTGTAGGGCACGGAGGACACCGAGGAGCAGAGCAGTAGTGGCATCACTACTAGTGCCTAGAGAGATTCACTTCTTGGGCCCCTCAAGGAGGATTTGGAGGGGAGATCCCCTCATCGGAGAGCATGGTGATGCGACGGTGGAGGTGATGATATAGGTCAGGTGCGGGCTGATGCATATGGACACAACTTTAGGCCATCACATCCAGGGATGGGTAGGAGCATCTAGTGGAGCAATGGTCTGCAAATGGGCATGGAGACGCATGGGGGTGTGTCGTAGTATGTTGGACTGCACAGTGGAGTGGGAGTGCCTCACATCGCATTGAGTACATGCAGGGAGTGACGGGTGCAGTGACACCGGTGGGACTTAGGATGGTACAGGACGGTATAGTCGTAGCCAAGAGTACCCAGTGGTGTATTGGGATAGGTTGCGGCATATAGTGGCATGTCGAGGAGTGCGGCGATATTGGGTGGTATGCAGTGGCAGATGATGCGGCACAACGTGCGCTTGGAGCGTTGCCTCCCAGGAGACTTATGGACAAGGGCACTACGTGTACCATTGGATGCAGCCCACCTAGGATCGATGAGGACACTGTTGAGCATCTGGGGACACCATGTTTAGTGGAGACAGGGCTTCGAGGGGGTTATCAACAGATTCGAGATAGAGAGGGGGGCGTCCATAGGATTACCCTTGAGCATTCTAGCGGACTCTTGATCATACCCATCCTCCTCCAGTGTTGTTTACAGTTGCAGAGTGTTTGTTTGTTGCCCCTTGACACTCTCTATTGAGGCAACAAGGCTTGGTATGCTCACCCTAGGCAGTTGGATGAGACACATCGTGTCATGAGCCGAGAGGAGACTCTCCAGTTGAGACACTTGGTAGGTGCACGAGTTGACGAATACAGGCTTAGGGATGGCTTGGTTGATTGTTGAGGTAGCATATGTTCCACCCTTGGGCTCACACTTTGGGAGGCGACCGAGAGGGAGTTGCGTTTTGTTTTTTCAATTGGACAGCTCGAGGCGTTGGGGGAGCATGAGGTGCAGGGGATGTTAGTGCTTGTCGACAGGATGATGCCAAGGCTTCTAGCAGTACCCAAGCACATCATCAGGAGCTGGAATAACAGAGCTTGCTGTGTGATTTGGCAAGCAAAGAGAAGTTGGTTATTTGCGACACAGGTTCTTGATGCTCAGTGTCTACCTATTGGATACCTACAAGAGACAAAGATGGGGCACGGAGGGGTCCCAACAGCTAGTAACATAACACAGCAGCAAGCAGAGAGGATTTGGGGTTGTGGACCTCCAGTATGATTATGGGATCCAGAATCCAATGGATTGGTGGGATACTCCACTCCTCAGTGAGCCTGGTTAGAATAATAGGCAAACTGATTCATTCACAGGCAGAGACATGGGGACTCACCAAATCCCTCACCGTAGGGCGAGGCAGATTGTTGCTTAGGATTGGGGCCAGCCATGGGGTGATAGGCGTTGGCACTATTGAGGAGCTTTGGCAAGTTGGGCCTAACCTTGATCATTGCATAGATTGTGGTCGAGAGTTATGCGAGAGGAGGTTATGGTACGAGCATGCTAGAAAATTAGTGACGACCAGAGTGTCACAAGGTCAACCGGATAGTTTCTTGCTACATTGGGCATGGGGCCCTAGCATCACAGTACTTAACAGTTCAGCTACCCATAGGGGTGAGTTGGTCTCTACAAGAGAGGGTCATCCAGATTTTCCACCGGGTTTCCGTGATTCGTTGATGGCGTGGGAGACTTCATCAACATGGCAGGATGGCCAGCAAGAGGATTTCAGGAGGATCTCATGCAAGAGAGGCTTCATTCACATGGGGATTGAGTTGTATCTTCAAAGGCCCACAATCAGAGTACATGGGATGGACTATTCATTAGGGCAGCTTCATGAGGATTTGGACGGAGTTTTACATCGTCAAGATGCTCTACTTATTGGCAGTAGACAGAGGGGTTCTAACGCCCCTATCTAGCAAGATAGTGAGTGGAGAAAGGGGTGCTTCACATTGATCAGGTTGGCTTGGGATCCTGGTATCGAGAGACTCCTTCACTATAGGATAGTACAACGATCAGGGACGATCCAATGGCATATTTGGGACCCTGGTGAAGTTTCCAGAGACAGTGGGGGATCCACAGTCAGAGAGAGCGCTTGTTCAAGCACTGCTTGAGGACAAGCAATTTTTGGTGCATTGGAGGAGCTTACCGAATGAGGATGCTACTTGGGAAGGAGAGCACATACTTGAGCATCCAACATTGAAGTTGCTTGGGGACAAGCAACATTTGGGAGGGGAGGACTGTAATGTCCCTTCCTAAATTAATTTGGAACAAGATTAATCTCTACATTTTGGGGCCAATTTTGGAGGAGATGGGGCCCATTCGATTTTATTAGGAGACTTAGACTTTAGTAGCAAGTTATTTTGGTTTGGTTAAGTTATACGTGGGGGCCACCCACACTAGGAAAATACACACTCCCTAGTTCGAATTGCATGAGAGGGGAAGTTGATGGTTAAGTGAGGGACCCACGATGGAGGGAAATGGAGGGAAAAGAGCTCCACGAAATCTATAAAAGGAAGGCAACACTCCTCATTTGATCATCTTTGGCATATCGAATTTCTCTTTGGTTGCTCGAGCTGCTTAGCTGAGTCACTTGTTGTTTAGCAAGAGTTCTTCAAGCAGAGAGCTCACCCTTTCTTCAGGGGACTTCGAGTGCCACCCTAGAGAGGTTCATCTACATTCTTTCAGAGGAGGTTTTCATTGTGATTTCTAGCAGTTGTATCTAGTGTCTCCAGGTGGTGTGTATTCCTAGAGGACGCAGTGAGGAGAGGTCGAGTTGTGATTTTGACATCTTTCAGAGGAGCTTTGGCCGGGAGAAATTCCGGAAGGGAGGCTTGGGTGTTTTGTTGCATTTTGGGTGAGTTTTGGAGCTGAGAGAGAGAGCTTCTATTCAGTGGGGTTTTCGCACTTCCTGGGCCAGCATAGAGGGAGAATATTGTGCACACGTGGGAGGTGGAGTTTCAGCTATTGAGGTTGATCCTTGTCGAGAGAGACAAGGGAAACACTAGTGGAGGTGATTGTTGCTTTTCTGGAGCATTGGAGGAGGATTTTGTTGGTATATTTGCAGGTCGTGAGCTTCAGCAGTCTTGGAGGGCGTAGGGCCTCTTGGGGGTCGATTTTGGGAGGTTGGAACCAGACCAAACCATTTCTGGGTTTTGGTGGGTTTTGGTCAAGGAGCTTGGGGTTAATTTTGCAGCATTTTCTGAGCACCAAAGGTGGGGTTTCTAGCAATCCCTTTTCAACCAGCAATGCAATTTTCTGGGCAGCGCAGAGCATCATTGGAGCAATTATTAGCAGCATTTGAGATTATTGTTTTATCACCTGGGTTCTGTCACGCTTGCCATTGAGGCAAGCCCAGGTGCACTTCTTCATACTATTGTACTTGCTCCATTGGATTAATAAAATGGCTCAATTGGTTCTTGCTTCTGGAGTTTTTATGTGTATTTGTTGAATGTTTAAAATTTCTGGTGTTGTATTTGTTTTTGTTTTACATATCACTATTTATCCAAGTTTGGAACATTACAGCCCACATGCTAAATTTGCATGTCCTGGCCATCTTTGGTATTGTGTGGTACATTTCCTATTGAGAGTAGCCAAATTATGTGTTTTCCTTTCCTTTTAACTGCATCAACCTCCGAGGCACCGTTCTAGGCCCGACCAAAAGTGTGGACAAAGGGAGGGGGAGGCTAACCCTTTGTGGACCTAGTGGACAAATGTGGACCCGAATGGGAAAAGTGATAAATGGGGTTAAAATGAGCGAAGGGGAGTGATGTATATGGTGTCGAGAAGCGTCCCACGCAACCAAAATCAAGGTTTCCCGTGTAGTGCCATCCCTAAGCTAATAGTTAGTAAAGGAGATCCCACGGGTCTAGGATACAAGGCTAACCATCAAATTGGGCAGAGGAGACAAGAGTACAGACCTAGCCCACTCTTTCCACTGAATGCCCCCATCAATCCATGCCCAAAAGTGTCCATGATAAGTAAGCAAAATTACTCAATTATACCAATGAAAAGCCATACCTTCGAGGTCCAGAGGTCCACCTTCAAACATTCAATCATAACAGATGGACAAGGGACCACATGGTTGGCTCAGGTGGCGAAGATATTCGCACATCGAGCTATCTGTTGGTTGCAAGGGGCTGCTAGCTGCCAGCTAAGGACCATCTAGGAGAAATTTTTCTCCTATGGATACTACCCACAGGTGGTGGGTAACACACCCATCTTGGCATTAATAGCATTTACAACTCTTTTTCACTTCCCATCAGCAAACAAACAAGTAAAGCATCATTTGACTACCATTAATGCATTGTTTACACTTTGGAGTTGTGTTTCATTCAAGGCATCTTGTGGGACGACTAATGTTCGCTTGTCTTCCCATATATTTATCAATACTGAATAGACTTACAAGTCTTGCTATGGCTTATGCTATTATCAGTGATTCTCGCATACCTGGAAAATAACATACTAAAGCAACTATTAACAACGAAACTATAGCTTTTAAAATAGATAGCCCTCATTTGCGGCTTTGTAGCAGAAGGTCATTGTGTTGTAATGCTGATATGGTGAGTTCCACCATCTCCAGTCATAAGGGATTGATCACAATGTTTTAAAAATTGGAATCAATCTTCAAACCAGCCAAATATTAAACCAGATTCTATGAATTAAAAAATACATAAAATAATTAATTTTAATAATTCTTAATGAAAAAATATATACCAATCCATTAGAGACTATGAACCTCAACTCTTCGTTATCATGGGTCCTATTACCCACCAAAATGGGTAACCCTATAGGAAGAAACTTTTTCTCCTTTCATAGACAGCCAGCCAGCAACCCTACACATTGCTTAGTGATGATGATATGCCACATTCTTCAGTTGGTGCACACCAATCATGCGCCTTTCACCATTCGACATTCCTCTTGAGTGAGAGTAGGCTACCACTGGACAAGTACATGATCCATTTTGTAATCAAGTGCTTTTACTTAATGTTTTGGGCATTCTAACATGGATAAAGGGGTGATCTGGATGATTGACCAACCTTGATTGTAACCATGTTCTCTTACCTTACCAAAAGGGTCAGTCCTTAGCCCTAGTCCAATGGGACCTCCTCAGCCTTAGGGTTATAGAAGGGGCACTACGTGCAAAACTTGGATTGAAATAGCATGTCCATTACCATTCCATACATAACATCTTTCACCATTCCTTGATACCACCTCCATCCTTCAGTTTAATTGTCGTTGGTTCATTGGGATTTGGCACTTATACACACACATCATTGAGTAGGGCCAAAAAACTTTTCCTTGGATGTTGATGTAGCTATAAGAATTAAAAAGCATAAGATGGCCACAACAAAAGAAAAAGAAAAGTTAAAATGCAAAAGATGGTCGGACATGATCAGTGCATGAGAAAAAGCCTAGCATGAGCTCTAACCCCCCTCATTAGCCATCACCCAGTTCCTGAGCACTTGATGTTTCATAACATCATAAGAAACCCTTGCATGTCCCAACCTTGATGAGCGAGAAACTGACTCATTTTAACGGGTAAAATAAATGTTATATCATAAAAATAAAGCTTTGATACTTGAGTTATGCACCATATAAAAAGCATTATCAAAACGAAGTAAAAGGCACACCAAAGGGGTGGAAAAAGCAAGCCAAGGAAAGGGGTAACACATGCCTCCACAATTGTTCCCTTCATTACATCTATACACTCACAATGTGCACCACCATCAGTTGGTCTCCTGGCCTTGGCACTTAGACATGAAGTCATTCCCCTTTGTTGCCACCTATTGTCACTAACACCTATGAATTGAACGAATGACCTTTGAAATGCCACCTATTCTCAGGGGTTAGAAGCAACTAATAGGGTTGATTACCTAGCAACCTCTACAAAGATAGGAAACATTTTTACGAAACTTGGTCTAGTTAGATATTTGAACATGATCCCAATTTGATATATGGTATGCCCTTAACAATTATGTATGGTCCACTTTGATGCATCTATGGTTATTGTCTCTAATCAGTTGTTGTTTTCACTTGAGTTTGAGATGGTTTTTTCAATTGGTTTTGCACAGAGCAGATAAGGCTTTTAGGGCACACTATTCCACTCTTACTCCACATGATCCTCAAGTTGTACTACACTTCCAAAGATCATGATGACCTTCCAAATGTAGCATTGCCCTTCTACATCAATGGGTCGGCCACTTTGATGATCTTAACAATTGATTAACACCTAAGAGCACCCTAAGATGCCAAAACGTCAATCCCATATTGCTTGGCATTGAGGATTCTTGATGATGTACCAAGCGAACCCAGCATGCCCCCATGTTGGCCTTGACACTACTTGATGGGCATGCCATGATATGGAGCTCAGATGATGATCATCATCCCCGGGATGATTACGAAGGGCTTGTATTACCTCATGGAGCCCCAACGTTGGAGAGAGAGTAATATACATTGTCTAGATGGCACCTATGGAGATGACGCGGGGCACCCAGAGCTTGCTTTTGGACTTATGGAGATGTTTTGAGGCTTGATTTCAGGACCCTTCCCCAAATTGAGGTTGATCATCATGTTTAGAGGCACATCTCGCCCTTGCATTACACTTTTGGAGCATTTTTACCCTAAAAGGGCATGACATCATGCTTAGAGAGGCCTTACGGCTCACACGTGTGTGCAAATATTGGCATATTTATTTTGTTGAGCTATTGGGTCAACTTGTAACCCATTTACTTTGTGTCTACTTAAAATTAAATTTGTTTAGGGGCCTTTAATTGGATTAATGGAAGTGACAGACCTTCTATGAAAGGAGGATCACTCCATTCATTTGTCCATCATCATCTTTGTGGATTTCGGCCCCCTTAGAGAGAGCTCGACTTATCCTTCGTATTTTGCTACTTGTGGAGATGTTATCTTTTGTGGGGCTATTGCTATTAGAGACTAGTTCTTGTATTTGAGACATCTTTTGGGGGTTGAAAGAAGGCATTTTCTTGGAAAATCTGAGATATTGCATATATTTTATGGTTTTACATGTAATGAAATGATGCTAGGTTTTTTCTATTGTTCCTTGTCTAAATGCAAATTTCTATTGGAAAGTCTTGGTGAATTATTGCATTGTAAGTCTATTTTCCTTGGAATCCTAAACGACCTCCTAGGGAGCTTTTCTTCTAGTAAATTTCTCACCTCATAAAAAGATGGTTAGGGTTTGAAAATGAAAATTAGGGTTTCCCCATTACTTCATGCATGAATTTGATATCTCTTAAGTTTAGCCCCTAAGACTCCATCACCCAAGTAGGGAAAGGCACTGGGATCCTTGTGATGGTCAAGACTCGTTAAAATCTTAATCATTTTCTCCTTTTCTAAATTTTTGGCCCCTCAAGGCAAGCAGCTAGGGCTAGGGAAAAGGCCAAATTTAATTAGGGCTTGAGGAATCACAACGTTGGAGCTGATTTAGCTTTTTTTCACCTTGATTAACATGATACACTGAAAATATAGCTTGCTTTATGGCGTAAATTGCCTCATTAGGGTTGATGACATCAACCCTAGGTAATTATTGCCCTAATAAAACCATAATCCTATACAAGGCTTCAACTTAGGGTTTTTCTAAAGGTTTACTATCTCCTACTATTCATAATATCTTTACGTAAACCTTCTCCTTATGTTTTCATGCCTACATATACTTTTTGTTGAGAGACATCTTGAAACCCTAAGTATCAAGCACTCTTTACTAGGCTCTATCCATGTTACATTGTTCCTCTTACATAAAGAATTGTGCCCTAATCCATATAAGTACCTTGCTTAGTCATTCATATATATCACCCTGAGCCAATTAACTTAGACCATCCTTTAGGTGATAAATTGGGAAGCCTCCCTCGTGGTGAAATTCCACTAAAGAACAGGAAGTGGAGTACTAAGGTAACTGTGGCAACCACATCAATGTTATATCTCGGTCTGGCTACTGCCTTGTGAGGCCTCTCACAAGGCTTGCTAGATTTTGAGGCAACAGGTCCACTTTAACATGGGAACCTTCAAACTCATCCAACACACACTGCTCTAGGGCTCTCTACTCTCTGGGTTCGAACCTGGGTCATTTGTATGCCAACACCTGATCTCAACCACCGGAACCTAACAGAGAGTAGTTTTCTTATTTAAGATGAACATCAAAGCTAAATATTTTGCTCCAAGGTTTAGCATGTTGATTTATGGTAGCATTGAATGTGCTCTAAGTCTCAAATTTTGCAGGGGCTTTGCGCACATGTATTCCAAAGAACCCATAAAGCGTTTTGGGAAATTCCACCCAAAGATAGTTTTATTAAAATAATTAATTTTTTTAATGGGACCCTAAGTCTCAACTTAGGAGATTAAAATAATTAATGGGTATTAATCTAACTGTGCATGTAACTTCTAGAAGAAGAAAAGGATCAAGTAAAAATGATCTTAGCCATTGATTAGCTTCTAATCTGGGTCATTGAATGTCAATGAGAAGATTATTTAAGGAGGCTTGAGGGTCATTTGGAAGACACACAGAGAGTTGATCAATCAGATCAAATTGTTGAAGCTAGAGGCAGCGCAATGATTTGTAGTAATCACGCAGAAGGGTAGAGGAAGTTTTGGTTGAAGGATCTTCTCCGGAGCCAAGAATACTCAGCAGAGAAGCAGAGAGACACACAAAGGAGGCAGCACAGAGGCCAGAGAGGGTGACGCAGAGCCAGGAAGGGATCACACAGGCCCCACGCAGAGTAGCGCAGAAGTCTGAATTTGCTGAGGAGACTGACGTTTCTGAGCTAGGAGAGCTGGAATCAGCTCCAGAAGGCAAATTGATTCCCAGCAGAGGTGACGCAGTGCCTTAGAGGCTAACACAGGCCCACGCAGGGGCAGCGAAGTAGTCGTCGGGTAACTCGTTGGTTCAACTGTCAAATCAGCCAGGACTTGCAGTGTAGAGTGAGGCAATCTCACTAATTTCTTCTATCGAGTGATATTCTCTGTACTAGATTGCTAGCAAGGTATCCAGAGATTGTATTCAGATATAACTTCAGCTTAATAATAAAAACCCTCAGATCTGCTGCACCAGTTTTCCCGCATTAGGTTTTTCCGCAGACGTTTTTCCAAAAACAACTGTGTCATTTTTGTTGTATCTTTATCTATTGTTCAGTTTCTTGTTTCGGCATATTATTTAAATGGTGTAGGCTACAGTGTATGTATTTCGATGTTTGTCGTAAGAAAGTGCAAATAACTTGTTCATGTAAGTCTAACTAGTAGGAGGAATATCATCAGTTGCTGCAGTAGGATTCCTGGGTTCAAGGATTTTCACATGGTATCAGAGGAATTCATGTGAAGCAAGAAGAACAGTGCCAAAGAACCCAATGCGGAGCAGAAAAGGAGATCGAAATAGCTGCAGGAGGCAGCAGTTCGAATCCCCAAAGGGGTTTGTGCAGTCCAAGCCAGGAGGGTTGAATTTTCGAGGTAGTCTCTCTCTGAGTGAGTCGACAGAGAGGAAGGGCTTCCAAATCGAAATTTTGTCATGGCAAAGGGAGAAATGTTGAGCCTCAGCGTGAGGTAGAGCTGGTGGGACGCATTTTTCCTACAGGCCGTTTTGTCGAGCAGAAAGATGTCAGAAGAGGGAAGAGAAGCACAATGAGGGAACTTTTTCCTCAGTAGACTTCCCACCAAGAAGTCTGTATTCTTATTAGCTGAGCAGCAGCAGTGAGAAGCAGAGAGGAGTAGTTTGACATTTTCGTGGCAGAGATGGCAACCAATGGGTTGAGAGATCAAGACAAGTTGGATGGAGCATCCAACTATGTCATCTGGAAGGCAAGGATGTCATTCCTTCTAGATAAACATTCTCTCAAGACCTATGTCGACAGCGTGGTGGCTGTGCCTGCAGATCAAGATCCGCTGAAGAAGTACCGAGCAGAAATGGCAAAGGCCAAGAGGATGATCCTCGATGGAGTAAAGGATCATGTAGTCTGCCACATTGCTAGCAGAGGGACTGTTAAGGAGATGTGGGATGCCTTGGCAATGCTATATCAAGGATCTTCCGAGCAGCGGAAGATGTACTTAGAACAGAAACCGTTATCTACACAGATGCAGAAAGGGCAGCGCATAGATTCGTTCCTCACGAAGCTTCGGGGGACCCGGGATGAGCTAGCAACTGTGGGGTCTACACCTCAAGGGTCTGAGTTGGTTAGACTAGCCCTCAATTCAATCTCAGATGAGTGGCAAGTCTTTGTCCAGAGTATCCTGGGCAAAGCGACTTTGCCAAATTGGGATGAGATGTGGGCAGCTCTTAAGCAAGAGGAGCTGAGGAGAGACCTAGTCAAGTGTAAGCTTGACGGAAGCAGCAGCAATGGGTCGAAGCCCAAGGAGGAGGAAGAGAATGCAGCCCTTGCATCCAAGGGGCAGCAGGAGCAACGGAGGCAAAAGAAAGACGTCACGAAGATCAAATGCTTCACGTGTGGTGAACTGTGAAATGGGTCACTACGCAACACAGTGTCCTCTCAGGAAAAAGGACAAAGATGAGAAGCATGATCTGAAGGTTGCACCCACAAAGATCAAGAAGGAGGAGTTTGCCATGACAGCCGAGATACCTCCAGGATGGGGGTGGGCTAATTTAGAGTTGTAGTTCAAAAGAGGTACAAATGGGCAGGATCCTTGAGGATCCCACCTCTCAGATCAATTCCTTGCTACGGGAGCCCAAATCAGAAATAGCAGGATGGACTAGTGTCAGTTGGTGCAGAGGAGTGTTGGAGCAATAGATGCAGTGGCCAGAACGCCAACTCTGAGTAGCGTAGTACAGAGTTGCAGTAGTACAGGGAGGCACAGTGTAGTAGCAGCAACAACGCAGTGGCTTCAGAGGGATAGCATGGTACTAGCAGCAATCAGATCTTCAGCATCGAGATGCATCTATATTGAACACTTGTTCAGTAATTTGGGATGTTTTTCCGTTGCTGGTGCAGTAGCAGCAGCATTTTGCAGTGTAAGGGCAATTGGCAATGGCAGTGCCAGCAACAGCACGGATGCAAAAATTGAGAGGGAGTTGCAGTATGGATGCAGTGTTGACAGTGGCAAGGTCAGTAGCAGTACAGATGTGGCATTTGCGCAAAAGTTGGTGGACAATTTGTTAGACATCAACGGCGCAGGAGGAGATGGTTCAGAATCACAGTAATGCTTCAGCAGGTTGCATTGCTAGAGCACACTCCTCGCTAAGAGGAAGTGTTGATTTCTGGTAGCATCGGATGTGCTCTAAGTCTCAAATTTTGCAGGGAGGCTTGGGCACATGTATTCCAAAGAACCCAGAAAACGTTTTGGGAAATTCCACCTAGAGACAGTTTTATTAAAATAGTTAATTATTTTTAATGGCACCCTAAGTCTAAACTTGTGAAATTAAAATAATTAATGGGTATTAATCTAACTGTGCGTGTAACTTCTAGAAGAAGATGAGGATCAAGAAAAAATGATCTTAGCCATTGATTAGCTTCTAATCTAGGTCGTTGAATGTCAACGAGAAGATTATTTAAGGAGGCTTGAGGGTCATTTGGAAGACACACAAAGAGTTGATCAGTCAGATCGAATTGCTAAAGCTAGAGGCAACGCGGTGATTTGTAGTGATCACGCAGAGAGGGGCAGAGGAAGTTTTGGCTGGAGGATCTTCTCCGGAGCCAAGAAGACTCAGCAAACGGGCAGAGAGACACACGGAGAAGGCAACGCAGACGCCAAAGAGGGTGACGCAGAGCCAGGAAGGGCTCACGCAGGCCCCACGCAGAGCAGCACAGAAGCCTTCAAGTAGAAGTCTGAATTTGCTGAGGAGGCTGACGTTTCTGAGCCGAGAGGGCTAGAATCAACTCCAGAAGGAAAATTGATTCCCAGTAGAGGTGACGCAGTGCCTTAGAGGCTGACGCAGGCCCACGCAGGGGCAGCGCAGAAGTAGCCGGGGAACTCATTGGTTCAGCTACCAGATCAACCGAGACTTGCAGTGTAGAGTGAGGTAATCTCACTAATTTCTTCTGTCGAGTGATATTCTCTGTACTGGATTGCCAGCAAGGCATCCAGAGGTTGTATTCAGAAATAACTTCAGCTTAATAATAAAAACCCTTAGATCTGTTGCATCGATTTTCCCGCATTGGGTTTTTCCGGGGACGTTTGTCCAAAAACAACTGTGTCATTTGTGTTGTATCTTTCTCTATTGTTTAGTTTCTTGTTTCAGCATATTATTTAAATGGTGTAGGCTGCAGTGTATGTATTTCGATGTTTGTCGTAGGAAACTGCAAATAACTTGTTCATGTAAATCTAACAAGTAGGAGAAATATCATCAGTTGTTGCAAGTAGGATTCCCAGGTTTAAGGAATTTTCCCATAGCAAGCCTTGAAACTAAAAGAGCTTTCTACACCCAACTCAACAGGAAATGTTGATTTTGCACAGCAATTTTATTAGTAGTTAGGGTAAAACAAGCCTTTTGCACCTTTATAAAAGATCACACATCGGACAGACATGTATCCATCAGTTATGAGCTTTTGCAAATTTAGACAGCCGAGTGTACATTACTGGAAGTGAAAATTACTGCAATTTGACAAGTATTCCTAAATTCACACATATTCATGCTTATTGTATTGTATAAAGTATAATGTATTCTGAAATAACATATCAGAGTCCAGAACTCCAGGACACAATAATGGCATTAGTTCTTGTTTAACAATAGGCCATTGAACAAATATGCATAATCTTCTACAATCATGTAGTGCACCCTGGAATGATTTGGCCAGTATCAAACTGGTACAAACCAGCCCTCGGTCTAGTTCATTAATTGGTTAGCTTCCGCACCCTGTCCAACCAGCGAGTTTGACCAGTTCCAGTTCAAAACAGGCTAGTTTTCAAAACATTGGATCAACCAATGAAAAATGAAAGCATAGCTTCCAATTCAATAATAGGTAGCAATGACGTAAAAAGGCCTGATTCTATAATGTCCCTTCCGAAATTAAATATTTACAGCCACAGGTTTATTTATTCTACAATTTCGACAATTTTGGAGGCCATGGGACCCATGTGATTTTTGGAAAAGACTTAGGAAGGAAAAAGAGGTTGAGATGTTTTGTTGGCATAGCGTGGGGGCCACCCACATGAGGAAATACGCACCACCTTAGAGGGAAGTTCGAATGACTAAGAAGGGAAAGTCGAATTGCAAGTTGGAGGTGGGCCCACATGGGAAAAGAGGCCCACAAATTATAAATAGAGGAGTCTCAACCTCATTTGGAATCTTTTGACATATTGAACTCAATTTTAGTTGCTCAAGTTGCTTAGTCGTGTTACTGTGTTGTTTAGCACACGAGTGTCTCTAAGCGGAGATCTCAACCCTTGCTTCGGTGGACTTTGAGTGCCAGCACTAGAAGGGAATTCTATTTCATCTCAGTTCATAGCAACAGCAGGGAGACGAGTTACAACAATTGTAAGTCGAGTACCAATAGCAGGAGGAGTAACAACAGCGCAGGGATTGCATAGTCACAGAGTGAGGCACTCCGGGAAGTTGGGGAGACAAGAGCATACTTCATCATTTTCAGGAGTATAGAGGGCAGCTACAGACAAGAGGGTCATCCTACATGCAGCTCTCATTTCATCACACACAAGACTGCGTCATCTCCTCCATTGACTGCATACTGATTAGAGTGAGACTCTTTGGGGCAGCACCATCAGGGGTAGTTTGGAGCTGGGACGTTGGGAGATCATTTGGAAGGCCATTTGAGGAGGATTTCTGGAGTTGGGAGAGCAGAGATTGACAGGATCAATCACAGCAACAGAATTCGAAATTGGAGGCCCAAGCTGTGAAGGGTCAATTTTTGAAGGTTGGAACCAAGGGAAACCCTTTCTGGGTTTTTCTGGGTTTTGGGCAAGGATCACACACCTAATTTTATAGAATTTTTTGGCCAGATCTAAGGGGTCAAAGAAGGGTCCCAACTCAGCCAACAACTAGAGGAGCTAAGGGGAATTTGGGGCAAAATTTCGAGGTCAACATTTGGCCAATTCCTTCATGGGTTATTCTGGGTATTTGGTGGAGAGGCTGGGGTTAATTTCCCGTAATTTTTTGAGCACCAGAGGTGGGGTTTCCAGCAGCATCTTTGCAGCAGACAACATAGTTTCACAAGGGCAGCGCAGGGCATCATTGCAGCAGTTATTTGTGCCATCTGGGCTTGACATATTACCACCTAGGCTTGATCACGCTTGCCATTGAGGCAAGCCCAGGTGCACCACTTCCACATTATTGTACTTTTCTCCCAGATTATAATAAAATGGCTCAGTTGTTGGTTATTCCTGGACTTTTTATGGGTGTGCACTGAATGTTTCAATTTTATGGTGTTGTTTTTATTGTTTGCTTTGCATAGCACTATTTTTCCTAGTTTGGAACATTACAGATTCTTTCCACTTAACAATGCATGAAGGTAAGAGTGAGAGACCATATTAAAACCACTTTGTAAAAGAACTGGCCCTTAAAAGTGCAACTATTTCCACCAATAATGTTAGCACCTTAAATAGACGAACTTCTGTAAGGACAAAATAGCACTATGTATTTTTCATGTGCTAAAAAATAGACTACACAAACTAGATAGTGAATAAAAAGGCATTTATATCAAGGGGTTGTGCAAACCTAAGTACAATGTGTTAACACCAGACAACCATAAAGCTTTGAAAGTTGGACCTCATTTCATAGAATGCACAAGACTTCGTCATCTGCAAGGTTATGTACTGCTCCTTGAGGAACTTCTTCCTACATATTTTTTTTTCACATTTTTACTGAAAATTGGGCACTTCAGCATCTCATTACTAAGACCATTTTAGATGTGAAAGGAGCTAACTCCCTCCTAGAGGATTTATTGTGTCATACTGCTAAAGAGTGAAGAGCCTCCTCAGTACTAAACTTCTAATATTTTTGGATAGTATGCATCATATAATATGGTTAAGATATGATAATATCAATAAGGCAATAAGTTGACTACACGACACTGTGATTGACCCCTCTCCCAGTATTGGTGAGCAGAGCTAACGTGTGCACCTTAGCACCTATCTGCATGGAGTTTAAACCTTTTCTAAAAATGCACATTATGGTTGGCTATCTGAGCCACTGGGTCAACTTTAATTCAAATTTACATGAAACAAGTATGGATCCTAGATGACTACAGGTTTTGGAAACACCACTTTCAAAATTTCAGGAAGCAAGGGGGGGCTGAGGGGTTGGGTGCAGGGTGAAGAAAGAGTAGTCTGTAACACCTAGTCCTTAGTTTCATATTTATGTGTCTAACAGTCATTGAAGATTGCAGATGTGACAGGGTACAGGTACAGAAAACCTTTCAGACTCTAGATATAATACGTAACATGTCTAGGTTTAAGTTTCATTTTAAAATGGTTTTTTAAATAACCTGATAGTGTTATATTCCCATATCCCAAAAAAGTGCTACACCTGGAGACAAAGATGTTCTACTGTCAGAAGCATTTTGCAAAATTTAGCATAACATAAAATAGAAATACAAACTTATATCCACATCAGCTTCTCCTTTTCAGCCCTCAGTATAGCAGCTGTAAGGAACTTAAGTGAGACTGATAGACACTATGCAAAGGTCAGCAAAAATAAACACATAATCCAAATTTGCATTAGATGAGTATATTATAATCTAATCAAATTGAAAATGAGCACACATGATATGTTGAAAATGTAGCGAGTAAAGGTCTTCTGCCTTGTGCCTTAGCTAGTGAAGACTTTGATTTGTCTCTCTAGCATGAGTGTGAACTTATGAGTTAGACTTCAGTTAGGATGAGCTTAATTCCAGTTCACTGGAATGATCATCAAGATAGCATGTGTAGAGTTGGAGCTTCAGTTAAGTGGAGTCTTCATCAATTTGACTACAAAACGAGGTGGTAGTTACAAGTTCAGTTAGAGCGAGTTAGTCTTCAATCTTGATTGAAGGAAGAACGAGTTAAGACTCCAAGTGTTGATTGGAGAGAGAAAGAGTATCACTCTCAGTTAACTCGCTATCAGAACTTGACTTCTAAAATTGAACTGGGCCTTCCTTGCATGCTCGAATTGGGTCTATAAAGAGGAGGATGAAGGCACATAATTTACACAAGTTTGTGAGATCATCTTTGATTGTGGAGAGCGCAGAATTGAGAGCTTGTGTCCTAAGAAATAGGAGATCACAAGTGCGCAAGGATTTAGGAGATTGTGTCCTACTAAATAGGAGCTGATTTGCACAAGGAAATAGGGATCTAGTGCGCTAGGAAATAGGGACCTAGTGCACAAGGAAATAGGCCCAAGTGCGCAAAGGAATAGGAGCTTCTAGTGCGCAAAGATCAAGGAGCAGGGATCAGGGATTGCAAGGGCAAGTCAAGGCTTCAGCAAGGGAACAGTTGTGTGCTAGAGGGTCGAGATCAAGCAGTGATCAAGGCAGGCCAAGATCAATTGTATCAGCTGAGATTAGTGAGAAGAAGCAGAACGCTTTCTTAGAGACAGATTGCTTTGTAATAGATCCAATTTCTCAAGAACAATCAATAAAATACCACAACAGAAAGCAGGTTTTCCCTTTTGGGTTTCCTGGGTAAACAAGCGTGTCAATTTGTGTGAATGTGTTTTTATCTCTCGATTATTTTCCGCTACTTATAAATTGTTAAGAAACTCTGTATCTTGGTGAAAGTAAATTTGGTTTCAGTTTTCAGTTGCCTTGTTTTGCTGCTGTCAAGGAAGTTAAGTGAGGGATAGATATCAGACACTGCAAAGGTCAGCAACAATAAACGCATAATCCAAATTTGTATTAGATGACTATATTATAATCTAATCAAATTGAAAATGATCACACATGATAGACATGCATATTCTATATGGAACTCTGGTACTCAATTGAAATCAGTGAAGCACCACTCTTATGAAACCCGTGGGTAAGAACAGGTCATAAGCCAGGACGAGTGAACCACATAGAACCCGCAGTCTTTACCCTTACCCTACGGGTTTTGTACAAGACCTGGCTACCCGCATCAAACCCGCGGGTAGCCTATTAAACTCCCATTGGACCCCTATAAGACCCTCCGGGCATCAAAACACCCAAACTGTCCAGAAATTTGAATTTTTTTTTTCTTTTTTGGAAATGAGGTGGAGGAAAAGGGAAATTGGAGGGGAAAAAAAGCTTTATAAGCACCTCTCTCCCTTCCATTTCTCATTCACTTGTCATTTGAGTGTTTGGCTAATTTGTGTGAGTGTTGAAACTTGAGAGTGAAGCTAAAGGAGCATGAAGGAGCTATTGGAGGAGGCTAAAGGAGGCTTCATCGGATCAGACTAAGATTCAGGTAGGCTTCATGAACCTAGTTAGAATGTTTTCCATGTATTTTTTTTTTTTTTTTTTATGTTTGCAAATATTTTTTTGTCTGGGAATGCCTGTGGCTAAGTTTCTCAACCACATAGCGGCCTTGAGTGGCTGAGAAACTCAGCCACACAACCAAAAAAAATTCAAAACCAAAAAAAAAAAAAATTATTTTCTTGTCTTTCTTCCAGATTTTGTTACCATGCCACCAAAGGGTTTCAAACAGTCTCATGATCCGACATGGGCACATGGTCAACGAATCATTCCTGGTAGTGACCACAATATAAAGTGCAATTATTGCAATGCCACAATGCATGCAGGGACAAATACCACCTATCCAGAATTCCTAGGCATGGTGTGGGATGTTGTCAAAGTTGCCCTGATGAAGTCACTACTGAAATGGTAGCTACTTTGTAATCCATTAAAGAAGCAAGTTCTAAGAGGGCAAGAAGGAAGGATGAGATTGTTGGGATAGGTAGATCTTCATCTCAGAGTGAAACACAGTTTCAAAGTCCAAGTATTGGTAACTCCTCTTCAACTGCTATGGCAAACAGGAGTATAACCTCTTCTTTCTTCAGTCCTCGTACAACTCCAGGATTTCAACCAACCTTGGACATTTTTAATGATTAGAAGAGGAAGGAAGCAGATATGGCAGTGAAGAGGTTTTGGTACCATAACAGTCTTTCATTCAACTATGCAAAGTCTTATTTTTATCAGCCCATGGTGGATGCCATTGCATGTGTTGGCCCTGGATACAAAGCCCCATCTTATAATGCACTTTGGGGGAAAGAGCTAGATGAGCAGCATGAGTGTGTCAAGGAACAATTGGAGAGCATTAAAAGCTCATGGAAATTTACAGGTTGTACACTTATGTCTGATGGGTGGACAAATCAAAGGGATAGAACAATAATAAATTATGTTGTAGCTTGCCCTAAAGGAACCATGTTCCTAAAATCCATTGATGCATCTGCAAATGTAAAAGATGCACATTTGATTTTTTTCATTGTTGGTTGATGTGGTGGAGGAAGTTGGGGTTGCAAATGTTGTCCAAGTAATCATGATCAATGCAGCGAATTATGTGGCAGCTGGAAGGTTGCTTTGTGCAAAATATCCCACCATTTTTTGGACTCCATGTGCTGCCCATTGCATAGACTTGATGCTAGAGGACATTGGGAAGTTGGAGTGGGTGGAAGACGTTGTGCAAGAATGAAAGCATATTACCAAGTATATTTATAATCATGCTTGGGTGTTGAACCTTATGAGGGAATTCACACAGGGTGAGCTTAGTCGGCCAACTGTCACATGGTTTGCAACAAACTTTCTTTCCCTCCAAGGCCTTTTGTATCAGTACCAAGCTTTGAGAAGAACGTTTTGTAGCCAGCAATGGGTATTTTGGAAAGATAGCACAAAACCGGAAGCAATCTCTGTGAAAACATCTGTCTTTGCTGATAGTTTGTGGGACAAAGTGACTAAGATTGTCAACTTCACTTAGCCCCTTGTGAAAGTCTTGAGATTGATAGATGGAGAGAAACCTGCAATGGGATATATTTATGAGAGCATGGACAAGGCCAAAGAGGCCATCAAGACTTTCTATAAGGGAACTGAATCTAAATATATCCCTATATGGCAAATTATTGATTCGAGGTGGGACAGGCAACTGCATTCACCATTGCATGCAGCAAGAGCATATCTCAATTCGAGCTTATTCTATAATGAGGGTTCTAGCATTCAAAGAGATCCCGAGGTGATGAGAGGTGTCATGATATGCATTGAGAAGATGTTCCCGGATGTTGATATTCAGGACAAAATCAACTTACAATGAAATATGTACAAGGAAGCATCTGGCATGTTTGGATTTAGCTCAAGCCAACATCTCAAGGACAAGAAAATGCCTTCTAAGTGCAAATTGTTAGAACTTAGCTTGTAAGTTTGCTAGTTCTCTTTTATATGTTTGGCATTGCAAACTGATAATCTTTGTTGTTATTTTTTTAACGCTCATTGGTGGATAGATTGTGGCATTGAGGCACCACAATTACAAGAATTCCCCATCAGAGTTCTGAGTCAACCCTGTAGTGCTTCTTCTTGTGAGCGCAATTGGTCAATGTTTGAGCACATCCACATCAAAAAGAGAAACAAGTTGGAGCATGAGAGGTTGGAGAAGTTGGTTTTCATCTACTACAACGTTCGAATGCTCACAAAACAAGTGCAACCAAAGGATACAAATCCAATTTTATTGGATACTATTGATTTAGAGTCTAATTGGGTTGTGGAGGAGGAGGCCCCTGATTTGAGTTGGCTTGATGAAGAGACTGAGGATCTCTCTAGTTTGCCATCTCAAATGGAGACTCCAAATACACCTGCCTCACAGTTGCTTCAGTCTTCCGATGTTACCACTAGCTCCACAAGGGCTTATTTTAGGCGTGGTCGTCCATGAGTGATGAGACTCAAGATTGTTATGAGACAATCATTTATCATTTATGACATATGTATTTGAATTTTGAACTCGCTGACATTTTTTATTTTAATTATGGAATCATGAGTCCTTTTCTTATTCAGTATCTAAATGTTTTGCTTACAAAAATCGAATATGTTATGTTGTACTTTTATAGATATGAGATGATGTTATGAATTATTGCATATATTGTGGTTTTTATAACTTATAAGGATTGGAATTGTCATTAGTTTCTTTTTTGTGCTTAAAATTTACCACATTTTAAGTTTTTTTTTGTATTTTGACAAGTCTTATACGGGTCTTATAAGGGTCGTTCCCGAGTCTTATACGAGTCGACGAGTTGATGCTGTGACGAGTCTTTTACAAGTACGAGTCGTGCAGCATTGATTGAAATTATAATGCAGCCAAATACTAGAATGAAGTGGGTATGTGGCCTAGAAACACACACAGAAGTTTAATATTAAAATGGTACCAAAGGGTAATACAAAGCTGCCAAAGTGCACACTGTAGGTATTCCACAGCTGGGGAGAAATTATCATCAAGTTGAGAACAAATACCAAACCATATTCCAAGGCTGGGGAGAAATTATCATCAAGTTGAGAACAAATAACAAACTAGAATAATTAAACATGAACATCTGAAAATACTCTGTAGCTTTCAAGGTGTCTACAGTGTACACAACATTGTCAGTCTACAACACAGTTTGTAATCAAGTCATCAACATTGCTAACTAAGAATAAAAAGACAATAGGAATCAAAAACACAATATGTATGCTTCAATTATAAGTTCAGTTGCAGCTTATCAGTTACCAAGACAACTTCAACATGTTTGAGAAATAGAAACTGGGATGATGAGACAAATTTGTCCTTCTGTAGAAGGGGAAAATCCACCTAGATAATGTACCTACTTGTGCCATAGCTGCCCCATCCCCTCTTTTTTCTGCATCTTTATATTTTCTTGTATAAGAAGCCTTGATCACATCAAACCTCTCTATTGGGTTAACACCAAGGACCTACATAAGAAGCATAACCAATAAGAAAATTACTGATAAAAAGGACTCAGCAAAGTGAACTGGTATAAATATGTACATAACACAAAACAGTTTATTTTTGCAAAATACTAAATACCATACAGAATTGTTACTGTAGAACTACCTTATATGGATTCTCATCATTACTTGCACTTGATCCCCCTGCAGAAGATGCAGCAGTACAAACTATCCTGAAGTTCCTTGGCAGCCGCCTGATAAACCTGTGTTATTCAAAATCACAACCAATCATTGATACATATTTCTTTAGCAATGCACTATATCATATGCATTCCGTTCTTGTTTTGGAACACACTATTACTAATCCCAGGGTGCCATTCAAGGTTCCATCATTGATGTTTAATAAAATGAATCTAAAAAGATTATTTCATCCATGCATGTTTTTCTGCTTCTACTTCTTATGTTCACTCTTTCATTCAGAAGCTTTCCTAAAGGTCTGAACTTATTTTCCTTCCCATTTGTAGATGCCCCTTTATAAATGACTCGTATAACAAAATAGATTTTACCACTTTGCATTGATGGGATAAAAATTGATTCTATATTTTTAACTAGACTCGAACAAATGCTCCTTTAGCATAACATTCCTTTGTACATTACTAGTTTGTCCCCAACAGTGAAAATTGACCCATCCAATTTTGAACACCATTGCTCTGTCACTATATATGATTAAGAAAATATATTTAATATCTATAGCCATTTTCAACCTCCCAAAAAGGAGGACCCTGAGCTCCTATGGAGCAGTTTTCTATTATGTCACAGGAACACATGCAGAATAAACAGAAATACTCGATAAAAAGGCCACTTGAGTGTGTGTCAAAAGCAGAATAATGCAGCTACACAAAGTTTATTCTTTAATCAAGAGATAATGGCACTTGGATATTATATCAAATAAAAACATGCAAAATAAAGTAGGAATTCTAGAAACATTAAAGAATGCAACCACACATACTTGGTGATCATGAGATAAAGCTAAACATTTTCCTTAATTAGGATATTGTTCATAGTCCTGGTTCTTGGAATTCTTTAGTGTTACACATATTCATGCTATTGGTGATTAATTCTGATCTAGCATCAATCAAGTTCAGTAACAGTCACAAAAAAAATTAGAAATTGAATACTTCTCAGTTAAAAAGTAAGCCAGGATTAACCTATTAAAAAAATGTTTATCTAATATCTTTTATATGATAGACCACAACTTCTATTGAAATATAGAGAGCACCTGGAAGGATTATCTTTTCAAAAGTAAAATTTGGCCCTCTAAGGACGGCATTAATGTAAGTGGACTCAATGGCACTAAAGCATGTGCCCACAGAATTATGATGAACAGTGTGAAACATCAGGCCAGTTACTCTTATAATGATGCAGTGACACAAATTCAGTAGCATTGCCCGTAAGTGTGGCGCTCTTATAGGATGTTTGCAACAGTTATAATTCCTTCTCCAATGGTGCAGGGTAATTGATTTGCAATGCAAATCTTAGCAGCATGACCTAGTTGATTGAGTACAGTTATATCGCAAGCTAACCCTATTACTATCTCCTGTTTTTATGTGTTTCAGATGCAGAAGGGAAAGATTATTAACATAGAAAACTAATTTTTCTTGTGTTTTGAATTAAAGTCTCATCTAGGAGAGAAGAAAAGCATGCTTGGATCGAAATTTCCCACAAAGGCTATCATATACATCCTACACTTGCCATTACACAAACAAACGCTTGATGTTTTCTCAGGCATCCTCTTTCACTACCATTAATGCATAAATATTCGCCCTATTTATCCTATATGGCTTATGATCATACAATTTTTCATTAAGTAAGCAATATTTATTATTAAGCTCATTAATATTCCTCTCATTCACAACCTTTTTATTGTTAAAATTTCGGGCCCTAGGTGAATAATGTCCTTGTGATCTCAATCAAACAGACCATAGCATAAATCACATAATAGCCAAAAATTAAATAGAGGAAACATAAAAACACAGTTCCACACATACTCAGGTAATTACTCCAAATCAGATTTTCATTCCTTCAAGAAACTTACAAGGAAGCTTGCACAAGCTGCCCACAAAGACACCACTATACAGTTACCAAAATCATCTTGAACTTGAACTTCTATAAGCTGCTTGAGTGGTATACCTGCTGAATAAAACAGAAACAGCAGTTCTCTGCTATACAGCACTGCTGTACAGACTGTATGGCTGCTGTATGACCCTATTATACGTATCTGTCCATATGACTGTACAGAGGTGTTTTGTACAACTGTACAAACCTATGAGCTGCCCAAAAGCCCCTCTTCACTGGCTGCCTGCACTCTCTCTTTCTCTCGGTCACTCAACTCGTTCAACTGCTCATGTGTATAAAAGCCTCTACCTTGACCTATCTTTATAATTTTTAGTAGAGAATCTATTTTTGAGATTACTCCTAATCTAAGTCATGCTTGAGATACATTTTTAGACTCAGCTGCTAAATATAAGACTTTCACCTTTTTACTAAAGTGAATTACAAAATAGAATTACTTTTCAAAAATATCTGGAACTACTTCTCGCACGTTCAAACTAAACCTCCGCAGAAGGTCCTGTCCTAGCTATAATTCTCAACATTTATTTAGCCATGAAAGAGGACTTCCCTAAGCTTTGGACAAAAGGTATTAAAGTCTAGAATACAAAATAAACACTAATTTGGGCCTAATTAATTTGGAAGGTGCACTAAAATCAAACCCATCAAACAAAAATTAAATAAAGTGAAAGAAATAGATCATGACATAATAAAAGCTCTTTAAACCTCATAATTTTGGGCTTAAAGGAGGAAGGAGAAGAGGACACTTTCAATCTAGTCCAGAAAGTGCTAGAAAAGAGGTTAAAAATCAAAACAACCTACCTCACAGAAGCAAAGAGACTTCGTAAAATAACGGAAAATAAAAACAGGTTGATCAAAATTAAGGTAAATTTTAAAACAAAAAATATGAGATACTAATCAAAACAAACAGTCTAAAAGGGGCACCAAAAAAATATAAATGGAGATTTCATCCCCAAACATCAAGTTGAATTGAGGAAGGAGGTTCCCGAGGTAAAAGAAGCTAGAAATGAAGGAAAATGGAGAATAACAAGAAATAGTAAAGCAATTATTAGGCATAAGAATTAAAAAGATAGTAATAATAATGACAAATAGAAATTTTGTTATGAATATAATTATTATATATAAAAATAATATAAAAAGTATTAATATTAATAATCATAGTAATAATTAATTAAATAATGATTAGTACACTGAAAAGGCATGTCTCTAAGGACATGACTATTCATGTAAGGGCACCTGCCTAGGTATATAAGCAGGCCCTCATTTGTAGCCATCTCATATCTCTTGTATTCAAACATTCTTATATAAATATATCACTCGTCCTGTGATGGACATTCTTATATTCCAGATACTCTGAATATTCCACTACACATATGAACCATGTTCATTACATTGGTATCAGAGTGAAGCGAACAAAGGTCCTTCTTCAGATTAATTACTCCAGAAGACTTGGAATATAAAGATATCCATGAGAATACAAATATTATATATTAAATGTATGAATAATGATTGATACAATGAGAGTGAGAGGCTTGCTTATATACCAAGCAGGTGTCTCTTCATGGAGAGTCGTATCCCATTAGACATGCCTCTTCAGTATTAATTACTACTTAACTAATCGTTATTACAATTATCCTCATTATTTATATTTATACTATTTATGTATATTTATTCGTATCATTGCCTTCCTCCTCAAAAAATCTTTGTCCTCAAAGTTTGTTGATGCAAAAGGCTTGATCTCTTTCGTAGTTTCGAATATCTTCTCATCTTGGCACTGTCATCTTCGTTGATACCAATTGATATGATCTTCTAAGTGACAAACAAAATTGTCGCACCAAGAAGGGATCAGACCATCCTAGATTAATCTTCAGTGGAATATTCCGATCACTAGAATTTTGTAACGACTTGTCATCATAGGACTAGATTGAGGTTACATCACTATTCTCTAGAACATCAATTTGTTGTTTCTATTCTGAATGGTCTCGATACGTAGCTTGGTTGAGTTGTCTACTCTCATGATTCGGATGTCGATAGGGAACCTTTTTGGTTTGACTTTCCCTTATTAGGTGTGTGGAATTTTTTTGATTTCCTTCTAGTACTACAGTTTTTGAGTTAGGTACATAATCTTCATTTGGAATTTTCATCATCTGGATTGTAACATGTGAATGTGTTTTTACTTTCACTAATTGATCCTCTTCTTGAGTTCTATTATTGACTAGTTCGGTATTAATTCCCTTATCTTCAACCTGGACTGTTACGTCTGGAGACTTCGATACTTCTTGAGTAAGTTGCTCTAACTTGTCTTTAAGTGACGTCTTATCACATTTAAGCTTCTTTATTTGTGTAAGGAGGTTTTGGTTATGACTCCTTAGACGTAGAACCTCTTTGCTTTTTGATTTATCAACCTTATTTTCAATGTTTTGACTTTTAAGTTTTTCATCTTTTAGATCTCTGATTTGTTCTAACAAATTTTTATTAAGGTTCTTTAAACATAAAGTTTCCTCTTTTTGTTCTGTAAGTGCTTTTTGAGTTCTTCCTTTGTGACCTTAGTCTTCCTCACTTGTGCAAGTAATTTTTCGACGTGGTCCTTGACACAAGAGATTTCTTCATCCTTTTCCATTACTTCCTTGTAATGCATATCCACAAGATTTTTATGTTCCTGTTGTAACGCTTTCTTGTTTTGCCGAAGTTTGGTTATTTTGCCTTACTCTTGATGTTCTAGCTACAATTTCTTGGAACACTGGACTACATCATTTTGTAGGAGTGATGATGGCCTTTCAACTTGCAATGTGGATTATGTTTTCTTCATTTCTTTATTAAAATCAGCTTGTCATCGCTTATATATTGCCATTAATTGTCCTACATCTCTTGCAATTAATTGTTTTTGCGCATCACTTAGAGATTCCATATTTTTTTCCTTTTTCTTCATTTCTTTTAACTTTTATGGAACCTTTTTAAAACGTTCTAGTCAAAATATCATAACCTCTTTTTTTCTTTTTTTTAATAATTAATAATTAATATTGTAGTTATATAAATATATTACTTATGATATAAAATTTATATAGTTATATAATCTAACAGCGAATTGAATCGACGATCGGTCGAGTCCTTTGACCGTAGCCCTGAAAAAAATGGCGGTTGTTTATTTGCTTGACAGAGCCCCACGTCGACGGATCAGCACCATCTTTGAATGTCGTGAGGCGTGGACTGCTTGGTGGCGGCGGCGGCAGTGATACAAAGAATTGGGTTGTTGTGCGGTCGATTCTCAAACAGCAGTTTGGGAAACACTTGTTTTGGTGTTGGATTTGACTGTCGAGGAGACAGAGCTAGGAACACGTGATTTAGCGCAGTAGGAAATAAGGTGTAGGCAGCTAGCCGACCCCTGCCTATGACAAATCAAGAGTGTTGTTCATAATATTAATTTGATTGTTGGGCTACTCTAGCTCACAGCGGCTATTGTTGTTTTGTCTCTGACCTGCTCATTTGTTTGAGGACACGACGACAGTGTCGAATGGTCGCAGTCAACAAGGACTGCGGCAACTACAGAGGGCACAGCGCGCTGAGCATATTGAGCGTTAGTGAACAACCGGTGGTTGAATGGGCAATGGTTCGTCGAATGCGATAAGTCTGGTAGTTGAGCGACGACAGACTGTTGTCGCTCAGCTATGTGACCCGAATGCTCGTCCATTTTTTTATTTATTTTTGTTTTCTATAATATATATATCTATATATATATATAACTTCTTCTTTTTTTATTGGTTTTTTTATAATTTTTTTTTCTAATAATCTATTTTTTATTTTTATTTTCAATTAATCTTTTTTTTTTATCTTGAACTCTTTTTTTATATTGTTTGAACCCCCCTTTTTTGTAACCTCTATTTTTTTTTAATGACCAAAGGCCTATGGCAAAATGGAGAACCTCCAAATTTTGTGCAGCAAAACGCTTTGATTATGACGGCAGTAAAATTGACTAAACCTTGATGGCCAAGGGTCTGGATCAAGAGCGTGACTCTATGCAGCGGTTAAGCAGCCTAGAGGACCGAACTTCTCTAATACTAAATGAAGCGAACAAAGTTCCTTCTTCAGATTAATTACTCCAGAAGACTTTGAATATAAAGATATCCATGAGGATACAAATATTATATATTAAATTCATGAATAATGATTGATACAATGAGTGAGAGGCTTGGTTATATACCAAGCAGGTGTCTCTTCATGGAGAGTCATGTCTCATTAAAGATGCCTCTTCAGTATTAATTACTACTTAACTAATCGTTGTTACAATTATCCTCATTATTTATACTTATATTATTTATATATATTTATTCGTAACACAGAGCCAATCTAATCCTCGTTAGCCATCAACTCTCTGTCAAGTTCGTTGTCATTGCGATTGAGGCTTTTAGCCACACAAAGTTTTCTTGGAGGTTCTCCATTCTCGTCTACATTCAGGCTTGTGGCCATTTAAAAGGGCAAAAAAAACATATATATATTACAATAAAAAGGGAAAAAATAATAATAAATAAAAGAAAATATATGTGTATATAATAGGTAAAAAAATATTATATATATATATATATTAAAATATATATATATATATATATATATATATATATTAAAATATATATATATATATATATATATATTAAAAAAATTAAAAATAAAATATGCATATATAACAAAAGACAAAAAACAACGACGACAAGTGTTGTTGCCTCTAACGGCCCCGACAAACCACTGCACTCTGGCGTCATCGCAGCACACAACCTCTACTCTAACCGTCCAGCCACACACTGTTTCTGTTGTCGCCACCACCCTGTCCATCGTGTTGCGACATCCTATTGCGTCGAATTTAGTGCCACTTCCAACCGACAACCATCCACGCCACCTTCCGCCCCCTCTATCTACCTCAGCCTCCGTCACCTTCTGCTCACCTTCACACACACCAATCGTCTCCATTCCAGCAAAACCGTTTTTCAGTCCATATATACTTATTCCATCTGCACTTATTCCTTACAGTCACCTTCAATTTGGCCTGTACGGTACACCAGTAGCTATTCAAAATTAATTGCTTTGATAAAAGAGAGATACTTATAAAAGAGTGTTAGTTGTGAAGATAATATTAAAATCCCTTCATTATAGTACAAGGAAAATTTGTGAAATCAATTTTATATATAAATAAAATGATTAAGTGAATATAAATGTACTTTTTAAAAGGGTATATCATAAAATAATACCTAATTCAAAGTACTAGGAAAAACATTGACTAAAGTTTTTGAAGGTATTTAACTCTTGAAGAGTGAATATCAAATTCAAAAATGACGAAAGAAAGATTCTCCTATAAAGGTGGCATGATCTCATGTTATGGATTATGTACATTAATGGGGACTATTAAAGGAAAATGTATTAATATCATTATCAACAACCACCATGAGGAAAATTACATCAATGTTAATTTAGCAAATCAATTATTAATTCCAAATCAAATATAATTGAGAATAACGAGGCCTCTTATTTCGAAGCAGAATACAAGATTAAAAATTTGAGGGTAATAATTGATGAATATGAGTGTATATCGCAATTTGGTGTAGCAATTGTTTAATAAAGAGATTGACATAATTTTTGGGTTAGCTTGGTTTTAAAGAATTGTGTACGTTCATTTTAAACATGGAGAAATAACTTATGATGTTTCCTTATAAGAAGAAGATGATCACATTCCAAGACATGACAATGAAGTTCGAATTGATATTGCCTTCATCAAAAGACTTTAAGGATATTTCGAAACTGATGCTTCAAGAGAATAAAAAACAATATCAAAGAAGTAGAAGGAGCTTGAAGAAGTCATATCCAATAAAAACGAAGAAAATTCTCGTTTGAAGGATCATAGTCAAAAACTACTTGCACAAGTCAGAAAGTGTAAAGCTACGAAGCACAAATTAGAACAAGAAAAGGAAGGTTTCGAGAAGAAACTCAACGAGAGTCTATTAGAGAAAGAAGAAGAAAATTTGTGCTTAAAAAACCTTAATCAAAAGTTATTAGAACAAATTAGAGATTTTAAAAATGAAAAGATTGAGCGTCAAAATGAAGTTGAATCGGAAATTGAAAAACTTTCACGTTTAAAAAATCATAATCAAAGTCCACTCACTCAAATTAAGAAACTTAAAAATGATAAGAAATAATTGAAAAACAAATTAGAAGAACTTATCACAAAAAAAGTATCAACATCTTCAGACGTGACAGTCCAACTTAGAGAAAAAGAACGAATACTGATCCAGTCAATATCACAACTCAAGAAGATGACAAACCAATTGAAGTAAAAACATATTCAGATGTTGTAGTTCAAACGATGAAAATTCTAAGTGAATATTTTGTAATCAACTCAATAACATCAATACTTGAAGTAAATCAGGAAATTTCCACACGCAAGATAAGGGGAAATCAACCCTTATCAACATCTAAATCACAAGAGAAGGCATCTCAATCAACCTGCATATCTATATCACTTAGAACAGAAACAACAAATTATGTTCCAAAAAATACTAATGTTTGCACAATCCAGTCTTATGATAACAATTTATCCCAACTATCAAATAATTGCAAGGTTCCACAGAAGATTGATTTAGGATAGTCAGATCCCTTCTCAATTCGACAATTTTGTTTATCACTCAGAGGATCCTATCATCTTGTATCATCGAAGATGATAACTCGAAGAATTATGAAAGGTGTGAAGAGACTACAAGACAAAGAAACAAATGTCACACCTTGTCAACAATAAGATTTGAGGACAAAAGCTTTTCTAAAGAGGAAGGCAATGTTCTGAATATAGTATATAAAAACAATATAAATAACGTAAATACTAAATATTAATAATCATAATACTAATTAATTAAATAATGATTAGTACTTTGAAGAGGCATGTTTCCAAAGACATGACCGTTCATGTAGGGGCACCTACCTAGGTATATAATCAAGCCCTCATTTGTAACCATCTCATATCTCATCTCATATCTCTTGTATTAACATTCTTATATAAATATATTACTTGTCCTAAGATGGAAATTCTTATATTCCAGATATTTTGAATACTTTGCATATACAAACCCTGTTCATTACAAAATTAAGCAAACTTAGGATTCTCACATGAAATTGTCCAGGATTTCCATGGACAAGGTCCTAAGTTGAGTTTGGATTTCTAAAGAAATTGTCATCATATTACTTGTGGAAACTTGGGAATATGATAAAGCTCATGTCGCTAACATGGATGGATTTAATATGTCGTCAATATGGAATAAAAGTCATCTAAAAGAGGCCATGGAGGAATAGTTTGCTTCATGAGAAAAGACCTTACACTCCATGTTATGATGCATAAAAAATACTATCTCAACTACTACATTTGATTTGAACCAATACAAGAAACTCTAATGATTCAATTAAAACTTAAAACAAATTTTGAAAAAAAGGAATCAGCGAAAAAACGACAAAGCTATAGAAAACATCATTTTTGGAAAATCAGTGAAAAAAATGGAAAAAATCAACAAACATAAAAAATACATAATATATATCTTTTTTCTAAACATATAAAGCAACAACAACATCAGATAAATTATTGGCACATGACTATGGAGAAAGCACTAATATATATATGGAGTGGATGCCAAATCAAAAATGATCCATCATAATCAATATTGAATCCTAAAGTTCGATAGTTGTTCAATTAAGGACTCAAAAATAGAGAACCAAACAAAATGACAAGACATATATAAATACATCTTGTTGACCTCTACTGGTCAACTACCCATGCAGTGCACCCCGTTTTTCTTGACAGAAAGAAGCAGCACCTGATCAGCATGTCCGTGCCATCCTGCCATCATCAGCAGCTTGATCATTTTTTGTTGTAAACCCAGTCTGCATGTATAAATTGTAAATAATCTTAGCAGACATGAGTCATGTATGTAGTTTGCCTAGGTGGACCTAACTTTCTAATGATGATCTGCGTCCCGGGAGGTTTTTCGTCTCACCGATCTACGATCGGCAGAGTTTTCCTTCAAACCTGACCCCAAAGCCGGGATGGATTTCGTCATCAGAACTTTAGGAGAATCTTATATGTTAATCTGCTAGATTATAGTTGTGTCGCAGAACTGGGTGTTTTGTGAGGGTCTGTATTAAATGGGTTTGTCCCTTAAGATGTAATTTTGTAAAAGTCATGATGTAATGTGTCCTGAGGGTCGAGAAATGTTTTAAATCCCCTCATGAGTCCTAAGTCCTAGGTCCTAGGTGATGTTTCCGAAAGCTTAGTTCAGTGATCCATTTTAAATGAATTAAAAAATTAAAAAATGAATAAAAATAATAAAATAATAAAAAATTAAAAATGAAGCAAAAACCCTAACTAATAAAATAATAATATTTTAAGTTAATAAATCGACGGATGAGATCAAGAGATGTCTTGATCCTCATCAACGGTCGAGATCATTTCTACATGGATCACTCGAACTAGCCGTTAGGATCATTTCCTTTATATAGGGTCTTAGGGGGTCATTTCAAATTATCTGATCTGTGAGTCTGTACTGAGAAAGCTCTCTTGTAATCTGATTTTCTGATTAATAAAAAGACTTTGGGGTTCAAAACTGGCTGGTGTTACTCTCTGGAATTGCTGTGAGATTTTCATTTTTCTGCATATTTCAGTTTTCAGCAGTTAATAATAGCTGGTTTTCAGAGTATTGTGAGTACAGGTATCTTGCTCACGTGCTAGGGTTTGAATGTTGTAGGGTTTCTGGAATAATGGCAGGTATCTCCATTATTCCTTGAAATCTAGCAGCATTTCTTGCCCTCTTTACTAATGTTTGCTTGAGGTGTGCAGGAGATCTTTAGGTAAAGGGTACAGGTGGGCGTTTGGGGAAGTTCTAGGCTGAACCAGCCGACTCCCACTAGCTTTTCTGTGCAGAGCCCAGCTGATTGTTCCCTGGGTTAATCATTAAGAGTTTCTTTTCTGTTTTACATTGAGAGATTTTCTTTCTGTTCACAGTGAAGTTCAAAATTTCTGATATACTGAAAACATTACTGCAATTATTGTCAAATCTGGCATTTCATGGGCCACAATTTGTACATTAGTCAGCTAGGGTTTCAAATTTTTTGTTCTATTCAGTTTTTTTTATTAGGGTTTTCAGTTTTTGTTTAAGGTGTATATCATTTCTTGAGTGATTCTGTCCATTGCAGATACAAGGTTATCCTTTCAGGGGCAGAGGTTTTTTCTGTAGCTTTCAAGTGCATGCAATCTGTCTTCTGTCTCCCGCCACAAGTAAAAACATTTTTCTGGAAACTCAGTGGCTATATTTCTTTGGATTTCAGCTACAACATCGAGCGTTACTGGGCGATCTATTTATCGGTATGCCGGCTGAGCAACTTCTGTGCTAGAGCTGTCAGCAGGGGAAGGCTAGAACCTGCAAAACTTTTCACCCTGCGTGCTATTCCATCTGCGTTTCCGCCAACCTGTACGTGCCCAGACATATCATAAAAATGACGCAATGCAGCGTGAAATAAACTCCAGGTTGATGGTAATTTTGATGGTAGCGTGGATCATTCAAACATTCAGTGCAGCGAATTGAAAGAAAGGATCAGCTGCCATAAAATTTTCGATTTTGCTTGCCCGTCGGCTATTCTTCTCAATCAAACACCAAGAGGGCCGATCCACAAACGCCGCCATTACCTGCAAACCACTTCGCCGCAAGGATCGCAGTAAAGTTTCCTCAGGGATCAGCATGTACTCTGTCCAGCAAGAGATCAACGGAATTTATCATTCTATGTGCAAACGTGCAGTCAGGAGAAAGGCTCAGCATATATAACTGGTTTTGTCGTGGGAGCTGGATGATCCCTTCGAGACCTGCGTACTCACTGGAACAATATTCCGCTATTGAACTCGCGTGGTTGCAGGGTTTCACGTTTCCAGCAAATCCTCAGATGCGTTCCGCGACTTTCTGTTGATGCGTTTTGGTGAGTTTCCATTCACAAGTTTCGGCATCACCGCAGGTAAAATCGTTCAGCAATTCTTGTTATTTTTCGATGCCTGCGATACTGTTGCTGTCGGCGGTGATTCGATGCACAGTAGTTCCTTTTTTTTTATATATAGATTTGTATATAGTTAACGTTTAGGTTGAGGTTCGATTTTGTGGTGAAGTCGTTTCGATCAAATGTGAAGGCGTGTTTGGTTCGAATATTTTGGATAGGCTAAGCGTTAGGCAATGTTTAGTGTAGTTCTTTTTTTTTTTTTATTTAGTCATTAGATTTTAGTTTAATTAGACTTTGGTTTAAATTTTTATTTTAAATTTTTTAGATTTTAAATTTTGTTTTGTATTTTAATTAATGTTTAGTTTAGTTTTAACTTAGATTTTAATTCTTTCTTTTAGTTTAAGCTAGGTTTTAGTTTATTTAGATATTAATATAGTTCTAAGAATTTTGCCTTTTTTATAAAAAATAAAAATAAAAATAAAAATTTGTATAGTTTTATTTTTAGATTTAATTTTATGTTCTAGATTTAATATTAATTCAGTTTTAGAACTTTAATTTTTTTTTTTTAGATTTTTTAATTTCCATAATATTGAAAAATAAAAAATTGAAAAAAGATTTAAAAAAAAAAATTGAAAACTAAAAATTTTGTGGGAAATTATTTTTGCAAGTCTCAGTTGCTTTCGCGATATATCTTTCATGCTGAGATCTGAAATTTTCAAGTCGAAACACGAAATATGATGTCTGGTTAACAATTCATGGTTCTCAGGCTTTCATCTCTTCAAAAATTTCCAGTTGCCAGGATATCATTTTTAGTCATGTGATTTAGCTGATGACAAATGATTACTGTTCACGGTTTATGTTTCTATACCATTTAAAAAGTAATCATTTAAACATTAACTCCACAAGGCACTGGTCTATTAAATCTCTAAATTCATCTAGTGCTTATCATATCGTGTGTCGTGTCTCCCACCCAACTGTTTGGCAGTTGGTCTTCATTATCTCGCAGGGTCTACCCCCCTTAGCCGCGGGAGACAGGGTTAAACGGAGGGATCGGGGATCAGAGTGACAGCCCCCGGTCTGAGCGTTGTCGTGTCAATCTGCGCGACAACACATCTCATCATAATCAGGTAGATGTACAATGATAACAAAACAAAACTAGTAACTAGTTAATGCCTTTTCCCCCTTTTATGAGAAAAGATGATGGGTTGTTTTCCAAGCCTGCCTCTAATAGCAGAAGGCCTTGGCACTGCAACAAGTATCTAATGGTGACCGGTGGGTGTGGAACTAGGCTCATTAGTCTCTCTAAAAGGTGGTATTGACACTGCCACATGCTCCTCCTCCTCCTCCCCCTCCTCCTCTTGTTGCTCCTATTGTTTTGTTTATCCCTCCTCTAACTATTCAGGTGCCTCCTCCATGATAGGTTGCTCAGAGTCCATCCTCCACTTAGACAATATGTCATGTCCCCATTTTTATTCTTCTTCATAGTACAACCAGGGTGGATTTCGAGGACAGGGGATGCCTAGGTCAGTGGAGCAGGTTTATGTCATCAGGGGTTCCGATAGAGTTTTGAGGAGTTTTTATGGGATTTAATGGCATTCGCTTGGCATATTCCATCATCAGCACAGTTTGCCTTTCGTTCCGTTGCATTGCGACAACTTTCAAAAATCAAGATTATTATTGGGCATAACTTAATTAGTTATGTTCAAGGTGGCATTCCGGGAAGATTAATTGATGGAACACCTCAGTGTAATAGCTCGTTGGAACCAGAATGAGAAGATCTACATGATGGGACTTTTGGATGGGAGTTTCAGTGACCTTAGGAGACATGGTGACCAATTTACCCTTTTCTCGCATTAAAAAGAATATTTTAATTAAAATAAAAGAGGGAAAGTGCTCCATGATTAAAATAATAATAAAATAGAAGATTCTAGAGGGGTCCATCAAATCTATAAAAGAGGAGGAGGCCATTGGAGGACATCTTGGTTTGGATATTGTTTCTTGTATGTGAGGTTGAAAACCCGGTTCTTGTATTGTTCTTGTAGCGCCAAGACGAAAACCCTCGGGTGATTTAGAGAGATTGCGCGAGCGCCCATCTCCCCTTGGTGGATCCATTCAGGGTTCACAGGTTGCAATGTATTGTTTTTCAGTTCGTTTTGGGAGGCCCATTGTGGCATTATTGAGGATCTGTTGAGGCCAACTATCTTAGCTATTTTTCCAGAATGTAAAACCCCAGTTCTTATATTATAATAAAGCTGAGATTTTTTCTTCTTATCATATTATCAAATTGCGCGAGCACCCATCTCCCCTTGGTGGATCCATTCAGGGTTCACAGGTTGCAGTGTATTGTTTTTTAGTTTGTTTTGGGAGGCCCATTGTGGCATTATTGAAGATCTGTTGAGGCCAACTATCTCAGCTATTTTTCTAGAATGTAAAACCCCACTTCTTATATTATAATAAAGCTGAGATTTTTTCTTCTTATCGTATTATCAAATTGCATGCATTTTATATGTTATATTTTACATGGCAATCCTTTGTTTATGAGTAGAAATTTTATGTGAAGGGAATGTTCCAAATTTTCTTGGTTTGGGACATTACAGTGGTATCAAAGTTGGTGTTCCTGCCAGCTAGAGAGTTTAATTACCAAATCATTCGACCAGATTTATTGCAGGAGCAGGAAGGAGGGTTTTCCTGAAGACAAAACCTAGTTGAAGCACAAATTTATCTTTGAATATTAATTGTTTGACAAATTTGTTGGCCCGTGAGTAAATAGTGTAATATTGGACAAAATCTTTACATTATTGTCTAATTCAATTAGGTGATGTTTTTTCAAAAGAATCACACACATAGTGCGCTGTTTAACGGGTGTCGTAGCTACACGTCGAAAGGGGTCGGATCCTCCCACTGAGTTTGTGGTGAAATTGAATGAGATTCACGGGCTCGTCCATGGTGGAAACTGTCGGGTAGCAGAGATCATAGTTGACAGCACCACATAAGAATTCCGCAGGGGACAAATGAATATGTTTTATTAATGAGATCGTGGGCAACTGTAATTGGTGCCAAGAATTTGTGGGGCCATAGCATTATTAAAGCAGAAGTAAATAAAAACATTGGCTGAGCATCTGATGTGGAGCCGCCGGTTTTTTTTTTTTTGGTTTCGAATTCTTCTACATCCATGACAATCCATGACAGCTGCATCTAATTTTGCACTGAATCATGGGAGCCGCTGAATTTCCCTAGCTGAATCCTCCTTCAAAGGCACACTTAATAATTTACAATTGTGAAGGAATATTGATTTGTTTTGAAAGGCCACGAAATTATTTGCATAGGACCCAGGTTATACCGTAAAGGGCCAGATAATTCAAATTGCTCGAAACTGGTGATGCATCTGCTGCGCGAAGTCTGGAGGAAATATCTCATCATCCTGAAGCCGCAATTGTCCTTCTGTGGGCTTTCCCTCATCGAATTTACCAAGAAGTCGTGGCCATTAATCGCTGAGACTGATTTTGGCGCCTTGGGGGCGGGCGCGAGGGGGGGGGGTCGAGGTATTTGATACAGTGTTCAAGTGGCAAATTACACATAACATGTGGATAGCATTGCCTGCATATATTATTTTTGTTTGGCGGTTGAACCATTGAACAAAGGCCGAGTCAAATTTCAAAGGCCAAACTTCATCGCTGGTGTTGAATCTTTTATTTTGCAGGAGCCCCGACAATTTTATAGAGTCAAATTCAGTAAAGAACCGACTGCTGCTGAAAAAGGGGCGAGGGCATCAATCATTGAAAAGACCATTGCATAAGGCACCATTGTTTCATTACTTTGAAAGTCGGGATGCCGGATACAGTCTCCATTTGCAGTTGAGACATTCGCAAACCAGGACGAAGTAATGTTGCCAAAACATCATATTGGCGCCTGATTAAGTGATCCCTCAAAGCTGAGTCTTTTGCATCCATGGTAAATATTGAAGGATAATTATCAGAGAGTCAAGTTCTGGCAGCATTAATTACTTGGTTCGAGCCTAGTTCATTTCTTCATTTTCCTGGGCACGATTTCCCCTTGATTGACAGAATGAAGAGCTTGATTTGATTGGAGAACAAATTCTGGGACAGAACTTCTTGTGTCATCTACAGCAAAATTTTGTCCCTATTATTGAAGCAGACATTGTCAGAGATTGGGGTCAAGTCTCTCCTGGGTGGTGGAAGCATTTCTAGATCAGAGTTTGTCCCTCATTCTGAGCTGCCTTGAGCATCAAAGAGTGCATATATCCCTTCTGCGTAGTGGTTGGAGTAAGCAGTAGAAAAGGGGATGAATTCCATGACAGATTGGACCTGGGACTGAGCATCTCATATCAGTAGCAGAGTACTGTGAATGCTGATCAACGAGAGTGATAGACCATTGTGCAAAGTTGTACCAATACCTTGTGCAAGGGAAGACTTATCATATCTAAGAGTTGAATTCGTTGGTTTCTGAAGATTGAAGACTTCATCATTTTCATCAAGGAAAAATAAGACAGATTACCTTAAGCTCGTGCTACTAGAAATTAAGAACCCTCTGCCATTTCCAGAATTGGGCCGAGTTCTTTCCTTTCTTGTAGCTGCTGATAAGGAGGTTGAATTGGAACCTACTCCTGCTGCTGAACACTACTGTGGATAAAATTGCCAGGTTCCTCTATTTGTTTACCATTGTTGTTTAGTTTGAATGAGTACTAACTGAATTTATATTTCCTGTTTGGTACCAGCACTATCTTTGTCTATAACCTACAAATTATACCTACAGCAATTGCCCACTAGTTCAGTACTTTGACAAATTTCTGAATTGTTCTGATTAGAGATTGGGGTTTTCCATATATGCCGCAAAATGTTATCAGCCTCTATGTATTGATGTCAAAGCCATTCCTAAATTAAGTCATAGTCTTGATTGAGTCAAGCCCTGTTGTGGTCATGAGTTGCCATTATCATTGCATGGTGTTGTAAATGTTGAGTTGAAGAGTCTGTCAGGCAAGTCATGTATGTGTGCAGCCACTTTATGTCTCTTTGATATAGTATTGTTGAGTCATTATAATGAGGAGGTTGATGTACTATTGTCATGTATGATTCAGTTGATGTACTTATCCTTATTAAACTAAAACATGGATCAAACCTTCCTAAACTCCCTTGATAAACTAGCAGCTGCAAAGATCAGACCCTTCTCAAAGGGGATCTGTGCCACTCTTCAGAGAGAACATCCAAGGGATGTGCAAAAGGGGCAGGAAATAGGACACAAAATCCTTACACTTGGGGCAGATTTAAAATGCATGAGGGTCACATGGAAAATCCTTTTCAAACTAGATGAACTAGGTGAACTCCTTTCCGGGATAGACCAGTTAGAGGGGACGAAGTTGTTGTGGGCTTTGAAACTGGTCATGCTAGCTTTAATACAACCCAAGCTCTTGGAGTACCCTTGTGAAGGGGTCACCCTTCCAGTTGCCTCTTGTCTTAGTAGCATCATGATGTTGACCGCCCCAATAGCTCCTTACAATGATGATGTTATGAGGAGAGTCTTCAAGCTGATGGTAGAAACCTTATGAGACTTGGATAATTCCGTAGGTCCTACATTTGGGAAGAAGCTTTAGGTTTTGCAAATTATGTATATGACTAGGACTTATGAGATAATGTTTGATCTCAAGTGTGATGATCTTATCTTGCAGATGTTCCAATGCTTCTTTAGCATTAGGAAACATCATCCTGACACAGTCATAGCACACATGCAGTCCATCTTATCATCATGCATGAGAGGCCGTGATGACATTTGCCGGGAGTTGCAATCTCGACTGTTGTTTGTTTGGAGGAGAGAGTAGTTGGTCTCACCTGTTGCTTATGAGCTAGCCGAAAGGTTAGTTGAGCAGAATATTGCGCTGTTTAGGAGACAGTTGACCAGGGAGGAGCTGCTCAGGTTTGGGGGATCATGCAGCAAGAATGAGATGAGGAGGAAGGGACTTTGCTTTGTCTGCAAGGGACCTTGGGGACCTGACCACTCATGCTTGAGTGACGCGGAGGAGATGATAGAGGTAGAGCAGGAGGAGATTCCTTCTGACTTTCAGGGTGAGGATTCTTCTTTGGATGAGTCCATGGATTCATACGATGATACCTCTGAGGAGCACGAGCAGTCATGTGGAGTTGATGATAGTAGCCCAGATGTGCATCCATGTGTGGTAGAGGAGTATGACGAGCAGCTGATTGTTCCCATGAGGGAAGGAGATCCAAAAGCAGATGAGTGACTAATGATTCAGCATAGAGAGCCCATAGAGGAGCATGAGTCAGATGATACACACAGTGTGCAGGATGGGCCATTTTTGGAGAGACAGCTAGTGGCTCATATCGAGCCCATGATGGAGGATGAGCAAACACCCTTAGGGCCAGCCATTGGAGTGGAGCAGACATATGTGCAGGCAGCCTCCAGGGAGGCCGTATTCGCAGACACATGTCTTCAGGAGATGCTGGAGTATGATAGGACAGTTTTGCAGGAGATTGGTGGACTGGAGGAGCACAGAGCTTCCTATCAGTCGAGGGAGGTGGCAGTGCATCCATCTTTGGGTTTACCCATTGATGAGGTGCAAATAGATGTAGTGGCAACCAGACAAGCTGCAACATTTTCAGGCAGCAGCCCTCTCTAGGAGTACATAGACGGGGCTTGCAGCACAGTTTGTCCACCTTTTCCCATTAGCAGGAGAGAGGCAGGATTTCTTGGACATATTTTGGTTGTCCAGGTAGAGCATCAAGAGTTGAGCATGGACCAGTTTCAACATAACAGATGTATCCCTCACACAGGTGTCCATGCATTGGATTGGCGAGAGATCGTGAGTTGGTACCCTATTGATGGAGTATCATTCTTAGTCAGGAGCAGTGTACTACAGGAGCCCTTAGAGGTGGGGGATATTACATGCTCCAGTCGGCAACAAAATGTGGGTTGGCCACTCATCAGTATCTCAGTGCAGCATCAGTATGGTGAGACTAACCTTGGGGTATGCCAAGGATTGGATTGGAGAGAGGTGATGAGTTGGTACATAGTTGGTAGGGCAGCATTCACAACCGGAGCTACAACACAACAGGAGCCATGTAGCATTAACGCTCCTTCTTGGTGGCATTGGGATCCAGGTGGATCTACTGGCAGCAGGTTGAGTCAGAGATGGACATGGGATCCAGGTATTGGAGGATCCAGTCATGTTTCGATAGCTTGGAGACATGACGTGGACCAGTGGTTTGTATGGGATCCGGGCATTGGGTCTCAGTGGCGTTGGGCCACCAGATTGGTCCACAAATTTGGATTGCTTGAGGGCAAGCAATCTTGGGGCGGGAGGACTGTCATGTCCCCATTTTTATTCTTCTTCATAGTACAACCAGGGTGGATTTCTAGGACAGGGGATGGCCAGGTCAGTGGAGCAGGTTTATGTCATCAGGGGTTCCGATGGAGTTTTGAGGAGTTTTTATGGGATTTGATGGCATTCGCTTGGCATATTCCATCATCAGCACAGTTTGCCTTTCGTTTCGTTGCATTCCGACAACTTTCAGAAATCAACATTATTATTGGGCATAACTTAATTAATTATGCTCGAGGTGGCATTCCAAGGAGATTAATTGATGGAACACCTCAGTGTAATTGCTCACTGGAACCGGAACAAGAAGATCTACATGATGGGACTTTTGGATGGAAGTTTCAGTGACCTGAGGAGACATGGTGGCCAATTTACCCTTTCCCTGAATTAAAAAGAATATTTTAATTAAAATAAAAGAGGGAAAAGTGCTCCAAGATTAAAATAATAGTAAAATAGAAGATTCTAGAGGGGTCCATCAGATCTATAAAAGAGGAGGAGGAGGCCATTGGAGGACATCTTGGTTTGGCTATTGTTTCTTGTATGTGAGGTTGAGAACCCAATTCTCTACTCCATTGGTAGCCCCAAGACGAAAACCCTCGGGTGATTTAGAGAGATTGGACGAGCACCCATCTCCCCTTGGTGGATCCATTCAGGGTTCACAGGTTGCAGTGTATTGTTTTTCAGTTTGTTTTGGGAGGCCCATTGTGGCATTATTGCAGATCTGTTGAGGCCAGCTATCTTAGCGATTTTTCCAGCATGTAAAACCCCAGTTCTTATATTATAATAAAGCTGAGATTGTTCCTGTTTATCGTATTATCAACTTGCATGCATTTTATATGTTATATTTTACATGGCAATCTTTTGTTTATGAGTAGAAATTTTATGTTAAGGGAATGTTCCAAATTTTCTTGGTTTGGGACATTACACAATACATCAATATTGTCTAAGGAAATGGCATCCACATCCTGTGTTGTGTCGATTTGCCTCATCCATAGTCAGAGGTTGTAATGGACATACATCAAGTCATTGAGACATGAGAACTTCAACCAATAAGAGGGTCATAAAAAAGATGAGTCTTGATGGTCATTGTATATTAGAGATTCATAAATTACAATAAATGTAATTGTTTTGTTCGAGCTCAAAGATCTAAATTGTTGCATTTCTTTGAGTGTATTTTTTTCAAATACACTCTAATTGCACTCACATTCCAAAGCACTAAAGGTTTGACTGAGGATTCTGATGGAAAATTTATATAAATTTGATGCCCTTGCACCACATCAAACATTTACAACAAACAAGAAAGAAAGTAAACTGAATTACATTTCATTAAAATTAAAAATAGAAAATAAAGAAAAACATAATTAAACTTTCAAATAAAACATAAGTGAAATTAAAAAATCTGAAGTTATAAATTTTAATGACTTATGTGGTCCTTCCACTAATAGCATCATCAAATCCAAACAATCCAGTACCCTCCCGATGCCTTTCTATCTCACAATTGATTGTAATGCGAACCTCAACAACAAGTATCACCCTATAAAGTCAAGTATGCAACCCTTCTATCTCCTCGCCATCAAAATCAAAGTTGCATTTGTTGGAAAATGTGGGGTTGAGGAAAAGTGTCGTTGCATGAATGGGTTGATGGAGCATCTCGGTCCACTGACAATCAATCAAATCCCACAACATCATTTGTCTATTATTCCCAGGGGTACCCTTGCCCACATAATAGGATTTGATAGTTTCTTTGGCCATATCCAAGGCCTCATATAGATAGCCCATTATAGGCTTCTCACCATCAACCAATCGTAGAACCTTTATTAAAGGTTCACTAACCGAGCTTCTTCCAGTCCTTCCCAAAAGTGGTCAGTGTACACCAATGTAGCAATGGATCTACCATCATCTCTCATGCTATATGTACATGCATGCACTCATCACAAACAAACATTTGCTTCAACTAAAATTGACATTGAAGAAAAGACTAAAGAGGAAGGAAATTGGTTGCAAAGCATGTGATTGCAAGACACCATGACTCCCTATTTCTTGTGCAGTTCCTCATGAGGCTAAGAATGAAAGTATGGTTATACATGAAATTAGGGATGCTCCTAGCATGATCAATCACTCCTTGATGAAGGAAAGTTTCACTATATCCTCAAGCATCAAATCAATACAATGCACAACACATGGAGTCCAAAATACTAAATGATGCCTGTCCATAAGCATCCAACTAGTAGCCACATAATTAGTCGCATTATCAATTATGATTTGCACCACATTGGGCAAACTGATCTCTTGGAGGAACCCATCCAATAACTCACATAGCAATGTTGCATATTTTACATGTGCAGATGCATCCACTGATTTGATAAACATAGTGCCCTTGGGACAATGTACCAAGAAATTTAAAAGGGTCCTACCCTTCCTATTTGTCCATCCATCAAATATGATTATGCATCTAGTAGCGCCTTTATACCATGGACCAACAACAACAATAGAATCACACATCGGCTACCCAAATGGATTGTTTTTTAGGATGTTGAGAGGTAAGTCACTCCAGAAAAGACACCTCCCCAAACCTTATCTACTTCTTGCTTCTCGCTTTTTTTATCACTAATTTGATGAAAGGTTGTGCTCCAACTCTGGTTTGTGGAACAAAAAAAAGATAAGAACCTCTCGGTAGGTGTAGTTGTGGAGCCCCTCCCACTACCCTCAATGGTAGATAGCCATGAAGCTTTAGCCACTTGTTCAGTCTTATTTGCAACTACCACTTCTTTCTTTATTTCATTTGCATTAATTGCATCATGCACATCTCTCATAATCTCTGGGCTAGATTCTTTACAAATCCCAACTTCTCTACTAGGGATTTTAGCTAGATGGAATTTCAACCTAAAAATTGCTCCTGTCATGTACTGTCCACATAATTTGCAATGTAGTTTTTGCTGGTTGTCACCTATATGTTCTCCATACTGCCACAATGAGTCCAAAGGTGTTAATTTTAGGTATGTTCTATGCTTAGAGCAATTTATTTCAATTTTCACAGTTAGCTCAATATCTTTTCCAGATTAGCAATCACATCAGCATTAAAGTAAATTGCAGATAGGACATAAACATAAATCGCAGAAGAGAAGCCAAGACAAGAGGACCCAAGATGTGGCGCTAGCTAGGGACAAACCCCAATGTGGGGAAATCCTTGATCAATTCTTCTTATATTTTCTTCAATAGTTCAGTAGAGAGAGAGAGAGATAGTACATTTATAATAGAAGTCAACACTTTGACTAATCTAGATAAGAGCATAGATCATCTCTAAGAAGATGATACATGAGATCAATTGAAGACACGCTGCTTCAACTGATTCTCCAAGGTGACTCCTTCACCTATCGTTGTGTTGCATTTCGTCATCATGCTGCACCTCACCGCGCTGCACCATGTTACACCCATCATCACTATGTTGCATCTCGTCATGCTTCATTAATCATGATTGTACCCATCACTGTACCGCATTATGTGCCATTGTTGCACCATGTTTCCATACTGACCTATGTGCTGGTTGCACCTTGCTTGCTTGTTGTCCCTAGCATGCTTGTTGTTGCATGCTAGTTGTCCCTTGCATGCTAGTTGTACCAATACATGCTTGCTGCACTAAGTATCATGTTGTTGTCCCAATATTAGTTTTGTTGTCTCTTGCATGCTTACTGTAACATTGCATGCTTGGTGTACTTGTTGCTTAGTACCATACAGTTGTCCCAATGTTAGTTAGTTGTCCCTTGCATGCAGCTCTCCTTCGGAGACAGATGCTTTGGCTATTCGGCAGTTCCCCACAGTTCTGGCAATTCCGGTTGTTCACGGCAGTTCCGGCAATTCCCGGCAGTTTCGGTAATTCCTGGCAGTTCCCGGCAGCTCCGACAGTTCCCGGCAGTTCCAACAATTCCTGGCAGTTCCGGCAATTCCCAGTTGTTCCAGCAGTTCCCGGTTGTTCCGGCTGTTCTCGGCAGTTCTGATAGTTCCCGACAGTTCCCGACAGTTCTGATTGTTCTGTCAGTTCCGACAGTTCCCGGCAGTTGTCCCTTGCATGCTAGTTGTACCAATACATGCTTGTTGCACTAAGTATCATGTTGTTGTCCCAATATTAGTTTGTTGTCCCTTGCATGCTTGGTGTACTTGTTGCTAAGTACCATACAGTTGTCCCAATGTTAGTTAGTTGTCCCTTGCATGCAGCTCTCCTTCGAAGACAGATGCTCCAGCTGTTCCAGCAGTTCCCGACAGTTCTGGTTGTTCCCGGAAATTCCGGCAGTTCCGGCAGTTTCGACAATTCCCAGCAGTTCCGCCAGTGCCGACAATTCCCGGCAGTTCCTGGTTGTTCCAGCAGTTTCGGTAGTTCCCGATTGTTCCAGCAATTCCGGCAGTTCCTGGCAATTCCCGGTTGTTCTGGCTGTTCCCGGCAATTCCGGCAGTTCCAACAGTTCCTCGTAGTTCCCGGCAATTCCGGTTGTTCCGGCAGTTCCGAGCTTCTGCCCTCTGCGATTAGGGCAATGTTATCCCTTAGGATCTCTCCTCCTACTAAAACCCAAAGACAACTAAAGAGGAAGAGATCCCAAGTGTGTTGAAATGACTTCAAGGCCACCTCTATTTATACTAAAACGTTGAGCACAAATGGGGTTTATTTGGTTGTTGGCCGATCTTGACGAATTGTCCCATAACACAGATAAATTCATATCTCCATGAATACTTATCGGAATCGGATGATCTTTAAACCAACCCTACACCTCTCGATGAGAGGGATCCAAGAAAAATATCAACTTCCATTAATAAGATGACCCACATAGAGTTTGACCCTAGTTGCCAATTTTAACACTCCCTCTCAACTATGGGAACTCCATCCACTGATCCATATGTCCAATTGTACTATCTCTGCCATCAGTGCCCTGCACTACTCTGCTCTGCTCTACTCTGCTCTGCTCTGCTTTGCTCTGCTCTGCTGAACCATGAAGAAGAAGAATTGATCGAGAATGTCTCATACCATTCTCTATTGACCCGAAGTCAGTTTCATCTGAAGAGAGTGTGTCACATCACTCTTACTGGCCCGAAGTCAGTTTTATTGATCCTAGATCAATATCACAAGAGAGTGTCTCAAACCACTCATATTGATCCCAGATCAATGGATGTCATCTTAGCATAGGGAGTACGGTAAATACATCGATGCATCCATCGATAGTACTACTATGGTCCCTAAGCCCATTTCCCTGCTCATTGATCAGATGAGAGGTACTTCCCATGAGTCCCAGACTGCATGGGTAGGATGCCTCGACAGGAGAACTAATCATCCTATCCACAGGAGAACGAATCATCCTGCCCCACAGTCGCCACTGGAGAACTAATCATCCCGGCCCACAAGGGAACTAATCATCCTGTTTCACAATTGCCACGGGAGAACTAATCATCCTGGCCCACAGGAGAACTGATCATCCTGTTCCACAGTTGCCACGGGAGAACTAATCATCCCAGCCCACAGGAGAACTAATCATCATGTTCCACAGTTGCCACGAGAGAACTAATCATCCCGGGCCACAGGAGAACTAATCATCCTGTTCCATAGTCGCCACGGGGTATCATAGGGGAAGGTTGAACCTGTCATCTTGTACATAGTGCACCACCAGGGAAGGGTGAGTCGCCTTGTGGTCGTATGTTGCTCCAATAAGTACCCCAAGCCCCCCAGAGCTCAATGCATGCAACATGTAGGACCCTTATAAGAAGGTCTCTCAACGACTCCAAATCGTTCGAGAAAGTCACAGATTTGATCTTTCCCCGGGGCTTTGACAAAATGTTTGCGACCTGTACATCAATCTCAATGTGATGGAGCCTCCTCGCTCGTCGACTTACCATATCCCAGATAAGGCAATATCTGATGTCTATCTGTTGGAGCAATCATCGAATACGGGATTCCTCAATAATTGAATCCCCCCTCTGGTTGTCATAGAGAATCACAACGATATTCATCATGTGTACAAACAACTCACTTAAGAGCTTCTGCAACCATGCAGCTTCACACGAGATCATACTCGTAGCTATGTATTCAGTCTCGGCGGTGCTTATAACAACTGACTTCTGCTTCCTACTTATCTATGATATCGAAGCAGAATCCAAAGAGAACTAGCATTGGGAAGTGCTCTAGTGATCCTCCACACTCCCTGCCCAGTAAGCATTTGAATAATCATGCAGTTTCATATTTCCGATAGTGTATCTCAAACCATGAGAGATTGTGCCCCGAAGATATCTCAGCAGATTCTTGGCACCAATCCAGTGAGGCTCAACCAAATATGAGCTCACCATGCTAACTGCAAAACATATGTTCGGACGGAAGTTCACCAAGAACATCAACGCGAATGATATTATGAAACTCAGAGGCATTTCCCAAATCTGGTCCGGCATCACTACCATATAACTTCTGAAAGTTAAGATCCTCGAGATAGTCACAGGCTTGCAGTTTATCATTCCACATCCGGAATCCAACTCCCTCTTACTTCTGCAAATGAGAGGGTCTGCACTTGTCAAAAATAGGTAGTCCTCCTAAGGTATCGGTATGAGAGGTCTATCATCCACAACCTTCAGGTAGTGGTTTGGATCGGTTTCACTCCTAGTGAATCTCAGCTTCATCAGACAACTATCAATCCTCTCATACTATGCCCGGGGTGTTTTGCTTCAAGCCATAGAGGGATTTCATCCACCTGTATACATGAGATTCCCGATCATGAATCTCAAACTCCTCGGGTTGTTCCAAACCTGTGGACCTGCTGCATGAGGGGAATGGTCCCCTTATAAGATTTTCCTTCGGTACATCTCAGACATGTACCTTCATGCTCTTCTTGAATTTAGGCATCCCTATCACCATCTAACTCACATCGGGTAGAGCCCCATAGGTAGACCTCCGGTGTTATAGATGCGATATGTCAATTGACATGATCCCCAATGGACCATCCTGCAACTTGATACAAATTGCCAACCCTAAACCCATGAGAAAAAGCATCTTTGAAAATTCTATTTTTTAACACGTACCTTTCCATCGATGAATGCCACCCTGAAACCTTTGACTTCCATTTCCGAGATGGACACCAGGTTCTTCTTGCGATTAGGTACATAAAAGAGATTCTTGTAAATGAATAGAGTTACCCTCATTCAATTGAGGGGTAACATTCCCTACACCCTTTCCGGGATAGGTGGCATCGACTCCAAGTATAATCCCACAGTTGTTTCTGTCTCTACCAAATTCGAGAGAGCACCCTTCTATCCAATGAGGTGCCTTGAAGCACTATGATCAATAAGCCAGATTCCCAAAGAATCTGAAGGAGAGGGCCAATACAAGATAACACTTCTTTATCTTATCAGAAACAACATTTGATTCTTCATACTTGGGGTTCCTTGCTTTCTCTGAAGAGTCGGTCGTTTCCTTGATGACCTGCATTACCTGTCATTCCTCTGATCATTGAAGATGTCCCTGGAATGATTGTTATCATCATCAAGTGATGTGTCCCTACCTCAGACAGTCCTTCGCATAACGGCCGAACTTATTACAACCAAGGCATCTGCCTATCCTTCCACCCTTAGATCTAGACTTCCCATTGAAGTGATCTTTAGGTAGGCCATCAGAAACTTCTATTACGCCATTCTGATAATATTCTCTGCTTCGACTTCACCCTTGGTGAATTTGAAGAGGGATGAGGAATCCATTGATCCTTTTTTTTTCTTTCCCAACTGTCTTCGGTGATTGCTCTTTCACTCTTGCTTGGGCATTGCCTTCACCTTAGCTCCGATACCATGTTAATTTTAGGTATGTTCTATGCTTAGAGCAATTTATTTCAATTTTCACAGTTAGCTCAATAGCTTTTCCAGATTAGCAATCACATCAGCATTAAAGTAAACTGCAGATAGAACATAAACATAAATCGCAGAAGACAAGCCAAGACAAGAGGACACAAGATGTGGCGCTAGCCAGGGACAAACCCCAATGTGGGGAAACCCTTGATCAATTCTTCTTATATCTTCTTCAATAGTTCAGCAGAGAGAGAGAGATAGTACGTTTACAACATAAGTCAACACTTTGACTTATCTAGATAAGAGCATAGATCATCTCTAAGAAGATGATACATGAAATCAGTTGAAGACATGTTGCTTCAACTGATTCTCCAAGGTGACTCCTTCACATATCGTTGTGCTGCATTTCGTCATCATGTTGCACCTCACCACGCTACACCATGTTGCACCCATCATCACTATGCCGCATCTCATCATGCTTCATTAATCATAAGTGTACCCATCTCTGTACTGCATTATGTGCCATTGTTGCACCATGTTTCCATATTGACCTATGTGCTGGTTGCACCTTGCTTGCTTGTTGTCCCTTGCTTGCTTGTTGTCCTTAGCATGCTCGTTGTTGCATGCTAGTTGTCCCTTGCATGCTAGTTTTACCAATACATGCTTGTTGCACTAAGTATCATGTTGTTGTCCCAATATTAGTTTGTTGTCCCTTGCATGCTTGCTGCAACATTGCATGCTTGGTGTACTTGCTGCTAAGTACCATACAGCTGTCCCAATGTTTGTTAGTTGTCCCTTGCATGTAGCTCTCCCTCGGAGACAGATGCTCCGATTGTTCAGGCAGTTCTGGCAGTTTCGGCTGTTCCAGCAGTTCCCAACTGTTCCGGTAGTTCCGACAGTTTCAGCCGTTCCCGGTAGTTCCAGCAGTTCCAACAGTTCCCGACAGTTCCTGGCAATTCCAATTGTTCTGACAGTTCCAGCTGTTCCCAACAGCTCCGGCAGTTCCCGACAGTTCCCAGCAATTCCAGTTGTTCCGGCAGTTCCAACAATTCCCAGCTTCTACCCTCTGCGATTAGGGCAATGTTATCCCTTAGGATCTCTCCTCCTACTAAAACCCAAAGACAAGTAGAGAGGAAGAGATCCCAAGTGTGTTGAAATGACTTCAAGGCCACCTCTATTTATACTAAAACGTTGAGCACAAGTGGGGTTTATTTGGTTGTTCGCCGACCTTGACGAATTGTCCCATAACACAAATAAATTCATATCTCCATGAATACTTATCAGAATCGGATGACATTTAGATCAATCCTATAGCTCTTGATGAGAGGGATCCAAGAAAAATAACACCTTCCATTAATAAGATGACCCGCATGGAGTTTGGCCCTAGTTGCCAATTTTAACAAAAGGCTTTGGCATATTTGCATGGAAGTGGACAACTTCAAAATTCAAACCTAAGGCACAACAAACACAAGAAAATGGCATTAAATCACCACTTAAAAAATAATAGCCTCTTGATTTAATACATCAATAATCAAAGATTTAGAAAATTATATTAGATCATTAATAACTAAAAACGACAATAGGAGGGTGAGAAAAAATTTGATTCAAGTTGGTTATAACATTTCATAGAATAAAAGGAAAAAAATTTACATTGTTTTATCTGTATGAAAAAATTATGAATAAAATATTCATAAAAAAATATTAATTAAATAATAATATTAATAATAAATTAAATACTCAAATTAATTAATAACTATTAATTATGAAAGGCAAGGGTCAAATGTTGTGACCATTCACCTTCGTGGCAGGTCAATGCCTGTATAGGCACACCGCACCGAAGGATTGTAATAATCATTCATTTTTTATCAAATACAATACAATTACTTATTAATTATTACATACAAATCTACAAATAAATCTACACACAATTACGCTCTTGCGTACTGGTTTCCTGTAATAGTGGTATCAGAGCCTCTTGATCCTCTAGCAAGTTGTTGCACAGTTCATTATCCCTTCCGCCATTCGCTCCCTGCTCCTCGACCTCAGCATTTTTTTGCCATGTTCGTTTGCACGTCATTCCACTGCTATTCCATCGTTGTCCAATTATCTGTGCCCTGTCCTTGCACCACTTTTCGCTCTCTCTCTTGTCGTCCACACTACTATCCCCCTGTCTCTCGTCTCCATTGTGTCGTGCTTCCGCCCCCTTACATCTGTCTTTGACTCCCATTGCCACTATTCGGACACACTTCCATCCGGTCCACTGACCTCTGGTCTATCTGCCGCTTGTCGCTACCAAAATCTTGTTTCTCGCTTGTCTCCTTGTTGACGTGCCCGTCACCCTCCACCCTCCGTTGATCTGTTGTATTCGTTGACCCTTTCACTCACCAGTTCCCAACCAGTCGCAAACCTAACCTCATGTCTATCAACGCCTATGCCCTATGTGTCGAACATAGCCCATCCACCGTTTTTTCAAGGTGCATTCTGTCTCCCACTCACATTGGTTCATAGCCACTGCATTATATATATATATATAGAGAGAGAGAGAGAGAGAGAGAGAGATTAAGTTATATGCTATATAAATCATTATATGGTTAATTTTTGTTATAAGTTTATAAATTAATTAATTAATAGCTATATAAATAGTTAATTATAAATTAAATTATTTAAAATAAAAATAAAAAATTGGTTCTATAAAGAAAAAGGGAAAAATGGTGAATAATGAAGAATTGCAAGTTGATATTAGTCGTTGCAGAGATGACATAAATGGCATGCGATATCGTCTTGGTAATTTAGAAAAAGCACAAACAGAATTTAATGAAGGCCAAAAGAAGTTAACATTAATGATGGAAAAGATACTACAAAGAGACAACAAATTTGACGAAACCACCAAAAGTCTTGATGACCATAACGAACGACCGAATCAATTAATGGAGAAGGTGGACATGCTTGCAATTCTAACCTTGCAAGGACCAGAATCAAGCTCGCAAAACAAAAATGTGCATGAACCTGTTGATCCGCCTGAGATATGATTCTCGGGTACGCAATGTTACACCAAGCATCCAGAAAAGGACTATCAACGGATTAAAAAGGAGCTTCCAAAATACGATAATAAAAGCCATAAAGGCGCTATTGTCTGGATTAATAAAATGGAAGCCATTTTTGAATCAAACTTGCCAATAGGTGAATGAGAGAAAATCATGACCACATCCAACAATTTGAAAGCAGAAACATATGACTGGTTCCTATGGTGGTCTAGCAAATGTGGCGTATGTTCCTTTCTTTGGAAGAATTTTGTGGATGCTTTGCTAAAAAGATTCTTTGATGAAGAAGAAGATGATGTCTACGACAAATTTGTTCATCTCAAGCAAAAAGGGTATGTAAGCAAATACACCCACGAATGGGAAGTATTGGCTACGAGACAAAGAGGATTTACTGATGAACGACTACTTAAAGCGTATAAATGTGGACTTAAAGATTATATTCGTGCAGAAATGAAATTGTACAAACCACAAACTATTGAAGAAGCTAGACATGCGGCAAGCCTTATTGAACAAAAACATAAATTCAACATGCCTTCATTCAAGGAGATGAAAATCAACAACAATACTCAGGTAAAATGGACACAAATAAATGTAGATATTATGGTGACAAATGGACATCGGGACATAGATGCCTTAACAAGAAATCATATACTTAAGTTAAGAAAGAGTTAGATAGCTCAAGTAATAAATCAGAAAGAAGGATAAAAAAAGAAAAATAATTGTCGCAAGTGCGAAAAAAATTGGATACCAAGACATAAGCGTGAAGACACGTCCTTACGCTATGATAAAATAGTAGATAGAAGGCAAGTTGAAGTACAAGAACCTGATGAAGAAATCACTATAAAGCATCATGCGGACTCAGATTCTAAAGAACCATCACACAAAGTATTAGCGACAATCTCATGTGTCCAACAAAATCATGATGAAGTAAGCAATTTTTCAAAAGACCAAAAACAACAAACGATTGGAAAATACCTTCCACCACACCTTTGGAAGCAAAGAACGCATTCTCCAAGAAGACAGAACACTAAGCTTACTACACCAACTGTAAAGACCATAACTGAAATAAGGTGATAAGCAGAACAGAAATACAGTAACTGTAAGGAATTTCGAACACCTACCTGAACTGCTGCCTGCTCCGATGTAGTTGATGACGCCGCGGTTATTCTGATCCAATTACCGGGAAACCAATTCCTCCCAGCCAATCCAGTAAGCTTCTCACCGAAGCTCACTGCCCCCGTGCCCAGAACCTCAGATCAATGTAAAGCTCCCTCTGGTTTGAACTCCTGATTTCCTGGTTCTCCTACCCTCCACTCTCCGTTTTTTTGTCCCCCTTCTCAGCCCTATCTCGGTGATTTTATAGTCAGGGCTAAGTGGTGGCCGCCCTGTACACCAACGACTCCACCGCTTGCTCTCGCAGTGACAGCTTCCTCCAGCTGTGAGTCATCCTCCCGTACAGACGTTTCTGCTTTGCTTAAGGTTTAGTTCTTTTTATGCGATGGTTTATATATATAAGATTGAAGGTATTATAATGTTTGATCATCATATATATATTAACACTATTATGTTATATGACATACTTTATATTACTTGATTATATTGATATGTACCTTATATATATATATATATATATATATATACTTTGTTTTATCTATATATATATATATTTTTTCTAATATATAAAGTTTATTTATGTTTGTTTTAATATAACTTTAGAACTTTAGATTAATTAATTAATTATTGATACAATACTAAATCTTTATTCTATTTTATAATTATCATTTTTATTGCTTTATTATTATATTTTAGTATTATTATATTTATACAGGGGGACATAATATGTGCAATTAAAGATGGGTCGTTACATACACTCCCCCTTCAGAAAACTTCGTCCCGAAGTTAGAGAGTTTTAAGTTTATGATTTTGATGGATAAATTTTACCCTATCCAAGTTCCCAAGCTATTCTAAAATCATCCTATCATTCTTAATCTCTTCCACTCCCATCCTATCCGTCCTCTACTGGAGTATGCCATGGCGTCAGTTTTACTGACCTAACCATTCATAAACTCCAAGGTGGCAGCGTCGATTATACCGACCTGATTCCCAGTAGGCATCCGGCAGTCATCATCACACGTCTAGGGGAGCGTGATTCACACAGTCCTCCCATGACCCCAGGGTTCGGAGGTTAAACGGTGGGCAACACCTCCACCCCTCCCAATAGAACTTAGGGCTAACACCCTATCATAGAATCACTTGGAGTTTTTAATTGTTCTGAGGTTCTGTCATCACGTGGTCATCCCGGTAATTGGATACTTGAATCTGCAATCATACACTCACTCATGCATTCGTAAAATGTGCATCAGCATATTCAAAATAACTCATGTATTATTCACATATGATACTACAGTATAACATATTTTTACCATTTTCTATGCATGTCTTTTGACTTCCATCTAAAATGTATTCACTTCCTGATTTCTATGCCATTGATCATATTGACATGTAAAAACAAAACAGATTTACAATATCTTAATTTCTATTAGAAGTAAAATCCTTTAACTGTCTTAACTTTCCTTCGACAACTATAATTTAATAAAATGAACCACATATATCGTTTTGGTATCCATGTACCAGCAGAAGTTAAACATATATTATGTCACAAAATTTCACGTTTATCTATAATCATTCAAAATGTTTTTGGGTCTCTGACTGCAATAGAGTAAAAATATATACTAAACATAGTTTAAAGTTCTTCAAAATTGACATAGTCTAGGGTATCTTTGACATATGTCCTCTGTATTTTCCCAAGTTGCTGATCCAGGACTGTACTTGTCCCAATGGACCCTAACTTGGTCCACCAGGCGGTTCCTCAGCTATCGAACCCTACGTCCCAGTATACGTAATGGTTCGACCATTACGATTCCATTGTTCCATACCTGAAGATCCCGCTATAGTAGGTTGATGCGCTGCTTGGTCGTTGCTGATTACTGCATGAATTCTATGATTATCTTGATTGTTTGATATTGGTCCCTCTCCAGTCCTATGCGACATATTCGACGAAGCTTCAGGGCAATCCCGTTGAAAATGCGGTCCCCCACATCCCCAACAATTTAGCGGCATTGATCCTCTTGACTCGGGACGTGAATTTCTAGAGAACGAGCTTCGTCCTCCCATGTTGATTTCTCTCGAATTTCTTCCTCTACTGGCAGTCCCTCAAGATGACCATGACCTAGCGTTTGATGATTCCGAGGCTATAGTGTTTACTGCCATAGGAGCTCTTGTTACTATATTTCTCGAGGTAGACTTGTTATCGTAAGGTGGCCTTGAGCTACCTCCGTTGATAAAGTTTCGAGGAGTCTTTCCAGGAAATCCTGATTGTAAAGGTTCTGCTAGCCCTATCTCTTTTTTGATTCCAAGGTGCTCTTCTGCATAACGACCACATTCAACCGCCTCGGCTACTGATGACGGTTTCCACATGCTTACCAAGGCTCTAATGCGAGGATTTAACCCAAATATGAAGCGTTCAGCTTGACGTTCGTCAGAATCTAAGTAGTGAATGTATTTTACAAGCTCCATAAACCTAATCTCGTACTCCTCCACCGTTTTATTTCCCTGAATTAATGTATGAAAGGCTCTCGCTCGCTGTTGTTGAAAGTATGGAGGTAAATACTTTGCGCGGAACCTTTCCTCAAATAGTTCCCAAGGGGCATTATCTGATGTAAGGTGTAGCTGCTTTTCCAGATTTCCCCACCAAATCAGGGCACTTTCCTTTAGTTGAAACACGGCAATTTTTGTTTTTGCCGAAGACGAATATTCTCTTAACCTAAAGCATCTGTTCATTCCTTCCAACTATGCTTCAGCGCGTTCACCTGCCCGACCTCCCGAGAATTTTGGGAGTCTGATTTTCTGAAGCTCCCTCGAAATGTCTTCTTTCGATCTTCTGGGCTCAAAATTCTTTGGTTCTGCTGAACTGGTGGCTACATGCTGAAATTCCTCTTTGGTTTTAGCCTTAGTTGATTCCTTTAATGTCTCCAATAAGGCTTCCAAAGAGTTCATTATCACAGTCAACTCTGGCGCTGGCGCGTTTGATGTTGACAATGGTCTTGGTGGTGACGAAAGTGATGGGGATGATGATGGCGACGGTGGCGGCATTAATGGTGATGATGCTGCCTGGTCACGTCGTCGTCGCTCATACGTCCTTACCATTGTAATGGTTCCTAAACACAAAACAAAATTTCCATAAAAATTTTGAGGTAGACAACCGAATTTAACGCATAATTTTCTTTTGCAACTTCACATTCATAAACGGGTATAGTTTTGCTATTTTTACCCGCTAGGAGGATCTTACTGGTACCGAGGTCAAGGAGGGTGGTCTCGCGACCTCCTTGTCCTAATGCAGGGTATTCTATCCTAATATGAATAATGCAGAAGTGTAGGGTTATTAGCTCCTAAGGTAAAACATCTAAAGTTTATTTACCAAATAACATCCACAATTGAAAAATGTTAAATGTCTCGTTCCAATGTACGTCGGTAACATACCCGCCATACCTCAACCAGCCTCCAGTGATTCGTTCACCTAAGCAGTGACAACGCGGAGTTCGATGATGGTGAAAACTATACTGCTTTGCGGCTCTCACTATGAGTCTGCCCAGGGCACTGGAAAAGATGCACGGTGGAATAAGTATTGCATTAGCAGTTGAATACTAAATGAGGGATGTTAAATCATGAAGGTAATGTATACGCGGGTTATTCTAAACGGGTGAGTGAGGACAATGGGCCATTCAGTTTCACCTTAGGTATACTTGGGATTAGTTTATTCAAAAACAGGGATTTCGAATTGAAGTACAGAAGCACAAAACTGCATGTATGACCTTATACAGTGCATAATTAGGAAACATTGTGTATACTTTACAGCACATGACACTAAGATTAAGGAATAGAAGTCATTTCCAAATACATCTAATCAGTAGATCATAAAACTCCAATTTGGTCTAGTACACACTTCTATGCCCTTTATATATGCAACATATATTCTTTTAAATTGTAAGAGCTGGGTTTCCAATTAATGGTAAGTTCACACTAAGAAATAATCATGTCTATAAATAGAAGTAAAATATCGAAGCCATCACAGTGATTCTTACAATACAAAACTGAGTCTTATTTTAAGAGAGTCTGGTACAAAGAATGAGGAGTAGGTACTTATCAGTTTTAGCAAAAGCAATTCACCTCAAGCAAAATAAGGATAATAAATGATGTCCCCAGAATCATTAACTTGGTTCCCAGGTATTTAATGAGATACCATGCCAGCAACTGCAGATATGGGTATCTGTGCTTTCAAATTTTTATAAAATAAATGATGAATCAAATCAAAGACAATCCAGAAATCACGCCCCATCTCTTCCCAATACATTAGTACTACCAAACCCTAACATCATATCAACACTGCTCAACAATACATGAAATTGACAAACCCTAGCAGCAACAAAATGCTCTCAATAATGTATTCTTTGGAGAACAGCTCAGCAACTATAATGCAGCCCCTAGAACTTCTAGCCATAAGCAAACCCTAAGTGTTGGTACTGCCAAACCCTAGCATCTTCAGTTAAGCCAAAACCATAGCAGCAACACACATCAATATTGCAATAGCAACAATATCATCAAGATGATCTAGTCACTGCATTGGCAACATATATCAACAAAATACAACCTTGTCGGCAATATAAACCTCTACTCAACACATGCATTAAACTATCAAACCCTAGCATTATACAACAGTTCCGCTCAATACATCAACAATTGCACATTTAGCATCTCTCATATGTATTCAAACACACTCAACCATACATGAGGTCATACTGACAACCACACTTAGTCACACAAACATTAGCACCAGCAGCTTGGATCTAACATATCATCATCCACAACACAAACTCATGAAATAATAGCTACAGCTCCTACAATAGAAACTCAGTTTTTTTTTTTTTTGCACTAAATAACATGTTCCTTGATATTATCTCCTGCAGACAACACTTCCAATATGACAAAATGTGGAATTTGCAGTTTTCTCATGTATCCCTATATTGATGTATTCACATGACTATGTTGCATGGTGTATGTATACTATGCCAATCAGTGAACGGTCTCTACGATATAGTTCAATCAATAAATAGTCAATAACATATCGCTGCCTACATATTCATATAGCAAGCAATCATGGGATAGTCAGTTATATATTTTCATACGTATACAAAGGTCCAATGTGTCAGTATGTATGTTCAGCCTACTCATCCCTTTTCACATCTTGGATATGTGTCAACCCCACATCTCAAATGTTGCCAAATATAACAGTGCTCCGCCAATTCCAATTACACGTTGTCAACAGTGTGCGTGGCACATCATCCAGCTTCCGCTACATGTAACTTTTAATTGTTTTATGATCATTTCGTGGTTAGGCAAAGCATAGGTGCATTCTTATTCGTCTTATTGGCACAGTTGTATCACTTCATTCATTGGCAACCACATGATCTAATTATTAATGCATTCACACGACACGTTACTCGGTTCATATATAAATGCGCAGTGTCAAATTGGGATAGACCTGCCAGATTGCACCACAGTCCTCGAATACCCAGATCATCGAAATCAAACGGCAATGGCAATTAATTTTGTCACTGGATTCTTTCAACATGTATTGCTTCCTCAAACCCGAAACGAAACCCATTGCGACGCTACTTGCTACACGAATAAACAAAAACGTCCTTTTCTGGCCCGTGGAGCGGATGAAGAGACAGCTTCCTTAATTGCAGCTAAAATTACCAAACGATTCGCGTTCGTAGAAGCTATTACAGAGGATTTAAATTTCTTATAACGAGAGCTTGGTGCATGGGGCAAAATCCGTGTGTAAGAAATAGTGTACTTAACCTAAGCTTTTACTCTCTGAGGTAAGCGACCCCGATTTTTGAACGGGTACAAAGACTCCAGATGAAGAAAACTTCTAAGAAGTCACCCGGCCTAAATTCTTTGGCACTTTAAATAAAATGTGCAGAAACTCTAGGCTGCCTTCTGAAGCTTTCTTAAGCCTCTGAAATCGGGCAGTGTATACTAAAACAAAAAACGCTGATGTACTCAAATTTACATCAGCCAAATTTGGATCATTTCAAATGCGGAATAAACGGAAAAACTTCGTATTGAATACCGAGGATTCAGAGTCCGTTCATTGAATCCGCCATTTCCACCGCATCGAATGAATATGAAGGGTGTCGGATAGGAGGTCACGGGTTTATGTAAGAACCAGAGACACAAAAATGGAAATCAACTAAATACCAAAACCAAGAACAGTAAAGAGCGTGGCATAAAATGAAGTGGCTGTGCAAAATCCCTTTTAACTATTCAAATGCATACGAAGGACGCAAATCCCACACTGGTGTTATGCAAAACCCTCGGTACAAGATACTGTTCTGTACCAACAGTGATGCGGAAGTTTTAAAATGCCAAAGCGAAATGGATAAGGCAACAACACAGCCGTCAAGTGCCTTGGTATTGGCATTGACTCGTTTCTTTACTGTTACGATGAAGTGAAGCTTACACAGACCACAACGCAGGCCCTATGAGGTCGAAAGGGTTTGAACTTGGCTCTGATACCATGTGTAAAGACCATAACTGAAATAAGGTGATAAGCAGAACAGAAATACAGTAACTGTAAGGAATTTCGAACACCTACCTGAACTGCTGCCTGCTCCGATGTAGTTGATGACGCCGCGGTTATTCTGATCCAATTACCGGGAAACCAATTCCTCCCAGCCAATCCAGTAAGCTTCTCACCGAAGCTCACTGCCCCCGTGCCCAGAACCTCAGATCAATGTAAAGCTCCCTCTGGTTTGAACTCCTGATTTCCTGGTTCTCCTACCCTCCACTCTCCGTTTTTCTGTCCCCCTTCTCAGCCCTATCTCGGTGATTTTATAGTCAGGGCTAAGCGGTGGCCGCCCTGTACACCAACGACTCCACCGCTTACTCTCGCGGTGACAGCTTCCTCCAGCTGTGAGTCATCCTCCCGTACAGACGTTTCTGCTTTGCTTAAGGTTTAGTTCTTTTTATGCGATGGTTTATATATATAAGATTGAAGGTATTATAACGTTTGATCATCATATATATATTAACACTATTATGTTATATGACATACTTTATATTACTTGATTATATTGATATGTACCTTATATATATATACTTTGTTTTATCTATATATATATATTTTTTCTAATATATAAAGTTTATTTATGTTTGTTTTAATATAATTTTAGAACTTTAGATTAATTAATTAATTATTGATACAATACTAAATCTTTATTCTATTTTATAATTATCATTTTTATTGCTTTATTATTATATTTTAGTATTATTATATTTATACAGGGGCACATAATATGTGCAATTAAAGATGGGTCGTTACACCAACAAACATGATGAGGAGATTACGCCCTAAAACCCTGAAGCTTAAAGGGACCATAAGAGGAAGAAATATCAATATACTTATGGATTCTTGTAGTATTCAGAATTGTATATACATCGATCTTGCTAAACAACTTGATCTTTGTGTATGCCCAATTAAGGACTTGACCATGACTGTCGCTACTGGGCAAAAGTTCGAAGAGATAGGAGAATGTCATAAGGTTTCAATCTAGATACAAGAACTAGAGCTACAAACAGATTTATTTGCCCTACCACTCAAAGAAATGGATATAGTGCTAGGTGCAGAATGGTTAATACAATTAGGAAGCTATACTACAAACCTTGAAGAACAGTTCATGGAGTTTAACTGGCAAGGACGACATTATAAATTATATGGTGTTAACACTTCCAGCTTCAAGGAAAGTGCAAATACACATGAGGACTTCACCAACTCACAAGGCACAAACAAAGTCAAAGTAAAAGATGTCATTCCATAGCAACATGTTCAACTAGAGAAAACCCTTCTTGTTATGCTTTGAGGACAAAGCATCTCTAAAGGGGGTGGCAATGTTATGAATAAAATATTCATAAAAAATATATTAAATAAATAATAATATTAATAATAAATTAAATATTTAAATTAATTAATGACTATTAATTATGAAGGGCAAGGGTCAAAAGTTGTGACCATTCACCTTCGTGGTTAGTCAACGCCTATATAGGCACACCGCCACGAAGGATTGTAATCACCATTCAGTTTTTATTCAATACAATACAATTACTTATTTACTATTACACACAATTACCCTCTTGCGTATTGGTTTCCTGTAACAGAAAATCATGGCAAAATGATAAGAAATAAAGACAAAATGGAAGCAAGCAAGCGACAAAAAACTATGGAAAAAAAAGCATTAAGATAGTAGGGTTTAGATATATACCTATCAATGGAAACTTCACCACAATTTTGGCAAATGAAGCTCAACCCTTGCAAAAATTCTTGACGGTGGATTTCTGACGGTAGCTTAGATTCCTCCAAAATCAACAAAGATTCCCACAAAGCCTCTCCAACAACTTAGAAAATAAATGAGTGACAAAAAAACAAATTGGGCTCTTTAATCTACCTTTCACACTGGCCTGGCGGTTTTTTATGTTAAGCGGCGATAAATCGGAGAAAAATATATATATATATATATATAAAATAAAAATAGAAAATGTGATTTTTTTAAATTTATTGCTAATTTTTTCAACACTAGTTAAAACTATTGGAGAATGTAACTAGTTTTGGTTTTCATAATTTGTACCATTATGTAAAAAGCAAAAGAAAAATTATTATTATTATTTTTCTAGACAAGCATGTTCTTCATGCTTCTAGGTTTTTGGGTCAAAGAGTCAAAGTCCTATTTGGACCGATTGTAAAGAAAAATGAAAAAAAAAATTAATATATAATTTTGGGTCAAAAACCCCTCTAGGTGCCAAGTCAGCCATGCCCCAATAGACATGTCTATTCGCACCCCTTTTGGGCAGTATAAATAGAGGGAAGATGGAGCTCATTTGGACACACACACTTGATGGATTGTGGTTTGAAATATCGCAGAAAGAGCAGAGAAGAAGTGAAGGGCCAAATTCTGTAAGAAAGGATTTCTTCTTGAGCTTGAGTTTATGGAAGTTTTGCCTTGGTACATATCTTGTTGTTGGTCTCTCGCTGAAGGATCTGTTGGAAAGAAAGAAGGCTTGAATGGGCGTCTAGAGGGTGGAAGTTTTTTGTGGTTATGGGTCTAGGATTTCTCATTTGATCTAATTCTATAAGAAGAGAATTTTCTAGGTTTTCCCCTTGGAGGGGTTTTGCCCTAGCTTGGAGCCTATATCTTGTGTTCTTTTGATTTTGTGATCTTCATGTTCATGTTATGGTAATTGTTTGATGAAAGAATTAAAATAAAGATTAATGAAGAAGTAAATTAAATTCACAAGCAATTAATATGGAAAGGAAAATCTAAATTAAATTACAGGCCTCGCAATTTTCCAACAAAAGGAATGGCCAAATTCCAACTAAATGACTGGCAACCATGGTCTTAGAAATAATGTGGTTGACAATATTACCTCATCCATCTCATTACTTAATCAAATTGCTACTATTTGTATTTGCATTAGTATCATAAATTTCAATTGAAGCTTTTCACTTGCAAATAGTGTACACTTTCAATACTTCTTTTACAAAGAAGAATTGATTGACTAATTCTTGGTATGCTAAGGATTGCAAGATTGCTAGAATAAGTACTAGGGATGACTAAGATAAATCTGTAAAAACTATCAAAACAAAAGAATATAGAACTCTAGTGAAAAGCAAGAAGGATTAATACATAAGCAAACATAATGAAGATTTGTTAAACCTCTCTAAAAGTGAACCCAAAAATTTTTGGATAAACATGTTAGTTTGTAAGGCTAAAGGGAATTGTAATATTGTGGTGGGCAATTGAAACTTGTACATAAAAAAGTTGTATGAATCGCCTAGTGCTTCAACTAGCAATCAATCCCTTCTCACAATGCAAGATATTTTCACTATAGAAGATAGTGAGACTAGTGTCAAGCACCTTGCAAAAGGAAAAGTTAAATACATTGAAGGTTATCAAATACAAATTCTAAAAATCAAATGTTCTATTCTTATTCCTCTCATTCACAACCCCTTTAATATCCCCATGAAGGAGGGATTCTCTTAGCCTTGGATAGAAAGTCTTATTGTTCCTATCTTTAAAAGCTATGACAAGAACCCTTCAAATTATAGGATTGTTACCCATCCATGTGGGTAACCCATAGGAGAAATTTTTTCTTCTATTATTTCAACTTGACAACCGACATCCTTACGGTGATCTACAGATAGCTAGACTCAAAGGCCTCTCATCCATAATCCAGTCACTGCCTTATTTCATCTAGCCTAGTCAATTGATCAAGGTGGGTCAATTATTATTATAAGGTACATTAACCATTTTGTATTCAAGTGCTTTCAATTAATGTTTGAAGGGCATTCTAGTATGGATCACAAATTGAAATGGATGATAGACTATTTTGATTTACTATTATTCCCATGCTTCACCATGGTGGTTATCACTTGATTCTAGTCCAGTGTAATCCTCCTTGAGGCCTTCCTTTCACTGTCTAGGAGGGCCAAAAATAGGAGGCTTTGATTAATGTTGTGTGTCCACGATAATCCATACTTAACGCTTTCCATCTCTCCCTTGTATCCACATCCCATCTTCAGGTTGATTGCCATATGTCACCAGTATTGGTTACCTATTTTCCTTATCCTTGAGTAGGGTATTGGAAACTTTGCCCTAAGAGGTTGATGTAATAGAAAGAAAAGAAAGGCATGAGCCATAATGTGAATAAAAATAAATAAATAAATAAAGCAAAAAAATTGGCAAGGATAAATGAAAGTGTGTGGATAGAAGCCTAGCTTGCGCTCTACACCCCTCATTAGCCCTCACCCATTTCCTAGCTAATGCATGAGCTCTCTAAATAAAGCAACTTTGATTATCCCAACCCTAATGACCAATGAAATGCCTCATCTTTAAGGGTTCAATGATGAATCATGAAAGTTTGCATCCCAAGCTATATCTCTAGAATAAAAATCAATGAAGAAAAAGACACACAAAGGGGGTGGTAAAATAGCCTAAAGAAAGGGGTAACTAAGGCCACACGATTGCTCCCTCTTCATATCATAACGCTCAAGGATGTTGGAATTTCATAGCTAGTACAAGATTGTGGCATCTTCCATGAAGTAAACCCCACACCATGTCAATGATCACTTGTGCTTGTTGATTGACTAGTCAACCTAGGAATTGTCTCTCCCTTTAGAGTTGCAAGCACCTAAGGGGGCCTTATGATAACCCTCCCATACCTAAGAATGGTAACTTGTTTACAAATCACAAGCTAGAAAGACATTTGAATATGATGCTTGTGTGAGTACTTTGACGCCTTTTGATGGCCCACTCTAATACTCTTGTTGATCATGTACATGTCAACAGTTCCACACCTTGATTGGCAACACCTTGACCATTTTTGCCAAGACCTCCACCTTCATATCCCATCTTGGAAAGCAACTTCATACCTATGCCCTTGGTATGTTGTTTGAACGTTGCAAAAGAGTTGTTATGCATATAAACGGAAGGAGTGGAACTTGAGATGCTAATTACCTCCTTAAACTTGTCATTCATCCTTTCAACTTTTGATGATGACGATGATGGCCAACTTGTAGATGACTCTAGCCACCCACTCTTATCCACTGGCATATGGTGTGCTTCTTGAAGATGTTTGCAAAATGTACATGCAACATCTTCCACATATGGTCCAAAACCACTATTTGAACCATGACCACATACTGGCCTCATTCTGGAGGTTTCCCTTGCTGGTGCAGGAGTTGAACTTTCTGCAACTTGCTCATCAAGAACTTGCTGCAATACAAAGCGCATGTGTCTCTTCTCCTCTTCAACTATCTCCAACATCCTTCTCAATTCTATGTTCTCCATTCGAAGAGCCAAATTTTGCTCCTCTAGCTCTTGGAGATTCTTTTTGCTGCCCATTCTTGCAACTTAGTCAACTGGTGCTCTGATACCAAACTGATTTGAAATTGGATTAGGTGATTTCTTCCTCTTTTCCAAAATCAAATAAAACAAAATTAGGACCGTGTCGACGCTTTGCAAGGTTAAAATGGGTCTTGAAACAACATGTTTTACAATGTCTCTTCAAATCATGAATTAGTATTCATATGTAACTTAACATAATGAACATAACAACACATAATCCATGCAGACATAAAGAAGAGCATGACAAAAGGTTTGTTGACGGAGTTCACCCCTCCTGGGCTACATCTCTGGGCTTGTCAACATGACTAGACCACTCATATATTCAGTATCAAATGAAGTACATAAATGTTTGTTGCAAGTAAATATGTGGCTAATACCCCTACAAGGTAATGTTCTCCTACAAAGAACTCTCACAAACAACAACAACTCAAATCATCTCCTACAAAGATGACACACTTCAACTGAAATGAGTTAAAAAGAGCATGCGCACACTTCAATTCCACATTGAATCACATAAACAAAACTTCATATTAAAAGAAGTTGAACCTGAGTTGAACCCTTCTGGTTACAACTACTGCAGTAGCCTTCTGGAAGTGAGAATACCCCTACAAGGTCTTCTCCATGCCCAAATACCTTCTAAAACTACTTCCAAACCTTGACTGATCCATACACCTTTAGTCTCAAACTTGCAAAAAGACTATGTAAATGTGCTCAAATCAGAAATTAGAGGTTACCAATGGATTCAAAACATCCAAAACCCCTAAACAACCTCTTTTTGAGCTCAATTTGGATAAAAACTCCAAAAGTTATGAGCTTCCAAGCTCTCTCATGAACTTGACTGTTAACCATCCTACAAATTCGCCCTTCTGGCTAACTGTCCTACAAATCCGCCCCAAAAATCGCTAACAAAGCGGCAATTCGCCCTCCGTCGGTGCATTTTGTTGGAACTTTAATTCAGCCTCTAACCCCTTGAGACCGAAAATTAGGGTCGTGTGGGCACATAGGGCCGAGGGTTGGGCCTTAATGCCCGCCCCGCCTGTTAAGCCCTTAGCACCGGGTGTGCGTTTATATAGGCGCCACGGGGCCAAGGGCCGGGCTAATCGCTCGCCCTTCCTGTCGAGCCCCTTTTCCTCTGGCACGCGGTCATTTTATGGTCCATCGGACATGGGGTTGGCCTGTTTCTTTGGCGCCTTTCGCAAGCGCCCCAAGCTTTCTCACCTCTGGTCATGTTGAGGCCATATGGTCTGGGCTGGGGCCATACCCTAGCGCCCTTCGCACTGGCGGCTAGACTTCTGCCTCCGATCACGTGAACCGTCGAGCAACCAAGGGCTGGTCCCTTTCCTTCGCATTAGCGCAGGGGTATGATGACTGTGGTTCAGTGGCGTTTAGTTGTGGGTGCCGGGACCTCGGGCCGGGGCTAAGCCCTACCCCTTGGCTCCCCTCCTGCAGTCTTGTGGGCGTGGGGTGGCTGGGGGCTAGGGCTTAGCCCTGGCCCCTTCCCCCAAATAACATTTGTGCAAATATGAAATATGTATGGTGGCAAGAACCACCACACGCCCTAGCAGTAAGGCGTGACATTGTTACTCGACCGATCCTGTGTTTGATCCCTATGGGGGGCAATTTGGCCCATAACAAATTTTAGTCGACCATTGGGAGGCCACGTGGTTGCCCACCATTGGCCCACGTGGCTCCCACTCGTTGGCCCACATTGTACAGTCAGCCTGCCCAGTGACCTTGCTTAGTCAGCGTACCTGCAAACTTTTTCCCTGTTTGGGAAAACGATTAGAACGCGATATCAGGAGCATACAATATCGATTTTGAGCGATTCAAGTTGCGTTGGATTCAAATTAGTGAGTTCCTCGATTTGGTGCCAGTTTCAAGAAGTTCTGGGCGCTTTCATTTTTTAGCTTAAAATTGATCACCTGATCAAATACCATCTATCCTGAGCTCTCTATAGGGCTTAGTCCAACCCATTTGTTATATATATATATATACAGACACATAACCAACTATCCCTCTTGAGCTTTGCCGAGACTTGGCCATGGCCTTTAAACCACCAGAAAGAACACCACGCTATCTCTTCTAAGCTTCATAATTTGTAACCCAGGGCCTACTACCCACCTTATTTTCCCACAATTCTCAAATTAAGTAACAGAGGGTTATCTACCTCCGCGCACATAGGCTATTTACTCTGACCTCAGGACTCGAGATGAACACTGGAGTGACCCACTCCTAATTATAGACTTAAGCAATCATCATATCTGTTATCAGTTAAGATTAATAATACAACCAATGAGAACAAACATCAACATATCAATTTTTTTAGTTTTATAACTTGTGCACAAAGACCTTCCCGTTCATTTTCATTGTGGCTGATTAGGCCATCTCCAACTCGTAAGAATTCAAAACATTATAAGCCTCTCAAGCCAACAATAAGTAGAAGAACACACCTAGGGTACCCGCAGGAAAACCCTTTATTACTTGGACAAGAGTTTTGCTATTCCTGAAGTCAACAGAAAACTAGATTTCATGTCATATTACAGGTAATGAATCAACACATTAATTGCACGTTAATACAAGCCTTAGGCCACACATGAAATCAACCATTTCATATCCATGCCTTTGAAAAACAACAATACTCATCCAGATAGGAACACCTCATTCCTCAACATTATAAGCCATGTGAAAACAAAGCATTAAACAAGCACAAAGCATTCAGACATGAGAGTCATGATCAGACACTTATCTTTGATAAATTGAGCTGGGCAACTAAGATTGAGACTTCAACTCTCCACCCAACCTTAGACACACTGCAACCAACTCTTTCTTGCAGTAGTCACACCCGAGCCAGATTCCAGAGTTTGAGGAGAAATGCTTAAGGGACAAACTGAAGCTACAAGCTAAAATAGGGACTCCAGAGGACCAACTACCTCCACCCACCGACTGAGTTCATTGTAGTCAATCTTCAATAGGGACTCCAGAGATTCACCGCCTTCTAGCAAATCAAGAGGCCAATAACTCTTCATGATGATGCTAAATCAAGGAATCTAGAGGTTCTCCACCTCCACCCTTAATGATACCAGGGAATCCAGAGACCTATGTTTCCACCCTGAATGAAGCAAGGGAATAAAAACATTGTTATCTCCACCCTCAATGAAGCAAGGGAATCCAAAGGCTTTACCTCCAACCTCAAATCAAGCTAAGGAAACCAAAGGCTAAACCTCCATCCTTTGAACAACAAGGGAATCCAGAGGCTATGCCCCCACCCTCTGGACAACAAGGGAATCTAGAGGCTGTGCCTCCACCCTCTGAACAACAAAGGAATCCAGAGGTTGTGCCCCCACCCTCTGAACAAGAAGGGAATCCAAAGCTCTCTGTAACAAAGAAACCAAGAAAACAAGCAAAGGGAAGCTAAAGAATTCTCCTACTAGGAATCCAAGGAGCAGGCCTCCACCCAAGATCTTAAGGGAATCTAGAAAAACCATCTCCATCGTCCAGAATTACAGGGAGTCCAGGGACCACTGTCCTCACCTTAGAGCTATTCTTCTACCTCCCAATGCTCAACCAAATATTCGCTCTTCTTTCCTGCACTCTATTAGTATCATAGAGTTATCTTCTCTCGTTCTTTCTTAGCTACTTACTCCTGCACTGTCTCTATTTTTCTCTCTTGTTTTTGAACTCCATCCTCCTTGCATACAAGTGCTCTCTTGCCACTACCCTCGTTCTCTAGTGCGTGGGTGTAATTCTCCCTGTGCGTTTGCGTTCTTGCTCCCAGTGCCTGTTGTGCTCTCTTGCCCCCAAGGATACTTGTCTCTTCCTCAGGTTGTTGCAACTGTCCTTGGTTGAGTGGGCAGAACATACTGTCGCCCTTTCCCTCTCATCCACGGTGGTTCTGTCTTGCATGTTGGTGGAATATGCTGTGTGTTAGCACTTCCCTCCACCCCACTTCCTGTTGGTTGACTTCTTTGTTTTCCCAACTGCCAATGTAGCCCATTCCTTATTCAATTTCGTCCTTTTTGTTTTGTGGGTTTATCCACAGCATGCATGGTTCTTTTGTCCTTCTCTCCAACTCAATTAATTTAGAAAACCAATCCCTTTAAAGTACATCAACCATCCTTTAATGGTTGTCATGAAACAATCAAACTTCCTTCTAATTCCAAGCAATCTCCTCCCCAGGGTCTGGAATTTGTGTCCCAATTGTCAACCCTCTTTAATTATGATCAAAATACATAGAATATTTACAATGAAGGGGGAATTGCCATGGGGCTATCACAATTGGAGTTTTTGAGGGCCAAATTCAAGCATCTTGAAGGCCAAGTCTATACCTGTTGAATCCGAACTGAAGGAGCTGAGTTTTAGTTCCGTTGAGGTTGACTTACAACCTTGTCTTGGGTGCCGAGCTGTGGTACAAAAGGAGGTCGAGTTCATCTTTGTTTAGGTTGAGTTACAGGCTTGTCTTGGAGGCCAAGTTGTGGTACAGAAAAGGGCCGAGTTCATGCTTGTTCTAGGCCGAGTTACACGCCCATCTAGTGTTGAAGAATGTAACTAGTGTTGGTCTTCATAATTGTATTTGAATCATAATGTAATGTATTTGTCAAAAGAAAAGAAAAATATTTTTTATTGTGAAAGAAAATTATTTATTAAGCATGGGTTTCATGCTCTATTATTTTATTTCTAGGTCAAAGCCTCCATTGTAGGCTTCTAGGGTTTATGTCAAGAGTCCTTGTCCATGTCATCATGTAATAGACCCTTCTTGGGCTTTGTCTATCAAGAAAGAAAAATTATTTTGATGAAAAATGAGTCATTTAGGCCTCCTCCACCAGGTCAGCCTATTTGGGAGCCAGAATCCACAATATAAAGGCAACAACTCGACCTCATTTGGAGCATAAGACAAGCAAGTTTAATCTGCAGTAGTTGGAGAAGAAAAAGGAGAGCGAAATACCTAAGGAGAAGGAGAAAACCCTAACAAAGAAGGAGACACTTGTCAAGCAAAAGGAAGTTGCTGGAGGGTCGAGATTTTAGATCTGCAATAAGGGCCAAAATTCTGGAAGTTGCGGGCTGAAATTCTGTGTTGTCGCTGGGTCGAAGCAGGTTGACAAGAAGAGACTACTAAAGTTTGCATAATCATCATGGAAGGTGTAATGCTACCACCCCACATTTACCCGCTTTTACAAGCCCTCCAGGGAAATGTGAAGCGGAGTGCCACTATGACATGACCCGACCTCTTAGTTCTAGTTAAGGAAGTGGGGTCTGTTACCCACCACGTGTGGGTAGTATGCATAGGAGATTTTTTTTCTCCTAGCTGGTCCTCAACCGGCAACCAGCAGTGCCTTCCAGCCACCAGATAGCTTGATGTGCCATTATCTACGCCACCTGAGCTAACCATATGGTCCCTCGCCCATTTATTATGATTGTATGTTTGAAGGTGGGCCTCCTAACCCTAAAGATATGGCTTTTCATTGGGGTAGTTGAGAGTAATTTTCCTTACTTGTCATGGGCAGTTTTGGGCATGGACTGGTGAGGGGATTTGGCGGAAAGAATGGGCTAGGTTTGTACTCTTGCCTCCACTGCCCGATTTTGTGGTTAGCCTTGTATCTTAGTCTCGTGGGATCTACTTTACTGGCCATTGGCTTTAGGGTTGATGCTACATGGGAAATCCCAATTTTGGTTGCGTGGTACAACTTCCAAACTGTTGAATTTCTAAGTCTATCTGTTAGAAATGTATTTTTTATTCTTCTAGTTTATTTCTTCTACTTGTTAAATTCGAACAAGTTATTTAAAACATATAAATAACGAAACAAACACAATACAGTCTCAACATCTACAGATCATCAGCTGAAATAAAACAAACACACAAGTGACACCATTATTTTTGGACAAATGTCCCTTGAAAAACCCAATGCGGGAAAACCGGTGCAGCTATTCTGAGGGTTTATTATTATGCAGTATTTCCTTGAGTACAACTGGGTGCCAAACTCGCTCACCCAACAGAGAAAAATAACTGGCAACAATACCTCTCTATTTGGAAATAGGTATTCAGAAAACCTGTCTTACGAAACCCTCTCCAACGACTCTAAAGCATTGCGTTGGCCCTTCTGGCCTCTGCGTTAGCCCTCTGAGGCACTATGCAGCCTCTGGGACCCTCTGCATCACTCCAACTACTCTCTTCGTGGATGATGCAGTCTCTCTGGGCTCTGCGTTGTCTCTACTGGGCTCTGCGTGGCCTGCTCTAGCTGCTACTTCTCGCTCTTTACCTCTGCACTAGTCTCTTGGCACTGTCTCAGCCTTTCTGTCTAGTACTCACTGCCATTCACTGTTGATCACCGATTCAACTTTGTTGAGCAACCCCGCTCTAGCAAATTGAATCACTGATCACTCTAGTGTATTCTCCAACTGACCCTCAAGCCTCCTCTTATACTTTTCCTGTTGGCCCTTCAACGACCAAAATTAAATCTCTAATCAACGACTAAGATTAGATTTGGCTTGATCCATGACTTTTGGAACCTTCTAACCTAGTTTTATATTAACACCCATTAATATTTTATTTTTCCTAAGTTTAGACTTAGGAACTCCATTAAAAATATTAATTATTTTAATATCTCCCAAACCGGGTACAATCTGTCCAAACCATTTCTGGATCTTGGAGATCTCATGTGCTTTAGCCTCTCCACCAATTTTCATGGCTGGAGCACATCCAATGCTACCCCAAATCAACACTCCCTCTTAGCTAGCACTGTGCTCTAGTAATACTCCTCACTAAGCATCACTTTGATTATTTGGCACCGGTACCTGTGCTGATGCTAGGCGTCCCCGTCCAACATCCTCTGCACTGTTGCACCCTGTACCACTGCCCATGGCCCTGCCACTGCCACTAGTGCATTCATATGGCAACTCCCTCTGCATACATGCTGTTGTTGGTCCATCCTCCCAACACTGCATCTGCACTGCAACTCAGTTACTGAGAAGTAAGTAACTGATCCACCCAACTTCTGACATCCTTGTTAGGCTAGAAACACTCCCGATGTTAAAGCTCCCTTTGTCGCTAACAAGTGCTCCCTCTATTGACCTCTGCGCTGCTGCAACAACTCCCTGCATCTCGCACCATTGCAAACCTCTCTATGCCATCCTGCACTGTTGCAACACTCCCGTGCCTCTCGCACTGTTGCAGCCTGCTAGCCTCGCGCTGTCCGGGGACTCTTGCACTATTGCACTCTCTGCCGCTTCATCCACATCCATCTCTATCGACATCTGCCAGTCCTGCTACTCTCTCTTCGGGGCTCCTGTAGTAAGGTATATTCCAAGAGGTTGGGTACCTCAAGGATCCTGCACCTCATCGCCTATAGTCCTCCTGACTACAGCTCGATGTCTCTCCACCTCTTCTCTAAAGGTACATGAGCACTCATGGCACAATCGTCATCCTCCTCGACTTCCTTCTCCACCTTCGCTGGCATTGCCTTAGAGTCAGACGCCTCTCCCTTGTTCTTCTTCCTCAAACACTGGTTCGCATAATGACACAGTTCCCCACAGTGGAAGCACTTGACATTGGAGAGGTCCTTCTTCTTCATCTTCTCCCGCTTTCCCGCAAATGCCAGAGTTGCATCCTCTTCCTCTTCCTTCTTGATCCGGACTCCTTTACTGCTACTTCCCGCCTTGCTCAACCGCCTGATCTCCTCTTGACAAAGAGCCACCCATAATTCTTCCCAATCTGGAAGATTTGCCCTACCGAGTATATTTTGGACAAATGTCTCCCACTCCTCGGAGACTACGTTAAGTGCGGTCCTTACCATCATCTCCCCATCCGGCGTGGCCTCTATGGAAGTTAGTTGGTCTCGGATCTCCTTCAACCGACCGAGGAAGTGATCTATCTGCTCCCCCTTTTGCATCTGGTATGACTGTAGTTGATTCTCAAGTAACATCTTCCTCTGCACGAAAGTATGCTGGTACAACATCTTCAAGGTGTACCACATTTCCTTTGTTGTCTCATTCTCGGCAATATGTTGGACCACATGATCCTTGACCCATCAAAGATGATGCATTTTGCCTTGGCCATTGCCTCCTCCTACTTCTCATTAGCTACCAGTCAACTAAGATAGCCATTGTTCTCAAGGCGAAGCCCTTGATGCAATGTCTATCTAGAATGGACAAGATCCTGGCCTTCCAAACCACAAAGTTGGATGCCCCATCCAACTTGTCTTGATCCCTTAGTCCATTCACGATCATCTCTCTGCTCTCCTGTCGACTCCTCCGAGTCTCTCTACTTCCCTCTGGAAGTTCTCCTTTCGACTCTTGTTGATTCTCTCTATTTCCCGCCTGGAAGTTTTTTGCTAGACTCCATTTGAGTCTTGATTTCTCTTCAATCGTCAAGTTGCACCTCTCCGATCTTCTGTGCACCCTCAACACTGATCCAGATTCGTTGGCTAGAAATCCGCCTTTGTAGCAACTCCCTCTGCCTTGGTTTTGCCCTGTTAGGTATTGTTCTGACCACAATACCCCACCAGCTTCGCTCCCGCAAACTGCCCACAGCTTCCTATGCCCCAACAACTGAAGGACTGAGCCTCTAGGCTCTGCGCAATCCCAACACTGGAAAAACAACTCCCTCAGTCAACTGCATCAACCCTCCTGGTCTCTGCGTGAGCCTCCTTCTGCCCTCCTCAGCCTCTGCATTGGCCTCTCTCTGGCCCAGTCTGATGACGCAGTCCCTTTCCGTCAACCCTTCCTCTGTCGCTTCTGCAAGGATCAACTTCTGTCACTTGGGACAACTGATTCTGCTGCAAATGCTCTGCTTAGTTGATGCCTTCAACTTTCCTGTGATTTGCAACCACGCTCTGATACCATGTTGAAATTTCTAAGTCTATCCGTTAGAAATTTATTCTGTATTCTTCTGGTTTATTTCTTCTACTTGTTAAATTCGAACAAGTTATTTAAAACATATAAATAAGGAAATAAACACAATACAGTCTCAACATCTACAGATCATCAGCTGAAATAAAACAAACACACAAGTGACACCGTTATGTTTGGACCTAGATAACCGGATTCGTCCTATAGGCGAATCCCGAATCCATCGTGTCCGACACGATTCTCTTGAGATTCGTGTCCAAAAACCATGACACGTCGTGTCCTATTTTGACACGTCGAATCCGACTGCGTGTCACGATTTTGGCAGTGTGTCCTATTTTCCAAGACTCGTTAGGCAGCAAAAGTGACCTGCACGGGTATGAAAAGGCCGCATTTGGTCATTATAGCCACGCATATTTTCATTTGGCAAGCGTTTTGGCAGCTTAATGATCAAGTCTAGGCCCTAGTATTGATATGCTATTCATGGTAATGTTAAATTATTAAAGTAAAAGGATGAAAATGAAGATTAAGGAGAATGCCACTTTTCCTTAAATTTTTAACATTACCATGAAATGACTCAGGATGTTTGAGAGTGGTTCCGGTCTCATGGATTTCATATGGAGAAAGTAGAATTTTAGATTTCATTCAAAATCCAGCAGACTTATCAGTTTTTCAGCATTTTAGGATTGGGGAATTGCAATGTTTCCATTGAATTTTGTCATGTATTAGGGTATGGAACTCGTATTTAATCAAGAGCACCAATCCCTCTATGTACCTTGATGTTAGTGACATTGGTTGTCGAACTCCTGTATCATGACCCTCCTAAAAATGTACGCATCACTCAAACAAAATCTTGACTTGACATGTTATGCTTGTTCTATCTTATGTTAATGCTTAAAGGGTGATATTAATGACAAAGATCCCTATACAGATACAGAGGTAATGACAAAGATACCTCTGGATATTAATGCTTAGAGGGTGATATTAATGACAAAGATCCTGATTTTCCAACAAGACTAAAAAATTAGACATTTCTCGTGGTGGCAAGAGGGCCAAGCATAAGAAATAGATAATAGATTGACATGTATTTGAATTTTGTATGTACTATGCATGCTAATAGCTATAAATGAAGATCTATATTTGAAATCAATAAATTTGTATCATTAATTAAAATTTGTGTAAGAAATATCTAATTTTTAATATATATATATATATATATATATATATATATATATTTTAATAAAATAATATATAACGAATCCTACGTGTCCTGTTCCAGGGGGTCAACGTGTCCGAATCCGACACCACGAATCCCGAATCCCCATGTCAGGTGACTTAGCTAGAGATACATCTATTATCCACTAGAAGATTTATTTTCCTAAAGCAAATAATTAATTTTTATGCCAATATGAAATAGCTGCATACTAACATAACTTGAAACAAGCATGAAAGAAACAATGACATGAGGAAATAAATAGAAGCATAATAGCGAGTCAAGAATTTACCACACATGCAAAGAGAAGAACACCATCACGCTTTACCCCAAAGACTGATGTATTATATTGCAAGTAGTAAATACAATCTCGCAGAATCTCCTCAAGCACAATAGCTTGTATTACATGTTATATATGAGAGCACATAGCCTCATTATATAGAGAGTTGGGAGCAAATCCCAAGGAAGAATGCATGTGAGAACTGAACTTGGAGCAAATCCCAAGGAAAGATAAGTCAAGTTCGATGTGGAGAAGATAGAGACACCAGAGCAAAATCAAATTCCATATGTGCACATCAAGGGAAATCGAATTCCATATATGGCATAGTAAACTCATCCATGAGTGAATCCAAGTACCGTGATAACTCCAGTCAACAAATGCAAACTCGAACTAAGTGATGCCACATATGTAGATGATCCCAAGATAGCTCTGCGTAGGTCCCCAGGAACTGCGTGATTCCTCCATGTGCAACTTGTAGTCTGGCCAAGTGAAACTCGTAATCCTCAAGAGTGGAGTGCTAAGAGTAGAAGAATCTGAGATAACTATGAGATGAGGCCCCACATAATCTTCAGTCCAAATATACCATAGAATATTCCTTCAGTGCATGAGCTTTTCTAATAAATTTGATTTTCCACATGTGCAACTACTGCTTTATCTCTAGGAAATTCGATTTTATGAAATAATGGTGTATTTATGATGCAGTGTGCTCAGTCATCTTCCACATGTCTGTTGACTCAACTCTTTGACTTAGGATAATTTCCAAGTCATTTCCACGTCATTCTATCACATGGAATAATTTATTTCTCTCTATTTTATTTAATTCTAGCCTAATTAAAAGCCACAATTTCCACTAAACTTAGGAAATGTGGGTTTTGAGGGTCCAAAACACATTATTAACCCCTCAAAGTGTGTCATAGTAGAAATTTGAGGGTGAGAGGTGTAATTTTTATTACTCATACCCCATACAACTTCTCTAGACTACACTTATTACAATTTAAATACAATTTTATTTGCAATTTTTAACCTGCGGGAAATCTAAAAAATTAAAAAATGACTACCTAGACCTAACCAAATTCCACGAAATTTTTGTGTGATCGAGTATGGTAATATACACCGACTCTAAACACTAAAATGTGTTAGGAACTCAACCTTCAAACCATCACCCGGCTTGGGGGAAAAAAGTGAGTGAAAAAACTCATAAAATTATCGCCTCTGAAAAAAAAAAAGGATAATCAACCAGATAAAAAAAACACTCAAAGGTGTACTCGTTTGTTGATCGAGTCCCAACATCCTAGGCCTATTACAGACTCAAAACTCATCATTACTAGTATCACTTATTACAATTCCCCGCAAGGTGTGGAATCTGGGTACAAGAAAGATGATGAAAAAATAGAAGTAGAGTTAAAAAACTTTGTTGACTGATGATATCTTATGGTACAAGTGTCCTCTGGATTATCCTTGGGCATGGAGTGTTGAAAATGGCAACAAGAAATTCTAGTTTAATTTGTCCTTGAATTAAACTGTGAATTAAAATCGAATTCTATTCTCATAGCAACTTGTAAATAGTTAATTAAGTTTATTAAACTTAATTAGCTTAGGAATTTCGAGTTGGAAGTCTTTCTGAAGTCATGTATATGTTCTCCCTATATTATAGGGGTCCAGGATGAGTTAAGTATGAGTGGTAATTAGTTAACTCAGTTTATTGAGTTAAGTCCAGTTAAATTAGTTCCAAACTGTTTGAGGAACTAATAGTGAGTTAACGGTCAGTTGATGCATTAATGCACTCAACTAGTGCTACTCCAGTTAACTGAATATTCCCTCATCAGAAACTCATGCATGTCGATTCTGAGAAAGACCCAGTTGAGACTAGAGTGCAGGGACAGTGTACTATTTGTTTTAGATTTTTCTGAGTTGCACTGATAGTGCATGCAATCAAGAACTGATCCTTGAAGGGATTGCGCAGTTTTGAGTGCACTGATTTCCCTTTAAGATGGGTTAATCAGCCATAGGAATTGCGCAAGGAAATAGGGACTTGGAGAGCTGGTGAATTGGCTAAGTATTGGCCTAGTGCTTGCTTGTGAGTTGGAGATTGATTTTACTGAGTGTTGGGATTGTTCTTGAGAGAACAAGCATTGTAATCTCATCTTGATTTTCCGATATATACAATACAGATAGTGGGGTTTTGAGCTGTGGCTTTCCCCGGATATTTATTGTGTTATGTGTATTTGATTCTCTTCCTCTATCAATTATTGTTTTGCTCGATCTTTATGTGCTTCCGCTGTAAAGAGTAGAAGTAGATTCTTGTCTCTTGCTTTAGTTCATTGCATGAGCTTGTGAATCTACAGGAAAATCTACATGGAGCCTTTCATATAATCATCAAGTGTCATCCTAGTGGTCAACACCTCCTTAGGCTAATTTAGGGGATTTCAACTTAGAAAATTATTATTTTATTGTGAGGGAAGTCAAGCACCTCCTCTATAAATAGAGATGCACTTCCTCTCATTTTCCCATGGAGTTTTGGGGAAGAAATCCCACAGCAATCTGAAACTTTTGCGATTTTTCCCATGTAAAAACTTGGCTTTGGATATTTCAAGTTGAGCAAATTATCTTGGGAAAGATATGTTTTGCATGGAGGAACTTTCTTTGGATAAAGTTTAAATGAAGTGATGCTTGGATGAATAATGTTATTTTATTCTGAGAGGTATTTTCCATTTTTCTATAATTTTTGAATTCAGGTTTTTGAGCCTTCCTAATAAATGCTACATCTCTTATGAACTCTATTTTCTTCATATGCAAAATTTGTCATCAAGTATCCATCAAGGAAACTAGATTGCATTCCTTGACCTTAAGTCTCCTAGTTTGGAAAGTCATATGGTTAGATTGAGAAGTTATCATTCTCTCTTTCCCTCTCCATCCAAGGTCTTCAAGTATTGACTCACTCCTTGCCCAACTCATATGCCTATAAATTTATTTATAAGCCAAGGCACTGATCCTTCATTCTCCATCACTTTATACTTTTCATAAATCATTAAATTCAAAGTAGCTTGTGTTTGGAATCTATTTGAGCATCTCCAAGGCCTATCTTGAGCCATAGGTTCTTCGACCTTGCTACTTCATTACACCTAGCACCTTATATTATTGAAGATTACTCTCAGGTGTCTATATGAAAAGATCCTTGGAGGGTATTTAACCTAAAAATCCTCAGGTTAATCTGAGACTTACCGAGGAATCCTCCTTTGTGGGGATAACATTTGCCCACAAAACAGCGAGGGAATTCACTACTATTGTGACAATTGTGGTGGATTCCATTGTTGTTGGGGAGCTAGTGAGGCCTAGCACTAGGGTGCTAGACTTTGCGGTAACAAAAACAAAGACCCCATCTGCTGGTACAAGCACCAACTCCTCATCCTCAACCTTCACCCAATCGCTGCAAGTTGATCTCTCAATATCACCCTTCACCCTTGTGTCTATGTCACTTGTGTGTGGCAATGAGTTTGTTTTTTGAAAGCATCTTGTAGGAAATATTCACACTAATATATGGTGTGATCAAGGCGTCATACGTATCCTTGGCACCTTCTTCATGATGTGAGGGAGCAAATAGTCCTTCACAAAATGCAAGATGATTCTCTTCACTTTGGCCACCTTATTATTGTGTTCAGCCAACAACATGTGATTCACTTTGGCCACCTTCTTATTGTGTTTGGCCAACAATGTGAATCAGTGGGCACTGTAGCATTGCTTTCTACAATAGTCCAAAGATCAAACTCCTCCATCCACCTTTGAAGCCTGCACTTCCAAGGTGTAAAGTTGGAAGAACCCTCCAATCGATCACACTCTTTGAGGCCAAGGTTAGTCATTTCTGTAACTTCTGAACACACCTCAAACAAACAAATCAGCCAAAAATTAAAAAAATCAACGAAATATCACAGGTGCAAAACAACACTCCAATCATTGGAGTTGCAAAGGCATCTCACCCACAACCCTTCACAAGTTCATATGCTTATCTCAGAGATGGGTCACTCAAATCTCTGAAGTCTTCTAGGCATCACACCCACTGAAATCCTCCAACAACTTCCTCTCACAGGCAGCAACCTCCTCTGTACACGAATCGTAGAAGATTTCAAATGCACAACTCTAATAAGATGTTAAAGTTTCTTATAACATGATACATAAATCTGCAATTACTATAAATCAAAATCCTAGATTATGAATCTGAAAAATCTAACACACCTATCAAAACCTTAAGACTACATTGCTTAAAAAATATGGACTGTAGATTTATAAATGCAGAAACCGCATTCTACAGAAAAATTAGAAGAGTAAATTGTAGATATTAATTCTACATAAAATCAATGGTCTGGAAATATGACAACCAGTGGAAAGTCTGCAGCACTCAATCACATCACCTTCTATTCACTGAAAACCATTGTTTTCAAAAACAGTCAGCTTGAAACCGAAACGATCGAGCCAGGCTGAGCTAGAGCCTGGTCAAGTCGGCTCGGTGGTCGAATCGGTTCGGTTGGTCAGGTTGCTACCGAGTCGGCCGAGTTGGTGACCGACTCGGCTGGCTCAGTGGCTGCGGCCGAAAAGCGCAAATTTTTTTTTTTTGGAAATTCAGGACCCCATACCCCATTCTATTCTGCCTTTGGGTTCTTTGGGGTCCATTTACCTCTCCCAAACCCTATAAAAGCTACCCAGCCCCTCTCATTTCCTCACAGCTATCTCATTGCATTTGAGTGAGAATTTGTGAGTTTGTGAAGAGTTGTGGAGTTTGTTTTTGGAGCAACAGTGAGGAGTCTTGGGCAAGCATTGGAGCAAGAGAGGAGCTTCTTGGGCAACCATTGGAGCAGCATCGAGGAGTTGGTTTGTTGGAGCAACTTTGGGGAGGGAGTTTGTGCCTAGAAGTATTTTTTTTCACTTCTAAAATGTTTTTGCTTATTTAATTTTTTGTGCAAATTTGGAAATTGAAAAGAGTGTTTTTTGTAAAAGAAATGAACATTGAAGCAATGTTATTTTTTTGTTTTCATTTTTAGAATTTTTCCTTTCATTTCCAAGTCAAAAAATGGCTCCTAGAGTGAAAGATGTTGCTTGGGCATATGCTGAAATGGTTGATAGTCAAATGCATTGCAAATTTTGCCATAGAAAAATTAAGGAGGGTCCTGGGGGCATTCATAGGTTGAAACAACACTTGGCAAGGATTAGAGGCCAAATTACTCCATGTGAATCACCACAAATTGGGGAGATTAGGAAGGAGTTGTTAAATAGCTTTGAGAAGTTTTGGGAAGAAAAAGTTAGGCAAAAAGAAATAGAGGCTAAAATTGGGAGGAAGGGGAGTATACAAAAAATGATGGCTACCAACCCCCATTTTGATTTTGAGGGCTCTTCTTCTATCCCTTGTACTGATGCATCCAACCCCTTCCACTATGTTCCTCCCTCTTTGGAGTCTATTCAAGGAAAGGGTAAGGGTAAAATGAAAAAGAAGGGTGATATGAATATCAAAAGTTATTTCAATGTCACACCCTCCTCCCCATCAGATGCACATGGTCCTAAAGCTAGTAGAACTTTGTAAGGCACTTTAGATGACCATTGGAAGAAAGAATTGAGGGAGACTGCTTGTGATCACATATCTAGATGGTGGTATGATGCTGATATCCCCTTCAATGCTTCCCGTTCACCATGTTATGAACCTATGTTTGATGCCATATTTGCTGCTGGAAAGGGCTTCAAAGGCCCTACTATGCATGTTAAACACACATGGGCAGCAAGAGAGATATCAAAGATAAAACATGCAGTACAATTTTATTAACAAATGGTTTACATTTATAGTACATGTAGTGACCGTTGGGTTTCACATCCCAAGGTCTCTTGGACTCCTTTTGTCCATTCGGCTTCCACACTAACCCATTTAGGATTAGGTGTCCAACATTCCCCCCCTTAATCCGAAGGGTTATGTATGAGTCCAATAAGAGAGCTGTAATACAAAATGTGCAAATATGCATGGCAGCACTAGGCTGAATGTGCTCTCTGAAATGTTGGTATAAAGGGCGGTGGTTTAAGGATGACCACCAACACTGGAACGCTTAGTGCTGTTCCCGGAACTCTTCCAAAACTGGCAAGAAGCTGAAGTCTTCTGCTAGAGGAAGTGATCCTATTGTTTTAAAGAGGGAAACCTTCAACCATAAAAGGGAGGTCTCACCCCGCATAAAAGGTAAAACTTCAACCTGAAAAGGGAAGTCTCAACCTGTGATAGTTTAAGGATGACCAACAACTCTGGAATGCTTAATGCAATTCCTGGAACTCTTCCAAAACTGGCAAGAAGCTGGAGTCTTCTGCTAGAGGAAGTGTTCTCAATTTTGTTCCTGGAATTCTTCCAAAACTGGCAAGAAGTTGAAGTCTTCTACTAGAGGAAGTGTCCCAGATTGCCAACTGAAGGCATGTTCAGGGGCATCTTTGTCTCTGGCTACAACTCTGAAACTGGTGTGGCAGGTTGTGGCTCAGGCTCGCTTGATGTGACTTTGAAGCTTGTAGATGACCATCATTTCCCCCCCTGTCAGATACAAGGTGAGATGATGGAGGAAACTCAACTGCAAGACTGTTCAATATTCTGGAACAAGTTCTGACATGTGTTTGGAATATCTTCTTGGCTGTTGATGCCCATTGCCAAGAAGCGATCCATCCAAGATGAATCTTTGTTCTTGCAGGACGTTTGTTTCTGAAGCATCTGTGTGAAGAATGACTGGTTTTATGACAGTGCTTACATGGATGAAGATCAAAACAATGATCTTTCAGATGGCCAACTCGGTCACAGTGTTGGCATTTCACGATCTGTTGTTTTTGTTGTTGTTGTTGTTGTTGTGGAAGAGGGGCAGAATCTGGAACAACTGGAGGTGAACTGTCATGAAGAGCAGGTGAACTGTCATGAATGAATCCAGCACTCTGAAACTGAATGGGCTTGGCGTAGTCTGGAATATGAAAGGACAAGTCCTTGTCATATCCAAGACCAGTTCTGTGCTTGTTGTGGACAAGTTGTTCCCAAGGTCTGATGATGGGCTTGGGAAGTGCAGACTGAGTTTCTACATCTGCATGCAAATCTGTTGTTGTATTAGGCACTGAATTTGCAACATTAATGTCTTGTTGTTTATGGGAGTCTGTTTCAATTTTCTGAACAGAAACAGGTTCAGAATGATGACTCCACTGTTGTAATTCTTCTTGCTGGAATTGAGATTCAAGCTGTAAAAAATCAATCTTTTCATGTACATCTTGTAAACAACTATGAATATCGGTGAGAAAATCTTTGCTGATTTTGACTGTATTATCTATAGTAGAGAGTATTAGATTGTCCAGTAACTCTAATATTTCATCAATTGGAACCATTTTTCTTCAGCAAAATTTTACTCCCTTTTGCGAAATGACTTTCTTGTCCAACAAATATCTTTGCCCAAATATGCTCCTTGTAGAGCTTTCAAAACCTTTAAAAGAATTCTAGCTCTCCTCTGCGAGGATCTCAAAACAATATCAATAAAGTGTAACAACCCATCTCAAAACGCGAGCAACATAGCAATATTAGCATGCATGTGAGGCATGCATATGATAGCTACATATGCATGCATCATATACATTGCACTAGTATATATATATATATATACATCGACTATATATCGACTATTCATGGAGAATGTCTAAATATAAGATAAACGAATTAATTATCAAAGGTGTAAATTAAATACCTAATTCTCGTTAATAGAAGAAATATACACTCAGTAAGAAATATAGTTGAGTTTATTCATATGTTTACATATATAACCCAAAATGTGTACTAATAAAACTAAACCCATAAACCTTATGATTAAACTTGACATTTTATAAAACATAAAATAATTTGTAATATTTAAAATCATCATGGTCTTATACTATTTAATAAATTAAAGTACCAACTGTCATAATTAATATGACACCATTCGATATGGTGAGGATCTGATTCAATTAAAGGCAGATATCATGACAAAGCAGCCACCGCCTAACAAAATCTTATCCTTCCATAAAGGCGGTGAACAGATGCGTAGAGAGGGAGGAACCTCTGCTATTTAAAGGGAGGAAGGAGGATTCCAAAGGGGGGTTTCTTTGCCTGTGGATGGGGAAGGTTGTATTTACTGTGAGTGGAAAAACTGAACCGGGTGCTGTTGAAGGAAGAAGGAGAGGAAATTTATCCATACTGCTTATAATTCGGAACTATTGAGCCTTACTTGTTTTGAAGTCTCTGGGCACGGGGGAACGGTATGCATCGGTTGAGAAGCATACTGGATTGAGTATCTAGGTATACTCGGTTTGGCTGGGTGGTTTTGGTCATTCGGTAACGAGAGAAGTTCTGCAGCATCCTCATCGCAACAGCCGTAGCAGATCAGGTAAGTACTCCATCAAATCAATTAAATACAGTTTCACAGTTTCAGCAATCTTTACAGTTTCACAGTTCAGTATATATATATACTAGTGCAATGTATATGATGCATGCATATGTAGCTATCATATGCATGCCTCACATGCATGCTAATATTGCTATGTTGCTCGCGTTTTGAGATGGGTTGTTACATAAAGACTCCAAACAATATCGCTATCAATTACTCTTGTTACTCAACCCTCCAATTGTTTGACACGCAAGGAAAGTCGATAAGCATAAAATGATACGACCAAGGAAATGGTTATTGAAAAGGCAATACCGATAACAGGTATTCCGATCAGTATAGACTGATTTTCTGTGGATTTCGATTTTGTATCCTTTATGAATTCTTAAGCCCTGATTTGACCACAAGATTGCAATGATGAATAAAGAAGATGAACAGAGGCAACAGCTTCTTCAATCTTATTACACAGGCAAATCTGAAATAGCTGCTGGAGAAATGTAGCCGATTGTTTATCCGAAGCTGGACGCCGAGGGTCCGACCACCTCTGAGGCTGTTATAACGCTCCACCTTCCACACATGGTTATAAACCGGTGGCAGAGGACTGGCGCTCAACTGTGTTATTCCTGTAGAGGACCAAGCGTTAACTGAATATGGAATCGACCTCCAAACTTCACTGCTCGAGCATGGGCACTTGCGAGACTAGTGACTTGAAAACCTCTCAACTGCAACGTTGTCATCCAGCGTGAATACCACAGCAAACATTACTTTTATGACGCCTCTGGAATAACACGTGTAGCAAGCGTTATACTTACTGATTTCGGCATAAGGTGGATCCTTGCATGTTGCTAATAATCATAGATATCGAAGTCATAATCTGCATCAACTAGCATTCAATAAACAGTTCATCGAGTTCATTAATATCCAGAGTCTTAAAAGCAAGCCTTTGAGTGGTGTACAGGCCAAATCGAAAACCTTCATATATCAAACCCGAGAGAGCATAGATCGAATTTTCTTTTGATCTTTCCTCTTAGACAAAATTCTGATGATCCAACGGTCTAATTGCCGCAAAGGATGTAACGCATCAACAACGTATGGGAGGAGGCGAGCACTGTGAATCTTTGAGCGTAGAGAGAGGAGCAGTGTGCAAACAACACAATGGCTCGTATAACAGTCTCAATGCAAACAACACAGTGGCTCGTATAACTTCTTTTTGATAATGGTAAGTGACGTATGGTGGTTGGTAAGCCTTATTTGGGAGGAGGCTACAATACCTATAACTTGCGTAGTAAAGACGCAATCAACCACAATATTTACATAGAAACCAAACCTTTATTCAATGCCCAAGAGCCTACCAACTAGTCTCAGAGCAGCCATAGAATCCACAGAAGCTACAGAATATTTCACCGCGTAGAGGAGTGGCAATGCAGAATATTTCACATGTACATAGAGAAAAGCTTGATTGTGAAGTCCATAAATAAGGAACCCCGTGCTTAAGGGCAAACTCAATCGTTGGAACAATAGACGAACCGGCTGAGCTTAGTCAAATTTCCGCGAAAGTGGATTCCATGAGCTACAAGATGCAAGAAGTCTAGTTCTCTTGCTAGCGCGCCAAATACCCCGTTGAAATGTCTTGGGATCAAATCTGTTCTCTCTCGTCAGATGTCACATGTCGGATGAAAGAAAAGGAATCATCAAAAGAACGCAACAGGCGAAGGTGTCAGTTTTTCAATGGCAGATCTCTCAGTTCTGCAAAATAGGTAGAATAGGCAGAAGCCTTTTGTTTTTCTTCATCGCAAAATACATATATGACAGACAGTGTCATGTGCGTTTCTCTGTTGGACCATGCAACTCTAACCAATAAGGCTTAGTGCCTGCTCTCTCAGTGAAGAATAAAACGCTCAAGTTCTGACAAGCAGTAGAAAATGGCAGAACTGCGTGGAAGCTTAACAGAATGGCATTTCTTTTCTTCCTCCTTTTTTTTTTAGCAGATTACTACAGAGGAATGACTGAGCAGACTCAGAATGGCAGGACAGAAAATGGCAGAGAGCAATTTTGAATTGATTTTCAAAACTATATGCAGCACAGGCCAACACTATTCAAGGGAATATGAATCGACTCTTCAAATCCTTGGCGAGCAGCAATGATATTTTATATCAGCGTTAGAGAATATTAATGGTTAGATGTAGTGTGGCAGAGTAATGCCTGGGTAGAAATATGACAGATATAGTTCTAAAATGCGTAGAGAGATAGACTTGATTTGCTCAGAAAAATTAAGAGAAACATGTTCAACAATTTGTTGGCAGAGATTCCAGCTAGAATTTAGCTGAGAAAATATTTATAAAATGCAGAATTGATGGCAGAAATGACCTGCAGAGAAAGGCCATAAAACAAGTGGCTCAAATTAATTATGCAGGGCAGGAATACGCCTGCTCTGATACCATGTTAAACACACATGGGCAGCAAGAGAGATATCAAAGATAAAACATGCAGTACAATTTTATTAACAAATGGTTTACATTTATAGTACATGTAGTGACCGTTGGGTTTCACATCCCAAGGTCTCTTGGACTCCTTTTGTCCATTCGGCTTCCACACTAACCCATTTAGGATTAGGTGTCCAACAATGCATAAGTTAAGGGTGTATCATTTGCAAAAAGAAATTTCCTCCATTAATTAATATTTGAAAGATTTCAAAAACTCACGGGCAAAAACAGGATGTACCATCATGTCAGATGGATGCACTGATCAAAGGAACCGTACCATCATAAACTTTCTTATCTTTTGCCCACAGGGAACCATGTTTCTAAAATCAGTTAATGCATCTCATAGGGTGAAAGATAAACAATTGTTGTTTCAGCTATTGGATGAGGTTGTTGAGGTGGTGGGGGTGGCTAATGTTGTTCAAGTCATCACAGATAATGCCTCTAACTATGTTCTTGCTAGTAAACTGTTAGAGGAAAAACACAAAACCATCTTTTGGACCCCATGTATTGCACATTGCATAGACCTCATGCTAGAGGATATTGGCAAATTAGATTGGGTCAAAAACACTGTAGATCATGCCAAAAGCATAACAAAATTTATCTACTACCATTCATGTATTTTGAGCCTGATGAGGAGACACACAAGGGGTAGAGATATTATTAGGCCTGCCATCACTAGATTTGCAACTCATTTTTTGACATTGCAATCTATGCTTTCACAACATAGAAACTTGCAAAAGATGTTTTCCAATGATGATTGGAATCAAAGCCAGTGGTCTCTCAAACAAGAAGGCAAAGATTTGAAAAAGAAAGTTAATGAAGAAATGTTTTGGAAAAAGGCAACAGAGATTGTGAAGGTCGCTGAGCCACTGGTTAAGGTGTTGCGGTTGGTGGATGGGGAAAGGTTGGCTATGGGCTTCATTTATGAGGCTATGGATCAAGCAAAGGAGCAAATAAAGAGAGCATACAAGGATAGAGTGGCTAAATATGGGCCCATTTGGACAATCATTGATGAAAGATGGAACAATCAACTCCATCGCCCTATACATGCAGCTGGGTATTTTTTGAACCCACGGTATCATTATAAAGCTCTGGAAGCGGGAGCTTTGGGTGGGGAGGTTAGAGATGGATTGATTAACTGCATTAATCGCATGATCCCATTGGAGTGTGATCAGCCGGAGATACACCGATAGGTCACAACCTTCAACAAAGCCACAAGTACCTTTGGGAAGAACCTAACAAAGATTGCAAGGGAAGCAGATGAGCCAGGTAAACAAAAATTTCATTTTTCAAATTCTTAATATTTATTTTGTTAAATTGTTTATAATTCAAAAGTTGGATATAATTTGTTGAGCTAACTCATTACACTACTATATTTTTTGCAGCACAATGGTGGGAGGCTTTTGGTAGCCATTTTCCTCAATTGCAGAAGTTTGCAATTCGTATTTTGAGTCAAACTTGTAGTGTTACTGGATTTGAGCGCAATTGGTTTGCCTTTGAGAGGATTCACACGAAGAAGAGAAATTGTTTGGATCAAAAACGTTAAATGATCTAGTCTATGTCCAATACAACCTCTAGCTCAGACGCAACTAATTGCTGAACAAAAGAGTTGATTTAGATCCCATTGTGTTGGAAGATATTGATCCAACATCAGATTGGGTAGTGGAGAGTCATCCAGTAGAGTTTGATTCTGATGAGGATCTTGATTTGGATTTACAGGTGGAGGCATCACTCGAACATATGTTTAGTTGAATGCAAATCCACTTGCACCAGCCTCAGGCCCAGCCCCAAGTCCTCAAGTTGCAGGCGCTTCCTCTGCTTAGCCACGACGAAAGCGCATATCTCATCTATCTCAACGTGCAACTGCTGCACAACCTGCTAGTGCTACCACTTCTACAGTTGCAGTTGGAGATGATGATGAGGAGGAGCCATGGGTTTCTCTGTTTCACTTTGGTTAGAGGTTGAGCCAGATGATGTTGGCTCCTCTAGCAGTAGCCAGTAGTACTGGTCAACAGTGACTAGTGATGTTTCACTGTCACAGTTTACTTTTGTTGTAGATGCCATTTCTAGCCTCCTTGGTTATGTGTTTTTGTTTTGATCTCTATATCATCATTCATGTATGTATTGGACAGTGCACTGGGTGCCATTTTGATATAATGGATATATTCATGAGCCTACTTTGATCATATGTTGTCTTCTCTCTATATTCTAAAGCTTTGTGTTTGGAAACATGAATGAAAATCTTTAAAATTATGTTTTTTTATAAATAAATAAATATTTAATGTATTTTTTACAATGACCGAGTCATTGAAATATTCATGAGCCTACTTTGATCATATGTTGTCTTCTCTCTATATTCTAAAGCTTTGTGCTTGGAAACATGAATGAAAATCTTTAAAATTATGTTTTTTTATAAATAAATAAATATTTAATGTATTTTTTACAACGACCGAGTCATTGAAATATTCATGAGCCTACTTTGATCATATGTTGTCTTCTCTCTATATTCTAAAGCTTTGTGCTTGGAAACATGAATGAAAATCTTTAAAATTATGTTTTTTTATAAATAAATAAATATTTAATGTATTTTTTACAACGACCAAGTCATTGAAATCAAACCGGCTGAGTCGATACCGAGTTGGAGTCGGAGTCAGAGCCGACCCTCTGCCATTTCCGAACCAGAGTCGGAGTTTTAAAACATTGCTGAAAACAACAATTACAAAGCAACATGCTGAAAACTTCATGTATGAATCTTGTAGTGGAGTGCCCTCAGTCTCTTTCATCTAACAGGAAAACCTGTGATTTACAAAACAGAAGACCATACCAGTGGCAAACGTAGGTTGAAGAGAGAAACCCTAACCTTAAATGTATGTGCCTCACTTGCGAAGAGTGCACCCTCATGCAAAGATAAGGAAACCTGGAATAGAAGGCCCACTAGGAGAAAAATTTGTTGCACGAATGCATGGACCTCTCTCCTTGGAATCTGCAGCTAGGACAAATCTGGAACTCCCTCTAACCAAGCATTATATCTAGATTATAACTGTATATAGATTCTAAACTAGTGATGAAAATAGCACTTTCTAAATAAGACGCATGCATGCATGAACCTCAACCACTACATATAATTAACTGATCCCCCTATCTAATGTTCCTTCCTCATAGCTACAATCGGCACAGGGAAATGGGCAGCATTGACTCTGCTCATCACTGCTAAGCTGGATCTATTCATCATTGCTGCAACTCTGCGAAAATGAGAATGCCTTGGAGCAACCAGAAGTTTCTAACAATACCAATCAAGTTCCATGTTGGAGCCACTGCATCATATAATAATGAAGCCTTCCAAGTACTTTTATTAATCCCATTTGCATTGGCCTATTCTCAAAAACAAGATGCTCATATAACCGTTCTTCTTCCTTCCTTTTGGAGCGTAACTACGCAAAAGAATTGCATTGCACTTCACCAACTAGTCCACAGTCAGACATAGCCCAACAGAAAGAGTAACATGTATAGGTGAAAATGCCAAAACATCAAATTGACAACGTAAAAGTTGTGAAGACTGTGCCTTTTGCAGGTTGGCCTCTAAGAATCTATATCTTGCACGGGAACAGACTACAGTGGCAGACAACTCGTGTAACTGGATGTCTAGAGTTCAACCCTTGTGAGCAGCGTACTTGCCAATTAGCTCCTTGCATAACGCAACTTACAAAGCCAAAGTCGTACATAGGACATACTGCATCTATAACCAACTTGACTGCTAGGAAATTCAGAGTTCAAACCTACTAACAGCCTGCACTTAAGGCTTAAATTAGAAAATTCGGAATTCAAACCTACCAACAGCCTGCAGTTAAGGCTTACTTGGGAATTCATAAAGCTAGAGTCCAAATCATGCTGTGACAATGATTCATTTCATGTAGAAATAGTCATATTAGAGTAGAACGAAATCCTCGAGGACTTTAATTACAAGCAAGGCAACCCACATATCTGTGACTTTAATCAAAGCAAGCAAAGCAACCCATAAATCACCAATGAGGGAGGATACAATGATCACAAATGTTAGTATCGGAGCGAGGGAGGATGCAATGAGATCAGCTAGGGCCAAAGCCAGCTTTCAGAATGGCAAAGCCTTTGGTGCGTTCAATACTTCAATGACCACCTTTCAAATCTTATAGACTCATATTCATACTTTGTTTAGAAACTATTAGTACAACGGGACAAGCCTCAAAGTCACTTATTTAAGTGAGTTTTGGCTGTAATAAAACCAAGAATGGACATAGACTGGACCTTGCATGCAGGATTTTTTTAATTTTCCCGTTCCTTTGAATTCATTAATATAACACAGACATTCCGAGGATAAGAAGCTTATTCTCATATAAAAATCTTATAAAAATCAAATCAATATATAGATTTACCTGGTACGTGAGGAAGCAAACATGACGGTACATGGATTTCGAACACGAAATGATAAATTGTTGAGAGAAGTGCAGTGTCCTCTGTTCAGAGTTGCCTTAAACCCTGCGACAGGGTTTTCGTATCCACCATTTGGCACAGTCGCCATTGACAATATTGCCATATTTTGCTATCCTTCTAACTTTCCTTCGGCCCACCTAGTAGAGAGCTTTCTACCCAATTTACTTCCAAATTCTAATTCACTGCAATTATCCGCTTAATTCGTTTGCGGTGAGATGGGATAAAGCTCCCCTCGCCCTGAGTTGAACTGTCGCAAACAGACAAATGGGGATCCATAAATTCATCTCATTCTATCACATGAAGAAATTGAATCTTTATATTATGTTCTTGTACATAAAAATTACATATCATTTTAGGTTAATGGGTCAATTTTATATCATTGGATGATGGAAGCGTATGTGGAAAAGTCAACATCTCTATTTCAGAGATCACTATAGAAATAGAGATTATTATAAGAGATTTTAACAGTTTGAGTGGGCCTAATGGTTAAGAGCATGTGTTTCTTCCTAAGAAGTCACACGTTCAAGCTCAAAGGGGGAAGAGTATGCCTTCGTAGACTAGCAGTCAAATCGTTGCGCGGAAGTGGGTCTCTTGTCACACAAACTCTTTTTGGGCTTCTAGTGATTCCAGTGATTCTATATGGTTGTGAACTATGGGCTAGCAGTACTTCCGACATGCAGTGGAGACAAATTGAGAAAATTCAGAAGCGTTTGATTACAAACAAATTTAAGATTAAAAGTGCAGTTCCTTATGATATCTTGTTAAGTGAAACAGGGACTGCTCCTATTGAAGCAATTGCTATGGTGCGAGCCATAAGGTATTTAAAAAAAATTGAGCAAATGGAAGAGGGTAGATGGCCTAAGGTTGTCTTTAATGATAGATTGTGCAAGAGCAAAAAAACTTGGATGCAGCAAAATAACAAATGGTTTAGTAAATGGGATATTTGCTTGAACGCGTGCCCCATAAACAGCAAAGAGATAAAAGCTTTTGTTATGGAAAAGTTCCACAAACGTACTTGGGAGAAGGAGCTAGGAAGAAAGAAAAATTACTATATTGAAGTGTTTAATCCCACTCATAATCATCAACCAAAAGCATACATAGAGGCCAATATCTCTTGGAGAGCCAAAATTTTTATTGCTCAGTTAAGGACTAATTCTCATCAACTCCGTTGTGAAACAGGGCGCTGGAAAAGGCCAAAGGAAGTGTGGAAGGAAAGGGTATGCATTTTTTGTTCTTCCGGAAAAGTGGAAACAGAAAAACATTTCATTTTAGAATGTGAGGCCTTCAAAGACAACAGGGAAAGTTATGCAGATACGCTGGCAGCTAGCTCTTGGGATAATCTATTTAACGAGGGGTTTGTCGAGAAGATGGGAGCATTTATTGTGAAGCTTCACAAAAAAAGGGTCGAATACATCAAGCAGATGAAGAAGCAATCTGTCCCATAGGCTATCTTAGCCTCGTGGACGTTAAAATAATTTCTTTCTTTCTTTCTCTGCCTCGCTGTGACCTTCAAATTGGATGATATGATGACTTTAGTTAAATGTGATTTAAAAGTCACTAATTCACTCATGGTGTAGAATCTATAATTGAAAATAAGAATAATGTTCTTTTTCCTGATGATGAACCTCGGTAGGGGTTCAAAATGTGTCGATCCAAAAAACTAATGTGATCTATCCAAAGAGTTTTGCTTGATAAGAAGAATGTTTTTGGGATATTGGGATGTTGTGTTTAATAATGTTTGTATTTAATTATCTAATTATTATTAAAATATTATTTAGGTATAAATTTAAAAAAAGTGTAATAGAAAAATAAAAAGTTAATTTTTATTGATAATTTTATTTATACAAAGGATAAATAAATATAATATAATGTTGATCATATGTAATTATATAATTTAAAAATAAAGAAAATATATAAACTTTTAATCTAATTTTTTATTTATTATGTTTTAATTATTATTTTACTTTATATAATATGCATGTGTTAAAAGGCTCTGAATGGGGCTTAAACATATCTTCATGTTCTCAAAAGCACTAGCGGTAAAAAGCAATTGGAGACTACTCACGATGCAAAATCTTTCAACAATGGTTGTCACTTGTAAATATATAGCCCCAACCCCTTTGGAGGAATGGATTAGACGAGTGGATAAACCTCATGCGAACATTTCATCTATTTGGAGGGCGGTACTAAACTCTTTTGATCTTATTGGAAATAGATTGGCTTGGAAAGTTAGGAATGGCAAGAGAGTGAGAGTTGGTTTTGACCCGTGGCTAGGGAGTGGTGCAGACCACATCCTCTCTCAGCCTCTTATTGTCTCTTTACGAGATAGAGGCATTTCAAAGTTAACAAATATTGTCAGCTAGGAAACCACCACAATTTGGAGAAAAGGATGGAAATCAACATAGGAGTTAGGGCTAGAGGTTGATTTCTTTGAGGCCTAGAATGGTTATTTGAATGCTCTGGAATAGTCACATTAGGGAAAGTTTGGATTTGTTCCCCCACTAGTCTTTACACCCCAAAGTTGGGTTATATAGTTATAAATGAGACAGGGTCCCTGAAGAGCCAAAGTGGTGGTGGAGTGATCAAGTGCTCAGTATTTAGCTCAAAAATCAAAGTTCTCAGAATGGCTTGAAACATGAGCAACCATGTTCATCTCAGAAAATGATCCTAACGCAACTCGTTTCACTGAAAAGCGAGTTCATATGAGAAAGTTATTATGTTTTTTCGCTTGTCAACAGTCCATACTGCTGACGTCGCAAGTGACTAGGCAAGGTCAATTTGGTCAACATGCAATCACAGTTTGACAATTGGCACACTTCTATTGGGTTTCAAGTGGTGATGTGGCATAGTGTGATTAGTCAGTTTTTGGACCAATGAGAGAATGCCATGTGGAAAGCTTGGAAGCCGCCACGAGGCACCTCCCAAAGACCTAGGCAGGGCTCGGCACAGTTGAACAAAATTTTGGTGGAAGTCGGGGTCGAACCCGCGACCTCTGGCATACAGTCCACAAGCCTTAATCGCCTCCACTTACATGTGTTACTTAACCATACAGTTCTTCATATATATTTAAAGTTTAATGCAGATGGAACGGGTGGTTAGGAGGGCTAGCCCACAGGCCAGCCCTCCACATGTGAACAAAAACGTGGTTATCGCAAATAGTTACCACAACCGCGCCACAAAACCTTCACCGCAATGGTTAGGCCACATGTGAACGCAGCTACGGTGACTGCAACAGTTATGTGACGGCGACTCCGGCATAGACATAACCCCAACAGTTAGCCATGTGAACAGATCCGATTGTTAATGTTATGGTCAAGGTTTTGGCGGAGGTTAGTTAACGCAGCAGTCTGCACTATGAAACCATGTCATGTGACCCTCCGACGAGACCGCCAACAGTTTCGGACTATGGTTAGCCTAATTTGCGAGATTAGCGCTAATCACTCTAGTTAAACCCGCTTAACATTTAATTAACCTGGAGTTTAAACTGGCGGTGGTTTAGAAGACTCCGACATTTTTGGCGCCATGCCCAAATTTAGCGGCCCTAACTGGAGTTTTCCAGATTTAGAGGAGCTTTTCAAGGGAAAAATTGTCTGAGTCATAGGGAGAGCAATTTTCAACCAAATTGAGCTCAGGAAAAGGTGTTCCTAGCTAATTTCGACATTCTAAACACATTGGTGCAGGTATCAAGAGCAGTAGAGCTTTGTAAAACAACATTTTTCCATAATTGAGCTAATACAGAGGCCCAAGCCATGGAAGTTGGACCAAGGAGATGTAGCCCAAGAGGGGTGAACTCCTTCATCAAAACTCTGTGTTATGTGTCTATCTGATGGTTTGTTGTACTTTTTACTGTTGTTATTCAACATTGTTCATTTAAGCTATTTTTCTCATGAATGTCATATTAAACTTAAGGAAATTTACCTGTTTACATGCACAAACAACTAAAGAAACCTCAGCACAAGAAGCAATAAGCAAGCACATATTTATAAATCTATAATTGATATTAGCACAGCAAAACTAACAATCAAAATCAGATCAAGTTGGTATCAGAGCAAAGGTTGATTTGCTTGACTGCTTGAGTTTTGTGCAATTAGGGTTTAAATGGTTGCAAAATTGTGATGCTTACAAGGTTAAAGTTGCAGAAAGGAGAAGGGAAATTGTTGGTTGCAACTCCTGAGGTAATGCCCAGAAGAAGGAGAGCTACAAGGCCACAATCTCCACCACCCAAAGTTCCAATTCCAACTGCACTTGAAACTCCTCAAGTTTTGCCTTCAACTGAGATTGAAGAGGTACAAGCAGTACCAGTTTCTGAGCCTGAATCCACAACCATTATGTCTGGAGAAAGAGAGCCTGAAGGTCCTTCTTTAGAAGAAGAATAATTCAAGAAATATTTCTACACTTTAACTGAGATGGTTAAAGTCCTCTATGAAGAGAGGAACACTAGAATGGTTGGAGAGAGTTCTAAACCTCCACATGGAGAAGGAAGCTAAGAGGATGAGAAAGATGAGTAGAAGGATTCAAAGGGTAATGATGGAAATCCAACTCCATCTCCACTATCTTCATAATCTTTGTCATCTTCATCATCTCACACATCATCATCTTCCACTACCACAACAGAAACTGTCCATACTCATTCAAAAACCCCAAAAGGAAAAACTCCCTTACTCAAATTGGACATTAAATTCGAACTTCACATGTACAATGGAGAGGTGAATGCAGAAAAGTTAGACAATTGGATTCAACAATTGGAGGTATACTGCATAATTCATAACCTTCAAGAAGATGATACAAAGATCTAGTTGGCTTCACTAAGGCTAGAAGGAGCTGCACTAGTTTGGTGGAAAGCAAATACTCAAGAGGAAATGTGAATCCATGGTAAGATATCGATTTCTTGGGTTGAATTTGTTTCTTCAATTAAAAGACAGTTTTATCCTTTACCCTATATGCAAAAAGCCATTATGAGTTGGCAGAATTTTAGGCAACTTAAAGGCCAAACAGTCCAAGATTATACACAAGAGTTTAGAAAGAGGGCTTTGTTGTTAGGAGTAAATTTGAATTACCAAGATACATTGTTGAAATATATTGGGGGTTTACATTCCCATTTGAAACATATTATCCTTATGTTCAATCCAAGCAATTTGGATGAGGTATGTGTGCATGCCACGCACCTTGAAGCAAGGGGAAAGAACATTCAAGAAGAGGGTAGTAAGAATAAGCCTTTCAAGGGTAAGGAGAAAGAGAAGGGTGGAAAAGGGAAAGGGAAGAAGAATGCAAGTGTGAATAAAGAAGGGGAGAAAACCATATGCCAACATTGTTCCAAAGCTGGGCATGATGAAGCCCACTGCTGGAAATTACATCCTGAATTAAGGCCTAAGAAACAAAATAATAAGGGAAAACAAAATATGACCGCTACCACACAACATGACCTTGGTTTAGATATGGTGATGAGACCAAGATTTCAGCCATGGTCAATGAAGGAAAAGAAACTGTTGCAAGCACTAGTTCCTCACACAGTCAAAACAACACTGCAAACGAAGAATCAAGAATAGAGTTGTTTCGTGTAAGAGTGATTTCAAATCATACAAAGATTGATGCATTATTCAATAGTGGGTCACAATCAAACTTGATTTCAAAAACTTGGTAAAAAAACTAAACCTTGGAACTATACCTCATCATAAGCCATATCCATTAGGTTGGATAGTTAACAATGCAAACTTACAGGTTACAAGGAAGTGTTTATTCAAGTTCGCCATTACTGAAAAGTTCATTGATGAAGTTGAGTTAGATGTAGTTCCACTTGACATCTCAAGAATCATTTTGGGTAGTCCTTATTTGTATGATAGGAAAGTAGTATTTTATCACCATGACAACAAATACATATTGCTCAAGAATGGGGTGGAGTACATTGTGAGAGCCCATCGCAAAAAGCTGAACATTTCTTTGGTTAATGCAGGGTAGATGAAGAGACTAGTAAATGCAAGTAAAAATTTTGTGTTTCTCATGATCAAGAAAAATAATGATATTGATTATAAATTCAAATCTGATTTGTTTAACATGGTAAGCAAGCATGGCGATATGTTTCAAGAACCAAAGGGGTTACCTCCCAAGAGGGGAATTCGGCATGAGATTCAGTTGCAACAGGATGTTCCACTTCCAAACATTGGCATGTATCGCATGTTGATAATGGAGAGCATGGAAATCAAAAATCAAATTCAAGAATTGTTGAATAAAGGTATCATACGCCCATCCACTTCGCCATGTGGTTCGCCCATTGTCTTGGTGCCAAAGAAGGATGGAACTTGGCGCATGTGTGTGGATTTTCGTGCACTGAACAAAATCACAGTAAAGAATCGTTATCCACTCCCAAGAATTGATGATTTGCTTGATCAGTTGAGGTATGCAAAGTATTTCACTAAGTTAGACTTGTGAAGTGGTTATCATCAAGTTAGAATAGCTAAAGAAGACATTTGGAAAACATATTTAAAACTAAACAAGGATTGTTTGACTAGCTTGTTATGCATTTCGGTCTTTCAAATGCTCTAGCTACATTCATGAGAGTAATGAATGATGTATTAAGACCATTTCTAGATGACTTTGTCATTGTGTACTTAGATGATATACTCATATTCAACAAGTCCAAAGATGAACATGTCATGCATGTAAACAAAGTATTAGATGTCTTTAGAAAAGAACAATTGTTTTTAAAGATGTCGAAATGTGAATTTGGCAAGACTTCTTTAGTGTATTTGGGACACATTGTTGGAGGAGGTGAGCTGAAGATTGACCCCTCTAAGGTTGAGGTCATTTTGAATTGGCCAAGCCCAATACAGTTACAGAGGTAAGAAGCTTTTTAGGGGCAGCACAATATTGGAGAAAGTTTATTGCTAATTTTTCTTCAATTGCAGCTCCATTACATGCATTGACAAGTGTCAAGAAAGTCTTCCACTGGGGAGATGTACAACAAAAATAATTTGATGCTTTGAAGCAAAAGATAAGTTCAACACCGGTATTAGCTCTCTCGGATCTTATACAACCATTCGAAATTCAAACGAACGCAAGTGATTATGCCATGGGAGCAGTTCTATTGCAGCATGGTAAGCACATTTCATTTCATTTTGAAATATTTAATGGAGCTGTAACTAACTATCCCAATTATGACAAAGAACTTTATGCGTTGGTACAAAATGTTAAGAAATGGAAGCACTATTTGATGGGGAGGGAGACCATCAACCATTGCAGTACTTACAGTCACAGTCAAAGTTGCAACAGTCACGACATTTCAGATGGATGGGTTTTCTACAACAATTTCATTTGGTTATCAGGTATAAAAATGGAATCTACAACAAGGTAGATGATATGCTTTCAAGGCCTATTGTAAATTCATCTATTATGCTCAAGCAAAATTATGTTTTACATGAAAGTTACATAGAACAATATGCAAATGATAGTGACTTTCAAGAAGTGTATGCCAATTTGAGTCAAGGAAACCAAATTGAAGAGTTGGATTATCATGTACATAATAGTTTGTTGTATCACTTGGGCAAGTTTTGTATTCCACGGGGAGAAAGAAACAATATCATAAGGGAAGTGCACACTTCATTGATTGTTGGACACTTTGGTGTCGGCAAGATAGTAGCGAATCTCCAAAGGTATTGTTATTGGCCACACATGTTTGATAATGTTTCTCGTTTCATAAGAGGATGTTTTTTGTGTGCTACAAGTAAGCCTAGCAATAGGAAAATTGGTTTATATACTCCGCTTCTGGTACCTTCACGTCCATGGGAGAGTATGTCAATGGATTTTGTAGGAGGTCTTCCATTGTTAAGGAAAGGTCATGATTACTTGTATGTAGTTATATATAGGTTGAGCAAGATGTGCATACTAACACCATGTAAAAAGAAAATTACAACTGAACAAACAACTCATCTTTTCTTCCAAAACATTTGGGTTCATTTTGGTCTTCCTACTTCTATTGTAAGTGATCAAGATTCTTAATTTGTTGGGAATTTTTGGTCAAATATGTGGGACATGATGGACACTAAGTTGAAGAAGAGCACAACCTTTCATCCACAAACAAATGGACAAACCGAGGTGGTAAACCGAACAGTCATTCATCTTTGTATAGGATATTGCAACAAACATCTTATGTTGTGGGATGAACAGTTGCATTACATACAACATGCATACAACAGAGCAAAGCATTCTTCCACAAACACATCGCCATTTGAGGCATGTTATCTGTAATTGCCAAGATCGCCATTGGACTTCATCTTTGGGAAAGATATTGCCATCGATGGTCACAGTGACGTCAATGAGGCAAGGAAGTTCATAAAGCAAATTCAGTTGATACATCATAAAGTGCAGGAACAATTTGAGAAAATTCAAAGCAGTTATAAGGCAAGGCATGACAAACACCAGGTTGATCACAAATTTCAAGTTAGCGACGAAGTTTGGTTATATATTAGCAAAGAGAGACTTCAAGGGGAAGGTAAAAAGCTTAAGTCAATCCATTATGGTCCTTTTAAAATTTTGGAAAAGATTGGTAACAATGCATTTAAGCTGGATTTGCCTCCTTATATGCAAATATATTTTGTTGTTAATGTTGAGAATTTGAGATTATTCGAGCCTCCTTTGATTGATGATCAAGGAGAGCATGTTCAGCTGCCATCAATAGATGATTTCTTGCTAGAATATCTAGATGAGCTTCAACAAGATCTCATACTTGACAGAAGAATCAGAACTTCGAAGAGAGGGGATGTCGAATACCTTAGAGTGGGACTTAAGGGACAAAAGCCTTCTCAATCCAAATGGTTGTAGATCGAGAAGGTGAGTTTTGGGGTCCAAAAGGCTTCTATTGGGGAGGAATGATCAGGCGCTCAGTATTTAGCTCAAAAATCAAAGTTCTCAGAATGGCAAACGATCGCGTCCGTCTTAGAAAAATGATCCTAACGCAACTCGTTTTGATGAAAACCGAGTTCGTATGAGAAAGTTATTATGTTTTGTTTGCTTTGCTAAATAGGCGGAATTTGCAAACAAAATGTTGAGTCACTGCATAATCAGCAGTTTGTACTACTGACGTGGCAAGTGACTAGGCAGGGTCAGTTTGGTCAACATGCAATCACAGTTTGACAAGTGGCGTACTTCTATTGGGTTTCAGGTGGTGATGTGGCATATTGGATTAGTCAATTTTTGGACCAATGAGAGAATGCCATGTGGCAAGCTCTGAGGTCACCACATGGCACCTCCCAAAGGCCTAGGCAGGGCTCGGCACAGTCGAAAATTTTTTTGGTGTAAGTCGGGGTCTAACCCGCGACCTCCGACATATAGTCCACAAGCCTTAACCGCCTCCACTTACGTGTGTTACTTAACCATACAGTTCTTCATATATATTTAAAGTTTAATGCAGATGGAACGAGCGGTTAGGAGGGCCAGTCCGCAGGCTTTCCCTCCACATGTGAACACAAACGTGGTTGCTGCAAATAGTTACCACAACCGCGCCATAAAAACTTCACCACAACGGTTAGGCCACATGTGAACACAACGACAGTGACTGCAACAGTTATGTGACGGCGGCTCCGGCGTAGACATGACCCCAACTATTAGCCATGTGAACGGATCCGACAATTAATGTTATTGTCAAGGTTTCGACGAAGGTTAGTTGACGTGACAGTCTGCACTATGAAACCACGTCATGTGACCCTCCAACGAGACTGCCAGTAGTTTCAAACTACGATTAACCTAATCCACGGGATTAGCGTTAATCACTCCAGTTAAACTCACTTAACATTTAATTAACCTGTAGTTTAAACTAGCGGTGGTTTAGCGGACTCTAACATTTTTGGCGCCAAGCCCAAATTTAGTGGCCCTAACTGGAGTTTTCTAGATTTAGAGGAGCTTTTCAAGGGAAAAAAATTTTGAGCCATAAGGAGAGCAATTTTCGATCAAATAGAGCTCAAGAAAAGGTGTTCCTAGCTAATTTCAACATGTTGAACACATTGGTGTAGGTATCAGGAGCAGTAGAGCTTTGTAAAACAACATTTTTCCATAATTTAGCTAATAGAGAAGCCCAAGCCATGGAAGTTGGACCAAGGAGATGTAGCCTAGGAGGGGTGAACTCCTTCATCAAAACTCTGTGTTAGTGCCTATCTGATGGTTTGCTATAATTTTTAATGTTGTTGTTCAACATTGTTCAGTTAAGCTATTTTGCTCATGAATGTCATATTAAACTTAAGGAAATTTACTTGTTTACAAGCACAAACAACTAAAGAAACCTTAGCACAAGAAACAATAAGCAAGCACATATTTATAAATATGTAATTGATATCAGCACAACAAAACTAACAATCAAAATCAGATCATGGAGGTCAGTTTGGAAATCAAAATGTCCAGCAAAAGCCAAAATATTCATATGGTGTCTAATGGAGAAAAAGGTCCCCACATGGGACATCCTCTAGAGACGCTACGACATAGGATCGGGATGGTGCTCTCTCTATAATGAGATGAAGAAACCAATTGTTGAGGAGGTAAATCCTCTCTGCGGACAGAGACGATCCCTACTAGCCCAGACCAGGTCTAGCAACAATCAAACAATGCTATCACGCAAGTTCCTAATTGCAAATTAAAGGTGGATGATGAGAACCTACTTGGATTCCAACGCTAATATTCGTAGAAGAGACGTCGCTCTCGTTCCTTTGCTTCGGCCGGTCACGATCCCCACGATCTCTGTGATTGGAAACCTGCACATGCAAAGAACAACACGAATACAAGCATAAAATCCAATAGATGCAATTATATATCAGTCAGAAAAGATATAACTCAACATCAATCATAGGAGAATGAGAGTGGAACCATAATGATAGTCATCTATTATTGATAAATAACAAAGAAGAATACAACCATAGTTCTGACGTCAAATCCTCCTTTGGCTGGGTAGTTAGTTACACAAGTCTTGCAAAGCTTGTTGGGATGGGAAACAAACCTCTCTCTCTTTGGTGACAAGAATATCCTCACTTAGATTTGGCCTTATGGGTGCAAAGAAGGCTCTTGCAGCTTCAAACTCTTGAACTCCTAGAATTCTCTATCACTATGCTGGAACTAGCTTGCTCAAGGCATAGAGACAATCTTTTATAGATAGAGAGGAAAGAGATAGGATCAACCACATTATTCATGGGATTGGCTTTATCACTAAGAAGCTTCCATGAAAGGTGGCAAACCACTTCCCTTCTATGGAGATTCGAAGCCAAACCATCCTAGCTCAACATAGATTCAGTTGGTGAATGGGTTAAGGAGAACCTTCGGAAGCTTGTTTGTTAAAAACTTTACTCAATTTGGTTGGTGCGAGTGCGACTCTGGGACAGAGCGCTAATGGCGCGCCCTCTTTAGAGGATTTCCCCCATTGGCGCGGGTAGTACACTGTGGACCCGCGCTAATGCAAAAAGAGTTGTTTTCATGGGTATTCTGCAGGAGATGTCTTCAGGGCATATGAAGCTCATACTTAGAGGAATATGATGCAAGTGGTTTCAGGTCATGTCACTTCTCACAGGTCCCGGAATGAGTCCTCCAGTGTGCGGGAGAGGGGTAACAGGGACGGTGACAAACGGTGACAAATTGCTGTGTAACAGATGCCCCCTAAAGCATGAGGCCCGAGGGAGAGAGAGGGGTGAAATGCTTTACAAGAACATGCGTAACTGAAAACACTGCCGCCGGAGAACCTGCGTAAAGAAGTACAACTGATATCTCAAGTACATGATATGTGGTATGGGCGCAGCCATCCATAACAGAGTACATAATAATCTAGATCCAAGGTATGGGCGCAGCCATCCAGTGAGGATCGATAAATAGACTCAGGCATGGTCGCAGCCATCCAGTGAATGAGTCATGTAAAGATCATAATAAGCCACAAATCGCAGCCTGGATTCCAACAAACAAAATCCAGGGTCTTGCGCTCCATCTCGACCCGAACAGAGTACAAGTTCAAGCATGTGAATACATGAGTTGAAGTCGAACATGCATGAACATCGTCTGATTACCAGCCAATAGTGAAAGTTGTTAACAGACGTGAGAGGTACCACCAATAATGACAATGGCCCTCAAGGTACTATAGGTACAATCTACGGCGTGCGAATGAGTGAGCTGGCGTCGAACACCCATAGAATCATTCGATCGGAGGCCAATGATGAAAACCTCTCGTCGAACACGAAGAACCTGCCATTGAGGCATGTAGGCTCCAAGGCACCGGAAGGGAGTCTCTAGATCAGCTTCCTGGATAATGAGCTGAAGTCGACAGGAAGTGACCTTGACCAAAGGTGGCCATAGTGTTTCCCACATCATTGACATGAGACAGAGGAAGAATGTTGTGGTGAATCAGAATTATGTGAGGTATCAGAGGGAGGTTGTAATTCTGCAGAGGTCAACTTCTCTTGAACATATCGGCGGCACGACAGTGGACTTGGCAGTATTTGACATCAAATGAGCAGAGGTCATGGTGACAAGGCAATGAGCAGATGAGAGGTCAAACAGGATAACCCAAACCCACGGAGGCTAGTGTAAAACAAGATGAGATGTTCCCACCCAGACACGAATGCAGACTAGTGCCATGTTCAAGAGCGACATACTGCCGACGCGATAATAATTATGGGTCCATTTTCCCCACCATTTCTGGTGAGTACCCCGATTATTTTTAACAAGCTTGACAGGGATAGCATATGCTTGTGAGGCGTCATTCCGACGGGATCCGATGTCATTAGGTTTTAACGAGTCTGACAAAAGGAAGAACTCGACGTCTTTTCATGTTTAGAGAGTTTGAAAAGACAATAAAAAAGTAAACTCTAGGGGGGTCCATTTTCGTAAAGTTGTGTCTCTCGGGCCCGAAAAAAGTATAAAACAATGCTCGAAAGAACCGCCCGATCATTACGATCGAGGAGTACTTTTCATGAGTAGTGATTCCGACCTGAATAAGTAAAAAAGCGATCAAAACCACGTCGCTTCGTAACCGTTAACGAACCTGAAACAACAAGGGTCCGACGATCTTTTCGTCTTTACACGGTCGGAAAAGGGTTTAAAGACGACCGCCTCTTATTTACATTTAACGAGTCAAGAGGAATAACTCGGCAATCTTTTCAAAGTAGACCTCCATTTTTATTCTCTTTAACGATCAAAAAGGGAAAATACTCGGCAATCTTTTCATATTTTAAGAGTCAGAAAAGAGCTTAAAGGTGATTCATCCTAGAGGAACGAGTGGTATAAAGGGTAGCAACTGGTTCCGGCAATGGTGGAACTGCTCAAAACATGTAATGGTCAAGAGGCTGGCTAATAAAACTACTCATCGCTGCAGTTCCTCAGGAAAGGAAAAACAACCAAGTGAAAGCATATGATCGGCCAAAGAGATGGTGGCGATGGAATGAAACAACCAAGGCTCATCTAACAGAATTTAGCAGATAAAAGGCAATGACGAGATGTAAATCAGGTATGGGTTCGTTTTTACACAAGCTTGAACCATGTAGAACTTTGCTGGATTCTGTTTCATGTTTACACAAGCTTGAAACGAAAAACTATGCTTGTTATAAGTTCGCATGCCCCCAGCATAATGACGCAAAACGAGGTACATGCCCCCCAAGCTTCATTGCATTCAACACAGTGGATGGAATGAAGGTTCACTTTCGAGATCTTGGAAAGACTCGACTTGGATTTTACGAGATCTTAATCAAAGACTCGATTGGGAAAAGGGGTTGTTTCATTTTTTAATGAGGTTGACACAGTAAAAGAACTATCCTCATAACCCTTGTTTCATTTTTTAACGAGCTTGACAGAAGACAAGGAATTGTGCTCCGGACCCCTAGTTTCATTGTTTTAAAGAGCTTGACACAGGGAAACGAACTATGCTCCAACCAGACCCAATTTCATTTTTTAAGGAGCTTGACATAGGAAAGCGAATTATGCTCCGAACGGACCTAGTTTCATTTTTTAAGGAGCTTGACATAGGAAAGTGAACTATGCTCCACCCGAACTTCATCATAATGAATAGAAAGTCGGGGCTTCCAAGATTGCCACTCCCGGTGGAAGGGAAACATCTTGGAAGTCAGGGCCCAATTCCCCCAGGACACTATGCAGGATGGCGGCATCACTGGATCCAGGCATGGGATAAGTGGCCACGTAGTTGATCTGTGGTGGGGTAGATGCAACTGGTGGATGAAAACTAGGAGGGGACGACAACGGCGTAGGAGGCATCGAGGGACTAACGAATGACACTTGATCGATAGTCACAATTCTTCCATCGTGCGGAAAGCAAACCACACGGAAAAGTGAAGAAACGAGGGCCCCCATGGCGTAAACATAGTCGCGACCAAGGAGAAGACTAAAGTCTAAAACACCTTGGGTAACCAAGACGTCTATATAGACAGTTTTGCCTCCCAAAGTAATAGGGAACTTCGGGAGAACTCCTAGAGATGGACAGGCTCCTCCGTCGAAGGCCAACAGATTCTGAGTGACTGGCCCAAGCTGCGGGGAACCTAAAGCTTGCCAAGTAGTGTACAGCATAAGACTGACAGATGCCCCTTCATCCAAAACAGTGCCAAGTATTGCCTTAACACAGGCATGTACTGTGATCTGGAAAGGCATATGGGATGGAAGGCGACCGACGATTAGGGGATTCCAATCAAAGGAAGCGACCAGACTACTTGGTGGGGGAATCGTATGATTGCCCCCATGTGCTAAAGGAACCAAAGGAGAACCTTCGGGAGCAGCTGGGTTAGGAGAGTCATTTCGGGACTCAGGAGAATCTGAAGAGACGAGAAGAACATGGGCGTGATGCTCGTCCGAAAAAGAGTGATTGACGGGTGGTGAACTCGAGTCGACACTCTTTCCGACCAATGGTTGGTCTGGAATAAGCTGGGCACAGCCAGGTTCGGGAAGAGGAGGCTGGACAAGAGAAGAGTATGAATCAATCTCTTTGTCAGCAGGGGAACAATTTGCGGCTACAGAGAGACGTTGATAACCAATGGGAAGTTGGGGTGAAGGAGCTGTAAGACTTTCCAAGACAACGGAGGCTTTATCCATGAGTGGACAAAAGTGAAGGGGATGATTGCCTTCACAAAGTCTACAGGGGATTCAAATCTTCCCTTTTCCCTTACCATTCCCAACTGATAAGGTAGCATCGCCGTGAGCTTCAGAGGACGATGAGGGGCGGGCCGGATTGCGAGACCATACTTCTAGTACCCTGGGAATGCCAGGACAATCGCGAAGAAGATGGTCCTCTTTGCATAATCGACAAGGAAACTTGACCTTCCGCGGAGGAGCGGAAGGTGGCCCGACTTCAGGTGTACTCGGGGTAGGAGCTGCACTTTTAGCCTCTCCCTTGGGAGCCTTCTTCTTCTTCGTCTTCTTCTTCTTAGCCACCTGGTTACTCGAATCTAGACTTTCACCAGGTGAAGTAGAAGATGAGGACGTAGAAGTGGGCGTAGAAGGGGAGAGATCCACCTTAGAATCAACATGATGTTGTTCAGGTGGAGGGACGGATTGACTAGACGGTGAGACGGCAGGGACCAAAGAGGTTGAGAACAACCAAACCGGCAACCCAACAGTTAACCCTGGGAGGGACAACGTCGCCATATAAGGAGCACCAACATTTCCAAAAGGAGCGAAATGACCAGGGTTCCCGTCAGAGGGGATCCCTGGGTTGGTGAACCCCGGAAAAGTTGCCATCGAGAACGAAAAGAAGCCTACTCAAGCTAACGCAAACAAGATCTAACCAGGTAAATGTGAACGCGGCCGAATAAATTTTAAGACAAAGGAACTGAACTTGACCTTTTCATGTTTTAAGAGTCGAGAAAAGGACAAAAAGGTGACTCTAGTCGCCTTCGAATGTTTTGTGAGCTCGAAGTGACAAGTGCTCAAGTGAGCCTTTTCTTTTAAGGAGTCCGAAAAGGATCAAAAGTGACTACTCTGGAGAAACTAGGCAAAGGGTTTACCAGACAACCCGTAAAACTGCATATACACCTTGGCAATCATATGAAAACCAAGGACTTTCCGTACAACAGTCAATCTTCCCGAATGCTGTGTTCGGTGCGTTACGGCTTGTAAGGCGACAGACACGGCTTCCTGTGGATAAAGGATGATAACCTAGTGGGGTCTCCCCATATACTCGACGGTACGTGGGAGCTCAAGTCCGTGCTAGACCACTTGTTGCGTCACAGAAGGAGGAATCACCCAACCTTAAGTGAAACAAAAGTGACTAGGTTTAACGACGCCGGAGCACGTCTCTAGCCTAGACCTCTAAATAGTGAGTGTTATGTTCTAATGCATTTTTAAGTTCATTTAGTTCATTTTACGGTTGATCTTGAATTAGGTTTCGATTTCCAGGTCCTACCGTATGTAATCTCTCACAATTCCCTAAATGCAAGCTATATGCCAAAAAGTATCATTTCGTTCGATGAACACTAACTACGAGAGAGTTGAGAACTTTTCAATCAAACAAAATGACCATAAACAATCAAGAACCACTCTAATGCAGCTAATGGCAATAAACGAAACTTTTTTTTTTTTAAGATCACTAATCAATGAAAAGCTCTAATTTCCATTAACTAATTCAACGCAAAAGAGACTGTTCGTTTTCTTTTCAATGGCAAAGTGCACTAAACAAATTTTGAGAGATAATAACACCGAGTAAAAGAGACAAATTTCACTCAATGAGAACACAATCAAATCCCCAAAACACCAAGACAGTCCTTCAAACCAAGAAGAAAACACAAAGACCTCTATGAGCTATGTGATCTAAGCCCAAACGAAGCCAAGCGAAATCCAAGCGGAAAAGAAGCAAATCACTTGAATAACAATAAAAAGCTTTGACAATTACTGAGCAAATGCAAAAGAGTAATCACAAAGTCGACTGGACGATCAAAGAACCCAAGACTCCTACGGAAGGCTCGATGCACAAAGCCACTAGATGCCCTAGGGCTGAAATGTGAAATCGATGGAAAGAGGCAAACACCCGAAGGACGGAGGTCTAAAACCAGTCAAACAAGGATCAATTACACACCAGTAATTGAAAAAGATGTAGCAAGATACAACTCCAAGCTCAGAGGGCTTGAAAACAAGCAAACTGGAAAAGTTGATAGGCCTGGCGCGACTCTTAGGCTGCAACTCGCACTTTTAAGGGATTGGCGCGGGTTGTCTTTGAGCAACATGCGCCAATTGGCGTGACTGTCAGGCAAAAAAGCGCGCTAATCAAGCTTGCTAGGTCAAAAATAAAAACAAGCAGTCCAGGGCTTGGTTAACAGTATCCAGGCAGACCAGGAAGCAAGAGACAGCAAGAAATCCAACCCAGAAAGCTATCTAAGCAATCAAACGAGAGAACCAAAGAGACAAGACTCCCCAGCGGAGTCGCCAAATTGTTGTGGAGGTAAATCCTCTCTGCGGACAGAGACGATCCCTACTAGCCCAGACCAGGTCTAGCAACAATCAAACAATGCTATCACGCAAGTTCCTAATTGAAAATTAAAGGTGGATGATGAGAACCTACTTGGATTCCAACGCTAATATTCATAGAAGAGACGTCGCTCTCGTTCCTTTGCTTCAGCCGGTCACGATCCCCACGATCTCCGTGATTGGACACCTGCACATGCAAAGAACAACATGAATACAAGCATAAAATCCAATAGATGCAATTATATATCAGTCAGAAAAGATATAACTCAACATCAATCATAGGACAATGAGAGTGGAACCATAATGATAGTCATCTATTATTGATAAATAACAAAGAAGAATACAACCATAGTTCTGACGTCAAATCCTCCTTTGGCTGGGTAGTCAGCTACACAAGTCTTGCAAAGCTTGTTGGGATGGGAAACAAGCCTCTCTCTCTTTGGTGACAAGAATCTCCTCACTTAGATTTGGCCTTATGGGTGCAAAGAAGGCTCTTGCAGCTTCAAACTCTTGAACTCCTGGAATTCTCTATCACTATGCTGGAACTAGCTTGCTCAAGGCATAGAGACAAGCTTTTATAGATAGAGAGGAAAGAGATAGGATCAACCACATTATTCATGGGATTGGCTTTATCACTAAGAAGCTTCCATGAAAGGTGGCAAACCACTTCCCTTCTATGGAGATTCGAAGCCAAACCATCCTAGCTCAACATAGATTCAGTTGGTGAATGGGTTAAGGAGAACCTTTGGAAGCTTGTTTGTTAAAAACTTTACTCAATTCGGTTGGCGCGAGTGCGACTCTTGGATAGAGCGCCAATGGCACGCCCTCTTTAGAGGATTTCCCCCATTGGCGCGAGCAGTACACTGTGGACCCGCGCTAATGCAAAAAGAGCTGTTTTCATGGGTATTCTGTAGGAGATGTCTTCAGGGCATATGAAGCTCATACTTAGAGGAATATGATGCAAGTGGTTTCAGGTCATGTCACTTCTCACAGGTCCCGGAATGAGTCCTCCAGTGTGCGGGAGAGGGGTAACAGGGATGGTGACAAACGGTGACAAATTGCTTTGTAACACCAATGATCATATGTTCAAGCAATGCCCTTTATTTAAGCAAGTGTGGGATGTTTGCATGTCATTGACATGTATCAACTGTATGTGGGAAGCAGAAAATATAGAAACAACATGGAAAGAATGGTACTTTGACCCACTTACTCATTCATATAGAGCTCTTTCACTAATCATTGTTTGGGGTGTCTTGCTGGCCTACAACAAAGCCATTTTTTAGGACAAATCTTTAGTACCTAACCGTATTGTAGTTGAAGTTATTATAATATTTGCCCATTTCCCTCAAGAAGAAACCACCCCCCATCCCAAAATTATAGTAGATGAAACCCCTAATCCCACAAAGTTGTGGGCATATTCCCATTTCCCTCAAGAAAAAACCATCCCCCCCAAAAAGAAAAGAAAAGAAAAAAATTATAGTAGATGAAACCCCTAATGCCAAAACATTTTGGGCATATTTCGATAGTGCTTCTAGTGACTCAGCTAACACGGGTGGTGGTGGTTTTGTACTATTCATGTCTACCACTCATTCATTTCATGCAGAAATGGGCTTTGGTTGAGGAACAAATAATCTAGCAAAATTATTGGCATGTAAAAACTTGTTGTTTTTTGCAAAAGAAAAAGGATGTTCCTAGCTTCAAGTTTATGGAGACCCAATGCTTGTCATAAATTAGTTAAATAGATCTCAAGCTTGCAGGAATCTACTCTTAATTCCTATTTTGAAATATTTATGGTGGATCAAAGACTCGTTTATTTTCATTGAATGTTCTCATGTATATAGGGAATAAAATGGGCTAGCAAACAGACTTTCAAAAGAAAGATTAAATATGGATTAGGGTATATGGCACATTCAAGATTAGTGTAAAGACTCTACACATGAATTCTATCACCAGTCTTCCATAGAACAAGTTGGTCAAAGCTTGTTTTTGTTTTATTTCCTTTCTCAATCTAATGCATATTTTTATATATAATATGTCAATGTTTATCGGATCATATATTCAGTTTTTCACGTCTTAAATGGGGTGGAAACATGTTTTATTTTGCTTTTTTGTTGATGTAGAAGTATATACTTTTGAGGGACCTCATGATGCAATCATATCTACTCTAGTTAACTTGCTTTGACAGTACTCAACAATAAGTTTCAAACTTGTTTTTTTCATTCTTGCAATGAATCGGGGGTGCATCTACAACATGTGATTTTGTATATTTTTCTAAAAGAATGAAAATTGCGATCCATATGGGGTGATTTACAAGGAGGAAGAGGGGGGCGGGTTGTTTCCATCCCACCTAGCCAATGGACTGGGGGACGTGGCAACACACCCTCAAAAATGTTTTAATGATGGTGTACTACAACAAAAGGGAGGTATGTATGGCCTATCATACCATGTGGATTATAGTAATGGTTGATTTGTTTCACATCTAGTCTATATGATAATTAGTGTTTCATGTGTGTGGTGGTAATGTGCAATAAGTTTTTACCCATGGCAGTCACCCTGCAACATTTAATAGAGTTGGTTTTGGTGGAGAGAGCTCTACAGGGTTGGAGGAGAGTGGAAAGCATAGTGGCTAAGGCATATTCAAGATGACGGTTAGATACCCAGCCTAACGAGGTCACAATTTTCGCAACTCACAAATTGTCTACAAGGTAGGAATTCCCTCTTATAGAGGAAGTAACTTCCATCCTTGCATTGTTGCATTGACTCAAAATTGGTATTGATCTCTTGCTCTCCATAATTTGTTTTTGTTTGTGGTTGCATCTCTCATGTAGGTTGGTCAATGCAAGGATAGTTATAATGATTAAGCTTTCGGTCTTCCTCCGTTCTTTTTATATTTTCAAACCTTCTCCCCTAGTCCCTCTCCCCTATACCATAATTGGTCTTGGCTTTCTCTCTCGACCTCCCATTGCAACAGTTGGCTTGGGGCCTCCTATATTCACATTTTTGTCACCTCGTTTTTCCTCTATCTAGATTTTTTTTACTTCAAATTCCATTTTCCACATGTGCTTGCAGTGAGTTTCCTTTTTTGTGCCTTTTGGTGATCGTTATCTTGGGGTGTGTTTGTTTTACTCCTCCTTCTCTTGTGCAGAATTCCCATTGTTTCCTCTTAGGAGGTACCTGTGGTTGTGTCTTTATCGGGACTAGCCCTCAACCGACGTGGCTCTTCCCTTGTCCTCTTTTCTTACTTAGTCTTCTCTAGCTTTTGCCTAATATTTTCTATTCCCTCAACCTATCCCCCATGCCTTATTAGAGGGCATGATTCCATAGGGGTGTTGCATATTAGTAGGAGTGGACCCAAAGGGGTAATACCCACATGCATCATTGGTTGGAGGAATTTGCATCACACTACTATGAACTCATGCCAAGTCATATTCAGGATGAACTTACATGTGCCAAACGAGAAGCTTCTACACAAAAACATCCCCTCTCTTACACGAAGATTCTCATTGAATGGGCATATTGTATTCTAGACACAGGTCGCACGAGAGGTCGCTTAAATCAATATATGCAAACAATGGATATTTATTAGTAGATGGAATTTCTTCTAGGATACAAACTCTTGGATAGAAACGAGCAACCAACAGATATTCTCCACTCCCTTGAGCACCTACACTAGCATTTGAGGGACCTAGATAAAAACATATCGATATTCCCCTCAATAATAAAAACATCTAAGGTATTTGAGGAGCCCATCCAGGTTGCAGTTTCTGACTCATATCACTCTGCCTAGTTACCTATCTTATCTAATTTTTGTGTTCCCTTTGTTGTAGACTCTTTACTGCAAAGTTGTTTTGGCTAGTATATCTATTTTGTTCTATTTACTTTTGGCTCACCCTGTACTTACCTGGCCCTCTCCTCCCTAAGGAAAGTTAATATTTTAATATGGTTAAGTCTTCATAGTAAGAGACTGATTTGAGATGTTTCAGTTTTTCTTGTACTCTCATGTTTTGAAGGCAATAAAATTTTCACCTCACAAAAAAAATGTAGCCATTAAATTAATTACTATTGAGGTTAAATTAGGTTAAGATTGGTGAAAGACTAATAAAGATAGGTTGTGAGTAAATTTTAGTTGACAAATGAAAATATACAACTGAAAAATCTTGGCTAATTCTAAACAACTTCAACCACAAGAAAACCATCATAATTTCTTGATATCCCGTATTTTAATGATGTTTTTTGTAGGAACTCCAAGCTTGAGTTTATAAACATTATAGTAGATGTTCAATTTCTTGTAGGTTTGCAATAGGAACTATATATTGACATTCTTCTTTTTCATGGTTGTCAAAACAAAGAGGTGGTATCTCAAAAGGCTAAATAAGATATCTTTTCCCCTATAGGACCATGTAACAATGTCAATAATGATATTATGTACTTCGTTACACTAGTGGTATGGTGAGATCATAGATCATGTATGAAATATTATTGGATTGTGTCTAAAACTTGACTTAAGACTAACAAGAGGGCCAAATATGGTTGTTTCACCACATACGAAACTAAAACAAAGGGAAATGATCTTATAAAGTATAGTAAAATGAATTAGAAGGACCATATGGATTTTGAGAGACAAACATTGACTCTCGACAAGAGGATGTTCTAATGGACCCCTCGAAGGTAACCTAACGACTAACTCTTTCTTTCAAACCAAAATAAAATAAAGTTCAAGCTAGGAATCAGAACAAGTAGAAAAAACAAGTTGGACTTTTAGCAATCGGCACAGTGCTTGACTTGGAATAATAAAATAAATTTTATTCTTGGAATCAAAATAAGTAAAAACAATAAGTTAGACTTTTAGTAGTTAGCACATTACTTTACTTGGCCTAAGATATTGGAATTAGAGACTTGGATATATATGGAGATTCAAAACTCACTATAGGTTGGCTTCAAGGATTAATAAACTCAATAAACATAACACATCAAGCAAGCATATAGGAAAACCTCTTTCACACACATCTACAAGGAGCCAGACCCTATAGTAGGTCATCTAGCAAAAGAGACAATGCACATAGCCCCAAAGATACCAGAGATAGACAACATAATGGAGGAAATCCCACAGTACATTTGAGACAAGTCTTTTGAGACATAGTAAGCTTGGAGATGAAATTGTTCCATATGAACAACCCTAAAAAAGTTATGAATTTTTTTTTATGGTTTTCTTATTTATGAAGTGAGGAGAACCATTCTCATTAATAATCCTCACTAGACACCTATTTGACCTTGAACTTGTATTGATGATTGGAAGCTCTTATCCTTACATACAACTATAGTGTGGAAGGTTAGAATTGAACATGTATTGAAATATGTTTTCTCAAGCTACTAATTGTCTATAATTGTTCTTTTTATAAATAAATTGAGTAAATTTTTTCAACTAAGAAAAAAATATAACTCTACTAGTTTTATTTATAAAAAAACACTTATATATGACTTAGTACCTTGAAAGCACATGTTTGGATACATATTTGTTGTAACATTTCATATTGTAGATGTAGACTACACACACACAAAGAGAATAATAATAATTGCATAATGATCTCAATTTGATTACTATATAAATTTTCACCCATCTTGATGCTTTCATAGTGGAAAATTTGAGGGAATTAACTTGGAAAAATAGTTTTTATCGATGGGACCCACTTTGGAGAAGTAGGGTTCAAAATTTTCTAGGGTCATTATGAGGCCTTGAATGACAATTTCTAGGGGTAGAAAATGCTTTCTTAAGTGTTGTACATGTTCTACACTCGAAGTCCTTTCCAATAGTGAAATAATCGCTTCAATCGGAGTTCAGATGCAAAAGTTACACCTCTCAGAAGTTTATCTATTGCAATTGGCCACCATAATTCAAGAGGATGCCACGTCAACCTTCGTTACTCAAGGGGAAGAAGTTATCCATGTAGGGGCTATGAAGAAGACTCCATAAGGGTCTTTGTAATTCATATTGATTGTTGAGTGTGTCAAATCCAACCCCTAGTTGGCTATCGAGTTGTGTTATAACCATGCCACCAGGAGGAAAAAAAAATTCCATTCTATTTTCTTGCATTTTGTTCCATAATAGAGCAAATTAGTCAAGTGTGGATATATACAGAGAGCATAATAGAGGGGGTTTGTGTTATGTAGCAACCCATGGGCCACAAGTCACAAACGACTCCATAGAGAGTACCTTCTCCTTTATACTTGCATCATTTACATTCAAAGCAAAAGAGAGCAAAGCAAACTCACCTTCCAATTTGTTTCTCCCATAAGGGTTTCCTAGAGCATATCTTGGCATTCGTTGTGGAATAGTGTGCGTTTTCATCTACACGTTCTCTATCTTTTGCATATTATCTATTGCATGCATAAATAACTAAACAATAATAACAAATCGAGAACCTAAAGGAATTAATCCTTCTTAGTGTAGATTTTCGGTTTATTTTAATAAATATATGTGATGAATTATCTAGTGAAATAATCATGATAGTTTATAGAACATATAACAAATTTCAATGCTCATTGTTACATTTCCTCTCTTAGCACAAGTAGTTCATATGGACGTGAGATAATCTTGTGAAGTGCAAGAAAAAAATGTAAGTATTAGAATTCAAAAAGAAAATAAAAAAGGAATGAATACACCATATTTGAACTTACTTTTTAAGGGGCATCTCCAATTCCATTGATCACATGTGTCCAATTATGCAAAGAGGGTTTTAAAATTAATTAGAAATGAATGTGGCTTGGGTGAATGTAGGAGGCTTGTATGTCATCTCTTCCATAAATTAAGATATACAAGTGTGAAATTTGGTTAGACTTAGATTAAGGCACATGACAATAAGGTAACTTTGATTAGTCAATCTATATCAATCACACATTATAAGAGTAAATCACTGCCATCAAATAGGGTAAGTATTGCGTGTGCCAAATTTTTCATTGATGCATTTGAATGATAAACATATTTATTATGGGTATGTGTGGATGCAAAGAAATGTAAACTTATACTTCCTAAGAAATTGATAAACATGTACTTATTAAGAAATTAAGGTGGATGATATCAATGTCCACCACTATATAGGTTAAGGACAATTTCATTTATAGGGGTCATTCCATGCATTCTAAACATGATAAAGGTGATTTTGACCAATAAATAAGGGCAAAATAACTTTCGAATAATTAGATGGTGTGACATTTAATATGTTAATTTTACAACGTGCCACTCTATAAGTAAAGAAATAATAATCCTGAGCCTACCAAGTGGCCACAAACCTTAGACCATGTCACTAAGAAATATTATTGAATGAGGTTGATAGATTCATTAGCAATAAACATAAACTAACATAACCCCAAGCCCTAACAACATATAATTATTGATGGCATAAATAAGGCTTCATGCGATAGTAATGGTAAAGGCTTGATCGAGTTAGGTTCGAGGTGATGAAAATGTCAAGGTAAGCAAATAATGTAGTAGAAAAATGAACCATGAACACCCCATAAATGACTTACATGTGCATTAAAAATCATTGGAATGAAAGAAAAAAATATGCATTAATATTAAAATTTGATATATACTCATCATAATATCATTCATAATATTGAAATCCAAATACACATAGTCATCATTCAATATGAACAATTTTTGGATCAAAATTTAGAATTTTGGAACCAATGTTAACACTTTTGGAATCAAGGTTAACATTTGATAATCTAAATTCTCACTTTCAAACACTCACGGAATTTGATTTTCACGCTTACAAATTTGTTAATCACAAATTTTGTATCCAAACTTTATCTTTTTAATGAAAACCTCCCCTAAGGGATGCCATGACATGTAATGCAACTCCACATGGATAATGGTTGGTTGGATATGCAAACTTCTTAAACAACATTGTTACTTTACCCCAAGCAACTACACAACACAATTGTGTGTGGTGCACATATAGGTAATAAAATGTTTGGGAATTAAAGATATAATTTGACAAAATTAATGGATCTAATGAGTCCTTGATTTAAAAAATAAATAAAGATGACTATTAGTTTGAAAAATAGGTACCATTTAACAAGAAAATAATAAAAATATATGTAAATGAAGAAGGCAAGAAATAGAGTTGCATGGTAACAAAGTCCTTGTCTACATTGGAAGGGAACTAAGTAGGGAATTTAATGCATCCACTAAGATTTTCTTTTTCACTTCATAAAGTTTTGTGTACCATTTTCTTTTTATTCTTTGTTATTTTCGGGAACTAAGTAGGTAAACCAATGTATCCATCAAAATATTTTTGATCTTATGAATTTTTTGGGTACCACTTTCTTTCTTTCTTTTTTCTTTTTTCAACTAAAAAAAAAAAACTTTTACCTTTAATAAGTTATTTCCCTTTTGGGTTTTGAGTCTCTAAAAAACTTCAAATCAAATCTAAATCAAAATATTCAAAAAAAAAAAAAAAACTTCTAAAATGCACATCAAAGTAAATTTTTCGCTTTTATTAAGTTGAAACTCCACTTTCTCTACTGTTGGAAGCATTAAGTATTCCTTGATGGTTTTTAGTTATTGAAAGAGTGCCTACACTTTGATTTATTTGAAAGTTGAAATCATCGTTAAAAATGTTTCACATAGTTCAACTTTGTTTTGATCATAGTGCAAAGTGAAATTATAACTTTGTCATAAGTAAAATTCTAGCCTCGCAAAATGTCACAACACTTCCTTGACAACTTTTAGTTCTTGGAGGAGTGCACTCTTTAACCCCACAAAACATCACAACTTTTCCCTAATGGATTTCAGTTATTGGATGAGTGTACTCTCTAATTCATTTGAAAGTCAAAATCATACTCTAAAAATGTTTCATGGAGTTAACATTTGGTTTTGATTGGTGGGGAAGGTAAAATGCTAACTCATTTGAAAGTGAAATTCTAATCTCTCGAAAATTCAAGAGTGCACCATTGAAATAAAAAAGTGAACGTGCACTTTGATGATCAAAGAAGAAAATTACTTTCATCAAAACCAAAAGTTGGAAATTCACTTTAAAAAAGTGTCTAAAGTTCTTTGATGAAAACAAATATATTTCTTATTATTAATAAAGAGCATCGAGGTTATCCACATATTTTCCATGGAGTTTGCATCTCACTTTTCCTTTTGCTTAAAATTTTTCTATACCCAATAAACTAATATTTCACTCGACCTCTGGAAATTTCCACACAGTGAAAAGTTAAGTTTGGGGTTCGTTTAAAGTACAATTCTTACTTGATAACCATTGAATTGCATTGTTTTGTAATTAATGTTTCACTAGTTAAGCAATTGAATAGTCTTGTTCAACATGAATGAGATCTTACTATAGGGAGAACCCCAAATATCTAATTGCATATTTATTTAAATAAATGGGTCAACCTTCCTCATAAAGCCCTAAATTGCCACATAACATGAGATAGAAGAAAAGGTAGTTATCATAACTACTTTTCAAAATTGTATTTAAAGGATGAAAATAAAAAATGACAAGGGTTTTTTTAACCCTTGGGGAGAGAAGAGGTTATTTTAATCTATGGAGAATCATTACTTAACTCTTACCTTTTATTATAATTTTTTATTTCTTGATGAAAGAAGCCAACACTAGCCAAAATTGTTGTTGGAGATTTTTGTCGTGCTTCAAATTTGCCATAGACTATTCTTAATATTTAATGGTGCATTGGAAGGTTGTAAAAATGAGTAATGATTTATTGTAGATTATTCTCATCAATTGGTGTTTGTCCTTAATCTTGCTTGCCTAGTATTTCTGCTAGCTTGGGTATGGAAATGTTACTTTCGATTGTGTTTGTAGGTTATACTCTCATCTTTTCTATGGTAATTTAGCATTTAATTCTGAATGAAACTTAACCATCATTAGATGGAATTGCTACAGGAGTTTTATGTTTTACCTTAAATTTGACAATTTCTATTCTTGATTTTCATTAGTGCAATGGAAGGCTACAAGAATGAGTAACTATTTACTTTATGGCATTCTTGTAAAATTAGTATTTATTCTTTCCTTCTCTCTTGTTTAATATTTCTACTGGTTTAAGTATGGAAATGTTGCTTTCAACTAATGTTTGTAGGGTATCTTCAACTTGTTTTTAGTAACTTGAGGTTTATGTGAGAATATCATGTGAACTATTTATAAATTATTATCTTGCATTTATTGTCATTGGTCACTATGTTCTCCTAGTTTTATTCAAATGTGTTAGATAGGATAGAAGCACATATATTACCTTTTCAATTGCAGGTTATTCTCAACTTCTTATGAGTTATCGTGGATTTAATGTTATATTTGACCTAACAAATTAGTTCCTTTTAACTCATGCAATTATTTTCATCATCTTGTATCTTCATTTCGTGCTTTAGTTAGTTTAGATGTTAACATTTGCATTTGCATATTAGTTAGCTACATCTCAAATTATTTCATTTGAAATCCTAAATGATGGACTAAGCCACAACCAAGAAACCCTAAATAGTAATGGATGCTTGACTAGAATCATAATGAACTTTCATATATCAAATGGAATTGGCTAATTGGGCCTCTCTTCCGAGGATAACCCCTAATATTGATGTTGAGAATTTCACCGTATTAACAAAATTTGTGCTAAAAGGAGGGAAGATGAACAAACTACCATTAAGTAAAGTTGCATTATTCCTTACATAGTTATTTTCATGGTTATGCTCCAAATATTTATAGGGGATCATGTTTTGACTCTTCTAGGAATTCAAGGTAATTTTCATTAATATAGTGATCTAACATCACTCAGTCCTTGATCTGAATTTGTATTTGTCAAAGATTGTTCATTATGATCTTACATTGTTTTTATAATTGTGTGTCCAATGTTTTTTTTTTTAGTCAACCACTTATTACTCCCGTAGCAGATTGTGTTGCTTACATAAATCATGTTCTCAGTGTTTTTTTGTTTGCATTCAAGGCATTAATTAATTTTACCATCATTTTCTTGAAATAATAATAGTGTTTGGTAATAATGAATGAAAGTACTTATTTAGTGATAGTTGAAATAATCCTCACAGGTTTTGATGGAACAAATATACCTTCAAACTTATTCCACTTTGATACATAAACCTTGTTTAAAATATTATTTTAGTGATTGATCCATAAATTGTCATAGATATTCCACTAGATAGTCCCTCACAACAACTATGATAAAATTATACTTAAAAACATGAAATCTATAATATGAGGGCTATTTTTCCTTATAATTATGGACTTATTAAGTTATTTTTCCATGCATACAATATGTAAAATACAAAAAATAGAGAACAGGAAATAATGCAATCACATGCAACCATAAGAACATAAGATATACCCTAGGAAACCCTTTCAAGAGAAAACCTAACTTGAAGGTGAGGCTACTTTTCTCTCTCTTTCCCTAAATATAAATTGATGCAAATATAGAAGTAAGACCTATGGCCCGTGGCTTGTTAGAGTGCACACCCCCCCCCCCCTCTCTACTCATCTATGGAACAAAATGCACTTGAATAGAATAGAACCGCTTTTCCTCCTAGTGGCCCCATTATAACACAACTTCATAGTCGATTAGTGGTTAGGTTTGACTCCAACTCTTAACAAAAGTAACAATATTGACTCTTTTAGAGTCTTCTTCATCATGATCATGTGAATAGCCCCTTTTATATGAATAATGGGGGTTGGCATGGCATCCTCTCAAATTATGGTGGTCAATTTTGATAAGTCAACTTTCACGAAGCATAAATTTCTCATACGAGCTCTGATTGAGGCAACTCTTGCATCATTGGGAAGGTATCAACATGTAGGTTGTGGTATCTACGCCCATAGTAATGTTAAGACCATAAAAGTAATCATTTAAGGCCTCAAAATGGATCCTGAAGTTTTTGACCTAAAATTTTCCAAACTAGGGTCGCTAGTAAAAATTGTCTTGTGCACTGATTCCTCCACCTTTTCCACTCTTAAAGCATATATATTGATGATAAATAAAATAATGATCACATTCAGATCAATGATGAAAGTGAATGAGGTTATGTTTTAAAATATGTACCTATATTGTTTTAATAAATGTTAGAAGATTACTAAAAGTGCTAAGCTTACTCTACGATAAAAACACTAAATTCATAAACTCTATTATTATTACACTTGAAAAAATCCAAACATTGCTACTCACTCTAATATTACAATACTTATCAATTAATATCACCTACGAAGACAAACATTGCATATAGATTTGTTCAAGTAGAATTGGATTCAAATTTGCATGATCATAAATTTTATAACTAAAAGATTAAGTAAGATTCATAACAGTGAGATCTCATTCTTGTTAGACAAGACTATTTAGCTACTTAATAGAAAAAACACCAATTGTAGAGTGACACCATTCAATAGTTATTAAGAATTTTACTTTTAGCAAACCTCAAATTTAACTTATAACTCCATGGAAATGTCAAAAGGTCAAGCAAAATATTAACTTATTAGAAATAGAAATGAAAGGAAACAAAGGTGTCAAACATACTTGCTACAATAATCCATGAGAGAAGAATGTGTACGAACTTAGAAATCAATAATTGCAATCAAAGAAAGAAAATATAACGCGTTAATAACAAGAGATCGTAGGGAAAACCCTTTAAAGAGAAACCCTTTATTCCAAAGTAAGCTAATTGAGTTCCTCAGTAACAAATAACGGTTTCAATACTTTTTTAGATCTATGCTTTTAACAGGAGTAATTAGCAACAGTCTCATTCTTTCTTAGCCTATGTCACACTACATCATGCACTCAAGACTACACTTGCCACCAAGGCCTCTATGGTCCAACATGAGGCATGTTAAAATGTGGTATCGTAAGCCATTAAATGGGCTCCATCACATGTAATACCATGAGTTACCCAATACCATGGGCCCATAACCTATGAACTATAAACCCATCATTGGTTGTCTCAAGGTTAACCTAACTACCATATGAAAAAGTCTATCTTGCCCCTCCCCCACACCCCCCCCCCCCCCCCCCCCCCCACCACCCACCACACACACCTTTAAACTCAACTTGGGATAAACACCTACACCCTTCAAAATTTACCAATTGATTTTCAAGGGATACAACATAACCTCTATCACTTATGACTACGTTTAGGCTTTATAACTATGAATCATTAACCAGGGGTATGAATACCTAATGTGTCTTACAATTATATGTCCATCTATATATGTGATGAAGTAGAAATCGATAAAATTGTCTATAATTGTATGCCCAAGCATGTGATTTTATGAAACATCAACCCATTTCATTGCCAACATCCGTCCTACTCTAAATACAATTACATAGACTAAGTACTTCTCAACCAAGTTCTTATAATATCTCTTTATGCTCAAGAAAATTAGGTAGGAAGCATGTACCTATTTATTTACCTGCATCCCTCTATGCTCCAAACGTAGCGAGTGAAATCAAATACTTGGTACGTCCATCTAAGTGTCATGATTTTCCATGCATGTTGTAACTCGAAGCCATATGCTTCAAGTCTACTCTCCATTTCAAGTCTTGTCATGCCTTCCATTTTCTTACAACAAGATCTCATTCGAAACAACCTCCCACTCAAATCAAGATTAGGTTAAAAAAAAATATTGTGCCTAATATCTTGGATCTGACGTGATCTAGCTTTGATGTTGAATGAAAGAAACCAAAGGTGAGAAATATGCTTCCTAAACTAATCCATGAGAGAAGAATGTGTAGAAACTTGCAAGAAAATAAATACAATCAAATGAGAGAACACAAAATAACTAATAACATGATATCCTATGGAAAACACTTCTAAGAGAGAAACCACACACTGCAAAGTAAGCTCAATGTATTCTTCAACAATGAATATGTAACAACCCCGGTGAAAATTCCATGTAATAAAAGTAAATAAAGTTAAAAATAATAACCACGGTTGATGGGACATTTATTCGAAGTTGAGTGATGGGAAAGACATCCTAGGGGGTGATCATTTGGTTTATTATAGCTAAGGAAATTGGCAAAGGCAATGGCTAAGGCTTTGGAAAGACAAAATGGCATTTGTGGCACATTTATTTATGAAAATAATGGAAATTAGGAGAAAAGGGAGGTGAAAGGTCACAGGTTGCATGTGAGGAGGAAATTGAAGGAAAATAATGGAAAATGAAGAAAATAGAGGCCTCATTCATAAAAAGGCTTATGAGGATCAGTTGATAACCTTTTTTTAGTTGAGTTTTAGAGCTCTCTCATTATTTTGTCTCTCTCTCTCTCACTCTTGGATACTTGGAATTTTCTTGGAGCATATTTTGCATTGGGTCAAGAAAGGCAAAGAAGGTAAGAGGAAGCAAAGATCAAGCAAGGAAAGGCAAGATCAAGCAACTACAACAAGATTCATTGCAAGTGTCGATTTTTATGTGTATTTTCCTTGCTAGATTTGGCATGCATGGTATTGCATGTGGTTCTTTGTTGGTGTGGCATGGATTTTTCCAGGTGTAACAGTGTTTTCGGCCTAGCCTTGTCATTTCTATATAGCCATGGTGAGATGGGGTTCTCATGTTTTGGTTGAGTTGGATTGCTGGATGGATTCGAAGCCGAGTGAGGTGTATCTCCAAAATGATAGAACACATGGCCTAGTAACCCTCAACTAGACTATGGGTTACAGTAAATCCAAATTTTGTGTTGCCTCAGATGGCCTAGGAATCCTTGATGGTGAATGGCCGGATATACAGTAAAGCTAAGAGGTGGCTTGCTCTCTGTTGAGCCTAGTTGTCCCGGTTTTGGGATATGCGGTAAAGCCTGGAGAGTGCGTCTCGGTTTAGGGCCTAGTGATCTGGGTTTGGATTGCGGTAAGCCTGAGAGACTAGGAGGCATGAACATTCCTGATGGTGTAGGTGGAGAAATCTGGTGACATCCATGCTTTTTTGGCCTAGTGATCGGGTGGAGATCATAGTAAAGCCTGTTATGATATGTTTATTGTGTTGGCCTAGTGATCCGGGATGGATCACGGTAAAGCTTGGTTTCTATTTATGAGGGTGAGGTGGTTTAGACTCGATATGCCCTAGTTGGTTCTTTTGGTTGAACCCCATATTCATGCTTGGAATATGGCATGGGGGTGAATGGCTGAAGAGAGATTTGGCTCAACCATTCTATGGTTGGGTGGAACATGGAAGTCCCATCCCAGGTTTGGTTTTTAAATCATTAATGAAAGGTTATTTCTCCTTGTATTGCTATGAGTATGTTGATGGATTATATGCGGCCTATATGGTTGTACTTTCATGAGTATTTATGTTGTTATTATGTTGGTTATATGTGTGCTTTATGACAACAACTATGTATGGCTCTCAGCATGTTTTTGCTTGTAAATGAACAGTTAATGTATCTAAGGCGTAATAGATGGCAACGCAAAATATGGCATAAGGGAAAAATGGTTCTTAGTGATTCTCATATAAGTACAAGATCCCTATGTTTAATTATGTTGGTTACACCTATAGATTACGTGCTTGCGACATGTTTGATGAAATGCATGTCATGGCTAGTAGGGATCTGATTAAGGTACTGTTTAACTTATTGCTTTTGCATCGTTGTTTCCTTGTTCTTTTACTGCTCCTAAATTATCATTCCATTATGGGCAGTGACCTGGGATATGGGCCTCAAAAAGTGGCTCAAATCTTGAGGATGCTGGCATAATATTGGTAAATTGGGTCTCTGGACACTGGTAGGCAAGCCTATGAGAGCGACTTTGGGTTTCTGGATGCTGTCATGCCCATAACATGAGCGCGATTGAGGTTTAAGATTTCCAAAACATCACTTGGACCCAAGGACAAGATGTTTGAGTGGTTGACATATCTCCTGAGGATTCTGTTGCTGATGTGGATAGGTTGGTTGATGTGTTCCGTCGATTCCACTTCCTTAAGGTCACATAGGAGGTCGAATCTAATCATAGTAGCCTCTTGTCGCATGTTTACCCCGATTGGTTGGTTACTTAGGTAGATGTGTGAGAAGGGTGTTACATAGTGGTATCAGAGCATGGTTCACCCCTCGGACTGGATGGGTAGTGTGTTTTGGTCATGCATGCATGTGAGTTGCATGTGTGTCTCCTACACTTGCATTCCATGTGCTTGTTTCATTTTCTTGATGATTTATTATGGTTGAGGTAAGGTTTTCATGGAGAATTTGATGTTGATTTTGTGGAATGCATCATCATGAGTATATGACTGGTTGCATATTGTTACATGTCGCTTACATGTTGATTTTATTTCACCTACTTACATCCTTGTATATCAAGTGCATTCTTGAATGTTTTGGTTACATGTATCAGTCTTGTGGGTTGATTACAAGAATTGATCGCTTATGCTCAACTACATGCATCTATGCATTTGTGTAGTTGATTAGGCATTGCTTATGCATGTGGCACTGTGTACAATGGAGTAATGGTTGTTGTCATGCATGAGGTCATAACATGCATTGTTGATATGGCCTTGCATTGATGACTGGACCCTAGATAGAATGATGTTTATGCATTGATGCACTTATTTGTTATATGTTTATATGTTATTATGTTTATGTTATACATGTATCACGTTGATTTTTTGATCTTGTAGACGAGGTATCCTCCCCAAATTATACTAAGGTATGTTGATTTATTGTGATTTGGTTTATCTGACATATTATGAATTGCAAGAAAGAGATCAAATGGATAGCAAGGTGGTAGACTACATATAATCTCCCTATGAATCAGATGGGCGTGTGGTGTGGGGCACTCTTCTGATTTGGTAGACACATTGAGAAGCCTGAAGGAAGAAATAAGGATTTGTAAGGCTAACATTGACAGGATCATACAGGCACAAGAGAAACAAGTAGAGGTTAATGCTATAATTCTTCAGATTTTGTTAGAATTTCAGTGACAAGGACCACTTCGGATTAGCCATTTACTTGAGGATAGAACTAATGGGGCATATGGCAGTAGGTCTCCTAGTAGACACAGTTCGGATAGATTTGACATGGTGAGAGATGGAAGGTTGTTGGACACTCTCGATAGGAAAGGCGATGGATACAGGCACTATTTTAGTTCTGGTTCTAATAGACATCATGATCGTCATCGTTATCACCCTTACAGGAGAAGTGATATGGGATACTTGCCTGATGTGTTTAAGAATGAAGCCACCTAATTTTGATGGAGATATGAAGAAGTCAAAAGATGCAGAGGCTTGGATACTTGGGATGAACAAATTCTTTGAGTTCCATAAGTACACGGATAACATGAAGGCCAGAGTAGTGATCTTCAACTTGAAAGGCAAAGCAAATATTTGGTGGGAAGATGTGAAGCGGGTCAAAGACATCATGTTGGATGATTTGAGTTGGCATGAGTTCAAGAGGCTTTTTAAGAAGAAGTACTTGTCAGAAAGGTACTACGATAGTAAGGCTAAAGAGTTCTATGAGCTAAAGATGGGATCAATGACAGATGAAGAGTACACGACCAAGTTTCTGGAGCTATTGAGGTATGCATCGTATCTTAATGATGAGAAGGCTAAATTTCAATGGGCTGTCATTGATTTGCCATTAGCATTTAGAGATTGGATTGAGTAAGATGAGCCTCGGTCACTTAAGGAAGTTATTAGGAACCTGAAGCATTGCTATGGACATTCAAAGCGTAGGAATGAATCTCAACAAGGATGGAAGGGAAAAGACAAAGATAAAGGTAAATGGAAGCCTAAAAGAAAAAGGCCTCAGAATGCAGATGAGAAGGAAAATATGGCACAACAAAAGAGGTTTAATGCAACTAGACAGTGAGCTCAAGAAGGTGATCTTGAGATAATTTGATGTGAAACCTTATTCAAGTCACCCATATTATCAGAAGACATTGACTGCAGTGAAGAAATGCTATTATTGGCCGAATATGAAGAGGGATGTAGCAAAATTTGTGGCTAGGTGTTTTAATTGTCAGCGTGTGAAGGCAGAGTGTAAACATCCAGGTGGACTGCTACAACCGATCGTGATTCTAGAGTGGAAATGGGAAGTCATTTCCACAGACTTCATCACATGGTTGCCAAGGATAGTGAGACATCACGATTCCATCATGGTTCTTGTGGACTGGTTGACAAAAGTTGCACACTTCATTCTAGTGAAGTCTACATTCTTAGCTAGCAATGTGGCATAGGTATTCATCATATATGTGGTGAGATTGCATAGTGTTTCAAAGAATATTGTGTCAGATAGGGATGTGAAGTTCACTTCCAAGTTTTGGAAAGAGTTATTTGCAGGTTTGGGCATAGAGTTGGCATTCAGCACAACTTATCATCCACAGGCAGATGGAAAGACAGAGAGGGTCAACAAGATATTGTTGGACATGTTGAGGATGTACGTGATGCATCAACAATGAAAGTGGGAAGATTATCTTCCACTGGTAGAGTTTTCTTATAACAATGGGTATCAGGAATCTTTGAGGATGATTCCATTTGAGGCATTGTATGGCCGGAGTTTCAATATTCCCATCAGTTGGAGCGATCCTGTTAATAGGGTGTTGATTGGACCGGATATGTTGGCAGACATGGAACAGGAAACGTAGGTGATAAAGAAGAATCTAAAGGCAGCATAGGATAGGCAAAAGAGCTATGCAGATCAGAACAAGTTGTTCAAGGAGTTCCAGGTTGGGGAACATGTGTACTTGTGCATCAAACCGAAGAAGAGCTCCTTGCGGATTGGATCATGTGCCAAGTTGGAACCACAGTTTTGTGGACCCTTTAGTATCATTAAGAGGATTGGACTAATAGCCTACCGACTTGCATTACCTCCGAGAGTGAAAGTCCATGATTTTTTCCATGTGTCATTGCTTAAGAAGTATATTAAATATGTTGATCATGTGATTCACTGGTCTATATTGCAGGTGGAACCAGATGGAGAATTCCAGCCGAAGCCTCAATGTATATTGCAGGAAAAGGTGCTCATGCTCCGGAACCGAGAAATCGAGCAAGTTAAAGTGCATTAGAAGCACTTTGAGCCCGATGAAGCTACATGGGAGATGACAGATCAGATGCAGGCTATGTATCCTTCCTTATTTGTTGGTTGAGCAAAGTAGTTTTGGTATATGTCTTGGTATATGTTTTGGTGATGTTTCTATATGTACATATGTATATGGATGTAAATACTGACATGATCTAAGTTAAAAATCTCCAATAAGCGATTTGGGTGTCATATCATTATTTTGTCAAGTTTTTACGATGTTGGTTTGCTTTTCAGTAGGATGATCATTGTAAATACTGCATCGAGCTATGTTATAAAGATCCATGGGCAGTGTATTTTCTTTTCAACGATTTTTCTAAGGCCTTGGTGTGGTATAACACTAAGGGTAGTGTTCCCCAAGGGGGAGGGTTCTATAACAACCCTGGTGAAAATTCCATGTAATAAAAGAAAATAATGTTAAAAATAATAACCACAGTTGTTGGGACACTTATTCCAAGCTGAGTGATGGGAAAGACATCATAGGGGGTGTTCATTTGGTTTATTATGGCTAAGGAAATTGGCAAAGGCAATGGTTAAGGATTTGGAAAGGCAAAGTGGAATTTGTGGCACATTTATTTATGAAAACAATGGAAATTAGGAGAAAAGGGAGGTGTAAGGTCACAAGTTTCATGTGAGGAGGAAATTGAAGGAAAATAATGGAAAATGAAGAAAATAGAGGCCTCATTCATAAAAAGGATTTTGAGGATCAATTGGTAACCTTTTGTCAGTTGAGTTTTGGACCTCTCTCATTATTCTCTCTCTCTCTCTCTTGGACACTTAGAGTTTTCTTGGAGCATTTTTGCATTGGATCAAGAAAGGAAAAGAAGGCAAGAGGAAGCAAAGATCAAGTAGGGAAAGGCAGGATCAAGTAGCTACAACAAGATTCATTGTAGGTATCGATTTGCATGTGTATTTTCCTTGATAGATTTGGCATGCATGGTATTGCATGTGGTTCTTTGCTGTTGTGGCATGGGTTTTTCCAGGTGTAATAATGTTTTTCAGCCTAGCCTTGCCATTTCTGGATAGTCATTGTGTGATGGGGTTCTAATGTTTTGGTTGAGCTAGATTTTTGGATGGATTTGAAGCTGAGTGAGGTGGATCTCCAAAATGATGGAACACATGACCTAGTAACCCTTGAACCAGATTGTGGGTTATGGTAAATCTGGATTTTGTGTTGCCACAGATGGCCTAGGAATCCTTGTCGGTGAATGGCAGGATATATGGTAAAGCCAAGAGGTTGTTTTCTCTACGTTAGGCCTAGTAATACCAGGTTTGGGATATGCGGTAAATACTGGAGAATGGGTCTCGGTTTAGGGCCTAGTGATCCGGGTTTGGATTGCGGTAAAGCCCGAGAGACTAGGAGGGAGGAAAATTCCTCACGGTGTAGGTGGAGAAATCAGTGGCATCCATGCTTGTTTGGCCTAGTGATCAGGTGGAGATCACGGTAAAGCCTGTTATGATATGTTTATTATGTTGGCCTAATGATTTGGGATGGATCACGGTAGAGCTTGGTTTCGATTAATGAGGGTGAGGTGGTTTAGCCTCGGTATGCCTTGGTTGGTTCTTTTGGTTGAGTCCCACATTCATGCTTGGAATATGGCACAGGGGTGAATGGCTGAAGAGAGATTTGACTCAGCCTTTCTATGGTCGGGTGAAATGTGGAAGTCCCATCCCGGGTTTGGTTTTTGCATCATTAATGAAAGGTTATTTCTCCTTGTATTTCTATGAGTATTCTGATGGATTCTATGTGGTACATATGGTTGTATTTTCATGAGTATTTCTATTGTTATTATGTTGGTTATATTTGTGTTTTATGACAACAGTTATGTATGGCTCTCAGAATGTTTTTGATTGTAAACGAATGGATAATGTATCTATGGCCTAATAGATGGTAATGCAACAAATGGCATGAGGTAACAATGGTTCTTATCGATTCTCATATAAGTACAATATCCCATGTTTAATTATGTTGGTTACACCTGTAGATTACATGCTTGCGACATGTTTGATGAAATGTCTGTCATGGCTTGTAGGGATCTGATTAAGGTCTTGTTTAACTTATTTCTTTTGCATCATTGTTTCCCTGTTCTTTTACTTCTCCTAAGTTATCATTCCATTCTCGACAATGACCTAGGCTCTGGGCCTAAAAAAGTGGCTCAAATCCTAGAGACGTTGGCATAACATTGGTAAATTAGGTCTCTGGACGCTAGCAAGCAAGCCTGTGAGAGCGACTTTGGGTTTTTGGACACTGTCATGCCTATAGCATGAGAGAGACTAAGGCTCAAGATGTCCAAAACATTAGTGGGACCCAGGGACAAGATGTCTAAGTGGTTGACATGTCTCCTAAGGGTTTAGTTGTTGATGTGGATAGGTTGGTTGATGCGTTTCGTCGATTCCACTTCCTTAAGGTCACATAGGAGGTCGAATCTAATCATAGTAGCCTCTCGTCACATGTTTACCCCAGTTGGTTGGTTACTTGGGTAGATGTGTGAGGAGGGTGTTACATAATAATGGTTACAATACATTTTTAGAGCTATCTTAGCATGAGTAATGAGCATTAAGCTCATTTTTTCTTGATCTACATCATGCTACATCATATACTCAAACTACATTGGCCACCAAGGTCTCTATGAACCAACATGAGGCATCTTAAAATAGAACATCCCATGCCATTAAATGTGAAAATACCATCATTTACCCAATATAACAAAATGTACCATGAACTATAAAACCATCATTGATTTTATCTAGGTTAACCTAACTAGACTAGATTGAGTCAATATCAACCCAATAAAAAAAATTAAGTAGAAGGAAAAGTGAAATGCAAACTCTATGGAAAGTTTGAGAGTAACCCTTATGCTCTTTGTTTATTTTTTTGACCTAAACTAAGGAAAATGTATCATATAAAGTTGTATCTATGCTAAATAATGGAATTATATGTTTATGTGGTCCAAAGTTTTTAAATAAAACTAACAACTCCCTATAAGCAAAAACAGAGCTACACATGTCTTCACATAATATGTTCTATAACTGCTTACAAATATATATTCTAAATTAAACACCTAATATCATAATAAGTTTGTAAAAAATGAATTAGTAAAAAACATGGTGGTTTATAGCATCTTCCATGGTGGTTTATAACATTTTCCAATCTCCATATCCTCTACTAGCAAATGAATAATGTCTTCTTCCTTGAAATCTCCTTGAGCTGATTTGATTGACATCTATTGATTAGAGGCCCTTGATTGAGTTCCTTTGCTCAAGTTGACTATTATCTTTCTTAACATACTACATTCAATTTCCAGTGTTGCAATTAGTTGTTTCTACTACATAAGTGTACCTAGAATTGAGCCAAATTGAAAGATGGCCCTGTGATTATTTTCATGAACCTTTGTGGTTCGAGAAGATTGAAATCTTGTCACACTAGATAGATTCTTCATAGTTTCAAAGAACTCTTTGAATTTATTGTCATTCTTGGAATCTAGAGTGACAAGACATAGGTAATGGTGCTAATCTAAAGCCACACTCCACCCATAAAACAATTGAAACAAAATAAAATCCCACAAATCCATAGGAACACCATTGAGATTTTAGAATTTTCATAGTTCCATAGGGCTAAAAATTTAGCAGTGCTTGAACTCGATAGAACTAAAAGGCCAAATATATGAAAGGAGTCCACACCACTAGAGAAGAAATACTCATTGTGATCAGGACCAACAAGACCAAGTGACTAAAAACAAATTAAAATTGAGAGAGAATAAATTCTAGAAAACCCAATGCACAAGAGTTTAACAACTAGAATTACAACACACATAGGACCTCTATAGAAACTCTAACCATCAAACCAAAGTTCTAATAGAACAAAAAAAGAATGGTTATGTCTCTTACTAAGTGGTTAACAAATAACTAAATTGGGCTCCCATCTCCTCTATTATGCTTTCCTTTTGATGATCAAATCATCCCACCTTTACCAAGATATCTTCCAACTAATGAGTCAATAAGTTACCTCTCCATGAATTCAAACAGATGAAGGGAGTGAGTTGATGTCATGAAATTAATCACCTTGTTATGTGATTATTGATAGGGGAATCATGACGTATGTTATATTAATGTAGTGGTATGTGTTGTTGGGTGCAGGGTTATATGGTTAAGAAATCACTTGAATGCTCAAACTTTCTTTGATCCTTAGCTCCCTTAACTTGAACCAAAGAGCTTATTGGTGATCGAGTCTTCTTTAGAGTTGATTTCCTTCAATATATAAAACAAAATATTATGAAATAAATACACCTTCATTCGAGAACGAGTGAGGATAGAAGCTAGTCTATTATTGACTAGAATAGATTTGGAAACCATCATTTTGACAATTGTGCTTGTCACTATGATCATAAATATTGGGTATGTGTTATATTCTTTGCACAACTTACATGTACCATGAACCAAGGGGGGGTTTAAAGGAGGCGTTGCGAGGTTTGGTGAAGCGCCCCGAAATAATTTTTTGGGTGGTTTTTGTGTGTGTCTATTTTTTGGCATTTTTTAGCCCAATTTTTTTCTTCTTCTAAAAATGGTGTTGTGGTGCATGGTGGTTTTTCTCGTGATTTTGTAGTTTCGGTTATGGAACAACGATTTGATTTGTAGTTCATATGTTACGGGAGGTATATTGTATTGTAATATACTGTACAAAAGATATAATGAAAAAAGCTTGTTGGTTTTCCTGTGTGTGCCATTATATCCTTTATGTTATTATTAAGAATCTATTTGTAGTGATTAATTGTATAGGGTTAAAACCTACACATAAAAATGGATTTTAGAATCAATAGTAATTTGTAGACCTTAAAGCAGGGCATATGCATCAGTTATGTTGATCAATTCCCTAGACCCCAAGAATAATTTATTTCAATATTTCTTAGGATTAATAATGATCACCCTTGCCACCAATCTCTCTCCCCCTCTAGCGACAAATTCCACCTCTCTACCTCCCCCCCATCAACGCCTCTCCTCCTTGTCAATCACACTCAGGAACGCCAAGTAGCAATCAGAAGGAACAACAAGCAGAAGGAACATCACAACAACAAAAGGAACAACACAACAACAGAAGGAACAACACAACAACAGAAGGAACAACACAACAACAAAAGGAACAACACAACAACAGAAGGAACAGCCGCAGCCAACAGAAGGAACAGCCGAAGCCAACAGAAGGAACAACAAGCAGAAGGAACAACACAACAATAGAAGGAACAACAAGCAGAAGGAACAACACAACAACAGAAGGAACATCAAGCAGAAGGAACAACCGCAGCCAACAGAAGGAACAACAAGCAGAAGGAACAACACAACAACAGAAGGAACAACAAGCAGCCCAAGGGGAAAAAGAAGGAAGCAAACCAAATGGAATTCAAGACAAGAAGAATCAGCCCTCTCAGGAGTAGTCAGTCTACAAACCATGAAAAAATACCAGAGAATCAATGTTATGTAAATTTTCTTTACTAGTAGGACAATATGTTAGACAATATTCAAGAATAGCTACAGAAATCTATGAATTTTTGAATATAAGCACAGGAGAAGGGATTGCGTTCCCAACACATTCTCACGGCTTAGTTTCCACTTATGCTACAGTTGATTGTAATAGGAGCTTGCTCCATCACAACTTTTGGTAATATATCCACTATCCGATCTTGTTAAAAAAAATAATGATCACCCTTGAATATTCAAGATACTCAAGATAGAGGGTTTGTGATTAGAAGCTTTCTATATTTTTTGTATCCTTCATTTTCAACCTCTATCCTATATCATGGTGCCCCCATTGTGGGGTTGGGGGGGTTGTGGGTCCTTTCATAACATGGTAGAAACCAAAATGCATGCATTAGAAAAGTATGTTGTAAAACACTCAGGTAGCCAAGACACCCTACAATAATCGTCATCTGAAAACAAACTCCCTAAGTCCTCGGTTGCAGCATCTGTAAATCAATCAGACCCTATTACCAATGGAGTGAATTCATGTCTGTCACAAATGACAAAAGTACCTATATTGGACATTCCTCTAGAGAAATTAGGGGCAATGATAAAGTAGATGGGGGAATATGCCATTATCTATAAATTTATTGGTATGTGGTTGATAGAGAAAAAACAAAACAAAAAAAACCTAATGACTTGGATTAGGAAAATCTAGGCACTCAACGGAGACCTAAAACTATAACTAGGTTCCGAAGGGGTTTTAATTGCTATCTTCAACAACATAAATGATAGAGACAAAATTTTCCATGGAGGCCATTCTTCTTGAACTCGGTGGGCCTCTTTATGAGACCCTAGACTCTAGAATTTAAACCAGAGAAAGAGGATTTCTCCTTAGCATTAGTATGGGTCAGACTATACTCCTTACCATTGTAACATTGGGACCATGAAATCCTTGTAGGGATACGAAGTGTGATTCAGAAATTTGTAATGATCTTTGACACCACTAAGCATGGTAGGTATACATCTTATGCTCATCTTTGTGCTTATGTGAACCTCTCACAACCACTTCTAGACAACATTATGCTAAGAAGTGAGAATGAAGTATGGAGATAGTCAATAGTCTAAAAATAAATCCCCTTTCACCACCACAAATGTCATGAACATGGGAACTTGTTTCAAGACTACCCAACAAACAAAACCTAGAAAAATGTTCAATATCTACATCTCAAGATGTGGAAGGGTTTACCAAAGTTGCACATAAGAGGAAAGCTGGCAAGGAAGGAATGGTGATTCCAACTTTTAACACACATTAAAATCACAATCAATTTGCAACTCTACAACAACTCTCAGATCCAGACACAACTCAAGAAATAGAGCACCCACACTCAGGATAACTAGGCCAAATGATTCAACCCCTTCATTAACCAGCAAAGGAACACCACCACCACATCAATGAGTAGAAACAACTATAAGACTTGGAAATGGAGGAGAATATCCAAGACCAATCAGATCCTTAAGAGATTAGAGCTATGGTGTTGTAGGACATCGACCTACAGACATTAACAGAAGAATGTCACAACAAAGATCTAGCAACCATCCCCTGCGACCAAGTTCAACTTATAGCCAGAGCTTACATCAAGAAGTTTGTGCCAAGCTCAAAGATCAGGTGATTCCCCTCTCCTCTCTTCCTCTTTCTCATATCACGGTACAAAGAGAAATGCTCCAAAAGGACAAGGAAACAATTGAAAAAAAAAGGAAGGAAAAATAATAGTCAACTTCTACAAGCCTTAGGTGACTTCCTACTTAATTAGAGGCAAGTCAAAACCATGCATGCCACCTTCCAACCCTTCTCCCATCATTCTCAATAAAATTCATCACTTGGAACATTCGAGGTCTGAACAATAAATCCAAGCACAGATTCCTAAAACATAAAATCAGTGCTAAAAATCTTGACATCCTCATGATTCAAGAAACAAAATGATCAGCTTCAACTCCACAAAACTATCTCAATATTATTTTGAGAAACAATGATTATATAGTCTAGGATACCCTAGGAGCCTCCAGAGGCCTAGCCATCATTTGGAACCCATCCATTGTCACCCTAAAAAATTCCTTCTCCATCCCAAGAATCCCTTTTACAAACTTCTAGCCTATTGACTCAACTACCCAATGTTATATCTCTAATTCCTACGACTTAACCCCCCCCTCCCACCCACCCAAAAAAAAAAAAAAAAAAAAAAAAAAACCAACTATGGATTTTAGGAGGTGACTTTAACATGATTAAAAATATCAAAGGAAAAAAGAAGGAATCTGATCCTTAGATGAAGAAAGTTAGCTCTTCAATGATTTCATAAACAATTCTCCTCTGGTGGATCTTAGCACTCAAAATGGCATTCATAATTGGAACCATAGAAGAGGAGGTAATGCTCAAATCGCTTCCAAGTTGGACATATTCCTAATTATAGAATATTTATTGATCTCGAACACCAATTTCAAGATCATTATCTTACCACGCCATGGTTCTAACCATTGGCATGTTCAACTATTAATGAATTAGATGAATAGCCCAAGGAAAAAACCCTTCAAATTCGAAGTCCTATGGATTGGGGACTTGGACTACTTATTTGAAATGGAAACCTGGTGGAGGGACTCGAATATATTTTCAAGAAAAATAATGTTTTGCTTTCAACAACAACTTACATTCCTCAAGAAAAAAATTAGGGAATGGAATACATCAATTTTGGTAACATTCACACAGACAAGACCATTTTAGAGATAGAAATGGATAATATACAATAAACAATAATTATAAATGGAAAAATGAAAGAAGTTAACCAAAAGGAGATAGCTACCTCCCTCGAACTATAATAATGCCTCAAGAAAAAGGAAACACTATGGAAGCAAAAATCAAGAATCCAATGGTTGAAAGAAGGGGAGAAAAATACTCATTTTTTCCATAAATCTATGATGAATCATCAACAAATTAACAAGAGCACATGGATTATAACAATCTCAAATCCTAAGGTTGAAAGTCATGAAGGCATTAATCAAGAGCTACTAAATCACTTTCAAACTCTTATGATTGAGCCCATCCCAGATAAAAGGCCAGGAATCAAGAAAATTACTACCATTATTCCCAAAATTGTCATTAGAGAGAAAAATGATCTATTACTCAAAGAAATAATGATGCAAGAGGTAGAGGTTGTTGTCATGGATATGCCCAAGGGAAAATCCCTAGTCTTGATGGTCTAACTGTTAAATTTTATACATCTTGTTGGTCGATTCTAAAGGAGGACATATCGCAAATTGTAGAAGACTTGCGACACTCATCTTATATACTCGACACCTTTGATGCAACATTCATCGCTCTCATCCCCAAATCCATAGGTATCAACTCCCCTTCAGATTATCACCCCATAGTCCTTTATAATGTTATCTACAAAATCATCTCTAAGGTCATTGTCAATAGATTCAAACCCATCCTTCCTCTACTTATATCTCTAGAGAAAATAGGTTACATGGAGGATAGACAAATCATGGACAACATAATCCTGGCTCACAAGCACATATAGTTTCTCAAAATGAGTAAAACCCCATGCATGCTAATCAAACTGAACATGCCCAAAGCCTTTGATAAACTGAGCTGGAAATATATTTTCCACACTCTCACAACCTTTGGGTTTGAAGAAAGATGGTTTCATTGGATCACAGCTCTTATAATAAAAACTTTCTTCTCCATTCTTGCCAATGACTCTCCCTCTTCCCCCTTCACCCCATTTAGAGGCATTAGACAAGGAAACCCCCTCTCCCCCTATATCTTTCTTTTGATGGTCGAAGGTCTTGGACGTGTTATTTTTGTTGCCCTTCAAGAAGGCACTCTAAAAGGTCTCCCTCTAAGATATGCCAATCACTCCTCCATACACCAACAATTCATAGGTGATACTCTTCTAATGGGCATCTCCTTAGTGAAAGAAGCCACTACCTTCAAACACATCCTTATACATTCTCGAATGCCTTTGGAACATCTATAAACCTAGCCAAATCTCAATTTTTTTTCTTCAATACCCTTCTTCCCATTTGTTGTAGCGGCTACAACCACCCTCCAAAATTTTTCCTTAGCTTTGTTTTGGGGCCTCTCTACCAACCTTTCACAATAGCATGTCTTGTCTTGTCAAGTACATAAGCTTCAGTGATTTTCTTGCGGAATGACAGCCTATCAATCAAAGCTTGTTGCATCCCCCTTAGGGGCTGTTTCATCAGACTTGGTCCAGCAAAAAACTGAGCACCTCCCTTAAGAAATTGCACAATTCTGGAGGGAAACCAACATTCCATCCAGAAATTGTGCAATTTTGGAGGGAAGCCAACCTTCCGTCCAGAAATTGCGCAATTCTGGAGGGAAACTAACCTTCTCTCCAGAAATTGCGCAATTCTTTTTGGCAGCCTGCTGGGCTCCAGAATTGCGCAAATTTTCCTGTCATTGTTCGCTGGAAAAATTGCACAATTCCTCCTAGCAGGACTGCTCAACCCAGAAATTGCGCAATCCTGGGCAGCAGTCAGCTGCTTTGCCTAGAAATTGTGCAATCCCTCTGGGCAGCGAGCCCAACTCCCTCCCAGAAATGCGAATTTTTTCCTCCCAACTGAGCAGACCATTGCATGTGCAGTTGAGTTGATCGGTTCCCTCCGAGACTGAGCAAAATTGTTTTGCATGCATGGTATGCTCCTCCCAAGGTAGCATGCAAAGGCATCCCTTGTTTCAAGTATCTATTTTTAGCAGTTGGAGGTTACATGCAAAGATTATTTCAGAAACCTCCCACCAAGTGTCGCTTTCCCTAGATTTGTGGCATGCGCATTGCAACCTTGATTTTATCAAAACTCATCAACCGGATGCTGCAGAGTTCATTCCTCAAATTGATTTTGTAGCTCTGACATCCCACTTTGCATCTAGGAGTCGTCGACACATTCAGCTCAGCTGTTGTGGGGTAAGCCTGCTTTTCATGTCTCGCGTTGCATTTGTGGCTCTTTTTATGTTTCGCTTCATATGAATGTTGTCTGCATGATTTGAGTGAGCGCTTACTATCGTTTTTGATACATACTAGCTTGTACTAGAATTGTTTCAGTTTTCATGTGCATCTCATTATTGTTGCATGCATGACACTGGTTTGCACGGACGGTCGCCATTGCGGCGACCCACTTCATGCTTCCCTTTTTCCAAATCCTACACTTGTTGTTTGCATGAATGATCATTCGTTCACGTTTGCACTCATCTCACCATGCATTCAGACTTCTCATGTTTTTAGTCGCCCGTCGGCCAGACTGGGCTGCCTTGGCCCGGACCGTGCCTTGGCCAGCTAGCACTGCACCATCAGTAGTAGCAGAAGGTAGCACACTTGCATGCGACGAATGCAAGAGGAAGGTTGTTGACAACATAGAGGCAGAACAAAGTTGCAAGCTTGAGTAGATCCACTTGTCATGAAAGCAACTTTGGAGATTGAGGCTATGAGGTGACGGCGCGAAAAGATAATCACACGAGAGCATAGAACGAAACATAGAAGGAGTTACATGTGCTGAAGCATCAACTCAAGGAAGAAAAAGAGTTGCATATATGAGAGAATGAGTTGCAGCAGGAACATGTGTAACAACAGGTGCAACATGCACTCACAGATGAAACTGCGCCTGTACAAGTTATAGATCCATCCCAACAGCTGGCACAGAGTAGACATGGTGAGCAGTGTTTTTGATCACATGCAAGGGAATTCATTAACATGCATGGCATTGTGTGCATGCATGCAATCTAACCCATTTGGCACACTCACCAAGGCAAAGATAAGAAGCAAGTCCGATTGGAGCTGAACTTGCAGTTGACAGTTGATGCACACAACCACCAGCACACAGTGGAAGATTAGCACAGACACTATGCATCAGTGTGTTTCCGGTTCGGCTGCACCCAAGAAGACCATGTGCATGTTAGTAGACGAGTTGGATGGAGGATCCACACCAATGCAATGGAGGCAAGAGTTTGCTTTAGCAAGATGTCACCATGGAGTGCATGCACACCATCAGAGACGACCAAGCTTGGCATCAACTCACCACCTTCACCATCACAAGAATGTCAAAGAGTTAGTCTCATCACAACGGATCGAGTGTTAGTGATGTCTTGCATGGCTTTCTCAAGCCATTTTGTCTCACATGGGCACATGTGCATTGTAATGCAACGTCTTGCCAAGTGGAAGTTCAAGTGTCGATAGTTCATATAGTAGATGAAGAGTCATCAAGGTAGATGAACTATCACAAAGGGGAATGTAAAGGGTCACCCCACCCTTTGCTATAAATAGAACCTCATAACTCATTGTAAAGGCTTTTATTCAGCCAAGCTTCCGATAAAACTATCTTAGAGAGAGCTTGGACAGTATTGTAACGCGCCTTGGCTTCTCCACTGCGCAGAGCTAGTATATCTCTTTGGAGGAGTAGGCGGTTGTGGTTGTAACATTCTGTTGTTGGAACTAATGGTTGGACATGGATGTATTTTATGACTAGAACTTACACTCTTAATATAACAAGAGCCAACACGTTTCATGCATATGTTGTATTGTATTTTAGCTATCTGTTTACTCTAAATGATATATGTATTTGTTTGCTTACGCATGCATGTATGGACTTTTCTGTGTATGTATGTATGAATCTTTATGAAACGTGATATTGGTTTAACCATCACTTTGTCTTGCTAGATAACTTTCCTTCAATGTTGTGATGCATCTTTGCTCGTGTGTTCCCTTCTTAACTCCGTGCTATCACAGGTTTCCAAGGGGCGCACTCATCTCAACCCCCATGTGTTTGAACCTCTCATGCACCTTCCTTGGCTTGCTACAACTGTCACACCCTTCCTACCAATATCTTACTTGCCTCTGTGCGAAATTGCGGTCAAGGCATTACCGTATGACCCACTGTTGAGACTCCTACACCAAACAGTCTGAGGTCTAATTGGGACTTCTTACTGGGGAGATCCCCTTACATTTTGGCGGGTCCAACAACATCAACATTTTGGTGCTAGAAGGAGGGTTAGATGACAAGCTGAGTCCTCGCATCTATTTTGAATCTCTACATATCTATCATGACTAACTACAAAGTTGCTCTTTCGAAGTGTATGTCTTATGGAAACGACTTCATAATCTTGGAAGAGCTCTCGAATAACTTGTCACATAAAGCATACGATGGTGGAGGCCACATAGCCTTGGTTAGGCATGCGGTTGACGTTGTAGGCTCATGCGAAAGACATGGAATATTTGAAGAATACATGACCTGTGCGTTGTTCATTTACATGCTTCGAGGGCACCCAATGCATTGTTGTGCCATGCTGCCTGAAAAATCTATTCATTCTCTTGCTCATTTGGTTGTAGATATAGATCGTGCTTTCAATCACTTTAACCATAAAGCACCCGATCAAGAAATTATGAAATAACGAAAAGCACTCGATGAATTTGTTGATTAGTTTTACACACGCCTTTGTAATCTTGCATACCGATTTCCCGAAGATGAAATTGATTGGAATTTCTTTATGGAAGATTTGAGTATCTTATTCGCATATCCGAACCCCACTCAGCACACTTCGGTGATGGAGCTACGCAATCACAGGCAGGCGCAGTTGCTGTTACAAGTGACTGTTCGCCTTCACCTCCTGAAACAGCTCCACCACCGCGGAGTGATGTGGGAGATCATGAACACACATCTGTTGAACTGTCACATCCTCCCTGTAGAAATTCCCACTGTAGATCAACAGATTATGAAATATACTAAAGCAAAATACAAGATCTACTTCTACAACAAACTTGCGGAAGCTTAATCGATTTTGAGCAAGATCAAATAGAACACATATAACTGAGAATGAGAAAGAAATCACACATGAACACAGAATAATACTCTGTGGAAAGCCTCAGATAAAAAACCCCGATCTCTGCATTATCATACAAGTGGAAATATGTCTAGATTACACAAAGAATCAGCTCACAAGCTATCCTGCTCTCTCTGCAATCCCTCTGCTACTCATAGGCAGTCAAAGGCTTCTCACAAACCTTCTCTCTGCCCTCCGAGCCTCCTATTTCCTTGTGCAGTTTCTCATGGGGTCAAATGTTGCCGCCTGTGTGAATTCACCTCTCACACAACACATTAAACTCAATAGTAACTGCGTAGTCCTAAAGGATATAATTCCTTCTGCATGGATGAGTTTCCTTTATAGGAAAAATCCTCCAACTGATAGTACATTGTCCCTCCATCTAATATCAACTGGGTCTCTGTCTGAACTGACATGCATGAGTTATTTATGAGAGAATATTCAGTTATCTGAAGTGTAGCAGTTACATGCATGCAAGCATTAACTAACTAAACTCACTATTAATTCAACAAACTATTTGAATTAATCTAACTGGAGTTGGCTTATTTAACTGCGCCAACTAATTACAACTCATCCTTATCTCTTTAACTAATGGATAAATTCCTCAATTAATGGATAAAATGTTGCATGTCCCCACATAGACTTCATGTTTGATTTTCTACAACTAATTAACTCAAGATGAATTAATTAATTATTTCACAAACAGTTGCTAAGATCAAATTTGAATTTTTACTTCTCTATTTTAGTTCAGGCACTAACTAAAATAGGAAGGTATCCTGAAATGCTATTTATAGCAATGCTATTTTTATCACTTCCATTTTTCATTCCTTGTTGTTATGTCCAACATTGGTACCCGAATTGCTATTTATAGCAGTGCAATTTTTAGCATTTCTTGTTGCCATTTTCAACACTCCCACCCCACCTGCTCTTGATATCTGCGCATATTTGGTTTGCAATCTTGTTGGTTGTCATGTGGATTCGTTACCTTAACCTCTGTCACCACTTTTTGTTGATCCTTCGGATTGTATTGTCTTGTGTTCTTCGATTCGGGACTCCTCGCCTACTGTAAACAACGATCAAGTTGTTGACGGAGTTGGTGTTATGTGGCCAACCTACACTATCATTCATGATGAGTGTGTGTGGGAATCTAAAGAAGAACCTACAGTGAAGGATGACTCCCTTCTAGCCGTGCCTCATCCGCTTTATCCTGACATCCTTTGTGATTTTGCCACTGCTGATTTCCCTTGTGAAAACCCATTTCCACATGTTTCTACTTCTGATCATTCACAGGACACATAGGTCTATCATCCAATGCAGAGAGGACACATATTCCTACGAAAATTTGTCCAATTTGTCATCTGTCATTTCTGAAAACACAGAGGGTGAACATCTTTGCTTCTCATTTAACCCTCTGCCCAATTCATCAAATCACGAGGATGCTAACAAACATCCTGAATTTTCTGATCTTGGTTGTCATGATCTCTCTACTTCTTCATCTGATCAAAGTATTGATTTAATCTTTGTTAATTTGTCTATGGCACTAGTCTACGATGATCTATCTGTCAACAAAGTTGAAACCCCGTGGATTGTCGAGGCACTTCAGCCCAAGCTGATGGTTATGCCAGGCCCTCGCTATCCTGAGGTTGGTTTCACTTCTGATCAGGAAATTGTTGAAACAATCAAGGCTCCTCATCACTCTCTGCTTTGCATTGAAGATCAACCAAACACCCAGATTTTGCTTCCTCCGCTCAAACTACACGATCCCATCACTCATGCGTTGGAGGAATCTTACACAACAAGCACACATGCACAACTTAAGTGGCCTACCTTTCTCATGTTTGCTTGCATGTCATAGTCAAGAGAATACATACACTCGACATCTGCATACAGTGTAGCATAGCACCATGGCAGCTCCACAGAGTGCATGTCATGCACTTTCACTCATCTTTGTTCTGTGGTTGCTTGTAAGTTGGGATTGTGTCTTTCTTCATCATTATATCTTTCATGCTTGCTGGTTTGCGCAATTGTGATGTTCGCAGACCGTGCCTTCACCAACATGGGTCAACCAATGCGTCGATGGCTGCATTGGAAATATCACTTCACGTCATTAGGCCCATGCACTGTTAGCTTAGGATTAGGAGTAGTGTTTTCTTTTGAGTTGTTTGCTTGCATGCATGTTTGCTTCTTTCTTTCTGTGTTTGTTTGCTTACTCGCTTTTCTTCCGCATTTGGTTCTACTTCTTGCTTTTCTTTTTGGTTTGTTTGTTTGTTATTGTTCATAGGTTAGTTTCACATGGACCGTGTGTGACTCTTGAAACAGGCTGGGTAAAGTACAAGAGGACTTGTACAACTATCAACATTTGGTTATCTGTTATCCGCTCTCTTATGTAATAACTTGTCTTCAGTCTTCAATGGAAAATATGTATTGTTCGAAGTGAAGTGAAAAAAACGCTTGCGTGCTTAGTATCACCTACTCTAGGTCAGCTCAGTCAAGTAGAGTAAGGTGAAAAATTAACAAACGTGTAAACTACTTCTTTGAAGGAACAATCAATAAGTCGGGCTTCTGAAATGAATAAGTGATATGCACGTGAAAGAAGATAAAGGCTTCATGCGTAGAGAGGTGATGTAAGTAACTCCGTCAGGGTATGACCAAGCTCGCTGGCAGCGGAGCGATGCTTGTGTTTCTGCTGCTCTGCCGAGGTACTATCTAGGCCTGCTGGCAACGGAGCAAAACTAGAGATGAAACTAAGGCTCTGACGACTATATTGCTTGTGCACCAATATACCCCTCAACCCCAATCGAAACAACTATGTTGACTTGGCTTGGAATGTGTGTCAATCGACCAAGAGCTTGGCCGATACTACATCTTAAAATCAAGCAAGTGTGGAAACCAAGACGAATTGAGAACTGAACAATACTTCCAGAGGTGTTAGACTTTCTTTTCACGAACAAGGTCCATCAGAGACCTGGATTTCTACCAGTGTGTTGCCAAGTGTTGTAAGCGGCTACAACCACCCTCGAAAATTTTGCCTTGGCTTTGTTTTGGAGCCTCCCTACCAACCTTTCACAGCAACATGTCTTGTCTCGTCAAGTACACAAGCTTCAAAGATTTTCTTGTAGAATGACAGCCTGTCCATCAACTCTTGTTGCATACCCCTCACAGGCTGCTTCAGTGGACTTGGTCCAGCTGCACGCTGAGAAGGTCCCTCAAGAAATTGCGCAATTCTGGAGGGCAACTAGCCTTCCCTCTAGAAATTTCGAAATTTTGTCTGGCAGCTTACTGGGCTCCATAATTGTGCAAATCTGCTTGTCACTGTTCACAAGAAAATTGTGCAATTCCTCCTAGCAGGACTGCTCATCCTAGAAATTGCGCAATCCTGGGCAGCAGTCAACTGCTCTGCCTAGAAATTGTGCAATCCCTCTGGGCAGCCAGCCCAACTCCCTCCCAAAAATGCGCATTTTTTTCCTTCCAATTGAGCAGACTATTACATGTGCAGTTGAGTTGATCGGTTCCCTCTGGGATCGAGCAAAACTATTTTGCATGCATGGGCTGCTCCTCCCAAGGCAACATGCAAAGGCATCCCTTGTTTTAGGGATCTATTTTTAGCAGCTGGAGGTTACATCTAAACATAATTTCAGAAACCTCCCACCAAGTGTTGCTTTCCCTAGATTTGTAGCATGGACGTCGCAACTTCGATTTTATCAAAACTCATCAACCGAACATTGCAGAGCTCATTCCTCACATTGATTTTGTAGCTCTGACATCCCACATTGCATCTAGGAGTTTTCGGCACATTCAGCTCAGCTGTTGTGGGGTAAGCTCACTTTTCATGTCCCACGTTGTGTTTCTAGCGCTTTTTGTGTTTCGCTTCGTATGAATGTTGTCTGCTTGATTTCAGTGAGCGCTTGCTGTTGTTTTGATACATACTAGCTTGTACTAGCACCGTTTCAGTTTTTGTTTGCACCTCACTATTGTCGCAAGCATGACACTGTTTTGCACGAACGGTCATCGTTGCAGCGAATCGCTTCACACACATGCATGCTTTCCCATTTTCTAAATCCTGTACTTGTTGTTTGCATGTATGATCATTCGCTCTTATTTGCACTCATCTCACCATGCATTCAAACTTCTCATGTTTTCAGCCGCCCGTCGGTCGGACTGGGCTGTCTTGGCCCGGATCATGCCTTTCCCAACTAGAACCACGCATTTCTGGAAGTGAAGGCTTTGCCTTCCCTCCAGAAATTGCACAAGTCTAGCTAAGTACTGACCTCCAGGCTTTGATTCCGCAATTCTTGGAGGCAGTCTCCTGCTGGCCCCAGAAATTGCGCAATGCAGTTTGCTGTTGCATGTCACTGTTGATTGAAATTGCGCATTACGCAATTTCAGTCCACAGCAGGCTAGGCTGTATTGTGCATTGCATATTTCTAGTAGTTAGTCAACCTCCTGACAGTTGGACTGTGCCTTGCGCAGTTTTGGCAGTCAGTCTCCCGACCTACTGGCGGGAATTGCGCAACCTTCATGATCAGTCACATAGGTATGTTGCAAGTCAGTTCTTAAGTTCATTTTGGTTTTCAACTGACATATTGCTTGCCATGAGTGTTTCCATGCCCACAAGTATCGCAGGTGTTCATCTGCCTCTCAACAACACAAGTACAATGGCCTTTAGGAGAGCAAAGTCAAAGGACATCGTTGAGACCACAACGTGGGTTGCAGCCAAGCAAGTGTCTATGAGCTTGCCTACCTATGAATACGTCAGTTGTTCGTAGACAAGGGAATCAATATAAGATGGCAGCAACATCACAACGATCAACATCACAACGAGCAACACCATCAGTAGCAGCAGAAGGCAGCACACCTGCATGCGGCGAATGCAAAAGGAAGGTTGTTAATAACACAAAGGCAGAAAAAAGTTACAAGCTCGAGCAGATCCACTTGTCATGAAAGAAAATTTGGATATTGAGACTATGAGGTGACGACGCGACAAGATGATTGCACGAGAGCAGAGAACGAAATAGAGAAGGAGTTGCATGTGCTTAAGCAACAACTCAAGGAAGAACGTGAGCTGCGTAGATGAGAGAATGTGTTGCAATAGGAATAGGTACAACAGTGGCCGCAACATGCACTCATGGATGAAACTGCGCCTGTACAAGTTATAGATTCGTGCCAGCTGCGGACATGGTGAGCAGTGTTGTTGCATGCAAGCGAATTCAACAACATGCATGTCATTGTGCGCACGCATGTGATCTAACCCATTTAGCACACTCACCGAGGCAAAGAAAGAAGCAATTCTGACTGGAGCTGAACATGTAGTTGACAGTAGATGGGCACGGCCACCAGCACACACTGGAAGATCAACACAGACACTATGCATCAGTGTGTTGCTGGTTCAGCCGCACCCAAGAAGACCATGCACATGTTAGCAGACAGGTTGGATGGAGGAGCCACACCAATGCACCGGGATGTAACGAAGGCAAGAGTTTGCTTCAACAAGATGTCACCATGGAGTGCATGCACACCATCATGGACGACCAAGCTTGGCATCAGCTCAACACCTTCACCATCACAAGCATGTCAAATAATTGGTCTCATCATAATGGACTGAGTGTCAGTGATGTCTTGCATGGCTTGCTCAAGCCATTTTGTCTAACATGGGCACATGTGCATTGTAATGTAACGTTTTTTCAAGTAGAAGTTCAAGTGTTGATAGTTGGATGTAAAGTCATAGAGTAGATGAAGAGTCATGAGGGTAGATGAACTGTCACAGAGGGGAATGTCAAGGGTCACCCCACCCTTTGCTATAAATAGAACCTCATAACTCATTGTAAAGGCTTTTGGTTAGCCAAGCTTCTGATAAGACTATCTTAGAGAGAGCTTGGACAGTAGTGTAATGTGCCTTGGCTTCTCCACTGCGCAGAGCTAGTATATCTCTTTGGAGGAGCAGGCGGTTGTGGCTGTAGCTTTCCGCTATCGGAACTAGTGGTTGGACATGGATGTATTGTATAATTGGAACTTACACTTCTTAATATAACAAGAGTCAGCACGTTTCATGCATATGTTGTATTATATTTTAGCTATTTGTTTACTCTAAATGATATATGTATTTGTTTGCTTACGCATGCATGTATGGACTTTTCTGTGTATGTATGTATGAATCTTTCTTAAACGTGTTGTTGGTTTAACCATCACTTTGGATTGCTAGCTAACTTTCCTTCCATGTTGTGATGCATCTTTGCTCGTGTGTTCCCTTCTTAACTTCGTGCTATCACAGGTTTCCAAGGGGCGGACTCATCTCAACACCCATGTGTTTGAACCTCTCATGCACCTTCATTGGCTTGTTGCAGCTGTCACACCCTTGCTACCAACAGAGACATCTTACTTGCCTCTGTCTGAAATCGCGGTGAAGGCATTATTGTACGACCCACTACTGTGACTCCTACACCAAATGGTCTGAGGTATAATTAGGAATTCTTACCGGGGAGATCCCCTTACATGTTGGCGGGTCCAACACTATTAACACCATCCAAACTCACATTTCTAGACTTCTTGGATTTCAAAAGAGTTCCCTTCTAGCCAAATACTTACCCCCCCCCCCCCCCCCGCCCCCCACCAACAACCCCCTAAGGCAAACCATATGGGAAAACCTCATGCAAAAATTTGAAGCTCATGTCTCCAATTGAACTTTCCGACTCTTAAATCTGGCAGGATGCTTTACCTTTCTTAAATAGAAAACAAAAATGGCATCAATTGCTTGGGACAAACTCTGTCAACCAAAGATAGTGGGAGGTCTAGAAATCAAGTATATTGAATTACTTAGTAAGGCTCTATGCACCAAAACTTGGTGGAGGTGACTCAAAAATCCTAAAGCCATTAAGTGTAAACTATGGAGATACAAATATACTCCCAATATCCAAGAATGACAACCCATCTGACTAACAGGGGACATTAAAGGATCACATATTTGGAATGTTGCATGGGAACTCACGAACCTCATCAAGTTCACTTCTTATGGGAGATAAAAAATGGTAAGAGTGCACTATTTTGGGAAGATTCATGGCATCAATGTCCCAAGTTATCACAATAAAATCAACTAAACTTCATTTAGAATTATCTCTTGGATCAAGGCCTCATTTACATGGTGCATTACTGGACCTCCTCCTCCTCCCACCTCTCTCAACAGTGTACTTGGATTGATTAGAATCATGGAGCAAACCAAGAACATTTCACAGAAAGAACTTCCTTAAAAAAACTGTTGCAAACCAAAAAATTCAAATTCAAGAAGAAGCTGACATCCTTCGTTGCGGACATTGACTATAAGGTAATTCCAATATCAGAGAATTTTTCAACCTCCTTTCCCCCTATTTCTCTAATGAAGACTATCGGATCTAGGAAAAATTGTGGTAGCTCAGGAACTGGCCCAAAATCTCTGTCTTTTTATGCCTCTTATTCTTGAACAAAACACTCACCTATGACAAGCTTCATTGTAGGGGATTTATTCGACCCTCCATTTGTTTGTTTTTCCTCTCTAACTCTAAATCCAATAATCATCTCGTCATCAAGTGTGCCTATATCACCTCATCTTGGGACAATCTTGAAATTTTATTCTACCAATTAGACTGTATCCCCACTAGCATCACCTCCACTTTCCTCTCTTGGATGACCTCCCAATTTATCAACCCCATCATCAATAAAGCCTGGAAATTTCTCGCTATATTTCTTCCCTATAACACTTGGAAAAATTGAAATAGGCAGTTCTTTAGAAATATATTCCCCCACACGAACAATCTTTGGCACCTCACTCTTAGCAACCTAAGGGAATCCATTCTCTCTATCTCATGGGTTGATAAAGACTGCGAATGTAACCTGACCAAAAAACACATTCTTTCCTTCTCTCACCAAATCCCCTTTACTTCCAACCTTTCCACTTAGTTCCCACCTCCACCAAATTTCATCAAAATTGATTTTGAGAGGCCCTCTAAAGGAAATTCAAGACTTGCTAGTTATGAGGGAGTCTTTCGAGACAAAAATGGTAAAATTATCCCCATATATGTTGGCTCCATAGGCCATGCTACCAACAATGTAGCAAAAATACGAGTGCTTGAACAAGGCCTTCATATTGCCATTAACAAGTTCTTCCACAAACTCATAATTGAGGGAGATTTGAAAACCATAATCAACATTTTTTGAAAAATCCAATCCATCTATGATCCATATAAAAAAATCAATAGTTGGAGATTGGAATCTTGCGTTCTCATATAGCAAGACTATTAATTCAAATTCCAACCCCTCACCTCTCTCATGTCCACCGAGATGCCAACAAAATGGCTGACCTTGTGGCCAATTATTGCCTCATTATAAAAAACTCATTGTTGGATAACAATTGGGATCATAACATCTTGGAATCTCTCTACTCTCAATGCTAACATCAAGTTGTTGCAAACCTATCCCCCCACAATGGGTTCCTAAAGGAAACGCCTCCCTGTCTACTTCATTAATATGATAGCCTATTATCCTTTCAACATGCTAGAAAATTGGCAAAGAAACAAAGAGTGAGTCACCTCACAGGTGGGAGATGATAGGAGAGATCATGCCAAAAAGTTGGCAAGGTACAAATTAGGTACTCAGTCACACAATTGATAGATATGTTGGATAATGGAAGAGGAAAAATATTACGCGAGAATGATAACATAAAATTATGATTGGAATAATGGAACTTACTCCCACTAGATGTTTGCAATCATGAAAACTCCTAGGAGTAGGCTAGAAGGATCTCCACACCTCAACACCACCACCTCCAAGTGTTGGGCAACAACATTATTTAACACAACAAACCCAGATCAATTGCATACTGTATCTCACCGATTTTGTTAATATCACACATCCCAAGCACCCCCAATTCCTTCATCAATACCATGTTGAGGGTTATGAGAGTGATATCCTTCATAGTTGGAGAATTCCAACAGAGTTGACCCATTTTGATTCCGCTCAACTTGGCTATCAATTATACTGTGTGGTAGGTAAGACTCCTAGTTTTCCATTTTGGTAGTTTCAGCGTTACATTATGTCTCTATGGTTCTATTTTTGGATTGTCAACATTTTTGTTCTCTATATCCTTCCTTTGAATCCCAATTATGTCTCAAATCCTTGTCATCCTGTAGTGTTTCTAACCTCCCCCCTCCTGCCTAACACTCCACATTTGCATCCAATTCACCTTTTTCACCCCTCTCATGACGTTTTTCCCCAAACCTTATCCCAATTTCCAGACTTTGGAAGCCACCCACTCTCAGCCTCATTGTTATGCAACCAACTCACAAAAATATAGATCAACGACTTAAAAATTGGATTTAAGAGATCTGTGGTTTATATCTTTTGACTTAGTTACCGGAGAATCCACAGTATGAACCATTTTTCTGTCAACGTTTCAAATCCCAACTGGGATCCATCATCAGGACTTATGAATGATGATATAAGAAGAGCTGATTTGAAGGAAATAAATAATTATGAGGAGCTCTTCTTGCTATCCTCACTCTAAATTTTTCGAGTAAAATGATTTCACTCCAAGTATCCCCTCCGTATAGGGACAAGATTCTGGATTTAAGTTATCTGTGGTTTATATCTTTTGACTTAGTTACTGGAGAATCCACAGTACGAACCATTTTTCTGTCAACGTTTCAAATCCCAACTGGGATCCATCATCAGGACTTATGAATGATGATAAAAGAAGAGCTGATTTGAAGGAAATAAATAATTATGAGGAGAAAATGAAGGTCCGCAGCTCTTCTTGCTATCCTCACTCTAAATTTTTCGAGTAAAATGATTTCACTCCAAGTATCCCCTCCGTATAGGGACAAGATTCTGGATTTAAGAGATCTGTGGTTTATATCTTTTGACTTAGTTACCGGAGAATCCACAGTACGAACCATTTTTCTGTCAACGTTTCAAATCCCAACTGGGATCCATCATCAGGACTTATGAATGATGATAAAAGAAGAGCTTATTTGAAGGAAATAAATAATTATGAGGAGAAAATGAAGGTCCGCAGCTCTTCTTGCTATCCTCACTCTAAATTTTTCGAGTAAAATGATTTCACTCCAAGTATCCCCTCCGTATAGGGACAAGATCGGAGAATCCACAATACGAACCATTTTTCTGTCAACGTTTCAAATCCCAACTGGAATCCATCATCAAGACTTATGAATGATGATAAAAGAAGAGCTGATTTGAAGGAAATAAATAATTATGAGGAGAAAATGAAGGTCTGCAGCTCTTCCTGCTATCCTCACTCTAAATTTTTCGAGTAAAATGATTTCACTCCAAGTATCCCCTCCGTATAGGGACAAGATCGGAGAATCCACAGTACGAACCATTTTTCTGTCAACGTTTCAAATCCCAACTGGGATCCATCATCAGGACTTATGAATGATGATAAAAGAAGAGCTGATTTGAAGGAAATAAATAATTATGAGGAGAAAATGAAGGTCCGCAGCTCTTCTTGCTATCCTCACTCTAAATTTTTCGAGTAAAATGATTTCACTCCAAGTATCCCCTCCGTATAGGGACAAGATCGGAGAATCCACAGTACGAACCATTTTTCTGTCAACGTTTCAAATCCCAACTGGGATCCATCATCAGGACTTATGAATGATGATAAAAGAAGAGCTGATTTGAAGGAAATAAATAATTATGAGGAGAAAATGAAGGTCCGCAGCTCTTCTTGCTATCCTCACTCTAAATTTTTCGAGTAAAATGATTTCACTCCAAGTATCCCCTCCGTATAGGGACAAGATCGGAGAATCCATAGTACGAACCATTTTTCTGTCAACGTTTCAAATCCCAACTGGGATCCATCATCAGGACTTATGAATGATGATAAAAGAAGAGCTGATTTGAAGGAAATAAATAATTGTGAGGAGAAAATGAAGGTCCGTAGCTCTTCTTGCTATCCTCACTCTAAATTTTTCGAGGGTGAAACCTCCCTTACATTACATAAATGAACAATTCTTGGATAATAAAAATGGCAATACCTCCTTTGTATATATAGGAGTCTAAGGGGTCACAATATAATCAGATCCTACATAACAACAATAATGTAAGGGCACAATCATAACAATAGTGGGGTACATTAGTATTATAGGGACCTAACATGCCCATCTCCTTCAAAAAAGTGTTGTCCTCAACGCTTGAGTAGTTCTTGATGTTTTTATATAAAATTGTCATCCTCCCATGTTGAATCTTCAATGGTAGGTACTTCCACTTAATGATATACTCGTAAATTGATCGATTCCATAGCTGTCGGGTTCTTATTTCCTTGATTGCTTCAAGATCAAATATGATCTTTTCGTCTTCATCAAGTTCTGGCAACACTAATTGGACTGGAAGCTTGTCATTGATAACCTTCTTTAAGCATGAAACATGGAAAATTGTGTGTACTCGGGAAGATGCAGGCAACTCCAATTTGTATTCCATAGTACAAATCTTTTGCAATGCCTTGTAAGTACCATAGTACTTATGTGATAATTATTATCCTTCTTAGTTTGTTTGAGAGACATTTGTTTGTATGGTTGTAGTTGTAAAAATACCCAGTCACCTACATCAAAACTTATTTCAATATGATGTTGATTTTCCTGTTGTTTCATTCGATTTTGCGCGAGAGTGAGGTTATCCTTTAAGAGTTGGAGAACTTGTTGTTAATGCTCGATGTGATCTTCCATAGCTTGAACCTTAGAATGTTTTCTTAAAGATGATGTGATGGATGGTGGATGATATCCATAAAGTGCCATAAATTGGGTCATTTTTGCTGCAATATGGAAATAAGTGTTATACCAACATTCAACTAGAGGTAACCACTTGACCCATTGTGTTTGTTTATCATATACAAAGCAACAAAGATATCCCTCCAAACATTTGTTCACAATCTCAGATTTCCCATGAGATTGAGGATGATAAGATGAGCTATTAGCTAATTGAGTACCAATACATGAAAAGGTTTTCGTCTAAAAATTTCCAGTGAAAATGGGATCTTTGTCACTTACTATAATCTTTGGATTTCCATGAAGCTTTTGAATTTTTTACATAAATGGAGTAGCAACTGTACTTGATTTAAAAAGATGAGATAATGCACAAAAGTGTGCATACTTGGTAAGTCTATCAACTACCACCATGATGACACTCTTTCCTTCAGACTTGGGTAAACCCGTGATAAAATCCATTGAGACCTCCTCCCAACGCTGACTTGGAATGGATAAAGGTTGTAACATACTCGATGCCTTAATTGTCTCAACTTTATTTTGTTGGCAAACCAAACATTCTACCACAAAATTTTGAATATCCGTTTTAAGGCCATCCCAAAAAAATTCCTTCTTGCCCCTCTGGTAAGTTTTTAAATATCCTGAGTGCCCTCCTAAGGGAGAGGTGTGAAATTCCAAAAGAATCCTTTGTTTGAGTTGGGAATTCTTACAAAGATATAAGTGATATTTGTAGCATAAGGAATCATTTTTCCAACTAAATGTGTCAGATGTATTGGGATCTTGCTGCAAATTTTGAATGAGTAACCACACCTCTTCATCATTCTTCCATTCATCCCTTTCTTCAGTTATCCACTTAAGTTGGATAATAGAAATGGCACAACGCAATGCTTCCACATCCTCATCCTTTCTTGAGAGTGCACCTGCAACAACATTTTGCTTCCCTTTTTTGTAGATGATTTCAAAGTCATAACCCAACATCTTTGTCACCCATTTTTTCTTCTCTTTTGAAGATAATATTTGTTCCAAAAAGTATTTAATACTATCATAATTTGTTTTTTACCTTGAAGTGTCTTCCCATTAGGTAAGCTTGCCATTACTTTAGTGCATGTAGTATTACCAACATTTCCTTCTCATAAATAGGTTTGTGTAAATAATTTCCTTTGATTGGATGACTTTCAAAAGAAATGGTCTTCCTTCTCGCATTATAATAGCACCAATTCCATTTCCTGAAGCATCACATTCCACAATAAAAGTTTTTGTGAAGTTTGGCGTAGGTAAGACCGGTGCTTGGCACATTGCCTCTTTAAGATGTTCAAAGGCCTTCGTTGCTTCTGGAGTCCAAGAAAATGCATCTTTCTCTAATAATTAATTTAGAGGTGTCATCATTCTCCCATAATTCTTAACAAACTCACATTAATACCCTGTCAACCCAAGAAATCCTCAAATATGCTTTATGGTTGTGGGGATTTTCCATTCCTTAATGGCTTTAATTTTGTTAGGGTTTACCTTAACACCCTCATGAGATACAATATGGCCCAAATATTCCACCTCTTGTACTCCAAAGAAACATTTGGAGGTTTTTGCATATAATTGTTTCCCCTCCAATAGTTTGAGCACCCTGTCAACATGTTGATCATGATCCTTCCAAGACTTGTTGTAGATTAGTATATCATCAAAAAACACTAACACAAATTTTCTAACGAAAGGTTTGAAAATGGAACTCATCAAACCTTGAAATGTGCAAGGTGCATTAGTAAGACCAAAAGGAATGACTAAAAATTCATAGTGACCCTCATGAGTTATGAATATTGTTTTCAGAATGTCTTGAGCCTTCATTCTAATTTGATGATATCCTAAACGAAGATCCATCTCGGTGAAGTAAATTGCTCCATGTAATTCATCCAACAATTCATCAATGACAGGAATTGGAGATTTGTTTTTAATAGTGAGCTTGTTGAGCTCCCTATAATCTAGACACGTACACCATGATCCACCCTTATTATGCACCAATACTACTGGAGCAAAGAAAGAACTTTGACTAGGTTGAATTATACCATCCTCTAGCATTTATGCAACCATACAGTCAATTTCAATCTTTTGGGCATAAGGATATATGTAAGTCCTGATGTTTGGAGGAACACTTCCTGGAATCAAGTGAATCACATGATCATGATCACAAATAGGTGGGAGGTCTTTGGGAGTCTGAAACACATTGGAATTATTGTCCAAGACCTTTTGGAGATCTAGAGAAATAGATGATTTTGATGTTTGAACCCCTAGTGAGCATAATTGTGCAATTATGCCCCGTTGTTCTTTCTTCAAAAGCTTTGTCATGCCATTAGAGTTGATTATCTTTCCTGGTTTCCTTGCGATACCCATTAATTCAACTTCCTTTCCTTCCCAAAAAAAATTCAAGAAAAGTTTTTTAAAATTGAAACCTATCGTCCCTAAAGATTGTAACCATTGGACTCATAGTACAACATCAGCACCACCCATTGGAATGGAAAGCATTAGACTATTTAATAGTCCTTGTGGTCATGGTTAAACCTTTCGTTATTTTCCCACCCAATGCGACATAGACATATCACTTAGCAACCCACATTAATTGCGCCCCCCCAGCCTTTCGACAATTAATGAGGGGGGGTCAACTATTTGTCACTTATGTACCTCACATTCCCCCCTGCCTAATCTTCTCCACTTGAGCACCATTCTATATTGGCGACTCATATAAATAGTGGGACGCCCCTACCTTCTCAGTGGTTAACAAAGCAGGGTGGGGGGGGTCCAAAATAAGTTTGATGTTGTACGTTAGCTAACAAACATATCTTAGTTTAGCACTCTTTATTAGTCTGCACCATATCATAGAAGAACCACAATGAAACTTGGTGCTAGACATTGCACGATGTAGGCTTCTTCATCTATGAATACCAAAATTAATGGCGTGCTTTTTGTCAACTCCACAACTACATGAAAACTGATCCCAACGACCCTCCAATGAGCATGTTTCCAAGATGGCATGGCATGCACTATGGTGCCACCTAACATCCACATTCTCCTTCCATCCATGTCTTGTTGACACCGTGGTGATATCACCCTACCATGTGGAATCCTTTGAAGGTGCCATATGTCTTCTAAAAAGTAACCCCATTAGCCATCTGAAACAACCATTTATGTTTGCCACATATCACGATGAAAGCATGCCACATCACTGTTATGGAAAACCCAATGTAGAACGACGTGAAAGTCCACATAGGGTAATAAGGATTTTCCTATCTTACGCCCTCTTTCATAATCTCTATAGATGGTAAACCAAATAAGATATGATGTGGAACCCCACATCAGGTAATGGGAATTTTTACATCCTGCACCCTACACCTTTCATCAACTCCACTCCTTTTGTCAATAGCACCTGTTCCCATAGATGGCTCATATGGCATTTGGTGCGACGAGAATTAACACTTAAGCAAGGTCATTAAGCAATTGAAAAAAAGCAAGATATTAATAGTAATTCTTGAGGGTTAATAAAACCCTCGGCCCTTTATAAATTTTCGAAATTCTCGTTTGGTAATTTTGAGGTTTATATGACCTCTACTTCAAATCCATTCAACTATGACACTCAGGCTTAATGTTTGACGACTTGACAAAACTTTCCTCATGGTCAAGTGTCACCCAAACATCAAAAATCCTACAGGGATGAAACCGTTGTCCCAACATAAGTCATTCAAGTCAATATGCACATTCAGTTACATGAAATGAATTCTTCGATGAAGCCTTCGAGAGTCTTTAAGGATTTGAATTCACAATGTTGTTCGAGCAAATCAAGTAAGGGACTTTAACTCTCCTTCCAACTGTATGCCAATTGCACTTCCATTCTTTCTTTCAATTAAACACCCCTACACCAGATTCAGAGCTTAGGGAGTGAAGTGTTCAAGGAAATTCACACCAGTCTAGTTAACAAATCACATGGGAATCCATAGCACACAATGCCTCCAACTGACACCTAGGAGTCTAAAGCACAAAATGTCTCCACCCAAAAGAATACTTTAGGGAGTCTAGAGCACACATTGCCTTCACTTGACACCCAGGAGCCTAGAGCACATAGTGTCTCCAACCAATTAAACAATACAAGAATCCTAAGTCCAAATTATCTGTTTAATTTAGATGATTGGAAACTGAGGAAGGGACTTCAACTCTCCTTTAAAATGTAGGCCAATTGCATTGCCATTTTTTCTTTAAATTAAACACCTCTAAGCCAGATTCAGAGCTTAGGGAATGAAGTGTTCAAGGGGAATTCACACCAGTCTAGTTAACAAATCACATGGGAATCCATAGCACAGAATGCTTCCAACTGACCCCAAGGAGTCCAAAGCACAAAATGTCTCCACCCAAAAAAAAATACTTTAGGGAGTCTAGAGCACACATTGCCTCCACTTGACACCCATGAGTCTAGAGAACATAGTGTCTCCAACCAATTAAACACTACAGGAATCCAGAGCCCATTTTATCTCCACCTGCTTCACCCTTCAGGAATCCAAGGTCCATAATGTCTCTACCTATTACACCCAAATGAATATAGAGAACGCAATGTCCCCACTTGATAAACTCCATGGGAATCTAAAGAACTTGGTATCCCACCTATTAAACCACACAGGAATCATGAGCACTATCTAGTGGCTCCACCTGATATTATTTTTTCTTTCATGAGCTTCCACCTTCGTTGTCTACTCTTTCTCTTCACATTCCTTGTCTATGCATTCTCTAAATGCCACCCTTGCTCGTCCTCATCTATTCTTTCTTTCCTTTTGTGCGTTGACTCCTCAATACATCTCTCTCATGGCAAAGTTGTATGAGCTCATCCCCTCAACTACATAACGAGTACTCCTTCAATGCTTGTACCAAATTGCTATTAATTCAACAAGGACATAGGTGGAAATTAAATGCAACTTTTGAGTTTGGTTTTTTCCCCAAGAAATTCCCGAGCAACTTATCTTCTCAAGCTCTGAATCTGTGTCCACTCCTCAGTGAAGTCATTTTTATATTTTTCACAATTCTTTATGATTGCACATGGCAATATTTACATGGGGTGGGAACCAAAAAGGGTTGTTCTTGGTGTTTTATACCCAAACACAAAATTTACTGTGAACTTTATTTACACAACTCTTTTTACATTTCTATTTACATTTGCATTTGCTTACCCAACAAACAAAAAATGGTGTGATACCTTCATTTGGTCAGCCATTTCCCAAGTGGCTTCATCTGGTCCAAAGTTCCTCCACTACACATTGACCTACTCGATTTTGGAGTGCGATCTACCTACAATCAAGAATGCAATATGGCTTTGGCTGGGATTCTCGCCCAAATTATACCTATATCAGAAATCAACATCATTATTAACATGATGCACATACATTTTAAATACAAAAATATGGAAAACATCATGTGCCTTCATTGTCAGTGGCAAGGTTAATCTGTAGGCCACTAGCCCCACAAAGTTTGGGTGCTAGTTGATGGTTGTCTTACATTTCCTACTATACATAACCTCAAAGGGTGTCTTTTACAATGGTCCTTAGTAACCATTGTTGTAGGCAATTTCTACCAAAGGAAGAAACTCTTCCCACATTTTAAGTTGATGCATGGCATACATTATGAGCATGTCCTCCAACACCCTATTAACTCTTTCAGTTTGTCCATCTATTTGAGGATGGTACATTGTGTTGAAAGCTAACTCTATCCCAAGACCAACAAAAAACACTTTCCAAAACTTCAAGGTAAATTTGGCATTCCGGTCTAAGATGATATTCTTGGGTATACCATGCAATTTAAATATCTCCTTCATAAAAATCTGAGCAATATCAATTGCCTTGTAAGTGGATTTAATAACTATGAAATGAACTACCTTGGTTAGCTTATCTACCATAACCATTATGGCATCATGCTACCTAGATGTCCTTAGCAGTCCAGTGATGAAGTCCATAGAAATGACTTCCCACTTCCATTTAGAAATGGTGATTGGATGTAACAATCCCATTGGATGTCTACATCCGACTTTCACTTGTTGGCACTCTAAGCATCTAACAATATATTCTACCACATAATTTTTCATGTCTGGCTAATAATATATATTTTTCATGGTTGTTATAATCTTCTGATAACCATGATGACCTGGATATGGTCTTTTATGAAATTGATCCAAGATGAGCTTCTTCAAGTCACACATGTTAACCCCCACAATGTCCTAGGCTGATGAGGAAATCGATGGAGGTAACCACAGGCCAAGCTTTCAGCTTGGTAGCTAGCCCTACCAATCCAGAGAGGGCTATCTCTATGGAATCACGGCCAAGAGATGACTGGATGATAAAGGATTTTAGGCTAGATAGCTAAGCTCAGGTAGGTTTTGGAAAATTTAGGGTTTTGTTGTTGGATAAGGGAGAAAAACTAGATAGCTATGGTAGAGGGTCAAGTGATTTTAGCAGCAAAGATATGAAGGAACAAGGTATCAACACTTTTGTGATGTAATGTGATAGGGACATTTCTGCTCCTCAAGTTATATTTTTTCTGCAAATGATTGAGGGCATTTTGATATCCCCTTTGATACTCTCCGGTCTGCATTGCCCATGAATCATCATTGGAAAGGACAAGCTGCTGATCACTTGGTGTTATTAATTCCTGAGAAAACTATTCTTCCTTAGTCAAAAGGTAGGTGATTCATCTTCCTCAAAGAAATGATTAGCCTCAACAATTTCTTCTTCATCATCTTCCGAGCCTTGTGTGTAGTTTTGATGAAATGGTGTTTTGATTTGTCCTTAAGGATCCTGATTTTTTTTTTTCTTTCTGCTTATTTCAAAACTATGATTGTTGCTGGCCCCTCAAAGAAATGATTAGCCTCAGCAATTTCTTCTTCATCATCTTTTGGGCCTTGTGTGTATTTTTGATGAAATGGTGTTTTGATTTGTCCTTGAGGATCCTGATTTTTTTGTTCTTTCTGCTTATTTCAAAACTATGATTGTTGTTGGCCCCTGTAGTTCAGATTCCTTATCGAAGGCTCCGCTTATCTATCAACAATAGTCATTTTGTCCATCATCCTTTCCATTGTTTTAATCAAAGTGTCAAACTTTACCTCAGAAGAAGAAGATGACTACTCCTTAATGGTGAATTTCTTCTCAGGTTTCTCAGTTTAGATTTTGGACTTTTTGATAAGCAAACTGGCTTCCACACTTACAACATTACACTGCATTTCTTCCAAAGTTGTAGGATCTCTCTCCCTAAGCTAATATGCCATGTCTGGATTGAAGGCATCAAGATAGTGGAGGAGGGCTAAACCAGGGGGAGGTTTGATGTCATTAGGAATGGAATTATAAACCAAATTGAACCGTGTTGTAAACTCCTACACTGACTCATTTGGGTTTCTTCTCCTTCCAGCGGGCCAAGAATAACTCTATCAACCGCTGGGAACTATTGATGGAATTGGCTGCCAAACTGCGAAACCATTTCTTCACATCTCCGGAAAAACTCTGAGCTATGATTCTCATCTTTGCATCCTCCTCATCAACCTCTTCAAGGTCAATAAAATCTATTAGTTTGTCAACATGTTGCTGAGTTGTAATCTCTGATGTTCCATCAAACAGAGGGAGTCTTTGACCATAGTTCTGAGGTAGGGAAGCAAGTTGACTAGGTAATAATAAAGGAGAAAACCATGCCATGACTACTGGAGGAGGAAGAAGATGTACTACAATGGGTTGTGTAGGTATTACAATAGGTTGTGTTGATGGAGATGATGACACTAGCGGAGATAGTGGTAAACTAACAACGACAGATGATGTAGTTGATGTGTTTGGAGATGAAGCAGTAGCCAGGTTTTCAAGCTAATATTGAATGTAAGATTTCTCAATAGTGATTTGAAGTTGGTCTGCTAAGCTTTGAAGTTTATCAAAATCTAACCACAACTCGTGATTAGTTTTGGAAAAGAGGATTTAGCAGAAGGAAGGTAGGAATCAAACCTAATAGGATAAAAAACCACTTTCGAAAGGGAAGACTTAGATTTAGATCGAAACAAAGATTGCTCAAACTGAATATCAAAACAAATATCTTCAACAGTCAATACTTGATCAGGTAGAGATGTAGTTTTTACCAATTTTCTAGGTTCACTTTCAGGAATAGGAGTTTTGGGTTTTTTAAGTAACTTCTCTGGATCATCAACAATAGTAGGTGGATTTGGGTTAGGATTTGACCTCGTGTATCTTTTAGGAGCCAAAGTTTTTACACCTTGAACTTGATGAGATTACTTAAATCAGCCTTCCTTTGGATACTGGAATCTGTCACCCACAAAACTAGTCTTGAAAGCACTAATAGAAATAACCCTAGGAATGATATAATAGTCATTTCCCCGGCAATGGCACCAAAATGTTATCCCCCACAATGTCCCAGGTTGAGAGGAATCAACGGAGGTAACCACAAACCAACATTTTAGTTTGGTAGCTAGCCCTACCAAACCAGAGAGGGCTCTCTTTATGGAATCACAACTAGTAGATGATTGAGATGTAAAGGATTTTAGCCTAGCTATCTAGCCTAAAATCCTTTACATCTAAGTCATCTTCTAGCTGTGATTCCATAGAGAGAGCCCTGTCTGGTTAGGTAGGGCTAGCTACCAAACTAAAATCTTGGTCTGTGGTTACCTACGTCGATTCCTCTCAGCCTAGGACATTGTGGGGGATAACAACACACACAAGGTATATACCACCTACCTTTGAATTCCAACTCTTCATCCTCTATGAGAGAACAATTCTAACCCAATGCCCATTTTGGCACCTACTACAAGTGTTCCCTCACTTGATGGTAATGCTCACCCTGTTGCATTGCCTTTTTAATCTTTTCCCCAGCGTTGACTACACAAGTATTGATGGTTGTCACATGGGCCACTTTTATCCTTCTACTGAGTGCATTGACTACTTTGTTTTCCTTGCCTTTGATGAACTTGATTTCAAAATCAAATTCACTAATCAGGGCTAGCCACCTTGTCTGTCATGTATTAATCTTGGGCTAATCAAATATATACCTGAACCCACCATGATCTGACATAGAGATAAGCTTTCTTCCCATTAAATAGTGCCTCCACATTTTTAATGCATGCATTATAGTTGTTAATCCCAAGTTGTGAGTGACATAATTTTTTTCATGCTCCTTCAACTTCCTTAATTTGTAACAAATTACCTACCCTCTTGCATGAGGACTCCACTGAGCCCTTCCTTGCAATCATTTGTACAAATTACAAAATATTTTTCCAGATGTGTTATCCTATATATTAGTGCATGTGTGAGCAAATGTTAGAATTGCTCATATATGGTTGTACATTCTGTTGTCCATTAAAATTTTATTCCTTTATTTTGCAATGCTGTGATTGGATGGCCAATCTTTGAGAAATTTCGAAGAAACCTCCACAATAACAGGACAATCCCAAGAAGGATTTGACTTTTTGTCACAATCTGAAGAGTAAGGTTATTCCATAATGGCTTTGATATTTTCTAGATCTACTACCACCCCTTCCTTGGAAATAATATGTCCCAATACTAAACTTGTGACTAGAAGAAATCACACTTGCTAAGTTTGGCATAGAGCTTGTGCTCTCTCAGTATTTATAACACTGCTACTAAGTGTTTTTCATGATCTTCCTTGGTTTTTTAGTAAACCAAGATGTCATTGGCAAAGACCAGGCCAACCTTGTCCAAATATCGATTGAGAACATTATTCATTAAACACATAAATGTTGTTGGAGCACTTTTTAGTCCAAATGACACAACCACAAATACATAGTGCCCATACTTGGTTCTAAATTTCATCTTGTGAATGTTCTCATCTTTGATTTGTACCTGATGGTACCCAAACCTCAAGTTGGTCTTTAAATATACGAAAACCCCTCTCAATTGATAAAAAAAGTCATCAATCCTTAGCAAAGGGTCTTTTTTCTTTACAATGACTTTATTCAATTACCTATAGTCAATACAAAGTCTCAAGGTGCTGTATTTTTCCTTTACAAATAATTGGTGCTCCCCAAGTTGATAGACTGGGTCTAATGTATCCCTTATCCAACATTTATTTTAATTGCAATTTTAATTCCACCAACTCTGGTGTACTCATGCAATATGGGGCTCTTGAAATTGAATTTCTTCCTCTCAATTGTTCCATTGATAAATCGATTTCTCTTCTTGGTAGAAATCTTGGGATTTATTTAGGAAACACATCCTCAAATTGCTTTAGAATCGAGTGCTCTTCCAAATTGTTGTTGTTAATTTCTAACTCACTAGTCACTTGGAAAGTGTACAATTCAAACCTTTCCTAGCTGCACCGCTTCATTTGCAACACTAATATTTGCTAAACTATCACCGATTTTATTTTTCCTTGCAACATCACTTTTTCCCCTTTGTCACTTAAACATTCAATTGATTTAATAGAGAAATCAATTTTGGTCTTGTGGTCTACTAGTTAATCCATGCCATCTAATACATGATATGAACCTAATAGTAACAAATTCAAGCGTGCATGTGTCGACATGTTGTTTATTACAACTCTACATGACCTCACCACATTTTTTATTTGTCTCTTAGTCCTCATTGCTAGTTACATCACAATTATTTTTCATGGGCTATCTTCTACGACGTACATTTCTTTGAGCTGTTGGGGCTAACATAACTAAAATTAGAACCTAGGTCTATTAAAATTGAAACTGATTGGTTATTGATCATACCTTCCATTTCAGTCACTGATGCTTGGTGATCAGCCTACTTGTTGTCCAACACAACATAGATTTGTGGCACATTTTGAGCCACATCATTCACTATCTTTTCCTCTTGTACATTATACAATCTTGGACCATTTCGTTGTTGCAGAAGACAATTTCTCTGTAAATTATTTTTGCCACAAGTCTAACACTCCATGGATCCTCCTTTTAACCTATAAACTTCCTCTTTTACATGCTTAGTGAATCAGTCCTTATCAGTAGTAGCGGATTTATGTTGAAACTCACCTTTGGTGGAAGTTTCAAACTTCACATTTCCTCTTCTTGGCTAATGCCCAATAGACTTATTTCTTTTCCCCTTAATTGGGTTTTCCCCTCGTTTTCCAATCAACCCTGAACTCAAAATTGTGCTTGGACTCTTCGTTGCAATACTTCATTTTCATGATGATATCTTCCAATGTTTTAGGCTCATCAAATTTTGTCTTGTCCCTGAATGCTTGTGGCACCCCACTGAGGTACCTCTATATCTTTACTTTCTCATCCTTGGTGTAAGGTAACATTGGAAGTGTTGGATACCACTAACATACATGGGATCTTCTCGATATAAGGTCCAAACTAGACCTCACATCATTTGGTGTAGGAGTCCGATCTCAAATATGGCTTGGCTATCGTATACTTAAAGATATGCCTTGGCTTTAGCTATTAGCACAAGAGAGAAGCACAAATGTCCTTTTGAATGAGCAAGCAAGTGTGCCTTGTGAATGTTCAATTGAAAATGTATTAAGGTTCTCTTAGTGCGACCGTGGGAAATAAAGTGAGCCTCTAAGAGATAAGTAATAGTACTACCTAATGGATACACACATAAATGAGAAAGACTCGTTCGACATCAAGATAAATAATTTACAAGGATGCGACAATCATTATAAATATTACAACGCATTTCTAACTGAAGTCATTGAAATATTTCAATTACTCTAGTACACGTGAAAGCAAACATGAACCATAAACATTCAAAGAATAGTCTTAGAAACATTCACAATTCATGTGTGAAAATGTGTTGGCCTGAAAGGCTTCAATATTAAGAAAAATCCCCAAGATACATAAATACAATGAACACCACTAGCTCCAATAGTGGAGCGTTAGAGCCACTACTTGCTCCCCAAAAGTACCAGCTATGTCTCTCTAATTCCTTATGGGAGAAGCTAAGGTTAAAATTCCTTTACACGAGGAACGAGGATCCTTTTATAACTTCAGGCATGGCCTTTCACATCCTCAAGACTCTTGAATTTCCATCTCCTAATGACCTTTGGACTTCTACAACCTTTGGAATTCCAAATGACTTTTGGAATTACATATGATTTTTGGTATTACATGTCTTTTGGACTTCCATGACTCTTTAGTTCATACATGACTCTTGGACTTCCACTTATTTGTCTTTAAAATCATTCAAACAATACATCATGGCTTCCACATCATCATGTGATGAGAACGTGACATGTCATTATCTTTGATGACTGGGACTAATAGTGACTGATGACATGGTTGCCACTAATCTTCGTTCTTCATGCAACTTCCATCGTTGATGTCTTTACCCTCCAAAGGGTCTTTGATCTATTGGAGTCTTTAGGGTGCTTTGATCATCAAGATTCAAGTGTGTTCTTTGTTCTCTCAACGCTTCCTTTGTTTATTCTCTTCACCCGATATTCCTAGTATGTGCTTGCCATGCTATTCTCAGAATACCTATATCTGCAATCACTCATGACAAGCAACCATTAGCTTGAAAATATCCTATTCTACCATGTTTTATGCATATTTGTTGTTCATGCCTTTTCAATGCACTCAAGAGGGACAAAATAAGCTTATGGGCACATAGGCACACATTGAAAGGTTGAAGTGATGAAGGGGAAAGTCTTTGGGGCTTCAGCATGTGCTCATGTGCTCAAGAGAGGGAGGCAGTTAAGGCAGGGTGCATGGCACAAGCCCAAAGGATGAATGGGAAGGCATCGAGCTTCCCAAGTGCACTGTGGACTCAAGGCAGAGATGGAGGGTGTAGGGCGCACTCCTGAAGGCTAAAAGATGAAGTCTTCAGGCCTTTGACGTGCGCTCAAGAGGCCCAAGAGGGCACATGGCACAAGTCTGAAGGCTGAGGGGAGAAGATTCATGCCTTTGGAGTGTGCTCATGCACTCAAAAGGTCTGGAGGGCAGATGGCACATTAGGGAAGGTTGAAGGGTGAATCTTGAGAACTTTAGGGTGTGTTCATGCGCTCAAGGAGGGCACACTTCTTTGAGTAGGAGTGCTCTCAAAGGAAGACTTTGTCTCTTGAAGGACATAGTTTGGAACAATGAAGGGGAAATGTCTTAAGGAGTGAATTGTGCGTTCTTGGAGGGCACATATTGCACTTCCAAACAATGAAGGATTCTTGATCAAAGCTTCAGAGTGTGTTCATGCTCTCTTGGCCTCAATGGGTTTGCTTTGAAACTACATATTTGTATAAGTCCGGGATATCGGGCGAGGGGTGAACATGATGAGTTTGGATGTAAAACCATGTGCAACACATACCAAATCATTGAGAAAACTTAGACTAGCTTGAACAATGATAATTATACATCAAAATTCCACTTTGTACACATTCCCCAAGTACAACAAGTGAAGTGTGTGCAATTCAAGGACACTTGAAACACATAGAATAACATGAGATGACACTTTATTATCAAATCAACACTAGATATGATGGTGATAATAGGGTCCAAAAATTCGAATGTAGTGAAAATTTGGATGATGTTGTAGCAACGAAAACAAGTACATACCTCAGCAACTCCAAAAATTTGTTGGTATTCATCAACTGTTAGCTTCCGTATTTTGTGCTCATAGAACTCCTTGACCTTGTTGTCATAATACCTCTCAGACATGTACCTTTCCCTGAAATACCTCTCGAATCACCTTGAGGACGACTCTTTCTCTTTGATATCTCTTACATTCCTCAAATCTTCCCACCAGATATTAGCCTTGATCTTCAGGTTTAAAATGGATACTCTTGCCTTCGTATTCTTAGAGTGATCATGAACCCTAAAATACTTCTTCATCCATAGCAACCATGTCTTTGTTTACTCATCCTTCCTCGCCTCTCCATCAAATATAAGGGGTTTTGTGTTCTTAAATTCTTTCGGCACTAAATCATTTTCCTTCCTTTTTTGTTGATAATGTCTTTTCGTTGCAACATTGGATAATTTCTCATGAATACCTCTCCTCTTCTCTCGGGTATTTAGTGAAATTCTACCTCTCTCTATGTCTTCACTTGTCTGCTTATGCATTTTCTTAGATTTGTTTCATTATGCACCATCAATCCTCAATTCCTTCTTCCAGGGTCTTGATGAACTCTACCTACGTTTATACTTCCCTAGGTAGCTGACACCTAGTTCATCCAATTTTTGTCTTTGCAGATCTGATAGGCTTTGCAGTAGACTAAATTATTTCTACCTACTTTTCCTTAGCTTTGACAATCTTTTCGTTGTTAGCCTTATAACTTCTTAGCTCAACCCTTAAACTTCTTAGGGTGTCCATCTATTCACAATTGTCTTATTCTCTTCTTTTCTCCACTAACTCTTCTTCCTAACCATGTTGGAATCTATTAGCATCGTACCGCACCATTATGTTGCTCACACATACACACATAAACATAATTGGTTGTTGTGTGTAATTTTAATTATGAACTATGTTTTGTGTCCAAGTGTTGACATTAGAATCGTCAAATGATAGAAATATGGAATTTTTTTAATTTATGTTAGTCAATTTCTAAATGGTATGCAAACTTGAAATTCGGTGTTTCATATAACCTCACATCCATATTGTTATTGTAAAATTGTCAAGGTGATGGGTAAATATATTTATTGTATATTGTTGGCCAACAATTGTGTGTGTGATAACACATAAGAAGACAAGAAGGAACAACAAAAAAGTAAAAGGGATGAGCTGCATAATGGTGTTGTATGACATTGATAGATTCCAACATGAGGTGGAGAAAATAAGAGAAGAATGCTCCTATGACTAGATGGACACCCTAAGAAGTTTAAGGGTTGAGCTAAGAAGTTGCCAATATAACAATGAAAAGATTGTCAAAGCTAAGGAAAAGTAGGAAGAAGTAAATGCAATCATATTGTAAAGCCTATCAGATTTGAAAAGACAGAAACTAGATGTTATATTACCACACTGTAACACTCCCTCCCACCCTCCCTTGGAATCCAGGGAAGTGGAAGGAGTTACTATTAACTAACCCAACCTTCATGGTTTCATTATGAAGATGGGTTCATACATTTCTTCTTGTCCAAAGTTATTAGAATTAAATTTGGATAACACCAATTCATCCACCTCGTTAGTAGCTTTCCAGCAATATAAATTTTTATCTTGATCTAACCTCTATATTGAGAGTTGGGCCTTTTTAAAATTTGATCATATGGAAGGGGCCATGTGGTAACCACTGATAGTCTCTGTGGTTGGGGTTAAACCTCTCACTATTTTCCTACCCAGTGTGACATAAGCAAATCACAACGAAAACTCACATTAATTACATGCCCCCCACCCTTCCAAAAGTTAACGAGGGGGGTCCATTATTTGTTAGTTATGTGATTAAATACAATGTAGTTCCCCCAACCAATCTTCTCCACATGGGCACCTCTCTAAATCAACAACTCACATATATTTAGATCCCCTTATATTCTCAACAGTTAACAAGAGGGGGGGAGGGGGGTTCCACAATACGTTTGATGTTGTATGTTAGCTAACAAAGAGATCTTTGTTTAGCATTGTCTGTTAGTTACGCTGATATCCTATAAGCATCACAATGCAACTTGGCACTAGAAAGAAGGTGCGATGAAGGCTTCTCCATTTATGGACACTAAACTTAATGTCACACTTTTGGTCAACTCTGCGGCTAATGCAAAAAACGATCACAAGGACCCTCCGATGAGCACGTTCCCAAGATGACATGGCATGAACCATGTGACATGGGGCATCCACGTCATCCTTTTGTCTATGTATTTCTGATGTCATGGTGATATCACCGTACCACATGGCATCCTCTTAAGGTGCCATATGTCATCCAAAAATTTGACCCCCACAACCATCTGAAATGGCCATTTATGCTTGCCCTGTGTCATGCTAACAACATGCCAAGTTAGCAATATTACCACATCATTGATCCATGTCCTTTGGTTTCTAACATGGCATTCACGTAGCCTTACTTGGCATACGTGGCTTCTGCGGCCTCAGCTTAAGCCAGGGTCCCACAAGGCTAAAAACTTTATGTTGATTTATGCTTTCACGTTAAATGACACCCCATGTATTCATTCCCTGGGATAGATATATTCCCATCCCGCCACCATGCTAAGACATATTAAGGCCTTATGGAAAACTTGATGTGGTTGGATGTGAAAGTCCACATCAGGTAATAGGAATTTTCTAGTCCCATGTCCTCTATCAACTCTGCGTTAATATCCACAGATGATAAACCCAATGTAGCGCGACGTGGAAGCCCAAGTCAGGTAATGGGAATTTTCTCGTCCTATCCCTTCTGTCAACTTTGTGACTTTTGTCAATAATAGTCATTCCCATAGATGGTTCATATGGAATTTCACACGATCCACATAGTGGGAATTGGCACTTAAGTAAGGTCATTAAGTGACCAAATTAACCAAGAGATTAGTAATAATTCCTGAGGGTTAATAAAGCCTTTGACCCTTTATAATTTTTCTGAATTCTATTTACAAAATTTTGAGCCTTATATGACCCCAACTTCAAACCTATTCCACTATGACATTGAAGATCGAAGTTCGATGACCTCACTAAACTTTTCTCATGGTCACGAGTCATCAGACATCAAAACTGTTATAGGGATGAAACCCATGTCCCAACACAAGTCATTAAGGCAATATGCACATTCAATTACATGAAATACTTTCATCAATTAGGCCTTCAAGAGTCTTTAAGGATCTGAATTCACGATGGTGTTCAAACATATTAGGCAATGTTAGTTCAGACCAAAATGGTCAAATCAACACAACAAGCATTCCACATAACCATATCAACATTACTGTAACTCAAGAATACATCAAAAACACATAGGCCTTCAAGCCCTTCAAACCATGAAATCATATACATGATGCATCTTAATAGAGATAGACAGGAGTATCAGCCTATTCCATTGACCATGATGGCATACACATTTACTACTATAATCAATATTAGACATTGTTTATCATTCATGGTGCAACATGAATGTTTACAAGTAAAATACTTATTTGTTTAGTTTAGATGATTGGAAACTGAGGAAGGGACTTCAACTCTCCTCCTAACCATAGGCCAACTGCATTGTTATTATTTATTGCATTTAACCACCCCTGAGCTAGATTCAAATGTTGAGGAGTGAATTGGTCAAGGGAAATTCACACAAATCTAGTTAACAAAACACATGGGAATGCAAATCACACATTGAATCCACATGACACCTAGGATTCCAGAGCACATAGTGTATCCACCCAAACAAACACTCCAGGGAATCTAGAGCACACATTTCCTGCACTTAACACCTAGAAGTCCACAACACACGATGTCTCTACCCAATCAAACACTACAAGAATCCAGAGCCTAGAGTATCTCAACCCGCTTCACACTTCAGGAATCTAGGGCCCATAGTGTCTCCACCTATTACACCCATAGGAATCCAAAGCACACCATGTCTGCACCTGATAAACTCCATGGGAATGTAGAGAACTTGGTCACCACCTGTAAAACCACACAAGAATCACAAGCATTATATAGTGGCTCCACCTAATATTATTATTATTTTCATGAGCTTACACCTTTGTTGTTTGTGCTTTCTCTTCACATTCCTTGATTATGCATTCTTTAAATGACTCTCTCGATCATCCTCATATGTTCTTTCTTTCCTTTTGTGTGTTGACTCCTCAACATGTCTCTCCCATTACAGGGTTGTATGAGCTTATCCCCTCAATTAGGCAGCCCATACTCCTTCAATGCGCGTACTAGCTTGTTGTTAATTCAACATAGAGATGGGTGGAAATTAAATGAAACTTTTGAGTTTGGTTATTACCCCAAGAATTTCTGAAAAAACCTCTCCTCTCGAGCTTTGAATCTGTGTCCACTCCTCAGTCTAGTCATTTTTATATTTTTCACAATTTTTACAATTGCACATGACAATATTTAGATGGGGGGGTAACCAAAAAGGGTTGTTACAAAATCTTGCTTCAACCTTCCTAAAAAGTCATAACCAATCCTCCCTTCTATAGTCATTAGGTTTCAGGTATAAACCTAAATACTTGAAATGGGAAACATTCAACAAGATAATCCTTGACTACAAAATAAATGTTTTTATATAAGGCTGAAGATTTTTTAGCACTAATATTCATGCTAGTTATTACTTTGAATCTATTCATAATCCATTTTAAAACAACAATATGCAATACCGATCCATGGATAGATACAAGATTATCATCGATGAAAAGAAGGCGAGAGATTTAAACTTGTATTGTAGGCATGGACCCTTTTAATTTTCCATAAGATATAGTCTTTTGAATCAACTTACTAAGAATCTTAGCGATCGGTAAAAAGAGGAGAGGAGATAGGGGACAACCTTGTCTCAATCCCCTCGAGGCCTTGAAGAAGGATGTCAATTGACCATTGATTAAGATAATATAGTTCCCCAATCCATAATATTGATTGACATGCCATAATAACTATTGCATAGGAGTCGATGCATTCGATCAAAACAAAAAAGATTCCAGTTATCGCAATGACGATAGAGTTGTCAAAGACCTATGAGAGAATAAATTGTTCCTTCATCAAAATATGTTTAATTCAGGCAATGTTCCCCAAGCCATAATATATCCATCTGAAAAAACATCAATTAGTGGTACCCAGTGGTCTAAGAATTTATGGGTATTAGGGTAACCATAGATTCTACACATCATAGCAGCTATATAACATAATGGTTCGACAAGGGAAGCAATAGCATACATACCCTTTTCCTCACGTTTGTGTTTGTTTGGATCTCTTCTCCATTCTTTGATGAGATTTGACTGATCCTCATGTTCACTCATGAATTTCTATACAAATTGCTTGTCGTATTTTTTATGGTGCGATGGTAGCAGATACATTTTGCTCAAATCATATTGGTAAATGACCCAACAACTGTTTGGTTTTGAGTTAAAAACACTCTCACTAAAATGTTCACACTATCAATGACCCATTTAATCATATCCGTATAAGGAAAGGTCTTTGTTCGGGCTACAATTTTCTGCAAGAAAGTCTTGGTGACATCACTCTAGGTAGACTCAGAGGTTGATGTGGAATCATCGGTCATAGATTTTCTTTCTGTTACCCTGGATTTTTCATCCTCAAAAATCTTGTACATAGCTTCCCATGAGGAGATTCTGGCGTCTTGAGTGCAAGTCTTATTAGAAAATAGCGCAAGCATTTCAATAGTCTCAGGTGGAGGAGGAATTCACTGTTGTTGAACTATGGGTTTCTTCTTAGCCTTAGCTGCCTTAGACATTTCCACTGAAATTTGTTTATCAGGGCTGGCCTGTGAAGGGAAAACATGGGAATAAGTGGAAACTTTCTTAACCAAAGAATTCCTTAGAGAGAATAACCAATTTCATATCAATTCATGTCTTTATGAGCAAAATCTAGTGACATCAAGCTGCAATAATCAAATCGTTTAGAACTTCAAAATCATAAATTCGTTACATTTGGCCATTAAATGATAAAACGTGGGTTCACATGGGTCTTTGTACATGTCATCATATCAGAGGATTATATCGGAGAAATCTTATGGTTGTATCTTTGAAACATGTGATATTCTTACCTTTCGATATGCTTTTATTATTAAAAACATAACAACTAAAAATATAAGCGAGAAGGGACATCGGAGGTCTTGTATCGGAGATTTGATATCGAGGGTTGAAAAGAGTGACAATCGATAGGAAGTTCCAATATGGATAGGAGGGGTTTATCAAAGGATCAGAGGATTGGGAATATCATAGTTTGGCAATATGAGGATATCAGAGTATTGGAGATGTAATATATCAAAGGATGGGCGAAAAGAGGTATCAGAAGATTGGAGGATTTGGATATTGGAGTATTTTGGGTGGTACTTATATGAAAAGTTTCGATATTTAGAAGCTCTGACATGCTACGTGGTAATGCTATGGGGTCGAGACTTTTATTATTATATTCACAAAGAAGCACTTTATTACTTTAGGCTTAGAATATTTGAAAACTTTAATTGGGGAGGGATTTATCGCAACTTATCCTATGGGACATGTTACAACATTTGAAATATTCCGATAAAGTTCTTCTGATAATGCATTTAAAACAAAAGCCTATGGGTAGCTTATTTATGAATATGTGTTATGAGCCTAAGCTCTGATATGAAAGCTCTGATAAGGGAATTCTCTCATTTAGTCATGTTTTTGTGACAAAAACTAAAATTGTCTTATTTTATTAAAACTAAGGGATTTTATCTAAATTCAAAAGGGTCCCCATTATTTATTAGTTCTACTATTAACCTTAATGGGGGGTTGTTGAGTAGTACAACAATTGGTGACATACTGGGAGAAGCAGTTATCTATGTAAACATAAATGAAATTTTAACTATTAAAGAAAAGACTTAGAAAGGTAAAAATAATTGAAGTTTTAATTGGTAAAGATTACTCTGAAGGAAAGAACTCATTATTTTGCAAACTACTTCACAACTTGTTATTGATGAAAATCTTTATTGTCTTTGTCAGTCATTTAGTCAGTTATAAAGATAAAGTTAAGAAATATAGAAGCCTAACTTTTGAACTTTTTGTCACTGGTAGAGCCACTACTATCGGTGAGCATTCATAGCCTCGACAGGGTTACCATTTAACCAAAATGTACCAGTATCCCATCCACTTATAATAATTTTTTGAGGTATTAATTTTTCTTTTAAAATCTTTGTTTTAAAGCTTACTTGAAAGCCATTGTCCTAGCTTGGTAACCAGATTATGACAATGCCATTCACAGGTTGTAATGATATTGAACAAGCCGGCTCATGATGAGACCTCTTGTCTTATAGTTATGTAACCATAAGTCATTATCCTGGTTTGGTGACCAGTGATGATAATGTCAATATCATTGGTTTCCCATGATCATGGTAAGTCGACTCATGATGAGACCTCTTATCTTTCAAGTTTTATATATTTTTGAATTACACTCTATTTATTTTTTTTAAATTAGTGGATGGGGAGGTATATTCACTCCTTAAGAGTAATGGATGACAATTGAAGCCAAAAGATGCTAAAACTTCAAAATAGTCTTTACTTTTTTAAAGGAAACTTTTCATGACCAATCATAGAACAACATGATTTTTTAAAGTGTCAAGTTGTGAATTATTTACAACTTAATGGATATAAAGATTTCAGAGATTTGTAACAGATGCAATACTAAACTTCAATGTTAAAATTCCTTTCTAACAATTCTCCTTCAATTAGTCTTATTTCATGTAAAAGATGAGAGATCCCAATATGAAGTCAAAAGTGCATTGTCTAATTATTATTAAGGTTGGAGACACCGTTATATACATGTGATTATTTACATATTTACAGAAGGATAAATATCCTTAAGAAAAATATTTTTTCAAAACTAGCCCATTAACAGGAAGAGCATCCCTCTTTCCCTGTAAATCTTGGAGGATAAAGGTTGATGGGCCTAGTTTCTCAATGATCTGAAATGGACCTAGCCATAACTTCTGGAACTTTGTGTGTTTTCCTTTTTCTTCGTGGGCTTTGTCCCATTTCAGAACTAAATCACCAATTTCAAAAATTTTGTTATTAACTGAACTTGCATCAAATGAAGATTTAACCAATTGTTGGTGATGGGCATGAACTTGTCTAGCTTTATCCCTTTCTTCTTCTAGCTTAAGAATTTGGGACATCCTTAATTGTAAAGCAGAAGAAGGTTTTTCTTCAATAGATTGCACTAGGGCTAGTGATGGAATAGCTAGATTAGGAGGTAGGATAACTTCTTTTCCATACACTAATTGAAAAGGAGAAGTGCCTATAGAGACCTTCTGAGTGATTTTGTCAGCCCATAAAGAAAAAACTAGAGCTTTGTGCCAATTTCTTTGATTTTGGTCAATTGTTCTTTTGATTATTCTAATGAGGTTTTTATTAGTAGACTCTGCTAAGCCATTTCCTTGAGGGTAATAATTTGTAGAATACTTGAGTTTAAAACCTCTTTTAAGAGAAAATTCAGTAATGGTATTTCTAGAAAAATAAGATGCATTATCAAACATAAGGGCATAAGGAAGACCAAACCTGGTAATAATAAATTGATCGATAAATTCAATAATGTTTTCAGAATTGGCCACCTTTAGGGGTATTTCTTCCACCCATTTGGTGAAATAATCCGTAGCAGTCAAGATGTATTTATGTTGCTTGGAAGAGTTAGGAACAATCTCACCTATTATGTCCAGTCCCCATTGCTCAAAAGGTTGCTCAATGTTAACTGGTTGCAAAGGAAAGGCTAGTTTCTTTTGTCTTTCTGAAGCTGTCCAGCGAACTTTGAACTTGTCCTGACGATGAACCACACTGGTTGGTTCGAAACGCGTCGACAAATGGTATTCCATGTGATTTTCGCCGAAGAATTTCTCCCAAACTTTGCATTTTCTGACATAAGCATGAGTGTCCTTGAATAGAGTCGGCCAATAGTATCCAGCACGCAGAATCTTATGAGTAGTGTTGTCTCCATGAGCTAGTCCATCATGTAGCTCCTGCAAGACTTTTTCTGCTTCAGATTTTTCTAGACATCTTAACAAAACAAAATCATAATTCCTCTTAAACAAGACATCATTGACAAGTTGATATTGATTAGCTTTAAGTATGAGAGCTCTTTTATTTTTGTAATTGAGTTCCAATGGAGCATAACCATTTTTCAAATAAAAAATTAAATCAACATATTGAGATTCAGAATTGGTGGGGCATACCTCTGTGATTTGAACATTATTACCTGAATCTTTAGTAGTTGAAATGTCATAAGCTCTAGTAAGTAATTTGTAAAAACCTTGACCCCTTACTATTTTAGCTGGTTTGATATCTAGGTCATACTCTTGCACGACAGTAACCCAATTTTCCCTTTTCTCTCCTAATTCTTTTTGGATAAGCAATTGTCTGACTGTAGGGAAAAGAACAATTACTTTTGTATGTGCTTTTAGGAGGAAAGATCTGAAATGTTTTATGGAATTAACGATTGCAAAGAATTGCTTCTCAACCTATGAATAATTTAGCTCATCTCTCCGTAAATTGGAACTAAGGAAATTGGAGCCTCTACTTGTTGTTCATTAGGTTGTGTCAATACTGCTGCATAGGATTGTTTGGAAGAAAAAGTATAAAGAACAAATTGTTTAGTAAAATGAGGAGTTGATAATGAAGAAGCATCTATTATAGCTTGCTTTATTGATAGAAATGTTTTTCTTTGGATCAATCCCCATTTGAAAATTTACTTCTTTTTTATCATAACTTGTAAGGGAAGTACAATTTGAGAGAAATTTGGGACAAAATTATTGAGAAATGGCAACAAGAAATTCCAGTTTAATTTGTCCTTGAATTAAACTGAGAATTAAAATCGAATTCTATTCTCATAGAAACTTGTAAATAGTTAATTAAGTTTAATTAACTTGATTATCTTAGTAATTTCGAGTTGGAAGTCTCTATGTAGTCATGTATATGTTCTCCCTAAGTTTTAGGGGTCCATTATAGGTTTAAATTGTGTTGGAAATTAGATCACTTAGTTTACTAAGTTAAGTTTAGTTAAATTAGTTCTAAATTATTTTTGGAACTGATAGAGGACTAACAGTTAGTTGGTGCACTAATGCATCCACTAGTGCTACTTGAGTTAACTAAAGATTTCCTCATGAGAAACTCATGCATGTCAGTTCAGAGAAAGACACAGTTCAGACCAGAGTGCAGGGATAGTGTACTATCAGTTGTATGATTTACTAAGTTGTATAGATGATGCCTACAATCAAGAACTTGACCTTTTTTGGATTGCATAGTTTTGGATGCACTGAATTCCCATTAATATGGGCTATTCAACCATAGGAATTGTGCAAGGAAATAGGGGCTTGGAGAGTAGCAGAAGAGGCTAGAGATTGGCTTGAGATTACTTGTGAGTAGGGAGATTGATCATACTAAGTGCTGGGATTGTTCTTGTGAGAACAAGCATTGTATTATCATCTTATATTTCTGATATATGCAATATAGATAGCGGGGTTTTGAGCAATGGCTTTCCCTAGATACATCTTGTGTTATGTGCCATTGATTTATCTTCTTCTTGTTCTTATTGTTTTCATCAATCTATTGGCTTCTGCTGGTTGAAAGTAGAAGTATATTCTCGTCCTGTGCTTTAGTAAATTGCATGAGCTTGTGAATCTACAATATTTTCTACAAAATCTTTTAACAAAATTATTTTGCGCAAGGAAGGATTGCATGGATTTCTTGTTGCATGGTAAGGGGATTTAAGATATCATCTTGATTTGATCTGGATCTATGCATATTCCTTCTTTATACATAATAAATCCTAGAAGCTTACCTTCGTTAAGAGCAAAAAATGACTTTTTAGGATTTAAGGAGATTCCAAATTTTCTACATCTTTCAAAGATTTGTTTTAAATCATGTAAATGATTACTCCTCTGTTTAGAATAAATTGTAATGTCATCTAAATACACTACAATTGTCTTATTAATCAAACCTCTGAAAGCAATATCCATGGCTCTTTGGAAAGTAGCTCCAACATTGATCAGCCCAAAAGGCATTTTTTGATAAGCACACGTCCCTCGCTTGGTTCTGCATGTGGTTTTTAGTCTCTCATCTTGATGTATAAGAATATGATTGTAACCTAAAAAACCATCTAAGAAAGACATTAGCTCAGAACCAGCAATAGATTGTAAAATTTGTTCCATTCGAGGCAAAGGAAAGTTATCCTTTTCACAAGCTTTGTTTAAGTTTCAAAAATCTATACAAATACGAATATATCCATTCTTCTTTCTTACTCGCAAAAGATTTGAAACCCATTTATAATGTCTGACTGGGAAAATGATTTTAGCTTTGAGAAGCTTATCCAGTTCAGTCTTAATCTGGGCTTCCAAGTTGGGGTGATTTTTCTAATCTTTTGTTGAATTGGTTTGACATCTAGCATCATAGGAATGGTGTGTTGAATGATGGATGTGTCATAAGTTTTAAGATCATCATAATTCCATGCAAATACATCCTTGTATCTTTTCAATAGATGAATGGAGATCTCTCTTCTGGTGAAAGTTCAAGGCCTAAATTGATGTTTTGAGGTTTATGATCAGATCCTAAGTTAATCAATTCAAATCTTAGAGTAGAAATTTGAAGCTTGCAATTAGTTACCTTTTTGAACCTATCTTTCATATCATATAAATCTTCCAATTTCACTATAGGTTTAGGTAAAGAGTTTTCCTCAGAAGATTTATTCAACTGCTTGTCATGCTCATCTTCATCAATAATCTGATCAGAGTAAGACCCTTCAGATGTCAGAAAACTTAAGATGTCATTGTCATCATTAAACACATGCCAATTAGTAATGTTGTCTGGAATGGAGGGGAGAAAAAATAATTCAATAGAAAATATGTCAAGAATGAAATCCTTAGGTGGAATGAGTTTGGAAGCAACATTTGCTAGGAGGTCAGCACTAGCATTATGTATTCTTGGGATAGGAGCTATATTGAATGCAGTAAAATGAGAAATGAGGCCTTGGATCAAAGACTGGTAATGCTTAAGGTGACTAGAAACACAATGGATGTTGTTTCTAACTTGCTTGATAACAATCTTTGAATCACCAAAAACTTTAAGGTATTTGATACCAATACTAATGGCTTTCTCTAAGCCATGTACCAATGCTTCATATTTAGCAACGTTATTGGTACAATCAAATTCCAATCTGCAAGCCAACATAGTTTTTTCTCCATAAGGGTTAACTAAGATGCAACCAACTCTTGCACCTTCATTAGATTTCGATCCATCAAAATAAAGAGTCCAAAATAAACTATCATGCTTATTTACAAGGTTTTATACAATATTAATACACTTAGATGACTCTGTTTAGGAAAAAATTTCAATTTGAGATGAAACAAAGTCAACTAAAAAGGGAATTTCTTGTGCAGCTTGAAAATTTCCAAAGAAAGATTCAAAAGAGTAACTTCCAAGAATGTTGTTTGTAAATACTACTGGTTTGTTTTCCTCACCAAATCAGTCATTGAATATTTCATGTGTTTCTCCCTGTCAACTTGAATTTGATTGGGTTTTCCATTGTAGGGAAGCCACATGTGCGACCAATCAGTTGCAAAGTAACCATGTAGTTTTTTAGACTAGTCTCTACTTAGAATAAGACCATAGAATTCAAGAATGTCTACAACTAATATATCTATTATTTGACAAACCTTTGAATTGGAAGATAATCTTATTAAAACATAATTCATCTCTCCCAAAACTTTGACTTTTATGCATTCTAATTGAACAATCTGAACAACATATTTCTATGGTGAAATATTTAATTTAAGACCACCGCATAAGGCATGACATTTTATGATGCACCAGAGTCTACTAGACAATTATGAACATTATTGTTAAAAATCTCGAAAGTCAATAAAAAGGGAGGAGTATGGGAATTTGATATATCTCCAATCAAAATGGCATCCGATGGGTCAATTTTATCTGAAGAGATATTAAGAGTTTTTCCTTTCCCTTTTGAGGCCTTTGCAGTGACAACAGTAGGCAATTGAGATGCAAGAACTGCATTCAATTCTTTAAGTAAAACCTTTTGTTGTTGTTTTAATTTGCTAACCTCATAAAGGGAAATGTTGGCTTTGACCTTTTTCATGTCTTCCACAATATTATACTCCATAGTATGAAAGATTATCAAAGTCTTAGATGAAGAAGGATATTTGGAAGTAGTTGGAACAGAATCTGAAGAAGGAGTAGAAGACTTCTTAACTGTACCTTTGTCTTTAGTAGGAGGAGCAAGGGATTTCTGTTTTTGATTTGCTGGAGAGGTATGGGAAAGTCCCTTACTTCTAGTACTTACTGGTAAGGCTTCTTCTTCTTCTTCATTTTCTGAGGTAGTTAGAATGAAATCCCATAAACCATGAGCTTCTGCTAATTCTTCTTCTTGGGATTCTTCAGCAGATAAGGTTGATTCTTCCTCTTCATCATCTTGGTCAGATTCTGCATTTGATATAATGGCAGGTGGTTGTGACTGTGATGGTTGATTCCTTTTGAAAGGTCGAAAGGACTTTTTAGAGGATTCATCTACTTGCTTCTTAATTTCTACCATTTCATTAAACATTGTCTTCAGAACCTTTTGTAATCCTTCCTAGTCGAAAGGACCTTTGGGGGATTTCTTCTTGGATGCATATTTAAAAGAGACCTTTTTGGTCTATTTTTCTTTCCTTGAGTGCAGTTTTCTTCTCAAGAGCAAGGATTCTCTTTTCCACAGATAGAGCTTCTTTCATGTTATCAAGCAATACCATTTTATTGGCTCTATCTATGAACATAGCAATGTTTGAGAAAGATAAAAAAATATACCATTCAATCTGTACACCAGTTACTGGTCTGGACGTGTCTGGGATTTTATTTAGTAATTTGTTGAATCTAGAATTAAAATATTCAATATTTTCATTTGGATTGGCCTTAAGATTTGATAAGTCATTAATCAAAGTGGCGGTTGTTCGGTCATTACCAAATTTCAACAAAAATTGCTCTTCGAACGTATCCTAATTTGTTATTGACCCAACAGGAAGAGAGAAATACCATGACCCTACAGATCCTTCAAATGTGTAGGGGAAAAGCCTGAAAACAAAATCTTCTTGTGTGACTCCATTCAGATTGATGGCTAACATGAAATTGTGAAGATGTTCCTCTACAAGGAGGCCATCATCAAGATTAAACTTAGGAAGCCACCTCATTGGATGTTTAGGAAGAGGGTGTAATGGGGGAGTTATTTGTACTGCCCCAGGGTTGTTCCATGGTCTATTTTCCATTCTGGGAATATTAGGAACATAGGAAGTTGTAGAAGATGTTGAGGCTGATGAAGATTGGGTAGTTGAAGATGCTGCTCCTGTAGTGCTACTGATTATAGTTGCACCAGATGATTGTGACTGAGGAATATGAATGGATGGGATGAGAGGTTGATAGGAGGAAGGTAAAGAGGTAGAGGAAGAAGCAGGACCAAGAGAACGTGTAAGAGGTGGACATGATGATAGCACCTCACCAGTAGAAGAGTGAGTCTCTAGGGTGCTTTTCTTTCTGCGATGAGTGGGTAATTGGAATTCAAAATGTTTAAATCTAAGTTTTTCACTTTGGGATCTAGTTAATACACAATAAGACTGTAAGGATGAAGAAACACTTCCTTCTGATATATTAGTTTGGGCAGATTTTTCTCCAGAAATGGAAATTTCTTCCAATTTTTTAATTCAAGTTTGAACTTCAGGGGTCTCTGTAGGTATTTGAATGGAAGTTTACCCAACTAAATTTCGGAGTGTGCTATGAGTTTTGGTGGCTATTTGAACAAAATCAGATCTTGGGTTAGGAGATTTGGAATGTGATCTGGAAGTCGGTGGTGATTTTGAGGGAGACTAACTCTTAGAATGAACTTTTAATTTAGTAGTGGATCTTCTTGCCATTCATAGTATGAAGGCCTTCCTTTTAGCGCCAAAATTTTGAAAGGCTCGAAATGTCTGCCTCAACATAAGGGAAAACCACCAGGTTGAGACCTTAGGGATAATCCTTTTCCATTTGGGATCGTAGCTTTGACTCGGTTTTATGGGACCAGTTTCCCTTAATATAAAATAAGAAAATGGATGAAGTAGGTAGATGTGAGACTTATGATGTGATTAAAACTAAGAATAAAAAGTATTTAAATTAACTATTTATCTATCCCAGGAAAGCTTGTTAATATATGTGACTTTAGAAAGATCTCACATTTAACATGACAATATAGATTATCAAGTCATTTATGAGGTTAAAACAAATAAATATAACTAATTTAATTAAATAGTTAATTAAATTAGTTGATGAAAATCATTGCACATATAAGATTTCGTTGTTCATGCATATACTTAAAAGATTTCAATCAAACACATCAATAGTGATAAATTCTCGATTGCTTGCAAAGAAACATATATGATAAACACAATTAAAATAACCATTCAACTCTTAAACACAATAATAATACACAGATAGTAGTACCTGATATATCTTGACTCTGCTCATGAGAGAAACAATAATGGTTCAACTTTCTATTAAGATCACTTCAAGTTACAATAGTGCAAACTAAAAGATTTCTTGCCAAAATTCAGAACCCCTTCTTCATATCAATGAAGGGGATTTATAGTTTCTAGTGAAAATACAAATATAGTAAAGTATCATAAAAGACTGGAGTGGTTTTAACAAACCACACTTAAAATAAAGTAAAAAGACAATAATAGATTTTAGTTGTAACAACTTGACTATGGCTGAGATGAAGGTTGCTCTCCCATATGTTGTCGAAGTTCACACATATCTATCATTGGTTTTAATTCGGGTGGATAATGAGGTTGTATGTGCATCCGTCCAGTGAATATTGCATCGCTGAGTGTTGGAAGCAGATGAGTGGTCGTGTTCGAGAGACACCTCAGCATTAGCCACTGACTATGAGGTTTAACTAAGAAATGACAATGGCATTCTAAGTCAACCTTTGACAGATTCTTGATGCTCTCAACCTTCTTCTTCAATAACTCTTGCCATGTTTTAGTTAACAATTTAACATCGGGCAAATTTTCCTCAGGGCAGTCTGGAATCAGGTTGGCCTGCAATAAACTATCACTGATAGATTCAATGAGATTGTTTGAAATATTCCTGGCAATGGAAATTGCCATTTCTTCATGCTTGAGTTTTATTTCCCACTCTCGAAAGACAATCTCTTTTTGTGACTCTTCAATTTTAGGGAGATCAACTGATCTCCCTTCAGTACTATCTTGCCATAATATATAATATGAAATTTTCTCCTCAACCTCCTTATAGTATGTCCTCAGATCAGACAACTGATTCACTAATGAATTTCTTGATTGACATAAGTCATGGATAGTGGCCAATTTTTGATAGAAAATAACTTGTTGTTGAGCAAGGAGAGTGTTTAGTTCTCCTGCTTCCTTCTTAAATTTAGCTATCTCAAGATTCACTTTTAACCTGGATTTTCAAATCAGGTTCATGTTGAATCTTTAAGTCATTAAAATTATTTTGAAGCTTTACAAGCTGTGCTTGCCACTGTTGAGCGATTATTTGTTTCTCATTCTCTAAACCCTGTTCTAGCTACATAATTATTTCATCTTTCTCCCTTAGGAGTTGTTGTATTTCAGAGGCTTTATCAATAGTAGCACTAGCATATGCTCCTGCAAATTGTGAGAGCCTCTCGAGATCCTCAGCAGGAGTAGCTTGAGCATCTTTCCAAATTACTTCAAAATAAGCATTACCAGGGACTAAGGTCTGGGTTTGTTCAATTTTCCTTCTTTTTCTCTGTTCGTTAACCACAAATCTATGTTTTGGACTATAAAACACATCAAGAGGAGGAATTTCCTCAATTTTCAAAATGACCTCAGAGGTCGGGAATACTAGGATGACTTCTAAATCATCAATGTCCAAAGCTTTATCGGAAGCGAGGTCTTCCCTATAACTTCAGGGGTCTGTGTAATCTTCTTCTGCAATGGAGTTTTCAGACTTTTAGGATCTGTTTATTTTGTGAATTGTTCCCATATTGCATCCATATTTTTGTCTGTCAGAGTTTCTTCTGCCTAAGAAGAAGAGGAAGTACCTATGTCTTTTATCTGAGATACATTAGGGACCTATGCTGTAATAGCCAAGACTTTATCCTGTTCTGTATTTTGTTGATGGAGCTTCAATAAATCCATAGGAACGTGAGTTATCCTTTTATTTATGTATTGATTAAACTGAGTCAATTCCTCATGAATTAACTATGTTGCTGCTTATTTCTCAACCTTTGCATAAATAGAAGCTAATTCAAATAAATCATCAAACTTGTCTGGCTCATGCGTGAATTGCCTAATTTTTTCCTATGCAGTGACATTCTTAGTAATATCATTAGGATCATATTGTCTATTGGGAATAGTTGGGAAATTTAAACATTGAATTTCTTCAATCTCAAGACTAGCATGCCTAAAATTGTCAAGAGCATAGACACCACATTGAATAGGAAAGGTAGGCCACATTGTCTTTTTAGCATCTTTCATAACCTTTGAAAGGTCATTCCCTATAGTTTGGTAGGCTATCTCTCGGGCTAAGAGTTTATCGGGAACATAAAGGGGAAACACATGAGGGTTTGCAAGACTACCGAAGATCCGGATATAAGTGAAGGATTCTTCTCCAAACCATCTTCCAATTGATAATAAATCATTGTTGGCTTCAAGTGAAAGTCTAGGAGCCTTCTCATCAAAGACACTTTGGTGGATGGGCAACATAACTCCATGGAAAATTTTATAGAAATGAGGCTGGAATTTAGATTCCTAAAGTATGTCATGATAGATATGGATAGGTGTAGGGTCCTCTATGGTCCATTTCCATCCCATAGATGTAAAATTGGAGGTGAAATAGATGGCATCCATTATATAGGCACTCATATAGAAAGGGGGAACAATGTTCTCATAAAACTTTGTTTTTTCCTATAATTCAGGATTTGGGTGCCTATACTATCAGACAATATAGTTCCCAATCCATAATATATCCATCTGAGGCAGCATCAATTAGTGGTACCCATTGGTCTGAGAATTTCTGGGTATTAGGGTAACCATAGATTCTACACATCATAGCAGCTATATAACATAATGGTCCGGCAAGGGAAGCAATAGCATACATACCCTTTTCCTCATGTTTATGTTTGTTGGAATCTCTTCTCCATTCTCTAATGAGCTATGACTGATCCTCATGGTAGCTGATACATTTTGCTTAAATCATTGTTGGTAAATGACCCACAATTGTCTGCTTTTGAGTTAGAAACACTCTCTCTAAAATATTCACAATATCAATGACCCATTTAACCATATCTGTATAAGGCAAGATCTTTGGCTGGGCTACAATTTTGTGTAAGAAATAATTGGTGACATAACTCCACGTAGACTCAGAGGTTGAGGTAGAATCATCAACCATGACTTTTCTTTATGTTACCCTAGGTTTTTCATCCTCAAAAAGCTTGTACATAACTTCCCATGAGGAGGTTTCGGCATCTGGAGTGCAGGTCGTATCAAAAAATAGCATAGGCATTTCAGTAGTCTCAAGGGGAGGAGGAACGAACTGTTGTTGAACTTAGGGTTTCATCTTAGTCTTAGCTTTCTTAGACATTTCCATTGAGATTTGCTTATCAGGGTTGGCCTGCGAAGGGAAAACATGAGAATAAGTGGAAAATATATTAACCAAAGGATTCCTTAGAGTGAATAACCAATTTCATATAAATTCATCTCTTTATGAGCAAAATCTTGTGACATTAAGCTGATTTAATCAAATAGTTTAGAACTTCAAAATCGTAAATTCATTACATTCGGTCATTAAATGATCAAACATGGGTTCACATGGGTCTTTGTACATGTCAGCATATCGGAGGATTATATCGGAGAAATCTTATGGTTGTATCTTTGAAACATGCGATATTCTTACCTTCTAATAGGCTTTTATTATTAAAATTGTAACCACTAAAAATATAAGCAGGAAGGGACATCAGAGGTTTGTATCGAAGATGTGATATCAGGGGTTGAAAAGAATGGCATCCGATAGGAAGTTCCGATATGGAAGTTATGGTATGGATAGGAGGGGTTGATTGAAGGATCGAAGGATTGGGAATATCGTAGATCAGTGATATGAGTATATTAGAGTATCAGAGATGTAACATATCAGAGGATTGGGGAAAAGAGATATCAGAGGATCAAGATATCGGAGTATTTTGAGTGGTACTTATATGAAAAGTTTTGATATTCAGAAGCTTCGATATGCTACATGGTAATCCTGTGGGGTCAGGCCTTTTATTATTATATTCACAAAGAAGCGTTTTATTATTTTAGGCTTAGAATATTTGAAAACTTCAATTGGGGAGGGATTTATCGCAACCTATCCTATCAGACATGTTACAACATGTGAAATATTCCGATAAATTTCTTTTTATAATGCATTTAAAACAAAAGTCTATGGGTGGCTTAATTTATGAATATGTGTTATGAGCCTAAGTTTTGATATGAAAGCTCTAATAAGGGAATTCTCTCATTTAGTCATGTTTTGGTGACAAAAACTAAAATTGTCTTATTTTATTAAAACTAAGGAATATTATCTAAATTCAAAAGGGTCCCCATTATTTATTAGTTCTACTATTAACCTTAATGGGGTGTTGTTGAGTAGTACAACAAAGCCAAACATCATGACAATCATAAAACTCATTCATAACCAACATATAAACATCAGATATGCTAAGCATAGAACAACCGTATAAGCCACATAACAATAACATATTTACCCATCATTACCATAGGAAATATATTTTATTGCAACAAGCAAAATGCAATCAAGTTTGTACTTTCACGTACCACCTGACCATAGACACGGCTGAGCCAAATCTCTCTTCATTTAGTCACCCCTGTGCCATATTCCAAGCATGAATGTGGTATCTGATGGAAAAATCCATCAAAACCGAACCAAGGCTTCCAGAAGCCAAACCACCTCAACCGATCAAACATTGATTCCACCTCACAGTCGGACATCATAAACCATCACTAGATTGGTCTTTGCCCAAGCCTTCCAGGACTAGTAACTCAACCCACAACTGTCGTCGGGCTTCCAGAGCGTTTTTCCAACCAAGGCTTCCAGGATTAGTAACTCAAACCACCATGGGATTCTAGAGTGTTTATCTAACCAAGGCTTCCAGGACTAGTAAATCAATAGAAGTTGTTACAGGGCTTCCAAAGCGTTTTTCCAACCAAGGCTTCCACGAACTAGTAACTCAACCCAAGCTAAAGGAAACATGAGAATTGGTGAAACCAACTAATATAGGAGATGATTTTGCACTGTAATGAATCCCAAACTGAACTGTACCTCGAACCTAATGAAATATTATTTTAGTTGCTTTCCAATGACTTTCATGTGGTTTTTGCATAAACCGAGCAACAAGGCCAACAACAAAGGAAAGGTTAGGACGAGTATGGGTCAGATACAAAAGTTTTCCAACAAGATGATGGTATAAGGTAGCATCAACTTCAGGGGAAGTACAAGTGACTGAAAGTTTAACTCCAGACTGAAAGGGAGAAGGGGTTGGCTTACAGTGTTCCATGTAAAATTGGCGTAGAATATCACATGCATTCTTGGACTGAGAAAGGAAAATACCTTCTTTGGATTGCAAGACTTGAAGACCAAGAAAATAATGCAAGTGTCCTAAGTTTTTCATTTCAAACTTCTTCTAAGACTAGACTTCACATGGTTTATAAGGTTGGGATCACTACCAGTAAGGATAAGATGATCAACATAAAGAACAAGAATGATAAGTACTTACCCACTTTCTTGGTGTAGATAGTGTTGTCAGAATGACACCTAGAAAAGCCAGTGTCTAAAAGAAAGCAATCCATTTTGGCATACCAAGCCCGAGGGGCTTGTTTGAGACCATAAAGAGATTTCTTAAGCCGACATACAAGGCTAGAGTATTTTTTGTATAAAGTCGGGAGGTTGTTCCATATAGATTTCTTCATGCAAGTCCCCATGCAAGAAGGTGGATTTAACATCCATCTGATGGAACTCCCATTTGAAAGAGGCAACCAGGGAAATAACAAGGCGGATAAAGTTCATTTTGGCAACAAGGGAGAAGGTTTCAATAAAGTCAATGCCTTCAACTTGTGTAAAAGCCTTAGCAACATGACGAGCTTTATGTTTATCAACTTTTCCATCTAGTCCAAACTTTGTTTTGTAAACCCATTTGCATCTAACAAGTTTTCGTCCCTTTGGAAGACGAACAAGGTCCCATGTATCATTTGCCAATAATGAACAATATTATTCATTCATAGTTGCGTCCCAATCTAGATGGCTTGAAGCTTTTACAAAGGTGTCAGTATCATAATTCGCTGAAACTTGAGCCAGTAAAGAAGAGGCTCTATCGAACTGAGAACGTGTATGGTGTTGATCTATAGGATCACCTGCAAGAGTACCTGCTGCATCCCGAGTAGCGCAGAATTGTCATCCTCGTTGTCATCATCTGAAGAAGGAATATTTTCAGAAGTAGAAGATATAGAGAGAGGTGGCACATTAGCCAAACTAGGCTCGTAGGCCAATATATTTTCATCAAACTTTACATCTCTTCTAATGATTATATTTTTGGATTTAGGTTGAAGAAGTCTATATCCTTTGACATCTTCAGAATATCCAACAAAAATACATTTTTCACTCTTAGGTTCTAAGGTTTTATGTTTCTCATCTTGAATATGGGCTTATGCTTCACTTCCAAAAACACAAAAGTGACTTACATCTCGTTTAATTGAGCTCCATGCTTCTTTTGGAGTGATATTCTTTAAAACTTTGAGTGATATTCTTTAAAACTTTAGTAGGAGTGCGATTTACTATGTAATTTGCACAGTTAATTTCTTATGGCCAAAGGTAAGACTAAGTCCTTTAGATTGAAGCATACAATTAGCTATTTTCTTTAAGGTACGATTCTTCCTTTCAGCTACACCATTTTGTTGTGGAGTATATGGAACAATATGTTGCAATTGAATGCCATGCTCAGTGCAAAAGTTGATGAATTTGTTGTTAACATATTCTCTGCCATTATCAGACCTTAGCTTAAGAATTTTATGTCCATGTTGTTTCTCAATAAATGCCTTAAAGGCCAAGAACATGCTAAATACTTCACTCTTGAGTTTTAAGAAGTATACCCAAGTGTGTCTGGAGAAATCATCAATGAAAGTTAAGAAATACTTGTAGCTAGAGAATGCAACAACTGGAAGTGGACAACATAAATCATTATGCACAAGCTGTAAAGGGCCTGAGGCATGTCAATAGACACGTTTTTCAAAACTACCTCGATGATGTTTTCGGAGTACACATTCAGAACAGACACCACCTCTGCAAGATACCATAGGAAGATGGTATCTAAGATCCAAATCAGAGGCCGACACATGGCAAGCCCAGAGGCCACCATGGGGCCCTGAATTAGGATATTAAAATTTGTTATGGGTTGAGCAGGGTCGAACTTGTGACCTCCCGCGGGCATGCCAGGCACCTTAACCAACTCGGCTATGCATTAGTTCTTAACTCTAACAGGTCGCCAGTTGTATTCATTTGTTAACGGTTTTCGGGTTTGGGGGTAACCGCCAGCGGTTCCGACCTGGTCACATGCCGCCGCCTCCGCTAATGGTTACTCCACCGCCAGCCAAACGTTAACCGCCGGGGGATCATGGTCACATGCGGAATTACCACTGACAGTTATGGTCAGCCAACAGTCAGGTTGGTGGAGCTACCAAATTTAGCGCCAAGTGCCAAATTTAACTCCAGTTTACTCTGGTTCTCCAGATTTGGTGGAGGAATACTAGGAGAAATTCATTAAATGAACTGAAGATGAAATTTTCAACCTAAGGGAGTGAAACAAGAGTCTACCTAGACTAATTTGGGCCTTCTGAAGCCATTGGAACAATCCAGAGAAGCTGAAGAAGCCATCTTCAAGGAGATTTTCATCTAGGGAGATTTTGGAGCTCAGGGCCACCAGGGGTTGGAGGCTGTTACAGGAGCTACCAGTACTCATTCTCAGCAAATAAATAGTCGTTCCTAATTGTAATGAACCTTATGAATCCAATGAAGGTGTTTTTAGAAGCATTTGGAGACTTCTAAAGGCTGATATGTTGAAGGGAAGTTTTAGGCAACCTAGAGCCAACCGTGGAGGAAGGCCTAGATCGGGGATGCAGTGCTCGTTTTGAGCAAATGAACAGTCATTTGTTGATGTTAGATATGTGCTGGAGATAGTAGCAAAGGTTTCAGAGACATTTGAAGCATTTTGAAGGAGTTTGTTCCATTAAGAATCTCAGGGAAGCTCAGTGCACCTACTAAAGGAATCAAGTCCAAGGGAGCTTAGATCTGCTTGCACAATGAGGACAGCCATGACAGGGATGTAGATGGTTTTCTAAGCCCATTGTTTTAGTTCAGTAACCTTTGGAGTTGAGTGTGGAACTTGTAAGAGAATTCAAGCCATAATCCCAAAGAGCAAAGTCAAGTTGACAAGAGCTCATGGAGATGTAGCCCACGAGATCGGGGTGAACTCCTTATTAAATTTGTTGTTATGTGTGATGTTTATTTGCTGCATTATATTTCTGATATATGTGTTTAATATCAGAAGAAACAAATCAAGTTAAAGCACTTAAACAAATGAAAACAAACAAACACATACACCTGTTTCAAGTACATAATTCTGCAATTGTCAAACATAAGTTAGATCATGTTTGTTTAAGCTTTGGAGTGGGAGGTTCTTGTAAGCATGACAAGTTGTTCAAACCCTCATTTCAGATCAGCTAGTTGGGGCAGTGAGGATGCTGCAATGAATGGATAGAGGGAGTAGGAGTGTGTGTGGATGCAGGGATAATGGTAATGGATGAGGTGAGGGGTTAGATCATGTCTAGAATGAATTTTGGGGACCTAACCAATCTACCATTTAGGGGATCCTGTTGAAAACAAAATCTTCACCTTAAATTGAAGCAATGAAGTAAAAAATCAATGGAATTCATGGAGGGATGCATGGTAAGGAGTGGAGGAGATGAATATACGTGAGGCAGGGTTCCCTTTGGATCTTCTCTTTGCTCCTTGATTGTCTTTCTCACCCACCTGCAAATAACAATTATGTCTTTTTTCACTTTTTTCTTTTATTATTATTATTATTATTATTTTGAAAAACACCTAGGTTGCCTCAAAGAGGTTTTCACCCTAGATATTTGCCCTGGGCATCTCATGGAAAGTTTTCACCCAGGGATCTTCTTATTCTTTTCATTTTTCTCATACTTGGGCCGCCTCACGAGGTTTTCAACCCAAAGATGGGACTCAAGTGCCTCATGGAGGTTTTCACCTGAATCCTTATTCTTTTTTCTCTTTTTCAGCAGCCTAATGAGGGAGGAGCTGGAACTTGCTCCACCGTCATCACTGTCTTATTGATATTATCAATGAACTATTGTTTTGATAAAGGCCTCTTGTACATTTTTAATATGTGTCCATTAACTAGTAATGGAATGGCTTCTTCATCTATAGTTATGATTTGCACTGAACCATTTTCGTGGCATCTTTCCACCACATAAGGTCCAAGCCATATTGTCCTTAGCTTTCCCTTGAAGTCTTTATACTTAGAATCATATAACAATGCCCAGTCTCTCTCTTGAAATTGCTTCTCCTTAATATGTTTGTCATGCCAGATTTTCCTCTAAAGCTAAACTATCTCTGTATGTAGGAGGGCTTGCATTCTGAATTCATCCAAGCCATTTGAATGGAACAATCTTTCTTTTTGTGCATGACTAAGATCCAAATCTAGTTGGGCTGTCGTCCTCAATGTGTTATATTCAAACTCAATGGACAACAAAGCCTTTTTCCCATAGACCATCTCATAGGGTGTAAATCCAGTGCTGGTCTTCCATGTTGTATTATAGGCTCAGGTGACCTCAACTAGTCTCTCTGCCCAATCCTTCGTGTTGCTGCTCACTACCTTGGTTAAGATGCTCTCTAGTGCCCTGTTGGTCACCTCCACTTGTCCATTAGCTTGTGGATGATAAGGAGTGGAGGTCCTATGCTTGATTTTGTGATGGCTAAGCAGTTCTTCAATCATGTTGGAGGTAAACTGGTTGCCTTGGTCTGTGACTAGCTCTCTAGGGTACCCAAATTTGTAGAATACATTCTCCCTTAGGAACTCAACCACCTTCTCTTCTGTTGCTGCCTTAATCGCCTTGGTTTCAGCCCACTTAGTCAAATAATCAGTGCACACAATAATGTGTTGCTTTCGCTTTGAAGTATGGTTGATAGGCCCAATGAAGTCCATGCCCCACTTGTCAAATGGCTCGAAAGTCACTAGAGGTTGTAGGGGAATTTCATCTCTTGGAGTAGGCTTTCCCCATCCTCTGGCACCGATCACACTGAATAATGTACTTTTTCACATCCTGATGAAGAGTAGGCCAATAATAGCCTGCTTGCAACACTTTGAACGTTGTCCTCTTTGTTGCAAAGAGGCCTCCACAAGGCCCATCATGATAGGCCAGAAGGATGTCAAAGACTTACTCTTCCCTTACACACCTTCTCAAGATTTGATCTCGGCCATGTTTGAACATATTGCCCCCAATCCAGTTGAAGGGGTCACTTTTCCTTACTATCTTGCTCTTTTCGTTGGAGGGCAAGTTTGGTGGGAACTGTGCTGATACCAAATAGTTTTCTATATCAGCAAACCATGGGGAGAGAACTGAAATAGCAAACAAATGCTCGTCTCGTAACTAGTCATCCACCATTCCTTCTTCACCTGCAAGAAGATTCATCCTAAATAGAAACTCTGCAACAACATTTTCCTTACCAAGCTTATCAACAATAGTTAGATCAAACTTCTGTAATAAAAGCAACCATCTTATAATTCTAGCATTCACATCTGATTTGTTCATTAAATATTTGATTGCAGCATGGTCAGTATGCACAAATGTTTGATAGCCTGTAATGTAATGCCTAAATTTGTTTAATGAATGCACAATAGCGAGGAGTTCCTTTTCGGTCACAGTATAATTTAGCTCAGCCTTTGATAGGTTCTTACTGGTGAAATAGATGGCATAGGGAAATTTCTCCTCTTCCTGATCTAACGCTCTCCTATGGCTTTGTGTGAGGCATCAGCATGAATATGAAAAGGGAGGGCCCATTTTGGGCCTCGAAGAATTGGTGCAGTGGTTAACTTACATTTTAGAATGTCTAAGGCCTCTTGACAACTCTTTGACCATATAAACTCATAATCTTTGGCCAACAACCAAACAAAGGAGAGGCCAACTTGTTGAAGTCCTTTATGAACCTTCGGTAGTATCCGGCTAACCCTAAGAAACTCCCAACATCTCTCTGCTTTTTGGAGGTGGGATACTTTGGATGATTGCTATTTTGTTTGGGTCCACCTGCAATCCTTGTTGAGATATTGAATGACCTAGCACAGTCCCTTCAGTAATTAAGAATTCACATTTTTCTGGACTGAGAGATAGATTCATTTCAATGCATTTGTGTAATACTTTGCCTAGGTTAGTCAGGGCTTCTTGGAAATCACAACCATAAGGTGTAAAATCATCCATATAAATTTCCACTGCATCATGTACTAATTCAGCAAAAATACTCAAGACTGCTCTCTGGAAGGTGGCAGGAGCATTGCATAGGCCAAAAGGAAGGACCCTATAGGCAAAAGTACCCCAAGGACAGGTGAATGTGGTCTTATCCTGGTCTTCTGGGCAGATTTGGATTTGGTTGTACCCATTGAATCCATCTAAGAATGAAAAAAACTTCTTCCCTGCCAAGCCATCTAGCACTTGGTCAATGAAGGGTAAGGGAAAATGATCCTTCTTTGTGGCTTTTTTCAACTCCCTATAATTGACACAAATCCTCCACTTACCATTTTTCTTGGGAACTAACACTAAAGGAGAGACCCACTCACTATCTAAGATAGGGTAAATGAATCCTGCATCTAGCAGTTTTTGCAGTTCTTCTTTGAATATGTCTTTAAGCGATGGATTCATCCTCCTTTGTGGTTTCCTGACTGGCTTACAACCTTCTTTGATGTATATGTGGTGAGTACACACTAAGGGGTGTACTATACACCCCCTTCATTTCCTTGTAACTCCAAGCGAAGGCTTCTAGGTTTTCTCTCAACATGTTGCATAACTTTTCCTCTTCTAAAGCAGAAAGAGATGGATTAATTTTCAAAGTTTTCTATGGGCCAAATTCTATGGTTTTGACATGGAGTGGGTTGGAATTGGACAAGCATATGTCAATTGGATGATTATTCTAGGTTTCCCTTACTTCTTCTTCTAATGGTAATGAACTAGGAGTTGGACTTTGGAGCAGGTGTTTAATTAAGTCATCCTCATCTTGCTGTCCTCCTCCTATGGTTGCTTCCAAAGCATAAAATGGGCAGAATAAACCTCATCTTCTTCCTCCTCCTCCAACCATAAAGGTAAATCATGCTCTAAGGTAGGTTGAGCAAGAGGGTATAGGACTAACTGTTTGGACATATGCCCATTCTTGCTGGTCATATTCCCAGCTTTGCAGCTAATGTAAGCATCAGTTGTGGCTAACCGTGGCCTCCCAAGGATGAGAGGGTAACCAGTAAGCTTAGCCTTAGGTTGGAGAACTAGAAAATCTGCAGGATACTCCCAAGAGTCAATGGAAACCATCACATCCTCCACAATTCCCTCAGGGGTGACTGTGGAACGGTCTGCAAGTTGCAGAATTCTTGTGGTCTTCCTCAATGACTCTTGGAGGTTGAGTTTGAGCATGGTGTCCTTGGTCATCACATTAATGGCAGCCCCAAGATCAATCAGAGTGTGTGGGACAATGGTTCCATTGATGTGCACATCTACTACAGGGTTTCTAGGGTCCAAATATTTTGGACATATTACCTGCCCCAACATTAAGTCAAATAGCTACCCAATGACATTAATGGTAGGGGCATCCCTTTTTCTTCTTCCTGGATGCTTGAAGCATTTATCCTTAATGAACTTATTGTAAATGGGAACATCTTTTATTGCCTGGAGAAGGGGGATCTTTACACATAGATTTTTGAATTCTCCCAGAAGTTTTGTTTATTCTGGGGTAGGCTGGAGTGGTTGGGCTAATCTCTCAGGAAAGGCTGGATTTACCTCAAGGTTGCTTTCCTCTGTTTCTTCCTCAACCTCCCTATATGGACAGGGAGGTTGGTTATCAGGGAGAATTCTCCCAGATCGTAGGTTGATCTCCTGGATTTCTATAGCATAAGCTAGGTATGATGTCTCTCCACTGTATACTTGTTGAGCCTGCCTATTGTTCAGGTTCGGATTTGGCTAGGTAGGCATCTAGGGTTGCTTAGGTGGAGCAGAGTGCAGGATTTGTAGTTGGGTAGGTGGTGGAGGCAATAGGGCTGGAACATTATTGAACTGGGGCCTCCACCCCTAGAGTGGGGTATTCCACTAATGTTGTGGTTGAACATAAGTTTGAAATGACTGGCTGGCTGGCTAGGATTGATACTAAGATGCATAGGACCAAGGAGGGGGTGTAGACCAAGAAGGATGAGCAGGGGGTCCCCAAGAAGGTATAGTTGTGGTTTGGTAGGGGTTGTAATATGCATGGAATTACCCTTGCATACCATGCTAGTATGGTCTAGGCCCAGGAGGTCTCCTTTGGTTGATGTAGCAAAGCTACTCAGTGACCCCTTCAACTCCTTGATATACAAATTCGACTATGGGTAAAGAAGGGCACTTGTCTATGGAGTGGTTTTATTCATAGACTGAGAAAATCTCAATACAGTTCAATGGACATCCGTTCCTAGGATGCCTCCTGGTGCATCTAGGACAAAAGATGGCCAAGGCTCTCTCTGCTTCCTCTTGCTTCCTTTTGATGTTCATGGTGTCCAATTACAAGGCAAGGGTTTGCAACATATCACTTTTGAAATCTTCCAGCATATTTCCAATTTCACCCTTGATGAATGAGTTGGAGGATGATGTACTGGCCATAAGTTGACTACCCCTACCCTTTTTCCTAGCTGCCCTAGAATGGGTTCTAAAGACAGTCTTGATATCCTCATAGGGTAATTGGTAGATATCTCCTCCTGCTAACATGTGCAAGGTATCCAAAAGATCTTCCCTTACTCCTCTAAGCAAGACCAACTTTCGTGACTCGGGGTCAAGTGTGCACCTGACCCTTTTGTAACTGAGTTGGAATCTTTCTTCATAGCCTTCTAGGGTTTCCTCCTGGCCTATGGTCATCCTGAAAATCTATTCTTTAGTATCCTTTGACCTACAATAGTCCCTATATTTGTTGTTAAAATCCTACTGCATCTGAGCCCAAGTTGTGATGCTATCTCCAAGTAAACCCATGAACTAGCGCAATGTTGCATCCTTGAGGGTAGATGGAAACAATTTTAACTTTTGCTTATCATCTGTATAGTCATAGGTTTAGCATATAACAACAAACTCAAATAGGGAAGTGTCAGGGTCCTCTGTGGTCAGGCCATGGAAATGAGGTAGAGCAGAGGGGCTTATATTCTTCATCTTAGTGTACCCATTGGTCTCCCTGATGGAGAAGGCACCCTCAATTCTCTCTCTATTTCCTCTGTGATTTTGGTTTTTAGCCATTGGTTTAGTAGGAATGGGTTCTTCCTCTTCTTCTTCCCCTATAGGTTCTTCAAATATGTAAGGTTGCTCACCTAAAGGTTCTTCTAGTTCACAGTCACCGAAGAAGAGAGAAGGTTGACTCTTGGATGCAATGGGGGTATTTGGAAAGAATTTCCCTAAATTGTCCCTATTCCTATGAGGCATGAAAGGAAATGTTTTTGGGTTGGTTTTTGGAAGATTTTTTTAGCAGGAAAGTACTTTGCAGAAATGAAATTGTTGATTGAATGAAAACTACTAATAAAAAGACTACTTGCTGAATTTAAATTCTACTTGCAGAATGGAAAGGAAAGTCGATAATGACAAATGAAAGAAAGGAAGCTACTAGATTACTTTTGCATAAATAAACTAATGGAAGAAAATTGAGGATAAGAAGTAGAAGAAAAGAAAGTTGGAGACTAGAAATAGAAGAAAGCAGTAACCACATTCTGCTTTGACACCTCCCCGACAACAGCGCGAAAAAGTGATGAGCCTAGGTATTGCAACAAGGATGTTGCAACTCCTGGGCTACCAACTTTACTTATCAACTCGAGGTTCGTACAAACTTGGAGGTGACAGTGCTATATGCACAAGTAAAAGTGAAGGCCCTGCCTGTTGTCACTATTCATCTGGCAAGCGACCCCAGGGGTTCCAAGCCAAACTGCTATAGGGTCAGAAAAAGCTTGATTCTTTGATGGAAGAAGAGCAAATCTATTCTAAGAGAGAGTGTTGGCATTATGATACAAGTGTTGTCCTTGATGGCAACTCACTCAGAGACAGGTACAGGTGATGGCAACTTAATCAGAGGACAGATCTTAGTACAGCAGGACAAGAAAGCGATATACGCAGGTTCAGTAAGGAAAATCAGCGTGTACATGCAGGTTGGCTTCAGTAAAAGCGCGTACATGTGAAAACGTACCTTTGGTCCGTGGCGGTTAGTCCTTGGAAGTTGTGCCTATGGTTTTGGACCATGGTGTCTCGACGGGCGTGTCGATCCCTAGTTTTGAAGTTGATGGTGTTGTGTTACTATGGTTTTGGACCGTGGTATTGTGAAGGGCCTAAGGCTATATAAGGAGAAGATCATTAGGCAAAGGAAGTAAAGCAAGGAGTGAGAGTGTGTGAGTGACGAATATCTGATGAGGTGAGAGATCCAAATGTTGGTTATGGGTTGGTGATCTGAACCAAGGTTTCACTCATGTGGAGGATGATGATGAACGATGGAACAGGATCTCAAGGCTTGGAAAGATTATCTTCATATGGTTTGACTGTGAATAGACTAGATCTATTGACGCATGTTTATTGTTATGATCTGGGTATGTTTTGATGTCTGATATAGCTGCAGAGTTTTAAGTTTGAATTTACAGATCTGTACGCGGGTTGTCTTTGGTAAAAGAGCGTATACACGTAGGTTGGGTTCGTCGAAGTAGCGTATACAATGTGAAGTATGAAGATGGAGTTGGATCTGGTTGTTGTTATGTTGTCTGTGTTCTTGACAAAGTTTCAGTGATTCAGTATTGGGTGATTCAGAGATTGATGATGCAGGTTGTACTACAATGTTGATTGTTTCATGGATCCAGTATGAAAATGTATGAAACGTGGTCCCGGGAAGATCGTAGGCCGACACCTACGTACTGGTAAACATATCAGCCAGTACAAGAGCGAGGGGGTTGTAGCTCCCTTCCAGAAGCAGCTGGAAAACGAGTAAAGGTTTAAGCATTCTGTAGGTAGGCACCTACGTACTAGTAAATGGATCGGCTAGTACAAGAGCTATGAGGGTTGTAGCCCTTTGCAGGTTGTAGCCTGCGTACTGGTAAAGGACTGCACCAGTACATTGTAAAAGAAGTTTCTTATTAAAGGAAGATAGAAACAAATTGCAGCAGGTGGTTTTCACCCACATTGGGTTTCCACCTTATATCATGGTGTTCATGTGTGTGGCCTTTGTGTGATGATCTGTTCTGTTATACTGCACCTGTTTACTGTTAATATGGTTAATAATGTTCTGATGCATTTACTGAAGATAAGCTAACTGAATCATAAGATTTCTGGATATACGCTAGTTGCTTTAGACACAGTAGCGTGTACACGCGGGTTCACTTAACTGAAGTAGCGTATATGTTTCTGAGTATGAAATTGGAAAAGTTTTATTGATCTGATAATACTGATTCACCCCCCCCCCCCCCCCTCTCAGTATTATTTCCAACAATTGGTATCAGAGCAGGTCCTTCAGAGAAGCTTGATCGCTTGAAGGAGATTCGTAGAACAATGGGGAAGAAAGCGCGTCAGAAGAAGAAAACAGCTCAAAGGAACAATGACAACCTGTCGTTGAGTGGAAGCAAGAATTCAGATCCTGAATCACCTCAGAATGAAGATGGACAAGCAAATGAAGCATCAGATCAAACCATAGATCAGCAAGATCTACCTAGCAAAAGGGAGAATTCCCTCAAAGAAGAAATCATCAGATTAGAAGATCAGTTGGAATGTGCCTCCAGAATTCGACAAATGCTGCTAGCGCTGAATAAAGAGCAAGAAAACGAGATCCTCAAACTAAGGCATCAGATGGATGAAAGAAGGAAAGCTGAAGAGACCTTGAAGAAGCAATGTCTGGAAAAAGAAGAACAACATCAAGTTGAGGTAAAAATCTTGAAAAGTAAATTAGAAGAAAAAGATAAACTATTACGATTTCAAGATAGTACTAAGATCTTGGATGATATTCTTAGTAGTCAAAGGTCCCCTGCTATCAAAACTGGTCTTGGTTTTCATGAGTCTATTGAAGGTGAATCTGGTTCACAAAGTAAGACAAGAAACTCTAATGCAAAATCTGAAAGGCTCTACAAGGAGATGAAAGGACAACCCCATCAACAACCAAGGAAAGAGACTCCTCAAAGAAAATCTTTTACTCCTCCCATGAATAATGTTGAATGCCATGTATGTCATAATCTTGGACACGTTGCAGCCATATGTAGACGAAGAAGGTTTCAAGACCATGATGCAGAAAGATCATCATATTCAAGGTACTTTAATGGATATTGCTCTTCTTGCAATATGTTTGGCCACAAAGCTGCTGATTGCTATAAGAGGAATATGAAACATGTAAGATGCTATGCATGTAACAAGTTTGGACATAAAGCAAGAGATTGCAGGAACAAAGCTCATGATAAGAAGAAATCATCAACATGCTTGAAGATATGGAAGAAGAAGGAAGTTCAGTCAGAAAAATATGGCACAGCACAGGGTACTCAGCACAGCACAGACATAACAGACTCAGGGGGAGCTGAAGGTGTAAAACTTCAGTGTTCTAATTCTCATACGCAAGTTTCATGAAGGAAAGCCGCGTATATACGCGAGTTTCACACTGCAAAGTCGCATATATGTCAGTTTGTGAAAAAGCAGTGGGGACAGACTCAGAAAAGGGGTCTGATATGATCCAGTCTAGTATATGCTCTATTGGTTAACAGTTACAGTCTGCTGAGGATGTCTGGAAATGTCTTGATACTTATGGCACAGGCTCAGGGGGAGCATATACTTCAAATAATGCATTGTTGGCATTATGGTTAGAAGTTGTTGATAAAGTCTATGAAGCTAAATGATACATCTTGCTGTTTGATCAAAGGAATGGTATTGCAGGCTGATGCTTATGGTACAGATCATGATGCTGCTGGTGGTTTTCATAAGTCTTGGTCTAGATATTTCATCACTATGTCATGTATCTCTTTTGTGATATCTCTTTTATGATGTCAAGGTCATGTAACGGCCTATGTTGGTTTCCCCACTATGCCTGGGATGAATGATGTAATGTTCATGTCTTATCATGAGTAAACTCTTAATGTATCTCCACATGGTTAGGTGGATGAGTCAATATTGGTATATCCCCACTAGGTTGGGTAATGAATGTATGTATTGAGTCTTTTGGTGATAGGAAGGTCTTCTATGATGTATAAGTCTTTGTTCTTCTTGAAGAACATCTTTTGCAGATCTTGCCTACAGTCAAGGGGAGCATGAACAACACAATTCAGCAAGAGCAGGATGGATAGATTGGTACACTTTGGCATACACAAAGGGGGAGCACATTTGGAGATTTCAGCAGGTACTCAGGGGGAGTATGGACAGCAGAAGGTATACCAAAGAAGAGAATATCTTGGTCTGCCCTTTGCCCTTGATGTCAAAGGGGGAGAGTGACTTGGTGTGGTGGTTGCCATCAAGTCCAAAGGGGGAGATTGTTGGCATTATGATACAAGTGTTGTCCTTGATGGAAACTCACTCAGAGACAGGTACAGGTGATGGCAACTTAATCAGAGGACAGATCTTAGTACAGCAGGACAAGAAAGCGATATACGCAGGTTCAGTAAGGAAAATCAGCGTGTACACGCAGGTTGGCTTCAGTAAAAGTGCGTACATGTGAAAACGTACCTTTGGTCCGTGGCGGTTAGTCCTTGGAAGTTGTGCCTATGGTTTTGGACCATGGTGTCTCGACGGGCGTGTCGATCCCTAGTTTTGAAGTTGATGGTGTTGTGTTACTATGGTTTTGGACCGTGGTATTGTGAAGGGCCTAAGGCTATATAAGGAGAAGATCATTAGGCAAAGGAAGTAAAGCAAGGAGTGAGAGTGTGTGAGTGACGAATATCTGATGAGGTGAGAGATCCAAATGCTGGTTATGGGTTGGTGATCTGAACCAAGGTTTCACTCATGTGGAGGATGATGATGAACGATGGAACGGGATCTCAAGGCTTGGAAAGATTATCTTCATATGGTTTGACTGTGAATAGACTAGATCTATTGACGCATGTTTATTGTTATGATCTGGGTATGTTTTGATGTCTGATATAGCTGCAGAGTTTTAAGTTTGAATTTACAGATCTGTACGCGGGTTGTCTTTGGTAAAAGAGCGTATACACGCAGGTTGGGTTCGTCGAAGTAGCGTATACAATGTGAAGTATGAAGATGGAGTTGGATCTGGTTGTTGTTATGTTGTCTGTGTTCTTGACAGAGTTTCAGTGATTCAGTATTGGGTGATTCAGAGATTGATGATGCAGGTTGTACTACAATGGTGATTGTTTCATGGATCCAGTATGAAAATGTATGAAACGTGATCCCGGGAAGATCGTAGGCTGGCACCTACGTACTGGTAAACATATCAGCCAGTACAAGAGCGAGGGGGTCGTAGCTCCCTTCCAGAAGCAGCTGGAAAACGAGTAAAGGTTTAAGCATTCTGTAGGTAGGCACCTACGTACTAGTAAATGGATCGGCTAGTACAAGAGCTATGAGGGTTGTAGCTCTTTGCAGGTTGTAGCCTACGTACTGGCAAAGGACTGCACTAGTACATTGTAAAAGAAGTTTCTTATTAAAGGAAGATAGAAACAAATTGCAGCAGGTGGTTTTCACCCACATTGGGTTTCCACCTTATATCATGGTGTTCATGTGTGTGGCCTTTGTGTGATGATCTGTTCTGTTATACTGCACCTGTTTACTGTTAATATGGTTAATAATGTTCTGATGCATTTACTGAAGATAAGCTAACTGAATCATAAGATTTCTGGATATACGCTAGTTGCTTTAGACACAGTAGCGTGTACACGCGGGTTCACTTAAATGAAGTAGCGTATATGTTTCTGAGTATGGAATTGGAAAAGTTTTATTGATCTGATAATACTGATTCACCCCCCCCCCCTCTTAGTATTATTTCCAACAGAGAGCTACTCTACTACAGTATTGAAGAAAACAACATGTAATGTTAACTCACACTATAACCTTATTAACCAATTAAACATCTATGTTAAGCAGAATTTCTAAATGAATCACTAACTTAATGCTGCTATCTAAGTTGCAAAAGTAAAGAGCATCAAAACCAAACGAAGGTGTAAGCAAGGAAACTAAGCTTAATCTATTTTCAAGCGGAAAAGAAACCGGAGATTGAAATCAGTGAAAGGAGGACGTAATGGAGCAGCAGTGCATAGGAACTGTTGGAACGATTAACAAACGGAAGATGAGCGGTGGAGATCTTATCGCGGGAGCTTAAGTGAATAAATGGATAGATCAATCAACAAATAGGATGAACAAAAAATGAGCGGAAAAGATCTTATCGCGGGGAATTGAGTTAATACATGGACGGACAAGATTAACAGAAAATGGACAGCGGAGATCTTATCATGGGGAATTGAGTTAATAGATGGACGGAAAGGATTAATGGAAAATGGATGACAAAGATCTTATCACTGGGAATTGAGTTAATAGATGGACGGACAGGATTAACAGAAAATGGACGACAAAGATCTTATCGTGGGAAAAAAAAACATGTGGAATGGTGGAGCGGTCTTCGAAGGCGATAAGCAGTTTCTCGCGCACCCTCAAAGCTATAAGTGGAATTCTGAAATTTCACGTGATTAGCCTAACTAGGCAACACGTAGCATGGGAAAACCACTTTTCTCACGTGCTCTCGGTCGGATAATGGTCGTGCAAGAATCTGCACAAGATTGTGCGATAGCCGTTGGATCAAGCGAGGTTGATCAACGATGGAGATTGGCCAAGCTAATTAGCGAGCGGGTGAAGCGATAGCCGTCAGATCAGGCGAGACAGATTGACGGTGGAGATTTGGAGTGCTTAAAGTAGGTGGAAGACTTCACGTGCGATGGTCATTGGATAAACTAAATTTGAATCAGACTGTGATTGGTTAGGTTTGTTGTGGATCGGACGGTAAGGGAATTATGCGTGAAGAAAGTGTTGAAGGAGATTTCAATTAAAACAATAGAAACTAGTGTGGGTGAGGGTGGACCGAGAGTGATGGAAAAATATGAGAGTGAAACGGAACTAGTAACTGCATCAAACAACAAACTCCAGAGCTCATGCAAGAACTAGAAACCTGTGTTTTTGGGGTTGCTGAAGGGTCTCTTCCTCAAGTCATGGTCCCAGAGGGAGGAGGTGAGGACAAGACACCTGTGGACAACCTTATGGTGATATTTTTCTCCTAGCTACCCTGCTTATTGAAAGAAGGCACAAATAGAAGTAAACTAAAGCACAATCGATCTACTCTACACTACTGTAATGGGAATGTAGCTACATAAGCAAATGAACAGTTAAACCATAACTCTATGCTATATTGTTGTAATGAAAACGAAACTACTTAAGCAAATGAACAATTAAACCATGAATCATCTACTCTATACTGCTGTAATGGAAATGCAGCTACTTAAGCAAATGAACAATTAAACCATGAATCATCTATGATATAATGTTGTAATGGAAATGCAGCTACTTGAGCAAATGAACAGGAAACCTGGAATCTATGCTAGCATACATGTACAATAAAGAGGAGCTTTGGCTGCTAGGGTTGGGCCCTAACCCAAGAGCTTCAACCCTCTGAGTTAACTCAGTGCTGGCTCAAAACGAAACTCATTCTTATTATCAAAACCATGGATTACATAACAAACTGTCACAAGTCTTACAGCTCAGAAATAAAGTAGAGTTTTACAATAAAAATCTGAATCCTACTGAGGTCCTAAGCCTCTCTACTTATACATCTGAAGTCTCCAACGACTTCCTTCAAATTAGGGAGGCTTGGCTCCCAACTCAAGATAAACTAGTTTCTGTCACTTTCACTTGCTCGGCTGCCTTCTAGTCCTCATGATTTGGTTGTTTGCACTCCGAGCTAATGGAGGAATATTCGAATGGAAGTGTAGTAAACGAGGAGGATTTACCTCCTATAATTCCTATCCCTTGTCCCATTCGAGTTTTTACCAAGGTCTTTGCCACAGTTCCTTGCTTTTATCCTTTATTCCTGCATTTTTCCTTGCTTTTATCCTTTATTCCTGCATTAAATTCACATTAGACCACAAAGCAAAATATCCAACTCTAACTCATCTCATAAACAAAATATGATCAAAAGTATGCAATAAGTTGTGTGAATAGTTGGTTTGACTAAGCTAGGAGGTGAATTAAGGCCCATATAATCACCCAATGATGAGGCTCATCACATTCTTTAAACAAATTTAGGCACTATATCAATGGGTACCAAACTTTTGTTCATGTTGATCATTATTATTATAACAGTTTGATTTGACTATTATTAACAAACAGGGGAAAGAAAATGTGTTTACAGATTTTTTGTCCAGGTTAACCTTGCTTGCAGGTGATGAAGAGGTGGTGAATGATCAACTACCAGATGAGAACCTCTTTTCCATCTTAGTGCTTTCTCTTGGTTTGTTCACATATAAAACTACTTGGTTGTTGGGAGGTTCCCTCCTAATCTATCATCTAGGGAGAAAAGCAAGATTGTAAGAAAAAGCTCTCCTTTCGGTTGGATTGGGGGAAATATTTTTAGATTGGAACTAGAACAAATCTTAAGGAGATGTGCAGGAGAAGAGGAAGTCGTTGACATCTTCTCAACATGTCATGGTGGGCCTTTTAGAGGTCAATTTGCTGCAAAAAGGACAACCTTTAAATTTTTACAGGTTGGTTACTATTGGCCCACGTTACATCAATATGCAAGGAGATATACCACTAGATATGATCAATGCCAAAGGATGGGAAAACCCACACCCAGAGATGAAATTCCCCTACAACCTCAAGTGTCCTTAGAGTCATTTGACAAGTGGGGCATGGATTTCATTGGGCTAATTGATCCACCATCGAGACAAAAAAAAAGTACATCATTGTGCCCGTTGATTACTTAACAAAGTGCGCCGAGAAAAAGGCAGTCAAAGCAACAATTGAGCAAAAAGTGGCAGATTTTTTAAGAGAAAACATCTTATACAAGTTTGGGTATCCAAGGGAGGCAGTCATTGATCAAGGAGTGCAATTCACATCCAATTTGATTGAAGATCTCCTGAGGCAACACCATACCAAGCACAAGACATACACTGGCTATCACCCTCAATCAAATGGGAAAGTAGAGGTCATAAATAGAGCATTGGAGAGCATCCTCACCAAGGTTGTTAGCAACAATAGGAAATATTTGGCATAGAGACTAGTAGAGGCCACTTGGGCCTACAATACCACTTGGAAAACCACCATTGGATTCACTCAGTATGATCTGGTCTATGGGAAGAAAGCTCTACTTTCTATTGAGTTTGAATATAACACTTTGAGAATGGCAACTCAATTGGACCTAGATGTCACCACAGCATAGCAAGAAAGGTTGCTCCAACTGAATGGCTTAGATGAGTTCATAATGCAAGCTCTCTTAAACACTGAAGTCATACAACTGCAGGAAGTTCTCACATGAAAAGAATATCATGGAAAATACTTTTCAAGAAGGGGATTGGGCCCTATTATATGATTCTAGGTTCAAATATTTTAAAGGGAAGCTAATGACAAGATGGTTGGGTCCATACCTAGTAGAAAAGTGTCATGAAAATGGATTTGTCCAAATCAGAACCATTGATGAGGAAGGAATTCCCTTACTTGTAAATGGCTATAGGCTGAAGCTATATAGAATTACTCTGTCCTAGGAAGAATTTATCAGTTCAATCAGCAAAGAATTAAATGTGATTGGGAATTTCATAGCTTCCAGTCCATGACATTCCTAGAAATTTGAAAAAAATAAAATAACAATAAAAATTCCTGGATGAAAACCTCTATGAGGCATTTAAGGCCAACACCAGGGTTGAAAACCTCTTTGAGGCAGCCAAGGAGCAAAAAAAAAAGGAAAATAATAAAATAATAAAGATCCCTAGATGAAAACCTCCCTTAAGGCACCTAGCCTGAGTGTCTCAAGCAAAAAGAGAAAAAAAATAAAAATAAAAAACAGAAGAAAAGGAGAACAAGGAAGAAACTTATATGATGTTTTCTAACCTTTTTGTTTTGCATAATTGTTCATAGTGGCAGATTTCATGGCTACAGGCTAAAAACTACAAGCTACCATCCATTCCTCCATCCATACACCTCATATCCATCCTATCCATTCATATTACTATCTCTCTCCACCATCCCATCATCAAGAAACCTAAATTTCACCTCCTCTTTGTGATGCTACAAAAAATACTTGTATTGCTACAGGAGGATCCTATAATGCTACAAGAGGAGCCTGTGGAGCTACAGGAGGGAGATCTAAGGAGGAAAACAGTCCAAAAGACCATCCTAACTCTGAGAAATGATAAAGAGGGTCCTCCTATGACTTTTCCATCATCCATCCATCACCCATCCACTCCATTTCACCAAAAATTTGCTCAAATTCTCCACTTTGTCCTACCTTAAGAAAAAACAAATAGAAGCTATAATTTTCTATTTCTATAGTGTCTACACTAATCCTCCATGACTCTAACCCTATCCTCATAGGTTATCACCATCTCCCTCATGCAAACAGGATACTTCAAGGGGAGATCGAAAGACTGCTACACGAAGAAACTCCTCTTGTAGTAGCCCGTGCAACCACAATAACAATCAATGGTATTATTTTTTCCACCACCAAAAGGGATGTTGAAGCTTTGATTGCAACTATGAAGAGACAACTCATTCTTAGGGAGGCTTTCCACCAGCAACAACAACTTGGATATTAGAAGAGGCACCTACAAACACACAACAAAACAACAGACAAGGTATCATCAAGAAAGAAGACATGCAGGGGAAATAACTCAAAGAGGTCATCTCCCTTTATCATAATGATATATGGTCTAGCTCCAACATGCAAACCTCTGCAACAATTTGATCCATGGGCAGGCTCAAGTGTGGCAACCCTAGCCTCCTCCCTCTGCATAGAAATGACAAAATGTGTTTTGAGCGAGAAAAGGTGTTTTAATAAGCTGGAGGTGGCCAGTGAACTTGGCCACCCTCGACTAGTAAACTCAAGTGTGAGTTAAGTCACCCATGCAACATGGAAATGTCAACTCAAAACGAAGTGGTGTCCTCTAAGAGTGGGGTGATAATCATGAGGAGGGAGAAATGATTACAGTTAGTGGGAACAATGGTCCAGAAGAGGAAACTCATGTTAATGCCAAATCAATAGACTGCTCCGAGGTTTTAACCAAAAGAGGACATTATGTGTTCATTGAAATTCATTTCCACCATCACTCATTGCAAAAACAGGTAGAGGAAGGATGAGCTAATGCATCGAGCAACCTAGAATGCCACTTAGGAGCTTCGAACCCTGTCTGCATGTGCTACATGAGAAAGCTATAGGTAGGCATGCAATTGCTACAAGAGGGCTAAGAGGAGCAATAGGAGGAGCTGGGAGGAGAAAAAGGAATCACAGTGGCTCAATATTGTCTCAAAAACTTCATGCACACCCATAATTTCTCTGACAATAAGTGACACCCTCCTTTGTTTCTACACCCAATTGCATGAGAAGTCTGCTTGAAATTAAGAGCCTATAGCAATCCCATTGGTTAGTAGGAGGCCTTTTGGATTTTTTTTGTGGTTAAGAGGAGATAAAATAGTTTGGTTAATATCAATTGGATCACCCTTCTTCCTCACTACTACCAAGAACTTCACCATTGTTTCACCACTGGGACTGTTTGAATTTTTTCTTAATTACACACCTACATAGCATCAAGGAGTAATAAAGAATGAATTGGGGGAGGATTTAACAGAATGGAACCCTTAGACACCAAGAGAATTCACCAACACCCTCCTATAGTTGACATCTTCAGAAGACACTAGTGGTTGGGTTTCTTTGAGTTTCTAAAGGGGTATGATGATGATCTTGCCCATGAATTTTCCATGGCATTACACTCTCAAGAGGAAGACAGTGCTACAGCTGTTGTCAGAGGGTTGGCCATCTCTCTCAATCCTGAAACCATCAGCAGAGTGACCACCTTGCCTTTAGGAATTAGGTGGATCAAAGAAGACAAACAAGTAAGTGTCACAACTAGGAAAAACTTCTTCCTTTCAAAAGAGAAGCATGTAGAAGACAAGAATGGAGCGAGAAGAGAAAGTATGCTTCACCCTTGGGATGAGGTAGCTTACCATATCCTTAAATATATATATCTTGTGAAGGGAGATTAAGTGTGGTTTATCCCTAATAATTTAGGCTACTCCATGAGATGAGATTCAAGGTAGAATTACCCCTTTCTCAAAGATTTAGTTTCCCTCATTTCCTCCTACAGTCAATCATGGAGATGAGTCAAAAGGTAAGGGAGGGAAAACACAAACATTTAGCTCACCATGGCATCATCAAGTTGATAGTGGTGAATGCTCTGAACCACTTTAGAATCCATGTCATACGGAACAAATTTGTGGACATAGATAGGGAGACTTCCATAGAAACACAAACCCTCACACCAAGAGAGACTCCAACCTCTAGTATTGGAGGAAGAGAAGGAAAAACAAGGGAAGAAGAAGGAGCAAAGACAAAGGAGGAAGAGGTAGCAAGAAAGAATAAGAAGAAAGAAAAATAGAGGAAAAAGAGGCAGTAGAGGCAGAGGAAGGAGAAGTTGAGATGAAAGGAGAAGAGAAGGAAAAGAAAGGAGAAGAAAGAATAAGCCTCAAGGAGACTTCTCCACCCTAAGGAGCAAAAGACAATGAACAATAAATAACTGCAAACTTAGCTACATTGGGAGCTCTTATCAAGCCCGAAATGAAGCAATCAAGACCAAGTCAAGTGTATTTCAGAACTAGGAAGAGCTCTAGAATTAGACAAGGGAAACCACAAATTCCTACAAAGGTTCCTATAAGAATTGATGAGTCACTAAGAAAAAAGGAAGAAATAAGACCCAATGAAGGAAAAATTGAGGATATCACTCCTCCTGAAACAAAAACCAAGTCACCTGTAGTACCCATGAGCAGGCCTACCACTAGGTCTGTAACCTTCAAGAAGCTAAGGATACAATCTGCCTTTGAGGAATAAGAAAAGGAGAAGCTACAGGAGGATCAGGGTTTGCTACAGGAGAGACATTGTTTGCTACAAGAGGGGCAGAGTCTATTAGAGGTAGGACAAGGGAAGCTACAAGAGGATCAAGGTTTGCTACAAGAGGGGCAAAGTCTGTTACATGTAGGACAAGGGAAGCTATATGAGGAAAAGAAAGAGTTACAAAAGGAAGCCACCACCTGAAATACTATTGGAAATGACCTACAAGAGCTCCAAGAAACTAGCCGACACCCTGTCTTGAGATTCTACTACAAATTCATTGAAAGAGGAAGGATTATCCTTGAAAATTTTTCAATCCCACACCTTTATGAGTTGCAGATAGAGAGAGGTAGAACCCATAGGTGGATGCAAATTGCTAAATCTAAGAATGTAGAGGATGTAGGCCTCATGGAAGAAAAGGTCATTGAAATGGGCAAAGAGTTAAGTGATTTGAGAATGAGAGAGTCTATGATGAAGGAGAAACTACAGGCAAAAAACATGAGGTTGAGAGAGAGGCCACATGAGAAAGAAACACAACTTACCACCACAACAAGTCTCTCCATGGAAGCACTGCAATGTAGACAACCATCAAAGTCTTATGCCCTCTTTCTCAAAGAATAATGGTTGCAGTTCCAAATCAAAACTTTGGCACAATATGGATCTCTAGCTTTTTAGAACTACAAGTAGTTCATTGAATTTTGCAACCAAACTAATACGAAAGACAGGGAAATTCTGACTGAATTTTATATGCACAACCTCACTTTGACAAATATGAATTTTTGGGATCCAAATTCAAAATTTGGAGAGACGCAGTTGATGGCTTTAAAATTCTGGATGACTCATGAGGAGACAAGAGCTGATGAGGTGAAAAAGGTAATGGCAAAGGAGGAGAAGGAACCATTGTATATCAGGGCAGAGCTAGTGAGCCCAAAGGCTATCATTAGCAATCATAGCCTCATCTCCAATGATGCTTCTTTAGCACCCAAATACATTGCTACCCAGGAGCAAGCCATTCTACACTTTGAAGACACATTTAGGATGTTGGGAACATAAAGTTTGCAAGCTTTCCAGAGGATATGGCATGCCTTACCCCACAACCTACAGATCAGAGAATATCACTCTCCTGAAAGGCTAAGGAATGCCCTAGAGAGAACACCATTATACAAGAGGATCATGCAGAGGATGAAAATCAGGTGGATAGGACTCAAACTCAGTCCACCCTTGCTGCTAGGCTTACAAGAAGGAAGAGATGAAGAAGAATAGTAGAAACAGTGGACAAATATAGAGAAGAATGCAGGTTTTTACCCCCAAGAGGGAACACCATCTGAGGAGCCTTGGGATGTCAGGGAGGCCACCAGGGCCATGAAAGAGCTGCACATGGATGATTGAGTTGTTCAGAGGATAAGAAACATCTTCAGTAGGGGGTGATGATGAGTCCCATCAATAGGTACATTTTGAATGTGCCATCCTCCAACCTTAAAACTATCATTCTCTTACATTAATTCATATTTTTTGTTATATTATCCTAAGTAAGAGGAGAAAAAGGTGTTTGTCATAGTATGTGGCCTAATGTGGTTTAATTGCAAGAAAATGAAGCATTTTTTAGGCTATTACTATGCAGGGGCTTGATGGAGACAACTAGGAGAGAATCTAAAACTATAAGAAGAGCTCATTAAGATTCAAAGTTTTTTGTTTTTTGTTTTTTTGTTTTTTGTTTTTAATCAACTAGATGTAACTATTGAGCTTCAAGCTTGACATTGTTACTTTAAACTTTTATGTGATGTATTAGACCTGCACTTTTTGATAATGAGAAGTTGGATTTTAAGCTCCATCTGAGTTAGTTTTATAGGGATGAGACCTTGGGTTTGGACCCAACCAAGAGGCTTTGGTCCCTCTTCTTGTACTTATGTTTCTTCTCGATTCCAAGTAGTTCATAGTTTCTTTCATTTTAGTAGAGATTAATCTATAAAATCCTATGGTGGTAGCCTCTACATGACCTCTATTGTGGAAGAATGAGTGGAAGGATTCACAACCACAGTCCAAAAATATTATGTTTATGATTTCTTGGAATTAGGTTAGTGTTAGTTGTCATGTTTTACATTTGTTTTCTATTGCTTAGAAGTTCATTTAGTGATTAGGTCAGTGTTATTTTATAAATTAGATGTTATTTAAATTCAACTCATTTTTTCCATCATAAGTTATTTCATTTTGTTAATGATAAATGGATGCATGCATGTGATTAATTGCAGGGTTGGTTGATCTATAGGGAAGGGAACCTTTACCACTTCCATCTCGAGCTGCTTCACCTTCTCTTTCAACTTCCAAATTCTATCCCAAAACCCAGTTTTATAAGTCATTTTCCTAATATACAAACAACACTCATCCTATTGCAAGGCAGGCCTCTAAGAGGTATTGAGCTTGGCTAGTGGCACAAACCAACCTCCCTCCATTTGCTTCAACTTCCATCCACCTTTCCATACCCTCAAGACATCATCTTCACCTTCAAAACCCACTCGGATGCCCTCCTGTGGCATTACAGGCCTCCCATAGCAATCGCCTGTAGAAAACCTGTAACATCATTTTCTGATGCAAAAAAATTTACTTTTCCTGCTATGTTCACTTCCGCGAACATGAAATATTAAGAATCACGAACGATGGTATCTTTTCCAACAGTCACAAAACTAATAATCCACAATTTTGGGTTAATTCAATGATCCAAAGTTTATTGCATTGGATTGATATGTCAATCACAAAACATGTTTCCATGCTTCCTTTGAAATCAAGTAATCATATCACACTCCACATAGAATTATTAGATTCACAATTATGCATGAACTCTCATTCATTAAACTAGCTTTATACATGCATATGCTCAAAGGAATTTATTCTCTTTATTCACTCTCTATGGTCTGATTTCACATTCATTTGGCCATTCCCTTTGCCCGTAGGCTTACAACGATTAAATACAAAGTTAGAATAAAAGTATATTTTTTACATCCATAAATCACTCTTGATTTATTTGCTAAAGCTCTCATAATTTATTCCATAAATCTCTCATGCTTTTCAAGGTAAATTAGCTTTTGCCTTATGGATAAATCTTTCCTATCCATAATTTTTTCTAAAACTATTCTATAATAATTAAAAGAACTAAGAATATTTACTATTAAGTAATTACAATTCCTTTACAATATAATAATTAAAATAACTAAGAATATTTACAATTAAGGAAATATATTTCCTTTACAATATTGAATCCTCGTTTGCAACTTTATCTTCAAAAAGTTGGATGACTTGGATCTCGAAAAAGCTTGATGACTTGGAAGTTCTAATGCTCCTGCATCAAGATCCTAAGATAGAAAAAAATGGCATGGTCTTCTACACATGAGTTGTTGTTACTCACGTCCTCATGGATCCCATACATAGTTTTGTTGTTGATCATCGGCTTTGTCATGCTGTTGTACTATTCCTTCTTGAATTCCACTGTAATGTTTTCACCATGTTGTTGCTCACTATCTCAAGTGAAATTTTTATAGCCAAGAAAACAAACAAAATATATAGTCATCCAAGCATACTATCATCCCCATTCCATACTTGTAAATTTGATTTTTAATCTTTGTGTCTCACTTCAATCTGATTGAGCTTTGTCTCCAAGCTGCCAGCATACTCTTCCTCCTTTGACTTTGTTGCATCCTCATTCACAACAAATTTTGCAAATTGTTCACCCTCAGTTTTTGTTCCACTTGGATCAATTTGAAAACTGATAATCACTTCAGCTGCATTTGCATGCACACAATTAATGTGAAGACTGAAAGGTGTCTCTACCTTTGGCTCATCATTAGTTGTGAGCATCCCATTCAACTATTTCTCCTTCTCTCTATTGAGAACAAAATTTGAACTTTGTTCTCATCTATCTTCCTCTTTGTTCATGACAACTTCAAAGGGTTGTTCATCATCAATAACACCTGCAACCATAAACATATCATTAGAAAAAAAACATAAGGCTTTGTAGCCTCATTCGATGTCTCAAACATCAAATCTCCATCAGCATTGCTATCTACTCCATGGATTTCTCCTTGCTCACATTCACCTCTATGAATTGTCTCCTCACACTTGGTAGCTTTGAGTTATTCCTTCAACCTGTGTCTTAGTTGATGTCTCTGCTTCTTTCCCCATAACCCTTTTATGTCTTAGGTAACTTAACCCTTTTCCTCAGATTCCACCAATACTTATGGTTCTCCTCATTTTGTTGTAGCAACTATGTAAGCATATTAAACTGTGCTTTTATCTACACAAGTTCCCTATCATATTCTTCATCACTAATTTTCCTTATGCCAACTGCTTTGGCATCTCTGTGGCTTCCCTATAAATTCTTCAAATGAATTCCCATATTCATCTTCATCTTCCTCTTTCCTAAGCTTCCCACTTCTCACGGTGACCTGCAAATCACCTCTATAGTAGTAGACCTCTTTCTTCCTACACACGCCTCACCAAGCTTCCCACTTGTACTTGGTCTTTTGGCATTCTCGATTCCCTCCTTTGGAACCCCTTTTGAGCACTCCTTTCTCTTAAAGTTTCTGCAATTACTCTTCTTATTCCATCACAACTGTGGTAGTTGTTAGAATTCTCACCACATCCTCCTTCTCAATTGCTGCTACTTGTCATTAATATCCACACACACACACACACACAAAAACAAAAACAAAAAAAAATTAGCTGCCACTCTCTTAATCTCTTTCTCATTTTTCCTCCATATATTTACACAAAATTCTTCTTTTGTCTCTAGATCTCCTTCTATGATACCACTTGATGCAAGAAAAATTACTTTTCCTACAATGTTCACTTCCATGAACCTGCAATCTTAAGAATCACGAACAATGATATATTTTCTAACAGTCACAAAACTAATAATCCACAATTTTGTGCTAATTCAATGATCCAAAGTTTATTGGATTGTATTGATATGTCAATCACAAAACATGTTTTCATGATTTCTTTGAAATCAAATAATCAAATCACAATTCACATAGAATTCTTAGATTCACAATTATGCATGAACTCTCATTCATTAAACTAGCTTTGTACATGCATATGTTAAAAGGCATTCATTCTCTCTATTCACTCTCTATGGTCTGATTTCACATTCATTTGGCCATTCGCATTTCCCGTAGGCTTACAATGATTAAATACAAAGTTAGAATAAAAGTATATTTTTTTACATCCATAAATCACTCTTGATTTATTCCCTAAAGCTCTCATGATTTATTCCATAAAGCTCTCATGCTTTTCAAGGTAAATTAGCTTTTGCCTTATCGACAAATCTTTCCTATCCATAGTTTTTTCTAAAACTATACTATAGTAATTAAAAGAACTAAGAGTATTTACTATTAAGGAATTACAATTCATTTACAATATAATAATTAAAATAACTAAGAATATTTACAATTAAGGAATTAAAATTCCTTTACAATATTGAATCCTCGTTTACAGCTTTATCTTCAAAAATCTTGATGACTTGGATCTCCAAAAAGCTTGAGGACTTGGAACCTCTAATGCTCCTGCGTCACTTTGATTCATCAATTTTGATCCCGACTACAACTTTGAATTAGTCTAGAAGAATGATGACCCCTAGTTGTGATTTTATGATCAGGGGAAGCTCTTAGGCCACTCTAACCATTCGTTTTCTTCACTGCAAAAACATAGTAGAGTTAGTTCTTTTTATCACAAGTATGATGAAAGTAGGTTAATGATTTACAAGCAAGTGTGAACTAGTTAGATGGTACATGCAATTATGATTGATAGTTTGATGAATTAGCAAGACAAAATAGTTTACTTTCTGCAAGTAGATTTGCTAGTTTGATAGATTTTGCAAGATAAAATATCTTTCTTTCTGCAAGTAGATTAGCATTTTTCCTTTCTTGAGTTGATTAGTTAGCATTCACAAGTTGATTCAATGGCATTTCCACTTTCATAGATAGAAGTAATTTCCAATTGTGCCTTTATCAACAAGCTTTCATTCTAATTCAGTAGGAAGAATGGTCTCTTAGCACTTTTTATCTAATGTAGTAACTAAGGGTGGCATTAGTGGAATCCTATCTACTGTGCATATAGCACTGTCACCTCGAAGCTTGTATGAACCTGAGTTGATAATTTGAGTTGGGGAACCCTTGGTAGTTGCAACATTCTTGGTGCAATACTAGGGCTCACCACCATGCAGAGGCACATGCCCCTCGAGCTTCGTTTTATCTGCCTACGTAGACTACAAGTTACTAATAGGCGAATGAAATGAAGGTTCATTTATGATATCAAACGAAATACTTGACTTAATTATAGGGGAATTTGTTTTATTTTTTAACAATTTTAACACAAAACTATGCTCGTGATTCTGTTTCATATTTATGTGACCTTGAAACGAAAATAACCATGCTCAAACTTTGTTTCATTTTTTAGTGAGGTTGCTACAGTAAGGAACCATCCTCAATGACTTGTTTTATTTTTTTAACGAGTTTTACATAGTTAAAGAACTATCCTCATAATAATCGTTATCATGGCTTCCAACCGAAAGAAACACATGTCAAGGGACACGCCTCAATCATGGCTTCCAAGAGGTCTCCCTCAGACGAAAGAGTAGTTCTCTGGAAAAAAACACATGTGAAGGAAATCAATAGGGGTAAGGAAATTAGGTTTAAATGCCCCAATAGGATTTACCATGTTAGTTATTGGATCTGAGTCAGAAGAGGTCGAGCAAACAGTGAGATGCTCACCTACATCAATAAACGGATGCATGGGATAAGTTGCCACATGATTAACCCATGGTGGGCAAGATACTACTTGCATATAAGGAACATTTAGGGGTTCCAGATAACTGGTAGTTGAATCAGGACCAACGAAGGAAAGTTGGTCAATCGTCACAATGTTTCCATTGTGAGGGAAATATACCATTTGAAAGAGTGTGGACACAACTTTCATGGCATAAACATAGTCTTGCCCAAGGAGAAAGTTGAAATCCAAGGGGCCTTGGACTACCATAAGATCAATACAAACAGTTTTACCTTCCAAGGTAATATGGAACTTAGGAAGAATCCATAAAGGTTCACTAACGGTTCTGATAGAAGCTAATATATTCTCTGTAACAGACAAAAGCTTAGGGGAACCCAAAGCTTGCCAAGCGGTTGAGGATAAAATACTAACAGAAGCACCTTCATCAACATTTGTGTGACCCATATTCTTACCATAAGCCTTAACATTTATTTGGAAAGGGGTGGAAGAAGGAAGATGAGGCTCTGTCAATCTACTCCAATCAAAGGAAATGACCTCAGTACTTGGAGGGGGGTCTGCAGAAACAGGTAGAATGCCCCCATGTGTAGAAAAATTTAAAGCAACAAGAAGAACCTAAGGGGTATTTACTTCACTCTCTAAGGATAGAGTGGGATCTACCGAAGATGGAATCGATTCGACCACTCGATCAGCTAATGGTTCATCAACCCTAGTGATGTGTATTTCACTCTTCAATGGAAGAGTGGGATTGACTGTACTTGGAATTAGATCAATCACCTTGTCAACTAACTGTAGGTTGGGGGAAAGCATACGGTAACCAATTGGAAGTTATTGTTGATAAACAATAAGGTATTCCAACAATTTTTAGGTTTCATCCATGTGAGGTCAAATATGAGTTTTATGACTCCCTTCGTACAACCTACAAAGATACCTAACATTACCCTTTTTCCCTGGAATCTGACAATCACTAGTTGAAGGATCAACAATAATTCGATGAGAATTTTTAGACCACACCTCTAATACCTTTTGAATATCAGGACAATTAATAAGAAGGTGGTCACCCTTACAAATCTTGCAAGGGAATTTAGACGTGACGTATTTTGGATGATACTCAATATTTCTACACTCATAGTAATAGTTGGTTGGTTTACTTTTTTCTTAACTTGCTTCTTCTTATTCTTCTCCTTCCATTTCTTCTTCTTCTTAGTCACTTGGTTATTAGCATCAAGGCTTTTAGCAAGCGAGGAGGAAGAAAGAGAGGAAGCCATTTTGGGTGAAGAAGGTAAAGGGTCAACAAACGGTTGGTCTTATTGAGATGGAGAACTTGGTTGAGGTGAAGAACATGGTTGAGGGGGAACAAATTTGGTATTTGGGACTAAAGAAGTTGAAAACAACCACACTGGTAAACCTATCGTGAATCCAAGAAGTGACAACGTAGACATATAAGGAGGATCGACATTTCCAAAGCCAGGAAAAAGACTAGGATTCCCAATAAAATGGGTTCCTTTATTGGTAAAGTATGGAATTTTTGTCATTAGATTCAATTTTAATAGATTTAATTAAGACTTTTTAACAATATTTCCAATCCAAATTCATAATCCACACCTAGGTCTGTAAAAAGTAAAACAAGCTAAAAACACACGCTAAAAAATCTGAGTCAAACCATACAAACAACATTTTCACAACGAAATCACTAGTTGGTGATGAAACCCAACGTCGCAGAGATCAATGTGAAAAGTGGATAGAGATAGAGTAGGTGGAATCAGTTACGTTGACAACCTGCTTAATGGCCATGATCTGGTGCAAGTAACTTCACTTATGCCATCTCGAGTGAAGAATACCCTCCAAAAAGGTCTAAGTGAGTCTAATCAACATTTGCTCCAGGTACAAGGACTCCCCCCCCCCCCCCACCACCTTCAGTAAAATCCCTAAGATAATGGTCTCTAAGGTTACCACATACAACAACTTAACCTAGGGGGACAGTCGCAGATCGGATGTACACGCAAGGGCAGAGTAACAAAGCTCAATCCCCTTGAAGGTTCCTCAACATGATCAATCTGAGGTTTATCCTTCAAGTGACTCCCAAGCACCTTTCGGCACCATTTGTAATGTGTGAAAATCGTGCTACCGTAACCAATGAAGTGGGGTCGATCACTTCACTAGGTCCGATATGATCTCATGCTTAACTCCCTTGTAAGAGGAGCTTCCCAGAGTCAAATTGTAATAGATGGATTTACTCCCTACGACAAGATTCTAGAGTTTGTTTGTAGATTTTGGAAAGTTAACTCACTTCCCTATTCCAAAGCCCTAATGTCTGATCTAATGTAGGTGTAATGAGCCCTAGAAATATAAAAATTCTAATTTATTTTATTAGCGTTGTTTTTAAGTTGTTGTTTACTCAGTAGGTTGATGGATGTGAAACCGATGGTGTTATAACTTGACTCGAAGTTAAATGAAATCCAGCATGATAAGTAAATCTTTTCACTTCGATGAATTGTAACTAAAGTAAGGAAATAGGTTTCGTTTACTTTTCAACAATGCAAGAATCAACGGATCATTTTCAAAATGTAAGTCAAAGAGAATGCAGAATACACGATTCTTTGCCCCCCTCATCCATGAGGGGATTTTTTTTTTTTTTTAATGGAACCTAATATCCTTAAAATCCAAGCTACAAAATGCAAAATTTAAACCTTAACAACTTCTGGCATACACAAAATCAAACAATTAATTCCTCCTTCAACGGACACGAACCATATTTTCAACTTGATTTAATGAATTAAGAAATAGGGTAAGCAGAAAAATTTGTTGTCTTATAAAAAGGAATAACCACTACTCGCTTGGACAAAAACAACAAACTTCAAATCACAAGTGGTGCCTTGAAAAACCCTAACCTTTTACCAATATTAATGATCATTTCAATCACGAAAACAAAGTACTTAATCTAGCCTTTTGACAGAAGAAGGACAAACTCAAGTTATCTCAACAATGACCTCGTGAATATATTTAAAATATCAAATTACAATGTACTCATGTAGAGGAACATGCCCCCTGATCTTTGATTGATCTACTTAAGTAGACTACATGTTACTAATAAGCGGATGAAATGAAGGTTCATTTACGCGATCAGATGAAAGACTCAACTTAATTAGAGGGGAATTTGTTTCATTTTTTAACGAGCTTGATAGAGAGCTATGCTAGTGAATCTGTTTCATATGTATGTGAGCTTGAAACAAAAATAACCATGCTCGGACTTTGTTTCATTTTTTAGTGAGGTTTTTGCAGTACGGAACCATTGTTAGCGACCTGTTTCATTTTTTTAATGAGGTTGACATAGCCAAAGAATTATCCTCATAGTAATCTTAATCATGGCTTGCAACCTAAAGAAACACATGTCAAGAGACACGCCTCGATCATGGATTCCAAGAGGTCTTCCTCAAACAGAAGAGTAGTTCACTAGAAAGAACACATGTGAAGGGAATCAATAGGGATAAGGAAATTAGGTTCAAATTCCCCATAAGATTTACCATGTCAGTTACCGGATTTGAGTCAGAAGAGGTCAAGCATGTAGTGAGAGGCTCACCTACATCGGTAATTGAATGCATGGGACAAGTTGTCACATAATTAACCCGTGGCGGGGCAGATACCACTTGCATATAAAGAACATTCACCGCTTTCGGGTAGTTTCTAGTCGAATCAGGACCAAGGAAGGAAATTTGGTCAATAGTCACAATGTTTCCATTGTGAGGGAAAGACATCATTCGAAAGAGTGTGGACACGATAACTTTCATGGCATAGAAATGGTCTTGCCCAAGGAACAAGTTGAAATCCAAGGGGACTTGGATTACCATAAGATCAAAATAGACAGTTTTACCTTCCAAGGTAATAGGCAACTTAAAAAGAATCACTAAAGGTTCGCTAACATTTTTGTTAAAATCTAATAGATTCTGTGTAACAAACACAAGTTGAGGGGAACCCAAAGCTTGCCAAGCAGTTAAGGAAAAAAAAAATACTAACAGAAGCACCTTCGTCTAAATTTTTGCATCACACATTCTTACCATAAGCGTTAACAATGATTTGAAAATGGGTGGAAGAAGGAAGATGAGGCTCTGTCAGTGTACTCCAATCAAAGGAAATGACCTCGGTACTTAGAGGGGGTTCTGTAGAAATAGGTAGAATGCCTCCATGTGTAGAGGAATATGAAGTAACAAGAAGAAACTGAGCGATATTTACTTCACTCTCTAAGGGGAGAGTGGGATCGACCGAAGATGGAATTGATTTGACCACTTGATCAAATAATGTTTCATCAACCATACTGGTATGTATTTCCCTCTCAAATGGAAGAGTGGGATTGCCTATACTTGGAATTAGATCAATCACCCTGTCAACTAACGGTAGGTTGGGGGAAAGCATACAGTAACCAGTTGGAAGTTGTTATTGAGAAACAGTAAGGTTTTCCAACAATTTTTAGGCTTCATCCATGTGAGGGAAAATATGATTTTGATGACTCCCTTCGCACAACCTACAAGGATACCTAACTTTACCCTTTTTCCCTGGAACCTGAAAATCACTAGTTGATGTATCAAAAATAAGTTGATGAGAATTTTTAGACCACACCTGTAATACCTTTTGAATATCAGAACAATTAATAAGAATGTGGTCACCCTTACAAAGCTTGCAAGGGAATTTGGGCTTGTGACATATTTTGGACAACTCCTGAATATTTTCTATACTCAGACTAATAGTTGGTTCGTTGACTTCTTTCTTACCTTGCTTCTTCTTCTTCTTCTTCTTCCCTTTTTTCTTCTTCTTAGTCACCTGGTTACTAGCATCAAGGCTTTTACCAAGCGAGGAGGAAGAAAGAGAAGAAGCCATTTTAGGTGAAGAAGGTAAAGTTTCAACAAACGTTTTGTCTTGTTGAGATGGAGAACTTGGTTGAGGTGAAGAAAATGGTTGAGGGGGAACAATTTGGGTATTTGGACTAAAGAAGTTGAAAACAACCACACCGGTAAACCTATCGTGAATCCAGGAAGTGACAACGTAGCCATACAAGGAGGACCGACATTTCCAAATCAACGAAAAGGACTAGGATTCCCGCTAAAAGGGGTTTCTTTATTGCTAAAGTCTGAAATTGTTGCCATTAGATTCAATTTTAATAGATTTAATTAAATATTAACAATCCAAATTCACAATCCACACCTAAGTTCTATAAAAATTAAAATAAGCGAATAACACACGTTAATAAATCTAAGGAGTCAAACCATACAAACAACCTTTTCACAGTGAAATCACTAGTTGGTGTTAAAACCAAACATTGCAAAGATCAATGTGAAAAGTGGCTAGGAACAGAGTAGGTGGGATTAGTTACTCTGATAACCTACTTAATGGCCACTATCTGGTGAAAGTAACTTCACTTATGCCATATTGAGTGAAGAATACCCTCCAAAAAGGTCCAAGTGAGTCTAATCAACGTCTGCTCCAAGTACAACAGGGATTTGGGATTTCCACCCCACCATCAACTTGGGTAAAATCCCTAAGATAATGGTCTCTAAGGTTACTGAATATAACAACCTAACCTGGGGACACGATTTCATATTAGACATACACGCAAGGGCAGAGTAACAAACCTCGATCCTTTTGAAGGTTCCTCAACATGATCAATCTGAGGTTTATCCTTCAAGCGGCTCCCAAGCACCTTTCGAAACCATTTGTATTGCGTGCAAATCGCGCTACCATAACCAATTAAGTGGGGTCGATCAATTCTCTAGGTCCAATATGATCCTGTGCTTAACTCCCTTGTAAGAGGAGCTTCCCAAAGTCAAACTGTAATAGATGGATTTACTCCCTACTGTAAGATTCTAGTGTTTGTTTGTAGCTTTGGAAAGTTAACTCACTTCCCTATTCCAAAGCCCTACTATCTGATCTAATGTAGGTGTAATGAGCCCTAGAAATATAAAAATTCTAATTTATTTTATTAGCGTTGTTTTTAAGTTGTTGTTTACTTAGTAGGTTGATGGATGTGAAATCGGTGGTGTTATAACCTGACTCAAAGTTAAATGCAATCGAGCATGATAATGTAATCTTTTCACTTCGATGAATTGTAACTAAAGTAAGGAAATATGTTTCATTTACTTTTCAAAAATGCAAGAATCAATGGATCATTTTCAAAATGCAAATCAAAGAGAATGCATAATACATGATTCTTGGCCCCCCTCGGCAATGAAGGGTTTTTTTTTTTTTAAATGGAACCGAATTTCCTTAAAATTTTAGCTACAAAATGAAAAATTTAAACCTTAACAACTCCTGGCATACCCAAAACCAAAAAATTAATTCCTCCTTCAACTGAAACAATCCATAATTTCAACTTGATGCAATGAATTACGAATTATTGTAAGCATAAAATTTTGTTGTCTTTTAAAAAGGAATAACCACTATTCACTTGGACAAAAACAACAAACTTCAAATCATGAGTGGTGCCTTGAAAACCCCTAACTTTTTACCAATACTAATGATCCTTTACAATCACGAAAACAAAGTACTTAATTTGGTCTTTTGACAGAAGGACAAAGTCAAGCTATATCAACAATGATCGACCCTTCTTTTCATTAATCAACAATTCACTAGATAAAACCCTGAACCCTAATTTGCGAAGATAAAGAATTCTTCAAGAAGGCAACTCAAAATGTTGAATCAAAATTATTTTCTAGAATTTAAATAGATCCAAGTATAGCCCAAAAGAAAAAAACCAGGGCCCAACAAATAAAAACGTTATTTTTTCAAAAATGTATGAGGTTTGCGCAGGTAGCTAGTTCAGTTCAGTGCACAACTACATTGTTGCTAAAGTAACAATGCGAAAATATGCACTCTGTTGCTAAAGAAAAAATGCGCAAGCCTAGAAAACTTAAAAAAACAAAAAACAAAAAACAAAAAACAAAAACAAAAACAAACAAACAAACTAACTAACTAACTAACAAAAAAAAACAAAAAACAACAACAACAAGGCCAAAAATCCAGAATTTTAAACCTTCAGTCATATCAGGTTACAAAAAGCAATCAAATGTCATGGGAGAAGATAATGAAAACAAATAGTTCTCCCACTATGTTAGCGAATTTATTATGGGGACAAACTTGTAGACAAGAGCGATCTCCCTAGTTTCAATGGTTAAATCTAGTAACAAACAAACGAACTTGTAAATCTTTCCCTAAGTTCATTCCTTTCGAATAATAAGCAAGCGTGTTGGAGTATGAAATCTATACCTTTCAAACGAAATGCCTGATGAAGATCCTTGCTATGGTTTGATGCAACTCCTCAATACTCAAAATTCAAACCTGCAAACATGGTAACAATAAAAGATCAAATGCATATGATAGAGAAATGATTTAATAAAACCATACTAGTAATCAAGGAAATTAGTACCTAATATCATTATCAATGGAAAATGGAAGTAAATACACAATACATCAACTCCATTGAACAATATGGTGGAAAAGAAACACTTTTTTGTATTAATATTGAGTAAGAAGAAACAATACAACCTTGCCTTGATGATGTAATCCTCCTCCCAAAAGTCTCCAATCCTCCCCTTAGGTGACAAGCTTTCTAGCCCTCTTCTAACAACATAAGTTTACATTCAAAATTCCTCCCTAGCCCTCTGGTCTTTGTTGAATTTATAGGCCAAGAGGAGGAGGTTTGAGATCCTCTTCTCAAGGGATGATATCGTCAAAAGGATGGATTAGGGTTCCACAAATTGAGGGAGTTTTCTAGAGGGATTAGGCCCAAGTATGTAGAACCTCAAGGTTTTATGTTGGGAAATATTCCTCCAATAAGGATTCTATAAATCACTTCTTACTTTTACTCACGTTAAGATATTTGTGCAATTCATAGTGGAAGACAAAGGACGGATTTGTGCAAGCCATAATGGTAAAAACTTGCGCACATAATGGCTATGAAATAACGCAAGTGCTTAAAAGTATATTTTGAGCAATATTATATAGGATTATTGCAAACTTTGGGATTGTTTTGCTTCTAACATTGCAAGGAAATGCTTGGAACACTCCATCGGATAACGAGAGATCCGAATTGGTGATCATTTGCCTAATGGTGACAAAATGACATGTAACAGATTGCCCCCCCAAAGTGCAATTTTAGAAATATGTTTGAGGAATGAAGCACTTTATCATGCCAAAGTTTGGATTAGAGACCATGGTTGGAGACCTGAGACAATCAATCAAGGGTTATAATACAATATCTTCATATAATCATCACTGAGGTAGGCATTCCCATACTTAGAGTAAAATTATCTTGAAGAATCAGTATGGAAATGTATAAAGATCCATAACAACAGTAGACATAGCGCAACCCTGAATATGGATCCATCTTTTCAATCATGAATGTCTTGAAACTCCACGCAACCTGGATGGATGAAACTAGATCCAGGGTCTTGATCTTCATCTCTATTGATCCATAGTATGAATCTAACCATGTGAGTGAATGTTTTGAATTCAAGCATGGTAGAAACCATCTGATTACTGGTCAATGATGTGAACCGTTAACAGGTGCGACAGAAACCACCAATAATGACAATGGTCCTCAAGGTACCCCAGTACAATCTATGAAGTGTGATCATATTATTGAAGTCGAACACTCATAGAATCAATCAATCGAAGGTCAATGATGAAAACTAGTCATCGAAAGCGAGAAACTTGCCATTAAGGCATTTAGGCTCCAAGGTACTAAAGGAGGTTTCTAGATCAACTTCCTAGATAATGAGTTGAAGTCGATAGGAAGCGATTTGACTGACTCAGGGATGGTTGACGCGATCGAAGCCTATTAATTGCAGGGTAATTTTAACTGAGGTTGAACTTCTCTTGAATATATCAACGACACGACATTTTGGCTTTGCATCATTTGGCTCAAAAATAAGACCCAAAACCAATTGAAGACTTTCAATGGGATATGATCAGCTGAGAGACAAATGGATTTCCCAACCCAGACATAAAGGTGATAGAGGGTCATGTTCAAGAGGGACATATTGCCTTTTAAAATATAGAAACAAACGTTTCTTTCCAATTCTCCCCTCCATTACTGGCAAGTACCTCTTTATTTTTTAGTGAGCTTGAGGAGGATAACATATGTTTGTCTTGTAAGCTCATCCTTCGAAGTATTTTTAACGAACCCTGGGAAGGAGTAGTTCGGTCTTGTCATGATTAACAATTCCTACATTGTTTATATTTAATGAGTCAAGAGAAAAACATAAGTAAACTCTGAAATGTCCTTTTCATAAATTTAGTCTCGGGTGCCCAGAAAAGGATAAAATGATGCAGGAGAGAACTCTTTTGACCATGATTAGTCAAAGTATAGCTTTTTCGTAAATAGTCCACATGATCTATAAAAGGGGTAAACTTATGTCAAGTAGACCTTTTTTCATTTTCTTTAATGAGTTCGAAGCAAACAAGCATACTTGACAATATTTTCACATTTTGAGAGTCAGAAAAGAGCTTAAAGGTAACTCCAGGGTTTCACTTTTTTGTAATTTTTAAGAGCTCGAAAAAAGTGATAAAAATTTACTCATTGCCAAAATGATCTTTTTTCGTAATTAAACTTGTGAACTACACATTTAAACTCAACAAAATCATCATAACTTCTCAAGAAATAGTAAAAAACATTAAAATTTTGAATTTTTAGAAGCTAAGGCAAAAAATATTATTAAAATAAACCTATTTTTCTTATAAAAGTTCAAAAAGTAAAATTTATTTACCATTTGTGTTTTTTACCATTGGGAGCTTTTGAGAGTGCATTTTCACCCTAAACTTCAGAACGAGATTGTGATCAAACTAGTGGACCATTTCACAAACTGTTTTCTCCAGGTAAGAGATCATTCCATTCTCTTCATTTTGATAGATTCTATTATGTATTTCACCGATAATTTAGTGTTTTTAAAGATTTTTTTATTAATAAAAAATGCGCCCTCATGATGCACAGTTCCTATTCATAAGAATTGTGCAAGCCGACCCTTTTTGCATTGTTGAAAATCACGATTTGCACAGTAATATGAAGGGAGAACCACAAAAATCCACGTTGTCCCTAACAAAGGACAGTGCAAGGCACTGAGGGTTTTCAAAAAAATAATAAAAACGCATAAACTTTTTGCAAAACTTCCCATATTATTTTTCTAATCATTTTCCATCATTGTTTTCAGGATTTTGAAGTGCAAAAATGGAATAGAGAGAGAGAAAACATGAGACTCAAGATCTAGAGGCTTTAAATGACCCAGCAACATTACAGGCTTTGAGAAATTGTGGTCTGTTGAAATATTTTATGATTCTGGGCATGAAAGATGAAGTGGATTTACTGACATGGTTGTCCAAGAACAATGTTTTCTGATTGGAGATCAGAGGCTCACCATAGATGTCGATGATATTTATTTTCTGACTGGGCTTTCACGTCGTAGGACCAACATTTCATTGTTTGGGAGCACACCAGGTGGTGAAACAATAGAGTCTTATCTAGACGAGCATTGTTTTCCCAGGTCAAAACTCAGTAATGGAAGAATCTATATTTAAACCTTTGAGAGACTTCCATTGAGGACCATCACATTTACTCTTGCCCAACTATGTGGATGTGTTGCACTCCACGTAGTCACAAAAGCCCAAATGCAAATATCACTAGAGTGCATGCAAAATACAATTTTAAACTGGTGTGAAGCACTTGTTGTCAACATACAAGGGCAACTCACTAGAGCAAAGAGTGGTAACATGTATATGGTATGACTCTTTGCTATCTTTGCTAGACAATATACTGGGTCTATAAGTCGTTTGTTATGACTAGTGGGTCGTGCTATAGTTTGCTATCATGATCATCATGCTTAGCTGCTAGTCATAGGGATAGATTTTGTTTTTTGATCTATCAACATGTTCGGATAATAAATGTCATGAGGCCTCATACGTTTTGAATGGAATTTTTGTTAACTCAAACTTTTGACAGACATTATGATTAATGGAGGCTACTTCTATTTTCTCAGCTTATTTTGTACAATGTATGAATTATTATTGTTTTATTTTTACAAATGTTGTAAATGTCGATTTAGTACATAATTTTCCAATGCATCTGTTAATGTATTTAAATGACTTTGAATATGTCAGTATTCAATGTAATCAAATTATCTTTCCAAGAGACGGACCCACAAAAACATTCGTAACATTGTAGAACTTCTTACTGAATAAACAAGATTTAAATGTAACACTATGAGTTGAGAATCCATTATAACGATTAAACAACGGAATCCATTCGTTGTTCGACCAAGGTATATTCCATGCATGCTTACTAACTCATCAGTGGGCGAATCAATGGCCCAAGTTGTAGAAGACAAATTTTGAGTAATACGACTAGTGCCATCAGCGTAGCCAATGTAAGTTTGACGGAGCGTCGACATTTGCAAACCAAGTGTAACACAAGATAAACATGAGAAGTGGAAATGAGTTTACAAAAATAAGTAAAATTGTTGCACATGTAAAATATCAATTTATAGTGTACCCATGCAGAGGAACATGCTCCCTGAGTTTCGTTTGGTCTACCTAAGTAGACTACAAGTTACTAATAGGCGGATGAAATGAAGGTTCATTTATGAGATTATATGAAAGACTCAACTTAATTAGAGGGGAATTTGTTTCATTTTTTAACAAGCTTGACATTGAACTATTCTCGTGAATATGTTTCATATTTATGCGATAAAATGAAAATAACCATGCTCGGACTTTGCTTCATTTTTTAGTGAGGTTGCCATAGTAAGGAACCATCCGCGGCAACTTGTTTCATTTTTTTAATGGGGTTGACATAGCCAACGAACTATCCTCAAATCTTGATCATGGCTTCCAACCGGAAGAAACACATGTCAAGAGACACGCCTCGATTATGGCTTCCAGCTGGAAGAAACACATGTCATGAGACACGCCTTAATCATGGATTCCAAGAGTTCTTCCTCAATCGGAAGAGTAGTTCTTTGGAAAGAACGCATGCGAAGGGAATCAATAAGGGTAAGGAAATCATATTAAAATTCCCCCATAGAATTTACCATGTCAGTTACTGAATTTGAGTTAGAGGAGGTTCAACAAGCAATGAGAGGCTCACCTACATTGCTAATTGAATGCATGGGACAAGTTGCCACATAATTAGCTCATGGTGGGGTAGATACCACTTGAATATAAGGAACATTTAAGGGTGTTAGATAGCTGGTAGTCAAATCAGGACCAACAAAGTAAAGCTTGTCAATAGTCACAATGTTTCCATTGTGAGGGAAAGACATCATTCGAAAGAGTGGGCACAACAACTTTCATGTCATCGACATAGTCTCGCCCAAGGAGCAAGTTGAAATCCAAGGGGCCTTGGACTACCATAAGATCAATACATACAATTTTACATTCCAAGGTAATAGGCAACTTAAGAAGAATCCCTAAAGGTTCACTAACGATTATGTTTTGTGTAACATACACAAGCTTAGGGGAACCCAAAGCTTGCCAAGCGGTTAAGGATAAAATACTAGCCAACGCACCCTCATCTACATTTGTGCGACGCACATTCTTACCATAAGTCTTAACAATGATTTGGAAAGGAGTGGAAGAAGGAAGACGAGGCTTCGTCAGTCTACTCCAATCAAATGAAATGACCTCAATACTTAGAGGGGGTTTTGTAGAAACACGTAGAATGCCCCCATGTGTAGAAGAATATGAAGTAACAAGAAGAACTTGAGCGGTATTTACTTCACTCTCTAATGGGAGAGCGTGATCGACCGAAGATGGAATTGATTCGATCCCTCGATCAACTAATGGTTCATCAACCCTAGTGATATGTATTTCTCTCTCCAATGGAAGAGTGGGATTGAATGTACTTAGAATTAGATCAATCACCCCAACAACTGATGCCTCAACTGACAGTAGGTTGGGGGAAAGCATACGCTTACCAGTTGGAAGTTATTTTTGAGAAACAATAAGGTTTTCCAACAATTTTGAGGCTTCATCCATGTGAGGGAAATGACTGGTTTTATGACTCCCTTCACACAACCTACAAGGATACCTAACTTTACCATTTTTTCCTTGGAACATAACAATCACTAGTTGATGGGTCAACAATGAGTTGATGAGAATTTTTAGACCACGCCTCTAATACATTTTTAATATCATGACAATTAATAAGAATGTGGTTGCCCTTACAAAGCTTGCAAGGGAATTTGTGCTTGTGACATATTTTGGATGACTTCTCAATATTTTCTATACCCATAGTAAAAGTTGGTTGGTTGACTTCTTTTTTACCTTGCGTCTTCTTCTTCTTATTCTTCCATTTCTTCTTCTTCTTAGTCACCTAGTTACTAGCATAAAGGTTTTTACCAAGCGAGGAGGAAGAAAGAGAGGAAGCCATTTTGGGTGAAGAAGGTAAAGGGTCAACAAACGATTGGTCTTGTTGAGACAGAGAACTTAGTTGAGGTAAATAACATGGTTGAGGGGGGGAATTTGGCTATTTGGGACTAAATAAGTTGAAAACAACCACATTGGTAAACCTATCGTGAATCCAAGAGGTGACAACGTAGCCATATAAGGAGGAATGACATTTCCAAAGCCAGGAAAAGGACCAAGATTCTCGTTAAAAGAGGTTTCTTTATTGGTAAAGTCTAAAATTGTTGCCATTAGATTCAATTTTAATAGATTTAATTAAGAATTTTAACAATATTAACAATCCAAATTCACAATCCACACCTAAGGTCTGTAAAAAGTAAAACAAGTGAATAACACACGCTAATAAATCTAAGCCAAACCATATAAACAACCTTTCCACAGTGAAATCACTAGTTGTTGATGAAACCCAACGTCGCAGAGATCAATTTAAAAAGTGGCTAGAGATAGAGTAGGTGGAATCAGTTACGCTAACAACCTGCTCAAACTGTAATATATGGATTTATTCCCTATAGCAAGATTCTAGTGTTTGTTTCCAGCTTTGGAAAGTTAACTCACTTCCCTATTCCAAAGCCCTACTATCTGATCTAATGTAGGTGTAATGAGCCTAAGAAATATAAAAATTATAATTTATTTTATTAGCGTTGTTTTTAAGTTGTTGTTTACTCAGTAGGTTGATGGATGTGAAACTGGTGGTGTTATAACCTGGCTCAAAGTTAAATGTAATCGAGCATGGTAATGTAATATTTTCACTTCGATGAATTGTATCTAAAGTAAGGAAAGAGGTTCCATTTACTTTTCAACAATGTAATAATTAATGGATCATTTTCAAAATGCAAGTCAAAGAGAATGAATAATACATGATTCTTGTCCCCCCTCGTGGCCGAGGGGGATTTTTTTTTTTTTTTTTTTGAAAAATGGAACCTAATTTCCTTAAAATCCAAGCTACAAGATGCAAAACTTAAACCTTAACAGCTTTTGGCATACCCAAAATCAAACAATTAATTCCTCCTTCAACAAACACAAGCCACAATCTCAACTTGATGTAATGAATTATGAATTAATGTAAGCTAAAAAATTTGTTGTCTTATAAAAAGGAATAACCACTATTCACTTGGACAAAAACAACAAACTTCAAATAATCAATGGTGCCTTGAAAAACCCTAACTTTTTGCCGATACTAATGATATTTTGCAATCACAAAAACAAAGTACTTAATCTGGTCTTTTGACAGAAGAAGGACAGACTCAAACCATCTCAACAATGATTGATCCTTCTTTTGATTAATTATCAATTCACCATATCAAACCTGGAAACATATTTTGCAAAGATAAATAATTCTTCAAGAAGGCAACTCAAAACATTGAATCAAAATAGGGAAGACTTTTCTAGAATGTAAACATATCCAAGAAAGTACCCAAAAAAAATAATTGGACCCAACAAATGAAAACCCTAATTTTTCAAAAAATTATGAGACTTGTGTAGGTAACTAGTTCAGTTCAGTGTGCAACCACACTGTTGCTAAAGAAAAAATGTGCAAGGCGAGAAAACTTAAAAAAAAATAAGGCCAAAAATCCAGAACTTTAAGCTTTCAGTGGCCAAAATACAGTCAGATCAGGTTACAAAAAGAAATCAAAGGTCCCAGGAGAACATGATGAAGAAACAAACAAACAAACTAGTAACTATTTCCCTGAGTTCATTCTTATTGAATCATAAGCAAGAGCGTTGGAATATGAAATCCATACCTTTCAAACAAAATGCTTGATGAAGATCCTTGCTATGGTTTGATGCAGCTCCTCAATAATCAGAATTCAGACCTGCAAACATGGTAACAACAAAGGATCAAAGGCATATGATAGATAAATGATTTAATAAAACCCATACTACTGATCAAGGAAACTAGTACTGAATATCATTATCAATGGAAAAATGGAAGTAAATACATAGTACATCAACTCCATCAAACAATACAGTGAAAAATAAATAATCTTTTGTATTAATATTGAGTAAGTAGAAAAAATACAACTTTTCCTTGAAGATGTAAGCCTCCTCCCAAAAGTCTCCAATCCTCCCCTGAGGTGACAAGATTTCCAACTCTATTCCAACAACATAAGTTTACGTTCATAAGTCCTCCTTAGCCCTCTAGTCTGTTTTGGATTTATAGGCTAAGACGAGGAGGTTGAGATCCTCTTCTCAAGGGATGAGATCCTCAAAAGGAGGGATTAGGGTTCAAGAAAGGGAGGGAGTTTGCTCCATGAACAAAGGGATGAGGCCAAAGTATGTAGAAGCTCGAGGCTTTCAATTGGGAAATATTCCTCCAACAAGGCTTCTAGAAATCACTTTTTATTTTTACTCACGTTAAGAGATTTGTGCAATCCATAGTGGAAGATAGAGCGCAGATTTGCGTAGGACATAATGGTAAAAATTGCGGTTGCGCAGATAATGGCTAGGAAATAGCACAAGTGCTTAAAAGTAGGTTTTGAGCAATATAATCCATAATTCTTGCACACTTTGGGATTGTTTTGCTTCTAACATTGTAGGGGAATGCTTGGAACACTTCATCAGATAGCAAGAGATCCATATTGGCAGTCATTTTCCTAATGGTGACAAAATGACATGTAACACCAAGGGTTGGCATAGCTACCAAGAGTTTTTGAACGGGAGGGAGAAACTACTGAATTGGGAACACTTATGGTTCGATTTGGTACAGGAGGAAATAAGACGGAATACCAGAGATGGGGCTTCATATAAGGGTGAGGATGAAGAAAACTTTGCATTGGTTGGAAAGGGAAAGAAGGGAAAATGGAACAAATCTCAAACCAAATCAAAATCCAGCCAAGGGGGAAAGAAGAAAGATTTGTCCAAAATTAAATGCTTCAATTGCCATGAATTCGTGCCCTATTCCATGAAGTGTCCACACAAAAATTCGAGTAAGAAGACCTCAGGAGGAGCAGCAGGTGAAGCTTTGGCTTCATAGTTCAAGCTTGATTTTACCCTTATCGCATGCATGACAAGCACAATGATGGGGAGCGTGTGGTACTTGGACTCACGTGCATTGTTCCACATGACAATTTGTAGAGAGTTTTTCAGTGACCTGGGGGAGAAATAATATTAGATGCACATCGAGATGGGGGACAACGGAAGGTACAGTGCAACTGGGGTTGGTATAATCACCTTTCAAACAAATTCAGGATCCCCTCTCAGACTCAAGGATGTCATGTTCGTTCCGAGCCTAAAGAAAATTCTCATCTCTGTTGGAGTTATGGAAGACCTTGGTTATGATGTGATCTTCAAAAAAGGAAAATCACTCTTGAGACACATAGCCACAGGACAGGTGAGGCATATCGGGGTTCGTGTGAAGAACCTGTGTAAGCTAGATGTGGAATATTGAGTTGCATTAAGCACTAAGGCAGAGAAAGTGCAGGAATGCGATGTCAGTGAACTTTGGCACATAATACTTGGCCATTTTCATCATGGCACCTTGAAGATTATGCAACAAATAACCATTGGCATCCCTAAAGGCAACGAGATGTATGCAAAGGATGTACCTTGGGGAAGTACACAAAATCCACATTCCATGATCGAGACAAAAAAGCACATGCAATCTTGGAAAGGATCCACTCTGATGTCTGTGGACCTTTCTCGACAACCTCCATTACCATACATAAATATTTTGTCATTTTTATTGATGACTTCCCATAGAAGTTTTGGATCTTCTTCATGAGAAATAAATATGAGACATTCTATAAGGTAGTAGAATTCAAGGCACTGGTTGAGAAAGAAATCAGTAAGAAGGTGAAGGCTCTCAGAAGTGATAATGGAGGTGAGTACTTGTCAAATGAATTAAAAAATTTATGTTTGAAAGAAGGCATTCGACGAGAGTTGACAACACCCCATAATCCACAACAAAATGGGGTGGCTGAGAGAAATAACCATAGCGTTGTGGGAGATTCATTGGCTATGTTGCATGATCAAGCCCTACCACTGCATTTGTGGCAGAGGCATGCAACACAACAATGTATTTGTAGAACGAGAGTCCTCATCAGATTCTAGGCATGATTACTCATGAGGAGGCTTTCTCGGGGTGAAAACCAGATGTGTCGCACTTCAGGAATTTTTAGGCTCTGTTTACTGCCATGTCTCTAAAGAATCAAGGAAGAAGCTTGAGCTGACAACATAATTGGAGGTATTTGTGGGTTACACAGAAACTCCTCATAGCTATCGTGTGTACTTGTTATCCCTTAGAATGACAATTTTGCGAAGGGATGTAAAATTTGATGAGGAGAAAGCGATGATGTGCTCTCTTGAGAGGGAGCTTCAAATCCCACTGGAAGAGGAGCTTTTAGTTCCAAAGGAGGAGCCACAAGAAGTTTTGGAGCAGCCATAAATTGAGGAGCAGAGAGTGGAGATTGTAAGAACCCATAATTTAAATATACAACTAATTAGTTCAATTATGTGATTTATAATCAACACATAGCTATTCAGGAATTTAGACTTCTGTGATCCATAACAATGTTTAGAAAATCTTCGGCAAAATCACATAACCAATCTTTTGTCGACGCATTTCGAACCAACCAGTGTGGTTCATCGTCAGGACAAGTTGAAGAACCAATCCGGCTTAGCTTGATTAAATAGAGTGTGCAGAGACTCCAACGGCTATAATGCCAACGGCTAATTTTGACCAAAAAATCCTAGTCAAACCACTAATTAGTTATTAACATCCTTAGAAATAGCTAAAACAGGAAATAACGGAATTCATTTGCTAATTTCAAAAACAAATAGATATAATTCATTATTATTAGCCCAAATATCCATATTTAATATTTTTTAATTTATAATGGTCATTAATAAATTATATAAAAGAAAAATTATTCAATATTTATTAATTAATATATTTATAATTCTTAAATACCATTAATATATTGGTCTGATTATTCTCGTCGCTCTTATTAATCTTATTCAATAATAATTTGTTAAAATTTTTATATTTACTTAATAGAAATCATTTTTATAGTTTTATTTTATTTTAAAATTATCATCATATATATTTTTTATTCTTAAAATTGGCCTATAATTAATTGTTGAGCCCTTTCTAATATCCATATTTAATATTATTAAATTATAATGGTCATTAATAAATTTTATTATTATTCCAATTAAATACAAATAAATGGTAATAACTTACTATTATTCTTAGAATTTAGTTACATTAGGTAATTGTGTATTTATTAATTAATGGTCCAATGGTAAATATATCATTTTTATTTATTATTATAATGGTCCATTCGGAATTAAATTAATGAGTTATATATAACAATATATGTTTATTAATTAATCTATATTTACCTAATAGTTTATAAATAGAAATTTTTGTTAGATCATTATTATTCTTAGAATCTAGTTACATTAGGTAAATACCATAATTGGGGGTAGTTAAAGCATAACTCATAATCTTGGTATATCATATATTTATTTATAATACTTTAAACCTAATGGTCAAATAATTCATTAAAAATCAATATTAATTCACTATTTATTTATTCCAATAAAAGTTAAAATATATTATTACTTATAAGGTTTTTAAAAAAGGGGGTTTTTTAGACATAAGTTAACGGGAATTTCAATTCTAAAGTTATAGTAAAATATAAATGCATAAATAATTGAAATTAAGGAAACATAAATCTGATTATAATATACCCAATAGTATCATAAACGGGATAAGCCCGAAATATAATAATAACTTATTAATAACTCAAACACTCCATAATGAAAGGACTAATCCGCCAAAAGCAAAACTAAAGGAAAGGGAAGACAGAAACCCTAAGACCTAACAAGAGGGGAATGAGGAGGCTCGGAGGACAAGGCTGGGACCCAGCAACTGCTAATCTTCCAGCCATCATCCCTATTAAGATTATTCGGCCTTTTCTCAATCTCCAGGGCCTCTCTAAATTTGCGATGGTGAAACTGCGCAACTTTGGCAATGACTTGAGTCTCCTCTATACATACATGATGCATAGTCTTCCCCGCATGCTCAGCCAGGGCTGAGGACTTGGTCCTACCATGTCTTAAGTCAGCCGAATGCTCGCTAATCCGTTGATTGATAGAGCGACCAGTCTCACCAATATACGGGGTCCCACAGGAACAAGGAATGACATAGACGCCCTTCATGTCCTTAGGGTCAATCGGGTCTTTCACAGACCTGAGGGAGCCGCGAATAGTGTTGAGAGGTCTAAAAGTTGCGGGCACATCATACTTCCTCAGAATCCTTGCAATCCTGTCCGTGGTCCCTTGGATGTAAGGAAGGTTCACACCCAAGATATGATCTTTAGGAACCCTTCGGATTGAAGGCTCCTTCTTGGCCTTGAGGAAGGCTTTTTGACCGAGGTGCCTATTGTAACCATTCTTCTCGAAGACTTCTAGGAGACGAGCCTTCTCCGCTTCTAGGCTCTCCTCATCCGAAATTCTTACAGCACGGGTGGCAAGCGTGCTAAGAACCCCTAACTTATGAGCTGGGAAATGATGCGAAGAAGCATGTAAGTATTGCTCAGTATGCGTCTTCTTCCTGAACACCTGATGAGAAAAGGAACCATCCACCTTCTTAGAGATGAGAACATCCAAGAATGGAAGACAACCATTATCTTCTTTTTCCATTATCTTCTTCGCATCATTTCCCAGCTCAGAAGTTAGGGGTTCTTAGCACGCTTGCCACCCGTGCTGTAAGAATTTCGGATGAGGAGAGCCTAGAAGCGGAGAAGGCTCATCTCCTAGAAGTCTTCGAGAAGAATGGTTACAATAGGCACCTCGGTCAAAAAGCCTTCCTCAAGGCCAAGAAGGAGCCTTCAATCCGAAGGGTTCCTAAAGATCATATCTTGGGTGTGAACCTTCCTTACATCCAAGGGACCACAGACAGGATTGCAAGGATTCTGAGGAAGTATGATGTGCCCGCAACTTTTAGACCTCTCAACACTATTCGTGGCTCCCTCAGGTCTGTGAAAGACCCGATTGACCCTAAGGACATGAAGGGCGTCTATGTCATTCCTTGTTCCTGTGGGACCCCGTATATTGGTGAGACTGGTCGCTCTATCAATCAACGGATTAGCGAGCATTCGGCTGACTTAAGACATGGTAGGACCAAGTCCTCAGCCCTGGCTGAGCATGCGGGGAAGACTATGCATCATGTATGTATAGAGGAGACTCAAGTCATTGCCAAAGTTGCGCAGTTTCACCATCGCAAATTTAGAGAGGCCCTGGAGATTGAGAAAAGGCCGAATAATCTTAATAGGGATGATGGCTGGAAGATTAGCAGTTGCTGGGTCCCAGCCTTGTCCTCCGAGCCTCCTCATTCCCCTCTTGTTAGGTCTTAGGGTTTCTGTCTTCCCTTTCCTTTAGTTTTGCTTTTGGTGGATTAGTCCTTTCATTATGGAGTGTTTGAGTTATTAATAAGTTATTATTATATTTCGGGCTTATCCCGTTTATGATACTATTGGGTATATTATAATCAGATTTATGTTTCCTTAATTTCAATTATTTATGCATTTATATTTTACTATAACCTTAGAATTGAAATTCCCGTTAACTTATGTCTAAAAAACCCCCTTTTTTAAAAACCTTATAAGTAATAATATATTTTAACTTTTATTGGAATAAATAAATAGTGAATTAATATTGATTTTTAATGAATTATTTGACCATTAGGTTTAAAGTATTATAAATAAATATATGATATACCAAGATTATGAGTTATGCTTTAACTACCCCCAATTATGGTATTTACCTAATGTAACTAGATTCTAAGAATAATAATGATCTAACAAAAATTACTATTTATAAACTATTAGGTAAATATAGATTAATTAATAAACATATATTGTTATATATAACTCATTAATTTAATTCCGAATGGACCATTATAATAATAAATAAAAATGATATATTTACCATTGGACCATTAATTAATAAATACGCAATTACCTAATGTAACTAAATTCTAAGAATAATAGTAAGTTATTACCATTTATTTGTATTTAATTGGAATAATAATAAAATTTATTAATGACCATTATAATTTAATAATATTAAATATGGATATTAGAAAGGGCTCAACAATTAATTATAGGCCAATTTTAAGAATAAAAAATATATATGATGATAATTTTAAAATAAAATAAAACTATAAAAATGATTTCTATTAAGTAAATATAAAAATTTTAACAAATTATTATTGAATAAGATTAATAAGAGCGACGAGAATAATCATACCAATATATTAATGGTATTTAAGAATTATAAATATATTAATTAATAAATATTGAATAATTTTTCTTTTATATAATTTATTAATGACCATTATAAATTAAAAAATATTTGGGCTAATAATAATGAATTATATCTATTTGTTTTTGAAATTAGCAAATGAATTCCGTTATTTCCTGTTTTAGCTATTTCTAAGGATGTTAATAACTAATTAGTGGTTTGACTAGGATTTTTTGGTCAAAATTAGCCGTTGGAGTCTCTGCACACTCTATTTAATCAAGCTAAGCCGGATTGGTTCTTCAACTTGTCCTGACGATGAACCACACTGGTTGGTTCGAAACGCGTCGACAAAAGATTGGTTATGTGATTTTGCCGAAGATTTTCTAAACATAGCTATTCAACTGATTAGCGTATAATTTTGAAAATATGAGTAGAGACAATTTACCTATAGTGATGATATTCCTTACTTGTGATTTCAGAATTGAACGTTATTTGAATCCCGCTAACTGCAACAAAGTTTTGGGGACAACTCTCCACCCAACCGTAGGCTCAGTTGCACATAATCTTTCTACAACTGGCCACCCTTGAGATCTCAATCAACGTACAACTGCTAGGGAATCCTTTGTCCCCCAACACTTTTCTCCTAAGGGAATGGATAAAGAAATAATGAATCTCATCTTCCTCATCGTCCATTAAATAGACCAAACAATGGAAAGGGGTCTGCATGCACACATTCAATGTGTCAACATGCAACTTTTATTTATTTATTTGAAGTTTTACTTAATTTAACTCTTTCTTATTTTATTCATTTTACTTTTTGTTAACTTTACTTATTTTTACTATTTTTATAGTTTACTTTTATATATATATATATATATATATATATATATATATATATATATATATAACTCCAGTTTATTATTTACTATTTTATTTATTTATTATTATTATATTCTCTTCATTATTTATTTACTATTATTATATTTTCTTTATTTTTTACTATTTATTTACCATTATTATATTTTCTTTATTGTTTATTATTTATTTACTTATATTTTAATATTATATTATATTATTTATTATTACTAGGGGACATTACATACTCCTCTCTTTAAGGAACTTCGTCCCGAAGTTAATTTGAATAATTTAACTTTTTTTTGTTTAGTTATTTATTACTTCACGTTTGCCCTTCACCCTCTACTAAACTAGTATAACCAACAAGCATTGAAAGTTTTCACTTCACCAGGGAAAACGCAAGGAATCTCTGTCATTTTTCCCTTTCGGAACCAGGCATAAAGCCTCATCAGTCTGTGCCATAGCCCAAGGCTCGCGCCCGACTCAAAACTCATCTGCCCCAAGGCAAGCAAGTACTCCAAGCATCTCGAAAGGCTAACCCATTCCTTCCACACTCACTAAGGTGCACAACCCCATGCATCGAAGTCCTTACACCCCCACTAGACTTTGGCATCCCAATCCAATATCAGACACTTGGCCTCCTCAAGATGGTCCCATAGCCACTCAAGAGCTATCCATCAAGAGCTATACAAGACAAAGGAATCATCGTCATATGTAGTGTTGATTGAGTTTGTCCCTAGCCCATATGGTGTTACATATTCTCCCTCACAGTTATGGGCTTCCACGAGATCATCAAATAAACCGGCCCTCTTGGCCCATTTGTGGATTTCTTGTTAATCACCACATCTCAACATACATCCAATTAATTAGTTATAATTATAACATCATAGAAGATAACCCACATGCCAACTCTTGCATGTCATCATAAGAACATAACATCATTGTTATCACAAAATTTTGAGTGTCGTAAATCTACATACAATTACCACCTGCTTCACATCATAATATCCTCCTAAGTTATAACATCAACATATCAACATCAAAGACACATCATCACATAGTAAATGAACCACATGTCAATATACCTCATATCATAATATCATAATTATGAGAATCATAGATAAGAAATCTAGACTAGTTGACACATTTGAGAAAATAAATCTGGAATAGATGTCATTATTTGTTTCATGTTCATCAATTTGTCATGCTATGTTCCTTCATCCCTTCATTGTACCATTCATCCCTTTTTGAGATGTAACATCATCGAAACAAAGTTAAACGCTAATTTTAAATGTGGACACGTGGATTGTTTCATATTCAATTATGTAATATCCAAGTAACAAATCCCAAGCATTACCTTGAGTTAATATTTGTGCATGTTGTTTTTATCGAGATAAAAAAGCTTAGTAGCCATGTGGATCTTAATTGATATTTCTAGGCCCTTCACCAAAAGGGGGTTAACGAACCACTACGCTTGTATACCCATGAGTCCATTAAACTCTACTCAAATATTTAAACTCTATTCAAATATTTAAGCTCTGCATTTATTATGCCAATTTAGCATTTTGCATTACAAAGTACCATGATTAAGAAGGTTAATCTTCAACATCATTATTCATTAAACTTTTCTTTACCATAGTTGATATCCCCTTACACTAAGTCAACATGCCATGATTTTTATAACATACACACTTATATATTAAGGCCCTTAAATCCTTTTTTTTTTTTTTTTTGCTTAAATGAATTCCTCTTTTATTAGCTCACTTAAAGAACAACTTCATTATAACCTACAAAATAATAACTCACTACTCTACACTCATTAATAATTTGTATCTACATATACCATCTATTTTCACTTATTATTGCATTTTAATACGTGAGTTTTTCTTAAGTGTTACATTTTTTATAGAGTTCAAGCTTTTGTGATCCATATCAAGTTTGAGAGAGATTCGTCGGCGAAAATCACATGGAATACCATTTGTCGACGCGTTTCGAACCAACTAGTGTGGTTCATCGTCAAGACAAGTTGTTGAAACAGATCTAGCTCAGCATGCTAAATAGTTTGAGCGGAGCCTCCAACACCTAACTTGACCAACGGCTAGTTTGACTCTAGGACCGGGGTCAAAATTATTATATTAGTTTAATTAGTATAAAAATAAATAAATTATTATTAAGGGTATTTGGTTCAAGAAATAATTATTAAAAATTATAAGTTAATTAATAATTTAAAAGGAAATTTAGTTAAATAAATGACCTTATAATATATGAATAAGTTAAATGCCTAAATAAAAATATATAAAGTAATATATAAAATAATTTTATTTAAAAGTATTATTAAAAATTATAGGTTAATTAATAAATAAAAGGAAAATAAGTTGTATAAAGGACCTTATAATATTTGAATATAATAAAGAAAATCAAAGGATGTTATGTTAGTTAGGAAATTAGTTAAAAATATAAGTTGATTAGAATTTGAAAGGAAAAATTAGTTTTTTTTTTTTTTCCACTGGAAAAATCGTAATCTTTCATTGATTAGAAAAATTACATGTTGTAGATGCATTTGCATATGCAAAAGTTCTTCCACTACACATGTGGGTATCTGTAGGTTCCATATCTGTCTATCAAAAAACAAAAATCATCTCGCAGGATGTTTTACATCGCCATATATACATATTGCCACACAGGGCTGTCAGTTATAATATTTATCAGCTATATACAAAAATAGTTCAAAAATATCAGTTCTTGTTTGTTCATGGGCTGGCTGCCCTATAATATTGTGCATCTATGTATGGGCGGTGATAGTACTGATATGCATTTGCGCCCCGCTGCTCCTGAATCATCCACTCGCCTCTGGGAAGTACCGTAGCCTCCTTGGATAGTTGGTCGGCACTGTTGTTGTGTTCCCTGTAGATATGATTGCAAGAGATGTTATTAAACTGTGCCTTCAGTAAATTTATTTCATCCAGTATACTGCTGAGTGTGTGCGAGTGGCAAGCAGAAATATTATTGAACCAATCAATGACAATCTTTGAATCCCCAAATATGTTTAAATGCAAGCAGTTATGGCTCAATGCAAAATGAATGAGATGGCGGAGTGTGATGATCTCTGCAAAGTTGTTTGAACCAACGCCCAGACCCAGCTTTGCTTTATAGAAGTGTTGTTCGTTAATGAAGAGGAGAAAGCCCCCTCCACATCCCTGCTGTTGGGCTGCACCATCGAAATATGCCCATGGGCAGCTGTGATCGATTTGAGGGGGATCCCGGGGACGGCGGACCTTAGGCTGCGGTGGCTCAGGTATGTCATTGAAGACAGCAATAATCTTAGCAGTAAGATGCGGCCACTGAACCATTTTGTCCTCGAATGTCAAACGGTTTCGGGCCAACCATAGGTACCAGCATATAATGATGGGCAGGCTCTGTAGCTTTGAGTTTCTATGCTGGTTATACCACGACTCCCATGTTTGATTTATGTCGATCCCCTCCCATTTACCGGAGAATTGTATAGCTGGTGTGATGGCTTGCCATAGCTGTGCTAGGACAGTGCATTGTAAGAATAAGTGTGTGCACGATTCAGTAGACTGCTTACACAGGATGCACCAAGACGGTCCATGTATCGCACGCCTCATGAGGTATTCCCCAGTGGGAGCCACCCCTTTTAGGATACACCAAAAAAATAATTTCTGTCTTGGTGGAGCAGTTAACTTCCAGATGGAGTTCCACCAGAAAGATATCAAATCCGGAGCCTTATGTGCGATCAGAGATAGGTATCCCGCTTTTGGGGTGTATGTGCCATGCTCGGAGGGATACCATATGAGCTCATCAGGTCCCTGCTTGATCCTGATGTGCGATTCAGATAAGGCGTTTATATAAGACTGCCAATCTTGGTGCCAGAGAGGTGGAATGTTGATCTGTTGTGCCGATTTCCATTGTTGATTGAAGATGGTGGTGTGCTGTGGATCCGCTATGTCAGCAATGTGAGAGATCCCTTGAGAGTGCAGGTGTCGAACGAGGGCTTCAGGCAATATGTGCCTTCCACCGCTACCGTTCCAAGGGTCCAGCCCGATCCTAGCCTGAGTGCCATCGTTTATTTTCCATATCAGGTTATCTCTGATGAGTGGAATAGCATGGAGAAGTGCTTTCCAAACAGATGATATCCCAGCTTTGGGCCAGGATGGGAGCCGGATCCAATCCATTATTTGATGAGGCCAAATATATTTGTGATATACAATTTGGGTCCATAGATTGTCCCCAGTGATTAGTGTCCATCCCATCTTTGCAGCCAGGGCCTGTGCAAATGAAGGGAGATCTTTGAGGCCCCAGCCTCCCCACTTCTTTGGGATGGCAATCCTCTTCCATCCAATCCATGCAAAGATGCGCTTTTCTATTGACCCATTCCATAGGTACCTATTGCAGGTCTGCTGCAGTCTGGATAGGATGCTGCGAGGGATCCATGCCAAGGCCATCCAGAAGACCGGAGTAGCTTCCAAGACAGATTTGATCAGGACGAGTCTTCCTGCTCGTGATAGGTATCTATGGCTCCAGATGTTGAGCTTTTTCTCCAGTTTGACCACTAGCCAGATCCAGTCTGCTACTTTAGGGCTAATAGGCTTGATCCAATAACCCAAGTATTTAAGGCCCTGATCCAAGGGGTGTATGCTGTAAGGGAATAGCTGTAGAGCCATCTGGGATTCATGGACAGTGGTTCTGGAGAGAATGATGGATGATTTTGAGTGGTTGGCCTGCATCCCAGTGGCAGAGGAGAAGAGGGAGATGATATTGGAGAAAGTGCGGGAGTCCCGGGTGCTTCCATCCAGGAATATCATAACGTCATCTACAAAAAGGAGGTGGGTGAGGAAGCAGTCCACTGATATCTTGAGGCCACTAATGTCTCCATTCCTCTTAGCAGATGCAATAAGCCTACTGAGACTATCCATGACAATAAGGAAGAGGAGGGGGGACAATGGGCACCCCTGTCTGAGACCCCTCTCCGAATGGAAGAACTGGGATGCAGAGCCATTAATCAGCACACTGAAGGAGGGGGTGGTGATGCAGGCCATGATCCAAGTGATAAATCTGTGAGGGAAGCCCAGATGAATAAGGAGCATCTTGATATAGAGCCAGCTTACCCTATCAAATGCTTTAGCCAAGTCAATTTTTAAGATGATGGCTTTGTGGTGCTTTGTCCAAATAGAGTGAAAGGCCTCATGTGCTGCCCCTATAGCTTCATGAATCTGGCGATGTTCCAGGAATGCGAACTGTTGAGGGGCAATGTGTCGGGACAAAATGGGGCGAATTCGATTTGCAATGATTTTTGAGATGATCTTGTAGAGTACATTGCAGAGAGAGATAGGACGGTATTCATCAAAAGAGGAAGGGGAGTCAGTTTTAGGGATCAGGGCAATGAAGGTGGAATTGATTGCATTATACATGGATCCTGACATCCTACATTCCTCAACCACCCTTAGAAGATCCTGGCTGATCATCTCATAAAATGCAATGTAGAATTCGATGGTCCATCCATCCGGACCAGGGCTGCGCTCCTTCTTAAACCATTTGATGGTGGATTCCAGTTCCTCAGGGGTCACAGGATCGAATAGGGACTCTGCTTCCTCCTCGTTAACAAACCTAGGAAAGTGTCCAGCAATGTTGATAATGTCAGCAAGGTTGTTACCTGGAGGTTGCTTGTAAAGGTTCCTGAAGTGTGATGATCCCATCTGAGATAGCTTATTGAAAGTATCAGCCATTCCACCATCAGCCATAGGGAGGTTCCATATTGTGTTGCTGACCTTTCTGCCCTTGGCATAATTGTGAAAGAAGCGAGAGTTTTCATCTCCTGCCTTAAGCCAGGTTGCTCTACTGCGCAGTCTGATAGATTCTTCCCTCTCCCTAAGAATCTTTTGCTTCTGATTTTCCAGCTCCACAAGGTGTGCTTTTTCGGCCTCCGATGTGAAACCCAAACCTCTTTCGTCAGTGAGAGAGGTTAGCTCAGCTTCAATGTTCATGAGAGTAGTGTTTTCCAGTCGGTACTTGTTCCTAGCCCATTCGATAGTGAGATCCTTGAGTTGTGACAGATTCATACAGAAGCCTTTAGCCAGAGAATCGGCTCTGTCTATTGGGTTGTGAGGCCAGAAGTCCTTAACAAGTTTGATGTAGGAAGGATCCTCAAGCCATCCATGATTGAACTTGTAAGGGGCTTTTGGCTTTTTATGGGGGCCATTTATTTCCAGGTATATAGGATGGTGATCTGATATACCACCTGAGCCCACCCATTGTTTGTAGTGATGAAGTCTTTGAAGCAGGGGTCCTTTCATCATGAATCTGTCAAGTCTACGGGCCAGAGCAGCTTCACCGATCCTTCTGTTCCGCCAGGTGGGGAGGGGTTTGATCATGGGGACATCACTCAGATCATGTCGCTCCAAGAGATCGGTCATGTAGGCAGTGATCGAGTCGATTTGTGCTGTGGCACCCCAAGATTCCCCGTAACCCAATGAAAAATTAAGATCCCCCCCTATGATCAAGTTCTCTGATGAAAAAATGTTAAGCCCCAGTAGGTGATTCCAGAAAGCTTCACGCTGGTGACACGGGCCATATATATTGATTACCCTGAGGTTGATACCCAGGTCTGCAGAAAATAGGTCGAAACCCAGAAAGCCCGGTCCTCCCCAAGTGCCTAGGGCCCTAATGGTAACAGGATTGTATCCAATTGCTAAGCCACCCGATCTTCCAGAGGAGTCCATTGCCGAAAATTTCCAACCAGGTATGATCGATGATAGTGTGGCCGAAATGGAGTCCTCGGGGCCAAGCGTTTCTTGTAGCATGATAATATCGACAGGAGATGTTTCAACCAGTCTCTTAAGGGCTAGTTTCTTTGAGGCACTAGCCAGGCCTCTGCAATTGAAAGAGAGGCACCTCATGGGGGAAGATGGCCAGGGGTGTTCTTTGCTCTAAGTACCCCATCGATAGTAGATTGACGCCCAATGGCCACCTCTGCCCCCGCCCGCCTGATGGCTTTAGTAAGATCAGATTTTCGCCCTCGAGAAGGCAGCGAGGTCAGACCAGATGTTAAGATACCCAGGCCGGCGATGTTGGATTGTGGTCCCTGGGAGTGTGGGCGAGGGCGAAGGAAATATGAATGCTTTGAGCCCCTGGAAGATGAGGGGGAGGATGCAGGTGATGAGGGCGGATGTAATAGTAGGGGCAATGACCAAGGGGGAGGGCATTGAACAAAATGCAGCTGTCATAGATGGAGAAGATGATGAAGTCATAGAGTAATCAGACAATGAAGGATTGAGAGATTTACCCGGAGGTGCTGCAGAAGCGATTGCGGAGGCCGCCCGAGATCTGGTGACTGGAGCTGTAGCACGACCAAGAGGAACACCTGGTGCCTGAGGGGTTGCATGCGAGGGAGTGCTTGCGGTCGGAACTTGTTGTGCAACCGGAGAGGTAGGTCTCGGCATATAGGCATTGGGTGCTGGAGCCTCATCTTTCCTCTGATTTAGCGGACAATCTTTGAAGATGTGCCCTACCCTATGGCACCGCCGGCATCTGAAGGGGACGCCTTCGTAATCAAGAATCTGGACCCGAGTGTATTTGCCCCAATGTAGAGTGATCTTTTCTTCTAATCCTTCGCGAGTGTCTAGGTGTACCAGGATCCGAGCTAGCGTTCTATTTCTGGATTCCACGAAAGTTCGATCATAATCGAGATAAGTCCCCAGAGCGTTCCCAATTCGGATGAAAGTTTCTTCGTTCCAATATTGGAGGGGAAGTCCAGGGAGGCGCACCCATAATGGCCCAGCCCCAATCTGTTCGCGCTCGGGATCAAACAGAGGGCTCCATCGCTTGAGCAACACTGGTGCCATTTCTATGTGCCAGAATTTGGCCAAGACAAGATCCGTATAATTGTCCTTTGCGAAGTGGAGGGAAAACCAGCCGCGAGGGAGGACCTGAACTTCAGGGAGTTCCTTCAGAATCCCACCCCAAATCTCCTTCACCCACTGAGTAAGCCGGGTCGCAGAATAAGCACGCCCTCGGACATGCCCCACAAGGATAGAATTTGCCATATTAGCGGCCTCTTCAGCGGCCATGTTCTCACCGAACCAAATAGAGATGTCCCTGGAAGTAGATTTGACGCACTTTGTTCTTTTTTCCCCCGTGCGCGGCGCAGAGGGATGATTTACCAAGGGGTCCGGGGAGCAGTCCTGAGGGTTCGACCTGGAAGAGCTGACCTTGACTGCGGGGGTTTCAAAACATCCCGAAGGAGAGTGGAGAAGCGCTGCAAAACCAGTGGACGATGGAATAGGAGGGCCAGAAGAGGATGGAGCCGGAAAGGATGAGTTCTGAGGCCGCGAATCAAAGGGTGGCGATGGGGGAATGACAGAAGATAAAAAACGGAGGGTACCCGGAGAAAGGGGGGGTAGATCTAGCCCAGCAGAGTCAGATTGGATGGTGCCTTCAGGAGCGCTGGATGGAGGGGGGACCGGGATCGAGACCGCCGGAGAGGGATGCGGTTCAGTAAGCAGAGGTCCGGAGGCTGCAGACGACGAAGCAAAATTAGGGCGGTCGAAAATTACCTGGGAGGATAGCGGGTCTTCGGAGAAATCAATGGCTTCTTCCGTGTCCATACTATCACCGACAGTAACCGGATCCATGGTGAAAACGACGGTTGTTGCCTGAAAAGTCGGGCCAGGTAAGCAATCGAGACAGGAGCTGGGAGCGGACTTCAGGCTGGAGAGGTAGGGTTAGACTGCCTTAACCGGAACCCTCACGGTTATCGACAGTGCGCGCCGATGTCTGTTGCCCTAACCCAAACCTACGCGGTTGGCCGCAGAGCGCTTCCGCTCCATCCTCCAAATTATTAGAACTCCCGGTAAGTCCAGAACTTCGAAAGGAAAAAATTAGTTATATAAAGGACCTTATAATATAAAATATATATATAAATAATTGGAATGGGTGCCAATTTATATATATAAATAATTGAAAAGGGTGCCAATATATAAGTATTATCAAAAAATATAAGCTAATTGGTATTAAAATGGAAAAATAGTCACAAAGGACCTTAAAATACCAGAAGAAATAGGCTGCTAGAAATAATAAATATGAGAAAATTAAATAAATAAGTAAAAAAAAAAATGATGAGATCACATAAAGGACTTTAAAAATAAATCAATAAATAAATCTGCGAATAAAAACTAATAAATAAATAAACAAAAATTAAAATAAAATAAAAAGTGAAAAATAAATAAATAAAATCAATATAAAAATAAATTAGTTAATATTAAATAAATATAATAATATCAGTGAAAAAAAAAAAAAAAAAATATATATATATATATATATATATATATAAATGAATAAGTAAAAATAAAGATAAAAGTAAAAAAACCCAAAGAGGACGGAAAAACGACTAGGAAGAGAGGGCAGGGACCCAACACCTACTGACTTTCCAACCATCCTCTCTATTGAGATTGCTTGGTCTCTTTTCAATCTCAAGCGCTTCCCTAAATTTTCGATGATGGAAATGCGAAACCTTAGCAATAACACTGGCCTCTTCAATACAAACATGATGATTGGTTTTCTCAGCATGTTCAGCTAAAGCGGAAGACTTAGCTCTCCTATGCTTAAGATCCGCTGCGTGCTCGCTAATCCTTTGATTAATGGAGCGACCGGTCTCCCCAATATAGGGGGTTCCATAGGAACAAGGGATCATATAAACGCCCTTCATATCCTTAGAGTCGATAGGATCCTTCACTGATCTGAGGGACATACGAATGGCGTTCAGGGGCCTAAAGGTCACAGGGATACTATGCTTCCTGAGAATCCTTCCAATTCTATCAGTGGTCCCCTGAACATACGGAAGATGGACACCTGGAATTCGATCTTTCGGTTCCCTTTTAGTCAGAGAATTCTTGGAAGCTTTAAGGAAAGCCCTTTGACCCATGTATCTACTATAACCATTCTATTAAAATTGGCAACCAGGGCAAAACTTCATGTGGGTCATCTTATTCACGGCTGATAATATTTTTATTAGATTCCTCTCATCGAGAGGTGTAGGATTGATATAAATATCATCCGATTCCGATAAGTATTCATGGAGATATGAATTTATTTTGATTATGGAATTATTATCAAGCCGACCTACAACTCATGTAGGCTCAGAAGCCCAACAGTCGCATCTATTCACCCACCAACGTTGTTTATAAATATAAGAGGACTTTTCCTCATTTGGACTCACTCATATCATCACATCTCTCTCTCTCTCTATTGCGCAAAAATGAGTCTCTTCTCTACTGCGCTGAAATGGGTCTCTCTCACACATGTGAAGCCGGAAGCTGTTGAATTTGAAGCTGCAACTACAGAAGTAAAGATTAACTTGCGTGGCCTAGAAGATCTCCTCTTTGGAACTGCGTTGTAGGTTCATCTGAACCTCCTCTGAAAGCTGCAACTTTTGGTGGTGGAATGAAGTCAATCCGACGAACGGTTTGCAAGATATCGACTGCCCTAGTTTGAAGCCGGAAACTGCTGAAATTGACGCTGCAACTGCAGAAGTAAAGATTGACCTGCGCAGCCTAGAAGATCTCCTCTTTGGAACTGCACTGTAGGTTCATCTGAACCTCTTATGAAATCCGCAACTTTTGGTGGTGGAATGAAGTCAATCCGACGAACGGTTTGCAAGATATCGACTGCCCTAGTTTGAAGCCGGAAACTGCTGAAATTGACGCTGCAACTGCAGAAGTAAAGATTGACCTGCGTAGCCTAAAAGATCTCCTCTTTGGAACTGTGTTGTAGGTTCATCTGAACCTCTTCTGAAATCCGCAACTTTTGGTGGTGGAATGAAGTCAATCCGATGAACGGTTTGCAAGATATCAACTGCCCTAGTTTGAAGCCGGAAACTGTTGAAACTGAAGCTGCAACTGCAGAAGTAAAGATTGACTTGCGTGGCCTAGAAGATATCCTCTTTGGAACTGTGCTGTAGGTTCATCTGAACCTCCTCTGAAAGCCGAAACTTTTGGTGGTGGAATGAAGTCAATCCGATGAACGGTTTGCAAGATATCGACTGCCCTAGTTTGAAGCCGGAAACTGCTGAAACTGAAGCTGCAACTGCAGAAGTAAAGATTGACTTGCGTGGCCTAGAAGATCTCCTCATCTGAACTTCGCTGTAGGTTCATCTGAACCTCCTCTGGAAGCCAAAACTTTTGGTGGTGGAATGAAGTCAATCTGACGGTCGGTTTGTGAGATATGGTCTGCCCTAGTTTGATAATGAAGCCGCTAATGCTGATGCTATTGATCTAGGGTTTGCTACTGCTGATATGAATCAGATTTATTGTACTATTTCTCTCTGCTGAATTATTGAATATAAAAGAAGATTTGATCAAAGGGTTTCCCCACACATTGTGGGGTTTGTCCCTGGCTAGCCGCTACATCTTGTGTCTCTTGTCTTGGCTTGTTTTCTGTCGATCGTTTAATGTTCTATCTGCACTTTACTTTATGTACATGTGATTGCTAATCGGTGGAATATAATAAGAAAAAGAAGTAAACTGTTATAAGCATAGAACATACCATAACTTAACATGGTATCAGAGCTGAGGTGAAGACAAAGCCTGAGCAAGAGCAAGAGCAATCACCGAAGAGAAGATTGGTAAGGCTATCCTAAAAGAACTATGGGGTCCTCAACACTCTTTCCTACCAAAGACAAGCTCCGTGAGAAAGATGACTATCACGCATGGAAGATATCTATCAATCTAACCCTAGAAGATCCAGGAGTGCTGGACCATGCAAGAGGCAATATTGTTGAGCCTCCATCAAATGCATCCGTTGTTGCACGGAACAAATGGAAAATCGAAGAAGTCAAAATAGAAGATCATCCGGGACTCTATCAACAAGCACTTGGTGGCCTACATCTCTGAACTGGACACCTCCAAGGAAATCTACGATACACTGGGAAATGGCACTCACGACTCTTGGAGGATTACCATCTGAATGGTACATGTTTAGGACTACTCTTCTGAACTATAATGTAATTCCTGGTTTCGAGGAATTAATGGCTAGATGCATTCAAGAAGAAACAAGGGAAGAAGAGCAAGAAATGCCCATGCCTAAAGGTCCTCCTACTGCCTTTTCTTCTCAATCAAAAGGAAAGGCTAGACCTAAGGGTGGAAGAAAAGGACGATGTTACATCTACGATAAAGCAGGTCACTATGCAAGGGAGTGCCCTCATAGAAAGGACTCACATCAGGACGATGATCAAAATCCCTCTGATGGCAAATCAAAGGAATGACAAATTCAACAGCAAAGGTAAGAGGAGAGCTGGGGATCGAGGAAGAGGACAACCATTCAAGAAGGCTAGAAAGTCCGGATGTACCTGACCTCAAAAAGAACCTAGTGCCTATCTCGGCAATGGAAGACAAAGGCTACAAGGTAACCTTCAGCAATGGCAAGGTATGTTTATGGAAAAATAATGTTAAAGATGCCTTTACTCTTGGGTAGAGTGTTGATTCATTATATCAGGTCGATGGAAGTCTGCTAGATGTCATGTCTTATGACACATCTCTTTAGTCCGAACTTTGGCATTAGAGGTTTGCCCCCCTTCATTATAAAGCTATACTCGGTGTAAGACAAATGGTGACAGGGATGCCCGAATTCTGAGTAGAGAAAGAAGGTGTATGTCCAGGATGTTGCAAAGGAAATCTCAAAAGGGGACCATTCCCCTCAAGCCAAACCAAGACCTCTGATATATTACAATTGGTTCACTCAGGCATACCTGAGGTTGGCATTAAGAGGGAGACTACTACACCACATACTCCTGAGCAGAATGGTGTGGTGGGAAGGAAGAACCGCGCGATGATGGAAGCTATCCGGGCCATGCTACATGATCAAAGACTTCCGAAGTTTCTATGGGCTGAAACTACAATCACCGCCATATATGTACAAAATCGATGCCCTCATCAAGCATTGGGTTCCTAAACTCCTGAAGAAATGTTCACCACCGGTCAAAGGGAAGTCGTGATTAGTCATAATGTCACCTTTGACAAAGATATGGCTCTCAGCAAGGTGAACAATCTTCCAACTTTGAGGAGCTCTCAAGAAGCCGACACCAGGGAACCGAAAGAAAAGGATGATGAATCAATGCCTGATGTAGAAGAACCCATGGATCTGATTGATCCTCCTCCACATGAACCTTCCTCTTCTAGGAAGAGGCCTTCATGGCTTAGGGGGATACTTGATGATGCTGAAGGACATGCTGCACCCTGAGGAACCTTCCGTCAAAGTAAGAAACTTAACAGGTATCAGGGATACCTGACCATCATGAGCACGATCATTCAAAATGAGCCTTCATCATTCTCAGATGTCGTCAAGCATTAACTATGGAAGGATGTTATGACCATAAAATATGAGCCTATTATGGAGAATGATGTCAGGGAAGTAGTTCCCAGACCCTGGACAAGACAATTGTTACTTCAAAATGGCTTTACAAGATAAAGCATGCAGCAAATGGAAGTATGGAAAAGTATAAGGTTCATTTTGTTGCTCGTGGTTTATCCCAGAAGGAAGGTATAGACTATGATATTTGCACATGTTGCTAGATATACAACCATCCGCTTGATCATAGCCCTTGTGGCTTCACAAGGATGGAACCTACATCAGATGGATGTCAAGACCGCGTTCTTGCATGGTTCTATCAAAGAAGAGGTCTATGTGGAGCAACCTGAAGGATTTGAGATTTATGATTGAAAATCTCATGTATGCAGGTTGAAGAAGGCTCTCTATGGGCTAAAGCAAGCACCCCGAGTATGGTATGAGAGGATCGATAGCTACTTGATGAAGCTACGATTCACTAGGAGTGAAGCCGATCCTAACCTTTACTTTAAGGTTGAAGATGACAAGCCTCTCATACTGGTGTTGTATGTGGATGACCTCTTTCTAACAGGTGCAGACCCTCTCATTCAAAAATGTAAGAGGGAGCTGGCTTCTGAATTTGAAATGAAGGATCAAGGACTTGAAGTATGGCAGAAGCCAAGGGAAATTTTCCTATCTCAAGGAAAATATGTGGTAAATATATTGGAAAGATTTGGTATGTTGGACTGCAAGCCTGTGACTACCTCGAGGATCTTAACTTTTAGAAGTTATATGGTAGTGATGTCAGACCAGACTTGGGAAATGCCTCTGAGTTTCAAAAACTCATTCGCATTGATGTTCTTGGTGAACCTCCGTCCAAACATATGTTTTGCAGTTAGCATTGTGAGCTCATATTTGGTTGAGCCTCACTGGATTGATGCCAGGAATCTTCTGAGATGTCTTCAGGACACAATCTCTCATGGATTAAGATACACTGCCGGAGATGTGAGACTACTTGGATATACTGATGTTGATTGGGCAGGCAGTGTGGTGGACCATAAGAGCACTTCTGGGTGCTGTTTCACCTTGGGATCTGCTTCGATATCCTGGATGAGCAGGAAGCAGAAGTCGGTGGCTTTGAGCACCGCCGAAGCAGGATATATTGTTGCTAGCATAACCTCGTGTGAGGTAGTCTGGTTGCGAAAGCTCTTCAGTGAGCTGTTTGGATTTACATTGGATACCACTGTGATTCTCTATAACAACTAGAGGTGGGATTCGATTATTGAGGAATCCCGTATTCGTCGATTGCTCCAGCAGATAGACATCATCTTGGATATGGTAAGTTGATGAGAAAGGAGGCTCCATCGCATTAAGATGATGTACAGGTTGATACACCTTGTCAAAGCCCCGAGGAAAGATCTAATCTGTGATTTTCCCAAACGACTTGGAGTCGGTAAGAAACCCTTGTACAAGGGTCCTACATGTTGCATACATTGAGCTCTGGGAGTTCTGAGGGCTTGCGGTTATTACTGGAGCAACATACGACCACAGGGTGACTCACCCTCCCCTGGTGGTACGCACTGGAACAAGATGATTCGCTCTCTTGTGGGACAAGATGATTCGCTCTCTTGTGGAACAGGATGATTCGCTCTCCTGTGTAGCAGGATGATTAGTTATCCTGTGAGGCCTGGATTGATGTGCATACGACCATAGGGTGACTCACCCTCCCCTGGTGGTGCGCACTGGAACAAGATGATTCGCTCTCTTGTGGGACAAGATGATTCGCTCTCTTGTGGAACAGGATGATTCGCTCTCCTGTGTAGTAGGATGATTAGTTCTCCTGTGAGGCCTGGATTGATGTGTTCTCCATGGCAGCCTAGATTGATGTGTTCTCCATGGCAATTGTAGCAGGATTGATGTGTTCTCCTGTGAGGCCTGGATTGATGTGTTCTCCATGGCAATTGTAGCAGGATTGATGTGTTCTCCTGTGAGGACAGGATTGATTAGTTCTCCTGTCGAGGCATCCTACCCATGCAGTCTGGGACTCATGGGAAGTACCTCTCATCTGATCAATGAGCAGGGAAATGAAGTTAGGGACCATAGTACTATCGATGGACGCATCGTTGTAACTATCGTACTCCCTACGCTAGGATGACCTCCATTGATCTGGGATCAATGATACTGGTCTGGGACCAGTGGTGGGAGTGGTACTTACTATGAAGCTGACTTCGGGTCGGCTGAGACTGGTCTGGGACCAGTGGTACGCAATCTAGGACTGACTTTGAGTCAGTGGAGGATGATACTGGTCTAGGACCAGTGGAGTTGTACTCACTATGACGCTGACTTCGGGTTGGTTGAGACTGGTCTGGGACCAGTGGTACATACTCTGAGACTGACTTTGAGTCAGTATGATACATCCTCGATCATTTCTTCTTCTTCATAATTCGGACAAAAGCAGAGCAGAATAGAACAATGCAAATGCAGAGTAGAACAGAACAAAACAGTACAGATCAGTGCAAGGTAGAAAAAGACAAAGCAGAACAGGAAAAATAGAGCAGAGTAGGGCAAGGGTCAGGCTGTACAAGGCAGTGCATTTGATGGATGAATAGTAACGACCGATAGACAGATTGCAAATGAAGTTCTCCATGGTTGAGAGGGAGTGTTAAAATTGGCAACCAGGGCAAAACTTCATGTGGGTCATCTTATTCATGGCTGATAATATTTTTATTAGATTCCTCTCGTCGAGAGGTGTAGGATTGATATAAATATCATCCAATTCCGATAAGTATTCATGGAGATATGAATTTATTTTGATTATGGAATTATTATCAAGCCGACCTACAACTCATGTAGGCTCAGAAGCCCAACAGTCGCATCTATTCACCCACCAACGTTGTGTATAAATATAAGAGGACTTTTCCTCATTTGGACTCACTCATATCATCACATCTCTCTCTCTCTCTACTGCGCAGAAATGAGTCTCTTCTCTATTGCACTGAAATGGGTCTCTCTCTCACACATGTGAAGCCGGAAGCTGTTGAATTTGAAGCTGCAACTACAGAAGTAAAGATTGACTTGCGTGGCCTAGAATATCTCCTCTTTGGAAATGTGTTGTAGGTTCATCTGAACCTCCTCTGAAAGCTGCAACTTTTGGTGGTGGAATGAAGTCAATCCGACGAACGGTTTGCAAGATATCGACTACCCTAGTTTGAAGCCGGAAACTGCTGAAATTGATGTTGCAACTGCAGAAGTAAAGATTGACCTGCGCAGCCTAGAATATCTCCTCTTTGGAACTGCAATGTAGGTTCATCTGAACCTCTTCTGAAATCCGCAACTTTTGGTGGTGGAATGAAGTCAATCCGACGAACGGTTTGCAAGATATCGACTGCCCTAGTTTGAAGCCGGAAACTGCTGAAATTGACGCTGCAACTGCAGAAGTAAAGATTGACCTGCGCAGCCTAGAAGATCTCCTCTTTGGAACTGTGTTGTTGGTTCATCTGAACCTATTTTGAAATCCGCAACTTTTGGTGGTGGAATGAAGTCAATCCGATGAACGGTTTGCAAGATATCGACTGCCCTAGTTTGAAGCCGGAAACTGCTGAAACTGAAGCTGCAACTGCAGAAGTAAAGATTGACTTATGTGGCCTAGAAGATCTCCTCTTTGGAACTGTGTTGTAGGTTCATCTGAACCTCCTCTGAAAGCCGAAACTTTTGGTGGTGGAATGAAGTCAATCCGATGAACGGTTTGCAAGATATCGACTGCCCTAATTTGAAGCCGGAAACTGCTGAAACTGAAGCTGCAACTGCAGAAGTAAAGATTGACTTGCGTGGCCTAGAAGATCTCCTCATCTGAACTGCGTTGTAGGTTCATCTGAACCTCCTCTGGAAGCCAAAACTTTTGGTGGTGGAATGAAGTCAATCTGACGGTCGGTTTGTGAGATATGGTCTGCCCTAGTTTGATAATGAAGCCGCTAATGCTGATGCTGTTGATCTAGGGTTTGTTACTGCTGATATGAATCAGATTTATTGTACTATTTCTCTCTGCTGAATTATTGGAGATAAAAGAAGATTTGATCAAAGGGTTTCCCCACACATTATGGGGTTTGTCCCTGGCTAGCCGCCACATCTTGTGTCTCTTGTCTTGGCTTGTTTTATGTCGATCGTTTAATGTTCTATCTGTACTTTACTTTATGTACATGTGATTGCTAATCGGTGGAATATAATAAGAAAAAGAAGTAAATTGTTATAAGCATAGAACATACCATAACTTAACCATTCTCCACAAAGACATCAAGCAGATGGGATTTTTCTTTCTCAAAGCTCTTCTTGTCCGAGATCCTCAGGGCCCGAGTAGCAAGGGTATTGAGAACACCCATCTTTTGAGCCGGGAAATGGTGGGAACTGGCATGAAGATATTGCTTCGTATGAGTTTTCTTTCGAAAAACTCGATGGGCGAGGGAACCATCATCATTCTTAGAAATAAGAATATTAAGGAATGGAAGGCATCCATCAACTTCCTGCTCCTTCGTGAACTTAATGGCTGAGGATTGCTTATTGAGATGATCAAAGAAGAGATCAAGCTCATCCTGGCCATGAGACCAGATGACATTGGTGTCATCCACAAACCTCCTCCACAGCTTAGGTAGGAGCCGGGAAGAGTTCAGAGCCCTGGACTCAAAATCTTCCATGAACAGATTAGCAACAACACGGGAAAGGGGTGAGCCCATCGCAACCCCACAGGTTTGCTCGAAGAACTCTCCCTCAAAACTGAAGAAGGTGGAAGTGAGACAGATCTCAACCAACCTGGCCGTGTCAGGATCTGTTAGGCGGTTGATCACATCCATGGCCTCATTAATAGGGATGCAAGTGAACAGGGAGACAACATCAAAACTAACAAGAATGTCCCCAGGATCAAGCTTAATGTCCTTGAGTTCTTCAATAAAGGAAGCAGAGTCTTTTACGAAGGACTCCGTACGACCAACTAAGGGCTTAAGCTTTAACGCAAGGAACTTCGCAAGAAGGTAGGTAGGACCTCCAATGGTGTTGACGATGGGCCTTAAGGGGGCTCCTTCCTTGTTACATTTTTTCACAATATTAATACATTTATGGTTTTAATGTTCTTATCTTAAAAGTAATATGGGTCATTCGGTGAAATCAGGTCAGTTGGCCACCGAATCACATTATAAGTCATCCAAAATATAAATAGTTTGAGTCTTTTTAGCCAAAACTTATAAGAATGATATTCTAGAAACCAACTAATAAAAATCAAACTGTAAACATAAATGTTATCCGACATAAACAACCAAAATTAAGCCAAAATTAACAATCATAGCTTTGACCCACTAATCATCCCACGATTCCACCGAAGCAGGACCTTTAGCACTTGATCCTGGTAATTCAGTTTGCGACAGACATGGGATATGCCGCTCGAAGCGGCCCAGACGGGAATTTTGATTCTGCAACTAATGTTGGATAAGCTGGAGCTCACCGTTGTGTTGGTGATCGTAGCCATTGCTTTGGCCACTATGCACTTCATTAACCAGTAAAGATGAATGGATTGTTTGAACAAGGTGAGATGACTACGCATGTACCCAGGGTCCATGACTAGTTCTTGCTAGTCTTCGACTGGCGGTTTAAGCTCAGCTTGCGAATTCAACTCTGCCTCTTAGTTCGCAATTAATTGTTTCACCCGCGTCGGGGTCCCTTCGCAGTAAGCCTTGATTGTGGCCTGAAGATTCTCAGAATTTGTTTTTCAACCCATCTGCTATGCAGTCCCCCTTTGCATATTCCCCTGTCGTGCATTCCCCTATCGCGCAGTCTCCCGCCGCTTAGTCCTCCGCTGCTCAATCCAACCAGAAGATGGATCTACATCTTTTGCTTTATCTTCCTGGTGTCTTCTGCCTCTTCTGCTTCGACCTAAGGCTCCACTGTGAGGCTAAGACTTCACCATATCTACCAAGGTCGAGCCCCCTTTCTTCACCCTTCTCCCACTTTCCCGCACTTGTGACCCAACCCACTATGTAGAGGCCAGAAGTAAAGACAACATAGGTGGACCTGGAATATAAGTTGTACAAAGAACCACCCGAAAAACAAGCATTAACTTAATGAATGGTTGGAAAAACAAATGCAATGTCAAAAAGCACTACGTCCCTTCAAAATTCTAACCCTCTCGAGGTGGGAGGTATCACCAGAATAAGAACGGTGTCCCCCCATACCCCCTTGAGCCTTGAGTCCATAGACTTGGCCCTGATTATTTCCAAAACCCCTGCTCTGCACAGGGCTTGCCCCAACAATTCAAGCTTATATCAGGAAACCCAATTATCAACATGCAAAAAACTGGAAACGAGTAAACATGCCCATGCGAGAAAGAATATTGCCAAAAAATATAGAAATCAACATTACATAATTGAGAAGGCATGTATTTCCAGTCACAGAAATTGCTAATTTAACCAGTGTTTCCTTTCCCCTCCGGGCGCGAAATTTATCCCGAGTAGCCACCCCCCACCCAAGATACAAAGATAGCCATATAACATACCAAATTTTATACGCCAACCTTGAGCAGAGACAGGGAGCAGCTGGGTATTCCTGTCATGTTCCCGACACCGCGAACCTGTAACCAACAAACTTAGGCTCCTTAAGAAGCTGAGGACCCGAGTTTATATGCCGGATATATGGTCTTAACTCCACCTTCGCTCCCACTACCTGTAGGCGCCAAGGATTACCAACCTTCACGTCATGGATCTGCCAAGATCTGCAATGTTGCATATTATCATAGTGAATACGCGTGTGAGGGCATGGGGGATACCACCCACCATCCCAAAACAATAAAAGCTTTGTCATGTCAATCAAGCCCAAGCAGGCCTCCAGCTGTCTCACACCCCGATCGAGAGTATATATATATATATATATAGATATATAAATATTAATATAATATAATTCATTTTTCTATAAAGTATAATACAAAAATTACATTAAAATAAAAACTAAATTCTTTACTTTCACAAGATTCAAATAAATTGATTTACATTCAAATACTTTATTAACTCAAAATGACATACTTAAAAATATTATAAATAATAATATTAATATAATTAAATATTACAACATAATTTTAATAAATAATATGATAAAATAATAATTAACCAATCTCAACATAATATCTTATTATTAAAAAAAAAATTAAAAATTACCACATTTATTCAATTAATAAATTATATAATTATAATAATATAAAAATACTCAATATTAAAAACTTATTAAAATCTTCAAATTTCATTAAATAATCACTTTTTCTTAAGTTTTACATGACATTTGCTTAAAAAAAAAGTTATAATTATTTTTCAACATGTTTTTAGCACTCTAATTTAGAATAAATCCAAATTAAGTGACAACTCAACGAAAAATTAAGTGACAACTCAATTTATAAAAAAATATCACTTAAATATTAGGTAACATCACTCAATATGTTTGTCTCATTGGAAAAAAGTAATTTATAATAACACAATGCCAAAAAATTATAATATAAAGTATATACTCTATATTTACCAAAATTACTATACATTATAGTATACTATACTTGTACATTAGATTATTAGTATAAATAAAATATCGTATATCATAATTGGGTTATGTGCAAAGTTATTATAATTGGTTATGAAGTTTTGTCAATTTTTATTTTTATTTTTAAACAATCAACAAATTTTTATATTGTATTTTATATATTAAAATATATAAATATATCAAAATTTTAAAATAAATTTAATATTTAATCAAATAAATATAAAAAATAAAATAAAGTCTTATATGGCATAATTTTGAAATAAAAGATCGTATAGTGTATATTATTAACTTCTAATTAAATAACATAATTGTGAGTACTTAAAAAATAATAATAATTACTTTATTTTATAAAATAAAAAAGTGTGTACAATGTGTATTGACAACATGGTACAATGCTCAATATCATAACGTACTCACAATTTGACACCAAATTATCACCAAAAAAATATAGTTAAAGGTAGTCATAACAACAAAACTTATGTTGCAAAACATAAAAGAAAAACAAAAAGTAAAAATAATAACATTAAAATTTAAATCTTGATTGACTACCAAAGAAGACTTGGAACTTGTGAAAGAATTAGAATATTGAAAGTTTGTTCTCCCAAACTTGTGGAAATTATTTTTATTTATTCCGAAAACAATTTTATAAATCTATCATGATCCTAAAGAATAGTGAAACATAAAACTTATATTTAATTATATACGAATATTCTTCAAAATTTTATTTATTTTTATATTTTAAATTTAATAAGGAAAGAGAAATTGGTTATAAAATTATTTAACTAAAACTTTATGTCAAGGCTCATAGGCTTCAAAGTTGCAATTTGGTTTCGATACCATATGTAACAACCCACAATTTAAATATACAAGATCAATTATGTTATTTATAATCAACACACAACTATTCAACTAATTAGCATAGAATTTTGAAAAATATGAGCATTGTCAACTTACATGTAGCGATGATAGTCCTTACTTGTGATTCCAGAGTTGAACGTTATTTGAATCTCGCTAACCGCAACAAATGTTTTGGGACGACTCTCCACCCAACTGTAATTCAACTGCACATAATATTTCTACCACTGGTTACACTTAAGCCCTCAATCAATGTACTACTCCTAAGGAATCATTTATCTCACAACACTTTTCTCCCAAGAGAATAGATGAAGGAATGATGAATCTCATCTTCCTCATCGTCCACTAAATAGACCAAACAATGGAAAGGGGTTCGCATGCACACATTCCATGTATCAACATTCAACTTTTATTTCTTTATTTTGAGTTTTACTTAATTTAATATATCTCTTAATTTAACTATTTTTTTTTTTTTTTATTCATTTTTACTTTTTGTTAATTTTATTTATTTTTACTATTTTTATAGTTTACTTATTTATATATATATATATATATATATAACTCCAATTTATTATTTACTATTTTATTTATTTATTATTAATATATTTTATTCATTATTCATTATTTATTATTTATTTACTGTTATTATATTTTCTTCATTTTTTACTATTTATTAACCATTATTATCTTTTCTTTATTGTTTATTATTTATTTACTTATATTTTAATATTATATTATATTATATTATATTATATTATTTATTATTATTATTAGGGAACATTAGAGAGATATCCACTCAAATAGGACCATCCAAAGAAGGTAGAAAAATGACCGAGAAAGTTGATATACTTGTGCGGGATGCGAGGGAGAATGTGGGAGCTCCTTCAAATTTGCGTAGCCAAAGAAGGTCACCTGATCGATGCACTGGCTACATGCCTCTAATGTCTGAGCTTGTAGAGACTAAGCCATCCTCTTTCGAGGAAACAATAGAGCAACCTATATGGGTTGATGCAATGGTGGAGGAATATGAATTCATTGTAAAAAAGAGTGCTTCGGAAGTGGTCCCAAGACTTGCAGATAAATCAACTGTGGGTTCGATATGGATCTTCAAGGTTAAGCAAGCTATATACAAAATCATAGAGAAATATAAGGCCAAATTTGTGGCAAAGGGATACTCTCAAGTTGAAGGAATGGACTATGAGGAAACCTTTACTCCTGTAGCAAGGTACTCATCCATTAGATCAATTCTTGCTTTGGCTGTGCAGATGGAGTAGAAGATCGACTAGATCGATGTAAAAACAACATTTCTCAATGGGTTTATTGAGTAGGAGGTGTACATCGAGCAACCAGGATCGATATCTATCTCACTGACATAAGCTTCACCAAAAGTGAAGTGGATGCAAACCTCTACACATCTTGGTATAAGGTAAATTTCTTATTATTGTCTTATATGTTTATGATTTGATTTTAAACAGTGGTGAGCAACTGATCAGATCTTGCAACAGAATTTTCAAGGAAGGACATGGGTCTCATGCACTACTTCCTCAAGTTGGAAGTATCGCAAGGCAATGGGGAACTATTTGCGTCTCAAGGAAAGTATGCAAATGAGATGTTACAAAGATTTCACATGGAGAGTTGTCAGTCCATGGAGAAATCTCTAACGACCTATTAGAGGAAACAGGATGCCACTTCAGGTGAAGAAGTGGATGCTACCATTTATCGGCAACTAGTGGGTTCACTGATGTATATTGTGAACACACAACTAGATATGTGTTATGCAATCGACCAGTTAAGGAAAGCTATGGTTAGGCCAACCAAATTATTTTGGAAGCAAACTAAACATGTTTTACAGTACCTCAAAGGCACTACCCATTTGGACAATGGTACAGACAAGAAGAGGGAGTGAAGTTGTGTTACTTCACAAATGCAAATTGGGCGAGGAGTCCATCAAACCGAAATAGTACATCAGGTGGAAATTTCAGTGTTGGGTTCACAGCGGTTTCCTAGTACAACAGGAAGCAAAGATTTGTGGCGCTCAACTTGGCAGAAACAAAATAGATGGCTACAAGTCAAGCAACATGTGAGGCGATCTAGATGAGAAAAATACTTGTGTGACTGTTTGGTCAGATGATGGAACCAACTATGATAATTAAAGTTGCATTAAGCTCTCTAAGAATCATGTATTTCACGATCAATCCAAGCATATATATATCTGGTATTACCATTTACAGGACTGTGTGCAGAGCCGGATAATGTTGCTACAATACATTTTGACGGAGAAACAAGATGTTGACATTTTTACAAAGGCATGGTCAGGAGGGAAGTTCAAGTTCCATAGGTGCATGATAGGGGTGGTTGATAATCCCTTTCTTGCTGAGAGGGAGTGTTTGAAAATGTAGCAAGAAATTCTCAATTTGATTTTTCCTTGATTAAATTGAAAAAAAATTGAATTTCCACATAAACAGACAATTGGATGTGGTTAACTGAGGTGACATGGCTCTTGTGACTTAGTTAGCTTAGTAAATTCAAGTTAAAGGAGTTACAATTCAGTTAAGCATGTGTGATTACTAAACTAAATTGTAGCAATCAATGTCAGTTATTTCAAGTTGTTTTAAGTTAAACTATATGTAACTGTTGGAGGAACTAATGGAAGGTCAGTTGTGTAGTGGGACTTCAGTCTAACTCATTGATCATCCATATAACTGATCAATTAACCCAAAATAGATTGTGCATGCCAAGAATTCGAGTTCCCCATCTGTAGTAGAGATTCCAAGGCAATGTAACATCAGTTGTAGACTAGTCTTAAGTGTATAGGTGTTGCATGCAGTCAGATGATTAACCTCTGGAATTGCGCAATCATTTTGGAGGAAAATCATAAATAATAAGGGCCTAATTTCCTCAAGAATTGCGTAAGGAAATAAGGGCTCAATGATCTAAAATTGGATTAGGTGATTTCTTCCTCTTTTCTAAAATCAAATAAAACAAAACTTATGACCGTGTCAATGCTTTGCAAGTTTAAAAATGGGTCTTCAAACAACAGGTTTATTCAATGTCTCTTCAAACATGAATTAGTACTCATATGTAACTAAACATAATGAACATAACACACATAATCCATGAAGACCTAAAGAAGAGGAAGACAAAGATCTATTAACGGACTTCACCCCTCCTGGGCTACATCTCTAGGCCCTACAAGTGGTTATTACCCATACAAGGTAATTTTCTCCTACAAAGAACTCTCACAATAACAATAACTCAAAACATCTCCTTCAAAGATGACATACTTCAACTGAAATGAGCTAAAAACATCATGTACATGCTTCAATTCCACATTGAAACATATAATCAAAACTTCATGATAAGAGAAGTTGAACTTGAGTCGAACCCTGCTAGTTACAGCTGCGTCAGTAGCCTTGTGGAAGTGAGAATACCCCTACAAGGTCTTCTCCATGCCCAAATACCTCCAATAATTGCTTCCAAATCCTTGCTAATCCATACTCCTTTAGTCTCAAACCTGCAAAAATACCCTATAGATGTGTTCAAATAAGAAATTAGAGGTTACCAATGGATTCAGAACATTCAAAAACCCCTAAGAAACCTCTTTCTAAGCTCAATTTGGATAAAAGCTCAACAAGTTATGAGCTTCCAAGCTCTCTCATGAACTTCACTGTTATCTATCCTACAATTCGACCAAAACCTGGTTTGAGCACCCCAAACCCGAAACCGACGCACAATTTTGGCCTACAATCATGCCCAATGGGTGAAATTTTCAGACACTCTAAATTTCCTTTAACCTCCACTTTCCAAAAGTTGTGGTTGCATGGGGGACACGTGCCAAGGGGTTGGGGCTAACCGCTCGCCACCGTAGGCCAAGCCCCCAAAAACTCGGCATTTGGTCGCATCGTGGCATTTTGGGACCCTCGAAACCTGAGGCTATGGCCAAAAACTGCGTGCATACCCTTTCCTAGAGGTCTCAGTCATGTGATGCCGCATGTGGCCTGGGGCTGGCCCCGCTGCTTAACGCCTTCCGCGTAGCCCTTGTAGCTCTGCGCATGTGGTCATATAAGGGTCCAATGGACCATGGGCTAGCTCCCCGTTAGAACACCTTTGCACTTCACGCCCAAAACCTTCACCATGGGTTATATGTGGTAACAATGATCGTGTTCTAGGGCCCCTTAACTTCGTCCTGCTCTACATTGTTAGCATCGAGTTATTTGAACCTTGATCCAATGGCATTGTAATGTTGTGGGTGTCGAGCCTTTGGGTTGAGGCTAAACCCTAGCCCTTGGATCCACCACCATGGTCCTGTGGTGTGGGGTGGTCAGGGGCTAGGGCTTAGCCCTGGCCCCTTCCCCCAATAATATTTGTACTAAACTTCAAATATGGGTTTTGACCCATTGTTAATAAGAAACATTGTGCGGTCATGTGGTAGGTCATGGGAATTGTGGGCACGAGATCTCGTGTTTGAATCTTGTGGGCGTAGCTTGACCCTTGACCATAAAATTTTAACATGCCACCCAGAGGCCATGTGGCAGCCATTCATTGCCCCACGTGGCTTCCATCCACTTAAAATATAGTCATCCACCAAATAATAATAATAAAATTTATGAACCAATCAAAATCTAGTATTTTTGGACCAATCTGGAATGGTTAAGTGGCAACCTACCACTGGCCCAAAAATGTATAGTCAATGTGTCAATCTGCAAATTTTTTTACCTATTTGGGAAAACGGTCAGCGAACGATAACTTGAGCTCCCAATGTTAGATTGAGGTGAAATGAATGTCGTTGGATTCAAAATGACAGACAGTACGATTTGGCGTCGATTTCAAAAAGTTTTGGGAACTTTCGTTTTCGAGCATAAAATTGATCACTTGATTACACCTCCCCACTAGGAACTTTTGGACTCCAAAAATTTACTTCCCTAGTCAATATAAAGAGGTTGGAACTCAAAAACACCCAAAAACTCAATCCAAACTAAAAATTTTCAATTAGTGCCCTTCAAGCCCCAATCAAGGCACTTCGCTTATCATCCTCATGAAGACTTGTTGTCCTATTAAGAATTGAGCCAACATTCGTATCGTTGTTGCAGGAACAAAATACGTTGAGTGGAATCTGAACATTCTTTTTAAGCTCATCTTTGCATGGATCCAAAAACACATCATCTTTAAGTTTAAATAGTTGAAGACAAACTTGACTCCATCTTGGAAATCATAAACAAAATAAATTTGCTTTAACGTCTTTAAACTCAGCTTGTACATGAAAAGTACATTGTTGCAAAATTTTCCCTAATATGATTGACCTTGCCTACAATACATAGCCATCTTATATAATCTTAAAAACAAAGATTCAATTCACACGAGTTTCAAATCGAATACTTGTATCAGTGAACATATGACGATTTGTAGACAACTTTGAATGAAAATATTGTACATTCACAAAAGTCCTTGAACATGTGGGCTTATAACAAGCCAATACATACATTAATGAAAACATCTACTTGTTGAACATAGTGACAATAATGTTCACTTTACAAAAGTACCTAAACAGGTAATGACAACAAGCATTGTAAAACAACTTTACAATAAGTGTACCCAAACTTTGCCTCTCCTAGGCTTGTGGGTTCTCTTCTTGCATCTTCTTGTCTTGAAGGTCGCTTAGGATTGTGGAGAGTCCTCTTTGCCACCTTTTGTTTCCCTTGCATTATGCAACATAATCTCTTTACCTTTCTTTGAACGAAGTTCCAGATGCAACTTCCAACATCGTTCAGTGTCATGTCCATGCACTTTGCAATGAGCACAGAAAAAATTCTTCTTGTTTGCTGACATAGAAGTTCTCTCATGTGAAAGAAAGTCATTATGCTTGATGCCCAAATTTTGGTTCATTCGTTTAACCATTATCATATGTTGCTCACATACAACCACGCAATGGTCAAAATCATCACAAAATGTACAAGGGTACTGATTCCACAAGTATTCAAAATTTCCATGCATTGGAAAACACTCTTGAGAGTTATACCTGTCTCTAGAGTTGTTGCTTTGACGGTTGTCACAAGGTGGTGACATCTCATGCTTAGATGTTTGATGTACCTCAAGATGTTTGGAGCACTTTCCAAACTCCTTTCGACTATATCTCAATCCCTGATACTTTGGTCTTTCCTCAACCATAATCAGATTGGTAATACCTTGACCATTTTTGCCAAGACCTCCACCTTCATATTCCATCTTGGAAAGCAACTTCATACCTATGCCCTTGGTATGTTGTTCGAACGCTGCAAAAGAGTTGTTATGCATGAAAACAAAAGGAGTGGAACTTGAGATACTAATTACCTCTTTAAACTTGTCATGTATCCTTTCAACTTTTGATGATGACGATGATGGCCAACTTGTAGATGACTCTAGCCACCCACTCTTATCCACTAGCATATGGTGTGCTTCTTGAATATGTTTACAAAATGTACACGCAACATCTTCCACATATGGTCCAAAACCACTATTTGAACCATGACCACACATTGGCCTCATTCTGAAGGTTTCCCCTCCTGGTGTCGGAGTAGAGCTTTTTGCAACTTGCTCATCAAGAACTTATTGCAATACAAAGTGCATGTGTCTCTTCTCCCCTTAAGCTATCTCCAACATCCTTCTCAATTCTATGTTCTCCATCCGAGAAGCCAAATTCTTCTCCTCTAGCTCTTGGAGATTCTTTTTGCTGCCCATCTTGCAACTTGGTCAACTGGTGCTTGGATACCAAACTGGTCTGAAATTGGATTGGGTGATTTCTTCCTCTTTTCCAAAATCAAATAAAATGAAACTTAGGATCATGTCAACACTTTGCAAGTTTAAAAATGGGTCTTGAAACAACAAGTTTATTCAATGTCTATTCAAATATGAATTAGTCTTCATATGTAGCTGAACATAATGAACATAACACACATAATCCATGAAGGCATAAATAAGAGCAAGACAAAGGTTTGTTGACAGAGTTCACCCCTCTTGGGCTACATCTTCGAGTCTCTCAACATGACTAGACCATTCATATATTCGGTATCAAAATGAAGTACATAAACATTTGTTGCACGTAAATAAGTGGTTATTACCCCTACAAGGTAATGTTCTCCTACAAATAACTCTCACAACAATAATGACTCAAAACATCTCCCTCAAAGATGACATACTTCAAATAAAATGAGCTAAAAACATCATTTAAATGCTTCAATTCCACATTGAAACATATAATGAAAACTTCATGATAAGAGAAGTTGAACCTGAGCTAAACCCTACTCGTTACAATTGCTACAGTAGCCTTTTGGAAGTGAGAATACCCCTACAAGGTCTTCTCCATGCCCAAATACCTCTTAGAACTGCTTCCAAATCTTGACTAATCCATACCCCTTTAGTCTCATACCTACAAAAATACTTTGTAAGTGTGCTCAAATCATAAATTAGAGGTTACCAATGGATTCAGAACATCAAAAAACCCTAATCAGCCTCTTTCTGAGCTCAATTTGGATAAAAACTCAAAATGTAATGAGCTTCCAAGCCCTCTCATGAACTTGTCTGTTATCCATCCTACAATTCGACTCAAACCTGGCTTGAGCTCCCCAAACCTGAAACCAGTGCACAATTTCGGCCTATAATCATGCCCGACAGGTGAAATTGTCGGACACTTTAAATGTCCTCTAACCCTCACTTTCTGAAAATTATGGTTGCATGGGGGCCACGTGCCTAAGGGTTGGGGCTAATCGCCCACCCCCATCAGCTGGGCCCCCAACAACTTGACACCTCATCGCATCGCGGCGTTTTGGGACTCCCAAAACCCGGTGCTAGGGCCAACAACTACACGCACACCTTCTCCAGGAGATCTCGGTCACATGATGACACGTGGCCCGAGTCTAGCCCCGCTACTTAACGCCTTCCGCCTAGCCTTTGTAGCTTTGTGCCTGTGGTTGTATAAGGGTCCAAAGTACCATGGGTTGGCTCCCCGTCAAAGCACCTTTGCACTTCGCACCCAAAATCTTCACCATGGGTTATATGTGGCGGCAATGACCGTGGGCTAGGGTCCTTAACTCCGCCCCACTCCAAATTGTTAGTGTCGGGTTATTTGAACCTTCCAGTGGCATTGTGGGTGATGATATTGTGGGCCGGGGCTAAGCCCTAGTCCTGGGCTCCCCTGCCATGGTCCTATGGTGTGGGGTGGTTGAGGGCTAGGGCTTAACCCTGGCCCCTTCCCCCAATAATATTTGCGCTAAACTTCAAATATGGGTTTTGAACCATTTATAATAAGAAACATTATGCAATCATGTGGTAGGTCATTGGACTTATGGGCATGAGGTCTCGTGTTTGAATCCTATGGGGGTAGGTTGACCTTTGACAATAAAATTTTAACATGTTACCCAGAGGCCACGTGGTAGCCATTCATTGGCCCACATGGCTTCCACCCATTGGTCCATTTAAAACACAGTCAGGCACCAAATAATAATAATAATAAATATATGAACTAATTAAAATCCAGCATTTTTGGACCAATTCGGTGTGGCAAAGTGACAGCCTGCCACTATCCCAAAATGTAGAGTCAACCTATCAATCTGCAATATTTTTTACATGTTTGGGAAAACAGTCGGTGAACGATAACTTGAGCTTCAAGTGTCGGATTGAGGTGAAACGTACGTCGTTGGATTCAGAACGATGGGCACTTTGATTTGGCACCGGTTTTAACAAGTTCTGGGCACTTTCATTTTCAAGCATGAAATTGATCACCTTATCACTCAAGTAGAGGCAAAATTTGACCAAGTTTAGGTCAAAGCTTCTAAGTGAACAGAGAGATAGGTTATTCACTTGTAGGTTGAGCTCAGATTGAGCTATAAATTGTAATACATCTATATTCATCATATTAATGCAAGAAGGCAAAGGAGTTTTCATCATATTACTTTCGCCTGGAAAAATATTGTGTGCATGTGTTTTATTTCTTATTGCGTGTTTGTGATTCATGTTCTAAATTGTGAATTGAATTTCGTAGAGAAGTATATTAGGATTGTATCTTGTGATTTAGATCAAAATTTCATGAGCAGTTGTAATTCTACATCGTAATTCCTACACCTGTGTCTCAATCTTATGGCTTTCTCTGTGTGTTTCTGGTGAAACAACGTTGAAAAAGGTGGCAGCCGAGTCATATCTCAAAAGACAAGCTCCACGTTGTCCTTGTGAGGCTCAACCACCACCCCCTCTCCTACTCCTCCCCCTCTATCTCAGTGGCATAAATAAATCAGGGTTAGACTTCTAACAATTGCGATGAATCCCTCTACTTGCAAAAGAACAAAAGACCAAACTAGACCCAACACCAACATGACCAGGGAACAAAGAGGTTAAATCGTGACAATAAGCTTTTGACCTCGAGTCTACATATGACCTAATAATTTAAATAAAAGGAGAGACTACCTCATCCACAATATTTTCTCCATTAACCATTGAATCCAAGAATGATAAACTTAGGACCAACGAGATACAAAGCCTAAAGGAGCACAACCACCCACCAACTTTAATAGACCAGAGCTTATCCCTCTAAAAACCATACTAAACACCACAAAGCACCAAAGATTGTATTTGAACGAGATTCACAATTCCAAACTTATGACTTCAACAAGGACCATTGACTAATATTCAAAAGCAAATTGACACCAAACCCCAAACAAATACTACCACCCAAGATTTGGTGAAACATAGAGTTTCATAACCTAAGATTCTCAGAACAAACACAATTGATCACCAAAACAAATAGACCAAGAGAAGCAGATATAAAACTCGAGAATTCGCTCCATGTAAAAGGCTTAGCATCTCCCAAGGCCCTCCTACAAAGCAAACCTCTAACAGTCGAGCACAAAGTCGAAAGTCTAGGAAGTTTGACGTCTTTAGGCTTGGCTTGCACAAATGTGCACGTCTGCCTACCAAGTTTTCAAAACCATACTCCAGCTACAACACGATGGGGATTACACACCCAATCAATGCCAAGAAGCAAAACCAGGAGGCTGAGGCCCCTTCCTCGACTCCTCTCCATTCAACATCAACTAACGTCTCGCCCAACCAAGCCATTTAATGGCCACACTCCACCACATGTTAAATTGCATGCACATGCATGTGAAGGGAGGTCGTTCCCTGCCCCCATTAATGCTTGATGGAACTATGGAGTGGCGGGCACATCCTCAGAGGGCCCCATTAAATCAACTTTAACACCCCCATCGAGGGGTTAAAAAACTACATGTTAAAGTCTATTCACCAAATTATTTATTTTAAAAACTTGAATTTAAACATATAACATTACCAATAATTACTAACATCTAAATTATTCAATTCTATTTCTACTTATAAATGCATAAAACAACCACTCTTACTCTTTTCTTTAGAATTTAAACCGTGCATAAGTAATGCATTATCACAAATTTTAAATATCTTATATTTATTTTAACTTTTCATTTTAAATTACCTACAACTATTATATCAACATATTTATAATAGATTGATATAAAGAACTTTGCTACTAATTTTACTTTTAATTAAACATATTACAAAGTTGGCCCTTTTCATCCATTCATAATAATTATAAGAGAAATCAATATTTTTGAGTTAAATTTGATGATTATTATTTTAAATTAATAAAATTGGAAAAGATAAAATATTAACATCATACCATCTAAAATATAAATCTATTTTTCCATTTAAAAATAAAAAATAAAAAATATATATATATATATATATATATATATAAACTTATTAAAAATTGCTTTATGAAATTTAAAAATACAAATCCAAAAATAACTATGAAAAGTAAATAAAAATGTAAATTACTCCATGACTTGCTCTCACATAGAAGAGAAAGAACAAATCGATCTTAGGCAATTGCGGGCAGTGGAGACGTTGTTGTTGATGGTGGCATTGGCCATAGTAATTCTCAAAAGTAAATGGAATAATGGAGTATGATTGAAGAAAGAAATAAATTATTTTAACGTCTAAGAGGCTAAAGAGAGTGTATCTCTAGATATGAAAAGCCTCTCAATGCTTAAGTTAGACAAATGTGAGTTATTCATTATTCCATGGGTAAATATTTTTAGAATATATATATATATATATATATATATATATATATATATATATATAATGTGATATTTAACATAAGTACTAATAAACCTATGGGGACGTCTAGAGAGGTGATTAGAATATTTGAGGGAGAACCAAAAGGTCCTTCTATTCGAACATGACCTGTATATATTCATGATATTTTATACAACGTCAAGAGATTTAATTTCAAGCTCTACATTTATGGCATTAGGAAAAAATGACAATGATACAACTTTATACTCCAGACTTCAGCCAGTGACAAGACCCCTAGAGAGATCAACATCATCAATAGTGCAAAATAATTGATCCCTTCAACAATGGACTCCTCATCTCATGAGCTTTTTCGCTTGAGGACATGGTCTCTTGCGACATAAGGATATCAAGAATAATCACTTGTTAGAGGCTGTCACACGGAATGAGTCGATCTTGCGGACAAGATAGACCTTCCTAGAATCTAACGATATCTAGTGACAAGCAAGCCAATCAAAAACTATCTTTCTCTAAATATGCATTTATAAACAAAGGCAAACAAGTGTTTAGGCCTACCTTGGGTCCAATGCAAGTTTGTGGAAGCCTCGCTCCTTTGATCCAAATGAGCTCCCTTGTTGCGAATCTGCAAACACAAACAAGCAAACAAATTAAATAGCACCTGAAAAGCCAATATCATAAAGCATACTTAACATGATGATCAAGGAATTCATGAAACAAATGACATAAGACAATTTGTTGAGAAAAATGAATCTGATTGTATTAATTCAAATCAAAGAAGAACTTTACAACCTGTGCCTTGATGCTGTACAAGCTCCTCCCAGGGTCCAACAAGAAGTCTCCTCTACTTTGACAAGTTTCACTCTCTTCCCAATGAAGCCAAAAAGGTATGTGATCTCTCCTCTCAAGCTTAACTAGGAAGTCTCAATTCCACCAACATTTACCCTCAAAAATGTTCAGCTTCTAACCTCCCTAGCAACCAGCCCAATGCCTTAATTTATAGTGCAATGGAGGGAAGTTACTAGGTCCTCCTTCCAAGGGATAAAGACCTCCTTCAAAGGGATAGCTCCTCTCATCAAGGGATTAGCTCCTTCTCTTTTGGGATGCATGAACCACCTAAGAGCGACCAATCCACGTCAAAATTCCTTCTAGAATCATCTATAATTAACCCAAAGTAAGATTTTTAGAATAAACTTGCGCATTTTTTACTTTCACAGGGGTCTACACCCACTCCTTTAAGGACAGAGCGGGCAGGTCTGCAGTTTTTGTGAACAAGGGGTGTGGGACCGCAGGCAACAGTGAGAGAAAGTGCAGAACCAGAGCTTTGTTGATTTTCAATGTCTTTCTCTCATTTTCAAAGCTTGACTTGAAGAGCTGAGGTCTGAGACTTGCTTAGGAGGATAGTATAAGTGATGATAGACCCATACTGACTGCAAATAGTCATGGTGACGATATTTTTGTGTAACAGATTGCCCCCTAAAGTGAAAAGTCTGTAGTAGATGAGGATTTCATTTATCATTTAGGAAGAGTGAAGTACTTTATCATTTCGAGGATCATCTTGTGGAGAGCTCGGTCGGAACCTGTAAAAAACATTCAATGCAAAATATATATATGAGATCATATCATCGCTGAGGTAGGCATTCCCATTCTCAGATCAAAACTGACTAGACAACTAACTACTGCTCTGATATAGGAATGATCTTGTAATACATCACAAGTATAGACACATGTAGACACAGTATGGACGCAACCATCTGTTTATGAATAGTCCACAATATAATGAATACAAAATTCTTCGCAGCCTGGATTGCGGAAACTAGATCCAGGGTCTTCATTTCTACTTCCCGAAACAGAACGATTATATCCATGCGAATGAATGTGTTGAAGTCGAACATGGTAGAAACCACTTGATTACCAGTCAATGATGTAAATTGTTAACAAGTGTGAGAGAAACCACCAGTAATGTCAATGGCTCTCAAAGTACCCAGTACAATCCATGAGATGTGAATAGATGTGTTGATGTCGAACATGTCACGGAATCCTTTGATCGAAGGTCAATGATGCAACCTATCGTCAAAGGCGAGAAACCTGCCATTGAGGCATGCAGATCCCAAGGTACTGACGATTTCTAGATCATCTTTCTAGATAATGAGCTGAAGTTGATAGAAAGCGATCCGTCGTAGGCAAGCCAACAACATGAAATCATAGATCAAGTTGAAGAAATTTAGTTGCAAGGACTGAATCAGGGATGGTCAAGATGGATGACAGATATTTTGCAGATGAATGGCTTATTGGCAGTGACCTCTTGAACACATAACGACACAACAGATGGTTTGGTGACAATTGACCCAAAGTTAATACCCAGAAACCGGCTGAAGACTTTCAATGTGGTTTGATCAACTGTTAGGCAAAGGATTTCCCAACCCAGGTGAATAAAAGTGTCGTGTTCAAGAGTGGTTACAAAGTATGACAAACAGGCTCATTTTTCTCTCTTTTCCCCCACCATTTTTGGCAAGTACCTCTTTATTTGTGACAAGCTTGAGGAGGATAACATTTGCTTGATTATAAGCTCATCCTTCGGATGAGTCCAACTTAGTTTAAATTCAAACCCTAAGAAGGAGTGGTTCGTTCCTGTTTGTAATTAAACAGGTCCTTTACTGTTAAATTTTAACGAGCCCAGTATAGGAGAAACTCGGCTTTTTTCAATTTTAGAGAGTCTGAAAAAACTTAAGAAGACTCCAGGGTTGACCTTTTTTCGTAAATTTGTGTCGCCCAAGCCCTAAAAAGTGTAAAATAATACTTGAGATAATACTTGTGTCTAATGCTCCTGCATCACTTTCCTTCATTAGTTTTGATCCCCACTACAACTTTGACTTAGTCTAGATGAATGATGACCCCTAGTTGTGATTTTATGATCAGGGGAAGCTCCTAGGCCACTCCAACCATTCCTTTTCTTCACTGCAAAAACATAGTAGAGTTAGTTTTTTTATCACAAGTATGATGCAAGTAGGTTAATGATTTACAAGCAAGTGTGAACTAGGTAGATGGTACATGCAATTCTGATTGATAGTTTGATGAATTATGCAAGACAAAATAGTTTACTTTCTGCAAGTAGATTTGGTAGTTTGATGGATTTTGCAAGATAAAATAGCTTTCTTTCTGCAAGTAGATTAGCCTTTTTCCTTTCATGAGTTGATTAGTTAGCATTTACAAGTTGAGTCAATGGCATTTCCACTTTCATAGCTAGAAGTAATTTCCAATTGTACCTTTATCAACAAGCTTTCATTCTAATTCAGTAGGAAGAATGGTCTCTAAGCACTTTTTATCTAATGTCATAACTAAGGGTGGCATGAGTGGAATCCTATCTACTGTGCATATAGCACTGTCACCTCGAAGCTTATATGAACCCGGGTTGATAATTTGAGTTGGGGAACCCTTTGGAGTTGCAACATTCTTGGTGCAATACTAGGGCTCACCACCATGCAGAGGCACATGCCCCTCGAGCTTCGTTTTATCAACCTAAGTAGACTACAAGTTACTAATAGGCGAATGAAATGAAGGTTCATTTATGATATCAAACGAAATACTTAACTTAATTATAGGGGAATTTTTAATTTTTTAACAATTTTAGCACAAAACTATGCTCGTGATTCTGTTTCATATTTATGCGACCTTGAAATGAAAATAACCATGCTTAGACTTTGTTTCATTTTTTAGTGAGGTTGCTACAGTAAGGAACCATCCTCAACGACTTGTTTTATTTTTTTAACGAGTTTTACATAGTTAAAGAACTATCCTTATAATAATCGTTATCATGGCTTCCAACCGAAAGAAACACATGTCAAGGGACACGCCTCAATCATGGCTTCCAAGAGGTCTTCCTCAGATGAAAGAGTAGTTCATTGGAAAAAACACATGTGAAGGAAATCAATAGGGGTAAGGAAATTAGGTTTAAATGCCCCCATAGGATTTACCATGTTAGTTATTGGATCTGAGTCAGAAGAGGTCAAGCAAACAGTGAGATGCTCACCTACATCAATAACTGGATGCATGGGATAAGTTGCCACATGATTAACACACGGTGGGGAAGATACTACTTGCATATAAGGAACATTTAGGGGTTCTAGATAACTGGTAGTTGAATCAAGACCAACGAAGGAAAGTTGGTCAATCATCACAATGTTTCCATTGTGAGGGAAATATACCATTCGAAATAGTGTGGACACAACTTTCATGGCATAAACATAGTCTCGCCCAAGGAGAAAGTTGAAATCGAAGGGGCCTTGGACTACCATAATATCAATACAAACAGTTTTACTTCCAAGGTAATATGGAGCTTAGGAAGAATCCATAAAGGTTCACTAACAGTTCTGATAGAAGCTAATATATTCTCTGTAACAGATACAAGCTGAGGGGAACCCAAATCTTGCCAAGCGGTTGAGGATAAAATACTAACAGAAGCACCTTCATCAACATTTGTGTGACCCATATTCTTACCATAAGCCTTAACAATTATTTGGAAAGGGGTGGAAGAAGGAAGATGAGGCTCTGTCAATCTACTCCAATCAAAGGAAATGACCTCGGTACTTAGAGGGGGTTCTATAGAAACAAGTAGAATGCCCCCATGTGTAGAAAAATCTAAAGCAACAAGAAGAACTTGAGAAATATTTACTTCACTCTCTAAGGATAGAACGATACCTACGAAGATGGAATCGATTCGACCACTCGATCAGCTAATGGTTCATCAACCCTAGTGATATGTATTTCCCTCTCCAATGGAAGAGTGGGATTGATTGTACTTGGAATTAGATCAATCACCCCGTTAACTAATGGTGGGTTGGGGGAAAGCATACAGTAACCAATTGGAAGTTATTGTTGAGAAAAAATAAGTTATTCCAACAATTTTTAGGCTTCATCCATGTGAGGTCAAATATGAGTTTGATGACTCCCTTCGTACAACCTACAAAGATACCTAACATTACCCTTTTTCCCTAGAACCTGACAATCACTAGTTGAAGTATCAACAATAAGTTGATGAGAATTTTTAGACCACACCTCTAATACCTTTTGAATATCAGAAAATTAATAAGAAGGTGGTCACCCTTACAAATATTGCAAGGGAATTTAGGCTTGTGACGTATTTTGGATGATACTCAATATTTCTACACTCGTAGTAATAGTTGGTTGGTTTACTTCTTTCTTAACTTGATTCCTCTTATTCTTCTCCTTCCATTTCTTCTTCTTCTTCTTAGTCACTTGGTTACTAGCATCAAGGCTTTTAGCAAGTGAGGAGGAAGAAAGAGAGTAAGCCATTTCGGGTGAAGAAGGTAAAGGGTTAACAAACGGTTGGTCTTGTTGAGATGGAGAACTCGGTTGAGGTGAAGAACATGGTTGAGGTGGAACAAATTTGGTATTTGGGACTAAATAAGTTGAAAACAACCACACTGGTAAACCTATCGTGAATCCAGGAAGTGACAACGTAGACATATAAGGAGGACCGACATTTCCAAATCCAAGAAAAAGACTAGGATTCTCGTTAAAATGGGTTTCTTTATTGGTAAAGTATGGAATTTTTGCCACTAGATTCAATTTTAATAGATTTAATTAAGAATTTTTAACAATATTTCCAATCCAAATTCATAATCCACACCTAGGTCTGTAAAAAGTAAAACAAGCTAAAAACACACGCTAAAAAATCTAAGGAGTCAAACCATACAAACAACCTTTTCACAATGAAATCACTAGTTGGTGATGAAACCCAACGTCGCAAAGATCAATGTGAAAAGTGGATAGAGATAGAGTAGGTGGAATCAGTTACGTTGACAACCTGCTTAATGGCCATGATCTGGTGCAAGTAACTTCACTTATGCCATCTCGAGTGAAGAATACCCTCCAAAAAGGTCTAAGTGAGTCTAATCAACATTTTCTCTAGGTACAACAGGGACTCCCCCCCCCCCCCCCCCCCCCCCCACCACCTTGGGTAAAATCCCTAAGATAATGGTCTCTAAGGTTACCACATACAACAACTTAACCTAGGGGAACAGTCGCAGATCAGATGTACACGCAAGGGCATAGTAACAAAACCCAATCCCCTTGAAGTTTTCTACACATGATCAATCTGAGGTTTATCCTTCAAGTGACTCCCAAGCACCTTTCAGCACCATTTGTAATGTGTGCAAATCGCGCTACTGTAACCAATGAAGTGGGGTCGATCACTTCACTGGGTCTGATATGATCTCGTGCTTAAATCCCTTGTAAGAGGAGCTTCCCAAAGTCAAATTTTAATAGATGGATTTACTCCCTACCACAAGATTCTAGTGTTTGTTTGTAGCTTTTGGAAAGTTAACTCACTTCCCTATTCCAAAGCCCTACTATCTGATCTAATGTAGGTGTAATGAGCCCTAGAAATATAAAAATTATAATTTATTTTATTATTGTTGTTTTTAAGCTGTTGTTTACTCAGTAGGTTGATGGATGTGAAACTGATGGTGTTATAACCTGACTCAAAGTTAAATGCAATCAAAAATGATAAGTAAATCTTTTCACTTCGATGAATTGCAATTAAAGTAAGGAAATAGGTTTCATTTACTTTTCAACAATGCAAGAATCAATGGATCATTTTCAAAATGTAAGTCAAAGAGAATGCAGAATACACGATTCTTTGCCCCCCTCATCCATGAGGGGATTTTTTTTTTGAAAATTGGAACCTAATTTCCTTAAAATCCAAGCTACAAAATGCAAAATTTAAACCTTAACAACTTCTGGCGTACACAAAATCAAACAATTAATTCCTCCTTCAACAGACACGAGCAATAATTTCAACTTGATTTAATGAATTAAGAAATACTGTAAGCAGAAAAATTTGTTGTCTTATAAAAAGGAATAACCACTACTCACTTGGACAAAAACAACAAACTTCAAATCACGATTGGTGCCTTGAAAAACCCTAACCTTTTACCAATATTAATGATCCTTTCAATCACGAAAACAAAGTACTTAATCTGGTCTTTTGACAGAAGAAGGACAAACTCAAGTTATCTCAACAATTACCTCGTGAATCTATTTAAAATATCAAATTATAATGTACTCTTGCAAAGGAACATGCCCCCGATCTTTGATTGATCTGCTTAAGTAGACTACATGTTACTAATAGGCGGATGAAATGAAGGTTCATTTACGAGATCAGATGAAAGACTCGACTTAATTAGAGGGGAATTTGTTTCATTTTTTAACGATCTTGATAGAGAGCTATGCTAGTGAATCTATTTCATATGTATGCAAGCTTGAAACAAAAATAACCATGCTCGGACTTTGTTTCATTTTTTAGTGAGGTTGTTACAGTAAGGAACCATTGTTAGCGACCTGTTTCATTTTTTTAATGAGGTTGACATAGCCAAAGAATTATCCTCATAATAATCATGATCATGGCTTGCAACTGAAAGAAACGCATGTCAAGAGACACGCCTTGATCATGGATTCCAAGAGATCTTCCTCAAACAGAAGAGTAGTTCACTAGAAAGAACGCATGTGAAGGGAATCAATAGGGATAAGGAAATTAGGTTCAAATTCCCCCATAAGATTTACCATGTCCCGGATTTGAGTCAGAAGAGGTCAAGCAAGTAGTGAGAGGCTCACGTACATCGGTAATTGAATGCATGGGACAAGTTGTCACATAACTAGCCCGTGGCGGGGCACATACCACTTGCATATAAGGAACATTTACCGCTTTCAGATAGCTGCTAGTCGAATTAGGACCAAGGAAGGAAATTTGGTCTGTAGTCACAATGTTTCAATTGTGAGGGAAAGACATCATCCAAAAGAGTGTGGACACGATAACTTTCATGGCATAGAAATAGTCTCGCCCAAGGAACAAGTTGAAATACAAGGGGACTTGGATTACCATAAGATCAAAACAGACAGTTTTACCTTCCAAGGTAATAGGCAACTTAAAAAGAATCCCTAAAGGTTCACTAACATTTTTGTTAAAATCTAATAGATTCTGTGTAACAGACACAAGTTGAGGGGAACCCAAAGCTTGCCAAGCAGTTAAGGAAAAAATACTAACAGAACCACCTTCGTCTAAATTTTTGCGTCGCACATTCTTACCATAAGCGTTAACAATGATTTGAAAATGGGTGGAATAAGGAAGATGAGGCTCTGTCAGTCTACTCCAATCAAAGGAAATGACCTTAGTACATAGAGGGGGTTCTATAGAAGCAAGTAGAATGCCTCCATGTGTAGAGGAATATGAAGTAACAAGAAGAAACTGAGCGATATTTACTTCACTCTCTAAGGGGAGAGTGGGATCGACCAAAGATGGAATCGATTTGACCACTTGATCAAATAATGTTTCATCAACCATAGTGATATGTATTTCACTCTCCAGTGGAAGAGTGGGATTCACTGTACTTGGAATTAGATCAATCACCCTGTCAACTAACGGTAGGTTGGGGGAAAGCATAAAGTAACTAGTTGGAAGTTGTTATTGAGAAACAGTAAGGTTTTCCAACAATTTTTAGGCTTCATCCATGTGAGGGAAAACATGATTTTGATGACTCCCTTCGCATAACCTACAAGGATACCTAACTTTACCCTTTTTCCTTGGAACCTGAAAATCACTAGTTGATGGATCAACAATAAGTTGATGAGAATTTTTAGACCACACCTCTAATACCTTTTGAATATCAAAACAATTAATAAGAAGGTGGTCATCCTTACAAAGCTTACAAGGGAATTTGGGCTTGTGACGTATTTTGGACGAATCCTCAATATTTTCTATACTCAGACTAATAGTTGGATGGTTGACTTCTTTCTTACCTTGCTTCTTCTTCTTATTCTTCTTCCCTTTCTTCTTCTTCTTAGTCACCTAGTTACTAGCATCAAGGCTTTTACCAAGCGAGGAGGAAGAAAGAGAAGAAGCTATTTTAGGTGAAGAAGGTAAAGTTTCAACAAACGTTTTGTCTTGTTGAGATGGAGAACTTGGTTGAGGTGAAGAAAATGGTTGAGGGGGAACAATTTGGGTATTTGGGACTAAAGAAGTTGAAAACAACCACACCGGTAGATCTATCGTGAATCTAGGAAGTGACAACGTAGCCATACAAGGAGGACCGACATTTCCAAATCAACGAAAAGGACTAGGATTCCCGCTAAAAGGGGTTTCTTTATTTCTAAAGTCTGAAATTGTTGCCATTAGATTCAATTTTAATAGATTTAATTAAATATTAACAATCCAAATTCACAATCCACACCTAAGTTCTATAAAAATTAAAATAAGCAAATAACACACGTTAATACAAACAACCTTTTCACAGCGAAATCATTAGTTTGTGATAAAACCAAACATTGCAAAGATCAATGTGAAAAGTGGCTAGGAATAGAGTAGGTGGGATTAGTTACTCTGATAACCTACTTAATGGCCATTATCTGGTGAAATTAACTTCACTTATGCCATATTGAGTGAAGAATACCCTCCAAAAAGATCCAAGTGAGTCTAATCAACGTCTGCTCCAAGTACAGTAGGGATTTCCACCCCACCATCAACTTGGGTAAAATCCCTAAGATAATGGTCTCTAAGGTTACTGAATACAACAACCTAATCTAGGGACATGATTTCATATCAAATGTACACGCAAGGGCAGAGTAATAAACCTCGATCCTTTTGAAGGTTCCTCAACATGATCAATCTGAGGTTTATCATTCAAGCAGCTCCCAAGCACCTTTCGACACCGTTTGTAATACGTGAAAATCGTGCTACTGTAACCAATTAAGTGGGCTCGATCACTTCTCTAGGTCCAATATGATCCTGTGCTTAACTCCCTTGTAAGAGGAGCATGCCAAAGTCAAACTGTAATAGATGGATTTACTCCCTACTGTAAGATTCTAGTGTTTGTTTGTAGCTTTGGAAAGTTAATGCACTTCACTATTCCAAAGCCCTACTATCTGATCTAATGTGGGTGTAATGAGCCCTAAAAATATAAAAATTCTAATATATTTTATTAGCGTTGTTTTTAAGTTGTTGTTTACTTAGAAGGTTGATGGATGTGAAATCGGTGGTGTTATAACCTGACACAAAGTTAAATGCAATCAACCATGATAATGTAATCTTTTCACTTCGATGAATTGTAACTAAAGTAAGGAAAGATGTTTCTTTTACTTTTCAAAAATGCAAGAATCAATGGATCATTTTCAAAATGCAAGTCAAATAGAATGCATAATACATGATTCTTTGCCCCCCTCGATGATGAAGGGTTTTTTTTTTTTTGAAAAATGGAACCGAATTTCCTTAAAATCTAAGCTACAAAATGAAAAATTTAAACCTTAACAACTTGTGGCATACCCAAAATCAAAAAATAAAATCCTCCTTCAACTGGCACAAGCCATAATTTCAACATGATGTAATGAATTACGAATTACTGTAAGCATAAAATTTTGGTGTCTTATAAAAAGGAATAACCACTATTCACTTGGACAAAAACAACAAACTTCAAATCATGAGTGGTGTCTTGAAAACCCCTAACTTTTTACCAATACTAATGATCCTTTACAATCACGAAAACAAAGTACTTAATCTGGTCTTTTGACAGAAGGACAAAGTCAAGCTATCTCAACAATGATCGATCCTTCTTTTCATTAATCAACAATTCAAGAGATAAACCTTGAACCCTAATTTGCGAAGATAAAGAATTCTTCAAGAAGGCAAATCAAAACGTTGAATCAAAATACTTTTCTAGAATTTAAATAGATCCAAGTATAGCAAAAAAAAAAATCAAGGCCCAGCAAATAAAAACGTTATTTTTTAAAAAAATTATGATATTTGCGTAGGTAACTAGTTCAGTTCAGTGCACAACTACATTGTTGCTAAAGTAACAATGCGAAAATATGCACTTTGTTGCTAAAGAAAAAATGCGCAAGCCTAGAAAACTTAATAAAAAAAAAAACAACAACAACAACAACAAACAAACAAACAAACAAAAACATAAACAAAAAAAAAAAACAAAACAAACAAACAACAACAACAACAACAAGGCCAAAAATCCAGAATTTTAAGCCTTCAGTGGCCAAAATACAGTCAAATCAGGTTACAAAAAGCAATCAAATGTCACGGGAGAAGATAATGAAAACAAATAGTTCTCCCACTATGTTATCGAATTTATTATGGGGACAAATCACTCTTGCGGACAAGAGCGATCTCCCTAGTTTCAATGGTTAAATCTAGTAACAAACAAACAAACTTGTAAATCTTTCCCTAAGTTCATTCCTTTTGAATAACAAGCAATCGTGTTGGAGTATGAAATCTATACCTTTCAAACGAAATGCCTAATGAAGATCCTTGCTATGGTTTGATGCAACTCCTCAATACTCAAAATTCAAACCTGCAAACATGGTAACAACAAAAGATCAAATGCATATTATAGAGAAATGATTTAATAAAACCCATACTAGTAATCAAGGGAATTAGTACTTAATATCATTATCAATGGAAAAATGGAAGTAAATACACAATACATCAACTCCATTGAACAATATAGTGGAAAAGAAACACTTTTTTGTATTAATATTGAGTAAGAAGAAATAATACAACCTTGCCTTGATGATGTAATCCTCCTCCCAAAAGTCTCCAATCCTCCCCTTAGGTGACAAGCTTTCTAGCCCTATTCTAACAACATAAGTTTACATTCAAAATTCCTCCCTAGCCCTCTGGTCTGTGTTGAATTTATAGGCCAAGAGGAGGAGGTTTGAGATCCTCTTCTCAAGGGATGATATCCTCAAAAGGATGGATTAGGGTTCCACAAATTGAGGGAGTTTGCTAGAGGTATTAGGCCCAAGTATGTAGACGCTTGAGGTTTTATGTTAGGAAATATTCCTCCAATAAGGCTTCTATAAATCACTTCTTACTTTTACTCACGTTAAGAGATTTGTGTAATTCATAGTGGAAGACAAAGGGTAGATTTGTGCAGGCCATAATGGTAAAAATTTGCGCACATAATGGCTATGAAACAACGCAAGTGCTTAAAAGTATATTTTGAGCAATATTATCTAGAATTCTTGCAAACTTTGGGATTGTTTTGCTTCTAACATTGCAGGGGAATGCTTGGAACACTTCATCGGATAACGAGAGATCCAAATTGGCGATCATTTGCCTAATGGTGACAAAATGACATGTAAGACATTGCCCCCCCTAAAGTGCAATGTTAGAAAATATGTTTGAGGAATGAAGCACTTTATCATGCCAAAGTTTGGATTAGAGACCATGGTTGGAGACCTGAAACAATCAATCAAGGGTTATAATACAATATCTTCATATAATCATCACTTAGGTAGGCATTCCCATACTTAGAGTAAAATTATATTAAAGAATCAGTATGGAAATGTATAAATATCCATAACAACAGTAGACATAGCGCAACCATGAATATGGATTTATCTTTTCAATCATGAATGTCTTGAAACTCCACGCAACCTGGATGGATGAAACTAGATCCAAGGTCTTGATATTCATATCTATCGATCCATAGTATGAATCTAACCATGTGAGTGAATGTTTTGAATCCAAGCATGGTAGAAACCATCTGATTACTAGTCAATGATGTGAACCGTTAATAGGTGCGACAGAAACCACCAATAATGACAATGGTCCTCAAGGTACCCCAGTACAATCTATGGAGTGTGATCATATTTATTGAAGTCGAACACGCATAGAATCAATCGATCGAAGTTCAATGATGAAAACTAGTCTTCGAAAGCGAGAAACTTGCCATTAAGGCATTCAGGCTCCAAGGTACTAAAGGAGGTTTCTAGATCAACTTCCTAGAAAATGAGTTGAAGTCGATAGGAAGTGATTTTTCGTAGGAGGGCCTACAACATGAAACTCATGTTCAGTTTTGAAGAACAAATTTGAAGTGATTCAACACTGACTCAGGGATGATTGACGCGATCAAAGCCTATTAACTACAGGGTAATTTTAACTGAGGTTGAACTTCTCTTGAATATATCGATGACATGACATTTTGGCTTTGCATCATTTGACTCAAAAATAAGACCCAAAACCAATTGAAGACTTTCAATGGGATATGATCAGCTGAGAGACAAATGGATTTCCCAACCCAGACATAAAGGTGACAGAGTGTCATGTTCAAGAGGGACATACTACCTTTTAAAATATAGAAACAAACGTTTCTTTCCAATTTTCCCCTCCATTACTAGCAAGTACCTCTTTATTTTTTAGTGAGCTTGAGGAGGATAACATATGTTTGTCTTGTAAGCTCATCCTTCGAAGTATTTTTAACGAACCCTAGGAAGGAGTAGTTCGGTCTTGTCATGGTTAACGAGTCCTACATTGTTTATATTTAATGAGTCTAGCAAAGGGGTAACCCAATGTCGTTTTTATATTTAAAGAGTTTTAAAAAGACCCGAAAAGAAAACTCATACAGTTCTTTCATCGTAAATTTTTAACAAGCCTAGAGAAAGTAAAGCTCGGTGTTTTTCATTTTTAGGGAGTCAGGGAAAAAAATAAGTAAACTCTGAAATGTCCTTTTCATAAATTTAGTCTCAGGTGCCCGGAAAAGGATAAAATGATGCAAGAGAGAACTCTTTTGACCATGATTAATCAAAGTATACCTTTTTCGTAAATAGTCCACATGATCCGTAAAAGGGGTAAACTTATATCAAGTAGACATTTTTTCGTTTTCTTTAACGAGTTCGAAGCAAACAAGCATACTCGACAACGTTTTCACATTTTGAGTGTCAGAAAAGAGCTTAAAGGTAACTCTAGGGTTTCACTTTTTTCGTAATTTTTAGGAGCTTGAAAAAAGTGATAAAATTTTACTCATTGCCAAAATAATATTTTTTCGTAATTAAACTTGTGAACTACACATTTAAACTCAACAAAATCATCATTACTTCTCAAGAAATAGTAAAAAACGTTAAAATTTTGAATTTCTAGAAACTAAGTCAACAAATATTATTAAAATAAACCTATTTTTCCTATAAAAGTTCAAAAAGTAAAATTTCTTTACCATTTGTGTTTTTTACCATTGGGAGCTTTTGAGAGTGCATTTTCACCCTAAACTTCAGAACGAGATTGTGATCAAACTAGTGGACCATTTCACAAACTGTTTTCTCCAAGTAAGAGATCATTCCATTCTCCTCATTTTGATAGCTCTTATTATGTATTTCATCGATAATTTAGTGTTTTTAAAGATTTTTTTATTAATAAAAATGCGCCCTCAAGATGCACAGTTCCTATTCATAAGAATTGTGCAAGCCGGCCCTTTTTGCATCGTTGAAAATCACGATTTGCACAGTAATATGAAGGGAGAACCGCAAAAATCCATGTTGTCCCTAACAAAGGATAGTGCAAGGCACTGAGGGTTTTCAAAAAATAATAAAAATGCATAAACTTTTTGCAAAACTTCCCATATTATTTTTCTAATCATTTCCATCATTGTTTTTAGGATTTTGAAGTGCAAAAATAGAATAGAGAGAGAGAAAACATGAGGCTCAAGATCTAGAGGCTTTAAATGACCCAGCAACATTACAGGCTTTGAGAAATTGTGGTCTGCGGAAATATTTTATGATTTCAGGCATGAAAGATGAAGTGGATTTACTGGCATGGTTGTCCAAGAACAGTGTTTTCTAATTGGAGATTAGAGGCTCACCATAGATGTCGATGATATTTATTTTCTGACTGGGCCTTCACGTCGTAGAACCAACATTTCATTGTTTGGGAGCACACTAGGTGGTGGAACAACAGAGTCTTATCTAGACGAGCATTGTTTTCCCAGGTAAAAACTCAGTAATGCAAGAATCTATATTAAAACCATTGAGAGACTTCCATTGAGGACCATCACATTTACTGTTGCCCGATTATGTGGAAGTGTTGCACTCCACGTAGTCACAAAAGCCCAAATGCAAATATCACTAGAGTGCATGCAAACTACAATTTTAAGCTGGTGTGAAGCACTTGTTGTCAACATACAAGGGAAACCCACTAGAGCAAAGAGTGGTAACATGTATATTGTATGACCCTTTGCTATCTTTGCTAGACAATACACTAGATCGATAAGTCGTTTGTTACGACTAGTGGCTCGTGCTATAGTTTTCTATCATGATCATCGTGCTTAGCTGCTAGTCATAGGGATAGCTTTTGTTTTTTGATCTATCAACATGTTCGGACAATAAATGTCACGAGGCCTCATACGTTTTGAATGGAATTTTTGTTAACTCAAACTTTTGACAGACATTATGATTAATGGAGGCTACTTCTATTTTCTCATCTTATTTTGTACAATGTATGAATGATTATTGTTTGCTTTTTACAAATGTTGTAAATGTTGATTTAATACATAATTTTCCAATGCATCTGTTAATGTATTTAAATGACTTCAAATATGTCAGTATTCAATGTAATCAAATTATCTTTCCAAGAGACGGACCCACAAAAACATCCGTAACATTGTAGAACTTCTTACTGAATAAACAAGATTTAAATGTAACACTATGAGTTGAGAATCCATTATAATGATTAAACAACGGAAGCCATTCGTTGTTCGACCAAGGTATATTCCATGCATGCTTACTAACTCATCAGTGGGCGAATAAATGGCCCAAGTTGTAGAAGACAAATTTTGAGTACTACGACTAGTGCCATCAGCGTAGCCAATGTAAGTTTGAGGGAGCGTCGACATCTGCAAACCAAGTGTAACACAAGATAAGCAAGAGAAGTAGAAAGGAGTTTACAAAAATAAGTAAAATTTTGCACATGTAAAATATCAATTTATATTGTACCCATGTAGAGGAACATGCCCCATGAGTTTTGTTTGATCTGCCTAAGTAGACTAAAAGTTACTAATAGGTGGATGAAATGAAGGTTCATTTATGAGATTATATGAAAGACTCGACTTAATTAGACGGGAATTTGTTTTATTTTTTAACAAGCTTGACATTGAACTATTCTCGTGAATATGTTTCATATTCATGCAATAAAACAAAAATAACCATGCCCGGACTTTGTTTCATTTTTTAGTGAGGTTGCTACAGTAAGGAACCATCCGCAACGACTTGTTTCATTTTTTTTAACGGGGTTTGATTTGGTACAGGAGGAAATAAGATGGAATACTAGAGATGGGGCTTCATCTAAGGGTGAGGATGAAGAAAACTTTGCATTGGTTAGAAGGGGAAGGAAGGGAAAAGGGAACAAATCTCAAACCAAATCAAAATCCAGCGAAGGGGGAAAGAAGAAAGATTTGTCCAAAATTAAATGCTTTAATTGCCATGAATTCGTGCACTATGCCACGAAGTGTCCACACAAAAATTCGAGTAAGAAGACCTCGGGAGGAGCAGCAGGTGAAGCTTTGGCTTCACAGTTCAAGCTTGATTTTACCCTTATCACATGCATGACAAGCACAATGATGGGGAGCGTGTGGTACTTGGACTCACATGCATTGTGCCACATGACAATTTGTAGAGAGTTTTTCAGTGACTTGGGGGAGAAATATTTGCATATGCGCATCGAGATGGGGGATGACGGAAGGTACAGTGCAATTGGGGTTGGTATAATCACCTTTCAGAAAAATTCAGGATCCCCTCTCAGACTCAAGGATGTCATGTTTGTTCCAAGCCTAAAGAAAATTCTCATCTCTGTTGGAGTTATGGAAGACCTTGGTTATGATGTGATCTTCAACAAAGGAAAATCATTCTTGAGACACATAGCCACAGGACAGGTGAGGCATATCGGGGTTCGTGTGAAGAACCTGTGTAAGCTAGATGTGGAATATTGAGTTGCATTAAGCACTAAGGCAGAGAAAGTGCAGGAATGCGATGTCGGTGATCTTTGGCACATAATACTTGGCCATTTTCATCATGGCACCTTGAATATTATGCAACAAATAACCGTTGGCATCCCTAAAGGAGCATTTGAGCAACGAGATGTATGCAAAGGATGTACCTTGGGGAAGTACACAAAATCCACATTCCATGATCGAGACAAAAAAGCACATGCAATCTTGGAAAGTATCCACTTTGATGTCTGTGGACCTTTCTTGACAACCTCCATTACCATACATAAATATTTTGTCATTTTTATTGATGACTTCCCATAGAAGTTTTGGATCTTCTTCATGCGAAATAAATATGAGACATTCTACAAGGTTCTAGAATTCAAGGCACTAGTTGAGAAAGAAATCAGTAAGAAGGTGAAGGCTCTCAGGAGTGATAATGGAGGTGAATACTTGTCAAATGAATTTAAAAATTTATGTGTGAAAGAAGGCATTCGACGAGAGTTGACAGCAACCCATAATCCACAACAAAATGGGGTGGCTGAGAGAAATAATTGTAGCGTTGTGGGAGATTCAAGGGCTATGTTGCATGATCAAGCCCTGCCACTGCATTTGTGGCAAAGGCATGCAACACAACAATGTATTTGTAGAACGAGAGCCCTCATCAGATTCTAGGCATGATTACACATGAGGAGGCTTTCTCGGGGCGAAAACTAGATGTGTCGCACTTCGGGATTTTTTAGACTCTGTTTACTGCCATGTCTCCAAAGAATCAAGGAAGAAGCTTGAGCTGACAACATAATTGGAGGTATTTGTGGGTTACAAGAAACTCCTCATAGATATCGCGTGTACTTGTCATCCCTTAGAATGACAATTTTGCGAAGGGATGTAAAATTTGATGAGGAGAAAGCAATGATGTGCTCTCTTGAGAGGGAGCTTCAAATCCCACTGGAAGAGGAGCTTTTAGTTCCAAAGGAGGAGCCCTAAGAAGTTGTGGAGCAGCCATAAATTGAGGAGCAGAGAATGGAGACTGTAAGAACCCAAAATTTAATATACAATTAATTAGATCAATTATGTGATTTATAATCAACACACAGTTATTCAACTAATTAGCGTATAATTTTGAAAATATGAGCAGAGACAACTTACTTGTAGCGATGATATTCCTTAGTTGTGATTTCAGAGTTGAACGTTATTTGAATCTCGCTAACTGCAACAATGTTTTGGGGACAACTCTCCACCCAACCATAGGCTCAGTGGCACATAATCTTTCTACAATTGGCCACCCTCGACATCTCAATCAACATACAACTGCTAGGGAATCCTTTGTCTTCCAACACTTTTCTCCCAAGAGAATGGATGAAGAAATAATGAATCTCATCTTCCTCATCGTCCATTAAATAGACCAAACAATGGAAAAGGGTCTGCATACACACATTCCATGTGTCAACATGCAACTTTTATTTATTTATTTGAAGTTTTACTTAATTTAATATATCTCTTAATTTAACTCTTTCTTATTTTATTCCTTTTACTTTTTGTTAACTTTACTTATTTTTACTATTTTTATAGTTTATATATATATATATATATATATAACTACAGTTTATTATTTACTATTTTATTTATTTATTATGAATATATTCTCTTCATTATTTATTTACTATTATTATATTTTCTTTATTTTTTATTATTTATTTACCGTTATTATATTTCCTTATTGTTTATTATTTATTTACTTATATTTCAATATTATATTATTTATTATTACTAGGGGACATTACATACTCCCCTCTTTAAGGAATTTCGTCTTGAAGTTAATTTGAATAATTTAACATTTTATTTTATTTAATTATTTATTACTTCACGTTTGCCTACACCCTCTGCTAAATTAGTATAACCAACAAGCATTGAAAGTTTTCACTTCACGAAGGAAATCCCAAGGAATCTCTATCATTTTTCCCTTTCGGAACTAGGCATAAAGCCTCATCGGTCTGTGCCATAGTCCAAGGCTCGTGCCCGACTGAGAACTCATCTGCCCCAAGGCAAGCACCCAGCTCAGTACTCCAAGCATCTCGAAAGGCTGACCCACTCCTTCCACACTCACTAAGGTGCACAACTCCATGCATCGAAGTCCTTACACCCCCACTAGACTTTGGCATCCCAATCCAACATCAGACACTTGGCCTCCTCAGGATGGTCCCATAGCCACTCAAGAGCTATCCATCAAGAGCTATACATGACAAAGGAATCACCGGCATATGTAGTGTTGATTGAGTTTGTCCCCAGCCCATATGGTGTTACATATTCTCCCTCACAGGTATGGGCTTCCACGAGATCATCAAGTCAACCAGCCCTCTTGGCCCATTTGTGGATTTCTTGATAATCACCACATCTCAACATACATCCAATTAATTAGTTATAATTATAACATCATAGAAAATAACCCACATGCCAACTCTTGCATGTCGCCATAAGAACATAACATTATTGTTATCACAAAATTCTGAGTGTCGTAAATCTACATACAATTACCACCTGCTTCACATCATAATATCCTCCTAAGTTATAACATCAACATATCAACATCAAAGACACATCATCACATAATAAATGAACCACATGTCAATATACCTCATATCATAATATCATAATTATAAGAATCATAGATAAGAAATCTAGACTAGTTGACATATTTGAGAAAACAAATCTGAAATAGATGTCATTATTTGTTTCATGTTCATCAATTTGTCATACTATGTTCCTTCATCCCTTCATTGTACTATTCATCCCTTTTTGAGATGTAACATCATCGAAACAAAGTTAAACGCTAATTTTAAATGTGGACACATAGATTGTTTCATTTTCAATTATGTAATATCCAACTAACAAATCCCAAGCATTACCTTGAGTTAATATTTGTGCATGTTGTTTTTATCGAGATAAAAAAGCTTAGTAGCCACATGGATCTTAATTGATATTTCTAAGTCCTTCACCAAAAGGGGGTTAACGAACAACTACGCTTGTATACCCATGAGTCCATTAAACTCTACTCAAATATTTAAACTCTATTCAAATATTTAAGCTCTGCATTTATTATGCCAATTTAGCATTTTACATTACAAAGTACCATGATTAAGAAGGTTAATCTTCAACATCATTATTCATTAAACTTTTCTTTGCCATAGTTGATATCCCCTTATACTAAGTCAACATGCCATGAATCTTATAACATACACACTTATATATTAAGGCCCTTAAATCCATTTTATTTTATTTTTGTTTAAATGAATTCCTCTTTTATAAGCTCACTTAAAGACAACTTCATTATAACCTACAAAATAATAACTCACTACTCTACACTCATTAATAATTTGTATCTGCATATACCATCTATTTTCACTTATTATTGCATTTCAATACATGAGTTTTTCTTAAGTGTTACATTTTTTCACAATATTAATATATTTATGGTTTAATCTTCTTATCTTAAAAGTAATACGGTCATTCAGTGACCTCAACTTGCCCAATGGGAAATCAGGTCAGTTGGCCACCGAATCACATTATAAGTCATCCAAAATATAAATAGTTTGAGTCTTTTTAGCCAAAACTTATAAGAATGATAGTCTAGAAACCAACTAATAAAAATCAGACTGAAAACATAAATGCTACCCGACATAAACAACCAAAAATAAGCTAAAATTAACAGTCATAGCTTCGACCCACTAATCATCCCACAATTCCACCGGAGCAGGACCTTTAGCACTTGATCCTGGTAATTCAGTTTGCGACAAACATGGGAAATGCTGCTCGATGTGGCCCAGATGGGCATTTTGATTCTGCAACTGACGTTGGATAAGCTGGAGCTCGTCGTTGTGTTGGTGGTCATAGTCATTGCTTTGGCCACTATGCACTTCATTAACCAGTAAAGATGAATGGATTGTCTGAACAAGGAGAGATAATCGCGCATGTACCCAGGGTCCATGACTAGTTCCCCCTAGTCTTCGACTGGCGGTTTAAGATCAGCTTGCGAATTCAACTCTGCCTCTCAGTTCGCAATTAATTGTTTCACCCGTGTCAGGGTCCCTTCACAGTAAGCCTTGATTGTGGCCTGAAGATTCTCAGAATTTGTTTTTCAACCCATCTGCTACGCAGTCCCCCTTTGCATATTCCCCTGTCGTGCATTCCCCTATCGCGCAGTCTCCCGCCGCTTAGTCCTCTGCTGCTCAGTCCAACCGGAAGATGGATCTACATCTTTTCCTTTATCTTCCTGGTGTCTTCTGCCTCTTCCGCCTCGACCTGAGGCTCCACTGTGAGGCTGAGACTTCACCATATCTGCCAAGGTCGAGCCCCCTTTCTTCACCCTTCTCCCACTTTCCCGCGCTTGTGACCCAACCCACTGTACAAAGGCCAGAAGTAAAGATAACATAGGTGGACCTGGAATATAAGTTGTATAAAGAACCACCCAAAAAACAAGCATTAACTTAATGAATGGTCGGAAAACACTACGTCCCTTCAAAATTCCACCACCTGAGCCAACAAGCATATATAATTAATAACCCTATGGAGGTGGGAGGTATCACCAGAATAAGAACGGTGTCCCCCATACCCCCCTAAGCCTTGAGTCCATAGACTTGGCCCTGATTATTTTCCAAAACCCCGCTCTGCACAGGGCTTGCCCTGACAATTCAAGCTTAAATCAGGTAACCGAATTATCAACATGCAGAGAAAACATCACAATAAAAAATTGGAAACCAGTAAACATGCCCATGCGAGAAAGAATATTGCCAAAAAATATAGAAATCAACATTACATAATTGAGAAGGCCTATATTTCCAGTCACAGAAATTGCTAATTTAACCAGTGTTTCCTTTCCCCTCCAGGCGCGAAGTTTATCCTGAGTAGCCGCCCCCCACCCAAGATACAAAGATAGCATTATAACATACCAGACTTTATACGCCAACCTCGAGCAGAGACAGGCAGCAGCTGGGTATTCCTCTCATGTTCCCGACACCGCGAACCTGTAACCAACAAACTTAGGCTCCTTAAGAAGCTGAGGACCCGAGTTTATACGCCGGATATATGGTCTTAACTCCACCTTCGCTCCCACTACCTATAGGCGCCAAGGATTACCAACTTTCACGTCGTGGATCTGCCAAGATCTGCAATGTTGCATATTATCACAATGAATACGCGTGTGAGGGCGTGGGGGATACCACCCACCATCCCAAAACAATAAAAACTTTATCATGTCAATCAAGCCCAAGCGGGCCTCCAGCTGTCTCACACCCCGATCGAGAGTATATATATATAGATATTAATTTAATATAATTCATTTTTCTATAAAGTATAATACAAAAATTACATTAAAAATAAAACTAAATTCTATTCAAATAAATTGATTTACACTCAAATACTTTATTAACTCAAAATGACACACTTAAAAATATTATAAATAATAATATTCATATAATTAAATATTACAACATAATTTTAATAAATAATATGATAAAAAATAATTAACCAATCTCAACATAATATCTTATCATTAAAAAAAAAATTAGCACATTTATTCCATTAATAAATTATATAATTATAATAATATAAAAATAATCCATATTAAAAACTTATTAAAATTTTCAAATTTCATTAAATAATCACTTTTTCAATAAATCCAAGTTAAGTGACAACTCAACGAAAAATTGAGTGACAATTCAATTTATAAAAAAAATCACTTAAATATTAGGTAACATCACTAAATATGTTTGTCTCATTGGAAAAAATAATTTATAATAACACAATTCCAAAAAATTATAATATAAAGTATATACTATATATTTACCAAAATTACTATACATTATAGTATATTATACTTGTACATTAGATTATTAGTATAATTAAAATATCGTATATCATAATTGGGTTATGTGCAAAGTTATTATAATTGGTTATGAAGTTTTGTCAATTTTTTTATTTTTATTTTTAAACAATCAACAAATTTTTATATTGTATTTCATATATTAAAATATATAAATATATCAAAATCTTAAAATAAATTTAATATTTAATCAAATAAATATAAAAAGTAAAATAAAATCTTATATGGCATAATTTTGAAATAAAAGATCGTATAGTGTATATTATTAACTTCTAATTAAATAACATTATTGTGAGCACTTTAAAAAACAATAACTATTAAAATAAGAAAGTGTGTTTCTGTTGGATATATTTATTATTTTAACTGTGGAGAGTCTTACCCTTCATATATGGAGAAATATGAGCACTTGTGAGTCGTCAAAAGAGTTTATTAACTATTTTAACACTAATTTCGAAGTATTTCCCATAAATCAACAATAAGCAACAGGAACCTTCGAAACATTAAAATAAGAAATTCAATATAAGAAGTCTTAAGTGCACAAAAGATAACATTACAATGTGTATTGACAACATGGTACAATGCTCAATATCATAAAGTACTCACAATTTGACACCAAATTATCACAAAAAATATAGTTAAAGGTAGTCATAACAACAAAACTTATGTTGCAAAAACAAAAGAGTAAAACTAATAACATTAAAATTTAAATTTTGATTGACTACCAAAGAAGCGACTCATAAATTGTGAAAGAATTAGAATATTGAAAGTTTGTTCTCTCAAATTTGTGGAAAATATTCTTATTCCGAAAACAATTTTATAAATCTATCATGGTCCTAAAGAATAGTGAAACATAAAACTTATATTTAATTACATAGGAATATTCTTCACAATTTTATTTATTTTTATATTTTAAATTTAATAAGGAAAGAGAAATTGGTTATAAAATTATTTAATCAATTAAATAAAAATCATAGAGACTTTTGACAAGGTTAATAGTCCACTTTGCATATAGATCTTAACTAAAATTTTATGTCAAGGCTCATAGGCTTCAGAGTTGCAACTTGGTTCCGATACCATATGTAACAACCCACAATTTAAATATACAACTAATTAGATCAATTATGTTATTTATAATCAACACACAACTATTCAACTAATTAGCATACAATTTTGAAAAATATGAGCATTGTCAACTTACATGTAGCGATGATATTCCTTACTTGCAATTCCAGAGTTGAACGTTATTTGAATCTCGCTAACCGCAACAAATTTTTTGGGACGACTCTCCACCCAAGTGTAATTCAACTACACATAATATTTCTACCACTGGTCACCCTCAAGCCCTCAATCAACGTACTACTCCTAATGAATCATTTATCTCACAACACTTTTCTCCCAAGAGAATGGATGAGGAAATGATGAATCTCATCTTCCTCATTGTCCACTAAATAGACCAAACAATGGAAAGGGGTCCGTATGCACACATTCCATGTGTCAACATTCAACTTTTATTTCTTTATTTTGAGTTTTACTTAATTTAATATATCTCTTAATTTAACTATTTTTTTATTTTATTCCTTTTTATTTTTTGTTCACTTTACTTATTTTTACTATTTTTATAGTTTACTTTTATTTATATATATATATATATATAACTCCAATTTATTATTTACAATTTTATTTATTTATTATTTATATATTTTATTCATTATTTATTATTTATTATTTATTCACTGTTATTATATTTTCTTTATTTTTTACTATTTATTAACCATTATTATCTTTTCTTTATTGTTTATTATTTATTTACTTATATTTTAATATTATATTATATTATATGATATTATTTATTATTATTATTAGGGGACATTACAGAGATATCCACTCAAATAGGACCATCCAAAGAGGCAGAAAAATGACCAAGAAAGTTGATATACTTGTGCAGGATGTGAGGGAGAATGTGGGAGCTCCTTCAAATTTGCGTAGCCAAAGAAGGTCACCTGATCGATGCACTGGCTACATGGCTCTAATGTCTGAGCTTGTAGAGACTAAGCCATCCTCTTTCGAGGAAACAATAGAGCAACCTATATGGGTTGATGCAATGGTGGAGGAATATGAATTCATTGTAAAAAAGAGTGCTTGGGAAGTGGTCCCAAGACTCGCAGATGCAGATAAATCAACTGTGGGTTCGATATGGATCTTCAAGGTTAAGCAAGCTATAGACAAAAGCATAGAGAAATATAAGGCCAAATTTGTGGCAAAGGGATACTCTCAAGTTGAAGGAATGGACTATGAGGAGACCTTTACTCCTGTAGCAAGGTACTCATCCATTAGATCAATTCTTGCTCTGGCTGTGCAGATGGAGTGGAAGATTGACTAGATCGATGTAAAAACAACATTTCTCAATGGGTTTATTGAGTAGGAGGTGTACATTGAGCAACCAAAAGGTTTTGAGACATTTGAACAGGAATCTCATATGTGCATACTCAAGTGAGAAATGTACGATCTCAATCAAGCAACCCCGTGCTTAGTACACCAGGATCGATATCTATCTCGCTGACATAGGCTTCACCAAAAGTGAAGTGGATGCAAACCTCTATCACATCTTGGTATAAGGTAAATTTCTTATTATTGTCTTATATGTTTATGATTTGATTTTAAACAGTGGTGAGAAACTAATCAGATCTTGCAATGGAATTTTGAAGGAAGGACATGGGTCTCATGCACTACTTCCTCGAGTTGGAAGTATCACAAAGCAATGGGGAACTATTTGTGTCTCAAGGAAAGTATGCAAATGAGATGCTACAAAGATTTCACATGGAGAGTTTTCAGTCCATGGAGACGCCTCTAGCGACCTATTGGAGGAAGGAGGATGCCACTTCAGGTGACGAAGTGGATGCTACCATTTATCGACAGCTAGTGGGTTCACTTATGTATCTTGTGAACACACAACTAGATATGTGCTATGCAATCGACCAGTTAAGGAAAGCTATGGTTAGGCCAACCAAATTATTTTGGAAGCAAACTAAACATGTTTTACAAAACCTCAAAGGCACTACCTAGTTTGGACTATGGACAGGAAGAGGGAGTGAAGTTGTGTTACTTCACAGATGCAGATTGGGCGGGGAGACCATCAAACCGAAATAGTACATCAGGTGGAATTTTCAGCGTTGGGTTCGCAGTGGTTTCCTAGTACAACAGGAAGCAAAGATTTGTGGCGCTCAGCTCGGTAGAAACAAAATACATGGCTACAAGTCAAGCAACATGTGAGGCGATCTAGATGAGAAAAATACTTGTGTGACTGTTTGGTCAGATGATGGAACCAACTGTGATAATTAAAGTTGCATTAAGCTCTCTAAGAATCATGTATTTCACGATCGATCCAAGCATATAGATATCTGGTATTACCATTTACAGGACTGTGTGCAGAGGCGGATAATGTTGCTACAATACATTTTGACAGAGAAACAAGATGTTGACATTTTGACAAAGGCATGGTCAAGAGGGAAGTTCAAGTTCCATAGGTGCATGATAGGGGTGGTTGATAATCCATTTCTTACTGAGAGGGAGTGTTTGAAAATGTAGCAAGAAATTCTTAATTTGATTTTTCCTTGATTAAATTGAATTTCCACATAAACAGACAATTGGATGTGGTTAATTGAGGTGACATGGCTCTGTGACTTAGTTAGCTTAGTAAATTCGAGCAAAAAAAGTTACAATTCAGTTAAGCATGTGTGATTACTAAACTAAATTGTAGCAATCAATGTCAGTTATTTCAAGTTGTTTTCAGTTAAACTATATGTAATTGTTGGAGGAACTAATGGAAGGTTAGTTGTGCAGTGGGACTTCAATCTAACTCATTGATCATCCAGATAACTGATCAATTAACCCAAAATAGATTGTGCATGCCAAGAATTCAAGTTCCCCATCTGTAGTGGAGATTCCAAGGCAGTGTAACATCAGTTGTAGACTAGTCTTAAGTGTATAGGTGTTGTATGCAGTCAGATGATTAACCTCTGGAATTGCGCAATCATTTTGGAGGAAAATCATAAATAATAAGGGCCTAATTTCCTCAAGAATTGCATAAGGAAATAAGGGCTCAATGATCTGAAATTGTATTAGGTGATTTCTTCCTCTTTTCTAAAATCAAATAAAACAAAACTTATGACAGTGTCAATGCTTTGCAAGTTTAAAAATGGGTCTTCAAACAACAGGTTTATTCAATGTCTCTTCAAACATGAATTAGTACTCATATGTAACTGAACATAATGAACATAACACACATAATCCATGAAGGCCTAAAGAAGAGCAAGACAAAGATCTATTAACGGAGTTCACCCCTCCTGAGCTACATCTCTAGGCCCTACAAGTGGTTATTACCCATACAAGGTAATTTTCTCCTACAAAGAACTCTCACAATAACAATAACTCAAAACATCTCCTTCAAAGATGACATACTTCAACTGAAATGAGCTAAAAAAATCATGCACATGCTTCAATTCCACATTGAAACATATAATAAAAACTTCATGATAAGAGAAGTTGAACTTGAGTCGAACCCTGCTGGTTACAGCGGCTGCAGTAGCCTTATGGAAGTGAGAATACCCCTACAAGGTCTTCTCCATGCCCAAATACCTCCAATAATTGCTTCCAAATCCTTACTAATCCATACTCCTTTAGTCTCAAGCCTGCAAAAATACCCTATAGATGTGTTCAAATAAGAAAGTAAAGGTTACCAATGGATTCATAACAAATAAAAACCCCTAAGAAACCTCTTTCTGAGCTCAATTTGGACAAAAACTCAAAAAGTTATGAGCTTCCAAGCTCTCGCATGAACTTCACTGTTATCCATCCTACAATTCAACCAAAACCTGCTTTGAGCGCCCCAAACCCGAAACTGACGCACAATTTTGGCCTACAATCATGCCCAATGGGTGAAATTTTCAGACACTTTAAATTTTCCTTTAACCCCCACTTTCCGAAAGTTGTGGTTGCATGGGGGACACGTGCCAAGGGGTTGGGGCCGCCCGCCACCATAGGCCAAACCCCCAACAACTCAGCATTTGGTCGCATCGTGGCGTTTTGGGACCCTCGAAACCCGAGGCTATGGCCAACAACTGTGTGCGTACCCTTTCCTAGAGGTCTCAGTGATGTGATGCCGCATGTGGCCTGGGGCTGGCCCCGCTGCTTAACGCCTTCCGCGTAGCCCTTGTAGATTTGTGCTTGTGGTCGTATAAGGGTCCAAAGGACCGTGGGCTAGCTCCCCGTTAGAACACCTTTGCACTTTGCGCCCAAAACCTTCGCCATGGGTTATATGTGGTAGCGATGACCGTGTTCTAGGGCCCCTTAACTTCGTCTTGCTCTAAACTGTTAGCATCGAGTTATTTGAACCTTGATCCAATGGCGTTGTAATGTTGTGGGTGCCAAGACTTTGGGATGGGGCTAAACCCTAGCCCTTGGATCCCCCGCCATGGTCCTGTGGTGTGGGGTGGTCGGGGGCTAGGGCTTAGCCCTGGCCCCTTCCCCCAATAATATTTGTGTTAAACTTCAAATATGGGTTTTGACCCATTGTTAATAAGAAACATTGTGCGGTCATGTGGTAGGTCATTGGAATTGTGGGCACGAGATCTCGTGTTTGAATCTTGTGGGGGTAGCTTGACCCTTGACCATAAAATTTTAACATGCCACCCAGAGGCCATGTGGCAGCCATTCATTGCCCCACGTGGCTTCCACCCATTGGTCCACTTAAAATACAGTCATCCACCAAATAATAATAATAAAATTTATGAACCAATCAAAATCTAGTATTTTTGGACCAATCTGGAATGGCTAAGTGGCAACCTACCACTGGCCCAAAAATGTATAGTCAATGTGTCAATCTGCAATTTTTTTTACCTATTTAGGAAAACGGTCAGCGAACGATAACTTGAGCTCCCAGTGTTAGATTGAGGTGAAATGAATGTCGTTGGATTCAAAACGACAAACACTACGATTTGGTGTCGGTTTCAAAAAGTTTTGGGCACTTTCATTTTCGAGCATAAAATTGATCACTTGATTACACCCCCCCCCACTAGGAACTTTTGGACTCCAAAAGTTTACTTCCCTAGTCAATATAAAGAGGCTGGAACTCAAAAACACCCAAAAACTCAATCCAAACTAAAAATTTTCAATTGGTGCCCTTCAAGCCCCAATCAAGGCACTTCACTTATCATCCTCATGAAGACTTGTTGTCCTGTTAAGAATTGAGCCAACATTCGTATCGTTGTTGCAGGAACAAAATACCGTTGAGTGGAATTTGAACATTCTCTTTAAGCTCATCTTTGCATGGATCCAAAAACACATCATCTTTAAGTTTAAATAGCTGAAGACAAACTTGACTCCATCTTGGAAATCATAAACAAAATAAATTTGCTTTAACGTCTTTAAACTGAGCTTGTACATGAAAAGTACATTGTTGCAAAAGTTTCCCTGATATGATCGACCTTGCCTACAATACATAGCCATCTTATATAATCTTAAAAACAAAGATTCAATTCACATGAGTTTCAAATCGAATACTTGTATCAGTGAACATATGATGATTTCTAGACAAATTTGAATGACAATATTGTACATTCACAAAAGTCCTTGAACATGTGGGCTTATAACATGCCAATACATACATTAATGAAAACATCTACTTGTTGAACATAGTGACAATAATGTTCACTTTACAAAAGTACCTAAACAGGTAATGACAACAAGTATTTGTAAAACAACTTTACAATAAGTGTACCTAAACTTTGCCTCTCCTAGGCTTGTGGGTTCTCTTCTTGCATCTTCTTGTCTTGAAGCTCGCTTAGGATTGTGGAAAGTCCTCTTTGCCACCTTTTGTTTCCCTTGCATTATGCAGCACAATCTCTTTACCTTTCTTTGAACGAAGTTCCAGATGAAACTTCCAACATCGTTCAGTGTCATGTCTACACACTTTGCAATGAGCACAGAAAAAATTCTTCTTGTTTGCTGACATAGAAATTCTCTCATGTGAAAGAAAGTCATTATGCTTGATGCCCAAATTTTGGTTCATTCATTTAACCATTATCATATGTTGCTCACATACAACCACGCAATGGTCAAAATCATCACAAAATGTACAAGGGTACTGATTCCACAAGTATCCAAAATTTCCATGCATTGGAAAACACTCTTGAGAGTTATACCTCTCTCTAGCGTTGTTGCTTTGACGGTTGCCACAAGGTGGTGACATCTCATGCTTAGATGTTTGATGTAACTCAAGATGTTTGGAGCACTTTCCAAACTCCTTTCGACTATATCTCAATCCCTGATACTTTGGTCTTTCCTCAACCATAATCAGATTGGTAATACCTTGACCATTTTTGGCAAGGCCTCCACCTTCATATCCCATCTTGGAAAGCAACTTCATACCTATGCCTTTGGTATGTTGTTCGAATGCTGCAAAAGAGTTGTTATGCATGAAAACAAAAGGAGTGGAACTCGAGATACTAATTACCTCTTTAAACTTGTCATGTATCCTTTTAGCTTTTGATGATGACGATGATGACCAACTTGTAGATGACTCTAGCCACCCACTCTTATCCACTAGCATATGGTGTGCTTCTTGAATATGTTTGCAAAATGTACACGCAACATCTTCCACATATGGTCCAAAACCACTATTTGAACCATGACCACACATTGGCCTCATTCTGAAGGTTTCCCTTGCTGGTGCCAGAGTAGAGCTTTCTGCAACTTGCTCATTAAGAACTTGTTGCAATACAAAGTGCACGTGTCTCTTCTCCTCTTCAACTATCTCCAACATCCTTCTCAATTCTATGTTCTCCATCCGAAAAGCCAAATTCTTCTCCTCTAGCTCTTGGAGATTCTTTTTGCTGCCCATCTTGCAACTTAGTCAACTAGTGCTTAGATACCAAACTAGTCTGAAATTGGATTAGGTGATTTCTTCCTCTTTTCCAAAATCAAATAAAATAAAACTTAGGATCATGTCAACGCTTTGCAAGTTTAAAAATGGGTCTTGAAACAATGTCTCTTCAAATATGAATTAGTCTTGATATGTAACTGAACATAATGAACATAACACACATAATCCATGAAGGCATAAATAAGAGCAAGACAAAGGTTTGTTGACAGAGTTCACCCCTCTTGGGCTACATCTTCAAGTCTCTCAACATGACTAGACCATTCATATATTTGGTATCAAAATGAAGTACATAAACATTTGTTGCACGTAAATAAGTGGTTATTACCCCTACAAGGTAATGTTCTCCTACAAATAACTCTCACAACAACAACGACTCAAAACATCTCCCTCAAAGATGACATACTTCAACTAAAATGAGCTAAAAACATCATTTACATGCTTCAATTCCACATTGAAACATATAATCAAAACTTCATGATAAGAGAAGTTGAACCTGAGCTAAACCCTACTGGTTACAATTGCTACAATAGCCTTTTGGAAGTGAGAATACCACTACAAGGTCTTCTCCATGCCCAAATACCTCTTAGAACTGCTTCCAAATCTTGACTAATCCATACCCCTTTAGTCTCATACCTACAAAAATACTTTGTAGATGTGCTCAAATCATAAATTAGAGGTTACCAATGGATTCAGAACATCAAAAAACCCCTAAGCAACCTCTTTCTGAGCTCAATTTGGATAAAAACTCAAAACGTAATGAGCTTCCAAGCTCTCTCATGAACTTGTCTGTGATCCATCCTACAATTCGACTCAAACCTGGCTTGAGCTCCCCAAACCTGAAACCGGTGCACAATTTTGGCCTACAATCATGCCCAACAGGTGAAATTGTCGGACACTTTAAATGTCCGCTAACCCTCACTTTCTGAAAATTATGGTTGCATGGGGGCCACGTGCCTAGGGGCTGGGGCTAACCGCCCACCCCCGTCGGCTAGGCCCCCTACAACTTGACACCTCATCGCATCGTGGCATTTTGGGACCCCCAAAACCTGGTGCTAGGGCCAACAACTACACGCACACCTTTTCTTGGAGGTCTCGGTCACGTGATGGCACATGTGGCCCGGGTCTGGCCCTGCTGCTTAACGCCTTCCGCCTAGCCCTTGTAGCTTTGTTCATGTGGTTGTATAAGGGTCCAAAGTACCATGGGCTGGCTCCCTGTCAGAGCACCTTTGCACTTCGCACCGAAAATCTTTGCCATGGGTTATATGTGGCGGCAATGACCGTGGGCTAGGGCCCTTAAATCCGCCCCACTCCAAATTGTCAGTGTCGGATTATTTGAACCTTCCAGTGGCATTGTGGGTGCCGATATTGTGGGCCGGGGCTAAGCCCTAGCCCTGGGCTCCCCTGCCATGGTCCTATGGTGTGGGGTGGTTGAGGGCTAGGGCTTAACCCTGGCCCCTTCCCCCAATAATATTTGCGCTAAACTTCAAATATGGGTTTTGAACCATTTATAATAAGAAACATTATGCAATCATGTGGTAGGTCATTGGAATTATGTGCATGAGGTCTCGTGTTTGAATCCTGTGGGGGTAGCTTGACCTTTGACCATAAAATTTTAACATGTTACCCGGAGGCCACGTGGCAGCCATTCATTGGCCCACGTGGCTTCCACCCATTGGTCCATTTAAAACACAGTCAGGCGCCAAATAATAATAATAAAAATATATGAACTAACTAAAATCCAGTATTTTTGGACCAATTTGGAGTGGCAAAGTGGCAGCCTACCACTATCCCAAAATGTAGAGTCAACCTATCAATTTGCAATATTTTTTACATGTTTGGGAAAAAAATCAGCAAACGATAACTTGAGCTTCAGGTGTTGGATTGAGGTGAAACGAACATCATTGGATTCAGAACGATGGGCACTTTGACTTGGCACCAGTTTCAACAAGTTCTGGGCACTTTCATTTTCAAGCATGAAATTGATCACCTTATCACTCAAGTAGAGGCAAAATTTGACCAAGTATAGGTCAAAGCTTCTAAGTGAACAGAGAGATAGGTTATTCACTTATAGGTTGAGCTCAGATTGAGCTATAAATTGTAATACATCTATATTCATCATATTAATGCAAGAAGGCAAAGGAGTTTTCAACATATTACTTTCCCCCTGGAAAAATAAAGTGTGCATGTGTGTTATTTCTTATTGCATGTTTGTGATTCATGTTCTAAATTGTGAATTGAATTTCGTAGAGAAGTATATTAGGATTGTATCTTGTGATTTAGATCAAAATTTCATGAGCAGTTGTAATTCTACATCGTAATTTCTACACTTGTGTCTCAATCTTATGGCTTTCTCTGTGTGTTTTTGGTGAAACAACGTTGCAAAAGGTGGCAGCTGAGTCATATCTCAAAAGTCGAGCTCCACGTTGTCCTTGCGGGGCTCAACCACCACCCCCTCTCCTACTCCTCCCCCTCTGTCTCAGTGGCATAAATAAATTAGGGTTAGACTTCTAACAATTGCGATGAATCTCTACTTGCAAAAGAACAAAAGACCAAACTAGACCCAACACCAACATGACCAGGGAACCAAGAGGTTAAATCGTGACAATAAGCTTTTGACCTCGAGTCTACATATGACCTAATAATTTAAATAAAAGGAGAGACTACCTCATCCACAATATTTTCTCCATTAACCATTGAACCCAAGAATGATAAACTTAGGACCAACGAAATACAGAGCCTAAAGGAGCACAACCACCCACCAACTTTAATAGACCAGAGCTTATCCCCCAAAAAGCCATACTAAACACCACAAAGCACCAAAGATTGTATTTGAACGAGATTCACAATTCCAAACTTATGACTTGAACAAGGACCATTGACTAATATTTAAAAGCAAATTGACACCAAACCCCAAACAAATACTACCACCCAAGATTTGGTGAAACACAGAGTTTCATAACCTAAGATTCTCAGACCAAACACAATTGACCACCAAAACAAATAGACCAAGAGAAGCGGATATAGAACTCGAGAATTCACTCCCTGTAAAAGGCTTAGCATCACCCAAGGCCCTCCTGCAAGCAAACCTCTAACGGTCGAGCACAAAGTTGAAAGTCCAGGAAGTTTGACGTCTTTAGACTTGGCTTGCGCAGATGTGCACGTCTGCCTACCAAGTTTTCAAAACCATACTCCAGCTACAACACGATGGGGATTACACACCCAATCAACGCCAAGAAGAAAAACCAGGAGGCTGAGGCCCCTTCCTCGACTCCTCTCCATTCAACATCAACTAACGTCTCGCCCAACCAAACCATTTAATGGCCACACTCCACCACATGTTAAATTGCATGCACATGCATGTGAAGGGAGGTCATGCCCTCCGCCCATTAATGCTTGATGGAACTATGGAGTGGCGGGCACATCCTCTGAGGGCCCCATTAAATCAACTTTAACACCCCCATCGAGGGGTTAAAAAACTACATGTTAAAGTCTATTCACCAAATTATTTATTTTAAAAACTTGAATTTAAACATATAACATTGCCAATAATTACTAATATCTAAATTATTCAATTCTATTTCAACTTATAAATGCATAAAACAACCACTCTTACTCTTTTCTTTAGAATTTAAACCGTGCATAAGTAATGCATTATCACAATTTTTAAATATCTTATATTTATTTTAACTTTTCATTTTAAATTACCTACAACTATTATATCAACATATTTATAATAGATTGATATAAAGAACTTTGCTACTAATTTTACTTTTAATTAAACATATTACAAAGTTGGCCCCATTCAAAATAATTAAAAGAGAAATCAATATTTTTGAGTTAAATTTGATGATTATTATTTTAAATTAATAAAATTGGAAAAGATAAAATATTAACATCATACCATCTAAAATCTAAATCTATTTTTCCATTTAAAAAATATATATATATCAACTTATTAAAAATTGCTTTATGAAATTTAAAAATACAAATCCAAAAATAACTATGAAAAGTAAATAAAAATGTAAATTACTCCATGACTTGCTCTCACATAGAAGAGAAAGAACAAATCGATCTTAGGCCTTTGCGGGCAGTGGAGGTGTTGTTGTTGATGGTGGCATTGGCCATAGTAATTCTCAAAAGTAAATGGAATAATGGAATATGATTGAAGAAAGAAATAAATTGTTTTAACGTCCAAGAGGCTAAAGAGAGTGTATCTCTAGATATGAAAAGCCTCTCAATGCTTAAGTTAAACAAATGTGAGTTATTCATTATTCCATGGGTAAATATTTTTAGAATATATATATATATAATGTGATATTTAACATAAGTACTAATAAACCTATGGGGACGTCTAGAGAGGTGATTAGAATATTTGAGGGAGAACCAAAAGGTCTTTCTATTCGAACATGACCTGTATATATTCATGATATTTTATACAACGTCAAGAGATTTAATTTCAAGCTCTACATTTATGTCATTAGGAAAAAATGACAATGATACAACTTTATACTCCAGACTTCAGCGAGTGACAAGACCCCTAGAGAGATCAACATCATCAATAGTGCAAAATAATTGATCCCTTCAACAATGGACTCCTAATCTCATGAGCTTTTTCGCTTGAGGACATGGTCTCTTATGGCATAAGGATATCAAGAATAATCACCTGTTAGAGGCATTTGGGGAAATTTTCTTTGGAGCACCCCCAAAACCCCTTAGGTTTAGAGATAATATTTTCATCGGGGAGCTTTCTTTGCTCTAAGGACCCTATCAATTGTGTTTTGTCACCCATGGTGAATATCATCTCTAGCTTTCTATTATGCAATGGAGAGGTTGGATTTGCGACCAACATGTCCAACATGTAGAGGATCTACGACCAATCCTCCTTTTGAAGGAACCTAGGGGACAAAAGAGATTTGGAACAAAGCTCATATTGCTTTTCACCTGGAATCAGAGCAAAGGGTGACTTCAACATGTCATTTTCCAAGTTGGGATATTCAGAGCATGACGCCAGAAAATTATCAGACTCAGATTCAGTCTAAGACACTAAGGGACCCCCAGCTGAAGGTTGAGGCTCGTGATTTGAAGTGTAGGGAGGTTTGGAGACTACAATATCCACTTTATTATAGTAAGGGGGATATAATCTAGAGTGGGAGATGAAGTAAGAGCATTGAAACTAAAAGAAGGACCTAGAACTGCATGATCAAAAAAAGGAAAAACTTCAACAAAAGGTAGGGAAGAGTGCTTCTTAGCTAAAATTCATCTTCGGTTTTCATCCACTTGTTGTACTCCTCTTGTGGTGGTTGAGGATTTGAATGAGGCCAAGGGTATTTTTGAATGGGTAATGACTATGTTGACGATTTCTCTACCCAAACTTTCTTTTGTATTTTGAGTTCCCAGGGATTATTATGACATTGCTCTAGAGTATGGCTCACCTTTCTAAAGGCAAAACATTGAGACTGTGATTTCTTGTTGTTTAAAATACACTTTTGAATGCATAAATGGATTCAACTCCTTGAAAAACCCCACGAGGCACTCAATCTTTACAGATTAAACAATTTAAATTTTTAATTTTTGAAAATCTGTATAATATTTTGAACAAAATTGACTAGGAAAAATGTTCAGAAAAAAGGTCATTTCGTCTATTAGTTAGAGTATGGATGTATATGTGTACATATACATATACATTATGTTGGCATTATGACACAGGTTTGGCGCTATGGCACAGGTGTTGTCCTTGATGGCAACTCACTCTGGTGATAGATCTCAGTTCAGGCTCTCAGAATGAAGGAAAAATATATATACGCGGGTTCATCGTGACCAAGCCGCGTATACACGCGTGTTAGACGTTCCAAAGACGCGTATGCATATACACGCACTTTCACGCAAGGAAAAGCGCGTACATGTGGAATAACTTATGTTTGGTCTGTGGTATTTAGTCCTTGGTATTTGAACCTATGGTTTTGGACCATGGTATCTTGTTCGAAGTGTTGATCCCAAGTATTGGGTCCATGGTATTGATTTGTTATGGTTTTGGACTGTGGTATTGTGAACGGCCTAAGACTATAAAAGAGGAAGGAGATCATTAGGCAAGGTCACGATCTGAAGTATTGAATATCTGATAAAGGGCTAGATCTGGAATACTCGTGATTGGGTTATGGTGCAGAGCTGGATCTGAACGAAGGAGGAACCTAAGCGCAAAGAAAAGGATAAGTTCTATTGATGGGTCAAAATCTTAAGGCTTGAGTAATAGTATCTTTATATGATTTTGATCTGTTATATGTGGCGCACCCTTGATCTATAAATCTGATAATCTGGGTTAACTAATGTCTGAATATTTGAAGGAGTAAATTATCTTTATAGATCTGTACGCAGGTTCAGTGAAGCTAAGGCGCGTATACACGCAGTTTCTATAAGCCAAAAGTGCGTATACGAAGGTTGGTCTTAACACAAGAGTGTATGCACGCAGGTTTCTGAATATTGAAGTAGCGTACATCTCTTAAATTATGTTCTAGCTGCTTCTGTTGATTACTGCAGTGATCTGGGTTCAGAATTGGTGTATGGTTACTGTTACTGTGTTCTGGGTATAGCTGTCAGAGAAGTGTCTACTTGGTTCAGTTTTAATTGGTGAAGAGGAGATTGTTTGATGTAGAGATTCTTGATGTTTGATTGATGTTATTCATGGATCCAATCTGAAAATTTATGAAACGTGGTCCCTGGAAAAAAGAGAAGGTTGTAGCCTTCTGTAGGTCAACACCTACGTACTAGTACCTCAGCTAGTACAAGAGCTAAGGGGGTTGTAGCTCCCTTCCAGGAGAGGCTGGAAAACGAGAGAAGGTTGTAGCCTTCTGCAGGTTGAAGCCTGCGTACTGGTATAAGTCTGCACCAATACAGAAACATTGTAAAAAGAAGTTTCTAATTAAAAGAAGATAGAGACGAATTGCAGTAGGTGGTTTTCACCCACATTGGGTTTCCACCTTATATCTTGTGTTCTTGTGTGTGATTGTCTTCTTCTCTGTCTTACTGTTCTTGGTCACTGTTTATATGATTCTGATGCACAAATTAATGATCAACATCTGTAGAATAAATTAAATTATAAGTCTGCATGGTATACGCTGGTTTCCTTATCTGTAGTTGCGTATATACGCGGTTTTCTCTAACTGAAGTAGCGTATATGATCTGGGTGTGAAATAAAAATAATTGACTTGATAATACTGATTCACCCCCCCTCTCAGTATTATTTCCAACACATTATGTATATGCATACATATAAGTTATAAAGTATTGTTATTTTTTTTAAACTAAATATTTATATTAATCAAAATCTGCTTTACATGGCTTTACAAAAAATTCTAGAGTGACCATAGGGGACACATATATCTGTAGCAAACCCCATCGTTCAACCAAACTATAAGAATCTCAAATCCCACCAAGACCACAAACACCAAACCCCATATTTCATTAGAGCCAAGGATAGAATTGGCCTGCAACATTACCCCACATACCCGCACAAAGCATATATAATTCCAAAACAAACCTTCAACACACACACACACACACACATATTAATATTTATATAAGTTATAAAGTATTGTTAAAAAACTATTTGTTTTTTCTTTTTGTAACTAAAGCTTTTGATCTGAACTTAAAGAGGAACGCAACAAATTACAGATATAACCATAAACATAGAGATGCAGCATAAATAACACTTCATTTCATTAATATCAAACACTGAAATATGCTTACAAACAGAATGGAAATAAAACTAGCTCGGGCGATGGTAGCTTATCTCTAAGAAGAGATGTGGTGACTACATGCCTCTGAACTGTGTTACAATGAGGCTCAAGGGCCTATTTATTATTGAAAAACAAAAGAAAACCTTATAAAACAAAAAACATAACCCCAGGAGATGGAACACCAAGAGTTTGTGGGCCCCATTGGGTTAGTTGGGCAGCTAATTTCCTGGGGTCGTAACTTGGTCATATTATCTCTGTTTGGCATGTACGATACCTTGTCGGAAAGATCTCTCCTAGTACTACAGTATTTGCAATAGGCCCTTGCACTCAACTATGAGCCTATTGCGGACCTCGAAAATACCTCGTTTAGGGGGGTCAAAATTGCTTCGGAAGTTCATGACCTGAAAAACTGCTAAATATAGTAAATGTTGCAATAAACAAGGAAACAAATGAAACCGACTGGAGTTATAGGTGGAATAGGCAGGTGGCCACCAATATCCACCTAGATCATTTCCCCTTCCTTAAGAAGCAATGGTCTTTATTGCATGCAGGGCCTCCATGAGGTGAGGAAATTTTTGTTGAACCTGATCCCTCGTGAACCACTTGCTCTAATGAAGGAGTTGGTCTACTTTGACAACTTGATATATATGGACCCTCTGTTGGTGCATGTTCTTGATTTGTGTTTCCATGATCTGATCAATTGTGGCATGTTCCATGCAATACGGGTTTAGCTCTGTTGGTGTGAGTTGTTCTGTAATGTCAGATGTATCAAATGTTAGAGAATCTAGGGCAAAGTAGTGTGGTGATGATTCTCTGAGACTTGATAAAAATTTGTGAAGTCTTTTTACTTTTTCTTAGTTAGCTTATACTTATTAGTCTTCTTATTAGTGCATATGTGTGTGCTTCATCAAACTTCTACCAAAACAAAATAACAAGAACACAAAATTTGGCTCTTTGCTAGGGACAAACCCTTTCCACTCTTGAGAGGGAAACCCTTTGTAAGATTTCTCTTATTGAAGCTTCTTATTTGAACAACTGCCAAACCCTAGACCCTCTACTACGATATCCTCCAAGTACGAGTCAAATCCTTCCTCTTTCTGCTAGGGACAAACCCTCTCCACTCTTGAGAGGGAAACCCTTTGTAAGATTTATCTTATTGAATCTTCTTATTTGAACAACTGCCAAATCCTTCCTCTTTCTGCTAGGGACAAACCCTCTCCACTCTTGAGAGGGAAAACCTTTGTAAGATTTCTATTATTGAAGCTTCTTATTTGAACAACTGCCAAACCCCGGATCCTTGACTAAGATATCCTCCAAGCACAAGTCAAATCCTTCCTTTGTCTTCCAACACTTTGTCTCCTAGGTTAGGAAACCCTAGAATATTAGGGCTCCTTTACTTCGCTATAAGGAGGACCTTCTTTGCTTCCTTTGAGATACCTTGTAGACCTTAAAGTACATTCAAGTGAGACTTCTCATGCTGCTGCCCTTGACTGTTGTCAAACCTGTGAAGTTTGCTTGTTGTACGTGTGAATAGAACCTTGGAACAATCCTCCTTTTCCTCGTCTTCTTTTCCTTTCTTCTTTGCTGGAGAGAGAGACCTTCTAGGACTAGATTGCACCCAAAAATAGGGAGATGTAAGGGCCCACACCTTACTTTTGTTGTAGCAGCAGGCAGTCCTTACTCCTTCGCATGTGTGACTATGTGTATGCCCTAAAGACAATCTTTTCTTCTTTGTTTGTAGGGTTGCCTTCAACGTTGGAGTATGAGGCCCTTTTAGGCCTAATTACTAGCCCAAACTATAAGGTATATACCTCTGTCACTTCACTGTTGTTTTGGCCACAAATTGTACCTTATCTCTTCGCACATGTGGTTGTTGATGCCCTAGAAAGCAAACTTGTACCTTCATTGTCCTTCCTCCTATCTTCGCTGCCCTAACAGACTTCTTTTGCCCTTGTCTTCGTCTCTTTTATCCTTCTCTTGTATGCAGATTTCAGAGTGTAAGTGTGTCCAAATGAGGAGTGGACAACCTCTATAAATAGAGGTCTATCCCTCCTCTCTCAAGCTGACATGACTATCCATTAGGCCAACTTGACTATATTCTAGACCGACTTGACAGTTGCATTATATTTCACATTTATTCATCGTTTTTGCTGCTTGTAGACTTCGTTGGTGCTAGGAGAAGATTTGACCATGCATAGAGTAATTTCCTTGACCTTGTATGATGACTTACATGATGTAACGTGCCCTCAAAGGGTCTTTCCATAATTACATTTTGACTTTGACTCTTTAGAAGCACTTCAAAATGTGCTTAACCTATTTTCATTTAGCAAGAAACTCATTGACAAATAATACAAAAATAATTTCTCTTTTCTTGAATAAGTACAAATATCAAAATTACATTTATGAAGACCGAACCTAGTTACATTTTCTCCAACATCAACCGATGGTGGGAAATATCGCTGAAGGCGGTCTACATTGAACACTAGGTGCAGACCAAGGAAAGGTGGGATGCTGAGCTTGAAGGCATTGTCCCCTACATCCTTGGTGATGGTGTATGACCCATATTGGAGCAGGTGAAGCTTGTAGTGGGGTCCAACAAGGCGCTCCTTATACAAATGTAGCCAAACTTTGTTGCCCAATTGGAACTTGTGCAACACTCGATGTTGATCATGGCGTTGCTTGTATTTAGCATTGGCTCTATCCAATATACCATGGACCTGCTGGCGGATGTGTTGAATGCGCTCAATGAAGTTGTTAGCCCTGTCGGCTTCGACTGGACGTGAGTCGAATCTACCTAAGTGGCTGCAAATGGTATAGCCACATCAATGGGACATAATGGCTAAAATCCCAGCCCTACCTAAAAGGGGTTGTGTCTTGTTGAGCTATGGAGAGCTTTGTTGTAGTTGTGCTGGACATAGGGGAGGCTTTCATCCCATGTGTGTGGATGCTTCGAGTTGTACATGCACAAAATGTGTACGATCATCCTATTGACGACCTCTGTTTGGCCATCAGTTTGGGGGTGGAAAGTCGTGGACTTAGTAAGTTTGGTATCCAGCATCGACCAGAGACTTGACCAAAATTCACTTAGGAATCTACTATCCCGATCTGAGACAATGAACTGTGGGATCCCAAAGTGTACCCACACTCGCTCAAAGAAGAGCATAGCAGTGGTCTCTATTTTGATACAAAACACAGTCGTTGCCGTGCTTAGTAGAAGGAAGGCCCGACATGTAATCTATGGAGATGGATTCCCAAAGTCGACTAGGAGTAGGCAGAGGAGTGTATAGGACTTACTTCTTGATGGTTGGTTTGGCAATGGTGTAGACATTGCGAGATCAAATGTACTTCCCAACATTTTAACAAAGGTTCGGCCAATAAAAATACTTCTGCAATACTATCACTATTTTCTCTATTTTGAATGTCTAGCAACCCGACTATAGTGCACCTCCCAAATCATCTTGGCACGCTCACTTGAAGGAACACAGATGTGTCCCAAGTGGCATAACAATGCATATTGGAGGTGAAAATTTGGAACTTACTTACCTTCCAGGAGTGTCTGGTATGTGTTGCCAAATTCTTGATCACTCTTGTAAAGATGTGGCCACCCCGAAGTCTCGTGCCCACAAGAGTCGAGCACAGGGGTTGGTGGTTTGTGTGAATGATCGTTTCCTTCCCCAGAATGTAATGCTTCCATTGATAGCAGGCCTGCACAATGGAATACATTTCTTTGTCATAGGTGGGATACTTTCAGACTGTGTCTGAAAGTGTCTCATTGTGGTAAGCCACTGGATGCCCCTACTGAGTAAGAATTGCACCAATAGCATAGTCAAAGGCATCTGTCTCAATCTCAAATGGTTGTTGCAGGTTTGGTAATGTGAGCACTGGTGCATAGCAGAGGTGATGCTTCAACTCGACAAACACCTTCTTTTGGGTTTCAGGACAAAAGAAATTTTCTTTCGCTCTGCCCTTGATGACTTAACTTAAAGGCCAAGTGATATGAGAGAACCCCAACACGAACCTAAGGTAGAAATTGGCAAGACCTAGAAAGTTGCAGAGCTCTTTTATAGTGGTTGAGGTTGGCCAATCCCAAATTACTTGTATCTTGGCTGGGTCCACATGCACACCTTGCTCATCAATGATGTACCCCAAATATTGAACTTGGGTCATGCCAAAAGTGCATTTCTCCAAATTGGCACACAACTTGTGTTGTCGCAGGGTTTGGAGGACCTGTTGAATATGGTGGAGGTGCTCTTCCCAACTCTGGCTGAAGATTAAGATGTCATCTAAATACACCACCACGAATGCATTGGTGAAGGGTCACAAGATGTCGTCCATCAATCTCATGAAGGTTGCGGGGGCATTCGTCAACTCGAAAGGCATGACCAACCATTCGAAAAGGCCCTCCTTGGATTTGAAGGCAGTCTTCCACACATCAAAGGGTTTGATAGGCACCTTGTGATAACCAAACTTCAAATCAACCTTGCTAAAATATTTGCCCCCTTGAGCTGGTCCAGAAGGTCATCAATCTGTGGGATTGGGTACTTATTCCACACAATGATCTTATTCAAAGCCTGATAGTCAATATAGAGTCTCCAGGTCCCATCCTTCTTCTATACCAATACAATCGGGCTCCCACAGGGTGATGAGCTTGGCTTGATGTGCCCTTCCTGCAACAACTCTTGAATCTGGCTCTTGATCTCATCATTCTCCATAACAGAGTGTTGATAGATCGATCCATTGGGTTGCGGCGTGCCCGGGGTCAAATCAATGGACCGCTTGATCTGATAGTGCAGCAACACCCCCGTAGGTGAGGAGAAAATGTCCCTGTACTCCTCCACAACCTTGTCCATCTGTTGTTACTGTGCGAAGGAGCCCTGTCTGGAAGTTGTGGCCATAATCTTCTTCTTTCCCTGAGCGCAAAATAAGGAAAACAAATATCTTGGTATATGAAATGATCTTACTGCATTTCTTTGCAGTGATCAAAGAGATGGTGGTAGATAGGACTACCTTCGGTATCTTGTACAACTTATTGCCCAAATTAATAGTCACAGAGCGAGATCTAGACTCATATATAGCATGTCGCTTCCATAAGTATGGTTGTCATAATAATACATCACAAACTTCAAGAGAGGCAACATCACATAGTACCTCAACCGTGAAGGGCTTGATGTTGTAGAGAAGTTGACACTGTTGGCTCACGCAAAGATCTCGTCCTTGGTGGAGCCACCCAATGGTGTATGGTTGCGGAAGTGTTGTAGTAGATAGGCCCAACGACTTCACGATCTTTGCTGAAATGAGGTTCTTTTGGTTCCTGTTGTCGACAATGAACTGAAGTGGAGAACCTTTCAACCACATCTATGAGTGGAAGAGGCATCCCCCCTCCTCTGGATCTTCAGGCTCATTCTTCTGGATCTTGGTGGTGGCCATGGTGGCACTGGGCGCCACATTAATGATCTACTTCCTTTGTCATTCCCCTTGTCGGGCTTTGATTCAGAGTCAGAACATGCATTTGATTTGGAACCCTTCAACTCAGCCAAGAGTGACTGCTTGGCCCAACACTTGCTCGTGTTGTGAATGGGGCTCTTATGGAACTCACACCATTTTCCCATGTCCTTATATGGCTTTGTGATGTTGTTCTTTGCTTGCGGCTTCAGTGGGTTGTCCTGGGTCGTCTTGCCTTGCCTTTGTCCTTTTCTCTACAGTTTGGGGGTGCCTTTCCCTTTCTTTAGAATTGCAAATCCAAAGTATTGCTTCTTCTGTTTAAGCTTCTGCTCAATCTTGACAGTGTATCGGTACACCGTGCCGAGCGAGGAGATGCCCAGGAACTCCATCTCGTCCTAGATGCACTTGTGTAGGCAACTACGGTACTTGAGTACCAAATGTCGCTCAGAATCCTTGATACCCAACTTTGTGCGAAGGGTATGGAAAACATTGGTTAACTCTGACATGTCTTAGTCCCTTCCTTGCCACAGTGTGGTCCACTTCATGTATTTATCCTCATAGCTCCCGACAGGGTAGTACTGCTCCTTGATGGCATCCCATAATGAATTCAAAGTGGGTGCGGCTGAAAATAGTGAGGGTGTACTCTCGTCCTTCTTCTCACAGTAGTTTTCTCACCAGTCCTTGACATTGGGGGCGACTTTTAGAAGTGAAAAAAGTAATATTTTTCTAGCTAGAAAATCATGAACAAAAAAATATCCTTCTAACAGATTTAGCCATTTATCTACTGCGTCTGCATCTATCTGACCTTCAAATATGGGGATGTCAAAGTTAACATGTACCTTAAAGAGTGTGGAGCTTCCATAGTAGATGTTGGAAGGAGATGTGTCGCCTTTGGGTAGTTGCTAAAGGATCTGGGCAAAGTTGTCCATCATCGCATTCCTCTATCACTCGAGGGCTTCTTCGAGCAAGATTTTGAAAGGATATTCAACCCCCTCGTATTTTTTCTCTTCTGCCATGGGAGGCTATCAGGATTTGCGAGGCTTATCTTGCAAAGGTTCGACCAATTCGAGCCCTAACTCCTTATATCCTGATCTCGTTGGGGAGATGCAAAGAAAAACAAAGAAAGAGCAAACCAGTCTGATAACACTGATCCAAACTTAAACATGAACACAAAAACATATAGACATAACCATAAATACATAGATGCAGCAGAAATAACACTTCATTTCATTAATATCAAATACTGAAATATGCTTACAAACAGATTGGAAATAAAACTAGCTTGGGCGATGGTAGCTTATCTCTAAGAAGAGATGTGGCGACTACATGCCTTTGAACTGTGTTACAATGAGGCTCAAGGACCTATTTATTATTGAACAATAAGGGAAAACCCTAAGCAACCAAAACACTAACCCAGGAGATGGAACACCAAGAGTTTGTTGGCCTCGTTGGGGTTAGTTAGACAACCAACTTCTCGGGGTCGTAACTTGGTCATATTATCTCCGTTTGGCATGTACGATAGCTTGATGGAAAGATCTATCCGAGTACTACAGGATTTGCGGCAAGCCCTTCCTATGTTTGCAGGCCTGTCGCAGACCTCAAAAAAACATCGTTTAGGGGGTCAAAACTACTTCGGAAGTTCAGGACCCAAAAAATTGCTAAAAATAGTAAATGCTGCAATAAACAAGGAAACAATGAAACCGACTGGAGGTCTAGGAGGAATAGGCTAGTGGCCACCAATATCCACCTGGATCAGCTTTATATTAATCAAAATATGCTTTACATGGCTTTACAAAAAATTCTAGAGTGACCATAGGGGATGCATATGTCTATAGCAAACCCCATCATTCAACCAAACCAAAAGAGTCTCGAATCCCACTAAGACCACAAACACCAAACCCCATATTTCATTAGAGCCAAGGCTAGAACTGGCTTGCAACATTACCCCACAAACCCGCACAAAGCATATATAATTCCAAAACAAACCTTCAACATCCATGACCTTTACGTTGCAAAGGGGTAGCCTAAAACACATGAAACCAAACATATTTTTCAAACCCCATTTACAAAATATCTAGACCAAGGTAATCATCCAGGACTTATATACATTAACACACACACACAAGTTATAAAGTATTGTTTTTTTTTGGTAACTAAAGATTTATATTAATCAAAATCTACTTTACATGGATTTACAAAAAATTATAGGGTGACCATAGGGGATGCATATATCTATAGCTAACCCCATCATTCAACCAAACCAAAGAGTCTCGAATCCCACTAAGACCACAAACACCAAACCCCAAATTTCATTAGAGCCAATGCTAGAACTGGCCTGCAACATTACCCCACAAACCCACACAAAGCATAGATAATTCCAAAACAAACATTCAACATCCACGACCTTTACGTTGCAAAGAGGTAGCCTAAAACACATGAAACCAGACATAATTTTCAAACCCCATTTACAAAATATCCAGACCAAGGTAATCATCCAGGACTTGAGTGCTGTTACGAGCCAAAGAACATACAACAAACAAACCATAGTAACTATCACATGCCCACCATATTGGGCCAGGACCAACCTTAAAGACCAACATGCAACAAGGAAGCCATTAGAAATGCGACACGACCATCCAAACGAGCTAGGAGCCACCACACAAAACCATTGAATTTCACCTCAACCCACTGTGTTCTCTAATCATTGCCAGAAGAAGAGATGTTTGCCAAGCCCTCGCACTAGACCTAGAAGGATCCATTAGGTCCCCCCCATTCGATTCACACGCTATGTGGCTTTCTACATGAGCCAATCGAGAGTCAATTCTATCTAAACAAAACCATTGGTTCTTGAGCATTCTCTTGACATCTTCTAGGAATGCGAAATTATTGTACTTCTCCACTTGTTTGTCCCTCAAAACCATGCCTAGAAGGGTATTCATTTGCTAATGAAGAGCTGTTGAGTTAAGATATTGTTTCTTCCTTCCCCTGGTGTGACTAGGTGTTGTGGCCACAACCACTAAGGAACAACTGCTGTTCCCTAAAGGGAACAACACCGAGTGTTTTTTGTTGTTCCCTCCAGGGAATAGCTGCTGTTCCCTAAAGGGAACAACACCAAGTGTTTTTTGTTGTTCCCTCCAGGGAACAGCTGCTGTTCCCTCTTGGGAATAGCTGTTGTTCCCTCCAGGGAACAACTATTGTTACCTCCAGGGAACAGCTACTGTTCCCTCCAGGGAACAACTACTATTCCCTCAAGGGAACAACACTTTTTTAGTTTTTGCTGTGGCCACAACCACCACCCTATTAATACCTGCTCTAGGGGCAAATTTGAATGGGTCCCTTGAGAAGTTTGAGCTTTCGTCTCTCTGAATGATAACTGTAGTTGTCAGATGGAATTATGTCCTTAAAGCTGAACGGTTCAATGGTTTATTAATTATGGTTGCAATCCATTTTTAATCATCAGTTCCCAAATAAAGATCACCACGCCCTCTTGAAACTTAGAGCCCGAAGGACTCACAGAGCTCCCAGTTACAGAGTCTGTCTCTTTATGAAAGTTTTAATGAAGGCAAGGTTTGTTTTGGGGCCTTTCTATCTTATCTCTCATAATAATAGCTAATGTTAATTATTTCTACAAGCAAGGACCAAGAGAAGAAAAGCGAGGTCGACGAGCTGATGCATAAGCATCAAGAATGGCTACGGGGAGAAGATGCAAGCGAGACTTAGCCGAAACAGAGGAATTTATGACAAGCAACAGGGAAGGCATACACAGTGGGGAGCTACGCAATAGACTACGTGTTCTGTGGATCCTAGAAAAACACCTTCATCTGCTGGATCTGTGCAAGTTTGATAAGGCTTGATGGACGGAAACAACCGCACAACACTCTACCTTGCAATCTGTCGAAGAAATGTATGAACACATCGAAGAAACTTTGAATGAGTACGAAGTCATTGTTGATCGCTGGCCTGAATGCTCGGTTGATTTGAAAAATGCAATCACAGTCATAGAGAGGTAAATACACATGGACAACATATAGCTAAACTCTAAAGAATTCTTCGAGATGCAAAGGGATCAGAAGGTGGTAATGAAATTCGAGAAAGCAACGCAGCCTTTAAATGATCATAGCATGAACAGTACGCCTAGTCCACATGATACCTCTACCAGCTGGATTTTGTTGCCATGTGTTGTGGTTTTGGGACAGAATGGGGTAGGACATCCTAAAATTCTAAGAAGACAGGAAGTAGAACAGATGTTGGTATAAGGGTTCTTGTGTTGCTTTGGGGACTCTAGATGACACCTTTGCATCATCGATGTCGGTGTTGCAAAGACATACTCCGCAAGAAAGGGATATGGAACCACCACATTGTATAATGGAGGCACGCTCTATACTAAGTAAAGGTACTCTTAATAGCGCAGATCCATCAAGTTATTATTACCTCTGGATACACCTTAAATCAAGCCAGATGTTGAAAAATGAGCGCACTGTCTGCATTTGCCTTCAGGGAATAAAAAGGAATAACATTCAGTCAATACGTGTGCAAAGGGATGGCATGCAGTCATTCCTCTTTCTACCGACATCCGTTCATTTTTCTTCAGGAAATAGAACGCTCCAATAGTAATGGCTTCAATGTGTTCGTTGTTTCATTAACCGTTACATTTTGTATATTTTAATTTGAATATGGAAAGGAAGAGGGAAGGTGAAGGTCGGGAGAAACCGATGGTCAATTCTCTTTCTCCATAAGTATCACCTCTGGATAGAGGAAAAGGACTTTTTTTGGCAGAAGAGGGGTCGATTTTATTATGCTAATAAAGAAGACTGTTTCGGTCAAGAAGAAGCCTTTTTTCAGATTCATTTTCCTTTTTCTTTTATGTTTGGAATCAAGGTGTTGTGACTGGCATGAGGATATATATGTTTTGTTTTTGTGCATAGTGATAACAGATAGCTTATGACTAGTCTTGGTTATTTGAATATAATTCATTATCATGGTTAACTCATGAGCGGTCTCCGATTCGAAGCTATATTAAACATCATTTGCAAGTTTTATTTGTAGAAACAGGAATGTGTATTCTTGTATGAATAATTAGATTGCAATTAAGCTTAAATACAACCTTGTTCATCGGTGAACTCAGTAATTGATTCATTTGGACTTGGAATCTATATATGATGTTTAATCTCTTTTATTATGCTCCTGTAGGATAGGTTAGAATAGTTAAGATTAACACAAGTAGGTAGAATCAGTATAGGTAGAGCTTAGTGCATATAGGTTAGCTGTTTCTTTTGTTGATTTAATTGAAGTCTTCCTCCTCCAAGAAGCAATCTTTCAACACCTATAACAGTGGACGAGATCCTTTAAAACCCGCTGGAACTAGCCACTCCAAACGAAAGTGGATCTAATTGGGGTCTGCGATCGGGTTGGTTCCCTTTGTTAGCACAACGAACATTCGACGTGTCAACACTGGGGTCAGGAACCCAAGTTGACATATCCTCCATAAGTTTCGAATATGAGAGGGATTGTCTTTCGACCCCCGCCTGTGTCTCAAGCTTACGGATTTCTCTGTGTGTTTTTGGTGGAACAACGTTGAAAAAGGTGGCAGCTGAGTCATGGGTCAAAAGACGAGCTCCACATTGTTCTTGATGGGCTTGACCACCACTCCCTCTCATACTCATCCCCCTCTGTCTCGATGACATAACTGAATTAGGTTCAGACTTCTAACAATTGCAATAAGTCCCTCTATTTATAAAAGAACATAAGACCCAACTAGACCCAACACCAAGGCGACTAGGGAACCAAGATGCTAAATTGTCATAGTAAGCATTTGACCTCGACTTTACATACGATTTAGTAATTGAAATAAAAGGAGCGACTACTTCATCCACAAGATTTTCCCCATTAACCATTGAAGGCAAGAATGATAAACTTAGGACTAACAAAATACAAATCCTAAAGGAGCATAACCACCCACCAACTTTAATAGTTTGAAGCTTATCCCCCCAAAAACCATACTAAACCCCACAAAGCACCAAATATTTTCTTTGAATGAGACTCAAAATTCCAGACTTGTGACTTGAACAAGGACCTTTGACTAAGATTCGAAAGCAAATTAGCACCAGACCCTAAACAAATACTACCACCCAAGAGCTTGTGAAACAAAAAAGTTCATAACCTAAGATTCTCAGACTAAACACAACTGACCCCCAAAAGAAATAGACCAAGAGAAGCTGATATAAAACTTGAGATTTCGCTCCACGTAAAAGGCTTAGTACCATCCAAGGCCCTCTTGCAAATCAAACCTCTAATGGTCGAGCACCAGGTCGAAAGTCCAGGAAGTTTGATGCCTTTAGACTTGGCTTGCACAAATGTACACATTTGCCTCCCAAGTTTTCAAAACCATACTCCAACCACAACACGATGGGGACTACACACTCAACCAATGCCAAGAAGCAGAACCAGGAGGTCAAGGCCCATTCCTCGACTCCTCTCCACTCACCATCAATTAACGTCCTGCCCAACCAAGCCATTTAATAGACACACTCCACCATATGTTAAATTGCATGCACATGCATGCGAAGGGAGGCTGTGACCTGCCCCCATTAATGCTTGATAGAACTATGGGGTGGCAGGTGCAACCTCCGAGGGCCTTATTAAATCAACGTTAACAACCCCATCGAGGGGTTAAAAAACTACATGTTAAAGTCTATTCACCAAATTTTTTTATTTTAAAAACTTCAATTAACCATATAACATTGCCAATAATTACTAATATCTAATTTATTCAATTCTATTTCAACTTATAAATACATAAGACAACCTCTCTTACTCTTTTATTTAGAATTTATACAGTATATAAGTAATGCATTATCAAAAGTTTTAAATGTTTTATAATTATTTTAACTTTTCATTTTAAATTACATACAACTATTACATCAAAATATTTATAATAGATTGATATAAAAAACTTTGGTCTTAATTTCACTTGTTTTAATTAAACACACTATAAATTTGGCCCTTTTCATCCACTCAAAATAATAAAAAAAGAAATAGCACTACAAAGTTGACTTTTTTTATCCACTCAAATAATAAAAAGAGAAATCAATATTTTTAAGTTAAATTTGATTGCTATTATTTTAAATTAATAAAATTGAAAAAATAAAATATTATCATTACACAATCTAAAATCTAAATCTATTTTTCCATTTAAAATAAATTTTAAAAATAACAAACCCAAAAATAAAAATAAAAAGTAAATAAAAATGTAAATCACTCCATGGCTTGATCTCACATAGAAGAGAAAGAACAAATCGATCTTAGGCCTTTGTGGGCAATGGAGGTGCTGCTGTTGAGGGTGATATTGGCCATTGTAATTCTCAATGCAAATGGAATCGATGGAAGAAAAGAAAGAAAAAAATTATTTTAATGTTTACAAGGCTAAAAAATAATGTATTTCTAAATATGAAAATGCAAAATTTCTCAATAGTTAAACAAATATAAATTATTCCTATGTTATTTTTTTGAATTTAAAAAAATAATGTGATATTTAACATAATTACTAGTAAACTTATGGAGTATACTACCTGTTATTGTTATTATCTCTGAAACCTCATTTAAAAAAAAATAGATATGAAGTAGAAGTGGACCCTACAACAGAACACGGTCACAAAATATCGATTGACATTATGGCTAGTTGAACGTGAACGTGGTAGTGCCCATAATTTGTCAGCAACCCTAGCCGCTATCAACAAAATCTGGGCCCAGGGTTTAGGGTTTTGGGCTAGGGTGTAAAACCTCCCCCTTCCTGTAACATATATTCGTTAATGAAAGATTCTATGCACCCTGACGATACCGCACATTTAATGTTAACGTCAATGGAGTTGTACTGTTACTCTCCTTGGCATAATCGTGGTCACATGGTCAAGAAATCAACAGAGTTAATCACAAAAGGTTTAATCTCCGGAAGTTTCAAGCATCAAATACCTGGTTATTAATGAAACGAAGTGACAGCATCCAAAGTCAAACAAACACTCACAGTCACATGGGGCGGATGTGAAGTCTAGTGATACCGAAGGGGTTAAAATTAATTAGGGTAGGGTTTTGGGTTTAAGATTCTGGTTTTGTCTCAGTTGTAAGCAATTTAGAGGGGATGGGGTGGCCAAAAAACTAGCCACTCATTATGCCAACAAAAGATATTTAGCGGAAGGTAGATAGATACATGGTCAGTGACACTATGCAACCTGTCGACTGCTGCTAATATATCCGATCGCATCGATCCTCCTCCAAATCAAGAGAGGGAGACGACCAAATAAATAAAAATAACTTCCATTTATCCATCCAGCTCCTGCGCTTAAACCCTCCTCTCTAAACCCTTTCAACACTCTGAACAAACATGTCTTCAACTATTTCCCCCTGGCAGGACAGAGAGGCACATCACAGCATGGCGGCTCTTTTTGTATTGAAGCAAAAACAGAGCATCTGACCTTCAAAAAACTTGGGTTCCAGCATATTTCAGGTACACATACGAAATAAGCTCTGTTCTTTATTTCTCCAGTCTTCCGAATGTTGCCTACTGCAGGACACAGTATGCCAGAGACGTTAAATTTTGTTTCCAGCTTTGAACCTTTCTGTTCCCCCCGGGTTTTGTGAATTCTGTGTTCTTTGTTCATTTCATTTCGTGTTTGTTCATTTTATGAACGGTATTCTTTTGACTCTGTCTTGCTGGCATTTTCTTTTTTCTCAACTATTGTCAATTTGAGGTCGTCAATTTCTGAATTGCTGATTTGCGAGAGCGAAAATTCATTGTAAGAGCTCAATTCTCGCGCCTCTCAACCAGTCCGATGGTCAATTCGTCCCATCAGTCCACTCATTGGACACAACCGGGGCCTTGCTGCTAAGTTCTTGACGTACTTGGATAAGATCACCTCATGAGATGCATTGTAAGTTGCAACTTGCATTACCAGCAGTCATAATGGCGGGCCTTCCCTGTCGAGAATTTTCCAAATTCCTACCAGTTTTTTCATCCCATCTAGATTCTAAACGGAGATTCCAGAACTGAGAGACTGATGAATGAGATTGTGAATGGATTGTAAATTGTAATTTGCGAGCCCTAGTGGATAACGTGAATATAATATCTCACAGCGGGCACAGTGGATTTCTTCAACTCTCTCTTTCTGAAATAGGTGCTAGAGTAGGCTCCCAGGAGTAGCAAAAGGGTTCTGTCTGCAAGCCGAATATGATTATTACATTGATTTGAACAAGTTTTGTACCAAATTTCATTGCCTGGAGGCATTTTTGCATGTGGGCGCTGGGACTGGGCAGTGGTGGAGCCATTTTTGCATGTGGGCATTAGGACTGGGCAGTGGTATTCCTCTGTAGCACGAATCTGGTCAGAATTCCAAGTTCCAACGATCACATGTATTTCTCAGCAATCTAAGTCCGCCCATAAGACACTGTTGCTTAAAAATACTCTGATTTGATATGAATTGCTAGATGTTCCTGGCACCTGCAGAGGCTGAATCAGTGTTCTTAGCTTTGGTGTTTACCAGCAATAAAGAAGCTTTTTAATTTTCCAGTTTCTCACGGAAAGCACTACGGGTAACGCTGTCCAAATCATACCCCCTGACTAAATTAGTTCGCAATTTTCCACACTTTTCTTTATCTCTGTGCCCCCTCAGACTCAACCGCCGAATTATGCACTGAAATGAAAAAGCCTTTTTAAATGAAAAATACCACCAGGTTCACGCTGATTGAACCCTCAATCTTGCTCCGTCTCCAGGGCATCATAGTTGGAGAGTTGGTGCCAATGACCGGTCTAGGGTAGCAAACCCATTGAAGTTGAGCCTCTCGGATTGGTCCTCTATAAAGCCAGCGGTATGGGCAAGCCGAGCCTTTTCTAACGCATGCCCGAGCTTGTTGACGGAGATCTTCCCGTCACCGTTATTAAGCATAAGCCCATTTCTTCTGACATAAAAAATAAGCTTAACAAATTTGTATGAGAGAAACGGAAGAGGAATTTACCAGTGCATTAAAAGAACTGTGCACTCTTTTCTCAGCTGTGGTTGCTTATCGCTAAATTGCGTGAAGGTGTTAAGTAGGGGGCTTGGTTGGTAAAACAGGGGTTTTGTTATTCGCCCAACAAGGTTTAAATCACCCCATTTGGCCTGTTTGCCTGCATAAGTAGGTGGTTTCATGTGCAAGTCCTGGGCTAATTTGATGGAGTAGATACTTCCAGTCATGGCATCTTAGCCAAAGGGTAGCTTCCACTAGTTATGAGAATTATCTGCATCATTGTAATAACCATGCTAATGGAGAAGTTGACAAGCCTGTGCAAGAGAAACAATACTAACGGAATCTAAAACAGAAAAAGAAATTTGCACATTCACAGAGTATACAGAAGATTTACTGTGGAAACTCTTAATCAGGAAAGCCAGCATAATTGAGAGCAGCACCTCTCTCCATCTCATTGTATTATTTGAGAGCAGTACTTCTCTCCATCTAATTGTATTAATTCAACCGTTCACCTAACACTGTTATCGGTATTCTGCAGCTTTCAGTTAATCTTAATTGGTCAACCTGGATTAGATTAAACTCATTACAGCGGGTCGAAACCACTGGTTGGAAAGGCGCAAAATGGACCAATTTTCTTTTTTTCCCCCAGGGTTATGCTCCTGAATCCCTGGACAGAATGCCAGCTGACCCTCCATGGCCTGGAACCCCTTTATTCAGGGGCCAGACCCCAGACCATACCAGAAAGAGGCTAAGTCTATTTGCAAAGAATACAACACATATTCAACAGTTAAAACATGCTGCTTGCACGCGTTGACTTGAGGCATCTGAAAAAACATTGCTTTAGTGCTGCAACAAGTGAGACTTTTGAATAACTAAAAAGAGTATACAAGTCATAGGATTGACCTTTCCAGACTTCCGACAAACCACCCTTGGTCAATCTTGGGATAGACATCTTTTGATGCCTTTCCAAGATTTGGGACTTAACACACAACAATTGTTTGATGATCAAATTCCTTGTTAATAGTATGAGCTTGTATGAAAAGAGTAGATTCTATTACATTTTCCTTGAACATGCGTCGCACGTGGGCAGCGCCTGGAGTGTTTCAAAAGGAGTTTAGGTAGCATCCTTTATATGTCAAGTTATTTTCAGAGAATGGTGCATATAAGCTTAGTCTACGACATTATCAATACCCATTTAAGGAGACAACAAAGTAACCAAACCTTACCCTCTGCTCAATCAGAAGTTAGCTATACAGTATTGCAAATTTAGGTATAGTTGATGCATGAATACGAAGCCATCCTTGCTGTTTTAGTTGGATGTGTTTTGTTTGTTTGCCTTCAATGTTTCCTTAGATGCTTGTTGGACACCTAATCCTAAATGGGTTAGTGTGGAAGCTGAATAGACTAAGTAGTCCAAGAGACCTTGGGATGTGAAATCCAACGGTCACAACAATGTACTATAAATGTATACCAGTTGTTAATAAAAATTGTACTCTCATGATTTATCATTCATATTGTTCTTGCTCCCATATGTGTTTAACATGGTATCAGAGCGGGCGATTGCTGGTCCTGCTCCAATTTGAGCCACTTGTTTTGTGGTCTCTATATATATGTCAGTTCTGCGTTACCTGACCTCTGACTCTGCCTTATTCCCCTCAGACCTGAGATAACCTGCCTCTGCCAGCGCTGCACATCTGTCCATATCATATTAACGCTGTCCCATAACAGTTGAATGCGTTTGAATATTAATGTTGTGCGTTGAACTGGCCTGACATGCTGATAATTGAATGCTGGTATGAGCACTGTCTGAACGCTACTGTATATTAAATCATAGCACTGTCTTTTCCAGTTTTAGCGCTGAGGCTGACACGCCACCATCGATGAAGGTCCAGCTCCTGGTATGCGTTGTTGAATGGTATGCGAATGGTATGCGTATGATTCAAGTTTGAATGCGTTATGAAGTTGAATGCGGCTGTTTGAATGCGTTATGAAGTTGAATGCGTTTTGGTATCAACGTTTGGTTATGTTCGAAGTTTGAATGCATATTGCATTGATTGTGGCTGAATCATTTGAACGCATCATTATTCTCCTGCTTAGACACTTCCACTGGCCTGAACGCTGCTCCTGTAGCTGCTCCACCTGCATACAAAACGCTGCTCTCTGCATACAAAATGCTCCTCTCTGTCTATTATTCACCTGTGATTCTCTATTATTCTCAGTATTATTCTACGCATAACTGACCTCTCTACGCTCTCTGGTCTCTCTGCCTGATATTGGTGTAGGTTTGTCACTAAGATTCATAATATGCATGACGGTTATGTAATCCTGTACTCAGGATTCACCTTAAGACAAGAAAATCTGGAGATTCATATTTGCTGATCTAAATCATAAGGGAGGGCCGACCTATCTTAAGGCTGACCTATCTTTTGTTAGTGGAAGAATGCAGACATAAACCTGGAAGAACGGATATTTAGGATCTATCAAGAATGGATTAGTGCGCCTACGCTAAGGGAGAATAAAAGGGCTTTCGGATCATATGTTGTTATGAACCAGCGTCAGACAGACGATCCTTTGTAGTTCTAGCGCATGTTTGAAAAAGGAATTTTGAGTAACACATCGATATTTGAGCAAGTTTTGATCTGGGAGGTGATATGACTACTCAAAAACAGATTTGTGATCATGTTTCCAAACATCTTTAGTCCCTCAATGAAAATCTGTAACAGCGCTTGCATTCACTTGGTATATGCGTTGTTCAAATTTTATATGTCATGTGCTTGACATGGTATCTATGTTGAATGCGTTTGAATAATAACATTTGAATCGCTTCAAATCATAGCTGTTCAAAGCTTGAAGCCGTTGAAGCCATATAAACCTACATCAATTTTGGATGCCTTGAATTGTGCACTGGAATTGTTTCATTATGTTGCGAGTTGTTTTTAAACGGTGGTGCATTGAATTGAAGAATACCTCAATACTAGTGTTGAATGGCCTGAATGACTTGCATATGCGTTGGTGATTTTTTTTAATGGTCGTATTGAAATCCGTGAATAATAAAAATTATGTGGTATATGAATGGTGACTGAAGTAGTAAGAGTGTTGAGAAGAGTCCATGCGTTTCGTGTTGAGAATATATGAATGGTGACGAGCACATTCTAGAGATTCTTGCAGAAAATGATCTTGAATGTGATGATTTGAGATCCATTTGTTTTTCGGATTCGGGAACTTGTTGCTGATGCAGCAACCCTTGATAAGTCGGCTGCCGATGCTGAGTTTCTTCTGAGTTTATGAAAGTTACTAAAATCTCCCGCTTCCTTTGATTTTGTTTCAACACTGCTGTTCTGTCTCCAAAGTAAACCTGATTCTTTGGGCTTGGAGTCCTCTCTTGAAGGAAGGATTGATAAATTTCCCAATAATTCAGTCACACGATCCAGTGCAGATGTAGACATTGATTTTGAAAGAGTGTCTGCACCTCCTCCATATTTGCTTTGCACCTTTAATGAAAAGTCTGTAACATCCAGCAACAACAATTTAGCCTCAAAATAGTGTGCTAATGCCTTTGCAAGCATTTGTAGGTATGGTTCTGCAGGCCCTGACAACAAAATTGCACGACTAGCCGGAGACAAGTTTCTTGTGTGTTTGGAAATTTCAGCTTGATTAAAATGAAGATAAGCAGCATTAGTCAATAGCACCCTTGTTTGATCACTGAGATAATATGGGAATTCATTGAAAGTAACATTACTGTCTTTGCCTTGAACGACCTGCTTGGCGAGCTCTTGCTGAATACATTCAGCCCAATTGACAGGTGGCACAACACTGCCACCCCACTTATTCAATGTCTGCTCAAATCCAAGCCCAAGCTTCTATTGGATTGTGGTACTAGACATTGTATGCTCTGTGTTTGTTAGAAGACTTCTTGGTATTATATGAAAAATAATATACGTTGCAGGCCGATATATTATTAAAATCAAATGTTTTAAAAGCATCTTCAAATCAAGTTCTATTAGTTTGTGTTCGAGTTGTCCTTTGTGGGCAGATTTTATCACTGTCAAAGAGTCAAATCTCCTTAATAATTGGCTGCATATACATCTAAAGCAGGGGCGAGTATTCTCTAATCAACTGGAGGTTTTCCTGAAACTGTGCATAGTTGGAAGGCTATTGAAAGGTCATGGTAAAATACTATGGTATATATGACCAGCACTATATAGTTTGCTAAGTATTTGGACATGTAAGGAGGTCTATCACTGCTGTTTCAGCATGCTAGAGATTCATTCCAATGCCCATGACATGGTGTTATAATTATTGAAGTTTTGATAGCCATCATTTCTGATTTGAAAGTGAAGGAGTACTTGAAGGATCCAAGCAAGTTTGCAGTTGCTGCTGCCCCAATTATGGCATTGTATTTAAAACCCATTATAGTTTCTGTCTACATATATATGCATTGATTCCTTGATTCATTTGCTGCACATTTATACAAGATATCGCTGTGTACTGTAAGTGGATATTACTTTTCTGCATTAAGTAATAATTGTGATCAATTTTTAAGGTGTAAATCTGACATTGAAGAAAAATGGCCAGAATCAGTGAAGTATTAGAGTTCATGAAAACTCTTATACAATCTACTGTTGATGACACTTTACAAATCAACATAGGATCTCTCTCAGAAATTCAGACATGTCTACAAAATGCAAAGGAAAAGATTGATTTTTTGCAGCTTGAATCTCAGCTACAGCAAGAAGAATTAAAACAGAGGAATCATCATTTTGAACCTGTTTCTGTTCAGAACAATGAAACAGACTCCCATAAACAGCAAGTCAATAATGTTACAGTTCATTCTGATAAAGCAGCAGTTGTACATGCAGATGCAGAAACTCAGTCTGCACTTCCCAAGCCCATCATCAGACCTTGGGAACAACTTGTCCACAACAAGCACAGAACTGATCTTGGATATGACAAGGACTTGTCCTTTCATATTCCAGACTACGCCAAGCCCATTCAGTTTCAGAGTGCTGGATTCATTCATGACAGTTCACCTGCTCCTCATGACAGTTCACCTCCAGGTGTTCCAGACTCTGCCTCTCTTCCACAGCAACAACAACAACAACAACAACAGATTGTAAAATGCCAACACTGTGACCGAGTTGGCCATCTGAAAGATCACTGTTTTGATCTTCATCCATGTAAGCACTGTCATAAAACCAGTCATTCTTCAAACAGATGCTTCAAAAACAAACGTCCTACAAGAACAAAGATTCATCTTGGATGGATCGCTTCTTGGCAATGGGCATCAAGAGCCAAGAAGATATTCCAAACACATGTCAGAACTTGTTCTAGAGTATTGAACAGTCTTGCAGTTGAGTTTTCTCCATCTTCTCACCTTGTATCTGATAGGGGGGGAAATGATGGTCATCTACAAGCTTCAAAGCCACATCAAGCGAGCCTGAGCCACAACCTGCCACCCCAGTTTCAGAGTTGTAGCCAGAAACAAAGATGCCCGTGAACATGCCTTCAATTGGCAATCTGGGACACTTCCTCTAGCAGAAGACTTCAGCTTCTTGCCAGTTTTGGAAGAATTCCAGGAACAAAATTGAGAACACTTCCTCTAGCAGAAGACTCCAGCTTCTTGCCAGTTTTGGAAGAGTTCCAGGAATTGCATTAAGCATTCCAGAGTTGTTGGTTATCCTTAAACCATCACAGGTTGAGACTTCCCTTTTCAGGTTGAAGTTCTCCCTTTTATGTGGGGTGAGACCTCCCTTTCATGGTTGAAGGTTTCCCTCTTTAAAACAATAGGATCACTTCCTCTAGCAGAAGACTTCAGCTTCTTGCCAGTTTTGGAAGAGTTTCGGGAACTGCACTAAGCGTTCCAGTGTTGGTGGTCATCCTTAAACCACTGCCCTTTATACCAACATTTCATAGAGCACATTCAGCCTAGTGCTGCCATGCATTTTTTGCACATTTTGTATTATAGCTCTCTTCTTGGACTCATACATAACCCTTCGGATTAAGGGGGGGGGGGAATGTTGGACACCTAATCCTAAATGGGTTAGTGTGGAAGCTGAATAGACTAAGTAGTCCAAGAGACCTTGGGATGTGAAACCCAATGGTCACAACAATGTACTATAAATGTATATCAGTTGTTAATAAAAATTGTACTCTCATGATTTATCATTCATATTGTTCTTGCTCCCATGTGTGTTTAACAATGCTTCTAATGAAAAGAACCACACATCTCATACCTCTAAGTTGAGATTTATTGAGCACATTCTAGGTCAAATAGGTCTTCCCTTTGAAAATTCCCAGTATAGCGCAAAAGCATTGTTTCGAGAACTTTGCAATTTAGTAGAATAATTGACCTATACCTTCAGATGTTCAAATGTATGAAATTTCAAGTCAGACAGCTTAGAGTGTGCTCTTGTTTGTTTAGTGAGACAACCTTCAATCTATGCTACTCAACAAAAGCTTTCCATTATAAGGTGTCGAACCTTTTGGTCAAGACACAAAAGGTCGACTTGTTGAAGTCCTTTAATATTATAAACTATAGTCACTATTGACTAGTTACTAGTTAGTGCAAAATGGTCCTCAAGGCATATTGGGTTGGAGAAGGATCATGAAGAACTTTGCATGTATATTGTGTAACGTTATCCATGTTGTGGACCTACGGTGCATGCAGACAGCTGGTTATACTGATTTTTATTTTTGGACACTAGTGGCTTAGATGAATTGTTTTGTTTTATACGTTTTAGTTCAATACAACTCTTCAGCTTGACTATACACAAGTTTTATCAGCCCTCCTGTAATTTAGACTCTTTGCCTATCTATGAAAACATATGTTTGTGTTAAATTTTGCAGCGTGATACAAATATTAGTATCATGGATTCTGTCAAGGATAATATATATCTGGAGAGCAATGGGAAAAGAAGATTAAAGACACGATCTCAAGTTGAGGGTTTGGAGAGATTCTATGCAGGTATGTTTTAGTTGTTTTAAGCACACAATTTATTACCTTTTAAAATAGGCAGGTCTTAAATTTGAAACTAAATCTTTTAGGATTAAGAATGAAATCTTTTGTATGACTTGAAAGCTGAGTTCCCATTACCGTTTACTGAATAAGCCAGCTTTCCTTTTCAAGAATATTTACTGCAAATTTGTTCTTACAAATGTTACATGCAGAGGAAAAATATCCAACAGAAGCTATGAAAGGCAAACTTGCAGTAGAATTAATGTTATCGGAACAGCAAGTCCACAAGTGGTTTTGTCATAGAAGGCAGAAGGAGAAAAAGAGCAAGATAAATGATACCAACAGTGGTGGTAAACAATATCGTGGCATTGGTTCAAGAAAAGATGGTAGCAGAAAAGTCAAACGTCTCAGTCTTTCTAGTCTCAAAAGGGTTGAAAACCAAATGCCATTAAACATTAGGAATCCTCGAAGTGCAGCCATTGAGAATGTCAATCCAGGAAACTACAATGCTATAGAGAACACTTTTGTAAGAATTATTTCATCACAGGAAAAATCAACATTGCAGAATGGGAGTCCTTGCAAAATGCAATCAACCAGATTGCGGTTACAGAATGGGAATCGTTTTAAAATGCAGCCAAATAGACCACTACACCAGAGGGAAAATCCTAACAAGATAGAATCAAAGAAGAGAAAGAGAAAGTTGGAGGTAGCTACAGGACAGACATATGTGCAGGAGGATGCTTATCATGTGGCTGTTACAGCTGTTCAGAGTTACTTGTGTGGACGCTTTCGTGAAGATGGCCCGCCGCTAAGTATTGAATTTGATCCACTTCCTCCAGGCGCTTTTGACACTCCATTAGGTTGCTCTCTCTCTCTGTATTTCAGTCTCTTATACTTATTTAACCTTTGCTGCCTCTTCTCTTGTGCCTACTTTGAAAGAGAATAGAGTAGTAGATTAATTAGGTCAACTCACTGTAACCTCTTTGGTTTTAATTGTAAAATGCAATTGAACTCTGACAAACCTTGTAATGAAGTTTCTAGTGATTTAATTAAGAATATTTTAAATGCTTACTTTGCACGTAGTTTGAGCATTGAAGGCATCTGTTATATGAGTGAGCAAGTCATCTTTTTATTCTTTATCTTTGTTGATGTATACATCCTAAGCAATTGTTATGATGTATAAATTTGGGTACTTAGTATGGGTGTAAGTTTGTCTTATTGGTGGAAAGCATGAGCATGAGTCTGAACAAGACGGTCAGAACAGGGGTACGTTCACACGAGATTTTGCTGAGGCTAATGTGGTTAATTTTTCAGCAATGTCCAATATGCCGTTGAGGGAATTTCTGAAGACTGACTGTTTAATTGAATGTGGATATGCAAACAGAGATTGCCTTGATGTTTTAGTATGAAACCGTCTTAAATCCAGGGACCTCAAAATTGGCGGTCCTTTCAAACTCAGCAAATGGAGGAAGAATATATATATATATATATATATATATATATATATGCATGTATATTCCAAGGAAAACATAACAGGATTGCCACTCTTTCACAGAATATATGGATGGAGATTGTGTCAACTGCCAGCCACAGAAGCAGCTGGTGACATAGGGGGACTCATCTGGACTATAACCACAAACCTCATCATTCACTTCAAGCTCTGCCTTAAAACAGTCTGCTCTGACCTATTGAACCTGCTGGGGTCTCTCTCTCTCTCTATATATATATAGTATATACCATGTTGCCATGCTCCCATCTGCCAGCCCATAGACAAGAATGAGATTGCTGGTACCTTGCCAGCCCATAGACAAGAATGAGATTGCTGGTACCTTGCCAGCCCCAGTGAACGATTAGCTTATGAAGAGCCACAATCGACAATCCACTTGTGAAGAGTGAACATGTTACAAATGGGATTTGAACCCGGGTGGAGAGGATAACAACTTCGGTTAAACCCAATTGACACATTGAGCTATGTATATATATTCCATGGAAGAAATTTACACCATTTTGATTTCAAGAAAAAACAGGTTATGATACATTTTGTAATCAACTTAAGTGGACTTTGACCTTAGCAGCAGAGGAAACTAGACTACCTTAAAAGCAGATGTAGGTCAGGTAACTGTGAAAAATCAGGCTCTGGTAAGCATATTCTGCACTCTGGAAGTTAACCTAAAATTCTAGATAGCCAAAAACCGAAAAGACCAATCAAAATAACAGCTATAGAGTACGATAGATGACAAACAAATACTGCTGATAATATGAACAGCAGACAAGTAGATCTGACTCTCCAGACTGTTTTTATATTAAATATGAAAGCAATGAACTAAAATGCCATAGCTCAAAAGACTCAAACTCTTGATCAAGGCAGTGGTGTGCCCTGTCTGTCCTTTATAGGCCAGGTAGAGGAGAAGGTGCAATTAATCTGGACACATGCACAATAGTGCACTAACTGAAGGTATCAAAGCCTAACTCTGATACCTCTTCCTTGCATGGATAGATGAGCCATATGGAGTGTGCCTCTATTGGAGATAGTCAAGTATGCTGGGTCCGAGGAAGGTGTAGGGGTGCAGCATAGGAGATCCAGATCAGCCAAGTAGATCAAAGATATATCTAGGGCTTGATTAGCTAGATCAGATCCAGGGTATGTATAAATGTATTTTCCTCAGGTGGGCCATTATCCGACGATGGGAGCCCAAGTAGATTCGGATTATTAATTTAATGAACAATTGACAATTGTTGATTGGGCAGAATTTGTATATGTTACATGTGATTGAGATTGGTTGTGTAATTATGCTTCTGCTGAATAATTGTGTTAAGAATGTAGTTGTGCTTTTATTGAGTAGATTTGTGATAATCCTATTAGGAATTAATTGCCAGATGCTAGGCTTAGAATTTAACATGGTATTAGAGCGAAAACACGGAGAAGCTGGTCTCAAGATGCCAAGTTCATACAGGAGTTGCAGGGACCAGGTTCGTTCGCAACTGTAAGTGGCAGCAAAGAAAATTTTATTTGCAGGGTTTGACTAGATTGTACGCAGGTTGAGGAAAAGCAGCTGTACAGTGGCATGACGCAGTGGCTGGTGATGGCTAAGGCAGTTGAGTAAAATTGATAGTTTAAAATTAAAAAAATATTAAGTGGGTGGTGGATAGGCTTGTTAACCACCCAGCCAACTTACGCAGGTGAGCAGGGCCGTGGAAGTGGTGCATGAGAGACAGCTCTCTGCGGGTTGGTCAATAGTCGAGAGAGACGGGCCGTGGATTGGGTCAACAATGCATGGGAACTAGCTGCCGCCGGATAGCAGGCCGATAGATCTTTGGGACAAGGCCAGGTAGCTAGCAGGCAGATGCAGGAAGGGTAACGGCAGATAAGGTGGCAGACAAAGTTCGGGGTTGGCAGACGGGATAGGAGCTACATGGTGTAGGGAGCTGACATGAAGAGTGTTGAGATAGCTAGTCGAACAACATGCACCACAAGAGTTGGGTAGGCGTTGTTGTGGGCTGAAAAAGGTAAATGTCATTAGAGAATCCATGCAGTGCAGGGATAGCACAATTGTAGCAGAATTGGACATGTAGGATGTGGAGTATTGTGGCCGCAAAGGAAACACTGACAAGACAAGCTGTCGAGCAGGTTAGCACAACAGGTCTGTGTAGATTAATGTATGGAACAAGTGTGCAGGCAGGAATCGACAGTTGCAGGGAGGCTGTGTGTATGCCACAACCAACAACACAGTTGACAAAACAAGGTTCGAGGACATTGGGTCGTTGTGGGTATCATACAGGGTACAACAACAAATTAATTTTGGGGTGTCTAAAGGATTACGTATATTTTCTTTCAGTAAAGCGTGCTTTACAGACTAAGTGCAGATCTTTGGCTAGATTTGGTAAGATATCTGTAGTAGTTCTTTGGTTTGAAGATAGGCTGGATAGAGCCTCAAATTTCCTGCTTGGGTAAGTTAGGGTCACATCCATTCTCAAGAAAAACGATCTCAAGGAGATTGTTGAGAAGGTGATCCCAGAGCTGACAGATGTCAGGGAGAAGGGCGCTCAATGAAAGGGGGGGATAAAGGTACAAAGAGTATGCTTGGGCGAAGGATCATTTTCATCCCTCACTTGTCCGACAAGAAGTTTGCCAAGAAGATGTTCGATGCTTAGGTGGTTTTATACCAGATCAAGACTGTTAATTGGAAAATGGTGTTGAGGGACAAACTGCAGTCTATTGTTATGTAAAAATTTAAGAAGTTTGTAATTATAGGTTAATTAGGCAAAAGGGCATGATCAGAAGGTCATGCCCTTTCGCCAAGAGGCACTCGAGGCAATATATAAGCCAGGGGCCCTTCTATGTAAAATCACCATTCATTCATCAATTAAAATATATATTTGTCTATTACTGAGTTGTATGCTCTATTTGGTATCAGAGCGGTCGATTCTCCGCCTGCAAATGCACAAATTTTTGTGTTGGGTTCGTGTTCCTTCTATCCACCACTGTTCCTTGCATGACACTGCCAGCCACCAATGCCATCGAATCTTCAACTGCCCTTTTTCTTCGTAGCCATCAAACTGTAACCCCTGCCTTTGTTGCCGCTTACATGTCCACCATCCGTCTCAGTGCCTTCGACATCCTACCTGATCCCTCGTTTCACGATTTTTTGTTGACCCTTCGACATCCTACCTGATCCCTCGTTTCACGAATTTTTGTTGATTGTCAACGTCACCGTGCCTCCATTCCAATTTCTGGGAGTTTTTCGTCCCTCGTTGACTGTAGTTGTCCCCGCTCATGTCATCTCATTTATTATACCATCCGCTCATAACATTGACAACGAATATGACTATTAACCATATAGGTATTAATTAATTAATTTATCATTATATATTAATTAAAATTGTTTAAAATAAATAAATAATTAGTTTATAATATATATATATATATATAGTTTATTAAAAGAATTAGTCTATAAAAAAATAATAATTGGTTTATAAAAAAAATAAAAATAAAAATTAGGGTCAAATTAAGGAAAAGGTTAAAGCTGGATAAATATACGCCACCACATACCCGTTCAATGTCGTCATCTATGACGATGGGTTGATTTTAGTAAAAAAATGATAGATCTTGAGGATAAGGTGTTACCAGACATTCTAATGAAATCAAGGAGCTCCAAGATGCAACAAAGAGAATAGAGAGTCAGCTCAAGCAAAATCATAACAAATTTAAAAAGGATCATGCAATCCTTTCAAATATGGTGGATCAAGCGATGGCTATGTTGACTTGTATTTGTGACAAGTTGAAGATTACACCGATCAAATACCCCAGAATAACGAAGCTACTCAACATCCCAATTCTTCAAATACATCAAACTCATCAGAGTCACATGAAACCCCTGAGTCTCCAAAAACATCTTCCATACCCAATCAACAAAATAGTAACACGAATTTTCAAAATATGTAGCTCTGGAATCAATACTCAAATATGCAGTTCTCGAATCAATACCCCTTCTTCACTCCACCAGTTACTACATATCAACGAAGAGCAAAACTTGAGCTCTCCAAATTTGACAATAACGAGAAATGCAGTGTTGCATGGTTCAATAAAGCAGAAGAATACTTTGAGATTTATGGTATTGACAATGATGATGAAAAGATCAGGCATGCATCCATGCAAATGGAAGGTGAAGCATATAATTGGTATATGTGGTGGAAGAAGACGACACTTGCTATCAGTTGGAAGAAATTCAAAAATGCATTCTTTAAGAGGTTCCAAGGTGTCAAGGAAGAAGAGTTCTTCTCAGCACTCACCAGACTGCAACAAAAAGGAGATGTGGACGAATACACTCGAGAATGGGAAACTTTAGCTACACGAGTACTTGAACTATCAGAAACTCATCTATTTCAATAATACATTGCGAGACTTAAACCCCATCTCCAGGTTGAGCTTGAGCTTCATGACGTCACTTCTATAGAAGAAGCAAGACAGAAAGCAAACGCTGCTGAAAAGAAGCACGAAAAAATGTAGTGGCCAAAAGTTGAAATAGTATATTCGAAACGAAGATTTCCCCAAATTGTGAACACGGATAATACAAATATGTTCCACCACATCTTCGTAATGGAGAAAAACTAATTTGGAAATGCAAAGAATGAAAGAAGGTAAGTGCAAACGTTGTGGTGAAAAATGGGACCCTAAACATAGATGTGGTAAGGGAAAAGAAACCAAGACCCTGTATACATGTGAAGCAACCAATGACTTAGATAGTTAAGAATCAGAGGTAGAAGAAACTGAAGATTCTCCACAATTTTCTTCGGAACCAGATAACGAGAATATTCCGCAATTGTCATTGTCGGCCATGACAAGTATATCGTAGCCCCAGACATTAAAGTTAAAAGGACATATCAGAAAGTGCAACATAATGGTTCTAATCGATACCGGTAGCACTCACAACTTTTTAGACTCAACTATGGTGAAAAGGCTCAACATTTTCGCATTTCCCATGCCCAACATGAAAGTTATGGTCGTTGACGGTAAGAAAATTGAAAAAGTAGGGAAATGCCATGAAGTCAAATTACAGATTCAAGACTATAATCTAGAATCTCCGTTCTACATTGTACCATTAGGAGGAGTTGATGTGGTCCTAGGTATCCAATGGCCACAAACCCCTAGGCACTTACTCTGCCAACCATCAAAAGCAATTTATAAAATTTAAATGGGAAGGGCAGAAGTACAAGTTATATGGGTTCCAGACCCCAGAGAATCAAATTGTATCTTCATCATCCCAGATGATGAAAATGATCTGGAAGGGAGCACCAACTTATTTAGTACAGTGTCATCAATTGGAGATGCTAACTTCAAATCTAATTAACGAAGAGTCACCTAGAGATCAAGAACTAATTCAAAAGCACGACAAAGTGTTCCAAGACCTTCTAATGAAGATGCCTCCTAAAAGAGAAATCGAGCACACAATCAAAGTCGAATCAGGATCAAATCCCGTCAACATCAAACCGTATCGATATTTACATCATCAAAAAACCAAAATCGAAAGATTAGTCTAGAATCTTTTAAAATGTGGTATTATCACAAAAAGTAGAAGTCCATATGCTGCTCCAGTTGTATTAGTTCGAAAAAAGGATGGATCATTTAGACTATGCGTAGATTACCGAGGGCTAAACAAGATAACGATTAAGAACAATTTCCAATTCCTTTTATTGATGAAATGTTGTATGAACTACATGGAGCTAAATACTTTTCAAAATTAGATTTGAGATCAGGGTACTACCAAATAAGGATAAGGTTGGAAGACATAGCAAAAACTGTTTTTCGAACACATGGTCATTATGAATTTAAGGTAATGCCCTTCGGATTAACTAATGCTTCGACAACCTTTCAAGCACCATGAATGAGGTATTTCATCCGTATCTAAGGAAGTTTGTGTTAGTGTTCTTTGACGATATTCTAATCTATAACAAAACATGGAAGGAGTATATACAAGATCTGGAGCAAGTTCTCATTATATTGGAAGAACATCAGTTTTATGCAAGATGTCCAAGTGCACCTTTGGAAAAGAAGAAGTAAAGTACCTTGGACACATAATATCCAAGGAAGGAGTAAAAATAGATCCTAATAAGATCAAGGCTATAAAAGAATGACCCAAGCCAGTTAACATCTCCAAGTTAAGAGGGTTCTTCGGGTTGACTGGGTACTATCGACGGTTTATTAAACTATGCCATGTAACTGCATCCCTAACGAACCTTCTAAAGAAGAATTCATTTCGATGGGATGATGAAGCAGGAAGGTGTTTTGAAGATCTGAAGGAAATTATATCTAATGCACTTGTATTAGCAACTCCATATTTTTCAAAACCGTTTGTAATTGAATGTGATGCTTCAGGTTTTGGCATAGGAGCAATATTAATGCAGGAAGGTTACCCAATTGCGTTTGAAAGCAGGAAACTCAACAAGAAAGAATGTCTCAAGTCTACATAAAACAAGGAAATGCTTGCCATTATGCATGCGTTAGCCAAGTGGAGACAATATCTCTTGGGAAGTAAGTTCTTAATATGAATGGACCATAATAGTCTTCAGCACCTCCTCCAGCAGAAAACGCTATCTACAGAACAACAAAAGTGGATCGAAAAAATTGCTGCCTTCGACATGGATATATTACAATTTACATAAGAAAGGGAAGGACAACGTAGTAGCTGATGCCTTGTCTAGGAAAGACGAAGAATTGTCATTATTGGCAATTTCAGTTGTTATCCCATAATGGCTTAATGAAATTCGAAGTGAGTATGCAAAAGATCCAAAAACAAGTGCTATAATCAATAACCTTCCTTAAAATTCAAGATTTGAGTGGAAAAATGATATTTTGTGGTACATGGGGGGAGAATTTACCTAAGTCCAAATTCTAAATTTAAAACCAAAGTTCTCAAGAGTCCCATGACTCACTGTTAGGCAGACATGTAGGGTTCTTTGAAACCTACTATGAAGCACGCCAATCTCTTTTTTGGAAGGGAATGAATGATGATATTCAATAGTAGAAGAATGCGATACATGCGAGAGAAATAAAAATGAGAACATTAGGACACCCAGATTGCTCCATCCCTTAAACATTCCAAATAAGAAATAGGAGGAAATATCAATGGAATTTATTGAAGGGTTACCTGTGTCTAAGGGTAAGGACAAATTTCTCGTAGTAGTCGACATACTCATCAAGTATGCACACTTCATTGGAATGAAGAAATCAGATTCATCAAAAGAGATAGCTGAGATATTTTGCAAGATTATCTACAAATTACATGGATTTCCCAACGTCATTGTTAGTGATAGAGACACTAAATTTAAAGGGAATTTTTGGAAGGAGTTTTCAAACATATCGTAACATATCTCAATATTGGTTCCGCATATCATCCTCAAACAGACGGTCAAACAAAAACTGTCAATAAATGCTTAGAAGCTTACCTTCATTGTTATGTAGCAGACAAACAAAGTAAGTGGGTTCATTGGGTACACCTTGCTGAATGGTGGTACAATTCAACTTATCACACTTTCGCAAAAATGACCCCATTTCAAGCTCTGTACGGATATGAACCTCCTAAATGTAAGGACTTAGCCATCACCGAGACAAAAGTTCCAGTGATTAAGGATCAGTTAGAAGAAACCCAAAAGGTCTTTCAAGCGTAAAAGAAAATCTAAATATTGCAAGAAATCGCATGAAGCAGCACGTTGACCAACATAGAATAGAGAGAGAATTTGAAGTTGGAGAATGGGTATTTGTTAAATGTAAGCCTTGCAAGCAATTATCCCTAAAGAAGAAGGGAAAAAACAAATTGGCGCTAAAGTTTTATGGACCATACCAGATTAACAAAAAGATCAGCCAAGTAGCATACAACTTAAGTCTTCCAGATAATAGTCGAGTTCACAACGTTTTCCATGTATCTTGTCTTAAAAAGGCATTGGGCAAACACCAATCAGCACAGACAACGCTTCTGATATTAGATGATGAAGGCAAGTTCGTTTTAAAACCAAAAGGAATTGTTAACACCAGTGAAAGGAAATTACGATCTCGAGTAATTAAAGACTACCATATCAAGTGGAAGAACCTACCAAAAGAAGGAACCTCTTGGGAGACAGAAACGTTTCGTCAACAACACCTGTTGTTACGTATGCTTTGAGGACAAACCATCTTTTCGAGAGGAAGACAATGTTATGTAAAAATTTAATAAGTTTGTAATTATAGGTTAATTAGGCAGAAGGGCACGATCAAAAGATCATGCCCTTTCACCAAGAGGCACCCGAGGTAATATATAAGCCAGGGGCCTTCTATGTAAAATCATCATTCATTCATCAATTAAAATATATATTTATGTCTATTACTGAGTTGTATGCTCCATCTATGCAGATGACTAGATTTGACTCTTTTGTGGTTACTTGATGAAGATCAGTGAAATTTGTGATTAGCTTGCAATAGCGAGGGAAAAGGTGGATGGCGAAGAGTTAGTGAATGTGGCGCTGAATGACTTCCCAGAGACATGGAATCCATTCATCAAAGGAATTTGTGCTTAGGAGAACTAACCCTCTTTTGATAGGCTATGGGATCATTGCATCTAGGAGATGAGGGAGCAGTGAAAGGCTAAGGCCAGGAAGCATGAAGGTGATGAGGACATTGTTGGTTAGACAATGAAGAGCAAAGGAAAAGTTTCGAGCGAGAGTAAGGAGTCAGCCTCATAGTTGGAGAAGAAGAAGGACTTGACTAAGGTCAAATGTTTTGCATGTCATAAGCCAGGACACTATGCCTCACGGTTCTAGAGAGGAAGAATGGCAAAAATGTTATGCACTCAGTTGTAGTTGCGTTGACAGAAGCTCAGATGAAGAGTTTACCAAGAAGTTTGAAATGAAATTCTCACTTGTTTCCTACCTTTCCTTGAACACCAACTAGTAGGTGCATAACTATTGGATAGTGGAACCACATGTCATATGGCAGGAGCACGGGACATGTTTGATATCTTAACATAGTGGGACTTAGAGTTGCATGTGGAATTTGGTGCTGATACCAAACATGCAGTGAAGGGAGTTGGGACAATGTCATTCTAGCTTGAGTTAGGAGGGATCTTGAAAGTGAAGGATGTGCTGTGGGTGCTAGAACTTAGGAGAAGTTTTCTCTCAGTCTTTATGATAGAGAAGAAGGGGCTTGTTGTAGCATTCCAGGATTGACTAACTGTTAATTTTAGTTAACAATGGTATGTTCTATGCTTAGCACAATTTACTTCAGTGTTCCTTAGCAAACCAATAACAATTTCCAATTTTCAATAGGAATCACAATAATCACATTGACAGTAAAAGAAGATAGAACATGGAACAAAATGCAGAAGTCAAGGCAAGATAAGAGGACATCAGATTTGGCGGATGCCAGGGAAAAACCCCAATGTGGGGAAAACACTTTGATCGAATCTTCTTATTATTATATCAAATGTTCAACAGAGAGAGAGTACAAAAGTCAATTTGAGTTGCCCAATTCAAAGTCAAAACAACCCTGTCAATTTCTGTAGTCAATTGCAGTCAAACTTCAGCCCTAACCAAAAAGTCAACGCCAGTCAAAGAAACAATAGAATGTCCTCAAAATAGCTCGGTCTTCCCCAATCAAACTCGGCTTGATCAAGATGTGAAAGTTAGCCCAAAACAGTGACAAAGTCAGTAGTCAAACTGGCGTCTTGAAATCTACGGTCAACATGCAATATGGTCTACGGTTAAAGTGCTTAGAAAACCTCGATTTTTGTGCCAAAAGCTGTGGCCTACTGAGACAGGAGTATCCCCAAAAGATCGAAGTCAAATGACGCCTAGAAGGGGTTGGTCAATGCTGGTCAAACTGCAGTCGACTCTGTAATTTCGGCCCTGTAATTCAGCGTCTGAAATTTGTCCTTTTTTATCCACATGTGTGAGAGAAGAATGCCTAATGTAGTATGAACCAATGGAGAGAAGGAGAGAGAATGTGTGAGTGATGAAGATGCCAAATGAGGTGGGAGGGCACTTGTATTTATGCAAGTCGATGAGGGTGAAGAGTCATGTTTATTGGGCTTCAAGAGCCTACATGATGATGTGCCGACCTGAACAAATTGTACATGAGTGGGCATAAATTCAAAATAATACTTCTGCTTGTCCAAATGAGATGATCTTGGTCCTCTCGAAAAGAGGAATCTAATGCAATCATCATCTCCATCAAGAGAGCTATCCCAAGGTGGAATTTGGCCCTAGTTGCCAATTTTAACACAAACACTGGTTAGACCCATGGGATCTAGCTTTGATGATGGCCAAATCATGGGAGTTAGAGAGGGCAACCTGAATAGGAGGGCCACTCCATGGCAAGAAGCAAAATAGTGACAGAGAACAAGGAGCAAGAAGCTCTGAAGCTTGAGTAGTTCAAAGGGAGTCAACCTTTAGGTTTAGGTGGAAAGGAGCAGTCAGTAGATCCTTCCAAGTCTGTCAAGAAGGTCTCATGGTATGAGATGACTTTATAGGATGTTCAAGAGCAGGAGGTTTCTAAGAACAAGTCCATAGGGAGCAAGTCTTCGAGGATGATTTTGAACCAGTTGGCAGGAAGGCTTCCAGTTTAGAGGGAGCAACTGTGGTAGCAGGTGTAGTTGTAGGATCAGAGCCAATTTTTGGTGGCAGAAGTACCTCCCTCGATAAGAGGGAGTGTTGATGTTTGTAGCTTCGGTAGGTACTTTTGCATAGGCTTAAGTGTCTAGGGATACAAAAGTCACCGAAAGTCTCTTTAGGAGACTTTCTCAAGTATGGAGTAAGTTACTAAGTCACATGACACGAGGACATGAGACTCAAAGGACACGTAGATACTAGTATTTGACATGAAACATGACGACCCCGGAAACAAGACACGAGGGATACATATATATATATATATATATTAAAAAAATACTGAAATATATAAGGAGACTCACTGAACTCCAAACATTTGAGGCTTGCTTGGATCTAAGACAACCCTTTGACAGACACTTAATATTCTAAGGGTTGTCAATAACAAAATGAAAGGAAATTTTGTAGGCTTCTATAGTGACCTGATTCTTATCTTGGTGAGTTTAACCATTTTCGATTTGCCAACCCAGCTGTAGCATTAGTAAGAAAAAAACCAAAAATATTAGACAAAAGGCACTTGTATGATTAGGTAGACCTCATGCTTGTTTGAGCTTTGTAGTAGGCTGCAAATTGGAAATAAATCCTCATATCCTTCAAACCAAAAGGGCTTGCATGTTCAGTTTAAAAGTGCATTTCCTTATAATGTTTGTGGATAGGCATACTTGAAGACACATGTTGCTACAGGTAGGATTCATAAATGGAAAGGATGAGACAACAAACATCCTTCAATGATATGTGCATGTCTTCACATACAAAGGAAAAAAAAGGGAATTACACTTAAATTAAATTGAAACTACAAAAGTTTTGAAGTATATTATCAATTGAGGTGTATATGTCCCATTCATTTCTTCATGCATAGACATTCATTCTCTCTAAAATGTATCTACTTGAAACCAATGTGAACCCACGAGCCACAATTATGTAGCATCTGTATGATGTAAAAATCCTCCCACAAATCCTTCTGCCCATCTACGAATGCCTTAGTCACATGCTCAACCCTGTCTCAAATCTTTTAGTTGCACGCTCAATCCTACGAATTCCTTAGTCACAACTTTGCTGATTTCCAAACAACGCTATCTCAACTACAATAAGATGTGAGCACTGAAAACACAAGTAGAAAACTCGACTCTGGTGGAATACCTCATGAACAGAGACAAAAAAAACTAGAAAAAAATCAAGATGCATGATTTTAATTTGTGATTTTCGTGGGACATGTGTCTTAAAATTGAAACATGTTAGGGCACATTTTTGCCACAGTGCAAACATGTATCATGATTTTAGGACATGATGAAAATCATGTTTGACATGTTTTATGCGTTGAGTTGTGTTCGACACGTGGAATACAGGACATGAGACCTTAAGGGACGTGTCCTATGACCTAGGTAAGTTACTACTGTAACTTAGCCGAAGTCTAACTTAGGGAAAACACATAATTAATTATGTTGGCTATTGAGCTAAGGAAACTTAGGAAAAGTAAAATATTTATTTTGGTGATCATGTTTTAATCTCAACCATTGATCTCAAGTGAGGCGAGATTTAATCTTGGCCATCCATCACTTTGGAGATTAGGGTTGGGGATTTAGCTCAATGAGAAGTTATAAAAGCAAGGCTAAGGAGAGGAGAAAGACACACGATATAGTGGCCGAAGCCATTGAGAAAGATATTTTCTTAGGTGAGGAGTGAGATACTCGAGTGTGTCGAGTCCGAGGAAGGTGTAGGGGTGCATAATAGGAGATCCAGGTCAACCAAGTAGATCATAGGAGATCCTGGTCAACCAAGTAGATCATAGGAGATCCGGGTCAACCAAGTAGATCAAGGATAGATCTAGGGCTTGATCAACTAGATCAGATCTAGGGTATGTTGTAAATGTATTTTCCTCAGTTGGGCCATTATCCTAGGATGGGAGCCCAAGTAGGTTCAAATTATTAATTTAATGAATAATTGTTGATTGGGCAGAATTTGTATGTGTTACATGTGATTGAGATTGGTTGTGTAATTGTGCTTCCACTGAATAATTGTGTTAAGAACCTAGTTGTGCTTTTATTCAGTATATTTGTGATAAATTTGCTAGGAATTAATTACTAGTTGCTAGGTATAGAATTTAATAGTCTAGCTTGCTGGAAGAGGAAAGTGCTATAGCTGGAACACATTTTGAGCCTATGTCACAGGTTTGCTGAATTCAAACCTTAAGGTTTGGAATTAGGAATCTCACTAAATTTTTTTAAGTTCATTGAGGTTCAACGATGAAATTTGTTGGCCAATCATATAGCATGTGATTTGAAGAACAAACAACCTTTTTTCTTCTCGACTATTGAAAAAGCGAAGAGAAAATACATGTAAAGGTAGGTCATCTAAAGCGGGCATTGAAAAGATTGATCTTGCTCTCTCTGAACACTAAAAAGATAAATTAAATGATAGATATGAACAACATTCAAAAGGATAAAAATAAATGATCCTTCAAATAGAACCAGTGTGCAACGAAAGGATTCCCTAAATCGTGGTCAACACGTGATTGCAAGTCTTTTTTAATTCTGCAACTGTGCTGGTTAATTTTCGCCAATCCTTTAAACTTTTGCCATAGTTCGGTTAATTTGCGTGAGTCCTTTAAATTTTAGTGACAGTGATTTAAACTTATGTTATGTAAGTTATATATGCTAGATATTAACCATATATGTCATAATGTTATTTTTAAAATTTTTTTATGTTAACTTTGTATTATATAATGTTATAAAATATTTTATATATAGTGCATTTAAAATACATGTTATAAAGTACTATATATAAATTTATGAAAAGTTATTTATTATATATAAAACATAAATATATAAAATATATTACAAACTTTATATATATATATATATATATATATCTGAACCTCATTAAAAAATTTGATTTTAAACCGAACTTTATCCTTGTCAAACTATAACTCGAACCCAAACCATGTGACTTAGGTCTGAGCTACACATAGATAAAAACTAACAACAACAACCCAGACATTCACCCATTAGCAACATGACAAAAAATTTGCCCAACAGAATGAAGGAAAAAGTATCTGTTACAAAACTTAGACTGACTGAGTATTATCTAATTTCATCCAAAGCCAAGAGAAATAATACACACACATATATTTCAAAGAAATAATTTCGTGGAGTCCCTCCCACCTTCAATAGCATCCTGGATGGAGGATGGTATTAATCACTAGGTACCCATGCACATTTGGCAACCCCAAAGTGTTTGGTGGGAATGATTTTTGACCTCCCATTAGAACTTTGCCTTTGGTGATATATAACCAACTGAGCTATCCCTTGGGGCAATATTTACGTGCACACTCACACACACATTAATTACAAGTTGCTCACGCATGGTTGGTAACCCCAAAGGGTTTGGTGGGAATGTATTCTACAACTTCCCATCAAAATTGTGCCTTTGGTGATATGGCCAAACCAACCGATCTATATATATATATATATATATATGCAGGGTGATTGCTTAACTCTGGTTGTTATAGGTCATCTAGTTGAAAAATGTTTAACTAGGTTCGATCGTTATAAATATGAAATGTACTTTTGATTCTTGTATAGTGTAATATGAAAGAAAAATTATTATTGTTATTTTGAAGCATGGGTTTTATGCTCAAGGTCTTTTATTTTAGAGGTCAAGCACCCATTGAGTGCTTCTAGGGTTTGTCCTAGGTCAAGAAGTCAAAAGAGTCATTGTCATATGTTGAAGACCCCATTGGGCACATTGTAACTTGTAAAAAGAATTATTTTTGTATTTAAAAGTGTTAAAATACCCTCCAAGACCAAGTCGGCCTGCCAGCTAAGAAGTCGACCTAATTTGAGGTACTTCATCCACCTTGGAAGCCTATATATAGGAGGGAACTCAACCTCCTATGGACACAATTCATTCTCTCATCAAGCAAGCGAAGGAGAAGAAGAAAGAGGCTAGTGAAGGAAGGATGAAGATCAAGTGATTGGGTAATTTCTCTCTCTCTTCACATGTGCAAAGGAAGGAGACTAGGGCTTCTGTTGTTGCAGGATCGAACTTGGAGAAAGTGCGGAAAGAAGGTCAAAGGAAGGCTCATTAGGTCATCCTCAAGCCCTATAAGAAGGAGAAACTCAAGCGAAGGTCTCAAGAAGTCTTAGAAGCCTAAAATAAGCTCACACGTGTGGAAGCAACTGTTGCTGGGAGGGCCGAAAATTTCAGACCTGCAGTAGAGGCCGAAATTCTGTAGTTGGCGGTCAAAGTTATGCTGTTGGAAGAGATTTGATTGGGTTTGACTTGGACAAAAGAAGCACATCATCAAGAAGGTCGGACTTGGTCTTGGTCTAGAGGTATTGGAATTCGTCAATTGAAGGATGTATAAGAAGAAGAGATTTGTAGGTTTTCCTCTCTAGTGGAGAGGTTTTGGCCCTGGCTTGTAGCCTATATCCCGTGTTCTTGTGTTTTGTTGATATTCTTGTTTTGGTAACTGTTTGATGATAAGAACAACATAATATTGAGAGAAGAACCTAATAAGTAAGAAAAAGTAAAAAGACATCACAAGCAGTTATCAAGTATAAGAGAAATCATTCTAACTATTGCCCTATAGATTTCTCAACATGGTATCAGAGCTAAGGTTGGCTAAGGGCATGATGAAGATCACTACTCCCTTGAAGAAGTTTCTAAAGAAGTGTTCGATGGTAGCAAGTCATCTCAAGAAGGGCATCAAGGCATTGTGGAATCTCCTATTTATCAAGAATGATATGACCAAGACATCTACAAAGGACGAAGGACTATTCTCAACTCTTACTGGCACATTTGAAGATGAGAACATTTGGGTAATCGACAGTGGAGCATCAAGACATATGACTGGTGAGCACAAGCAACTAAAGACCTTATCAAGAGGGAAATCTTCTTACTCTATTGAGCTTGGTGACAAGAAGAGCTATCTTGTAAGAGGAATTGGATCAACCTCGTTGGAGCTAGAGAATGGAGGAAGTATTCATCTTAATAACATCCTATTTGTTCCAGTTTTGAAAAATAATCTACTTTCTATTTCATGTTTAGAAGATGAGGGAGATAAAGTCGCTTTTATAGATGGAAAGGTTATAATATGGGATAAAAATTCTAGCATCATAAATGCAAAAATGATTGGGATTCGAGAAGGAAGACTCCATAGAGTGCTAACTCCTCTCTCTCAAGCTTTGGTTCACATTGAAGTAAGCCATGTGAACTTTGGCATAGAAGGTTTGGTCACCTTTGCTACAAAATCTTACCAAGTCTAAATTTAATCGTGAATGGCATCCCCAAACTCAAAGAGTATCATGGAGGAGTATGCAAGGGATGTGCATTAGCAAAAATGTCAAGCGACCATCTGGAAGCAATGCTTCAAGGTCAAAAGAAATTCTAGATCTCATTCATTCCGATCTCTGTTGTCTACAAAGTCTCTAGGAGGTCATCTATATTATGTGACATTCATTGATGACCATTCAAGAGAAACTTGGGTTTATTTGCTGAAATCCAAGGATGAAGTATTAATCAAATTTCAAGAATTCAAAGCTGAAGTGGAGAACCTTACAGAAAGAAGAATAAAGATTCTAAGGTTCGATAATGGAGGAGAATATACTTCAAAGGAAATCATAGCTTTCTGTAAGGAGTCTAGGATTAAGAGGGAGTTGATAGTCCCATACAATCTCGAACAAAATGGAGTTGCAAAATGAAAGAATTGATCTATTGAAGAAAGTGTAAGAGCCATGTTACATGGTCAAGATTTGCCAAAATTTCTGTGGGGTGAAGCAACGAAGGTTGCTATATATACTCAAAACCGAAGTCCTCATAGATTACTAGATAACATGACTCTTGAAGAAGCATTCACTGGGAAGAAACCAAGTGTGGACCATCTCTAAATATTTGGCTGTCCTATCTATATTCACATACCAAAGGACAAGAGAAAGAAGTTGGATCCTACAAGCATGAAGGGAACATTTGTTGGCTATAGTAATACTTCAAAGGCATATATGATCTATATAAAGGAAGGACACCGAATAGAAGTTAGTTGAGATGTGATATTTGATGAAAGTATTGCATTTAAGAAATAAAAGATCTCCCGATGGAGTCTGATGATGAAGAACTTCCTATAGTTGAAGAGGAAGGTACCAGGGAGGAAGAAGGTTCAAATCATGAAGATGAAGGTCCCAGTGAACCTGTGCAGCTTGTGGTCATCCCTAAAAGTAGAAATAGACCTAATTGGTTGAAATCTACTCTTTTAAATGCAGCGAGACATGGAGCAGCCAAAGGCACAATTAGGGAAAGTAAGAAGCCCAAAAGATATTCTGGGTATGCAACCTATATGACAAAACTCATAGAAGCAGAACCATCCACCTTTGAAGAAGTTGTCAAACATCAAGAATCGAAAGATGCCACAAATGAAGAGTATCAATCAATAATGAAAAAGGGAGTTTGGGAGATCCTACCTAGGCCTGAAGACAAATCTGTGGTAACTTCCTGGTGGCTCTACAAGATCAAACATGCATTAGATGGAAGTATTGATAAATATAAGGCAAGATTTGTGACTAGGGGCTTCTCTCAACAGGAAGGCAACAATTATGAAGAGACATTTGCTCCGACAACAAGGTATACAACTATACATTCACTGGTCTCTTTGACAGCATCAATGGGATGGAACATCCATCAAATGGATGTCAAGACTGCATTTCTAAATGGCACTATTGATGAAGAAGTCTATATAGAGCAACCCTTGGGATTTGAAGTCAAAGATAGAGAGACTTATGTTTGCAGGTTGAAGAAGGCATTATATGGCCTTAAGCAAGCACCAAGGGCATGGTATGCAAGGATGGATGCAAACCTACAAAGATTGGGCTTCTCGAAGAGTTCAACGGGTCCGAATCTCTATATCAAGATTGTGAAGGATAAGCCCATAATCATTCTTCTATATGTGGATGTTCTTCTCATGACAAGTGTGGAAGGTTGTATCCAAGAATGTAAGAAGCAACTAATAGCAGAATTCGACATGAAGGATCTAGGGCTAATGCACTATTATTTGGGACTCGAAGTTTGGCAGGGACGAGGTGAGATTTATCTAGGTCAAGGAAAGTATGTGATTGAGATGCTGAAGAGGTTTGACATGATGGATTGAAAACCTATGACAACTCCCATGATCACAAACTTGAAGAGGCTAAGAAGTTCCGAGTCAAGCCTTGTGGATCTGACCAGGTATAGACAATTGATTGGCTCGCTGATGTACCTGGTGAATACTCGACCAGACATGTTTTGCAGTGAATGTTCTCAGTCAGTTCCAAGTAGAGCCCAAGCATGATCATTAGATAACAACCAAGCATATACTGAGATATCTGCAAGGAACAATCCACTACTGCTTGAAGTATGATAAGAGGTGTTGACACCTAATCTTCGTGATTGGGTGAATTTATGTAAATAATTAAATTAGGAATGTGAACAGTCATTGAGAGATGAACTGAACAGTCACTCCCTATTGTATATAACAAAGACCTACCTAATGGAATGATACACGAATCAGTTTTGTTTTGTGGAGTTACTGCCTGGCCTGACATGGTATCAGAGCTAGCTCCTTTTTAGCTCTCATGCTCCTTGTAACTCCTCTGCCTGACACTGCCAACGCTGCTCCTCCATACTGTCCTGACTGCCCTAGCGTTTCATGATAATTATTAGCGCTGTCCTGGTAGCTTTCTCCACATATTAGGTGGTAGCCTGAAACGTTCCTCTGGCCAGCGTTGAATACGTTGATTGAATCCATAAACGTTTGCTGTTCTGACATCCGAAATGATGGCACGTCTTCCGCCCTCACCGTCTTTCTGTAGACCTCAATTTTCAAGAATCGTTTTTCCAATCATCCACAGCCAAAGCAAGCGCGCTTGAATAGCTAACCTGTGGCTGATTTCTCTTTGCCATAATCCAATTTTAAATATGCGCCGGTCGAAACCTGGAAACCTGTGCATTAAAAATCGTTGGTCGTTCATTTATACCATTGATTCATTGCGCTGCTCATCCATGCTACGATGGTAGATTTGGTATGTATGGTGTGCGTCATTGATGTGAAGATTAACTGTATGTATAGCCTGTTGCATTGAGCCCCTTTCCGTGTTGAGTGCCGAGTTTATGTTGCGTTTGCTGTCTATCAGTCACATTTTGAACGCTGTCTATAGTCACATTTGAATGCTGTCTGACCTGGAAAACACTGCTCCGTTGATTGATGGATGAAAAAAAGAACGCTGTCACGTTGAACGCTGGAAAAAAAACGCTGTCACATTGAGCGTGGTCTTGTTTGGAGTCTGATGGAGAAGCGAGGTATCGTGGAGATTTGAACACTGCTTTAGACTTCACGTAGACGCATTTGCGGTTGTTTCTAATTTGTTCACTGGTGCCTCCACGCAGGAACCACCAATACAAGGCTGCGTTGAAGATCTGGAACCATAATTAGGCGCTGGACTATTGTGTTATCTTTAAGCGGAGTTCATGTTTGTTTTCCTCATTTTGTAGATTCTTTAATTTTATTCGGCATCAAGCATGGGATTACTGAATACACAATACAAATTAACACCTCTATATGTACTCGTGCCAATTCCAAATAGTTTGAAGAGAATCCATTCATGTTGTTTCTGCACTTCACAAGTTGTTTTCAGAAAATTGAGCCATTTGTAGCATGAGTTTGGCCAAAATAACTTCATGAGAGGGTTAAATTTGCAATGCTTGTAAAAATGGCAGTGAGAAAATGAACTGTTTCTTGAGCTTATGCTGACCGGGCAGGTAAATCTCAGCCGCTGCCTTTTATTCTGATGACATGGTAATTGAGTTTTTTTTTGCCATATACATATATAATGGTGAATCATGCATATGTAATATGTTGAAGGCATATGTAATATGTAATATTTGCATGTAATGCTGGATGCATTTATATCAAACATTGGAGGCATTTGGAGAAAATACGTGGAGAAAATATGTTGCATAAAGATGTAGCGTGAGGTATTGACGTACATATTGGTATATAAGAAAGAGATTTGAAAATGCCCTTTTGAGTACATTTTACTGTATATTGGCAGAAGTATTTTTTCTATCAGCAGAAGTATTTTTTGTTACAGTATGCATTCAAGAGGAAGAGGAAGATATTTCAGAGACAGGGGGGGCAGACACCCTCAAGAAAAAAAGGCAGATTTGCACTGCAAGCTACCATGGGACAAAATTGAGCAGCAAAGAAACCAACAGAAAGGCAAAACTGATGATACAGACAAAGGTAAAGCACCTGAATCCGCTCACTATATTGTGGCACAATGTAATATTGGAGTAAATGAAGATTTATTTAATGCTTCACTTGCTTCCTGGAAAAATGATTGGTTGCTTGATTCAGGAGCAACCTGCCACATGACTCATAGAAAAGATTTTTTTGAAGATTTCGCTGACAATGTTGATGGAGCAGTATACTTTGCAGATCAATCAAAAATCAAGCCATCAGGGCCTGGCACAATCAGGCTTAAAGTGCCTGGTCTTCCAGACTTTCCTCTGGATCATGTTCTATATCTCCCACAGCTCAAGAGAAACTTGCTGTCCTTGGTCCACATCCGCCAGCATGGTCACTCCATTCATATGTTTGATGGCAAGCTTGAGGTAAGAAAAGCATCTGACCACTCACTTGTCATGAGGGGAATAGAAGAAGAAAGGCTTCTCAAACTGCAAGGAACATCTGCTCATGCACAACATTTCTCATACAATTCTCATTATGAAGAAGGTACACTTCCATCAAGTTTATTATGGCATGCTAGATTTGGACATTTGAACTATGACAGCCTCCGCTTATTGAAGAAAAATGGTGTTGCTGGTTTGCCTACAATTCCTAGAAAACTTAAGCAATGTGATGCCTGCATTCTAGGAAAGCATAGCAAACAGTCTTTTCATGATTCACATTCAAGAGCACATAGGAAACTTGAACTCATTCATTCAGATTTATGTGGTCCAATGCCTGTTCCTTCTGCAAATGGAAATAAATATATCATGACGTTTATTGATGACTACACCAGAATGTGCTGGGTTTATTTATTGAAGAACAACTCTGATGCTTTTCAAACATTCAAGAATTTTCATAAATGGATTGAAAATGATGCACAATCTCATATTGGGTCTATTCGCATTGATAATGGAAAAGAATACACATCAAATGAATTTGAAAACTATCTTGGCCAACATGGGATCAAACATCAAACAACTGTGCCTTATAATCCCCAACAGAATGGTGTAGCTGAAAGAATGAATAGGACAATCTTAAATATGGTACGATCCATGCTCTTCTTCAAGAATGTAAAGATAATGTTTTGGGCTGATGCTATTCTATGTGCTGCATATATAAAGAATAGATGTCCATCTAATGCTATTAAAAACAAGACTCCTTATGAAATGTGTTATGGACATGTTCCTTCGGTAAAGCATCTCAGGGTCTTTGGTTCCACCTATTATGCTTTGATACCAAAGGTACATAGAAACAAACTTGGTGCTAGAAGTCGTAAATGTGTCTTCCTGGGGTACTCAAACACCTCCAAAGCATACCGCCTCTATGATGAAGTAAATAAGAAGTTTGTTGTATCTAGAGATGTAATTTTTCTTGAATCATCCAAAACTGACAATGTTGTTGAGCGGCAACTTGATCGCTTGGATAGGTTCGCAAAAGCAAAATCATTTCAAGAATTTGATAATCAGATTCCACATCTTGAAGGGGGGATTCCTATACTAGATCAATATGTGGAATCTTCTTCTGAAGAACACTCTCCCCCGCATGAAACTCCAACAATGGATGATGCTTTAAGTGATGTAATTGATAGAATTGGGAGACTCAATCTTGATTCAGTCCCAACTCAATCAAGAGAGCAGCCTGGACCATCTCAGAAAGGTCCCCCAAAGTGGCTGACAAAGACACTTGAAAGTGTTCATCCTGATGAAGTTGGAAAGACGGGAACCAGAAATTCAAACCGGCGAAATGGAGGTGATGTAGATGACTCTAATTCACCTGTTGATATGGATGTTTCTTATGATTGTGAATTGAACTTGTCTACAGATTTTGAACCAACTTCCTTCAAAGAAGCTGCTTCTCATGATGAATGGAAAGAAGCGATGCAAAAGGAGTATGATGCCCTCATAAAGAACGACACTTGGAAGCTGGTTGATCCTCCATTTGGAACCAAACCAATTGGCTACAAGTGGGTCTACAAGAACAAGTATAAAGCTGATGGCTCACTTGACAAGCACAAAGCTAGGCTTGTGGCAAAAGGTTTTGCACAAAAGGAAGGGGTCGATTATGAGGAGACTTTTGCCCCCACAGCAAAATGGGCTACCATCCGGACACTCTTTGCACTAGCAGCTCAGAACGGTTGGAAAGTCCATCAAATGGATGTAAAAACTGCCTTCTTGAATGGAGATCTAAAAGAGAATGTTTTTATGTCCCAACCTGAAGGATTTGCTGTGAAAGGACATGAACATAAAGTATTCAAACTTGTGAAGTCCTTGTATGGCCTCAAACAAGCACCGCGAGCTTGGTATGAAAAACTAACTGAACATCTTCTGAAACTCAATTTCAATCATTTTGATCTTGATGATGCAACTTTATTTGTCAAGAAAGTTGGCAAAACAGTTGTATATCTTGTGGTATATGTAGATGATATTTTAATGACAGGGAACAATGAAAGCTACATTGCATCCATAAAGAAGGAATTGGGACAAGTTTTGAAATCACTGATTTGCGCTATGTTCATTACTATCTTGGCATTGAAGTAACCCAACATCCAAAGTCCATATTTCTTTCTCAAAAGAAATACATTGGAGATTTGTTGAACAGGTTTGGCATGACAGAGTGCAATCCTCTTACTACTCCAATGGAACAAAACTTAAAGCTCACATCTATTGAAGGAAAGGAATTTGAGGATGCAACAAAGTATAGACAGCTTGTAGGAAGTCTCAACTACCTAACTACTACCAGACCAGACATTTCATTTGCTGTTGGAATCCTCTCCAGGTTTATGCAAAAGCCTTGTGAGGGACATTGGTCTGCTGCAAAAAGAGTGCTAAAGTACTTGAAGGAAACTCAAGACTTTGGAATCAAGTACACACAGGTGGATGACTTTAGCTTGATCAGATACTCTGATTCAGACTTCGATGGAGACAAAGAAACTGGGGTATCTACTTTAGGATATGATATGAGTCTTGGATCAGGAGCTGTCTCCTGGAGATCACGCAAACAATCAGTTCCAGCAGATTCCACAACAGAAGCAGAATACGTGGCAGCAGCTGAAGCAACAAAAGAAATTGTGTGGCTCAGGAAAATTCTTGAAGATTTGCAGGTAAAACAAGTACAATCAAATCCACTCATGATTGACAATACCTCTGCAATAAAGTTGGCCAAGAACCCAAAGTTCCATGATCAAACGAAGCACATCAATACTAAATATCATCTGATTCGACATCATGTTGAGGCCAAAATCCATCTCTGTTATTGTTCCACAAATGAGCAAATTGCAGACATCTTCACCAAAGCGCTTGGAAGGGAAAAGCTTGAACGATTTAGAATGATGCTTGGACTCACGAACATCTCTTCAGATTAAGGGGGGGAATGTTGACACCTAATCTTCATGATTGGGTGAATTTATGTAAATAATTAAATTAGGAATGTGAACAGTCATCGGGAGATGAACTGAACAGTCACTCCCTATTGTATATAACAAAGACCTACCTAATGGAATAATACACAAATCAGTTTTGTTTTGTGGAGTTATTGCCTGGCCTGACAAGAGGAATGATGTCCACTTGATTGGATATACAGATTTCGACTGGGGAGGCAGTGAGCAGGATGGAAGAATTACTGCTGGAAGATGCTTTAGTTTGAGATACTCCATGGTTGCCTGGATGAGCAGAAAGTAAGAATCAACTGCTCAGAGTAGTGCTGAGGCTGAATATATTGCAGGCTGTGAAGTAAGCAGAGAAGTTTTCTGGTTGAGGAAGCTGCTGTTCGACTTGTTTGAAGGACCAATGGGCCCTACAGTGATACATTGTGACAACACCAACTGTGAAGACCCAATTTTTCATGGAAAGACAAAGCACATAAATAACAAGTATCACTACATTCGAAATCTTGTGCAGGATGGAGTGTTGCAACTACAGTATATCTCCACTAATGAACTAGTAGATGACATCTTGACAAAATCTCTTCCTAATAAGAAGCTTCGTACCTGAGAAATAAGCTTGGAATGGTTGATGTATCCTCCCTAGTTGAGAGGGAGGGATAGACACATCATTCTTCTCTTCACTTAGGGAAGAAAGAATGGAGGATTGGGTAAGCATCTAGCATCTGATACTCTTTGAGGATGTGGTAGGGCATCCAAGATAAGAGTAGTTGTAGAGGACTGATACTCTTCGAGGATTGGGAATCCAAGATAAGAATAATTTTGGAAGGACATAGCCTGTGAGCACCCGGGGTGGGTATGATTACTATATTTTCGTTGGTTGCCTCTTCCATGTGAGATGCATAAATTTGGTGACCTTTTCTAAAATTTTGAGAGACATTGATGATGGTGTCTATTAGCCTTTGGTCTCGCCGGCTTTGTGCTCTGATCTTGTGGAGAGATAGAGTTGTTAGTCAATATGTGACAATGCTAGTTAGTATAATGCTAAACATATGGCTTACCAATTTGACTCTTCTTATGAGATCTCTTTAGATTGAGAAAGTACATATACCATTTATGAATACCTCCCTAGTTAAGAGGGAGTGTTGACAAATGTGTAACTAGTTTTGGTCTTCATAAATATGAAATGTACTTTTGATTCTTGTATATTGTAAAATGAAAGAAAAATAATTATTGCTATTTTGAAGCATGGGTTTCATGCTCAAGGTCTTTTATTTTAGAGGTCAAGCACCCAATAAATGCTTCTAGGGTTTGTCCTAGGTCAAGAAGTCAAAAAAAGTAATTGTCGTATGTTGAAGGCCCCATTGGGCACATTGTAACTTGTAAAAGGAATTATTTTTGTATTTAAAAGTGTTAACATACCCTACAAGACCAAGTCGGCCTAATTTGAGGTACTTCGTCCACCTTGGAAGCCTATATATAGGAGGGAAATCGACCTCCTATGAACACGATTCATTCTCTCATCATGCAAGCGAAGGTGAAGAAGAAAGAGGCTAGCAAAGGAAGAAGGACTAAGATCAAGTGATTGGGTAATTTCTCTCTCTCTTCACATGTGTGAAGGAAACTAGGGTTTTTGCTGTTGGGTTAGGGTTTTTACTGCTGCAGGATCGAACTTGGAGAAAGTGCAGAAAGAAGGTCGAAGGAAGGCTCATTAGGTCATCCTCAAGCCCTAGAAGAAGGAGAAAGTCAAGCAAAGGTCTCAAGAAGTCTTGGAAGCCCGAAATAAGCTCACATGTGTGGAAGCAACTGTTGCTGGGAGGGCCGAAAATTTCAGACCTGTAGTAGAGGCCGAAATTCTGTAGCTGGGGGTTGAAGTTGTGCTGCTGGAAGAGATTTGACTGGGTTTGACTTGGACAAAGGAAGCACATCATCAAGAAGGTCGGACTTGGTCTTGGAAGGGTATTGGTCTTGGTCTAGAGGTCTTGGAATTCGTCAATTGAAGAATCTATAAGAAGAGAAGAGATTTGTGGGTTTTCCTCTCAAGTGGAGAGGTTTTGGCCTTGGCTTGCAGCCTATATCCTATGTTCTTGTGTATTGTTGATCTTCTTGTTTTGGTAGCTGTTTGATGATAAGAACAACATAATATTAAGAGAAGAACCTAATAAGTAAGAAAAAGTAAAAAGACATCACAAGCAGTTATCAAGTATAAGAGAAATCATTCTAACTATTGCCCTATAGATTTCTCAACAATAATCACTAGCTACCCATGCACAGCTGGCAATCCCAAAGTGTTTGGTGGGAATGATTTTTGACCTCACATCAGAACTTTGCCTTTGGTGATATATAACTAACTGGGCTATCCCTTGGGGCAATATTTACACACACACTCACGCACATTAATTACAAGTTGCTCATGCATGGCTGGTAACCCCAAAGGGTTTGGTGGGAATGTATTCCACAACTTCCCATCAGAACTGTGCCTTTGGTGATATGGCCAAACCAACTGAACTATATATATATATATATATATATATATATATATATATATATATATATGCAGGGTTATTGCTTAACTTTGGTTGTTACGGGTCATCTAATTGCAAAGCACATCTTACACTCTGCATGGTATTTCTCGCTGTTGTGTGAGCATTATCCTTTCTGATAAAGTATCTTTTTTATTTGCACTGACATGTTTCAGTTGTTTGGCTGTTATCTTACTATGGATACTATTGCAAATTGATGAACTGTTTATAGCCCACATATTTTTCAGGAGCACTTGGTTGTTATTTCAAGGGTTATTGATGGAAGCAGGCTTTCCAAAATATCGTCATAGTTCAAGTTAGTTGTTTAATCTGCTTTTTATTTCATATCCTCCTTTTCTGTGTTGTATTCATCTATTGTCCTTCATCGCATATTAACTATGTCTGTACCTGTTCCAATTTTTGATTCCTTCGATGCAATTATTCTGTGGCTGGCTATTGTAGTATAGATTACTCCGAGTTATTAAGGCCTCTTTGTAGATTATTTTTGATTAAATGTCAATTACATCTTTTGAAGTCTTCTGCATGCCAAGTCTTGATGATCCATTGTGCTATTGGATTGTATTTATTGTTATGCTTGCAATTGTGTGTTCTAGGTGAGTTCTCTGTACGATTATGCATCGTTGAAATAGACTCTTAATTTTCTGATGGACAAGCTTTATGAGGGATTCTTCTCTGATTAATTGATTAATTTCACTTTTCTCCGTTTCAGTAATAACTATTATGTTGTACTGTTGTTAATTTGTTTGATAAAGCTTCTCTGACTAGCCGCATTTTTACTGAATCAGTAATAACTGTTTGCCATCCTGTTATTAATTTGTTGGATAAATTATCTCTTGGACAGTGCCATGCTATGAGGAAAATCCTGCTTCTCAAGATGTCCAGCTTATGCCAACAAAGAAAAAGGTACTGGAAATAGGCAAAGTCTCATCTCGAATCTGTAGCATAGCAGCTTGGGTTCTTAACCAATTGCCCCACTGTGGGTGAAAGCTTAGTTCTTTGATAGGACATAATAAATGCAAATCTACAGATACATTTTCCTTTAATGGTTGAGATTTTTGGGGATATTTTTGAAAGCTAATTTGTGAAGTTTGTCTGTCATTGAATACTGTGCTTTAAATTCAATTTATTTGCATGTCATGCTGCTCGGTGATTTGCAATTTGTCATATATCTTACTTAAGGTTAAAGTATTTGAAAACATACTCGTGAGTTGCTGCTTGCTGATTTACATTTTGTCGTAACTTTTTTTAAAGGTTAAAGCATTAGAAAATTGATGAATTATGGTAAAGAAGGATACTCTAATGTAAGAGTAATGTGATTTGGATTCAAATGCACAACTTCATCTTTGTATGTACATATGTGAAAACATCAATTTTTGAAGCCAGTCAAATGCTAATGGTGTTAACAAAAAGACAATAATGTTTTGTTCAAATGTGCTGATCAGTTTTACATGCAGTCTTGGGTTGGAAGTTGCAAGTGGTGACAGTCATAGTTATTGGAACTGGCTGGTCCAGACCAGAATTGATAGTTATTGGAACTGGCTGGTCTAGACCAGTTCACCCCTTGCAGTGTCTGAACTGTAACACCAGGCTGGTTTGTCCTGAACTGGCTGATTCAGGTTGGTTCCAATCTGTACTGACCCTCATCTGGATGGACCCCACCCATGTTCCATTTTAACCCAATAAAATGTATCGGCTGGTTTGTCAACTCAGTTTTCTAGCTGACTCCAGTCCGGTACCAGTATGACCCTTGGACTGTTCCAGTTCTGATAGCCTTGGTGACAGTTGCTTTTCACAACTGTGGTTTTTCAAGTGGAGCAATTAATTGCATAAACTGGTTGCATCAATCTGTTTGATGAAATATGCGTTTACCGCTGGTGTCACAAAGCAAAAGTCCTGCGGAAATGTGGCTCCTTTCATGGTTCTAGTATGATGACTTGTTTTTATGTTCTTCTGTAGCATTTGTCTATAATATATATCTTCCCAGTCATTTACCAAATTGCCGAGTGGTGGAACCATACTATTTTCAAACTGTCTTTTATTTCTCTGGTCCAGTTCCTTTATCATGTATGTCAATTACAATTTATTATTTTTTCTATTTGATGAAATTCTATGGCTGTGAAAGAGGGCTAGTTTTTAAAGGTTTTTTGCACTGCAATGTCTAGAGAATGTTCTAGTCCAGATACATATGTATTTTATTGTCCCTTACTATGGGTCTGATCAATGACTTTTCCACCTTTTTGTTAATGTACATGGATTTGCAGTTTGTGCCAATTGAAGTTATTTTGTTTGATCTTTAAGTAGATGGCTGTTAGGAAGTTTTGTGTGCTTTTTAGAGACATTATTCTTTATAGTGAATTTGTACAGAGCTATTGTTGAATTATTATCTCTTGAACCTAACAGAAAGCCTGCAAACAATCTATACAGATGGGGAGAAGCTCCCATTTACCTAAGTTACATTTAAGTCAGCCAAACAGAGATTCTGCCAAAGAAGCTCCTACATCTGCCTTTTTCTCAACGGGCCTTCAATCTGGACATAATAAATTCACAGCAGGAAGATCAGGTGGGAAGGTTCTTTTGCCCCCTAGATATGCCCCAATGCATGCAGAAATTGGAAATATGGATAGGGAAGTGCAAATTGCTAGTCCAAGTGACGATGTTGATCCTTTTCCCGACGTTGAAACATATAGAGGAATCACAGATACATATGCTGGTATGCCTGATGAGTGGCAGAGTAATCTTCCTTCAGTTCAAGGGGAAGATGAAGTTCAACCTGAATATATGACTATGGTATGTATTTATGCTGAACTTCAATTGGCTGTACTTATTTTTAAACTTAATTATTCAGGTGTATATTTGTTCTGTATAGCTAATTAAAGACATGTCGATTTTCAGCCCTTGTATTGCTATTAATAGTCATTATTCCTCCTGAACTTCAATTGGCTGTACTTATTTTTAAACTTAATTATTCAGGTGTATATTTGTTCTGTATAGCTAATTAAAGGCATGTTGATTTTCAGCCCTTGTATTGCTATTAATAGTCATTATTCCTCTAAAAAGCAAAATAATTATATATGTTCAAATTCCTTTGTTAGGTATGTTGTTGATTGACTTATGGCATGGTTGAATATTTGCCACTGTTTAATGGCCCTCAAAATAATTAAACATATAAATAATTAGAGTTTGTGCAGTGGAGAATTCACGATGTATTTAGGTTCTTTTATATAAAAAATGTTCATTTTATATTAAATTACAGGGATGATTTGACAGACAGAAGTGTAGAGATGAAAGTAAATGAGTAAATATGTCCCTTCTTGTGGGAATGAGTCTACTAGATTTGGATGGGTATATGTTTTTGGAATGGGTTTTTACAGCTACTGTATTTTGTTCAGATTATATTCCGGAGAGAAGTAGCTTCATTTTCTGATTTGTTTCATTCTGCATTTGCTATTTTTTGGTGGTTTACCTTTTCTATAATTTCAGAAAAAGAGAAATCAAGAGAAAAACCTACAGAAAAAACAGGGTTATGTATTGAAGCTGAAGCGCAACATATTTCAGGAAGAAAGGAGAGTAAGTATAGTTACGTTTTGTTTTTTGAATTTATAATTTATAATTTCTGTTTAAAGCAAATGTTAGATAGGGAATGTCAGTGTAAAGTGTTTAGTAACTTTGTTCTAAGTGGCTTGGAATTGACTAAATTGTTGAGAAATTTTATCTTCTGGACACCAATGATGACTCATTCGAATTTTTGCCTGAATTCCATTTTCTAAAATATTCAGCTTCAAAGCCAAAGGGAGGTGTGCAAAAGTCAGAAGCAAAGAGACAACACAAAGGTTACTGCTGCCAGAAAAGGAAATACAAAGAAGCAATCGAGAAAGTCGGAAAAGTTAATTGAGGATGAGTGCTTAGAATTGAGAGATCTGCAAATTACATCCAATGCGGTTGGCATTGAAACTGATGAAACTGGCAGACCAAATTCCGAATATCATGAAGGTTATATCTGTTATACTTTGTTTAGAAGATTTTTTTAATCCTTGTTTTGGGCCCCTCGAGACTAATTTTATGCCATTGAAAGCTCAGATATATGTGGCTAAAGTGTTTAATCCTAGCCTTTTGTCATGCTTTTTAACAATCATGAACACAAACTCATGTTATTGAAATTTTTATTAGTAAGCAGATCTGATGTCAAGAAACCTAGTCTCTCCAATACTAAGACTAAAGTCATAGGGTCAGCATTTTTCATGAAAATATTAGATAGCGTTATACATGCTAGTATATTTCAAAACTGAAACTGTTATACGTAGACAGAACATCACTGGTATTTGCAATATTAGCCACGACCTCAAAGAGAGATGTATGTGCAATGGTTACGGGAAGCATTTTTGAACAGCACTGTAGACCTTGGGTTCTTGCTTACTTCCAGTATCTAAGCCAGAGCTTAGCTTCTTGGTTTAAGAGCTAGTTATTCACCTATAGGAAAGCAGAGGTAGTTATTCACCTAAGGAAACTTTTCTTTGTATATTCTGTCACCGATTCCTATTCCTATTCAGAGCTAGAGCATTTCCAAGATGTCTTTTGATTCTAAGCATTGGGCTGTTGAGAGAATATGGGTAAAGCCCTTAAGATTCAATTTGTGGGCCACTTATGCGATTTGATTGAGAGCCTTTTTAGCTCCCACAATGTAATTTTTCATTGTTATTTATTTCCATTGCTTTGATAACCTTTTTTCCATATGCGGTGATTTGTTTTTAGCTTTCCCAGTAAACAGAATCATTTTCATAAAGACTTCACTCTGTAATCATATGTATAAATCTCTCTTTTTGTTTCTGTTTGAAGTTGGTCTTGATGTGTGGGTTTTTTATTGCTTTTCTAGGTTTACCAGGGAGGTTTCCACCTGCTTCATTGAAAATGAAACAACTTTGTCTGGCCCATCCATGGAAGGATTCAAAGGAGAATGTCAGAAATCTGTTCATGGTGATCTTACTTTATTCCATTTGTGTTTACTTATTTTGCTTCAAAAAGGTTTATAGGATGCCATTTGAAAATAGGAATTTGGCTAAGGTTCAAGATAAATGTAACAATAGGAATTTGTAAATGGTAATAAATAAATAAGCAGAGATACCGTATTTTATTTTTTAATGTTGAGGCTGCTAGCCTGTACTCAGAACAAGAAGAATTTTAAGGACTACACTGTTTGTACTAATCTGATCCCCTAAGTAACATGACACGAGGACACGAAGATAAGAGTATCCGACACATGACACGGGGGATCCCCCCAGAACATGACATGGAGGACACATTATATATTATATATTAAAAAATATAAAAAAATAGTGAATTTACACATCAAATATGAAATATACAAAGCATTTACATGATGAGGATACAAATTCAATCACACAACTAATGCATATAACCAAAATAGCATTGAGTGCAATCCATCTCTGAACCAAAAATATATCAACAAAGGTGCCCTAAATCACCTGTATAGTCCAAAAAAAATCATACTACAATAAATAACTAGTACTACATATCATCAAAATCATTGCTTATTTTGGGATCCTCATTATCAATATCGCCCTCTAAGCATTAAAATAAGATAGAAAAAGCTTAACATGTCAAATCAAGATTCTGTTTGAGTGATGGGTACATTTTTACTATGGTCATCACATAGGAGTTCAACAATCTATGATACCAACATTGAGGTACATAGAGGTCTTGGTCCTCTTAATTAACTACTAGTTCCATACCCTCATACATGACAAACTCCAATGGAAACATTGTAATCCCCGCAATCCTGAAATCCTGAAAACTGTTAAGTCTGCTGGATTTTGAGTGGGTTCTAAAATTCTACTTTCTCCATATGAAATCTGATGAGGTCGAAACCACTTTCAAGCATTCTGTGTCAATTCATGGTAATGTTAAAAATTTAAGTAAGGAATTTAACATTACCATTAATAGCATTAGTAGGGCTTGGACAAATCCACTTCCCAACACTTGGAATATTTTCTAGCATTGCTTAATTGCCCCTAGCTGCACTCCAAAACCTTTGAGAGCTCCAAACCCGTGACTGAATTGCATGAGAATGAGGCAATAAATTGATTTTAGGATGTTTTTTTTATTGGACACGTGTCCAATTTTGGGATACCAGCAGGGCTCGTGTTTCACACCAGTGAAACTCGTGTCCTACGAACAAGCCATGAGTCAAACTTATGTCGGACACGTGAAATATGGGACACTGGGGGGGAGGACACGTCCTGTGACTTAGCTGATCCCTAATACAAAAACTGACAAGGTACTCTCTTATGATCGTTGGATCATTATGACAAAGTTATGACCCATATGTCAAAGTGAATATTTCTGTGGTTTTGTGTAATAAATCATGTTTACAACTGCTCACATTCAGGTAGAAAGTTGCCTCATATTTGTAAATTCCTAGCTAGTTCCAATGTTCTTGCTTATGGACTTGCGAAGAGCATTGTGGACCATAAGCCTTTTTATATTTGCAAGTTATACTAGATATTCTTTATATGTTTGTTCAAATCGTGATGCTATAAACAAAACATTGTCTTTAATGAAGGCCTTGTTTTTTTTAACTATAACAGTTATATTAATTATTTAAAACCGGTTGGGCCAAAACCAAAACACACATGCTTACAATATTCAGAATTCCTTTTAGTGGCAGCTCTCCTTTTCCTTACGTAGGTGTAGATTTACTCTAGATTACAGGATCGAGTTCCATGTAGGTTTTTCATCATTCTTGCTTAAGGCTCCTTGTGGCAGGAGGCATGCCAGGTTTGCTTTTGTGTCTGCTTCCTTATTTGAGCCACGTAGAATATGGAAAAGGAGATAGGAAGAGAAGTCTTGGAGCACGTCGTCTGCTTCCTTATTTGAGCCACGTAGAATATGGAAAAGGAGATAGGAAGAGAAGTCTTGGAGCACGTATCTCAACTTTTGAAGTGTCTTGTTGAGTGCCAGATTGCTGAAGTGGTCCTCCGAATTTAATATCTTTATCAAAATTTCCGAGTCCCCGAAGACTTGTATTTCCTTAATGCCTTTTTCACGTGTTATCTGACAGGCTTTTAGCAACCCAAGGATCTCTGCCTTGTTGTTGGTTCTCTGTCCAAGTCCCCAACTGAAGCTATCTTCACGAATACCCTCCCGGGAGCAGATCATTCCGCCTGCTCCTGCTATGCCTGGATTGCCTTTGGAGGCACCATCGAAAAAGATTGTTGTTTTACCCTGTTTCCTCCACCAAGCTTGAAAATTTGCGTCCGCTTCTCGTAGTCTCCATATGAGAGATTTACTGGGGCAAGTGGTGTTGTTTATCCTGTCTCGAAATATATAAGTTCCCATCCATTTTTTTTCTTCCGGGAGAAGCATGTTATCGTTTTTAAGGGGATGATTGGCCACAGTCTCAAGGAGTAATGCTTTTGCTTTTTCTGCCACCTTCAAAGGGGAGGTTAGAATGCTGTTGAAGATCTGGTTGTTTTTGGCGAGCCATATTTTCCAGCGGATGTATTTAGGTACTGCTTTCCAGATTCTGTTCCATGCTGTCTTTCTTTGGGTCATGTGGGGATAACGCATTCTCCAGGTGCTAAAAAGGTTAGCTACTTTGACTTGCGATGGGGCAGAGACATTGAGGCCTTGAAGGATGCAGTCCCAGACTTCTTGAGAAAAAGAGAAATCCACAAACACATGCTCCATGGTTTCCTGGGCTTTGCAGCAGAGAGAACACCGATGTGGCCCGTGAATACCTCTTTTAGTCAGATTGTCGCCAGTTAGCACTTTCCCATGCATTAATACCCAGGTGAAGAAATTTATTTTGGGGAGACCGAGAGGGTCCCAGACTTGTTTCCACACAGATGCAGTATGGCTCGAAGCTTGCTGTGGTTGAAGAGAGGCAAATCCATGCCTTGTGTTGTAGATTCTAGTCTTTCCCCATCCCCATTTGTCCGTCAAACGCATGTGAACCGGTGCCAGTCCCGTTAACGCTTCTTCCAGGAGGGTCTTTTGACTGCGCATTTGATCTAGAACTCGAGGGATTTCCCAAGTTCGCCATTTTCCGGAGTCGTCCCATGTCGAGATATCTGCCAGGGTGAGGACTCCTTGCTGAATGAGCCAGTTCCTGATTTCTTTGATTGCTTCATTTTTTCTCAAAGGCGACTGTCCCATTATGCTGTCTTGCCAAAGCATCGTGTTTTTTCCATTGCCAGGAATGCGATACAAGTGCTTTTGGAAGAACTCTATCCCATGGCAGCAGAGATGCCATATCGACGTCCCTTTGATGCTGTTATCTATCTGTATGTTCCTTAGCGATGAGCCTTTTAGATATTTTTTCTTTATGACCTGACTGACAGGGTGTTTGCTGTTTGAGAAGAGGGTCCAAAGTATTTTACCTCCAAGAGCCAGATTGGCAAGGCCTGGGTCTCTTATTTGTAGGCCTCCTTCAGAGATGGGGCATTTAACTGTATCCCAATTCACTAGATGGAATTTTCTTTGGTTTCCTCTTCCTCCTCTCCATAGAAAATCCCTGATAAGTCTGGAGATCTGTTCCGTGATCTTCTTTGGAGCCAGAAGAAAGGAAGCCTGATAAATAGGCAGGGAGGACAATACAGATTTTATAAGGATGAGTTTGCCAGCATTGGTGAGCCATTGACCTCCCCAAGCTGTAATCTTGGACTTAATTTTGCTTATTACCTCTTTCCACAGTGATAATTTGTTAGGGCCCAGGGTTATTGGTAACCCGAGATATTTGATTTTATCCCAAGAAGTGAATCCCAAAAAGCCTAAGGAGAGGGCTATTCTCTGAATTGCTTGTTGATCCACATTCCACTCGTATATTGCACTTTTCCTTTTATTTATAAGAGCTCTTGATATGCTGCAGAATTTTTGAAGAATTCCACTGTAAACTTTGGCTATCTTGATGGAGGCTCCGCCCAAAAGAAGAGTATCATCTGCAAATAGTGCGTGATTGAGAGGCTCTAGCCCTTTCGTCAACCTGACTCCTGGAGCTGTCCCTACTTTCTTTTCAGCTGTCAGTTTTCTACTTAGCGAGTCTGCCATCAGAATGAACAAGAAAGGGGAGAGGGGGCAACCTTGCCTTATTCCCCTCGAGGCTTGGAAATAGTTTGCTGGCTTGCCATTAACTAAAGGAGCTATCCATGGCTTTTCAGTACAAGCTTTAATCAAATTGACAAAGTTAGAGCTGAAACCAAAGGAAAGGAGGACTTTGTATAGGAAAGAAAGATTTACTCGGTCGAATGCATTTGCCATGTCTAACTTTATGAGCACACCTTACTCTTGCCGAAGATAACTGGAATGTATGACTTCTTGCACTTGTATTACATTGTCCAATATATGTCTCCCTTTGACAAAGTCGCCTTGGGTGGGAGAAATGAGTTTCCCAAGCAGTGGCTTGATTCTGTTTTCCAACAATTTTGTTAGGATTTTGTAAGATGCATTGCAGAGCGCGATTGGCCTAAACCTGTCAAAAGCGACCGGATTCACTTCTTTTGGTATTAATGCAAGGAAGGTAGAGTTAGTACTGCCTCTCACCATGGCTTTTTGATGAAAAGCTTTAATCATCCTCAGAAGATCAGTTTTTATTATTTCCCAGCAGATTCTGTAAAAATGAATTGAGAACCCGTCAGGTCCTGGTGCCTTGTCTGGTTCCATGGACCATATTACTTTACAAATTTCTTCCTCGAAGAAAGGTTTCATAAGACTAGTGTTGTCCTTCTTGCTTACCAAAGATGGAATGTGGGAGAGAAATTCAAAGGTGACTTCTTCACTCCCATTCCCTTCCTCTTTATACAGATTTTGGAAATGATCTTCTGTTGCCTTTTTTCGCTGTTCTTGACCTTTGAGCACAGTCCCATCTGAGCAAGTGATTTCAGAGATATGATTTCGAGATAGCCGGGCGTATTTCGATCTCTAGCTTTAAGCCACAGGCTACGAGACTTAAGCCTCCAAGTCTCTTCTTCATGGCGGAAAGCGCGAAATGATTTGATTTGGGCAGCTTGTTCTTTTTCTAAATCTGAAGCAAAGATCTCCTTACTTTCCAAATCCATTTGCAGATCTAATAAAAACTGAATTGTCTCCTTTCTGTTGCTGGTAGGAGAATTTGAGGGTTCTTTAATCCATTTTTCAGAGCTCTCTTGGTTATTTTTAGTTTCTGCTCCCACACGAAGCTGGGAGATCCTGTCACAGGTATGGACCATGCCTCCAGAATAGTTTCCATGAACCCTTCTTTCCCTGACCAAAGCAGGTTGAATCTAAAGGGGATAGGGCCCAAATTTTCTTCCTCTTCCAGCTGTAAGAGAATAGGTTTGTGATCTGAGGCCAACTTTGGGAGAATTTTCGAGGAGATCAGTCTTTTTCCTAGCAACAAAGAGCTTTGCGCTAGGAAGCGATCTAGGCGAGCAGAGATGTGTTCTGCCCCAGCTCTATTGTTTGTCCAGGTGTAAAGACCTTTCTTCGGTTTGAAGTCAAGAAGATCCCAATGAAGTATCAACTCCTCTACTAATGGAAGCATTTGGTCCCTGCCACTATTGCCACCTCTCTTTTCTTTTGGATCAATGACGAGGTTGAGATCTCTAGCCACTATTATATTCTGAGGGGAGTAAATGTCTAAGAAATCAGACAAGGTCTGCCAGCATTCTTTCTTCTCTGTAAGGTGGACTGGAACATAAAGGTTGAATTGAGAGATGAGAGCTTAATAGAGAGGTGTCGAAGTTCGGTGAATATCCAATGTTGGGTCTCAAAGGAGCTTTCTAGTTGATACTTGTCCTCTGAACACAATGTTGCTAGGCCGCCAGAGGTACCTCTTGCACTAATGGCCTTTCTTGCATTTTTTCCCCATTTTAATTTGTTGATCTCAAGAAGGGTTTCCCCTTCAATCTTAGTCTCTTGGAGCATGAGGATCTCGGGAGTTTCTATTTTCAGAAGATCTTTGACTGCTTCAACTTTCGAAGGGTTTCCCAAGCCTTTGTGATTCCAAGAGACTTGTTTCATTATTTAACAGGATTGGAGTGAGTTGATCCCCCCTTAGAGGGCCTTGTTTTGGTGTTTCTCCCGATAGACATTTCAATGGTGGATTGGCTGCCTTGCATTTTTTGCCTGTCCGCCTCTTCTTCCTTGGCTTCCTTATGAGATTTCCTTCCAACTCTTTTAGAGGGTCTCTCGAATGTCTCGTCTTCCGATGACCCAGAGGTTTCTGGGGGTGTTTTCCTTGCCATTTCTACATATGTGGGTGAGGAGGAGGTTCTTGCTGGGGATTCAAGTTGGGTTACTTCTATGTTCTTCTTTTCTGCTTCGAGCGAGGGAACTTGTCGTTCAATCTCCTCTATGTCTGTTTTTGGAATTTTGATTGAAGTGCTGAGGGTTTTGAATGGGTTTATTAAGGCCGTTGTCTTTAGCTGTTCTCCTCTTCCTTCTGTTTGAACCATTCCTGTTAAGGGAGTTCCAGACTCCATCGGTACCTCTTTCCCTTTATTCTTGATACTCACCTTGGCTTGGACTGCTTTCTGCACCTGGATCCATTTTTCTCCTTTCGACTTCTCTATATCTTCCTCCTCTTTTTTTTGCAGTATCTTGCGAAATGCCCATATTCATGGCAATTTCTCCATTTGAATGGTAGCTGCTTGTAGTCTAACTCTTGGATATAAGACCAGTCTGCTATTGTTAACTTTATGGCTTCAGGTAACCCTATTTCCAAGTCGACTTCGACGCATATTCTTGCACATGAATACTGATCCCTTCTCTCTGCTCTGTCCTTGTATTTTCCCAGGGTGTTACCAATCGTTTCTAGTTACTGTGGGTTCCAGCAGTGTAGTGGAAGATGAGGGAGGCGCACCCACACTGGAACTGTTGACGGCACATCTTGTGTCGGATCGAAATCTGGTGACCATGAGTTTAGATACAGACCCTGAGGTCCCATGAAATATGGTCCATTCCTAAAGATGAGATTTCTGTCTTCTACTGAATAAAAAACAAAGACAAAAAAGCCCTTACCAACCAGGAAGCTTCTGATGCCTTCCTTTACTAGTGGTCGCTAGTTCCTTTGTACCCACGCCTCGACAGCCTTGGGGGAAGGCCATAGCCTTGTAAATTGAACGATGAGCCCTCTTTCAGCTAAGTTCAAAGCAGATCTGCAAGAATCTTCAACGGGCAAGGCGACTGTGGGGATGCTGTCAAGTTTCTTTACAAACTTGCGCTGAGTTTCCCTTGCTGGGCGTTTACTACTGTCGCCGATCAGCTTCCTGAACGCAAGGATCTCTGGTGGAGGAGGTGAAGGAGGAGGGGCCTCAGGGCCCCCTCTCCGGGCCATGGCGATGGAGGGAGTACTGCACCAGGGGCTGCTGCTGCACGTGCGAATTTTCCAGAGAGCGAAGTTTTTATCTTAATGAAGGCCTTGTTATCAAAGAAGTTTGATGGCATTTATTTTTTGATTGTACATGTTAAATGATTGAAATTTGCAGTAACTTGTAGCATTTATGGTCTTGAATCTTGATAGAACTGTTTTGTTTAGTTTTCTTCTTAATTTTGAGGGGACATGAAAAATTTATTTTCCAAGCATGTCTTAGCATTCTTGTTATAACATCATTGGTGTACAAAGACTAGGATGGACAGTGCACATCTCAAGCGTTGCATTGCAAGGAAAAAAATCTAAAGGATATGTGTGCTTTTTCTTGTGTAATCTTAGAAATTACAAGATATACCTTAAAATCAGGGCATTTTCTTTCAATAATTTTCTTGTTATTGTATTGGCTGAGCTAAGGTGAAATTTGTCTTTCTGTTTCATTGTGCAGGTCTTTCGATTTTTATATACTTTAGCTGATGTGATCGGTTTGTGCCCATTCACACTGGATGAGTTTCTTCAGGCTTTCCATGACCATGTATGTTCTTTGATTGTTATTGATTATTTATTGGGTCTCAAAGAAATATATGATGGTTGTGGTTTTTGGATATGAATTGTGTATAACGCTTGATGCTCAAAAGCCAAAGCATACTAGTTCAGCAGAAGCCTGGAATACATGAAAATTCTGTAGGGTTTCATCACATATCGTGAAGATCCTGACATATGACTCCATGGATTTGCAGAACTTACAGAAAATCTGATCCATTCAATCTCTTGATCTCGCTTTGATTCCCCTTGAAGTTTTTGATATTGTACTTATTTAAGTGTATATTCTAGGATATTTTTGCAATATGAATAGTGTAGTTCTCTCTGGGTCTTGCTAATATATTTTAGTAATGTTCTAAATTTATTGGCATGCAGGATTCAAAGCTACTTGGGCAAATTCATATTTCTCTTCTGAAACTTCTTCTAGAAGATGTTGAAAGTGAACTTCAGAGCTCTGTCAGTGCTGGCAAACGGATTCAATGTGATTCTTCTCTAAATGATGGCAGCTTTCTGAGATTAACCCAAGCTGTAAGCTTTTAATACTTAGAGTAATCTGTTTTTTGTTTGTAACAAATTAAATACTAAACTCCTGGAAATTAATGTCTTCTGCTTCTCTCATAACTTCAGTTGTAGTCCAAGTTTTCTCTCAGTTTGCACATCTTCATTTAATGGTCATACTAGAAACCACACCAAGTTTGTTTCTGAATTTTACAAATTTATTTGGGTGAAGACACTTGGTGAAAATGTTTATACTCTGGAGTCTAGTTCTGAGTTGGGTAATAGTTCATCTCAACTTCCGCATCTTCTACAAGCTGTCGAATGGAATAAAATGCACATCAATATGTTTTAACTTTTGTCTGCTTATGGAAAACAGGGTTTTTTGTCAACTTGAGAATTCTTTGGTTATCACAAAAAAATATATTGGGATCCTCATCATCAATATCACTCTCTAAGCATTAAAATAAGATAGAAAAAGCTTACTATGTCAAGTCAAGGTTTACTAGGGTCATGACAGAGGAGTTCAACAATCAATGCCACCAACATCAAGGTACATAGAGGGCTTTGTGCTTTTGAGTAAATGCTAATTCCATACCTGTAATACATGATAGAGTCCAATGGAAACATTGCAATCCCTCCAATATGGAAATCCTGAAAACTGTTAAGTATGCTGGATTTGAGTGGGATCTAAAATTCTCCTTTCTCCATATGAAATCCAATGAGGTTGGAACCACTCTCAAACATCCTGAAACAATTTACTTTGAAAATTTAATATTACTATTAATTACATAGCATTAGTAGGGCACTAGGGTTGGGTATTAGGATTCCCTGCTCATTATTTCTTTTCTTTCTTTATAATTTGAATTTCAAGAGTGCTTAGTCACATCATACAGAACTGGCTGGTTCTGTACACAATCAGCTGTTTTGTCACTGAACCAGCCAGTTTCATACCAAACTGGCCTTTTCTGGTACAGGGCAATTGGCTGTACCAATTTTGCCTCCATACTGGTCTGACTGGTTGTTTACACTGGTCTTGGTCCAGTTCTAGTAACGCTGGTTTTATTATGGACACAAGTGTGCACCGCTTTCTGTTGAAAATAGTAGCAAGAAATTGATTCCTTGATTTGTGCCTTAATTCAAGGAGTCAAATTCGAGTTTCTTCTTTGGCATGCTCGATTTCTTAAAAATTAGGATGAACTATGATGCAGTTAACTAATGTGATTAAGTGGAAGGACGAGTTACTTGTCTGCTAGTGCGAGTTGATTGAGGAAAATGATGAATGGTTGAGTTTCAAGTCTTAGATTTGAGGCAAGATGAGTTGCATGAGAGTTTTCACTTACTTAACTCAATCAATCACAAAATCATTCCTTAATTATAAATTTTCTAAACTTAGCCATTCAAATTGCTTTAAAAGAAGGAACGAAGGCACAATTTGTATCATAATTTGTGTGAGCTTGTGAGATAAAAGTGCCAAGGGACCTTGTGCGAATTATTGGAGAGAGGCAATTTCCCAAGGAAGTGCGCATAGAAATAAGAGGTGAATTTGTGCAAGGAATTTGGTCATCTAGTGTGCACAGACTTAGGAGAGGATCAATATTCTTGTAGATTGTTTCAAGGTTGGTCTGAGGCTGAGCGCGTTGGAAATTGAGAGGTTTTCAATCTTATCATTAGATTTCCATTACATGATTAATTACTTGTGAAACTGTTAGCATTTTGTTATTATGTTTTCATTCTTCATCAAACAATTATCATAAAACATGAAGAACACAAAAGACAATAGAACACCAGATATAGGCTCCAAGCCAGGGCAAAACCCCTCTAAGGGGAAACCTAGAAAAATCTCTTCTTATAGAGTTAGATCAAATGAGATATCCAAAACCCATAACCACGAAGATTTCCACGTATAGATGTCAAGTCAAATCATTCTTCCATCCAACAGATTCACTAGCAAGAAACCAACAACAAGAGATGTACCAAGGCAAATCTTCTTCCAAACATAGGCCTTCCTCACCTTCTCTTTGATATTTCAGACCAAAACCATCTGAGTGTGTGTCCAAATGAGCTCCATCTACGCTCTATTTATATAGGTTAGAGGGGTGCGAGACACGTCCATTGGAGCAGAGCCGACTTGTCATGTAGGCCGACTTGGCATCTAGAGGGGTCTCTGTCCCAAAATTTACATTTAAAAATTTCTTTTCCTTCTTCTTTTACAATAGGGCCAACATAGGACTTTGACTCCTTGACTCAAAAACCTAGAAGCACAAAGAACATGCTTACCTAGAAAGAAATAATAATACATTTTCTTTTGCTTTTTATGCAAAATACATAAAGATGCAAATTATGAAGACCGAAACTAATTACATCCTCCAACACTCCCTCTTAACTAGGGAGATATTCATAATTTGTACACCTGGTACAAGGATAATCTCAAACTGAAAGATTCTCATAAGAAGAGTCAGATTGATAAGCCATCTGTAAGCATTAAGATTATGACTAGCACTATCATTGAGGCCTAACTTGACAAGCTCAACTTCATTTGACAACATTATGTTGAGAGGCGTTACGTGAGATACCACACTACCTCTAAGGCACATACCCCATTGTTAAAACTGGCAACTAGGGCCAAACTCCATGTGGGTCGTCTTATTTATGGCAGCTGATATTTTTCTTGGATCTCTCTCATTGAGAGGTGTAGGATTGATCTAAAGATCATCCGATTCCAATAAGTATTCATGGAGTTATGAAGTTGTTTGTGTTATAAGACAATTTGACAAGGTCAGCCAGAAACCAAATTGCCCCCACTTGTGCTCAACGTTTTAGTATAAATAGAGGTAGCCTTCAAGTCATTTACACACTCACACTCTTGTGATCTCTCTCTTCATTCTGTTTTGGGTTTTGATGAAGGAGAGATCTAGAGGGAGTGCCCTAGGCTCTACGCTGCCCTAATGAAGAAGCCCTAACCATCCTTAACGCAGTCATGGAGGAGACTTCTATAGCGCAGTAAGGAGAAGTCCTAACTGCCCTAAACGCGGGTCTGGAAGAGACCCTAAGCTGAGGTGAAGAGATCTAGCCCTAGCCGCAGATCTAAATGGAGTCATAGCCACAAACAAGCCCTAGCCGCAGTCATGATAAAAGCCCTAGCTGCAGGTGGAGAGGAGAGCTCTAGCAGCCGTTAAGGAAGAGGTCTGGCCGCAATTAAAGGAGGCCTAAATCCGCAGTAACGAGAGGCCAGATCCACAACAATTGAGGAGACCTATACGCAGCTAGGAGAGGAGGCTTAATCTACAGTCAAGAGGAGCTCCTATATGCTATCAAAAGGAAGTTCTAATCTACTGTAAAGCGTAGCCTAAATCTGCAGTAGAAAAGGAGACCTAGCCACGTAAGAAGGAGCCTATGTGTGCTGTAGGTGACAACATGGAAATCCATGTGTGCTATAGGTGACAACATGTTCAATAAGACAGTTACAAGGCATGAGTTGAGCACTGGGAATTCGCTGTCATAAGAAGAAGAAGTGCATTGTAGAAGTCTGCTCTCTAGGCCGAGTTTGCTGGTTAGTAGGCCAAGTTTAGGAGTGCAAGGTCATCACCTTATTTCAGTTCTGGATGGATAGTTTGTGTGGGCAACTATCTTCAGTGTAAGGTGATGACTGTGTTGCATGAACACATGACAGTGACATCTTCAGTCTAATGTATGGCATGTCAGATATATACATGCTGTAATGAATGGACAAAGATTCTGTGATGAAACAACAGGATGTCAAGTGAAGGACAGTGTTGTGGAAGGCAGTGACAACGTTCCCTTAGAGGACAGTTGCAGACAACTCCGGGCAGATTTTGTGACTGTTAGTTGGTTGCACTTTGGACTTGTTGAAGGAGTAGCTGCTTTGCTAGGCTATAAGCCATAACAAGTAGCTAATACTGGTGAGTGTAAATGATTGCAGCATATTGGAGGCAATGATGGATGCAACATATTGGAGGCAGTGATGGATGTAGCACAATGATGAGAGCAACTCAGTGATTGGGAGCAGCACAGTGACAGGTGCAACGGTATGAAGTGTACAACATGGTCATTAGGTCCAACGCTGTGACGAAGGGTGCAACATGGTGAGGCGCTGTATGATGACGAGATGCAACACAATAATAGGTGAAGGAGTCACCTTGGAGAATTAGTTGAAGCAGCATGTCTTCACCTAATCTCACGTATCATCTTCTTAGAGATGATCTATGCTCTTATGTATATAAGTCAAAGTGTTGACTTCTGTTGTAAATGTACTATCTCTCTCTCTCTCTCTGTTGAACTATTGAAGAACATATAAGAAGAATTGATCAAGGGTTTCCCCACATTGGGGTTTGTCCTTGGCTAGCACCACATCTTGTGTGTTCTTGTCTTGGCTTGTCTTCTGCGATTTATGTTTATGTTCTAGTTGCAATTTACTTTAATGCTGATGTGATTGCTAAACTGGAAAAGATATTGAGCTACCTTTGAAAATTGAAATAAATTGCTCTAAGCATAGAACATACCTAAAATTAACATGGTAACAGAGCTGAGGTGAAGACAATGCCCAAGCAAGAGTGAAAGAGCAATCATCGAAGACAATTGAGTAAGGATGAAAGGATCAATGGATTCCTCATCCCTCTTCAAATTCACCAAGGGTGAAGTCGAAGGAGAGAATATTATCAGAATGGCACAGTGGAAGTTTCTGATGGCCTACCTAAAGATCACTTCAATGGGAAGTCAGGATCTAAGGGTGGAAGGAAAGGCAGATGCCTTGGTTATAATAAGTTCGACCATTATGTGAAGGAGTGTCCGAATGGCAGGGACACATCACTTGACGATGATAACATTCATTCCAGGGACATCTTAATGATCAGAGGAATGGCAATATAGGTCATCAAGGAAATGGCCGACTCTTCAGAGAAAGCAAGGAACCCCAGGTATGAAAAATCAAATATTGATCTTGATAAGATAAAGAAGCGTTATCTTGTATTGGCACTCTCCCTCAGATTCTATGGGAATTTGGCTTATTGATTATAGTGCTTAAAGGCACTTCATCGGATAGAAGGGTGCTCTCTCGAATTTGGTAAGAGATGGAAACAATTGTGGGATTATACTTGGAGCCGATTCCACCTATCCGGGAAAGGGTGTAGGGAATGTTACCCCTCAATTGAATAAGGGTAACTTGATTCATTTACAGACTCTCTTTTATGTGCTTGATTGCAAGAAGAACCTTGTGTCCATTTTGGCAATGGAAGTCAAAGGTTTCAGGGTGGCATTCATTGATGGAAAGGTACGTGTTTGAAAATAGAATTTTCAACGCTGCTTTTACTCATGGGTTCGGGTTTGGCAATTTGTATCAAGTTGCAGGATGGTCCATTGGGGACCATGTCAATTGACACATCTCATCTATAGCACCGGAGGTCTTCTTTATGGGGCCTTACCTGTCAGATGATGACGGGGATGCTTGAATTCAAAAGGATCATGAAGGTACATGCTTGAGATGTACCGAAGGAAAACCTTACAAGGGGACCATTCCCCTCATGTAGCAGGTCCACAGGTTTGGAACTACCCGAGGAGTTTGAGATTCATGATCGGGAATCTCATGTATACAGGTGGAAGAAATCCCTCTATGGCTTGAAGCAAAACATCCCGGGCGTAGTATGAGAGGTTTGATAGCTGTCTGATGCATCTGAGATTCACTAGGAGTGAAACCGATCCAAAGTATTGCTCGAAGGTTGTGGATGATAGACCTCTCATACCAGCACCTTCTGTGGACGACCTATTTCTGACAGGTGCAAACCCTCTCATTTGCAGAGGTAAGAGGGAGTTGGATTCCAGATTTGAAATGGTGAACAACAAGCCCGCGACTACCTCGATGGAGCTTAACTTTCAGAAGTTATATGGTGGTGATGCCGGACTAGATTTGGGAAATGCCTCTGAGTTTCATAAACTCATTTGCATTGATGTTCTTGGTGAACTTTCGTCCGGATATATATTTTGCAGTTAGCATGGTGAGCTCATACATGGCTGAGCCACACTGGATTGGTGCCAAGAATCTTCTAAGATATCTTTGGGGCACAATCTCTCATGGATTGAGATACACTGCCAGAAATATAAAGCTGCATGATTATTCGAATGCTGACTAGGCAGGCAGTGTGGAGAATCTCAAGAGCACTTCCGAGTGTTGGTTCTCTTTGGGTTCTGTTCGATATCCTGGATGAGCAGGAAGCAAAAGTCGGTTGCTATAAGCACTACTGAGACCGAATACATAGCTACGAGTATGATCTCGTGTGAAGCTGCCTGGTTGTGGAAGCTCTTCAGCGAGTTGTTTGTACACATGATGGATACCACCATATCCTTTGTGTCAACCAGTGGGGGGGTTCGATTGTTGAGGAATCCCATATTCTATAATTGCTCTAGCATATAGACATCAGATACTACTTTATCTGGGATATGGTACATCGATGAGCGAGGAGGCGCTATCGCATTGAGACTAATGTACAGGTCGCAGAAATTCTGTCAAAGCCCCGGGGAAAGGTCAAATTTGTGACTTTCTCGAACGACTTGGAGTCGTTGAGAGACCTTCTTATAAGGGTCCTGCATGATGCATGCTTTGAGCTCTGGGAGCTCCGGGGGGGCTTGGGGTACTGCTTGGAGCAACACACAACCATAGGGCGACTCACCCTCCCCTAATGGTACGCTGTGTACAGGGTGAATGGCTCAGCCTTCCCCTGTGATACCCCGTGGCGACTTAGGAACAGGATGATTAGTTCTCCTGTCGAGGCATCCTACCCATGCAGTCTGGGACTCATGGGAAGTACCTCTCATCTGATCAATGAGTAGGGAAATGGGGTTAGGGACCATAGTAGTACTATCGATGGACGCATCGTTGTATCTACCATACTCCCTATGCTAGGATGACCTCCATTGATCTAGGATCAGTATGAGTGATTTGAGACACTCTCTTGTGATATTGATCTGGGATCAATTAAACTGACTTCGGGTCAGTAGAGAATGGTATGTGACATTCTCGATCAATTCTTCTCTTCATGGTTTAGCAGAGCAGAACAGAGCAGTGCAAGGCACTGATGGCAGAGATAGTACAGTTGGACATATGGATCAGCGGATGGAGTTCTCCCTAGTTGAGAGGGAGTGTTAAAATTGGCAACTAGGGCCAAACTCCATGCGGGTCATCTTATTTATGGCAACTAATATTTTTCTTGGATCCCTCTCATTGAGAGTAGGATTGATCTAAAGATCATTCGATTCCGATAAGTATTCATGGAGTTATGAATTTATTTGTGTTATAAGCAATGTTTTAAAACTTCGACTCTGACTCCGACTCCGACTCGGACTCGGCCGAGGGTCGACTCCGACTCCGACTCCGACTCCGACTCGGACGCGGCCGAGGGTCGACTCTGTCTCTGACTCCGACTCGGCATCAACTCCGCCGACTCGATTTCAATGACTCGGTCTTTGTAAAAAATAAATTAAATATTTTTTATACATAATTTTAAAGATTTTCATTCATGTCTCCAAACACACAAAATTAGAATATAGATAGAAGGCAACATATGATCAAAGTAGACTCATGAATATATCCATTATATCAAAATGGCACCCAGTGCACTGTCCAATACATATGTGATGATGATATAGAGATCAAAACAAAAACACATAACCAAGGAGGCTAGAAATGGCCTCTACAACAAAAGTAAACAATGACCAGTACTATTGGCTATTGCTAGAGGAGCCAAGATCATCTGGATCAACCACTGGTAGCATATCTACATGCTTCATAGTTTGTAACTCATTTTTAATCTTGTACCCTCATCAATCATCTTAGACCATCCCACCAAGATGGATGTTAATAGATGTATTCATGAGAAGAAACTACAAAAGCAATTTTTATGTGACACAGATCAAGATATAGGATCCCTAACGCCAAAACTTCTGCATCCACATCTACATGCAGTCATGACAGACCCATCTACACCCCATAGAATATTTTGTGGCTATTCTCTAGTTTTAGGATCCCTTGGGGCAACTTCAAGTTTGTTCCCATCAACTTTGTAATATGTATAAAGATAAACTGCGATCTTCCAAGAGAGAATTGCACCTATATAAACATTCTAACTAGGATCACATGTTTGATCAGCATTTCAATTTCATGTGCCCTCTTTATTACATGGTTATCAGATTGTATCATTGTCAATTTTTACTTAGAAATTCACATTGTTCCTTGAGGAATTTTATACAATGAAGGCAACATATGTCTTGCTCCATTCTTAAAGGAGATTTCATGTTCTTAGCAAAAAGTTCACAACATTAGATCCTATCAAATTGCCAGCGCCAGACTCATCACTTTCTATTTTCAAGTACTAAATGATTCATGCCACAGGAAACCGTGTGAACAAGTAAACAACCTACGAAAATAGTCAGCTAATGTGGAATTCATGTGTCCACCAGCTTTTAACACAAATCTCTTCACCAAAAAGCAAGTAAAAAAAAATTATTGCTTTTTTGAGTTTTCAAGCCACTGTCATCGAGCTGGCCGAGTTGTTAGACAACTCGGCCAACTTGTTAGACAACTCGGCCGACTTGTTAGACAACTTGGCTGACTTGGTAATAACCCGACCGACTGAACCGGTTCGATGGCCGAGTCGACCCGGTGAGGGTTTGACTCGGACCAACTCGGTCGAGTCGGTTTCGAGCCGACCAATTCTTAAAACAGTGGTTATAAGGCAATTTGACAAGGTCAGCCAGAAACCAAATTGCCCCCACTTGTGCTCAACGTTTTAGTATAAATAGAGGTAGCCTTCAAGTCATTTACACACTCACACTCTTGTGATCTCTCTCTTCATTCTGTTTTGGGTTTTGACGAAGGAGAGATCTAGAGGGAGTGCCCTAGGCTCTACGCTACCCTAATGAAGAAGCCCTAACCAGCCTTATCGCAGTCATGGAGGAGACTTCTATAACGCAGCAAGGAGAAGTCATAACTGCCCTAAACACAGGTCTAGAAGAGACCCTAAGCTGAGGTGAAGTGGTCTAGCCCTAGCCATAGATCTAAATGGAGTCATAGCCACAAACAAGCCCTAGCTGCAGTCATGATAAAAGCCCTAGCTGCAGGTGGAGAGGAGACTTAGCCGTAGATGAAGGAGAGCTCTAGCAGTCGTTAAGGAAGAGGTCTGGCCGCAATTAAAGGAGGCCTAAATCCGTAGTAAAGAGAGGCCAGATCCACAACAATTGAGGAGAACTATACGTAGCTAGGAGAGGAGGCCTAATCTACAATCAAGAGGAGCTCCTATATGCTATCAAAAGGAACTCCTAATCTGCTGTAAAGCGTAGCCTAAATCTACAGCAGAAAAGGAGACCTAGCCACGTAAGAAGGAGCCTATGTGTGCTGTAGGTGACAGCATAGAAATCCATGTGTGCTGTAGCTGACAGCATGTTAAATAAGACAGTTACAAGGCATGAGTTGAGGACTGGGAATTCACTGTCATAAGAAGAAGCAGTGCATTGTAGAAGTCTGCTCTCTAGGCTGAGTTTGCTGGGCAGTAGGCCAAGTTTAGGAGTACAAGGTCAAAACCTTAATCTGAGTTCTGGATGGATAGTTTGTGTGGGCAACTATCTTCAGTATAAGGTGATGATTGTGTTGCATGAACACATGACAGTGACATCTTCAGTCTAATGTATGGCATGTCAGATATATACATGCTGTAATGAATGGACAAAGATTCTGTGATGAAACAACAGGATGTCAAGTGAAGGATAGTCTTGTGGAAGGCAGTGACAACCTTCCCTTAGAGGACAATTGCAGACAACTCCGGGCAGATTTTGTGACTGTTAGTTGACTGCACTTTGGACTTGTTGAAGGAGTCTAGCTGCTCTGCTAGGCTGTAAGCCATAGCAAGCAGCTAAGACTGGTGAGTGTAAATGATTGCAGCATATTGGAGGTAGTGATGGATGCAGCATGATGGGTGCAACATATTGGACGCAGTGATGGATGCAGCATGATGGGTGCAACATATTGGACGCAGTGATGGATGCAACATAGTGATGAGAGCAGCTCAGTGATTGGGAGCATCAAGTGACAGGTGCAGCAGTATGAAGTGTACAACATGGTCATTAGGTCCAGCACTGTGACAAAGGGTGCAGTATGGTGCAACACGGTGAGGTGCCGTATGATGACGAGATGCAGCACAATGATAGGTGAAGGAGTCACTTTGGAGAATCAGTTGAAGCAGCATGTCTTCAACTGATCTCACGTATCATCTTCTTAGAGATGATCTATGCTCTTATGTATATAAGTCAAAGTGTTGACTTCTGTTGTAAATGTACTATCTCTCTCTCTCTCTCTCTCTCTGTTGAACTATTGAAGAACATATAAGAAGAATTGATCAAGGGTTTCCCCACATTGGGGTTTGTCCCTGGCTAGCGCCACGTCTTGTGTGTTCTTGTCTTTGCTTGTCTTCTGCGATTTATGTTTATGTTCTATCTGCAGTTTACTTTAATGCTGATGTGATTGCTAATATGGAAAAGATATTGAGCTAACTGTGAAAATTGAAATAAATTGCTCTAAGCATAGAAGAAGAGTCAGATTAATAAGCCATCTGTAAGCATTAACATTATGACTAGCACTATCATTGAGGCCTAAATTGACAAGCTCAACTTCATTTGAGAGCATTATGTTGGGAGGCTTTACGTGAGATACCACACTACCTCTAAGGCACATACCCCATCCAGATGTTTGCCGGGCATGTCCTTTTAGGACTATTCTTATCATGGATTTTTATCCCTCAATCCTCAAAGAATATAGGTCCTCTTTGACCATGCTTATCTTGGATACCTGTCATATCCTCAAAGAGTGTCAACATCTTTCCTTTCTTGGATTGTGTATCCTCAAGGAAACCACATATGTGTTATTCAATCCTCCTCCATTCTCCCTCCATGGCCTTCACTTAGACTTACGATTGTTAGTCCTGGTCAAGTGCATGACACATGAAGAAGAGAATGCACATGTGATGCTCATCATCACTCCCTCTCAGCCAGAGAGGATACCCACAACTTTCTTTCAATTGGAAGTAATAACCACAATATCTCTAGCTTGTTCCCATAAGAGTATCAACTATCAGTTCTTCATGGAGATAGTTACATGGTTCCTTCTTTCCTTGGTATCTCTTCCTTCAATCTAGTGACAGGGTTCGGGCCATCGACCTTGCATATCACTTTCCTTTCTTTATCATCAATGAAGGCATTATATTGAGCCTTATCAAACTTCAAGCCAATCATAGCTCCCTCTAAAAGTGATCTTCATTTGTACGAACTAGAACTTCAGGTTATCTCTTCACACTACTACCTTTCAATCCCAAGATGATGATGCAAACATCTTGACTACATGATTTCCAAAACCATATATTCAATCCATACAATTGAACTTGCCTCAATTGTCATCATGTATTCCTGCAATATCTTTCCAGGTAGAAAAACAATATGTTAACCAGATAACCAATAACAAAAATATTAACATCAAACTTACCTCATTATGATGGCCTTCTCATCAAAGCATCAACTTTCTTGAGTTCTTTGAGATCAACATCCTTTTGCATGATCCATCTCCACATGAATCTTTCTTCATGCATTCATTTTAATCAGAGTGCCCATGGATCGAGCTTGATTACCAAGCTGTAATATCTTCCTTGGAGTTGTCATTGTTAACTCCTTTCTTTCTTCCGAAGACTATACTTGATGTTGATCAACATTGTTATATTTATGCCATGCAATCTTGTGAGAGAGTCTTGTTCTCATATACCAAAGCATGTCACATTTCTTCTTTCGGACATCATGCATCCACATGGAAAGCTTACCGAGCACATTTTATATCCAACTCTTTTTGTAAGATTCTTATAGATATGAACCTTTTCCTAAAGAGTTACTTACAATATGCATACCTTTTCTTTTTATACAATCTTCTAGCCATCCCTAATGAGCTTGCTCCTGGAACTTTGACCATCTGCATTCCTTCATCCTTCAAGAGTATTGATTCCATACTAGATGGAATATATACTAGTCATAATGCTGCTATGAAGAATCTTCCAAAATGATGATTCTTATAGCATCTTTATGATCCCTTCCCTCTTTGCAAAATGTCCCTTTCTAACATAATGTTAGAAGATGCTTGGATGAACAATAATATGCAATATGGTTCCAATTGTCTTATTCTCTTTAAACTGGATGATCTTTCCCAAAGCAAATTAAATAAGTGGATGCCATGCTTTATAACAACAAAGACTCTTTTACAAAATGCAACGATGCATGCTTACTCTTTTAATCATCAATGAACTTGTTAGCATCAATTCCTTCAGGGTCCTTACAGTTCCCTCTTTCCATCATGCTCATCATTTTCAAGCAATCAACAAGCACGAGTGTTGCTTTGATTTGTTCTTTCATTCTTCTCATCTTGATTCCTTTATTATGTACCTGCAATATTCACCAACAAGTACAACCAAACAAAATATACAAAGACAAGAGTATGATGTTAATTCTGTGAATCTAGAGTTTTTATGGTATCTCAGAGGGTGTACTCCTAGGGTTCTTAAATTCAAACCCTAAATTCCTCAATCTTACCTTGATAAGGTTTTTACTTTCAGCAGAAACATCAACCCTAGGGTTTGATGTCGCATCCTAGGGATTATCCCATTTAACCCCTACTAGGGTCTACCATATACCCTAGATTCTTTTTGCAAACCGTAGATATCAAGAGCTAGAGTTTTTCAATGAGGGAACAATCATATAGGGTTTCCTTCTCTAGGGCTTTTTGATCCAAGATTCATCTAGGGTGTCAAAAACTTTTAAAAAAGTAAAATTTACAAACCCTAGATTCTTATTATGCTGCAAAACCCTAATTACTTTATAGACCCTATATATCTATGCAGACCCTTTATAACATTAAATGCACATAGAATAATTATATGTACCTCTGCAATACTATCATACCTTCTTGCATATATCCGATCCCTTTTCATGAGTCAACACTTCTTCAACAGGTGGTTTTTGTTATCCTATGTTGAGCTTTAGTTAACTTCATCAAGACTGCTTACACAATTCTTTTGATATATTTGAATCTTGAATATAGGTTGGCTTTATGATAAAGCTCAACCTGCTTATTCATATAGGTCACTGTCTAATATGAAGTTACACACATGAACCATATAATGTGTTACAGGTCCTAAAGCATCATGAGCTACTGTATATACTATAGTGTATACACGAGAGAGCCATGAGCCACGAATTTCAAGCTATTGGATTGTGTATGTCACCAAATTTCACGACCATGGTTGCACTGTCATCCCAACACTATCTCTCATGGTCACTGTCATTGGATTACGGTTTCATAGGTGTCATTGTGATTATAGTCAAACCTCAACGTTATTGCTATAGGAGCGAGATCACTATATTGCTTTATATATACATATATCCCTGACATCAAACATCATTAACGCTGCCGTACACATTCAATTATTCTGTTTATGTCCTAGTATTATTGCCATCACGTATTAATACCAAAAGTCGAGCTAGCCATTGTGATATTTTAAGCGAGCCATTGTAGCAAGTTTACCTTAGAGCATTTGTGATGCCACCACTGTAATGGAGTTAAGCCTACACTGTTTATTGATTCCAACTACCAAGCCAATCAGAGCTTTTGAGGTTATACGAAAGTCGAATGGACTTTTGTCATGTTTGCGAACTTTATATATACGTTTACCTTCAAACACAAACCAATGCAAGCTCTAGAGCGAGACAAGGGTTCTAGTCAACATTGATATGATCCATAAGCCAACAACAAGTGTCAAGAAGGAGCTAATATACACCACTTTAAGTGTGATACCATCTGCTCCAGATCATAGTCACACACTGTGTACATAAATGAAGTGATGTTACTGTAATAAGAATTCGGGCCCCTGTAATCGGGCTATAAAAGCAAGCCATGGACATTGTAATATATATGCCTCAGAGGTGATTTGATCCATTCGTCCGTGTCATTGTCTCACGAGTTTCAAAACAAAGTCAGTGCATGCGAGAGCCACTAAGGTAGCGAATTCAAAAAAAGGTGATTTGAGTGGACCACGAGCCTCACATCTTACAATCGAAGCATAAAGATAACTGCCACTGTAATTTTTGAGATGTGGGTTTTTGGATTTAACACAATGTGCCATCACACAGATATCTTTGAGCCGTTAATTATTACGACCTCAGAGTGATGTGATGCAATTCCTGAGCCATAGAGAATATGATTAATGTGAGTCCATAAATCATTCGATTCATTGTTCTATGAGTTTGGACTGAATGAGCCATAAAACAAGCGACAAAGGTATATGTATCGAGCCACAGATCTTGAGTCATATAAGTCGCTGTGATAGATTTCGTTCCCCAGACTTGATGATTTTTGCCAAAAAGTGATCTTCAAACCTCCGCAAACAAACCTTCGCTCTGATACAATGTTGGAAATCGGGAGGTTTTCAATATTATCATTAGATTTCCATTACATGATTAATTATTTGTGAAACTGTTAGCATTTTGTTATTATGTTTTCATTCTTCATCAAGCAATTATCATAAAACATGAATATCACATAAGACAATAGAACACAAGATATAGGCTGCAAGCTAGGGCAAAACCCAGAAAAATCTCTTCTAATAGAATAAGAACAAATGAGATATCCACGACCCATAACCATAGAAATTTCCACCTCTAGATGCCAAGTCAAATCATTCTTCCTTCCAGCAGATTCACCAGCAAGAAACCAACAACAAGAGATGTACCAAGGCAGATCTTCTTCCAGACTTCGGCCTTCCTCATCTTCTCCATCTTCTCTGTGATATTTCACCAAATCCATCCAAGTGTGTGTGTCTAAATGAGCTCCATCTACCCTCTATTTTTATAGATTAGAGGGGGTGCGAATAGACATGTCCATTGCGGCAGAGCCGACTTGTCATGTAGGCTGACTTGGCATCTAGGGGGGTTTCTGTCCCAAAATTTACGTTTAAAAAATTCGTTTTCTTTTTCTTTTACAATAGGTCCAAAATAGGACTTTGACTCTTTGATTCAAAAATCTAGAAGCACGAAGAACAGGCTTATCTAGAAATAAATAATATTTTTTTTTTTTTTTTGCTTTTTTACATAAAATACATAAAGGCACCAATTATGAACACTGAAACTAGTTACATTCTCCAACATCGAGATCATTGTATTCTCTATTGAAGCAAGTGTATTTGTAAGAGATATATTGCTCAAATTTCTTCAATAAAATTCTCAAGCAAACGAGGATTTTCCCAGTTGGGTTCCCTAGAAAAATTGTTCTATTCTCGTGTAAATTGTGTATTTATTTCTGTTCTATTCTGCTGCAAATTTAGTAGAGAAATTCTGTGTTTATATGAAAAGAAATTATATTTCAGATTGTTCATATTAGCAGATCAGAATTTCGTGGAATTTCTACACTTTCTTCCAATACTTGTAAGAAATAAATGTGTTCTCCAAAATACACCTTACCTATCTTGAGAGTCTTTCTTGGATTGGTTTTCTACCAAACCTTTGAACTTTTTGAATTAAATAAACACATCTGATTTCATTTTCAAAAAATACACCCACATTGTACTGGAAAAATCATCTACAAACAACACAAAATACTTGGCGCCAGAGATTTATGTTGTCTCCATAGGCCCACTAATGTCAGCATGGATCCATTGTGGAACCTCTTTAGCTTTCCAAGCTAGTCCTCCTTAAAAAGGAGTTCTATGCCGCTTACCAGCTTGACATGCTCAATGAATTCCTTATTGATTCTGTATATATGGAAGGTCATCGACTAAGCTTTCTATAACCGAATAAGAAAGGTATATCAAATTCAAATGCCCATACATTTGATGCTAAAGTTTATTGTTATTTTGACTACTCTTGGCCATCAAAGTACACGGTTTTGCTTCTCCTCCATCAAACAACTAGAAAATCCCATGCTCTTCAATACCAAGAGCAAGTGTCTTCTTATTGATCTTGTCTGTAAAGTGGCATTCTGATTGTTGAAAATCACATGTAGGTGGGAGTTGTGCTTCATAATTTCACTAACAGAAAGTGGATTCTTATCCATTCCTGCAACATAGTGAAGATTAAGAAATGTTAACTTTTTAGTTGATAGGGTTATCTACACATTACATTTTCCTTCTATCTAGTAGTCCTCCCCATCACCAAACACTATAGAATCTTTAGAAGATTTGTTAGCAACATAACCAATATACTAGTCTCTCCTATTGGTGAAATGATGAGGTACACCCAAATCTATACACCAAGCAGATGTTTTCCCATTGGCTATATTATTTTGTGCATAAACACAAAGAGGTCTTTCTCTTCTTTATGTTTTGCAGCATTGGCATGCTTCTTTGGCTGTTAGTTATTCTTATCATCATATAATTGTTTTATGCAAATCATTTTCTTATGTCCCTTTTGCACAATAATGACAGTTAAGAGTCTTTTGATTACTCGAGCTATCTGTTCCATTGCATTGATTCTTCTTTGCAAACTTTCTGTTGCGCTTGAAATTAGCTGCCAAAGCCATTCTGAACCCTCATTCCTGCTGCAATTTTCAAATTGTATGTTCCACCTGTCTGGATTCAAGATCTTGGTGCTCAAATCCTCAAACTTCAGATCATCATCAATAGAAGTAAAATATATAGCGTTTCAATAAAATGCTCAAATGAGGGTGGGAAATTCTTGAGAATTATTATCAGTCTTCTTTCATTTTCTGTCCAATGGCAATCAATATTTTCTGAAGTCTTTTATCTTCAACAAATGATATTGTAAAGGGCAACTTTCATCCATTTTGCTTGAAAACAGTAAATTTTCAAGGAAGAAGGCTCTTAATTGTTTCCAAATAGTTGCAAGTTGCAACATTATCCGCAATCTACATTTCATCATTCACCAGAAGCTTTATCATCATCACTGCTTCTCTATTCTGCTCATGAAACTTGGTTTTTTCATTTCTAGTTGTTGTTGGTTGTGTTTTCCTTATCCAACACAAACTGATCTAAACATTTGTACAAAAAATTAATCAACATACACTGTTTCCAGGTGCTATAATCCTCCTTATAAAAATGCTGCTTTCCTTCTAATGTAATGTTTTAGACAAACTAGCAATTAAAGCACAACACATTAGCATATATGTTGCTGAAAATAAATCTGCGACTTAAATAGAGATTTACAGTCAAGAAAATGAGTTTTTCCTCTCCCAAACTGAAGATTATGGAAATAAAAACAAAAATTCTTGATAGAAAACTGATAAACTTACTAAAAAATGCAGAGATCTGTTGCAGAGCTGCCTAGTACTTTCTACATTGGACAAATTTCTCTGCTTTCCTCCCTTAAAAATGCAAATCACTGAGAAAAAACAGATAATTACTTGACTAATCTGACAAATTCCAATCAATTCCCCACTGGATCTGCAAATTTAATTGATGAAATTGAATTATGACTGCCCAAACAACTAAATTTCTGCTGCCAAGTGTCCAATTTCACTGTTGCTGCACTGCAAGTGTCTGCACAGGTCAAATTCTATGCACTGGTTGTTTGTACAGGCTGTTCAGATGCTGGCCATAGGAGGAGGCCTGTACAGATCAGCATGACACAAAATGGCGGCAGCTGTTGTATGGCTTGCTGGCAGCTGTTGTAACTGGCTGTATGACTGCCCCTTCATAACAAAATTTGTTTTTCCTTTAGACTTTTGAAAATTCCCCACTTTTATTTTTTTTTAAATTTAAGAAAAAAATCAAAACTAGCTTTAAATTGGGCAGAAGTAACACAACGCATCTTTTAAAACCAGGAATATGACGTTAGACCTTAGTATTTCATTAGGTCACCAGGACTTGGATATAGATGCATCCGATTTTTGAAAAGCCAAGATATGGATATGGTGGGGAAACGGCAAGTGTGTGTGTGTATTCCAAAGCAAGAAAAATGCTACAATATTCATGGCTATTTGCTTAACCTATGTTGATACGGTCTGAAGATCCCAACATGTAGCAATACTATTTTGTGTAGACAAAACCTGGCCACCCACTGCTGGTACATAAGGGGGCATGTTACATTTCCTTGAAACCTAGCACCTGGCAGTAAATTTCAGACAAACCTTTATGCGATTTATCAATTTATGCACAGCTAAGTTCTTAATGAAAAATGCACAACGGAGACACACAGAAATCATCATCACATATTGGACACATGATATACGCTGGAAAACCCACAAAGGGGAAAACCAACAAACTTGTTCTATTAAGAACTTGGGCTCTCGTACCAAGGATAATGGCCCATCAGAGGAAAGATACAAACAGTTTGAGCAACCTCGCTGCTACTCCCTAACTGCCCCTTGCTCCCTTTCCTCAGGTCCCTGCCCGACCTGCACAAAGGTGCCCTCACCTCTCCCTTAGATCTCCTTTTATAACTTATTAATGACTAAAACCCTAACCCTAGATCTCAATGGCTAAGATTAAATCTTGCCATCTCAAGATCAACGGTTGTGACTTAATCTCTCATTGAGATCACTTAAATCACTTAAGTGACTCAACTTTATAATAAAGTCACTTTTAATCATTAAATACAAAAGGTACTTTATAAAATCACTTTACAAAGTTTATCATCTAGAGAGGCAATCTTCCACATGCTAAGACACCAAGCCATTGTGGAAGTCCTACTGAGCTACACAATCCAACAGGGCAGACTTTCAATCCTGCCATATGCGTCTAGGTTTTGGGCTGCTAACCTATTTCCCTACTTTCAAGAAGGATGACCTCTTTGCGAATTTTTTTTTATAATTTGTAAAATTAAAACTCAAGTAAAAATTTGAAAAATATTATATTTTAAACATATAACATGTATATACATTTAAAACTATGTTGCACTAGTTTTCAGGATAGGGGAATGATGGGGACAGGGGGACACATCCCCGGGACGACTGGTGTACACCCAAATTTTTCAGGGGACGACACTAATAATAATAATAAAAATAAAATCTTGGATTTCAGCATAAACATTTGTAGTTGCTTCAAGCTTGTAAACATAACAAGCTTATACTATATAATATTATGCATAACACTTACACTTGCCAATTTTGAGAAAGCTTGAGCAATTAATGTCTAGGAAGGGTCTATGGGATAGAAAACTGTCTCTATAGCAACTTTTCTTCCTCATATTTCTTGTTAATGATGATTATGTTAAGACATAAAAGCTATGCCCTTCTCGATAGGTCTTGCAGACTTTTACAATTGCGTTGAAAGCCACTATAAAACATTTTGGTTTTGTAAACAGATTAGATTCATATTTCAGATTAAGAAGGTGATTGAATAGGAATTTGTACCCAATCCAAGCCACTACTATTTTTATTTTTTTTTCACAATGCTTGAAGTTGGGATGGTGGAAGCACTGAATTTGAATGACTCCTCGAAATCCACATACAAGATGCAAAAGCTGAGATGACCTAAAAAATGAGAAGAACAAGAGCAATAATCACAAGGATCATCCCTTTGAAATGTTGCATTTCTTGTTTTCTTGACATGGAGGCTTTGCTTCTTATAATGTTGCTGAAAATACAATATTTAAATAACTAGAAGCTCAAATTGAAACCTATCAATCAAAACCCATGTTTTGAGCTGCAACTTGTAAAAAAAAAATATGCCCAGAAAATGCCCAGAAAATCCTAAAATCTGCTCAGAAGATCCCTGAAGTCTGTTTGAAATGTCCTTGAAATCTGCCTGAAACATCTTGGAGATGGCCAACAAGTCCTTGCGTCCCCAATGAAGTCCCTAGCAGTTTGGGGATGTTTCCAAAAGGTTCCCGAGTCCCTAAAATGCAGGGTATGCGGTTTTTTTTGGTTGGGGTGGGGATTGGGTTTCGTGCAGCATAGATTATAAATATACAATACTAGAAAATAAATTAATATATTATATTTTATAAATAGATATAAATATATAAACTTTAATTTACACTGTAATATATTAATTATAAATCATACTATAAATAATATAAATATTAAAATTAAATGGCGTGAGTTTATAATATATATATATATATACCTTAATAGCCATATGTTCTGCTATGCTTATAGTATTGCGACCCTCTTCTACATTCACCATAGCACATCAGTGGTCTTCATTATGATCCTCTTCCACATTCATGATTCACCTTAATGCATTAGACTGTGTCATGACCCTCTTCCACATTCATTGTAGCACTTCAGTCCTGTCATGACTCTCTTCCACATTCACCTTTACGGATCAATCCTGTTGCGACCCTCTTCCACATTCACTGTAACACATCAGTCCTTTACGTCAAAACCCTCTTCCACATTCACCCTAACTCATCGACTTGTATCGCAACCCTCTTCGACATTCACTGTCTTTGAAATTAATGCAGGAGTCCTCCATATGTTAATAGGGCTGGATTTGAATTTTGAGGCTCAGATTAAGCAAACTTGACTTCCAGTTTATGAAATGGATTTACTGTACAAACTTGTGAGGCACAAACTGATTTGCACAATACTGGATGGCACACTTACAATTTAGCGAATTCATGGCTTACTTTGATTTAAAATGTTTGTGAAATGCATCCTTGGCGGATTCAGGCGCATCCACATCTGGATCTGGATTCAATCTGCGAGTCCATGCCCGGGGTTGATGGATCTCTCTCTTTTTTTGGAAAAATAAACCTGGCTTAAACAACCAAAAATAAAAATATACTGAGCTTGCTTTGATAGAAAGCCCTATTGATTTCTGGATGTGTATTGATAGTAGTGCCTAGTCTATTAGTGATCCATGCAAGCTGTCGGTCCTCACCTGCTTTGACTTCCCTCATCGTGGCTATATGATGCTTTATTACAAAACGGTGAACACAGAAAACATGAACACAAGAGAACTTGGAAGAGAGATATTCCTTGGATAATAAAATGGATAGAGCACATCCCTTTAGTGTAAAGGAATGACATAAATAAACCCTGGATGCATGAACCATAAAATGTTTTAAATATAATTTAAGTCATTAATACTGCACTAAAGCATAAATTAGTCTAAATCAACAAGTTAATTTATTAATATTCCCTAGTTTATAGTTTAGATGACCATTTTGAACTAAATAACTCTTAACACTAAAACACACAAATGTGAGTTTTTCATAGCAATTTGCATTAGATACTCGATGATGGTTGGTGGCTGGGCATATCTTGCATAAACTGAGCTGGATATATGTCAGGCTGTCAGCTATATATCTCTTTATGTGATGGCATCATAAGTTAATTTTTGGAGTGCAGTTGAGATAGGCATTTTGTGAATATAGAAGACCTTGAGATACAAGGATATGGACCCAAAACTACAGAAATTTCAGCACGGGGTGGAAGCCACATCATTGCACAATTCAGGAGCCAACTGCAGAATTTTTTTGTCGTTGTTGTTCCCAGCCTAGATAAGTTTGTGAATTTTTGGGACAATTACTTGTGTTTGATATGGCCATCAAGGGAAAGCGCTAAAATCAATGTAAGGGTCATATCAGTGTATTTTAATAAGTGTTAATGCTAGGCATTGGTATTAATTAATAAAGTACTGTAGATAATAAGTGTTAGCAACTTAGCATTAGATAATAAGGTATCACAGTGCAGTAATAAAAGGGAGACAAACATGATATGTATTAGCAGGGAATTAATGACCTACTGTGTCCATAATTTGTGTTTGATTTTCGTAATTTTCACAACAAAAGGCATGGAACAATCACCAGAACTTTGAAACAGATGTCAAAGGAAGACACAAGTGTTGTATTACTATAATAGTAAAATATTTCCAAAAAATTACAAGGTGGGGACACTTGCACATCCAGGGATAAGGTGCACCTCCAAGCCTAGGATTGGAAGAAAGACATCTCCAAGAAAAACTACTTCTGAAGGAGGAATCCAATCATATGCTGAAATCCAAGTATATTCGTGTTAAAGGTTATATATGACGTTTAAATGGTCTTATGTTCCACTCTTTCTCAACACATCAAAACCACAGGGTAGGTATTTTACACAACCTGCTTATAGACTATCGTGTCCCACTTTATGATCGGTATATAATGCATGTGGGAAAAATACTTTAGACAACTTACTAACTATACTAATATTCAACTCACTATCATTTGACTTGTTACTTTACTAATGGACTCATTTAAATCTTTACATTTTTAACCCCCTTTGTGTTGTGCATCTTATTGGAGATATATATTTCCTACATTTGATACCTTCCTTTTGTGAGCTATGATCATTCTATGAGCTGTGCATCCTTTTCCTATCTTTAGGATGTACCTTGAGCTTAGGTTCTTCTTTACAACTGATCATATGCAGCAAGGCTTTTTAAATTTGACAACGAGTTTTCAGATGTGAAACCACATTTGCGTGTTAGAAACAGTAGTCGCATGGAAAATGGGAGACTATTTTGCATTCTTATTCTATGATTTTATTGTACTGTATGGCCAAATAAATAACAAAAACTTCTATAGAATGATTATTGAATTAAAAATCTGAAAAGCATGCTATTAATTTTTCTTTTAATTGTTGCTCGCTGATGAGAATCCATATTCACATTTTTGTTTCCAGAAGCCATTTTTATTGCATGTTTCAAATCTTTATATATTTGTTGTTTATCAAATTTTAGTGTTACATAAACGTCCATAGGTTTTATATGAAAACTTTTGTAAAGGTTTTACTGATGAAGATTTTTTTAAAACATGTTATTTCTTTTACAGGTAAAACGTAGAAGATTTGATGTTACAGTTTGGAAAGAATTCTTGAATCCCCTTACGTGGCCAGAGATTTTGAGGCAAGTTGCAGTGGATGCTGGCTTTTGTCCAAAGCGAAAGAAGGAAACGCAAATGCTTAGTAAAACTGTTGATAAGGTAATCAAGGTATATTGCTGAAAGGGAATATATATCTTTATCTTTCTTGAAAATATTTTAACAAATATCTTGATCTCTGAAAGAGCTTATGCATCTCCTCTTTTAACCATGCCTATTGTCCGACATCTTTGTATGTAGAACATATTGTGGGCTGTAGCAATCAATAATTGAGAGAACACTAAAACATAGATTTTAGATTCCGTTCATCAAAGGGGTGCACCAATGCATGGTCCTTTGTATGCACTAACGTTGTTATTTAAACCTCAGAATTTAGATTCAAAACATAATCTCATAGGAAGTGTTGCACAGGAACACTTGTCTCCTAGCTACACTTGATGCAAAGTGCACTTTGGATGAGATATCTCTCAGGAGCATGCTCATGAAATACTCACATTCGAGAATGCTTTTCTGAGGTCACTCTTGAACTAGCTAGATGCAGTCCCAAATGCTGTTGACCAAGAGTGTGCTCCAAATTGTTCTCGTGAATGCTCCCGATACATGTGAAATACAATGAATTTTTCATTTTGTTTTTTGGTTAATTGGGGCATTGGGAAGGTCCTAATAGGTCCTACATCCAATGGAAGTGTTTAGAGCTTGTCAAAGCACTAATCCCTCTTCTTTTCTCATTCCATCATTGGCTCATTTCGCTCATCGCTTCTTAGGGTTTTGAGAATTGCTTGTGGCAAGAGGAAACAACAATAAGATAAGATGATTTTATTAATGTTCAATGATGACCATAAATAGGTCTATGGGACTGAAGTATACAACTGGTATGAGTACAATGTGGGAGTGCAATTGCAACTCCTAGAAGAATGTCAAAGCTAAATCTATGATAGAATGAAATGAAGTAAAAAATGATACAATAATAGGATAGCCTTGTAAACATGTATATAATTGGATCATGTAGCATTCTAAGTGAATAAACCCAACGTTGGAGGTTGATGATGTCAAGAATGCCCAAGTCCCTAATCTCTGAGGCCAAAGGAAAGAAGCTCTGGATAAATCTTTGGTTGCTTCGCTGGGGCTAGGAAGGAACCTGTCGAGGGAGGGGGGTAGGCTTGTTCGGGAACCCTCTGACGCTTTATGTGTGAGTGAACTATGTTCTGTTCGACACCTCTGCAACGATCTCGAGGGTATTGGTTGGGCTAAGGGGAGACCCTAGGTCTCACTATACCATCCAGAATGCCATGGAGCTCAACTCGTCACTTGTTGCTTTGATTAGTTGGGTTGACCTGAAACTTGAAAGTATGATGTGATTGTCTGAATTGTCCTCTAGTGAGGTCGGGTATGTAAGATTCGAGATTTGTGTCTAAATATCTCCCTGATGAAGAGGGATAGGCATCTCTAGTTAGGGTTGCGAAAGAAGGTAGAGAGGGATCCTTTGGGCTCTATATAGGCATTGATATTGACCTCTAATCTCATAGTATACGAGGCACCAAAAAATGACGTATACCCTGGTAGACCCTGTCAAATTGTGGTATATGGTGATTTGTCTCCACTCGAAGATGCCCTAGTGGGATCCTGAGTGAGTGCATCCAATGTCTGCGAGTATAAAGGGGGTGGATGATGAGGCCATCTCGTAGCTCCAAAAAATTCTCTAGGTAGAAGGATATCTTTGGGCTAAAGGCTCACCAAGGGGGATGTCCAAGTGACCTGAATGTATAATCTGTAGATATCCGCTTTGATGGCCTGATTCTGTTTTTGCTGAGTTGGTAAGAGATGTGCCGATTCATCAAGGAGAAACTATGATGAATTGTCTGAATTGTCCTCTAGTGAGGTCGGGTATGTAAGATTCGAGATTTGTGTCTAAATATCTCCCTGATGAAGAGGGATAGGCATCTCTAGTTAGGGTTGCGAAAGAAGGTAGAGAGGGATCCTTTGGGCTCTATATAGGCATTGATATTGACCTCTAATCTCATAGTATACGAGGCACCAAAAAATGACGTATACCCTGGTAGACCCTGTCAAATTGTGGTATATGGTGATTTGTCTCCACTCGAAGATGCCCTAGTGGGATCCTGAGTGAGTGCATCCAATGTCTGCGAGTATAAAGGGGGTGGATGATGAGGCCATCTCGTAGCTCCAAAAAATTCTCTAGGTAGAAGGATATCTTTGGGCTAAAGGCTCACCAAGGGGGATGTCCAAGTGACCTGAATGTATAATCTGTAGATATCCGCTTTGATGGCCTGATTCTGTTTTTGCTGAGTTGGTAAGAGATGTGCCGATTCATCAAGGAGAAACTAAATGGAGGAATTTTCTTTGGGGGGATGGTCATTGACTGAAGGAGCCAGGATGACTTTCTAAACCATTCACGAGCACGACCTGAGGGGGTATTAGAAGCGATGGCCTCTGAAGAGCAAAGTGCAAGATAAGGGTATCTCTCTCTCCTAGTAGCAGAGTCTCTGTAAGCCCTGACGCTATGGAGCAAAGAAACCAAGCGGAAAGGGACCTCAAGGCGAAATGGGTGGACCTTGAACTCTGCTTGAATAATGGGCTAAGGAACTGCGTGTTTGCAACATAGTATTCAAATTTGTCTGATTCAAACCGTAAATCGGTCAAATCGGTCGGTTCATTAGCTTAGGCCCTCAAACTATTTGAAAAGTCCAGTTTTTTGAGCAACCCCACTAGTTTTTTTGTTTGACATGCCATAAACCGGTCGGTTTATTGCTAGGCCAACGACAGACCCCACAAAATGCAATTTTGTGAGTTTTGAAGCCATTTTGAGGGAAATTTGGCTTTTCTTCCAAAAACAATCCGTCTAAGAAAATCATGCCTCCCCTATCATTTCCTTCACACATCTCAACCCTAGCAACACTGGCAATCAATGGTAATGTTAAATTCTTAAAGTAAAAGTGACATTTCATCCTTTTACTTAAATTTTTAACATTACCATGAAATGACTCAGGATGTTTGAGAGTGGTTTCAACCTCATTGGATTTCATATGGAGAAACTAGAATTTTAGATTTCACTTAAAACTCAATAGACTTAATGGTTTTCAGGATTTCATCGTTTGGGGGATTGCAATGTTTCCATTTGATTCTATAATGCGTGAGGGTATGAGATTGACATTTGATCAAGAGCATGAAGCCCTTTAAGAACCTTGATGTTGGTGGCATTGATTGTTGAACTTTGTTGATGTTGGTGGTGTTGATTGTTGAACTTTGTTGATGTTGGTGGTATTGATTGTTGAACTTCTCTACCATGGCCTTAACAAGAATGTACCCTTCACTCAAAGGAAAATAACTGGTTAGGCATGCTATTATAAGTTTGAGGAGATGAACCTTCACTCAAACCAAAATCAATGGTTAGGTTTGTTAAACTTTTTCAATTTCTATCATATTATAAGGTTGAGCAATCCAAGTCTGAAGACTTTGAGCTAAATGATGTTTTTGTATCTCTTGTTGATGAATAAAATCACATTTCTAGTATCATTGAATCAATGATGAGTTTCATGAGTGATCATGTTGATCAGTGATTTGTGATTTTGATGTCTATTTTTGTTGCTACTACTACCACTACTACTAAGGTTGCAGAGGAGTTTTAGGAGTTCTCAAACTTTGAGCCTGATTATTTATGTAGCTCATGTTGATGATCCCTTGTCTAGTAGTGGTGATGAGTTTGATCATGATGAGGAGTGATCATATTGATCACTGATATGTAGACTTGTAGTAGGCCAGTGGCCCCATAGCTTGTAGCAATGTTTTTGGACTCCAAAGTCCATTTAGAGCCTCATTGATTATGTATTTTGTTGTTGATACATGTTGCACTCGGTGCCAATTTTATATATTCACCTTTACATGGTATATAGATGAGCAAACTTTGCATATTTTGCCTGTATTGGTTTGGAATCATGGTTTTAAATCTTAAAAATAGTTTTCTTCATTAAAAACTAATTATTTCATGTATTTTTTAAATACTGGTTCATTGAAAACTGACCAGTCTCGGTTTTGACCGGTTTCGGTTTGAAACCTGGTTTGATAGGTGGACTGGTCCGGTCGCCGGTTCTGGTTTTGAATACTATGGTTTGCAGTGGATGATAGACCATAGAAGTAAGGTCTGGATTCTTTCTATCGTGCTCCATTATGATTGTAATAAATTGGGTCCCCAAATCTCAAAACCATAGAGGACTATGGGTTTGATAATGGCCTCCATGAGGTGCAGCTTGGACAAGACACACTTGAATTGCGCCTAGAAGCATTGTCGCTTGATGAGGGCTAGAGAGGCATAGCCTTTACTGAGCCGCATTTGGAGAACCTTTCACACGCCAAATCTAGGCCCTGTGAATCGTACCCCCAAGTAGGTTTAAGATGTGGTGATCTTAATCTCTACCCCGCAGTAGTAGAAGTGTAGATCTGCAATAGAGTTCTTCAAGGCATTAAGATAAGATAATTTTATTAATATCCTAGGGTGACCACAAGAGTAGGTCAATGGGACTAAAAGATACGTTTAGTGTAAATACAGGACATGTGGGACTACAAATGAGACTCCAATGCTAAAAAGACTAAAATCTGACTAAAAATAAGACTAGAATGAGATAAGGGTACAATTAGAGAATGTATAAAATTGCATGAAATGACCAAAAATGAGAAAATCGAAGTATGTCTGCTACTGGACTGTGTAACTCCGAAGAAGAAAAAGGGAGCTAAGGATGAGGTCAATGAGGTTAGCATCTCCCGTATTTGATGATTGGTGGCGAGCGACACGAGCAATGCAATCTCTCCCTGTCCGAGTCCTCTGGAACCGTTAGAAAATCCAACTGTATTATCCTAAGGGGAGTAGAGGAGTGAAGACTACTCCTAACATCTAAGGTTGAAAGGAAGAAGCTGTTGATTATTCTTTGTCTATTATGCTGTTGATATGAGGAGGTCTGGCGTGTGGAAGGCACCCATTGCTGTCTTTGTCTTGAACCATTCCCTCTCAAAGATACTTGTGTATCTCATAGAGGGTGAGGGGAGGGGTGTGTGTGTGTGTGGTGAATCCTGAGGTCTCACCCTTCTCATATTTGCTGCATACTAAGACTCTACCTGTCGCTTATTGTTTTGATCAAACGGAACAAAATGGAAGTATGAGGTAATAGTTCTAGAAATGCCAGGGTGAAACTGGCCAACTTGTCAATCTGTCTTTGTAATTCCTCAAGAATAGAAGCCAACAAGACCAAGTCATCAACGGAGCATAGCAAGGAGATCAAAACATGGTATAGTAGGCAACCATCACCCTCCTGTGTATGTTCTCATGGAGGAAAGACTTGGGTTCATCAATATAAATCCGAAAAAGAGTTGGATAGAGTGGACGCCCTTGCTTGACCCCAATGGTACTCTGAAGTTTGAAAGACCATGGGCCATCTTGAGACGCTCTAGCACTGACTTAGAGTCCCATGATAGTAGTTAATAAGATCTATGATATGCCAATGTCGCGGAGTCTTTAGAATAGTGCTTCCAACAGAAACATGTCAAAATCTCTTTGTAAATCAACAAAGCGATTGTAAACCTGCGAAGCATAATGGCGGACCTCCTCAATGATGGCTTTGAGGGTGAAGATGTGATCAATCATTTGGTGGGGGGGGGGGGACCTTGCTTGCTCTGGCTCTGAGATGTCGATTTTCCAATTCCTCAGAAAGCCATTGGTGTAATACTGTGACATAGAGCTTCTAGAATGTGTGGCCCACCATAATAGTTTTGTAGTTATTCGGATCAACACTTCTCCTAGATTTGTGGATCAAATAGATGATGTGTCTTATCCAAGAAGAGGGGGAGCTTGAACAAACCACATGGTTAAAATAATTTGCAATATATGTCTCAAGCGACGGGATGCCATGCTTGAGGAGTTTGGTACTCAAAGCTCTAGCTACTCTTTTGATTGCCAGTTCAAAGAAGAAGTGGCATAAGTTGGGACATGAGGGCATATGGGTAGGAGTTGTCTAGGGATGTCGTAAAGGGAGGTGGTGTGGGAGAACATGGCATGGGGGTCAAGACTGGGAGAGATGGCGTGATGTTTAGGAAAGAGGCACTGCCAAAAAGCTTTCGGGGAGTAACAGAGAGCATCACAAAGTTCCCGTCTTCGTTGGGAGAGGAATGTTCATTTTTTGTGGCGAAGTAGTCCACGACTCTACGGTAGGCTTTGAAGAGTCTAGGGGAGGAAGACGGGTCATGTATAAGTGTCAGGCGTAGCCACTTATGGAAAGATTTGCACTCATCATCAAACCAATGGTTCATGGGATAGGTACTGGGGGTAGTTTTAGGGCGAGACTTGCGAGTGGAATGGGGGTAGGAGTCAAGGGTTGCTTCCATGAGGGCCATGGAAAGTGTGTCGTATTTAGCTGTGGTTGTGTCTAAGGCTCTAAAGTCAGAGATGGGAGGGAGCAACATCTTGAGGCAGGTATTGTATGCATCTGCATAATCTCTACCAAAAAGGAAGGTTTATAACTTTCTAATCATGATATGATTGTTGTTATTTGGTTCAATTTCATTTCCTATTGTAGTTCATTGTATCTGATTCCTAACTTTGGAATGTTTAATGGTTAAATACATTTACATAGTCTTGTGACTTGTATTAAGTGGTTGATGCTATATTCTACAAAAGGACACACTAGTCTATGTTGAATTAGTGTGTCTAAATTAGAATTACAATAACAATTTAGACCAATTTTCTGAATTACAATTTTTTTTTTAATTAGATACATATTAATACAATTTCATAGTTGGATTCTCTTCACAAACTAAATTTCCTTGTAATCGACCACATTGACTTGGTCCCAAATGTTGAGCTAAAAATGGATGCATATTTTCCAGAATATTCCAAAAATAATGTTTTTCCTTTGTTTTCATACGTATCTCACTTTTATTCACTGCATACAATCCATTGATGACTTCCCTAAAACTAGTATTGCCAGAGTCTCGATCAAAGTGGGGAGTAGGAGTAACAACATAGGAGTAGTGCTTCTCATGGGAGCTGTCCACACACACACACACATGCTAGGGAAAACCCAAGGGGTGCTTCCCCACATTTGTGGATGGCATCCCTAGTAAGCCTAAGGGATGCTTCTTAAGTCACACTGTTCGGGTTCGAGTTCGGGTTCAACAACCATTAAGTTCGACTCGGGTTCGAATTTTCGAATAAGGTTCGGCTATATATATATATATTTATTTATTATAAAAAATAAGAAATCACATGTAATAGGAATTTCGATTAATAAATATAAAATTTACATGAAGAAACTATTTTGAATTCGACAACAATATAATTCAATGATAATTTGTCTAGACACTATGAAATTTGATAACATTCATCATTAAATTGAATGAAATTTGATAACATTCATCATTAAATTGAATTATATATATATATATAAACTTATATTAAATTGTATAACGTACATAAAATTTTTAATGCGAAACTTAAATAAAATTAATTATATATAAGTTATATATACAATATAAAATTTATATTGCAATTATATATATGTAAATAAACTGATATATTTTTTTGTAAGCTTGGTGGGACTACATCTTCTTCATGTCGAATATATCACACGATCGGGGCGGGGAATTGAACAGGTGACTTCACTTCAAGGAGTGTCTTAACAGAGCACCCGATCACCATCTATCCAAGACCCCGTGGACGTAAATAAACAGATATTTAATTATGTAATTTATATAAATTTTTTAATATAAAATTTATATAATTAATTATTTAAAAATTACAAGTTAAAAAAGTATATATATATATATATATTTTTTAAATACATATTATTAATATGATTTTTTTAAATACATTACATCTATATAAAAGTTTAAATTTAAAACTTTGGATCGCCAACTCTGTTGGCTTGTAATATTACATTGCGCAGTCCAATGCAATGTTGTCTATGCTTAACAACTAATTTTTTATTTTTAAATACATATTAGTAATATTATTGTTTTTTAATAAATTACATCTATATAAAAGTTTAAATTTAATACTCCAGTTGACCAACTTTGTTGGCTTGTAATACAATCTGCACAGTGCGATGTAACATTGTCCATGCACCAAAACTTGTATGGGCGTAGGAACCTGTAGAAACTTTTGCATCAAACGAAAACCATCAGCGACAGTCAACCTTGTTTACTTTGTAAGTGGCAAAGGGCTTTAGCATATCAGAAATTGATAATCATCTCGTTGGTTCCATATTTTTAATTTTTTTTAAAGGGATTTTGAAAACCCTAATTCAAACCTGAAGTCGATCCTGCTTGATTTTTCCAACAAAATTTCGGATTTGGTTTGGTTCAACTTGAGATTTGTCTTCCAGGTTCGTCAAACCTGGATGAACCTATTTTTTTTTTGGGTTCACCGAATTTCGAACCTAAACCTTTAGGTTCGACGAACCATGTGACTTAAGATGCTTCCCCATGTAGATGGCATCCCTAGTAAATACCTTGGCATAGAGTAGTGTGCATCACCCAAGGGGATTGAAAATTGAGTGTTGTATCTGATTTATTACAAAAGGATTCGAGTGTCGAATCCTTTTATAATAAATACACAGTTAGTCTATATATATCATTAATAGCATGATGACATGGATTGCAAATTGAAGTATACCACACACAAAAAATAGACTTGAAACTGAAAGTATATATTGTAAATGGTTGATTACAATGAATGAATGTAATATCTTCGTATAATATTAGATGGGTTGGTCATGATGAATAGTTGCGACCCTTTGGAAAATGTTCTTAATATTAAATTAATTGAATATGAATTTTTACACACATATACACACATATACATATATTTTTTTTATAGGTTATATGCCTCGGGGAAACCCTTTAGTACTTCTCATTTCAAGGATGGTACCCAAGGTAAACCCTAGAATCTTCATAGCATAAGCCTGATCAACAACAAGATTCAAAGCCATTGCAATGACATATACCTGTTAAGAGCTCAACATGTCACTTGTGGGAATTGAACTTGGGTGGGGAGGATAACAAATTCTTCCCAACCACCCAGGCTAAACCCAATTGATAACTATGACTTTATATATATCTATATATATATATATTCTAGTTACTAGATACTATTATATATTTGATATATTTAGATATGCACCTAAGTTGCGTGAAACGCCGAAACGTCTAGAAGTTTCTGAAATGGGGACGACCCAAAACACGATCCCTGGAAAATGGAAACACGACTGAAATGTTACACGCACACACACACATATATATTTTAACAAATAGTCAATATTAAATAACACGTTATTTTGCAAGAAAAGAAATAATGAGATATATAAATGACAATTTAGAAGGAAATCCAAATTTATATTAACTCCAACAGAGGATTACATGATGCAAATATCCAAAATTAGCCTTTATAGATGAGGCTTTACATCCAAGGCCCCAAAATCAACCTTTATATGTGAGGCTATATGTGCTAAAATTGAAATAAAATATGAGCTAAAGACAATTATGGCTACATTAACATATCATTACTAATAAAACTCCTCATCCTCATCAGCAAAGATAGAACAAGATGTTTTTTCAGCAGAAGAGGCAACTCTACTAGTACTTCAGTTGCACTTGCATCACCACTGTCACAAATATTAAGAGTAGAAAGAGAGAGGTCTAAATTTGGACATTTTGCATCCACATCCCAATCTTTATGAGGTCCACTTGTATATTCTTCATTGAGCACTCCTATGAGAGACAAGGCGTAGGTTTGAATGCACATATACAAGGTCCTCTGCCTTCTGCGTTCTCAACTTGTTACGCTTCACATTATGAATGAAACTGTAGGTGCTCCAATTCCGTTTTGCTGATGAAGAGCTTGCCACTTGTGATAGCATACGAGTGGGAATACTTTGCAAATGAACACCACTTGTCCCATGACAAGTCCACCACTTAACTGGGTCCATGGTCCTCCTCTCATCCAAAGCTGATATGTCTGCAAAATCCTCTAATCCAACAACAAAACGCGCAAATTCTTGCCTTACATCAGTTTGTAAAGAAGTTGGAAACAACTTATGAAAGGCTTTTTTCACTCCATTGGCCAGTTCCTTGTCCTTATCTGGAGCCTTCCTCTTCCCATTGCTTTCAACAATGAATTCTTCATCATAAAATTTTGGATTCAAAGCATGTGCCAAAGTGTGTAATGGAGTGTTGAAGCTATTCCACCTGGTAACAATAATGGACCTCACTTGTTCAACAAAATCAAAATCCACAAAAAGAATAATGGGAGCCTCTTGTGTAATAATTTCCACTTTTTTTTTCAGCCATGGTATCCATGCCATCTTAAACCTCTCCTAGGAAAGGTTTCTCTGTGTCTGCATCTCGGAGAAGATCATATGCAAGTGATGTGAACTTGAGCAAGAAATCAATCTTGCTCCACCAATATTCATCAACCAACACCCTCCTCACCATACTTCCCTTCTCTGAATTTGCCTGTCTCCATTCAGCCCAAGTTGGACCCACCACCATACTCATTAATGCATTTTTAACTTCAACAAGGCGACACAACTTGATGAAGTTTGAGGCATACTTTGTCTCATCAACTTTCAACAACTCCAAGTTGGAGTATTCTCGATATATTGCTTGAGATTGGTGGTGATGAATTTTATAATCTCCCTAGCCTGCCCTGTAACCTCCATAATCCATTCTGTTTTTGCCTCGATCTCTTCTAAAATCATATACAAATTGTGGACAATGCAAGGAGTCCAAAATATGTGATTGTATCTACTCTCAACAATTAAGTCTTCAACTTTGCAAACAGGTGCATTATTTGTGATAACTTGCACCGCATTTTCTGTCCCTACTTATTCAATAACAAAAATTAAAATATCAGCAATGAACTTACTATCCTTTATCTCACCTGAACATTTTTCTGCTTTGATGAACATGGCTCCTTTTAGTGATGATGCAATGACATTAATCTAAGGCCTGCATCTTGTATTAGTCCAACCATCTGAGATAATGGAAAGCCTTGTACTACCCCATGAGTTAGGAATTGGTTTCAGATCATCATCAAGAAGTTGGCTCTCTTTCTTCAACAAAACTGTTATGTCGTTTTCATAGTTTGGCCCCTTGTAACCTTGAGTGGCTTTGTTAATCGCTCTCACCAAATCTTGCCAATATGGGGATCAAACCACATTAAAAGGGATGCCACAAGCAAAGATAGCCCTTGCCACTCTTGAGTCAACTTATTCTCTCCCTTGACTATCAAGCATTTTCAACAATTTGCTTTCTTGAATTGTAGTTGATGGCATTGATAACTTTGCTTCTACTTCTAGTCTCTGTTTTAAAAACTGGCCATTTCGACTCCGAATCGGCCGAGTTGGTCTGAGTCATAGCCCAACCGAGTCGATTCGGTCTTTGAACCGGATCGGCCAGCGGAGTTGTTACCGAGCCGACTGAGTTGGCTAATGACTTGGCCGGCTCGGTAACAACAACTAGTCAAGTCACTTCAGCGCCACTTCTTTTTGAAATTTCATTTTTGGGACCCCAAAGCCCAATGTAATCTGCCTTTGGGTTCTTTGAGGTCCATTCCCCTCTCCTAAACCCTATAAAACCCACCCAACCCCTCTCATTTCCTCACAACCATCTCATTGCATTTGAGTGAGAATTTGAGTGAGAGCTTGTGAGGAGTTGTGGAGTTTATTTTTGGAGCAGCAGTGAGGAGTCTTGGGCAAGCATTGTAGCAGGAGTGAGGAGCTTCTTGGGCAGCCATTGGAGCAGCATTGAGGAGTTGGTTTGTTGGAGCAACATTGAGGAGGCAGTTTGTGCGTAGAGGTATTTTTTTTCACTTGTAAAAATCTGGTTTTGTTTATTTATTTTTTTGTGCAAATCTAGGAATTGAAAAGAGTGTTTTTTGTGAAAGAAGGGAACATTGAGGCAATGCTATTTTTTTGTTTTCATTTTCAGAATTTTTCCTTTGATTTCCAAGTGAAAAAATGGCACCTAGAGTGAAAGATGCTGCTTGAGCATATGTTGAAATGGTTGATAGTCAAATGCATTGCAAATTTTGCCATAGAAAAATTAAGGAAGGTCCTGGGGGCATTAGTAGGCTGAAAGAACATTTGGCAGGGATTAGAGGCGAAATTACTCCATGTGAATCACCAGAAATTGGGGAGATTAGGAAGGATTTGTTAGCCAACTTTGAGAAGTTTAAAGAAGAAAAGGCTAGGCATAAAGAATTAGAGGCTAAAATTGGGAGGAAGAGGAGTATACAAAAAATGATGGCCACCAACCCCCATTTTGATTTTGAGGGTTCTTCTTCTATATCCCTTGTATTGATGCATCCAACCCCTTTCGATATGTTCCTCCCTCTTTGGAGTCTATTCAAGAAAAGGGTAAGGGTAAAATGAAAAAGAAGGGTGATATGAATATCAAAAGTTATTTCACTATCACACCCTCCTTTCCATTAGATGCACATGGTCCTAAGGCTAGTAGAACTTTGCAGCCCACTTTAGATGACCATTGGAAGAAAGAATTGAGGGATACTGCTTGTGATTACATATGTAGATGGTGGTATGATGCTGATGTCCCCTTCAATGCGTCCCATTCACCATATTATGAGCCTATGTTTGATGCCATACATGCTGCTGGAAAAGGCTTCAAAGGCTCTACTATGCATGACATAAGGGGGTATCGTTTGTGGAAAGAAATTGTCTCCATTAATGAGTATTTGAAAGTTTTCAAGGACTCATGGGCAAGAACAGGATGTACCATCATGTCAGATGGATGGATTGATCAAAGGAACCGTACCATCGTAAAATTTCTTATCTTCTGCCCACAGGGAACCATGTTTCTAAAATAAGTTGATGCATCTGATAAGGTAAAATATTGACAATTGTTGTTTCAGCTATTGAATGAGGTTGTTGAGGAGGTGAGGGTGGCTAATGTTGTTCAAGTCATCACAGAGAATGCCTCTAACTATGTTCTTGCTAGTAAACTATTAGAGGAAAAACACAAAACCATCTTTTGGACCCTATGTGCTGCACATTGCATAGATCTCATGCTTGAGGATATTGGCAAATTAGATTGGGTCAAAAACACTGTAGATCATGCCAAAAGTGTAACAAAATTTATCTACAATCATTCATGGATTTTGAGCCTTATGAGGAGACACACAGGGGGCAGGGATATTATTAGGCCTGCCATCACTAGATTTGCTACTCATTTTTTGACATTGCAATCTATGCTTTCACAAAATAGAAACTTGCAAAAGATTTTTTCCAGTGATGAATGGAATCAAAGCCAGTGGTCTCACAAATAGGATGGCAGAGAATTGAAAAAGAAAGTTAATGAAGAAATATTTTGGAGAAAGGCAACAGAGATTGTGAAGGTTGCTGAGCCATTGGTTAAGGTGTTGCAGTTGGTGGATGGGGAAAGATTGGCTATCGGCTTCATTTATGATGCTATGGATCAAGCAAAGGAGTAAACAAAGAGGGCATACAAGGATAAAGTGGCTAAGTATGGGCCCATTTGGGCAGTCATTGATGAAAGATGGAACAATCAACTCCATCGCCCTATACATGCAGCTAGGTATTTTTTGAACCCATGGTATCATTATAAAGCTCTGGCGGCAGGAGCTTTGAAGGGGGAGGTTAGAGATGGATTGATTGACTGCATTGATCGCATGATCCCATTAGAGTGTGATCAGCTGGAGATACACCGATAGGTCACAACCTTCAGCAAAGCCACATGTACCTTTGGGAAGAACCTAGCAAAGATTGCAAGGGAATCAGATGAGCCAAGTAAACAAAAATTTCAATTTTCAAATTCTTAATCCTTATTTTGTTAAATCGTTTATAATTTGAAAGTTGGATATAATTTGTAATTTTGTTGATCTAACTCATTACACTCCTATGTTTTTTGCAGCACAATGGTGGGAGGCTTTTGGTAGCCATTGTCATAAATTGTAGAAGTTTGCAATTCGTATTTTGAGTCAAACTTGCAGTGCTATTGGGTGTGAGCGCAATTGGTTTGTCTTTGAGAGGATTCACACGAAGAAGAGAAACTGTTTGGATAAAAAACGGTTAAATGATCTAGTTTATGTCCAATACAACCTCCGGCTCAAACACAACCAATTGCTGAACAAAAGACCTGATTCAGATCCCATTGTGTTGGAAGACATTGATCCAACATCAGATTGGGTAGTGGAGAGTCATCCAACAGAGTTTGATTCTGATGAGGATCTTGATTTGGATTTACAGGTGGAGGCATCACTTGAACATAATGTTCAGTTGAATGCAGATCCACTTGTACCAGCCTCAGGGCCAGCCCCAAGTCCTCCAGTTGCAGGCGCTTCCTCTTCTCAGCCACGATAGAAGCACATATCTCGTCTATCTCAGCTTGCAGCGGTTGCACAGCTTGCTAGTGCTACCACTTCTACAGTTGCAGTTGGAGATGATGATGAGGAGGAGCCATGGGCTTCCCTGTCTGACTCTGATCCAAAGGTTGAGCCAGATGATGTTGGCTCCTCTAGCAGTAGCCAGTAGTACTGGTCACAATTTACTTTTGTTGTAGAGGCCATTTCTAGCCTCCTTGGTTATGTGTTTTTGTTTTGATCTCTATATCATCATCATGTATGTATTGGACAGTGCACTGGGTGCCATTTTGATATAATGGATATATTCATGAGCCTACTTTGATCATATGTTGTCTTCTATCTATATTCTAATGTTGTGTGTTTGGAAACATGAATGAAAATCTTTAAAATTATGTTTTTTTATAAAAAAATTAAATATTTAATGTATTTTTTACAATGATCGAGTCATTGAAATCGAGCCGGCTGAGTCAATACCGAGTCAGAGTCGACCCTCGACCGAGGCAGAGTCGGAGTTTTAAAACATTGCTTCTAGTGCCCTCCTCTTTCTTGCTTCTTGAACAATCCTTGGCTCAATGCTATTAGACATGCGAGGATTGGTAGTGCCAGTGTTGATTTTGCTTCTTTGATCCTTCAACCTTTGAGCATCATTTCTCTTTCTTGAATTTAGCCCTCACCTTTGGATTTTTGGTATGTGCACACACATTGATGCAGGACCATTCGGCTCAGAAATATCATTCTATTTTAGTAGACATAGGGGGTTTTGTGTTTTCAAGGAAGTTGGTTTCCTGTGTATTAAATTAATGTAATAATTAAGGGTTTTCAAGTAAGTTTGTGATAGATATTTAGAATAGGAATTAATTAGATATTGTGAGGCATATTTGTAAATGTTCTTGAATGTAGGAGAACATGAGTGATTAGTGAGGATTGAGAGATTTTGAAATATTGTAAATCTTAGATTAGGAATTGGTTTTATGATTTTGGGAATTAAAGAGAATCCTTAGGATTTAGTTAAGTTGTTGAGATCCTCAAGGGACCATTGAGAGATTTTAGGACTTGATGAGCAGATTAAGGATTTGGACCAGGAATTGGGTTACAGAACCTTTTGTATAAATGTAAGCCTAAAAGGCATAGAAGAGGGTTAGCTAGCTAGGAGTTAGTAGTTAGAGAATTAGATAGGGTTTGATTGTAAGCCTACGAGCAGGAAAGGAAAAGGCCACTGATTAGAAAATCAGGCCAGAGAGAGAAAGAAAGACTTATTATGTAATTATTTGTTTATATATACACAGGGAGTTAATTCTGAATTGTGCAAGTGTGGATTGAGTAATCGAATGGTAAATTGTGTGAGTCAAAGTATTTGCATAACATAAGTGTGCAGGGAATTCAAAAAGAATCCGAGAGATACGAAGTGCACACAAGAGTGTTACGGGTTTACACACAAACAGTATTGGAGAAAATCCTTAATGGTTACAGCGAAGGGAGAGCTGTAAGGCTTCCTAAAACCTAAGGATTTACGAAGGAAGTGTAAAGGTGCAAAGGAATGAAGAACGAAGCTGAAGCTCGGATTAGAATAATTGAAGACCAAAGGTGAAAGCAAATGCCCAGGCAGAGAAGCCGAATGGACTATTACACAGTAAGAGACAAACGAACGTAGCAGCGTGCACAGGTATTGTTGGATCAGTTAGATCAACGAACAAGAGTGAGAGAGATAGACGGCTAAGATTAAGTCGCGCAAGATAAAGTCAAGAAGATGAATGGCGGAGATTAAAACCACGTGCAGAATAGTGGAGCGGTCTTTGTATGCAGTAAGCAGAATCTTGCGCAGACTCACAGTGGTAAATGGTATTTCTAAATTCTACGCGATTACCCTTAGAGGCCGACACGTAGCACACAATGGAAAGAGAAAACCACTTTTCTGGCGTGCTTTCGGAGTGATAACCGTTGTGCTAGTTGGAGTGCGAGATTGCGTGATCGCCGTGGATCTGACGAGATAGATCAACGGTGGAGATTATCTGGGCTAGTTGATGATCGGGTGACGCGATAACCATCAGATTAAGGAATGAGATCGACGATAGAGGTTGAATGCGCTAAAGAAACATCGATATATGTGCAAAGGTTTGTGGAATGGCGGAAAGGTAAGGTTTAAGTGTGCTTTATGAAATATTTCTATTATACAAGAGTTATAATAGAAATGAGTGGAATTAATGTTTTATGGTTAATGTTGGGTTAAATTGAAACCAGAGTTAAAAGGGTATGGTTAATAAGCGCGGGTAATAAGAATTAACCAAAGACTATGAAAGATTATGAAGGTTCCGCTCAAAGGTTTGTTAAATTTAAGACTTTGGATAGTTAAACGAAACGTTTCCGCTTAAGCATTTAATTCAAGAGAGTTAAACCTTGGTCACGGGAAGGTTTTACTAAGCAGGAAAATTTAAAATTCTTGGGACATGTATATGATATGCGTTTTATATGCATACTGTGGGTAGTTGCGGCTTAGGCTGGCATCACATATCAATACCCTTTATCTCTTCATGCAAAATGTGAGCCTTCACTCTTATGTAAGAGCCCTTGAAGGTCTTTTCATTTTTGCAAAAATTGCACTTCCATTGCCATGTACCACCGGAATTCATCTGCTTCACTTTGGTAAACATACTTCCATAGAGGATAACATTCTTGCTGCCTGGTTGTTTGAGTGGATTTAGGGGCACTTGAAACACAACTTTGAGAAGCCATGAATGCTGCAAAATTAGAAAATGAAAAACTCACCCAATTTAGGGGCACTTGAAACACAACTTTGAGAAGCCATGAATGCAGCAAAATTATAAAATGAAAAACTCACCCAACTAGTTCTGCCTACGCCCTTCCTCTTGCTGCCCATGCTGCAAAACACAAATAAACTCCTTACTGCTTCTGTAGGAAGCTCCTCTTGCAGAACAATGTGTGAGAAATGAGTGAATGAACTGTCTTTTTAAAGAAAAGAAGAGGCTCATAGGGTTTCTAGAGAATTTCATTTTTTCATCTTCTAGAGAATTCTATTTGTAATTTTTTATTTATTAAATTTAGCTAACAGCCACATAAAAATTGTTGTTTTAGTGTATTTGGTGTTAGAAGAGCCCATGCCCTTCGTCACCCCTTGAGCTGGCCGAAAAAGGTAAAAGAATAAATAAATTAATTTCGCCTTCCTGCCGCTCGAAACGCGGCCTATAGAGGCCGAAACAGGGCTGAAACGATGCTGGCTGCGATGTACGGCGTTTTCAAATCACGAATCGCCATACGGTACGGCTGACAGCATTTCGGCCCCTGTTTCAAGGCCATTTTGCATTTCAGACCACCCCCGGTACTGGTACACCACCCTTTTAGGTGTTTCCTGCAACATAGTTATGCACATAACTTATTCTAAGTCCTAGATTATTCTAGAAGGTACATCAAAAGTCAACCCCTCCTGCAATTCTTTGACCTTGAAGCATTAGTGAGGTACCTAGCCACTCTAACAATTTGAGAGTAATATTTATGCTGTATATCTGTGTTTGGATGTCCTCTTTAGTTGTTTAACTTGATAGTGAGTATTAATCATCTTGTGATTTATTTCTTCTAGTTTGGTTTGAAGTATTGGAAGTTGGCTACTGGTATCTGTCTGTATTTAGATCTCAGCTTCATCATCATCCTTGTGCAAAAGGAAATTGACATATGTGGCTTGGCTAAATCTGATCAATTCCTCTTCCCTTAGTTCATAGTGTCAATGAGGCCATTTTCTTTGTAACCCTTTTCCTAGAAGAAATAACATTGTTCAAAACAATGAATATCATCTCAATGACTTTTGTGTTAACCATTAGTTGGTAGTTTTCCTTATTCTTGGATAGGTGTTCTAAGATCATTAGTTGACTTGGGTAGTAGTGATTTTTTAATGCAATATTCCCAAATAAGATGGATGTATGTGATTCCAGCAGAAACATATTGGGGCTGCTCAAAACAATGTTGTAGATGAGGTGGCATGCTCTTGACATTGGGTCAAGGCATGAACACTCAGGATGAATTACTGTAGGGACAGATAATATATCATCATTGAATCTGGAACAAGCAACAATACAGAGTATTGTTGCCACCTGGATGTTGCATGAGGAGACTGGCCCTGTTGCATTGCTTTGGATTGGCCAAACCCATCCACACCTAATCCTCATGATTTTTAGATTGTAACAGTGGCTTGAGTTTTAAGGTTTTTAATTTACTTTATTTATGACTATTTTGTAAGGCATCAACTTCATGGTTTGAGAAAGAATCCTGAAATAGCCTGATGGTGGTGGCCCTGGGTTGAGATCTTATATTCCCTGCAGTCCCTGATCCAAATTATACAGCTTATGTGTGGGCTTGTAACATCAAATTTTCTGTTACAGCTTGAATTAGCCTAAGGTATTTGGATTTGTGCACTATGATGTGCAAGGATGCCTGAATGTAGGTTGCTGGTTGTGAACAACAGAGTTGTGTCCACAATTTTAATACTACGTAAATACACCCTCAGAATTCCTTAGTTTCTTCGCGATTATTTTGTTCTGAATTAATTATTGATGGTGCTGTTTTGACTTTGGGATTCTACGACATAAATGGCAACTGTTGCTTGGGGTTTATTTCCTGTAATTATTGCCTTTTTCCCCAGTCGATGCCGTTAATTATGTCACGAGCCTAAATGATGCCTCATTGAGACACACTGATCAACCTTATATCTGTTGCAATTATTTGTATGTGGCTTGAAATCACAGTTTAGCTCCTGAATCAATCTGAAGATGCAGCACTTGGATCTATGATGAATCAAATAAATGAATGGGACCAACAGATGCTACTTTGCTGTCCTTGTTGCTGTTCAACTTGGTATCTAGAGACCAATATCTTTTGTCCAACCCCAATTATATGTGCAACAAGTGCGGTTAACTGATTGCTCATGTGTTACCTTTTCTCTCATTTTTTTTTCTTTTTGTATTGCTGTATGGCTGCAGACTCACCATAACTTAAAGAGTGAAGGTGGATAGTTTTTTTTAATATCAATCTAGTAAATGGCAGCAGAATGGAATGCAAGCGTGCAGAGTGGATGTGGATGGTCTCCCGACCTAAATTTTGTTTCCATTTGGCAGAAATTCTGTCCCCTGGCCAACAAACAATGAAACCCACAAAAATTTTGGCACCCAACCAACGGACAACAAAGCCTGTAGAAGTTTGGCACCTAGCCAGTTGAAATATCTATCCTGTTACCACTTAAACTTGATCAAACATGCAGAATATACTTGGAAGTATAAATTGTGTCTAATATATATTATAAGTGGTTGATTACAATGAATGAATGTGATATCTTTGTATAGCATTAAATGGGTGGGCCATAATGAATAATCATTACCCTAGGGAAGGGTGCCTAATAATATATTTATCAAGGCATTACATACACACACATTCTAGATACTAGATACTAATATGTAATATATTAATATGTTTAAATGTGTTACATTATCTACCCTGGATTATACTAGAGGTATGTTACACATATAGCACACCTCCTCTCTAATGTTAACAGTTCTAAATATTGTTTGCAGCCATGAAACCAAGACAGGATGTTGGGTCTGTATGGCCCTAATGGTCTTTGTTTTGATGTGCTGTGTTGCATGCAACAAATGAATAAATTTCTTAAATATGTGTTCTATTGTATGTTCCACTCCCTTTACATTTTTTAACATGACATTTCATAATCAGATGGCTGGGCCCTGTACGATCCTGTTTAACAAGCTATCCTTTAGTAGAACGAGTCATTTCTGTGATCAGTTTTTTCATAATGCTGATTGATATCTATGGCCTTGATCTGAATTTATCTACTTCAACTTCAAGGGTTTAAGATACTACAGATTTCCTCGAAAGGGTTGATCTTGCTGTGGACGTTGTTCAGCTTAAAAACAAAGTCTAATGGTTTAGTAACTAGTTTCATATTTTCAAGTCTGTATTTACTATTATCCACAACTTGTTCTTACTGGAGCTAGCAGGGGAAGATGGGTTAGGCAATCCTGTTAGCAAACAAATGCTTGAAGGTCTTAATGAACTGTGTTAGCCAAACACTTGACATTCTCTTTTTGTTTATCTCTTAAACATGTAGGAGGGCAGTCAAACAGGATACCATGGTTTGGTTCCTGGAACATTGAAGGCTGCACTATTCCGCATCCTGTCGCAGGAAGGGGCTAATGGTTTGAAAATTCCTGAGATAGCAAAGCACGTCCAGGTACTATGTCAGCAGCCCTCTAGAAGTGGCTTATTGAAACATTAAAGGTCTTGAGTAGTTTCAAGTCAAGACTGAGAGCATTAAACTTGTTTACTGATTATATTAATTTAACAGTTTAATTGAATGCCTATTGACAGCATGTTTTCTCTATGCATGACCTTGTATCTTGTATCTATGGTTTGAATTTTGAAGAATTGTGATTTGAATGATCTCCCATCAAGTAATGCACTAGAAGCATTAATATACTCCAGTCTTTCAAGTGACATCACTCTATTTGAGAGGATTTCGTCTTCAGCATTTCGTTTGAGAGCAAATTTCATTCATTCAAGAGATGGGGGCCATTCATGCTCAGAAACTTCAGGAGATATGGACAGCGATACTGAGGAAAGTGATTCTGAAGAATCAGATACGAGTGGAAGTGCGGAATCAGCTTACGAAGAACAAGTTACAGCACATGCACTGGAAACTGGGAGAGAGGGCATCACAGGTAAAATTCCTCTGAGCATTTAGGGCTTCTATGAGGGGTCACTTCTTTGCAAAATGATTCTCAGAAATTTATTTTTGTAGGAACACCTCAAGCATCGCAATCAGTGAGGGAGTGCAGAAGTCAACATGAAGCAATATCAGATCTGGGAAATGAGGGCAATGAAGCTGACAGACATTGCACTGATGGAACTGAAATTGATGAGAGCCATGTAGGAGATGCATGGGTGTTAGGTTTGATGGAAGGAGAATATGCAGATCTGAGTGTTGAAGAAAAATTGAATGCTCTTGTGGCTTTGTTCAATTTAGTGAATTCTGGAAACACTGTACAAAGAACCATTAAGGTATGCCAGACATTTGTTTCTGATAAATGCCAGAACATAATCCTAAAGAAGAAACACAGTATTTATAATAGCATTGATTAAAATTACTTCTATTAGGCACCTCGGTGTTGTTTCTCAAATTTTTACCAAACAACGTTCTGTGCAATGGAAGTTTTTGTCTCCAATGTGAGAAAACTTCAAAATATTTGGTAATTTAAATCTCTAAACACAATTTTTTTTCAGTCGCTGTCATACAATATGTTTTTATTGTCTGGTGATGTCTGAAGCCCGAATGTACAAACATTAAATCCTGAAATTAGTTTGTGAATATGCATTGTCACCACCTGGTTTTCTGTAACATGCTATTCATTTATATCAATATGCCTTCTCGGCTTCATTATTTAAAGCAACTAATCTTTAAAGTCTAAGAGAAGCTGATCTTTTTGAAATATGTTTTCTTGAAAAAGGATCCATCGAGAATGGTGTCACAGTTTTATTCACAAGTTGAACTTCATGGAATTGGCAACAAGCAAGGTAGAAATAAGTCTACAGCAGCAAAGAGGCGTTCAGTTAATCCTTCAAGAAAGACCTCAAAGAAACGCAAGAGGGATTTGAAGTTAAGTGACCTGGATTCTAAATCTCAAGCTTCTGACCCATATTGTCCAGAGTCATTTTCCACAGAATCTATTTGTCTGGGGTCTGATCGCAGGCACAATATATATTGGCAATTTTTTGGGGGCAACTTACCAGATCCTGGTCGTGGAAGGCTGTATTTTGAGTCCTCTGAAGATGGACATTGGGAGGTGATTGATAATGAAGAGGTAAACCCTGTATTTCAAAAATCAGTTTTTCTAATCTTCCCTTTCTTATTAATGCTCTTGTAGAAGAATGTATTATTGTAAATGTGATAAATTCTGGTTAGACTTAAATCGGGGTTTACTTGAAAAAATGAATTGCTTACCCAGTCCATGCAACATTGCAGGCATTAGATACTTTGATGGCTCTTTTAGATTCTAGGGGTGTTAGAGAAGCTAACCTTCTTGCCTCATTAAGAAGTCAAGGAACCTTGCTTCGCCAAGAGATGAGGAAGCTTAAATCTGGTGTAAACCAAGAACCAGAAAAGTATGGAAGGGAAATTTTGTCTGGTGACAGTTCTTCTGGGGTATCAATTATAGAGAACAATCAAAATGACACAGCTTTTGAGCCTGAGAATGATTCATCCGTTTTCTCTGGAGCCATTTCACTTCAATTTGGGAGGACTGAGGTGGAGAAGCAACATGACTGGGATCATCATAGAGCTTTTGACAGATGGGTTTGGAGTGACTTTTTCCGAACACTTAAGGTTCTAAAGTATAATGCAGATAGGCTACTTCCTTGTGAAAGTTGTCATGATCTTTACTGGCCAGAGGAAGAGCATTGCATGCTTTGCCACACAACTTTTGAGTTGGACTTCGATTCAGAAGAAAGATATGCTGTGCATGTTGCAAGATGTAAAGGGAGAGGCCAAGATGAGAGTATTCAAGGATGTAAAGTTCTATCTTCACGGCTCCAGTCACTGAAAGCTGGGATGCAAGCTGTTGAGGTGATCTGATTGCATTACGTTTCATGGAATGTTTTGATATGACTACATTTTTATATGCTAATTCGTTCCTTGTAAAAAGTTGGAATTGATAGATGTTCTTATTATCACTTTGACAAATCATACCATGTATCTGAACTAGCTACAGAGTCTTTTGTTTTAAGACAAGTGCAATAGGGCACCGAAATACAATTAAAAGAATTTTAAGAAAATCTAATAGTATATTGCTATTTTTCCCTTTTGGAGCTTCATGAACCCATCTCATAGAATGGATTCTGAAATTTCAAATCTGGAGTCTCAGACGCTGTTTTAAGTTACAATTTAGGTTAAAATAACCGTGCAATAATTTCATTTTTGTCTGTAGGCTGTTTTACCTGAAGAAGCCCTGGAGGTTTCTTGGAAGAGATCTGGTCAGAAAGTTTGGATTAAACATTTGAGACGTGCTTCCTCTCCAACTGAGCTTGCTGAGGTTTGAGCTTCTTTTGTTTTTCTTTCTTGCCATTGATACCACTATCTTTTTTATCTTCAAGCCAACTTAATCTTTCTTTTACTTTATGTAATCCCTTTTTGCATTCCAGGTACTCACAGATCTTCAAAATGCTATCCGTGATGATTGGTTGTTGCGATCACAGTCAACATGCAGAGAGAGGATACCCTTTTTCCCAGGCATTCCACAAACAACAGCTTCTATGTCTTTCTGGTTGATGAGATTGGATGCTTTGATCTCTGTTAACTGGGAAAAAATTTGTCCCAAAGATTCACGTCAGAGAAGGACATGTTCAAAAGGTGTGTTCATGCTCTTTGTGCAGAAGATACTCCCTTAAATATCAAGTGATGCATTCATTTATATTCAGAATACCAAGCTACTATTAACAATCGCTGCTAACCTAGTACGTTATTCAGAAGCTATCACCATAGAGCAAACATTTTTTAGCTAAGATACTTTAATGATGTTATAATAGAATTATAGATAGCAGTGAAACATGTTTCTATGTAAGTAGGTAATAGTTAAAATGGCGGGGATCATTTGGAAAAGTAATTTACACCACAATATTGTGGTTGCAATGTTTATGTGCCACCTGGCTTATAAGTGCTTGCTTAGCATGACATGCTTATAAAGAAAGGCCGTTATGCTTCAGCAGGTTGCAAACAGTCATACAAATTAACCTTTCTGCATATGGAATGGTCACCACAGATGCCAGGAGATTGGGAATTCTGACACTAATGTATATGGATTGATCTCTAACATTCTTGGGTATACAACTATATAGGGCATCATGTTCCCCGTTCATTTATTCTTTTGGTTGGAGCTACAATCAGCATATAGGAAAATCTAAGGCATAGAGTGGACACTTTACTGTGCAACAGTATGATTGGCTGATAGCACCATCGGCGGAGATAAATTTAAAGATTAGTACAGACTTGTTCAGTTATTCATTTAGTTCAATTTGCAATTTGCATATAGGAAAATGTAAATCATAGACATCTTATGGTGCAGCAGTATGATTAGTTGATAGCACTGTAGGCAGAGATGAATTCAAAGATTAGAGCAGAGACTTGATTGTGTCGTTCTACTAATTCTGACGGTGTATATTTTGAACCGAGGTTGATGGGTTGTGGTAATGTACTTAAAAGTTATCTGTGGAGTCCCTTTTATTGGCTTTCACTAAATAAATGAATTGTGACAGAATGCTTACTCGAATTTTGTGGTTTTCTGCTCTGCTGCAGGAAAGTCTGCCCTTTCATGATCACCATTGTTGCAGTAAAAGTTTTGGGGTATGTTTCTCCAAGTGCTGAGCCAGATGTGCCCTATGGAGTTCAGTGTGGTGATACTAAGTATCTCTATTGTGCCATAGGAATTTGGATATGCAGATGTATTGGAAGAATGACACATTCTAGGGGCAAGGTTTTCCCTTACTGTCATACATTCACAAGAAACAACGGTGGCATAAGATGCAAAAAGCACTACAATATCTGATATCAATGGGCTGTGCAGGATATTTGAGTTAAATATTATCTACGTTTGCTGCCTCGTTTCAGATTATTGCATTGGCAAAGGAAAGTTAGCAACTGATGTACAAACGAGCTAGCTGCTGATATTATATATAGTTCGTTCATAGCTTAGGTTCAACACACGGGAAGTTACAAGGCCTTGGGATTGTAACCTTGTTTGAAGGTTGAGAATTTAATTTGAAGTATGCAGGAGAAGGATTTATTATAATGATACAGTCCAGCACATCTCATCTCCAGAACTGTTGGGGAATTTGAGATAGATTGCATGGCTTATGTAAAGTAGATTTCATCTACTAATCAGATACGAGGATATTATCCACTCATTGGAGTGCCTGATTATAAGTAAAGATTACAATTCTCCAATGATGTATTCTTCAAAGAGGAGCTGATTTTGATACATATAATCAAGATGATTCTTGGTGTTCTTAGGTTAACTCTGGTATTGTACTACTCATATTCTTTTGTATTATTCTCATTTTGTCATATGGGGCCATTGATGCTGATGATCTCGAAGCGATATAGGAATATAAATTATTTGGTTGACATTTTGTCCAATCCTTGTCACAGGAGTTTTTTAGTTGACACACAAAGAAAAACTTCGGCCTTCAACATCACTGTTGGATTCAGCGTATTCTTCGTTTTATATTGTGGATGACAACGCTATTAATCATTTTCCTAAATTTCATATCAGATAAATGGATATAGTTATATCCACTGGATACCCATTTCGATATTCTTGTTTAATAAATGAAAGACAACGTTGGATACCCATTTCGATATTCTTGTTTAATAAATGAATGAAAGACAACGCTATTAATCATTTCCTTTCTGGTATCACTTCTCCCAAAAGATTAGCAATCGTGCTTTAGTTTCCAAGGGTGAATTGTTTCTATTGAAAGCTTCAAAAGTAATTCATGTTAATTTCCAATTTTAATGAATTAATTTCTAAAAATAGAAGTGACGTTCTAACTGGATGCCTATTGTCTAGAATGGTCAAAAGATCTGCATTTGTACTTCTAGTTTCCTGGTTTATTTCTGATTGTTGAGGTTTATGCTTTTATTAGTGTCTGTCTTAATTCATGGTGTTGTGGAGGACTGTGGGTTCTCCCTTTCATGTTTTTACCTTGCTGCCTCTCTGGTTTACTGATTTCGACGGGCCAACGGCGCTGGGCTCCCACTGGTTTTTTCCCGACTGCCGGAACTTTGCTTTTTCTGGAAGTCGTTACAATTCTCGGCGGGTTGGTGGCTTGTACCACCTTACAACACATCACATTTATGGCCACATGTCATCCAGACGGCTTTCCATGTGATCTCATGCTTGCTCATCACTCCAAATCTCGCTGATTATTCCATCTGTCAGTCTCCTTCGCATTTTCCCGTTTTGGATGACCTTCTGACGATGTCCTGTTCCTTTGCGAGCTGGTTGATTTAATTCCCACACGCTCTCTCTCCCTCGTAATCGATGCTTTCTTGATCCCGAGGTACAGTATGATTATTTCGGGACATTCTTTCCTGATTTCCCATCTACTTTCCTGCACTTTTCATTTACTCTGTCAGAAGGGCCTACGGGTAATATCACTGTTCATTCCATTAACAACTTGGATTATGGAGGGTTTGGCATGTGATGTGTTTGTCAACGAGGCTCTCATCCGAGCCACCTTGGACGCTGAGTCTCATTGAATAGGCACAACTGGCTTCGACCGTTGTGGTGGCTCACACTCCCTCGATGCATGGCACACTATCCTAGGGGATGATCGGGTGCCAGATGGTTCTCATGCGCTTCCTATTCCTCAGGGTGGCACACATGCATTTCATGGGCGATGTTCCAAGCATCGATCTATCAAAACTATCACTCCTCCTCCAGCACTGGCCTTGGATAATGCTGCTCTGTTTGATCGTATTACCAGCCTCTAGAAGAGGGCTCTCGTCGGTAGATGGTATTTTTCTGAAATGGGTGACTCTAAGATGTGTAATTGGGTCGAAAAGAAATGGAAATCGATGCTTGGGTACTTGCCGACTGTTGTTCGCCTGTTGAAAGGCTGGTATAGCTTTCATTTTCTCAGTCAGGAGGACTTGGAGAAAATCAAAGCTATCCCGTGGATTAATGGAAAGAGCTTCCTGGCTCTCCACTCATGGTATATAGGGGGTAATTCACTTCATAACACGCCGCAGAACAAATTGGTCTGGGTTAAATTGCTTGGCTTGCCAATTGAGTTATGGACTAAGCAGGCTTTAATGGATATTGGCAATGCAATTGGAAAATTTGCATATCTTGACCCGCGCTGTTTGGGGGCACCAGACAAAAGAGGTGCCTGGATACTTATTGAGAAAGAGTATTGAGGGGGTTTTTCGGACCACATTGAATTGCACTGGGGTGACACCCAACTATATCAGAGGCTGGACTACTGGGGCGTACCCTTCAGATGCTCGTTCTGCCACCATACTGGACATCTGTTGGCTCAGCGTGCTCGTCGACTAGGTGGCCGTTTGCATGGTAGGAAAGGTCATCGTTGTCACACTCTGGCAAGAATCGTCATGGTTTCAAAGGGCAACATGGTGCTCCACTTTCGCATCAGACAGGTATGCTACGTGGACCTAATTTTCACTGACCTCATGCTTTTGGTTCTTCTATATATGGCTCTTATCCCATTTTTGTTCCGTCGTCCCCGATAACCTCTGCCAAATCTGATTTTCTGGTTCCTGGTAGCCCTATCCCATGCATCCGCCAACCTCCTCCGGGACCATATCCCTGTTAGGAAATACCTGCTCCATTTTCAGCACCACACCCTTTCCACGACATGCCATCCATCTCACATATCTCGTATGTTCCCTCTCCGTCACCCCCCCGCCGCCATTATAAGGATAAGGGTCCTAGGCTTAGTGTCACGCCACCTAATTCGCCACCAACCTCGCCCACTAACTCTGTCGATAGTGACTTGGACTTCCTTTTACAAAGGAAGACGTTGGATTTATGCACTCTCACCATTCATAAATCGTCGGATTCCACTTCACCTCACATCAGCCCATCCTCGGTAGGAAACATTACAGTCCAATGGAAACAAAATTGTGGTAGCCGTCATTTTCGGGGACGACCCAAGCCTAACCCATTTTCCTCCCCTATGGATCGTTTTCTGGTTGATGTACCTATTGTTGACATCCCCCCCCCCCTCACGGGCCCTTAGAGCACGGATGCTCGAAAATGAACTCTCATGAATTTTATCATCTCACTTAATATCAGGGGTCTGGGGGTTGCCCCTAAATACCTGGCTCTCAAACGTCTCCTCTCCTCTTTGCATCCATACATCATTCTTATACAAGAAACCATGCATTCTGTTCCACAAGTTGTTCTTTATTTTCGGAAAATGTTTCCGAACTGGTATATTTCCGCTACTGCTTCTGAGGGTCTCTCTAGTGGTCTGATGGCCTTATGGGACCCCAGATGGGTCAAGATTAAAGCCTATAAGTGCTTTGCGGGCATTTTGCTCGAGGGAAACATTCGCGACCTATGTGGCCGTGTTCATATTCTGAACATTTATGCTCCATACAAAGATAGGTTTGTTTTCTGGGACAAGTTGATTACTTCTGGTATGATGGAGATGGCCTCGCTCATCATCATTGGGGACCTCAACTGCACTAACGGACTGGACGAAGTGTGGGGACGCACTAGGAAGGTCGATCTCCTGGCTAGGATGATTCAAGATGCCATTCTGATGCACGACTTTGTGGATATCTGCCATGCGAAAATGGCTCCCACATGGGATAATCGCTGTACTGGCGCGACATATGTTGCTAAGAGACTGGATTGTTTTTTGGTCCATGAACAGCTGCTACGCCGACTTGGTGATGTCCATGCTGATATCATCAACAATTTTATATCCGACCATAGACCCATCACTTTGCAATGGAGGTGAATGGATATTCGCATGGGCATACCCTTCAAATTCAACAGAACCTGGTTGGAGGATCCAGACTTTAATAAGTTGGTGTTGGATACATGGGGTCGTGATTGTGTAAACGACCCTTCCCCAATGGTTAACATTCTTGACAAGCTAGACATCCTTCGCGGGGAAGTCAAATCTTGGCAGAAACAGAAATATAGGGACCTACAAAAGGATCTCCTTGACATTCAACGGGAATTGGATTCTATTCTTCCTATGATGTCCTCCAACTGTCTTTTTGCTTCTACTCGGTCCCGTATACAAGCCCTTGAGCTAAAGAAGAAACAACTCCTCTCTATAGAGGAATCCACATGGCAGTTGAAAAGTCGGGCATTATGGATAAAGGAGGGTGATCACAACACCAAATTTTTCCACTGCTATGCAAATCATCGACGCAACATCAACACTATATGGGAGATAAAAAGAGCTGATGGACAATATATCTAGACACAGGAGGAGATTAGTAATGCCGCTGTTGAACATTTCCAAAGTGCATATGGCCATAATGAAGATATTGTTGTGGAGGACCTCATATGGGGGATTGAACCATACCTGATTATGTATGATGAGGAGACAAATGATGAATTTTATAAGGAGGTCACAAAGGGAGAATTACTTGGCGTTCTAAAATCATTCAAGGGTGATAAAAGTCTGGGTCCAGACGGATGGACGATAGAACTCTTCACTCATTTTTTTGATCTTTTCAAAGAAGACCTATTGGGCATGGTGGAGGAGTCGAGGATCACTGGTAATATTCATCACCATATCACCTCCACATATATTGCACTCATCCTGAAGCGTTGTCCATCTAATAGCTTCTCAGACTTCAGACCTATATCACTCTGCAATCTCATATACAAAATCATATTAAAGACCATTGCTGGCCGTATGCGTTGCACCTTGTCTCACCATATTTCCCCTGAACAACATGGTTTTCTCCAGGATAGGCTTATACATGACTTTGTTGCAAATGCACAGGAATGCATGCATACGATTCATACCAAACAAGTAAATGTTGCTATTTTGCAAGTTGACTTACAAAAGGCCTATGACTGTCTGGATTGGGGTTTCCTCAGACTTGTTCTCATCAAAATTGGATTACAGCCCAGATGTGTAGATTGGATCATGGCGTGTGTAGACAATGTCAATTATGTTGTTATCATAAATGGATATCCATCTAAGTTCTTCCGGGCTGGCTGGGGTCTCCGCCAGGGATGCTCCCTTTCACCTCTACTTTTCATCTTGGCGATGGATGGATTGAGCTTGCACATAAAAAAGGCGATTGCACAGGAACAATTCCAGGCTCTGAAGTTGGGAAACAACATCAGCATATCACATAGTTCTTCGTCGACGATGTACTCATCATGGGTATGTTATGTCGACTTGCATGGTTATGTCTTTTTCATATTTTCAGAAGATTCACAAATGCCATTGGCTTGCATATGAATGTTCATAAATCTATTTTGTATCATGGACAATGTGACATGGATTCTATTGCATATATCAAAAGCCTTTTCGGCATTGAGGCAATGCAGATCCAAAATGGTATGAAATACCTTGGATACCATATAAAACCTTGTAGTTACAAAATTGCTGATTGGTAATGGCTTGTAGATCGTTTTTTCAAAAGGATATCTGGGTGGGAATTTAGGTGCCTGTCTTTGGGGGGTCGGGTCATACTCACCCAAGCGGTCCTTACTCAATTGGGGGTTTACTGGGCACATCTTTTTTATATCCCCGCCACTATTATAAACTGTCTAAATCGCATAATGGCTAATTTCATCTGGGGGGAGCCATGGCCAAAAAAAATACCACCTGGTCAAATTATCCAACATCACTTACCCAAAGGGAATGGGAGGATGGGGAGTCATGGACCTGCGTCGTTTTGGGAGGTCTCTTCTGATCAAATCCCTTTGGAGGGGTATATTTGGGTCTGGCACTTGGAGTAGGGTCATCCAACACAAATACCTTAAGGACCAAGATTTCTTGTTTTGGTACCACAAAGGCACCATTGGAATCAGACATGGATCGACTATCTGGCTTAGTTTTCTTAAAATTGCAAAAATATTTATTCAACATCTTGCATGGAAGATGCAATCTGGCAACAGAATCCTTATCGGTATAGATCCAATTCTAGGTGCTGGCATTGAATGTAACATTTCTGAGAGGCTTATTCATTTCTTAAATGGACGTGGCATATACTTCTGGTGCCAAGTCATTGAACATTGGCAGGGACCATGGCCCATATGGAAAAGCGCACAAGAGATAGGACTGTTTGGACAAAAGGGAATGGAGTGGAACCAGATTATTACTGGCATGAAGCAACTCGGTATTTGCCGTACGAGAACACAAGATAAAATCATATGGACCGGGAAGATGGCATCAGATAATATAATTGTTGCTGACACATACTTATCTCTGTGCAACTTGGATGCTAGTCAGGGAGAGCATCAAGTCTTATATGCCTTCTGGAAAACCAAAACTCCATATAAAATTATCATCTTCACATGGCTGATCTACCACAACAAAAATATTATATGGGAGAATCTGTAGAAGAGGCAATGGCATGGACCTGGTATGTGCTCCATTTGCAAAAGGGATGTCGAGAACAATAACCATATTTTTCTCCAATGTCCATATACTGTACAGATATGGAAAAAACTTTCAGCCCACATAGGTTTTCCTTATATACAACAAGACTGCATTGTGGATTCTCTAAAATGGTGGAGTACTCAGAAAACTACATGGAGAGTCATACCACTTTTCCTTTTCTGGGCGATTTGGAATTGGAGAAATAGGTATATTTTCCAAAATTCCACAGAAGATTTCTACATGGTTTTTGAAAGAATCATCACAAATCTTTCCATTCACTCCACACAATCCACATGTTCCAATATCAAACAACACAAGCAAATCAACATGCAGTTCAAATATCCAATGGGTTTCTTTGATGGGGCAGCACAAAGAAATACGTGTCGCTGTGGTTTTTGGATTGCAATTTCCATTGATTTGTCCTACAGGGTTTACTGGAATGGAGGTAACGACACCAACACCAGGGCGGAAGCCATGGAACTATGGGGCCTCCTTTGGTTCCATAATTTCCTTGGTATTCCTCACATTCATCTATATGGAGATTCCAAGATCATCATAGATCAGGTCATGGGCAAAGCATCCATAAACAACCCCATGTTACATGGCTGGCTGGGGAGAATTGATCTACTATGGCAACAACTCAGCGACTCCACAATTCAACATATTGACAGAGAACAGAACAAGGAAGCTGATAGACTATCGAAAAAGGGACTGCATGGTAAGATCGACAATATGCACATGGAGGTAACATGGGAACAAAATGTTTTTGAAGTTGGGGAATTTCCATTACCAGGGTAACTTTTTCTCTACTCCAACTACTTTTTTGTAAAATTTTGTATAATGGTTTTTTGCTTATCTTCAACAGCTGTCCAACCAATACAGATGATAGATATACTGGCACTCAATTTCCTGGACAGATAGTATGGTTCCATTTTGGATCTTGTCCTGATATATTTATCTGTGCATAAATTTTATTTTGATGGACTCTTTTTGGGCACATGGCCGGAGTATATTATATAGTTTTTTAGACCTGATACTTCTGGGTGGGGATGCATGATATGCTCTCCTACATACCATGATTGATGTTATGATGTGGATAAACATTTCCTATATATTATATGAACATATAATATAATATCATGTTTGTTTCCTTCTGAAAAAAAATAAAAATTGATGTTAATATCTCCAACTTTAATTAATAAATTTCTCAAAATACAAATGACGTTCTCCGTGACAGTGGGTGCTTATTGTTTACAATGGTCACTTACAATAAAAGCAATTTTTCTTTTTTTGTTTGGTTTGGACAAATACTTATAAAATTTCCATGGTTACGCTGTTACGTTGCGAGGAGTGTATCTATGTAGCCAAAGATACCCAGGACTAGGACTTGCACTTGATGAAATTGATACCCACTTGAGGGGTTTTGAACTTGGGTCTGTAAATTCCCATAGGCATCAGAATAGATTCGTTGTTGTCCCACGTGTCTACTATCACATGTGCACTCATGTTTGCAATCGGTAACCGTCCTGTCTCATGTGGTCATCCTTGCAATTTTGATCAACAGGGTGTCAAATTTTACTCTTAACGAAGTCTCATATGTGACTGTGTATCCCTGATATTTAAGAATGTCTCTACCATGTTAATATTTATTCTGTTGTTGCGCAAATAAAATATTTCATATATTATTTCTATGTTTCTCTCGTTTGTGGGCATTATTGGTTTGTTAACACGGGGTTCTATTTATCTAGTCCCTTCTCTACATGATGTTCTCTATATTATGTGGGCATGGACAAAACATTCTATCATTGTATAATCAATACCCATAAGTTAGTGTTTTTGCAGTGATCACTACGCAGAAATTGTCTGTGTTTTTGTAGGGCAGTGAATGTCACTAAGCACTATTGTATTTTGGTTTGGAAGTGTTTATTGAACATTTGTTTACACATACGCTTGTGTGGCTTTCAAAGTGTCAGTGGTCTTTCTTTACGTTTGGATCATGCAACAACATTTATGAATCATGTAGGCCTTTTTGCTGGCATGCTTGTGTGCTCTTAGTGGATGTCTTCTTACAAACTCGCCTTCACATATGGCCTTTGGTTATGCAGTTGCCACCAATGATTAATCTTTGAACATGTCTGGTCTTTTATGATTTTTGTGATGGTGCTAGACATTTTCTTCAAACTTCACATTAGGGTCTTGTCTACCTTCGATCTTTGCTCTTCTCCTAAACTTCGTCCAGTTCATTTTCAAAGTTCACCAGCTTATTTTATGAAGAATCCAAGTAATTCAATGTTCACTAGCGTACCTTGTGAAGATTCCAAGGGATCTCTTGTCGTGCTTTCCAATTAAATTTGTATGCCTTTGATGATCATTTTTTCCCATTAAATTACAACGTTTGAACTTTCCATTTAAATTTCTGACATAGAAAATAATTAAGTACAACTTGGTCTAGTGTATAGTTAAGTAAAGTGTGTTTTTTTAGTATGTACTTTTTGTAACTTACAATCCGACGGTCACGATATGTTTTAGACATGAAGTGTTCCGACGATTCATTCTCTCATCAGTGTTACCGACATTTGATCCATGGCTTAACACCCGATTGGTCCATGATTTTTATTTAAAGAGCATAGAGGGTCATTTGTTAGGTGAGCACTCATGAGAAAAACTTATGTAAATTTTCTTTCTTTTACATTAATAAATTATCTGAAGTGGTTGCGTTGGCTCAGACCGTGGACTGTTTCCCTCTGAGGGTTTTAACCACGTCAAGAACACTGGTGTACTGATCTGTGATTTGTTTGTGAGCGTTGTCCTGTAAATTCAACTATCTAAGTAGTTTACCTGTAAATTCCTACATGGGCCGCATCACTTGGTGATCCAAATCCGAAGCCGGTACAATTGCATTCAACTATTGTTTCCTAGATCTACTATTTCTGACTGATTTCGCGCAGGACTGCTCTATTGTGTTAGGAACATCTGTTCCAGTGAGGAACCCCTTTCGTTTCATGCGAAAATGTTTCCAGTAGCCCTCGCTATGTCATTTTTAAGTTTTGGAGGTATACAATTTTTATTTGTAGTTATAGTTATTTATCTCTGGTTATTTCGGTTTATAGTCATGTATATTTTTTTTATTACCGGATCTATACCTTTCATTTTTGCGTATGTTCTTTGCCCCGCGACTCTGTGCAATCTGCGCAAATCAGAAACAAAAATAAATAATTTTTCTCACGCGTATGCTTTTTTCTGCTGCGCCTTATTGTGATTTCGGAAAATCAGAAACATTGAGGAAAATATATAGTTTTTGGGCAAATCTAACTTTAAGCCGTAAGGGTTGGATTACTTTTGTTTGTTCATTTGGTTGTGTGGTTGTTTTTTTTGTTTTGTATGCAAAAGTGAGTTTTTTAAGTAAGCATGCACTTCAAAGCTCCAATGAGCTAAAAAAAACCCTTCTTCTTGTTCAAAAATCACTAACCTTTTAAACTAGCTCACTTGGTCTAAAATTACTTTATGAAAATAGAGGTCTTGGGTTCAAGTTTGTTTTTTTTTTAGTTATTTTTTTCAAAAAACACAAGAAATTATGTTTTAAAGTTACTTTATGTAAAGTGTTCTCACCCATAATAAAAAGTAAGTCACTTATAATTCTAAAATCACTTTATCTTTCATTTAAGTTACAATTTAGTGAATAGTTCATAAAATACTATTGTAAAAATGACTTTCACTTATTTAAATAAGTGGGTCACATGAAGTAATCTTTTTTTAAAAGTGAGCTTTTATTTAAGTTACAATTTAGTGAATAGTTCATAAAATACTATTGTAAAAATGACTTTCACTTATTTAAATAAGTGGGTCACATGAAGTAATCTTTTTTTAAAAGTGAGCTAATTAGATTAAGTTTGGAAAGGTGGGGCTGGGGGGGCAGGGGGACGGGGGTTTGGGTTTAAATATAGCATTATCATTCACTTCCCAACATTCACATGGTTTGTTGGCATCTTCAATAATTTTTCTTCAAAAAGCCATAACTTCTTCATACGGAAGCCGTTTTCAACGCTGTTTTTTTTGAATCGACTTAATTTTTTGAGATCTTTTCATTGGAACACTTAGTTTCAACATTTACAACTTTAGTTTATTTTAAAATGGAAAGTCCATACCTAGTTATTCTTGATAGCACCAACTACTTCCAATGGCTATCCTACATGGTGGATTGACTTAGAAGTTAAAGGTCTTTATAGAGTAACTTCAGGCCAAGAGTCTAAATCTAAAGCTGAAGATAAAAAAGCCAAATGAGAAAATAATCAAGATCAAGCACGTGGGTTGATATAGATGTCTAATTCTCGAGACCTTAGATTCCATATCGCAGAAATTGATACCCCCAATGAAACAATGAAACAACTTAATAAAATTTTTGGAATTAAAAATAAATTAGAGCCCATCAATTCGAAAATGAGTTGCTTTCATTGGACCCCAATAACTTTTCTTCCATTGAAGATTTTTTGTCCAAGTTAAAGACCCTTAGACTTCTCTTGGAATGTGTTAATGTTAAGAAAGAAGATGGTAGCCTTATCTATTCCATTTTTACTAAGATAGGACCAGCCTACTCTGTGTTTGTTTCCACCTTCCATTCTACTAGAGAAGCATTTATTTATCTAAGACAAGACTATAAGTCCCCCTCTTTTGATGCCTTCTGTGATTATTTAATAAGAAAACAAGAAAAACTCCTACATCTTGGTCTTCTTAATATTGGAAACTCTTCTAAGAAAACCTTAGCAGCCCAACAACAACCAAGTTCAAAGAATCCTAAGAAGCAACATCCTAAAAATAATGGTCTTAAACCAAACAAGGGTCCTAAGCCATTTCAATCTCAAAATGAAAAATCAACTCAACAAAATGATAAGCAACTAAAAACAAAGGGAAGAACACTGATAGACATTTCAACTTTTGTAATCGTGATGGCCACTTAGAATCCAAAGGCTTTAAGAAGATGGAAGCCTTGGAAGAAACAATGAAGAAGCATAACATCCATTTGGAACACTCTTCAACTTCAACTCATTTTCAGGAATAACACTTTCTGCATGTGGCTATCAAGCATCTCGGTTTGGTCATGCACTAAATGTATCTTCTTCTTCTCATTCTCATGAGTGGCTCATTGATTTCGGAGCTTCTTATCACATCAACAAAAACAAAACCATGTTTTTTTTCTTTAAATGATTGTAACACCAAAAATATTTATGTTGGTGATGATAGATCTCTTAGTGTTGTAGGGACTGGAACTATTCATCTAGACAATGGTCAATTTAATGATGTATTATGTGTTCCTACCTTATTTTGCAACCTTCTATCTGTATATCAGATAACTCATTCAGGTGAAGGTAAAACCGTTGAATTTTCACTTCATGATGTTGTAATTAAGGACCTAAGAGATCCTAGACAAATTTTAGTTATTGGCATTGCTGATGATTCCACAAGGTTGTATAAGTTTAACAACTTTGGGTCATTAACTCTTCCCTCGGTATTTGTTGCTCATAATGATGAAGTGAACAACCTTTGGCACGAGCGATTTGGTCACTTAAATTGTCGCTCCCTTCAAAATCTATGTAAAGAAAATATGGCGACAGGTCTTCTTATCGCTCCCTTCAAAATCTATGTAAAGAAAATATGGCGACAGGTCTTCTTATGGTATTTTGCAGAGATGGTGTTTGTTCCAGATGTGTACTCGGAAAACATCATCGGGATAGTTTTGAAAAACGCGCCTCTTGGCACGCCTCATCCCCTTTACAACTTGTGCATAGTGATTTATGTGGTCCACTTCAAGTGGTTTCATTCTCTGGCTACAAGTATTTCTTAACTTTTATTGATGATTTTTCCAGACGCACTTGGATATACTTCTTAAAAATCAAGAGTGAAGTCTTTAACATGTTCTTGGCCTTTAAGGTCTTTGTTGAGAAACAATTTGGACATCAAATTCTTAAGCTAAGATTTGATAATGGCGGAGAATATGTTAACAACAAATTCATCAACTTTTGCACTGAGCATGGAATTCAATTGCAACATACTGTTCCATATATTCTAGAGAAAAATGGTGTAGCTGAAAGGAAGAATCACACCTTAAAGGAAATGGCTAATTGTCTGTTTCAATCTAAAGGACTTAGTTTTAATTTTTGGGTAGAAGCAATTAACTGTGAAAATTACATAGTAAATCACACTCCTACTAAGGCTTTAAAGAATATCACTCCAAAAGAATCCCGAAGCTCAATTAAACCAGATGTCAGTCACTTTCGTGTTTTTGGAAGTGAAGCATGAGCCCATATTCCAGATGAGAAACATAAAGCCTTAAAACCTAAGAGTGAAAAATGTATTTTTGTTGGATAATCTGAAGATGTTAAAGGCTATACACTTCTTCATCGTAAATCCAAAAATGTTATCATTAGAAGAGATGTAAAGTTTGCTGAAAATATATCGGCCTACGAGCCTAGTTTGACGGATGTGCCACCTCTCTCTATCCTTTCTACTTCTGAAAATATTCTTTCTTTAGATGAGGATAGCGACGATGACAATCCTCCCCCATCTTCTCGGGATCTTTCTTCAGTGCCTCAACTTCGAAATGGGTCCGCGCCACTCGGGATGCAGTAGGTGCTCTTGCAGGTGATCCTACAGATCAATGTCGTACACGTTCTCAGTTCGATAGAGCCTCTTTTTTAATGGCTCAAGCTTCAACGAATTATGATCCTGACACTTTTGCAGAAGCTTCAGGCCATCCAGATTGGGACGCAACTATGAATGAAGAATATCGTTCATTATTGGCAAATGATACATGCTATCTTGTTCCTCTTCCAAAAGGACGAAAACTTGTTATTGGCAAATGATACATGCCATTGAAGTGGTGTGCTTGTGGAGTTATGGAGGGCCCCCATGGCCTCACTTGCATGCTTATTTGTTTATAATTTACTTTATGTTTTTGTTTGATTTCAGCTTTCAAGTTTTATTAAATGTTCTAATATTGGAAGGATCTTATTTGAAAGTGTTTTTGTAAAAGAACCATAAGATCTCATACAATGATTAGATCTAGGTTTACTTCATTTCCGCTTTTAAGTTCTAATTAGATGATCTAATTTTGGAAGAGATCTTGTAGAATATGTTCTTGTAAGAGAATCATAGATCTCAAACAATTGTTAGATCTAGGCTTGATTAGTTAGTGAAAGAGATCTTAATGAATATGTTCTTGTAAGGGGACTTTAAGATCTTGGACAAATTAGAAATCTTTCTAGATCTATATATTTTAGATAAGCACTTCTAAGTTTACCTTCTCGGGTTGACATTAAATTAAACTCTAATTTGCATCTGCATTTTAGACCACACAATTGGTTGGTTTCATTGATTCTGATTGGGTTGGTGACCTTAATGATCGTAAGTCTACTGTAGGTTATGTCTTCACTCTTGGTTTTGGACCTATTATATGGGCTTGCTAGAAACAAAGTGCCATTTCTCTTTCTTCAGCAGAAGTAGAGTATTGCGACACCGTTGAAGCTAGTAAGAAAGCCCAGTGGCTTCGTCAGATCCTGTCAGAGTTTGGTTTTCAGCAGCAACATCCCACTACACTTTGGTGTGATAATCAAAGTGCCATTCAACTATGCAAAGATTCAGTCCAACATTAGTGCAACAAACACATTGAACTACACATGCACTTCATCAGAAAGCTCATTCATGACCATGTTCTTGAAGTGCAATATTGTTCAACCGATGATCAAGTTGCAGACATCTTTACAAAGGCTATCGCAGAGGCAAAGTTTACTAAACTTTGATTTATGGTTGGAGTTCAGGAAGTTGTCACTAAGGGGGGATAGGCTCTAATGCCTCATTCCTTCTCCTATTGTGTCATCTTTGCACATCCTTCAATCCTATCCCAAGTTGTTCTTAAGGGGGGATGTTAGGATATTCCGACACATAGGAAATAATTAAGTACAACTTGGTCTAGTGTATAGTAAGGTAAAGTGTGTTTATTTAGTATGTACTTTTTGTAACTTACAATCAGACGGTCACGATATGTTCTAGACATGAAGTGATCCGATGGTCCATTCTCTTGGTATTACCGACACTTGATCCGTGGCTTAACACCTGATTGGTCGATGATCTCTATTTAAAGAGCATGGATGGTCATTTGTTAGGTGTTCATGAAAGGAGCTTATGTAAATTTTCTTTCTTCTACATTAATAAATTGCCTGAAGTGACCGCATTAGCTCAGGCTGTGGAATTTTTCAATATTTGAAGGTTTTAACGTCAAGAATACTGGTGTACTGATCTGTGATTTGTTTATGAACGATTTCCTTTGGTGTTCTATCTAAGGAACTTACCTTGTGAATTCCTACAATTTCTATGTTTATCTCATTTGTGGGCATTATTGGTTTGTTAACATGGTGTTCTATTTATCTAGTCCTTTCTCTGCATAATGTTCTTTGTATTATGTGGGCATGGACAAAATATTCTATCATTGTATAATCACTACCTATAAGTCAGTGTTTTTGCAGTAATCACTACCCAGAAGTGGTCTGTGTGTTTTTTTAGGGCAGTGAATGTCACTGAGCACTATTGTCTTTTGGTTTGCAAGTGTTTATTGAACATATATTTACACATACACCTTTGTGGTTGCCAAAGTTTCAGGGGTCTTTCTTTATGTTTGGATCATGCAACATCATTTATGAATCATGTAGGCCTTTTTGCTGGCATACTTGTGTGCTCTTAGTGGATGTCTTCTTACAAACTCACCTTCACATATGGCCTTTGGTTATGCAGTTGCCACCGATGATTAATCTTTGAAAAATTCTGGTCTTTTATGATTTTTGTGATGGTGCTAGACATTTTCTTTGAACTTCACATTAAAGTCTTGTCTACCTTCGGTCTTTGCTCTTCTCCTAAGCTTCGTCTAGTTCATTTTCAAAGTTCACTAGCTTATTTTATGAAGAATCCAATGAATTCAATGTTCACCAGCGTACCTTATGAAGAATCTAAGGGATCTCTTGTCGTGCTTTCCAATTAAATTTGTATGCCTTTGATAATATTGTTTTCCCATTAAATTACAAGGTTTGAACTTTCCATTTAAATTTCCATGACTCTATAATTTTTTCCCCTTAAATTGCAAGGTTTATATTAATGAGTGACTCTTTTAAAAAATATGTCTACGATGAAAAGATCTAGCTCTTAAATTGTAAGGCCTACACTAGTGAACAACTCTCTTCAAGAACGTGTCTAGATGAAAAGTGATTCTTAAATTGCAACGTCTATACTAGTGAGCAACTCTCTTAAAAAACATGTTTATGATAAAAAGCTTTAGTTCTAAGTGCTCAATTACCGTGTTAATTTCTAGAGAAGATGTAGACACATGCATGAACGTGAGTGATAAACAATTATATTGATATAAGTACAATGTACGTGAGTTATCATTGTTCCAACATTTTTTTGAATATCTATAAAAATATTTCTCGACTATTTTTACATTTGCTATGACCCTAATAAAGGTATACATGGAAAATGTGTAAATCGGCATACACAATGCACATCAAATATGGGTGTGGAGCACAACACCCAAGTGATAACAATGATGAGTTACATAATAACTCATACACCATGTGTAAATTGGCATACACAATGCACATCAAATATGGGTGTGGAGCACAACACCCAAAGTGATAACAATGATGAGTTACATAATAACTCATACACCAGTGGATCCATTTCCAAATTACCCAAGAACATCCATATATCCAAACAACAAGGGTTATGCTCAATCACTCCATTGATCTCTATATATGTGTTCTCATATATTGCCAATGTTCATAACATAACATAATTAACCCACAAATTATTTGATATATTTTGTTGAATAATGGTTCTTTGATACCACATTCTTGAATATCAATGCTTTTGTGATTTTCCTTGGAAATGTTGATGCCTATATTTCTTTCTTTCTTGTCAACTCTTTTGGTAATGAGAGTGTCAATATGGTACCACCTTTAATAGTTTTTCTTCAAATTTTGTGCCTTCATCATCAATTTTATGGCAATGACATGCCTTCAGCATTTGTGCTTGATCTTTAGGTATGTTTGTTAGAAAGGGAATGGTTTTAAATATTTTTTTTGATATTCCAATTTGAATTTCATCTTATGTAGATGGATTTGAGTGTCTTCATTAATTGTCTGTTGTTCTTCCCATGCTTTCTCATCACATTTCAATTTTGAATGTTTTTCCCCAAAGAAAAATCGTAACTTTCATTATACAAATATTGAAAATTACATGCTGTAGATACTTCAAAGGAGCATATCTCAAAAATGGTGATCATGGATGACAACACCACTGTAACATAAACAAAAAATATGAAGATGGAACAATATCAGTCCATAAAACAAAAATTATACAACGAAATACATAAGCAGTCATAATCGAAACATCTATATGATCAGATATACAAAAAAGTCCATAATATGCTACTATAGATCATGAAAGAGCTGCATCATGTGGCTGATAGTCGATGAAAGGTCGATGATAATATTGATAGAATTCCTGTCCATTTTGTTCAGATATCATCCAAGTACCAAAAACTTGTTGTGTTGCTTCTCTGGATAAACCGTCTGAAACTTGATTTCTTTCCTTGTAAATATGATGAAAAATCACATAATCAAATTGAGATTTTAAAGATAAAACTTCTTCCAACAAATTTATGAGTGTGTCCACATGACATTTTTGATTGAACTAGTGAATAATGATTTTAGAATCTCCAAATATCTGAAGTTGTCGACAACCTTTCTCAAGGGAAAAAATAAGCAAGAGCTTAAGACTGTTTAGCTCTGCATAATTGTTTGTACCCCTTCCTAGTCCCATTTTCATTTTGAAAGAATGTTCATTTTAAAAATAGAACCACACCACCTCCACAACCATCTTGCTGTGATGACCCATCAAAATAAGCCTAGGGGAGAGATTTGTATGTGGTTTCAGTGCGGATGTTACGAGGTCTCTGATTTTGTTCATCTTCAGGAATCATACTAAAGATCGCCACTATTTGAGCATCGATAGAGGCCTAGGGTTTGATTTTTTTGGTTCCTATCTAACCAGATTCCCCAACAAACTAGAGGAGGGAGATTCCTAAATTTTGTAGGGTGTGCCATCTCCCACCATGCTTCCTAAGTTGCAGTAAAAGAGTCTCCCTGCCATCTAATATTAATTTCCAAGGCTTGATATAATAAGTTCCAAATTTGAGTTGTGAAAGAGCATTGAAGAAATAAATGATTTATAGATTCTTCACTATCCTGGCACAATACACACCATGACGGTCCCTGAAAATCTTTGCATTTCAAATTGTTCCCTGTGGGGACTTTATTTTTCAAAAGACACCACTTTAAAAGCTTTGATTTTGCTGGAAGTTTAAGCTTCCATAATGGGCACCATCACCAAGAAGAATTTTTAGGTTCATGATTTGCACAAATAAAAGAATAACCTTCTTTTGGGGAATATCTGCCATGGGAGGATAGGGACCATATGAGCTCATCCTCGTGGTCCTAAATTCTAATGTGCGATGCAGAGAGAACATTGGTAAATTGTAACCAAACATGATGCCTGTGATTAGGAAGCTGAAGCTCTTGAGTGGATAACCATTTTTTCCCAAATAAAGTAGAGTTCAACAATTTGGTCTAGGGTCCGCCTCCTTGAGTCAGTAAGGAATTGGATCAAACATGGAGGGAGAAAATGTGCATTGCCACTTCCAAACCATGCATATGTTCCAATACGAACCTTCGCTCCAGATATGACTCTCTCCACACCAATCTTGCTTTAATGTATCCAAAAGAATTTGGGACCACCCTCCATATCGTCGAAACATCTGACTTGTTCCATGATGGTAATCAAATCCATTTATCAATTAGGAGGGGGCTAATATTTTTCCTAATCACTACTTCTGTCCATAGACAATCTGATGTGATCAACTGCCAACCCAATTTTGCTGCTAATGCTTTTTAGAAACAATAGAGGTTTTTCATACCCATCCCCGCCATTTTTTGGGGAGCGCAATGTGATCCCATTTGACACATGTAAATAGTCTGCCTTCCTTCTTTCCTCTCCAGAGGAACTTGCAAAAAATCTGTTGAATTTTTAGAAGAATCCCCTTAGGGATCCAAGATAAGGACATCTAGTAAAAAGGGATGGCCTCCAATACCGATTTGACAAGAACCAATCGATCTGCCCTTAACAACCATCTGTGATACCATACATTTATACGACTCTCAATTTTTGACACGACCACATCCAATCTGCAATTTTGTAATTATTTGGTTTAAGCCTCAAACCCAAATATTTCAATCCTTCCTCGAACTCCAGATGCCGATAGGGAAACCGATTCTGTGCATAATTCAATTCATATTGGGAGCACGTGTAGCTGATAATGTTGAATCTTGATTTGCCTCCATACCTGTGGCTTTACAAAATATTTGAAGGATGCTATTAAGGGAAGAAGAATCACTGATAACTCCATTCATAAATATGAGGACATCATCTACAAAGAGTAGATGAGTCAGAATAATGTTATCAAAAATCTTTACTCCTTTGAATCTCCCTTGATTCCTTTCCACAAATATCAGTCTGCTTAGGCCTTCCATTACTAATAGAGATAAGAGTGGCGATAGCGGGCAACCTTTGACAAAGGCCATGTCCATCATGAAAGAAATTTGTTGCAAAACCATTAATGATAATACTAAAAAAAAAAAATGTTATACAACACATAATCCAATTAATAAAAACATTTTGAAATCCTAAGTGAGTCATCAACATCTGAATATACAACCTATTGGTCCTGTCATAGGCCTTTGATAAATCTACCTTAAGAATAATGATTTTTAGCTTTTTTACTTCTAGGAAATGGAGGCCCTCCCGCGTAATTCCTATGGCTTCATGTATTTGATAATTTTCCAGAAAGGCAAACTGTTCTTTGGAAATATGCTCAGATAAAATAGGCTTAATACGATTTGCAATAATTTTAGCAATGATCTTATATATGCAATTACATAGAGAGATAACCCGGAAATCATTAAAGCTCCTAGGATTATCTGATTTTGGGAATAATGCAATGAAAGTGGTGTTGAAGGCTTCATATGGTCTTCTTGTTGATCTGCATACCTCAACCACTTTTAGGATGTCTTAACCAGTGAGCTCAAAGAAAGCTAGAAAAATTTCAATCGGCCATCTGTCCGGGCCAGGGCTCTTGTCTTTTTTAAACCATTTCAGAATGGCCTCAAGCTCACCCATCGAAACCAATTGATTTAATTCTTCATTTACTTCATCATCTACAAATCGAGGAAAGAGTCTAGCTACCCTGATGATTTCAGCTAAGGACGCTTCCCTTGGTGCTCTAAACAGAGACCCAAAGTCCTGAGTACCCAAATTTGCCATACTCCTGGAAGTATGAACGATCGTACCTTCCTCGTCTTCCAAGGACCAAATCATGTTGATAGCTTTCCGACCTCTCGCAAATTGTTGAAAGAATTTTGTATTTTCATCTCCCACCTATAACCAGATGACCCGAATACTTAGCCGCCATGTTTCCTCCCTTTCTTCCAACAATCTATGTTTCTCTGCCTCTAGTTGTGTAATATGCAATTTTGATTCCAGATTGTATTTCAATGTTGAATGTTGATCAAACCATCAACTTCTTTCATCCTTTGATTTCAGATTTATTTTTGATTGAATGTGTTTCCGTATTAGGTTTTTTCTGACCTTGTTGCAAGATTCTTTTAAAAAATTTCTCCTTGAGTTTGTGGTAGTTTCTTCTTCTAAAATATTCATGTTTTCTTGATTTTCTTGTATATATATATATTTGTTTCATTAAGGGCTTTCATATTAGACAATTCATCCTATTTTTCATGACCTTTTCTTTTGTTTCCTTCCATTCAACTTTTATTTTCTGCTTATCCTTTCATTTTATTATTTTATCCATCTTTTTGAGATTGTTTTTCAAAATTTTCACAAATGGAGATTTTTTTTTATCTTCATTAAGAATTCCCCCCTATTCATAAGCTTCACCTTATAGGCATTGATAAAAATATATCATTGAAATTCTCTTTAACAATATTCGACCATTCCCTATGATAAGTTTCATTGTCATATCCACTAACTTGAGGTCCTATTAATATATTTTTTAAGCACTTAGGTTTAGCCGAAGCCCTACTTCACCATCTTCTATATATTTATCCCAAATTGTTTCAAACCTTTTATCAATATACTCTTTTTTTTCCACTTTCCAGTTACTTTTGAATCATTTTAACCAAAGTTCCTAATCTAAAGCTATGTCAATTAAGTTAATATACTTTTTAAATATTTATTCAAGCATTGCTCTATACAATGACTTTGCAACTAGGGAATTGGTGAAATCTCCATGGATTTCTTGCTGAATCTGGATAGGAAATATTTCATTTAGTCTTTTCAACCATTTAAGTCTCATTTTATTTAGAGCCCCCTAATGAAATTTGTTATGGAGAAAATTTAATGTATTTATGATAGAATCACAAACCAACATATACACAAGGCACACCAAATATGGAATTGGAATAGGACTTTCAAATTGAGATTGACAATAAGTTAAATACTAGCTCTTTCTATATAAAGAGAACAATTCCCAAATAATCCAAGTACATCCATACATCCAAATCATAAGTATTTGTCCACGACAATGACTCTATATGCACATTCTCATTCATTACCCATTTGATCCCATTTTAAGGCTAGCCCATATATATATATATATATATGAACCACATATACCCTCATTAGAGTCATAACAACATTCCTCCCTTGACCCCAAACTAATATTAAGAGAAAAATTCCCAAATAATCCAAGTACATCCATACATCTAAATTATAAGTATTTGTCCATGACAATGACTCTATATGCACATTCTCATTCATTACCCATTTGATCCCATTTTTAGGCTAGCCCCTATTACACACACACACACACACACACACACACATATATATATATGAACCACATATACCCTCATTAGAGTCATAACAACATTCCTCCCTTGACCCAAAACTAATATTGTGACATTGTTTTGGAGTTGCATACTTGATATTCTTCTATTAATACATCCATGCCTTGGGTTTTCATCCAACTCCATCTTAAAAATAGGATCTTTGATCTGTGTAATTAAAACCAACATTGGTTGAATTGAATATTTCATTATCAATTTAGGTTTTTGGTTGATCTAACATATGATACACACATTTGATTTATGGATGTTTCAAAAACCTATTTCTAAGAAGCAAGTATACATTTTTGAATATAAGGACCAAAGCTTTCATGGTTTTGTAACAACCTAATATTGCTTTTAGTACATTTAGAATCCCATGAAACATTATTGCAAGAAAAGGAAGTTTCCTTATAAAAAAAAGGATAGAGCATCTTTAATTTGTAAAATGCGTAGTCATTTTACCGATAAGTATACTTGAAAGAAAATTAAATATCTATATGCAACGTATGCAAAATTTGGATAGTAATGGGATTAAATCCAAATAAAAGAGTAAGACTTTGAATTGGATGTTGATGTTTCTGAATTATAATTTTTTGATGAATATGAAGAAGATATATCTAAGGTCAACATAGAGTACCTAGTGAAACCTAAATGGAACACTGCCTAGATGATGACAAAATATTTGTAAAACCTACTAAAACCACTCTTAGTAAATATGACATCTTAATTATTCCGAAGAAAGAGGACATGAAATAAAATACAAGGATGAATAAAAAACCTTAAAATGACTGAGAGGACACGTCTAATATATGTGTGTGTGTGTGTGTGTGTAAAGCGCCATGGGGAAACTCTTGAGCAATTCCCCACATTTGTAGATGCCTTTAAGTGCAAACTTGCTGGTGTTTATTATAATGCAAGTCCAAACAAGGACATCAAGTGAAATTCACAATAAAGGCAACTAGTGTAGGGGGTCAACCCCAAGGCCTTTTGCATGAAGTTCAAAGCACTCTACCACTCTAGCTTGTTGACCATGCTATGATTGAGAGAGCTCTAGCTTGTAGATCTCTTATGTATTGACTTGACTTAATAGAAAAATCCAACGTTACCACTATCTAAGGGTGGTATCAAAGCCAAAAATTGATTTTACACATATTATTTCTCTCCTTTAAGAAAATTATATCATTTTATTTGAGTTTTATATTGCATTCTAATTGAATATACTCATATAAAGGGACACAACATCTCGAATGAAGGCCTCACAAATTTTCCATAACCTCTAATTGTAACAGAGAATGGATATAGAGTGTTCAAGTAAACATGTAGTTATACTTATACCAATTCTCAATTGGATAGATACGTTATTTAAATAAATCTTTTGAATATATTTTGATCTTTCATTCAATTATAAGCCACCAAGGTGCACCATTTTCGTACAGTTCTATTGGTGATTCAAGACACACATCTCTAAATTTAGATAGATAAAAAACCACATAGAAAGATACAAATCCTAGTAGTGGTGTGCATTAGTCTCAACTTCTATTGCTAGATTCTTGCTCTTATGTTAGTTGTATTTGTATGCACATTGATTTAAATTATCCATATTAACACGAGTTTAAGGATGTTTAGAGGTTTTCGTGTTGCATTTTTATGCATGACTAGTTGTAGTTTTGTATTTTGGTCACCTTGCTTTACCCTCTATGTTATCTAAGATATATTCCTTTGACACAATGTCAATGTGATGGTAGAATCACTAAACCAACTAACGTAGTCTTATAGTTAGCTCTAATTATGGAAAATCATAGAATGGACCTTTTTAACAAATTAAAGATCCATATGGAGTGCCTCAGCCAATAAAGGCATTAACAATGTCATAAATATGTACAAAGAAAAAACAACCATTATACATAGAAATGACAATCTTGCATTTCTCAAAATAGTCATTATAGAACTTTGTAACAAAACAAATACAATGGCTACATTCACAACAAAAATCAAATAATCATAGGTAGATATTGTAACCATTGAATCAAGCATAGTTTAGGTATTTCTACCATTTATTAAAGAATAAGAATATCAAATATGGGTATCCAATGGATATAAATATATCCATTTACCTCATATATAATTTATCATATATCCTCTTTCTTCACATGATCTAGCATGAGAATATCTAATAAAGTACATTAGCCATAGCTCATCTTGAATGGATTGAGGCATGTAGATGCCATTTTAAAGGAGGAATCGACAAAGAAACATTTTGGTTAGTACTGCTAAATTATAACATGGATTAAGCAAATCAAATCAATCCCCATAGACTAGTTGTGCATATAACTCAAGTGAGTTAGTCTTTATTAGAAATATCCTATCTCTCCATTGGCGATAGTGTAATATTTAGATTACAACCTTTTCTTCCTAATGAAAATATGCCCCAAGGAATTTGGTTCCTAGTAATGGAAATTCAATATGGTTGTGCAATGGACATACAAGGTTGCATTATGGATAATATCCCTGTGATAAAGGAATACATAAATAGAAAAAATCTCTCAATAGAGACTATGCAATAATTTAGGGACAAATTGTCCCTAAAGGTTAGGCCAATAAATAGAGAACCAGCATCATTATAATTTATGCCTTATGTTGATTAAATAAAAGCCTCTACTTAGAATCATGTTGCTCATGATGAAAAACTAGATGGATATGAAACCTTCAAACAAGTGTGTGAAAGAATTTATATGTAGGTCACTCAAAGATTTGATGTTTTAGTGAATAAAATAAACTCATAGTGACCTCAGTCCTCTAATTTCCGAGATAGCCCTGGAAGTGCATGAAAAATAAAATGATGACTAGAAAATTTAAAATGAAATAGTGATGAGTTTTCAAGGGACATGAAAATTGGCATAGTAAATGAATGACATCAACCCAACACAAATTGACAATCTCTAAGTGCGGTTGAATATGGTTGGTGCTAGAGTAAATACAGTGCTACATTTGTAATCCGGACTTAAACAGGAACGAAACAAATTACAGAGATAACCATAAACACATATATGCAGCAGAAATAATACTTCATTTCATTAATGTAAAATACTGAAATATTCTTACAAACAGTAATGGAAATAAACCAGCTAGGGAAATAGTAGCTTATCTCTAAGAAGAGATGTGTGGTGGCTACATGCCTCTGAACTGTGTTACATGAGGCTCGAAGGCCTATTTATTGTTGAGAAACAATGGAAAACCCTTAACATTCCAAAACCTAACCCTAGAAGATGAAACGCGAAACTGTGGGCCCCATTTGGGTAAATTGGTACATCAACTTCCCGGGGTCGTAACTTTGGCATACGATCTTTGTTTGATGCATACAATAGCTCATTAGAAAGATCTATTCGAGAAATACCACTTTGGGAAGGGCAACATGGACCCATGTTGCCCCCAAATTTCCCAAAAAACGTCGTTTAGGGCCTCAAAACGGCTCCGGAAGTTCAAGACCCGAAAAACTGTTAAAAATAGTAAGTTGTGCTATAATTAAGGAAACTGAAAATGCTGAGAGAAACAATGGTGGGGGTCCAGGTGGACTTGGAAGGTGGCCACCAATATCCACCTGGATCATTCCTCTCCCCTTAGGAAGCAATGGTCCCCATTGCGTTGAGTTCCTCCATGAGATGAGGAAACTTTTGCTGAACTTGGTCCCTCGTGAGCCACTTGCCCTGGTGAAGGAGTTGGCCTGCTTTGACAAATCTATACAGTTGGATATTCTGTTGGCGAGTGTTCTTGATCTGTGTGTCCATGATCTGATCAGTTGCAACTTGTTCCATGCAATCTGGGTTTAATTTTGTGGGTGTGAGCTATTCTGCAATGTCGGATGTGTCTAGCAATGGTGGAAAGTATGACCGAAGGCGGTCCACATTGAACACTGGGTGCAGGCCAAGGAATGGAAGAATGCTGAGCTCAAATGCATTGTCTCCCACAACCTTAGTAATGGTGTAAGGACCATAGCGGATTGGTCTCAGTTTCCAATAGGCTCCAGTAAGGCGTTCCTTTTGCAAATGCAACCAGACTTTGTCGCCCACCTGAAACTTGTGTGGCACCCGAATTTGATCATGTCGCTGCTTGTACTTGGCATTTGATTTCTCTAGAATGTCATGGACCTGTTGACGAAAATGTTGGATGTGCTCAATGAAGCTGGTTTCCTTATCTGTTTCGGACTGGACATGAGCCGAATCTGTGTGAGTAGCAAGTGGCATGGCCACATCAATGGGGCATAGTGGCTGGAATCCCAAGCCCACCTGAAAAGGGCTATGGCCAGTCGAGCTGTGAAGAGCTCGGTTGTAGCTATGCTGAACATAGGGGAGGATCTCGTCCCATGTGCGTGGATGCTTTGAGTTGTACATGCACAGAATGTGTACAATCATCCTTTTGACAACCTCTGTTTGGCCATCAGTTTGAGGATGGAAGGCTGTGGACTTAGTGAGTTTGGTGTCCAGCATTGACTAGAGACTGGACCAAAATGTACTGAGGAACCGACTGTCCCGATCTGAGATGATAGACTGTGGGATCCCAAAGTGCACCCACACTCGTTCAAAGAAGAGTTTAGCAATGGCCTCTGCTGTGATATTCTTCTTGCAGGCCGCCATAATGGCCATCTTCAAGAACCTGTCGACAACCACAAAAACACAGGCATTTCCATGCTTAGTGGAAGAAGGCTTGACATGTAATCCATGGAGATGGATTCCCAAGGTCGACTAGGAGTAGGCAGCGGGGTATAGAGGTCTTGCTTCTTGATGGTCGGTTTGGCAATGTCATAGGCAGTACATGATCTGATGTGCTTCCCGATATCCTATCGAAGATTCGGCCAATAGAAATACTTTTGTAGTACTGCCACCATTTTCTCGACCCCGAAATTCCCAGTAGCCCGACTGTAGTGTGCTTCCCAAATCATCTTCGCACGCTCGCTTGAAGGAACACAAAGGTGACCCAGGTGGCATAACAGGGCATCATGGAGGTGAAAATCTGGAACATGCCGACCCTCCAAGAGTGTCTGGTATGTGTGGCCGAATTCTGGGTCTCTTTTGTAGAGAAGTGGCCAATCAAAAGTCTCGTGCCCACAAGAGTTGAGCACAGTGGTTAACGCCATGATCGGTGGTCGACTGAGGCAATCTGCAACATTATTGGTGTTGCCCTTCTTATACTTGATATTCAAATGGAACTGTTGCAGGTATGTAGACCACTTCTAATGGCGATCATTCTGCAATTTCCCTTGTGTCTGTATGAACTGCAGGGGTCGGTGGTCTGCGTGGATGACCGTTTCCTTCCCCAAAATGTAATGCTTCCATCGTCGACAGGCCTGCACAATGGAATACATCTCTTTATCATAAGTGGGATATTTTTGGACTGTGTCTGAAAGTGTCTCACTGTGATATGCCACTGGATGCCCGTGTTGAGTAAGGATTGGCCCAATAGCATAGTCAGAGGCGTTTGTCTCGACCTCAAATGGTTGTTGTAAATCTGGTAACGCGAGCACTGGTGCCATGCAGAGGCGATTTTTCAACTCTATGAATGCCTTCTATTGAGATTCAGACCAAAAGAATTTTGCTTTTGCTCCTCCCCTGGTGACTTGACTCAAGGGCCAAGTGATATGAGAAAACCCTAACACGAACCTGCGGTAGAAGTTGGCAAGACCTAGAAAGTTGTGGAGCTGTGTTAGAGTGGTTGGAGATGGCCAATCATGAATGACTTGGATCTTGGCTGGATCCACATGCACCCCCTGTTCATCAATAATTTATCCCAGATACTAAACCTGGGTCATGCCAAAAGTGCATTTCTCCAGATTGGCACATAGCTTGTGTTGCCGCAGTGTTTGGAGAACCCGTTGGATGTGGTGGAGGTGCTCTTCCCAACTCTGGCTGAAGATCAGAATGTCATCCAAGTATACCACTACAAACGAGTTGGTGAATGGCCGCAAGATGTCATCCATTAGCCTCATGAAGGTTGCAGGAGCATTCGTCAATCCGAAAGGCATAACCAACCATTCGAAAAGGCCCTCCTTGGCTTTGAAGGCAGTCTTCCACACATCAGAGGGTTCGATTGGTACCTGGTGATATCCTAACTTCAGATCGATCTTGCTGAAATATTTTTCCCCCTTTAGTTGGTCCAAGAGGTCATCAATCCGCAGGATCGGGTACCTATTACGAACAGTGATCTTGTTCAACACTCGATAGTCAATACAGAGTTTCCAAGTCCCATCCTTCTTCTGTACCAACACGATCGGGCTCCCACAAGGCGATGAACTCGGACGGATGTGACCTTTCTGCAGTAGCTCCTAAATCTGCCTCGTGATTTCATCGATCTCCAGAACGGAGCACCGATAAATTGGTCCATTAGGTAGCGGCACACCCGGGGTCAAATCGTTGGAGTGCTTGACTTGACAGTGCAGAGGAACCCCTGCGGGGGAGGTGAAGATGTCCTCGTACTCCTCCACGACCTTGTCCATCTGTAGTTGTCATGCGGAGGGGCCCTGTCTAGAGGCCGTGGCCACCATCTTCTTCTTTCCTTGAGGTCGTATCATCAGGAAAACAAATTTCCCGGTTTTGGAAATGAGCTTACTGCATTGTTTTGCAGTAATCAAAGAGATGGCGGTAGGCGGTGCTACCTTTGGTATCCTGTACAACCTATTTCCCAATGTAATAATAACAGCACGGGGCCTTGATTCATACACAGCATGTCGCTTCCACAAGTATGGTTGTCCTAATAATACATCACAAACTTCAAGGGGAGAAATGTCACACAATACCTCATCCGTGAAGGGCTTGATGTTGTATGGAAGGCGACACTGCTGGCTCACGCGAAGATCTCGTCCTTGGTGATGCCACCTGATGGTGTACGGTTGTGGATGTGATGTGGTCGGTAAGCCCAACCGCTTCACGACCTCTACCAAAATGAGGTTCTTTTGGCTCCCGCTATCGAAAATGAACTGTAGCGGGGAGCCCTTTACCCACATATGGGAGTGGAAGAGACACTCCTCCTCCTCTGGATCTTCGGGTTCATTTTTCTGGATCTTGGCGGTAGCAACAGTGGCATTGGGATCCGCATCAACCCTATGTCATTCCCCTTGTCGGGTTCTGACTCAGGGTCAGAACATGCATTTGATTCTGAAACCTTTAGCTCAGCCACCAGTGATTGCTTGGCCTGACACTCACTTGTGTTGTGAGTGGAGCTCTTATGGAATTCACACCATTTTCCCGTGTCCTTTTTCGGCTTCGCGGCGTTGTTATTTGCTTGCAACTTTGGCGGGTTATCTTGGGCTACCCCGCCTTGGCTTTGTCCTTTGTTCTGTGGTTTAGGGGCACCTTTCCCTTACTTCAGATTCGCACATCCAAAGTCTTGCTTCTTTTGTTTAAACTTCCGCTCGACCTTGACGGCATATCGGTATGCTGTGCCGAGTGAGGAGATGTTCACGAATTCTATTTCTTCCTGGATGTACTTGTGCAAGCAGCCACGGTATTTGAGTATCAAATTCTGTTCTGAATCCTTGATACCCAACTTTGTGCGAACGATATGGAAAAGATTGGTGAACTCCGGCATGTCTTGGTCCCTTCCCTGCCGCAGCGTGGTCCACTTTATGTATTCATCCTCATAGCTTCCGACAGGGTAGTACTGCTCCTTGATGGCATCCTGGAATGAATTCCAGGTGGGTGCGGCTGAAAATAGTGAGCCGTTAATTTCATCCTTCTGCTCGCAATAGGTTTCCCACCAGTCCTTGATGTGGGGGGCTGCTTTTAGAAGAGCGAAAACAATATTTTCCCGACTCGAAAATTCATGAATAGAAAAATAACCCTGTAGCAGATTTAACCATTTATCTACGGCATCTGCGTCTATCTGACCTCGAATATGGGGATTTCAAAATTAACTTGTACCTTAAAGGGCGTGGCATTTCCAGAGTAGCTGTTGGAAGTTGATGCGTAGCTGCTGGAAGGCAATGCGTCGCTTCTGGGTAGCCGCTGAAGGATCTGGGCAAAGCTGTCCATCATCGTGTTCCGTTGTCGCTCGAGGGCTTCTTCGAGCAAGATTTTGTTAGGATCTCTTGCCCCCTCGTCTTTCTTCTCATCCGCCATGGGAGGCCGTCAGGATTTGCGAGGCTGGTCTTGCAAAGGATCGACCAGTTCAAGCCCTAACCCCTTATATCTCGACCTCGTTGGGGACATGCAAAGAAAAATAGAGAAAAAGCAGGCCGCTCTGGTACCACTAATCCAGACTTAAACAGGAACGCAACAAATTACAGAGATAACCATAAACACATATATGCAGCAGAAACAATAGTTCATTTCATTAATGTAAAATACTGAAATATGCTTACAAACAGTAATGGAAATAAACCAGTAGGGCAATGGTAGCTTATCTATGAGAAGAGATGTGCGGTGGCTACATGCCTCTGAAATGTGTTACAATGAGGCTCGAAGGCCTATTTATTGTTGAGAAACAATGGAAAACCCTTAACATTCCAAAACCTAACCCTAGAAGATGAAATGCCAAACTGTGGGCCCCGTTTGGGGTAAATTGGTACATCAACTTCCCGGGGTCGTAACTTTGGCATATGATCTCCGTTTGACACGTACAATAGCTCGTTAGAAAGATCTATCTGATAATTACCACTTTGGGAAGGGAAACATCAGTCCATGGACCCATGTTGCCCCCAGATTTCCCAAAAAACGTCGGTTAGGGCCTCAAAACGGCTTCGGAAGTTCAGGACCCAAAAAACTGCTAAAAATAGTAAGTTGTGCTACAATTAAGGGAACTGAAAATGCTGAGAGAAACAATGGTGGGGGTCTAGGTGGACTTGGCAAGTGGCCACCAATATCCACCTGGATCAATTTGGGGTCAAGGTCCAACATGAATGAATTTTTCATGCATCGAATGCACACCAAATCATCTTGGCTCATGATCATCCTACATTTCAGAGTGACATTGTTGGTATATCGTTGAATATGTGATATTGTCTCATTGCTCAAACGTCACTTAAGCAATAGGAATAAGAAATTATTTAATTTCCTAGTTAATATTTCCTAGATGTAAAATAACTAATGTCCCTTTGATGTAACATTAACATCTATTTCTTGCTTAATATTAGCCTTCCACATCCCTCGCAACCATTGATTTTCACTCATTGACATGCATTTGATGTTCTAAGTTGAATAGACATTTTATAACCAATAGAAAAGATATGACTAAATCCACGTGGCTTCCACATTAATAAATATACCCCCAAATGTACATTCTTTAAAAAAATATGGCATCATACCCAATTATATAATGGTAAATCGTAATAATAAAATCCTATTAGCCGCTACAAACAATAGGTCATTAACTAGTTAGAGACATAAACTTGCAATTGTTGAAAAAACAAATATGTCAATGGACAAATTTATAGGGAAAAGTTACAAGAGTTAGGAAATTCGAAACAAATCATAAAATTAGTTTTAAAATAGGGATTTTTTTGAAGGCCAATACGCATTTGGGAATGGACTAGATTGCAACACGCAAGAACACACTCACACACGAAGAGAAGTATTGTGAAGGAAATCCAAACATCTTTGTTTTCAATCTTCATATGAATTTATACATTAGGGAACTTGTTGGAGTGGTTGTACCCATTCCAACTAATTGTTTGTTAAGTGTATTTACCCTTTATTACATACTGTTGTCGCTGCAGCAACAAGCCCCCAAAATTTTAGACTATGTCAATTTTGGAGCCTACGATAATTGTCGTTTCAAACCCCTTTGAGTCATCACGTTGTTTGACTTGTTATCTATGTGTTTTCTCCTAGTGTCGCATCCCCCTAAGTCAATGTTTCTTAAGTACCATCACTTAACCATTAGAAGCACTTGAATTAATTAGTCCATGGTTAGGTGAACTCATGATATTTATAGACTTAGAAACTTTTCTTATCACCATGCACACATTCGAAAAACACTCAAAAGCATGAAAAAACAAAAAAAAGAAAGAAAATATCTTACAAAAGAAAAAATGCACTTTAAGTTGACGAAGACATGCACTTGGGTTGAGAAAATTCATTTAGGCTGAAGGAGTGCGCCCTACTTGAGTGCACCCTTTCATGTTGAGCAAGTGTTCCCTACCTGGGTGCACTCCTTCGTGTTGAAGACAAGCGACCTGTCCAGTTGCATGAATGAGCCAACTTGTTGCATGAGGGCACACTCCTAGAAAATAGGATCCCACTTAACTCCTATTAACTAACCCTTTCATGCGACAACAAGTGGCACTCATGCATGGATCAATTTTTCATGTTATTTTTTAAAAATAAACTTAGTTAATAAGTCTTTGCATAATCATTTCATCTGAGTTGAGCGCACAATTAGGGAATCAAGAAGCTCTTCATTAACCAGTGTTGCAAGTAAGTTTTTCATTTCAAATCCTTCTATTGCATTTCATGATTTCACTGCCAAATCTAGCTTTTATTTCTGTCGATCACTTGTTTTCTAGTTTTCTTAATGGAATTTATGCTTAATGTTCATGTTGCAAGTGTTAATCCACCATCTCATGCATAAACTCTTCACATTCTTGAAACCCTTCATCTTCCACCATGCATGTGACAACAACTATATATATTTGTAGATATTTCTCTTCCTCATCTTATCATCAAATCCTATTTATTGAATTATTTATGAGCTTCCAACAGGTAGAGCACACTTCCTGAGCTCAAAAATCCTTCGTGTTGGAAAAATGCACCCTGTTTGATCAAGTTTTCTTCCTGAGTGTATGAGCGCATCACAAAGGCACTAATCATTTTACTTTCACCCTTCAAAGTGATACAATGCACCCTCTTTTCCTTAGAGCGCATGAGCACTTCAGGAAGCCTCATTATTCAGACCTTTGGTGTGCGACAGTGCACCCTCCTTTTCCTTGAGCGCATGGACGCATTGTGAAGGCCCGAAGCCTTGTTAACATCATCTTCCATCCCTTTAGAGGATGACAATACTCCTTGCCTCCTTGAGTGCATGGGCACATAGGGAAGACCTGAAGGCCCATTTTCCCATCCCTTTGACCCTTTAGGGTGCGACAATGTGCCCAAGTTTATTTTTTTCCCTTGCTTGAGTGCATGAGCACACTACGAAGCCCCAAATGACCTTGCATGCCCCCTTCGTGATTTGAAATTATGCCCTTCTAGTTTTCATCTCTATTTTATCTTGCATGCAAGTTATTTTAGGCTATCATTCACATTTTTTCATGATCTATCATCTATGATTTCTCTTTGAATGTGATTTACAAATATTGCTACATAGTTAGGTTGTTTTAAGCTAATATTATCACTATGAGTGTGTTGCCCCAAACGAGTGCTCATGCTACAAGTGTTACCATTTTGTCATCATATGTTGGAGACATGACACCTCGCAAAAGGATCTCCAAAGAAATTTTAGAAGCAAACCTACATAAGTTACAAGGCCCAATGTTCCCATATACGCTGATACTCAGTGCTTCATTGATAAAGGTACACAGGTCACTTGGATCAAAATATATAGCACATTCATGCATGAGAGGTTTCATAGAGACTTAGAAGATATGCATGCATATATCAACATCAAGAAGTCCAGAATGAACTGGATCACATGCAGATTCCTAGTTATTCCATGTGCAAAAGTAATTGAATGGATCATTACACGTATGGATGATTCTCACATTCTGCTACACAATGAGAATGATGGTCAACTCACCACCTATTTTGGTGAAGACATGCAGGCATATTAAAAGATGCTCAATCCTAGTGAATATGAAAATGATGACTTTTACATAAGATGGGAAACCCTTGAGACTACTGATGTTATCAAAACATGGTGTCGAGAGCTTGCCAAGTTTCACCATTTCCCATATGCAGTTTATGTGACAAGGATCCTCAGAGATGTCTATCAATACCTGATAGCTATTTATTATCAGTTATATGGGCTTAATAACGTTGAGGTGTTCCAAGAGAACTGGATATACACGCTCAATATAGTAGTGACCCATGGGAGGTTTTCAATTGGGTGGATATCCTATCATTTGAGTTACAACGTCAGGTTGGGAAGACAAAAGAATCTTTACGAGCGAAGCGAGCACCAAAATTCTACATGTATGCATTTATCTTAGATGGAATCTGTGCACAATATACATTCCCAGGAATGAACTAGAACTGGACCCCTAAGGAGAAGTTACTGGTTTACTTCCACTGCAAAGTGTTATTAGAAACAAGCTCCAGAGGCATATACAACAAATTATTTGAACACTTCTTTGCAGTCATTTCATATGATTTTTGAGATAAATCCTCCTTGCATGAAAAATCAGGTGAAAGAGTCACTTCGAGATATCATAGTGGTTTGCAGCTTCAGAGGGTACATACATAAGGTGCTTTGGTTGTCAAATATCTCCTCATCTTATGTTGTGATATGTGACCAACAAAGTGGTCATGCAAGAAGTTTCACATTGGATGGACAAGGGATTGTCAGGGATTCTCCATAGGAGGAAGAAATCCCCTTGGCCTATATTTCCATTAAGGACCGACAAGAGTCACAAGGTTACGACATCAGAGATATAGGAGCTAGACCACCTACAATTCACTACTAAATATTTGCATGGATATGATCCTAGGTGAATTTCCAGGAAACATTGTCAAATGATCAATCACAATATGGGGTACTCATCTATGTCCACAACAAAATATGAGAATATAAAGAATTGGTACAATGCCAACATGAATACACATCCACTAATGGAGGCCAGTTCACCCCACGATCCACCAACTCAATATTTTCAAGAGAAGTAGGACAAGAAGATAACACACCTCAAGTAAGGAAACTAGCTCCCAAGAAAAGGATAAAATATTCCTCGACAGGCGAGAGAAAAAAGAAATGGAAGACTGATCCCTTAAACTCAGGAGCTATTCAAGTAGAGCAAGAGAGGGGAGAAACAAAAGAATAGGAGAAGAAGAGTCAACGTGATGAGTTTATTGAAGAGAAAAAATAAGAAGAAGAAGAGAGAAGGAGGATAGAAGAAAAGTAGCAGAGGCAGTCCTAGGAGGAGGAAGAAACACAAAGATTGGAAGTAGAACAATTGACTTAGGAGCTGGAAGAGGGGAAGTTTGAAGAAGAAGATACCATCTAGCCAATGGAGGAAGAACTAGGTACTTCAGGAGAGCATCTTCTCACAAGATTTCATCTTCCATTTGGAGAGATGGGGATCACACCTCCAACAGTAAACCGAGTCATTGATGTATGTAACATAACATTCGATCAACCGAAAAAGAGGATCAAACAACAAAGGCACAGGTACTTCCCACAGGATCTTGAGAATCTAGTATTAGTTTCTACAGAGGGTGATCACTGCCAACGCTAGAAGAAATCCAATGGAATTCATGGTGGTAAATGTTGCATTTGCTATAATGACACATGATAACTCAGGGTACTTGTTGAATGTGAATTCCAGGTTGAGAAGAGAACTTGCTGCAACGAAGAAACATGTAGAACATCTTACAACTTAGAACCAGTGGTTGTCATCACCTTACTTAAACGCCACAAAATGGTAGTCAGCCATGCAAGAAGAGCTGGGGCCATTGGAGGATACTATTGCACGACTATATGATGAGATGATACTTATTCAATAGATCATGTCTCCTCTCATTGGATTTCACAAGAATGTGCGGGAAGTGGTGAAACTCCTGAAGCTATAAAACATAGCAGTTGGCCAGATGCAGGAGTGGACTACCGAATATCTGGATGCTCCACAACATATGGAAAAGAGGGATAAGATTGTTGTAGAAATAGACCGAATTTAGTTGAGACTCCACCTATAAAATTACTAGCATCTGGGAGCACAGTCGGTTAACACTGTTGGGAACGAGTTCCCCCAAGAACAGTTTTGGGGCTAAAAGCCCATGTTTTGGGACAATTTTGTAATAAAGTTGTAAAGTCTCCGCATTTTTTGGTCACAAAGCGCAAAGATGTCAAGAGTCATAAAGGGTTGTCTGCCTTCATTTTGTAAAGTGTAAAGTCGACTGTAAAGCTCTAAGTAGTTTTTTGTAGATAGCGAAGAATGAAGTAAGGAGTTAAGCATTGGAGTCTAAGTGTTCTCAGGTCTTAGCGTAGGTAGAGGCTCTGCAGCTGAGTGCGCAAAGGCCTAGGGTGGAAGTCCGCAGCTGAGTGCACAGACCCCTGCAGCTGTGTGCGTAGGGCAGATAGAGTCTGTATTAAACTAAAGATATCAATAAAGAGAAGTATTCTACAAATTCTGTGTATTTACTTCTTGTTACTACATCTGATTGTATTGCGTTGGGGGTTTAATTTACAATGTTTATGTGATGTGCGAATATATGTGATAATATTGGTTAACTGAATGCAAGTAATAATATCAGTTTACGCGACGCTAACTGTGGTTGATTAGTAAGATAAGTAAAACACTTAAGATAACTTGGGAACCTATACAGTACGCTGTCATAGCTGCGAGGAAGTACCTAGATCATGGGTTAAGGCTGCGTGAAGGTCAATCGTACAACTTTGCGGAGGTACTGAAGAGCGGAATAAAGGATAGACTGACAGAGCCCTAAAGTTTAGTGACCTGTGCGAAAGTAGGAACATAGGATATAAACTAACATCACAACCATCTCAGGCTGCTGAAACCTGATTCCAGCATCCCCCCATACTGCTTTGGGTGAGACTTCGGTCCACACTCCACGGGCTGATGCCGAAAGGGCCAGTAGTGTAGGGATTTGTTTGGCTAACTAACCCTAAAATTGGGTTAGGCCCCACGAAGCCAAAAAACATTATGGATGCCTACAATTGAATGCATAATGGGTTTGAGACTCTTAGACAAAAGCACAAAATGCCCGCCATCAAATCTCCTGAAGCAATCAGAGGCATGGAGGACATATTCTAGGAGATCAAAGAATATATTGAATAGATTGAGAAGGAAACAAAACAAGAAGGCTTGGAGGTAACCAAAGACATTGTTCAACAGTATACCTTTGCACTAGTCAAAGCACACATGAAGCTTTGATGGCTATGGAATAATGTACATTCAATCTTCAAGAACATACTAACAGAGGTGCTGGAGGTGAAGATGCGCCACAAAGGGGACTTGCCAATCCATATTGAAGCCATTACGAGGGAGTTATGAGCATGGAACACTTAAATTACAAGTGAACTCCATGAAGAAGCAAATGATATGTGTATTTGATGAGTTTTTTCGCATAGTCATTTTTGTCTTATTAGGGCACCGTCCCATATGTAAATTATCTTATGTAATAAATGTTATGAAATGAATTCCAAAGGAAACATGTGGAATATGAAAAGCCATATATTGGAATGTAATGAGTCCTGTATATAATACGGACAATCATAGGAATCGAAGAGTCACGAGGAAGCTCAAAATTTTTTGTTGCATAGTCATTTTTGTCTTATTAGGCCACCGTCCCATATGTAAATTATCTTATGTAATAAATGTTATGAAATGAATTCCAAAGGAAACATGTGGAATATGAAAAGCCATATATTGGAATGTAATGAGTCCTGTATATAATACGAACAATCATAGGAATCGAAGAGTCACGAGGAAGTTCAAAAGTCATAGAAAATTGTTATAAATAGATCCTCATAACTCAAGCAAAGGGATTTTTGGGACGTGTATTTATGGAAGGCTATAGATTCTAGAGGTCTTGCCTTGGTTTCTATTGTAAGACATAGGAGATAGATCATTCTTTGGAGGAGCAAATTGTGGCTTCATGTTCCACTATTGGATACAATGTTTTGCTCATGTAACAATGTACTTAGGATATTCCACTTTTAATCAGAAGCTCAATGAGCCGAAATTCCTTCAAACATGTATTGTAGATGTATTTTGACTATTTTGGTTATGTTTATGGTATATTTTTCTTTATTTACATACTAAGTTAATTAACTAATTTGTTTCTTAGCTATGGCTATTATTGAATGACTGATGTTATGATTTAGCAGTTGTTGTTTACTATGTGGACTAATTTTTAGGTATCCAAAAGGTCTTTCTCCTTATTCCAAGGTCCCATTTTAGGATAGTACTATTACTTTCCTAACTGGTGGCTTGTTTTCCTCACTAGTCGTGGAATTATCCCTCGTATACCTTACACTGGATGTCTCACAAAGCTCACATTCTTGTTGCCCCAAAGTAGTGTGTGTTCTCTTATGTTGGTTGGTACCCAAGGAATATCTTTAAATCATTCCAACGGTGGCCAAACCATATGACCGGATGGGACTCGTACCAAACGGTGTGAGGTCTAATTGGGACTTCACATCAGGGAGATCCCCTTACAATGTTGGTGTTATCCAACAACGTCAACATTTTTTGCGCTAGAAGGAGGGATAGATGACAAGCTGAGCCTTTGAAGTTTGTTTGAATATCTTACCTTCAATGGATTCATCCCAAATCATAATCCTGAGGTGTTTCACTGAAGCTTTAAATCTTTCAATCCCCACAAACTTTTTATATAACTTGTCACATCTGAAATTCGATGGAAAGGGTATGAAAACCATCCTTGATAACATGATTGAATTCATTCAGTTTTGTTTTTGAAGTGGCATGTATTCTGAAGAAATTCTTGCACAATTGTTTACCCTTACGTTGGATGGTCGTGAAAAGAAATGGTTCTACTCTTTACCCATTGATTCTATCACATGTTTCAAGCATTTGGTTAATGAAATTTGTCGCATATTTGACAAGTATGAGTATTAAGATGTTCTTGATGAAACAATTAACTTAGAGTGGAACCAAATGAATATCTTGAATGTAGAAATTAATGTGTAGATTCAAAGCTGCTCATGAAATTTACTAAATCACAAGAATCAAAGCTACTCTACTGATTTGAAAAGTTAATTCACCATCTAGAACAAAAATCATAGACATACAAAAGGAAACATCACACACGCACAAATATTTATCTAGGGGAAAGAAACTGTTCAAAAACCATTTCTATATGTATTGCATTAATCAGAGACTAAAGATGAAATACATATGCTTTCACAAGCTCGAGCACACCTTGCAAGTGTATAGTCTATCCCTCTGCCTGACTATCTAACTCTGGCCAACACTTATCCAATTTTCAGGCCCTCCAAGCTCCTATTTCCTTGCATTTTTCTTTGAGGAAAATAACCCCTATATTTAGGAAATTCCCTCTATTGAATTGCGCAATTCCTCTAAGTCCTTCCTCTGATTGCATGCACCACCTCTGTTATGAAACCAGCTCAAGAAAATATAGAAAAGATAGATCAACGCCTTAGAATTCAGCCTCTTCAAGGGGGCAACCTCCTTTACATTACATAAATGAACAATTCTTGGATGATACAAATGACAAAACCTCCTTTCTATATATGGGAGTCTAAGGAGTCACAATATAATCCAGCCGACCTAACAATAATAATATAAAGCCACAAAAATAACAATAGAGGGATTCTATGGGGCACAGAAATAACAATATGGGGGTAATAGGGGCACAACAATATAAATAAGGGGTATAACTACAATAGTAATGGGGTAATCACTGGTATTATAGGGACCCAACATGCCCCTTTCCTTCAAAAAAGTGTTGTCCTCAACGTTTGAGCAGTTCTGGATACTTCTGCATAAAATTCTCATCCTCCCATGTGGAATCTTCAGCGGATAAGTTCTTCCACTTGATAAGATACTCTGAAATTGATCGATTTCGTAGCTGTCGAGTTCTTGTTTCTGTGACTGCTTCTGGTTCCAATATAATTTTTCCTTCCTCGTCAAGTTCTGGCAATATTGTTTGAACTGGGAGCTTGTCGCCTATAACCTTCTTTAAACATGAAACATGGAAAACTGGGTGCAATCGAGAAGCTGCAGGAAGCTCCAATTTGTATGCCATAGTACCAATCTTTTCCAACACCTTGTACGGACCATAATACTTTGGTGATAATTTATTATCCTTCTTAGCTTGCTTTAGGGACATTTTCTTATATGGTTGTAGCCGTAGGAATACCCAATCACCTACATCAAAACTTCTTTCACTGCGATGTTGATCTGCCTGTTGTTTCATTCTATTTTGTGCCAACACGAGGTTATCCTTTAAGAGTTGGAGGACTTGTTGTTGATGTTCGATGTGATGTTCCACTGCCTGAACCTTAGAATTTTCTCTTAAATATGATGTGATTGATGGTGGTTGATACCCATAAAGTGCCATAAATGGGGTCATTTTTGTTGCTGTATGGAAGGAAGTGTTATACCACCATTCAGCCAGAGGCAACCATTTGACCCATTGTGTCTGTTTATCAGATACAAAGCAACGAAGATATCCTTCCAAACATTTGTTTACTATCTCAGTTTGCCCATCAGATTGAGGATGATAAGATGAGCTATGAGCTAACTGAGTACCAAGACAAGAAAATAATTCTGTCCAAAAATTTCCAGTGAAAATGGGATCTCTGTCACTTACAATAATCTTTGGGTTTCCATGTAGCTTTTGAACTGTTTCCATAAATGCAGTAGAAACTGTACTGGCTTTAAATGGATGTGATAATGCACAAAAGTGTGCATACTTGGTAAGTCTGTCAACTACCACCATGATGACACTCTTTCCCTCAGACTTGGGTAAACCTGTGATAAAATCCATTGAAACCTCCTCCCAACGTTGGCTTGGAATGGATAAAGGTTGTAATAGACCCGGTGTCTTAATTGTTTCAACTTTATTTTGTTGGCAAACCAAACATTCCGCCACAAACTTTTGAATATTTGATTTAAGGCCATCCCAAAAAAATTCCTTCTTAACCCTGTGGTAAGTTTTTAAAAATCCTGAGTGCCCTCCTAAGGGAGAAGTGTGCAATTCCATAAGAATCTTTTGTTTTAGCTGGGAATTCTTACAGAGGTATAAGCGATCTTTGTACCATAACGAATCATTTTGCCAGCTAAATGTATCAGAAGTACTGGAATCTTGTTGTAGCTTTCGAATAAGTGCCCACACTTCTTCATCATTCTTCCATTCCTCCTTTGCTTCGTTTATCCAATCTGGTTGGATAATAGAAATGGCACACAACAATGCTTCCACATCCTCATCCTTTCTTGAGAGTGCATCTGCCACCACATTTTGCTTCCCTTTTTTGTAGATGATTTCAAAGTCATAACCCAACATCTTTGTGACCCACTTTTGTTGCTCTTCAGAGGATAATCTTTGTTCTAAAAAGTATTTAAGGCTATCATGATCTGTTTTTACCTTGAAGTGTCTTCCCATTAGGTAGGGTCGCCATTTCTTAAGTGCATGGAGTATTGCCAACATTTCCTTCTCATAAATAGCTTTTCTTAAAAACTTTCCCTTGATTGGACGACTTTCAAAAGCAATGGGTCTTTCATCTTGCATTAGAACAACACCAATTCCATTTCCTGAAGCATCACATTCCACAATAAAGGTTTTTGTGAAGTCCGGTGTAGCTAAGACCGGTGCTTGGCACATTGCCTCTTTAAGATGTTTAAAGGCCTTTGTTGCTTCCGGAGTCCATGAAAATGAATCTTTCTTCAATAATGTTGTTAGAGGTGCTGCTATTCTCCCATAATTCTTAACAAACTTGCGATAATACCCTGTCAACCCAAGAAATCCTCGCAGATGCTTTATGGATGTGGGGATTTTCCATTCCTTAATGGCTTTAATTTTGCTAGGGTCTACCTTAACTCCTTCATGAGATACAATATGACCCAAATATTCCACCTCCTGGACTCCAAAGAAACATTTGGATCTTTTTGCATATAATTGTTTCTCCTCCAATAGTTGTAGCACCTTGTCAACATGTTCAACATGATCCTTCCAAGACTTGCTGTAGATTAGTATATCATCAAAAAATACTAACACAAATTTTCTAAGGAATGGTTTGAAAATTGAATTCATCAAACCTTGAAATGTTGAAGGTGCATTGGTAAGGCCAAAAGGCATGACCAAAAATTCATAATGACCCTCATGAGTTCTAAATGCCGTTTTCGGAATGTCTTCAATCTTCATTCTGATTTGATGATATCCCGAACGAAGATCCAACTTGGTGAAGTAAATTGATCCATGCAATTCATCCAGTAATTCATCAATGACAGGAATGGGGAACTTATCTTTAATAGTGAGCTTGTTGAGCTCCCTATAATCTGGACACATGCGCCATGATCCATCCTTCTTGTGCACCAATACTACTGGAGCTGAGAAAGAACTTTGACTCGGTTGAATTATACCAGCCTCTAGCATTTCTGCAACCATACGTTCAATTTCACTTTTTTGGACATATGGATATTTGTACGGCCTGATGTTTGGAGGAACACTTCCTGGAATCAGATGAATAGCATGATCATGATCACGCATAGGTGGGAGACCTTTGGGAGTCTCAAATACCTTGGAATGATTGTCCAGGACTTTTTGGAGATCTGGAGAAATAGATGATTCCAATGTGGAAACATCTAGCGAACATAATTGTGCAATTACACCTCTTTGCTCCTTTTTTAGAAGCTTTGTCATGCCATTAGAGCTGATTATCTTTCCTGGTTTCCCTGCAATACCCCTTAATTCAACTTCCTTTCCTTCCACAGAAAATTTCATGAAAAGTTCTTGAAAATTAAAAGCTATTGTACCCAAGGATTGTAGCCATTGGACTCCTAGTACAACATCAGCACCTCCCATTGGAATGGAAAGCATTGGGCTAGTCAATACATATTCTCCCATGGATAGCTTGATATTATGGCACTTTCCAGAACAATTTATTGTTCCTCCATTTGCAATCATCACTTGACACTCTGGTGCTGGATATAGGAAGCAATTCAATTCTTTTGCTACCCTACAATGAATAAAATTGTGGGTGCTTCCTGAATCAATCAACACTATTACCTTTTTCTTCTTGATTTGTCCTTCTATCTTGATGGTTTGAGGAGTGGTAATTCCCGCCAATGCATTACAAGATATGGTCGGATTTATTTGTTCTTCATCTAGGCTTTGTTCCTGGAATATATCCTCTTCTTTTGACCTTTCTTGCTCCTTTTCTTCTTCCTCTTCACAATCTATGTAGAATAATTTCTTCTCAGCACACTTATGACCTTTTGTGTATTTGCTATCACAATTGTAACAAAGCCCTTTTGCTCTTTTTTCTTCCAATTGTTGTGGTGTCAACCTTGTAGGTTGTGGAAGACTATGGGCAACAACACTTCTGTCTTTATAGTTGTGAATGGTATGCTTCCTAGTTGCCATAATTTTGCTTTCCATTTTTCTTGCTAACCTGAATGCCTTCTCTAATGAATCAGGTTCCCAAAGGCGCACATCATGTTGGATATTATCCTTTAAAGACCCTATGAACACATCAATCCTATGCTCCTCTGGAATATCTTTTACCCTTATGTTCAATTTTTGGAACTCCTCAATGTGCTCCATTATTGAACCCTTTTGTTTGAGACTTATCAATTGGCTAAAAAAAGTGTTGCTTTTTGTATCCTCATAATGTGCTATCAATTCTTCCGTAAAAATTGCCCAAGTGATAAATTGTTTACGAGAACAAAGCCATTGATACCATACAAACTGATTTGGTTCCAAATATAAAGTTGCCATACGTACCTTTTGTGTGTTTTGCACATTATTGAGATCGAAGAATTGCTCCATCTGTAATATCCATGTGGCGAGATCCTTGCCATCAAACTTCCTCATATCGATTTTTGGAACATGGTGAGTCTTCGATCCAACATTAGAGTCTATGGAATCATGATTAACATTTCTTTTGTTCTCATCATGAGTTTCCTTTAGTACTCTTTCACCCTTAGTGACCATTTCTTGTAGCAACGTATTCATATTTATCTTCAATTCTTCCATCTTATCATCCATGCCATCAATTTTAGCGTCCATGCCATTCACCTTAGCTTCCATGCCATCCATCTTAGCTTCCATGCCATCCATCTTAGCTTCTACGCCTTTCTTCAAACAGTCCATCTTAGCTTCTACACCTTTCTTTAAACCATCCGTCTTAGCTTCCACATCTTTCTTTAAACCATCCATCTTAGATTCTGTTCCTTTTTGTGCAAGGGACAGTTGTTGCACTTGGTCTTGTAATTTTGATATATCATGTTGCATTTCTTCCTCTTCTTCATGAGTCATACTAGAGCTTTCAGGTTCCTTACTAGTTGTTTGAATTTTCTTTCCTCGGGGCATCAGTTACCGATAATAATGCTCTACTATGCCCTTTGAATTCCTTCAAAATAAATTTTCAAACCAAGCTTAAGCAAAAATTTAAGAAAATCTACACACCTTTTTTCACTTTGTAGGAGCTTGATATTGCCTTTGATGTATCTCTGTACTTTCCAATCATCTAGTTCTGAAATTGTTACCTGTAGTAGCTCTTTGTGTCCTCTTTCCAATGCCACCAGTCTGATCGAAATTGGATTCTCCAAGAAAGAGTTATGCACAATCTCCCAAGATGACCTGATTATAGACCTTTCCAGAAGAGTGAACTTGTATGAAGTGCCACATGTACAATTTTCGACCTTTCGTTCTGAAAAAGATATACAAGAAACTATAGTCCGTCCTCTTTCTGTACCTTCTTACGAAATTTCAATCCGATCCCCAGAGAGAAAGTTATGACGATTTTCCCTAGGTCACCTGTTTTGAATGTAATTCAGGAGTCTGTAAAAAGACCAACTTCCTCAGAGCATATCTCCGCAAATATCGCACGAAAAGATCTGAAATTTGGACCCAAGGTTCAGCGCGATTTCTTCTCAAATGGTTTTTTTTTGAGACTTCTGAAACATCACAGAAAAAAAGTTATAGCGAAAATTCCACGATGACCTGTTTGGAGCAGCGAAACCCTAGAATCGAAAGCTCTGATACCAATTGTTATGAAACCAGCTCAAGAAAATATAGAAAAGATAGATCAACGCCTTAGAATTCAGCCTCTTCGAGGGGGAAACCTCCTTTACATTACATAAATGAACAATTTTTGGATGATACAAATGACAAAACCTCCTTTCTATATATAGGAGTCTAAGGAGTCACAATATAATCCAGCCGACCTAACAATAATAATATAAAGCCACAAAAATAACAATAGAAGGATTCTATGGGGCACAAAAATAACAATATGGGGGTAATAGGGGCACAAGAATATAAATAAGGGGTATAACTACAATAGTAATGGGGTAATCACTGGTATTATAGGGACCCAACAACCTCTATACATGGAATAGTTTAAAACTGATAGTACACTACCTTGGAATATCCATCTTAACTAGGTAACTCAAATTCTCTACATGCAACAATTATTTTTTCTTGATTGATCAATTGATTGGTTGATCACTGAGTGTGGTTGAAGTTCCACTTCCACAACTTGACCTCCACTAGTTCTTTTGATAGTTATAACCAGTTTAACTAACAATAACTTAATTTAACTGAAATAGATTGTGACAAATTAGAAATCACTCATATTGCATTGAAGTCAAGCTTCCCCATCTCGAATTTACTGAGTTAATTGAGATACAAGTGCCATGTCAACTCAGTTAGCTACCTCCAAGATTTTTGCTGAAATATAAGTTCAAATTTTCTCTAGTTTGACCAAAGCAAAGTCAAATTGAGATTTTCTTGCTACATTTTCAACAATTTCTCTGATCGATTCCTTCATATTTGCTTTGATTTCCCAGAAGAGGATGTGGAATGGAGGTTCCTAGATGAGAAATTTTGTTTCCTAGTTCATGTCAAGGAAATATTTTGAATCTGATTCCTCGTCTTCCCAATCCAAAATAATTTCAACATCCTGAGGAAGAATCAGACATGCATTTTGTCCCATGTTCCCCCCCCTCCCCCTTTTGATGGTCTGTGTTTTGAACCTCAACCTATTATCAAATTGAAAGATAAATTAACAGATGAAGAACTAATATTTCTTTCACATCTTTCCCCCATGGTTTCATCCCATTTTATCAATTACCATCTTCTAATCTTGATATTTGTCCTGTCGATCCTTTCCCTGTTAATCAAATTGAACCCTTGGATGATCATGAACCTGGTAATTTTCTTATCTCTGAATTATATGGTGATTATTGTTCAAGTAATATGGATGAATATTTGTTCTTACGTGAAGATTTGGATTTGCCGCAATTTCAAATGGAGTTTGAGATGATTATCGACCATCTTCTTTCAGGCATATCTCCGTTTGATCAAGAAAATGAAATGCTTATCATTGAAGATTTTTAAAATAATCTGGAAAATTTATCTTTTGTTGAATCTAATGATTCAAATAACGAATATTGTTTTGATAAGAATATGACCATGTTTTCCTAGATTGGTTATCAATATTGTTTGAATTCAAAGTTAAGTCAGGTGAGTAGGACACTTTAGTCTGCGCTGATAGTTATGTCAAGTTCTTGTCACCATGACAATCTTTGTGAGTTTGATCAATTTATGATCCTTTTGCATAATTTTATTATTCATGTCATCATATGGGATTTTGAATCTCTCTTCAGGGATGCTTATTTTATCCACATAAAATTCTTCAACCCCTAGAGGATGATATTTATGTTGACTATTGATCTTCCATCGCTACATCCAACTTGGATTATGGAAAACCTGGTAATATTTCTTATGACACAAATATATCCTTGTTCAGTATTTCTAGTTTATCTTTCCCTAAAGGTTATTTCCATGATCCCGTTGCAGACTCACTCGAAGTCTCTTTTAAGTCTGCACCCTTATCTCATGGCCTGCACTTGCAGGGTCTTCATAAAATCTTGATGGTGATGAATTGGGTTGTTTCTATTGTTGTAAAGTCTATTGTATGGTAGAACAATTGAGTAAATTAAACCATTGTGGTTGCACTTCTTGTTTCCGTCAGTCAGTGTAGATGTTTGCATGGTTTCATTTATTAATTGTAATTATTTTTGTTTTAGTTCATCCCAATCATATATTATGGTATAATGGTTGGGAGCAACTTCTATGGCTGCATTTAAAGTTTCACTTCAAGTGACCCGACCCCCTCTTGTTTAGGCTAGGTTACCGTAGGTTGCATGTAGCTAGATGAATGGAATTTTGTTGTCTATCTTCATTTTTCATCTTTTGGTTTTATACTTTTGGTTTTCTTTGTCTCTAAGTAAAGTTGGTTTTGAGCTTTGATATGACGTGGCTAATCTTATGTGAATGGAAATTTGTAGTAACACACAAACCTTGGCTTATTTTCTACCCTATTATTTGTTTTGGTTACATCACCTTCGAGTCAATGATTCTTTGATGGAAAATACTATCCTTTAGTCAGGAAGCTATAAGAAAACCATGAAGCCTGAATCTATTTAAGATTCCCATTCCTATGCTTGGTCTTGTCATGGATATTGTGATCTTTCTTATCTATCTGTGTAGAGTAAGAAAATGGGAGATCTTTTAGCGATTAAAGCATTAAAGGTCTAAAAACTTGTCTCTGAAAGAACAACCTCTTCTTCTCTCAGTAAGTCGGGATCCATCTTCTGCCCGTTGATAAATAGCAAGTGCATATGCATAGTTCTTTGAAAAAGAAAATAAAAACAAAGGGTGAAAGAAGAGAAATGCTTCTTGCACAAGGAGGTGAAGTACGTGACTTCATCGAGGTACTATCCGAGCTCGCTGGCAACGAAGCAACATTTTTGTTCCTGAAGCGAATCCGTCGAGGTACTGTTTAGGCCTATTGGAAGCGGAGCAACGCTAGATATGTAAAACCCACAGTCTGATTTCCTTTATTTCGCCATACTATATTACCCTTAGTTACATCGACAAGATAATGATATGGCTCGTTATATGTTGTGTTTTCTGAGTAATGGAACATGGAAACCTTTATCTTTAATTGGATACGAGTGGGAAGCTACAGTAACCCACTGGCTACATCAATACTTCGGGAATAGGGGAGACTCTATACTTACAATGAAAGAATTTTAGAGAAGCTAGAGTTTTTCCAGTGTGTCGCCAAGTGTTTTCTCTACGAAAACAACCCTCCAAATTTTTTGCCTATGTCAATTTTGGAGCCTACGATAATTTTCATTTCAATCCCCCTTGAGTCATCATGTTGTTTGACTTGTCATCTATGTGTTTTCTCCTAGTGTCGCATTCCCCTAAGTCAATGTTTCTGAAGTGTCGTCACTTAACCATTAGAAGTGATTGAGTTAAATATCCCATGGTTAGGTAAACTCATGATTTTTCTAAACTTAGAAACTTTCCTTATCTCCATGCACACACTAAAAAAACACTCAAAAGCATGAAAAATCAAACAAAATCTCTTACAAAAGCAAAATCACACTTTAAGTTTTCGAAGACATGCACTTGGGTTGAGTGCACTCCTTCGGGTTGAAGGAGTGCGACCTACTTGAGCACACCCTTTCATGCTGAGTAAGTGCGCCCTACTTGGGCCCACTCCTTTGTGTTGAAGACACATGCCCTGACCAGTTGCATGCATGAGACAACTTGTTACAAGAGGTTGCACTTTTAGAAAATCGTAGCCCACTTATCTGCTATTAACTAACCCTTTCATGCAATGTCAAGTGACACTCATGCATGAATCAATTTTGCAAGTTAATTTTGTTGAAACAAAATTAGTTAATCATTATTTGCATAATAATTTCATCTGAGTTGAGCACACAGTTGGGGAATCAAGAAGCTCTTCATCAACCAATGCTTCAAGTAAGTTTTGCATGTCAAATCCTTTTATTGCATTTCTTGATTTCACTGCCAAATCTTGCTTTTCTTACTATTGATCACTTATTTTTTAGTTTTATTGCTGGTGTTTAGGCTCAATATTCATGTTGCAAGTGTTAATCCACTTTCACATGCAAATTTTTTTCACATTCTTAAAACCCTTCATCTTCCACCATGCATGCGACAATAACTATAAAAATTTACAGATCTTTCTCTTCCTCATCTTATCATTGAATCCTGGTGATTGAACTTATTTCTAAGCTTCCAATTGGTAGAGCGCACTTCTTGAGGTTGAAACTCCTTTGTGTCAGAAAACTGTGCCCTGTTTGATCAACTTTCTTCTTGAGCGCATGAGCACATCACGAAGGCACGAAGCATTTTTCATGCCTATTTTCTCTTTTATGTAAGTTATTTTAGGCTATCTTTCTCAATTTTTCATGATCTATTGTCTATGATGGCTCTTTGAATGTGATTTAGAAGTATTGCTGTATTGTTAGGCTGTTTTAAGCTAATACTATCACTATGACTATGTTGCGCCAAACAAGTGCTCGTGCTATAAGTGTTACCACTTTGTTGTCATCTGTTGGAGACATGCGACCTCACAAAATGACCTCCAAAAAACTTTTAGAAGCAAGCACTGATGAAACATCGAAAGTTACAAGGCCCAATGTTCCCATATACGCAGACACTCAATGCTTCATTGATAAAGGTACACAAGTAAATTGGAGAAAAATATATAACACATTCATGCAGGAGAGGTTTCCCGGAGACTTAGAATATTTGCATGGATATATCAACATCAAGAAGTCCAAGATGCACAGGATCACATGCAGATTCTCGGTTATTCCATGTGCAAAAGTAATTGAATAGATAATTACGCATATGAATGATTCTCACATTGTCTTACGTAGTGAGGGTGGTGGTCACCTCACCACCTATTATGGTGAAGACATGTAGTCATATTAAAAGATGATGAAGCCCACTAAATATGCAAATGATGATTTTTACACAAGGTGGGAAACCCTTGACACTACTGATGTTATCAAAACATGGTGTCAATAGCCTGCCAAGTTTTTCCATCACCCACCTGCAGTTTATTCGACCAAGATCCTTAGAGATGTCTATTGGTACCTGATAGCTATGTATTATAAGTTATATGGGCTTTAGAACACTTAGGTGTTCCAAGAGAACTGGATATACATGCTTAATATAGTAGTGGCCCATGGGAAGGTTTCCAATTGGGTGGATATCCTATCATTTGAGTTACAGTGTCATGTCAGGCAGGAAAAAGCATATTTACGGGAGAGCCAGGCACCATAATTCTACATGTCTACATTTCTCTAAGATGGAATCTATGCATAATATGAATTCTTGGGAATGAATTGGAACTGGACCCCTGAGGAGAAGTTCACAGTTTATTTCCACTGTAGAGTGTTATCAGAAATAATATTTAGAGGTGTATATGAAAAATTAGCTGAACACTTATTTGCAATCATCTTTGACATTATTTTTGAGATTTATCCTCCTTGCATAACAAATCAAGTGAAAGAGTCACTTCGAGATATCGCAGACTAGTTTGTAGCTCCAAAGGGTACATACACCAAGCGATTAATTTGTCAGATATTCCCTCATATTATACCACGATATGTGACCAATAAAGTGGTCATGCAAGAAGTTTCACATCAGTTGGATAAGGGAATGCCAGGAATTCTCCACAAGACGATGAATTCTTCTTGGCCTATATGAGTTAAAGAGTCACAAGGCTACAGAAGTAGAGATATATGAGTTGGATCACCTACACTTTGTTACTAAATATTTCCATGGATATGATTCCAGATGAATTTTCAGGCAACATTGTCAAAGTATCGGTCACAATACAGGGTACTCATGTATGTCCACAACAGAAGATGAGAAGATAAATAGCTAGTATAATTCCAACATGAAGAAACATCCACTAATGGAGGTTAGTTCACCCTATGATCCACCAACTCAATATTTGCAAGAGAAGGAGGAGGAGATACCACCTCAAGTAAGGAAACTAGCTCCCAAGAAAAGGATATGATATTCCTCGACATGCGAGAACACCATGAAATGGAAAATTGATCCCTTAAACTCAGGAGCTATTCAAGCCGAGTAAGAGAGAGGAGAAACAAAAGAATATGAGAGGAAGAGACAACATGATGATTTTCTTGAAGAGAAATAAGAAGAAAATAAGTGAGGAGGAGGATAGAAGAGGAGAAGTAGATGTAGTCCCAGGAGGAGGAAGCATCATAGAGATTGGAAGCATTACAATTGTCTCAGGAGATGGACAAGGAGAAATTCGAAGAAAAAGATACCATCCAACCAATGGAGGAAGAACTAGGTACTATAGGAGAGAATATTCTTATAGGCGGTCGTCTTCCATTTGGAGAGATGGGGATCAGACCTCCACCAACAGACCCAGTCATGGATGTATGCAGCGTAACATTTGATTAAATTAAATAAATGATCATACAACAAAGGCATAGGCACTTCCCATAGGATCATCAAATTCCAGACACGGTGTCTAGAGGGTGATAACTTCCAACACCAGAAGAAATAAAAGGGTGGTCCTGGCGGAAGATGTTGCATTTTCTAGAGGCACAGGATAACTCAGAGTAATTATTGAATGAGAATGCTAGGCTGAGAAGAGAACTTGCTGCGGTGAAGCAATAGGTAGAACATCTTGCAGTAGAGAACCAACGACTGCCATCACAGAACTTCAATGCCGCGTAATGACATCCAACCATGCAAGAAGAGTTGGGGCCAATGAAGGATACTATGGCATGACTATATGAAGAGATGATAATTATACAACAAGTCATGGATCCTCTCATTGGAATTCATAAGAATGCATAGGAAGTGGTGAAACTCCTAAAGATAAAAAACAAAGCAATTGACCAGATGTAGGAGTGGACTGCCAAATATTTGGATGCTCCACAACATTTTGAAAAGAAGGATAAAATTTCCAAAGAAATAGACTGAGTTTAGTTGAGACTCCACCTACAAAATTAATTGCATATGGGAGCACTATGGCTGCCTACAACCGACTGCATAATGGGTTTGTGTATCTTACATAGAATCACAAGATTCCTACCACCTGATCTGTTGAAGAAATCAGAGACAGGGAGGTCATCTTCTAGGAGATCAAATAATATATTGAACAAATCAAGCAAGAAAAAAAATTAGAAGGCTTGGAGGTAACCAAATACATTATTTAGTAGTATGCCTTTACACCAGTCAATGCGCACATGAAGCTCTCATGGCTGTGGAATAATGTACACTCAAGCTCCAAGAACATAATGACAGAGGCATTGGAGTTGAATATGTGCTACAAAGGGGACTTGCCAATCCTTGTTGAAGGAGTTTAGAGCATGACACACTTACGTTACAAGTGGGACCCTCTACTACGCTGATTTGGGAGAAGATATGTAAGTTAGTTGAGACTATGTGGATGCCATGTGGGTACATGACATGACAAGGTGATGTCACTTAGACATCATTATGATGTCATTAGGTTGGAAGAGGTGGATGACATAGAAAATCAGACTAACATGGCACCTAAGTGACACGTGGAGGTGATTAGTGGTGCCGCCAGTGTTAGGGGCACTATGTGGCATTGAGATGGACTAGAGCCATGTCACCATGGAGCACGGTCCTTGGAGAAGTTTTTTCACTGCATCTCTTACCCAAGGCATGGATGATTGATTTCATAGAGAACAGGGAATCCACTAGACGAAGAACCATCCTGTCACTTGACACTAAATATTTATATTGCACCGTGGAAGGCTGGGAGCAAGATGCTATTAACAATTGGGTGTGGTTTGGTGACGCTATGCCATGATAGCGTCACAATGGACCATTCTTAAGGTGGGAGTACCACGTTGTAAGTAATTTTATGATGTAGCAAGGGGTTAAGAGGGTCACCTTAAAATGACCATATATTCTAATCCAGGAGTCAGATCGGGGTAAAATTTATATTGCTGGAATTTTTTTGACGAGTTGGATATGATGGTGTTGTCCAAATTTAATTTCACTAATTTTGGGAAGGAAGGAAATTTTGTAACCCCATTTCCATGTGTAAATTGTAGAGGTTGGGTTAGATTAAAGTAACACTTACCACTAGTATTAGGGAAGTTCAAGGGAGTGGGAGGGAGTGTTACAAAGTGGCATCAGAGCATAGTTCAACATTAGTTCTATATGGGATAAAAAATAATTAGATTTGGAGCTTTGTTACAGAGTATAGTCCTTAGAGGATGCTTGTTTTTTGTGCGTGCTCATTGCAGATTATGTGTTGTATGCCTATATGTGTTAACATTAAAATGATGGAAGATAAGTGTTTGGCAAGATGGATTGCGAATTTGTTATTTTGTTTCTAACTAACATACTAACTTGAAAATTTGTGCTTCATATATCCTTATATCCATGAGCTTATTGCAATTAGGCCTAGGTGATGGGTAAATGTGTTTAATTATATCTTCATTGGATAAGATTTATGTGTATGTAAAATAACATAAGAAGACATCAAAGAAAAACAAGAGAATAAGGGTTGGCCAACAAAATGGTACAACAAAGCAATGATAAATTCCAACATTACCTGGAGGAAGAGCCAGTTGGGAAGACGGTAAAAGAGAACTCTCCTGACTGGATGAAAACCCATCGAAGAAAATAATTGAGATGAGAAGTTACAAGGATAATAATGAAAGGATTGTTGTGGCTCATGAGAAGTAGAAAGAATTAAATTCTATCATATTGTATAGCTTGTTTGACTTGCAAAGAAAGAGGCAACATGATCTGGGTTCTAGCCACCTAGGAAAGAGTAAGGGCAGGAAAATTCCCTCAGAACTTGGAAGGCATGAATTGAAGACTAATAGTGTAGAAGGAACAGGTCTAGGAAGAGGTATAGGCAGACAAGTGAAGACACCATGATAGGTGGAACTCCACTTAGTACTCCAAGGAGAAGAGCAAATAGTCACAAGTAGCTGTCTAGTGATGCTACCAAAAGTCACTGTAAACATAAAGGGAGAGAAAAATATTTTTTTCCATAAGATTTCAAAAAGGAAAAACCTCCTACATTCTATGGAGAGGTGAAGAAGGAAGATGAAGCAAAAGCATGGTTTCTAGGAATGAATAAATATTTCAGAGTGCATGATTACTCTGAGAATATGAAAGCAAGAGTAGATATCTTCAGCTTGAAGGGCAGTGTTGATATCTGGTGGGAAGAACTGAGCAATGTCAAGAAAATTCAAGAGTTGGAGCTATCTTGGAGGATATTTGAGAGATATTTAAGGAAGAAGTACCTATTTGAGAGGTACTATAACAACAAGACTAAAGAATTTCATCAGCACAAGCTAGGGAAACTGACAATTGATGAATATACATCCAGATTCTTGGAGCTTTTGAGGTACATGCCTTATGTCAAGGATGAAAAGGAAAAGATTGAAATGTATCTCAGTGTGTTTCCATATTCAAGGACAAAATAGATTTTGATGAGCCACAAACTTTGGAGGACACCATCCAAAAGATGAGGTATTTTTATGAACAATCCAAGCATAGGATTGAGTTTCACACTGATTGGAAAAAAAAAATGCAAGCTTGAATTTGGAGGAAAGGGGAGGAAAGTTGCAAGAAAATATCTTGGGGGAAATAATGTGAAATTTTCCACTCCTAATATGGGCGAATTTCAAGAGAGATCCAACAATGCTTATAGAGCCTAGTTCTCTTAGCCTATAGGAGAGGAAATCAAGGGTTTTAGAGTTGAACCTATGAAGTTCTAGACTTGTGGAGAAAACCACAAGAAACGAGAATTTTCTCAGTGAAAAAAGAATGACCCAAGACTATAAAACGTGTAGGAAGTGGTGAAAGTAAATGATATGGCTCAGATCATACCACGAATCTATGCAACATTGGACAATAGACAAGTCGATCACTAAGGCTCAATGGTCGGAAGGTACATCAAATAACCTGTTTGTTTCATTTTTGATTGAACTTTGATTGAATTTTAGTTACATAAGTCGATGAGTTATAGATAAGTGTGCATTGTAGAGCACAACACATGAAATATCTTGGTTAGTTAAACTAGCCACTAGGACTAAGAAACGATTTGAGAATGCTGTGAAGTCATTCCTAGTTGCTATAGATGACATGCCCACGACTACAAATCTAAGCTTATTATTGTTGGGCTAGTTGGGATGGATTGGTTAGCATCCCATAGAACCAAGGTCAACTTATATAGCAATTCAATTGAGTGTCTCAATGATAGAGGAGAAAGGATGATGTTGTAGGGAAAGAGAAAACCTATAACAATTAGGAAAATAATTGCATTGTAGCTAAAGAGATGCAACAAGAAGGGGTGTGAACTATTTTCTATTAAAGTGACCAGTGAATTGGAGGTCGATGTAGTATACCTAGGGGGGATAATATGGGATACAAAGGGACGTTGTTGGTTTAGGGGGTCTTGACCCAGGTTCAGAGTTAGCTGCGCCAACCAAAAAAACGCTACACTACTGGCCCTTTCGGAAACAACCCGCATAGCCTAGGTTGCAGTCTCACCCGAAGCAGTATGGAGGGATCCAAGAACCAAGTTTTTGCATCTAGAGACTAGTGTGATGTCTGTTTGGTCAATTTATAATGTCTAAATTGCTATATTAATTTTCAATCCACGGAGTCGTAAACTGTTGAAGTGCGGCGCACTATATGTGCAAGATAACCTATTTCTTACTTTTTGTTGTTTTTGATTTTTATTTTGTTTTTAAGTTTATCTTCGTTGATTTCCTAATGTGAGATGGAAATTCGAAAAGACAAGTATGGATCTAAATGTTCAAGGCAATGATGTCCTTTAAAATGATTTCCAAAACTTAAAACTTTTCAAAAAGGTTTTAAAACATGCAATGATGAAATTAATTCCTAAAAGAAAGTGAAAATGTGCCACTATTCTAATTAAATAAACAGTGAACTATTGATCATGAAACCCATTATCCTTGCTGCTGTCTAAATACAAAATAAACTGTACTCAAATAAATCCAAAAATTGCAAGCAAAGTAAAGCTAAAATCAAATTACATCAACTCATATTCTGACCCCTCACCATTAGTCTCGCTATGGCTTTCGGAGGTAATCATAAACAACTTGAGCAATTTGATATTTAATTTGCAGAAAAATAAACTAATATCAAATTATACACTCATACTTCAATCCCTCACCATTAGTCTTGCTATGGCTTTCGGAGGTAACTGATAATGACATGAGCAATTTAATATCTAACTTGCAGAAAAATAAACTAATATCAAACTACACACTCATACTTCAATCCCTCACCATTAGTCTCGCTATGGCTTTCGGAGGTAACTGATAATGACATGAGAAATTTAATATCTAACTTGCAGAAAAATAAACTGATATCAAACTACACACTCATACTTCAATCCCTCACCATTAGTCTCGCTATGGCTTTCAGAGGTAACTGATAATGACATGAGTAATTTAATATCTAATCTAACTAATAAAGCAAATGAACAAAACTTAAATAAATAAAACAGTGCTAGAATTAAAAACTAAGAAAAATAAATCAGCATAAGGACAAGAATGATTCGATGTCATTAGTCATTGTAAAACTATGTGCAAATGCCCGGGCTGCCTACTGTAATCTGGAACAAAGACACTGATCAGTTAACAACAGTATAAAGCATGAAAAATTATGGACAGAAATAAAACGTTAATACCATAAGAAATGCAGTATATACACGTGAATAACTATGGCATAATGAATGTAAGGAAATAAAGCATGAAACTATACAACAATAAACAAAACCTCGGCGTGTGTAAGGGCCCTCTGCACAACCTCGGGCAACAGCTATCAACCACGAATTGTGCTTATGAATAGAGTCTTCTCATGTATTCAAAACACAGTCATAACAAAGAAATAATGTCACGGCACAGTGGGCTTTCTTAACAACAAAATTCCATTACCAAGACTAACTACTATGCGTATGGAAATGCATTATTTATAGCAAATGCTTACATAACTGATTTCCTAAGAACTGCGCTGACAAAGGACACATGAACAACGACATCCAGGGATCTAGCATCGTGGCTACCATGGTGATTAAATCTATTGAGGGTGGCTGTTGGATTCGCCTTATGGAGCAGTCCACAGGTGTTGATATGTCCCCCAGAGATCTAGGAACGGCCACGCAAGTCTTCACGTGGTGAAAAACGAAGTCCTGTTGTTGTAGGACTCTTATGTTGACCACCGCTTGACCACCGTTGACTATGGCCTCCTTTGATGAATTTGACTGAGCCAATAGGACTCGGTCCATGTCCACGTCATTTCCAACTTTCCCATGTGGCTCGATTTGCCTGAAGACACCTGCAATATAGACTTTAACAAAAAGGCTGCGGAAAGTTGAACTGGCTGCGGAAAGTGACAAGATTCTGCAGCTCAATGAGCAAAAATCTAATTCAAACAGCAGACACAAAACATAGTTAGGAAAACACTTTATATGCTCTTTTAAACTAATATGCAATGATGTTGACAGCTTGGGAGGTCCAGGTAAATGGAAAAAGTCTAGAAAGGTGTATAGGAAAGATGCAAGTTTGGGGCTCAACATACCCCCACTGTGAAGGTGTTGCATGTCTCCATGCAACCAAAATTTTGATCATCTTCCCTTTAGTCCATGTGCTCTGAAGCTTCTGCCAGTACATCCAGTCCTCTTCTCCTCTTCCTTGGTACTACTACCATCCTGGGCTTCCTCATCAAGCATCTGAATTTGAGACTGATCAATTCCCTACTCAACTTCCTACACTTTTTCTTTAATTTCCTATTCTTTTTCTGCCACAGTCCCAGATGTAACATAGTGTTGTCATGAATGATCTTGTCCAATCTGCTTTGCTCCTTTAATGCTTCATTTTCATTTTTAATATGTCTATTTAAAACCTCCAATTTGAAGACTTCTTGTTTCAATGATTGGACTAGAGCTTCTTGTGCTGTGTGAGGCTGAGTGGATGACGTGCTTGGATCTGCAGCTGTCTTCTCTAAGGATTCTATATAATCATACATCTCCTGCTGATTTGGGTCTAACTCGGGTGTAGCCTTCCTTGGCCTGACCCCAAAATCCTGTTGAGAAGGTTTGATTTCAAACTCTGGCTGAGAAGGACTCATGTCAACATCTGGCTGTGTAATGGAAGTATGGTGTGGGCTACGGTCAGGAGAGGTTGCTGGAGGATTTTCTGGGGTTTCCTCTCCCAAATCAATAAAGTGGGGCCCTTTGGTTTTAATTGTCTTTAATTTCCCTTTAAGCCTAGAGCTTCTTCTTACATGCCGTGGACTAGTATCTTCCCCCATACTCTGTTTTCCTTTTCGTTTCTTCTTGGTTGCAGCCACTTGTTCTCTAAGATAGGCTAACCTTTTGGACAATGTTTGGTGATCTGCTTTTTGAGAAGGCTCTTCAGTTTGATATACAACTTTTATGTCTCGTTTCCCTTTTGATTTTCTTTGGTTTTTATCCTTTGTTCTTTTCAGCCTCTCTTCTTGATCAACTTCTTTGGTTTTGCTAATAAGAGGGTCTTGAATTATTACACTTTCCTCCTTTCTCCTACTCCTTCTTGCTGCACTGCTTTCAGGTACCTCGGGTGGCTCTTGAAAGTAGTTTCTCACCAAAAACCGTTCCCAAGTGTCCCTATTTTTCTTCAATTGGTCTTCAATTAGAATTTTCACAAGCCCATGATGATACAAATGGGGCTCTATGTCTTCTATATTCTTTTGGACTGTTGTGCACATCTTTTTCAAGCTCAGCAATAAAAAGTAGGGCAGATTGAGGGTTTGGTTTTCTAAAAAGTTCATCAACAACCAGGTATGATACATATACATTGCCCCAAAACAGCCTTCACAAGTAATAAACTTTTGGATAATTAAAAATAAGCTGGACCACTCCTCTTTTAAAGCATGAACATGAATTCCTCATTTGAATATAGCTACGTCCATACCTGGGTTGTGTAGTATGACTCTCCAAGCCTTCTCATCGAAGCTCTTGTTCTTGAACCAACGTTCACCTTCTTGGGGAAGTTCTGTAGCAGCTGCTAAGGATGCCTCGGTGACTGTAAACTTGAGGTCCCCAATCTGCACCTCCTGGTCGTTAAAAGACCTCGCAAAGGCCTTTGTAATCTCCTTATTGTGGCCCTTAAATTTTTGAACGAAATGTAGCCATCTTGCCTTCTTCAGTAAGTCTTTCACTTGCAGGTATCATTCCAAAAACTTAGGCCCTTCCGGTTCTGCCCTCAACAACAGACCCATTGCTCCTCCTGTTCTTAAAATTTGTCTGCGTAAGGAGGGTTTAGTGGAAGTGAGAGGGCTGGTTTATAGGAGTAAGCGGAGTTTATGGAGAAAACCAATGACTGTGAGCGGAAAACAGAGGACAGGCAGCGGAAGTGAATTGGTGAAATGGGGTGAAGGCTTATTTGAGCAATGTGGAAATGCAGCCGTGATGTCAATAGAACAGTAGGGAGAGTACAGTGCATCCGGTGGAATTTTAAATTGGGTGGTTGCAGAGTAGATGCAAACACGTTCATGAAACGGCTGCGGATTTTTTGCGGCTGACATGATTACAGGTGGAGTGTTAACATACAGCCAACACAAATTAAATTCGAAGGCTAATCATAAGACCGTTTGGAAAATAAATGCATGGTTCGTGGAGGAATGTCGTGGAATGGTTATGGAGTTATCACGACAATCATTGCATATAGTGGAGCTTATGGTTTAATAACTATGCAAAAATGTGCTTTGATTGCTATTTGAAAGAAATTTTTACTCATACCTTGGAATTTTTTCCATTTGTTATCCATTAACCCTTGATCAACTGCTCCTTATTGATGCCTTTAGGTGCTCCATGTCTTCATAATATGTCCTCGGTCATACCTGCATTTTCTTTCATGATTATTGAACTAACATCTTGATTGTCAATTTGAAAAATAGAGTGGTGGCTGCGGAAACTGCTTCTGGCTGTGGAAACTGGTTCCAGCTGCAGAAACTGACACAACAACCACTTGACTAAATGGAGATGGAGAGATGATAACTAACTGAGTGAAAATGGTCATGAAAGAAACTTTTATTGATGAAATGGAGTGGGATGAAATGGAGTGGAGTGAAATGAAAATGAAATGGAGTGGAATGAAAATGAGGTGAAGTGAAATGAAAATGGGAGAGAAAGAGATTTTTTTTTTTGTTGGAAAATATAGGGTGTCAGGTGTTCCTGATTTTCACTCTATATTTTCTATATAAGACTGCCAATCAGTGATTGGTTTTCAGGCTTATACATTTTTTTTTTTTTTTTTTTTGTAAACAGAAAGGAACAAAGGCTAGGCTGGTGGAGAAGAAGGATTCTTCTTCACCAGCCTTATTGTAGAACTATCTTGAAACATTTTGACAAATTCCTCTTTTGAGAGTGGCTTATGATAAACCTTTAATCTGTGGCCATTCACAATAAGAGGAGTTTGAAATTCATCAATAGTTTTGATTCTTACCGCTCCATTGTTGAAGAATTTGTCAATCTCATATGGCCCAAGCCAATGAGTCTGGAATTTACCTTTGAAGTCTTTAAACTTGGAATCAAATAACAATGCCCAATATCCCTCTTGAAACTTTTTCTCTTTGATGTATTTATCATGCCACTTAGCTCTTTGATATTGAACTAGATTAGTTCTTAGGATTGCTTCTTGTCTAATCTCGTCTAGCTCATTCAACTGCTCCATTCTATGCTTTTGGGCTTCTGATAGATCCATCCCCAATTGAACTGCCATCTTGAAAGTTTTGACTTGAAACTCAATGGGGAGTAGGACTTCTTTCCCATAAACAAGTTCATAGGAGAATGTCCTGTTGTATTCCTCCATGTAGTTCTGTAGGCCCATAAGGCTTCAGGAAGCCTTTCTGCCCAATCTCTTCTGTGTAGATGAACAGTTTTGGTGATGATGCCTTCAATAAATTTGTTTGTTGACTCCACTTGGCCATTTGCTTGCGGATGGTAAGGAGTAGATTTTCTGTGCTTGATTTTGTATTCTTCCATCAACTTCTCCACCATGTTGGATGTGAATTGACTTCCCTGATCTGTCACAATTTCTCTTGGAACACCAAAACGAGTAAAAATATCCTCATAAAGAAAACTAACAACTGAATTTTCTGTAGAAAAAAGTAATGCTTTGGCTTCTACCCATTTAGTGACATAATCAGTACATACCAATATATACTTCTTTTGTTTAGATGGTGGATTAATAGGTCGAATGAAATCTAAAGCCCATTTTTCAAAGGGTTCGATGAGTACCTGTGGTTGCAATGGCATTTCATTTGAAAGAGTCAGTTTCCCTACTCTTTGGCAGCTGTCACACCTTTTGACATATTCTTTTGCATCTCTGAAGAGGGAAGGCCAATGATATCCTAAAGAAAGGATTTTATAGGCTATCCTTTTGTCAACAAAGTGTCTGCCGCATGGTTCATCATGACATGCCTTGAGGATGTCAGGCATTTCATCTTCCCTAACACATCTTCTGATCACAAGATCTGGCCCTGTTTTAAACAATTCGTTAGAAATCCATGAATATTTTGAACTCTCCTGAATAATATTTCTTCTTTCACTAGGAAATAGATGTGGAGGTAGTTTCCCTGTAACCAAATAGTTAGCAATATCTACATACCGAGGAGTCTTAGTAGTTACTTGTTACAGGGAAAAGTGTCTATGCAGAACTGCTAATCCCACTAAGGTGTGGTAGCTACCTTAGAAACAAACAAAGTAAAACTACTTTCGTTTTCCTTTATGAAGGATAGAAGAGAGAAGAATAAAGGAGACCAACCTCTATCTTGCGCTTGGCTCCTAGTTCAATTCCTCTCTCTTTTGATAGTCCTTTGCTACTTGCTTCCTGGTACACCCAGCTTCACAGAGTACCTGTAGAATCAAAATAGCATAACACTATACAATAACATGGATCTATTATCATAAACAATCTAGGATCAGATGTAAATTTACCATACAAATGCATGAAACATAAACGACACAAGGGTATGGAGGAAAACTTGAATAACTTTTATTGATAATCAAGAAAGAGCCAAGAGAGTTACAACCAGTTGTTCTGACCCAACATCATCCTCTCAGCAAGTAATCCCTTCTTCACCTCATGCAAAGCTTAGATCACCCAACACTATGAATTTGCCTCAAGAAACCAACAGCAATTCCTTACAAGATGCAAAATTCCAGCCCCTGGATCTCTGGAATGAGGGATCCATATATAGATATCTGTAAGGGAGATGAGTCAGCTTGTGATTTGATTAGTGTCTTCCCTATGATAGTTCTTGCTTCCACTTGGAGATTGATGATCTCTTACTCATCCTTGGTCGAATTCAGAGAGGCAAGTGTCACAGGAGAAGTTTTTGGAAGATTCCATGCCTCTCCACCTCGCGGATTGATACTGCCATTTGTCACTTCTCGCCCATCGCACCCCATAGAAGGTATTTTTGAAATGCAACGCACCCACAGAGGTGAGATGCAACGCACTTTGCCTATGGAGTAGGTGAAATGATCCTGTTTTGACCAGTTCTGAGTGGTTTTTCATGGAGAACTTCTGGGAGAAGCTGTAATCAGTTGACCTTGTTCCTTTAGGGGTTGGAACAACACTTTTAGGGACTTAGGAGCCCTTGGTTTATGGACATTTTATGCTTGGGGTTGCAGTGCCCAAAAATGTCTATAACAGTTGCCCCCTAAAGCATGAGGTCGTTAATCGTTTTGATGTCGGGTGAAATGCTTTATCATGAGGATCCGAAGTTCTTTCAAGCTGGGAGGAGACCTGTAATAAGATACAATACAACACATTATCTTCATAATATTTTCATGATCTAGATGAGGTGGGAATTCCCATGCTCAGCTTTATAAATTCATTTTCATGTACATAGGACAGACAATCGTCTGAGTGTAGACTGATGATTCTGGTAGAGCCATCATCCCTTTGATTGGATGATTGTCTGTGCAACAATGATGTACATTTGATGTATTTATTTCCCTGAATATATATCGCTGCCTGGATGGATGAAACTAGATCCGGGGTCTTCAATCTCGTTCGATCTTCACTCAAAGTACAAGTCGATCCATGCAAGAGATGTTCTGGATTCGAACATGGAAAGACATCGCCTGATTACCAGCCAATGATGTAAGCTGTTAACAGGTGCAAGAGGAATCACCGATAATGATAATGACCCTCAAGGTACTGCAGTACAATTCACGTGGTGTGAATAAAGGACTTGGCGTCGAACACCACGCAAAATCTTTCGATCGAAGGCCATTGATGTAAACCTGTTGCCGGAAGTGAGAAACTTGCCATTGAGGCATGCAAGCTTCAAAGTACTGGAAGGGGTGTTCCTAGATCAACTTCTTGGATAATGAGCTGATGTCGACAAGAAGCGATCCGTCATAGGAGGGCCTTAATGAATCCCACATCAATGACACGAAACGGAGCAAATGATTTAATGGAGGTGAAAACGATCTGGTGATATAAGGTTCAGGGTGGCGGTCATGAAAGAATGGAGTGTAAATGTATTGCAGTGGGTGAGACACAGGTGAATTCTCTGAGTGACTTCTTTTGAACATATCGGCGACACTGACATGATGGATTGGTAGCATTAACCCCAAATGTGGATGGTGTGATGGGACCATGGTGATGTGACCGGTGAATGAAACAACCCAACCCGACTTGGATGCGGAGTGAAAGTGTCATGTTCAAGAGCAACTTGCTACCAACAAAGTTTCTTCAAGTTTTCTTCCCAATTTTTCCCCAGTCATTGCTGACCAGTACCTCTTTATTTTTTTCAAGCTTGAGGAGGATAACATATTCTTGTTCTATAATTTTCCCTTCGGGCAAACCCATCACTATGTTTTAACGAGCCTAGCGATAGTGAAACTCGTTCTTGTCTGCTACGGACAAGTTTGTCGCTATTAAGTTTTAACGAGTTTAACGACAAAGATAACTCGGTCCTTTTCAATTTTAGAGAGTCTGAAAAGGGATGTAAAGGAAACTCCAAAAATCCTTTTTCGTCATCTAATCCCTTAAGTCTGAAAAAGTATAAAACAATACAGAAGGGATGAATTTTCGATACTTTTTAACGAGCTGAACAAAACAAGCGCTCGATCTTTTTGTGTAATAATCCCTCACGTCCAAAAAGATTCAAATCTAAAGGAGGGATAACACTTCCGATACCTTTAACGAGCTGGAGAGGCCAATGGCTTGACAATCTTTTCATATTTTATGAGTTAGTTGAAAAGAGCTTAAAGGAGACTCGTCTTTGAGGAACGAGTGATAAAATTGGGTAGCAGTTGATTCTAGGTAAGGTTTGGAATTTTCCAATCACGACAGTGTTACATGGATGGCTAGCGGGATCACTCTTCGCAGTTGTTCCTCAAAAGGGGTAAACAATCAAATGGAGGTGAATGATCGGCCAATACAGAGTGGAGGTGACGATGGGAACACGACCAAGGCTTTAAAGGCTGAAGTACTACATTCACGATGATTATTTATCGGGAATTGGTTCATTTTTTAATGAGCTTAAACGCTGGGGGAAACATTTGCTCATTGCTTATGTTTATTTTTTAACGAGCATGAAGTCTGCGTTAAAACTGCTCGATTAATCCAGTCGTATAATAAGAATGTCTCATTTAAAAACGACATTTTTTCAAATCTTTGCCCCGCATCCTTTCTTTATGCAAGTTAGGAAACGACCAATCCAAAAAACAGATAAATGATCGCTCTTTGCTTGCACGCCAAAAGGTTTGCATGCCCCCAGGTATAAAACAGAGTTTCAAGGTCACCCTTCAAATCTCCGACAAAACATTTGTTTTATCAGGAAAGGTCTACCTCTTTCAGGTTACCAAAGATTGTTCTATTCACACCGCAAACAAAACACTTCTTCGGCGATGTCTACCGAAATAGACAAAGGCGAGCGGTGCAGACGCCTCCACTCACATAACTTTGACGAGGGAATCTTATTCCAGTCTAACCCCCTTTTCCAATCACTGACGGGAGTACAGACTAGTCATATATCTCTCACAGAAACCTACCCTATACCCGAAGTTTTCTTGCCGAAGCAGACCAGGGTGCATGCCCCTTGGGTTTCAGTCATGTCCTCTGAATCACTCGCGCTCATCAGGTGGACGGACTGGGGATTGATGAGACATTCCTTGTGTGAAAAGACCATTTAGGGACGATATATGACTATTTGCTATGTGTGATCCGGGAAATGAAAGCTGGTCTACGAGCTTGACCACTCTTCCTTCGTGCAGAAAACACATTACTCTAAAGAGTGATGAGACAATGGCTCCCATGCAATAAATATAGTCTTGTCCAAGGAGTAGATTATAATCCAGGGGTCCTTGGACTACCATTACGTTCATGTGAACGGTTTTCCCTCTCAATGTTATGGGCACATTGGGAAGGATCCCTAACGGTCGACTGGTTCCTTTGTCGAAGCCTGTTAGATTTCTCATCTCAGGCAAAAGCGATGGCGAACCAAGCGTTTTCCAAGTAGTCGAGGAAAGGATACTCACAGAAGCCCCTTGATCTATGATGGTACCGGCCATAACCATTCTATATATCTGAGCAATGATTCAGAATGGTACACTAGCCGGTAAACGGGGTCTGCCTAGTTGATTCTAATCGAAGGAAACAACTAAGTTGCTTGGAGGTGGGATCAAATAGACGGCCGGGTATGACTCTGACAAACTTCCTTCCTATGGTAAAGGAATGGGTAAATTTCCCCCTTGTTCATCGGAGTCTGTGCTTACGAAAAGAATTTGGACGGTGTCATCCTTGTTCTCTTCGGTGATTGTATCATCTGAAGATGGAACCTCTGAAGGCAAGACCGGGTCAACTGCCGCCTCGACCTTTTGACTTTCATCTGGTATGGGTTCAGATGGTTTGTCTTCAATGATAGATGCTTCGGCCGACCACCTGGGCGGGTCAGCCGGATTTTCAACTAGTGACGGACTCGGTAAGAGTTTTTTATATCCAGGAGGAAGTCGTAACGGTGAAACCGAACGATCATCCAAAACTCTTTTAGCCTCGTCTAAGAAGGGACAACGGTGGACGGCATGATCGCCTTCGCACAGTTTACAAGGAAATCTATATTTTCCTTTTTGTCCTGGGGCTTCACTTTCACTAGTCGACGGTGTGTTTTCAACATGATCATCAGAGGTTGACGACACCGGGTTGTGCAAACGAGGAGACCAGTCCCTTAAGATCCGAGGGATGCAGGGACAATCTCTATGATAGTGGTCTCCTTTGCAAATGACACATGGCGATTTAGGCCTGGTCGGTGCAGTGTGTGAATTTTCGCTAGATGATGCTTGGTTGCCCCCTTTCGTTTTTGGCTCCTTCTTCTTCTTTTCCTTCTTCTTCTTAGGTACTTGATTTTTGGCTTTATCAGCCCCATCAAGCGAAGAGGAAGGAGGAGAGGAAGAATTGGAGGAAGTAGAAGGTTGGTGGGTAACTCTGGAATCGTCTAGTTGCTGACTCGATTGTTCAGGAATTGCGGTGTTCTGAATGACAGAGGTTGAGAAGAGCCATACGGGCAAGTCGATTGTCAATTCTGGAAGTGACAATGTGGCCATATGGGGTGCACCAACATCTCCCCAAGAGGAGAAGGGACTAGGATTTCCTCCAAGGGGAATTACTTGGTTGGTGGACTCCATTCTCTCAACCTAAGACCAACATAGGAAAGGTGATGATTATTCCGTTTAAAATAAATTTTAGACGCTTTGACACAACTTGTTTTTTCAATTTTAAAGAGTCGAGAAAAAACAAAAGATGACTCTAGTCGCCTTCGATTTTTAATGAGCCTGAAGTGACAAGTGCTCAGATGGACCTTTTCTGTTAAGGAGTCTGAAAAGGAATGAAAGGGACTGATCTGGAAATCTAGGCAGAGGGATTACCAAACCAATCGCAAAACTGTAGAGTACTTTTTACGATGCAGCAGTCAATCTTCCCGAATGCTGTGTTCAGTGCATTGCGATCGATAGGGCGGCAGACACGACTTCCTATGGATAAAGGATTAAGCCTATTATGGTCTCCCAAAATATACTTGACGGTACATGGGAGCACAAGTCTGTACTGGCACTTATCGTCTCAAAGTGGAGGAATCACCCAACCAACAGTGAGAACAACAGTTACCAGGCTTTACGACGCCAGAATACGTCTCTAGCCTAGACTTCTAGATGTTGTGTGTTAGGTTCCAAAGCGTTGTTAGATTCATTAAATTTATTTTATAGTTGATCTTGCTTAAGAAATTTGCCTTTCAGGTTCACCGCGTGATGTAGATGTACAATTCCTAAAATGCAATCTAAGATGATAAACAGTCTTTTATCTTCTTTGTGCAATGAAAATCCTAGCTACTAAGGAAAGAGAGACAGTATTCTTTCACAAAGAGCAAAGAGCACACACTATATGCACTGTCCTAAATCAAACCAATCAAACAGTCTAAATGCAAATGCACATGCATGTATTTGTTTTCAGCCTTCTTAATATGTGAATGATAAAAAGAAAGCTAATGCGCAAATCTGAATTACTTTTCAAGCGAAAATTACTAACAAGTTTCTTTTCAAAATAAAAAATGAAGATAATGACAACACTTTGCGATTTGGAAATGAATACTTGCTTTCGACACTAGAAAAACTACAAATTCAGATCAAATACAATAGTAACAGGGTAATTGACTATCAAGAGCAATCAGACTCTCTTCTATGACTGAAAACGACACTTGCGACACTTTCAAATCAAGAAACGACAGTACAATTATGTTACTTTTTTGCAAAGGAGAACTGAAAATGACTCAACAAATACACAAAAACATTTACAGTTCTTTGCATAATGGAGGCGGAATATCAGCAAGGAAAGGCATTTCAAACAGAGGTATACTGACTACAGGCAGTAAAATTCATGAATAGAACTGAAAAGAATGAACATAGAAACCAAAATTGAGGAACAATGCCTATTCTGATCTGCGCACCTGTAACACAGTGAACTTGAAATGCAGCGCACCTACTACATTCAGGAAGTGCGCTGAATTTCAGATTCACAAAACAGAGACTGCGCTGGGCCAGAGACGAGACTTTTCTTGGGTTCCAGGTCACAGTTTGCAGTTCAGTTCAGGGATTTTGGCCGAGCAAGTGGTAATTAGTAAATCAACAATAGGGGTAGATCTAAAGAGGTTACTAGAGCCACCACAAGGGCAATTAGAGAGTTTGTAAATCAGTTGTTTAATTCATAAACAAAACCCAGAGATTGACTGAAGCGACATTTATCTACTTTGCATTTGCATAGAAAATGCAGTTCGAAAGCTACCTGGCTCAACTTCAGGCTCCGTCTGTAAGTTTATAAAGTAAACAACAAGGTAGATAAACAAACAACCTAGTCGCTCCCCAACGAAGTCGCCATTTTGTTACAGGGAAAAGTGTCTATGCAGAACTGCTAATCCCACTAAGGTGTGGTAGCTACCTTAGAAACAAACAAAGTAAAACTACTTTCGTTTTCCTTTATGAAAGATAGATGAGAGAAGAATAAAGGAGACCAACCTCTGTCTTGCGCTTGGCTCCTAGTTCGATTCCTCTCTCTTCTGATAGTCCTTTGCTACTTGCTTCTTGGTACACCCAGCTTCACAGAGTACCTGTAGAATCAAAATAGCATAACACTATACAAGAACATGGATCTATTATCATAAACAATCTAGGATCAGATGTAAATTGACCATACAAATGCATACAACATAAACGACACAAGAGTATGGAGGAAAACTTGAATAGCTTTTATTGATAATCAAGAAAGAGCCAAGAGAGTTACAACCAGTTGTTCTGACCTAGCATCATCCTCTCAACAAGTAAGCCCTTCTTCACCTCATGCAAAGCTTAGATCACCCAACACTATGAAGTTGCCTCAAGAAACCAACAACAATTGCTTACAAGATGCAAAATTCCAGCCCCTGGATCTCTAGAATGAGGGATCCATATATAGATATCTGTAAGGGAGATGAGTCAGCTTGTGATTTGATTAGTGTCTTCCCTCTGATAGTTCTTGCTTCCACTTGGAGTTTGATGATCTCTTACTCATCCTTGGTCGAATTTAGAGAGGCAAGTGTCACAGGAGAAGTTTCTGGAAGATTCCATGCCTCTCCACCTCGCGGATTGATACTGCCATTTGTCACTTCTCGCCCATCGCACCCCATAGAAGGGATTTTTGAAATGCAACGCACCCACAGAGGTGAGATGCAACACACTTTGCCTATGGAGCAGGTGAAATGATCCTGTTTTGACCAGTTCTGAGTGGTTTTTCATGGAGAACTTCTGGGAGAGGATGTAATCAGTTGACCTTGTTCCTTGAGGGGTTGGAACAACACTTTTATGGACTTAGGAGCCCTTGGTTTATGGACATTTTATGCTTGGGGTTGCAGTGCCCAAAAATGTATATAACATTACTACAAATAAATATTCATTCGGAAACTTATCCTCTACAGGAGAATCTTCTTTAGTATTTTGGATCCTAGACAAGAAATCGGCTACTGTATTTTGTTTCCCTGGTCTATCCAACACAGTAATATTAAATTCCTGTAAAAGTAAGAGCCACCTTGAAATTCTTCCATTAGGAACAGGTTTGTTCATTAGATATCTAATTGGAGAATGATCAGTATGGATAAAAGTTTCATAGCCTGTTATATAATGTCTAAACTTATTGATTGCATGAACAACAACTAAGAACTCTTTTTCAGTTACAGTATAGTTCAACTCAGTGGGAGCCAAATTTTTACTGGTATAGTAAATGGCATAAGGAACTAGATCTTTTTGGCCCAACACAGCTCCTAGAGCTGTATCTGAAGCATCTGTAGAAATATGGAAAGGAAGTTTCCAATTTGGCCCTCTCAAGATGGGTGCTTCAGATATTATTGTTTTCAAAGCTTCAAATGTTGATTGACAATCAGGATCCCATTTGAATTCACAGTCTTTTGTGAGCAATTTGAAGAGTGGAGATGCTATTTTAGTGAAGTTCTCTATAAATATTCTATAGTACCCAGTAAATCCCAGAAAACTTCTAACATCTTTTTGACAATTTGGAATAGGCAACTTGGAGATGACTTCAACTTTTGATCTATCGACTTTAATCCCATCCCCTAAAATGTGATGTCCCAAAACAATACCTTCAGTAAACATCATAAAGCATTTTTCATGAATTAATGAAAGGTTTGTTTCTTTACATCTTATAAGGACTTTTTCCAAATTCTCTAATGCCTCTTCAAATGAATTACCATAAACTGTAAAATCATCCATATAAACCTCTACACAATCATGGATTAGATCAGAAAAGATTCCTAGTACTGCTCTTTGGAATGTTGCAGGTGCATTACATAATCCAAAAGGAAGTACTCGATAAGAAAAATTTCCCCATGGACAGGTAAATGTGGTATTATCTTGATCTTCAAGTGCTACCTGAATTTGATTATAGCCACTAAAACCATCCAAAAATGAAAAGTACTTTTTGCCTACTAGTGTATCTAATACCTGATCGATAAAGGGAAAAGGAAAGTGATCCTTCAAAGTTGCTTTATTCAATTCCCTGTAATCAATGCATACTCTCCATTTACCATTCTTTTTAGATACTATAACCAAAAGAGAAACCCATCGGCTATCTGAAATTGGATAAATGAAGTTTACATTGAGTAGTTTTTGGAGCTCTTGTTTCACTATCTCCCTAAGGTTTGGATTCATCCTTCTCTGAGGTTTTCTGATTGGTCTACTATTTTCTTCAATGTAGATGTGATGAATGAAAGTCTTAGGGTCAATACCTTTCATATCAGTATACTCCCATGCAAATGCAGTAGAATGTTTTTGCAGATTTTGGTTAGCTCTCCCTGTTGTGATTTTTCCAAGTTTTTGTTGATATTCAATGTTTTACCTGGAAAAATCTCAATGGTAGAACTACCAAACTCTTGCATAGAGTAAAGAGACATTTGTCTTGATGATAGATACTCAATATCAAAATCTAACTGAAATTATGTGTGGTCATATTATGAAGATATTTCAAAATTTTCTAATGTGTTCAGAATTTGACTATCTTCACTGATTTCAAAAATGGTAAAGACAGGTTGTATAGTGTCCTCATCATCGACCCATTCATTATCTCCTACTTCTGTAATTGCTTTTGTTGGAGGATACAAATTGAATTTCTTTGTTGAACTACCATCAGAAATGTACATATCTCCAGATCTACAACTAATGAAAGCATCAACTGTGGCTAGCCAAGGTCTTCCTAAGATGGGTGGGTTCCCTCCTAAATTACTCTTGGGAGTCAAAATCATGAAATATACTGGATATTCCCAAGAATCTAAGGAGACTGAAATATCTTCTAATACACCATCTGGTTTGATAATTGATCGATCTGCAAGTTGCAGTAAAGTAGGTGTAAAAGGACGATTAGGAAGTTTTAGCTGTTCCATAGTCTGTCTACTCATAATGTTGATAGCAGCCCCTAAGTCAATCAAAGTATTTGGAATTTCTACCCCATTTATATGTGTCTTGACAATTGGACTACCAGGATCTACATACTTCTGCATGGTAATTTTTCCCATCATGATATCTGCAATTTTTCCTACTAGGTGGATTCTTCTTGTATCTCTTGGTTTCGTTCCTGGTCTTTTGAGACTCAACTCCTTTATTGTTTTTGCTAGAATAGGAATCTCTCTAATGGCTTGTAGCAAGGGAATCTTGATACAGAAATTCTTTAATTCATCTAGGAAATCATAGTCAGGCAACAAGATTTGTTTTTCCACCCCTTTTTCAATTTGTAATCTTTCAGGGAAAGGAGGTGTGGATGAAGATGCAGGTTGCTCAACTATAGCAGTTGTGGGGGTTGACTCTTTTCCTTTTTCTTTTTGAGTGTTTGGGTTTTGAAGAGATGCTTCAGAACCTTTATTGGCTTCAAGAGAATCTTCCTCAGAAATACTTTGCTTTTGAGCATCTATAGAAGGTTTTTCTAAGAATCTACCGGATCTGAGTTGTACATCATTGAGAGGAACAATCATATAGGTAGGAAATTGTTGTCCTTCTACCATGTAAGCATTTTGAGGATTTTTATTATTGGGATTTGGAAATGGCTGGGATGGTAGTTGATTTGTCTTTTGTTGGAATGGAAACAAGAGTTGAGAATTTGGGTTTTGTTGAGAAGGTTGTTGAGGTTGTGGAAATGGCAATGAAAGTTGTGGGTTTTGATTTGGAAGTTGTGGAGCTTGTTGATTTTGAAAAGATGGAGCATATTGATAAAAATTGAGCAAATCTCCCATAAGGATTTTGCATACCTTGTACCCATGATTGATATGGATTTTGTGGTTGGGACCAAGGTTGTTTCCAAGGATTCCAATTTGGTGGGGGTTGAAAGTTCATGGGGTTGTTAAACCCTTGATTTTGTTGCCCTTGCCAAGGTCTCCTTGAAACAAAGCAGAGAGACTCTATTGAATTTGGATCTTCTTGAAAGGAAACTTTGAGCCCAGGAATTGAAGGACAATCCTTGGTCTCATGGCTTTCTGAGCAAATCATACATGTTTCTACAACTTTTGCATCCAAGGGGCATTCCCTTAGAGCATGTTTCTTCCTACATTTTGGACAAAAGATGGCCAAAGCTTCAGCTTCTGCTTGTTTTGTATTTTAAGGGTGTCTAGTTGTTCACTAAGGCTCCCTAGGATATCAGTTTTAAACTCATCAAGCATATTGCCAATCTCTGCCCTACTTACTGATCCAGTTGCAGATTTGTTTGCTTTAATAAGAGAAGGATCTCTATGCCGTTTTCTAGTTTTAGATTTTCCCCTTGAGAGATGGACACATAGTTCTGCTATGTCATGAAGTGGAAGTTGAGAAATATCTCCCTTTCCCTTCATGTTTAAAATATCTATCCATTCATCTCTAATGGATTTTAATAGAAGGGCTTTAAACGTTTCCTCATCTAAGTTACTCATTTTTGCTCATTTCAGGTTGTATTGAAATCTTTCTAGTAAATCCTCCAAGTTTTCATCTTCTTTTTGCACCATTTTGAATACCTCATCCTTATGGTTGGTGGGCATGCGATAGTCCAAGTATCTATCCAAAAATGTTTGCTTCATATCATTCCAAGTCCTAATAGATTGAGTGACTCATCCCATGTACCATTTCAAAGCAGCTCCCTTCAATGTTGAAGGAAACAATTTGAGTTTTTGAGAGTCTTCCATATAGTCATAAGTTCGGCACACGACTTCAAACTCAAATAGAAATGTTTCAGGATCCTTACTTCGCAACCCATAAAAATTTGGGAGGACAGATGGTGAGATGTTTTTCATTGTTGTACGAGATTCCTCATCAACTATAGGAAATCCAAACGAGTTATCTCCATCCCTATTTCCCCCATTGTTACCTCTACCTCCTCCATTGTTTCCTCCTCCTCTACCTCTACCTCTACCTCCACCTCCTAATCCGTTTACTACTTCCTCTGTCATGATAGTTTCCTCAGAGATTTCAGAGTCCTCTGGTTCTTCTATTAATGGCGAACAAGGAGGAATTTCTCCCTCTTCTTCTTTAGATGATTCTACTTCTTTGATTACAATATGTTCCCCTGTAAAAGTGAAGAAAGGTTCTTTTCCTAAGTCAGATTTGGTGGATAGTGTTGGAGAGTCTCCTAATTCAGCTGCTGTCCCTTGAATTCCAGGAATCCTAAGGCTAGGAGTGTGAGTTGGAGATGATGGAGGTGTATCTTGTCTATGCCTTGAAGTAGATGGAGTTGTAAAAATCAAACTCTTGGCCCTAGCTATAAACCTTCCCCTAGAATCTCTTGCTCTATGCATGTCATTTTTTTATTTTTTTATCTTCAAGTCCAGCGAATAATTCTCTTTTTGATCTTCCAGATCACTCTAGGTGCAAGAAGAGATCATACTCAAGAAATTATTAAACCAATAACTCTCTTTTCTGATCCTCCAAATCACACTAGGTGCAAGAGGAGAGCATACTTTGAGAAGTTATCAATTTTTCCCTTTAATTTTTTTTTTTTTTTTTTTTTTTTTTTTTTTAAGAAATTGGCTACCTAGTTATACTTCCCCGACAACGGCGCCAAAATTTTTGGTCAATTTAGAGTGTTCTAAGTTGCTATATTAATTGTCAATCCGGGAGTCGTAAACTGTTGAAGTGCGGTGCACTATATGTGCAAGATAACCTATTTCTTACTTTTTGTCGTTTTTTATTTTTATTTTGTTTTTAGGTTTATCTTCATTGATTTCCTAATGTGAGATGGAAATTCTAAAAGACAAGTATGGATCTAAATGTTCAAGGCAATGATGTCCTTTAAAATGATTTCCAAAACTTCAAACTTTTCAAAAAGGTTTTAAAACATGCAATGATGAAATTAATTCCTAAAAGAAAATGAAAATGTGCCACTATTCTAATTAAACAAACAATGAACTATTGATCATGAAACCCATTATCCTTGCTGCTGTCTAAATACAAAATAAACTGTACTCAAATAAATCCAAAAATTACAAGCAAAGTAAAGCTAAAATCAAATTACATCAACTCATATTCTGACCCCTCACCATTAGTCTCGCTATGGCTTTCGGAGGTAATCATAAACAACTTGAGCAATCTGATATCTAATTTGCAGAAAAATAAACTAATATCAAATTACACACTCATACCTCAATCCCTCACCATTAGTCTCGCTATGGCTTTCGGAGGTAATTGATAATGACATGAGCAATTTAATATCTAACTTGCTGAAAAAAACTAATATCAAACTACACACTCATACTTCAATCCCTCACCATTAGTCTCGCTATGGCTTTCGGAGGTAACTGATAGTGACATGAGAAATTTAATATCTAACTTGCAGAAAAATAAACTAATATCAAACTACACACTCATACTTTAATCCCTCACCATTAGTCTCGCTATGGCTTTCGGAGGTAACTGATAATGACATGAGTAATTTAATATCTAATCTAACTAATAGAGAAAATGAACAAAACTGAAATAAATAAAACAGTGCTAGAATTAAAAACTAAGAAAAATAAATCAGCAGAAGGACAAGAATGATTCGATGTCATTAGTCATTGTAAAACTATGTGCAAATGCCCAGGCTGCCTACTGTAATCTGGAACAAAGACACTAATAAGTTAACAACAGTATAAAGCATGAAAAATTATGGACAAAAATAAAACACTAATACCATAAGAAATGTAGTATATACACGTGAATAACTATGGAATAATGAACGTAAGGAAATAAAGCATGAAACTATATAGCAATAAACAAAACCTCGGCGTGTGCAGGGGCCCTCTGCACAACCTCGGGCAACAACTATCAACCACGAATTGTGCTTATGAACAAAGTCTTCTCATGTATTCAAAACACAATCATAACAAAGAAATAATGTCACGGCACAGTGGGCTTTCTTAACAACAAAATTACATTACCAAGACTAACTACTATGCGTATGGAAACACATTATTTATAGAAAACGTTTACATAATTGATTTCCTAAGAACTGCGCTGACAAAGGACACGTGAACAACGAAGTCTAGGGATCTAGCATCATGGCTGCAGTGGTGATTAAATCTATTGAGGGTGGCTGTTGGATTCACCTTATGGAGCAGTCCACAGGTGTTGATATGTCCCCAGAGATCTAGAAACGGCCACGCAAGTCTTCACGTGGTAAAAAACGGAGTCCTGTTGCTGTAGGACTCTTATGCTGACCACCGCTTGACGATCGTTGACTATGGCCTCCTCGGATGAATTCGACTGAGCCAATAGGACTCAGTCCATGTCCACGTCATTTCCAACTTGCCCATGTGGCTCGATTTGCCTGAAGACACCTGCAATATAGAATTTAACAAAAAGGTTGCGGAAAGTTGAACTGGCTGCGGAAAGTGACAAGATTCTGCAGCTCAATGAGCAAAAATCTAATTCAAACAGCAGACACAAAACATAGTTAGGAAACCACTTTATATGCTCTTTTAAACTAATATGTAATGATGTTGACAGCTTGGGAGGTCTAGGTAAATGGAAAAAGTCTAGAAAGGTGTATAGGAAAGATGCAGGTTTGGGGCTCAACAATGTCTTTTAGCACCTTAGATCTACCTTCGCACAGATCAATAAACTCTCAGGGCTTGTTGCTGCAATTATGTAGAACAACCCTCAGAACTTCGTGAAGGTCTACGATTAGTCCTTGCGGACCCTGAACAATTGATTTTCCTACTTACGTGCATCAGTGTGCAGTCCTAAATTAGTGTTTGCTCAGATTTACTTAAGTAATTAGTAAACATAAGAGAGATCACTAGAGTCCACGTGAAAGTATTTAGACATATATTGCGTATATTATTAAGACTTATTCAAGAGAATCACGTAACATTCAATCAATATCTCACAAAACAAATAATTCCTTAGCAGTATATAACATTAACAGAGATAAACACAATACTCGGGAATTCTTTGGAAATCTGTCTTTATTTATCTTCAATTCAAGGATTCAGACTCAAACTACCTTGTGCACGTAGTTGCAGGGGTCCGTGCACTTAGCTGCAGACTCTTCCTAAGCCTCCACGCACTCACCTGCAGAGCCTTTCCTTCCCTATCTAAGCGCAGGAATCAAAGCCTTCCTGCCCTAGCTACTACCCTAGACTCTTTAATCACCCAATTCTCTATATTTTCTACGTTTTGTTCCTCTCTACTACTACTTCTTTAGAATTTCTAAGGCACATCTATTTATAAACTTTTCATACAAATCCATGATCTGCGGGCCATGGGTGAATCTCAAAAATGACTCAAAACTTTACATAAAACAAGGGGCTAAACCCCTTTGACTCCTATTCATCTACGTGCTTCGCATCCACAAATCACTAAGACTTTACATTATTTACAAAATTGTTCCAAAATTTGGGTTATCTTAACCCCAAACTAACCCAGGGGACCCCATCCCAACAGGCCCCTAACACAAAGATCGTGACTCACTCTTGATTCACTTCACTGGCACCGTGATACTACTGCGAATATCCCCCAACTCCACCTGTATTACTGCAGTTTCAGTAACGCTCTATGTCGCTGCCTATTGAACCTCCTTGATCAATTTCTCAGTGGTTGGTCCTTTTACTGCTAGCCTCATCATTTTTTGTGTCTGCTACAGTCCCTTGAGCTTATCCTGAATGGTAGTCGTGACTTGATAAGCCTCCTCCAACCAAGGACGCAACCTGACCTTTAGTAAGGCCTCCTTCTTTTGTGCTTCCTTCACCTATGCCATCAACTGTTTTCCTTCCTGTAACTTGGCAAGGCACTGTGCTGGTGCTAAGGTACACGTAGTTTCCCTGACCTCATCATATTGGCACTGCAACTCCCTTACCTCTATGTTCAATGTGTGCAGGTTCATATCCTCCTGCAGATTGGTCACTAGCTCCATAGTCTGCTCGAACAATGCCGCACAGTCAATGACTATGGCATCCAAGGTAGCCATGCCTTCCTTTATCACAATTATGTGCTGCTCCCAGACCTTAGGTGGAGTCGTGGGATGCAACTTCAACTACATCTCTGCATCTTCATGTTGAGCACAAAAGTTACTCGTCCAACTTATGCTCTAGCCTCACACACACCAATGACTAACTTTTTGATTTTGGCTTCTAGCTGTGCATCCTTCGGGATGTGAAGCTCAGGAACGGTCTTGCATGCCTTTGCTACTGCTGACTCCAGGCATGAACTATACGCTTGAAGTGCCTCCTTTTCCTTCAGATCCTGCATCTTTTCAACAAACATTTGTTCATTGTTTACTTTGTACTCACTTATGAGGTTGAGGGCGCGCTACTCCCTAGCTCTCAATTCATCTTCCACCCCCTTTTACAGTTCGTAGATGGTTTCGTTGGAGGGCGCCGCTATATTCAATCCTATGCCCTTGATTGTACTAAGTATAATATGATCGTCGGCGGACTCTACGTGAATGGACCCATCAGGAAACGATATAGTTCTAAGATCCAGGGTCCTTACTAGCTCTGCTACTTGGCTTGTCTTGGGTGTCAGGCTCACTTGCTCCATGCTCGCTTGTCCAACACCCACCTGTATTCTGCTTGTTTGGATATGTAGCTCACGCAGATCCTTCTGGACACTCCCCAACGTCTACATGTATTGCTTCTCAAACTGCTGCAACACTTCTATCATTGTATCCCTGACTTTATCGCCGATCTCATCAAGATTTCTTTCTGTCAACACGATGGGATCAACCTGTGTTTTATCAGATTTTTTTTTTTTTTGTGTTCCACGCTTCTGCTCTGTGCCACATATTTTTAAAATAAATGGGGTGCTCTGCCCCTCATCACTGCCACTGCCTTGGCCTGAAAGCTCTTCTTCCTTTGTCTCTGGCAAAGGTGACTTATCATCTTTTTGCGACTCACGCTGTTCTTTTTCCATCTGCTCAGCGAATTCTTGCTCTATGCGACCCTTTTCTGCAACTTCCTTCTTTTGCTGTTCTACGAGGGTACATGCAAATTTCTGAGCTTCCTCCTTTCTTTTCTGCGCAACAGAACTTCTCGAGCTCGTGCTTGTTCCAACATCTACTTCTGAGGGGGCATGCCACTCTGTAGGCCATGACACTACAATCTCTTGCACGTAGGTTTCTGACACCAAATAGCGAAACTGGTGCCATTTCTGCTCGATATCCTTCCGAACTTGGATATAGACTCTATGGAAGTTAGCCTTGAACGCCACATAAACTCATAGTTGCATGAAAAAGGTTGGGGACAACCTCAGACGTTGACTAATTTCCATACGGAGATTCATTTCCACTAGAACCGAAAATATTTTTGTCTCTGCAATTCGTGTGACATCCTTTGTATACCATAAGGAAGAAAATTGCACTACCTCCGATAATCCTTCCTCGAGCAGAGGAAATTGGCTATCCTCTGGCAATTTCCATGCAACGAGCACAATTTACAGCAACAACCAATCATAGTGGAACGACTTGGTTTCTTCCTGGGATTCTCGGCAGTTTGCTAGGAACTATTGACAGAGGTACCTCACCCAATTAAATTGTACGCCTTTCACACACTGTGCAGCAAGGGAAACCACTGGCGCTGGAACTTCGTCCGTGTGACACTTTCTCATAACCTTCCCTGCTAAAATCTAGGTAGTGAATTGAACTGCCTGGTCTGTTATGGAAATAATGGAATACCCTCATTTCCACTAGAACCCAAAATATTTTTGTCTCTGGAATTCGTGTGACATCCTTTGTAGACCATAAGGAAGAAAATTGCACTACCTCCGATAATACTTCCTCGAGCAGAGGAAATTGGCTATCCTCTGGCAATTTCCATGCAACGAGCACAATTGACAGCAACAACCAATCATAGTGGAACGACTTGGTTTCTTCCTGAGATTCTCAGCAGTTCGCTAGGAACTCTTGATAGAGGTACCTCACCCAATTAAATTGTACGCCTTTCACACACTGTGCAGCAAGGGAAACCACTGGCACTGGAACTTCGTCCGTGCGACACTTTCTCATAACCTTCCTTGCTAAAATATAGGTAGTGAATTGAACTGTCTGGTCTGTTATGGAAATAATGGAATACCCCCACGACTTCTTGAGGAGGTCGTAATCCCTCTTCATCTTCTTTGAAAGATATTTCTCCCCAGAGTTCCCTCCAAACTCCTTAGCCAAGTTCGTGCCTTTGTAAGGTAGCCGCATCATTCTGTGAATTAGCATGTCTGTGATGGGGATAGGTTGTCCTAGTCATAAACATCCATCGTGCACTAGTGTTAGGAGTTGGTGCACACATATCGTATTAATGGGGGTGTGATGATAATGTGGCACCCACAACAGATTGAGAAACCCTGATTTCTCAACACAGCAGACCCATTCCATCGTCTCCAATGCTGTAACACCTGTTTCCTCATAATAGACCTTTCGCATATATTTGTCCGTCGCCAAATGTGGAAACTTAGCATGGTCAATGAGGTCCCAATCCTCCATTTTTAACAACGGGATCCTTGCAAGTTGAGGGCATTCAAAAGGGACCCACTCAAGTAGCAGGGGCATGGATATTTTAAACATCTCGACATCTAGGTCCTTTGTGACCTTTTCTTCTCCCTTCCACGGAGGGATATACTGAGGTAGCCTTGTCATGGGTTCCACTTAGTCAACATCAATATCCTCTGTTCCTTGGAATTATTTTGTCTCCAGGTCCACTACTCTCTCTAGCTGCTTACCTTTCTTCTGCTTTGCCTGCGTGTCAGTATGCTTCCTTGGGGATGTGCACACCGACACCAACTTCTTATGCTTTTCCTTCGCGAATTATTTTGACTTAGCTGGTTGGACATCTCTAGTAGGGGTATGCTTAAGCCTAGGTGACCTCGACACCATAGGCACAATAGCTGGAGATTCCATACTTACAACTTCCGGGGTAGCTGTGTCAGAGACAACATCACCAGTACTAACAGTTTCTACAGGGCTTGGTGCTGACATTTTCTCAAGAATAAGCTTCTGGTTTATCTCAGGAAATTTGGCAAACATGGGCCTCACAACTAAATCTTCCCAAAATGCTCGACTCATAGGCAACATACAACGAAATTCACTAACAATTCTTACAGTGCAAAGTGTTCTCTGTTGGACCGGCATGCGTAATTTATGGGGGGTTTCTAATTCAAATCGGACCATTCCCCCCAATTTTTGATAATAAATGTTGTTTTGGTGGAAAATCTTCAATGATTTTTGCCTTAAATACTGCCACCCTATTCCACTTAACCATCTTCTGGACGTCAAGTCATGAACAATAACTCCAACACTCATTTTCCTATTGTGCTACGCGGTACCTTTCCCCATGGTGCAAATAATTGAGCGCAACTTCCTGGGTTGCATCTTCGTCACTCTTCACGTAGCCTAATCGCTGCGTTGTCCTCCAAACTGGGTAGTGTAGTTTATAGTCCTGTGCTCCCTTGCAATTGTTTGGAGAACTAAGAATATCCTGCTGCCATATAGTCATTGTGTAGGATCCCATGTATACAAATTCAACCTGCTCCCATTCACTCTTCCCAGGAAGGGTTCCCCATTCAGCTTTGAAAGTTGAACTGTGCCGCCATTTATAATTTATTTGACAATATATGGCCCTAACCAATGCATATGGAATTTACCTGGAAATTAAGTGAATTTACTATCACATAATGGGATAAGATTGTTTACCTTGAACGTGCGAAGCTTGATGTAGTGATCATGCCATGCTTTTTTGCATTCCTTCTGCACTTGTTGATGGAATCCTGCCAAAAATCGATCTTCTTCGAGCTCCATCAACTGCACGAGCTGTTCCTCCAATGTGTCACTATCCACCATATCCGTTAGAGCTACTATGCGTAGACTAGGCACAATGTACTCCATTAGCATTATGGATTCGACCCCATACACTAATCTAAACGACGTTTTCCTTGTCAGCTTCTTACAAGTAGTCCTGTAATCCCATAGTACTACAGGTACGCACACATCCTAGTCATTCCGTTGCGCATTACAAATATTTGTTAGCGTGTTCCCCAAATATTGTTAAAGGCTTCAATGGTTCTATTTTTTTGTGGGTGGTATGGCGTACTCTTCTGATGATAGACTTGGAATTCTTCAGTCAATGTGCTGACCGTTTCGTTCAGAAAGTGCGTACCCCTATCAGTCATTAATATTTTTGGGCAACCAAATTTGGTTAAGACATACTCAAACAAGAATTTTGCTGCCATAGCCCCTGCTCAATCCTTAACTGGTTGTGCTTCCACCCATTTGGTTAAATATTCTGTCGCAATGATAATATATTGCGCACCCATTTTCTTTCTCGGGGGTTGAATTGGCCCAAAAAAATCAATCAACGACTTCTTAAAGGGCTGCAAAGATACTTGAGGATGTAGTGGTAACTCATCTCTTCGTGATGGTTTGCCATTTCTTTGACATACATTGCACACCTTACAATACACCTTGGAATCCTTGTGCAATGTTGGCCACCATAGACCTGCGCGCAAAATCTTCTGCCCATTTTCCTTTCCTGCATAATGGCCTCCCGCAACTCCCCCACGAGCTTCAACGAGAATTCTATCTCTCTCAAAGTCAAACACATATCTTCGCAATATTTCGTCTACAACCATTTTATATAAATGTCCCGCAATAACAGAAAAACTGGCTTCCCTTACTACTAATTCCTTCTTCTGTTGACTTTTATATCCTTCCAGTGCCATCCCCGCAGTCAATAAGTGAATAATGTTTGCAAAATGGTCATTTGCTATGCACACCGCAAAGAGCTGCGCATCTGGTAACCCTTCCTCCAGATTATTAGGCTCCTCTCTTATTTCGATCCGTGACAGATGGTCATGTCCCACATTTAACCTCCCTAGCTTCACAATGACTTAAAAGTCATACTCCTGAAATAATAGCATCCATATGTAGATCTTCCCCCCCAACACAGGCTTGTCAAGGGAGAATGATCTGTGTACATCTTGAAATTCCCTCATAATAGATAATGCATGAATTTTTGCAACGCGTACACCATGGCCAATCCTTCGTGCTCAGTCGTTGAATAATTTTTCTCGACCTTCGATAACTTCCTACTCGCGAAGGCTATAGGATGGTCCATTTCTCCTTCACCGACTTGTGTTAGCACTGTACCCAACACAATGCAAGAGGCATCCACATGCACATGAAACTCCATTTTCCAACCAGGGAATACCAAGATTGGTGCAATGACCATCTTTTCTTTCTACCCATCTAAGTTGTGCTAGAATTCTTCATCCCGACAGAATGTTGTGTCTTTCTTTAGCAGTTTCTCCATGGGCAGAGTAATTTCAGCATCAGCTTTGATAATTTTTTTATACTATCCCGTATGTCCTAGCATCACGCACAACTGCTTGATGTTCCTAGGGGCCTCCAAATTCACAATTTCCGCAATATTTGCAAGGTCCACCATCAATCCTTGCTTGTACACAACATGGCCCAGCAAGATCCCAAAAGGAACACAAAATATGCATTTTTTCAAATTCAGTGAGATCTAGTATTTGCGACATGTATCCAACATCAGGTGCAGACTTGCTACATGGTGCTTCACTAATCGAAACACCGTCCAGTCATCACAATATACTTCTAGAAACTTATGAATGAACTCTTTGAACACTACTATGACTATGTGAGAAAATATCGTAGGCGAATTCTTGAGTCCAAATGGCATCACAGTGTATTGAAAACAAACCCACTCCATCGCGAAGGTCATTTTGCTCCTATCCTCAAGGACGATCTTGTTCTGATGATACTTGGAAAACTTGTCAGTAAAGGAATATGCCTCCTGCCCTCCAACATTGTCTAACACTTCGTCTGTAAACGATGTTGGACATGGGTCGTGAACACACGCATCATTAAGCTTCCGCAGATCTACGCAAATCCTTATTTCACCTTTTTTTTTCTTCTTCTCCTAAACCACAATCGAGCTCACCCAATCAGATTCTTCAACAAGTTCTATGATGCCTACCTCCAACATCTTATCCATCTCTTGGTGAACCTTTTTCTCAAATTTAGGATTAAGGTGATATGACCTCTGTTTAATAGGCTTTGCGTTCGGCTTCAGAGTGATCTTCATAACACCCAAATAGTCAAATATGCCCTTCAAATCTCAAAACTTAGTGGGGAAGAGATCTTGGTATTCGCGGAGTAACTCAACAACTTTATCCATAGTAGCATCATCCCAATAATCTCCAATTTTTGCGAATTTCGGTACTTCTTCAGTGCAAATGTTTACTTGCTTTGTCTTCAAAGGTGTGGAGATGTCCAAGTTTTCTATTTGTGGGCCTTTGACTTCACGATGCCCTTCTACCTTTGGAATATTAATGTTTCTCAAATCTTCATCTTCCTCTTAAGTGGTTACATTATAGAATTCTAATGCATGGCACAACTGGGTGCTCCAGTTTGGTTGGATCCATTTCATAGGTTCCTTTAGCATTCTGAAGATAACCGAATTAATCTCTTGTAGCGCTTCATTGATAATTGCGAAGCCGTCTTCAAAGATGAAGGTCAATAAGAACCCTTCCTTCAATACATCCCATTCCGTAGTGCCATGACGAAGCTCCGTTTCTAGATACCAATTCATGGGAATTGTTTCCAAGGTATGGCAAAATATGTGTACCCATTCTGGCTGCAGTTCTGTTCCCCATGCTTTAGTCCATTTCACTAGGTGATCGTGTGGATCATCCCTTCCATTATATTTCTCAGTCATTCTAGTGTTAGCACGCCCAAACCGTAACCTCATCATTCTTCGGTAATCTCGCCATCCAGCAAAACTATCCTTATGCATACCCCACCATCGTGCAGGCGTAGCGCGCAGTGCCAACTCTAATGCTTGGAAGCGGTGATCCTCATGGACTTCACACTAAAATTCATCCAAAAACAGATCTACATTAGTTAAACCATCATAATAGGGTAATTTCCTTACTTTCGATGAAACATAGTACAATGACTTCATCAGCGCATTGCATCGCAATGTAGACACTTCGTGCAAGTGATTCTTCCAATGCTCTAATTCTTTGTCAGAATCAAAGGTGCAGGAACTCTCCCGGTCCCAGGAAATCTGTCCATCTGCCATTAGATTGACCCAGTCCTGATCCCGCGCTGTTATCTTGTAAATCTGATCCAGTTCATCATCACTTTTGTCATAATCGTGGATTGGTTCAGTATAGCGCGCCCCTTTTGCAAGATCTAGTGGCACTATAACCTGAAGCGACTTTTTTCAAAGGACATCATCCTTTTCTTCTAATTAATGACCCCATTCATGTCAATAGCCCAGTCAATTCCCAAGAGTGCGAGGTAGGGGTTACTATCGTCAAAGATTTCTATAACCTTAAAGTCGGCCATTGCACTCACACCTTCTATATCATCTGTTACTCCATATAACCGTCCCATGGGGATGATTTTCTGCTGGTTCACCATCTTAAGCTGAATCGGAGACCATTGCAGTGTAGGTATCCCCATCCCTTCCCATGTTTGTTTCGGTAATACGTTCGCATTGGAACCTAGATCCAAAATGACCTGGTCCATATCATAATCACCTATCTGCGTGGTGAGCCTCATCTTGTACCCTATTCGTGCCTTATGTTTACTAATTTTTTTGACCACCCAGTGTCCATTAGGGACTTTCTCTTGGCTGGCAAATTTATTTATTAATTCCTACAGGCCTTCCATAGCTTTGCTATTGCACAACAGTTTTATGCAGGTCTCCAAAAATATAGTGAGTACAGAGGGATCAACCTCTGTAGGCGCGCTGATTTCTTGTGTCTTTTCCTGGCTCCCTGAGGTGGAGGCCTCAGCAAAGCTCTTCTTGGCTTCCATAAACATTTCCTTAACACGATCCAGATCAAAGCTGACTTCTTTCTCTGGTGATTTGTGGACCCATCCTTCTTCTTTAGGCTGTTTACCCTTATCAGTGCTAGTCATCATTCCACTTATTAGCACAATGTTAATGCTTTGATATTCTTCGCAGGGCTCAACCCTCATCATCTGTAGATTCTGCGTAGGCTGCTGAGGCTGTGTTTTCTTCTCTTGCATTTTAGCTATTAGCACCGGGCATTCTTCTATATTATGGTCAAACTGTCTGCAATATTGACAAGACATGTGTGTAGGATTTTGTCACTCTCGCACGTAGTGCATTGGCTATCCAAGCAGATAATCTGATCGTGGCCTCTACCAGGTCCTCCTCCTCCTTAGCCCCGTCCTCAACCTTGATAACCTCCGCGCGCTCCTCCGGTGCCCTGATATGGAAACCAAGTTTATGCTTGCATATGGTATGTAGGTGTCCTTTTCTTCATCAGCTCATAGCTTTAACAATAGCGCTCATCGTGGCCCACATATTTGCAAAAGTTACAGAACAACTGCTGGGGTGTTTGGACAAACTTTTGAAGTAAATGGAAATTATCCATCGCATGTTGTCTAGTAACTTGAAAAATAACACACCATAGCGCAACCCCCACGCTCAACCCTGCTGGGGCTTCTGGCTTCAGGGGAATTGGCCCCCCTCCTATAATATAATTCACGTACACTGGACAGTGGTCTTTATCGTGCCCATGGCCCTTGCACTTCAAACACCAGACTTCTGCGCACACTTCTAGTTTAGTCTCCTTGTCTTTCTTCAAACTCTGTAATTATAGGTGTAAGCTAGCTAATTATGAGTGGATTTGTTGTAGTCCCAGGTTTGTATCCTGAATAGGTGATGCATGTAGCCTCATCACAATTTCCAAGGCTTCTACCTATGTTTCTATCTTCTACTGTGACAGAGAAATTCTCAAGTGGGGCAAGAGCGACGCTATAAACCATTCATGATGCTGGCTATCTATGATCTACATGTTAGCTTCTCTGATCTGACACTTCAACCTCTGATCAAATTCCCAGGGCGTCTCATCGACCCTCATCATGATTTATTTAAATCCAATTACTGACTGTGAGTTAGACTTAGGCTTACTAAACTCTTTGTTTAAAGCCGCCTTAGTCTCTGCTAGCGTTGCAAGAGGATTATCAGAACAATACTTAATGTACTAGGTTAACGAGAAATCCTGCAAAGCGGTAACCAACTGTGCCTTCTTTATATTTTCATCAGTAATATGTTGCACTGTCCATACAACATTCGCAACAAACCAAAACTTCTCTGCATCTTCACTTCCTATGCCTTTGAAAATCAGCATCTTCATTGTGTTCGCCATGTTGAATGGTGGTGGTGGAGGTGGAGGTGTGGGCGAAGGTGTATGTGGTGGAGGTGGGGGTGGAGGTGGAGTGGAAGGATGATTTGCTCAAGGAATCCCCTAAGTGATTAGCTGAACAACACTTCATGACGTAATCTATCCTGCCCCTTCATTGTCACTTGAAGGAGGTCCAATCAATGGACTATATTCTGGTTCTGATCCTTCGCGTTTTCTAAAGAATTGTCCACTTCGCGTAGCTCCGAACATCAAGGTAATGGCATCACCCATTTTTCACATAACAACATTTTAATCAAATTATTCAATGATCTTAAATACTTACCTTGTGGTCCTTTGAAAAACCACCCCTCCGCTTCGCTATAACTGGTTGAGGTATCAACTACCAATTCTCCTCCCAGAATCTGATCGAGCCAATGATCAATAGCCCACCTGATCTTGTTTTCAGAAACTTATAATCGTCACACTAATTCTGGAGTCCACACTATAGGATTATTGAGCTTCCACCTTCCTTGACTGCCTATCAATTCAGATAACCACTCATACAATTCAATGGGGAAAGTGTAGAATAAGATCTCGTGTATCTCCGTATACAGATATCTATTCAACCACTCTCCCTTTGACAAGCATGGATTCCTGTTTTCTTGGCCGCAAACTCATGAATCTTCTGATCCAACAACTTTTCAATTTCTTTCTTGTTCAGATTCCAATGATGCAACATCACACATCTCTTTCAAGCAGATCCCAGTCCCGACAACAAAACCATTTGTTGGCTTAGGGGTCCTGTCCCAGGTTCAGAGTTAGCTGCACCAACCAACAAAATCCTACACTACTGGCCCTTTCGGAAACAACCCGCGTAGCCCAGGCTGCAGTCTCATCTGAAGCAGTAGGGGGGGATGCAAGAACCAAGTTTCTACATCCAGAGACTAGTGTGATGTCTTTCAACACCTTAGATCTGCCTTCGTGTAGATCGATAAACTCTTAGGGTTCGTTGTTGCAACTATGTAGAACAGCCCTCAGACCTTTACGAAGGTCTACGATCAGTCCTTGTGGACCCTGAACATTCGATTTTCCTATTTACCCGCATCAACGAGCAATCCTAAATTAGTGTTCCTGTAGATTTACTTAAGTCGTTAGTAAACATAAGAGAGATCACCAGAGTCCACGTGAAAGTATTTAAACATACATTGCGTATATTATTACGACTTATTCAAGAGAATTGCGTAACATTCAATCAATATCTCATAAAACAAATCATTCATTAACAATATATAAAATTAACAGAGATAAACATAATACTCAAGAATTATTTGGAAAACTATCTTTATTGATCTTCAATTCAAGGTTACAGACTCAAACTGCCTTGCGCACATAGCTGAAGGGGTCCGCACACTCAGCTGTGGACTCTTCCTAGACCTCCGCGCACTCATCTACAGAGCTTTTCCTTCCCTATCTAAGTGTAGGAAGCAGAGCCTTCCTGCCCTAGCTCCTGCCGTACACTCTTTAATCACCCAATTCTCTATCTTTTCTCTGTTTTGTTCCTCTCTGCTACTACTGCTTTAGACTTTCTAAGACGCACCTATTTATAAATTTTTCATACAATGCCATGGTCCGCAAACCATGGGTGAATCTCAAAACTGACTCAAAACTTTACATAAAACAAGGGGCTAAGCCCCTCTGACTCCTTTTCATCTATGCGCTCCACATCCAAAAATCGCAGAGACTTTACATTATTTACAAATTAGTTCCAAAATTTGGGTTATCTTAACCCTAAACTAACCCAGGGGACCCCATCCCAACATAGGTACCCAAATGAATAATGTAATGTAATAATGTAAGTATGATAAATAAATGGGCCATAATTAACAAGTAAAGTGGTTAACCCACATTATGTAAGAGACCACAAGTAGTTAGGGAATAAAGTGATAATCCTATTGTATTGTATGTATGGTATTGAGAAACCCATGGTAATTACCCATGATATTGTATGTATGAAGCCTATATAGAGGATAGGGACTATCCATTGAGGGATGTAAACTATTGTTGTATTGAAAAACATATGGCTTGTGGAGTGATCTCCTTCCTTAAGGAGTAATTGTATGGTGTTACCCTACCTAAAGGGTTTTGATATTAATAAAGATTTGAAGATTTATCATATATTGTGTTCTTTCTTGGGCATATTTTACATTGTTATATATTTTCAATGGAGATTCTCTAACATCTATATAGGGTCCAACCCTAACCCCTTTATTTACGTAATAAGACCAAGGGGCCTAGTTAGATTCAAGTTAGTTATTTGAGTCAATAAAACCCATAACCAATTATTCACATTAATAATAATTGTAAGTGGTTGACCTACGTTATAGAAAAGGGACCTAAATTAGTTATAAACGGGCCACATTTAATAAATAAAGTGGTTAAACTGTATTATGCAAGGGACCACTAGTAGTTAAGGTTTTGGATGTCATAAAGCTATAAATAGTCATAGATAGCAAGGGAAGAATCATTGTCTTATTGTAATTTAGCTATGCTCTGTTGGAGGTTTCCCCCTCGAAAAGGCAAGTGAACATTGTATTATGCTTATGAATAATAAAATATATTTGAATCTTATCTCATTTCATGTGATATTTCTGTGTTTCGGGCCATATTGTTTCGTATTTCTAGTATTCTAGTTTTCTCACAGGTCAAGTGCATAACAAGTGGTATTAGAGCACTTTCCAAGGCCAATTATACCTATAATTTTCACAAAATGTTTTTTAGGCTAGAGATGTGTTCCAATGTCTTTAAACCATGGGATCTCTGTTGAGTGCATAAACCTGCGGATTTGGGGACGCATGCACGCAGGAACTACAAGAGGTGGTCACACTTGTTGGACTCATTTGTAACCCCTGTGGTTACCCCTTCAAGTAGTAGCACATTAGACAAAATCGTGCACATATTACACTTCTATATACCCTTGGGTATATTGGAAGGGTCTCTAGGGTAACTTGAAACCTAATCTTAGATTAGCTATCGACCATCTTACTGCTACAATACACTGAGAACAACACTCAGGGAGATTACTCACACATACAATAGGGTAGTCAGGTAGTATGGCTAAGGGTGTGGTAGTCGATCCTCCTTAGTTAGCGCCCTGAAATATTGGGTAGATTACTATTGTTAAACCCCTGTGTATATTGTGATATGTAACACTTAACACTCCTTTGAGACCATAGTACCCTCAACTATCTTAATATTCCCCCCACTTTTTTGTCAAGATCTAATCTAGCAGTTGGGGTTCGACCGCCGCTATGCAGATCAGATCCAACGGTTGGGGTTTTGCTACCAACATCTAGATTATATTCAACAGTTGGGGTTTTCATAACAAAGATCAGACTCTTTGTGCAGTGAGGTTTTTGGCCTCCATAGTCCAAATCAGATTGTCACAGCACATTCTGCAGTACCAAGACCTTGGGGTTTCTGTTACTACAGGTTAGGCCCAATTTTCACAAGATATTTGGTAGTATCAAGCATTATGAAATTCCATATTGGGACACTTGCAAGAGACCTAGCCCATAAGATTCAAGATGATGAGATGTTTGCAGTGGTACCATTCAGGGAAAATTTTAAGAACCACCCTAAATTTATATGTATAATAAATGGGCGAATCCCCATGATACATAGGAAAAATGGGAGGCGATTTTATCAATAATATAATATGTATATATAATTTTTTTGGCGAATCTCTCACCAGATTATATTATCTTATAAAGTCATGGAAAATCTTTCACTGAATTATAAAATCTTGTAAGATATTGGCAAATATTTCACTGAATAATAAAACATTATGAAGTCTTGGCAAATGTTTTGTTAAAGTATGATACCATATATGATAATAGGAAAACATATTCATTAAACTGTAATATAGTAACATATATGTTTGGAAAAAATAAACATAATTTTCTCTTCCTACAAACAATGTTGCAAGTTTCACTAGCCATGTTTGTCAAGGTTCTTACTGTACACTCTTTCATATGCTTCTATTAGTTTTGATAATATTCCATAACAAAGTTCTTGTAGGTGTTGATCTTGACCACCAATTCTGTCAAGGTAGGAGAGATTAATCTTTTCTCTACCACTTTTGTCAAGCTATCAAATTTCTTTCTTATTCCATAGACTCCAAGTGCAAGATATAAAAAAACACATCAAGTTTGTTTACCCCAAGATGCCAACAAGTAGCAAGCCCCAACTATATAATATAAGAAAGTAGTAGGTATCCCAGATCTAATGGAAAGAAGTAACCGTTGTCAGAAGCCTTCCAATCAATATATAAATATATAAATGTAGATTTATTATTATTTTAATTGGAAATATTCAATTAAATAATAAAATTTAATTACGTCTCTCCCAATCTAAATTGCTTATTAGCATAATTCACTACCTTCATATCTCTTGCATTTTTTCAAAGCGTTGTAACATGTGGATTAATTTCCTTTTTGGTGCACAATCTCTGCCTTTTAGGACAATATGGTGCAGTGGCCCAACCCCTACAGATCATTACGACAAACTAAGAGTAACAGAGAAGATGAAAGGTTGTACAAACCAACGATTTTTCAAACAACTAATCCAACATCAATACCTAAAATTTTTCATGAAGATATCATATTGAGAACGTTTGAAAAATGGTGAGAAATCTGGGCAGTGACTATCTCTCTTCTGCGAGGGTGAAGCAGAAAGAGTGATAAGATTTCACTATTTAATTTTTTTTTTGTTAAATTAGAAAAACCAATATTAATGGAGATATTGGTATTTTTTACTAAATTTTGTGAAGTGACTAAATGTAGCTTTAACCATTCACCTTAAGATGTTTTTTACAATATAATTTCCTAAGTCTATTTAATATCTTCATTATCATAAAAACCAACCTATATCCATCTTGACTCCACATCTACCACTCTTAGAGGGATGAAATCTATTTATCCTTCTTCGCACTTGGAAGACTATTTATCCCTCTCCGTTCTTGGTAGACCCGAAATCGCTCTATGCTAGTTTGCATATCACGATATTTTATCCCTTTGGGCGCTTAATAGATCTAGAGTAAAGATGGATCTATGCTGGTTTAATTCCCCCCTTTTAATAGGCTACATTCCATGTGAAAACCATGGGTCAATACCATGTGTCATGTTTATTTTTATTAATACTAATATTAGGGTTAATAATGCATTTTTGCATGGTATTAATAATAATTTGGCCCATGGTATTTGGCCTATAGGCTTCACCTAAATATAACACATTTTTTGAGTGTTCGTAAATATAAGGTGACTTATGGAGTAAATATAAAAAAATGTTTTATTTATTTACCATAGCTCTTGTTTATTTACTTTCCTATTAATTTACCATACCTCTTTTATAAACATGGTATTTGGCGCATAGGATTCACTTAAATAAAACCTCTTTTTTGAGCCTTCTTAAATAGAAAGAGGGTTATGGACTAAATATAAAAAGAAGTTTTATTTATTTACCATACCTCTAATTTATTTATATTTTTATTTATTTACCATACCTTTGGAGAAAGTATAAAAAGAGGTTTTATTTATTATCATACCTCCATTTTATTTATATTTTTATTTATTGGGACCAAATACAACCTCCCAAACCAGAAAATGGGCGATTGCAAACGAATTTAACATTGCAAAGGAAAAAATTGGGTGATTATAATGGAGTATAACCTCCCAAACCAGGAGAATCAGGTCAAATGAGTCTTTTCATAGTTTATTCACCCCCTTCTTTTGGGGCTAAAATGAAAAAATTAATTATTTTTAAATAAATGTTGGGCTAAATATATGAAATGGGTGTTTTATAAAAATTTCTCCGCTCTAAAATGAAAAACCCCTTAAATTTCGCCCTTGGGCTAAAATTCACCCCTAAAATTTACCATGGTACCATTCACCTGTAAGCCACCAATATTCATGGGGTCCCATATTTTTCCCGACACGGATTCAAGTGAGCCACATCACTAGACTCCTGAGCCTACTATCTTTCCAACCATTCTACTCTTAAGTAAGCTCATAATTTGACCAGGGCTAGTGTATGTAACATTCCAGGTCTCAAGTTATGGCTGCAGAGAAGGTAGTAGAGAGAGTCAAAGCTCTCGAGAAAAGACTCAATAAATTCTAGGCATCCATCGACAACATCACAAAAAAATTAACTACCCTACAAATGTCTCACTAACCCATAAGGGAAGAACATAGTGTTGATGCACACGTAGAAGTAGAATCCATCCATCACATTCATTTCCTTGAAGGTCACCAGTATTCAAGCCACCTGACACCCAAGCTTGACATGTACAAATTTGATGGCTCTAACTCGACGATATGGGTGGCACAAATGGAACAATATCTCCACCTTAACAATATTTGGGAAGATGACACTAAAATAAATGTGGGAGATATTTACTTGGACCAAGAGCAATGGAAATGGTGGGAGTGGCATCAGAAATGATATTCAGGGAGGCCAACTTGGAAAATTTTCTCCAAATCCATTTGTGACCGCTTTGATCGGAAATCTCACTTTGTGGGTCGTCTCACTAAGCTTAGGAAATCAAATATAGTATGGGACTACATGGTAGTCTTCGAATAATTGGCCATTCGGACTGAAGGACTAGGAGATTCCTTTTACTTGGAATGTTTCATCAGTGGCTTAAAGGAAGGTATCCAAGCCCATGTCAGATTGCATCACCCAACTACTTGGTTGGAAGCATGCAACAAGGCCTTAGAGGTAGAAGTCGCTTTAAATTCCCAATCCATGCCCAATAATATATTAAACTTACTCTTTTACCAAGCACTGGACTAACCAAAAAGGGCTAAAACTTCTCTGCATGTTAATCACAAAATCATTACACCACACCCCAACTAGGAACAACACAACACCATCAACCTGATTACAAAAATACAATGCAACATAAAGATAGTCAACAAATGCAATCCAACAAATAACCTTTTCCATTCCAACAATAAGATCCAAATATTATAAATTAGCTATATAACCCAAAGTAGTATCAACAATCAAACCATGAGAAAATTCACAATTATATCTTATTAAGGATAACCATGAATAACACCATTCCTACATAAACAATGTTGATACAACCATTTTTATTATCCATCCCAACATCATTTCAAATTCGTAATGTAATAGAATACAAGTAAGTACACTTATATGTATAGCTTAATGACTAGAAACTGAGGGAGGGACTTCCACTCTCCACCCAACTATAGGCCAACTACACTTCAATATTTCTTGTAGCTAACCATACCCAAGATGGATTTAGATTACGAGGAGTAAGTGCTTAAGGGAATCAAAATTCATGCCAATCAATTAATCACATAGGACTCCAGAGACCACCCCATCTCCACCTACTTTGTTGAGGATTATATCCTCCAATCTATCCACCTTCTCACCCATGAATCTAGAGCACATTTTTTTCCATTTGCTAATCTCACAAATATCAAAAACATGTAGAGCTCTACCTCTCAAACCAAGGATCCATAGTACAATGTATTCCACCTGCTCCACCTTGCAAGATTCCAGAAGGAATAACGTGGGCCACATGTTCTTCCTCCTCAAAAACACTTCCCAACTTGATCTTGCTTCAAGACCAATGCTTGTTCTAGCATTCTTTTTCTTTTTCCCACAAGTCCACTCAAAATCCTTATATTCCTTTCCCAACCTACAAGCACCCGAATCCCACAACCCGAGTCTATGGTTTTTACCAAGATCATCCACGTTGGTTTCCTCGTGTGCAATTTTTCTTTGCTCACCTATGCATTACCTAGTGTTCTCTCCTTGCACATGTGAATGATTCCCTCTTCTTCCTTCTCGTTGGCTCTCTTTCTCCATTGACCTCCCCCCTCCCCGTGGTCTCTTGTGTGTTGATCACACAACACAACCCACGAGCAAAGAAGGGATGGTATGGGTTTGTCATCCATTCAATAATCCCATACTCCACTTCCCTTCCTACCATGCATGCCATCAATTCCAATAAGGAAAATTGGTGGCCATTTAATGACCAACCTAAATTAACCAATTCTCGAGAAAATCCTCTCCCCAAAATTTGAATCCATGTCCACTCCTCACAACCAACCATTGTGTTTACATTTCCACAATATTTACATGAATTATAATTCACAAGGATAATTACAAGGGAGGCATACAAAAAGGGTTGTTAAAGGCCCCACCCCCTTAGAGGAGCATCATCCTCAGTGTTCTATTATGAACACAATTTCAACCATGACATATGTTGAGCACAAAATTTCATAGTGCTCTTTACCAAACACCAAATTCAACAATATTCTATGTTGAACACAAGGTTCACAATGAGATTACTATACAAAATTATTTATATTCATTTACACTTTCTTAACTAGCAAAAAAAATGGGTATGATACCCTAATTTTCTCAGCCATCTCCCAAGTGGATTTATTTGGTCCAAAGTGCCTCCAATGCACCTTGACCTGCTCGATTCTAGAGCAAGATCTCACTCCAATCCAAAATTCACAATGGATCTGCAGGCTGGAATTATTCCCTACATTCCACCTATGTCACAGACCAATCAACAACATCATTAGCATAATGTACATACTTTTTAAGTAAAGAAATATGGAAAACATCACTAGCCTTCACCATGGGTGGTAAGGCCAATTTGTAGGCCATCGACCCCACTCTTTCTAACATTTGAAATGGCCCAAAAAACCATGATGCCAACTTGGCACAAGACCCAATCCTTAAGGAAATTTTCGTTGGTTTGATGCAGAGGTAAACATGATTCCCTGCTTGGAATTACCTGTGCATCCTATGTTGTTCTGCATAGCTCTTCTGCTTGTCTTAAGTAATATTCAATTATTGGATGATATAAATTATTTCCTGTTCCATCTCCTTCAACATATTTAACCCGATATGCACTTTGTTCACTGGATCATTCCAGCTAATAGGTGTGTTACATTTCCTTCCATAAAGAGCCTTGAATGGACTCATTCTCAATGACTCTTAGTACCCATAATTATAGGAAAACTATACCAAAAGTAGAAATTATTCCCACCTCTTTAGTTGATGCATTGACTTACATTCTCAACATGTCTTCCAACAATATGTTAACTCTTTCAGTCCATACATCTGTCTAGGAATGGTAAGTTGCGATGAAGGCTAACTCTATCTCAAACCCAACAAAAATCACCCTCCAAAACTCAGAGGTGAACTTAGCATCCCTATCCAAGATTATCTATTTGGGTACACCATGAAATCTCACTATTTCCTTTATGAAAATCCAAGAAATGTTTCTTGCTAGGTGAGTAGAGTTAATAGCTACAAACTGGGCTACCTTGCTGAAGTTTTCTACCACCACTATTATGGCATCATGATGCCTAGTTTTCCTTGGAAACCTAATGATGAAGTCCATTGAGATGAATTCCCACTTCCACGTTGGAATGGAGATTGGATGTAGCAATTCCATTGGATGTGTACATTCCAAATTTACTTGTTGGCACTCCAGGAACTTGGAAATGTACTTAGCCACATCCATTTTCATGCCTAGCCAATAATACATATTTTTCATAACTGTTATCATTTTCTGATAACTTGGATGAACTTAATATGGTATTTTATGAAACTTATCATAAATGAGCTTCTTAAAGTCATCCATGCAAGGTATATACCACCTTCCCTTGAAATTCAATAGTCCATTCTCAGTGAGAGAGAAGTTCTTACTCATTGTTTCTTTTGACTTTTGTTGCAAGCATTGTTTTATATGTTGGTAATGCTTATCTTGTTGCATTGCCTCTTTAATATTTTCGTGGATGTAAACTTTACAAGAACTTATAGTTTCCACATGATATACTTGAAGCCTTATGTTGAGTGTATCATCTACCTTTTTTTCCTTGTCTTTGATGTATTTGATTTCAAAATCAAACTCACTAATTGAGCTAGCTATATCTTACATTCAGCTTGGGTTGATCAAATAGATACCTCAACCCTCCATGATCTTATATCAATAAAAAATTTCTTCTGAGGAGGTAGTGCCTCCACATCTTCAGTGCATGGACTATTTCTGCCAACTCTAAATCATGAGTAATATAACTTCGCTCAAGCTTGTTCAACTTTCCGAACTCATAGTAAACCAACTACCCTTATTACATCAAGAATCCACTTAGTTCCTCATTGTAGGAATCCATGTATACCACAAAAATATATTTGGATCTGCCATCCTTAATATTGGTGCATGTGTGAGAAAATATTCTAGTTGTTCAAAGATGGCTTGGAATTCCAATGTTCGTTGGAATTTAATTCCTTATCTTTGCAATATTGTGATTGGATTCCCAATCTTTGAGAAATCCTAGATAAATATTTGGTAATAACTAGCCAAACCCATAAATTATCTTACCTTTGTCACGTTATGAAGAGTAAGCCATTCCATAATGGCTTTAATCTGCCCCAGATCTACCACTACTCCTTCCTTAGAGACAATGTGTCCCAAATATTGAACTTGTGACTAGAAAAATTCACACATGTTTTGGTATAGAGCTTATGCACTCCCAAAACTTGCAATAATACTACTAAATGATTTTCATGTTCCTCCTTGGTTTTTGAATAAACCAAGATGTCATCGAAAAAAACTAGCACAAACTTGTCCAAATAGGGACATGAATGTTGTTGGGGGTGTTTTTGAGTCTAGACGACACAACTACAAATTCATAATACCCATACCTGGTTCTAAACATCGGTTTACGAATGTCTTCACCTTTGATGTGTACATGATGGTACCAAGAATTTAAATTGATTTTCAAGAAGACCGTAGCTCCCCTCAGTTGATCAAACATATCATCAATCCTTGGTAGAGAATATGTGTTTTTTATTGTGGTTTTATTGAGTAATTTGTAATTAATACATAGCCTCACTGTGTCATCCTTCTTCTTGACGAACAATACAGGTGCTTCCAAGGGTGCTACATTAGGTACGGTATATCCTTTGTCCGACATCTCTTTCAATTGTAGTTTTAGCTCCACTAGCTCTTGTGTACTGGCAATGATATCGATAGCAATTCAATAGAAAATTTGAGTTCCCTTGGTGGAAGTCCTGGGATATCTTGGAAATGCATCATTAAATTGCTTTATTATTAGGTTATCTTTGAATTTGTACTTATCAAATGTAATAGGTATGACCTACAAATATTTTATAATTGCAAATATGCCCAATAATTACCAATGATCCCAATACAAATACAAGAACAAAATATAGAATCTTCAGATCTCTATTAATATCAAAACCATTGATTTAGAGTAACACCATACAATTACTCCTTAAGGAAGGAGATCACTCCATAAGCCATATTCTTATAAATACAACAATACTTGACATCCCTCAATGGAGATTCTCTATCCTCTATATAGGTTTCATATATATAATGCCATGGGCGTCTCAATACACGACATCCAATACAATGGGATTATCACTTTATTCCATAACTACTTGTGGTCCCTTATATAATGCGGGTTAACCACTTTACTTATTAATTATGGACCATTTATTTATCATCCTTATGTTATTAAAATACATTATTCCCTTGGGTACCTACCTCTATACCCCATATTATCCCCCTGTGGTGAAGTAAAATTATAAGTGTGGACACGAACAAATTCCTCTAGCTAGATAATGGGTCTAGCCACAATAGATACATTCTATAAAAGATTTCCTTAGGTTAGAATCAATTAAGAGGGCCTACTTCTTAGTCGCTTATCCTACTTGATGGTGTCCTCGCTTGCTCATCCCAACAATATCTCGCTTTCTTCTTCAAGCTCCTGAAACAAGTAAACAACAACAACACACAAACATAATAATAGACAAATTGCAATTCAACTTACTTAACGAGTCAAGAAACATTAACACATGAATATGTAATATTACAAAACATGTAGGAAATCAATCGATAGTTGCATATATTAATATCAAAGAGAGATTACAACCATTCGTCTTGACAGTGCAGTCTTCCTCTGACAAGACCGGGTTCCCATACACTTACGCTAGCATTCCACGATGACTCCAAACAACAATAGTTTAAAGGATCTTCCCCTTAGGCTTCACTCCAAACCAACACACTTCTCCCTCACACAACTAGATGGCTACAACTAGTAATAGCTTGCTTGTTTAATCCAAAATAGTATACTCACACTCAGCCAAAACTCTAACTATGACTGGAACTAGTTTGTGCTTGGGAAGAAGAGAGGTTTATATAGGGAATATGGATGGGAGATGGATCCTCTTCTCATGGGAGAAGGAATTATCCCTTGAGGTAGTTCCATCATTATAGGGGAAAGAGCCCAAACTGTCATCCTCGACCCCATCCGGCCAAACCATTTACCAGACTTCCGTTACGGAGCTTCTAGAGCTGGAAGCTTATTTAAAAAAATTTCCATAACAGGACCGACGCGACTGGAACATAGCTCAGTCACACTAGTCGGCGCGGGGCATAGTGCTAATCTCTGCACATCGACACGGGGAAGACAAAGGCCATTAGCGCTGGTCTTGTAAACTGGGAAAAACAGAAGTTTCAAGGGAAATGGTGCAAAAGAGAAATGATCTACTCATGAAGAGGGACATAATGGGAGTTTCTTCATGAAGGAAAGCATGCAGGGTTCGCTGTAGAGGTCCTCTAGGATCAAGGAACGGGGAGTACATGGATAGTGACAAAATGCTGTGTAACACCCCCTAGGTATACTACAAATAAATCTCATGGGAATCTCATCTCATGATTTAATAGGTCTTTTTATGTAGCAAGCAACAAGAATTTTTATTCAATAATAAAGCTTCAAAGGAAATAATTAGTCAGTCCTCAATTAACCATCTGTGTTCATATCCCACCAACAACAAAAGAGAAAATTGACTGATTAAATTGAATGCAATTAGTCTTTTGAATGTTATTGCTCAAGCATTGCAAGCTTGTGAAGGTGACACTTCTCTTGTTACTTTATAGTAAGGAAATAAATTTATCCAATATGTGTGAATATAATGCCACACATCATAATTTTCACTATATAGAAAATGTTTGAATTTGAACTATTGGAGATAACATAAACTTAATTCCACTTTAGTTAACAAGGACTATATCCACTTGCATGAGATAGTTAACTAATGACTACATGGCCAGTTAGCTAGGAGTATCTCCACTTTCATGAGATAGTTAATTGATGACTGCATGACTGGTTAACTAGGACTAGGTGTTAGTTTTATTAAGTGCATGTACACATATCTCTAGATTCACTACTAGAATCACTAATATATTAGTTTATACATGTAGAATATATTTCATTCAATTGTATTCTTTCACAAATTTTTTTTTGTGTGGATGAATATAATTTATTAATTCTTTTCTCTATCAATTTTATTTCTTCTTTTCTTTCAGCTTCTTGTTCATTGTTTTCTAGCTAGATCCAACTAGTGCAAGTTTAGCTACAATTTCACATGGTGTCAAAGCCCAGAAGAGATAGGAAGGATCATAAATAATTTGTTTGCTGGTACTGAAGATTAGAGCTATTGAAAAGAATGGAATTTCCACATTCCACAATTCTCACACCATATAAATATTTTGAATGGAATACAAAGATTCTACTTCAACTCAAAAGTAGAGGCTTATATTGGATAGCCATGGAAATAGAGAATGAACCAAATTCTTTAGTTTAAAAATCCGAATATTTCAACCTCATGGACGAGGCCTTTTTTCTCCTATGCTTATCATTTTCTTACAAAATTACCATTTCATGTTGAAGCATGTACAACTTCAAATCAAGTTTGGACCACTTTGGAGACACTTTTTGGGAAACAAGATGGGATGTGAGGTCACATCCTTGAAAATGAGCTCAACTCATTAGATCTGAGAAATTTAAAAAACATTGAAGATTTCTTCACAAGGTTCAAATCCTTGTTACTCCAGTTGAAAGAATTCAAAATCAACAAATCTATTGGCGCAAGGGATATTCTAACTCGGGTTAATGCAGAAAGTTTGGCCAATAAAACCCCACTAGACACTAGCCCTTTTGGCATCACCTATAGAACAAATGAAGTCTCACCCAAGGCACCTATGGGGACTATAGGAACTAGAATTTTACATTGATGAAGGGAATCATAATATATGCACACATTATCTTCTTTGATCGTCTAAAATATTCAGTTCACATCTACTCACAAATATCAATAACATCCCTGAAATATATCAAAATTTTAACAAACTTTGAAAGGGGCACCTCATTTTCATACATGGCGCAATATCATACATTCAAACATTTAGTGCACTGTAACTACTAAGAAATTTGGTGCAGTAGATTGAAACTAAACATAACTTAACACATCATGCAACCATCACAGAAAACACATGAATTGGGACGATTCAACCATCAACTATCTTCTATAAATATTTAAAATGTGCTAGGCACATCATTAGAACATTATTACTTTTACCCAAGTTTGGATCACCATCTTAATCAAAATAGCATTACAACACTATCACAACAATCACACAAAGGAATTTTCCAACCAATGCCTGAAAAGTTAACCAACCCAAAATTAACCCTAGAAGTAACCAACCCAAATCATCTCTACTTCCACCTATTTATAGATGATTATATGTGGACCCACATTGAATTCATTACCATGGAAAATATCTCCCCAACCTCAGGTTGGTAATCCATGACGCTTCATCTTACATAGCTTCCACTTATTCATGCCAAATCCTTATGTGTTACCCTCATCTGTTTGATTTCCTTATCTAGCTACATCTTCTCTTATATGGTAGTCATCTTCTCAGCCATTGACACACCAATCAAATGAGTGACAACTTTCTATGCCCTCTCTTTAGCATTATGAACTTTTTGAGCAATTCTTCTCTTCTATGGTAGTCATCTTCTCAGCCATTGACACACCAATCAAATGAGTGACAACTTTCTATGCCCTCTCTTTAGCATTATGAACTTTTTGAGCAATTTCCTCCAACTGTTGGTTTTGTAATAGGTTAGTCCATGAGTTCAAGCCTTCCTGATATGTAGTTTGACATTTATCCTCCAAAATCTTTGTTTGCGCAAAATGGGAAATAACTCTCTCTTCTTCTTCATAATGCTACTTCTCTTCAGGTGGGGTGGATTACTTCTGCTATGATTTCAACTCCTCTACTTTTGGTTTCAATCCATGAATATCTTCTTTGATCTTAATGACATGGTATTCTATTGGGATATCAACCTCCATAGGCTCTTTACCATTTGACTGTACACTTGTTCAATTGCTATTTGCAAGCTCATTTCTCTTTTTAAGACATGCTGTATTTCTTCTTCAAACTGCATCTTTTCACATTGCAGTACTTCCTAGATTGTGTTTTATTTTACTAGTTCCAATGTTGTAGCCATGTCACACAACTGCAAATCCATGGCGACAATATTATGCAACTAATGCAAACTACTATCCAATGAAAGTTGTGACAAAATTAAATATGTATGAGTCAAACCTCAGACACGTTTATATAATTCTGTGGTTGGGAATTCCATGGCTTGCAGTGCGATTTGGATATGGTTCCATTATTCTAGGCATACTCTAAGCCTCCATATTCACTATCTTCTCATTTGTAGCTGGCTATGCAGTTGCTAGATTTCTTACTTCTAAGAACTTCTATAATTTCTCAAGTTGTTCCAGTGTGCGCTCTTGATCTTGTTGCACTTTTCCCAGTGACACTTTTGTTTTCTCATCCACTTGTTCAACAATATTATTGATATCATCTTTAGATAGAGAGGTAACCTGGATGATGGTTATGGGAATTTCCTTCTACTTATTATTAGCATGGGATGTGCCTTCATCTGTGCCATTTGTTTGGGTCCTCTACGCATAGTGTCTTTGGCTTCCTCTAAATTTATCTCTTTGGATTCGGTCTCTGACTATTCCCATTATGGAGGAGGATGTGTTGTTTCTCCCTGCTGTTACTGTCCTGGTTTTTTTCCCTGAATTTAGATGCTTTCCAATTTATACACTTTAGGTTCTCCTTCTTCGTACTCCCTCCAACTAGTTTCCCATGCATTTATATACGTCCTAATGTCCTTAGTAGTCATTATGAAAGGGATTTATCCCATTGATAGTGGGGATCCTTCTTAAATTGAATGTGTAAAAGGTTGGCATCTGCCTTGCAGTGTGCGATCCTTTTATACTTGGCAACAACTGCAGGTGGGATCTATGGTGTATTAGGCTCTATACTTGGCAAGCGATATTTATGTCCATTTGTGCCTGGAAATTGTGATCACACATAAGTGTTGAAATCATGCAAATGTAATAGATGCACATGTTTCCTCCACTAACTGGGATATATTCAGGCATATCCCATTCAAAAAATGTAATTGGGATAAGAAACCATGAATAATGGAATTATACACCACTATCTTGTGCCTCTAAAAAATCCATCAAAAATTGGTTGAGCAAAAATAGAATCCAAATCTTCTATACATCCTGTGCGCACTTTGCTGCTACCACAATTACTCCTGATGTCACTTCATCTTTCCTGCAATTTCAGAGCAATTTTTAGGCTATCAACTGCATTACAAAGTGAGTGTCTTCATCATTTATTTATGAGACTAAGAATATTTTCCCTCCTCTTTGTGTCCTGTACTGTGCATGCACCTGTTCTCCCAAGGTCTTCACCCACGTCTTATCTGTGAGTATGGGCTCTATCTTTTCTTGTGATCAACATGCTTGTTATGTTTTCTACTTCCTGTGGGTTAATCTCAACTACACGTTCCAACCATAGGTAACTGCCATGTACAAAACTCAAAAGCAGTTTTGTCACAATATTGATTTAAGGACTACACCCAAAATGAGGGATCTCTAATATGCTCAAAATACCTGATCTCTCTAATCCTAATTCTCACTCTTGTGGCTCAAGCTAAAAAACATTTAGGTATGTATTTGGCACAAGCTATAAATATTCTGTCAGCTCTGGGAATTTTTTAGTTTTATTTTTATGATATATATATCTCTCTCTCTCATATATATATTAGCTGCGATGTCATGATTTATATGCCTAAGCTACTCCACATATCCCAACATGCTACCTTGCATCAAAACATTGAGTGGGATAAATGGTATCCACGGTGTACTTGGGATCTTTTGTCAGCTTAACCTTCCCAGCTATTGGTTTCCTAGGCGAGATATATTTCTGCGTCTAATGCTATGGGCTTCAATGATCCAACAACCTTTGCAACTTTAGTTTCTTCTGTTACTTCTACCTCCTTTGGCGATGACTGGGGTTGTGAAGCAACTAAGGGTTGCTTTGTGTGACTGATGCAGGAGCACCCAAATGAAGAGGCGACAGTTGGGAGTTGGTTTTCGGTTGTTGTTTGTTTTCCCATTCTATTTTGACAAATAGAGAGGGAAACATCTCAAAATTATAGTTTATTTAGTTTCATTCTATTGTAAATAAAGGCTTAATCAACCATTGTTAGCTTTGATTTAGAAAAAGATAGGCTTAGATGAGAATTAGTTGAGAAAACTGTCTCAAAACTGAAAAAAACAGTTCCTCGAACTGCAAGAGGAACTGCCACTAATGTATTAAAAAGGACACAATAATGTGGAGTAAGGGGTTGGCTGAATAAGAGAATTCGTAAGCCTACGGGCAGGTTGTAAGGAAAACCACAGAGAGAGTCTGAATCTAAAAAGAAATACTTGCCATGTTTCCTTTTCGCCTCATGCGCAAGTTTAATTTGGAAACTGTGTATCTATGATTTCGAATGGTTGAAAGATTGCACTTAATATGAACTATGGCTTGTCTGTATGTATATATTATTGCAGGTGAATTCGGCGTGCCCAAAGAAATAGAAAGCCTCCATCAAAGAAACTATTTGCGACACAGCGGAAGTGAGGAAAAGGTTTGAAGACAGAGGGACACAAGGTTAAATAAGTGAGACTCAGGGGCTGTCGGATCTAAAATATCGACGGTGGAGATCATTTCGGCAGAGTTGTTATGTAATTTGGGTCGCAGGCGGAAAAAAACCAAATTACATTGAAGATCGGCGCAAAACGAAGTCAGGTAAGACCCAGACCCGAAAACCTTATAAAGCGGATCCAATATCATATCGGGCCCAAGCGCGTTATCGCATCAGAGCCTCATATCGCAGCGGGGTTGTATTAAGTCGGGGTATCGGCCATTGGATACGCCGATTTACCGACTTGCGATATCGCATAGTCGAGGATCGCATATCGGAGGGATTGGGGAGTGGAGCTCGGCGTAACGGAGGGATTGGGTTACTGAACTAAGTCCTTCCACTGAGACTGTTTAAAAACGGCCGTAACCATTAAGGTCTGAAGATTGTTGTTCGTTGTAAATTTGCAGCATCAGTGACTTATTCATGCTATGGGTGGTCTTGGAATTTCACCATCATGGCAATTTACTAGTCCTAATATAACTATGGAAACTAAGCACAAATATATCTAATAACTGCACTCACCAAATCTTTTAGAACTCACTCACTTCTGATTTCAATCAGTTCAAAATATCTAAGTGCATAATGAACACAATTGAGCCCTCTACATGTATTTATAACATTCTTGGTCTATGCGTGGGATCCCTGGTGATTTTATGGCACAATATTCTATCATGAATCCTACGCGGCGGATCTTACTTCGGTGTGCATTCCATCCCTATAATTGTCTAATCAATGATCATTTAGGAAATGTTATGACAATCCAATTTGATTTTTAAGCTATAAAATATTCTTTGATGGTTAATGAAGTGTCCTTTCACATCTGATTCAACGAACTACCTTGCCGATGTGGTTAGCAGTCACCTTTTTCATAGTGCTTTCCATCCTTTTTCTGCTTTATTGTTGAATACTTTCTTCCACTTAGCTACAATTGCCCCTAAAACTACATACTGCACACATCTGCAATAGATTCATGTGATATATCTCTCTGTGCACATTATTTCCCTTCATGCAATGTCTTTGTTTTTTTGCGGCAAAACAATAAACTACTACTTCTATGACAAAACTCCAAAACTATCTTTTTTGAAACCAGCAAAATGCTATTATATATTTTTTTTTCAATTTATTTATATACATATAACATTGCACTTCCTGAGTTATATGTGGAATATCAACTGTCCTGTACAATTTCAATCAAATTCCATTCACAAAGCCTTACATAGGTTCACCATTGAGATTTTCCAGCTCCATTTCTCTTACATCTATCACACTTTTGATCACATAGGGCCCAAGCCAATGCATACATGTGATCACATAGGGCCCAAGCCAATGCATATTGAACTTCTCTAGATGCTTCAAGAATTTGTTGTCATATAGTAGGACAAAGTTCCATGGTTCAAACTTCTTATGTTTTATGCACCTATCATGCCAAGATTTTTCATGCGCTTTCTAAACATTATGATGAAAACTTGCAAGTATGTGATATTATTCTAGCTGCAACAACTCATGAGACTTTGTTCCACTACACCAAATTTAGTCATTCTTTTGAATGCAACAATGCGAAATCTTGGTACAAGAAAATCCATAAGTGTTTCTTGTTCATACACTAGCCGGAAAGGTGTTTGTCCTATCAGTCTCTTGCAAATGGTTTTATATGCCTAGAGTACTACTAGTATCCTCAAATCCTAGTCATCTCTATTTACATTGAAGGCCTTAGTTAAGGTATTTTCCAATATCTTATTAAATGCTTCCACTGTTCCATTATCTTGGGGATGATAAGGTGTGCTTTTCTAATGGTATACTTTGATCATTCATTAGAATCCTAGGACATCCAAACCTGGTCAATACATTATCAAATATAAATGTAACAACAATCTTTGTGCTATAGTCATTAATAGGTTCTACTTCTGCCCACATGGTTAATTAGTCTATTGTAGTGATAATATATTTGTTTGGCTCCTGATCATTTTTTTGGCGAGCCACGAAATCTATTGCCCACTTGTCAAAGTCCTGAACTATAATTTGAGGAATTAGGGGATTTTCATCTCATTTTGAATGTCTTCCTACTCTTTGGCAAATATCGCAACTATTACATAATTATTTAGCGTCATTATGTAAGGTAGGTCACCACATGTTAGAAAATTTAACTACGTTTGGTCTTCATTTAATGCATTTGAGTAATAATGTAATGTATTTGTCAAAAGAATAAAGAAAATAATAATAATAATTTTTATTGTGACTTATTAAAGCATGGTTTTCATGCTGGGGTCACCATATTTTAGTCAAAATCCTAATTGAGGAAGAAAATGATTTACCTCATCCTTGAAATGAACAAGGTACTAGACTTGGTCAAAGGAAAAGTAAAGAAGCCTATAAAGGATTCTAGTGACGATGACAAAGTGAAATTAAGGGAACTAGAATTAGTGGATATGACTCTGATGGTAGAAGGAATAAAGGACAACCATGTCCCTTTCATATCTAACATTGATCATGCTCAAGAAATGTATGAAGCCTTGTCAAAGCTATTTACTATTAAGAAAATTGGTCAAGTAGCAAGTTTGAAGAATGAGATAAGGACCACAAATATGACTCAAGAAGACACAATGGCATCCTTCTTTGTGAAGAGAGAAATAATCAAGGATGGCATTTTTTATATGAATAAATTGTTCCAAATAAAGAGCTTGTGATCATTGCCCTATTAGGTTTTCCATCCTCTTGGGGTGAATCTGCTGTAGGTATGAACAGTTGGTAGGAAGCTCCCACTTTTGAAGAACTATGGAATGCTTGTAGTCAGGAATAATTGAGAATCTTATTAGCCAATCTCGAAGGAGTATCAAATGCCTACATTGTTCAACACAAAGGAAGAAAATAAAAAAGGACCAAGGAAGAAAGTTGACATGTCCAAGATAGAGTGCTATCAATCTCATAAGAAGGGTCACTATAAGAGCGACTTTCCTGACAATGAAAAGAATAAGAACAGAGATAGAGATTATGCTAACATTGCTGAAGAAGGAGACCCAAAGAAAGAAAAACCCAAAGAATATGATATAAGGGACTTACACTATTAAGTCCTTTTCTTTTAGTCTTAGATATTCTAGTTTTGTATTTCTGATGTTTTAGAATTTATAGGTTTTTAACATATTTTGGAAAGGAATTTTTATTGTTTTTATAAGTTTGTAGGTATCCCTCAAGCTTTTGAGGGAGACCCCAGAAACTCCCAAAGATAATTATCTCATATCCTTTCATTTTTTGGTTTCATGTACTTGTTCAAGTTTCGATTATATTAATACTAATCACCATTCTCCCTCTATTGCCTTGATTAGGAAAACATCTACTATATCCTCAAGAAGTTTGAAGAGAGCCACCCAAGAAAAGTATTTTCTAGAAACAAATGTATGCTGTAAACTATAATAAATTGATTTCTTTAAAGGTTTATTTGACAATCTATTACTAACATTGTTATGTCTAGTTATATTGTATCATAATGATTCTTGTTTTGGGTGATTCATCAATTGATAAATCTACCCACCCCACTCATATTCTTAACTGATTTTGTAGAACCCTAGATAAGTTCTGGAATACCATAACCGAAGGGTATGCTAATTGGGAATGTCTAAAAACCTAATCTGCTTAGGGATATTGTGAAATTTTATTTGAAGTTTTATTGATGATGTTAGTTTTGGGATTTTGGTATGACCGAGAAAACCTAACTTGTTAAGGGTTGAATGATAAGGTCTAAAATCCTAAACCTTTGAAGTTCTGGTAATGTTAGGTTTTCTATGTTTCTACATTAAAACCATAACTCATTAGGGTTTGACAGAAAGTGTAAGCAAGACCCTTATAAAGTCTTAGAAATGATTTCCTTGGTATTTGTGTGTTTATATGATCAAATCCTAGTCCAAGTTTTTTATATGTCTAACTTCTACTGATATTTTTTAAGTTAGGTTTGACTAGCACATGATATGCATGATGATGAAACCCTAAGTATATATAGATATGTCCTTTTGGTTGAAATCCTAGCTTGGTCTAGGTCAGATGTATTAATGATGTCAGACATATGATATGCTTATAATGATTATGAATTCCTAGATATGTGTGTTGATTTGGTTATTGATGGTCATAAGTTTTAGGATTTAATGGAATTCCTTGTCTGAGATTCTAGGATGATGATATTTGGAAATATAGGGTTTTGCAGCTACACCATACTAGTAATTAAATTGTCTAGTATGTGTGATGTAACAATCTGAAATCTATTTGTGATTATTGATATTGTGAAAATGGAATTCTAGGGTTGAACCTTAGTACAAGTAAAAATATATAATGTATGATGACAATATGATAATATGAGATTTGTTGTTGAAATTTGAGTTTTGGTTGGTTGATCAGAAATCTAGGGTTTACAACTAACCCTAGTAGAAGCTGGTCATGTTAATGACTACGCTGCAATTGATTCCTTTGTATGAATTCTAGGATTTGTATGAAACCATCATGAGAAGTCTAACATATGAATTTTGAAAGGTTGTTGGATGCTTTATATTTGTCTGAATTGTTTCTAGGGTTTTCTATATGTTGTAGTAAGGTATGTCATACCTTTGGAAGAAACATTGAAACCATAGATGGAATAAAAGTTGTTATGAAGTAGTCTAGGGTTTACAACAAAGTCCCTAACAATATGTTGAAGAGTATATATCTCTTGTTTGTAATTAATTCAGGCTATCTGATATGGCTAACATAATGCTTCTAAAGATTTGGGTTGTACTTTATATCTAAGTTGTGTAGGTACACAATTGTTAATATGGTGAAGACGCTCGTTAATGTGATAAGCATGATGAGGATGATGATAAATATAATGAAATGGTTGGATGCCACAAAATATTCTCTGATGACGAAAAGAAGAAGCTGATCTCCCTGAGGAAGCTTGCATAAAAGAGATCTCCCTAAGATTAAGAGGAAGTCCAGATGAAGAAATGCTTCCTGATTGAGAGGGAGAGCATGACTTGGTTTTGATTAATGAATTTTGGGGGATATGTTGCTGCATGATAAGTGGAAAAGGAAAGTATATAATTGAGGAATATTATATCAAATATTCGGTTGATAGTCCTATTGAGTTGAGGAGCAGCATCCAGAATGACCCTAGAGGTTTGTATTTGATTATGTACATGTGAAAATATATTATTGATTGGGGTTGTGTTTGTACAAATAAATCTCTTGAAGGTTTTGGATAGCATCCTGGTTACCGATATGTTTGATCGAGATAGATTTGCGGTCCTTGATCTGCTGGATTAAGGGGCGTTGAGGCTTTGTGAGTGAAGCATTTCCTAAGAATACATCTGGCTGAAAATTTGTGTTGATGTCTAGGTCTCGAAGTTGGAAAGGTGGTGTTGATTATAAAACTCTATTTTTGGATACACACATGGATCTCTGGGTTGGTGGTTAGAAAGTAACCTTGATGGTACCTAGAGAGGCTGAAAGCTTGAATAATACCACTCGGATAGATTTCCCTGGTCAGGAATCTAGTCCATGGCATTATGGTGCGTAAATTTTTGAGAGACCAATGGATAGATTTCCCTGGCGAGGAATCTAGACCATAACATTGTGGTGCATAAAGTTATTCATGGTTCATATAGTTTGAGATATTCCATTGTACTTAATGAATACATCCCTAGTTAAGAGAGAGTGTTAGAAAATGTAACTAGGTTCAGTCTTCATTTAATGTATTTGAGTCATCATGTAATGTACTTGTCAAAAGAATAAAGAAAATAATAATAATAATTATTATTATTGTGACTTAAAAAAGCATGGGTTTCATGCTTGGGTCTCAATTTTTTAGGTCAAAGTTCCCATTAAGGACTTATAGGATTTATTCTGAGTCAATAGAGTCATTGTACTTTTAAAGAGACCCTTCTTGGGATTTTGAATCACATAAAAAGGTTAAGTATTGAGTCAAATATGATTTATGTATCCTCGAGAAAAAGTTGACCTAGAAGAGAGATCAAGTCAGTCTAAGGACCCTAATTTGAATCACAAGAAGCCTGTAAATACAAGCTAGTCGAAGCCATTTGAAGCATCAATATCTCACAAGAAGTTCGATATCTCTTGTAGCTGGGAAAAGTGTGAAGTATGTTTATGGGAATCCGAAGTGAGTGCAAGTTTGGGGAAGTCTAAGGAGAAAGGAAAAATCAAAATTTTAGTGCCTCTCTCTCTCTCCATTTCATGCCTTGGATTGGGAGATCAAAGTCTTCCAAGTTTCACTGTTGTCGGAAGCTGCTGCCTAGTCAAAGTTGCTATAAAGGGGTCAAAATTATGGGAGGCTGACTTGGTGTGGAGGGAAGGTCTGGTCTTGGTATAGGGTGAAGAGTATCAAAGAATATTATTGAAAGGAAGAATTTCTTGACTAGGTTTTCCCCTCAAGGGAGGTTTTTCCCTGGCATAGTGCCTACATCTAGTGTCTATTATTTTATGTGCTGTTGCTTTGGTAATTTCTTGATGAGATAAAATAAAGAAGATATAAAGAATCATAATAATAAGGAACATCACAAGTAATTATCAAGAATAAGAAAATCTTTCTGCTTTTTTTGATTTCTAACACCACAATCCTGTGCACAAAATATTTTGTGCAGTAACAATTTCCTGCATAGTTTCCACCTACAATTCCTTCATGATCTTATGCTAGAATATTCAGCATTTCATGCTAAAATAAACATTTGCATAGTATGCCATTAGCTCCCAACTTATACAAGTATCTTGCTATCAACTGGTAATCTGTAGTTTTTACCACCATTTTTTTTTGTGCAACAATATATTATGTTGGAGAACTTCATGTGCTCAGAAACTACACAATCTCAACAAAATAATCATCCACCATTGTTACTACAAATAACTGTGCATCTGGAAAATTATCTTCTAGATTCCTAGTTTCCTCCCCTGTGGCGATCCTTGAAAAAATATTTGGACTTGCATTCAACTTCCCAGGCTTGAAAAATACTTCAAATTCATACTCCTAAAATAAAAGAATCCATATACATATGCACCCTCCCAACATTGGCTTAACTAAATACCTTAACACAAAATGATTTATATACAACTTAAACTTGTTTCCAAAAATGTACTGTCCGAAATTTTGTAGAGAATACACCATTTCTAACCCTTCCCTTTCTGTGGTTGTGTAGTTCTATTCAACCATGGACAACTTTCTACTAGAAAAAACAATCAGATGGTCCAAGTCTCCCTCTCTAGGCTGCGATAGAATCGCTCCCAAAGATATGGATGAGGCATCCACATGCACATATAAATCCTTCGTCCAATCTAGAAAAATTAGAGTAGACACAATTACCATCTTCTATTTCAGTGTATCTAATGCCATTTGACTTTCTTCCATGCATTGGAATTCCATGTCCTTCTTTAATAGCCTCTCCATGGACATTGTAATGCACACATATCTTTTACTAAATTTTCTGTAATACCTAGTGTGGCTCAATATTGTGTGTAATTGTTTGATAGAGATGGGGGAGGGAAGTTTATTATTATTGCAGTCTTGGCAAGGTCCACCAACAACCCTTTCTTACAAATAATATGTCCCAACAAAATACCAAAGGGAGAGAAAAACATACATTTTTTTAAATTCATGGAAATTTTCAGTTGCCTACACCTATACAACATTAGGCACAATATCTCTATGTATTTCTTCAACAGATTGAACACATTCCAATCATCCATATACACTTCGAATAACTTGTGTATGGACTCCTTAAATGCTGCTATAGCATTTTGAGAAAAAGTTACAGTTGCATTCTTTAACCCAAATGACATTACTATGTACTGGAAACACCCCCACTTTGTAGCAAAGGTAGTCTTATTTTTGTCCTCTTTGGCTATTTCTATTTGATGATATCTTGAAAACCCTTCAGTGAATGAATAAACTTCCTGAACTCCAACATTTTCTAAAACCTCACTTGTAAAAGGGGTGGGAAAGGGTCATGCACACATGCATTACTAAGCTTCCTCATGTTTATGCAGATTCTAATTTCTCTTGTATTTTTATTTTGGACTACCATGGGACTAATCCACTCTGACTCCTCCTCTAGCTCAATTATTCCCGCCTCCAACATTCTATCTTACTCCTGTTTAAACTTCTATTTGTAGATTTGGTTCAACTAGTGATCCATAAATTGTCGTGGATATTCCATTGCACAACTCGTCACTACAAATCTAATAATATTATATTAAAACTCTGATAATTCTACTCTATTACAGGTTATTAAACTTTAATATATGTGGATTTAAATTTAACTAGTGCATTCATACGAATTGAAATTATGAAGAAAAGTAGAGAACGAAAAAGTAAGCACACACACACAAGAAAAAATATGCTCTCTGGGAAACCCTTTTGGGAGAAAACCAAGCTGGAAGGTGAGGCTGTTTCGCTCTCTTTCTCTGTTTGGAAATGTGGCTGCATGTACAAAGAAGTAATTCCCGTGGCCTGTAGGATTCTATAGTTCACATGTAATATCTAAGTGATCTACCTCCTATCTCTCATGGCTATATTTTCTCAGCTATGGAACAAAATGCGCTTGAAATAATGGAATCCTCTTCCTCCTAGTGTCCCGATTATAACACAACTCGATATCCTACTAGTGGTTAAGTTTGACTACATCAAGTCTTAAATAAATTTACAAAATATAATCTTATAGAGTTTACATCAAAAAACACGTGGCTATCCCCTTTTCCATGAATAATGGGGGTTGAAGAGGCATCCTCCCGAACTATAGGTGTGAAAACAAGAAGGTCAACTTTTAAGTGGCATAACTTTTGCATACAGACTCCGATTGTTATGCTTCTTGTGTCGTTGGAAATGTATATGTCTGTAGAATAACATGAAAAGGTGCTACACTTAAGAGACAAAATTTTACCCCCAAAAAAGTCGTTTGATGCCTCAAAACACTCCTGGAAGGTTTCAGACCTCATTTCACTAAATTGGGTCCTGCTGGTAAAAACGGCCCCGTGGGCTGGTTCCTCCATTTTTTTCCTCTCTAAATGCATCGAGATGGATTAAAAACAATATAATGATCCAATTTAGATCAACTTGTAAGGCCTATGATTAACATTTTTGACATCTATTTTTAAGGGGATTTTCATTTCTCCCAATTCTCCTGTTATCCCCTTCATTTCTGAAAAAATTGTTGGGGAATAGGTCTTGGTATTCTCTCAAAACATAATCCACTTTCTCCATTATCCAATAATTTTAGTAATCTCCTATAATGGCCAATTTTGGATTCTTCTTAGTGCCAATATTCACTTTATTTGTCTTAATGGGCTTGGAATAGTCTCCTATCTCCAACTTGGGTCTTGATTTTGTGTGCTCTCCTTTTGTTTATGGAATTTGTAGATTTCTTGTGTCTTCATCACCATCAAATATTTTTGCAATATTATAACACTCCATAAATTCTTTCACATTCTGTGAATGTCTATGCGATGGACACATGGGTACTAACTTGCATGTAGTCTGACATTCTAGTGAAAATATTTTTCCTTTCAAGACCTTCAGGGATTTGTCAAGTACACCATCCTTAGCTACAAAGTTTAATGTGGATTTGGAAATCTATGTAATATCTTCCCATTCCACTATTCCTCTAGCACTTAAAGCTTAACATACCAATTCTTATGAATATCATCTAAAGTATGTACAAACTTGTGTACCCACTCCTCCTGTGGTATCCTTGTCTTATTCTAGGAAACAACACAACTCTTTAGATGGGTCATTAGACAATCCAACCCTGTGCATTTCATTCCCACAACATCTGATTTTGAACCAAAGTGAATATACAATAAATTCTTACATTGCTACTAGGTTTCTATGTTATTCTTGTGCATAGTCCACCATCGTGATTGAACCTGAGCCATGCCACTACTATCTCCACTCGTAGCTGGGGATGCCTCAAATTTCAATGTAATATCCAAGTCTTCCGATTGTGTTGTAATTTTATACTAGGTCAATGGTAATTGAATATCGGTGAGTAGTCCAACAATGAACCACTCCTTGTGCTGCACATCTAGAATCTCAAATGTCATCCTGCCCAATAATAACTTAAATATTTGATCGTAGTCCTAGACAGACTTAGTTTAACCTTGGTTAATTTCCTTCAACTCTGTAATATATTGTGACTCAAATTTGGGTTTCCAAAATTCTTTCAACAATGCATGCCTTATATTTGTAAAAGTTCTCTACTGTCCAACTGGGGTGGTACTCTTGTACTTCATGTACCATGTCAGTGTGCGGTCTGTAAATGTAGTCTCCAACTGTACAATATTAATAGTTTAATTTTGGACTTGGTTCACAATCCATACTTATTCACATAAAAACAAGTTATGATAAGGATTTTCAGTCCCAGAACCATGAAAAATAAGCATCCTCAAAGTAGAATCTGCCATTTTATTTTCTGCACTAGTCCTTGAGAGAGGATGCTAATTTTCCTTAAGGAAACATTGTTCTTTACTATGATAGTTGCATTTCACCATTAATACTTTAAGTTCACCCCATATCATCATTTCATTATTCATATCTACACTATTATACATCAATATGTGCAATAACATAGAAAGAAACAACATCACCATCATCATCAATGCAGTGGAATATAAAAGGAACAATATGTTAGGGCCTAGATTTGTTTCAGGCTGAAAAGACAAGGTTCTAGGTCCACATCAAACCACGCTCAGCCTCCTAGCTAGCCCTACGAGGACAGGAGAGGGCTCTCTCCGGGTCAATCTCGGCAAAAGGTAATCGATGAGGCTCGAGATGACTAAATTGGCAATTGATCTTAGGCTAGGTATGAAGTAAAAGGAGTTTGAGGTTGATTTTTGAGGTTTTTGTTGAATCAAAGGAAAAGGCAATTTTGGGTGCGGGGATGAGACACAGTTTTTGCAGAGGTCTACTTGGGGCGAGGTAGGCGATTGTCTTGATGATTTTAAAGAGAATGAATGGCTAGATCTGACTGATGAGAATCTAAGGAGAGCAAGAAGCTTTCAAGGATTCTCCTTAAACAGACGAAAACATGGAAAATCAAACAAACTTAAAGGTAGAGCATAACAATCTATGGATTCTACCTTAACACTTCATTTGTTCAATTGTAGAAGATGAGAGAAGGAAAATGATACACATAAAAACTTACAATTACTGAAAGAAGCACACCATCAACACATAAAGCCATAAGGATCCCAAACAGTGCTGCAAAACCCTGGTCTTTCCTTTGCCAAAAATGCAGAAATGAATGTACAATAGAGTGTCAAGCTTTTCCCAAGAGTCCAACCCTGAAAATGACTTAGAAATTACATATTATAGGTAAGCCAACCTCTTCCCTTACCTCCAGGGGTCGAGCTCATCATTCTAGGAGCTGTTTCAACCAATTCTAAAAAAGCACTACAATCTAGGCAGTCAAAACAACTTGCCTCTATAAGGTAGGAAACTGATTCATTCATTAAATTTTCACTCTTTGGTGAATGAATCTTCAAGAAAAAGTAACTAAGTGTCAAATTACATCATGTTTCAATCAATTACATCAAGAAAAGTAAAAAATTACATCACAAATCAAAACTCGTCAAACTAGCCGAGTTTCTGAGCTGAAAGATGAAAAATAGGGCAAAAAGTCTATATGTGCCGCACTGATTTCTATATGCGCCGTGCTACTTTGCTGCTGATTTTAAGGTACCTAAAAGAATCCAAATTGAGCTCAGGTTGGCTTGTTGGAAAGCTCTACCTGTCTACTATCTAACCCAAGTGGAATTTTCAAAATTGGTGTCCATTTGCCCCTCCAAATGTGCATTCTCCCAAGACTGCTTCCTATGTGTCAAAATAGGGGCAGTGAGGTCATTTTTTGCATGTTTTTTGACCTTTTGGGGACCCAAAACTTTCCCAAATTTCTTGTCCAAGTACCAAAATTCATGATTTCTCATGAAAAATCCAAAACTGCAAGCCATTTGTGATTTGGAGCTCCCAATCCTAGCGTCGCACAAGGTGCGCGACACATATAGGGAAAAAGCCTGTTTTTTAAGTGCAAAAATTCCAAAATGACCAAAAATGCCCCAAACCTCTTGAAATTTGGACTGAAGGTTCTTCATTAAGGGAAATGATGAGCCAAGGATGCCTCAGCCAAATCTAGAGCCCTTCGTCCACTTTTTGCCTCCTTGATGCTCTCTTTACCTTTGCTTTCAAACTCCCGATTCTCGCTTTGTACACCAAGTTCCGGGACAAGTAATGATATGTCTGCCACCTCTATGAAGCCTCATGAGTGCATTTCCTTTCAAGGGTGAGTCACTTTGGGTTTCCACTTCATAATTGAATGAATGACCGGATGACATAACTGCTGTTGCACCACTGCCTTGGAGAAATAGATGCCCGTGAAAGAATTGTGTTGGACTGCTCTTTTGTAGTGTGATTGAATTCAAATTTCTGCCACCAAGGGAAAAACAAATGCAACATGGACTATTAGGGTTTTTTAGGAAGGGGAAACAATATGGAGGAATGGGAATTATTGGGAGAAATTTAATAGGGAAATATGGGAGAGGGTTTGAGGGATTTGATGTATGGGAATAGGGTTTAGGGTTTGGGATTAGTTGTATAGGTTTTGAGGTGTGAGGTTAGAGGATTTGGGATAGAGTATGTAGGAGAAGGGAGTAATGGATTTAGGTTGAAGATAAGGGAACAATGGGAGGGAGACAAAATCTTAGTGGCAAAACAGTGAGTTTTAAACCCTGGCAGCAATTGGGTTGAGGGTCTTTAGAAGTAGGTTTTGAGACTTTTTGTTGCAACCACTATCACCCATAAACCACCGTCTCTTATCATAAAATTTGCTGCAATAGCAAGATAGCAAGCCTACCTGGAAAATCTAGGCAAAGTATTAGCAATTTGGTGAAGTTTCCAACAATTTTCAGGCTTGAGGCTATATGCGCCGCGCCAGTGTAAATTTACACTGGAAATTTTCTCCATGTGCGCCGCGCTCTTTATATGCGCCATGCCTTTTTCCAGGCGACTTTTGGAGGCTTTCCCAGTGTCCAAATTAGGTGTAGGATATCTCGTTGGAAATTTATTTGAGTCTACTTTCCAACCCAACTATAATTTTTCAATTTTGAGTTCATTTTCCCTATAAAAAATCAAATCTCCCAAGACTGGTCAAAATGTGCCAAATGAGGCTGCCTCAAGGCAGAGTGCTTTTGCAGTCAACTTTTGAATGCCTTCCTCAACTCCAAATTCAGCTCATGATAGCTCATTGGAAATATCTTTGTGTCTAGTTATCATTTGACTCATCAAGTAAGTCATTTGACCAACCAAGCTAGAAGAAAACTAGATTTTCCCAAGGTCACTTCAGAGGTGCATCAATTCTCCCGAGGCGATTGTATTTTTGACATTTATCTAAAACCATGACACCTGTGAAAAAAGTGAAGAAGGCTTTTATTTATTGGTCTGTTGTGGACAAAAACACCTCTCAGTTTTCCAAAATTCATCTTTTATTTCTCAGAGACATCATTTGAGTAAAACCTACCCTGATGTGTGGAACAAGAGAGTTGACAAAATGAAGCGAAACAAAGGGGATAAGGGGATCCTAAATTCTTGAGAAACTTTTGGGAAGTAGGGAGGGATGTTAGGAAGCAAGGGAAAGTAAAATCTCAGAGATTGAGTGAGGGGAAGGGGCCCAAAAGAGCAAAACACAGGCCCAACCTAGAAAATTGCCAGGTTGTAGCAAGAAACTAGGGTTTGTGCGAAAATGAGGAATTTGGGGGATCTCAGTGATGGGAAGTGTTTAATAAGGTACATGAAGTATAGGGGAAGGTGTATGAACATCTGGATACAAGTTTTGCTAATGATTTGACCATTCAAGAGAAATTGCCTTCAAAACCCTAGGAGAGGGAAATGAACCTTGCCTAAGTGCAACTGAAGCATGAACAAGGTGTAAAATGAGCCAATGGAACCTAACATGATGAAAAACCCTCTGAATGATGATAGACTCAGCTGAATAGTGACATAGATTAACATTTGGGAAACTTTGAAAGGAGTGAAAGCAAACCCTAGACCTAATGCCTAGTGACCAAATTTTGCTTGAAGACTCACTGAAATGACAAAATTTGACCTTGACACTCAGAGACCACTTTGTAAGAGCATACTTGATCACTGGAGGAAGGCTGGAGAGACTGACACTAACATTGGCTCCAATGGGGATGGTAGCTCCTTGGAGGTGCCAAGAACAACAGATCTTTGGGAGAGTTAGACAATGCCTTCATCCATTGGGCTATGGAGTTCGTTATTTCGGTGAACGACACAAGACTTTGACTCATTTATTGACTGAAACTTGATTCAAACCGACTCAATTATGAAACCAACATGACTGAAAATTGACTCAAAAATGACTCATGACTGACTTAACTAAAACAAGAACTTACAAAGCTTATTGAAGGGCAACAGTCCATCAAGATTTGAAATCATGATGACAACCACCTGTGTTTCTTACAAGACAATATACCATAAAACTATATCAAAATGCCAATGCAACCAATCAAGCAGATGCCTTCTTGATTGATTCTCCTGATCAGATCTTCTGGTCAACAATGAATACTGGTAACTGGGCATCCAAAAATATAGTCGACCATAATCTCCTTCATCACTGAATACTGCAATAATCACCTTCACTGCTGACTGCAACAGATCTGCCATTGGATCTTGAAAAACATGAAGTCTTTCCTCCTGCTGAAAGAGCAAGGTGTCTTTTTCTCTTGATTCTGATCTTCCTTCATCATGTACTCCAGAAAGAGTATGTTCCTGGTCCTCAAAAAATTCTGAACAAGTAGATGAGCAGATCTCCTCTTGAAATAACATTTCAAAACATGAGACATATGAGGAAGAATCTGAAATGGAATCCTGAATGGTCTGATATTTTGTAGTTTGAATATATGGTAGGTCATCCTCATATGATATGACAGCCAGATTCTCATTACATTCATCAATCATGAGAAAAGAAATTTCAGATGTTTCGTGAAACCCAACACTAACATTTCTATCAGCTACCATAGATTCATCCAGAGAAACCTTTTCACTTACTTGAACGAAGATCTTGTCTTGTTTTTCACAGAGGAAATGAACTACCTCCTCATGAAGATCTAGTGCTGGTGAGATGAGAGCATTTAGGTCTGCTACTCCGTTTTCTTCATTTGAGGCAGCCGTGACAATACAACTCTCTTTTATGAGATCCAGAACAACATGTTTTGCCTCATCACTATTTATCTCTTGATCTGATTTATCATCATCACTTTCTGAGATTGGAACATTACTTTCCTGCGTTACTCGCATGCTGTCTCCTTCTATGGACATATTTGAAACGACATTTTATCTTTCATCATTTTCAACCATATGGAAATCTTCAACCTGCTGATCTTGACAAGTATCCTCTAAGATTTCTGTGTGCTGCTGAAACAGATTTTCATACAGAGCTTCCATGATCTCTTCATCCATGAAATTATCATCTTCATAAAACTTCTCAAGGCTTTCAATAAAACTATAAGCATGCTTGCAACAGTCTTGAACTAAATTTAATGATGGATAAGCGTCCATATATCTTTCAATGAACATAGCATGAAAATCCTTCAAACAGTCAATACAAGCAGGCGACAAACTTTCATACCAAGATTGGGCTTTACCTTCCAGAGTGGCCAAGTATATCTTCATCAAGCAATCTCCAGGAAAATCAACCTTCAACTTGCGAATATGCATGTGAAATCTAACCAGATGTAGAGAAGCGTCCTTCCTACCATCATCTATAAATGTAGGCAAATTCCTTGACCAATCTACCTTCGGAATTTTATTTGGAAAACCAGGGATGTGATCTCGGCTCATGGGAGCGTATCTTCTTGCAACCCGATCCATCTTAAAAAGCTCAAAGCTACTAATCTTCCTGCAGTGAAGTCACCCTGAAGCATTGATCTCTGGATTTTTCAGTGAATGAAGTCGCCAGGTGAATGATTTCAGCCTTCTTATGCCTGATCATTGTCCACCATCAACAATCAGATATGAACTTGATACATGTACTTGGGTAATTAACAAGTTAGATGTCATGTTTACAAGCTAGACTAGAGATTGACTGAAGCAGTGTTTATCTACTTCCGCTAATGCAAAGCAAAAGTGTTTCAAAGGCTACCTGGCTAATCTTCAGGCTCCGTCTGTAGCTTATAAAAGAAATGACATCAACAAGCAAACCATTTTTCTCCCCAGTATGGTCGCCACTATGTTAGGGCCTAGATTTGTCTCAGGCTGAAAAGACAAGGTTCTAGGTCCACATCAAACCACGCTCAGCCTCGTAGCTAGCCCTACGAGGACAGGAGAGGGCTCTCTCCGGGTCAATCTCGGAAAAAGGTAATTGATGAGGCTCGAGATGAATAAATTGGCAATTGATCTTAGGCTAGGTATGAAATACAAGGAGTTTGAGGTTGACTTTTGAGGTTTTTGTTGAATCAAAGGAAAAGGCAATTTTGGGTGCGGGGATGAGACACAGTTTTTGCAGAGGTCTACTTGGGGCGAGGTAGGCGATTGTCTTGATGCTTTTAAAGAGAATGAATGGCTATATTTGACTGATGAGAATCTAAGGAGAGCAAGAAGCTTTCAAGGATTCTCCTTAAACAGACGAAAACATGGAAAATAAAACAAACTTAAAGGCAGAGCATAACAATCTATGGATTCTACCTTAACACTTCATTTGTTCAATTGCAGAAGATGAGAGAAGGAAAATGATACACATAACAACTTACAATTACTGAAAGAAGCACACCATCAACACATAAAGCCATAAGGATCCCAAATAGTGCTGCAAAACCCTGGTCTTTCCTTTGCCAAAAATGCGGAAATGAATGTACAATAGAGTGTTAAGATTTTCCCAAGAGTCCAACCCTGAAAATGACTTAGAAATTACATAATATAGGCAAGCCAACCTCTTCCCTTTCCTCTAGGGGTCTAGCTCATCATTCTAGGAGCTGTTTCAACCAATTCTAAACAAAGCACTACAATCTAGGCAGTCAAAACAACTTGCCTCTATAAGGTAGGAAACTGATTCATTCATAAATTTTTACTCTTTGGTGAATGAATCTTCTAGAAAAAGTAACTAAGTGTCAAATTATATCATGTTTCAATCAATTACATCAAGAAAAGTAAAAAATTACATCACAAATCAAAACTGGTCAAACTAGCTGAGTTTCCGAGCTGAAAGATGAAAAATAAGGCAAAAAATCTATATGCGCTGCGCTACTTTGCTGCTGATTTTGAGGTACCTGTAGGAGTCCAAATTGAGCTCAGGTTGGCTTGTTGGAAAGCCCTACCTGTCTACTATCTAACCCAAGTGGAATTTTCAAAATTGGTGTCCATTTTCAGCTCCAAAAGTGCATTCACCCAAGACTGCTTCCTGCGTGTTAAAATAGGGGCAGTGAGGTCATTTTTTGCATGTTTTTTGACCTTTTGGGGACCCAAAACTTTCCCAAATTTTTTGTCCAAGTACCAAAATTCATGATTTCTCATGAAAAATCAAAAACTTCAAGCCATTTGTGATTTTGAGCTCCCAATCCTATGCGTCGTGCAAGGTGCGCGACGCATATAGGGAAAAACCCTGTTTTTTAAGTGCAAAATTTCCAAAATGACCAAAAATGCCCCAAATCTCTTGAAATTTGCACTGAAGGTTCTTCATCAAGGGAAATGATGAGCCAAGGATGCCTCAGCCAATATCTAGAGTCCTTCATCCACTTTTTGCCTCCTTGATGCTCTCTTTACCTTTGCTTTCAAACTCCCGATTCTCGCTTTGTACACCAAGTTCCGGGACAAGTAATGATATGTCTGCCACCTCTATGAAGCCTCATGAGTGCATGTCCTTCCAAGGGTGAGTCACTTTGGGTTTCCACTTCATAATCGGATGAATGACCGGATGACATAACTGTTGTTGCACCACTGCCTTGGAGAAATAGATGCCGGTGAAAGAATTGTGTTGGACTGCTCTTTTGTAGTGTGATTGAATTCAAATTTCTGCCACCAAGGGAAAAACAAATGCAACAGGGACTGTTAGGGGTTGTTAGGAAGGGGAAACAATATGGAGGAATGGGAATTATTGGGAGAAATTTAATAGGGAAATATGGGAGAGGGTTTGAGGGATTTGATGTATGGGAATAGGGTTTAGGGTTTGGGATTAGTTGTATAGGTTTTGAGGTGTGAGGTTAGAGGATTTGGGATAGAGTATGTAGGAGAAGGGAGTAATGGATTTAGGTTGAAGATATGGGAAGGAGACAAAATATTAGTGGCAAAACATAGAGTTTTAAACCCTGGCAGCAATTGGGTCGAGGGTATTTAGAAGTAGGTTTTGAGACTTTTTGTTGCAACAACTATCACCCATAAGCCACTGTCTCTTATCATAAAATTTGCTGCAATAGCAAGATAGCAAGACTACCTGGAAAATCTAGGCAAAGTATTAGCAATTTGGTGAAGTTTCAAACAATTTTCAGGCTTGAGGCTATATGCGCCGCGGTAGTGTAAATTTACACTGGAAAGTTTCTCCATGTGCGCCGCGCTCTTTATATGCGCCGTGCCTTTTTCCAGGTAACTTTTGGAGGCCTTCCCGGTGTCCAAATTAGGTGCAGGATAGCTCGTTGGAAAGGTATTTGAATATAAATTCCAAAACAACTGGAATTTTTCAATTTGGATTTCATTTTCCCTATCAAAAAATAAATCTCCCAAGACTGGTCAAAATGTGCCAAATGAGGCTGCCTCAAGGCAGAGTGCTGTTGCAGTCAACGTTTGAATGCCTTTCTCAGCTCCAAATTGAGCTCATAATAGCTCATTCGAAAGATAGTTGTGTCTAGTTATCATTTGACTCATCAGGAAAGTCATTTGACCAACCAAGCTAGGAGAAAACTTGATTTTCCCAAGGTCACTTCAGAGGTGCATCAATTCTCCCGAGGAGATTGTATTTTTGACATTTCTCTAAAACCATGACACCTGTGAAAAAATTGAAGAAGGGTTTTCTTTCTTGGTCTGTTTTGGACAAAAACCTCTCTCAGTTTTCCAAAATTCATCTTTGATTGCTCAGAAACATCATTTGAGTAAAACCTACCCCGATGTGTGGAACAAGAGATTTGACGAAATGAAGCGAAACAAAGGGGATAAGGGGCTCCTAAATTCTTGAGAAAATTTTGGGAAGTAGGGAGGGATGTTAGGAAGCAGGGGAAAGTGGAATCTCAGAGATTGAGTGAGGGGAAGGGGTCCAAAAGGGCAAAACACAGGCCCGACCTAGAAAATTTCCAAGTTGTAGCAAGAAACTAGGGTTTGTGCGAAAATGAGGAATTTGGGGGATCTCAGTGATGGGAAGTGTTTAATAAGGTACATGAAGGATAGGGGAAGGTGTATGAACATTTGGATACAAGTTTTGCTAATGATTTGACCATTCAAGAGAAATTGCCTTCAAAACCCTAGGAGAGGGAAATGAACCTTGCCTAGGCGCAACTGAAGCATGAACAAGGTGTAAAATGACCCAATGGAACCTAACATGATGATGAAAACCCTCTGAATGATGATAGAATCAGCTGAATAGTGACATAGATTGACATTTGGGCAACTTTGAAAGGAGTGAAAGCAAACCCTAGACCTAATGCCTAGTGACCAAATTTTGCTTGAAGACTCACTGAAATGACAAAATTTGACCTTGACACTCTGAGACCACTTTGTAAGAGCATATTTGATCACTGGAGGAAGGCTAGAGAGACTGACACTAACACAGTAGAAGAAAGCATGCACACATATAGAGACACAAGGATTGGTCCACAACTAGGGAAAAATCCACTATGGGGAAAAACCTTACAAATATTCTTCTTCTTCTTAGATTGTCATAAAAAGTTACATTAGTGAGTACAATGAGCCCAATACATATGATCAACAATAGGTAACAATAAGCTAAATCTATAGATCTACAGATCTGTCACAACAGAAGAGAAACTAAGATCCATCAATCTACAACAGAGAAACCCATATCCACAGATCACTGATGCTGAGATGCCAAAGCCCCAGATATGAACTGCGTTACTCTCATGAGTACTGTCTGTGAGAGATTGAAAACCTCAAAATCGTACTCATGAAGACATTATCCGAGCGATTGTAACAATAAAGTCCCTCCCAGGAGGTCTCTGTGCCTGTGACTATGGCCTTGAATAGAGAAGAACTGAAGTTTCTCTCTTGCCAGGCTGTCCGAGTGACTAAAAAGTAAAATTTTCACCCTCACAGTGCTATCCAAGCATCAAAATTGACAAAGTCACTCCTTGGGCTACTTGAATCCAGTGATCGGGGACCAAAACCTTCCGCGATTAGGGACCAAAACCTTCTGATCTGTCTATAAACCCAAAGGCGCTCCATTTGATCTACTTCCTAGTGAGAAGAGGGCCAAAGTTGCTCTCTTACCCACTCTGTGCCTGTGACTGATGACAAAAAATCTTAGATCTATGCCAACAACTGAGATCCAAAAGACCCTAACCCAAAGCAAACCTTTTGCCTGTTATCTCAGACCCTTGATTGGACTCCTTCCATCAAACCTGTACGAACCAAGTCAAAAGAGAAGATAAGATGTGTGTGCCGAAATGATGTTGAGTTATCTTATATTTATAGGATTTCCTGAGGGGTCACTTGGGGTTAAGACTGACCCAAGAAATTACTCATGTTGTTAGGGCCAACCCATTCCATAATAAATATGTGAATAAAATAATTCATAACTTAACTTCCGCTTGACCAAATTGGGTGATATTTAGGTCAATTTTAGTCCTCTCGAAAAGGGGAATATAATGAAATAATTATCTTGGTAATTTGAGTTGTCAAAGGAGTAATTTTATCTCAGTTGAAAAAATTAACACTCCCTCTCAACCAGGGAGAATTCCACCTGCCAATATCTGTCTATCTAACAATATGCCATTATGGAATCTTTGAAGGTCATCACGTATCATCATGGATCATCTCTATCATGTAGTCATTTTTCCATGTCCATATCAACTGTCTCATCATCATAAATCATCATTGTACATCCTGATCTATCCTTTACTTATTCCTGTTTATCTCTTGATTGTTCCTACTTGTCAATATCTTTACTTCTTGTCAAGTTGCTGTAATGATTGAATATCTTTGCTCAACTCTAACTGTTGAAAATTTCTTTGATCTAAAAGAATAAGAATTTGTTACCAGAGGGGAGCTCAATCTAGCACCCTCTATCCATCAGGTTTCTATCTGGAATCTCTGCTAGTAGGCTACTACCCAGAATATCATTAGGCTACTACCTGGAAATGTCATCGGGTTGCTACCCAGAAACACCAGCGGGGAGTAAGATCTATGACCCACACCATCATTGGAGAACATATCATCAAGGGGCATGTCCCAACCTGGAACCATATTGGGGAGCTACTACTCAACCGAGAATCAAATGACAATGAGGAAGGTCCTATGGGACACTCTCACCTCATGTCTATGCCAGTAGAGAAGGTCCTATTGGACACTCTTACCCCAAGTCATCTCATATAGGGGAGCATATAGCTATCACCTTATCTTGAGCAATAAGATAACTCTCCTCATAGGGGAGCACACCCTCAACCCTGGAATATCATCGGGGAACACATCTCGACCTGGAATCTCATGGGGGATATATACATATACAATCCCATATCTTAGCAATAGGATATCCAAAAATACAAGGGAGCGCATCTCGACCCTAGGATATCATTAGGGAGCTCCATCTCAACCTGGAATCACATAGGGTTATATCAACCCGTCCTATTGCCTACTAATATTCCCATAGATGGTAGAACACCTACATCATAATTGACTTGGGTTGTAGACCCCAAGTACACTCTCAGCTCATTAGCCAAAACGAGGAGTGGTATTCCCTTCAAGCCGACCTGCTTGAGGGTATGATTCCAACTGGGGTATATTATGCAAAGACCAAGAGGGAAGCAACATTCTCAGATCCTATGAAGATAGGGGAAACATTCTTCAACCCTGGGTAATAGATAGGGTAACGCCCTATAGTTCAGAGTTCCCTCAAACCCAGGAGCCCTCTATCTCAATTCCTCACCCTAGGAGCTCAAGTGGGGTGGGAAGAGTATGTTTAGTTTCCTCGATCAACGATTCACCTTATCAAGAGGGGCAACATCCATCAGTCCAAGCTGTTCTCATCATCAACTTGCCTCAATAGAAATTATTTCCTGTTCATACAAAACATCAAATCAAATATCATGTCAGATAATATATAATCATATGAATCAAAAAAGGATACCATAATCATCCTCCCTCCCACAGAGGGTCCAAACACAAGCCTAAGCTTGTTTCAAACAACTACATTGTCTCAATATATGAGAGTACCTCAGTCCCAACCATAGACATGGGACTTACTCCCAATTAGATCATCATAATGTATCCATGGTATCCGTGTCATATCCTAATCCAGATGGATATTGGTGGCCACCCACCTATTCCACCTAGACCCCCCAGTCATTTTCATATGTTTCCTTAATTGTAGCATAATTTACTATTTTTCGCAGTTTTTTGGGTCCTGAATTTCCAGAGCAGTTTTGAGGCCCTAAACGACGCTTTTTTTGGAAAAATTATTTCAGTTTTTTCCAAGGCAATCACATCAGCAGTTGCATTATTTAGAGAGATCTTTACAATGATGTATCATACGTACTCATCAAACGAAGATAATATGACCAAGTTACGACCCCCGGAAGTTGGTTGCCCAACTAACCCAAACGGGGCCCATAAAATTTTGGTGTTACATCTCCTCGAGTTAGGGTTTTGGTTGTTTAGGGTTTTCCCTTATTGTCCAATAATAAAAAGGCCCTTGAGCCTCATTGTAACTTAGTTCAGAGGCATGTAGCCACCACATCTCTTCTCAAAGATAAGATACCATCGCCCGAGCTATCTTATTTCCATTCTGTTTGTAAGCATAGTTCAATATTTTTCTATTAATGAAATGAAGTGTTTTTTCTGCTGCATATCTATGTTTATGATTATATCTGTAAGTTCTTGTGTTCCTGTTTAAGTTCAGATCAGTGGTATCAGAGCGGTTTGCTCTTTCTCTATTTTTGTTTGCATGTCCCCAATGAGGTCAGGGTATAAGGAGTTAGGGCTTGATCTGGTTGAACCATTACAAGATCAACCTCACAAAACTTGACGACCTCCCATGGTGGAAGAAAAGAAAGATGAGGGGGCAAGAGATCCTTTCAAAATGTTGCTCGAGGAAGCCCTCCAGCGATAGAGGGATGCAATGATGGATAACTTTTCCTAGATCCTTCGACAAATACCCACAAGTGATGCATCTTCATTCAACGACCACTCTGGAGGCGACACTCCTTTTAAGGTACAAGTTAACTTTGATATTCCCATATTCAAAGGCCTGATAGATGTAGACGCCATAGATAAATGGTTGAATCTATTGGAAGGATATTTTTTCAGTTCATGACTTTTCCAATTGGGAAAATATTACGTTTTCACTTCTCAAAGCCGCCCCACACATCAAGGACTGGTGGGAAACCTATTGTGAACAAAAGGATGAGAGTGAACCCTCGCCATTTTCAGCTGCACCCACTTGGAATTTATTTTGAGACGCTATCAATGAACAATATGACCTTGTTGGAATCTATGAAGATAAATACATAAAGTGGACCATGCTATGACAGGGAAGGGACCAAGATGTGCCAGAGTTCACAAATATTTTCCATACCCTTCGCACGAAGTTGGGTATCAAGGATACTGAGCAGCATTTGGTGCTCAAGTATCGTGGCTATCTACACAAGTACATCTAGGACGAGATGGAGTTCCTGGACATTTCCTCGCTCAACACGACGTGTCTGTACGTTGTAAATATTGAGCAGAAGTTTAAACAGAAGAAGCGGAACTTTGGATCTGCGAATCCAATCCAAGGAAAAGGCACCCCCAAACCACATAACAAGGTACCAAACCATGGAGGGGCTACCCAGGACAACTCGCCGAAGCCACAAGCAAATAACAACTTCACGAAGATGAAGAAGGACACAGGAAAATGGTGTGAGTTCCATAAGAGCTCCACTCACAATACAAGTGAGTGTCGGGCCAAGAAGTCATTGGTGGCTAAGATGAAGGCTTCCGAATCAGATGTAGGTTCTGAATTTGAATAAAAAACCGATAAGGGGACTGACAAAGGGAAGAAGATAATTGATGCAGAGCCCATTGCCACCACAAAGATCCAGAAAATTGAGCTTGAAGATAAGGAGGGGGAAAACCTCTTCCACTCACAAATGTGGGTGAAGGGTTCTCCGCTACAGTTCATTGTTGACAGCGAGAGCCAAAAGAACCTCATTTCAGCAGAAGTCATGAAGCAACTGGGCCTAAAGACTATAGCACATCCACAACTATACACCATCGAGTGGCTTCACCAAGGATGAGATCTTCGCGTAAGGCAACAGTGCCACCTTCCCTACAACATCAATCCCTTCACGAATGAGGTACTTTGTGACGTTTCTCCTCTTGAATTTTCTGATGTATTTTTAGGACAATCATACTTGTGGAAGTGACATGCTGTATATGAGTCTAGACCTCACTCTGTGATTATTACTTTGGCTAATAAGCTGTACAGGATACTAGAGGTAGCCCCACCTACCGCCATCTCTTTGATCACTGCAAAGCAGTGTAGTAAGATCATTTCCCAGACCACGAAATTCGTTTTCCTTATGATTCGCCCCCAAGGCAAGAAGAAGGTTGTGGCCATGACTTCTAGGCAGGGCTACTCTACACAACAACAACAGATGGACAAGGTCGTGGAAGAGTATAGGGACATTTTTGCCTCACCCACAGGGGTGCCTCTACATTGTCAGGTCAAGCACTCCATTGATCTGACCCTAAGCGTGCCACCTCCCAATGGACTGATTTATTGATGCTCTGTTATGGAGAATGATGAGATCAAGAGGTAGATTCAGGAACTACTGTAGAAAGGGCACATCAGGCCAAGCTCATCACCTTGCGGGAGCCCGATTTTATTGGTACAAAAGAAGGATGGGACCTAGAGGCTTTGTATTGACTATCGGGCATTGAAAAAGATCACTGTCCAGAATAGGTACCTAATCCCATGGATTGATGACCTTATGGACCAGCTCAAGGGGGGAAAATATTTCAGCAAGATTGACTTGAAGTTAGGTTATCACCGGGTGCCTATCGAACCCTCCGATGTGTGGAAGACTTCCTTCAAATCCAAGGAGGGCCTTTTCAAATGGTTGGTCATGCTATTCAGATTGACAAACACCCTTGCAACCTTCATGAGACTGATGGATGACATCTTGCAACCCTTCACCAATGCATTCATGGTAGTGTATTTAGATGACATCTTGATCTTCAGAAAAGGTTGGGAAGAGCACCTCCACCATATTCGACAGGTCCTTGAAACCCTTCGATAACACAAGTTGTGTGCTAACTTGGAGAAATGCACTTTTTGCATGACCCAGGTTCAATGTCTAGGGCACATCATTGATGAAGGGTGTACATGTGGACCCATCCAAGATACAAGTTATTCACGATTGGCCAGCCCCAACCACTCTAATAGAGCTCCACAACTTTTGGGTCTTTCCAATTTCTACCGTAGGATTGTGTTAGGGTTTTCTCATATCACTTGGCCTTTAAGTCAAGTCACCAAGGGCGGAGCAAAAGAAAAGTTCTTTTGGTCGAAAACCCAACAACGAGCATTGTTTGAGTTGAAGAATTTCCTTTGTTCTGCACTAGTGCTCACATTACCAGACCCGCAACAACCATTTTAGATTGAGACAGATGCCTCTGACTATGATATTGGTGCAGTTCTTACTTAACATGGGTATCCAATGGCTTACCACAATGAGACACTTTTAGACATAGTCCAAAAGTACCCCACTTACAACAAAGAAATGTATTCCATTGTGCAGGCTTTCCGTCAATGGAAGAATTACATTATGAGGAAGGAAATGATCATCTACACAGACCACTGACCTCTATAGTTCATAGAGACACAAGGGCAGTTGTAGAATGATCACCATTAGAAATGGTCCACCTATCTGTAACAGTTCCATTTGAACATTAAGTATAAGAAGGGTAGCACCAATAATGTCACTGATTGCCTTAGTCGACCACCGGTCATGGTGTTAATCACTGTGCTCGATTCCTGTGGGCACGAGACATTAGGGTGGCTACATCTTTACAAGAGTGATCATAATTTGACAACATATACCAGAGACTCCTGGAAGGGAAGAAAACTCCAAATTTTCACCTTAAGGATGCATTGTTATACCACTTGGGACACATATGTGTTCCTTCAAGTGAGCGTGCTAAGATGATTTGGGAGGTGCACTACAGTTGGGTCACTAGAAATTTCGGATTAGAGAAAACAATGGCAGTATTGCATAAGTATTTTTATTGGCTGAAACTTCGTCAGGATATTGGGAAGTAATTAGATCTTGCATCGTGTCATTTCCAAACCACCCATCAAGAAGCAAGGCCTATATACTCCTCTACCTACTCCTATTCGGCCTTGGGAATCTGTCTCCATGGATTATATGTCAGGCCTTACTTCTACTAAGCACGACAATGATTGTGTTTTTGTGGTTGTCGACAAATTCTCTAAAATGGAAATCATGGCGGCCTGCAAGAAGAGTATCACAATAGAGGCCACTGCTAAACTCTTCTTTGAGCAAGTGTGGGTATACTTTGGGATCCCATAGTCCATTATCTTAGATCGGGACATCAAATTCCTGAGTGAATTTTGGTCAAGTCTCTGGTCAATGCTGGATACAAAACTCACTAAGTCCATGACTTTCCATCCCAAAACCGATGACCAAAAAGAGGTTGTCAATAGGATGATCGTATACATTTTGCACATGTACAACTCGAAGCATCCAAGCACATGGGATGAAAGTCTCCCCTATTTTCAACACGGCTACAACAAAGATCTTCACAACTCAACATGCCACAAACCCATTCAAGTAGGGCTGGGATTTAAGCCATTATGCCCCATTGATGTGGCCATACTATTTGTAGTCACTCAGGTAGATTTGACTCACGTGCAGTCTGAAGATGAAAGGGCTAACAACTTCATTGAGCGCATTCAACACATCCGCCAATAGGTCCATGATATATTGGAGAGATCCAATGCTAAGTACAAGTAGCGCCATGATCAACATCGAGTGCTGCACAAGTTCCAGATGGACGACAAAGTTTGGCTTCATTTGCAGAAAGAGCGCCTTTTTGGACTCCACCGCAAGCTTCGCCCGCTCCGATATGTGCCACACACCATCACCAAGGTTTTTGGTGACAATGCCTTCAAGCTCAGCATCCCACCGTTCCTTGGTCTGCACCCAGTGTTCAATGTAGATCGCCTTCAGCCATACTTCCCACGATTTTTGGACACATATGATATTACAGAACAACTCACACCAACAAAGCTCAACCTAGGCTACATGGAATAGGCCACAATTGATCAGATCATGAACACATAGATCAAGAACACTCAGAAACAGAGGATACAACTATATTGAGTTGTCAAAGCAAGCCAACTCCATCACGAGGGTAAGTGGTTCACTAGGGACCAGGTTCAACATAAATTTCGTCACCTCATGGAGGCTCTACACGCAATGGGGACTATTTCTTCCTAAGGGGGAGGAATGATCCAGGTGGATATTGGTGGCCAACTGCCTATTCCACCTAGACCCCCCAGTCAGTTTCATATGTTTCCTTAATTGTAGCACAATGTACTATTTTTGGAATTTTTTCTGGTCTTGAACTTTTAGAGCTGTTTTGACGCCCTAAACGACATTTTTTTTTGGAAAATTCCAGTAGTGATTTCTATGGAAATCACATTCATAGCTGTATTCCTTGGAGAGATCTTTCCAATGAGGTATCATATGCATCAAATAGAGATAATATGACCAAGTTACGATCCCAGGAAGTTGGTTGCCCAACTAACCCGAACGCCACCCATAAACTCTTGGTGTTACATCTCCTCGGGTTAGGGTTTTGGTTGTTTTTGTTTTTCCCTTATTGTTAAATAATAAAAAGGCCCTTGAGCCTCATTGTAACTTAGTTCAAAGGCATGTAGCCACCACATCTCTTCTCAGAGATAAGCTACCATCACCCGAGGTACCTTATTTCCATTTTGTTTGTAAGCATAGTTCAATATTTTTCTATTAACGAAATGAAGTGTTTTTTTGCTGCATCTCTGTGTTTATGATTATATCTGTGAGTTTTTGTGTTCTTGTTTAAGTTCAGATCATGTCCAGATCATACTTAAACAAATCTTCTAAGGAGCTTTCGTATCCTGCCTCACAACTAGTTATGTTAGCAACATCATTATCAACCTTTGTCATGCTATGGACCTCTCATCCAAGATATCATGTCATATCTCATGCTAAAGCAACATTCGACTGTGCATAGAAATAATCTCAAGTATCAGCAATACATCTATGCAGATACATATCATAGGATAAATATCACCTTTTCAAAATAGAACACCTCATGTAGATATTTCAAATTATGCTTGGTGGCAACTCTGTGTGAGTGAAGCAACTCAATCATGACATTTTCCAATAGCTTTGCAATATGGAATTTTTTTCCAAATTCCAGAAATATATTCATTATGCCATGATACATTATTTTGGGCTTAACAAGCCTTCTCCCTCTGATTAGATCATTAGAGGCTCATCACCTGTGACAAGTAGATCATCAGGATATAAAACAAAAAGCATAATCAATATCAAAGCCATACCTTGGAACTCATCATCTTGACTTCATCAGATAACTGTTAAATATAGATATATATGGATTGCAATGCTCTAAGCATAATGCCAACATTATCAACCTATTGTAACAGCTATAACCATCCTCCAAAATTTTGACTCACATGCGAATTTTGGAGGCTACTGTGGATCCTGTGATCGATCGTTCCTTGGTCACTTATTGGTAAGTTGATGATCTCAAGCCCCCCTCCTTGATCTTAAGAGTTGTTCACGTTCTCATCTTTATGAAACATGTGTTATCTTTGGGCATGGGGATTATCATTTGTCATGCAAAGGGAAGTTTTTAATGCTTCAAGGGGAAATATTTGTGCGTATGGGTTGTTCTCATTACACCAACTCGTTTCACACTCACTTCATGCACTCTTGTCATGAAGGTTGTTGCATCAAGCATAGTCTGTTTTATATGTTCTGGATGCTCTATGTTGTATCACTAAGTGTTTGTGTGTGATCATAGTCAAGTTTTATCACTGTTTACATCTGTTTCACCGATCTCACACTTAGCTAGTTTACCGAGCAACCTAGCCTCATCCAACTTTCATGAAATGTACACTTTGATTCTGTAACCCTCAAGATTTTTCCCTTGCCTGCTAGAACTGCGCAATGCATAGAGACCCTAGCCTCCCTTGGCATCAAAAAATATGTAGTGGTTTCCTCATGTGTCCTTCCCTCAATCGGAACCCACTATCTCCTGAAACTGCACAGTGTTATCCCTAAGCTACCCAGTCCGTCTTACAACTTGAAACTGCGCATATGTGTCCTCCTGGGACCCATCCCACAAGAGTGCTTTGCATTCAGAAACTCCAGAAGTGTCCTCCGAGGACCCCATTTCGCAGCAATGTCTTGTATCTCAAAAATGCGCAGTGTTGTCCTAATTGTCCAATCTGCCTTGCATTCAGAAACTGTGCAGATGGGCCTCCCAAGGCCTCATCCCGACAGTAGTCATTGTCTGTTGAAACTGTGTAGATATATCTCTCAGTGACCACAAGGAAATATGAAATTCTATATGACTCTCAAGGAGTTGAGGAGAAAGACCAAGGAAGCAAGTTATGACAAGAGAGTAGGACCGCATGCAAACTTCGTCGGATGCATAACCATTTGGAGGGTAAGTATGGTAAGTAAAGTGAATATTTTTGAAGTACATCTCTTAATGTAGCTTGAAGTACTATTGATCATCATCATATCATTATGTCTTCAATGAAATGCATGTTTGCAAGCACTAAAAGTCATTCCGCGTATGTCTTGCTCCCTTTCGCTTGTTGGACCAACTGTCATCTTTGGCATGTTGATTTCTATGCCATGCTTGTGATCTTGTTCTAGTGATTTTTATGGTTTGCCTTTGTGTGTCTGGGTTGTCTTAGATATGTGAAAACCTGTCGCACTCACACACAAAGTTGTACACACTGTGGCGCAAGTGTCGTCATGGTCGTCCAAAGGTCTATCCCAATTATCGTATTTGTCGCTTTCACCTATAGACAGTCCCACAGAGGGTAATGCTTTGCTATGTTGTCCTAGTGGTTATTGTCGTCATGTTGTCGAAATATGCTAAGTGTGTGATTACAATGTCAAAGTAACCACAAGTTCACTTACCTCTCATACTTAGCCATTTTCCTGAAAACCTTTCAACAGAACAACTTCACTTCCCCGGACCCTGACAGAGCTACCCTATGCAGTATCAACCCTTAGTGGTGCTGTTTTTCTGTCTAGAAATGCACAGTGCTTGAGGATGTCTCCTAGGCTAGCTGCATTGCGCAATACCAGAAATGAGCAGTTGTCTTCCTTCTGAGAACTGTGCAGAAATTGCATCCATGACCAAACAAAAATGCACATTTCTCAAACACAATCATCAAGCCTCCCGCTTGCCTGTCGGAAGCCTGTACTGCTTTGAGACCTGGGTCTTCGTTGTTCCCCAAAACTGTGCAGACGTGCCCAGCTGGTCATCTGCTACCCTGTCCCGCACTGTTCTAAAAAATTGCACAGAACTTCCCAACTGACTCTTGCTACCTTGCTCTGGACTACCTCCAGAAATTGCGCAAACATGTATAGCAGTCCCCTTTCTTATTATCTTTCATTGTCCTAGAAAACTACACAGTCATGTCTAGAAGTTCCCCCTTGCAACCCTATCATGCACTATTTATGAAAACTACACAAAGCTACCTAGCAGGTCCCTCTACAAACCTGCTTTGTCTTCCATCTGGAAACTGCACAGAACTTCCCACCAATCCCCTACAACCCCGCCTTGTCTTCCCTCCGGAAACTGCGAAAAGATGCTCCCCTTAAAGTCCATCTTGCAGCTCACACTGGTGACTTTCACTTCACAATTCTGCCTCCTAGTGATCTCTACGTAGTTTTTCCTGACAGTCCAGGTTGTCCCCTTGGAATGCCTCATTCCCACCTAAGCTACACTCTGCACTGTCTCAGTGAGTTTTCCTCCCTCCTTGTTACCTGGAACACGAGAACAATGCATCATGCTAGACTAGGAGGTTTTGGATTTGATGTCGTCTCGTCATGAGTGATTGCAGGAATAAGTACATTTATGGAACATGGCACGGTGACGAACGGGATGAAGAAGGAGCGCATGCTAGAAGACTTGATCATAGTTGAATGAACGAATGAAGCACATCAAGAGGCAAGCGAAAGAAACACATGCATGGAACCATCTTGCGAAGACCAAGACCATTGAATACCCCACAACACAAAGCTATGCAGAGATGAATACAAAGTACGTCCAAAGACACATCTATTACTTAACAACACAACAACTTGACACATACACCACAATCAACCAGTACATGTAAATAGTGTCATTTCAAGTTGTGTTATGAGTTGTCTTAGCCACCTCACTATTGTGAGCTGTAACTGTTGTAATCAAATGTAATGTAAAGTGAAATTCCAAGTGTCATTAGTGGAATGAAAATAATCATATGTAATGTAAAGAGTTATATGTAATGAAGTTCAAGAGTCATGAGGGTAGTCCAAGAGTCAAAGGGGAATGTCAAGGGTCACCCCACCCTTTTCTATATATAGAACCTCATAACTCATAGAACAAGCTTTTGGGAGCCAAGATTTTGCTAGGCATTGTTTAGAGAGGGCTTGGAGAGTATTATGATGAGCCTTGGCTTCTCCACAATGCATAATGAGTACATTTATTTGGAGGAGTAGGCGGTTTTGATTGTAACATTCCACTATTGGGGCTAGTGGATGTCATGGTTGTATTTATGGATGGAACTTTCACTTTATATAATATAAAGGAGCCAACATGTCTTCATGGATATGTTGTTATTGTAGTTCAACTATTATGGTTACTTTAGTAATGTATGTTGTTTAACTTATGCATTTGTGTATGAAGTATTTTGTATACGATTGTATGAATCTTGTTGAAGTCTTGTTGCTGGTTTGACCCATCACTTTGGATTGTTGACTATTATGATTTCCAGCTTGTGATGTCATTCAAATCGCGTGTTCCTTTCAGGCTACATACTATTACAGGATTTTAAGGGGCACACTCCTTTTTTCCCTCTCTGTGTTAGAACCTCCCCATGCATCTCTCTTAACTCGCTGCAAGGTCACACACTTGCTTCCGACAAAGATATCTTGCTTACCTTTGTGCACTATCACAGTCAAGGCATAACTTTATTACCCACTGTTGGGACTCCTAATCCAAACGATATGAGGTCTAGTTGGGACTTCTTACCAAAGAGATCCCCTGACATGTTGGCAGGTCCAACACCATCAACATTTCTGCTGCTAGAAGGAGGGCCAGATGACAAGCTAAGTCCTCAAAGTCTGTTTTGAATCTCTACACATCTATCATGAATTACTGAACAATTTATCCTCTGAGATGTATATCTTATTGAAATGATTTTGAAATCCTAAAGGATCTCTAGAATGACTTGTTGCAAAACACGTACAAAGGTGAAGGCGAAACAACCTGGCATAGACACAGAGTTGTATTTGCAAGTCTCTGTTACAGGAATGGAATCTATGAGTATTACATGACCTTCTCACTGTTCGCATTCACGTTTCAAGGGAAAGCATTGCAATGGTGTGTCACACTGCCCGATCAATATATTCACTCTCTTAATCAGTTGGTTGTAGAGGTGGACCATGATTTCCATCATTTTGACCGTAAAGCACTCAATAAAGAAATTATGAAATTATGGAAAGCACCTGATGAATCCGTTGAGAAATTTCACACATGCTTTTGTAATATTTCATTTCGATTTCTTGAAGATGAAATTGATTGGGAATTTCTTGATGGAATATTTTAGTATCTTCTTCACATATTCAAAAATCCTCTAATCTTAGAATCATTCGAACCCCTCCCAACATATGTCAGTGTTAGAGCTGCCAAATCTAAGACGGGCAAGGTCACTGTCACAAGTGACTGTCCATCCTCTTCTCATCAAACATCTATAGCTTCGCAGTGCGAAGTGGGAGAAGGTGCACACTCATTTATTGAACTGTCACATCCTCCTACCCCACTTGGTTTGGAGATCTATGAAGATTTGGTTTGCAAGCCCATTGGTTTTCATGCTATCTTGTCTTCTCAACCTCCATCTTATGGTACCATTGATACTCCGGATTTTACTATGTTGTGTTCTCCCATTCTGGACTCCACATCTTGTGTTCACAAGGATCAATTTGTCGATGGAGTTGATGTTGTGCAACCAAACTGCACTACCATTCATGATGAGTGTGTGCGGGAATCCGAAGAAGATCCTGTGGTGAAGGATGACTACCTTTCATCTTCACCTCATCCACTCTATCTTGATCTCTCTTATGATTTTTCCACTTTTGATTTTCCTTGTGAAAACTCATCGCTAGATGTTTCTACTTCTAATCATTCAAAGGACACACTAGGTGTCAGTTTGTCATTACATTACGGAGAGGACACATCTTTATCTGAAAATCCATTCAATCTTTCATCTATCATTTCCAGAAACACAAAGAGTGAACATTATTGTTTCTCATCAACTGATCCAAAATGGATCTTGAAACCTCTAAGTCTTAAAATATTGGAAACAAAGTATCGCAGAGAAACATTGAAGGAATGGCGGAAAACAGAGTTAAAAAAAGAATGAAGTCTCGTTGCACCAGAGCATCAGATCAGCCAGATCAATGGCCCAGATTAAATCAGGATATCACATCGGAACAGGCCAGTGGAGTGTATTGGAGGCAACCTTATGGGAATTGTGATCACGATCCAGCGAAACAACATGAACCGTTGATCGAGCGTGCAGATCAATGGTCTAGATCAAATACCAATATCGCATCACATGGAACCAAAGGGAGGACTTAACACAGGCAGACCCGAAGGAGTTCTAAAATAAAACAACGAAGATTTGAGTTCCATGGTAAGTGGTATTTTTGGCGAGCTTCAGGCGGTAAGTAGTATTGGAGAGGCTCTGCTTGATTCCATACACTGGCCGACATGTAGCACACCGCAGGAGAGAGAAAATAACTTTTTTCAGCCGAGTAATCTCCGTGCAAGTGGGCCACCCGAAATGATCGTTAAATATGAATTATTGATCACTGATCAGACAGTGGACGATGAACGAGCTATTTTATACACTTGACAGGATTATAGATGCGGCTTTATATATTGTGAGTTCCGATAATAAATTTTGTTGTCAGGGATTTTATGTATTTCTTTATATTCTGATAATATCATATAAAGACCAAATATGTGCTACATCGGCGAATTGGGTGGAAGAAGACCGAATGGTCGGTTTCACTGTGCTCGCTGATCCTTCCATTTCTAAAAGAAACTGTTCTTGTGCCTTAAGAATTTTTAATAAAATGTGTCCAACGCTGAAAGGAAGGTGAACGGACAGAAGAGGAAGATAGAGAGGCCAAAGAGGGAAGGTGAACAGACATGGCCAATAGGCTTAAAAGGCCATCCCATAACAGAACAGAAACAAGTAAGAGTTCAAAGACAGAGGGGAGACAGAGAGTCAGAGAAAACACACAACTACGAACAGTTGATCAGAGGCACTAAGAGGGAGAGTCTGTGCACTCTTTAGACTCGAGGTTTTCTAGTGAAATCCCTGTGTAATATCACTATTGTTGTGTTATGGCTCTGATTGAGCTCAAACTTGTAAACTATGTTCTTGAAGACATAATATAGAGGTCGACACTGAAAGCTGGACTAGGAGACGTAGCGAAGGAGTCTATTGAACTCCTTGATTATTTGCTGTGTTGATGTGTGTGTCTGATATGTTTTTTGACTGTTAATTTTCTATATTATTTATAATATTTCGATCCATTGCACTAAATAATATAGGCATTCCTACACACGAGTCTATAATACCTTAATATTGATTTAAGATCTCATTTTCAAATCAAGTGGTATCAGAGAATTTGGTTTTTTTTAGGTTAGACAAGCTTGTGCTGGATTTTGAATGCTAACTAGATTAAAGCTCAGACTAGGAGAAGGAGAACTTGTTGAGGCTAATCCAGAGATTGGAAGAGTCTATTCTCAGAGGAGAATGGTAGAAGAAGCTCCACTGGGATCATAATCTCAGTTCATGGATAGTTTTATGGCCATGCAAGACATGGTGGAATAGATGTATCTAGAGTTTTAGAAGGTTCGAGGTGAAAGCACTTCAACACCTAAACTAGACAAAGGAGCAGAGGAAACTTTTATAGTTACCCCTCCAGAAGGTAAAGGGAAAGGGGAAATGCATCCTCCACCATTTCCTCCATCATCACCTTTGTCATCCTCATCATCTTCTATATCTTCTAAGAAAAATAAGAAAACGTCCTTAATCAAATTAGATGTGAAGTTTGATTTGCCAATTTATGATGAAGAACTTAATGCAGAAAATCTAGATAATTGGATAAGACAAATTGATGTATATTGCAGGGTATAGAATGTTGATTCAGAAAGGAAGAAGATTCAGTTGGCCAGCCTTTGACTTGGAGGAACTGCACTAGTATGGTAAGAAGGCAAGACACAAGCTGATCTGTAAAAACATGGTAAAATAATTTCTACCTGGAATGAATTTGATTCTGCTATCAAAAAGCAATTCTATCCTTGAGCTTACATGCAGCAGGTAATGATGAGTTGGCAAACTCTTCGTCAGTTGAAGGGTCAAAGTGTACAAAGTTATACTTAGGAATTTAGAAAGAGAGCTTTAACTCTAGGTATATCATTAGACTCACCTGAGACTTTATTGAAGTATATAGGTGGTCTTCATAGCTATTTAAATCATACTATTCTCATGTTTAATCCCACTAGCTTAGATGATGTATCAGTTCAAGCCACACATCCAGAAGTTAGAGGTAAGAATGTAAACCCAGAGGTTGGGGGATCATCTAAATATTCTGTAAGCAAGAGTAAGGAAAAGAAGAAACTGAGATGGAAGGAGAGGAAAGAAAACATTGTAAATAAGGATAAACCTTCATGCACTCATTGCAAGAAAGAAGGACACGATGAGACACACTACTGGTTTTTTCATCCAGAACTGAAACCTAAGAAGTTCGGTGGAAAGAAGAAAAAGAATGTCGCTGCTATTCAGAAGGACTTGGGATCAGATTCAAGCGATGAAACAATAGTTACAACCACAGACATTAAAGGTAAAGATTCTTAAGCATCCACAAGTAATTCTGCACAATCTGTTGATAATGAAAATAATGAGAGGGAAAGAAATGAGCTCTTTTGTATTAGAGTAATTTCCAAGCATAACAATATTGATACCTTATTTGATAGTGGATCACAAGTAAATTTGATTTTTGAAACAATTGTAAAGAAGTTGGGATTACAAACAAAACCTCATGAGAAGCCATATCCATTAGGTTGGGTGTGTGATAATAAAAAGCTACAAGTAACGAGACAATGTAAACTTAGGTTTGCTATTGGATCAACATTTGTAGATGAGGTTGAGTTAGATATAGTTCCATTGGATATATGTGTTATTGTTTTGGGAAGTGCATACTTGTATGATAGGAAAGCTATTTTCTATAGAGCTGAAAATAAGTATCAACTCACTAAAGATGGAATGGAATATATTATAAGAGCTCATAAAATCAAAGGTAACTATTCTCTCATAAACTCAGGGCAGATGAAAAGAATTGTGAATTCAAGTAAGCAATTTTTACTCATGGTTTTAAAGGCAAAGGATTCTGAAAAATCCAATGTATTTGAAGGCTGTGATTCTAAACAAAAAGCTGATTTACTTAAACTTGTTTCAGAGTATGATGTTATATTTCAAGAACCAAAAGGTCTGCCACCCAAGCAAGAAATAGTACATGATATTTGTTTGCAACAAGATGCTCCATTACCTAACATTGGAATGTATAGGTTGTTAGCTTTAGAGAATGCAGAGATAAAGAAGCAGGTACATGAGTTGCTCAATAAAGGGTTTATATGACCAAGCACATCACCATGTGGATCTCCAATCATGCTGGTGAGAAAGAAAGATGGTTCATGGAGAATGTGCATTGATTATAGAGCACTAAATAAAATAATGATCAAGAATCGTTATCCTCTTCCTCGTATTGATGATTTATTAGATCAATTGAAAGAAGCAGTTTACTTTTCTAAGTTAGACTTGCGAAGTGGTTATCATCAGGTTAGAGTTGCAGAACAAGATGCATGGAAGACTGCTTTCAAGACAAAGTAAGGACTTTATGAATGGTTGGTTATGCCTTTTGGCTTAACTAATGCTCCTGCTACATTTATGAGAGTTATGAATGATGTACCTAGACCTTTTATTGATGACTTTGTAATTGTTTATTTAGATGACATTCTTATTTTTAGTAAGACATGGGAAGACCATGTAAAGCATGTAGAGCAGACTTTAGATGTTTTAAAAAGAGAAAATATTTATGTAAAACTGTCAAAATGTGAATTTGGCAGAACATCTTTAAATTATTTGGGTCATATTGTAGGGGGTGGTGAATTGAAGATAGATCCCTCTAAGGTTGAAGTCTTTGTGAATGGCCTAAACCCAAATCTGCTACAGAGGTTAGGAGTTTCCTAGGGGTAACACAATACTGGAGAATTGTTTATTGCTGACTTCTCATTGATTGCAGCTCCATTACATGCTTTAACAGGATTGAAACAGGTGCTTCAGTGGGGAGGCAACAACAGAAAGCCTTCGACACCTTAAAAGAGAAAATCAGTACAACACCAGTACTAGCACTGCCAAATCTTCAACATCCATTTGAGATTGAGATAGATGCCAGTGACTATGCCATGGGAACAATGTTGATGCAACACAGAAAACCCATATGCTATCTTTCAGAGACATTTAATTTTGCAGTAGTTAATTATCCCACATATGATAAAGAATTGTATGCATTAGTACAAAGTGTGAAAAAGTGGAAACATTAGGTAAGGAAACAATCATACACACAGATCATCAACCACTTCAATATTTGCACTCACAAATGAAATTGCAGCAATCAAGACATTATAGGTGGATGGGTTTTCTACAACAATTTCATCTTATCATCAGATATAAGAAGGGCATACACAATAAGGTTGCAGACATATTATCAAGACCAATCATAAATGCATCTACTATACTTAAACATAACTCAGTAATGCATGAAAGTTACATTGAACAATATGCTCAAGATGTAGAATTTAAAGATGTATATGAAACTTTAAGTCATGGCAAGAAAGTAGAAGAATTGGATTATTATGTAAAGGACCAACTCTTATATCATTTGGAAAAGTTATGCATTCCACAAACTGAAAGAGTTAACATAATCTGAGAAGCACATACTTCTCTCATATCAGGTCATTTTGGCATAAGTAAAACAGTTGCACAATTGAAAAGGTTCTGTTATTGGCCAAGAATGCGTGAGATAGTTTCTATATATATCAAAGGGTGTACTATGTGTGCTACAAGCAATCCCAGTAATAGAAAATTAGGCTTGTACACTCCACTTCCAATTCCTTCTCGTCCTTGGGAAAGTGTTTCCATGGATTTTGTTGGGGGATTGCCAAAATATAGGAAAGGTCATGATTATTTGTATGTAGTTGTGGATAGGTTTAGTAAAATGTGTATTTTGATACCATGTAACAAGCAGGTTACAGCTGAACAAACAACAAAGTTGTTCTTTCAGAATGTATGGGTTCATTTTGGGTTACCCACTTCTATAGTATCTGATTGAGATTCTCGATTAGTTGGGAAGTTTTGGTCAAATCTATGGGAGTTGATGGACACTAGGTTGAAGAAGAGTACAACATTTCATCCACAAATAGATGGTCAGATAGAAGTGGTCAACAATACAGTGATCTAGTTGCTCAGAGGCTATTTCAACAATCATCCCAAGATTTGGGATGAGCATTTTTGTTATGTGCAACATGCTTACAACCGTGCCAAGCACTCTTCTACTCAGAGATCTCATTTTGAGACTTGTTTTGATTTTATACCAAAGTCTCCCTTGGATTTTTTCTTTGGTAAAGACATAGCAGTTGATGGACACAATGATGTGGACAAAGCAACCAAGTTCATTGAACAAATCCAGAAATTCACCAGGAAGTACAGGAACAACTAGAAATAAGTCAAGATAAGTACAAGGAAAGACATGACAAGCATCGAGCTGAACATAGTTTTAAAGTTGGTGATCAAGTCTGGCTGTACATCAGAAAAGATAGAATGCAGGGTGAACGTAAGAAGCTAAAACCAATAAGGTATGGACCTTTCAAGATACTTGATAAAATTGGTGAAAATGATTTTCATCTTGATTACCAGTTTATATGCATATCTATTCAATCGTTAATGCAAAAAACTTGATATTGTATGAACCATTAATGATTGAAGATCCTGAAGAGCAAAGTCAGTTGCCTTCTATTGAGGATCTGTTTCCTGAATATCTCAATGAGTTATAGGAGGACACAGTTTTGGACAGGTAGGTAAGAACTACGTGTCGAGGGGATGTTGAGTACTTGAGAGTAGGGCTCAAAGGTTCAAATCCAAGCAAAGCACGATGGATAGAAGTTAAACAAGTGAGGGAGCTATATCCTCACTTGATCGATGCCTAAAAACCGACTTTTGGTGGTCCAAGACCTTTTTAGTGGGAAGGTGTGATCCAAAATGGATCTTGAAACCTCTAAGTCTTCAAATATCGGAAACAGAGTATCGCAGAGAAACATTGAAGGAATGGTGGAAAACAGAGTTAAACAAAGAATGAAGTCTCATTGCACCGGAGCCGTGGATCAGCCAGATCAACGATCCAGATTAAATCGGTATATCACATCAGAACATGCCAATGGAGTGTATTGAAGGTAGCCTTATGGGAATTGCGATTATGATCCAGCGAAACAATGTGAACCGTTGATCAAGCACGTAGATCAACGATCCAAATAAACTACCAATATCGCATCGCATGGAACCAAAGGGAGGACTTAATGCAGGCGGACCTGAAGGAGTTATGAAATAAAACAGCGAAGATTTGAGTTTCGTGGTAAGCAGTATTTCGGGCGGGCTTCAGGTGGTAAGCAGTATTGGAGAGGCTCCACCCGATTCCATACATCAGCCGACACGTAGCACACTGCAGGAGAGAGAAAACCTCTTTTTCGAGCGGGTAATCTCCGTGCAAGTGGGCCGCTCGAAGTGATCGTCAGCCGTGGATTATCGATCAATAATCAGACGATAGATGATGAACAAGCTGTTTTACGGAACCAACAAGATTATAGATGCAGATTTATATATATTGAGTTCTGAAAATCAGTTTTGTTGTCGAGATTTCTATGTATTTCTTTGTATTCCAATAATATCCTATAAAGACCAAATATGTGTTATATCAGGGAATATGGCAGAAGAAGACCGAACGGTTGATTTCATCGCACCTACCGATCCTTCTGTTTCTAAAAGAAACTATTCTTGTGCCTTAGGCGTTTTTAACAAAACGTGTCCAATGTCGAAAGGAAGGTGAACGGATAGAAGAGGAAGAAAGAGAGGCCGAAGAGGGAAGGTGAACAGATAGGGCCGATAGGCTTAAAAGGCCATCCCATAACAGAACAAAAACAAGTCGGAGTTTAGAGACAGAGGGGAGACAGAGAGTCAGAGAAAACACACAGCTACGAACAATTGATCAGAGGCACTAAGAGGGAGAGTCTGTTCACTCTTTAGACTCGAGGTTTTCAAGTGAAATCCCTGTGTAATATCACTGTTGTTGTGTTATGGCTCTGATTGAGCTCACACCTGTAAGCTCTGTTCTTGAAGACATAATATAGAGGTTGACATTGAAAGCTGGACCAGGAGATGTAGCCAGGAAGTATGGTGAACTCCTTGATTATTTATTGTGTTGATGTGTGTGTCTGTTATGTTTTCTGACTGTTAATTGTCTATGTTATTCACAATATTTTCGATCCGTTGCAATAAATAATATAGGCATTCCTACACATGAGTATGTAATACCTTAATATTGATTTAAGATCTCATTTTCAAATCATCAACCCCTCTGCATGATTCATCAGATCATGAGGATGCCGATGAACATCTCGAATTTTCTTATCATTGTTTTCGTGATCTCTTCACTCCATTCGATCACGATACTGATTCACTCGTTGTTGATATTTCTAAGCCACTGGTATTTGATGTTCTAGGTGCTGATGAAGTGGAAACCGCTCAAACTATCGAGGCACTTCAACCTGCGATGATGGTTAAGTCAGGCCCTCATTGTCCTAAGGTCAGCTTCACTTCCGATCAAAAATCTGTTGAAACACTCCAGGCTTGTCATCACTCTCCTGTTCCCATTAAAGATCAATCTAGTTCACAGATTTCACTCCCTCCACGAGAATCACATGATCCCATCGCCCATGCATTAGAGGAGTGTTATTGGGAAAACTAGTGTCCATTCAGAGATGCTAGTCCCACTAAGATGGGTAGCTAGTCTCCTTGCTTGTCTCTCGCTAGTCTCCTTGCTTGTTCCCTCTCTCCTTTGATAGAGCTTTCGCCACTCCTTTCTCACTTGTCCTGCTTCAAAGAACACCTGTAGAGTCAAGGCATCAAAATACCATCAAAGCATAGAGATATATAACCATAAACAATGTAGGATCAGATGTACATTAACCATACAAATGCATATACAAATACAATATTCAGAGATATACAAGCATATGGAGGAAAACTCAAATATATTTATTGATAGAAGTAGTAGAAGAGAGGATTACAACTAAGCTGTCTGATCCAGCATCATCCTCCCAGCATGAAATCCCTCTTCACCTCATACAAAGAAAGACCACCCAACAATACAATTTCTTCAAAGAGAAACCAAAAAACTTCCTTACAAATTACAAAATTCTAGCCTCTGGATCTCTAGGATGAGGGATCCATATATAGATGTTTGTAGGAGAGCGAGCCGGCTTCTAGGATTTTGATTAGTGTAATTTCACTGATAGTTCTTGGTTCCACTTGGAGATTTCATGATCTCTTACTTATCCCTAGGCGAATTCAGAGAGGCAAGTGTCATATGAGCAGTTTCTAGAAGATTCTTTGAGTTTCCACCTAGCAAACTGCTTCTGCCATTTGTTTGCTCTTACTCATTGCACCCTACAGAAGGACTTTCAGTATGCATGGCACCTCCCGTGTGTAACAGGTGAGATGCATCGCACCCTCAGCATGGAGCAGTATGTATGGTCTAGTTTTGACCAGTTCTGAGCAGTTTTTCAGGGAGAACTTCTGGGAAATGATGTAATCTGCTGACCTTGTTCTTTTAGGGTATGAAACAAAACTTTTAGGGGTTTAGAAGACCTTGGTTTATGGACATATGTGATTGGGATTGCAGTGCCCAAATATGTCTATAACAAGGAGTCATACACAACGAACACTCTTACGAAATGCATGTTTTATTCTTTCTTAATGTTTGCTCATCAGTCAAGGTTAGAAGAGTGTACATGCTTATTGTCTATGCACAATGTGTTGCAACACCATGGTATGTCTGCAAAATGTTTATCTTGCGCATTTATTCTTTTCTTTTCTATGGACGCTTTCCAACTCCGAGCGTGTCGGTATTTATTGTATTTTTTTTTCCTGGTTTATATTCTTATATTTCTTGTTAACCATGCCTTCACCAACATGGGCCAACCAATGTGCCAGTGGATACATTGGAAATATCACTTTACGTGAGCATGCCCATAAACTGTTTAGCGTAAGAGTAGGAGTAGTGTTTGATTTCTTACTTTGCTTTGATTTCTGGTTTTATTTCCTTTTCTTGCATGTTTTTCTTTGCATGCTTGTTTTTATTTCACTTTACTTCTGCCCTTTTCTTTCTAGTTTGTTTTCTTGTTTGCACCCATAGGTTAGTTTTACATGAAACCGTGTTTGGCTCTTGAGACAAGCTGGGAAAATATAGGAGGACTTGTAATAATATCAACATTTGGTTATCCATTTTTCCTCTCTCTTTATGAAGAGCTTGTTATCTTTAGTTGATGATACCCTTATGGAAAATACATTTTGTTCAGAGTGAGTCTTGGTGAAAACACAAAGCTTTCACTTTTAACTAGCACCACTGACTCTAATCGATTTTTTGGGTTAACACTTGTCAGCTTAGTCAAGTAGAGTGAAGTGAGGGTGATAACATTAACAAGTATGTTAGAGGTATATATAACATAATTATCTAAAGGGAAAACCTTTTATGCTCTCAATAAGTCGGGATCCCTCTTTCGCGTCTGAAATAAATAAGTGCATATGCACAATTATTTGAAAGAAAAAGAAAAAAAGAGAAAATGAAAATGAAAATAAATAAGGAGAAAGAAGAGAGGCATTCTGCATAGAGAAGTGATGCATGTAACTCCGCCGGTGTATTGTCCAGGTTCACTGGCAGTGGAGCGATGCTTGTGTTCCTGCATGATTCAGTAAGGGTACTTTCTAGGCCTGCAGGCATCGGAGAAACACCAGAGATGAAACTAAAACTCTAATAGTCATATTACTTATGCATCAGTATACCCCTCATCCTTAATCAAAATAACTCAGTTGACTTGGATTGGTATGTGTGCTGACCAATCAAGAGAATGGTAGGGACTACATCCGTCACACAAGCTAGTGAGGAAGCCATGACAATCAAAGAATCGAACAATACTTCCGGAAAGGTTAGACTCGCTTTCGTGAGACAAGGTCCATACAGAGAGCTGGTGTTCTACTAGTGTGTCACCAATGTTGTAGCGGCTACAACCACCCTCCAAAATTTTGGCTCACATGAAAATTTTTAAGCCTACCGTTGATCCTGTGATCGATCATTCCTTGGTCACTTATTAATAAGCTGATGATCTCAAGCCCCCCCATTGATCTTAAGAGTTTTTCATGTTCTCATCTTTATGCATCATGTGTCATCTTTGGGCATGGGTATTATCATTTGTCATGCAAAGGGAAGTTTGTTTTGCTTCAAGGGGAAATATTTTTTCATATGGGTTGTTCTCATTACATAGACATGTTTCACACTCACTTCACACACTCTTGTAACGAAAGTTATTGCATCAAGTAAAGTATGTTTTATATGTTATGTATGGTCTATGTTGTATCACTAAGTGTTCGTGTGTGATCATAGTCAAGTTCTATCATTGTTTCCATCTATTTCACTGGTCTCACACTTAGACAGTTTCCTAAGAAACCTAGCCTCATCTAGCTTTCCGGAACTACACACTTTGCTTTTGCAACCCTCAATATTTTTCCCTTGCTTGTTGGAACTGCGAAATGCACAGAGACCCCAACCTCCCTTGGCATACAAAAATGCACAATGGTTTCCTCTAGTGTCCTTCCGTCAGTTGGAATCCACTGTCTCCTAAAACTGCACAATGTTTTCCCTGAGTTTCCCAATATATCTTGCAACTTGAAACTGCACAGATGTGTCCAAATGGGACCCATCTTGCAGCATTGCCTTGCATTCAGAAACTGTGCAATATTGTCCCTCAGCTGCCTAGTCTATCTTGCATTCAGAAGCTATGCAGAGGTGTCCTCCCAAGACCCCATCTCATAGCAATATCTGTATCTCAAAATTGCATAGTGTTGTCCTAACTGTCCAATCTACCTTGCATTTAGAAACTATGCAGATGGGCCTCCCAGGGCCTCATCCCAGCAGCATTCACTATCTGCTAAAACTACATAGATCTATCTCTCAGTGACCACAATGAAATATGACATGCCAAATGACTCTCAAGGAGTTGAGGAGAAAGACCAAGGAACCGAGTTATGACAAGAGATCAGGAGCACATGCAAACTCCAACAAATGCATAACCATATGGAGGGTAAGCATGGTAAGTAAATTAAATCTCTTAGTGTAGCCTGAAATATTGTTGATCATCATCATATCATTGTGTCTTTAATTACATGCATGTTTGCAAGCATTGAAAGTCATTCCACGTATGTCTTTCTCCCTTTCACTTGTTGGACAAACTGTCGTCGTTGGCATGTTGATTTCTATGCCATGCTTGCGATCTAGTTCTGGTGATTTCGAAGCTTTTTCTTCGTGTGTTTGGGTTTTCTTAGCTATGTTAACACCCACCACACTCACAAAAAAATTCGTAAGCATTGTCGCGCAAGTGTCATCACGGTCTTCCAAAGGTCTATCCCAAGTGTCGCACTTATTTCTTTCACCTATAGACAGTCCCACAGAAGGTCATGTTTTGCTATGTTGTCCCGGTGGTTAGTGTCGTCATGTTGTTGAAATATGCTAAGTGTGTGATTACAATGTTGAAGTCATCACAAGTTCACTTGCCTCTCACACTTAGCCATTGCACCCATCTTAGTGGGAATAACATCTCTGAATGGACACTAGTTTTCCCAATAACACTCCTCTAATGCATGGGCGATGGGATCATGTGATTCTCGTGGAGGGAGTGAAATCTGTGAACTAGATTGATCTTTAATGGGAACAGGAGAGTGATGACAAGCCTGGAGTGTTTCAACAGATTTTTGATAAGAAGTGAAGCTGACCTTAGGACAATGAGGGCCTGACTTAACCATCATCGCAGGTTGAAGTGCCTCAGTCTTTCGCTAGTCTCCTTGCTTGTTCCCTATCTCCTTTGATAGAGATTTCGCCACTCCTTTCTCACTTGTCCTGCTTCAAAGAACACCTGTAGAGTCAAGGCATCAAAATACCATCAAAGCATAGAGATATATAACCATAAACAATGTAGGATCAAATGTACATTAACCATACAAATGCATATACAAATACAATATTCAGAGATATACAAGCATATGGAGGAAAACTCAAATATATTTATTGATAGAAGTAGTAGAAGAGAGGATTACAACTAAGCTGTCTGATCCAGCATCATCCTCCCAGCATGAAATCCCTCTTCACCTCATACAAAGAAAGACCACCCAACAATACAATTTCTTCAAAGAGAAACCAAAAACACTTCCTTACAAATTACAAAATTCCAGCCTCTGGATCTCTAGGATGAGGGATCCATATATAGATGTTTGTAGGAGAGCGAGTCGGCTTCTAGGATTTTGATTAGTGTAATTTCACTGATAGTTCTTGGTTCCACTTGGAGATTTCATGATCTCTTACTTATCCCTAGGCGAATTCAGAGAGGCAAGTGTCATATGAGCAGTTTCTAGAAGATTCTTTGAGTTTCCACCTAGAAAACTGCTTCTGCCATTTGTTTGCTCTTACTCATTGCACCCTACAGAAGGACTTTCAGTATGCATCGCACCTCCCGTGTGTAACAGGTGAGATGCATCGCACCCTCAGCATGGAGCAGTCTGTATGGTCCAGTTTTGACCAGTTCTGAGCAGTTTTTCAGGGAGAACTTCTGGGAAATGATGTAATCTGCTGACCTTGTTCTTTTAGGGTATGAAACAACACTTTTAGGGGTTTAGAAGACCTTGGTTTATGGACATATGTGATTGGGATTGCAGTGCCCAAATATGTCTATAACAAGGAGTCATACACAACGAACACTCTTACGAAATGCATGTTTTATTCTTTCTTAATGTTTGCTCATCAGTCAAGGTTAGAAGAGTGTACATGCTTATTGTCTACGCACAATGTGTTGCAACACCATGGTATGTCTGCAAAATGTTTATCTTGCACATTTATTCTTTTCTTTTCTATGGACGCTTTCCAACTCCGAGCGTGTCGGTATTTATTGTATTTTTTTTTCCTGGTTTATATTCTTATATTTCTTGTTAACCATGCCTTCACCAACATGGGCCAACCAATGTGCCAGTGGATACATTGGCAATATCACTTTACGTGAGCATGCCCATAAACTGTTTAGCGTAAGAGTAGGAGTAGTGTTTGATTTCTTACTTTGCTTTGATTTCTGGTTTTATTTCCTTTTCTTGCATGTTTTTCTTTGCATGATTGTTTTTATTTCACTTTACTTCTGCCCTTTTCTTTCTAGTTTGTTTTCTTGTTTGCACCCATAGGTTAGTTTTACATGAAACCGTGTTTGGCTCTTGAGACAAGCTGGGAAAATATAGGAGGACTTGTAATAATATCAACATTTGGTTATCCATTTTTCCTCTCTCTTTATGAAGAGCTTGTTATCTTTAGTTGATGATACCCTTATGGAAAATACATTTTGTTCAGAGTGAGTCTTGGTGAAAACACAAAGCTTTCACTTTTAACTAGCACCACTGACTCTAATCGATTTTTTGGGTTAACCCTTGTCAGCTTAGTCAAGTAGAGTGAAGTGAGGGTGATAACATTAACAAGTATGTCAGAGGTATATATAACATAATTATCTAAAGGGAAAACCTCTTATGCTCTCAATAAGTCGGGATCCCTCTTTCGCGTCTGAAATAAATAAGTGCATATGCACAATTATTTGAAAGAAAAAGAAAAAAAGAGAAAATGAAAATGAAAATAAATAAGGAGAAAGAAGAGAGGCATTCTGCATAGAGAAGTGATGCATGTAACTCCGCCGGTGTATTGTCCAGGTTCATTGGCAGTGGAGCGATGCTTGTGTTCCTGCATGATTCAGTAAGGGTACTTTCTAGGCCTACAGGCATCGGAGAAACACCAGAGATGAAACTAAAACTCTAATAGTCATATTACTTATGCATCAGTATACCCCTCATCCTTAATCAAAATAACTCAGTTGACTTGGATTGGTATGTGTGCTGACCAATCAAGAGAATGGTAGGGACTACATCCGTCACACAAGCTAGTGAGGAAGCCATGACAATCAAAGAATCGAACAATACTTCCGGAAAGGTTAGACTCGCTTTCGTGAGACAAGGTCCATACAGAGAGCTGGTGTTCTACTAGTGTGTCACCAATGTTGTAGCGGCTACAACCACCCTCCAAAATTTTGGCTCACATGAAAATTTTTAAGCCTACCGTTGATCCTGTGATCGATCATTCCTTGGTCACTTATTAATAAGTTGATGATCTCAAGCCCCCCCATTGATCTTAAGAGTTTTTTATGTTCTCATCTTTATGCATCATGTGTCATCTTTGGGCATGGGTATTATCATTTGTCATGCAAAGGGAAGTTTGTTTTGCTTCAAGGGGAAATATTTTTTCATATGGGTTGTTCTCATTACACAGACATGTTTCACACTCACTTCACACACTCTTGTAACGAAAGTTATTGCATCAAGTAAAGTATGTTTTATATGTTATGTATGGTCTATGTTGTATCACTAAGTGTTCGTGTGTGATCATAGTCAAGTTCTATCATTGTTTCCATCTGTTTCACTGGTCTCACACTTAGACAGTTTCCTAAGAAACCTAGCCTCATCTAGCTTTCCAGAACTACACACTTTGCTTTTGCAACCCTCAATATTTTTCCCTTGCTTGTTGGAACTACGAAATGCACAGAGACCCCAACCTCCCTTGGCATACAAAAATGCACAATGGTTTCCTCTAGTGTCCTTCCATCAGTTGGAATCCACTGTCTCCTAAAACTGCGCAATGTTTTCCCTGAGTTTCCCAATATATCTTGCAACTTGAAACTGCACAGATGTGTCCAAATGGGACCCATCCTGCAGCATTGCCTTGCATTCAGAAACTGTGCAATATTGTCCCTCAGCTGCCTAGTCTATCTTGCATTCAGAAACTATGCAGAGGTGTCCTCCCAAGACCCCATCTCATAGCAATATCTTGTATCTCAAAATTGCATAGTGTTGTCCTAACTGTCCAATCTACCTTGCATTTAGAAACTATGCAGATGGGCCTCCCAGGGCCTCATCCCAGCAGCATTCACTATCTGCTAAAACTACATAGATCTATCTCTCAGTGACCACAATGAAATATGACATGCCAAATGACTCTCAAGGAGTTGAGGAGAAAGACCAAGGAACCGAGTTATGACAAGAGATCAGGAGCACATGCAAACTCCAACAAATGCATAACCATATGGAGGGTAAGCATGGTAAGTAAATTAAATCTCTTAGTGTAGCCTGAAATATTGTTGATCATCATCATATCATTGTGTCTTTAATTACATGCATGTTTGCAAGCATTGAAATTCATTCCACGTATGTCTTTCTCCCTTTCACTTGTTGGACAAACTGTCGTCGTTGGCATGTTGATTTCTATGCCATGCTTGTGATCTAGTTCTGGTGATTTCAAAGGTTTTTCTTCGTGTGTTTGGGTTTTCTTAGCTATGTTAACACCCACCACACTCACAAAAAAATTCGTAAGCATTGTCGCGCAAGTGTCATCACGGTCTTCCAAAGGTCTATCCCAAGTGTCGCACTTATTTCTTTCACCTATAGACAGTCCCACAGAAGGTCATGTTTTGCTATGTTGTCCCGGTGGTTAGTGTCGTCATGTTGTTGAAATATGCTAAGTGTGTGATTACAATGTTGAAGTCATCACAAGTTCACTTGCCTCTCACACTTAGCCATTGCACCCATCTTAGTGGGAATAGCATCTCTGAATGGACACTAGTTTTCCCAATAACACTCCTCTAATGCATGGGCGATGGGATCATGTGATTCTCGTGGAGGGAGTGAAATCTGTGAACTAGATTGATCTTTAATGGGAACAGGAGAGTGATGACAAGCCTGGAGTGTTTCAACAGATTTTTGATCAGAAGTGAAGCTGACCTTAGGACAATGAGGGCCTGACTTAACCATCATCGCAGGTTGAAGTGCCTCAGTCTTTCGCTAGTCTCCTTGCCTGTTCCCTATCTCCTTTGATAGAGATTTCGCCACTCCTTTCTCACTTGTCCTGCTTCAAAGAACACCTGTAGAGTCAAGGCATCAAAATACCATCAAAGCATAGAGATATATAACCATAAACAATGTAGGATCAAATGTACATTAACCATACAAATGCATATACAAATACAATATTCAGAGATATACAAGCATATGGAGGAAAACTCAAATATATTTATTGATAGAAGTAGTAGAAGAGAGGATTACAACTAAGCTGTCTGATCCAGCATCATCCTCCCAGCATGAAATCCCTCTTCACCTCATACAAAGAAAGACCACCCAACAATACAATTTCTTCAAAGAGAAACCAAAAACACTTCCTTACAAATTACAAAATTCCAGCCTCTGGATCTCTAGGATGAGGGATCCATATATAGATGTTTGTAGGAGAGCGAGTCGGCTTCTAGGATTTTGATTAGTGTAATTTCACTGATAGTTCTTGGTTCCACTTGGAGATTTCATGATCTCTTACTTATCCCTAGGCGAATTCAGAGAGGCAAGTGTCATATGAGCAGTTTCTAGAAGATTCTTTGAGTTTCCACCTAGCAAACTGCTTCTGCCATTTGTTTGCTCTTACTCATTGCACACTACAGAAGGACTTTCAGTATGCATCGCACCTCCCGTGTGTAGCAGGTGAGATGCATCGCACCCTCAGCATGGAGCAGTCTGTATGGTCCAGTTTTGACCAGTTCTGAGTAGTTTTTCAGGGAGAACTTCTGGGAAATGATGTAATCTGCTGACCTTGTTCTTTTAGGGTATGAAACAACACTTTTAGGGGTTTAGAAGACCTTGGTTTATGGACATATCTGATTGGGATTGCAGTGCCCAAATATGTCTATAACAAGGAGTCATACACAACGAACACTCTTATGAAATGCATGTTTTATTCTTTCTTAATGTTTGCTCATCAGTCAAGGTTAGAAGAGTGTACATGCTTATTGTCTATGCACAATGTGTTGCAACACCATGGTATGTCTGCAAAATGTTTATCTTGCGCATTTATTCTTTTCTTTTCTATGGACGCTTTCCAACTCCGAGCGTGTCGGTATTTATTGTATTTTTTTTTCCTGGTTTATATTCTTATATTTCTTGTTAACCATGCCTTCACCAACATGGGCCAACCAATGTGCCAGTGGATACATTGGAAATATCACTTTACGTGAGCATGCCCATAAACTGTTTAGCGTAAGAGTAGGAGTAGTGTTTGATTTCTTACTTTGCTTTGATTTCTGGTTTTATTTCCTTTTCTTGCATGTTTTTCTTTGCATGATTGTTTTTATTTCACTTTACTTCTGCCCTTTTCTTTCTAGTTTGTTTTCTTGTTTGCACCCATAGGTTAGTTTTACATGAAACCGTGTTTGGCTCTTGAGACAAGCTGGGAAAATATAGGAGGACTTGTAATAATATCAACATTTGGTTATCCATTTTTCCTCTCTCTTTATGAAGAGCTTGTTATCTTTAGTTGATGATACCGTTATGGAAAATACGTTATGTTCAGAGTGGTTCTTGGTGAAAACACAAAGCTTTCACTTTTAACTAGCACCACTGACTCTAATCGATTTTTTGGGTTAACCCTTGTCAGCTTAGTCAAGTAGAGTGAAGTGAGGGTGATAACATTAACAAGTATGTCAGGGGTATATATAACATAATTATCTGAAGGGACAACCTCTTATGCTCTCAATAAGTCGGGATCCCTCTTTCGCGTCTGAAATAAATAAGTGCATATGCACAATTATTTGAAAGAAAAAGAAAAAAAGAGAAAATGAAAATGAAAATAAATAAGGAGAAAGAAGAGAGGCATTCTGCATAGAGAAGTGATGCATGTAACTCCGCCGGTGTATTTTCCAGGTTCACTGGCAGTGGAGCGATGCTTGTGTTCCTGCATGATTCAGTAAGGGTACTTTCTAGGCCTGCAGGCATCGGAGAAACACCAGAGATGAAACTAAAACTCTAATAGTCATATTACTTATGCATCAGTATACCCCTCATCCTTAATCAAAATAACTCAGTTGACTTGGATTGGTATGTGTGTTGACCAATCAAGAGAATGGTAGGGACTACATCCGTTACACAAGCTAGTGAGGAAGCCATGACAATCAAAGAATTGAACAATACTTCCGGAAAGGTTAGACTCGCTTTCGTGAGACAAGGTCCATACAGAGAGCTGGTGTTCTACTAGTGTGTCACCAATGTTGTAGCGGCTACAACCACCCTCCAAAATTTTGGCTCACATGAAAATTTTTAAGCCTATCGTTGATCCTGTGATCGATCATTCCTTGGTCACTTATTAATAAGCTGATGATCTCAAGCCCCCCCATTGATCTTAAGAGTTTTTCATGTTCTCATCTTTATGCATCATGTGTCATCTTTGGGCATGGGTATTATCATTTGTCATGCAAAGGGAAGTTTGTTTTGCTTCAAGGGGAAATATTTTTTCATATGGGTTGTTCTCATTACACAGACATGTTTCACACTCACTTCACACACTCTTGTAACGAAAGTTATTGCATCAAGTAAAGTATGTTTTATATGTTATGTATGGTCTATGTTGTATCACTAAGTGTTCGTGTGTGATCATAGTCAAGTTCTATCATTGTTTCCATCTGTTTCACTGGTCTCACACTTAGACAGTTTCCTAAGAAACCTAGCCTCATCTAGCTTTCCGGAACTACACACTTTGCTTTTGCAACCCTCAATATTTTTCCCTTGCTTGTTGGAACTGCGAAATGCACAGAGAACCCAACCTCCCTTGGCATACAAAAATGTACAATGGTTTCCTCTAGTGTCCTTCCGTCAGTTGGAATCCACTGTCTCCTAAAACTGCGCAATGTTTTCCCCGAGTTTCCCAATATATCTTGCAACTTGAAACTGCACAGATGTGTCCAAATGGGACCCATCCTGCAGCATTGCCTTGCATTCAGAAACTGTGCAATATTGTCCCTCAGCTGCCTAGTCTATCTTGCATTCAGAAACTATGCAGAGGTGTCCTCCCAAGACCCCATCTCATAGCAATATCTTGTATCTCAAAATTGCATAGTGTTGTCCTAACTGTCCAATCTACCTTGCATTTAGAAACTATGCAGATGGGCCTCCCAGGGCCTCATCCCAGCAGCATTCACTATCTGCTAAAACTACATAGATCTATCTCTCAGTGACCACAATGAAATATGACACGCCAAATGACTCTCAAGGAGTTGAGGAGAAAGACCAAGGAACCGAGTTATGACAAGAGATCAGGAGCACATGCAAACTCCAACAAATTCATAACCATATGGAGGGTAAGCAGGTAAGTAAATTAAATCTCTTAGTGTAGCCTGAAATATTGTTGATCATCATCATATCATTGTGTCTTTAATTACATGCATGTTTGCAAGCATTGAAAGTCATTCCACTTATGTCTTTCTCCCTTTCACTTGTTGGACAAACTGTCGTCGTTGGCATGTTGATTTCTATGCCATGCTTGCGATCTAGTTCTGGTGATTTCGAAGCTTTTTCTTCGTGTGTTTGGGTTTTCTTAGCTATGTTAACACCCACCACACTCACAAAAAAATTCGTAAGCATTGTCGCGCAAGTGTCATCACGGTCTTCCAAAGGTCTATCCCAAGTGTCGCACTTATTTCTTTCACCTATAGACAGTCCCACAGAAGGTCATGTTTTTCTATGTTGTCCCGGTGGTTAGTGTCGTCATGTTGTTGAAATATGCTAAGTGTGTGATTACAATGTTGAAGTCATCACAAGTTCACTTGCCTCTCACACTTAGCCACTTTCCTAAAAATCTTTCGATGGAACAACTTCATTTCCCCAGACCCCGACTGAGCTACCCCGCACAGTCTCAATGCTTAGTGGTGTTGCTCTGCTATATGGAACTGCGCAGTGCTTGAGGTTGTCCCCCAGGCCAACTGCACTATGCAATCCTAGAAATGACCAAACTGAGCTACGCATTTCTCAAGCATAGTCATCAAGCCTCCTTTTTGCCTACCGGAAGCCTGCACTGCTCTAAGACCCGTGTCTGTACTGTTCCCAAAAACTGCACAGACATGCCCAAATGGTCATTTGCAACCATGTCATGCATTTTTCTCAGAAATTGTGTATAACTGCTAAACTGACTCTTGTTTCCTTGCTCTGCACTGCCTCCAGAAATTGCGCAGACATGTATAGTAGTCCCCTTGCTACATGTCTTGCAGCTGACACTAGTGAATTTCACTTCACAATTCTTCTTCCTAGTGATCTTTGTGTATTTTTTTCTCATCAGTGAAAGTTGTCCCCTCAGAAAGCCTCATTCTGATCTGAGCTACGCGTTGTCTTAGTGAGTTGTCCTCCCTCCTTGTCACTCGGAACACAAGAACAATGCATCATGCCAGACTAGGAGGTTTTGGATTTGATGTTGCCTCATCATGAATGATTGCAGGAACAAGCACATTGATGGAACGTGGCATGACAACGAACGATATGAAGAAGGAGCACATGCTAGAAGAATTTCTTACAATTGAACAAATGATCAAAGCACATCAAGTGGCAAGCGAAAGAAACACATGCATGGAACCATCTTGTGAACACCATTGAATACCCCACAACACCAAGCTATGCGAAGATGAAGACAAAGTACATCCAAAGACACATCCATTAATTAACAACACAACAACTTGACACAGACACCACAATCAAGCAATACATGTCAATAAGGTTATGTCAAGTTGCGTTATGAGTTGTCTCGGCCACCTCACTACTGTGAGCCGTAACTGTTGTAATCAAATGTAATGTAAAGTGAAATTCAAAGTGTCATTAATGGAATGCAAACAATCATATGTAATGTAAAGATTTATATGTAATGAAGTTCAAGGGTCATGAGGGTAGTCTAAGAGTCAAAGGGGAATGTCATGGGTCACCCCACCCTTTGCTATATATAGAACCTTATAACTCATAAAAAAGGCTTTTGGGAGCCAAGATTTTTCTAGGCATTCCTTAGAGAGGGCTTGAAGAGTATTGTGATGAGCCTTGGCTTCTCCATAGTGTAGAGTGAGTACATTTATTTGGAGGAGCAGGCGGTGTTGACTGTAACGTTCCACTATTGGGGCTAGTGGCTGTCATGGTTGTATATATGGATGGAACTTTCACTTTATATAATATAACAAAGCCAACACATCTTCATGCATATGTTGTTATTGTAGTTCGACTATTCTGGTTACTTTAGCAATGCATGTTTTTAACTTACACATTTGTGTATGAACTATTTCATATATGATTGTATGAATCTTGTTGAATTCATGTTGTTGGTTTAACCCATCACTTTGGATTCTCGACTATTCTTCTTTCCAAGTTGTGATGTCATTTAGCTCGTGTGTTCCTTTTAGGCTCGGTTGTATTACAGGATTCTAAAGGGAACACTCCCTTTTCCCCTCCGTGTGTTAGAGCCTCCCCATGCATCTCTCTTGACTCACTGCAAGGCCACACACTTGCTTCTGAAAAAGATATATTGCTTACCTCTACGCGCTATTGTAGTCAAGGCATAACTTTACTACCCACTATTGGAACTCATACTCCAAATAGTCTAAGGTCTAGATTGGACTTCTTACTAAGGAGATCCCCTGACAAGTTGGCGGGTCTAGCACCATCAACACATATTTACATAACTCAATGTTGTACCATCAACAACAAAGTCAACTCATCAGAGTTTAGAAGCCAGATCATGACCATTATCAAATTCATCATTATCATAGTATTAATACTTTCAACTAGGAGACAAGTGTAGCTCATATCAAATCCTGACTTCATCATGCCAACAAGTCATGCATTATCAATCCAAACTCTATCAAGTCATTCTCATAAGCATAATATAAGTTATCCTGTCACTAGGTGTAAATGCATACGTCAATGATGAGTCATGAAAGTTCCATTTTTCATGCCAAATCACAACTATCATTATTTCAACTGTTGTGCTAAGAATGAGGAGGCCAATAAGTCATCATGCCCAGATAGTATCGATATCAGGGAAAATAAAAAATCGCCAAATTAGATCACTACACATCAGGTCAAGTGAAAATGCTATTGAAGAGAGATCTACATGTCAACCTTCAATTCAAAGTTATTGTCAAACATCATGACAAAACACTTTTCGTATATACCAATAATTCCAAATCATGCCAACCTCTTGTAGATAAGATATAGTGCATATCTATCTGTATGTGTTGGTCACCTACAAACACAAATTTAGTCTGCATGTTCATGTTATGGAAAACATCCAACCTTTTCATGTTAGTAGATATTTTTGTTATCTGCAATACATATTAGGTCTTGACATCTTTTAGGTGACCATATAGTGTCAAGCACAATACTTCATTATATGATCAGCAATTTAACTCAACAACTTTAGAAATCAGTTAACAGTGGCAGAATATGTCAGGGACATCATCATTCAAAGTTCAGATAGCTTCATAAAGATTTAGATGATGGTCAACAAAAATCAAACCTTTGGTCACTCTCTTCTGGTTAGCATGGGAGTGACTTTAGTTGCCTGGTCATTGTCTAGGCTTTAGCATGAGTGTGACCAAGGATGATATATCCTACATTTGTGACTGCAACCAGAACAAAAACCCTAATTTCTATATGGGCTTCAGATATAAGGTCCCATTGTAGATCAATACTATCAAATGCACTTAAATCATACATTTGAAGCATATAATACAAATACTGATAAGGGTAAGAATCTTGAGAAGCGATTCTCCCTTTGACTAGGGATCTGCATCAGTCATGATAATTCATGTAGGAAACTTGTCTCGACTTGAATCATGCAACAACATATCTGTTAGATCATAAACATATGACTATCGACATCATGACATCAATCTTTCAGCAAAGGTTTAGACTCAAAGCAACGAATAGAAGCAACATCACATCACAAATATTATGAACACAAAATAATTTTTTGTCAAGTCACTCCATCAAATTGATGTATCCCATTTAACCATATGCCATCAAGACAAGACCGCAGGTAGTAAGAGATATGGAATATCAATCTTACACTTATACTTCTCATATCAAATTTACCGTGCTCTTCATGACCAATGAGATCAAATTAGGTCAAACAAAAATAGTGTCAATCACTCTTTCCATATGCTTTCATCATGCTTATGACAAGAATTACCAATAGACTCATGTATAAGAGTCAATGAACTATCCTTCTATGTCAAGCATCATTTTCTAGAGCCAAGGTGTTAGCCTTCTTTAGGATCAAGATATCCAACAAATAGATCATAGATGTTAGCCGAACATCAAGTGTATCAATGTATCAACATTAGATAGCCTCATTGAATTCAATAAGATCAAAGTGTTCAATACCAGGTGCATATTTTCATCATAGGAAACATAGATCCAAGTCACTTTCATATACATTTATGAGCCAATAAAGAAAGAGGCATTCTCATCCAACCTTAGGGCTTACCAAGTCAATAGATGAAACACAACATACGATGCATACCTTGTAGTACTAAAATACCAAAGCATATGCTTATTAGCCATAGGCTTCTTGAAGTACTTTGTCATCTTTTCATCAAGTACCTCTTTACCTCTTTCCAGATCTGCATCTCAAAAGGATCCTCAAGAAGGACCTACTCATCACATCTCATCAAGGAGGTTAGAAACATCTATATACAAATGCTGGAAGTAAAAGAAATAAACATAATCATCAGATCCAAGAATCTATCAAATAAGAAGCATCATAGGTAAAGAAATACTTATCTTCAATGAGAGGTGATCCTCTCCCTCTTGAATCAATCTTCAAGAGCCATCAATGTCCATGGTCCATATACCAATGTTGTCTTCAAGTATCCAACCATATCTACTAAGGATTATCCCATCTGGAACTTCATCAAATCTTCCACGAGTGCTTGAGCATCTTCACATAGATCATGCTGGAGTTTCATACATCAAATCTCAAGACTTTGTCATAGACCAGGATTTTCTCTCCAACCCTAACCTCATATAATACATCAAACTCTAATCATCAAGATGCCTAGGGTTTTCTTCAAACCCTACAATTCTTATAGGTCTCCACCATCCTCTTCTTTCTTCCATCAATGGTGTCATCATTGGGGTGATCTCCAAGGGTTTTCTTTAGCCTAAATATGATACCATGTTAATTTTCCTTAAGGAAACATTGTTCTTTACTACGATAGTTGCATTATACCATTAATACTTTAAGTTCACCCCATATCATCATTTCATTAATTAGATCTACACTATTATACATCAACATGTGAAATAAAATAGAAAGAAACAACATCACCATCATCATCAATGCAACAGAATATAAAAGGAATAGTAGAAGAAATCATGCACACATATAGAGACACCAGGATTGGTCTGTGACCATGGAAAAACCCACTATGGGGAAAACCCTTGCAAATATTCTTCTTCTTCTTAGATCATCATAAAAATTGACAGCAGTGAGTACAACGAGCCGAATACATATGATCAACAACAAGTAACAATAAGCCATATCTACAGATCTACAGATCTGTCATAACAACAAAGAAACTCAGACCCATCGATCTGTAGAACAGAAACCCAAATCCACAGATCACTGATGCCAACATGCCAAAATCACATATCTAAACTAGGTCGCTCTCATTAGTACTTTCTATGATCGACTAAAAACCTAAAAGTCACACTCACGAAGACATTATCCGAGTGGATGTAACAACAAAGTCACTCCAAGGAGGTCTTTGTGCCTGTAACTATCGCCCTAAAAAGATAAGAACCAAAGTCGCTCTCTTGCTGGGATGTCCAAGTGATTAGTAAGTCAAAGTCACACCCTTGTGGTGCTATCCAAGCGACTGAACTGACAAAGTCACTCCCTGGGCTACCTGAAGCCAATGACCGGGGACCAGAACCTTCCGATTTGTCTCTATACCCAAATTCGCTCTCTTACCCACTCTGCACCTGCAACTGAGGAAGAAAAACCTCAGATCTGTGCCAGTGACCAAGATCCAGAAGACCATAACCCAGAGCGAACCTTTAGCCTGTTATCTCGGGCCCTTGAGCGAACTCCTCCTGTCAAACATGTGCGAACCAAGGAAAAAGAGAAGAGAAGATGTGCGTGTCCAAATGATCTTGAGGTCTCTTCTATTTATAGGATTTTATGAGGGGTCACTTGGGGTTAATATTGACCCAAGCAATTACTCACATGGTTAGGGTCGACCCATTTCATAATACATGTGTGAAAAAAATAATTCATAACTTAAATTTTGCTTGACCAAATTGGGTGATCTTTAGGTTGATTTTGGTCCTCTCGAAAAGAGGAATCTAATGAAATCATTATATCCGTAATTTGGATTGTCCAAGGTGGAATTTTACCGCGGTTGCAAAAATTAACAGAGGATTTCTAGGTATACTTTCTATTTGTTGTGGTGCACTTTGCATGACGTTATTTAATGGAGATTCCTTTGGCACACTTCCCTTCAAATTACTGGTTTCACAACTACTAATATTATGACTATGCCCACTTTATTTATTGAACAAAATATGTAAAACACTACTAGGTGAACTTACCTCCTGATCAACTGATGCACACAAGGTCATGGGTTTGGCACAAGGCGCAGCTTGAGTAGGGTGACTAGGACGCAAAAGTTCTAATATTTCTATATTGTGTATTTAGGGTCCTCCATACTCTCCTTCATGCGATATGCCAAGCCATGCTCTTTCAAAACTTGTTTAATCTCTATTGCTCTTTCTTCTCCTATGAACTCTTCTCACTTCCTTCATTAGACTTCTGTTCGCTGTAAGTACTGACCCATATATATTTCCTTTCTTATCACCACACTAAAAATTTCTTCTTCTACATAATATTCCACTCTCAAAATATTCATCCTTTTCTATCACACACTTTCTTCCATGGTTTCCTCCTTTCGCACTATCAATTTCACAACATTTTGACATACCTTCTCACAATAGTTTAGAGTCCTCAGTAATTCATCCATTCCCTACTTCGTTCTTTCTCTGTACCCCAAGCCTTGTTCCCTTGCTTAGTGTCAGTCTTGTCATACTGCCATCAGTGATCAAAATCTGCTCTTTTGCATTTGCATAATAGGAGTCCGATACTGTAAATTTTCATCACTCCATTAGGTCATGGATTCACTGATGGTTGAGGTCACTTCAATTTTCCCTCATGAAATATACTTGCTGATCCTTTTTTCTATAGTCTTCAGTCATGGTTCATTTTCATTCTGCAGTTTCATTTCATTAGGTCATAGGGTTTGGTCCCATTAGGTTTTAGGGTTTCCACATAGTCAAATTTGATGGTTAAATGCCAATAAAGATCAGCAAAGACATGAGGATGCCAAATAAACTCAAGCATAGTATTTGGAAAGTCATAAGTTATTCTTTTAAAGCTTAATGTAATTTTCACCCCAAAACATGTTTTGAGGTGAAAACAAAGTATTTTGTTTTTTATTGTCATTTCTTATGTAATTTCATGTTCCTATATGTAATATTGATTCCCAAATACTCCTAAGCATCAATCCATACTGCCTAGATAAAACACTGCAAAAAATCAAGTCAGCATGAGCTAATCCACTTGCAAAAGCAAAAGAGAACAAGCATTAAAAATAGGGTTTTCAAAAGGACAAAGAACATTTGAAAAGAGGCTTTTCAAAAAGTTAAAATCAAAATGGTGCGCATATATAAACCCTCTCATCCTAATTTTATTTCATTATGTCATCTTGCAAGCCAAAGAAGCCAAAGGAGAGAAGAAAGAAGCAATTTTCAAGTGGTTTTGAGCAAAACAGAGGTGGCACTGCGTGTAGGCAACTAGCGTTGCGCTTCTGGAAGATTTTGCCCGGCACTGCACATAGGGAGGAAGGCGATGTGCATAGGGCGTTGCACTGCGCGTAGGGAAGTTTTTGACAATGCAAATTTGAATGGGCACTACGCGTAGGAGCCAGTGCTGCGTGTAGGACAACAAGCCACCAAAACGCTTCAAACTTCAAATTTTCACCTAATTGCCTCCAAATTCACCTTTTACAAGTAAGTGCTCTCTCTTCACTCAATGTTTAGCTTGCACATTTGATATTTTGGACATCTCCTCCACTCCTATTATCAAACCCTAATTTTCCTCTATAAACCCTAATCAATTTGTTTTTCCATTGCCTAGCATCATAACTAAAAACCCTTTACCCATCATTCCCTTCACCCTCATCTACATTCCATCATCCATCCCTCATTCCCAAAAACCCTCCCTTCACTCTCATGGTTTATGATCTGTCCATAACTACATAAATTCACTCAAACTCATCCCTACAAACCCTAGAGCATACCACTCATCCCCATTTACATTGTCTAAAATTTGTGCAATTAAGAAGTTGGTTAAACATGGATAGAGGTGACTATGACTATGATGAGGAGAATACAGCAAGTGATAGTTCAACAGAGAGAAGCAGGCAACATAGAAAACCTCATAAGGGAGGAAAAATCACAAGAGAAGAGCCAACTAACCTAAGAGAACTACAAGCCTCTCCATTGGCAGTTTCATGTTTTAGACACCTTCAATGTTATGAATTCTGTGAACTAGTGGAGAGAGTACAATTTCATCATGAATTGGCTAGACTCTTTGTAGCCCACCTGCACAACAATGAAGTGACTCTTGCTGGGGTGACTTTCACAGTGTCACCATCTATTATTTCAGAGGCCACCAGGATTCCTGATGTTGGTGAGAAATGGTATAAGGCTTAGGACCTTGATGAGCATTATTATGAGCCTTACATTAAGCCTCAGTACAAAAGTCAGGTGAAGAGGCTTTTCCCTTTCAAATTCTTGGAGAACAGGTATGTCCCCTTGATGAGGATTATCATCAAATATTTCACTTGTGAGGGTAGATTTTCCAGGTTGTACACTTACCATATTAGGCTCCTCATGCACTTTATAAGGGTGAAGATGTTGAACCTCCCCTACTTTTTGTTTAGAAACATTGATAAGATGGCTTACCTTGTGCAGAAGAAGCCATACCCTCAGCAGATGAACAACATATATCATTACTCCTTGATCAAGATTATTGTTCTTCACCATCTCAATCTTCTCAATATCCCTTGGGAGACTTTCATTGCTCATGACATGTTCAGGGGACCTCAGATTCCTCCATCCATGGTGCAAGAAACAAGTGGGCCCTCTACTCATGTGAAAATAGGAGAGGAACACAAAGAGACAAAAATTGTTGAGGTGCTGGTATTCTTGACATATCAGAGAGGTACAAGGAAGTTATTTGCAGCTTCTAGGCAAGTGTTTGCTCCACAAGATGTGGAAGGGACCTTGCCTTCTTCATCAGTTCACAGGCAAATGTTATCTCCACAGGGTGTGGAAGGGGCTTTGCCTTCTACATCAACAAAACAGGTACAGGTTGAGCAGCTGAACAAAGGGAAGGAAAAGGTACAGGAGGATGACATGGATGATGAGCAAGAAAGGGAGTTTGAGTTGGAAGAACATGATGAGTCCGAGCAGCATGATACTCAGACCATTGATTTAGAGACTCAGGATCAAGAAACCATCAAAGACATCATCATACAGGAAAGGGAAGCTCAAATACAAGCTTTGATGGATAACCTAGAGAGGGCCAAGTATGTCATCACATACTTGGAGTAGGAGAACAAACAATTGAGTGACAAGCAAGTCCTTATGGAGCTGGAAGTGCTCAAAGCAAAAAGGAAAATTGGCAAAGAGACACAAGTCACATTGACTCCTATTGAGCAGGAGATTGAAAATGATAGGGAGACTTGGCTTGAGAGAGTCAACCTACATCTTGAAGGGCTCATTGAGAAGGCCAACAGGGACAAGAAAATGCTTAGACACATGGCATACCATTACATGGCTCGTAATAAAATTTGTAACATGAGGATCAGAAAGTTGAAGGCTAGGTTAAGGAGGGCTTTAGAAGGAAAAAATGAGGAGGATAGATTAAATATGTTGGCTAAAGCCTCCTTGGATAATCAAAGCAGTTGATGGTGGTGACTCATACCAGTTTTGGGTAGTCTTTGAGGAAATTTTGTCATTTTTGAATTTTGGAAATTCAATACACAGAAAATATGCCCAGTGGCGCTGCGCTTTTTCTAGGGGCACCCAATGGAAAAATAGATTGAATTTTTGGATTTAGGGCATCAAGGACATGCACCCTAGAAATTTTCAGAATTTTTGGAGCATAAAGTGTTCACCCGAAGGTCCAAAAACACTCAAAATTTGACCTTTCTACCAGTTTTTGGACACACAAAAGAAGCCTTGGGGGAATCAGTTTTTGAGGGGGAAAATGAACTCCAAATGTAGAAATTATAGGTGTTCTGGAAAGTATACTTGAAGACCTTTCCAATGAGCTATCCTGGGCTTAATTTGGATGATGGGAAGGCCTCCAAAAGTGGACTCAAAGTGGCATTGTGCGTAGGACCAGTGGTGCTGCACATAGGGCATTTTTACTCAGGATGATTGTTTTGCTAGATTTCGACTATTTTCTTGTTTTCTCTCTCATGAAGGTGAATTTACTGATGTAATTAATTCCATGGTTTGTAAATGTAATAGTCAAACACTAGTAGATGGTATATTCATTAGATAAAAAGTGGTTTTGAGGGTAATGAATCAGTTTCCCCTATTTTAGAGGCAAGTTGTTTGACTGCCTAGATTCCTATTCCTTGTTTAGAAATGGTTGAAAGAACTCATCTTCTCATGGTTTCGACCCCTGATGGTTAGGATGAGTGATTTGAATTTCTATATCATGTATTTTCTTTGTCATTAGAAAAGGTTGGACTCACTTGGATGCCCAGAGCTTGATTGTAAATCATTGTAAGTAGTCTGGCAAGAAAATTAATAGGATTTGCAACTATTTTTATGGGATCCCTGTGGTATGGAGTTTTAGCACTATTTCTTCTTTTGTAATCATTTGTTTACATGTTTTATGCATGCCTTCATCCATTTCATTTCTTCTTATTGAATTTTATCAAGTTAGATAGGTAGAATCCATTGTTACAGTGCTCTACCTTGGGAAATCATTCAATATTTTATGTTTTATACTATTTGAGAAGGATCCATGATTGTCACATGCCCTCCTTAGCTCCTCATCAGTCTTAAAAATTTCACACCATTAAGCCTAAAGTGCTAAAGCCTATTCCTACCTTGCCCCATAGAACACCCTGCATTTCTGACCTAGTTTCCCAGACCTAAACTGCCCAGCTCCATCTGATCCAACAAACACCAACAAATTCAATCAAAACATTTTGAGCTACTATACCTAGCCTAAAATCTTTACCTAATTCAGTCATCCCGACTGAGATTCTAAAGGAGAGAGCCCTCTCCTGGCCTTGTAGGGCTAGCTACAAGGTTAAGCTTGGTTTGTGATTACCCTGGAATTGCATCCCTTCAGCCTGAGGTCAATCTAGGCAATAACACCCTCAATTCATTCCTTGATTATCCCCAAACTTTCCCTTTGTTCAGAAGGGGTTTATCTATTCATACTATTTAATTCCATCTTTAGGACTTCCTTTTCAGAGAATAACATTTTAATGAAAATTGAGGTGATCTAATATACCTTCCATGCGTCCTTTTAAGAACTTCCTCTATGTTGCAATGTATGATACTATAGACTCAACAACAAATTATAAAATGTACCCCTTATTGTCATTATGATGCATGTGTTGTCCTTGATGGAAACTCACTTGTAACAGAAAAAGTATATGGTAAATAGATGAATCCACAGTACAATTTAGAGGTGACAAAATGATGGAACAAATAATGGGTCAAAGGTTTACAAATCAAAATCAGAAGCTTGACACAGGAAATTTTTGGCATTATGAATTAGGTGTTGTCCTTGATGGAAACCTACCTGATGAGTTTTCCTTGATGACAACCTATTTGATGAATGGAATCCTACTTGATAAAGGTATAAACATGACATAATGCATGGCAGTTGTGTTTATAGATGTGAAAAATGCATGGTAGTTCAGATGAATCAGATCATAGGAATGATAAAATTGGAAGTTCAAGAACTATACGCAGGTTCTGTTAAGCCATGTCATGTATGCATGTAGGTTCAATGAAGAAAAATAGCATATGGATTTTGCACCATGGTATTCTAAATACCACGGGTCCTTACCATGGTATTGGCCCATAGTAATGAGCGCGAAAAAGAATATTGATCTTGTCAAAGAATAACATCAGAACAACTATGGTTTTGAACCAAGGTATTGAAAAAGGATAAAACTATATAAAGAAGTGAAGATCAAAGGGTTAAGTATGCAAGTGATGGAAATCTTATGAAAAGTTAGATCAAAAGAAAATATGCATGTTATGGGTTTTTGATGCTTTGATTTATCTAAACTAAGTATGCACTTGAGAGTTTGATGATGGATGAGATCCAATAGATCTGAAATAATTATGCACGAATGAATACAATGATGGCTCAGGATCATGAGACCTAAAATGACTTTTCATTGTATGATATGCTCATGGATAGACTAGATCTATGTACTGACGCAAGTTTTTATATATGAATATTATGGTCTAGCTCTTTCTGAAGTTCTGAAGAGCTTCACAATTTTAGGTCAAAATATGCAGATCTATATGCTGGTTGGTCTCAGGAAAAATGCATATATATGTGAGTTGGCCTCTACAAAGTAGTGTATACAAAGTAAGGGTTTCTGTTCATAAATGACTGATCAATCTGATTAGTGCTGCTACTTCTCTACTGTCCGTCAATGATGTCCTCATGATTCATTTGGGTTATATGATAATGTATGAAGTAGATCTGATTAAATGATGAAGTTGAATGTGGTTATGAATAACGTTAAGATTACTTTCTGATTGTGATTGAAGATTAGGTTTAGTTCTGTGATTGGTTCAGAGTGTTGCAGTAGATCTGAGAATGACTCAACATTCTTTTCAGAATTGCAGTAGTCAAGTTTTCAATTTTCTGTAATTTAAGATCTATACATGGGTTTCTCTACTGAAAAGCACATATGCACACAGGTTGCCTTAAGTGAAGAGGTGTATGCATTTTGGCATTTGAATGATCAGGATTGCAGTTGATTATGTGTTGATGCAGTATTGTGGGTTCAATTTTGTGTACTGGTTAGAGTGATTTGATTGTTCCATTTGATTATTTGAGTTTTTATTAAGTGTCAATTGATTGGTTTTTCAGTGAATGGTTGATTTAGTTGTATTAGAAATTGATGATTGGTGATTCAATTGTGTCAGAGGTTTCAGTGATTGATTGATTCAGTTGTGTCAGAAATTCCAGTGATTGATTGATTCAGTTGTGTCAGAAATTCCAGTGATTGCTTGATTCAAAAATTGATGATTGGGTTTCAGTGATTGATTGATTCAGTTATGTTAGAGATTGATGATTAGGTTGCAGTGATTGATTGATTCATATGTGTCAGAGATGGATGATTGTGTTAAAGTGATGAATTACAATTTGATTTTTGATATCGAGATTAAGTTTTGATAATGGTCCTATCTAAAAATTTGATGAAAAGTGGCCAACAATTTATCATGTGTTGAAGCAGATGGATCTAGTGTGAAAATTTATGAAACGTGGTCCATGGATGCTACTAAGGGTTGTAGCCTTTAGTGAGGAAGTCGAATCTTCCTGCCAGTAGTGGTTGGTGATCAGATCAGGGGGTTGGAGCTCCCTTCTAGTAGCAGCTGGAGAACGAGTGAAGGTTGTATCCTTCTATAGGTTGGTTCGTGCATACTGGTACAAGTTTACGCCAATACAAGAACCAAGGGGTTGTAAATCCCTTCCAGTAGGATTTGGATAAAGAATGAAGGTTCTATAGGTGGGTGCCTACGTACTGGTATAAATCTGCACCAACAAAAGATTGTAAAAATATTTTTCTTTATATTAAAAGAAGACAAAGATGACATTAGCAGGTGGTTTTTTCCCGCATTGGGTTTCCACCTTAAATCCTGGTGTTCATGTGTGTTGCTTATGTGTGATGGTTTATTTTTTTATTACAACACATGGTTACTGTTTATCTAATGTTTAATAAAGTACTGATGCACTGGCTGAAGATAAACATATGATGAATTAACTGAAACATAAGTTTACTAGATGTACACTAGTTGTCTTAAGAACAGTTGCATACACATGTGGTTTCCTTTCAGTAAAGTCACATATAGAAGTCTGAATATGAAATAAAAAAGTTATTGATTTGAAAATACTGATTCCCCCCACCACACCCCCCCCAACCCTCACCCCCCCTCTCAGTATTTTTCCCAACACCCCTCCAATATAGTTTCAAACCAATAATATACAATGTGAGAGATCTTATTGCTTACAAAATTCAGTTGCTAAACCATTTCATGGGTCCATATTTTTGACTTAGCAGGTCTCCAATTCTTATTCTTATTGTTCAACCAAATTCTATCCACTCTGTTAACAAATTTGGGAATTCAACAAAGAGAATCTCATAAAACTCAGTGAATACATACCTCTATAACCATTCATCTTTGTGAATATTCTAATCCACTATCTCACAAGTTTTACCCTTGTTATGCTCACCAACCTAATCAAAAGCACATTACAACATTATCATAGAAATCACACAAATATTTTTTTCTAGCCAATACCAGAAAATTTAACCAAACCAAAATGAACCCCAGAAGTAACCAACCCAAATCCTCTTGACTTCAACATATTTATAGATGATTATGTGGACCCAAAATGACCTCACTACCATGGAAAATATTTATCAGGGGCATTTACCATGGGATAGTAAATTACAAGTAGTATGCTTGACTTGATTAAGTTAGTCCAAAAGAATCAGTCAACCTTAACCACTTTTAACTTGATTGCCTTGTGTGCCTATCCTTTCCACACACTCTTTGATTTTGTGGAAATTCTGAACACTAATACTTCTACAACAATTCTGCACACTCATACTTCACACTAATGCTATTTCCTGCTCTTCCCTTTTGCCCAGAACTCCACCAAAACTATTAAAATTCCATCAAAATTTCTCCAAGTCTTTTACCCAAAACTGGATCCAACAAAATCCAATAAAGAAATCCAATTAATTATTTCCATATTGTTAAAATTGGGTCCAGAGTATGCTATATTTGTCTCCACTTTTCACATAGTCAGTCTTGCAACAGGCACAACTTGAAATATGTTCACACTCAATGCTTTTATTGAGTCCCTGATACATGAGCAAGATAAGATCATAAATATGGGCACATTGAAAACTTCCAAATCCCTTGCACTCTGTTGGACACCTAATCCTAAATGGGTTAGTGTGGAAGCTGAATAGACTAAGTAGTCCAAGAGACCTTGGGATGTGAAACCCAACCGTCACATATTGTACTATAAATGTATATCTCTTGTTAATAAAAATTGTACTCTCATGATTTATCTTTCATATTGTTCTTGCTACCCATGTGTGTGTAACATGGTATTAGAGCGGGCGATTACTGGTCTTGCTCCAATTTAAGCCACTTGTTTTGTGGTCTCTATATATATGTCAGTTCTGTGTTACCTGACCTCCGCCTCTGCCTTATTCCCCTCAGACCTGAAATAACCTACCTCTGCCAGCGCTGGACATCTGTCCATACTGCCAATTTTTTATATCACTGTCATTCCCTGTTTTAGCGCTGAGGCCTGACGGTGCCACTGCAGAGATACGCCACCATCGATGAAGGTCCAGCTCCTAGTATGTGTTATTGAATCATATAAATGTTGAATGGTATATGCATTGAAACTGACTTTGGTATATGCGTTGTTCAAATGTGGTGTTGAATACATTTGAATGCGTATGGTTTGAAGTTGAATGGTATGCGTATGGTTTTTTGAATATTAACGCAGTTGAGTGGTAACGCTGTCCATAACAGTTGAATGCCTGTTGAATATTAACGATGTGCCGAAAAAAGGAGTTCATTCCAAATCTATATATGCATTCATTCCAAATGTTGTGCGTTTGAATGGTATGCGTTGAACTATACAGCGCATGCGTTGAACTATACAACGCTCTATTGGTGTTGAATAATATTAACGCTGTGCGTTATGTCAGAGTTTGTCTTTGCGTTGAACTACAGTGGTATATGCGTTTGGTAACGTTGTCTAGTGGTATCTACGTTTGGTTTATTGAATGGTATCATGAATGCGTATTATTGAATGGTATCAATAGTTTTATTAAATGGTATCATGAATGCGTATTATTGAATGGTATGCGTGGGAGACAGATGCGAAAAAGGGGCTTTGTTGAATGCGTTGAAGGGGGTACTGCACTCTGATATACCTGTATTGCTTTAATGATGAATGGTATATGCCCGTCCAAATTTGAATGCGTTGAATGATGGTATTTAATGCTGTTGAATGATGGTATTAACGTTGTCCCATAACATTTTATTGATTGGTATATATGGAATATGAACTGTTGTGAGCTATATATGAACTTGTTGAAATGCTATACGCTGTGGAATATTAACGCTGTTTGTATTAAATGTGTTGAATAGTCCAACGTATATATGGAATATGAACTGCTGTGCGCTATATATGAACTTGTTGAAATGTTGTGCGCTGTGGAATATTAATGCTATTTTATTGAATGCGTTGAATGGTCCAGCGTACATATGGTATATGGTATTGAACTGAGTTTGTAGAATGGTCCAGCGTATAGTCACAAGTTTTGTGGAGTCCAGCAAAGTGTTGAATTTTTGAAGGGCTGTTGTGAGAAGTCAGAACAGTAAGCGCTGGAGAATTCAATGTATGATAGCGTTGAATGCTGAGTTGATAATGCGTGTTGCGAGTTTGAATAAGGAGAGATTGGGAAAATGTGCATTTTTAATATTTGGTGTAGAAATAATGAGCCAGAAGGCGCAGTCCAGAGATTGATTCAAACGGGTAAGATATGATGGTGGTTGCATAAAGTTATAATGCATGTAAATGATATATGATCATATTAAACTGCCAGACTCAGTCTTAACGCATAGGGCATTTGTTTGGTTGAAATTTGATTGTGAAATGAAATCTGATCTTAAAAGGCGCATGTACAAGATTGGACTTTGGATTGAATGATGTTTATTTGATATGAAAGCATGTAAACGGGGATTAGAAATGCAGATTGTAATTTGGGATGATGTGTATAAACACATGTGAATGTTGGTGATTAAAGAATGAGGGAATTAAGACATGGGTATGAATAAAGGAAGTATTCATAATTTTGATGCTTAACGCTTGCATTCACCTGGTATCGACATTTGAATGCGTTGAATGCGGTATATTTGAATGCGTTTCCATTTGAATGCGTTGAATGCAATGTATGGTTCTGCCTGCGGTATATCAGTTGAAAGCAGAAGGGTCTCTGCATTTCCATTTTAACGCTGTCCCATATTTTAAACACTGTCCAGCACTTTAACGCTCCCCATTTGGTATCAGAGGCATGAATGAATGATTCAGAGCTCGTGTGATTGAGCCGGTCTAAGTCTGTGATCGTTTCACGAGGTGGTGGTGGCTCTATCTTGCAAAGAACATTCAGTTTTGCAGCATCCGACAGGGAGTCATTTCCAGGCCTTTTGGTATCAACGAGAATGCCAAAACTGAGAGAATTTGTGGAAGTGACACAATATTAATCAGTAAGTGGAGTTCTGGCTTTATCAGTGGCCAAGATGGCTGTTCTCATGAAAATCCTTGTGCATTTACGGTCTTTGTTTTGATTGTTACACCCAAATTGACTGCACCTGTTCTTATCATTCAAAGTAAAAGTTGTAAAATCATTTGGTCCATCGCCAGATCCCTCAGAAAAGCTTTAATACATTTCAGTTGTCTTCATGCTGTAATGGACACCAAGACTATTATATGTCATGTAGGTTGGCAAATGGGCATGCTTACCTGTAGCTGATGGAGCATGCCATCTTTCTACTTCGAGTCTTGCTTTCTGTTTATGAGCCTGGAGTATGTATTTCATTGTTAGAAGACTTCTTGGTATTATATGAAAAATAATATACGTTGTAGGCCGATATATTATTAAAATAAAATGTTTTAAAAGCATATTCTAATCAAGTTCTATCAGTTTGTGTTCGAGTTGTCCTTTATGGACAGATTTTATCACTGTCAAAGAGTCAAATCTCCTTAATAATTGGCTGCATATACATCTAAATAATGGGTGAGTATTCTCTAATCTCTTGGAGGTTTTCTTGAAACTGTGCATAGTTGGAAGGCTCTTGAAAGGTCATGGTAAAATGCTATGTATATATGACCAGCACTATACAGTTTGCTAAGTATTTGGACATGTAAGGAGGTCTATCACTATTGTTTGAGCATGCTAGAGATTCATTCCAATACCCATGACATGGTGTTATAATTATTGAAGTTTTGATAGCCATCATTTCTGAAGTAGTACTTGAAGGATCCAAGCAAGTTTGCAGTTGCTGCTGCCCCAATTGTGGCATTGTATTTAAAACCCATTATAGTTTCTGTCTACATATATATGCATTGATTCCCTGATTCATTTGCTGCAAATTTATACAAGATATTGCTGTGTACTGTGAGTGGATATTACTTTTCTGCATTAAGTAATAATTGTGATCAGTTTTTAAGGTGTAAATCTGACATTGAAGAAAAATGGCCAGAATCAGTGAAGTATTAGAGTTCATCAAAACTCTTATACAATCTACTATTGATGACACATTACAAATCAGCATAGGATCTCTCTCAGAAATTCAGACATGTCTACAAAATGCACAGGAAAAGATTGATTTTTTGCAGCTTGAATATCAGCTACAACAAGAAGAATTAAAATAGAGGAATCATCATTCTGGACATGTTTCTGTTCAGAACATTGAGACTGCAACCCATCAGCAGCAAGTCAATAATGTTACAGTTCATTCAAATAAAGTAGCAGTTGTACATGCAGATGCAGAAACTCAGTCTGCACTTCGCAAGCCCATCATCAGACCTTGGGAACAACTTGTCCACAACAAGCACAGAACTGGTCTTGGATATGAAAAGGACTTGTCCTTTCATATTCCAGACTACTTAAAGCCCATTCAGTTTCAGAGTGCTAGATTCATTCATGACAGTTCACCTGCTCCTCATGGCAGTTCACTGTCAGCCGTTCCAGATTCTGCCCCTCTTCCACAACAACAACAACAACAACAGATTGTGAAATGCCAACACTGTGATCGAGTTTGCCATTTGAAAGATCACTGTTTTGATCTTCATCCATGTAAGCATTGTCATAAAACTAGCCATCCTTCACACAGATGCTTCAAAAACAAACGTCCTGCAAGAACAAAGATTCATCTTGGATGGATCACTTCTTGGCAATGGGCATCAACAACCAAGAAGATATTCCAAACACATGTCAAAACTTGTTCCAGAGTATTAAAAAGTCTTGCAGCTGAGTTTTCTCCATCATCTCACCTTGTATCTAACAGGGGGGGAAATGATGGTCATCTACAAGCTTCAAAGCCACATCAAGCGAGCCTGAGCTACAACCTGCCAAACCAGTTTCAGAGTTGTAGCTAGAAACAAAGATGCCCGTGAACATGCCTTCAGTTAGCAATCTGGGACACTTCCTCTAGCAGAAGACTTCAGCTTCTTGCTAGCTTTGGAAGAATTCCAGGAACAAAATTGAGAACACTTCCCCTAGCAGAAGACTCTAGCTTCTTGCCAGATTTGGAAGAGTTCCAGGAATTGCATTAAGCATTCCAGAGTTGTTGGTCATCCTTAAACCATCACAGGTTGAGACTTCCCTTTTCAGGTTGAAGTTCTCCCTTTTATGCGGGGTGAGACCTACCTTTATTGGTTGAAGGTTTCCCTCTTCAAAACAATAGGAGCACTTCCTCTAGCAGAAGACTTCAGCTTCTTGCCAGTTTTGGAAGAGTTCAGGGAACTGCACTAAGCGTTCCAGTGTTGGTGGTCATCCTTAAACCACCACCCTTTATACCAACATTTCAGAGAGCACATTCAGCCTAGTGCTGCCATGCATATTTGCACATTTTGTATTACAGCTCTCTTCTTGGACTCATACATAACCCTTCGGATTAAGGGGGGTAATGTTGGACACCTAATCCTAAATGGGTTAGTGTGGAAGATGAATAGACTAAGTAGTCCAAGAGACCTTGGGATGTGAAACCCAATGGTCACATATTGTACTATAAATGTATGTTTCTTGTTAAAAAAAATTGTACTCTCATGATTTATCTTTCATATTGTTCTTGCTACCCATGTGTGTTTAACACACCATGCATGAAAGGGGCAAGGCAAAATTTAAATCCATTTAGCAATCCAAAGGCAATGGAAACATAAAAGAACTAGATCCAAGAAAGGGAGGCAATCCCAAATCTCTAGATGAATCTAATAGCTTGAAGGAAAAGAAGGGCAAGGAGGGAAAATTAAAATGCAACTATTGCAACCATGGTTACCATCCAAAATCATCATGCATGAAGAAGACAACTAATGTAATGGTATAGACTCTTCAATATAACAAACTTGTTGACTGCATTCCAGAGAGCGTAAAGAAGAAGTAGGGAGAAAGGGAACTTGAAATAAGATGGAACACAAATACATTAATTGCTATTCATTCTTCTCCTGATGCATGGATCATAGATTCTATATCTTCACATCATGTGGAAACCACAAAATATTCTCTCTCATCTTTAAAACCATATGATGGTCTTCCTATTGTCATGGGAGATGATTCTCCAGTAGAGGAAACTCGACAAAAGAGTGTAGATGTTGGAGATGAAAGTTTTGAGAATGTCCTGCATAATCCATATCTTTCGATAAATATTCTCTCTATGTATCAAATGACACATACCAAATCCAAAAGGAGAGTTGAATTCACCCCAAATTCGATGAGCACATACAACATGCAAGATAACTCCAAAATTGCGGTTGGTAAGGTAAATCACTAGTCTTGTCTGTACACTTTCTGAATTTTTTCCTCAATTAGATTCTAATTTGCTACTTTACACATGGAAATGATGAATGTAGGATTTGGATGAAAGGTTTGGACACTTGAATTTTAGATACATGCAATAACTTAGCAAAAAGGAAGGGAAAATTTTAAGAACTACCCTAAATTTATATGTATAATAAATGGGCGAATCCCCATGATACATAGGAAAAATGGGAGGTGATTTTATCAATAATATAATATGTATATATAATTTTTTGGTGAATATCTTACTAGATTATATTATCTTGTAAAGTCATGGTGAATCTTTCACTGAATTATAAAATTTTGTAAGATCTTGGCAAATATTTCACTGAATAATAAAACATTGTGAAGTCTTGGCGAATTTTTTGTTAAAGTATGAAACCATATATGATAATAGGAAAACATATTCATTAAACTGTAATATACTAACATACATGTTTGGAAAAAAGAAACGTAATTTTCTCTTCCTACAAAAAATGTTGCAAGTTTCAGTGGCCGTGTTTGTCAAGGTTCTTACTATACACTCTTTCATATCCTTCTATTAATTTTGATAATATTCCACAACAAAGTTCTTGTAGGTGTTGATCTTGACCACCAGTTCTGTCAAAGTAGGAGAGATTAATATTTTCTCTACCACTTTGTCAAGCTACCAAATTTCTTTCTTATTCCATAGAATCCAAGTGTGAGATAAAAAAAACACATCAAGTTTGTTTACCCCAACACGCCAACAAGTAGCAAGCCCCAACTATATAATATAAGAAAGTAGTAGGTATCCCAGATCTAATGTAAAGAAGTGACCATTGTCAGAAACCTTCCAATCAATATATAAATATATAAATGTAGATTTATTATTATTTTAATTGGAAATCTTCAATTAAATAATAAAATTTAATTACGTCTCTCCCAACCTAAATTGCTTATTAGCATAATTCACTACCTTCATACCTCTTGCATTTTTTAAAAGCGTTGTAACATGTGGATTAATTTCCTTTTTGGTGCACAATCTCTTCCTTTTAGGACAATATGGTGCAGTGGCCCAACCCCTACAGATCATTACGACAAACTAAAAATAACAGAGAAGATGAAAGGTTGTACAAATTGGCATATTTTTCAAACAACTAATCCAACGTCAGTACGTTAACTTTCTCATGAAGATATCATATTGAGAATGTACGAAAAATGGTGGGAAATCTGGGCAGTGACTATCTCTCTTCTGCGAGGGTGATGCGGAAAGAGTGATAAGATTTCACTGTTTTGATTATTTTTTTTGTTAAATCAGAAAAACCAATATTAATGGAGATATTGGTATTTTTTACTAAATTTTGTGAAGTGACTAAATGTAGCTTTAACCATTCACCTTAAGATGTTTTTTACAATATAATTTCCTAAGTCTATTTAATATCTTCATTATCATAAAAACCAACCTATATCCATCTTGACTCCACATTTACCACTCTTAGAGGGATGAAATCTATTTATCCCTCTCCGCACTTAGTAGACTATTTATCCCTCTCCACACTTGGTAGACCCTTAATCACTCTATGCTAGTTTGCATATCACGATATTTGATACCTCTCGGTGCTTAAGAGATCCAGAGTAAAGATGGATCTATGTTGGGTTAATTCCCCCCTTTAAATAGGCTACATTCCACGTGAATATCATGGGTCAATACCACGTGTCATGTTTATTTATTAATACTAATATTAGGGTTAATAATGTTTTTTGCATGGTATTAATAATAATTTGGCCCATAGGCTTCACCTAAATATAATGCATTTTTTGAGCGTTCTTAAATATAAGGTGACTTATGGAGTAAATATAAAAAAATGTCTTATTTATTTACCATACCTCTTTTATAAATATGGTATTTGGCCCATAGGATTCACTTAAATAAAGCCTCTTTTTTGAGCCTTCTTAAATAGAAAGAGGGTTATGGACTAAATATAAAAAGAGTTTTTATTTATTTACAGTACCTCTAGTTTATTTATATTTTTATTTATTTACCATATCTTTGGAGTAAGTATAAAAAGAGGCTTTATTTATTTACCATACCTCCACTTTATTTATATTTTTATTTATTTACACCCTTGCGTGTTCGCAAATATAAGGTGACTTATGGAGTAAATATAAAAAAATTGTTTTATTTAATTACCATACCTCTAGTTTATTTATATTTTTATTAATCTACGACACCTCTTTTATAAATATGGTATTTGGCCCATAGGATTCACTTAAATAAAACCTCTTTTTTGAGCCTTCTTAAATAGAAAGAGGGTTATGGACTAAATATAAAAAGAGGTTTTATTTATTTACCATACCTATAGTTTATTTATATTTTTATTTATTTACCATACCTTTGGAGAAAGTATAAAAGAGGTTTTATTTATTTATCATACCTCCACTTTGGTGGGCCCCAGTATTGTAGCAATAATGCTACAACTCCTGGGGCTTCCTATCTCTAATTTTATCAACCCGGTTGTTCGTAACAAACTTGGAAGCGACGGTGCTGTATGCACAAGTACTAGCTCTTGCCGCAGCTGTCACTTGGTCAGCTGGCACAAGTCCGCTAGGAGCTTAAGCCAACTTCTATGAGCTCTTAGAAGAAGCTTTTTAACTGATGGACGAAAGCTAACTCAAAGGAAGCTAATCTACTTGCAGAAAGAAACTGAAAGCCAAAAAGAAACACAAACCCTAGCAAACCCTAATTCTACCAGCTAGTCCTACTGATGCAAAGGAGAGCATGCAAACTACTGAAAGAGATGCCATTACTTCTAAGAAGGTAAAATGCATGTGTCTAAGTTATTACTATCTGAAGAAAACATATTTTTGTATTTTTGCTTAAGTTGTTGAAATTATCATGCATGTGCTTCTAACTAGTTTTCCACTGTGCAGGGATGGATCAAGGGATGAAATGCTTTGGGAAAGGTTGGGATGGTACAGAGAGGGTCTAAGGGATCCCTAAAATTCTTTCTAAGAGTTTCACAAAGTCTGGATGACATGCAACCGTGTTTATGAACTTCTACAGGAAGTCTGCAGGGGTTTCTACAGGATGTTCTGCAATTCTTCTATAGGATGTTTCGAAATGGGATGTTTGAGGATGGATGGTTGATGGAAGATGCATGGATGGTTATGGAGGTAGGATGGGGGTCTGAAGTGACCCAGGAACTGATGGATGGAGTGGTGAGATGATGTGGAAGGCTGACTTGCATCAACGAAGGTGTAGGCAATGGAAAAGCAAGAAGGTAGGGTTACGTGGCAAAAGAGCAGATGGGAGATGAGGAAACAGACTTGGTGATGGAGGAGCTGATCTGGATGAGGCTTAGATGAATGAGGAGGTGATGAAGGTGATAGGGATGCCCTGCACAATGCTCATTCAAACGAATCAATGAATCCTTGCAAACAAACCAAGTCCTAGCTAACTTAATCCAACTGTCAATGAAATGAATAAACAGCAGCTTTGTTTGGAAAGAGAACCATGTACATCACGTGAGTAAGAACATTCAAAAAGATCTAAATGCATGACAAACTCCTACCAATCGATTCTAACCATAAAAAGCTACTTTAACCATCAAAAACAACCAAAATAACAAAGCAAGATCTAAAGAGCAGATTTCATTTTAAGAACGCAGCAAACACATAAAGATAAACAAGGGAGGTACTGAGTGCTTAAGATGGGCCTGACCCCAAGAGCTACAGCCTCCCAAGAGAGATTTAGAGCTGGTGCAAAGCTGGATTCATCTTTATTAAACAAGAATGAAGAGTTACATAAAAATTGTCCACAAGAAGAACTTGAACATGAGCTGAAAGCAAGGCTAATCCATGGCCTACAAATCGAATTACAAAATGACTGCAACAAAGCTATGAAATGACTAACTACTAGCTACTATCTACTGGCTAACTAGCTAACCAAATTGACTAACTACTAGCTACAAAAATGACTACCAACTAGCTACTATCTACTGGCTAACTAGCTAACCAAATTGACTAACTGAAATGAGGTCTTAAGCCCTCTTATTTATACAATTCGAGGACCCAACGGTCCTCCTAAAATTTAGGGACTTGGCTGCCCAAGACTGGTAGTTAACAACAGTCCAACTTGACTTGCTTGGCTGCCCTTGTGCTCATTGATTTTGTGGCCTTTGAACTCCGAGCTGATGGTGGAGAATTCGAGGTAAGGGCCCATAAATGAGGGGGACACCTTCCTACAAATCCTCTAGCTTGTTCTCCCACGAATTTGGCTGCCAAGTGCTCATTAAGACCTTCAATTTTGTCTCCAAGTTGACCAAAAAGGCTACACAAAGCACCCATTAGACTTGTTGGCATAATGACTAACCAAATTCACTCTATTAACATAAAAATAATAAAAAACATGCAATAAACCAATGAGAATGGTGGATTAAGTCAACTTAGGAGGTTGAATGAGCCCAAATAATTGTCCATTTTTGGGGCTCATCATCACCCCCCTACTGAAAGTGTTGCTCATCCTCTGAGCAACCAATCTCTCTCCTCATCTTTGATAGCCCTGGTGGCTTCTTTGGCTAACATCTCGGCCGATTCCTCCTTTGGCTTCCCTCTTTTCAAACTTCCTGTAGAAACAGTTCGCTGTCTTCCTGTAGAAACAGACAGCACCACTGTATCTTGCTTGGCTGTGGGCGATTTTCCTTTCAGCTGGGCTATGGAAGCCTTCATCTTCTCCTCCTTCCTGCTCTTCTTCCTCACTGCCTGTTGCTTGCAACTCTGAGCTAGTGTGATTTGATGAAGTAATATTTGAATGAGTGAGGATTTAATGAGGAGGATCTATCTCCTATAATCTCTCCTCCTTGTCTCATTCAAGTTTCTGCTCTGAATTACAATGGGTGAACAAGGAATCTGGATGGACTTGGATTGTGCCAAAGATCAAGAGGCGTGCATTTATCATAGCAGATATATAACACCGAGAACCCAAGATAATCTATGCAGCGTTGGGGAGGTTAACTGGACAGGTGAAGGTGGCCAGCTATAATCATGAGTCCTCACACAAATTTTCTTCTGCATGATGTGGACGAATAGAATAACCATCATGCCATATCAATTGGAAGCTAATTATTGCTACTGATTTGACCACATTTCAAATAGATTCATCACAAACCTTCATCTATGTGAGACTGGAGATTTGCTTATTTGTAAACAGAAAGGTATCTTGACCTTAAAGACCTAATTGCAGTGAGGATTTGATGAAGCCAAAACTTGTAACAATTTTGCTTTTGCTGCAGAGGATGACATAAATTGCACAAGTTAACAAACACTCTACGAAATCAAGCCTTCACGCCCATGTATAGGTTCACCATGCATTGCTGACTTCTAAGTTTTCTGCATGCATTGCTAACTTCTAAGGTTTCAGCTAGCATCTATTTTCACTCACATGGCATGAACAAGTGGAAACTGAGAACACGGAAGTTATATGTTCTCCATATGTTTTTATCTTAGACTGACGAACATATTGAGATCATTAATAAGACAATTGTGCTCTCCAGACCATAGCAGATTTATGAATTGCCAAGGTTTAAATTCAAAGCTGCTAGTTTGTTCTGCTATACATCTGTAAGTACCCCCAATTCGTTTGTCCGAAGTTTGAACCCAATTATCAGATACCACTGTTGAAATCGGAAGATATCCAATGGGGACTTAAGCCCTCTGAAGTGCTTGCATGAAGAGACTCTTCCCAAACCTTGGGCAGTAGTCCATATGAGACAAGAAAAGTTGCAATCTCCTGACCACCAGTGAACTCTGGAGTTTTCGTTTCTGACTCCATGGCCTGCTATTGCTACTGGATTTGTTCCACAATGGTGTCGGATCTCAGAGCTTTCTTCAAGCTTCAAACTGGATGAAGAACCTTAGGCTTCTCTGCTCTGGAAGACTCTGCTGCACTTTCCTGTAGAAGACCCCACCCGTTTCCTGTAGAACGTGATTCTGCCTTTGAGTGAGCCCGATGCACGAGTGAAATTCGAACCAGGTTAGGTTAAGTCGATTGTGGAAGCAGAGGATGTATACTTCGAGTTAAACATGATGCAAGTGCAAGTTAACAGCAGTCTATGAGTTTCAGCTGAGCACTCAGATTTCTGCGTGATTTTTGGAGTGAGGTGGCAGAGACATGTGTTGGCCATGCAGACAGTTAGGCTATCGTGAATTGCATGTTCTACTTATGAACTGTATGTTTTCTTCTTGATCCGCTGCACTGGAGTTCAAGCAGCTGACACTAACTGTGTTTTTTTTTCACGTGAATGACTGATCATGCTACGCGATTTTTGCCTTGATGAGTGCAATTTAATATGGCTCTCTTCTTGGCTGAATCCACCCATCTCATTCGTTCATGCAATGCTTAGATCAGATTCATGTAATAGAAGAACAAGGTTTAGTCACGTACCTGAAGTCAAACGGCTACTTGTGAAGCTTTTTGCTGCTGCATGCTCATGTTCTGCTGCTGCATGCTTGTATTCCTTGGTTGCATGAGGGCGTGGCTGATGATTTTTGATTGCTTTTCCTTGTGCAGGTGTCCTCTGGCCAGATCTGAGCTGCATGCAGTTGTTTTCACGTTCAGATCTGCACCTTCAAGCTGCTGCTGCTGCATGGTCACAAAACCAGAACTTGTTTTCGCCATTTCTCCCAAACGGCAAAGCGGATCGATCTTAAACTTGCTGAGCATGTTTCTATCATCATTATGCATCTCCCATAGCAAAATCGTGATCAATGGATGCATGGATTTCGAGAAAAATGGAAAATGGCTGAAGATTTCAGAGATCGATTTCTCAGAAACCGTGCATCGGAATCGGCTGAAACTACTTGGGTAGGTTACTATCACCCATGTGCATATCCCCATGAAACAGGTTTTGAAACGGATGCACGGATATGGAGAAAATGCAAAAATGGCTAATGGTGATGGAGGCTAAATTCTTGGAAACCGTGCACCGGAATTGCATGAAACTGCTCAGGAATGTTGTCATCAACCTTGTACAATTCCCCATAAAACGGTTTGGCAAATGGATGCATGGTTTTCAAGTTATGGCAAAAACAAATTTTGTTCTATGGATTTTTTGCCTCAAGGCTTTTTGCATGTGGTTGCATGGAAGGGAAAACTGAGCTTGGGCTGTGATGCAGGTATGGAGATGATGGAGGAGGAGTTGGAAGATTACATGAGGGCTTCTGAACCCTTGAGGAAGTTACCATGTTCGCCAAACCACTTTTTGAAGTCCATGTCTAGTTTCCCACAATTTCTACAGGAAGTTCCTGTAGAAGCACAATGAGAAGCACAAGGAGGTGGAAAAAATGATGGAGAAAGGCAAGGGATGGACACACAAGTGCTTGTAGGCCTAATCAACAGATTCCCACCATTAGATTCACTTTTGAAATTGGATTTGGCTCGTCCAAAGGTTCTACAGGATGTTTCCTGTAGAAATACAGAGCTTCCTGTAGAAGGCACAAAAAATTCCTTTGACCTTGATTTGAGTGCTCCTCCTGTCATGAAACGTTCTTCTTGCAACCTGCAATGTCATTGCTACAACATGAAATTATTCAATGGAGATTAGCTTTATTTTTCTTTTTCTTTTTCTCTTTTTTTTTTGAAAAACAACTAGGGCGCCTCATAGAGGTTTTCACCCTAATTGCCTGCCTTGGGCGCCTCCAAGGGAGGTTTTCACCCAAATATCTTATTCTCTTTTCTCTTTTTTCCAACCCATTGACCGCCTCATGGAGGTTTTCAATCAATGAGCCAATCTAAGGCGCCTCCGAGGAGGTTTTCACCTTAGATATTTATTTTCATCTTTTTTTCATTTTTTTCTTTTTCTTTTTTCTTTTTTTTCTTTCTACCCTACCCTACTTGAAAAACAAAATCATTTTCAAGTATAAGAATACTTCCAATGGAGCCATGTGCACATCGAGATTAGAGAAAAAATGATGTGAAGGCTCGAAATGCATGCTTGGACAACTATCCAGATCTCAGAGACCAAATGATCTGACTTTGAAGGGATCAAACATAGCTGAGGAAGAGAGTGCTGCTGCAACTTAGTGACTTTCTGGAACCATGTCTCAATATAGCTTTGATATCCTTGGTCCTTTTGCTGATCTAGATCATTCTTCATGTCACCTTCTATCATGACCTTCTCATCTTCCTCTTTTTGCTGATCTTTCTCTTGAGTGCATGGAGGATTTGATGGTAACCATGAGGGAGCTCTCTCGATCTCTGATTTAGATCTCTTCTCTTCATTAAGTGCAGCCCATGGTTCTTTGATCTCCTCTTTGGAACCTTCTTTTTCCTTTGGTCCTTCACTGTTGTCAATAGATTCTCTCTTTTGCAACACTCTTCCTGAGCTTTGGTGAACATCATTGAGCTCAAAAAGAGTCATTTGCACATGTTGTGCCTCAACTTTGCAATTGGGTTGAGCTGCTCCATTGTATGGCTTTGGAAATGGTATGGGTAGTTGAGTGGAGGTGTGAAATTGAGATGGAGATGGATGGCATTGTGGTTGGGTAGGCATTTGGGGTTGCCTTGGTGGAGGAGGAGGCGATGGTTGTGGATGAGCAGGTGGTGGAGGAAAATGAGTGGGATGAGAGTTGTACTGGGGCCTCCACTCCTGATAAGGTGCATTCCACTGAGGCTGTGGCTGAGCATAAGAGTGAAATGAATGAGCAACTGGTTGGGCATAATATGGATCTGTGAAGGAACAAGGAGAATATGACTAAGGAGGAGGTGTAGACCAGGAAGGATGAGCAGGGGGACCCCAAGAAGGCATGAAAGTGGCTTGATAGGGGTCATAATAGGTCTCGGGTGTCCCTTGCAGTTCCTGCTGGTAAGGTCTAGGTCCATGCGACCAACTTTGGTTCATGTAATAGAGTGATTCAGTGGCTCCTTTGGCTCTCTGATATGCAGCTTTGAATCTGGGTAAGGAAGGGCACTGATCTGTAGGATGGTATTCTTCACAGACAAAACACACTTCTATGGAGTACAATGGACATTCGTTCCTAGGATGCTTTCTAGTGCACCTAGGACAAAAAATGACCAAAGCCCTCTTGGCTTCTTCTTGCTTCTTTTGGATCCGCAAGGTATCCAGTTGCATGGCAAGAAACTGCCTCATATCACTCTTGAAATCTTTGATCTGATTTTCAAATTCATCTTTGGACAAGATTTTGCTCCCAACATTTCTTCTTGTAGCCATTCGCTTAGAGGAATGTTTTATTCTTCTTCTCCCCTAGAGGTTCTTTAAATATGCCTTGATGTCCACCCAGGGTTTCTTCTTAGTCACAGCCAACGAAGAGAGAAGGTTGGCCGTGTGAAGCAATGGGGGGTGTTGTGAAATCATTTTTCTAACTTATCTCTACTCCTACAAGACATGAAATGAAATCTTTTTGGTTGATTTTTTCTTTTTTTTTTCTACTTCTACTTGCAAAACTGAAATAAATTGAACTGCAACTAACTATCTTGCTAAAATGAACATGCGGAATTGAAATGAAAGCAGGAAAGGACTAGTCTATTTTGCTCAAATGAAATTGCAGGAATGAAATGCTAGGCTATGCTTGCAGAATTGAAATGCTAATCTACGCTTGCAGAATTGAAATTGTGGAATTGAAATGCTAATCTATGAAAGCGGGAAATGCTAATCTATGAAAGCAGGAAATGCTAATCTATGAAAGCAGGAAATGTCTACGCTACTTTTGCAGAATGGAAATGAAATAAACTACTTAGCAGAAGATTTTAGTAGAAAATAGAAGAATAGCAACAATCACCAATACTCTGCCGCTTCCTCGGCAACGACGCCAAAAAGATGGTGGGCCCCAGTATTGTAGCAATAATGCTACAACTCCTGGGGCTTCCTATCTCTAATTTTATCAACCCGGTTGTTCGTAACAAACTTGGAAGCGACGGTGCTGTATGCACAAGTACTAGCTCTTGCCGCAGCTGTCACTTGGTCAGCTGGCACAAGTCTGCTAGGAGCTTAAGCCAACTTCTATGAGCTCTTAGAAGAAGCTTTTTAACTGATGGACGAAAGCTAACTCAAAGGAAGCTGATCTACTTGCAGAAAGAAACTGAAAGCCAAAAAGAAACACAAACCCTAGCAAACCCTAATTCTACCAGCTAGTCCTACTGATGCAAAGGAGAGCATGCAAACTACTGAAAGAGATGCCATTACTTCTAAGAAGGTAAAATGCATGTGTCTAAGTTATTACTATCTGAAGAAAACATATTTTTGTATTTTTGCTTAAGTTATTGAAATTATCATGCATGTGCTTCTAACTAGTTTTCCACTGTGCAGGGATGGATCAAGGGATGAAATGCTTTGGGAAAGGTTGGGATGGTACAGAGAGGGTCTAAGGGATCCCTAAAATTCTTTCTAAGAGTTTCACAAAGTCTGGATGACATGCAACCGTGTTTATGAACTTCTACAGGAAGTCTGCAGGGGTTTCTACAGGATGTTCTGCAATTCTTCTATAGGATGTTTCGAAATGGGATGTTTGAGGATGGATGGTTGATGGAAGATGCATGGATGGTTATGGAGGTAGGATGGGGGTCTGAAGTGACCCAGGAACTGATGGATGGAGTGGTGAGATGATGTGGAAGGCTGACTTGCATCAACGAAGGTGTAGGCAATGGAAAAGCAAGAAGGTAGGGTTACGTGGCAAAAGAGCAGATGTGAGATGAGGAAACAAACTTGGTGATGGAGGAGCTGATCTAGACGAGGCTCAGATGAACGAGGAGGTGATGAAGGTGATAGGAATGCCCTGCACAATGCTCATTCAAACGAATCAATGAATCCTTGCAAACAAACCAAGTCCTAGCTAACTTAATCCAACTGTCAATGAAATGAATAAACAGCAGCTTTGTTTGGAAAGAGAACCATGTACATCACGTGAGTAAGAACATTCAAAAAGATATAAATGCATGACAAACTCCTACCAATCGATTCTAACCATAAAAAGCTACTTTAACCATAAAAAACAACCAAAATAACAAAGCAAGATCTAAAGAGCAGATTTCATTTTAAGAACGCAGCAAACACATAAAGATAAACAAGGGAGGTACTGAGCGCTTAAGATGGGCCCGACCCCAAGAGCTACAGCCTCCCAAGAGAGATTTAGAGCTGGTGCAAAGCTGGATTCATCTTTATGAAACAAGAATGAAGAGTTACATAAAAACTGTCCACAAGAAGAACTTGAACATGAGCTGAAAGCAAGGCTAATCCATGGCCTACAAATCAAATTACAAAATGACTGCAACAAAGCTATGAAATGACTAACTACTAGCTACTATCTACTGGCTAACTAGCTAACCAAATTGACTAACTACTAGCTACAAAAATGACTACCAACTAGCTACTATCTACTGGCTAACTAGCTAACCAAATTGACTAACTGAAATGAGGTCTTAAGCCCTCTTATTTATACAATTTGAGGACCCAACAGTCCTACTAAAATTTAGGGACTTGGCTGCCCAAGACTGGTAGTTAACAGCAGTCCAACTTGACTTGCTTGGCTGCCCTTGTGCTCATTGATTTGGTGGCCTTTGAACTCCGAGCTGATGGTGGAGAATTCGAGGTAAGGGCCCATAAATGAGGGGGACACCTTCCTACAAATCCTCTAGCTTGTTCTCCCACGAATTTGGCTGCCAAGTGCTCATTAAGACCTTCAATTTTGTCTCCAAGTTGACCAAAAAGGCTACACAAAGCACCCATTAGACTTGTTGGCATAATGACTAACCAAATTCACTCTATTAACATAAAAATAATAAAAAACATGCAATAAACCAATGAGAATGGTGGATTAAGTCAACTTAGGAGGTTGAATGAGCCCAAATAATTGTCCATTTTTGGGGCTCATCACACTTTATTTATATTTTTATTTATTGGGATCAAATACAACCTCCCAAACCAGAAAATGGGCGATTGCAAACGAATTTAACATTGCAAAGCAAAAAATTGGGCGGTTGTAATTGAGTATAACCTCCCAAACTAGGAGAATCGGGTCAAATGATTCTGTTCATAGTTTATCCGCCCCCTTTTTTTGGGGCTAAAATGAAAAAATTAATTATTTTTAAATAAAATTTGGGCTAAATATATGAAATGGGTGTTTTATAAAAATTTCTCCACTCTAAAATGAAAAACCCCTTAAATTTCGCTCTTGGGCTAAAATTCGCCCCTAAAACTTACCATGCAAATAGGGTATTGTGAAAGGGTTTCCTGGCATAGAATTTTTTAATGGATTTTGTGAAGGATGTTCTCTTGAAATGCAACCACAAGAAAATTTTGGGAAGGGGCATGCATGTAGGGCCTTCTCTCCCTTGGAGTTTTTTCATAGCGATCTTATGGGTCCATTCCTAGATCCTTCCATACGAAAATCTAGATGTGTACTCATTCATAGATGATTGCACAAGATACACATCGGTGTACTTTCTCAAACTCAAATATAAAGTGTTTGAGAATTTGAATATTTTCAAAGAACATGCATAAAATACGTATGGAAAGATGATCAAGATACTTTTTACAGATAATGGGGGGGTATGTTAATAACGATGTTCAACATTTTTGTGATGAAGCAGGAATAATGTTGTAACACATAGTTCCTTACACTTTGCAACAAAATGGGGTAGTTAAGAGGAAGAAAATATCTTTGAAAGAGATGGAAAATTTCATGTTGTGTGCAAGGTCCCTTCCTTCCAAATTGTGGGCTAATTTAATCAGTTGCAGTTCGTACATAAAAAATATATCTCCTCACAAATATGTTATAAGGAAAAATGCATTTTTAATTGTGGAGTGCCATGCAACCAAAAGTTACAAATTTCACATTTTATGATCTTGCGCATGGCCCCACATTCCTTTAAAAATGCATAAGGCTTTGGAGCCTCAAAGCAAAGAGTGCATCTTTTTTGGATATCCAAACAGTGTAAATGGACATAGACTACTAGATATTTCAATAGAAAAATTATTCATTAAGAGGAGTGTCTAATTTGATCTAATAGATGATGGATCCTTTCATTCATATTAGATTTCAGATCTTAGTTTCAAAGCCGATTTAGAAGATCATGATCATGCATGTAAATATTCTGATTCCTAACCACTTTTGACACAAAAATGACACCTCATGAGTGATCTCTTAGATGATTTTTCCATGATATATCAATTTGAAGAAGCACCTCATCACTCACAACTATAGAGCTAGTTATTCCCATGCATTGCTACATGGTTCTATCATCTGACTCTCAAAATTATGAATAAGCTATAACGAACCCTTTCTGGTAAGCAACTATGAATGAGCAGCACAAATCCCTCATTAAGAACCAAACTTGGGACTTGGTTCCACTTCCTTCAGATTGTAAGCTTATCAGATGCAAGCGGGTCTACAAGAAAAAGAAAGGGATGGGAAAACTTGTGAGAATATACAAAGCACAATTGGTGGTCAAAGTGTTTTAGTAGGTTCATGGCATCGATTATGATAAAATATTGCTCCAGTGGCCAAAATGGAATCTATTCAGTTAGATCTTGCCATTGTAGTAGCAATAAGTTGGGAGATTCACCACAAGGATATATAAAGAATTTATATTTAGTTTTCCAAGTCAAGAAGTCTCTCTATGGCCTCAATCATGCATCTAGAGAATGATATGCTAAAACATATTCCTATTTACTCTCTCAAAATTTCATTCAATGTAAATATGATCCAAACTTTTATATTCTAAGAACATCTGACCCTTTGTTGCTCATAGCGCTTTATGTAGATGGTTTACTAATCACAGGTAGTTTAGACTCAACCATTTCTACAGTCAAAACCACTTTGCATGATAGGTTTTCCATGACAAATATGGGTCTATTACACTTCTTCCTTGGAGTAGAAATCAACCATAATGATTCAGGGATTAAAATATATCAGTAGGAGTATGTGAGAGATATCTTAGTTCACTTTCACATGATTGACTGCAAACCAACAACTACACCTTTCTTATCGGGGTTACACCTTGAGGATGGAAAGGATACACCATTGGTTGAGTGCACCATGTACATACAACTTATTGGGAATATCCTCTATCTCACTCACTTTGATCCATATCTCTCATATTTAGTATTCACAATTTTTAGATACATGCAGGAGCCTCATGAGATGCATTGTGAAGTTACAAGACACGTACTTAGATATGTCCAGGGAACCATCAACTACGGGATTCATTATGCAGAAGGATGTACTTTATATCTCATTTTCCACACTGATTCAAATTGGGATGGCGATAACGTTGATCATATGTCCACTTCACGATATGTTCTCAATTTAGGTTTCGACCCTATTTGTTGGTCTAGGAAAAAGGAATCCGTGATTTCTTTATCATTAGTAGAGGATAAATATGGAGGTGCTGTCAACATTACCATTCATTCCATTTGGTTGTGGAACTTCCTCACTAAGCATGGTATCATATTTCATTGTTCGAATGTAATCTGGCATGAGAATCAAAGCACATTAAATTTTTGTAGAGATCTAATGTAGCAAAAACGAATAAACCACATTCAAGATCCACATGCACTACATCCAAGAATTGGTACATGATGGGATCATTGACTTGTAGTATTATCCAAATTTTGAATAGGCTACTAACATCTTCATGAAGAATTTCTCTAAGAAAAAGTTCACTTTATGAAAAACCCCTTAGGGTGGACATAACTAGGCTAGCTGTTGCATTTCTTTTTCATTATTGTATTTTGAGTGGGGGTTTTGTTCCAATGTGGTTTTCCCTCTTTCCTCTTCTTGCAATTATTCTATGTTACTGTTGATGGTGCTGGACTTGCAAACATATAGGGAATCTCCTCGATATGAAGTCCCAATTAGATCTCACACTGTTTGGTGTAGGAGTCCCATTCGGAATATGACTAGGTTGTTGATGCAGTGGGTTTTAATGATGTGCCTAGGTTGTAATAACACATAGAGTGGTGTATAGTGACTTTGGTGGGAACAAGTGCATGACTCTGTGGAAATTCAAGTGTAATGCATGAAGGTTCTAACACATGAAGGGAAAATGAGTGAGTCCCTTAGAAGCCTATAATAGTACGCAACTTGGAAGGAACACATGAGCATAAAGACATCAGAAGCTAATCTGTGAAATAGTTCACAAGTTAACAATGATGGAAATATACAACAACATGCACTCAACAAGACTTGTACCAATGCAAACGAAATATTTCATAAGCATAAGCATAAGTTAAATAACATACACTACAAACATAACAAGAATAGTCCTACTATATTCACAACATATGCATGAGAACGTGCTGGCTTTGAGATTTTATTAAGTGAAAGTCCCAATCATACATATACCATTGAAGAACTACTAGCCCCAATAGTGGAACATGAAGTCAAAACTTTCTCCTCCAAAGAAAGATACTCACTCTATGCTACAAGGAATCCAAGGCTCTCATAAACTCCCAAGCTCCCGCTTCTAAGCTAAAATCCTAGCCAAAATCTTCGCTCCCATAAAATCCATTTACATGAGTTATGAGGGCCTATTTATAACAAAATGGGTGACTATCCACTTCCCCTTGTAACTCTTAGACTTCCCTCATGACCCTTCAACTTCTTTACAAAATGACTCTTTACATTCATTACATAATAACTCTTCACATTTCAATATTGACACTTGGAATTCTGCTTACAAATTAATTACAAAAGAATATTATGATACGCTCGTACCCATATAAGACAAAATTTGGTAGAGCTAACTAGACAACCTAATAAGACAAAATAGTTAAGCTTGAGTTTGGGGAAAATCCAACTCAATAACTTCCACTTGATGTTTCTCGGTTTCATAATGGGGCGAAGCTTTGTAGTGCATGATGAAATCACCAAATTATGCAATGGTGTTAGGATGGAAACAAACTCTAGCCTCCTTGGAATCTGGGTACACTGACTTGGAACCAATTTTTGTTTCCTTATTAAGCAGGAGCAACATTGTGTTGATTTGGATAGGGCCACCAATGTACTTCTGCATATTCTATATGTTTACTTCAAGATATTCCTTGATGGCTATCTGTCTCAATTGTTCCAAGTATTCTTCAATCTCCTGCCTGACTTGACTCCTACGCTTGATCTTTGTGAGTGAGTCGACTGATGAGAGATTGTGTAATTTCACCTAGAAGTCTAGGGAGTTGTACAATCATGCATATGAGGCCTGAGTGTTGGCAATGAATGAGGCGAGCTGTTTGTTGTTCTAGATGATCATCCAATCCTTTGATTTCTCCAACTCTGCCTCTTGCCTTGTTTTCTTTTCCAATTCAAATGGTTCACCTTTGTATTGAATTGACCATTCGTGCATGGAAGCAATAGTTGATTGAACAACCTTGAGAGTTTTGACATAATATTTAAACTTCTATTGCAACCCATGCAAGTAGAAAACTTCCTTATGCATGTTAACAAGCTCATCATAAAGACTCTGCATGGTCTCTCCCAGTGTTGATACTTCATCGAGTATCACTACCTTCAGTTCTTCCAAATAGACCTGTATGGGAGGTGCGATCCGTAACTCTACTAAGAGTTGTTCAACCTCTTTCCTAGCAACTTGTAAGTTATTTGCCAATTGTTTGTTCTTGGCCATCAGGTAGTCTTTGTTTGACTTTGTAGCACCTGCGAAGGACAACTTGGTTGCGGAAATGGTACTTAGATTCTTCCTGGTGTTTGTCACGATCATCCTTTCTTTGATAAATGCAGGAGATGCGACATCATACGGAAAATTATTCTTTCTTTCTTGTACAATATTTTTCTGAATACTGTCATAAGTCAAATTGTGCGTGTCCATAACTAGACCATCATCGAGAGGAACAAATTCCTCTTCCTTGCTTGGAGCTTTCTTTTCCAGAGGATGGGGAGTCTGAATGGTGACCTAATGTGTACTTGGAATCAGGTCGACATATTTATTCTGCTTCTCCTTTTCCTCCTCCATGTCTTAGATCTCGATCAACTCTTCAATCTCTCGAGCGATCTCCTTTTACTACATCTTCTTTCTCTCTTCCTCTAGCCGCCAGTTCTATTTTTGTTCTTCAACTTGTGTTCGGGATGTTTCTTTTGCTATTACTTTTGCCTTTCCTCCTCTTTGTTCTTATGCATTTATTCCTCTAATATCTTATGCTCTCATTTTTTCCTCTTCTTATGTTCTGCTTCATGCACCCTTTGTTTCATATTGTTCTTCGCTACTATGTCCACTTTAAGTATGACTAGGTATGTTTTCATCTTGTGGATTTACTCTCCCCTTGAACTGTGCACAACCTTCCTCTTTCAATTATTGTGCATTGGGTTGCGCTCTTTCGCTGGTGCTACCTATAGAGTGATTTATATCTACGAAAAACCTGTGAATTTCCTGCAAAACTGGCTGGCTTGTGGGACTTGGAGGCATTGTAACAATTCTTCTATGGTTCCACCTCTAGCTAGTGAAAGGTCCGGCTTAGACACTGGAAATGGATCCTCGAACAGTGGTCTATGTAAACATTCTGAGGGTCATACGGGTTGAAGTTCAAAGTATCGGCTGCAAACTTTTCTATCACCTTTCCTTCTGTATTTGTGACTTTCATATTCTTGATCTCATACAATCCGATTTGCATAGGAAGAGTTGGAAAAGGGGATTTATTCTTCCTATGTAAAGCTACTGACAACCTTCTGGAGAGATGATACGCAAATTATTGCATGACTAACTTATCGGGGGAATACCTCAGTAAAATATGCAGAGACTTCTGTCCACCCAACACCCTGAGGAAAGTTCCATCCGGTGAGGCAAATCAATCTGCTATCTCTGACACTGCTTCCATTGCCCCATGTGACATGCAAGGTGGCCCTTCCTCAAAGATCAACTTGTACAATGGTATGAGGAAGTGATAAGTTAAATTCTCCATTAATCCTTGGTGGTTGTACTCTGAAAGAAACTTACAATAAATATACACGGCAGGTTCTCATGGTGTCCAAGTTCAATTCATGCCAAGGAATGAATTGTGTGTGCAGATTACAACCAGTAGATATGAAGACATATAAAATATTGCTTTCCCGCCCTTGGGGGGACTAAGGGCATTAGATACATGGATCTGTAGATGCTGAGCCAACACATATAACCAATTGAATGGTTTACCTTCATTCACAACTTGGTTCAGTAAGAATTCCCATCCTTCAGGAAAGGTCTCAATGTTCTGCTGGTCGTAGATTTTGCAACATAAAACTACCAAGAGCAGATAGGTCCTCCTGAGAGATTTTGTCTTGTAGGTGTTTGACAGAAATTTGTTGGCTCCTTCCCCCAAATTTTAACAATATTCTTGGTGCTCAAGTAGCTGGTTTTCGCATAGAAGTATGAATCCATGAGCGATTCTGGCTAAGGAAAATGGTACATGAGATGATAATCTGCTGCCAGAAAAGAAGCAAGCCTCTGTCCACTGGCACTATTGAGAGTCATAGTCTTTGGATCAGTATGGGATATTATCCAGCTAAGAACGTATGTGCATGGAAAAGCCAGATATATGCATGCAATCCTAGAGACTGTGCAATACGTAGTTCTTCCTGGGAAAAGTGAGGTGGAGACTGCGCATTGCACATTCTCAATGGCCAAGGGAAGGTCTTGAGCCATGGAACTGTGTAACGCATAATTGGGCCAACCAGGTACTGTGCATTGCATAATATTAGAGACCAATATTGCAACTTGAGCCTTGGACTTGTGAAATGCCCAACTAGACAATGCAAACACTGACCAAGGAACGAGAAGATCTCCCGGTAAGAGTGTGGGAAATAAGAATATTTGAGGGATGGTGCAAGTTAAAGTGAAGATATGAATAAGTATGGATAGATCAGTGTAAAAAAAGTGCGGAAGGTCAACATGCAAAAGGAAAAACAAACATGCATGGAGGGTCATTGAAACAACGACCACTGACAGGCAAAAACAAGAAAACTAATGTGGCACTTGTAAAAGATGAACGAAAAAATGAACCAACACTTGCATAAGCTAATATACATTAAGATGCCATAAACCATGAAAATAAACAATCAAAACAATTGATCCAGATCTTGGGAGGAGGCCCCCAAGATCTAAAAGATTGAAATGGATCTTGGGAGGAGAGACCCCCAAGATCTGAAAACTTGCATTGCGAGAAGAAAAATAGGAGAATGCCCAATAAACAAAACCACAAAGAAACTTTTTTATTAAAACTGATAATAACTGTAAAGGCTACATTTTGGCGGACAATCTGTCCTTTTACAAAATGTGACTTGTTGCTTATAGTATTTTTCAATTACAATACCACGGGTCAATTCCATGGGTGAATGAATACCATGGGTGGATTTTACAATACCACGGGTAGATGCCATTTACAATACCATGGGTAAATTCCATGGGTGAATGAATACCATGGGTGGATTTTACAATACCACGGGCGGATGTCATTTACAATACCATGGGTAAATTCCATGGGTCGATGAATAATATGGGTGGATGAGTACCATGGGTTGATGCCATTTTCCATTCGGATCATTCCTCCCTCCTTAAGAAGCAATGGTCCCCATTGCGTAAAGTTCCCTCCTGCAAAGCCTTTGTTGAATATGAAGATCCACTGAAGATAAGGGTTTTACGTGGTTAACCCAAAACCCTGATAAATGAAGATCTGAGGATAGAGATACCCTGTAATGCTTGTGACCAACTGTGATTCTGACAGTGTGTGGCCTAGCAAATGGACTTCGATGAACTGTGGGTTTGTGGATGACCCATAACCATGAAGAACGAAGATCCGATCAGTTGTAGCTTGTTCCATGCAATCTGGATTTAATTCTGTGGGTTTGAGCTGTTTAGCAATGTCGGATGTGTCCAACAATGGTGGAAAGTATGGCCGAAGGCGGTCCACATTGAACACTGGGTGCAGGCCAAGGAATGGGGGAATGCTGAGCTCAAATGAATTGTCTCCCATAGCCATAGTAATGGTGTAAGGACCATATCAGAGTGGTCTCAATTTCCGATAGGCTCCAGTAAGGCGTTCCTTTTGCAAATGCAACCAGACTTTGTCGCCCACCTGAAACTTGTGTGGCACCCGATGTTGATCATGTCGCTGCTTGTACTTGGCATTTGATTTCTCAAGAATGTCATGGACCTGCTGGCGAATATGTTGGATGCGCTCAATGAAGCTGGTGGCCTTATCTGTTTCGGACTGGACATGAGCTGAATTCATGTGAGTAGCTGCAAGTGGCATGGCCACATCAATGGGGCATAGTGGCTGGAATCCCAAACCCACTTGAAAAGGGCTATGGCCAGTGGAGCTATGAAGAGCTCGGTTGTAGCTGTGCTGAACATAGGGGAGGCTCTCGTCCCATGTGCGTGGATGCTTTGAGTTATACATGCACAGGATGTGCACAATCATCCTATTGACAACCTTTGTCTGGCCATCAGTTTGAGGATGGAAGGCTGTGGACTTCGTGAGTTTGGTGTCCAACATTGACCAGAGACTGGACCAAAATGTGCTGAGAAACCGACTGTCCCGATCTGAGATGATAGACTGTGGGATCCCAAAGTGCACCCATACTCGTTCAAAGAAGAGTTTAGTAGTGGCTTCTGCTGTGATATTCTTCTTGCAGGCTACCATAATGGCCATCTTTGAGAACTTGTCGACGACCACAAAAACACAGTCATTTCCATGCTTAGTGGAAGGAAGGCCTGACATGTAATCCATGGAGATGGATTCCCAAGGTCGACTAGGGGTAGGCAATGGGGTATAGAGGCCGTGCTTCTTATGGTCGGTTTGGCAATGGCACAGGCAGTACATGATCTGATGTACTTCCCAACATCCTGTCGAAGATTCGGCCAATAGAAATAATTTTGCCGTACTACCCTGTTGGAAGCTATGAGGATGAATACATAAAGTGGACCACGCTGTGGCAGGGAAGGGACCAAGACGTGCCGGAGTTCACCAATCTTTTCCATACCCTTCGCACAAAGTTGGGTATCAAGGATTCAGAGCAACATTTGATACTCAAATACCGTGGCTGCCTGCACAAGTACATTCAGGAAGAAATACAATTCCTAAACATCCCCTCGCTCAACGCAGCATACCGATATGCCGTCAAGGTCGAGCAGAAGTTTAAACAAAAGAAGCGAGACTTTGGATCTGCGAATCCAAAGCACGGGAAAGGTGCTCCGATACCACTGATCCGGATCTTGCGAGGAGGCCCCCAAGATCTAAAAGATTGAAATGGATCTTGGGAGGAGAGACCCCCAAGATCTGAAAACTTGCATTTCCAGAAGAAAAATAGGAGAATGCCCAATAAACAAAACCACAAAGAAACTTTTTTATTAAAACTGATAATAACTGTAAAGGCTACATTGTGGCGGACAATCTGTCCTTTTACAAAATGTGACTTGTTACTTATAGTATTTTTCAGTTTACAATACCATGGGTAAATTCCATGGGTCGATGAATAATATGGGTGGATGAGTACCATGGGTTGATGCCATTTTCCATTCGGATCATCCACCCATGGTACTCATCCACCCATATTATTCATCGACCCATGGAATTTACCCATGGTATTGTAAACTGAAAAATACTATAAGTAACAAGTCACATTTTGTAAAAGGATAGATTGTCTGCCACAATGTAGCCTTTACAGTTATTATCAGTTTTAATAAAAAAGTTTCTTTGTGGTTTTGTTTATTGGGCATTCTCCTATTTTTCTTCTGGCAATGCAAGTTTTCAGATCTTGGGGGTCTCTCCTCCCAAGATCCATTTCAATCTTTTAGATCTTGGGGGCCTCCTCCCAAGATCTGGATCAGTGGTATCAGAGCACCTTTCCCCTGCTTTGGATTCGCATATCCAAAGTCTCGCTTCTTTTGTTTAAACTTCTGCTCGACCTTGACGGCATATCGGTATGTTGCGCCGAGCGAGGGGATGTTTAGGAATTGTATTTCTTCCTGAATGTACTTGTGCAGGCAACCACGGTATTTGAGTATCAAATGTTGCTTCGAATCCTTGATACCCAACTTTGTGCGAAGGGTATGGAAAAGATTGGTGAACTCTGGCACGTCTTGGTCCCTTCCCTGCCGCAGCGTGGTCCACTTTATGTATTCATCCTCATAGCTTCCAACAGGGTAGTACTGCTCCTTGAAGGCATCCCGGAACGAATCCCAGGTGGGTGCGGCTGAAAATAGTGAGCCAGTACTTTCATCCTTCTGCTCGCAGTAGGTTTCCCACCAGTCCTTGACGTGGGGGGCTACTTTAAGGAGAGCAAAAACAATATTTTTCTCGACTCGAGAATTCATGAACAGAAAAATAACCCTCTAGCAGATTTAACCATTTATCTACGGCATCTGCGTCTATCTGACCCTCGAATATGGGGATTTCAAAATCAACTTGTACCTTGAAGGGTGTGGTGTTTCCAGAGTAGCTACTGGAAGCCGATGCGCCGCTTCTGGGTAGCCGCTGAAGGATCTGGGCAAAGCTGTCCATCATCGCATTCCGTTTTCGCTCGAGGGCTTCTTAGAGCAAGATTTTGATGGGATCTCCTGTCTCCTCGTCTTTCTTCTCATCTGCCATGGGAGGCCGTTGGGATTTGCGAGGCTGGTCTTGCAAGGGTTCAACCAGTTCAAGCCCTAACTCCTTATATCCCGACCTTGTTGGGGACATGCAAAGAAAAACAGAGAAAAAGCAGACCACTCTGATACCACTGATCCGGATCTTGGGAGGAGGCCCCCAAGATCTAAAAGATTGAAATAGATCTTGGGAGGAGAGACCCCCAAGATCTGAAAACTTGCATTTCCAAAAGAAAAATAGGAGAATGCCCAATAAACAAAACCACAAAGAAACCTTTTTATTAAAACTGATAATAACTGTAAAGGCTACATTGTGGCAGACAATCTGTCCTTTTACAAAATGTGACTTGTTACTTATAGTATTTTTCAGTTTACAATACCATGGGTAAATTCCATGGGTCGATGAATAATATGGGTGGATGAGTACCATGGGTTGATGCCATTTTCCATTCGGATCAACAACACTCACAGAAGCCAAATGACAGAAAGCGACGGAAAAGGAAGCAAAACTCACCTAGAAAATCACTGCAAACTCTACCGAAGGCTCCTCGATCTCCTTGGGAATGTTAGAGATTCAAGATTAAATGTACAAGTGCTATATAGGGTTTTCCATTATATAGATCTAGAAAAATTAGGGCTTATGACATGCATGCCTAAAATCATGGAAAAAGCGACACTTTGCGCAAAGTTCAAAAAATAGTAAGTGTGCCACCTTTGGGAAACTTATTAGTGAATCCCTATTTTCTAGGGATGCTTTTTTATTTTTATTTTTTTCTTTTTCAGGAAACTTTCATGCACACTGCCAAGAAGGATTGTGAAATTCTCGAGGACTAGGTAACTTCTTGACTCAGTGCATTGCGCGGTTTTTGAGCTCAAGGGATTCTTTGCATAGTTTCCATCATCAAGGCTGGGTTGCCATCCATAATTGTGTAGTTTTCATGCTCAAGGCTGGCCTGCCAAGAACAATTTCATAGTTTCTAGTGGAAAGGATGGCCTACCTTCCAAGATTGCACAATTTTTGGAGGAAAACCCAATAATGATGCAAGTTCAAGTCAAGAGGTTAGCTTGTGTTTGAAAGATATCAAGACAAGATTAGTTCATCACAATAAAATATGAAAAGATAATTCTTTTATCATAGCATGAATACTTGATGAAAGAAAAATATAAGATTATGTGGACAAAAGGAAGGCTCCGAAATCAAAGCATGGGAAAAATTTTGGAGGGTGGTTGTAGAAGCTACAACACTTAGAGACACATTGGTAGAACTCTAGCTATCTGTATGAGTCTTACCTCATGCAAAATAGGTCTAACTCTTCAGGAAGTATTGTTCAGTTCACTGATCGTCATAGTTTCTTCACTTAGCTTGTGTTAAATATACAGTCCCTACCATTTTCTTTATCGGGGCACACTTAACTAAGCCAAGTCAAACTCATTTTTTTCAATTAGAGATGAGGAGTATAAAGATACATAAGTGAAAAGAATTGTCAGAGTATTGGTTTTCATCTTTGGTGTTGCTCCGTTGCTAACAGGCTTAGACAATACCTTAGTGGATTCATTGTAGGAACAAAAACATTACTCCACTGCCAGTGATCCTAAAAAGTACCATGACAAAGTTGCTTGCTTCACCTCTCTGCATAGGAATCCTTTCTCTTCTTTCACCTTTTATTATATTTGTTTCATTTTTTCATTTTGTTCAAAGAACTGTGCATAGGCGCTTATCAATTTGATGAGGCAGAAGAGGGGTTCCGACTTATTGAGAGAAAAAAGGTTGTCCCTTCAAATATGGATATTTATATACCTTTGACATACTTGTTAAAGCTTCCTCCCCTCCTTACTCTACTCGAATTTGTCAACAAGGAACTAAAAAATTAGAAAACACTGATTAGAGTAGGTGGTATTAGTTATAGATTCATGCATCATGATTCCACTGGTATTTTCTCCAAGAAATAACATTTTTTCCATCAGGGTATCATTGATTAAAATATGCAAGATTCACACAAAGAGAGGGAATAAATAGATAACCAAGCATTGACAGTAGCACAACTTCCTCTTAAAATTCACCATGCTTGCTTCGGAAACCAAAAACGGTCTCATGCGGAAGCTATCCTACAACTGGAGAGAAAAGAAAAGAGTGGGCTGGAAAGTAAATCAAATCAAAACAAACAAAACAAAAAAACAACAAACTACCCCTACTCCTACACTAACCGAGAATAGGTCAGGCTGACGTAAAATGAAATTTCCAGTGTAACCTTTGACGCATCGAATGTCCTATATAGGCGAGGGAATCCATATCAAGAAATATATTAAAAAATAACAACAAAAAATAAAGATAAAGAGATGCAAACCATAACATTCGAATTTTGAAAATACACGCAGAGAAATACAAAAGAAAAGCGCATGAAAAACACTCTGCGGAAGCATTATGGTGTTTGAACACATTGTGACAATATGACATGCAAGAACAATATTTCTTACTTCCAAACTAGGCGAAAATAAAGAAAGAAGAAAACTTGTGTTTCACAACATAACTCACCAAGGATGACTCCTCCAATGATTGAATAATGGATCTTGCAAAGTAGATGGAGGATGCGAAAATTGTGAAACAAATGGATTTTGAATTTATAAGGAGGAGTGATAAGGAGATTTGAAAGATAAAATGCTATTCTGATCAGGACTAGAACCGGTCTCAAGGCTGCGAGAACCTGAAATAACCATTAGCTCAGGCTGAAGTGCCTCAACAACTTGCAGAAAGTCCAAAACATCAAAAGGTAGATCATAAAAAAACAGTGGCTTAGAAATATCAACAATGGAAAAATCAGAGTCATGACCAAATGAATCAGTGAAGAGACTCACAAAAAGCATGATCAGAAAGTTCTAGGTAAAAAACAAAGGCATCCTCATGATTATGTGAATCGTAAAGAGGGGAAGATTGAAAACAAGAAATTTCACCCTCTATTTTTCAAAATGATCAGATGATGGATTGAAGAGATCAAGAATAGGAGATTTTTCCTCTCTGCTTTCAAATGTAAAAATGAAATCCCACGAGTTCTGTGTGTGATCGAAAATAACATCATCAGAAACTAATTCTTAGGAAGATTCAACAGGAATGGCATAATTGTGGAATATGTCAAGATAATGAGGGAGAGGCACAAAATGAAAAAACGAACCTTCATCGTAGATTCTTCTTCAAAGATAGATTCTCACACATAGTGATTGAAAAATATATCTTAGGTTTGTTTCTCAACACTAACTCCATCCTGGAATTGACCCTCATGGACACCAAAAAAACAGTTGAAACAGGTGAACCAAACAACTCACAATTAGGAGGACCAAATGAACCAATGGATAGAGGATGAGGATATAACACATCATTGCAAACATCAGATTCATTTTCCACACTTGTGCTAAAATTCTAAAAAAGTGGGGTGGGAGAAGATGGTGGTAAATCAATGGATAAACTCTCAAGTTCTCCTACCTCAACCTGCGGAAATAGAGCTGTTTGATGAGGAGAAGATGAAGAATCAATTGGAACAACAACTTCATTCGTCGCATATTTACATGGTCTGTAACCGAGGTATGTTGGGAGAATTTAGAGATATTCATATTCTTGTAGATTCATCAAAATATGAAAAAGAAATTCGAATTTCTCTTTCATCAAATTCCAATCAATATCATGTTCAGAAAATTCAAAACAAAAATGAATGAAACAATCGTGAAAATCATTAAGAGATTCATCAGGTTCTTTTTGCAATCGCATGTTTTTTGGAAAGTATATTTATAAGCATACCTTCCAAAGGCATGGAATAAATCTTTGTCAATATGGTTGAAAGAGTGTATGGAAGTGGCTGGCAATGTGTAACACCATTCCTTGACGCACACTTCAAATGTGAGAATGAACAACTTGCAAGCAACATCCTTGTAGTGAATATTGTGTTTAGTGCAAAATTCAAGAAAGCGAGTGGTGTGCTCGAGAATGGTTGTTTCACCCTCACCATCAAATTTTAGTTTTGACAAGTCATTTATTATTTCGGCGGGAACTTTAAGATTTGCAGTTCTAGAAAAACATGTCGGGGTTAAAATTTGGGAAGAAGCCATTAAAGATGCATAAAGTTCAAAAAAGTTTCATGGGCTCAACTTGTCATCTGACCCTCCTTCTAGCACCATAAATGTTGATGGTGTTGGACCTGCCAACATTCAGGGGATCTCCCTAATATGAAGTTCCAATGAGACCTCACACTGTTTGGTGGAGGAGTCCCATTTAGAATATGACTTGATATTCGATGCAGTGGGTTTTAATGATGTGCCTTGGCAGCAATAATGCATAAAGTGGTGTATGGTGAATTTTGTGGGAACAAGTGTGTGAATCTGCAAAAAGTCAAGTGTAAGCGACATGAAGGTTATAAAACATGAAGGAAAAATGAGTGAGTCCCTTAGAATCTTGTAATAGTACGCAACTTGGAAGGAACACACGAGCATAAAGACATCACAAGATAATATGCGAAATAGTTCACAAGTTAACAATGATGGAATTATACAACAACACACATTCAACAATATTCATACCAATGCAAATGAAATAGTTCATAAGCATAAGTGTAAGTTAAATAACATACATTGAAAACATAACAAGAATAGTCCTACTATATTCACAACATATGCATGAAAACATGTCGGCTTTGAGATTTTATTAAGTGAAAGTTTCAATCATATATATACCATTGATGAACCACTAGCCATAATAGTGGAACATGAAGTCAACACCTGCTCCTCCAAAGAAAGATACTCCCTCTATGCTATGGAGAAGCCAAGGCTCTCACAAACTCCCAAGCTCTTGATTATAAGCCTAAGCCTAGCCAAAAGCTTGGCTCCCTAAAAATCCCTTTACATGAGTTATGAGGGTCTATTTATAAAAAAAGGGGTGACTATTCACTTCCCCTTGTGAATATTGGGCTTCCCTCATGACTCTTCAACTTCTTTACAAAATGGCTATTTACATTCATTACATTCCAATATTGACACTTGGAATTCCACTTATAAATTAATTACAAAATAATATTATAATACATTCATACCCATATAAGACAAAATTGGGTAGAGCCAACTAGATAGCCTAATAAGAAAAAATAATTAAGCTTGAATTTGGGGAAACTCCAGCTCAATAACTTCCACTTGGTGTTTCTCGGTAACGTAACGGTGCCAAGATTTTTATTGCGCAATGACATCCCCAAACTGTTCGATGGTGTTAGGATGGAAGAAAAATCTAGCCTCCATGGAATCCAGGTACATTGACTTTGAACTGCTTTGTGTTTCCTTCTTAAGGAGGAGAAACATTGTGTTGATTTGGACAGGGCCACCAATGTACTTCTACATATTCTGTCTGTTTACTTCAAGATATTCCTTGATGACTATCTATCTCAATTGTTCCAAGTATTCTTCAATCTCATGCCTAACCTAATTCTTGCACTTGATCTCCGTGAGTGAGTTGACTGATTGGATCCTGTGCGGTTTCTCCAAGAAGTCCAGGTTATTGTACAATCATGCATATGAGGCTTGAGTGTTGGAAATGAACAAGGTGAGATGTTTGTTATTTTGGATGAGCATATGAACCTTTTCCTTCTCCAACTCTGTCACTTGTTTTCTTTCCTAATTGAAGTGGCACCCCTTTATATTGCATTGACCATTCATGCATGAAAACAATAGCCGATTACACAACCTTGAGAATTTTGACATAATATTTTCACTTCTACTGTAACCCATGCAAGTGGAAAACTACCTTATGCATAGTAACAAGCTCCTTATAAATACTATGCATGGTATTTCCCAATGTCGATACTTCACCGAGTATCACTACCTTCAGTTCTTCCAGATAGACCTGTGCAGAGGGTGCGAACTACAACTCTTCTAGGAGTTGTTCAGCCTCTTGCCTAGCAACTTGCAAGTTCTTTTCCAATTGTTTGTTCTCGACTAACAAATATTCTATGTTTGAATTTGTAGAACCTGTAAAGACTAAGTTGGCTGCGGAAATGACACCTCGATCTCTTCTGGTGTCTATCACAATCACCCTTTCTATGATGAATGTAGGATATGCGAGGTCGTGCAGAAAATGATTCTTTCGTGCTTGTACAATAATTTTCTGAAGCTCGTCATAAGTCAGATTGTACATGTTCGTAACCAGACTATCATTAAGAGGAACAATTTCCTCTTCCTCACTTGGAGACTTCTCTGCCGGAGGACTGGGAGACTGAATGGTAACCTACTATGTATTTGGCATCAAATCAACATCTTCATTCTACGGCTTCGGTCCTTCCTCAATGTCATGGATTTCAATGAACTCCTCAATCTCTTGAGTCAACTATTTATCTTGCATCTATTTTATCTCCTCCTCTAGCTCCCAACTTTTCCCTTGTTCTTTAGCTTGTCTTTGTGTTGTTTCTTATGCTATTACTTTTCAAATTTATTCTTCTTCCTTCTTCTACCTTTCTTCCTCCAATTTCTTCTGCTCTCGTTCTTCCCATTGCTTATGTTCTTCTTCCTCCACCCTCTATTTCCTCTTGTTCTTCGTTGCTATGGCTGCTTTAAGTATGACTGGGTCTGCTTTCATCTTGCAGCTTCACTCTCCCCCTGGACTCTGCAAAACATTCCTCTTTCTCTTCTTGCACACTAGGTTGCACTCTTTTGCTGGTGCTTCTAATGGAGTGATTTTCTTCCGTGGAGCTACCTGTGAAGTTTCTGTAAAACTAACTAGATCGTGAGACTTGGAGGCATTGTAATAATTATTCTATAGTTCCTCCTATGGCTAATGAAAGGTCTTGCTTACCCACTGGAAATGGATCCTCGCACGATGGTCTCTGTAAACATTACGGGGATCATACAGATTGAAGTCCAAAGTACCAAATACAAAATTTTCTATTGCCTTTCCTTTGATATCTGCGAATTTCAGATTCTTGATCTAGTACAATCCGATTTGCATAAGAAGAGTTGTCTAAGGGGATTTATTCTTCCTGTGAAAATATGCTAACAACAATGTGGAGAGATGATATGAAACTTGTTGCATAAATAACTTATGGGTGGCATACCTCAGTAAAATATGCAAAGACTTTTGTTTGCCAAACACCCTAGGGAAAGTGCCATTCAGTGAGGCAAACCAATTTGCTATCTCTGACACTGCTTCCATTCCCCACATGAAATGTGAGGTGGCTCTTCCTCAAATATCATCTTGTACAAAAGAATGAGGAAGTGATCAATTAGATTCTCCATTAATCCACTATGGTTGCACTTCGAAAGTAGCTTGCAATAAACATACACGACAGGCTCCCGTGGTGTCTAAGTCCAATTCATGCCAGGGAATGCATTGTGTGCGTAGATTCCATCCAATAGATATGCAATGCTGTAAAATATGGATTTCCCACCCTTGGGGGAAATAAGGGAATTAGATACATGGATTTGCAGCTGCTAAGCCAACACTTTTGACTAGTTGAATGGTTATCTCCGTTCACAATCTAGTTCAGTAAGAATTTCCACCCTTCAAGAAAGGTCTCAGTGCTCTGCTGGTTGTAGATTCTACAATAGAAAATTATCAAGAGATGATAGGACCTCCTGAGAGATTTTTCCTTTTAGGTGTTATTGGGTGTCTCATGGAAATTTGTTGGTTGCTTCACCCAACCTTTAACAATATCCTTGGTGCTTAAGTAGCTAGTTTTCGCATAGAATTACAAATCCATGAGAGATTCCAGCTCAAGAAATTGCTACATGAGATGATAGTCTGCTTCCAGAAAAGAAGCAAGCCTCTGTCCGCTGGCACTATTGAGAGTCATAGTCTTTGGATCGATATGGGACAATATCCAGTTGACAACATTTGTGCATGGAAAAGCTAAATATATGCATGTAATCCTATGTAGACTTGACCATTGGACATTGACATACACCTGTCGGTCTTCCAGATATGCTTTGAAGGTTCTTGCTGAGAAAATTTCATTCACCTTCTGCCATGTGATATCTGATTCATTTTCTACAAACAATTGAGTGTCTGAGTAAACTAGTAAGTAAATTGGCGTACTCTCAATTGCCTCCTCGGTGCTTCTCTCTGTGATATCCTTTGAAGCAGTTCTCTTTGGTGCCATGATAATTGTGACTGATGAAGCAAAAATCTAAACACTTGCAATACCTATGGGAGGAAAATGCAATCATGGCAGACATAAATTAGGTTCAACAAAACAACTCATAAAGAAAGTTTAAGCAACAAACACATGGAAAGATGAGGAAAATTGCACAATTTTTGAGGTGAAGGAGGGAGACTCGCTACTTGAATTTCACATTGCGTAGTCTCAGCAGCCAGTGGTGCAGCCTGAGGCTAGAGACTACACAATGTGTAGTTCTGCATGGGTAGACTGAGGTGGATATTGCACATTGTGCAGTCTCAGTGGCCAAGGGATGGGATTGAGCCCTGGAACTTATACACAATGCGCAGTTGATCCAGCCAGTTACTACGCATTGCATAATCTCAGAGGCCAAGATTTTAGCTTGAGCCTTGGACTTGTGCAATGTCCAACTAGATAAGACAAACACTCACCAAGGAATGAGCAAATTTGCTCGATAAGAGTGTGGGAAACAAGTAGATCTAAGTGATGGTGCTAGTTAAAGTGAAGATCAGAATAATTATAGATATATTAGTTCAAAACAAGTGTGTAATATGAACATGCAAAAGGAACAACAATCATGCATGGAGAGTCACCGAAACGACAACCACTTATGAGCAAAAACAAGAAAATTAATGTGACACTTGTAAAAGGCAAACGACAAACCGAAACAAAACTTGTACAAGCTAATATACATTAAAATGCCAGAAACCATGAAAAGAAATAAGAAAAACAACACTCACAATATACAAACCACAAAAGGTAATGGAAAAAGCGATAAAAGATGACAAAATCAAAACTAACCCGGAAAAGCGTCGCAAAATCTACCGAATCTCCTTGATTTCCTTGGGAATGCTAGAGCTCCAAGATCAAATGTAAAAATGAGCTCTAGGGGCGTCCATTATATATATCTAAACCGATTAGGGTTTATGAAACACATGCCTAAAATCAAGTTAAAAGCGACACTTGGTGGAACGTTCCAAAAATAGTAAGTGTGCCACCTTCGGGAAAAAAATTAGTGATTCCTATTTTCTAGGGATGCTTTTTGATTTTTTTCTTTTTTATTTTTCAGGAAAATTGCATACACACTACCAAGAAGGATTGTGCAATTCCTGAGGACTGGGAAATTTCTTGACTCAGTGCATTGAGTGGTTTCTGAACTCGAGGGATGCTTTATGCAATTTCCATCATCAAGGCCGAGCTACCATCCAGAATTGTGTAGTTTTCATGCTCAAGGATGACCTAACAAGAAGAATTGTTTATGGAGGTAAGCCCAACAATGCTATAAGGTCAAGTCAAGAGGTTAGATTGTATTTAAAAGATATCAAGCCATGATCAGTTTGTCACAAGAAAAGCATGAAAATATAATTCTTTCATCATAAAATGAATATTGGACAACAGTAAAAGATAAGCTCTTGCGCACAGAAGGAAGGCTCCAAAATCAAAGCATGGGAAAAAAATTGGAGGGTGGTTGTAGCAACTACAAGTCTTGGTGACACACTGATAGAACTCCAACTCTTTGTATGAGTCTTGTCTCATGAAAAACAAGTCTAACTCTTCAAGAAGTATTGTTCATTTCATTGATCATCATAGCTTCTTCACTCAACTTGCATTAAAGATATAGTCCCTACCATTCTCTTTATTGGTGGCATAGTTAACCAAGCCAAGTCAAAGTCAGTTGTTTCGATTGGGGATGAGGAGTATAAAGATACACAAGTGAAAATAATTATCAAAGTCTTAGTTTTCATCTCTGCTGTTGCTTTGCTTCTGTTATCACTTAAGAAAAAATTCCTAAATTTTGAACATCAGTTTGTTTCCAAAGGATTAGTGTTAGTCTTGGTCTAGTCTTTCCATGGTTTGTTTTAGAGTCTAGGACCTAGAAGGGAGTCTTGTTGGCATTGTCAAATAGGCTCAACACTCTGGTTTTACCTATCATTGATCCCACATCACACATAAATTTCCATGTGTCAAACTTGTGTCAAGGTTTTCATGTGCTACGAAACTGCCTAGGAGTTTTCGTAGCGCAAAACCCAGAATTTGCACTGGCTGTGCTACAAAATCGGGGATTCATGCAGATTCATGCCAAATCTCACCTAGCTATCCAATCCATCAAAATCTGTTAATATTACATCATCAACTGTCAATCCATGCACCATGCCTATCACATGCAACCACTCATTTTCATCATTAGATTCGTTAGGTGTCTTGGTACGCATGATTTTCAAATTTCAAAAAAGGGTCCAAGTGTTTTCAGTTATGATCATGTTTTTTTCTTGCATAGGAGGCAAATTGACAGGCATTTGATCAGAATTCTTTAAAGTTCAAGTGAGGCAGCTCCCCTTTCCATTTCAAGCGAGGCAGTGATCAAGATTAAGACAATGCAAGCTCTTTCAATTTTCATTTTGCAGGAATTCCATGGAGATGTTTGCAGAAAAGAAGGATCATAGGTTAGGCAGGTGTCTAAGGAATAAGCCTAAAGGTTTAGATGTTCTCTTGAGGAACAATGAAGTTGAACAAGCTTTCAAATAGGTTGGATGTTGGATATTTTGCGAAAAACTTCAAGGAGGTCACATGCAAGTCACCAAAGAGTTTGCTTTCAATTTCATAGGATTAAATTTGAAGGTTGGAGTGCTTGAATTACCAATTTCTCCAAAGGTTATATGCATAGTCACTGGAATTCCAAGGGGACAGGAGATGTGGTTTAAAAACTTCAAGTTGGATTTGACTCCTTGCAAGGAATTCTTGAAGCCAGAGTTCATTGATTCAGACTTAAACAAGTTAGTGCCCAGGAGATTTGTGAAGGGTTCATATGCTAATTTGCTTACCTGCATACATAGATACTTTACCTGTGAGGGGAGATATCATAAGGTGTATTCCTATCACTTCAAACTTCTGCTTCATTTCACTGGAAAGATATCTCTGGACTTGTCTTTCTATCTATTTCGTAGCCTAGGCAAAATGTGTGACAAGGTTCAGTTGAAGAAGGAAGCCTGTGAGACCTCATTGTTCCATCATGGCTTAGTCAAATTGATTGTTTTACATGAGCTCCAGAAAATAGATAGGGAGTGGTCCATTTTCTTGTTTATTTCTGGCTTCAAAACTAAAACTGGTCTTAGCCTTAAGGCTACATGGATTTCTTCACCAGTAGTAAGTCATCGGGAGGAAACAAGATCAAGAATATTTGTGAAATTGAAAGCCAGAAAGTAGGTGAAGGAGCCTATGAGACCACTAGTAGTTCAAGACACCCCTCAATAGTCACATAGCAAGAAGGTTCAGATTAGTAAGGTAGTACAAGAGTAGTCTATTGATAAACTATCCAAAGAAGGGTAACAAGAAGTCAATTGGTCAAGGAAAAGGGGAAGACTGCAATTGCTGATGAAAGCCCAGCTTCAAAGGGAAGTTTGAATTATCTCCTCTAGGCCATCGACATAGAAGAGTCTCCTCTGGTCCAAGCAGAGTTACTTGAAGCCAGCAAGAACAAAACCAAAAGAGTTAAACCTTCCAAAAAGCTTCAATTTGATGACTAGGTCTCAGAGTTTGTGTTCAAACCAAGAAGACCCATGACAAGGCATTCAAAAAGGATACAAGAGGCACAGCCAGAAGCAAGTGAGACAGGGGAGGTAGTAGAATTACACGAAGGACTTGTGGTTCCATCAGAAACATCATCACAACTGCACAAAGATGACAGAGGTAAGGAAGTTATCACTCAGTAGGAGGAATGTAGTTTTGAAGAGGTAAAAAAGAAACTGAAGCTTGCAAATCTTGAGATTGCCAAACTTAGAAAAACCTCAAGGAAACATGCAATGAAGGAAGCTAATTTTAACAAAATGGAGGCTCTGTGGGAAGATAAAATAGTTTCAATACCCGAAGTGGTTAGCTGTCATGCTCAATATTTCACTTGGACGGTCCCTGCAATAAAAGAGGCAAGATATATCAGAAGGGTCAATACAAAATTGAGAACTGGAATCTAAATGATGAAAAGACAGATTGAAGATTTGAAGATATAGTTGAACCAACCTGAAGGACATCCTCAGCTAAGAAGAACTACATAGCAAGTAAGGCTAATCCTAAAATTTTGATGTGGATCACCTTTTTGAAGTTTACTTTGAAGAATGGTATCAGTTTATTCAGTTTTGAACAACCCCATGGCATATGGAAAAGCCATTTCAAAAGAAAGAAATCTCAAGGAAGTCAAATTTTGGCATAAAACTGTGTTTTTGAAATCACACAGCAGTTTCGTAGCACGCTACGAAACTGCTGTAGGTGATACCTAATGCACAACAGTTTCGTAGTGCACTACGAAACTACTATAGGTGATACCTAATGCACAGCAGTTTCGTAGCGCACTACGAAACTGCTGTAGCTGCACATCATGATTTTGTGGGCCAATTTTGAGAAGAAAAAGGAACTCTTTTTGAAGATGGGCTGCTGCAAAGGATTACTTACAAGGTTTGAACATCAAGCAAGGGCAAAACAAGGAAAGGAAAGACATTTATGAACTCCAAACTTTATGTTATGAAAATGGTCATTATTTCGTAACTAGAACTGTTCATGATGCTTCAGGCAGCATTAAAGAAGTTTTTGTCTTACCACGTGTATAGGAGCAAGGTCTATAGCTCATGGAAAATAAGCTAATCCAATGCATTTATGTAATTAAGAATAACAACAGGGATAACAAACTTCAAAGATCATTTTTGGAGACCAAAGCATAAAAACAGGAGCAACTTCCTAATATCTAGGGAGAGTCAAAGAATAAGACATCAAGGGTCAGCAAGGAGTTTAAAGCCACCACCAAAGCCAAACTGAAGAAGGCCACTTGTTAGGGAATGAGTTTGTTTTGTAATCAATGCCACTACCAACATAATGAGGAGTTATACTCCTAATTGTTTTAGGTCTCTAGAACTACTAGTTAACAGTCAATTATATTAAATAGTTGGTTTTAAGTGTCAATAGGTGTCAAATTAGGAAGAATTCAAATTCCCCTCATGCTGGAGGAAGGAATCTAAGTCATGTAATGAACTCTATATATGGGAGAAAATGTAATGCACCAAGGGTTGGAATTTTTGTAAAGAATTCTCATATTGTGCTTTTGTGTAAGACTCTATTTAAAGTAATACAATATTTGGCTTTGCTTCTTAGGATTCAGAAGGAATTCAATGTTCAAAATGTCTTATGGTTTTCCTCTTTTCATTACTTACAGTGGTATGAATGTATGATTACTTAGAATTCATTGGCTATGCTCTAACTTCCTTCATACATTTGTGGACTATGTTTTCCTTTATGCTTCTGATGTACTCTCCATATGTTGAATTCTAGATGCCCTAACTTCCATGTAAAGCTAACATTATTGTCATACTAAAACATTTTTGACTCCATAAGCCCAATGAATGTTTACTAATTGTGTTTCAACCATTCACACTTCACTTATTTCATAGAGTTAGCCATCTAATCCTTATCAACAATCTTTAATCTAGTGAGAGAGCCCTCTCAGGTTGAGGAGGCTAAGCCTCAGCCAAAAGTTGGTTTGAAAGAGTTACACAATGTCTTCCTGATCAGCAGCTTGTCAGGGTTAGGTTTTGTGATAACAACTTCCAGTAGGCCTGGACAGTTCCCAAACAGAGTCACTTCAGGAACACAAACATTGCACTGCTGCCAGCAAACCTGGACAGTACCCCAATGGAGTTTCTTGCTTCACCTCTCTATGTAGGAAGCCTTTCTCTTCTTTCACCTATTATTATATTTTTTTCATTTTTTCAAAATTTTCAAAGAATTGTTTGTAGGCACTTATTGATTTAATGAGGCAAAAGAAGGATCCTGACTTATTGAGAGAAACCAATGTTGTCCCTTTAGAGAAGGATATTTATATACCTCTAACATACTTGTTAAAGTTTCCTCCCCTCCTTATTCTACTCGACTTAGTCAAAAAGGAATTGAAAATTATAAAAGACCGATTAGAGTAGGTGGTACTAGTTATAGATTCAAGCATCGTGATTCCACTACGATTTTCTCTGAGAAATAACGTATTTTCCATCAGGGTATCATTGACTAAAATATGTAAGATTAAAACAAAAAGAGGGAATAAACAAATAACCAAGTGTTGAAAGTATCACAACTTTCTCTTAAACTTTACCATGATTGCTTCGGAAACCAAACACGGTATCATGCAAAATTTATCCGAAAACTGGAAATAAAAGAAAAGAGCTTGGCAGAAAGTAAATCAAACCAAAACAAACAAAAAAAAGAAAACAACAAAGTATCCCTACTCCTAAACTAACCGAGAATAGGCTAGGCTCACGTAAAATGAAATTTCCAGTGTAACCACCGATGCATTGACTAGCCTATTTAGGTAAGGATATGCATATCAAGAGGTATATTAAAAAATAACAACAAACAAGAAAGATAAATCGATGGATATGATAACATTTGAAGTTTGAAAATACACGCATAGAAATACAAAATAAAAGCGCATGCAAAACACTCTGCGGAAGCATTATGGTGTTTGAACACACTGCGACAATATGAGACACAAGAACAATATTATGAAGTTCAAAATTGGGTGAACATAAATAAAGAAGAAAATTTGATTTTTGCAATAGAGCTCTCCAGGTATGAATCATCTAATGATTGAGCGATGGGATGATGCAAAATAGATGGAGAATGCAAAAAATTGTGAAACAAATGGATTTTCAATTTGTGTGGAGGAGTGATGAGGAGCCTTGAAAGATACAATGATATTTTGATTAGGAATTGAACTGGTCTCAAGACTGCAAGAACTTAACATAACCATCAGCTCAGGCTGAAGTGCCTCATCAACTTGTATAAGTTCCAAAGCATGAGAAGGTAGATCATAAAAAACCATGGCTTAGAAATATCAATAGTGGAAAAATCAGAGTTGTGACCAAATGAATCAGTGAAGAGATCACAATAACCATGATCAAAAAGTTCAAGGTAAAAAATGAAGTCATCCTCATGATCTGATGAATCATAAAGAGGGGAAGATTGAAAACAAGAAATTTCACCCTCTATTTCTTCACAATGATCAGATGATGGATTGGAGAGATCAAGAAGAGAAGATTTTTCCTCTCTGCTTTCAAATGTAAAACTGACATCCCATGATTTCTGAGTGTGATAAAAATAACATCATCAGAAACTGAATATTTGGAAGATTCAACATGAATAACAAAATCATGGAATATGTCAAGATAATGAGGGAGAAGTGCGGAAGGAAAAAAATCAACCTTCATCGCAAATTCTTGTTCAGAGATAGAATCCCACACATAGTCATCGAAAATGATATCACAGGTTTGCTGCTCAACACTAATCCCATCTTGAAATTGATCCTCATGAACGCCAATAGAGATAGTTGAAATAGGTGAACCAAACAAATCACAATTAGGAGGACCAAATTAACCATTGGATGGAGGACAAGGAGATAACACATCCTCACAAACATCAGATTCACAGTCCACACCTGTGCTAAAATTATGAGCATGCAGGTTGGGAGAAGATGGTGGTAAATCAACAGATGGACTCTCATGTTCTCCCACCTCAACCTGTGGAAGGGAGTTGTTTGATGAGGAGAAGATGAAGAATCACTTGGAACAACAAGTTCGTTCATCACAAGTTCACGAGCTCTATAACCAAGGTACATTCAGAGACTTTTGAAAGATTCATATTCTTGTGGATTCATCGAAATATGAAGAAGAAATTCCAATTTCTCTTTCATCAAATTCCAATCAATATCATCTTCATAAAATTCAAAAGTAATTGAATGAAACGATTGTGAAAATCATTAAGAGATTCATCAGGTTCTTTTCGCAATTACATGATAGTCTTGAAAATAGATTTATAATCATACCTTCCAAAGGCATGGAAGATCTCTTTGACAAGATGGTCGAAAGAGTGTATGGATGAGGATGGCAATGTGTTACACCATTCCTTGACATGCACTTCAAATTTGAGAATGAACGACCTATAAGAAACATACTTGCCAAGAATATTGTGTTTAGTGCAGAATTCAAGAAAGCGAGTGGTGTGCTCAAGAACGGTTTTTTCACCCTCCCCATCAAATTTTAGATTTGACAAGTCATTGATTATTCCTGCGGGCACTTTCAGATTTGGGGTTCTAGAAAAAAATGTCAGGGTTAAGATTTGGGAAGAAGCCATTAAAGATGTAGAAAGTTCAAACAAACTTCATAGGCTCAGTTTGTCATTTGGCCCTCCTTCTAGTGCCAAAAATGTTGACGGTGCTGGACCCGCCAACATTCAGGGGATCTACCCGATATGAAGTGTTAATTATACCTTACACCGTTTGGTCCAGATTTACGACCCGGTTTCCGATGTAGTGGGTTTTAATGGCGTGCCTTGGATGTAATAATGCATAGAGTGGTGTATGGTGACTTTGGTGGGAACAAGTGTGTGACTCTGTGAAAAGTCAAGTGTAATGCATGAAGGTTCTAACACATGAAGGGAAAATGAGTGAGTCTCATAGAAGCTTATAATAGTACACAAATTTGAAGGAACACATGAGCATAAAGACATCACAAGCTAATATGTGAAATAGTTCATAAGTTAATAATGATGGAATTATACAAAAAACACATTCAACAAGATTCATACCAATGCAAATGAAATAGTTCATAAGCATAATTGTAAGTTAAATAACATATATTGCAAACATAACAAGAATAGTCCTACTATATTCACAACACATTCATGAAAACGTGTCGGATCTAAGATTTTATTATGTGAAAGTTCCAATCATACATATACCATTGACGAACCACAAACCCCAATAGTGGAACATGAATTCAACACCTGCTCCTCCAAAGAAAGATACTCCCTCTATGCTACAGAGAAGCCAAGGCTATCACAAACTCCCAAGCTCCTAATTCTAAGCCTAAGCCTAGCCAAAAGCTTGGCTCCCCTAAAAGCCATTTACATGAGTTATGAGGGCCTATTTATAACAAAAGGGTTGCCTATTCACTTCCCCTTATGACTCTTGGACTTCCCTCATGACTCTTCAACTTCTTTAAAAAATGACTCTTTACATTCGTTACACCATGACTCTTCACATTCCAATATTGACACTTGGAATTCCACTTACAAATTAATTACAAAAGAATATTATAATGCATTCGTACCCATATAAGACAAAATTAGGTAGAGCCAACTAGAAAACCTAACACGACAAAATAATTAAGCATGAGTTTGGGGAAAATCCAGCTCAACAACTTTCAATTGATGTTTCTCGGTTACGTAATGGTGCCAAGCTTTGTATTGCATTATAATATCCCTAAAATGTGCAATGGTGTCAGGCTAGAAGTGAACTCTATCCTCCATGGCATCCGGGTACGCTGAATTGGAACCAATTTGTGTTTCCTTCTTGAGCAGGAGAAACATTGTGTTGATTTGGATAGGGCCACCAATGTACTTCTGTATATTCTATTTGTTTACTTCAAGATCTTCATTGATGGATATTTGTCTTAACTGTTCCATGTATTCTTCAATCTCCTTCCTGACCTAATTCATGCGCCTGATCTCCATGAATGAGCTAAATGATAGGATTTTGTACAATTTTACTAAGAAGTCCAGGCTATTGTACAATAGTGCAAATTAGACCTCATTGTTGGCAATGAATGGGGAAAGATATTCTTTATTCTAGATGAGCATCCGAACCTTTTCTTTCTCCAAATCTGCCTCTTGTCTTGTTTTATTTCGCAATTCAAGCAGTGCCCCTTTGTATTGCATTGACCATTCACGCACAACATCAATAATTGATTGCACAACCTTGAGAGTTTTTACATAATCTTTACACTTTTTCTGCAACCCATGCAAGTGGAAAACTACCTTATGCATGGTCTCTCCCAGTGTCTATACTTCACTGATTATTGCTACCTTCATTTCTTCCAGATAGATTTGTGTGAAAGTTGTGTTTTGTAACTCCTCAGAGCTATTAAACCTCTTTCCTAACAACCTGCATGTTCTTTTCCAACTGTTTGTTCTTGGCCAATAAATAATCTGTGTTTTAATTTGTAGCACCTGCGAAGACTGAGTTAGCTACGACAATGGCACCTGGATTTCTTCTGGTGTCTGTCATAATCACCCTTTCTCTGATGAATGCAGGAAATGTGAGGTCATTTGAAAAATGATTCTTCCGTTCTCATACAATATTTTCTGAAGGTCATCATAAGTCAGATTGTACATGTCCATAACCAAACTGTCATCCAGAGGAAAAATTTAATCTTCCTGACTTGGAGCTTGCTCTGCCGGAGGATGGGGAGACTGAATGGTGACCTGCTGTATCATTGGCATTAGATAAACATCTTGATTCTGTGGCTCTAGTCTTTCCTACATGTCTTGGATTTAGATCAACTCCTCAATCTCTTGAGCAAGTTGTTTATCTTGCATCTGTTTTCTCTCCTCCTTGAGGTTCCAGTTTCTCCCTTGTTCTTAAACTTGTCTTTGCACTGTTTCTTCTACTATTACTTTTCACCTTTCTTCTTCTTCCTACTTCTGCCTTTCTTCCTCCAATTTTTTATACTCTCATTATTCCCTCTACTTCTATTTTGCTTCTTTCACCTTTGTTTCCTCTTCTTCTCTGTTGTTATGGCCGCTTTAAGTATAACTGGATCTACTTTCATCTTGCAGCTTACTATCCCTTGGACTGTGCTCAATCTTCCTATTTCCCTTCTCGTGCACTAGGTTACACTTTTCTATTGTTGATGCTTATGGAGTGATTTCCTGCTATGGACCAACCTATGAAGTTCCTAGAAAACTGACTAGCTCAGGGGAATTGGAGGCATTATAAAAATTCTTTCATTGTTCCTCCTTCAGCCAGTGAAAGGTCTCACTTAGCCACTGGAAATGAGTCCTTGCACAGTGGTCTTTGCAAACATTTTAGGGACCGTACAATTTGAAGTCCAGAGTACCGAATGAAAACTTTTGTATCGCCTTTCCTTCAATATCTACGACTTTCATATTCTTGATCTCGTATAATCCCATTTTTATAGGAATAGTTGGCCAAGGGGCTTTCTTCTTCCTGTGCAAAGTTGTTGACCCTGTAGAGAGATGATACTAAATTGCTTGCATGAATAACTTATTGGTGGCATGCCTTAGTAAAAGATGTAGAGACTTCTATCCGCTAAACACCTTGAGGAAAGTGTCATCCGATGAGGCAAACCAATATGCTATCTGCAACACTGCTTCCATTTCCCCATGTGACATGAAATATGGTTCTTCCTTAAAGGTCAACTTGTACAATGAAATGAGAAAGTGATTAGTTAGCTTCTCCATCACTCCTCTATGGTTTCACTCTGAAAGAAACTTGTAATAAACATACACGACAGGCTCTCGCAGTGTCCAAGTTCAATTCATGCTAGGGAATGCATTGCGTGCGTAGATTACATCCAGTAGATATGCAAACATGTAAAATTTGGCTTTCCCACCCTTGGGGGGGCTAAGGGAATTAGATACATGGATCCACAACTTCTGAGACAAATTGGTTCAATAAGAATTCCCACCCTTCAGGAAAGGTCTCGGTGCTCTACTGCCTATATGTTTCTGCAACATAAAACTATCAAGAGCTTATAGGCCCTCTTGCGAGATTTTGTCTTGTAGGTGTTGGTGGGTGTCTGATGGAACTTTGTTGGCTCCTTCACCCAACCTTTAAAAATATCCTTCGTGCTCAAGTAGCTAGTTTTCACATAGAAGTATGAATCCATGACCGATTATGGCTCAATAAAATGGTACGTGAGATGATAGTATGTTGCCAGAAAAGAAGCAAGCCTCTATTCACTAGCGCTATTGAGAGACATAGTCTTTGGTTTGGCATGGGATAGTATCCAATTGATAACATATGCACATGGAAAATCCATATATCTGCATGCAATCCTATATAGAATTGACTGTTGGACACTGACATAGACCTGCCAGTCTTCCATATCTGCTTTGAGGGTTCTTGCTGAGAAAATTTCATTCACCTTTTGCCATGTGATATCTAATTCATTTTCTACAAACAGTTGAGTGTCTGAGTAAACTGGAAATTAAACTTGTGTATTCTCAACTACCTCCCTGGTGCTGCTCTCTGTGGTATTCTTTGAATTAGTTCTCTTTGGTTCCATGATAACAATGATTTATGAAGAGAAATTCTAAATACCTACAATACTTGTGGGAGGAAAAATCACTCATGGCAAGCATAAATTAGCTTCAAAAATGAACTCATAGAAGAAATATAAAGCAACAATCACATGGATTGATGAGGAAAATTATGTAATTATTGAGGTGATGGAGGGAGGCTAGTTGCTTGAGTTGCACATTGTGCATTATTAGCAGCCAATTGTTATAGACAATTTTGTGCCTTACAGCAACAGGCATGAATTGTCAATAATCCAAGGGATCCAAAGTTCCCTAAACATGATGTTCCTACCCCTAGAGGAACAAGGTCAGCAAACCAACAGCTCTCAGATCAGTTCTCCACCTGAAAACACTAAAAAACAAGCAATCCTGAAATCAAAGCAGGTGCTCCACTAGGCTTCTGCGCTGAAACTCAGATCCTCCATGGTGTACCTGCGTTGCAAAGCAAGTGGAACAAAGGCCACCTGCGCTGAGCGAGATGGGACAAGTGGCACACTGAGTCATTTCTCCAAAAATGACACTTGGATCAGGGATTTCGCCTTGTGATGAGTCAGAGGCTCTGTTTCTCCAAGTGGAAGCAAGGTTCTCCAAGTGGACTCAAGAACTGAAGATCAACTAAAGATTAACTGAAGAGAGAGAGGACACAAGGCAGCTACACATCAGTTGAAAGCTGACTCATCCTTTCTCAATTCATCTATATATTGAGCTCTCTCCTATGAGCTCAGGAGGCTGGAATTTTGCGCAAAGTAATGCTATGCTGTTGGTTTCACTATAGAGCTATTGGGTGATTGCTTGAGGGAGGTGAAGAGGAGAAATTATTTCTGCTGGGAGGTGTTGCTGGATTAGGACCTTCAATGGTTGTAACACTCTCAGAACCTTTACTTCTTCATTAATAAAAGCTATTGAGGTTATTCTATATGCATTTGTTCCAATGATGTTTTGTGATAATTGTATATTTGGTTTATGCTAATCCGTGAATCAGTTATGATTGCATGCCTCTTGTAGTCTCCTTCTTTGTCATTTTGCAGGATCTCATTGTAGCTGGGCCGACAAAAGAGCAAAGAGCTGGGAGCAAGCGGCCATAGAGAAGAGTTTGGATTCGACATTAAGCGCAAGGCAACGGTTAGTGCATTTATCCACTCTCTTTTGCTTTCATAAAGAAGTAAACCTTAAGTAGTTTTCTTTACAGTTGTTGCTGAGGTACTATCACCCTTAGAGTGGGATAGGGTCATCCGAGTCGGATACTTTTCCCTACAACAAACTGGCGACTCCGCTGGGGATCGTATCTGTTTGATTGTTTGTAGTATTTTGCTATTCATTTCCTGAACAAAAGAGTACCAAATCGAAAAGCTTTTGACTATATCAAAAGCGAAGTAGAGGGCAGCTACTCTAGCTCATTTCTGAGCATGTTCATGATTTGAAGAGCTGATCTACAAGGATCCTTGTAAGCTCTTAGTGATAGCTTTTCATCCTCCTAATCATCCCTTTGAGTGTGCTTGACTGATTGCTTCTGATTTGAGCAAAAACTGTGCATTTTTGAGAAAATTGTGACCCGGAAACTGTGAAAACGCAACTTTCGTTTTCCAAAGCAGGTAGTACACAGGCTACCTGCTTTGCAACGCAGGTCCCGAAGGGGCTACCTGCGCTGAGAGCCAGACTGGCTGTGCAGCACCTGCGTTGGCCCAATTTTGCCTTGTGCAGTTGGGGTTTCCTCCCTTTCTCTTGCCTGTTTTCACTATAGATTTGGCAGCCAGTTACCAGTCTTGTACCAGTTCTGAAACCAGCATTACTTGCCATCATTCTGCCTCTGTTATATAACGAAATTGTACTTGTTCTTTTGTATTTCTTACTCATTTACAATTTCCCATAACGAAGAGTAAACTAGTCTTGCTTTTGGCCTCTTAGATCTGAACCTGTGTTAGGCATTTTGCTGGTCTAAAGAGTTAGCTTGTTTGCTGTCCATAGCTGATTAGTCATTTTACTTTCGTCATTATGGTTTGATTTTATGCATTTCCAGTGATTAAACAGGTAAATCTTAAGGTGTCTTTTGATTTTGGACAAGCTTGTTTGTTTTCACTTTAAATCGAAATCAAAGTTATATAACAACTTTCTTTTTGTAACCCATCTACATTAAGAAAGGGAAAAGAAAATACATGCATTGTGCATTTTGCATTTGACTGTTTGCTTGACGATTTAGGAAAAATTTGCATTTAGTGTGTGCTCTATGATCTGTGTGAAAAGATTTGCCTTTTTTTTCCCTCAGTAGTTAAGGTTTTCAAAGTTGAAAGATTGAAAAGTTTGCTTCTCATCTTAGACTGCATTCAGGAATTTGTTACATACATCTCGTGGTGATCCTTAAAGGCAAACTGCTAAGCAAGATCAACATTAAAATAAATCCAATTTACATAACAACACTTTGTAACATAACGCAAACACATAGAGGTCTAGGTAGAGACGTGTTCCGGCGTCGTTAAACATAGTGACTGTCGATTTCTACGAAGGTGGGTGATTCCTCCTGAGAGTCGGTGGCACTAATATGGACTTGTGCTCCCACGTACCGTCGCGTATATATTGGGAGACCCCTATAGGCAATCATCCTTTATCCTTAGGAAGCCGTGTCGGCCGCCCTACTGATCGCGATGCAGTGAACACAGCATTCACGAAGATCGACCACCCGTACCGTAAAACGTATTCTGTGGTTTCGCGAAAGGTTTGGCACACCCTCTGCCTAGATCTCCAGAGCAGTTTCTTTTGGCTCTTTTCAAACTCTATAACTGAAAAGGTCCGACCGAGCATTTGTCACTTCGGGCTCGTTAATACATCGAAGGAGACTAGAGTCATCTTTAGCTCTTTCTCGACTCTTAAAACATGAAAAAGCAAAGTTATGTTTAAAAGCGTCTAATAAAATTCATTCAAATCGGAAACACAAATTTCCCCCTTTATATTTTAGTTGATCGAGTAATCCGCAATCGTGGAAGAAAGTCAATTGAATATCTGTCGTTCTCGGAGGCTTGCGAGTCAACCATCTTTGTCTCCGGAATCGAAAACAATCCGGACAAAGCGAGCTCGTCGAACCAGTTCAAAATCTCCTTTAAAAGTTAGAACAAGTGTTCTGACAATATCTGAGATTCTGGTTACTCCAAACATTTCCGGAAACCCTGCCTCTATAGAAGAAGTTCAACCGCCACAGAAGGACAGTAATACTGATCCTAGTCTGGGGGCAAATACTTGTATAACTGAACCAGTTCCATCTGTAACTGGTCCAGAGAGTTTTGTTCCTCAAACATCTGTCGCTGTTGATACAACCCCTTCTTCGGCACCGGAAATCTTTTACGGACCTGACGGTCTTCCTCTTCCACCTGGTCTGATTGCGATAGAGGAAATTATAGAGGAACCGCAAGTATCCACTCCAACTCATTTTGGAGTAGGGGTCACTCTATTTCCTGCTACAACAGAAGTTTGTCCATCACCAGTGGAAGTTCCTGTAGAATCACTAGGCGATCAATTGGATAGACTTAAAATGTCTGAACAACCGTCGACATCTAGGACTGTGTCAAATGACACGGCGACGGCAGAATTACCTGCTGGAAATCCAACAATGTTCGCCGGCATACCATCTGTCCCAACTAGCTCTCAATCGCTGGAAGGAGTCCACCAAGAGACTATCTCGACAGTATGGTCTGTTCCTGTTTGTTCCGGAGTAATGTCTGGTAACTCTTATGGTGAGACTCATCAAATTGACCCTTTTGGGAATCTAATTAGGCCATCCAGTCCTCCAAGACAATCAATTGCCTTGAGTTCTGGATTACCACCGTATAGGGGGCAGTATGCCCTTTCATTACCCCCTCCGGGAGGGTACCCATACGGGAGTTCTCAACCTTATTCAAGTTATGGTGGAATTGCAACGAGTAGTTGGGTACCTATGCTATCCCAGCCACCAAGAGTTGTATATTCCATGCAACAGTGTGTACCTGTGACGAACATCCCAACTACACCGGCTATTGTAACCGTGTCGCAAATTCAAACGATGCCTGTTGTATGTCAACCTCAGATTTCTCAGGTTCTCATGCAACAGCCCCTTGACCCGGCGACCCAACCACAATCGCCTACTGGTGGGGCGACACAAGTACAATCGGGTACAACTACCCCACATCTTGGTCCAATGGTTAGTGTAGCGCAACAACCCATGGTAACACAACCGTGGATAGTGCAATACCAACAGCCACAATTCCAACAAGTGTACCAAGGTTCTGAACAGCAAATCTTTGCGAATACTGGACAACCAAATATCCAAAATGGTCAAAATCAACCACTTTATAGTGGTCAAGTCCATCAACCGTATCAATCATACCAGCATCAACTCCATTATGCTGGTATGCAAAGACCGACTGTTCAGGCGATTCCATCGTATCCTGGTTACGCTTCACCTAACTTGAATCAACAGTTACCATTCGTGGCGACTTTAGAGTTGCCTGATTTACATCGGTTAACTAATGATCCAATTGCTTACGCCCCATGGTGGCCAGTGATTCCGCACAAACTTCCATCTGACATTCCTAAATTCAATGGAAATCCAGGTGAAGACCCGTCGAATCATGTGATGACATTTCATCTATGGTGTTCGTCGAACACTTTAAATGAGGATTCGATACGGCTTCGCCTCTTTCAAAGGACATTGACAGGTCCAGCGGCAAAATGGTATATAGAATTGCCAAGAGCTTCGTTCGACAATTTTAGCTCCCTTGCCACGACATTCTTAACCCACTTTCAATTACCAATAAGGTACGAAACGGGAACAGAGATATTGACCAATTTCAAACAGACAACCGCAACTCATATATCAGATCATATACATGAGTGGCGACGTCGACGAAGAATGGTTAAAACATACGTCCCTGATCAGCTTTTAGCTGAGTGGTTTATAAAGTCGTTACTTCCGGCCATAACGGAAGATGTGGCAAAGGGGGGAGTCGTAACAGAAGAGCAGGTTATCGCTCGTGCACAATATTTGGACTTAGTATATACTCAGTCCGGCACGCTCTATGACAAAATACCAGATGCCCCTAGACCAGAGTTTTCAATCCCTCCTCCTCCTAAATCAAATAGTGACTCTCATGCCGGCGATGGCGTGATTGGCACGGCAAACACAAATCCGAAAAGGACCCATCAAAAGAAGGCCCGTAAGGATTCGAATCAAAATGCGCATGAAGAAGTTCTTGCTTCGGAAGTAAATGCCGTATCAACCGATAAAGGCAAAGAAACCAATCAACCAGGAAGCAAGAAGAAACAAAACAAAGGGAAGAAGAATAAACAAGGTGAGTCATCCCCTAAGAAAAATTCTTCGAACCCTCCTGGGAATAGGAAACGGTATCCATGTCAAATATGCGATGACAAAGATCACAACACTAAGGATTGCCCATTCAAAACTGAGCTTAAGAGGTTTTTTAAAAGTCCTCATACCTCAACTGTGTCAAGTGATCAATTTCCTAACCCAGGTCAAAATCTGGTTGATAGTGGAAACGCTTCCCCATCTCAAGTGCTTATGTTGTCGGTTTCAAAACAACAAAATGATGCTTTGATTTCGACAAGGAACAAAGATTACGGGAATCCACAGGTGTCGAACGATAAAGGTAAAGATCAACCTAGCAGTTCGACAACAACTTCGGCAGAAGTTGTACCCCCCATCACGCATGGATTAACAATAAAACTGCCAAAGGGAGTGGTACACAAGTCGACCTTTAATCCTCGTGCCAGAGCGGCACAGCATTATAACATAGTGGAAGATTTGGCGCAATCGCCATCTACTATGTCGACTCTTGAGGTACTACAACATTGCCCATCCCAAAGGCAGGCGTTGTTATCAACAATTGGTGGGGTGGATCCTAAAGATTCCAATCTGGTATCCTTTGATCACAAAGGGTATGATCCTCAGTTACCAGCTCAACTAGCTTTCCTTGTCCAAGTGAAAGCCCTCAACAAAACAGTTCATAGAACGATTATTGATGAGGGGGCATCGACATGTATTATGTCGATGAGTTGCTGGAAAACTTTAGGATCTCCAACCTTGTCGCGATCATCGACAACATTAAAAGCATTCGACGGAAGGATATATACCCCTTACGGTATCCTTAGTAACCTGAAAGTTGAACTAGGGGGCAAAACAATAGAAATAGATGTTGAAGTCATTGATGGTAATCTTGACTATAACATCCTACTGGGAAGACCATGGATTTATGCCATGCAAGCTGTTGTGTCGACTTATTTTAGGAAGATCGCATTCCCCTTTGAAGGAGGGATTACGGTCGTCGATCAACAAAACTTCCTCCCTAATGGTTCACAGGTTATAGGAAGCGTTCCCATGATCCATGGCAGCGACCGGTCGATTCAAGATATTGGAGTAGGTCTGTTGAAAGATCCCACTATGATGGGAACATTCGCGCTACCACCTCCTATTTGCATAGGAAATGTACCATTTGTAGCAACATGCAATATGGTATCCACCTTGAAAGTCACAGAAGGCAGAGTCGCTATGGATCATTCGATGGTTTTGCCACCAAGCCCCATTGAAATATTGTAGCAATCAATGTTTCAGGCCTGGGAGGCGAACCCCAATCAGTGCTCATCGAGCGTTTGGGTAGATAGATCTAGAGAATATGGTACCCCATTAGATCCTTGGTCAAAAGTACATGGGACTGACGAAGGGATCTTACAATCAATGATGATTGAGGGGGCACCATGGAATGACCACCACCATCGTTCCCTTCTTCCGGAATACGAAGAAGATACTCAAAAAGATCTTTACCACCCTTCAGTCTTTGAATTCCTAACAAATACTGTAAACACGGTGGATTCCGAGCGAAACTTATCCAATATTGAAGAGACTATAGCCATAAATATCTCGACCAAAACAGGTGTTGTAGAGAATATTCATGTTGGCAAAGGTTGTTCCCCTTCAGAACTGGAAATATATAACGCTCTTTTTCGCGAATTTAGAGATGTCTTTGCTTGGTCATATGATGAAATGCCAGGCATCGACTCGAGTATCGTTGAACATGAAATTAAAATGTATCCTGATGTCAAACCAGTAAGGCAACGGCTTCGACAGGTTCACCCTAAGAAAGCCGCTGCCATTAAGGCAGAAGTTGAGAAACTTCTCCATGCTGGATTCATCTACCCGGTTCCTCTAACCGATTGGGTATCGAACATTGTTCCTGTTATGAAAAAACAAGGAACAATACGAGTGTGCGTCGATTATAGGGATGTAAACCAAGCTTGTCCAAAGGACAACTACCCTACACCTTTCATCGACCAGATAATTGATGAATGTGCCGGATGTGAAATCTTTTCCTTTATGGACGGATTCTCCGGATATAATCAAATTAATATCCGCCCACAGGACCAGTCTAAGACTGCATTTATATGTCCGTGGGGCACATTCGCTTATCGAAAATTACCCTTTGGTTTGAAGAACGCAGGGGCGACTTTTCAGAGGGCTATGAATTATGCCTTCCACGACATCAAAAGCATTGTTCAACCATATCTCGACGATCTTCCGGCTCATTCGCGAAAGCGGACTGATCATCCGCAGCATCTAAAAGCGATATTTCTACGTTGCCGACACTACAAGATAAGACTCAATCCACACAAATGTGTGTTCTGCATCGGTTCTGGTCGTTTACTTGGCTTTGTAGTCTCTAAAGATGGGATTCGTCTCAACCCTTGTAAGGTTCAGGCAATCGTCAATTTGCCTCCACCTTCGAATTTGCTTCAGATTCAGAAACTCCAAGGGAAAGCAAACTTTCTGAGAAGGTTCATTCCAAATTACGCAGAACTTGCTAAAGGTTATACACGTCTTTTGAAAAAAGATGTACCCTTCGATTGGGACCAGGTTGCGCAAGCTTCCTTTGACGCTTTGAAAGAATCTCTAATAAAAGCATCATTAATGTACGCCCCAGATTATCTTAGGGATTTTAACCTGTATCTAGCTGCAGCAGATACAACCATTGCGATGGTTTTAGTTCAAGAAGTCGATGGAGTTGAACATCCTGTATATTATTTAAGTAAAAACTTAAATGATACAGAAAGTAAATATTCTTACGTTGAAAAGCTGGCGCTTGCTGCTGTTCAAGCGGTACAAAGATTTCGACATTATATCCTCTTTAGGAAAACTACCATTCTGTCGGATTGCAACCCCATGACTTATATACTGTCGCGACAGTTGCTGGGGGGCAAGTATTCCAAATGGATAGCGATTCTTCAAGAGTTTGATCTGGAATTTGTGAAATCCAAGTCGAAGAAAGCTCTGGTGTTCGCAGAATTATTATGCGACCTCCCTTCGTCGTCCAACGATGAAACCTCCAAGGAATCAATCGTGGATGAGAATTTGTTTTTGATATCTGCAAGCGATGAATGGTATGGAGATATAATTATCTATCTCCAAACCCAAAAGTTTCGGCCTGACACCTCACACTCCGAACAGAAACGTATACGATACCAAGCAAAAGACTACATGATCGTCGGTGATACTCTTTACCGTCGTGGTATCGATACCGTTCTGAGGAGGTGTCTCACCCATGAAGAAGCCGAAAAAGCCCTGAATGAATGTCATTCAGGCGCGTGTGGGGGGCATCAATCAGGTTTCGCTACAGCCCAAAAGATATTAAGAGCAGGATATTTTTGGCCAACAATGTTCAAAGATTGCATAATCGCAGTCCGAAGTTGCCATTCCTGCCAAATCTTTGATAGCAAAACAAGAAGACCACCCGCACCTCTGCAACCAATAGTTGCAGTTGGGCCTTTCGCCAAATGGGGCATCGATTTCATGCAATGTAACCCCACCTCGACCGGGGGGCATGGGTATATTATAGTCGCAGTTGACTATTTTACCAAATGGGCCGAGGCGATGCCTACATTGGACAATACTGGTGAAGCAGCTGCCCTATTCTTTTTCAATCATGTAGTCGCCAGGTTCGGCGTACCCCAGGCTATAGTTACAGATCATGGATCGCATTTCCGCAATCACATGATGGTCGAATTAGCTGCCAAACTAGGGCTATCTCACGACAGCTCTACTCCGTATTATCCACAAGCCAACGGACAAGTTGAAGCAATCAACAAGGTCCTGAAGCGTATGTTGCAGAGGATGATCGGAGTTCATAGAAGAAGATGGCACCTAATCCTGTATGCAGCCTTGTGGGCCTACCGAACCTCGGTAAGAAACGCAACCGGATTCACACCTTTCCAATTGGTGTACGGTCTAGAAGCAGTCTTACCGATCCAGTGTGAAATTTCGTCGCTTAAACTCGCAATTGATCTCCTCCCCGGAACTTCGGAAGAAGAGGCTCGTTTCTTGGAATTAATCCACTTGGATGAAACCCGTCGTGATGCCGCTTTGGCTAACGAAGCCCATAAGAAACGAGTCAAGGCTCAGTTCGACAAAAATGTCAAACCCCGTGTCTTCTCAGAAGGTGATTTGGTCTTGCTTTATGACCAAGAATCCGATAAATTAGGAGCAGGTAAATTCAATTCCTTATGGATGGGCCCCTATATTGTTAAAAGAGTGTTAGCAAAAGGAGCCTACGAGTTAATAGATTATGACGGAATTCCACTGGCGCAACCCCGGAACGGGCTGTACCTCAAGCGTTACTATGCTTAAATAGTAACCTGCATGCTTTTGTTGTATTTTGTTTTCGCCAAAGTTCTTGTTTTGGTTGAGTGATTCTCCTTTTTCATTCGTTGTAGATGTCAAACCTTATGGAGACATGTGTTGGATATGCCGACGGAGCGAGTCGTAGTTCGCGGAACCTATCCTCCGCAGCGTTGGCCATTTTTTATCCAAGTGGCGAGTTAGTAAGTTTCAGAGGTGTATGTATTGGGCAATCAACGATAACATCGCTGAGTATAGCACGTTGATAGAACTACTCTCTGATGCCATCGCGTGAGGCATACGCCGACTGATTGTCAGGCTAGACTCACAGCTCATAGTACTACAACTCAATGGTATATATTCTGTTCGTAATCCAGCTATTTATCGCATGTTCCTAAGAGTAAAGATCTTGGAAAGACGATTTGATTCAATTCAATATCAACATATTTCGAGAAATCTAAACACATTAACTGACTCATTGGCAAACTATGTGTTAGATAGACATTTGCAACATTTATAAAAAGGACACATCATAAAAAGTGTACATATGAATCATCCAAATCAACCAGAATGAGACTCGAAAATCAAAATATATATATAAGCTGTTCATAAAGTTCATACATAATGTTCTGTAACCAAGACAAAATTGGTCATGTGACCTAAAAACTCAAAAATGCTAGGGGGCACCCTAGCTTAGTGATGCTCCTGATAGTAAGCCACAATTTGGGATATCATGCGCAGAAGACGGGTCCATCGTCTAGGTACACCGATAGTGTGCTGCTGCATCGGTAAAGGTAACTCGTCAATCTGTACATCCGGAAGACCACGGGTAAGGTTCTCAACCTGCCCCTGCACAGCTGTAAGAGTCTCAGTATCGCTAAGATCACGGATAATAACTCTCCGAGCAGGTTCCTCTGCCGGAGCAGCAACAGGTGGTCTCAGACGAACCGCCGGACGAACAGGGCCGACATCTGCAAGCACACATGAGTTCAATTAAAGTCTTGATAGAATAAAGCACAAGAACATTATAAATGAAAACAATGAACAGTAATATGGTTGAAGTTCTTACCAGTAGCATCCCACTGAACACCGTCTGGCAGTACCATATCCGGATCACCCCGGAAATCCATACCAACATATGGGTACTCGGAAAAAGACATCTCCTGGCGATCGAACCACCTGAAGAAAGCGACATTGAAAGAAATCTGGGATTGACCTGCATGTCTGGACATGTGATCGACCCATCGCTGCATACGTGGCTCGGTAGGAGAAGGCACTCCGAGATCAATGTACTGAGGTTGCATCAGAGGGATCTTCTCCAAGGCGAAGGCAGTCAGAATCGAACCAAAACCAAAGTTCTTCAGCTTCTCGTCCTTCACCTTGTTCAATTGATTTTTCATCTGAGTAAGCACTGCATCACTCCAGTTGAAGATCTTCGGTTGCAGACATTCCAAGGCATGCTGCATATGAGATCTATTGGCAACATGTAAAGATGCGCTACCGGCCATCCTACCAAGAGTATACAGAATGAACCTGAGAGGCCTGCTAGTAACATCACGGATAACCACCTTGCCGTCTCTGCTCGGCTGGGACCCCTCCCTGCAGTACTGGCGGACATAATCTCTCACGGAATCATTCCCCCGAACTGTACCAGATAAAGAAATGGGGGCACCCCGCCTTGACAAGCCAGTCAAGAAATAAATATCTGTCACGGTCAATGGAATAGGTTTGTTCCTGATCTGGAACACTTGGTTAACAGGATCCCAAGCATCAAGCATATACTGCAATAGAGAAATCTGTGCTCTCATACTAGAGATACGGAAAAACTTCAGTAAACCACAGTCTCGTAATGCGCCCACCATAACAGGATCATGAAGGGCAATCATATCTTCTTCTTCATGTTCTCGTTCTCGCCATGTTAGGGCCATCTTGATCAAGAATCCCTGCAAAACAAACAAGAGAATGAGTCAGCTCCTGAAATTGATGAAAAACTGGTGAAAATTTCATCAAAATCTGTAAAAAATTGTTGCTTTTATGCCCCAAAGCAGGTACCCAGTGTACTACCTGCGTTGGGAGACAAGCTGCCTTCAAGCAGCTTGGATCCCAACGCAGTTTTCGAATGGGGAACTTGCGTTGATCAGAGGGCGCCCTGGCAAAACCCCAGAGGCTCAATAGAACAGCAAAACAGGCATAAAACAGGAAAATGAAACCATGAAAATGAAGAGCTAAGGTTTAGCTCCTACCTGGTCCAAACGGCGCCGAAAATCGTCCGCAGAATCTCCCGGAATCAGCTGATGAAAATCGAGGGGAAAGAGGCTCCTCCAAAGCTCCAACAAGCAAAATGCAAATGAAATGGTAAAGTGAGAGGTAAAAACCCTTTTTATTTGCTTTCTTACGTAATTCAAGGTAAATATTAATGTGTTAATCTCATTTTCAAGTAAATATTACTCATTTCTAACTAGTTTGTTGCAGCAATTTGAAAATGCAGTGCTATCAGTGAAAAAGAGAAGCTAGTTATGGTAAAAAATCAAAAGTAAACCATATCTTCGAGCAGTTTTAGCAATGTTCATGCTCGTTAAAAAATAAACGCAAGAATTCGAGCAGTTTTTGTACAGAGTTCATGCTCGTTAAAAAATAAACATAAATTGTGAGCAATCTTTCCCTACAGTTCAAGCTCATCCAGAAAAAATGAACCGGTAAATAACCTTGAGAAATGTAACCTTTGACTGCCATGTTAAAAGCCCTTGGTCGTGTTTATATGCCATCACCTCCATCCGTTCATTTGGCCAATCGTTCATCTCCATATGTTTGTTTACCCATTTTGAGGAACAACTGCGAAGAGTGATTTCACTGAGCCATCCTTGTGACACTGTCGTGATTGGAAAATTCCAACCTGTACCTGGAATCTGCTGCTATCTCTGTTTATCACTCGTTCCTCAAAAGACGAGTCTTCTTTGAGCTCTTTTCACTGACTCGTAAAATATGAAAAGTTTGCCGAGTTTTGGCCTTCCAGCTCGTTAAAAGGACCGGAAGAGCTATCCCTCCTCTAGATTTTAATCTTTTTGGACCTGAGGGATTATTGCACAAAAAGATCGAGCGCTTGTTTTGTTCGGCTCGTTAAAGAAATCGAAAATTCATCCCTTTTGTATTGTTTTATACTTTTTCGGACTTAAGGGATTAGATGACGAAAAAGGAATTTTGGAGTTAACTTTCCGTACCTTTTCAGACTCTCTAAAAATGAAAAGGACCGAGTTTTCCTTGTCGTTAGACTCGTTAAAATGATTAAATAGCGACAAACTTTTCTTTAGACGAGAACGAGTTTCCCTATCGCTAGGCTCGTTAAAACATAGCGATGGGCTTGCCCGAAGGGCAGGTTATAGAACAAGCATATGTTATCCTCCTCAAGCTTGACAAAAATAAAGAGGTACTGGTCAGCAATGACTGGGGAAAAATTGGGAGAACCTCACAGCATTAATGGTAGCAAGTCGCTCTTGAACATGACACTTTGTCCTCCGTATCACATCGGGTTGGGTTGTTTCATTCACCGGTCTCATAACCATGGTCCTCGCCACACCATCCACAATTGGGGTAATGCTACCAATCCATCACATCAGTGTTGTTATATGTTCAAGAGATGTAGTTCTGCAAAGAGTCAACCGTGTCCCATCCACTGCCATACATTATCCTTCATCCACTTCATGGCCGCCACCCTGAATCATACATCACAGTTTGTTTTCACCTCATCACAATCACTAGCTCCGTTCCGTGTCATTGATGTGGGATTCATTAAGGCCCTCCTTTGACGGGTCACTCCTTGTCGACATCAGCTCATTATCCAAGGAGTTGATCTAGGAACAACCCCTTCAGTACTTTGAAGCTTGCATGCCTCAATGGCAAGTTTCTCACTTCCGGCGACAGGTATACATCAATGACCTTCGACCAGAAGATTTTGCATGGTGGTCGACGCTAAGTCCTTTATTCCCACCATGTGAATTGTACTGCCGTACCTTGAGGGTCATCATCCTTATCGGTGATTCCTCTCGCGCTTGTTAACGGTTCACATCATTGACCGGTAATCAAGCGATGTCTTTCCACGTTCGACTTCAAGAAATTCTCACATGGATCGACTTGTACGTCGAGTGAAGATCGGAAGAGATTGAAGACCCCGGATCTAGTTTCATCCATCCGGGCTGCAATATATATTCAGGACATAAAGACATTTGATATGTACATCATTACAGCAGATGATCATTCTTCTCAAAAGATGATAATTTCAGCAGAGAATTATCGGTCTACAATCAGACGATCGTCTGTTCTATGTACGAAAATGTATTTATAAAGCTGAGCATGGGAATGCCCGCCTCAGCTAGATCATGAAAATGTATGAAAAATAATGTATTGTATTGTATCTTATTACAGGACACTTCTCAGCAGATTGAATGAACTTCGGATCCTCTCAATAAAGCATTTCACCCGATAAACGACCTCATACTTTAGGGGGCATCTGTTATAGACAATTTTGTGCCTTACAGCAACAGGCATGAATTGTCAATAATCCAAGGGATCCAAAGTTCCCTAAACATGATGTTCCTACCCCTAGAGGAACAAGGTCAGCAAACCAACAGCTCTCAGATCAGTTCTCCACCTGAAAACACTCAAAAACAAGCAATCCTGAAATCAAAGCAGGTGCTCCACTAGGCTTCTGCGCTGAAACTCAGATCCTCCATGGTGTACCTGCGTTGCAAAGCAAGTGGAACAAAGGCCACCTGCGCTGAGCGAGATGGGACAAGTGGCACACTGAGTCATTGCTCCAAAAATGACACTTGGATCAGGGATTTCGCCTTGTGATGAGTCAGAGGCTCTGTTTCTCCAAGTGGAAGCAAGGTTCTCCAAGTGGACTCAAGAACTGAAGATCAACTAAAGATTAACTGAAGAGAGAGAGGACACAAGGCAGCTACACATCAGTTGCAAGCTGACTCATCCTTTCTCAATTCATCTATATATTGAGCTCTCTCCTATGAGCTCAGGAGGCTGGAATTTTGCGCAAAGTAATGCTATGCTGTTGGTTTCACTATAGAGCTATTGGGTGATTGCTTGAGGGAGGTGAAGAGGAGAAATTCTTTCTGCTGGGAGGTGTTGCTGGATTAGGACCTTCAATGGTTGTAACACTCTCAGAACCTTTACTTCTTCATTAATAAAAGCTATTGAGGTTCTTCTATATGCATTTGTTCCAATGATGTTTTGTGATAATTGTATATTTGGTTTATGCTAATCCGTGAATCAGTTATGATTGCATGCCTCTTGTAGTCTCCTTCTTTGTCATTTTGCAGGATCTCATTGTAGCTGGGCCGGCAAAAGAGCAAAGAGCTGGGAGCAAGCGGCCATAGAGAAGAGTTTGGATTCGACATTAAGCGCAAGGCAACGGTTAGTGCATTTATCCACTCTCTTTTGCTTTCATAAAGAAGTAAACCTTAAGTAGTTTTCTTTACAGTTGTTGCTGAGGTACTATCACCCTTAGAGTGGGATAGGGTCATCCGAGTCGGATACTTTTCCCTACAACACCAATGGTGCAACCTGAGGCTAGAGACTACACAATTCAAAATTCTTTCTGGGCAGATTGTGGTGGAGACTACACATTGCATAGTCTCAGTGGCCAAGGGATGGGCTTAAACCTTAGAATTGTGCAATGCATAGTTAGGCTGGCTAGGTACTACGCATTTCATAGTCTCAGACACCAAGCTTGCAAACTGAGCCTTGGAATTGCGTAATGCCCAACTAGACAAGGTGTGGGAAACAAGATTTGCCCAGTAAGAGTGTGGGAAACAATAAGATCTGTGTGGTGTAATTTTTTAAGGTACCTATAATACTAGTGTATTGGCTTATTATTATTATAGTTGTAGACCCTTATTGTTATTTTTGTGCCCATGTTGTCCCCATATTTTTATTATTGTGCCCCATAGAAGCCCACTATTGTTATTGTTGTGCCCTTACATTATTATTGTTATGTAGGCTCTGATTATATTGTGACCCCTTAGAATCCTATATAGAGAAAGAAGGTCTTCCCATTTGTATCATCCAAGAATTTTTCATTTGTGTAATGTAAAGGAGGTTCCCCCTCGAAGAGGCTACTTTTGAAGTTGTCTATCTATCTCTTTCTTCTATTTTGTGAGCTGCTGCATAACAATTGGTATCAGAGCTTTGGATTCTAGGGTTTCGCTGCTTCAAACAGGTCATCGTGGAATTTCCGCTATAAATTTTTTTATACAACAATTTAGAAGCTGAAATTAAAACCCATTTGAGTCAAAAGCATGATGCACATCGTGAATGAATTTAAGATCTTGTATCAATATATGTTTAGGGATATAAACTGAGGAAGTTAGGGTTTTTGTAGGCTTCCGAATTCGATCTTAAACAATTCACCTTGGGAAAATCGTCATGACTTTCTCTCTGAGAATCAGATTCGATTTTTTTAATAAGTGACAGAAAGAGGCCTGAATGTAATTTGTTGGGTATCGTTTTTATAGTTGAAGGTTGAAACAATGACATGTAGTACGTCGCACAAGTTCGCTCTATTGAACCAGTGTATAATTAGGTCATAGTGGGAGATTTGGAATAACACTTTCTCGGAGAATTAAATAGTGATAAAACTTGTGGGGTTGGAAATATGACTTAGAGGGCTATCCCAGGTCAAACTTTAAGAACTTAAAAATCTGAAATTACAGAGTTACAGTCGTTTCAAGATCGAGCTCATACAAAGGGAAAAAAAAAGGTGTGTAGTTTTTTTTTTAAATTTGCATAAATTTTGTTTGAGAAAGTAGTTTGAAGTGATTCAAAGGGAATTGTGAAGAATAATTATCATTCATTGATGACCCAAAGAAAGAAAATGGAAACACCTAGTAAACAACCTGAAATCTCTACTATGATACATGAAGAAGAGGAAGAAATGCAACATGATATATTAAAATTACGAGACCAAGTGCAACAAATTTCGCTCTTAAAAAAAGTAACTGAAGCTAAGATGGATGGTTTAAAGAATGGAACGAAAGCTAATATGGATGGCATGGAAGCTAAGATGGATGGTATAGAAGCAAAAATTAAAGGAAACATGGAAGATTTGAAGATAGATTTGACAAGGTTGTTACAAGAAATGCTTACTAATGACGAAAAGGTAGTAAAGGAAACTCATGATGAGAACAAAAGAAACGTTAGTCATGATTTGATAGACTATAATGTTGGATTGAAGACCCACCATGTTCCAAAGATAGATATGAGGAAGTTTAATGGAAATTATCCCGTAACATGGATACTACAGATGGAGCAATATTTCGATCTCCATAATGTGCAAAACACACAAATGGTATGCATTGCAACTTTATATTTGGAACCCAATTAGTTTGTATGGTATCGATGGCTTTTCTCTCGTAAACACATTGTCACTTGGGAATTTTTATGGAAGAAATGATAGCACATTATGAGGATACAAAAAGCAACACTTTTTCTAGCCAATTGATAAATCTCAAACAAAAGGGTTCAATGGTGGATCACATTGTGGACTTCCAAAAATTGAATATAAGGGTAAAAGATATTCCAAAGGACCATAGAATTGATGTGTTCATAGGGACTTTAAAGGATAACATCCAACATGAGGTTCACCTTTGGGAATCTGATTCATTGGAGAAGGCTTTCAGGTTGGCAAGAAAAAATGAAAGAAAAATTACGGCAACAAGGAAGCCTACCACTCACAACTACAAAGATGGAAGTGTTGTTGCCCCTAGCCTTCCACAACCTACAAGGTTGACACTAGAATAATTGGAATAAAAAGAGCAAAATGGATTTATTACAATTGTGATAAAAAATACACTAAAGGTCTTAAGTATGATGAGAAGAAATTATTTTACATAGATTGTGAAGAGAAGGAAGAAAAGGAACAAGAAACATCAAAAGAAGAGGATACACACTAGGAAAAAACCCTAGAGAAAGAAGAAATGAATCCAACCATATCTTGTAATGCATTGGATGGAATTACCACTCCTCAAACTATCAAGATAGAATGACATATTAAGAAGAAAAAGGTAATAATGTTGATTGATTTAGGAAGTACCCATAATTTTATTCATTGTAAGATAGCCAAGGAATTGAATTGCTTCCTATATCCAGCACCAGAGTGTCAAGCGATGGTTGAAAATGGAGGAACCATAAATTTCTTTGGAAAGTGCCATAGTATCAAGTTATCCATGGAATAATATATGTTGAATAGTCCAATGATTTCCATTCCAATGGGTGGTGCGGATGTTGTACTAGGAGTCCAATGGCTACAATCTTTGGGTACAATAGCTTTTAATTTTCAAGAAATTTTCTTGAATTTATATATATATATATATATATATATATATATATATATATATATATATATATATATATATATATATTAATTAATTTATTTTTATTTTTATTATATATATATATATATTTATTTATTATTATTTTTTTTAGAAGGAAAGGAAGTTGAATTAAGGGGAATTGTAGGGAAACTGTGAAATATAATCAGCTCTAACGACATGACAAAACTTCTAAAGAAAGAACAACGAGGCATAGTTACACAATTATGTTCGCTATAGGTTCCCACATTGGAATCATCTATTTCTCTAGATCTTCAAAAAGTCTTGGACAATCATTCCAAGGTATTTGAAACTACCAAAGGCCTCCCACCTATTCATGATAATGATCGTGCTATTCATTTGATTCTAGGAATTGTTCCTCCAAACATAAGGCCTTACATATATCCCTATGCCCAAGAGAGTGAAATTGAACATATGGTTGCAGAAATGATAGAGGACGGTATAATTCAACCTAGTCAAAGTTCTTTCTTTGCTCTAGTAGTATTGGTGTACAAGAAGGAATGATCATGGAGCATGTGTCTGAATTATAGGGAGATCAACAAGGTCATTATTAAAGACAAATTTCCCATTCCTGTCATTGATGAATTATTGGATGAATTGCATGGATCAATTTACTTCACCAAGTTGGACCTTCGTTCAGGATATCATCAAATCATAATGAAGACTAAAGACATTCCAAAAACAACATTTAGAATTCATGAGGGTCATTATGAATTTTTGGTCATGCCTTTTGGCCTTATCAATTCACCTTCTAAATTTCAAGGTTTGATGAAATCCATTTTGAAACCCTTCCTTAGAAAATTTGAGTTAGTATTTTTGGATGATATACTAATCTACAACAATTGTTGGAAGGATCATGTTCAACATCTTGACAGAGTGCTCAAACTATTGGAGGAGAAACAATTATATGAAAAAACCTCCAAATGTTTCTTTGGAGTACAAGAGGTGGAATATTTGGGTCATATTGTATCTCATGAAGGTGTTAAGGTAGACCCTAGCAAAATTGAATCCATTAAGGAATGGAAAATCCCCACATCCATAAATCATTTGCGAGGATTTCTCGAGTTGACAAGGTATTATCACAAGTTTGTTAAGAATTATGGGAGAATAGAAACGCCTCTAACAACATTACTGAAGAAAGATGCATTTTCTTGGACTCCAGAAGAAACAAATACCTTTTAACATCTTAAAGAGGCAATGTGCCAAGCACCAGTCCTAGCTATGCTAGACTTCACAAAAACCTTTATTGTCGAATGTGATGCCTCAAGAAATGGAATTGGTGCTATTTTAATGCAAGAAGAAAGACCTATTGCTTTCAAAAGTTGTCCAATCAAAGGAAAATATTTACACAAAGATATTTATGAGAAGGAAATGTTGGTAATACTACATGCACTTAAGAAATGGTGACCTTACCTAATGGGAAGACACTTGAAGCTAAAAACAAATCATGATAGTCTTAAATACCTTTTAGAACAAAGATTATCTTCAGAAGAGCAGCAAAAATGAGTCACAAAGATGTTGGGTTATGAATTTGAAATTATCTACAAAGAAGTGAAGAAAAATGTTGTTGTAGATGCACTCTCAAGAAAGGATGAGGATGCGGAAGCATTTCTTTGTGCCATTTATATTATCCAACCAGATTGGGAAAATGAAGCAACAGATGAATGGAAGAATGGAGAAGAAGTGTGGGCACTCATTCAAAAGTTGTAGCAAGATCCCAGTACATCTGATACATTTAGCTGGAAAAATGATTCGTTATGGTACAAAGATTTCTTATACCTCTGTAAGAATTCCCAACTCAAACAAAAGATTCTTCTAGAATTGCACATCTCTCCCTTAAGAGGGTATTCAAGATTTTTAAAAACCTACCACATTCTTATGAAGGAATTTTTTTGGGATGGCCTTAAATCTTATATTCAAAAGTTTGTGGTGGAATGTTTGGTTTGCCAACAAAATAATGCTGAGACAATTAAGACCCCAGGTCTATTACAACCTTTATCCATTCCATGTCAACGTTGGGATGAGGTTTCAATGGATTTTATCACAGGTTTACCCAAGTCCGAAGGAAAGAGTGTCATCATGGTGGTAGTTGATAGAATTACCAAGTATGCACAATTTTGTGCATTATCTCATCCATTTAAAGCCAGTACAGTTTCTATTGCATTTATGGAAATGATTCAAAAGATACATGGAAACCCAAAGATTATTGTAAGCGATAGAGATCCTATTTTCACTGGAAATTTTTGGACAAAATTATTTTCTTGTCTGGGTAATCAGTTAGCTCATAGCTCATCTTATCATCCTTAATCTGATGGGGAAACTAAGATAGTGAACAATGTTTGTAAGGATATCTTCGTTGCTTTGTATATGATAAACAGACACAATGGGTCAAATGGTTACCTCTAGCTGAATGGTGGTATAACACTTCCTTCCATACTGCAACAAAAATGACCCCATTTATGGCAATTTATGGATATCATCCACCGTCCATCACATCATATTTAAGAGAAAATTATAAGGTTGAAGTAGTGGAATATCACATTGAGCATTAAAAAAAATTTCTTCAACTCTTAAGGGATAGCCTCACTTTGGTGCAGAATAGAATGAAACAACAGGCATATTAACATTGCCATGAAATAATTTTTGATGTAGGTGACTGGGTATATCTACGACTACAACCATACAACCAAATGTCCCTCAAGCAAGCTAAGAAGCATAATAAATTATCACCAAAGTATTATGGTCTGTACAAGGTGTTGCAAAAGATTGGTATTATGGCATACAAATTGGAACTTCCTGCATCTTCCTGCATGCACCCAATTTTCCTTGTTTCATGCTTAAAGAAGGTTATAGGTGACAAGCTCACAGTTCAAACAATATTGCCAGAACTTGAAGAGGAAAGAAAAATCATATTGGAACCTGAAGAAGTCACAGAAACAAGAACTTGGCAGCTACGAAATCGATCAATTTTAGAGTATCTCATCAAGTGGAAGAACTTACCCGCTGAAGATTCCACATGGGAGGATGAGAATTTTATACAGAAGCATCCAGAACTACTCAAGAATTGAGGACAAAACTTTTTTGAAGGAGAGGGGCATGTTAGGTCCCTATAATACTAGTGTATTCCCTTATTATTATTGTCATTGTAGCCCCTTATTGTTATTTTTGTGCCCATGTTGTCCCCATATTGTTATTATTGTGCCCCATAGAAGCCCACTATTGTTATTATTGTGCCCTTACATTATTATTGTTATGTCGGCTTTGATTATATTGTGACCCCTTAGACTCCTATATATAGAAAGGAGGTCTTGTCATTTGTATCATCCAAGAATTGTTCATTTGTGTAATGTAAAGGAGGTTGCCCCCTCGAAGAGGCTACTTTTGAAGTCATTTATCTATCTCTTTCTTCTATTTTGTGAGATAGTTGCATAACAAATTTAAAGTAAAGATATAAATACGTATGGATAGATTATTGCAAAACAAGTGTGGAAGATCAACATGCAAAAGGAAAAACAAACATGCATGGAGAGTCACTGAAACGACGACCACTAATGGGAAAAAACAAAAAAAAATAATGGGACGCTTGTAAAAGGCGAATGACAAACCAAACCAACACTTGTACAAGATAATATACATTAAAATGCCAACAACCATTGTCGGGCCTCCAAAATGTCATCCACTTTCACCTTCATTTTCATCATTTTACCCTCATTCCATAATTATACAACCCCATAGCCTTACATTAAGTAACTATTTTCATCATTACATGGGTTTAGCATTATTATTTTCCAAGTCATTGATTGCATGGTTAATTAACTACAAATAGGTGTCAGTTTTATTCAGTGCATGTTCACATATCTCTAGATTCATTACTAGACTCACTAATATATTAGTTGAACCATGTAGAATATATTTCATTGAATTATATTCTCTAATAATTTTATTTTTGTGCATGAATCTTTAATTCTTTTCTCTATTAATTTAGGATTTCTTTCCTTGCAAATTTTGTCCATTGTTTTCTAGCTAGATCCACCCTGTGTAGGTTTAGCTACAACTTCAAATGAACTATTTCAACCAATAGGTTGATTTTTCTTAGCCAACTCATCCATAGTTGATGTCATCTAGATTTATTTGTTTCCAATTGTTGGAAACAATGTTAATTCTATGGGGGAGGGAGGGTGAATCAATATTGAGGCTAATTTTAACTTTTCTTCCAATTTATACTTTCCACATTTAAAATTGGCAACCATTCATGTGACCATCAACAACATGTCATTTGCAACAATGTGAATAAACATATACACATACACAACAAGAGAAAAAACACACATAAGACACCGAGTTTTATTGTGGAAACCCTTCTGGGATAAAAACCACCAAAAGTTGTTTGTTATTTGATGAAAATATGAGATCCTACTCTATTACAATAATGTTTTTGAGCCACCACTCATACGAAGCACCAAACCCCTTTGATTGTTTGGTAGCACCCACTAGCAAGAAGAACCAACTCCCTCCTTTTGTAGCATTAGGGGAATTTTGAGGTCTAAAATGGGCCTCCTAAGAAAAATTTACAACCAAAATAAACTTTATAAGAACCAGTAGGATTGAATATGATGATGTCAACCATGGGGGATGATTCACCATTTTTGGAGTAAAAAAGTAAATATTAAAAAATAATAAAATAGTAAAACTACTTTTTCAACTTATCTCCATAAGGTTTTACTCAAATTTCGAGTGAGAGTACTCGTTGGATGCAAAATTTAATTCCTCATCCAAGGAGTACCCATGTTGCATACTTTCGATAGATCCTGCTACACAAAAAAATAGTAATACATGAAAAAACATGATTGTAATCAGGTTTTTCATGTATTTCTCATTTTTCTTGTAGTAGAGACCATTGAAAGTATGCAACATGGGTACTCTTTGGATGAGGAATCAAATTTTTTATCCAACAAGTGTTTCTGCTCAAATTTTGAGTAAACCCATATGGAGATAAGTTAAAAATACGAGTTGAAAAATAGTTTTTCCTTTTTTCCCTCTAAAATTTGATGATGTAATCTAATCTTATTTTATTATTTCCACTATTATTTTATAATTTCCTTAGGAGGCCCATTTTAGACCTCAAAATTCCTCTGATGACATTTGATCAACTTACCAAAAGGACTATGTGAAGCACCAACTTCATAGATTTATTGCAAGCACCAACTTGAATCTCCTTGGATTTACGCAAGCACCAACTTGTAGGAGGCACCAACCCCCAATATTTCTTCAGACACCCACTAGAGATGGAAGAACCAACTTCCAATATGTAGGATCCAAACCACACTCAATAAGGCAATATTTGATCTCTGTAATTGGCATCCACTTTTCCTGATTTCAACTCTATTCTCCTCTAAAGCCTTCTACATTTGACCCTCTATTCTTCTCAACAACAATCACTCATACACAACCTATGTAATACTCTCTCAACTCTACAACTATATACACTCTTACACTGAGCTCTTTGATCTCGACCCTCTACGTCTACACAGACACTCTCAACCTCTCTCCTCTGCATAGGCACTCTTAGCATATTTTTGTAGCAAAAAAACACTTGGCCTCTTCTTAGAAGAACACTCACACACAAATATCTCCACACATCTCACTCAACAATGTTTCTTTCCCCCAATTTCTCAATTGCCATCCACACTACCCAACTACGTACTCCATGTATAGCTTCCCATACTGCATAGGATAGGTATGTCTGATCAATATCGTCCTATTGCTGCATCAAATTTCCTGGCCACTACAATGGATTTATACATAAGAATGGGCACCAATGTGTTTTTGGATACTGAGAATTATTTCTCAGTCAAACTGCACACTACAACAAGGCTCCCCATGCTTATTAATTGCCCACAAACTTAGATTGTAATTTAAGCATGGCTCTCTAGGTCCATGATCATAGCTTTTTCACTTAACATTCTTTTCACTTGAATTCTTCGTGTCATGTAAGGAAGATTAGAGATGGAAAATTATGTTCAAGCCATGCTTCATTAACTCATTCTCCGCATCATGGTCCTTGCTTCCTTGCGTCAATAATTTTCAGCAATTACTTTTGACTTCAGTTATTAATTCTAGTTGCTGACTGGTTTTCATTCTTAGATACACTAAGCTCTTCACTAGGTGCCAACTCATCCATGTCTGCATAACCAACTTATGGTGAATGACCAATTTGGTGCATCTGCCAAATATTGTGTAACCCTGCCAAAGTAGTTGTTGAGACATCCATCCAAAGCCTAAAGGGTTTTCTATTAACAATGTTACCAATTCTGTCGATTTCAACCTTTACCTCCTTTTACTAGCACCTTTACCTATTTTACCACCATGGGATCAGGTGTTGTAACCACTGGCTCAAGCCTTCAAGTGCTTAGTTTGTTTAAGGTTTTTAAGGGCTTATTTCCCTTTATTAACGACTCGACACCATTGGTCTCATTTTACTCAAAATGACCAAAGCTTGGCGCTAATGCTGGAGTTCCCAAGTCTAACATTTTTATCCTAACACTTCTTTAAAATATTAAAAAAACTCCTTCTAAGTTCCTCTTTAGTGGGCTCAGTTGTCCTGTGGGGTCCGACCGACACTACCATTGGCCAATCAAAGGTACTGCGGGGATGAGATATCTAACCAATATGTCTCGACTCTATCCTCTAGACCAAAATTGTGTGTACGCATTTATAAACCTTCGACATGAGCCTTGCAGGCTTATGCGTCCCATGGGGTCTACCTAGCGCTTTTTTCAATAGCCAATGCTTTAACACAACCACATCTTCCTGACACCCAGTCAAACCATCGACCTTTGTGCACACCGCTAAAAAATTCCAGGGTAGCCCTTTTGGGATGATGTCATGCTTATGTCATTAACCCCACATGCCTCCTCTTGAGTGGTTACACGTGTCACCCATATTTGGACCATTAGGCCACCTGAAGATGTCAAAGCTACTTGCCACGTGTCCCCCATACATCTACATCATGCTGATGTCATTTTCCACCATTATCTACTGAGATCCATTCAAATGCTTCCACTTATTATGCTAGAGGAGAGAGAAAGGATTCCCGAGAATTTGGTTTTGCGAGAAATTTTATTTGTTAATAAAAAACCATTGGGCTCAGGAAACCAACCTCGACACCACTTTGTTGTGGTTTGTGGTATTAGGAGGAGTGGTCTCGAAGTGGTTCTTTGATGTTGATCTATGCGATCGACGGTATGGAAAACCCCTTTTGGCACCTCGAGGCTTGATATGAATTCCATATCTAGGGATGTCAAAATGTTGCCGTATGGCTAGATGCCTATCTCTTGTCGCTTAACCTCGTGCTCCACTTAAATTTCCTTCGGTCTAGCCTTTGCATGCTTTTCTATCACCATAGGGCCCTCCCGATGCCTTTATCATTGGATGAAATTTCCAAATTTACCTCCACCATCATCCTACTCAAATTTCATTGGTTTGCGCTCTACCTTCATGTCCCGTTGTCCATCACCCAATGCTTTTGCTTTGTGCACCCTTGAGAATATCTGGGGTATACCCTTTGGGCTTCCTCCCTCGGGCTAGGATGTTAAGTGGGATCCACTTGTGATCGATGAAAAAGGCTTCCACTGCTCTACTGACACTCCTTGTTAGCCCACTCAATCACATCTTGATGCTTTAACTTATGCACCATACCTATACCTCCAAGGTAACTCTATCGAGCCAGGTTGTTAGGTGGGATCCTCTTGCGATAATAGAACTGCTGCCCGCTGCTTCGCTGTTTGCCCACGTCCTTCTAATGCTTCCTTTAATGGCTCCATTAGAATTTCTGCCAACTTTGGCCATTGCCAAACTTGGTCACCACTTTGACCCAAGGCCACATTTAACTTTGGGGCACCTTAACTTTGATTAGCTCTATCTCTCAAACCAGGAGGCCATTTTTAGGCTTCCACATACCATTAGAAATATATTTTTGAGAACTATCCAACTGTGCCATCTCCAATAGTATCTAAACTGATCTCTTGAGGCAAAATCTCTGCCAAAGTCTGGGATTCCCAACCATCACAATCATCTTTTTATGACTTCTTTAATAATCCTGCTACCATGATGATTCTCTATAAGCTACTACAACAACCATGGGAATCCCCCCAAGCTTGACACATCAAGCAAAACAATGCTATCCCATTCACCATCACAACTAGGCTAGTGGATGTCAAAGCCAACATCACCAACATTTGTTGCCACAAACATCCTTGCTAGTCTAGTTGAACTCAGTGCCAACACTCTTTCCAACTGTCAGACAATGCCAACATCCCAACACATATCATAGCATGACCGTTGATATCAATTCCAACATGGTTGCTGCACTAGCCATCTAGGCAATGCCAACTATCCAACACTAGTCAATTTAACATTCTTATCGAATTATTTTCTTTATTTTATTTCTTATCAATTGGTTTCTTACACCAAATCCAGTTTCATTAGTGGCTAGGAAACATTCAAAAATCAATCAAACTATAAATGGTTGATCGACAATCAAATATTGTGCCATTTATGTTATTTGTTCATCAAGAAACTTTCTTTCTTGTACTTCATCCATTTTGATAGGAAAATCTAGAATCCTTTTGCATTCTCAATTATGGTAGTCGTAGTATGATTTGCTTGTGTCAACTTCTCTATATCTTGTAAATTATTCTGATTCTAGATTTTGGGAATGTTTTGGAATATTTCAATCTCACAAACAATAATGAATTCAAACAATTGACCTTGCCACTCTCCATCAAATTTTGGGATATTCTCTGAATCTATACTTACGATAAGGATGCCCCTCTATATTCTGGGCTATAAAATATAAAACCCATCTCTATAACCAATGCTTCTAATCTAAAGCATTCAATAGCTTACCAATATAACATAACTGAATAGCCAACCAACAATAAAACAATGATATGTTAATCAACCATTTATTTTCCTTATATCTTCTCAGTCGACCATGTGCATTCACTAATAACACTACGTTGATTCCATCAATCAATGGAAAATGCATAGTAGACCATCATGTGTTAGAGTATGTAGGCAGTTAAAATAAATTATTTCACATAATTCCCTTGAGCAGTCACAACAACTTCTGAATTTTACATACATATTCATACTTTTCCTTTCTATGTAGATTTTATTGAGCAACATTTACGAATCATATTTTCAAAGAATTTGTCGATTTTCAAGTTTGATCCTACCATCTTGAATTATTCTTGTAGGTTCAAACCACCACCTCCATATGTTGTTGTTGTCACCTAGATTGAATGAAAGAGGAAACAACAATTTTTTGGAATGCCAACACACATTCAGGAGCACACTACATTGCAACACATAAGAACACACACATACACATGAAGAAAAGTATTCAAAAGGAAATCCAACCATCTTTGTGTTCAATTTTCATATGCATTTATACATTAGGGAAATGGTAGGATTAATTGTACCCACTAAAACTAATCATTATGTTATGTATCTAGATAAAAAATAGCACAAAAACATTAAAAAAGATAGATCAATGACTAGATAATAAGCCACTTCGAGGGGGCGACCTCCCTTTACATCACATAAAGATTTTTTTTTTGGATGATTCAAATGACAAGACCTCATTGGTATATATAGGAATATAAGGGATTAAAATATAACTAAGTCCTACCTAACAATAATAATGTAAGGGCACACAAATAACATTAGTGAGATTCTAGGGGCACAACAATAATAATATGGGGGTTACACTAGTATTATAGGGAACTAACATGGCCCTCTCCTTAAAAAAAGTGTTGTCCTCAATGCTTGAGTAGTTATGGAAGCTTCTGAATAAAATACTCATCCTCCCATGTGCAGTCTTCAACAGGTAAGTTCTTCGACTTAATGAGATAGTCTAAAATTGGTTTATTTCATAGCTACCATATTCTTGTTTCTGTGATTTCTTCATGCTCTAATATAATTTTTCCTTCCACATCAAGTTTTGGAAACATAATTTAAACCGAGATCTTGTCACCTATAACCTTATTTATTCATGAAAGATGGAGAATTGGGTGTAATCGCGAAGATGCATATAGCTCCAATTTGTATTCCATAATCCCAATCCTTTGCAATGCCTTGTAAGGGCCTTAATACTTGGGTGATAACTTATTATCCTTCTTCGATTGCTTGAGGGGCATTTGTTTGTATGGTTGTTGCTGTAAAAGTACCTAATCACCCACATCAAAACTTCTTTCACTGTGACGCTTCTCTGCTTATTGTTTCATTTGATTTTTCACCAGAGTTAGGTTATCCTTTAAAAGTTAGATAAATTGTTGTTGATGCTCGATGTGATCTTCCACTACTTGAACCTTAGAATTGTCTCTTAAAGATGATGTGATGGATGGTGGATGATATCCATAAAGTACCATAAGTTGGGTCATTTAGTTGATGTATGGAAGGAAGTGTTATATCACCATTATGCTAGAGGTAACCACTTGATCCATTGTGTTTTTTAATCAGATACAAAGCAATGACGATATCCTTCCAAAAATTTGTTCACTATCTTAGTTTTCCCATTAGATTGAGGATGATAAGAAGGAAAATGACTAATTCGCCTTGTAAATCTTATAAATGGCTTAGCCATGGTTTGTATTGTAAGCTTTTGAAGCTTGTAAAAGGAAGAGAAGTAGGTAAGGAATAAAGGATGGATTGAAGCTCTTTTATAATAATAATTGAACCTTAATTGAATTTTGTTTCATCTCTAAATTCTCTGTAAGTATTATGACTGTGTTTTGAATTTTATTTCCATTGAGTTAATCTAACTTGCTCCAGGATTGGAAAGGGCCCACCACCACCTGGAAGCAAGTTATGTAGTTCATTCCAATCATAGAGATTAGATTTGCAGAGTGATTTTCATTAACGAATGTTTTCATGAGTGCAATCTGAATCTTATAGTTCAACATTTCAATTTCGATTAGAGTAATTTTGTTTTCCATTAGATGCAATCTGAATCTTGTAGTTCAAGTATTTCGATTTCAATTAGGAGTAGTCTAGGTTTGAATTGGCATTGCAATTGAAGTAATTTAGTCTTGAAATGGTCATTGCAGTGATTTAGTCTTTTGATGATTAAGTAAAGTAATTGATTTGTGTGATCCTGGGAATTAGATTAGTTATAATTTTGTTTGAATTGTGGTTATTTTTCACATTAGAATAGGGTTTATTTCAAATGAAAGTGTGATTACTTTCCCGCATTAGATTAAGATTACTTTCTTGCATTAGATTAAGCGTGTTTATTTTCTAGCATTAGATTATGATTACTTCATTGCATGTGTGGTTACTTTTCTGTACTAGATTAAGTTTCATTCCATTGCAAGATTGATTACTTTTGACAGTAGAGTTCCATTTCCTTACATGTCATTTTTTTAATTGCTTTGATTTTTATAATTTGATTGCTTGAAATAACATTAATTTAGAAGCCTTTGCATTCTGTACTTAATTCATAAATAGGAATTTGATATTAAGTTAGGTTAGCTCCTGCATTACTTGTGCTTTTGCATCGAAGCTTACGAGTCTTGGATTGATAATTTAATGTTGGAATTATTACACATAATTTCCCCAACAAAATGGCACAAAGAAATGCCTCCACATCCTCATCCCTTATTGAGAGTGCATCTGCAACAACATTTTGCTTCCCTTTTTTGTAGATGATTTCAAATTCATAACCCGACATCTTTGTGATGCATTTTTTCTTCTCTTTTGAAGATAATATTTGTTCCAAGAATTATTTAATACTATCATGATCTATTTTTACCTTGAAGTGTCTTCCCATTAGCTAATGGTGCCATTGCTTCAATGCATGTAGTATTGCCAACATTTCCTTCTCATAAATATGTTTATGTAAATACTTTCACTTGTTTAGATGCCTTTTTAAAGCAAGGGGTCTTCCTCATTGCATTAAAACAACACCAATGCAATTTCCTGTGGCACCCCATTCAACAACTAATATTTTTTTGAACTCTAGTGTAGCTAAGACTAAAGCTCGACACATTGCCTCTTTAAGATGTTCAAAAGCCTTAGTTGCTTCTAGAGTCCAAAAAAATGCATCTTTTTTTAGTAATGTTGTTAGAGGTGCTATTATTTTCTTATAATTCTTAACAAAATTTCCATAATACCCTATCAACCCGAGAAATCCTTGAAGATGCCTTAAGGTTGCGGGGATTGTCCATTCCTTGATGAATTTCATTTTGTTAGGGTCCACCTTAACACCCTCATGAGATACAATATGACCCAAATATTTCACTTCCTATACCCAAAAGAAACATTTGGAGGGTTTTGCATACAATTGTTTCTCCTCCATTAGTTTGAGCACCCTGTCAACATGTTGAACATGATCCTTCCAACAATTGTTGTAGATTAGTATATCATCAGAAGAATACTAACACAAATTTTCTAAGGAAGGGTTTGAAAGTGGAATTCATCAAACCTTGAAATGTGGAAGGTGCATTGGTAAAGACAAAATGCATGACCAAAAATTCATAATGACCTTCATGAGTTCTAAATGTTTTTTTTGAAATGTCTTTTGTCTTTAGTCTAATTTGATGATATCATGAACGAAGATCCAACTCAGTGAAGTAAATTGCTCCATGTAGTTCACCCAACAATTCATCAGTGATAAGAATGGGAAACTTATCTTTAATAGTGATATTGTTGAACTCTCTATAATCCAGACGCATATGCCATGATCTATCCTTCTTGTGCACCAATATTATTATATAAGAGAAATAACTTTGGCTAGGTTGAATTATACCCGCCTTTAGCATTTCTACAACCATACTTCAATTTCACTCTTCTGGGCACAAGGATATATGTAAGGTTTGATGATTGGAGGAAAAATTCCCGGAATCAAGTGAATAACATGATCATGATTGAAAATAAGTGGGATAAATTTGGGAGTGTCAAATACCTTGGAATGATTTTCAAGGACTCTTTGGAGATCTAGAGAAATGGATGACTTAGATGTTTGAACACCTAGTGAACATAATTGTGCTATCAACCCTCTTTGTTCATTCTTCAAAATATTTGTCATGCCATTAAAGCTAATTATATTCCCATGTTTCCCTATGATACCCCTTTATTCAATTTCCTTTCCTTCCAAGAAAACATTCAAGTAAATTTCTTGAAAATTAAAAGCTAATGTCCCCAAATATTGTAACCATTAGACTCCTAATACAACATCCACACCACCCATTGGAATGGAAAGCATTGGAATATTCAATACATATTCCACCATTTTTATAATGATATTATATCACTTCCTTAAGAAATTTATAGTTCCTCCATTTGCAACCATCACTTGACAATCTGGTGTTGGATATAGAAAGCAATTCAAATCCTTGGCTATGTTACAATGTGAGTACTACCTAAATCAATCGACACAATTATGTTTTTCTTCTTGATATATCTTTCTATCTTAAGAGTTTGAGGAATGGTGTATATCTTCTTATTTTGATGTTTCTTGTTCCCTTTCTTCCTCTTCACAATCTATATAAAATAATTTCTTCTCAACACACATATGGCCTTTAGTGTATTTTCTATCGCACTGTAACAAATCACTTTTTTTTTTTTTTTAGTTCTTGTGGTGTCAACCTTGTAGGTCATGGGCGTCCAGGACAAATAGCAGTTCCATATTTATAGTTGTGAGTGGTAGGCCTCCTTGGTGCCATAATTTTTCTTTCAACTTTTCTTGCCACCCTGAATGCATTCTCCAGTGACTTAGGTTCCCAAAGGAGAACCTCACATTGGATATTATTATTTAAGGTCCCTATGAAGAAACCAGTTAGATACTCCTATGAAATATTAGTTACCTTGATATTCAATCTTTGTAAGTCCTCATTGTGCTCCCCAATTGAACCCTTTTATTTGAGATTTATCAATTGGCTAAAGGAGGCATTTCTCTTTGTACCCTCATAATGTGCTATCATTTCCTTCACAAAAATTGTCCAAGTGACAAGTGATTTATGAGAAAAAAGCCATCGATACCATACAAACTAATTGGGTTCTAAATATAAAGATACAATTCACACCTTTTGTGTCTTGTGTACATCGTGTAGATCAAATAACTACTCCATTTGCAGTATCCACGTTACTAGATCCTTGCCATCAAACTTCCTCATATTGATATTTGATATATGGTTGATATTCATCCCAAATTTGGATTCTCTGAAATCATGATTCACATTTCTTTTGTTTTCATCATGAGTTTCATGGAATACCTTGTCACCATTAGGAATCATTTCTTGTAGCAACTTTGTCAAACCTTCCTTCAAACCTCCCATGTCTGCTTTTAAACCATCCAAGTCCCCTTTTATTTCTACTTTTATGTCTACATTTAAACTTTCCATGTCCCATTTTATTTTTTCTTCTAATCCATCCATATTAACATTCATTGCTCCCAATTCATTTTTGGTTTCTCTTTGTGAGAGTGAAAAATGTTGCACTTGTTCCTGTAATTTTGATATATCATGTTGCATTGCTTCTTCATCATGCATTATAGTAGAGATTTCTAAGGGATTAATGTGTGTAGAATTTTTTTTTGTTTGGGAGGAATTTTGGAACAAATTAATAATATCTATGCTTAACTATTCCCTTTGAATCACTTCAAAATGAATTTTCAGACAAAAGTTATGAAAATTTAAAAATAGTGATACCTTTTAGAGCTTGATTTTGAGCTTGTTGATAAGGTTGACCTTGAAAATATTGTATCTCTATGATTTCAGCTTCCCAAGGTATGAAATTATTTATTGAGGTAGCTATATATTTCTTCTTTCCAACCTCAAAAGTTAAACTAAGATTGGATTCATCAAGATAAATTTATCCCAATTCTTCCACGATGGCCTGATAATTATGGACTAGCTCAGTAGAGAGAACTTATATGGACTTCCATGTGTCACTATTTTAATATCGATCCCCTAAAATTTTACCAAATAATCTACCCTCTGTTAAATTTTAGCCACTTCTTACAAAATTTGATTATGATGTCCTAAGAGAAAATTATGACAATTTTCCCCGGAACACCTATTTGAGACTCAGTTCTAGAGCTTGCATAAACCCTAACTTCCTTGGATCATATCTCTAAAAATATAGCAAACATGTAGGATTTAATCCTGTACATAAATTACCTACAAATGAATATTTAAAACAGAAAAATATATAATGGCGAGAACGCAAAAAATATACACAAAGATTTTCCCCTAGATCCCAAAACCAAGACTACCAGATTTGTTTTTTAATATATTCCTTTCAATGTTACAATACATATATATACATAAACTCCAATACACTAACCTTATATTAGAATAGAACCAAAGTTCCGTTGATCGGATCTACAAAATACCATGGGCATAAAACCATCATGCCCAAAACCATGCACAAAAACCATGCACAAAACCACCCAAATTTATTTATTATTATTATTATTTTTTGGGGCATTGCCCCAGATTCAAAAAAATTTATTGTAGTGCCAGTCATGGAAATACTATAACACATACCCAACATTCTCCCACTTGTTGTTTTCTTTCCACACAAGGGTCTGCATGAGTGCATAGTCATTGATCCAAGGCTGCAATGCCCATTGTTTCTCTACACCAAGAAAACTTCTCAATGCTCACAGACTTCGTCAATGCATCTACAACATTCTTAAAAGTGTCTACCTTTACCAACAACACCTTTTTGTCTTCAACCATACCCCTCACAAAGTGATACTAAACATCAATGTGCTTTGTCTTTGAATGATAAACAACGTTCTTTGCTAAGAAAATTGCACTTTGGCTATCACAGTATATCCTTATAACTCTTTGTACCAACCCCATACTTGAACACAATCTCTAAAACTAAATTGCTTCCTTGCTTGCATTAGTGGATGAAATTTATTCAACCTCTATAGTTGAAAGTTCCATTATAGACTGTCTCTTGTTCATGCAACTGACTTCTTGTCCAAATAGGTTAAACACATACTCACTTGTAGATCTTCTTCGATCTAGATCTCCAACCCAATCTGCATCAAAAAAACCATGAATTTTCAATCCTGGTCTTCCTTGGTAGCACAAACAATAATCACTAGTGCCACACAAATACCTAAAACCCACTTCACTATTGTCTAATGCTCCTTCCCTAGTTTTGACATAAACCTGCTCAACAGTCCCACTGAATGTGCTATGTTTGGTCTGGTGCAAACCATTGCATACATTAGGCTACCAACTGCACTCGCATATGGAACACAAGACATGCCCTCTTCCTCTTCTTGTGTCTTGGGACACTGTTCAACATATAACTTTACACCTATTGTATATGAACCTTCACTGATTTACTATCCTGCATATTAAACCTCTGCAACATTGCCTCGAAATAATTCCTTTTCTTTAACCAAGGCTTCCTCTTTTCCCAATCTCGTTTAATTTTCAGGCCCAAAATATAGTTTGCAATGCCAAGATCCTTCTTGCTGAATTTAGAGGAAAATTGGGTCTTCAAATCCTGAATAATTTCTTTGTCATTTCCAATCAGCAACATATCATCCACATACACGACCAAATAAATAACATGGTAACCAATTAATTTAAAATACACACAGTGATTTTCTTTGCTCCTGGTGAAGCCAAGTCCCCATATATATGTATCAAGTTTCTGATACCACATCCTTGGTGACTATTTTAATCCATACAAATACTTTTTTAACCTGCATACCAGTTCTTTCTTACCCTTCACTACAAAGCCTTCAGGTTGCTTCATGTAGATCTATTCTTCCAAATCCCCATGAAAAAATGATGTATTCACATCCATATGTTCTACTTCAAAATAAAAATAAATAGTAATAGATAAAAGTACTATAATATAAACTAACCTGTAAATAGGAGAAAATATATCACCAAAATCAATTCCCGACACTTGGGATCAATAACCTTTTGCTACCAATCAAGTTTTTTATTTCTCCACCTTTCCTTCTGCATTCATATTCTTCTTAAACACCCATTTTATGCCAATGGTTTTCCTTCCAGCCGAAAACTCCACCATATCCCAAGCCTCTTTTTTATCCAAATATGTCATTTCTTCAACCATGGCCTCTTTCCAGAGTTTTCCATCATCTCAATCCACTACATCCCTGATGGTTCTGGGATCATCATGAGTAATAGATAAAGAAAAATTGAACAGAAATTAGATAGACTATACCTCTCTGGCTGCCTTCTCTCTCAAAATGATCTTCTCAAAATTGGAGTTTGTGGCTCTTCTTATTATGATTCTTGTTCTGCTGTAGAGTCTGATTCTTCCTCCTTTAATTCAAATTCTATCTTTTCAGGTTCCTTTGGTAGGACTTTGTGTTTAATAAAATCCTTCACCTCTCTAAACACCACATATTGGATGTACACAACCTTCCTTATTTCTGGGTTCCAACCTTTTAAACCATCCTTATACCCAATAGAGATGCACCTTTTAGATTTACTATCTAACTTGGTTCCTTTTCCTTTTGGAACATGTGCATATGCATCATAACTAAATACCCTAAGATGTGAGAGAGAGGGTTTCTTACCAATCCATACCTCATGTGGAGTCTTATCCTCTAATGTTAATGAAGGTGATCTATTAAATAAGTAACATGCAATATTCATTGCATCTACCTAGAATTCTTACCTTTTCCATCAATGTCCTGGTAATTCTTCTTGCAACTCCATTTTGATGAGGTGCGTATGGAGTAGTATTCTTTCGTGCTATACCACACTTCTTACATAACTCTTCAAATTCATTCTTGCAAAACTCTCCACCATTATCTTTCCTCAACACCTTAATCTTCTTCTCTATCTGATTTTCCACTAGAGCCTTAAATTCTTTAAACCTGTCAAAGACTTCATATTCTTCCTAAGGAAATATATCCGTGTATTCCTTGAGAAGTCATCTATAAATGATACATTATACATAGATTTACCCAGATATGGAATCAAAACAGGTCCAAACACATCACTGTGCACAAGCTCTAATATCCCTTTTGCCTTCTTAGTACTATAGGGAAAACTCATATGATTCTACTTCCCATCTACACAATGTTCAAAAAAATTGAAATACAGCAAGAAATTAAACATACCTTCTACCATACCATTACCATGTAGTATTCGAAGGCCCTTCTTTCCAATATTTCCAAGTCTTTGATCCCACAACATGGTCTTTTCTCCTAAGACCACTATATTTTCAGCTCCACTTTCATTAACTCCAGAATCGTTACACCCATCAATAACAATGCTATATATAATATTGTACAAAGTTCCAATCGGAACTCCCTGCATCAATACTAGTGCTCCCTAAACCATATTACAGGTATCTTTCTCGAACACTGTTTTTACACCTGCATCATCCATCTTGCTTACAAAAATAAGATTTTTGGCCAATTCAGGAATATGCAGAACACCAGGAAATGTACTAATCCTTCCACCTTGAAACTTTAGCTTGAATTTTCCATGTCCCATGATTATGGCCTTCTTGTCATCCCCTAGGAAGACATCACCACCATCATTTTTCTCATACTTGCAAAACCACTCCCTATGGGGAGTAAAGTGAAAGGATGCACTTGAACCATTCAATCATGCCTCATGATCTAAATGTATACTTGAAGAAGAAGCCAAGTACACATCCCCACCTTCATCTGAGGTGGTTTTTGGCTTTGCAAAAGGAGCATCACCAAATCCATTTCCTTTCTCAGGAGTTTTATATTTACAATCCTTTTTGTAGTGCCCTTATTTTCTGCGTTTTTAGCATACCTTTACAGGTTTTCCTGGAGATTTAGATCTCCCACTTGAGGAATTATTTATGTATATGTTAAGGGATCTTCCTCTTACACACAATGCATCTCCATTCTGGCTCTCCATATTTTTCTATTTCATCTCTTCCGACAACAAGGATGAGTCTATTGCATCAAACTTCAAGGTAGTTGTATTGCTACCTATAGCAACAACCAAACTATCCCATGAATCTGGTAAAGAAAACAACAAACTGATGCCCTTATCTTAATCTAAAATTTTTATATGAATAGATAACAACTGGCTGACCACATTATTAAAGGTGTTCATATGCTTTGTCACCAAGTCTCCATCTTTCATCCTCAGGTTATATAACATTTTCTGTAGAAACAGTTTGTTCACAAGAGACTTAGATTGGTACAAATTCCCTATTTTTTCCCATAAATCCTTCACAGTAGATTACCTTGATACATTCAAAAATAATGAATATGAGAGACAATCATATTTTTCTCTTCGCTTTTCGATCTAACTTCGCTCAGTCTTTTGCCAACATTCCTGTTGGTGTCGTGTCTGGATCTACAACAATCCACTGTTCTTGGTCCACCAACAGATCTTCCATCTTGAGCTTCGACAACTCAAAAATATGACCATTACATTTTTTGATATCTATATTTCCACTATTTGCCATCTTCTTTCACCACAAGAATGGATCCCATGGATCTCCCACTGAATAGGGTCTACCACAGGCCCAAGAAAAAACCCTCAATAGTAAAGGCGTCCCTGTGAAAATGAAACAACTCTGATACCAAATATAGGTTTTAAAATTATACACAAATTACTTACAAACGAATTCTTAAAATATAAAAATATACAATGGCGAGAACATAAAATAAATATACATGGATATTTTCCCCTGGATCCCAAAACTGAGACTATTACATTTTTTTTTCATTATATTACTTTCAATGTTACAATACATATATATACATGTCGAAGCATTCATTAACCCCAATCCACTAACCCTGGATTACAATAGAATCGTAGTTCACTTGACCATATCAACAAATACCATGGGAAGAAAACCATCACGCCCAAAACCAAGCGTGAAAACCATGCACAAAACCACCCATATTTATTTTTTTGGGTCTCTGCCCCGGACCCCAAAATTTCTATTCTTGGGCTAGTCGTGGAAAGAATATAACACATACCCAACAAAACCAAGGTTTGAAATTGTAACCATGTGTTCATAAATATTTCTCCTTCACGTGGTATAAGTTTCATGGTTTGAAGCTTCTCATGAAAAAATTTATATCAAAAATTCCACGATGACCCATTTGAAGTAGCAAAACCCTATAATCAATAACTTTGATACCAAATTTTATGTATCTAGATAAAAAATATAAAAGAAATATAATAAATATAGATCAACGACTAGATAATAAGCCACTTCAAGGGGGGAACCTCCCTTTACATAGCATAGATAAACAACTCTTGGATGATTCAAATGGAAAGACATCCTTGGTATATATAGGAATCTAAGGGATCAAAATATAATTAGGGCCTACATAATAATAATAATGTAAGGGCACAACAATAAAAATAGTGGGATTATAGGGGGCACAACAATAACAATATGGGGGCTACACTAGTTTTATAGGGACCTAACACATTCATGAAGTGTTTTTTCCCTTTATTACATACATATTCATATATTTACTTAATGTTTTAGTGACTTATGTATGATGACTATTACATAGGCCTAAAAGGCCCCACAACAACATTTATTCTTTTCAAGAATTTGATTTGTGGTGTTGAAAAGCACTATTATCCTTATAGATGGATCTTCAAGTGATTATGATTCTTCATATAACTTTGGCACACATAAGGACAATAGTGTTAAGCTCATGTGCTAAAACAACTTTAGCCATTTGTAAGGGCATTGAAAGATAACGAAAATAAAAAAACAACCCACATATATCGAAATAAGACACAAAATTGAACATGTCATTTTATCTCACCTATATACTCTCCTGTAGTCATTCAATTATATTGTCTAAGCAATCAATTTCTTATGCTTTGAATGAAATAGGACGTATTGTTAGTGTGAAAATTCCTGGAAGGTGTACCAAAAACCCTCACTTAAGTCACTAGGTGAGAAGTGACCCTAACAACAATTTGATGGCTGCTGTCATTCTAGATCTGTAATACAGATCGAAAATCCGCAGAAAAAAAAAAAAAAAAAAAAAAAAAAAAAAAAAAAAAAAAAAAAAAAAAAACAAGATCCAAAACAAATAGTAGAAAAGTAATGTATCCAGAATAATAACCCAATTGGAAAGACAATTTTAAATGAATAAATATTTATTGATAACACCTAGTGAAGGAGATCTACAAATTGGTTTGTAAGTCCCCTTCCATGGGATGGGTCCTTTGATATCCTTGATTCTTCATAAATAGAATTCCCTCTCTCAATCGTGTGAAAAACCCAAACAAAGTGAAGAACTCAAATGGGAGCTCAAGAAAATGATGATAATATTGATGATGATAATGATCATGGTGAAGAATGGATGAAAAACCTTTCTTTATATAGCAAAGTATGGAGTTAATCTTGAAAATGGAGAATAATAAAATATTATTGACCAAATTTAGATCTAACTACTTGGAATACTTTATTATATTTATTGGAGAGGGAAAAGGAATTTAAAATGGTTAAATTCCTTTATTTAGAAATAATTAACAAATAAAATGATTTATTAACTATTTCACAAGACACAAGAAATGTGTGAAATCAAAATAATTATTAAATAGTGATTTAATAATTATTATAATAACAGAAATAAGGAAATTTAAATAAATAGTGACACGAAATAATGATTTAATAATAATTCCTAGAGAAAATTAAATAAATAATGATTTATCTAATTATTCTCATGGGGTTTTTTGATTTAAATCAGAAAATAATTTAATAAAGGTGGTTTACTAAATTATTTTCCACAGTGAAAGCGATTTTAGTATGGGAAAATTAAATCCACCATGGTGTATTTCGATCCACCTACTTAGAAATGGCTAGGTGATCATTTTTTGGTGATAACAAGTATCATACCTTTGAAGGCCTATTTTTAGAGCTTGTTTGTGGTTGCAGGTTTATACCAATGACTAAGTTTGTAAATTAATATGCATATGCACTTGATTCATAATCCACATGTAAATAACTATTAATATATCTATAGTTTTTGTCTAGTGTGAGTTATTCTCTCTTACTAGACATTAAGACAATTGAAAATTCATTGCATTCATTGTTAATTAACACTATAATGAGCGTTTTCTTTCCTTTTAGACATCATGCCAACCAATAAGTAGTGCTCCATTCATCAACTTTTAGAGAAACTACTTCGTATGTGTCCCGAAAAAATGAAATTCAGGATCACATACAAGTATGCATAAGTTTGATAAGCAAGAGAGTATAACAAATAGATAAACCACAAACCCTGATAGTCTGTTACTACAATATTTTCAAGTCTTTTCAACTGCAATGTACCTGGTTTTAGAATATTTGAGTCATGATCATAATTTATCGAAATAGATTATTAACCGTCCTCTAACTAAGCTAATTTAATAATTACAAGTGATACACAATATTATGCATCAACTTTTAATTTACAATCATTCCATTAACCACTGCTACATGGTCTATAAAAGTGAGTTTCACATCCATATTTTCAACATGGGGTTCTGTGAGATTCAAACATAATGAAGTCCATGGGTTCCACTTATTGTGTCACAATAATAGGCATGTGACCAATCTACATCGATTACCTCCTTAATTTTCTTTTTGCACATGTCCTCTTGTTGTTGATTATGCTTGCCTTTTTTTTTTTCTCTCTATCATTACTATAAAACACCACTAGACTATAGATTTTTCATTTTGTATAAGGGAATTTGTCGTAAATCTCATCTCTTCCCTACATAGTACAATTTTCAACGCGTCTACTAGTTTTATTGTGCTCACCTTTGCCATGCCTAAAAAATAGTTCCAAATATGTGACACATTGCATTTCTAACTCATAAATTTAAAAAAAATGACATTCATGATTCCCCAACAACAATCTTCAAATCCAAATTATGTCGATCCTTCTATATATCTCTCTTCTCCAAGTGATTGTAGAACATATTAAAGAAATGACATACATAATACATACCACGACAACTATACTCATGTATGTTAGAAGTTAGTCTCGTTCAATATTATCCTCCTATTTTCACTGCTATATGGTCCATGCCTATATGTCATATGTACTGTTATGTTGAATTGATATAATAACAATATTGGCTTTTGATTTCATTTTGTGGTTGTAGGGTGTAGGTCTTAGCAACTATTCAATATTATTTTCATTTTTCTATGGTCCATGCCTTATGTGATATATAGCGATATGTACCGTTATGTTGACTTGATCTAATAACAATATTGGCTTTTGATTTCATTTTGTGGTTGTAGGGTGTAGGTCTTAGCAACTATTCAATATTATTTTCATTTTTATATGGTCCATGACTTATGTGATATATAGCACTATGTTGACATGATCTAATAATAATATTTGATTTGGATTTCATTTTGTGGTTGTATGGTGTAGGTCTTAGCAAAATCCACAATTGACAGTATGGTATAGAGAAAAAATGTATTTGTGCATATTATAAATTGGTCATCATATTATCATGCCACATGGAAATGTTGAACATATTGTTGGGATTTTTGGAATTATTTTAATGAAATAAAAAACTCAATCTAGGTGACACAAAAATTAGGGCTAAAGTACAATGTTATATTTTAAAACTATATGTTAAATTTCTATTTGGAATTTGAAAGAATACATTCCCTTTAAGTACACAAAACTAAATTGGGACGGTGATCAAGACACCATTTTCAATTTATTTACTACCATGTAGTTCATAAAAAACATATTTGGTGTGATGCATATCAACCACCATCCTTGCTTTTGTGAATGCAATAGAACAATAATTCCTTTCCTCTACTCTTGGGGCATGCCCCATATAAAAAATATTTTGCATAGCAACAAACATGTTTTTCCATTATAGCTTTGACACATGATGCTTGAATAACATATCTTAATGAAATTGGTATTGGTATGGCTAATCATTCATGCACATAGTTAGTATGCCAAACATAACAAATGTGTATATTATCATCATAATAATCAAATTCTATGTGGTATTTGTTGTTGAATGTCTTATAGTTTGTGCATATTATAACATATTGAGGTTTGCATACCTAAGTTCATCTACATGTGTTCATGTTGAATATCTCAAGAGACTTATTTTTTTCATACTAAGAAAATGTTTAATGTGGGTTTATGGTTCCTAGAACCCCTTTTCCATTTTACCAATCCATCTAGTTGGATAAATGCTTAGTGTTTTCATCTCAAGAATTCTGGACTAGTCCTTTAATAACGTCACTTAACTTCATGTTAGAATGATGTAGCTTGCCAAAAAAAGCCAAATAATCTATTTGACTAGTTTGTCAAATATTTCTCTTATAAAATAATGCTTATGAATGTTTTTGACACTTACTTTTAAAATGTTAGATGCATGTGTGAGAAAGCAAAACTACCTTCTAGTCTGGTTTACAACTGAATCTAACGATACATGGTGAGCCACATTATAATATTTCAAACAAGTATTATTTCTAGTTTTACTAAAAGAACTATAACTATTTATAATAAGACAATTGGTTGTATTTGAACTTCTAATTGTCCTAATGCATACAATTTTCTTAGTAATATCTAAAGTCTCCAATTTTAAGAAGGAAAAAAACCCTAATATTTTGATGCATCATTTTTTGGTTCAAAATACTTGCTGATGATTTTTTTGTATTTCCAACCAATAACTTATTTAGGTAACTTACCTTCAAGGATCGATAGGAAAATTTCATCCATATGGACACATTTAGGAGTTCATTGTCACGCGCTAGATAGATGAGGTAAGGAAGGTGGACTCGAAACCCATCAACATGACATTGCAAAAATTCACTAGGAGATCAGAATAACACTTCATTCACTTGATAGTCAAGGTTGGGAATGTAAGCTAGTGGTCTGTTAACACCCAGGTTGTTCCCTATGACTCCCAAGGGAATACGGCCGGGGTAACCACTAACCAATCTTTGGGTTACAGTTTCTAGCCAAACTGTAATCAGAGAGGGCTCTCTCTTTATGATTTGTCTCTGTTCTGATAGTATTTTAGGCTAGCTTTGATGTTCAAGGTTTTGTTTTTGGAATGTGTTTGGTGATGATTCCAGTCAATATATATAGGTGCTTACTAGCATGTCTTAGTCCATTGGGCATGGAGTCAGTGGTCCTTTAGTTTGCTTGATTGGCTGTGTGATAATGAAGTGATGCTGCAGAGCCAGATTAGTGTTTGAGAAACAATTTTTTGAAATGGTGATTGACTGTGGTGTATCCAGTTTATGCAAGGCAATTAAGAATCTTACATAAACTACTAAAGAAAGACAGTGAGAATATTATTCTGGAAGCAATGAAGAATTTCTAGATAACATTCATACTTATAGAATTAATAGAAACATGAGCAATTAAGAATTCATGTCCATGGTTAATTCTGAAGACAAACATTTACAGCAGTAAAAATTGAGCGCAAGGTGTAATAAAACAAATCCTGCACTATTCTTTTTCTCTACTGCTAGTTTAGTGTAACATGAGTATGATTTAATAAACATAAGAAGACAAGAACAGAGATTGAGAAAAACTTGTTATTTCATCAGGCAGCACAGGAATTCTGCATCAGCACACATAGCATCATCCAGACATCAAATATTTTAGGAAATCACTGAGTTGGTCCAGCCCTTTGTATTAGATAAACTGAAAGTATACAATAGATTTGCCTTAGAGTCAAAATCACCAACCCCTAATGCGTTGCCAAGGGGGGTATATATACAAAATTTACATAAGAAAAATATCAGAGAATGAGTTAATGGCTCATTTATGTTATGCCAACTCCTGGAGCATTGTAGTTGAGAGAGTTAATGCTGAAATAACTCTTTAGTGCCTTAGCTGTCAAAAATAGTCAGAAGCAGTTGGTTTGGCGGCTGTTGGAGTCGACTGAGGATACGCTGTCAAAATTTGCGTATTGTCTTATCCCTTAGGCTAGCTGTCATTGTCCATGTGCTGAGTCACCTTTCAGCTGCCTTTAATGCTGAATTTGTCATGCTGTTTGTTTTGTAGTGACCTGGAGTTGGCAGTGGCCGAACAACTGAGGCTACCGTGGCAAAATCTGAAGCATTGCTTGCCACCAATCCTCCTTAGGCATTTGATGTCTCCGAATCTTTATCAAGGTCTCATCGGCTTCTGTATATCTATAAAAGTTAGGAGGAGTTTCAAAAAGATGATTTACCTCATTTTCAATAAAGAACAGGCCTTCAAGCTTGTCATATAAGCTCTGTCCTGTAGGAGGCCCTGTTTGCTCAGATGTACTGCCAGATGCAGTGATCTGATTTTCAATGAAAGTTGCCATTCTGTTGGCAAATTGATCTCGGGAGATCAATCTTCCTGCACCGCTTAGGAGGCTGGGCAGGCATTTTGCTTGCAGCACTGCCATCTTGACTTTATATTCCTCCACATCAGCTTGTATCTCATAGCACTTCCTCTCCACAGTTTGTACATAATTCCTGAGAGTTAGTACCTTCTTGGCAGTGAGGACAGCCTCTGTTCTGTTGACAATGCCTATGGCTGCCAGTTCCTCCTTTTCTTGCCTGTTCAAGAAGTCTATCATTCTGTTGGCCTGTTCAGGTCTGTCTCCCAGTAATGTTTTGGCCTTATGAATTTCTGCTTGTGCTTGGCCCATTAAGTCCATCTGCTCATGTATTGTTTTGATTGACCTCCATTGTTGACTGATGGATTGGCCAATTTTGGCCCATAGAATCCTTTTTACGTCGGCCATGGTAGTCTCTAGATTCAGCTCTTTCTCTAAGGCCTTTATCTTGTCTTTTAGGGCCTTTATTTCTCTGCCCTGCTCTGCTACAGTTACTTTTGATTTGTCATACTTGGCATCCAGTTCTGCCAATTTTTCCTTGGCCTTCTTTATCTCATTTGCCTGGAGCTCCATTTCCTTGATGGCCTTAGTCAATTCTTCTACACTTGTGCTGGCATCTGGAGCTGTTGTTGTTCCTGCTGCTTCTGTTGTGGGTGCCATTACTGCCCCTGTAGTTGTTGTTGTTGTTGAAGTAGTTGGAGGAGCTTGGGATGTGGATTCCCCCTGTTTGTCTTGTAATACTACCTCAAGCTCTTTCTCCAAGTCGAGGACCTTCTGGTTTAGCCGCATTATGAGGTCCAGTTGCTCATCGGTTTGCTTTTCCTTTTGAAGCTCTGCTGTTTGAGGGTGCTCTGTGGGCAGCAGCTTCAACCTCTTCTTTAATGCATTTAGGTCATCTTCTTTCTTCTTCAGAAGGGCCTTTACTCCCTTTGGATCACTAGGATCATGCCCTAGATCAATTATGATGTCCTCAAGTGATTTTATTCGGTTGTCTTTGGCTAGGGAGGACATCCTCTCGAAATCCAACTGAGTGTTGGTATTCTTTAGTGACTCCTTTAGTTCATGGGCCATGGTTGCCCTGTCCACCAAGGTTGCATAAACCATCTCTCCAGCTTGCTTGTGGAGTTCAATTTGGTCCATGGGATGGATGTCTTTGGCTAGGACCTCCACCCTTGTCTTCACAAAATCTGCAGCTGACTTAGGCTGCGGTATTGTAGGCTTAAAGTGATTGAGGAGCAATTTTTCCTCTTTAATGTCGTATACGGACATTAGCCTTTCTTGCTGGGCTGGTGTTGCATCTAGAAATTGTTTGTACACCTCTACCCTTAGCAAGTCATTCTGTGCCTTTATTTGTTTGAAAGAAGCCTTAGTGCTTTTAGGCTTCTTGCTCTGCTGAGAGGAGGAAGACACCTCCAAACCAAGTTGCAATCCTTGCTCCTGCTGAAAGGAGCTTGTACCTGTCTGATGGCAGCCCTCCTTGTCTTTCCTTGCACTGTCCAGGACATCTTCAGTGATGTCTTCTACCTCTGGGGAGTCTACCCTTTGCCTTTTGGCTCCTGGTTGTTGGGAGGATCCACTAATAGGAGTGGACTCTTCTCTATCTCTTTTCATACCCCTTTCCTCATGTGCTGGGGTCTGCAAAATTGGAGCAGTCAATGGCTCAGTCTGTGGAGGTGGATTTTGCATTGCTGGAGCTGCTGGTAGCTCCGTTTGTGGAGGGGCAGTCTGCTCTTGTTGCTGTTCTGGTTGCTGCCCTTGCTGCTGCTCATTTGAAGGGGCAGGCTTTTCTTTCACTGTTTCTTCTTCTGCACCCATTATTCCTTTGCCTTTGTCAGTACCTGGTGCTGCTGTAGAGGGTACCCGTGTAGTTGGTGCAGCTGTTGTGGCCGAGGTCCCTTCTCCTGCTGGGTGCGGTCTTTTGAAGGGTACCTGCTGCACAGAATCTAAGTCAAGCATCTTTTCCAATTCTCTAACATTCTTTTGCATTACTTCTTCCTCAGTTAATTTTTCAACTAAAGTACCCGGTTGCCATTCTTGCTGGTTGGCATATTTTTCAATGTGGGGATATTTGCAGTGCTGATAGCCTAGTAATCTGTACTTGACTCTTCTAGCAGTAATGAAGCCTTCAGGGTCATAAGGGACCCACCGGAAGCTCTGTGATAGCTTGTATTTGTTTTTGAGGATTTGGTCAACCTCTGTCCATCCTTCTTTTTTATTCATGACGAAGGGTCCCAGGTGGTCCTTGAACTTAAGATGGGCTTTCTTTTTAGAGCTGTGAAAATGAGTGAGGTCAGAGTGAATTAATTGCCTATAATACTCCAAGGCAAATAACCTCATGGGCACATATTTTGGGAGTCTGTATGGACAGAGCTCACAGCCATAGACTCTGATGACTGTATGGTCCTCATATAGGTACCAATCACCTATTTTATACTTCCTGGAGAGCTGCAGGACCTTCTGTATCTCAACTGATATTCTGGGAGGAGGGCACCTCATCAATAAGCAAGACACAGGATATACAAATTGATCAATAAATTCACAATAAGAATAGGGTGAATATTGCACTTCATGGTAGACAGATGTCCAGAAGATCACAGATCTTCTTTCCCCTCTAAAGTCCAGCTTTTTGATGTAGCATGGAAAAATCTCAGACTGATAGTACATGAAGAGGTGGTAGATATAGGACGAATATTTGAAAACACCATGTCTGGCTACTGTGCACAACTGATCATGAATATTATTGGCTATGAACTTAGCAAAGTTGTACTTGCGGGCAGGGGGCTGGCCTGGGCTGTAAGCAGCTAGCAATACCAGGCAACACAGGAATTCTGCATCAGCACACATAGCATCATCCAGACATCAAATATTTCAGGAAATCACTGAGTTGGTCCAGCCCTTTGTATTAGATAAACTGAAAGTATACAATAGATTTGCCTTAGAGTCAAAATCACCAACCCCTAATGCGTTGCCAAGGGGGGTATATATACAAAATTTACATAAGAAAAATATCAGAGAATGAGTTAATGGCTCATTTATGTTATGCCAACTCCTGGAGCATTGTAGTTGAGAGAGTTAATGCTGAAATAACTCTTTAGTGCCTTAGCTGTCAAAAATAGTCAGAAGCAGTTGGTTTGGCGGCTGTTGGAGTCGACTGAGGATACGCTGTCAAAATTTGCGTATTGTCTTATCCCTTAGGCTAGCTGTCATTGTCCATGTGCTGAGTCACCTTTCAGCTGCCTTTAATGCTGAATTTGTCATGTTGTTTGTTTTGTAGTGACCTGGAGTTGGCAGTGGCCGAACAACTGAGGCTACCGTGGCAAAATCTGAAGCATTGCTTGCCACCAATCCTCCTTAGGCATTTGATGTCTCCGAATCTTTATCAAGGTCTCATCGGCTTCTGTATATCTATAAAAGTTAGGAGGAGTTTCAAAAAGATGATTTACCTCATTTTCAATAAAGAACAGGCCTTCAAGTTTGTCATATAAGCTCTGTCCTGTAGGAGGCCCTGTTTGCTCAGATGTACTGCCAGATGCAGTGATCTGATTTTCAATGAAAGTTGCCATTCTGTTGGCAAATTGATCTCGGGAGATCAATCTTCCTGCACCGCTTAGGAGGCTGGGCAGGCCTTTTGCTTGCAGCACTGCCATCTTGACTTTATATTCCTCCACATCAGCTTGTATCTCATAGCACTTCCTCTCCACAGTTTGTACATAATTCCTGAGAGTTAGTACCTTCTTGGCAGTGAGGACAGCCTCTGTTCTGTTGACAATGCCTATGGCTGCCAGTTCCTCCTTTTCTTGCCTGTTCAGGAAGTCTATCATTCTGTTGGCCTGTTCAGGTCTGTCTCCCAGTAATGTTTTGGCCTTATGAATTTCTGCTTGTGCTTGGCCCATTAAGTCCATCTGCTCATGTATTGTTTTGATTGACCTCCATTGTTGACTGATGGATTGGCCAATTTTGGCCCATAGAATCCTTTTTACGTCGGCCATGGTAGTCTCTAGATTCAGCTCTTTCTCTAAGGCCTTTATCTTGTCTTTTAGGGCCTTTATTTCTCTGCCCTGCTCTGCTACAGTTACTTTTGATTTGTCATACTTGGCATCCAGTTCTGCCAATTTTTCCTTGGCCTTCTTTATCTCATTTGCCTAGAGCTCCATTTCCTTGATGGCCTTAGTCAATTCTTCTACACTTGTGCTGGCATCTGGAGCTGTTGTTGTTCCTGCTGCTTCTGTTGTGGGTGCCATTACTGCCCCTGTAGTTGTTGTTGTTGTTGAAGTAGTTGGAGGAGCTTGGGATGTGGATTCCCCCTGTTTGTCTTGTAATACTACCTCAAGCTCTTTCTCCAAGTCGAGGACCTTCTGGTTTAGCCGCATTATGAGGTCCAGTTGCTCATCGGTTTGCTTTTCCTTTTGAAGCTCTGCTGTTTGAGGGTGCTCTGTGGGCAGCAGCTTCAACCTCTTCTTTAATGCATTTAGGTCATCTTCTTTCTTCTTCAGAAGGGCCTTTACTCCCTTTGGATCACTAGGATCATGCCCTAGATCAATTATGATGTCCTCAAGTGATTTTATTCGGTTGTCTTTGGCTAGGGAGGACATCCTCTCGAAATCCAACTGAGTGTTGGTATTCTTTAGTGACTCCTTTAGTTCATGGGCCATGGTTGCCCTGTCCACCAAGGTTGCATAAACCATCTCTCCAGCTTGCTTGTGGAGTTCAATTTGGTCCATGGGATGGATGTCTTTGGCTAGGACCTCCACCCTTGTCTTCACAAAATCTGCAGCTGACTTAGGCTGCGGTATTGTAGGCTTAAAGTGACTGAGGAGCAATTTTTCCTCTTTAATGTCGTATACGGACATTAGCCTTTCTTGCTGGGCTGGTGTTGCATCTAGAAATTGTTTGTACACCTCTACCCTTAGCAAGTCATTCTGTGCCTTTATTTGTTTGAAAGAAGCCTTAGTGCTTTTAGGCTTCTTGCTCTGCTGAGAGGAGGAAGACACCTCCAAACCAAGTTGCAATCCTTGCTCCTGCTGAAAGGAGCTTGTACCTGTCTGTTGGCTGCCCTCCCTGTCTTTCCTTGCACTGTCCAGGACATCTTCAGTGATGTCTTCTACCTCTGGGGAGTCTACCCTTTGCCTTTTGGCTCCTGGTTGTTGGGAGGATCCACTAATAGGAGTGGACTCTTCTCTATCTCTTTTCATACCCCTTTCCTCATGTGCTGGGGTCTGCAAAATTGGAGCAGTCAATGGCTCAGTCTGTGGAGGTGGAGTTTGCATTGCTGGAGCTGCTGGTAGCTCCGTTTGTGGAGGGGCAGTCTGCTCTTGTTGCTGTTCTGGTTGCTGCCCTTGCTGCTGCTCATTTGAAGGGGCAGGCTTTTCTTTCACTGTTTCTTCTTCTGCACCCATTATTCCTTTGCCTTTGTCAGTACCTGGTGCTGCTGTAGAGGGTACCCGTGTAGTTGGTGCAGCTGTTGTGGCCGAGGTCCCTTCTCCTGCTGGGTGCGGTCTTTTGAAGGGTACCTGCTGCACAGAATCTAAGTCAAGCATCTTTTCCAATTCTCTGACATTCTTTTGCATTACTTCTTCCTCAGTTAATTTTTCAACTAAAGTATCCGGTTGCCATTCTTGCTGGTTGGCATATTTTTCAATGTGGGGATATTTGCAGTGCTGATAGCCTAGTAATCTGTACTTGACTCTTCTAGCAGTAATGAAGCCTTCAGGGTCATAAGGGACCCACCGGAAGCTCTGTGATAGCTTGTATTTGTTTTTGAGGATTTGGTCAACCTCTGTCCATCCTTCTTTTTTATTCATGACGAAGGGTCCCAGGTGGTCCTTGAACTTAAGATGGGCTTTCTTTTTAGAGCTGTGAAAATGAGTGAGGTCAGAGTGAATTAATTGCCTATAATACTCCAAGGCAAATAACCTCATGGGCACATATTTTGGGAGTCTGTATGGACAGAGCTCACAGCCATAGACTCTGATGACTGTATGGTCCTCATATAGGTACCAATCACCTATTTTATACTTCCTGGAGAGCTGCAGGACCTTCTGTATCTCAACTGATATTCTGGGAGGAGGGCACCTCATCAATAAGCAAGACACAGGATATACAAATTGATCAATAAATTCACAATAAGAATAGGGTGAATATTGCACTTCATGGTAGACAGATGTCCAGAAGATCACAGATCTTCTTTCCCCTCTAAAGTCCAGCTTTTTGATGTAGCATGGAAAAATATCAGACTGATAGTACATGAAGAGGTGGTAGATATAGGACGAATATTTGAAAACACCATGTCTGGCTACTGTGCACAACTGATCATGAATATTATTGGCTATGAACTTAGCAAAGTTGTACTTGCGGGCAGGGGGCTGGCCTGGGCTGTAAGCAGCTAACAATACCAGCATTGTTGCATCCACATGCTCACTGGTTCTGTATCCCAACACATAGGCAATCATGTCCAGCAAAAGCCTGCCTTCATCGGTGAAATAGACATCCAGGTAGGGAGGTGGCCCTGTGGGCTGGCACTCAGGCCTCATAAATGTCTTGGTGATTCTTTGGATCTCTTCACTGGTCATCTTGGCACCATTGTCCAGCAGATAATTCATAGAAAAAGGGAACAGCAGTTCTGTTTGATCAAAGTTGAGCATCTTATTGATAGATTCTGGATTGATATGGAATAGGATGCTCCCAGATGGAGACTTAACAGCTCTGTGCTGTACATCATAGTTTTCAGCACATAGGTGGATGACCTCTAGAAAAATGTTGACGGAGGGAAGGCAATAGTGTGGTAGATTTGATTCCCAGATCCCATAGGTGTCCTTGCCTTGGAGGTAGTCATCTCTCAATTGTCTGTAGGTCTGCAAAAAGTCCCTGCCAGTCACAGAGTCTTGGATAAGGTAGTCCTTGTCAGCAAGAGGCAAGGACTGCAGGTCTTTATTTGGTGGATTCATAGGAGCCACACTGAGAGCTGTGGGTGCAGGAGCAGCCATTGTACAGTTTGAACTTAGACCAGGTGATTAAATTTCCTCAAGGATTTGGGTGACAGGCTTATTGCAGATAGTGCTTGAAATCTTGCTCAAAGTGAAAAGGCAGGCTTGGCAGACTTGTTTTCTTTGTTTGCTGGTAAATTCACAGGGATTGTGAATTCACGAAAATGATTGCAGAGGGTGAGCGGGCTTTAATCTGGTGAGATACAGCCTTGGTGCTTCACCCGGCAAAAGGGAACAATGCCGGGCAAGTTCGAGGCCGAACTGGTAACCTTCGACCGTGAATTAACGTTTTAATAGCGAATTGCCGGGGCAAAGGATAATGCAGGTGGATTTGATGGTAAATTTGGTGAAAAACAGTGTGCAATTTGGCAATTGAATGTTTCTTATGGAGAATTCACATAGAAATTGGTATGCTCAGTGGGAAAACAGGGAACTTGCGGTGAAATACCTGGAAAACGAGCTGGAATGCCTTCGGGCCGAACAGGGGAGCTCACTGCAGCTGGATTTCCAAGTTATAGTGGTCGCAGCTTCGAATTTGAGGGCTGGAGGCAATTTCGCGGCAAACTGGTTGACAACGGCTGCGTCGTTTTCGCGTGAAAATGACCGCAAACGGCTAATTTGGGCGTTTATAACGACAAATTCGGAAAAAAGGGTCATTGGCGCTTTTCCGCCAATGACGTCAGCATGACGTCACGGCGGGCCCGGGTACGGAGGTGACGTGGATGCTGAGCTGGCGGCCAGAGTGGCAGACGCGGTGGCAGGCGGATGCGGTGGCAGGCCACGTGGAGGGCCACGGGGCGCGGGGCGGACGGGGTGACGCGCCAGTAGAGTGACGTGGGTGGTGACGTAGGAAGGGTGGTAACGAGGAGGCAGTAAGCGGTCTCCCCGCACCGCTTTTGGCGACAGGCGGTATCGGGGAGGGGGGCTCCGAACAACCCCCGTGCTTGCCACGCATCCTGGGTACGGCCCCCAATACCGCCCTTCCCCGGACGTTAAAGGGAGGCAGGTCGGGGAGCGAAATCACCCGCCCACCGTTAGATCGGGGCAGCGGAGATCGGACGGCTGGCGGGTACTGCCGTCGGTCGCGCAGCTCCTGGGTCGGGTCCCGCCCGCATTAAAATATTCAATTTAATATATATGCGCGGAACTTAGGATTTAAGGGTTTTGATGGGTTTTTTTTTGGGTTTTTTCTGTAGGAAAAGGGTTTTTAGGTTAATCTTTAGGAAAAAGGGGTTTAAAAAGGGTTTGAGCAGAGGTAAAGGGGTTTTTTGTGGAATTTGTTGGACAGAGGAAAAGTGAGGGCTTAGGGGGAGGTTGTTACTCCAACCAGAGGTCAGGGCAATCCCATGACAGGGTTGACCATAGTCCCTGGTGGACTAATGTCTCCCTTAGACAAACTTTATTAGCTATAGTGCTAAAAGGGGAGGATATCTATACATTGTTTGGGATTTATACACCATGGTGTTATTATAGTAGGGGGAAGGGAAACATAAGGGATTTAGAATAGATAGAGTTAGTAATTAGTACTGGGGGGGGAATGAGAATGGGAAATGGTGTTTACTAAGCTTTATGGAGCTTAAACTTAGTTAGGAAGTAGATCAAAATAAAAAGAATTTTAGACAAGAAATGTGGCTTTTTAAAGGAATAAGAACCACCATAGAACCTTAAATTCTTTCATGAATCTGAACTGATGAAGGGATGTTAGCAAATGAATGTGAAAGGGGAAAATGGGAAGTTAGGCATGCTCCTTTGTTTTGCTGCAACATGATGGAGAAGAGGAGCTTCTCTTTTCACTGATATTCTTTTGCAACTATGTTATCAAACACTTACTTGAAAGGAATGATATTTCTGCAACCCCATCTGCTTACCCATCTATTTGCCTAGCATTTTTTGTTTCTTCATGGAGGGTGCACTTAGACTTGCAGACCCTTATTTGCCTTTTCTTTTCTTTGGCTTTTTCTTTTGATCTTCTATCTAAGGCTACCCTTATTGCTCCCAAGGTCCCAGATTAAGCAGTTGGGAACCTTAATTCTCTACCTAGCTACTAGTCTGCCAAGATTAAACAGCTTGGACAGACTTCTTCCTCTATTCTACAACAAAAAATTGAAATATGGCATGATCCAGATTGGGCTTTTGGATCACCCATCAAAATTGAGTCAACATAGAACTATGTACACACATTGTTTTCTCTTGGAAATATGGGATCTTTGCATCATCAAAGCAGAGCATATTTGGACCTTTCTTTTCCAATCATGAAATATGAAACCTATTGGTATAGGTAGCTAACAGTGGCTCCACATGGGGATGGTTTTTCCATTTGAAAGACCAAGAACAGCAGGTCAGAATGCCTTGGCCCTTGATCTGTTGTTACCAAAATTTGAAAATTCTCTCTTTGTATTTCAAAACTAGAGGCTATTACTTCTGTGGAATTTCTGACATGTAAAGCCCCTTTCTACTTATTTACAGTGACTTCTCACGCTGAACTATTTATGTGCTGAAAGAAAATATATACAGCTGATTATGTACAAAGGAAAATTAGGCTGCACTCATGGATGGTAGTCAAAATAGTGCTTCAGCATCCTGCCATTCACAGGACCTTCCCCTAAGTCAGTGCCCTCCAAATTTTCCAAAAAGTAAGTGTTATTTCCCTGTATTGCTTGTATGACAAAAGGCCCTCTCCAAAGGGAGTCAAATTTGCCATGCTTACCCTTGTCTTCTCTTCTTGAATCCCACTTGAGGACTTTGTCTCCAATGTTGAAATCTTCTGCCTTAGTTCTTCTGTCAAAGGCTTTCTTTAGCTTTTCTTGTAGGATTTGAACTCTGCTGTACACTTGATCTCTAGTTTGCTGCAAGCATATTATCTGATTGATCCTTCTTTGCATGTCATTGGGTTCAGCTTGACTTTCTTGAAGTAGTCTCATAACAGGAATCCCTAGTGATGAAGGGAATTTGGCTTCTAACCCATAGACTAACTCATATGGGCTGACCCCAATTGATCTCTTGGTTGTTAGTCTATCTGCCCATAAGGCATTGACCAGCTTTTTATGCCAATTCTTTTTATTTTCTTCTAACACCTTCTTTATGATGTTTACAAGGCTTTTATTTGATGATTCAGCCAGGCCATTGCCTTGGGGATAGTATGCAGTAGAATGGCCCAAAGTAATATGAAATTTGTGGCAGAAGTTTACCATTTTCTTGGATCTAAAAGCAGCAGCATTGTCTGTTATTATCTTGTTGGGGCAGCCAAATCTAGACAATATGTTATTCTCCAAAAACTGAATGATTGTTGAATCATTTGCCTGTCTACATGGGATGGCTTCAATCCATTTAGTGAAGTAATCTGTGGCTGTCAGAATCCATCTATGCTGGCCTGAAGATGAGGGATGAATTTCCCCAATGAAATCCAAGCCCCATTGCTGAAACGGTCTCTCTGTTGCAATAGGCCTCAAAGGGAGTGGCAGTAACTTTTTCTTTCCCTCAAATACTTGACATTTATGACATGAGGTGGTAAACTTTTTAACATCAGAGAACAAGGTGGGCCAATAGTAACCAGCCCTCAGTATTTTATCCACAGTGGACTTCCAATACAAGTGTCCACCACAATCACCTGCATGAAATTCTTTCATGATATTGTTAGTCTCATTCTCAATCATGCAGTTTAAAAGTATACCCTCATGGTTTTTCCAAAGCAAATTGCCATCCATAACACAAAATCTTGAAGCTTTCATTTTTAAGAACCTACATTTAGTTCTGGACAATCCTGGGGGAGCACACAGGTTTTGTAACACATAACAGATGTCAGAGTACCAAGGGGATTGTTCAAAGGCTACATTGATCTTTGGAGTCGCCAGCTCCGGTTCATTGTCCAGCTGGTTGATGTCTAAGGCTTGGAAGTTTGCCTCGGTCATTAATTTGGCCAAACCTTGCCCTTTTATTAGTTTTGTTGGTTTTATCTCAATATCAAATTCCAAGATGTTGGCAATCCATTTTCCTCTTCTGCCCTCTAAGTTTTCTTGAGTGAGTATGTCTTTTACAATAGGACTTGGCACATAAGCTATAACATGTGAATAGAGGATGTAGATCCTGAAGTCTTTAATGGCCTTGACCAAAGCATAAGCTTGTTTCTCCATGATTTGATATTTCAGAGGTGCATCTCTAAGAGCTCTGCTAAAGAAAGCAATGGGCTTCTCATTTCCTTGATCATCTTTCTGTAATAAAACAACAGCAATAGTATGCTGGGAGGCAAAAGAGAAGATGATAAATTCTCTGTCAAATTGAGGATTTGTTAAGACGGGAGTTTGGGTAAGGGCCAACTTTATACCTTCAAAGGCTTGATTTGCTTCTACTGTCCATTTCACTTTTGAGTCCTTCTTTAGCATGTTATTTAGTAATCTGATCAATTCTGCTAAGTTTGGGATAAACCTTCTTAAGAAATTAATCTTCCCTAAGAAGGCTTGCAATTCTTTGATGTTTCTTGGGTGGGGCATTTGCAAGATAGCTTGTATCCTATCTGGATCAATTCTTATGCCATCCTTTGAAATGATATGTCCTAACAACTTACCTTCTTCCAAACCAAACAGAGACTTCTTGGGATTCAAGGAAATTCCATATTTCCTACATGTTAAGAAGATCTGTCTTAAGTGTTTCAAGTGTTCATGGTCAGATTTTGAGAAAGGTGTGAGGTCATCCAAATAAATGACAAGAAAGTCATGAATCTCCTTGGCAAAAGCAATATCCATTGCTCTTTGAAATGTTGCCCCTGCATTTTTCAATCCAAAAGGCATTTTTACATATTTAAAAGTTCCCCATGGGGTTGTGAATGCAGTTTTGTCTTGATCATCAGGGTGTACTAAGATTTGATTAAAGCCTGAGAATCCATCAAGTAATGAGATCCTTGAGGCCCCTACCACTCTTTGGAGGATGTGATCCATCTTAGGTAAGGGATAGTTATCTTTTAGGGACACTTGATTCAAGTTTCTAAGATCAACACAAAGCCGTATTTCACCAGTTTTCTTTCTTGTGGGCACCAAATTAGAAATCCAATCAGAAAACCTGATTGGTGCTATGATTCCAGCTTTAAACATTTTTTGCAATTCCTTTTCAATTGAAGGGAGAAGCATGGGGTTAATCCTTCTCAGCTTCTGCTTGAATGGCTTTTGATTAGGCTTGAGAGGGATAGTATGCTGGATAACAGAGGTGTCATAGGATTTTAAATCCTCATAACCCCATGCAAAGACATCCTGAAACTCTTTGAAAAGGTCAATGTATTTGGGTTTTTGATCAGGAGGTAAGGATGCAGACAATTTTATTATTTTGGGTTTTTCAATAGTTCCAATGTTGCATTCTTCAATGGCAGCATTTAAGGGCTGCATTTTTGGTTTTCTAGGGATGTCATTTGAGTCAAAGATGTCCTCTAATGGAGTTAGGCCTGTTGGAAGAAAATTGTCTTTCAGCTCTATGATTTCAGCCTCTGTAACAGGCATTTCTTCATAATTGGTTTGTTGAATTTGTTGTATGTTTTCCTTGTTGAAAATGGTTGGATGTAGGATTTGGTGAGCTGTCTTAGGTGATATTGGCTTGTTATTCTGTTTACTCTGTATTTGTGATTGACTTGCTCTTTCAAGTATTTGTGATTGACTTGCTCTTTCAGTGTCAATATTTTGTCCTACAAATTCTTGTTGCAAGGTCAAGAAATTATTTATTTGTGCATCATCTTCAAATACTTTCCAGTCCTTGACATTGTTTGGGACAGAAGGTCTGTGTTTTACCTCAGCTGTAAAGCAATGGTGGGGCTCAAAAGGTAGCTTGCAGGTACTTTCAAATGTGGCCAAGCTATGGGCATGCAGATTATGGGTTCTGGGAATCTTGGTAATCTGAAATTCAGTGAAGGACTGTAATAGTTCAGCAGCAGCAGATCTATAAGATCTCAGTCTTTTGTCATTAGTAACGAAATTTCCCTTTACTTGTTGGATAATCAAGTCTGAGTCTCCCATAATGGAAACTTTTATGGCTTGTAAGGATTTTACTAGCTTAAGGCCTAGCAAGAGAGCTTCATATTCTGCCATGTTATTAGTGCATCTGAAATTTAGTCTATAGGCTCGACCTTCTGCATGGTTGTTCTGCTTGTTATGTATCCAAACCCCAGCTCCTACCCCTAATTTGTTAACTGACCCATCAAATTCTAGAAACCATAGGTTCTCTTTTTCTAGGGGAGATTTAATAACTTCTCTGTGATCTGGGATCATAAGTTGAAGTTCTGGTTTTTCACCTGGTTTGTCTTCTAGGACAGTCTGATTACTTGTTTGAATTAGCTTGATTTCTAGAGCAGCAGCCTTTTCATTAATGTCCTGGTCTTGTTCAAGTGTTTTGGTTTCAACATCATTATTTGTAAGACCTGTATTATCATTGAAAAGAATATATGAGTCTATATCAGAATGAACAACATATATGGGAAAATTTTGAGGTTTTTCTTCACTGCTGACCATGTATTTCATAAGTGTTTCTCTGTATAGTCTTTTTGGTTGCCCAAAGACAGAGATGGTTGCATATGACATGTCTAGTTGTAGGGAACCTTGGAGTTTAGCCCCCCATGATCTTGATAACAGCATCCCATATTTAGGTGGGATATCAGCAACCACAACATCCATGAGAATTGTTTTATTTGGGTACTGAACAAGGGACACACATAAGTCTTTTATCAAGCCTAGACACTTGACTTGGCTGGAGTCAAATGAGAATAGGTCCTTATATGGTCTTGTAATATCTAGATTCAATCTTTCCATGACTGATTTGGGCATCAAGTTGTGAGAGGCACCTGAATCAAACATTGCATTGTGTAGTATTTTATCATGAACATGTAAACTGACATAAAAAGGTAAGATACCTGCAATGGCTGTTTTTCCATCAACTTCTGGACCGAAAAGCAATTCTGGGGTGTCATCTAACACATTTACATTATATTTATTACGAGTTAGCTGAAGGGACTTCTTGATTTGTTGTCTGTAAATGTCATGCTTGGCTAGTTCTGAAAGAGGAACAGCTACCTTCAATTTTCCAATCTCAGCTTCCAAGTCAAAGGGTTTTTCAGATTGGATCTTGGTGTTATGGATGACATTCTTTTCCTTATTTACTAAGTCTTCTTCTTGATACTTATCTTGATCTTGAGGCTTGTCCTTCTTACTTATCTCTCGAGGAGTGTTACTTGGATTAGGCTGTAAGGGTGATGTAGCCACAGGCTGTTGTTTTGAAGAAAACGGTTCAGTGACTTCTTCAATGGTTACTTCCTTTGTAACTGAATCAGTTGTGTCATTTGGCTCTGTGACTATGCCTCTTTTGGGCTGCTGATTATCCTTTATCTTTTCAGGCTGTGTTACATTTACAGTTCTGCTCCTTAGCTTGTATTGTTTATGAACTTCATAAACAGCTGTGTCATAGCCTTGTTTGAAGTCAAATGACTCACCTGATTTGGTTTGGAATTGCTTGATGTCATCATCCCTATGATCTTCTTGACTCAAAAAAACTTGCTGCTCATCGTTCAGGCCCATCAGGTTAATGTGGGTGTCATCTACTTGCTCATTTGAAGTGGATGCTTCAGTATAGTTTTCCTGGAAAGGAGGTCTTATGTCTGGATCAGACCCGACCTTGCCAACGTTTGGGTTTTGATTTCTCCTAAAATTTGGATTCCTGATAGGGTTATTTTGTGGTGCTTCCCATGATGACTTTCTCTCAACTGATTCTACTCTGTCACCCAATCTCTTCATACCAGTGAGTATTGCATCCAGTTTTTGGTCAAAGGCTGAGGGTTCTTCTTTGAAGGTGGTTCTCTTTTCCAATCTTGCCCTGTTTCTTTTGGCAATCAGGTTAGCCTCTACTGTGACAGCAACCTTTTGAGCATCTTCAAGGGTTTCAGGGGCTCTTTCCTTCAATTGATATGCCATGTCAGGGTCAAAACCATCAGGAAATTTGTACAAGGCTAAATCAGGGGGGGGTCTTAAATTCTGTGGTATTGCGTTATATACATTGTTGAATCTTGCACAATACTCCAAAACAGTCTCTTGGGGACCTCTTTTGATGGTATCATACTCACCAAGTATGTGCAAGGGATCTTTCTTCTTCTCCCATCTGTTAGTAAAAGCTTGATAAAGCTCATCAGGAGTTGTGATGGTATTTACAGTCAGGGATCTAAACCAAGTTCTTACATCCCCAGTCAAGCTTTGAACAAAGATTCTCATTCTCACACTGTCATCATCTATTTCATAGTTCTCAAAATGGTCTTGCATCCTTTTGGCATGCTGAATAGCTGTAAAAGGGCCAGTGGAGTCAAAATATGAGATCTTGGATTGATAGTCCTGGGGTAGAGCTGCAGCATTGGCGGGTAACTGCAAGGGTGCATACCTATTGGCCATATTTGCAGGGTTTATAGGATTGAGAGGGATAAATGGGATAACAGGAACGATTGGTACTACAGGGGTGATGGGAAGAGTAGAAACTAGAATGTTGGTCAAGGGAATATGTGCAGTGGATGAAGGTGTGAAAGGAGGGGTTTGAGATGTAGATGGTGAACTGGGGGAGACAGGGGTAGACCTAAATAGAACCTTGATTGGAGTTGGAACTGGTTCAGGGTGGGCTGTCTCAGGACTCAAATCAGTAGGATGTCCCTGCCTTTGCTGCTTCCTAATGATTTTGGGGATTATATTAGGATTTTCAAAAACAGCTGGTGGATTTGGGTCAGGATTTGACCTAGTGTGTCTAGTTTCCCTTTTAGGAGCCAGCTTCTGAACCTCTTTTTGGTATTTTCTAAGATATTTTTAGGATTGTTTTAAGGGACTGTTCAAGCTTTTATAACCACTGTCTATGGACGGACAACAGTTGAAAAATATGCTTGTCCCCAGTGGAGTCGCCAATTATGTTAACACCCAGGTTGTTCCCTATGACTCCCAAGGGAATACGGCCGGGGTAACCACTAACCAATCTTTGGGTTACAGTTTCTAGCCAAACTGTAATCAGAGAGGGCTCTCTCTTTATGATTTGTCTCTGTTCTGATATTATTTTAGGCTAGCTATGATGTTCAAGGTTTTGTTTTTGGAATGTGTTTGGTGATGATTCCAGTCAATATATATAGGTGCTTACTAGCATGTCTTAGTCCATTGGGCATGGAGTTAGTGGTCCTTTAGTTTGCTTGATGTGATGTGTGATAATGAAGTGATGCTGCAGAGCCAGATTAGTGTCTGAGAAACAATTTTTTGAAATGGTGATTGAATGTGGTGTATCCAGTTTATGCAAGGCAATTAAGAATCTTACAATAAACTGCTAAAGAAAGACAGTGAGAATATTATTCTGGAAGCAATGAAGAATTTCTAGATAACATTCATACTTATAGAATTAATAGAAACATGAGAAATTAAGAATTCATGTCCATGGTTAATTCTGAAGACAAACATTTACAGCAGTAAAAATTGAGCGCAAGGTGTAATAAAACAAATCCTGCACTATTCTTTTTCTTTACTGCTAGTTTAGTGTAACATGAGTATGATTTAATAAACATAAGAAGACAAGAACAGCGATTGAGAAAAACTTGTTATTTCATCAGGCAGCACAGGAATTCTGCATCAGCACACATAGCATCATCCAGACATCAAATATTTCAGGAAATCACTGAGCTGGTCCAGCCCTTTGTATTAGATAAACTGAAAGTATACAATAGATTTGCCTTAGAGTCAAAATCACCAACCCCTAATGCGTTGCCAAGGGGGGTATATATACAAAATTTACATAAGAAAAATATCAGAGAATGAGTTAATGGCTCATTTATGTTATGCCAACTCCTGGAGCATTGTAGCTGAGAGAGTTAATGCTGAAATAACTCTTTAGTGCCTTAGCTGTCAAAAATAGTCAGAAGCAGTTGGTTTGGCGGCTGTTGGAGTCGGCTGAGGATACGCTGTCAAAATTTGCGTATTGTCTTATCCCTTAGGCTAGCTGTCATTGTCCATGTGCTGAGTCACCTTTCAGCTGCCTTTAATGCTGACTTTGTCATGCTGTTTGTTTTGTAGTGACCTGGAGCTGGCAGTGGCCGAACAACTGAGGCTACCGTGGCAAAATCTGAAGCATTGCTTGCCACCAATCCTCCTTAGGCATTTGATGTCTCCGAATCTTTATCAAGGTCTCATCGGCTTCTGTATATCTATAAAAGTTAGGAGGAGTTTCAAAAAGATGATTTACCTCATTTTCAATAAAGAACAGGCCTTCAAGTTTGTCATATAAGCTCTGTCCTGTAGGAGGCCCTGTTTGCTCAGATGTACTGCCAGATGCAGTGATCTGATTTTCAATGAAAGTTGCCATTTTGTTGGCAAATTGATCTCGGGAGATCAATCTTCCTGCACCGCTTAGGAGGCTGGGCAGGCCTTTTGCTTGCAGCACTGCCATCTTGACTTTATATTCCTCCACATCAGCTTGTATCTCATAGCACTTCCTCTCCACAGTTTGTACATAATTCCTGAGAGTTAGTACCTTCTTGGCAGTGAGGATAGCTTCTGTTCTGTTGACAATGCCTATGGCTGCCAGTTCCTCCTTTTCTTGCCTGTTCAGGAAGTCTATCATTCTGTTGGCCTGTTCAGGTCTATCTCCTAGTAATGTTTTGGCCTTATGAATTTCTGCTTGTGCTTGGCCCATTAAGTCCATCTGCTCATGTATTGTTTTGATTGACCTCCATTGTTGACTGATGGATTGGCCAATTTTGGCCCATAGAATCCTTTTTATGTCGGCCATGGCAGTCTCTAGATTCAGCTCTTTCTCTAAGGCCTTTATCTTGTCTTTTAGGGCCTTTATTTCTCTGCCCTGCTCTGCTACAGTTACTTTTGATTTGTCATACTTGGCATCCAGTTCTGCCAATTTTTCCTTGGCCTTCTTTATCTCATTTGCCTGGAGCTCCATTTCCTTGATGGCCTTAGTCAATTCTTCTACACTTGTGCTGGCATCTGGAGCTGTTGTTGTTCCTGCTGCTTCTGTTGTGGGGGCCACTGCTGCCCCTGTAGTTGTTGCTGTTGTTGAAGTAGTTGGAGGAGCTTGGGATGTGGATTCCCCCTGTTTGTCTTGTAATACTACCTCAAGCTCTTTCTCCAAGTCGAGGACCTTCTGGTTTAGCCGCATTATGAGGTCCAGTTGCTCATCGGCTTGCTTTTCCTTTTGAAGCTCTGCTGTTTGAGGGTGCTCTGTGGGCAGCAGCTTCAACCTCTTCTTTAATGCATTTAGGTCATCTTCTTTCTTCTTCAGAAGGGCCTTTACTCCCTTTGGATCACTAGGATCATGCCCTAGATCAATTATGATGTCCTCAAGTGATTTTATTCTGTTGTCTTTGGCTAGGTAGGACATCCTCTCGAAATCCAACTGAGTGTTGGTATTCTTTAGTGACTCCTTTAGTTCATGGGCCATGGTTGCCCTGTCCACCAAGGTTGCATAAACCATCTCTCCAGCTTGCTTGTGGAGTTCAATTTGGTCCATGGGATGGATGTCTTTGGCTAGGACCTCCACCCTTGTCTTCACAAAATCTGCAGCTGACTTAGGTTGCGGTATTGTAGGCTTAAAGTGACTGAGGAGCAATTTTTCCTCTTTAATGTCATATACGGACATTAGCCTTTCTTGCTGGGCTGGTGTTGCATCTAGAAATTGTTTGTACACCTCTACCCTTAGCAAGTCATTCTGTGCCTTTATTTGTTTGAAAGAAGCCTTAGTGCTTTTATGCTTCTTGCTCTGCTGAGAGGAGGAAGACACCTCCAAACCAAGTTGCAATCCTTGCTCCTGCTGAAAGGAGCTTGTACCTGTCTGTTGGCTGCCCTCCCTGTCTTTCCTTAAACTGTCCAGGACATCTCCAGTGATGTCTTCTACCTCTGGGGAGTCTACCCTTTGCCTTTTGGCTCCTGGTTGTTGGGAGGATCCACTAATAGGAGTGGATTCTTCTCTATCTCTTTTCATACCCCTTTCCTCATGTGCTGGGGTCTGCAAAATTGGAGCAGTCAATGGCTCAGTCTGTGGAGGTGGAGTTTGCATTGCTGGAGCTGCTGGTAGCTCCGTTTGTGGAGGGGCAGTCTTCTCTTGTTGCTGTTCTGGTTGCTGCCCTTACTGCTGCTCATTTGAAGGGGCAGGCTTTTCTTTCACTGTTTCTTCTTTTGCACCCATTATTCCTTTGCCTTTGTCAGTACCTGGTGCTGCTGTAGAGGGTACCCGTGTAGTTGGTGCAGCTGTTGTGGCCGAGGTCCCTTCTCCTGCTGGGTGCGGTCTTTTGAAGGGTACCTGCTGCACAGAATCTAAGTCAAGCATCTTTTCCAATTCTCTGACATTCTTTTGCATTACTTCTTCCTCAGTTAATTTTTCAACTAAAGTATCCGGTTGCCATTCTTGCTGGTTGGCATATTTTTCAATGTGGGGATATTTGCAGTGCTGATAGCCTAGTAGTCTGTACTTGACTCTTCTAGCAGTAATGAAGCCTTCAGGGTCATAAGGGACCCACCGGAAGCTCTGTGATAGCTTGTATTTGTTTTTGAGGATTTGGTCAACCTCTGTCCATCCTTCTTTTTTATTCATGACGAAGGGTCCCAGGTGGTCCTTGAACTTAAGATGGGCTTTCTTTTTAGAGCTGTGAAAATGAGTGAGGTCAGAGTGAATTAATTGCCTATAATACTCCAAGGCAAATAACCTCATGGGCACATATTTTGGGAGTCTGTATGGACAGAGCTCACAGCCATAGACTCTGATGACTGTATGGTCCTCATATAGGTACCAATCACCTATTTTATACTTCCTGGAGAGCTGCAGGACCTTCTGTATCTCAACTGATATTCTGGGAGGAGGGCACCTCATCAATAAGCAAGACACAGGATATACAAATTGATCAATAAATTCACAATAAGAATAGGGTGAATATTGCACTTCATGGTAGACAGATGTCCAGAAGATCACAGATCTTCTTTCCCCTCTAAAGTCCAGCTTTTTGATGTAGCATGGAAAAATCTCAGACTGATAGTACATGAAGAGGTGGTAGATATAGGACGAATATTTGAAGACACCCTGTCTGTCTACTGTGCACAACTGATCATGAATCTTATTGGCTATGAACTTAGCAAAGTTGTACTTGCGGGCAGGGGGCTGGCCTGGGCTGTAAGCAGCTAACAATACCAGCATTGTTGCATCCACATGCTCACTGGTTCTGTATCCCAACACATAGGCAATCATGTCCAGCAAAAGCCTGCCTTCATCGGTGAAATAGACATCCAGGTAGGGAGGTGGCCCTGTGGGCTGGCACTCAGGCCTCATAAATGTCTTGGTGATTCTTTGGATCTCTTCACTGGTCATCTTGGCACCATTTTCCAGCAGATAATTCATAGAAAAAGGGAATAGCAGTTCTGTTTGATCAAAGTTGAGCATCTTATTGATAAATTCTGGATTGATATGGAATAGGATGCTCCCAGATGGAGACTTAACAGCTCTGTGCTGTACATCATAGTTTTCAGCACATAGGTGGATGACCTCTGGAAAAATGTTGACAGAGGGAAGGCAGTAGTGTGGTAGATTTGATTCCCAGATCCCATAGGTGTCCTTGCCTTGGAGGTAGTCATCTCTCAATTGTCTGTAGGTCTGCAAAAAGTCCCTGCCAGTCACAGAGTCTTGGATAAGGTAGTCCTTGTCAGCAAGAGGCAAGGACTGCAGGTCTTTATTTGGTGGATTCATAGGAGCCACACTAAGAGCTGTGGGTGCAGGAGCAACCATTCTACAGTTTGAACTTAGACCAGGTTATTAAATTTCCTCAAGGATTTGGGTGACAGGCTTATTGCAGATAGTGCTTGAAATCTTGCTCAAAGTGAAAAGGCAGGCTTGGCAGACTTGTTTTCTTTGTTTGCTGGTAAATTCACAGGGATTGTGAATTCACGAAAATGATTGCAGAGGGTGAGCGGGCTTTAATCTGGTGAGATACAGCCTTGGTGCTTCACCCGGCAAAAGGGAACAATGCCGGGCAAGTTCGAGGCCGAACTGGTAACCTTCGACTGTGAATTAACGTTTTAATAGCGAATTGCGAGGGCAAAGGATAATGCAGGTGGATTTGATGGTAAATTTGGTGAAAACAGTGTGCAATTTGGTAATTGAATGTTTCTTATGGAGAATTCACATAGAAATTTGGTATGCTCAGTGGGAAAACAGGGAACTTGCGGTGAAATACCTGGAAAACGAGCTGGAATGCCTTCGGGCCGAACAGGGGAGCTCACTGCAGCTAGATTTCCAAGTTATAGCGGTCACAGCTTCGAATTTGAGGGTTGGAGGCAATTTCGCGGCAAACTGGTTGACAACGACAACGTCGTTTTCGCGTGAAAATGACCGCAAACGGCTAATTTGGGCGTTTATAACGATAAATTCGGAAAAAAGGGTCATTGGCGCTTTTCCGCCAATGACGCCAGCATGACGTCATGGCGGGCCCGGGTACGGAGGTGACGTGGATGCTGAGCTGGCGGCCAGAGTGGCAGACGCGGTGGCAGGCGGATGCGGTGGCAGGCCACATGGAGGGCCACGGGGCGCGGGGCGGACGGGGTGACGCGCCAGTAGAGTGACGTGGGTGGTGACGTAGGAAGGGTGGTAACGGGGAGGCGGTAAGCAGTCTCCCCGCACTGCTTTTGGCGACAGGTGGTATCGGGGAGGGGGGCTCCGAACAACCCCCGCGCTTGCCACGCGTCCTGGGTACGGCCCCCAATACCGCCCTTCCCCGAATGTTAAAGGGAGGCAGGTCGGGGAGCGAAATCACCCGCCCACCATTAGATCGGGGCAGCGGAGATCGGACGGCTGGCGGGTACTGCCGTCGGTCGCGCAGCTCCTGGGTCGGGTCCCGCCCGCATTAAAATATTCAATTTAATATATATGCGCGGAACTTAGGATTTAAGGGTTTTGATGGGTTTTTTCTGTAGGAAAAGGGTTTTTAGGTTAATCTTTTAGAAAAAGGGGGTTAAAAAGGGTTTGAGCAGAGGTAAAGGGGTTTTTTGTGGAATTTGTTGGACAGAGGAAAAGTGAGGGTTTAGGGGGAGGTTGTTACTCCAACCAGAGGTCAGGGCAATCCCGTGACAGGGTTGACCATAGTCCCTGGTGGACTAATGTCTCCCTTAGACAAACTTTATTAGCTATAGTGCTAAAAGGGGAGGATATCTATACATTGTTTGGGATTTATACACCATGGTGTTATTATAGTAAGGGGAAGGAAAGCATAAGGGATTTAGGATAGATAGAGTTAGTAATTAGTACTGGGGGGGGAATGAGAATGGGAAATGGTGTTTACTAAGCTTTATGGAGCTTAAACTTAGTTAGGAAGTAGATCAAAATAAAAAGAATTTTAGACAAGAAATGTGGCTTTTTAAAGGAATAAGAACCACCATAGAACCTTAAATTCTTTCATGAATCTGAACTGATGAAGGGATGTTAGCAAATGAATGTGAAAGGGGAAAATGGGAAGTTAGGCATGCTCCTTTGTTTTGCTGCAACATGATGGAGAAGAGGAGCTTCTCTTTTCACTGATATTCTTTTGCAACTATGTTATCAAACACTTACTTGAAAGGAATGATATTTCTGCAACCCCATCTGCTTACCCATCTATTTGCCTAGCATTTTTTGTTTCTTCATGGAGGTTGCACTTAGACTTGCAGACCCTTATTTTCCTTTTCTTTTCTTTGGCTTTTTCTTTTGATCTTCTATCTAAGGCTACCCTTATTGCTCCCAAGGTCCCAGATTAAGCAGTTGGGAACCTTAATTCTCTACCTAGCTACTGGTCTGCCAAGATTAAACAGTTTGGACAGACTTCTTCCTCTATTCTACAACAAAAAATTGAAATATGGCATGATCCAGATTGGGCTTTTGGATCACCCATCAAAATTGAGTCAACATAGAACTATGTACACACATTGTTTTCTCTTGGAAATATGGGATCTTTGCATCATCAAAGCAGAGCATATTTGGACCTTTCTTTGCCAATCATGAAATATGAAACCTATTGGTATAGGTAGCTAACATGGTCAAAGCAACGTACACCACAAGAGCCTCTTCATTGAAAGGTTGTACACAATTTGAGTGTCTAATTTCTCCATCTGTATACTCAATGTCTACCAAAACTTGCATGTCTCAATCAACTTGAGTTGTTTATTTGTTGGAGTGTTGGTTGGAGGTTGAATTGATTTTAGAGTTGGAATGGATTCTAATGATGCATATGATTCAATTGTCATGATAAAGTAAGGATCACACAACATTCATTATGCAAGGAATTGAAGAAATGAATAGTGGATGTTTATGTTTTTCCATACCCAACTTTGTCTTTTCTCTTAGTTCATTAACTTATTTTAGGGGATTCTCCTTCCTATAGAATTTTATTGCTTACTTTCATTTGTTTCCCATCCTTACAAAATAAAAAAATAACAAGATCTTTACAAAGTTTCTTTTCGTAATCATACTAACCAAAAAAGAAGATTGAGACAAAAAGCATTCCCATGAAATATCTAAGCTTATGCAAAGTTAAAAAAATTTATTTGGAGAAGGTTGTCCTTTGTGCCTTTTTTTTCAAACAAAAATATGTACACATCATTACAATTGTTCATTAATTGATTCAAACAATCACATAAACTTTAAGAAATTAAGTGAGGGTTTTGTAAACCATGAATGGGCCTTGGGGTTTATTTAGGAATGGGTCTTGAACCCTAAATAAGGATAGGTCTTAGTCCATAACTAGGAATGGTTCTTAAGGCTGTGGTAAGGGCTCTTAATTAGTGTTCAAGTTCGATATAGGCACAATGAGTTGGTTTTTAATGGAGATGGGTTTTGAGGAATAAATATGGTTAGGGGTGAATAAGAGGATTAAGCACTAAATGAAGCTTCTCAAGATTAGGTATAATCAACAACAACTATAACACATAAAGTTTCTTAGACAATATAATGCCATAAATCCATCCTTAAACAATGACATGAGACCTTTGTAAGGTATGTTTGGTCTACTAAAAGAATACATGTGCTATGATTAAACCAAAAGATGGGGCTTAAACATGAATGTGTCATGGGCCCATATAAGAATGGTTATAGGGACCATGGTTGACGTTATTTAACATCTACGTGGGATGAAAACACCATAAGTAGGGTTATTATAATTGAAATGGGTCACGAGGCCTAAACATGGTCAGTGTAGAAATACAGGTCTTAAGCCCTACATGAATTTTCTTGTGTTAGGCCCCTATACTACTAGTGATTACCCCATTACTATTGTAGTTATACCCCTTATTTATATTGTTGTGCCCCTATTACCCCCATATTGTTACTTTTGTGCCCCATAGAATCCCTCTATTGTTATTTTTGTGGCTTTATATTATTATTGTTAGGTCGGCTAGATTATATTGTGACTCCTTAGACTCCTATATATAGAAAGGAGGTTTTGTCATTTGTATAATCCAAGAATTGTTCATTTATGTAATGTAAAGGAGGTTTCCCCCTCGAAGAGGCTGAATTATAAGGCGTTGATCTATCTTTTCTATCTTTTCTTGAGCTGGTTTCATAACATTTGGTATCAGAGCTTTGGATTCTAGGGTTTCGATGCTCCAAACAGGTCATCGTGGAATTTTCGCTATAACTTTTTTTTCTGTGATGTTTAAGAAGTCGCAAAAAAAACCCATTTGAGAAGAAATCGTGCTGAACCTTGGGTGCGAATTTCAGAGCTTTTAGTGCAATAGTTTTGGAGATAAGATCTGAGGAAGTTGGTCTTTTTGCAGACTCCTGAATTACACTCAAAACAGGTGACCTGGGGAAAATCGTCATAACTTTCTTTCTGAGCATCGGATTGAAATTTCGTAAGAAGGTGAAGAAAGAGGACGGAATGTAGTTTTTTTTTATATATTTTTCAGAGTCAAAGGTTGAAATAGTGACACGTGGAACTTCATACAAGTTCGCTCTACTGAACTAGTCTATAATCAGGTCACTGCGGGAGATTGTGCATAACTCTTTCTTGGAGAATCCAATTTGGATCAGACTGGTGGCATTGGAAAGAGGACACAGAGGGCTACTATAGGTAGCAATTTCAGAACTTAAATATCCGCAAGTACAGAGTTACAGTCGTTTCAAGTTCGAGGTCCTAAAATCAAGAAAAAGCAAGATGAGGAAGTTTGATGGCAAGGATCCGGTAAATTGGATACTTCAGATGGAGCAATATTTTGATCTACATGGTGTACCACTGTTACAAAAGGTATGTATTGCATCTTCATATTTAGAACCGGATCAATTTTTATGGTATAAAGGGCTTTGTTCTCGTAAAAAACTTGTTACGTGGTCAATTCTCACAAAGGAAATGATAACACATTATGAGGATACAAAGAGCAAAACCTTCTTTAGAGCAACACCACAACAATTAGAAAGAGTAAAAGGGCTTTGTGACATATTTGAAAGTAAAATTATGGCAACAAGGAAGTCTACCCCTCACAACTATAAAGATGGACGTGTTGTTCCTCCTAGCCTTCCACAACCTACAAGGGTTACACCACAACAATTGGAAGAAAAAAGAGAAAAAAGAGAAAAAAGGCTTTGTTACAATTGTGATAGCAAATGCACTAAAGGTCATAAGTGTGCTGAGAAGAAATTATTTTACATAGAGTATGAAGAGGAGGAAGAAAAGGATCAAGAAACATCAAAAGAAGAGGATATATGCCAGGACCCGACCCCAGAGAAAGAAGAAATGAATCAGAACATATCTTGTAAACTATTGGCAAGAATGACCACTCCTCAAACTCTCAAGATAGAAGGAAATATCAAGAAGAAAAAGGTGCAAGAAGTGAAAGATCACATCAAGAAAGAAGAAATGAATCCAACCATATCTTGTAATTCACTGGTCAGAATTACCACTCCTCAAACTAGCGAGACAGAAGGACATATCAAGAAGAAAAATGTTCAAGAAGTGAAATATCACATCGAGCATCAAGAAATGAATCTGACCATATCTTGTAAAGGATTGGAAGAAATTACCACTCCTCAAAATCTAAAGATAGAAGGACATATCAAGAAGAAAAAGGTTCAAGCAGTGAAAGATCACATCGAGCATCAACAACAAGTTCTCCAACTTTTAAAGGATAGCGCCACTTCAGTGCAAAATCAAATGAAACAACAGGTAGATCAACATCATAGTGAAAAATGTTTTGATGTAAGCGAGTGGGTATTTTTACTGCTACATCTAAAGCAAGCTATTTATGAGAAGGAAACGTTGGCAATACTACATGCACTTAAAAAATGGCGACCTTACCGAATGGGAAGACTCTTCAAGGATGAGGATGTGGAAGCATTGTTTTGTGCTATTTCTATTATCCAACCAGATTGGATAAACGAAGCAAGAGATGAATGGAAGAAGGACAAAGAAGTATGGCCACTTATTCGAAACTTGCAAAAGATCCCAATTCAAACAATATTGCCAGATATTGAAAAGGAAGGAAAAATCATATTGGAACCTGGAGCAGTCACAGAAACAAGAACCCGACAGCTACGAAATCGATCAATTTCAGAGTATCTCATCAAGTGGAAGAACTTACCCGCTGAAGATTCCACATGGGAGGACAAGAATTTTATACAGAAGCATCAAGAACTACTCAAGCGTTGAGGACAACACTTTTTGAAGGAGAGGGGCATGTTAGGCCCCTATACTACTAGTGATTACCCTATTACTATTGTAGTTATACCCCTTATTTATATTTTTGTGCCCCTATTACCCCCATATTGTTACTTTTGTGCCCCATAGAATCCCTCTATTGTTATTTTTGTGGCTTTATATTATTATTGTTAGGTCGGCTATATTATATTGTGACTCCTTAGACTCCTATATATAGAAAGGAGGTTTTGTCATTTGTATAATCCAAGAATTGTTCATTTATGTAATGTAAAGGAGGTTGCCCCCTCGAAGAGGCTGAATTCTAAGGCATTGATCTATCTTTTCTATCTTTTCTTGAGCTGGTTTCATAACATCTTGAGCTCAAACACCATGGTTAGGGGAGGAAAAAACTTGGGCCTTAGGCATTAAAAGTAGCTTCTTAGGTTCAATCAACATGAACAACACCTAGAAACCACAAGATAGGGCATTTATAGAGGGGTTTTGGCATTAGATCTCAATATGGACACACTTAGGAAGTTGTGTGCACTAAGGATGGGTCATGGGGCCTTGATCATGGTTGAGGAATTAAAACAAACATATCAAGATATTATTGAATCTTATTGTACTCAAGAAACTTGAATGAGTCCTCAAGTCAACACATTCATTCTTTCTAGGGGCTCTTTGTAGGCTTTTGAGTGGGACATGGGCAACATGAGTAGGATTTATACACTTGAAATGAGTGTTGGGGCCTAAACATGGTCAAGGGGGAAGTATGATTCTCAAGCACCTTGTAAAACAACTAGGAAACTATCCCTATGTAGGGGGTCTTTGGCCTACGGCTTGGATATGAGCACCATTTAGATGTTTTATGCATCATGAATGGGTCTTGTGGCTTTTATAAAGGTTGTGGTAAAGAAACACCAACCTTAGGTCATTAAACATCAGTAAGGGATGAAAACAACAACCTCAGGCCGTAAACATAGCTTCTCACCTCAAGTGCCATGAACACACCCTTCAACTTCCATAAAACACTCCTATAAGGAACCTTTAGCTTACTAGAGGGATATGTGCACCATGAATCAGTTTTGAGCACCAACAATGGTTCTTGAGGTTAATCAACATCATGTAAGGCAAGGCACTTAGACTTGAACACAACTTCTTGAGTTCAAGTGCTATGATGAAAAACATGGAACCACACCTGTCTAGGGTGTCTTTGGCATTCAAGTTGAATAAAGACACCATTAGGAGGTTTTATGCACCATGTATGGGTCACAAGGCCTTAACCATCATAAAAAGATGAAAATAAATACCTTAGGATCTTGTTGAAACTTCTCAAGGCCAAGAAATTTCAACAATTCCTTGAACCAAAATGTAGGAACTTTGTAGGGAGTCTTTGGCCTTCGAGTAAGATATAGATGCCATGAGTAGGCTTTGTGCACTTTGGCATTGGAGTTGAATATGGACACCATTACTAGATCTTGTTTATCATACATGGGGCTTGAGTTCTTAAACATAGTTTTGAAAGTCGAGAGAGGTAAATAAAAGATTCTACCCTCAAAAACATATTATCATTGTGAAATTTTTCCATAAAAATAAAATTATCAAGGTTTTCATTTTAAACACAATTTGCCAATTTCAATGGTTAGCATTTTTTCCTTGACTCGTTCAATAACCATATAACAAAAAAACATATTTATAGTTATAAGATATTATGACAAAAAGTGAATAAAGTTCAAGCACACATGTTATACATCCAACAATGAAAACATTAACACTATATATGTTAGAATACCTATCTTCAAATCCAAAATTTGAAAATTTATCAATGACTAGTATGAAGAATATTTATCAAATCTGCGTTCAAAGCAATCTACAATACATGCAGGCATATAATCATCACTCTCGAACACTAGCTAGGTATAGTTGAAAGTTGTCTAATCAATATGTTTTGAATTGTATTAAATTTACACATTGCAATTTTGGAATTTGTTTCATTTTGTTTAGTACATTGTAATGTATGGCGATACATATTCAAATGAATTACATTGATGAGTGGGTCTAATGATTAAGAGTATGTGTTTTCTTGTAACAACTCACAAGTTCAAATCCATAGGGAATAGAGTATGTACATCCATAGACTTTAGTAGTCAAATCACTAAACAGAGGTTCCAAAAGGGATAGAGTATGTACATCTCCATAGACAAAGATAAGTCAATTCCACCTTAAAAATATATTATTATTATTGCGCCGAGAGGAACCCTCCAACCCAGTATGTAAGAGATGTTGTAATGTATTGTCATGTAAACATTTTGACTTGGTAAAATTACTTAAAAATAAAAATAAAATAAAAAAACAAAATTAATAATTAACATAAACTTGAGGAAAAATAGTTAATTTATCAATTTTTGGGCTCCAAACTTTCACAACCCATGGTTTTTCCAATGGTATTATTATGTATATATATATATATATATATATATATATATATATATATATATATATATATATATATATATATATATATATAGGATCTACCAAGCACCAAAAGGGACCAAATCCCTTGAGGTGCAAACTTCTTTTATAGTGAAAATAGATTTAATCCCTCTTAACACTTGGTAGATACGAAACTAAGATATATTTATGCTGATTGTTAATAAACTATATGCAAACTACTCTATAATATTTATTTTAATAAAATAATTGATTTTAATGGATTATCTATCGTCCTTTATAATTCAAGCAATTTAACTAATCCCATTCCTAGCATTTCAAAATTTATACAAAAGTCTTACCAATTTTATAAAAATCTAGTACTGTCCATACCAAAATTCAAACAAAAGTCTGGGGTAGGTTATTATCACCATCAGTGTCAACAGATCATGTGCTTTATACATTACCAACAAATATTTCCGTTGTGATCGGTTAGAGCTAATAATATATGTAAATTTCCAAAATTCATACAAAAGTCTTACCAAATTTATAAAATATTATAAATGAGAACCAAATTTTGTTTACTAACTTAATCGAAGTAGGCATAGTCCATATGTAATTGAGTCTTGACTTGAATTTATGTAACCAAAAATCAAAGTAGACATAGTCTAGACGTAACTGGGTCATAGTTTCCGTCGATGTTCCTGCCGCTATCTTTCAAGGTAAAGTCTTGTAGGTGTGCAGGGTGGTGTTCACTCGAATGTTACACATGAAAATATGTGTTCTTTTGGTTCCAAGTGGTTTTTAAAAATTTAAAATAGATCCCATCATTGTCATATTTTGTCGTTGATTTTTTCAACTTTTCCCCAAGCTCTTCATCCATGCATTGAGTTATATATTGATTAATAAATTTAAACAGTTTAGTTTATAAGGGAGATTTGTAATTATTTCATATCCATATCCATTTGTAATTTTTTACATCAAATAAATATATAGTCATAGGGGATGGTAGATCTACTTCCTTGAATGTATATTTGGCATCTGTTCAAGTTAGATGGTTGATTAATCATATAGAAAAACAAACAAAATCATAAGCATAACATCAAGTCCCAGGTCACTGATTTTCAAATGTGGTTGTTAATACAAAGCATGAAGTCAAATCAAGTAAAATAGGGGAGTACATTCAATACAAGAGGGATCATGCCTTGTTTGAGAAATTTTGGGGGCTTTGGCCTCAGAGAAAGTTTTAACCTAGTGGAGTCAGTGTGAATGGTAGCCTAAAAGTTAGATCAACCTCAAAGCTAAGAGGCAAATGATTTTTCACATAAGGTGTGTCTCTAGTTGAACAGGATAATTTCTCTATTGAAAAGGTTGTTGGGTTTTTCACCTTGGTGGGTTTTCCTAGGGTAAATATTGCCTCTTCTTTATGCATTGTGATATATATTGTTATCTATGCTTGAATTTCTGAAGTATAATTACTGAATGATATATTGGAATAAAAGTAAAAGAATATCTACATCAAAAGTAATTATTAGTTTTTCAGAAATATTGTGCTAGTTATCATTTCATTTAGAAAACCAACATGTTCTAAGTAAAAAGATAGTTAATTTTCAGAAATACTATGTGTTGACATTCATGGATGCTGCCAATAGTCAGGGGGTCTCCCCGATATGAAGTCCAAGTTAGACCTCACACAGTTTGGAGTAGGAGCCTCAACCGAGAAATAAGGTCGGTTGCCATAATGTTAAAGATTTTCCTTGGATGCAATTAATGACATAAAAGAAACACATGTACTTTCGAGATAAAAAATAAGTTAGCCTTGTGATGTATTCAATTGCAAAGTGTATAATGGTTCTTTCACATAAAAGAATAAAAAGTGATTCTTTAAGAGAAAAGTGATAGTACTATCCTAGTAAAGACATACACATATTCTAAAAGAATCGTCAATAATCTGGTGAAATAGTACACAAAGAAATAACGAACATGAAAACCAAAGACATAGTTAAAAGATGCATACTAAAGCCAATGAAATAGTTCATTTTCATTAGCATGTAGAAACATAAACATACACCACAAACAATGAAAGAATAATCTTACAATCATTCACGACATATGCATGAAAGTGCGCCGGATCCAAGAGCTTTGAATTATAAAGTGAAAGTCCCAAGATACACCATTACAATGATACAACACTAGTTCCAACAGCGGAACGTTAAGTAACCCACTTGCTTCTCAAAAGACTAATCTTCTCTCCTATTCCTATCTTGAGAAGCCAAGGTGAAAAGTCCTTTTCTTGAGCTATCAAGGTGTATATATAACAAATGAGGTGAATCTCCACACACCTTGTGACTCTTGAGCTTCCCTCATGACTCTTGAGATTCCATGTGAATTTTAAAATTCCTATGAGACCTTTGGGATTCTACATGACTTTTCACATTCTTGTATGACCCTTGGGCTTCCACACATTTTAAATTTTCTCATTTTTTTTTGAAATTACATAATTACATTCCAAAAATGATGTGGAAAAACACAATGACACATAAGACTCTCATGGTGACACTTGGAGAAGCTTTGAATTGACAATGGTGACATGGAATTTCACTGTGATGTGTCAAGGCCAAGCTTCTCTTCTTGCTGCCATCTTCACATCTTCATGATAGGTCTTGCATGTATTTCATCTTCATACTCCAAAAGGATGGAATAGTATGGATCTTCAATGTGATATTGATCTTTGTTCTTTTGTCACAATCTATTGTCCTTTCACTCTTTGTTTGATGATCTCTCTATGTTTCCAACTTCACAAGTGTCTTCTTGCATCTTGTCCTTGGTATCCTCCTTGAGAATTACCCAGTCATACCAAGATAATAACACCCACAAATGGAATTCACTCATGACAATATGACATCAATGTTAATATCTCCTAGTCTATCCTATTTCTCATGCAACATACTAGCCGAGTTGGGACAATGTGCATGATCGAGGAGGATGCCTAGCGATTGTGCAGTGTGCAAGATCAAGAGAAGGGGACTGGGGTATAGTCTTTGTGACTACATAGTGCACAATGGATGAAGGACAGGGAAGCTTGAATATGTAGTTGAGGGAGTTAGGGAAGTAGAGAGGCATGCTTACTCACTATGATTGTGCAGTGCACGGTTCCAGAAGGAGCGGGTCCTTTCATTGTTGAGGAAGTTAGAGACTGAGACAAGGTATGGCTATTGACTAAGAATGAATAGTGCATATTGGAGGCTTGAATAGGCAAGGATTGAGTAGTGGGCAAGTGCAGTCGACAATGAATAAGCATTGTGATTTCTCAATGTGCAGTTGGTGGAGGCAATAACTATGCAGTGCATAGTTTCAGGGGGAAAGGATGGATGACTAGGGCTTGTGACTGCATTGTGCACAATTAAAGGAGGCATAAGGATGGGTGCTTGGTCAAGAAAGTTGAAAAGGAGAGAAAAGTTCAAAATTTGACTAAGTTTGGGATCAGCGGGGCAAAATCATAAGACCAGAGAATGTAACAGGACTTAAACATGATCACACACTCATGAATGACCAAAAATATAACAATTAAACACTCAGTACAAAAAATCAATATGCATCTAATAAAATGGCACTTATCTCCGAGTGCAACACTTAAGATACACTTTGCGACACAAACATCAAATACAACAAGAAAGTACACAATAACTTGGGAATGAGTCAAGTGGATATCTATATGATAGATAAAATCCATTAATGCAAGAGACAACACCAAAGTTTCATATTAAAATTGTGCTATGACTCCTTCTCACAAATATTGACACTTCCCTTAACAAAAGACGACACTTGAAATTCCTTCAAAAAGGAACTTAGAAACTTGGGTAACAAGCACATGATAAATAAAATAACTAGAAATGAAATTTGACATGATGGAATGGAGGCTCCAAAGTTTGAGTATAGGCCTAAATTTATATGGTGCTGTAGTAGCGAAAACACTATGCTAGTTATCACTACACTTAGAACATGTTCTAAGTGTTGGTTCGGGTCTAAAATCTAGATGTTATGACTCCTAAAGAAGAATTCTCTAGAAGGAACCCAGAGGTTGGGCACATGAGAATATTTGGTTGTCTTGTCTATATCCACGTTCTTAAGGATAAGAGGAACAAACTTGAGTCTTCATGGAAGAAAGGCATATTTGTTGGTTATAGTGAATCATCTAAAGCCCATAGATCTTACATTCCAGAGAAACAAAAGATCGAGGTCAATCAGGATGTCACTTTTGATGAGAAATTTCCATATTGGAAGTCCAAGAAATTTTAAATGGACTCTCTTAATGAAGTTAAACATGAGGACGAGCATTAGACTTCTACAAAATGTCTTGTAGAATTATAAGGGCATGATGAACCAATGGAACTAGAGATAAGGAAAATACCAGCTTGGCTTAAATCTACACTGGAAGAAGCAAAATGACATACAACTCTTGATGGAACATATAGAGAAATTAAGAGACTCAAGAGGTTCTCTAGCTAAGAAGCTCTCATGACTACCCTGATTGATGTAGAACCTTCCACTTATGAAGAAGTAGTCAACCAATGAGTGCAAAAGGAAGATATGAAAGAAGAATATAATCTATAATGGAAGCTAGTGGTGAAGTGCATATTCAAGATTAAGCATGTTGCTGATAGGATTATTGATAAACATAAGGCATGATTCATGGATATAGGATTCTTCCAAGAAAAGGGAGAAGATTATGATGAGACGTTTACTCTAGTTACCAGGTACACCTCCATTAGATCCATCATCTCTCTTGCTACTTCGATGGGATAGAACTTAAATCAAATGGATGTGAAGATTAATTTCCTCAATTTTTTGATTGAGGAAGATGTGTACATAAAATAGCATCAAGGATTTGACGTGCATGGAAATGAGTCTCATGTTTATATATTGAAGAAGGCCTTGTATGGACTTAAGAAATATACAAGAGCTTGGTATGCTTCTATGATCCTAAGCAAGCTACAAGAGCTTGGCCTTGTATGGAATTATTTATTTATGAAAGGTGTTGATCCTCTTATTGATAAATGTAAGAAGAAGTTGGCTTCTGAATTTGATACGAAGGATCTTGGTTTGATGCATTATTATTTGGGATTGGAAGTATGGTAGAAACTTGATAACGTCTTCATTGGTAAAGGAAATTATGTAGTTGAGATCCTTCAGAAGTTTGGTATGATGGATTGTAAATACATGGATACTCCCACGGTGACAAACTTGAAAAGGTTAAGAGGCTCTGAATCTAGTTTGGTAGATCCATCTATGTACTCGTAGTTGATGGTTCATTAATGTACTTGGTTAACACAAGGGAAAACATTTGCTTTTCTATGATCATATTGAGCCAGTTTCAAGTTGAACTGAGGCATAAGCATTGGATTACGGTGAAGAAAATTATGAGATATCTTCATGGTACTCTGAATTATGGCTTGATATATGTTGCAAATAGGGATGTATAACTTTTGCAACATATTGAGTTTGAAGTGATAAATATAGGAAAAGTTCTTCGAGAGTATGCTTCATTTTAGGTTCCCCTATGATATCTTGGATGAGCAGGAAGCAGAGGTTGGGTGATATCAACACTATAGAAGCATAGTACATCATAGCTAATGAGGCTTGCACTAAAGTAGTATGGATCTGAAAGTTGTTTGCAGGATTGTTTGACCAAGAGTTGGAACCGACAATGATACATTGTGATAATCAAAGTTGTGTAAAGATTTCAGAGAATCTTATGTTCTATGTCAGGTCAAAGAATATTGAGATCAAGTACTACTACATCCATGAAATGGTGTAGAGGAGAGAGATAAGGCATGAATACATCTCCACCAATGAGTAACAATTGATGTTCTGAAAAATTCACTTTTTAGGTACAAGTTCATTTACTTTAGAGACAAGATGGGGCTTGTGGATATTACTCCTCTCGTTGAGAGGTTGTGATGATATATCTTTAGTACGGATGGAAATTCTCCCGGAAAGGAGAATTGGTCCAATATGCCTAGAGTGATCAATAGGTAGGGTTGAGTGAGTGCCTCTCAGAGGAGACCAAATCACACACCAAGAAAGGGTGTAGTGAGGTTTGTGGACCCGATCACACACTCGTAAGGGTGTAGTGAGGTACTTTAGCATCTAGACCTGATCACCAACTAGAGAAGGTTGTTTGAGGTCTTGGACCCAATCACATATGAGAAGGGTGTAGTGAGGTCCTTTTAACATCTAGACCTGATCACAAACTAGGACGGGTTGAGTGAAGTCTTGGCCCAAAGTGCTCACTATGAAGGGTGAGTGAGTGCTAGCTAGTTGAGGTCTCAAAATTTTAGCTTAGGGAGAGGTCATGGGGACTGATCACTTCGGAGGAGCGATTCCTAATATGTTGATGACATTTCCATGGGTTTGGTACCACACCATATATGGCCGCTAGCAAATGTTGGTGGTAGAGGATGATGTTGTTGATGATGATTTGATATAACCTTTTCTTTAGAGAAATTTGTCAACTTGAGAACACTTATGATTGTGATTATGAATACCTCCCTAGTTAAGAGGGAGTATTGAATTTGTAACTATGGCCATTCTTCATAATGCATATTTGTTCACTTTATGTACTTGTATTTATTATTGTAAAGCATATTTTAAATGGTAGAGTCAAAAAAAAAAAAAAAAAAAAATTGAGTCAAAGTGCCATTGTGACTTTTAAGAGAAGAAATTTTAAAATTTGAATTATAATTTTTGTCTCCAAAAGTTGTTAAGTCGGCCTCCCTCCAAGTCAAGTTAGCCTCAGAAAAGGACACCCATTCGGCCAAGACAAATCACTATATAAATATAGTTCAACCTCCTCCACTTGGTAAAACATTTGCATCTCTCTCACAAGATAGTTTCTGGGAAAGAAAGCAAAGGAAAAGACATATGAATAACATGAAGAAGAATAATAATTGGATCTCTTTCTCTCTCTCATAAAATAACACGTGTGGATATAGTCTCTCTCTCTTATTTTGTAGTTTTTTTGGGCATTCTGTTGCAGGGGGGATGAAATTCTAGGCAATTGCAGGGGCTGAAATTTTGGGGCAACTGGCAGTTACAAGGAGGTCAAAATTTCTGGGTTAGATAAGGTAGAGTGAATCTCTGGATTAGATTGGGTGGATTAACATAAATATGAAGACCAGGTTTGACCATAGGTCTAGGTGTGTCTCTTTTTGAATAGAAGAACTTCTCTATTGAAAAGGTTGTTGGGTTTCCCCCTTGGTGGGTTTTCCTAGGGTAAAGATTGTTTCTTCTTTGTGCATTATGATATATATTGTTATATTATTCTTTATGGTTGAATTTATAAAGTATAATTACTGAATGAAGTATTGGAATAAAAGTAAAATAAGATATACATCAAAATTAATTATCAGTTTTTTAGAAATATTGTGCTAGTTATCATTACACTTAGAAAGTTAACATGGTATTAGAGCATATAAAATCCAAGACTTCCTTAGATTATGAAATGGTTTCTTGATATTATTCCCAAGAGAAAAACCTTTAAAGACACCTTCATGATCTATTTGTAGTTTAGGAATGCTTGCAACTATTTGATTCAATTCAGGTAATGCTCTATAATGAAGATGCCCATACCTTATATGCCATAGCTCACTTGGATTGATTTCATCATGAACTAAGGCTTGAGATGGTTGAATGACGAGCCTATACAATATTCCTTCACAAATCCCAATAATCATACCATACAAGCACTTTACGATCCACAAAAGCTACTATATCCCCTTTTTCTTCTAAACATGAACTAGAGATAAGATTCTTTTTAAAACTTGGCATATACATAACATTTCTTAGATGCATGTTATTACCAGATTCCAAATCTATGGATGCCTTCCCAAATCCTTTGAATGCATATATGTGATTGTATACAAGATCAACCCTTTGGGATAGCCTCCTTTCTGTTATGCTAGAGAGATTTCCACACTCTCAACTCACATGCCTTGATGCAACACTATTTACCACCCACATGTAATCATCATCTACAATAGAAACTGTTAGAGAAGAAAAGTAGAAGAAATATTTTTTACCATTGGGCTTCCTACGGTTTTATTCTTCAACATCAGATACAAAAGAATGTTGTTTTCTCTTTCTCTTCTTGTTATTAGCGAATTTAGGACAATCCCTTTTGAAATGCCAAAATTTCTAATAGCCATAACATTGAATCCTTGACATATACTTCTTCTTTGACTTCTTGTGTTGAGAGCCACCCTTCTTCTTTCCTTTATTCTTGAAGTAGGTTGCTAATGATTGATAATATTCTTCCTTCCTATCTCGCGGTATAATCCTTGATTATTCTTGAGCACAAGAGGTCCACAGTTCTTCTAATGTAGTTGTTTCCTTCCTACTTCTTATACATGCTATTAGCACTCAATAATTTTTTGAGGTTGCAGAATAAATTCACCAAGGCAACCACAAACCAACTTTGGAAGCTGGGATCTAGCCTTGCCAGCTTCAGAGAGGGCTCTCTCTATAAGATTTAACTTTTTTGGATTGAATATTAGGCAGGTTATGAATTTTAAAGTTTGATTTGTATTTGAATGGTTGGTTGATAACTAGATTACCATTGGGCTATGGAGTTTGTTACATAAAATAAAGATTAATTGCAGTGCCTACGATAGATATCACAAGGCAAGGTATCCAAACTGAATGGATTCTTCAAGGTATGTGAAATGGAGAAGAAGAACAAATTTAAGGATCACTTTAAATATAAAGCATTGCTACTTGAATTCTATATTTAAAGATTAGAAGAAAACATTGAAATTATTCGTAGCCGGGTGTAGAGTGTAGATTTAAACAAATTCTTCCCTTTACTTATCTATTGAATAATTCATATTTGGAAAACAAATATGTGCTATAAAAAGAGAAATATAAACACATAAGATGATATATGCACTTCACCAACAACTTGACACAAGAATCCTGTGAAAGAGCTTATGTATTACTGGTAAATCCGTTGATGTGTCAGCAATATACAATAGTGTTCTTCATACGAAAACCAACATCTCTTACTTCAAATGATGAAGTATTTATAAAAATTCTAAACTAAAATATCTTGAAAAACTATCAAGATTTGTTACAAATATCTCAAACTGTATTACAGAAATAGAATTGAAATATAGGACATTCAAAACTAATGAATCTACTTGGAACTATCTTTGTGGATTTCTTGTGACAAAGAAGAGTAATTCAAATTTGATAGCAACTCTTATTTGATGAGGTGCCATCCAAGTCACTAACTGTCTTTGAGCTTTTTCCTCCATAAATTTTAAAAAATAAGGTCTTGTAATGCCTTTGTATATCCAAAACCATAACATCTGTTAGAAAATTGAGAGAGATTTTTGTAAATTATGATGTTGGAAACAAAAACCTATTTCAGGTTTTGAAAATTCATTTCCACCTGCTCAGAAACCACATTTGAAAACACTGTCTAAAAATAGGAAAATTCAGGAAACTATGCCTGAAAATATTGATCTGAATCTCCCAAACCATAACAGTTGTTAGAAAAATGAGAGACATTTTTGTACATGAGGATGTTATCAACAAAAACCTCTTTTAATATTCATTCTCAGTTGTTTGTAAACCATGTTTTAAATTAGTGTGATGTATAGGAGAAAACAAAGTTTAACTAACCATGAAACAGACATATGACGTGGAGGTAGGAGGTAATGATGTGGAGGCACATGGTTGGAGGAAAGGAAGTGGTGTATGCAAGGGTGATGTAGAGAAATGACATGGAGGTGAGTGGGGACATCAGTCCAAGTGGCAGGCAGTGAGTGGTGCGGGAGTGACATCGAGGTCAAATGTTAATTACGTAACGAACATGGCTAGGTGTCGAGATATGAGTGGAGGGGAGCGTTCAGGAAGAGCTAGTGGGAAAGGTGGAGAAGGTTGGTAGATTGCAGAGGGGGTTAGGAGTGGTTAATGGTATGCGGGGGGAGGGGGGATCCGAAATCACGAGGGAAGGACACGTAGCGGTGGGGAAAACTGCTTTTTGGACCCCCCTCTCCCCCCGCCCCCGCCGTTAAAGGGAATCATATCAAGGGGATACGAAAGGCACTAGAGCCATCCAATGAAAAATGAGATGTGATCGGGAGCGGGGAAAATGTGTGTTATTTAACCACATACGACAAATCTCCATTTGTCGTTTTCAACTTTACACTGAAATCAAAGCTATAGTACCAAGGCCTTATTACAATTCATTTAATCACGTTTAAATGATGTGATTACTTTAATCTAAATATACGTAATTATCGTCTAATGTGGAATTTTGACTTGCAAGCATATTTTTTTATTTTTCTTAAGGTTTTGACCTTTTTTTGGAAATAATTTACAACATGGAATATTATTTACAACATTTCAAACATAATAATGATCAGCTATAATCAAACGATCCTATAAAAATTATAGGACCCTAACACCTGCTACAAATGCATCCCATGATATAGGAATACCATTGAGTGTTGTAGTCATGAGTTCATTCTCAGGAAAGTCTATCCCATCACTGTAATTTAGTCTTTTATTTGAGAAATCCTTACAAAATATGAAGCAACCATGTTGTCATTCATCATTGCCACATCACAAAGTTCATTCTTCAAATTCATTGTCATATAGCCTATTATATACACACACACACAATATATATATATATAAGAAGACATTAAAATTTATTTATCAATTCTACTCTTAGAAGCTTTTCTTTTAAATTCCTTATTTAATTAATTCCTGATAGCATTAATAAATTTTCTTCTCCTTTATCCTCACAAGGAACAATTAATAATGCATCTAATTTAATTTCCTAAGGAAACTTATTTCCTTATGTAAGTGATAAAACATAACTCCTGGTTAATATTGGTACATTGTATGTTTCTTCCCTTATTTCAGTGGTATGTATTATAAATGTTACTTTGATATTGTCTATTGAAAAAATATTTATTATTGCATACAATGGTATATAAATCCAGTTCCCCTATGAACTAAGAATGGAGATTATACTTGTTTAGTTCCAGGTTTTATTTAACAGATTCCATGCTCGCTCACACACACACACACACAAACACTATATATATATATATATCTATATATATATATATATATATATATATATATATATATATATATTGGTTTCCTTTTCTTTACACTATACCATGGTTTACAAACATTTTCATGACTCTTCCACATACATTAATCAACGACATCATATTTCACATATGTCCACATCTGCCAATATTTATAAACCCTGCCAACAAATTACATGGTTAACTTTATTTGAGTTTATGTATAATATGTTTTAAATGTTATTCTCCAAAAGTAAGTGGTATATTTCTCCAACTTTAACCGGATCCTTCATGAACCTTCGACATGTTTCAATCTATTCCATGTGTTAGTTGGTTTTGTGTCTGGATTCAAACCCTAATATCTATGTTGGTGATCTATCCAAACTTGATCAATGGTTCATTAAAATTAGGTTTATTGTGAAAACACAATGGCTACCTTTGTCTATCCTTTTCATAGAGTCATTCTCTCATTTCAACTTTGTACGAACAGAACTCTGCAAGCTCTATAACTTGACTTTGGTTCAAAGGTTAACCACTTGGTTTTGTGTTACCTAATGCACAATTTTGTTATCAAACTTTCATACTTTCAAGTGTTTCCAGTACATGACTTACGCACCGAGAATGTGTTCTCTAATAATAATTTAGGGTTTTCACTTTTAGGGTGAGTTCTCTTTATCTATACATATTTATCTACTAGAATTACAATTATAATTTTCATTTGTAGTTATTTTTTTTGCAGAGTACATTGTTATATGACCTTATATCTAATTTTCATTAGAGGAATTTTGAGGTCTAAAATGGGCCTCCTAAGAAAAGTGTACAACCAAAATAAACTTTATAAGAACCAATATGATTCAAGATGATGATGTCAACCATTGGGGATGATTTACCATTTTTGGAGTAAAAAAAGTAAGAGGATTAGAAAATAAGAAAATAATAAAACTACTTTTTCAACTTATCTCCCTGTGGGTTTACTCAAATTTTGAGCAGGAACACTCATTGGACGCAAAATTTGATTCCTCATCTAAGGAGTACCTATGTTGCATACTTTCGATGGACCCTGCTACACGAAAAATGAGAAATACATGAGAAAACATGATTACAATCACATTTTTAATGTATTCTCATTTTTCATTTAGTAGGGTCTATTGAAAGTATGAAACATGGGTTCTCCTTGGATGAGGAATCAAATTTTACATCCAACAAGTGTGCCCACTCGAAATTTGAGTAAACTCATAGGGTGATAAGTTGAAAATACGAGTTGAAAAAGTAGTTTTTTCTTTTTTCCCTCTAAAATTTGATGATGTAATTTAAACTTATTTTATTGTTTCCACTATTATTTTATAATTTCCTTAGGAGGCCCATTTTAGACCTCAAAATTCCTCTAATGTGTTTCATTTGGGTCTATAAGAAAAAAAATTGATTGGTTCATAGTTAATTTTTTTGTTGTGGGTTTGTTCGAATCCTTCATCATTTGGTTTTTGGTTATGCATTGGCAATGTAAAATAGCTTGACAACTTTAATACATTGATTTTTTGGTAATATATAAAACCCTAAACTATATTCCTTTACGAAAAGTTAAGTATATTCAGGTTTTCTCGATTTTTAAACCACAATGTTTAATTACCTTTCTGTAATTCATTTAACTACAATTCCACTCAATGTTTTAGAGGGTTTTTTTTCCTGAAATATATATATGTGTGTGTGTGTGTGTGTGTGCGTGTTTCACTTATTTTAATTTATGAATCTTATCGTGTGATTATGGGATTACATTGCATCACAACTAGGTTTCGTTAATAGAAACCCTAACCCTATATGGTTTGTCAGTAAGATATAGAGGGGTTTATTAGCATTTACTCTCACGGTTATTTTACTTGCATACCCAAATATCGGTTGGAAGGTGTAATTTCTTGTTTTGGTTTTTTGTAGGGTTTTTTGTTGTATACAATGGTTAGATTTCCTCTTATTCCATTTTTTTTATGTCTATAATGACTCTATAGCCGCGTTATATATAATGTTTCCAAAGGTGTTTACATTTGTAATATATTTATATATATTCTCCATTTTCAATTGATTTATTTCTTTTCCCTTTAAATTAAAAAGTTTCTCATGATTGTACTAACATGTCTGTTCCTTTGCAGTTATTTTTGAAGAATGTGAGGTTTGAGTCCTTCTCAATGTAGTTATGAGGCAACCCCCTAATAATTCTTATTTTATACCATTATTATATTTACTTTTTACCTTTGTTGTGATCAAATGTTAATTTTCTTATTCTATTTCCTTGTGTATCTACAAGTAATTCTTCAATATACCCGTTTGACTTATTTTTCCTTCGATGTTTCTAGTTTTGGGTTACTTCTACGGCTCACAGGAAATTTTGTTACCTTTATCATGTCGGATGCTCCTATACAGATTCTTATCTACTTGTATTTGGTTCCTGTACTTCAATTTTTTTTTAGTATATAAATCTTAAGCATAATTATTGGTTACACTTCTGTTTTGGAAGATTGTAAACTTGACGCCTTTGCACTTGCATATGTACTCTTAATTATGAAATTCTTTGTGAGTGTATTTTTAATTGATTGTAATAGGGTCAATTATTTTGATCCAAGATGCTACATAATAGTTATCCATTTATTGACTTTATCATCAAGTTATGTATACATTTTCAATTGAAAAGCATATCTCTTTATGTACTTGTATACTTTTTGTTAGTTGTTACTTAGTTACAATACTTTTGATTCCTGTTATGTTATTAGTTTTCTATCAACATGTTTAATGCTTCTCTGTATTTATTTAGAACTTTTGACCGTATCACTAATTCAAAGTTTGAGATATTCAATCTTGAAGTGATTATCTATGTTAAATAATGATTTTCTTTCCATTCTAGCATGGTTAGAAACAACAATATTCCTATATATATTTTTAACTTCAATATATATATATATATATATATATATATCTATGTATATATATGTATATATATATATGTGTATATATATGTGTATATATATATATATATATATATATATATATATATATACATATATATATATATATATATATACATATATATATATATATATATACATATATATATATATATATAGATATATATATATATCTATGTATATATATGTATATATATATATATATGTATATATATGTATATATATATATATATATAATTCCTATTACTTTAAGATTCCCTTCATTATAAAAAAAAGAACATATACTATGTTTAAAATTATTTCATTTCTTGTTTAGTCATTTCTAATTCAAAATTTTCCATTCTGGACTACAAAAAACTCAATATATTTTTTCTCTTAGAAGCTTCTAATATTCAAATATGAACATTCTTATACAAGTAGCTATACAATTTTAATACTCTTAATAACTTTACACAGCTACAAAATTTTGCAAATATAAACAAATAGACATCAACTTTACAAATTTCTTCTTTTCAAATTGAACATAGTTTATTAAGCATTCTTTAAGAATATCTAGCTATTTTGAAATCATTATTTTCATCTTATTTTATAATAAAAATAAATTGCACGGAAATTAACAAAACATAACAATATCTTTTACTTTTATGAGAAGTTTAGAGGGTGAAGAACACCGAATTGAAGTGATTGTCTGGAAAATTAATAGTAGAGTACTTAGCTCCTCCCAACCTTGATACTTCTTCTAGAATGTACCCCCCTAACCACATGTCTGCAAATTGTTTACTTTCTTTGTCGTTTTCACTTGCTTCTCACTTTTTCTCCAAGTTTGAGTGAGTTTTCCTTAGCAAGAAGACAAGAGTAAAAATCCTCTTACCCACCTACCACTGCTTTGGTAGTTGGTAACTACCTCCACCAACAAGTGGCAGGTAGTTACTAGCTCATTTATGACCTTTACTTCCCACTGCCAATGACAACATCTTGTCCTTTGGGGAAGTCGTAAATTGGTCAATTCCATAATTCACAATTAATCTAATCATTCATATTAGATTCCTAGGACTTAATATTGGGTAATTAATATACATCACCAATTTTCCAAGTGTACTCCAACATTGATTTTGCAAACCTCTTTATTTATTATTAACATATTAAATACAAATTTATAATCATTCCTTATCAGTAACAAAATATTGATAAATAAGTCCATCACAGATATTTCAAAATTAAACATAAAAAAGGAAAACAAATATATGCAATTTATTTACACATAAACTTCAATTCAGGGGATATCACACTCATGGTTTGATCAACATTCCTGATAGTGTATATATTTCTTAGAGCATCATACATCTTCTTAGAAGTATCTAACTTTGCAATGTATGGGATAAGATTATCTCTAATGGAGTCCACAATGATACTCATGACATTCAAATCATCTTCCTTGAACTTCTCGTTTCTTGCTGCATCTTCTAGTTCCACAACCTTTCTTGTTACCATAACCAATACATTGTTATTCACAAGAATAATATCAACACTAAGTTTCCAAGCCCTAAAGTTTGAGGTTCGTTCTAACCTATTTTTAGATTTCATAGAGGAATTCATGGATGCGAATCATGATGGGATTCAACATTGATGATATCAAATTATGGTTTCTTTCGAAGTGATATCAAAGTTCCTTTCTTCACCAAAGATTTGATCCCATGTTTATTTTCTACGTGCGATGATAACTAGCATAGAATTTCTGAAAAACTGATAGTTACTTTTGATGTAGATCGTATTTTACTTTTATTCCAATATATCATTCAGTAATTATACTTGAGAAATTCAACCAAAAAGAACAATAGAACAATAGAGATCATAATGCACAAAGAAGAGACAAGGTTTACCTTGGGAAAACCCACCAAGGGAAAAAACCAAGAACCTTTTCAATAGAGAAATTATTATTTTCAATAAGAGACACACCTAGAACTATGCTCAAAACTAGTCTTCCCCTCCAATTCAAGCCACCCAATATGATCCTGATATTTTCTTTGCCTGGTCTAACCTAGAAATTTCGGCCTCCTTGTAGCTACCAGTTGCCTCAGAATTTCAGCCCCCTGCAACAAAATTCCCAGAAAAACTATGAACCAAGAGAGAGAGACGACATCCACACATGTGAGTTTATGAGAGAGATAAAGAGAGCCAATTCATCTTCTTATGCATCCTTCTTGTCCTTCATTTTCTTGCTCAGAAACTGTCTTGCGAGAGACATGTGAATTTCCCAAGTGGAGGAGGTCGAACTGCCCTTATATAGTAATCTATCTTAGTTGAATATGTGCGTCTTCTGTTGGCCTAGGCTGACTTGAATTAGAGGGAGGCTGACTTGATAACTTTTGGAGCCAAAAATTAAAATTTTCTTCTCTTAAAATTCATAATCGGACTTTGAGTCAAAATAAAATTCTCTTTTGACTCTATCATTTAAAATATGCTTTACAACAATAAATAGATGTACATCAAGTGACCAAATATACAATATGAAGATTGACCATAGTTGCAAATTCAACATTCTCTCTTAACTAGGGAGGTAGTCATAATCACTCTCATAGGTGTTCTCAAGTTGACAAATTTCTCTAAAGAAAAGGATTTAATTATTCTATTTATATTTTATTCTTTATATTCTTATTGTTTAATTATTTTGAATCAATATTTATTATTTAATATATTATTGAACATTATTTGAACCAATATTTATTTAATATTATATTCTTGAACATTTGTTGGAAATATTGTTCTACTTATTTTTATATTCTTATGATTTGACCATTTTATTCCAGCCATTTGAATTAATCCTTTATGCATCTTCACTATTTATTCTTTGACCAATATCAGACTCTCCATCTTAGTCCTGATGATGAGCCACATTGGATGGTTCAAAACATGTAGAAATAAAAATTCTAGTGTGATTTTTACCAAAATCATTTCAACTTACAAAATATGGATCACAAAATCCCGAATTCAAAAAAAAGGTTATATCAAACCATCATCATCAACATCTGCTAGTGGCCATATCCGAAGCAGTACCAAACCCATGACAATGTCATTAGGATATCAAGAATCACTCCTCTAGAGTGATCGACCCCCATGGCCTCCCCCTAGGCCAAAAATGATGATACCTCAACTAGATAGCACTCACTCACCCTTCCATGTGAGAAATTTGGGCTAAGACCTCACACAACCCGTCTTGGTTGGTGATTAGGTAGTGATGATGAAAGGATCTCACTACACCCTTCCAGTGTGTAATTGGGTCAAGGACTTCACAAAATCCTTTTAGTGTGTGATCGGGTCCAGGACCCCACTCAACCCTTCCCTACTTGGTGATTAGGTCCAAATGTTGAAGTAACTCACTACACCCTTCCTAATGTGTGATCTAGTCCACAAGTCTCACTACACCCTTTCCTGGTGTGTGATAGAGTCTCCTACAAGACCAACTCACCCAAACCTACCTGTTGAGCACTCTGGGCCTCTCAAAACCATTCACCCTTTTAGAAGAATATACATTTGTGTTGAAAATACATCAATACTTCCTCTCAACAAGAGGGGTAATCTCCAGAAGCCCCAACTTGTCTCTTAAGTAGATGAACTTGTCTCGGGGCAATGAATTCTTCAAAACATCAATTGTCTGCTCATCGATGGAGATTTATTTGAGCCTTATCCCTCTCTTCTGCAACATGTCATGGATGTAGTGGTACTTGATCTCGATATGCTTTGACCTATCATGGAACATGGGATTCTCTAAAAGATTCACACAACTTTGATTATCCCAGTGTATCACTTCTAGTTCCAACTCTTGGTTGAATAATCCTGCAAACAACTTCCAGAGCCATACTTATTCAATACAAGACTTATTAGCTATGATGTACTCTGTTGTTGTAGTGTTGAGTGCATCTGACCTCTGCTTCTTGCTCAACTAAGGTATCAAAGCGGAGCCCAAATTGAATCATACTCTCGAGGTACTTTTCCTATCCTTAGCACTTCCGACCAAATCTACATATGTATATCCTAGAAGTTGTACATCCCTATTTGCAACATATCTCAAGCCATAATTCGAAATACCACAAAGGTATATCAGAATGTGCTTCGCTTCAATCTAATGCACATGACTCGGTTCATCCTAGAATTGGCTCAACATGTTCACAACAAAACAAATTTTTGGCCTTGTGGTAACCAAGTACATCAGTGAACCAATCGATTGATGATACATAGATGGATCTACCAAACTGGATTCAAATCCTCTTAACTTTTTCAAGTTCATCACAATGGGAGTAGCCATGGATTTACAATCCATCATACAAAACTTCTGAAGGATCTCAATTACATACTTTCCTTCACCAGGGATGACTTTGCCATGTTTCTGCCATAATTCTATTCCAAAGTAATAATGCATCAACCTAAGGTACTTCATATCAGATTCAGAAGACAAGCTTACATTTAAAAATAAGAGGCTCAACACCTGTCAAAAACATGTCATCAACATACAACAATATGATCATAGGTACATGCTTCTCAACCTTAAAATATATGTTTAGATCAACTTTACTCTTGGTAAATACCAATCTTGTTAGATAGCTTTCGATATTAGAATACCAAGATCTTGGAGCTTGCTTGATTCCATACAAGGCCTTCTTCAACCTAGAAACATGAGACTCCTTTCCATGCACCTAAAATCCTTGAGTATGATCTATGTACACCTCTTCCTCAATCACACCATTAAGGAAAGAAATCTTCACATCCATCTAATGTAAGTTCCATCCCATCGAAGCAATAAGAGAGATGATGGATCTAATGGAGGTGTACCTAGAAACTGGAGCAAGGGTCTCATCATAATATTCTCTCTCTTTCTGGGAGAACCCTCTATCCATGGATAACGCCTTGTATTTAATAATACTCCCATCTTCAACATGCTTAATCTTGAATACCCACTTGGAAGTCACCACTAACTTATGTTATGGCCTCAACACAATCTCTCAAAATTCATTATTTATGATCAATTAATACTCTTCATTCATAGCTTCCTTCCACGCCTATTGGTTGGTTGCTTCTTCATAAATGGAAGGCTCTGCATCAATTAGGTTAGTGTTGTAGCTGCAACAACGACCCTCCAATTTTTTTTGAATTATTCAATTTTAGAGCCTACCTATGCTTTCATGAGTTGTCACTTCAAACTATCTTAGGTCATCTTTTGGTCATGTTTTCCTAAGTGTCAACTATCCTTTCAACATCTCTGAGTGTTTTTTTCCTCCTAGGTCAAAGTTTCCTAAGTATCACTTTATCATATTGGAAGTAGTTGTGTCACATTTCTAAAGATAGAAAAGGCACTAGCTTTTCTTTTACTTAGCCAAAATTTATTCACCTAACATGCACACTATATAAAAGCAGGAAATCACACTTTTATTCCCTAATGAGAGTGCACTTTCCAAAGTTGGTGACTAAACATGCACTGTCGAAGAAAATTATGCCATATTGAGCTTGAGCGCACTTCCTTCTCATAATTGAGCACACCCTTGTTCACAGTGTGTGCGAACTCGTTATTATTAGCAACTGCACACTCCTTGTCATCAACAGGTGCACACTTCCAGCTTATCACACATGCACACTTCCTTGTTTACATGCAGAGCACACTCTTATAAAATAGGGATCCTCTCCCACTTAACTCAACTAGCTCAATGATCAAATGACAAGTGATGAGCATGCATTGAAACCCTAATTTTAACTTGCATGTAGATTTTATTTATAAATATCCCAACTCATTTTTCATTCTCACAATCATCATTCACTCTTAGCTAAGCACATTCTCTCATCGCAAGTATTTTTTCTCACTCTTTCCCACAAGTGCATTGATTCTTGGTAAATTTTGCAAAGTGTCGCTTTTGTTTTCGTTTGTCATTTTTAGTTCTACTTTTGTTTGTTTAGTGGCATTATGATCTGATTTTTGCATATGAAGTGTCATTTTTATCCAATATTGTTCCTGCAAGTGTCATCTTGTTGTTAGAAGTGGCGTTTCTATTGACTCTTCACATTCCATGACCTTTCACCTTCTATTCATGATTGTGACAAGATCTATACACACTTGCATCTTGTTTCTCTTACTTTTGATGTGATACTAACTAGGTATTGATCATCATTTAGAATTTTTATCTCTATCTCTTTAAGAATAGCGCACTTCAGGCATTTGTCACTCACTACAAATATGAATTACACCCAACTGATAAAGGTTTCCCTTCAAGAGCACATGGCCCACTTGTAAGCTAAAGTGAGGCATCTCTGCCCATTGCAACTATGACCTACACCATTGTTGAGCCTCCCTATCACATTACGCACTTCTAGTTAGTAGTGTGCCTCACCCTTTTTCACTACAACTACGACTTGTGCCTAAGAGGAATATCTCTCCCACAAGTGCACATGGTGCAATTCTAAGCTCAAGGCTTGCCTTGCTTTTCCACTATGATCCCAACTTATGCCCTCTCTTCCTTGCTTAGGCATAGTGCACACTGTTACATGTCATTTTGTTGCATCCAAACAAATGGCACTGAACCTGGATCTATCATCATCCATTGACACTTTGCAATCATCCTCTACAAATACAAAAGCATTCCCTTTCCATAAGTTACTAGAATATTGGATCACATTGGCTAAAAGCCCTAATTTTGTGGATCATCGCACTTGTCCTTGTTATCAACCTATTTTTCTCCCTAGGGTTTCTGAATTTTTGACATTATGTTGATTGACCTTTTACTTGAGCCTTCGACATTGTTTTTCCAGTCATAACACCTAGTTGCATAGATGATGACTCTATGAGAGTGACTAGAATATTTCAGTTGCTTACAGGACCACCTTATGGGAGTGACTGCAGTTTTTTCCCTTTTATTCTATGCTTGTGACTAAGGAATCCTTACAGAGTTTCATGGTTCCTAGGAGATCTATTTGACTCATCACTTATTCGAGTTGGCTAGGGCTTAACATGAAGAAGTTTCCATAACTTCTCATCATTCTGAGCTTCCACATTCATCTTCTTAGGAGTTCTCTGCATCCTATTTATATGAGACCACTTGATAGGGTCAAGGTAGGTAGAGAGAGTTAGAGTCTTGGGTATATTGATTTTATGCTTCAGATTTAGATTCTTTTTGAGTGAGACAAAGCTTATGAGGGTTATGTTGTTGGAGTCCATATTTTTCCTTTTGTTATGGGGACACTTGGCTGGTTTTTGGAGAGGATGCCTTGAGCAAAGGTATACTTGTACTTTTCTTTTTGAGTTAATAGAAATTCATGTTCCTTCTCTATATCTACATATTTGTAGTAATATTTCTTATTATATCTATGATGTTTTGAGCTAATGATCTTTCGAGGAAGATCACTTGTCGTCTTTGCATGTTTGTGATTGTGTGCAGGTATTGAGATCAGGTGTGGACGAAGTAGATCATTCGAGTAGAGCATTGGGATTCTGCATCAAGCTCAAAACCCTTCACCAATCTGCGAGGAGGCCAGGTGCACACTTTTTCCTCATATCACATAGATTTTTTTGTATGATACATGTGTGAGCATTGGGTTGGGACTTTTCTATTGATCCATTATCCATGTTCCTTTTTGTTTTTTGGTAATCCTTTCAGACAGAGGATTGTAGAGCAATAGCTCCTTGCATAATTAAATGCAATAGAACTTGTTGGGATGGGGTCCATAGGGTTAATTTTTGTTAAATTTTGTAAGTCCCTTTTGTAAATATGTAAAGTCTCCACAATTTGTGAAAATTAGAGCGTGAAGATAGTAAGAGTCAAAGGGGATTTAGTCCCTTAGGTGGGTAGGTAATAGGAAGGTTTTGAGACCCACCCATGGTCCGCAGACCATGGTATTGTAAAAGAAAAGGCTATAAATAGAAGAGTCATAACAATTCTAGAGGTAACTAATTATTAGAAATCATTATAAGGGCAAGTACTCTAAGGAAAGAAATGTATGTTTCCTATACTTAGGCGAAGGGGAAGGCTCCTGCATCTTAATGCGTGAAGGCCTTGGTAAGTCCACAGGCTAAGTGCACAGCCCCTGCAGCTGAGTGCATAGGGAAAACGAGTTTTTACTTGAACGAATTCATCTAATATAGACATTGCTGATCCAATACTTATGCAATTGTGTATTTATTCTTACTTCTGCAATTTTCTATATTTCGCCCTGTATTGCAATTCAAGAAGCCCAAATCTCAGACCTAGTTTGTAATAGAGCTAAAGGAGACTCAACAGAGGGTGAACGAGTCTGCGTGGGACTTTGATCAAAGATTAAAATGTCTGATTCAGTAGGCTAATATGACCATTACAGATACTCAACATAGAGACTGGTACATTTCTTCGCTCCTACCGCATCTGAGATAATTACCATTGTCACATCAGAAAATAGGAACACGAGCAGAAGCAATGGAGATTGCCATGATATTAGAAGCTTCACCAGTGCAGGATACGAATATAGGGGTATAACAAATTCAATCACAAATGGAAAGCCTACACATGGAGTTGCAGAGCCTGAAGAAGGGAAAGGAAGTTCAACCTGAGGTATGCATAGAAATTTGGTGCCTAAAATGTAAAGGCCAGGTTCATGATAAGGACCATTGTCCTGTTTATCAGAACTACCTCATTGGGGGAGGTACTGTTCCTCTGAAACAAGAAAACATCGTTGGACCGAGCACGGGAGTAGCCTTGTGGTGTGCTATCTGTTAGATAGATGGGAAGCACATGATTGATAACTGTCATCTGCTAAAAAAAAATTTGCAGACACCACAACAGTTATTTTGTACTTTCTGTAAGTCAGTTGGGCATGATGAGCTCAATTGCTAGAGCTAGGAACTGATGATGGAACAGACCCCTACGTATAGAATGGAGACATAAAATCGACCTCAGGATTGGGGCATGCGTATAGCACGAGGAGGATTCTAGGGTCAAGGAAAAGGACAAAGAGAAGGGGCTAGAAGGGCTCGGAGACAAATCATTTGTTATAATTGTGGAGAAGCCGACCAATTTGTGCGCGATTGATAGAACCTGACACATCCATCCTGTCAGTATTGTCGATTGCTTGATCATGTTATAGAACATTGCCCAATATTAATAGCCAAGATGCAGGAGAAGAAGGCTCAAACACCTACACAGAATATTCAAATGATGAGAGTGGAGCCTCGCGAAGAAGAGCCTAGTATTAATATCGTAACGCGAAGTGGTATTGCCATAGGAGAAGATAAGGGAAAGCAACCAGAATCTAAATACTTCGGTTTGATGTAAATCGGGTTAAAGAAACCTTTATGGAAGCCAAAAAGAGCTTCGTTGAGGCCTCTACCTTAGGAAGTCAGGAGAAGTCTGGCGGAAACAATGAAGCACAAGACATAGATCCTTCATTATTAGCTACCTTTTTGAAGACTTGTATGAAGTTGTTATGGGATAGAAAGGCGGTAGAAGGGCTCCAAGAGTTAATTGATAATTGTACAGGTAAGGTCAAGCCTCCTCCCGAACAGTGCGCTGTACGAAAAATGGGCAAAAGTAAGAAATGAACAGGATTACATAATTATCGATCTGGATATGATGCGAATGTGCCACTAAAGAAAACTTGGGAAAGAATGGTGAGACCTGCACTACAGTGGTATCCTATCCAGCTTTGCATGGCAAATCAGAAGAAAATCATTCCTATGGGGTGCCTGTATGGGGTTATGATGGATATTGAAGGAGAAAGTGCCTTGGCTGATTTTGAAGTAATCGAGATAGTGGACGATAGTAATCCTTACTCTGAACTCTTAGGCATTGATTGGGTCTTCGACATGGATGTGGTCATTAATCTTAAGAAACGTAGGATGACATTTGAGAGAAAGGTGATTCGAATTATTGTTCTGTTGGATCCAAATGAAGGTGCGTGATACACAAAACCAGTCCGCGATTATGAAGAAGAAGACAATCTGGACCAGATATATAAGATCACCGCACGAGATGAGGAATGGATCAATCCTATAGAATATGGACGAATTACATGGGATAAATATAGCTCCTGCACCTCAAATTCCGATGAAGAGCTTGAGCATTGGTAGAACAGATTACATGAAGTCTCCTCGCTGCGCTGCAACATGCTGACAAAATTGCTTCACTGTGTGTCTACGGAGGTACAAAATATACCTCACTATGATGGTTTATAATTTGTTTTTGGATAAGTTTGAAAAGGAGGTGTCTGTTAGCTCTGCTATTTATTTCAACATTTGAAGGTCAAATGTAGGCCTGATCGGGTTGTCTATGATCAAAAAAGGGATTTGCAGCAGCCATCCCGCTTATTCCCCTTTACTCCGCTTATGCTCTTATAAACTCCCCTTCCTCCATTTTGCCTCTAAAACCCTGTGTAAGCCCCTTTTCTGTCAAGCTCCTCAGCACTGAGGTTTTAAACCCATATAACCGTGTGCCTTCACAAAAAGCACTACCCGCAAGGTCTTTCCCTGTCACATCAGTCAAAAAGCATGTGAAGTTAAACCCCGTTGTCCAATCCTCCACCTCGCGATCCAATGGCATACGCTACTCCCGACCTCGCGAACCGCCCGCATGTTAACTTGTGGGGAAAGTGGTTTTTTATTTTTCGTATCCACCATGTGTCAGCTGATTATTCGCATCGCTCACCCACGTACGAATACCACCCACCTCCGAAAAGCGGTGCGATATATACCGCTTACCCCCCATCGTATCGCCCCTACGCATTATCTCCCACGCTACTTTCCCGCCCGATGACCGTCGGATCCGCCGTGTCAAGATCCAACGACTCACGACCGCCCACTCCCACTTTCGATCGATTCCTTCTGCAAAGCAATCTCCACCGTTGATCTGCACGATCCGACGGCCGATCCTGCTCCGCTGACCAGATCTTCCATCTTCCATGCAGTACACCACCTTTGATTATTCTGTAAGGATGAAGGTGATTACCTACCAGTACCCGGAGCATTCCATGTTCAACCACTGCATTCAAGGAACAGAGTGGATGAGAAGAAGAGGACCAGCCTCGAGCAGTTAAATGCATTCAATGGTTATGGAGTTTCATTCATATTTCACGCCACCTGCTCAGAGAAGGACCGCCGAACAGCAGAAAAGGTCAATTTGTTCATTAAAACATGTAGATCGTAGCAGAGGCCCATTCTAGATAGTTAAGGTGGTTGGTGGTCCATTATGATCCCTCCACACATAGAATAGCAGAGCATTTTTGTAAACAAACTCTATATATACCCAGAACACAGATGTAATGAGGGTTGATGGTTGTTGTTTTGATGTAAGGTTCAACTTCTGGAGACTGTAACTACTATGATACTTGTAGCGTCTGGTCTTCATTTTCAGCTAATACAAGCTTCTTTTGTTGTTAATTGTTCACTTTCCATTTCTGCTCTGTTCCAGGTTGTGCCTGTTATGCATTTGTTCATGTGCTCTTGATTTTTAGCATTAGAGGGGCTATCATCCCACCTCTATGTTGAAGTCTAGTATGTACCATTGAATGTGTTATGCAGGTTTATGTTTGCTTGGTGTCAGAGAGTTGTCATCCTATTTGTACATTAGGAAATAGATTTGCAGACCTCTTTACTGGTTGTAGCCAACCATCACATGGTCTTGTGCATCTGTTGGTGTGGTCAATATTCTCCATGTTCGCCTAATCCTCAAAGTGTGAGTAATTGGTGGTCTAAAGCCTTGTAGTCTGGGGGTGTTCACCCATGTCTGGAGTTAAGCATAGTAGAAGTGGTTATCTGGCTTGGAAAAGCATCATTCCTTCCATTCATCCATTTCCAACATTATTTTGAGTTTGTAATGTTCCCGAGCATCTCTGAGATACAACCTAGGAGAGTTTCTTGGGGTGTTAATAGTGCCAAAAGAAAATTGGTTCTAGACACTTGATCTTGCGTCGCACGCTACGCTTGTCCGTTGGTGGGGTATGCATAAGGACAACTTTGTTGATTGGAAGGAATAACAACGAATGATGAAGCTGAGGTTCGGGTACGCCAATACTCATATGACTGAGAAATACACTGGAAAAGATGATCCACATGAACATTTGGCAAGGTGGACTGAAGCTTGGGGAGAGGAACCTCAACCTAAATGGTGCACATCTTTTGTGATACTTTGGATACCATTCTGATGAATTGGTAGCTGGAAACATAGCTACACCATGGAACGGTTGAATGGGATATCCTCAAGAAAAATTTCCTATTGACCTTCATATTTGAGGATGGCTTTGAATGTATTGATGAAGTGCTCCAAGAAATTAAGGCTGCAATCTTTTGAATGCATAAGGAAATGGTAGAATGGGTTCAACCAGACTGGAATATGCAGCTGCACCATGCACTGGAATGCTATAACGTGACTGTAAAAGAACAAATATCAACATTACGAATTCTGAGGGACAACACGAAGTTGAAGAATCCAAAGCAACAATCCCTGACATAGCAGAGCCTTTGAAGACTAGACAAGTAAACATTGGATCAAAAGTGCAATCGAAGTTTACGAAAAGAGGCGACTATTGGGATGAGGATATAGTTGATAAGGTCGTAGAACTGCTACGCGAATACCAGGACTTGTTTCCCACCAAGTTCTCATATTTGAAATGGATAGTAGGTGACCTAGGTGTGATGAAAATTACTTTGAAGCCAGAAGAAAAGCCTGTAAAACAACGACCCTACTGTTTGAATCCCAAATATAAGGAAAAGGTGTGCAAGGAGTTGGACAAAATGGTAGAAGTTGGAATCATTGAGTTGGTGGAGGAGTTAGACTAGGTAAGTCCTATGGTAGTCCAGGAAAAGAAGCAACAAGATGAATCCAGATATGCGTAGATCTGAGGAAGCTCAATGATGTGTGGGTCCATGACCCGTTCCGAACACCATTTACAGATGAGTCATGGAGAATGTTGGAGGGAAGGAAGCTTATTCATTCATGGATGGGTTCTTGGGGTACCATCAGATCAAGATCGTGCGGAAGGATCGTAGTAAGACCACCTTCATGGTGAAATGGGGATTTTTTCAATACACGGTAATGCCATTTGGATTGAAGAATGCGCCTACGATATTCTCACGGGTAGTAATTCATACACAAGTTCTTAGAAGATTACTTTGATCATTGGATTATATTTGGGTTGGTAAAGCGCCACGTTGTGAGTCTGCGCCTTATGTTGGACACTTGTTGCAAACATCAAATCGCCTTGAATTTGAAAAAAATGCATCTTTTGTGTTCCTTATGGAATATTGTTGGGTCATGTGGTTTGCAAGAAGGGATTGATGGTAGACCCTGCAAAGATAGTTGTTATTGTCAATTTGGAGGCCCTGAAGAATGTAAAATAGTTGTGCGCGACACTGGGCCATACAGGATATTATAGAAAGTTTATCAAGGCCTATGTGCAAATCACTACACCAATGGAGAAACTATTGAAGAAAGACGCGACATTCTGTTGGGATGAAGAGTGTCAGCATAATTTAGATATTCTGAAGAACAAAATCGTCACCGTGCCCATTCTAGTATTTCTAGATCGGAAAAAGAAGTTTCATGTTCATGTAGACACTTCTTGTATTGCACTAGGTGCGGTGCTGACCCAACCAAGTGAAGGCGATATTGATCATCCTATAGAGTTTGTGAATAGGAATTTGTCTAAGGCAGAGAAGAACTACTCGACTACAGAGCACGAAGGACTAACAATGGTGTACGCATTACATAAATTTTGGCACTATCTATTAGGTGCACACTTCAATATGTGTACAAACCATTCTGCTCTAAAATACCTGGTCAATAAGCATGTGTTTGGGGGGAAGATCTGCAGATGGTTGTTGCTCTTTCAAGAGTACGATTTTGAGGTGATTATGAAGCTCGGATGATTGAGTGCCGATCTTGATCGCCTCTCCCTGATTGAGACTAGTGATGAGCCTACTAGTTTGGAAGAAGGGTTGCCTGATGCACAACTCTTTATTGTTCATGTCACAGATGATCATTTTGCTGATATAATCCAGTTTTTAACAACTGGCACAACTCTAGAGGGATATTCTACATAGCAAAAAAAAGAGTTGGTGGTTCGCACGATTAATTTTTTTGTGATCACTGGACACCTGTATAAAATGGGTTGTGATGAGATATTGCATGATATGTGCCAGAATTTGAATGACCAAGCATACCCATAGAAGCACATGGAGGAGTAGCGTGAGGCCAGTATACAGGAAGATCGACTGAGTAGAAGATCTTGCGTGTAGGACTTTGGTGGCAACCGGTGCATAAGGATTCAAAAAGTATTGTAGGGCATGCGATGATTTCCAAAGGACAGGGAAACCATTGCAGAGGGAAGAGTTTCCCTTAAATCCACATATAATTTTGCAGGCATTTGATAAGTGGGCGATTGATTTTGTAAGTCCTTTTTGTAAAGATGTAAAGTCTCCATGATTTGTGAAAAGTGGAGTGCGAAGATAGTAAGAGTCAAATAGGATTTAGTCCCTTAGGTGGGTAGGTAATAGGAAGGTTTTGGTACTCACCCATGGTTCGCGGACCATGGTATTGTAAAATCAAAGGCTATAAATAGAAGAGTCATAGCGATCTAGAGGTAACTAATTGATAGAAATAATTGTAAGGGAAAGTAAGCTAAGGCAGGAAAAGTTTGTTTCCTGTACTTAGGTGAAGGGGAAGGCTCCTGCAGTTGAGTGCGTGGAGACCTTGGTAATCCACAGGCTGTGTGCGCGGGCCCATGTAGCTGAGTGCGCAGGGAAAAAAAGTTTGTACTTGAATGAATTCATCTAATAAAGATAGTTTTGATCCAATACTTGTGAATCTGTGTATTTATTCTTACTTCTGCAGTTTTCTTTATTTCGATCTGTATCACAATTTATATGAATGAATGCTTATCTTATTTGTGAAAGTGGTAGACCAATATAATTTATAGATGTTATGAATGTCGCATGACCTTCGCGAAGGTATAGATATCGTTTAAGTGAATTACTGTAATTATCTATTCTAGAATGGTTAGGGTTCGCTAAGAACCCTAACCATGCGGAAACCTATCACATAAGCCTTTGGATGCAGAAATCTAGTTCTGTCATCCCCCCAATACTGCTTCGGGTGAGACTACAGCCTGTGCTGCGTGGATTGTTGCCAAAAGGGCCAATAGTTTAGGGTTTTGTTGGTTAGCATAGCTATCTTTGAACCTGGGTTAGGCCCCAACAAACCAACAAATGGTTTCATTGTTGGGACAGGGATCTTGCTAAGGGATGTGTGATAAGTGGTTCTCCACTAATAAAGAAATCGAAAACTAGATCAATCAAAAGTTACACGCGTTTGCAGCTTAGAGAATAGAAATCCCCGCTTGTCGAAGGAAGAGTGTCTGAATAGATACCTATTCACATACGAACATGAAATATTCTTCTGGTCTTCCCCTGTGAACTACATGAGTGGTTGTCCAAATTGGTAGATAGTCAGGGTACATGGAAGCTTGACAACCCTATTGTGTGGACCCCAGAACTGGTGAGGCACTTGGAGGCTTCAGAAAATAACATCGCACGGGTCGTCAACCATTGGATCGATTGTATTCTAGGAGGATTCATCACTGAATTCACGATTGATACATCCACCAGCTACATTGAAGTGGAGTGCAGGTTCTTCAAAGGACCAAGAGGTAAGTACCTGAAATCTCTAAAGACCTGGATTAAAATGCTATTATGTGAAAAGCGGGTTATGCCTTTAAATTGATGTTTGGGACTACGCGAAGTGGGAGATCATTCAAAAGAAATGAAGAATCAGGCTCTCAATACAGTCCGTTGTTAAGATCTTCTAATAGTGACGACGAGGGTAATATTCTGAGAACACTGCGAAGCACACTATAGATTGTAAGTCTAGGTATCGCGGGGATACCTCATCCATCCACTCCACCTTCGCCTCCACCTCCACCTCACACACCTACACCTCCGCCTCCACCTCCACCTCCACCTCCATCATTTAACATGGCGAATACAATGAAGATGCCTGTGTTTAAGGGTGTGGGAACTGAAGACCATAAACAATTTTGGTTTGTCACAGATGTTGTATGGAAGGCACAATAGATCACCAATGATAACATGAAGAAGGAATAGCTAGTCACATCATTTCAAGATAGAGTGCTGAGTTGGTACATTAAATTCTGCACAGATAAGCCCAACACGACTATGCTAGAGTACTGGCAGGTGCTGGGAAATGTGCAGAAGGATCCATGCGATATGTAGATCTAGTCAGGGTGATTGCAAGTGAGTGTCGGTAAAGCGAGCTGGATTCAGGCGAGCCTACATCAAGCAAGCACGAAATTATTAGACATGGATCAGACTCTGGACCTTCGTTTGATTCAATTTCTAGACAGGGCCCTACGCGCCCAATCAGAAGAGGCGAATGACCAGCTTTCGCAGATCAAGAATTTGGGTGTCAATCTCGCGACACTCCCTATCTATAATCTACATGAATTGCACCAAGGCGTCACAAATGAACTGAGGGTTAGGGAGCAGCGTGCAATATTGGTCATTAATGAAGTCAAGACCAATAACCAACATATATTTGAAGAAAAGGCTCGTGCGCTAAAGGAAAAGGTATAAATTTCCACGCGCAACCAGAACTTAGAAGCAACAATTACACAGATGTGTAACCCGCTACCTGAGATCAACATTGTAGCAGATGCAGAATCAACATACAATATCCAGAAGCTGGTTGCGGCGGTCAGAGAGTCTAAATATGAAATTGACTAAGTTTGATTTGAGCTTCAGTTAAAAATTTTGGAGCTGAAATTGAAGTTGCATCCGACAACTCTGTTAGAGGTTCAGGAACAATGCGGAGTAGCTATCAAGTAGGGAATGGCCACACTAGACGAAACATTCAAGGACTGCACAAAATTATTTGAGCAGGTCATGGAGCTTTGGACATCTCTACAGGAGGACCCCACTTTACATAAGATTGGCACTGACCTTCGAGAAAAGCAGCAACAATTTGATGAAATAATGTCGATTGTGCGCACTTTGGTGCCAGTACAGTGATTCACGCGATTGTAGGAAGGAAAGAAGATACAGACTGAAATTGAAGACCTATGCTGAAAAGAGGCCATTCTTAGGGCCATAACCTAGCCTTGGACAGAGGAAGCTAGCCAGATCACTTTGTCAGTACAAAACAAGCTAAAGGGCATACAACAGATGCAAAGGACAATGGGCCTTGTGGTGGAAGGCCCCACTACAGAGAATCTAGTCGAGGAAGTGCAACAGGTAACTATACAAGGAACAAATGATCTTCAAGTTCTGAACTTGGAGTTCCGTGAACTCCAAGCAAAGATTACAGTGCCAACTGAGTGACTCGAGGACGAGTCACCAAATTGTGTTGGGGGATTGTTGGGATGGGGTCCTTAAGGTTAATTTTTGTAAGTCCTTTTTTTAAATATGTAAAGTCTCCGTGATTTGTGAAAAGCAGAGCGTGAAGATAGTAAGAGTCAAAGGGGCTTTAGTCCCTTAGGTGGGTAGGTAATAGGAAGGTTTTGAGACCCACCCATAGTCCGCAGACCACGACATTGTGAAAAATATGTTATAAACAGAAGATTCATAGTGAGTCTAGAGGTAACTAATTGATAGAAATCATTGTAAGGGCAAGTAAGCTAATGCAAGAAAAGTATGTTTCTTGTACTTAGGCGAAGGAGAAGGCTCTAGCAGCTAAGTGTGAGGGGACCTTGGTAAGTCCGCAGGCTAAGTGCATGGGCCCCTACAACTGAGTGTGTAGGGAAAAAGAGTCTGGACTTGAACGAATTCATCTAATAAAGATAGTTTTGATCCAATACTTGTATAGTTGTGTATTTATTCTTACTTCTGCAGTTTTCTGTATTTCGTTCTGTATCACAATTTATATGAATGAATGCTTATATTATGTGTGAAAGTGGTAGATCAATATAATTTACATATGTTATGAATGTTGCATGACCTTCACGAAGGTATAGATATCGTTTAAGTGAATTACAGTAATTATCTGTTCCAGAATGGTTAGGGTTTGCGAAGACAGAGCTAAGCCCTAGGAACCACAGAACCTATCACATAGGCCTTTGGATGCAGAAACTTGGTTCTGTCATCCCCCAATACTCCTTCGGGTGAGACGGAAGCTTGTGATGTGCATGTTGTTGCCAAAAGGGCCAGAAGTTTAGGTTTTTGTTGGTTGGCACATATAACTTTAAACCTGGGTCACACCCCAACAAGCCAACTGAACTGGTGATTTTAATGAGAGGATTATTATTCTTGTCTTATTTTCCTTAGGTTTTTGATGATTTATATCTTATTCCATTTTTTTGAGATTCTCTAAAATTTTCAACTCTTTGCGGCTATTTTCAAGGCTTAATTTCTCGATATTCAATATTTTTCTCTATTTGAGAGCGAGTTTTTCATAATTTTAGTTTTTTCCCAGTCGCTTGCACAACATTGAATCTAAGTGACTACAGTTTTCTAGTTTCTCTCTTTCCCTTACATCTAAGGGTCGGTTGCACTTACATTCGAGTGATTGGGCTTCCAACTCTTAAAAACTGAGATTTACCCTCTGAAATTTTTTTCTCTGCTCTGGATTTGGGTTGGATTTTTTTTCTGCTTACTAGTTCTGACACAAATCTATTTTTTGGTGTCTCATTTAATTGTCTTGGATTTGATTTGTTTGAAATAATTTTTTGTCTTGTTTGAACATTGATTCTTTGATCTTTTTCCAGTTGATTGGATTTATGTTATATCTATGGTTTTCTATTTCTAATCAACCACTGTTTAGGTTTGATTTGATCCATATTTAATCAGTCTATCTGGGGTCTTCCATCACTCTTTTCTTTCAAGGTGTTCTTGAAGTTTTTTTTGGTGCTTTGGATTGGGGCTTGGATTTTGCCTCTAGATTTAATTTTCATATATGTTTGGCTTCTTTCAGTGATTGTTTAAACCTTTTTCATGTTTCACTTTAAGATTCATTTGGCCTTTGTGTAATTTTGTCACTTGTTTTTTAGTGATATCTTTATTCTCTTGTTTGCTTGTGTCACAATTGGTGGTGTTGTAATTGGTTGTGCATTTCACATATAGAAAAATTTTTTTGATTGTGTTTCCATTACATTTTATCACTCTCATTTGATCTTGTTTAAGCCTTCCGGCCTCTAGGGTCTACCTTTGACCTTTGTAGAACATTGGCCTTTTGTTGAGTCATTTTGCTATAGCCCTAGATTGTTGATATTTCATTCCTTTTTCACTTTTGGCTTTATTTTTTATTTCTTGAGTGTGTTTGCTTCTTTGGCTTTGTTTTCCTTACTTTGACGCTTTTGAAGTGCTTGTCGTTCTAGCTTGGTGACTCTTTTTTGGCCTCTTTTCAACTATATCTTCCTTTTTGATTTTATTCTTAGGTCAACATTGTTATAACTTTGGAGAATTTTTATTTAATAATTTAGTGAGAGGTGTGTTATCATAGGAATTGGTGTGTTGTGAAAAACTCTTACCCTCCTATAGTTAAAAATTCATTGAAGTGAAAAGAAAAAATTTCATATAACAGCATCAGGGTTACTAACAAGAGTCATTCGCACCATCTAAGTTTCATGCCACATCCTAAATGTGTAAAAAACAACCACTTAAAATTAACACAATAATAAAAGCAACTAGAGTCGTCTTTTTCTTTTCCTGGTTTTACACCAACACTAACTTAGGCTATGGTCTTGGAGATAGGTGTGTGAGTTAACTACTCCAAGACTGCAAAAAAAACTTAGCAACTTGCGGTAGGTAGATAAATCCATTTGTAGTAGTGTGGTCTAGGAAGCCCTTCTAACAAGAGGATTAAGCATGAGTTCACACTTGGGATAGGCAGGGTGACATGACCCATTTTGCTTAGTTTCAGTGGCATGATATCGCAAAATTTTCATGCATACAAACAATGTTATTAAAGTTTGTTGTAGAATTTGGGTATCACTTGGGAGGTAACTCTCAAGGGGTTTTTGATCTTATCTCTTTGAGTTAAGTGTCCTACCATTGCATGTGGATTTGTCCTGTGACTATACGCCCAAGTCATGTTATTGTCAATGGTGACCATAGTGGCCTAGAGTTTAGGGCTCATATGTAGGTACAGGGTCAGGATCGTCTTCTCTGTACCTAGGAAAAATGTTAGTCATACTCTCTCAGTCCTTTTTGAGGGTTTTCCACAGCTAGTGAGGGCACTTAGACTGAGTTTGCAGTTAAAAGGGCTAGGAAACAGGGCACTAGTATAACTATTCCATCACAAACTTATTTTTATTTTGGTTTGTGTGTGACTATCTTTTAGGATGTTTCTAGTGTGTGATGTTTGGTCTAAGTCAGTGGTTTTGACCTTAGGGTGTTTTCACTAACATAATTGTGTTAATTTATAATTTTTCACCCTGGCTGAATTTATTCACCATCAGTCATGTTGTCTTCACAATTTTCCTCCTGAACAAGGTGGACTTGTCACTCCTGCACGGAGAGTGCCTATTGGTGCTCAAGACTTAGATCAACACATAGTTTTGGAATCCATACCTGGTCCTTCTAGTAGTGATCTGATTTCTATTGAAACTTTGGCAGACGATTCTGCTACTCCTGCCAATCCACCTTTGACTGATCCATTAAGACCTGAGTTGTTGCAGTTGAAACCTGACGGTTCCACATTTCCTTATATTTTTTTTACCATTATCAATTATTTTTCCCATAGTAGAGTCTAAGACTTCTTTACCTTCACCATCGATAGTGTCATCTTCCATGTCATCAGTGCCTCCTCTTAGTGGGGCCATACCTATTCCTCTATCTACACCTCTCACCCATTCTTGGGGCATCCCAATAGTTTCCTTTATAGCTCCCATAAATTTATCGAATATTTCCATGCCTACCCCATCTTCTATGCGGACAATGGTTATTCCTCATAGTCAGCCAATAGGGTCAGGAGTCTTTTCACCTAGCTTTTCTCAACCAACGATTCATGTTCCTCAATTAGGTGTTGTAACTTTTGGAAATATGTGGGGGGAGGGGGGGGAGGGTCATCAGTGTCTACTAGCCATCTTGGGGGAAACACCGCGTATAGCATGTCACAAGGCTAGTATAGTTTGTTGTTTGGAGGGACACCACCCACGAGTACTTTTTTGGAGGGTCTAGTTTACCTGGAGGCAACCCTGTTGCTAGTGTCATCACCCACATTAGTTATTCTTATTATGTCAGTCCTATTCCAGAGGTTGGTCCATCTTATCCTCTTGGTTACAACCCTATGTGCAGTCATGCTCTTGGGGGCCATTTTCTCTCTAAGGGCACATACACTTGGGGGGGGGGGGAATCCTTTCATCAATTACTCTGGCCCGCAGTAGTCATATCTTGGGGCAAACTCGTACCTTCACTAGCAATCCATGCATTATAATCCCTATATGGGGAGACCACAACTTTGGTTAGGGGCTTCTCCTACCTATGATTTGTTTAGCCAACTTCACAATCCATTTTTATCTTCTCTTGATCTACTGAATTTGGCTAAGTTGACTAACGACCTCGTCAGACATGACCCTTGTTGGCCACCTATGCCTTCCAATTTTCCTTCTAATATTCCAAAATTTGAAGGAAATCCTGGATATAATCCATCCACTCATATCACTACGTATCATATGTGGTGTTCATCCAACTCTGCCATGGATGATTCAATTAAGCTTCACTTGTTCCAACGGACGTTAATCAGGGATGCTGCAAAATGGTACATTGAATTGGATAAAACATTCTACAATGAATTTTCTTCTTTAGCTCAGATATTCTTGACACACTTCCAGCTGCCACACTAATTTCTAACCATATTCATGAGTGGCGTCCATGCAAGAGGTTGGTTATAACCAAGGTTCCTGATGAGATCTTGCGTAAATGGTTCATTCGATCTCTAAGACCTCAAATTTCCAAGGATGTGTTGATGTTTTGATCCATTACTAAGGAGAAAGCTATTTGAGATGCCCAACAACTCGATTTAATTTATTCGTCATCATGCACACTATATGAATTTATTCCTAATTCTCCTAGGCCTTCCATCGACACACAAAAACCTACTCTTGGTAAACACGATGATGATGTCATTGGGCCTGTTTCTGGTTCTGTGAACTAACTTGATGCCAATATTGGGCACTTGATTGTTACATCTCAAGCCCTAGCAAGTGGGTCTAGCTCTACTAAAGCACCCTCTTTTGAGAAGTCCACAACACCTAAGAACAACTAAAAACCTGGTGGTAAAAATAATAACAAGAAGAATAAACAAAACAATAAAACTGCTCAAGAATCTCAACTAGATCACTAGAATCAGGGAGGGGGCACCAATGAGCGCCATCAAAAGATAAAATTCCCTTGTAAAAATTGTCAAGTGAATGTATTACTAGAAATTCCCTTGAATGGATGAAGTTGATAGGCTCCTTGTGCCACCACAGTCTACCCAACATCCTGTTGTTTTAACTCATCCATTTCCTGCACAACCTCAACAAAAAATGGTTTCCCAACCTCCTCCACATTCGCAAGGGGGAAAAGAGGGGCCATTTTCCTATCCTACCCATAGTTCATTCATCTTTATGTGCAAAGAATATGTGAATGTGACCACACAAGCTAAGTCCAATGATTTCCCCAGTCAATTTCTTCTCGTAAGGACTCACCGACTCCACCTCCTTCCATTGGACCTATCATGTTAGATAAGCCTTTGGAACCAGTTTATCACCCCCCCAAGAGTGTTGTCCATAAGGAAAAACACAAGCCCTATGCCTGAGCCACTTATCATTACAATATTGTTGAAGATATTTCCTAGGCTCCTTGTGCCATGTCTTCCCTAGAGGTTTTGTAAAACTCTCCTCGGTAGCGAAAGGCCTTATTTCCTACGATCGGTGGGGTAGACCCTTATGGCTCAAACATCATTTCATTCAATGTTGATAAGGCTTCTCCTCGACTTTCCCACCATATTTATTTTCATATTATCATACGTGTCTTCCATAGAAATATTCATCACACTTTGGTGGATGAAGGCTCTTCCACTTGTGTCATGTCAACATCATGCTGGAAGGCCCTTGGCTCTCCAATGCTCACTACATCCAACACTACTCTTCAATATTTTGATGGACACAAATTTTCACCTAAGGGTGTTTTTCCAAAGTTTTCCATTTAGTTAGGGGGAAAGACTATCTATGTTGATGTTGAAGTTGTTGATGCTCCTTTGGACTATAACCTACTCGTTAGTCATAGTTGGTTCTATGCCATGACTACAATGGTCTCATCTATATTTCTTGTCATTTTCTTTCCTCATGAAGGTGAGATTGTGACCATTTACCAACTAAATTATTATGTGCCATCTACCCAACTTAGCACTACGGGAGAATTGGTCCCACTTTTCGGAAACCACCCTGGTCAATATGAGAATGTTGGCGCGGGGATGTTTAAGAGCTCATATCTTATCAGGGTAATTACTCAATTACCATCACTCGACATTCCTTCTACCTATTCAAAATCTCCTATGCATATGATCTCTTCTGACACCTGTGGACCCCATAGACCTCCTGATCCTTGGGTAGTGTCACCTTCTCCTATGGAAGTTAATTAAGCTAATGAGAACCCTTTGCCAAATGTTGTGGAAAATAGTTCCTCTCCGACAGTCCTATTAGTACCTCTTGATGCTAGTCAGAAAATCCATCCCAATATGGAATATGACCAAGTTCCTTTTCCCACACGGGCTGCCCCTATGATTGTTCCACATGACTCCCTCGATGAAAAATGTCCTCGACTATTTAACTTGGAGGTCATGGATCTATCCATTGATAATCATAGGGAGGTTATGCCTCATCCTGCCTCTATTCTCCCAAATTTGGAACATGTAGAGCTCGACATATTAAATATTGAATCGACCCACGAGGCACCTCCTTTTCCTTCCTTGGAAATTCCACCCATGGACCAAGTCAAGTTTTGGGATTCTAATACCAAACTTGCCAACAAATTAGCCACTTCATTTATACCCGTTGACGAGCATCTTGTACCCATTTTATGTCTTGATCCTCCCTTATATCCTTAGCTTCATTTTTAGAGCACGGCTATGTTAGAATGCCCCTAGCATGATCAACCATTCCAGATTGGGTAGTTTGAATTCCTTTGGCATGGCCCCACGCTAGTGAACCATATGGTCCCCTTCACCTCCCATAAGTCTTTGTATAAAATCCCTTGGCCTGTGCTCAGCTGTGGGCACCCCTTAGTGTGACCCATATAACTGATTTGCACTTGTATATACTGTATATAAGTTTGTGTGTGTGTGTGTGTGTGTTATTAGTTTCTTCATTTGTCTTTAGATTTTTTCCCACGGTTTCTATGTGTGATTTGTTTATCTAGTATTTGATGAAAAAATGTCAACACCCTCACATCCTTATAGAGGCTTTATAGATGGTGCAAATAATACTAATGGGGGGGGTGAATCAGTATTATCTAATTAATATAACTTTTTTATTTCCATATTTAGATTCATATACACTACTTCAGTTAAGGAAAATTGCGTGCATATGCAACTGTGTATAATGCAACCAGTGTATATTCAGTAAACTTATAAATTAGTTAGTTGCTTCTTAATGAGTGCATCAGAACATTATTAACCATATGATCAGTAAACAGGAGAAGTAAAGCAGAGCAAATCATCACACATAATCAACACACATGAACACCAAGATGTAAGGTGGAAACCCAATGTGGGTGAAAACCACCTGCTGCAATTTGTCTCTATCTTCTTTTAAATTAGAAACTTCCTTTTACAATGATTCTATACTGGTGCAGTCTTATACCAATATGAAGGCTACTACCTGCAGAATGCTACAACCTTCTCTCGTTCTCTAGCTTCTCCTGGAAGGGAGCTACAACCCCCTTAGCTCTTGTACTAGCTGAGATACTAGTACATAGGTGTTAACCTATAGAAGGCTACAACCTTCTCTTTTCTTCCAGGGACCACGTTTCATAAATTTTCAGACTGGATCCATGAATATCAATCAAACATCAAGTAGATCTGCATCAACCAATCTCCTTTGTACAAACAAATATTGAATCAACCAATAACTTCTCAGAATGCTATAACCAAAAAATAGTACCAGGAACCAGACACCAATTTTGAACCTGGAACATTGGAGCAATAAACAGAAGCAGCTAAAACATATTTCATGAGATGTACAATACTTCAATATGTAGAACCTGTGTGCATGCACTTCTGTATCAAGGCCAACTTGCGTATACACTGTTTTAAGTTAATGAACCAGCGTGTATACGTGCCTCTACTGCGCTGAACCTGCATACAGATCTATAAAAGATAATTTACCCTTTTCACTTATTCAGACATCAGTTATACCCAGATTATAATATTTATAGATCAAGTCATGCGCCAAATATAACAGATCAAAATTACACAAAGATACTTCTCTTCAAGCCGCCTTAAGATCTTGACCCATCAATAGAACTTATCCTTCTCCTTGCGCTCAGGTTCCTTCTTGATTCAGCTCTAGTTATGCACCATAACCCAATGACTAGTATTCTAGATCTTGCTCTTCATAAGATATTCAATGCTTAAGTCAATACCCTTGCCAAATGATCTCCTTCCCTTTTTATAGTCTTAGGCCTTACTCAAAACATGGTCCAAAACCATTGAGAACCAATACTAGGGACCCAACACCTAGGTTCAACACTTTGGATGCAATACCAAGGACCAAAACCATAGGTTCAAATATGTCAAACTAAATACCATGGAACAAACATAAGATTTCCCACATGTACGCACTTTTCTTTGCATGAAAGTGTGTGCATACGCATACGCTCCTTTTGGTCGGTAATCCCACGTGTATACACAGTTTTGTTAAGAGTAACTTGTGTATACCTCATTTTCTTTCATTCTAAGAGCCTGAAGTGTGATCTGCCCTTTGAGTGACTTGCCATCAAGGACAACACCTGTGCCATAGAGCCAAACCTGTGTCATAATGCCAACAATCTCCCCCTTTGGACTTGATGGCAACCCCAAGTCACTCAAAATCATTCTCCCCCTTTGACATCAAAGGAAAAGGGTTATGCTCCCCCTTAATACATGTTGAATTCTCTGCTTTGTTGTGCTATCCAAGCTTCCCCTAACTGTAGGCAAGATCTACAAGAAGTTGTTCTACAAAAAAAACATGACTTTATACATTATAAATGACCTTCCTACCACCAAAGGCTCATACATACATCCATCTCCCAACCAAGTGGGGATTGACTCATCTACCCAACCAAGTGGGGATACACCAAGAATTTACACATGATAAAAACAAGAACATTACTTCATCCATCCCAGACATAGTGGGGAAACCAAGATAGGCCATTACATGACCTTGATAAGAAAGGAAATACATGACATAGAGATGAGAAATCTACAGCAAGGCTATGATAGTTATCAACAACTATCATCAACAGCATCTGTCAATCATCATTCAGACCAGCAACCATGTTCTCCCTCTGCACTTGTTCCACCTGAAATCAAAACAACTGTGAATGTGAACCAAGATCTTCTAAGATAATGCCAACAATGCATTATTAGAAGAATATATGCTCCCCTTGAACCTGTGCCAGATGGTCTCTGCCAGACCCATATCAGACTCTTTTCATCCTGAGCCTGGCCCACTGTTTGTCTTTAGACAAACATATACGCGACTGTATCTTCATAAATCGGCGTATGTATGCAGATCCTCCTCATGAAACTCGCGTACAACCACTTTTCTCTGAAACAGACAAGATTCAGCAGCAAGATGATGCATCAACTACCCCCAACTTCTGTCTGAGGTATTCAAATGTCTCCCTGGGCAGTGGTTTGGTGAGTATATCAACAACTTGTTCCTCAGAGGGAACATACTCCAATTTAACCTTTTGTTCAAGCACTTATTCCCGGAGAAAATGATACTTGATAGGTATGTGCTTAGTCTTTGAATGCATGACAGGATTCTTTGAAATACTGATTGCACTTGTATTATCACAAAAAATGGAGATAGGTGGAGTACAAGTGATTTGAAGGTCTTGCAATGTTTGCATCATCCAAAGGATTTGTGTGTAGCAAGATGCAACAGCCACATATTCTGCTTCAGCTATCGATAATGAAATTGAACCTTGTTTCTTACTGAACCAAGATACTAATCTGGAACCCATAAAGAATGCACCACCACTAGTGCTTTTTCTATCATCCACTCTTCCTGCCCAGTCTGCATCTGTATATGCATGAAGTGTGAGATCTATATCTCTAGGATACCATAAGCCATAGTTTTGAGTTCCTTGAAGATACTTGAAAATTCTCTTAACTGCCTGAAGATGAGTTTCCTTTGGATTTTCCTGAAACCTTCCAACTATTCCTACTGCATGCATAATGTCTTGTCAGATACTCGTTAGATAGAGAATACTACCAATCATGGATCTATATGTTGGTTGATGTACTGCTGCTGATTCATCATTTGTGCTGAGGCTGCATCCTGTTACCATAGGGGTACGCACTGGTTTCGAATCCTCCATCCCATATTTCTTCAAGATCTGCTTGAGATACTTGGTTTGTGATAGAAAAATGCCGTCTTTGTTTTGTTGGACTTGTAAACCAAGAAAATATGTGAGCTCACCAAGAAGGGACATTTCAAATTCTTTTTGCATCACCAAGGCAAAGTTTTGACTCATGTCTTCTTCATTACTATGAAAGATGATATCATCAACATACACAACAAGTATTAGCAACTTATCATTGTCAATTTTTATATATAGATTTATATCTGTTGATCCTTTTATAAAACCTTGTTGATGAAGGTACTTATCCAACTGATAATACCAAGCCCTTGGAGCCTGTTTAAGGCCATAGAGAGCCTTTTTGAGTCTGCATACAAGTTTTGGATCATTTCCAAGAATAAACCCATCTAGTTGTTCAATATATACTTCTTCATCCAAGTCTCCATTCAGGAAGGCAGACTTCACGTCCATTTGAAATACTTTGAACTTCTGAAATCAAGAGCAAGGAACATTCTTATGGCCTCAAGTCTAGCAACTGGTGCAAAAGTTTCTTCAAAGTCTATACCTTCTTGTTGAGCATACCCTTTACAAACAAGTCTGGCCTTGTTTCTAATCACATCTCCATTTTCATTTAGCTTATTTTTGAATATCCATTTTGTTCCTATGACATTCTTATCTTTTGGTATAGGAACCAACTCCCAAGTGTTATTCTTTTCAATCTGTTCAAGTTCTTCCTCCGTGGCCTTTACCCAGCATTCATCTTTGCATGCCTCTCTTACATTTTCTGGTTCAGTGGAGGAGAGTAATGCTAGATAACTTGAAGCTTCTGAAATGGTTCTTCTTGTTTGTACACCTGCCTCTTTTTGCCCCAAAATTTGGGTTTCTGGATGATTCTTCTGAACGTACCTGGATGGAGTCTTTTCTTCTATTCTTATCTATTCTTTTAGTGCCTCATGGGTTTCTTCTTCATCATGAATCTGATTTGATGTTGAAGGATAGTCTTCATCATCTTCGAAATCTTCAGATTTTACTTGCCTAGGAGTGTTCCCTTCTTCGTCAACCACTACATCAATACTTTCAACAATTTTTCCAAGTATTTTATTGTAACACTTATATGCTTTGCTGTGAGGAGAGTAACCAAGGAAAATGCCTTCATCTGCTCTAGGTTCGAACTTGCCAAGGTTTTCATCAGTCTTTTTGATGTAGCATTTGCTTCCAAAAATTTTGAAGTATTTAACTTTGGGAGTCTTACCATACCAAAGTTCATGAGGAGTTTGAGTGTTGTTTACTCGGACATTTGTCTTGTTGAGAATAGTAACCGCAGCAAATGCGACTTCACCCCAGAATGTTGTGGGAGTTCCAGACTCATCAAGCATAGCACGAGCCATTTGTTGAACTATTCTGTTCATCCTTTCCACTACTCCATTTTGTTGAGGGGTCCTTGCAGTAGAGAATTCCCTTCTTATTCCATGTTCTTCACAAAAATCGAAAAATTCATCCGAGGTAAATTTGCCTCCTCGATCAGACCTGAGGCATTTGATTCTCCTATATGACTCGTTTTCAACCAAGGCTTTGAATGATTTGAACTTATCAAAAGCTTCGCCTTTATGCTTCATAAGTCCTATCCAACACATCCTGGAAAAGTCGTCAATGAACAATAAAATATTCTTCTCCTCGAGGTGACCTTTCCCTATATGGACCACATACATTAGTATGGACAAGTTCAAGTGGCCTGCTAGCTGATCCTTCCTTCTCAGGAAAATTAGTTCTGGTTTGCTTACCAAACTGACATGATTTGCATATTGTATTGTCTGGAATTCTGATGTCAGGGAGATCACAAACCACCTGATATTTGCATGCTTTCCTTATCTGAGAGAAGCTTAGATGCCCTAATATTCTGTGCCATAGCTAGTGTTCATCATTCTTGCTTAGATAGCATTATTGTTGTCCTCCCTTGAGTATGTATAAATTATTTGGAGTTCTTATGCCTTTGATCACTGTTTCTCCTGTATCAAGCTCACGAACGATGCATCCATTTGATCGAAATATTACTTCATTTCCTTGATCACACATTTGACTGACACTCAATAGATTATGCTTTAAGCCATCAACATACATAACATTTCCAGCCTTGACCTTTTCTTTCAAAAACACAGAACCTTTACCTTTTATGAGTGCAGGGGTGTCATTTCCAAATGAGACCTTCTTTTCCTTTTCTAAGGCACTATATGACTGAAGTTTTTCTTTATCACCTATCATATGTTTCGAGCATCCACTGTCGATGTACCACTAATTTTCCTGTCCTTCCGCATATAAAGCTATCCCGCATCTTTCTGGTTGTGATTCTTTCTTTCTCCATGTTTTAGAATTCAATGAAACTTGCTCCTTCTGAGTTGTTTGCCGAAGCCTACTCCTACATTCAGAATCTTCATGACCGAAGTTGTTACAAATAGAACATTCTACTTCATTCTCAAGAGCAGAAAATTTACTGTAGGTCCTTTTCATGATCCCAGTCATACTCCTTTGTTTTTGAGCTTCTCTAGTCATGATGGTCTTGTAGGCAACACATTGAGCAGCTTTGTGACCAAAGTTATGACAAGAGAAACATTGGCCATTGAAGAAATTTCTGCGATTATCAAACCTACCAACCAAATGATTGTAGTTCCTATTGACATCCATTCTTGAGGCAAATTGAGAGTGATTTACTTGTGGTTGGTTGAAGATTTTGTTCATCCTTGAAGTAGATTGCCCCCAATTTACTTGGTAATCTTTGTTCATTCTTGAAGCAAATTGTCCCTGATTTACTTGGTGATCTGCATTATGCTTTTGTTGTCGATTGTCAACCTGTTCACTTTTTCTTGCTGCATCAAGATAACTTTTGGAGGTGGATGGCTTCTATGCTTGCTTATGTGCTTGAGACACTTCTTCAGTATATCCAAGACTTGTCTTGATTAGAGGAGAACGCTGCACTTTGATAATCTCATCTAAATTTTTAGATCCTTTAGCAAATCTAAGATTAACAGCTTTTGATTTCTCAATATCTTTTCTAAGTCCCACAATTTCACATTCTAACTTTTCATTGTGTTTTTCTCTTTCAGCAAATTGGAATGTTAGAGTATCTATAATCATATTCTTTTCCTTTAAACAACTTTTGAGTTTAGAAATTTCTTCATAGAGACTTTCTTCATCTATAGCATCCAAGAAATCATCATCTTCAAAAGCCATTAAAAGTCTATAATCATTAGGTTGTTCATATTCATCACTATTTGAATATCCATCACTGTCTTCATGTGTATAATAGCTCTTCTTACTTACATTCTGTTTTCTATTCCATCTAACTGGTTCCTTCCCTTCGTCAAGTTTATCTTTATGAGGAAACTTGGCAGCATAATGACCAACTCTTCCACAAGCAAAACATTTGAAAGGCAGCTTACCTCTGAATCTTCCAGTTCCCCATTGAAGGTTCTTGACAAAATTTGATTCTTCCTCTTCTTCTGACATATGTCTTGACTCATTGTAATCTCCTTTTCCTGAGGCTTTGAATGCAGCTTCTCTCCTGTCTGATGGTCCCCCTTTTCTCATTTCATAAGTAGTTACGATTCCATGCAGCTGTGACATGGTAATGCTCTGTAGATTCTATTTTTCTTCTATGGCAGAAAATTTTGAATCAAACTTAGGAGACAAAGATCTTAGAACCTTTTCAACCAAAACAACTTCTTTTATTTCTTCACCCAAGTTTTTCATACAATTAACAATCTCATCTATACGTAGGAAATAGTTAGCCATCATCATTGTGCATTCTGAGATTTTCATATTGAATTCTGAGAGTTTGTAGTTTTTCTCGTTTTACCTGTTCATCTCCTTCATAGCTCAGAACGATCTTGTTCCATATTTCTTTTGTGGTTTTGAGCTGCATAACCTTGACAAATTCTGATTGAGATAAGCTCCCTAATAGAGTGTTGACAGCCTTTGCATTTGTTTCATACTGCTTCTTACTAGTCGTATCTGTAGGAGTTGCTGATGGAAATGTGTATCTTGTTTCCACAATATCCCAAACTTCTATACCAAGAGATTGAAGATAGGCAGTGATTCTTACCTTCCAATAGATGAAGTTGCTCCAATAAAAAATTGGTGGCCTGATTGATGCTTCTTTTTCGTATTTGCTCATGATGATAGATCTTCCTTCAAGCAATCAAGCTTCTTCTGAAGGACTTGCTCTGATACCAATTGTTGGAAATAATATTGAGATGGGGGTGAATCAGTATTATCTAATCAATATAAATTTTTTATTTCCATATTCAGATTCATATACGCTACTTCAGTTAAGGAAAACCACGTGTATACGCAACTATGTATAATGCAACCAGCGTATATTAAATAAACTTATAAATCAGTTAGTTGCTTCTTAACGAGTGCATCAAAACATTATTAACCATATGATCAGTAAACAGGAGCAGTAAAGAAGAGAAAATCATCACACATAATCAACACACATGAACACCAAGATGTAAGGTGGAAACCCAATGTGGGTGAAAACCACCTGTTGCAATTTGTCTCTATCTTCTTTTAAATTAGAAACTTCTTTTTACAATGATTCTGTACTGGTGCAGTCTTATACCAGTACGTAGGCTGCTACCTGTAGAAGGCTACAACCTTCTCTCATTCTCCAGCTTCTCCTGGAAGGGAGCTACAACCCCCTTAGCTCTTGTACTAGCTGAGATACTAGTACATAGGTGCTGACCTACAGAAGGCTACAACCTTCTCTTTTCTTCCAGGGACCACGTTTCATAAATTTTCAGACTAGATCCATGAATATCAATCAAACATCAAGTATATCTGCATCAACCAATCTCCTTTGTACAAACAAATATTGAATCAACTAATAACTTCTCAGAATGTTGTAACCAAAAAACAGTACCAGTAACCAGACACCAATTTTGAACCCAGAACACTGCAGCAATAAACAGAAGTAGCTAAAACATATTTCATGAGATGTACGCTACTTCAATATGTGGAACCTGCGTGCATACACTTCTGTATCAAGGGAAACTTGCATATACTTTTTTTTAAGTTAATGAACCAGCGTGTATACGCTCCTCTGCTGCGCTGAACCTGCGTACAAATCTATAAAAGATAATTTACCCTTTTCACTTATTCAGACATTAGTTATACCTAGATTATCATATTTATAGATCAAGTCATGCGCCAAATATAACAGATCAAAATTACACAAAGATACTTCTCTTCAAGCTGCCTTAAGATCTTGACCCATCAATAGAACTTATCCTTCTCCTTGCGCTCAGGTTCCTCCTTGATTCAGATCTAATTATGCACCATAACCCAATGACCAGTATTCTAGATCTTGCTCTTCATAAGATATTCAATGCTTAAGTCAATACCCTTGCCAAATGATCTCCTTCCCTTTTTATAGTCTTAGGCCTTACTCAAACCATGGTCCAAAACCATTGAGAACCAATACTAGGGACCCAATACCTAGGTTCAACACTTTGGATGCAATACCAAGGACCAAAACCATAGGTTCAAATATGTCGGACTAAATACCATGGACCAAACATAATATTTCCCACATGTACGCGCTTTTCTTTGCATGAAAGTGTGTGCATACGTATACACTCCTTTTGGTCGGTAATCCCACGTGTATACGTGATTTTGTTAAGAGGAACCTGCGTATACCTCATTTTCTTTCATTCTGAGAGCCTGAACTGTGATCTTCCCTTTGAGTGAGTTGCCATCAAGGACAACACCTGTGCCATAGAGCCAAACCTGTGTCATAATGCCAACAACAATATTTTACACTATGAATGTTGCTTCCATCGCTTGGGTCCTCTTTTCACCCACTAATGAGCTTGTGAGTTTTGGGGGTATTTGTATTCACCCTTTCACAAACAATGTGGATGAATATAGTGTCCTTATTGAGCTCTTGACCAAGACCAATTGCCTTGGCATACGCCACCTAGTGGTTCAACTTGAATCTCAGCTCGTAGTGTCTCATCTCAACCATCTCTATTCTGTAAGGAACTCAACTCTCCTACGTTATTTCCTGAGAGTATGTCTCTTGGAATTTTTACTTGATTATATTGATTATGTTCATATTCCTCGAGACCAAAACCAATTGGCTGATTCGTTAGCTAATTATGTGCTAAATTTGCATTTTTCACATCAATAGTTTTAGCCATGCACATGATGAATTAAACATTAATTGTAAATACAAATTATTTACACAAAAACACATAGAGCTCATCATTTTATTATATATCAAAAAATTTGGGTACATAGTTCAAAAACTGGGCAACTGAGGCCTTGGGTACTATGCCATACATATGTAGATCCATAAAAACACACACACCTGTGTACTACTGCCTCCACTCAATGGTTCTCATGATAACATAAGACTACATTCAGAATGCGGCAGAGAAGAGTCCGACAATGGGCTTACTTAACACCAACTGTATGCCTCTTCCAGTGTCAAGGGGTATCTGCCATACTCCTCAAAGGAACACCTAAACTAAGTCCCTTGACATTGTGAGTGAACTCCCTCAACTCCTCGTCTTCATCCTTTATCTTTGTTGCAGGTGCTTCTAGGGTCTAGGTAGGTGGTACATGTCTCCTTAAGGGAGAATACCCTACATGATGTGTAGGTGCCACATCTACATATCACCAATTATTATGTGTTAGTAACTTTGTACCTATTCCAAAAAAAAAAATTTCCAAAAATTCCAAAGAAATAAATTTTAAAAATACAAAAAAAAAATTATTTTACCTCCGTTATCAAAATCATCACTAGGAGGTAGGATCATGTCTGGATCTGCATGTAAATCCACTCCGCATAAGGTTAATCATCCACTTCCAATGTGGTTGGCCTCAACCACTTCCAATATGTGTATGGGAACCAGCCACTAGTGTGTACTCCATCCTCCCTAGGCATGATAGAACACAACCTCACCATCTGAGGTTCAGTTGGCGGTGGATAGACCACATAATCCAAAACCATTGGTCTCATGGCCGAAATATTCTCAAAAATTAAAGCAAGCGGCCATAGCCACAAATATGGTTTCTACCACTCTTCATCTTTTTCAGTTGATATTTTAGATTCGCCAACATTCATACACACCAGTTGAAAAGGGTGGGTTCTAAACAACTTATGCATAGCTCCAAGTGTGATTTTGTCACAATATGGGGAGCTTGAGTGCCAACTATCCGAGTTACAATATATGCCAAAATTTGCAAGGTTAGGTTCTCTGTTAGGTCCCTATACTACTAGTGTAGCCCCTTATTGTTATTAGTGTAACCCCCTTATTGTATTGTTGTGCCCATGTAGTCCCAATATTGTTATTATTGTGTCCCATAGAAGCCCACTATTGTTATTGTTGTGCCCTTACATTATTATTATTATGTCGACTCTGATTATATTGTGACCCCTTAGACTCCTATGTATAGAAAGGAGGTCATGTCATTTGCATCATCCAATAATTGTTGATTTGTGTAATGTAAAGGAGGTTCCCCGTCGAAGAGGCTTATTTTGAAGTTTTTGATCTATCTTTTATTCTATTTTGTGAGGTGGTTTCATAACATTTGGTATCAGAACTTTGGATTCTAGGGTTTCACTGCTTCAAATAGGTCATTGTGCAATTTTCTCTATAATTTTTTTCTATGAAGTTTTAGAAGCTAAAATCTTACTACATCTCGTGTCCCAATTTTAGATATTGTCTCACTATATTTGCGAAGATATGAGCTGAGGAAATTAGGGTTTTTGTAGGCTCCCAAATTCCATCTCAAATAGGTGACCTTGGGAAACACATTATAACGCTCCCTTTGAGCATCGGATTTAAATCTCATTAGAAGCGACAGAAAGAGGACGAATTGTAGTCTTTTGGGTATAGTTTTTAGGGCCGAAGGTGGAAAAAGTGATACGTGGAACTTCATACAAGTTTACTGTACTAAAACAGTCTATAATCATGTCATCGTAGGACATTGGGAATAACTCTTTCTTGAAGAATCCAATCTCAATAAGACCTGTGGGGTTGGAAAGAGGACTCAGAGGGCTACACTAGTAATATATTTTGTCTTTCTCTCTTTGCACACCTTCCCTGCAATGTTTCCGCTTCAAACTTTGCACAATCTCTCCATTGATACTTTGTGCCCCTAATAATACCACCGGAGCCCACCGCCTTGAAAATCCTGTGAGGAAGTAAATTTCCTCCACCTTTATGGAGAATTACTCCAAACCAACAAAGAATTTTAATGTATCCACATCCCACCAACGGATGATTTCACAAAGAAGAAAGGTCTAGTTTGTCATGTTGGGGACCATAAAAAAAATTGTAAGCCACAATCCTTCAGGGCATTGATTGTTGGTAGATGCCCCATGGATTAAATGTCATTTTCACTATGGTGTCTCTCTCTGCATTCCAACATGGTTTCTCCTGCAACCACAACTAAAACATATCAATCATGGGCATTCAATTCCAAGAGAAAACCCCGCTAAAAACATGAAAATTTGCACTTGAGGAAAAATTTAGAAGAATTAAAAAAAAAAAAATCAACCTGATCGCTACCTTGGAACATATAAAACTTGGCCGCAATCACTTGTATGCCATGGCATGCGAGCAACTGGGCTCTTTCAGTTGAAATTAATTTTTCCATGCATGTGACCAAACACATTTTTCGTAAAAAATTATCAATTTCTCAAAAAACCCCTATGGCCAAAGAAACCCGTGCTTTATTCTTTGACAAAGGGATGAAATAAACTTACCTGGATGAAGATGCTCCTCTCTTGGCTGTTATTTCTTCTCCTTGCCCTAGCACACAAAATCTTGGAAGTTCTCTCCTTCTCTTTTCCTCAAAACACAATAACCAAATGAGGAGGTATGTGTTGCTTTATAATCTTTTTTGGCATCTTAGAGAATATTCCATTTTTAATTTTTGGGCATAAGAGGGTTTTTGGTTTTATGATTGTTTTTCCAGTTTACTTTTGCAGGAGGCTTGGTGAGTTATATTTTTATGTTCTTTCTTGAAGGTCCCATTTCCATCAACATGATTGAGGTACATTTTCTTTACTGGCATATAGCGGTAGGTCATTTTGTCGTCTCCATTGCATTTTGACTGTCAGTGCCATTTGTATGCCTTAGGTATAACCCCGTTAAGTTTCAGCGTTATCTATTCTCCTTTATGCACATCGTAGCATGGTAGTAGATCTTACCAACTCATGGATACCATAGTTAGCACCTATTTTTGTACTGGTGTCCATACAATCATTTTTTCCTACTTTTTGGAGTCACTCCTTTTGACCTGCCATGACCTAGAATTTGAGCCTCATGTCCTCTTCTTCATCATATTTCTGGCCATACCCTAAGAGGATTCCACACTTTCTCTCTTGTGATTTCCACTTTTTATCAACCTACTTTTGCAGATTGAGCCGTGGTTTTTCTCTTCCATCATCATCACCTGCTTGGCCTTTCATCCACTTTCACTTGGTGTTTCACCCTTTGTTGGAGGAACCACTGTGATGAGTGGTATTATTAGCTAGCCTCTCATCCTCATTTTATCACAAGTAGTTCCATAATTAACGGAACCAGTTGTTATACTTTATACCACTCATTCCTTTAGGAGGAGTTTCTTGTAAGCTCTTTTCAGACTCCTTAATTTAGAAAAGATTCTTGAGTGAACTTGTCTCCTTCATGCTCGTTAAAGTACTTGAAGGGTCATCTACCCAATATAAGTTTAACCCTTTTCCAGACTGGGATATACTAGTTATGAAAATGGAATACCCTAGTCTACTATGGCTAGGAGGTTCTCCCTTGTATACTTTTATCTCTTTTTCGGGCCAGGGGGGCAACTTTACAAAAAAGGAAATTATAAAAGAGAAAGGAGGGAACATTTATTTCCATTAGTCATCAAACGACATTATCCTTTACACCGCCCTTGAACACCATACTTGTTAGTTTCATTATCTCATTGTTGGGTTTAAGCTTGCCTATGAGTTGTATCATCCATATGTGTCTCTTTACTCCTTCGACTGGTTACTCTTCCAGTCATATGGAGCATGCTCCAGTGCCTCCTGTGTTGTTGCATGATATCACATGGTGCTCATTAGTAATGTTTCCAAGTCACTTTTGTGTCATGTCACTATGTGTTCAAGGGAAGTCTCATCCTGCGTCATTCATCTATAGTAGCATGTTGACATTTTTGAGTCGGCCATCCCTATGTCAGTTGCACTTCATCATCTTATGACTTCTGTAATAGCCCTCGTGAAAATTCCATGTAATAAAAGTTAAAAACAATAACCACGGTTGATGGGACACTTATTCCAAGTTGAATGTTGGGCATGCATCCCAGGGGGTGTTCATTTGGTTATTTATGGCTAAGGAAATTGGAAAATGCAATGGATAAGGCTTTGGAAAGGAAAAATGGAAATTTTGGCACATTTATTTATGAAAATAATGGAAATTATGAGAAAAAGGAGGTGAAATGTCACAAGTTGGATGTGAGGACGAAAATGAAGGAAAATAATGGAAAAGGAAGAAAATAGAGGCCTCATTCATAAAAAGGTTTATGAGGATCACTTGGTAACATTTTTTCAGTTTCTCTTTGGAGCACTTTCATTATTCTCTCTCTCTCTCATACTCTTGGATACTTAGAGTTTTCTTGGAGCATTTTGGCATTGGAGCAAGAAGGGTAAATAAGGCAAGAGGAAGCAAGGATCAAGTAGGGAAAGGCAAGATCAAACAGCTACATCGAGCTTCATTGTAGGTATCGAATTGCATGTGTATTTTCCTTGCTAGATTGGCATGCATGGTATTGCATGTGGTTCTTTTCTATCATTCCATGGGTTTTTCCAGGTGTAACAGTGTTTTTCAGAATAGCCTTCACATTTCCAGATAGCCATGGTGTGATGGGGTTCTCATGTTTGGTTGAGTTGGATTGTTTGATGGATTCGAAGTTGAGTGAGGTGGATAGAACACATGGCCTAGAAACCATTGAACTAGACCATGGGTTGCAATAACACTGGATTTTGTGTTGCCTCGGATGGCCTAGGAATCCTTGACGGTGAATGGAAGGATATATGGTAAATCATAGAGGTGGTTTTCTCTCTGTTGGGCCTAGTAATCTTGGGTTTGGGATATGTGGTAAAGCCTGAAGAGTGGGTCTCGGTTTAGGGCCTATTGATCCGAGTTTAGATTGTGGTAAATCCTATGAGACTAGGAGACAGGAAAATTCCTCACGATGTAGGTGGATAAATTCAGTGGCATCCATGCTTGTTTGGCCTAGTGATTGGGTGGAGATCACGATAAAGTCGGTTGTGATGTGTTCATTGTGTTTGCCTAGTGATCCGGGATGGATTACGGTAAAGCCTGGTTTCTATTTATGAGGGTGAGCTGGTTTAGCCTCGGTATGCCCTGGTTGGTTCTCTTGGTTTGAGTCCCACATTCATGATTGGAATATGGCACGGGGGTGAATGGATGAAGAGATATTTGGCTCAGCCATTCTATGGTCAAGTGGAACGTGGTAGTCCCATCTCCAATTGGCTTATTGCATTGATTAATGAGAAATTCATTCCCTTTATTTCTATGTGCAAATGTACTGATGTATATATGGATTTTGATGGCTGATATGTTTATGGTATTTATCATCCTATTATGTTGGTTATATGTACATTTTGTGGTAGGAGCTATGCATGGCTCTCAGCATGTTTTTGCTTGTATTTGAATGGATATGGTATCTATGACCTAATAAGTCATAAGGAAACAAATGGGATGAGGGAAAGATGTTTCATAGCGATTCTTAGATAAGTATGAGATCGCTACACTTAATTATGCTGTTTACACCTGTAGGTGACATGTTGATAGTATGTTTGATGAAATGCCTGTCATGGCTAGTAGGGGCTTGGTTAAGGTCTTGATCAACTTATTGCTTTTTCATCATTGTTTCCTTGTACTTTACTTGATTCTAAGCTTTAATTCAATTCTGAGAAGTGGCATGGGCTCTGGGCTTGAAAAAGTGGCTTAAATCCCAGGGTCAATGGCACAGAATTAGCAACTTTAGTCCAAAATCATTGGCAGGCAAGCCTATGAGAGCAACTTTAGGTCTTTGGTCACTCCCTCGCCCATAGCATGAGAGAAACTATGGCCTAAGAGGTATAGAACGACAGTGGGAACTAGGGACAGGCTGTCTGAGTGGCTAACTTGTCTTCTATTGAATCTAATCACAATAGCCTCTCATCTCATGTTCACCCCGGTTGGCATGGTTACTTGGGTGGATGTGGGAGGAGGGTGTTACAGAGTGGTATCAAAGTGGGTTTCACTCTCTTTGGGTCATATCTGATACCATAGAGTGGTATCAGAGTGGGTTGTACTCTCTTTGGGTCATATCTGATACCATAGAGTGGTATCAGAGCATGGTTCAACTCTCAAACTGGATGGGTTGAATGTGTTGGTCATGCATGCATTTCAGTTGCATGTGTGTCTCTTATACTGATATAATTGTTGCATTTTCTTGATGATGGATTAGCGTTGTAGTATGGTTATCATGGAGAATTTGATGTTGATCTTTCGAAATGTATTTGACATGAGTATGAGACTTATTGTATATGGTTATTTTTCGCTTACATGTTGATATTATGTCACCTACTTACATCCTTGTATGTTAAGTTACATTTTGAATATTTTGATTACATGCCTCAGTCTTGTAGGTTGATTGAAAGAACTGATCGATTACGTTTGACTACATGCATTTATGCATATTTGTAGTTGGCTAGGAATTGCTTATGCATATTGTCAGTTGCATGTAGAAATGTTTATAATGGAATAATGGTTGTTGTCATGCATGAGGTCATAGCATGCAATGTTGATATGGCCTTGCACTGATGACTGGACTCTACTTAGAGTGATGTTTATGAGTTGATAAATTCTCTTGTGAATGTCTATACCCTGTTATGATTATGTTATACATGTATCATGTTGATTTGGTGATCTTGCATACAAGGTATCCTCCCCGAGCTATACTGAGGTATGTTGGTTTATTGTGATTTGGTTTATCTGACATATTATGCATTAAAGGAAGAAAATATCAAATGGATAGCAGGATGGTTGACTACAAAGACTCTCCCTATGAATCTGAGGAGAATTATGGTGTTGGGAACTCTTTTGATTTTGCAGTTACATTGAGAATTTTGAAGGAAGAGATAAGGAGTTGTAAGGAAGATAACGACTGGATCATAAAGGCACAAGAGAAGTAGGCAGAGGTGAATGTTATACTTCTTCAGATTTTTACGAACTTGTAGTGAAAAAGGCCGCTTCGGATCAGCCATGGGCATGAGGATAAAACTAATGGGGAATATGGTAGTAGATCTCCTGGTAGACACAGGTTAGATAGATCTAATACAATGAGAGATGGTAGGTTGTTGGACACTCCGATAGGAGGGGTGGTGAACACAAGTATTATTCTAGTTCTGGTTCTGATAGACATCATGATCATCATCACTATCATCCTTATAGGAGGAATGATAGGGGATACTTACCAGATGAATTCAAGAAAGAAAAACCACCTACTTTTGATGGAGATATGAAGAAGCTGGAAGATGTAGAGGCTTGGATACTTGGGATGAACAAATTATTTGAGTTTCATGATTACACGAATAACATGAAGGCCACAATAGCTATCTTCAGATTGAAATGTAAAGCAGACATCTGGTGGGAAGATGTTAAGTGGGTTAGAGACATCAGGATAGATGACTTGAGCTGGTGGGAATTCAAGGGGCTTTTCAAGAAGAAGTACTTGTCATAAAGTACTATGACAGTAAGGAAAAATGATTCTATGAGCTAAATATGTCATCAATGACCTATGAAGAGTACACAACCAAGTTTCTGGAGCTATTGAGGTATGCACCGTATATTACTAATGAGAAGACTAAAGTTCAATGGTTTGTCAGTGGTTTTCCATTAGCATTTAGAGATCAGATTGGGTAAGATGAGCCTTAGTCACTTGAGAAATTTATTGGGAAACTGAAGCATTGCTATGAGCAATCAAAGCGTAAGAATGAATCTCAACATGGATAGAAGGGAAAATAAAAATGTAGAGGTAAATGGAAGCCTAAGGGACAAGTCCTCAGCGTGCAGATGAGAAAGAGAATGTGGCACCGCAAAAGAGATTTAATGCAGCTAGACAGGGACATGAGTCAAAACAAAAACATAAAGTTGTTGGTATTGGTCAGTTGGAGTGTTGGACATGTGGAAAGGAACACCTTAAGAGAGATTGTCCACAGAATCAAGGTGGTAGGCCTAAGATATATAGTGCACAGGAGCCATTGACTATTGGGGATGTTGGTTTACACATATCTATGCAGCAGTGGACAACAGGAAGGCAGAACATGAGGCATCTATCATTGAGATGGATGGTAAGATTTTTGATCAAGTTATATCTATTTTGATTGACCCTGGATATAATTATAGCTATGTTAGTCCTGACTTGGTATATAAGTGTGGTTTGAATAAGGAATTGCATGCAGAGTCTTAGTTAGTGTAGTTGGCTACATGTACAAAGAAGTGAACATTATTGAGTGAGATCTTGCGCATTTAATTTAAATGGTATGCCTACAACAACACATTTGAATGTGTTACCATTGGGATCATACAATATGTTTTTGGGAATGGATTGGTTGTAGCTACATAGAACCAAGGTTGACTGCTATGACAAATCTATTGAGTGTGTTGAAGACAATGGAGAACCAAGAGTCTTATAGGGTAAGAAGAAAACCACATCAGTTAGGATGATGACAACTATGCAAGAAAAGTGTAGCTGTAGAAAAGAGCTATTTGCAGTACACATTTCTAGTGATAAGGGTAAGGAGGTTGAGGATGAAGATGTGTTGAGTAGATACCCAGTGTTGCAGAAGTTTTAGGATGTATTTCATGAGGACATTATAGAGTTTCCACCTCACAGGGAGGTATACTTTTCTATTGAGTTAGTGCCAGGGGCAGCTCCAACATCAAAATCACCTTACAGGATGAGCACACCTAAGTTGGTCGAGATAAAGTTGTAGTTAAAGGAAATGTTGGAAAAGGGATACATTAGGCCAAGTGTATCACCCTGGGGCGCACCTGTCCTGTTTGTGAGGAAGAAAGATGGTACTCTCAGATTATGCATTGACTATAGGTAGTTAAACAAAGTGACTATCATGAACATATATCCTTTTTCGAGGATTGATGACTTGTTCGATCAACTGAAGGGAGTAGCAATGTTCTTGAAGATTGACTTGAGATCCAAATACCATCAGGTACGCATCAAAGAGGAGGACATTTACAAGACTTCGTTCAGGACCAACTATGGTAATTATGAGTTTGTTGTTGTTCCATTTGGCTTAACTAATGCTCCAACTACATTCATGTGTTTGATGAATAGTGTGTTGCATCCATATTTGGATAAGTTTGTTATTGTGCTCATTGATGATATATTGGTATATTCTAAAAATGAGGAAGAACATGTCGAGCATTTAGTAGCAGTGTTGAGGTTGTTGAGAGAGTATTAGTTGTATCAGTTTCTTTCAGACTGAGGTGCACTACTTGGGAAATGTTGTCTCTAAGGAGGGCATTGTAGTAGATCCAGAGAAGATAAGGGGCATCTTGGAGTGAGTAGCTCCGAAGAATGTGAATGAGGTGAGATCTTTCATGGGTTTGGCAGACTATTATAGGAGGTTCATTAGGAACTTCTTGCAGATTTCTTATCCCATTACATCCTTGTAGAGGAAAGGTAAGAATTTTGAATGGACAGAGGAGTGCGAGGCTAGCTTTGAGAAACTTAAGTAGTTTTGCATCAATTCTATAGATTGCAAATTCAGACAAAGAGTTTTTGGTATGCACATATGCTTGCAAGAGAGGGCTTGGTGGAGTCCTTATGCATGATGGATAGGTGGTATGTTATGAGCCCCGAAAACTAAATGAGCATGAGTAGAACTACCTGACACATGACCTTGGGTTAGCAGTGATTATACATGCACTAAAGATGTGGAGGCACTATCTTCTTGGTAGGCGGTTTTTGCTTATGAGTTATCACATTGGGTTGAGATACTTGTTTGACCAGTCAAATTTGAATGCCAAGCAGGCTGGATGGTTGGCCATGGTCAACGAGTTTGATTTTGAGATCAGATACATCAAAGGTAAAGAGAAAAAGGTGGAAAATTCTCTCAGTAGATGAGTACAGGTACATCAATTGGTAGCTATGAGGTCCTATGGGATGAACTTACAGGATAGGATCTTGCCGACAAGAAAACAAGATGTCAGGTATATGGAGAGTGTGCACAGGTTGCAACAGGGTGATAGTACAGGTACAGGTACAGGTCATGGTATAGGTACAAGTATAGGTGCATGTACAGGTACATGTAGTGGTACAGGTACATGTGGTAGTACAGGTACATGTACATGTGTAGGTGCAAGTGCATAGGGCATGCATTATTGTCTTACAACAGATGGATTGGTCAGGTTCTGAGACATGATATATGTACCAGATAACACTGAGCTCAAGAAGGTGATCTTGATGGAGTTTCATTCGAAGCCATATTCAGGTCACTTGGGTTATTAGAAGAGACTAGTAACGGTGAAGAGATATTATTATTGGCCAAACTTGAAGAGGGTTGTAGCAAAGTTTATGGCTAGATGTTTCCACTGTCAGCGAGTGAAAGTAGAGTGTAAACATCCAAGTGAACTACTACAATCAATTTCTATTCCAGAATGGAAATGGGAGGTTATTTCAATGGGCTTCATTACAGGGTTGCCGAAGATAGTAAAGCAACATGATTCCATCATGGTCATTGTGGACGGGTTAACAAAGGTTGCACACTTCATTTTGGTGAAGTCCACGTACTCAGCTAGTGATGTGGCACGGGTATTCATCAGAGATGTGGTTAGACTACATGGTGTTCTGAAGAAGGTTGTGTCAAACAGGGATGAAAAGTTCACTTCCAAGTCTTGGAAGGAGTTATTTGCATGTTTGGGCACCGATTTGGCCTTCAACACAACTTATCATCTGCAGAAAGATGGACAGACAGAGAGGGTCAATCGGATATTAGAAGAAATGTTGAGGATGTATGTGATGCATTAACATCGGAAGTGGTAAGAGTATCTCCCTTTGGTAGATTTCACATACAACAACGGTTATTAGGAGTCATTGAGGATGAGCCTTTTTGAGGCATTGTATGGGTGGATTTCTAACAATCCTATTAGTTAGAGTGATCTAGTTAGCAGGGTATTGATGGACTAGATATGTTGGCAGACATGGAACAGGAGATGCAAGTGATCAAGAAGAATCTAAACACAACACAGGATATGCAAAAGAGTTATGCAAATAAGAACAGGTTGTTCAAGGAGTTCCAGGTTGGGAACAGGCGTACTTGTACATCAAACTAAAGAAGATCTCATTGCGGATTGGCTCATGTGCCAAGTTGGCACCACGGTTTTTTGGACCCTTCAGTATCATTGAGAGGATTGGGCTAGTATCCTATCGACTTGCACTGCCTCTGACAATGAAATTCCATGATGTTTTCCATGTATCTTTGCTTAAGAAGTATGTTAAGGATGCTTATCATGTGATTGACTGGTCTATATTGCAGGTGGAACCAGATGGAGAATTTCAGGTGGAGCCTTAGTGTCTATTGCAGAAAAAGGTGCCCATGCTCTGGAACCGAGCAATCGAGCAAGTTAAAGTGAAATGGAATCACTTTGGGCCCGATGAAGCTACATGGGACATGGCAAATCAGATACGGGCCATGTATCCTTCCTTGTTTTCTGGTTGAGGCAAAGCAACTTGATATGGTGGTTTGGTATATTCTTTATGATGGTTTGATATATGCTATATGATTTTTTGATATGTGCTTAGGCATGGTGTTTAGTATATGTTTTAATATATGCTTTTGTACATCATTTGGCATATGTTTTGGTATCTTGCTATATGTACACCCGTGTATGGATGTAAATACCGTAACGAGATATTTTATAAAGCTCCACTATGTAGTATGGGTGTCATGTTATTATGCTATCATGTGGTTATGTTATCATGATGTTATGATGTTATATGAGTTGGCACTCAGCAGGATGATCATTTTAAATACCATAATGAGCTATGTTATAAAGCTCCACTATGTGGTATGTTGTCATGTTGTCATGGTGTTTTCTCTTGAGCAGATCTTCCATTGTAAATACTACATCGAGCTGTGTTATAAAGCTCCATGAGCAATATGTGTTCTTTCATCAAGTTGCTAAGGTATATGTGTGATTGAACACCAAGGAATGTGTCCCCCAAGGGGGAGGGTTATGTAACAACTCTGGTGAAAATTCCATGTAATAAAAGTAAAAAACAATCACCACGGTTGACGGGACACTTATTACAAGCTTAATGTTTGATAGGCATCCTAGGGGGTGTTCATTTGGTTGTTTATAGATAAGGAAATTGGCAAAGGAAATGACTAGAGCTTTGGAAAGGCAAAATAGCATTTTTTGCACATTTATTTATAAAAATAATGGAAATTAGGAGAAAAAGGAGGTGAAAGGTCACAGGTTGCATGTGAGGAGGAAAATGAAGGAAAATAATGGAAAATGAAGAAAATAGATGCCTAATTCATAAAAAGGCTTATGAGGATCAGTCGGTAACCTTTTTTCATTTTAGCTTTGGATCTCTTTCATTATTCTCTCTCTATCTTTCTCATACTCTTGGATACTTAGAGTTTTCTTAGAGCACTTTGGCATTGGAGCAAGAAATGCAAAGAAGGCAAGATGAAGCAAGGAACAAGCAAGGAAATGCAGGATCATGCAACTACAACAAGCTTCATTGTAGGTATAGACTTGCATGTGTATTTTCCTTCATAGATTTGGCATGCATGGTATTGCATGTGGTTCTTTTCTATCATGGCATGAGTTTTACCAGGTGTAACAGTGTTTTTTAGCCTAGCCTTGCCATTTCCGGATAGCCATGGTATGATGGGGTTCTCATTTTTGGTTGAGATGGATTGAGAGATGGATTCGAAGTTGAGTGAGGTGGATCTCCGAAATGATAGAACACATAGCCTAGTAACCACTGAACTGGACTGTGGGTTGCGGTAAATCTGGATTTTATGTTGCCTCGGATGGCCTAGGAATCCTTGTCGATGAATGGCAGGATATATGGTAAATCCTAGAGGTGGTTTGATCTCCATTAGGCCTAGTAATCCCAATTTTGGATATGCAGTAAATTTTGGAGAGTGGGTCTCAGTTTAGAAACTAGGGATCCAGGTTTGGACTGCAGTAAAGCCTGAGAGACTAGGAAATAGGAAAATTCCTCACAGTGTAGGTGGAGAAATTTGGTGGCATCCATGCTTGTTTGGCCTAGTGATCGGGTGGAGATCATAGTAAATTCGGTTATGATGTGTTGATTGTGTTGGCCTAGTGATTCAGGATGTTTTACGGTAAAGCCTGATTTATATTGATGAGGATGAGGTGGTTTAGCCTCAGTATGCCATGCTTGGTTCTTTTGGTTTAAGTCCCACATTCATGCTTGGAATATGGCACAGGGATGAATGGCTAAAGAGAGTTTTGGCTCGACCATTCTATGGTCACGTGGAACGTGGTAGTCCCATCTCTGGTTGGTTGATTGCATTAATTAATGAGAAATTTGTTCCCTTGATTTCTATGTGAAAATGTACTGATGTATATATGGATTTTGATGGCTGACATGTTTATGGTATTTTTGTTCCTATTATGTTGGTTATATGTACATTTTATGACAACAACTATGTATGGCTCTCAGCATGTTTTTACTTTTATTTGAATGGATATGGTATCTATGACCTAATAAGTGATAAGGCAACAAATGGCATGAGGGAACAATGGTTCATAGCGATTCTCAGATAAGTATGAGATCCCTACACTTAATTCTGTTGTTTACACCTGTAGGCTACATGTTGACAATATGTTTGATGAAATGCTTGTCATGGCTAGTAGGGGTCTGGCTAAGGTCTTGATCAACTTATTACTTTTGCATCATTGCTTCCATGTGCTTTACTTGATTCTGAGCTTTCATTCCATTCTAGGCAGTGGGCCTGAAAAAGTGGATGAAAATTCTGGGGTCGCTGGCACATAACTAGAAACTTTAGTCCATAGTCACTGATAGGCAGGCCTATGAGAGCGACTTTAGGTCTTTGGTCGCTCCCTCACCCATAGCATGAGAGTGACTATGGCCTATGAGGTCTAGAACAGTAGTGGGACCCAGGGACAGGTTGTCTAAGTGGCTAACTTGTCTTTTGAGGGTTTTGTTGATGACATTGGATGACTGTGTGTGATGTTCCATCGATTCCATTTCCTTAAGGCCACTTAGGAGGTCAAATCTTATCATAGTAGCCTCTTGTCTCATGTTCACCTCGGTTGGCATGGTTACTTGGGTGGATGTGGGAGGAGGTTGTTACAACTTCATCTATAAATCACATCATCCTGGTCTATTCCATGTCAATTGATGGGGGATACATCAAGTCCCTCCTTCGAAAGATCTTCTCCTGTCGACTTTAGCTCATTATCTAGTAGCTTGATCTAGGAACCAGTAGTACCTTGTAGCTTGATGGGCTTGCATCATTGGCTCCTGATTGGTCGAGTTCACTATTGTTCGATGTTAGCTCATTTATTCACACTTAGTGGACTATACTAGGTACCTTGGGGTCCATTTTCCTCATTGTTGGATTTCCTCATGTCTATTACTAGTTTACCTAATTGGATGGTAATTAGGAAATTTCTACCATTTTCGACTTCAGCTCATTTATGCACATGTTGTAGATTCGTGCCACCGGGGTTATGTCGAAGACCCTGGGTTAGGAAAATCTCACTCTTATAAGGAATTCTTCCCAGGCTGTGTGGGGGTTATGCATCATTTATGTACTTTAAGGGCTATCAAGGACACTTCTCTATCTATCATGTGTCCATAGTCCTACTAATGTATACTGTGACATAGATCCACATTGTATTTGTTGGTGGTTATGCTCTATTTGTTGAGTCACATGGATCCACTGTATATTTTTTGTGGCCATGTTATAGCATTTCATGTCATAGATTTTTAGTGTATTTTATGGCAGACATGTTCAATATTTTCTTATTACCGAGCATGGGTATGACCGCCTCGGGGATTTATCAGAACAAATGAGATTAACCCCAATGTCTTCCAATCCAAATTCTCGTCTTTGTCTCCTCACTCCTAATTTCACCTCTGAGTTTTTTCATAATGTATTTCGGCCATCAGACTCTATTTTGACCTCATACGTTAGGGGGAATATGTTATCAACCTATTTTTCTCCCTAGAGTTTCTGACTTTGATACATTATGCTGATTAACCTTTTACTTGGGCCTTAGACCTTCTTTTTCCAATCATGACACCCAGTTGCATGGATGGTGACTCTCTGAGAATGACTAGAATCTTTTAGTCACTCGCAGGACCACCTTATGGGAGAGACTATAGTATTTTCCCTTCTGTACTATGCCTATGACTAAGGACTCCTTCTAGAGTTTCATGGTTCCTAGGAGATCAGTTCGACTCATCACTTATTTGAGTTGGCCAGGGCTTATCATGAAGAAGTTTCCATAACTTCTCGTCATCTTGAGCGTCCACATTCATCCTCTTAGGAGCTCTCTTCATCCTATTTATACTGGACCACTTGAGAGGGTTAGGCTAGGGAGATAGAGCTAGAGTCTTAGGTATACTCAGTTTATGCTTCATATTTAGATTATTGTTGAGTGAGACAAAGCTTATGAGGGTTATGCTGTCGAGTTCCATATTTTTCCTTTTGTAGTGGGAAGACTCTACCAATTTTTGGAGGCGAGGCCTTCAGCAAAGGTATACTTGTACTTTTCTTTTGAGTTAATATAAACTCATGTTCTTTCTCTGTATCTACATATTTGCAGTAATATTTCTTATTATATCTATGATGTTTTAAGCTAATGATCTTCTGAGGAAGATCGCTTGTCGTATTTGCATGTTTGTGATTGTGTGTAGGTATTAGGATAGGTGTGGGCAAAGTAGATCATTCTAGTAGAGCACTAGGATTCTGTATCGAGCTCAAAACCCTTCACCGATATGTAACGAGGCCAGGTGCACACTTTTTCCTCAAAACATCTAGATATGTTTGTATGTTGCATGTGTGAGCATTAGGTTAGGACTTTTCTATCGATCCATTAGCCATCTTCCTTTTTCTATCTAGTAATCCTTTCGGCTAGAGGATTTCGGAGAAATAAATCCTTGCATAATTAAATGCAACAATCCTTAAGAGAGACTGCAATGGCGCATGTTGTACATATGGAAACTGTGTTGGCCAACACATATTTCTTTCCCAAAAAGTGCGATGAACACCTGGAAATGAGGGAAAAAAAATCGAAGTTTCTCTCTCTAGAAGCTTCGGAAGTGGTTTTAACTATTTACTATTGGATCAAATCTCAAACTCCTAATGTTGAGGTCTTATCTCTTGTCTCCTAGAACTTAACTCTCTCTAATGTGGATCTAAGCCCTAGAATGGTAAATCCAAGACCACCTCATTTACCCTATAAATTCAGCCTCTACCATAGAGTTTGGGTTGGATTTTGGAGACTATGAATTATGCCATTATGCTACTCATTTTTTTCTAGAGGTCCATAATACATCCATGTGTTTTAGGTGTGATTGAAGGTTTACCATTCTAGCAAAGGAAGGATAATATAACTAAAGGAGATTCAATAGGTTAAGGCCTACAAGGGTTGTAATATTTCCCTACTTTTATTAATACAAAAGTGCATTATTTCTCCTATACTTATGTCTTATTTATGCATATGTATAACTTGAATCCTTGGCTTCTTTTTTAGAGTTGTTTTTATATTTTGTTTGGTATGTTTTGGTACTCTTGCTTGTTTTGGATGATTTTCAACTTCCACTTATAGAAATTGGAGTTGGAGATGGAGCTAACAAGTAAAGAGAAGGAGGAAGCTTGCATTGGATTCCAAGTAGGTTTTCTTACCATATTTCAACCATCTCTAAGGAAAGCATTGTAGTTTTGTCTTGGTTGTTTCTATACTAAGCCACTAGGTCCAGGGAGATTTATTTTGTCTGCAAAAGGTATTTATCCACAAAACAACTTGGCAACTCTAATGGGGAACAAGATGTCCTTCAGTGGTTTTCTTTGTATAGCCTTATAGGACCTCTGAAATAAACTCTATTTATCTTGTTCAGACTATAATTGGACTTAGGAAAGATTAATTTCAAGCTTGGTTAGGGTTTAATTTCTGCGTTTTGAGAGGAATTATCCCACTCGCACTTTTTATTTTGAGACAAAGTGACCCAACACACCTATCCCATTCTGTAAGTGTAATGAATTGCACAGTTCTCATATGTTACAAGCATTGATCCTGTAAGTGCAAAAAAATTGCATTTGTCCTACATTTCTCTAAATTCTTTTTTTATTTATAGTGTCTTCTAGAATCTTTGGCATGTCCAATGTCTCTGTAAAGTCAACAACTTGTGTGAAATTGAGTGGGTTTTTTAATCATTTGACTTAGTTATTATTTTGTTAAAGGGATTTTCATATTACAGTTAAATCTTTTAGCATTTGTCCTGATTCAATAATCTTGTCATATTTTTAATTTTTTTTGTTTTGAAACTTGAAAATAAAAGAAAAAGAAAAAAATTTAGTTTCTCATGCATTAGGGCTTTGAATTTTTGAATTGGAAGAGTAGATTTGGAGATCTTATTTGGAAGTTCTTGTTTTCCACGTCATTGTTTGAAACTCCTTCCCTTATTTAGTTAGATCTTCATCAAATGAAAATAGATCTTTCTCATGCTAGTTGCACTTTAGGAGTTCAAGTGAATTCATTTCGATGCTTGAAACAAAACCTTAAATGAGATCAACATTAAAATTTATCAATTAACCTAAGGATCATTTGAAACATTAAAGACACATTTAGTGGTCTAGGCTAGATGATGTGTTCTGGCCTCTCTAAACGTAGGAGTTGTCATTACTTGTTAGCAGTACATCCTGGGGATGGTTGGTTTTCCACGTACATCAAAGTATATTAGAACGTTCTTCCATGTACCTTTTGGTATATAGGATGGTGAAATGATCAATTTTTGAAAGTTTCATCTACTAGACCTGTCATGTTGAAAAACCCTTTTCCAAACCAGGAGACAAACATGGTTGCACAAAACACATCTTCCTCTTCCAAAAATATTTCCAAGATACTCATGTGTCAGAAATATGTCTCGGCAGCTACTTGAAATAAGGACTATGGTAACCTGAATCCATCAAATGAAAGGCTACCGATCAACCTTCTAGTTCTACTCCACCTAACCCTGGTCCTCTACAAATTGAGTAACCAACTGCTGAACTAACAATTAAACCTCCTCCCAAAGGAATTTTTTATAAATCTTCATTTAACCCCCATGCGAGAGCTGAACATAATTATAACATAGTTGAAGATCTGACTCAGGCTCCTTTGACAATGTTGGCTCTCGAAGTTTTGCATAACTATCCTGCATAGCAAAAATCATTGTTAGTAGCAATTGGAGGAGTGGATCCTTCATCTTTAGGCCCTTTTTGGTTTAATAATGAAAACCATATGCCCAAAATTCCGCTTCAACTTGCATTCATCATCCAAGTTGTTGTTAGAGGTAAAAATGTCTTTCATATGATAGTGGATGAAGGTGCCTTTACTTGTATCATGTCACTATCATGTTGGAAAGCTTTAGGTTCTCCACTGCTTAACCAGTTATCGATGACCACTAAAGCCTTTTATAGAAGAGGATTCAAACCTTATGGTATCATAAGCTCATTACCAGTGGAATTAGTAGGTAAAACAGCCTTAGTAGAGTATAAATTGACAGATAGTTAGATTATAACCTCTTACTGGGTCGTACATGGGTTTATGTTATGGAAGTTGTAGTCTCATCCTATTTTCACATCAAGGGGGAATCATGGTCATTGACCAACTTGCCTTTTTTCCATTGATTCCCAGACTACTAGTAATATACTGCTTGTGGATAAAATGTCACTTCCTTATGATAATGTTGGAGTATGATTATTAAAATATTCATCTTTAATGGGAACTTTCACACTCCCTCCTCTTGACTTTTCCACTATGGTTTCTCCTATTAATATGATTTCATCTAGTACTATTCCATATGATCCCTGGGTAGTACCTGACAGCTCCAATATCAACTCTTTTGGCGACTGCATGTTGCTGAGTCATGTTGAGTTAACTTATGAGGATATTCACATGGCCTTCCTAGAAATTAATGAAACCAATAACTTAGTGAATTTGGTAGACCATAATTCTCAAGAATTAGGATTAGTTTCACTTTATGACCCTTACGATGATATCTTTCCTACTAACAAAAGCCTCATGGATATTATGTTGTCAGATGAGAAACCTTGAGGTTATAACCATCATTGTTCCTATTTTCTACATCAATTGGAAATCCTTGAGAATAATTTGCAAATTTATTTTCACCTAAGATTACTAAAAACCCTCATCATCCTATCTCTATTTATGAGGTTATTTTAGAGAAAAACCTAGCAAGTATTGTGGAAACTATTCCCCTCAATATCTCAGTCAAACCCAGAATTGTTGAGAACATTCAGATAGGTTCCTCTTGTTCTCTGGATGAGATTAAAAATTACAAGGCGATTTTCAAAAAAATTGTGATTTGTTTGCTTGGTCCTATGAAGAGATGGCAGGCCTCAATCCAAGTATAGTAGTGAATGAAACCAAAACCTACCTGGATGTCAAACCTGTTTGACAATGTTTATGTCTAGTACATCCAAAGAAAGTTTCCGCAATTAAAGAAAATATTGAGAATCTTTTATGAGTTGGTTTCATTTATCCTATTAACTTCTTTGGTGTCAAATATCATTCTTGTAATGAAGGAACAAGGTACCATACTACTATGTGTCGTTTATCAGGACATTGATCGAGCTTGTCCGAAGGAAAACTATCCAACCCCCTTTATCGACTAAAATGTTGATGATTTTTCAAGAAGTGATTCAGCTACAATCAGATAATCATACTCCCTTCTGAATAGCATAAAACTACGTTCATTTGCCTAGGGAATATGTTTTCTTATCGTAAAATCCCTTTTGGTCTTAAGAATGCATGGGAAACCTTCGAACAAGCTATGAATTATGATTTCCATGACATTAAGCATATCATGCAACCATATCTTGATGACTTGCATGCTCATTCAAAACACCATCAAGATCATCCCATGCATCTCAGAGAAATATTCTTGCGATGTCGACACTATAAGATATGATTGAATCCACACAAATGTGTCTTTTGTGTCAAAGCTAGTCAACTCCTAGGCTTCATTATGTCCAAGCAAACGATCGATATTGATCCATTAAAAATTTAGGCAATTCTTGATTTTCCTGATCCTTCCACCCTCGTTCAGTTACAATTGCTACAAGGGAAGTATAACTTTCTATATGTTGGTTCATCCCTAATTACACTGAGATTACTAAAGGTTTTACCTGATTATTGAAAAAAGGGGTTCCATTTCATTGGTATGATACTAACCAAAAAGATTTTGATTCCCTAAAGAATGTATTATCTCATGCATCATTACTGTATCCCTTTGACTATCACCAGGATTATTTCCTATATCTTGTTGCGTCTGATACCACTATTGCCATGGTATTGGTACAGGAAGATGACTCAAGTGACGAACATCCTATTTACTACTTGAGTCATAATTTGACGGATACTGAGACCAAGTATTCTCACATTGAAAAGTTATCTTTGGCAGCCATGCAAGTTGTCCAAAGTTTTTTCCACTATATACCATTTCACAAAATTACCATCAATTCTAATTGTAACCCCATTATCTACATACTTTTGTGCCAACTACTCAGAGGAAATACTTGAAGTGGAACTAATATGCGACCTTCCCTCTCTTGATTTAGAACCAACAATTGACGATTTTATTCTTGATGAAACGTCATTTCTAATCGATTTCTCCGATCCATGGTATGGAGATATAATAATTTATCTCCAGAACCATATTTTCTATCCTGGAACCACTCATTTTGATTAAAGTCATATTTAATACCAAGCCCATCACTACATCATAATTGGTGATACTCTTTATCATTGTGGTGTTGATACAATTTTTCGGTGTTGTCTCACACATATAGAAGCCGAGAAAGATCTATATGATTATCATGCTGGAGTGTGCGACAAACATATGTATAGATATGCTACCACCTAGAAAATATGATGTGTAGTTACTTTTTCCCTACTATGTTTTGAGATTGTATCTTAGCAGTCCAAAAGTGTCATGCATGCCAAATTCATAATCATAAAGCTCATGCTCCACCTGCTCCATTACATCCAGTTGTCGTTGGTGGACCATTTTCCAAATCGGGTATTGACTTCATGACATGTAACCTTCACTCGAATGGGGGGCATGGTTCTATAACCATTATAGTTGATTATTTCACTAATTGGGCCAAGGCGATGCCTACATATGACAAATATGTTGCACTCTTCCTTTTTAATCATGTTATTTCAAGATTTAGTGTACCACAAGCTATAGTCATGGACCATGGGAAACATTTTTGTAATTACATGATGCCTGAATTGACTACCAAGTTGGTCTTACGACATGACAACTAAATTTCCTACTACCCACAAGACAATGGTAAGGTAGAAGCCATCAACAAAGTCTTGAAAATGATGCTTTAACTAATGGTAGGGAATCATAAATTGAATTCACATAACATCCTTTTTTTGGCTTTATGGGTAGACCATACCTCTATTCACACTGTGACCGGATTCATGCCTTTCTAGTTGGTGTATGGTTTGGAAGTTGTTCTTCCCATTGAATGCGAAATTCCATCACTAAAACTAGCCATTAAAATTCTTCCTGCCACCTCTGTCAAGGAAAAACTTTTTTTTCACCTAGCACGTCTAGAAGAGACTCGACATGATGTTATGGTGGCTAATGAGGCTCATAAAAAAATGTATCAAAGCACAATTTGATCAAAATTTCAAACCTTGTGTCTTCTCGGAAGGTGATTTGATCCATTTATATGACCAAGAAGCCAATAAATTAGGGGTTAGGAAGCTTGAACCCATGTGGTTAGGTCCATACATAGTTAAACACATACTGGTAAAAGGGGCCTATGAGCTTGTAGATTTTGAAAGAAAAGGGGCCATTGTAAAAAATACTATGCTTAGATTTTTTTATACATAGTCACTATGTACATAGTGTATAGGTTCACTGGTGTGTTTGCAATGTGGTTTTCTTGAGAGTTTTCAACTACTTCTGCTTATCTTGGATTACATTTTATTTGTAGATGTCGGCATTCCCTCAACCATATGTTGGTTATGCTGATGGCGCTAGTCATAGTACCCATATTCTTTCTTCTACAACATGGGCAATCTATGCTCCTACTGATGAGTTAATGAGTTTGAAAGGAATATGCATCATTCACTCAACTAACAATATCGCTGAGTATAGTGCGGTGATCAAACTATTGTCTAATGCCATTTCACATGGTATTCATCATTTGGTTTTCAAACTTGATTCACAACTCGTGGTGCTACATTTGAATAACATTTATTCAATAAGGAGCCCAACTATGTTACACATGTTCTTGAGATTTCACCTCTTAGAGAGACATTTTGATTATATTGAATATAAACATGTTCCAAGATGTCTAAATACATTGATAGACACATTAGTTAGTTAAGCTTTAGACAAAAAATTGCAACACTTGTAAAGATATAATTATCATCAAACATTGTATAAGATAGCAAAATAAGTAGAAAAAACCCATAGATTAGAAACTATGAATAGTGTTTTCAGTTTTACAAAAATTGTGCCTGAGGCACATATGTATCATTGCCTATAATATCCAATTCATGCAAGACAAAATGTGCCTCAAAATCATTTAGGTGACTAATTATGATGATGTTCAAGATAACAAATGACCACGCGGGAAACTTTGCACAACAGCCAACTAATTTGGGTTGGAATTCCTATAAAGTATCTCTGTAAATAGATGGGGATGTCATTAACCACCATATATAGAATGTTGCAATTCAAACCCTCTAAATGGTGCTCAAACTCGGCCAGTGTCTCTACCACATCATTTTATCGCATCCAAAAAAATGGCCCCGAACCTAAATCTATCATCATCGATTGACACTTTGCAATCATCCCCTACAAAGCCAAAATCATTCCCTTTCCAAAAGTTACAAGAATCCCATATTACATTGGCTAAAAAACCTAATTGTGTGGATCATTGCAGTCGTACTTAAGACAAACTGTGCTAATGTAGGTTGCACACATGGAAACTGCATTGGCCACTGCAGGTTTCTTTCCCAAAAAGTGCGATGAACACTTGGAAATGAGGAAAAATAAAAATTAATTTTGAAGTTTCTCTCTCTAGAAGATTCAAAAGTGGTTTTAACTATTTACTATTTGATCAGATATCAAACTCCTAATGTTAAGGTATTATCTCTTATCTCCTAGAACTTACCTCCCTCTAATGTGGATCTAAGCCCTAGAATGGTAAATCCAAAACCACCTCATTTACCCTATAAATGCAGCCTCTACCATAGAGTTTGGGTTGGATTTTGGAGACTCTGAATTATGCCCTTATGCTACTCATTTGTGTCTATAGGTCCATAATCCATCCATGTGTTTGAGGTGTGATTGAAGGCTTACCTTTGTGGCAAAGGAAGGACAAGATAAGTGAAGGAGATTCACAAGTTTAAGGCCTACAAGGGTTGTAATATTTTCCTGTTTTTATTAATACAAAAGTGCATTATTTATCCTATACTTATGTCTTATTTATGCATATGTAGAACATGAATCCTTGGCTTCTTGTTTAGAGTTGTTTGTATATGCTATTTGGTATGTTTTGGTTCTCTTGCTTGTTTTGGATGATTTGCAGGTTCCACTTATAGAAATTGGAGTTGGAGCTGGAGCTAACAAGTAAAGAGAAGGAGGAAGCTTGCATTGGATTCCAAGTAGGTTTTCTTCCCATATTTCAAACATCTCTAAGGAAAACATTGTAGTTTTTTCTTGGTTGTTTCTAGACTAAGCCACTAGGTCTAGGGAGATTTCTTCTATCTACAAAAGGAATTTATCCATAAAACATGCACTTCCAGTGGCTAGTGAAGCTGCCTTGTCTCATCTTGTCAGTATTGTGCTCCAAGATTTCCCATTCCTTTATTGGTCATCGCCTTTCAATAGTTTGCATGTGATAACTAGAATATTTCCAAGAACTAATCTTTGTTTGCCATGATCGATCTTCTAGTTATAGGTGCTACAAATGCATAACACATTACTCTCTCATCCTCTGCAGAAATAATGCCTCCCACCACTTGACAAGCTACGTCAAAAGAAACTTCAGAAAGTAGTATTGAGCAGGTCATGGAATGTTCTAAGCCAATTTTTCATATATTATCATACACATAATTCTTCCTTGATAAATCTATTAAGGTTTCATGGAAGGAAATAAAATATTCCTTCATGCAAAAGGAATTCCCAGGAACCTTTGAAGACAGTGAAGCATGCATAAATATCAAGAGGTCCAAAATGCATAAAGTAGCATGAAAATTTCCAATATGACCCTATGTAGAAGCTATTGAATGGATCTTTATATGGATAACAAGAATCTGGTTCTTAGTAGTGAAAGCAGAAAGGAGATTGCCACCTATCATTCACGTGACTTACATTCCTACTATAAGATGGTAACTCCCAAGTATTATTTGAATACACAATTCTATGCAACTTGGGATAACCTAAATAGTATGGATATTATCAAGTCTTGGTGGAAAGAGCCTGCAAATTTTCACCAAAATCCAAGTGTGGTCTACATGACTAAATATTTGAGGAAAGTCTACTAGTATCTTATGGCGATGTGTTACAGAATTCATTGGTGGAAGAATGCAGAATATTTTGAAGATAATTGGATCTACTTACTCAACTTGGTTGTTTCTAGAGGTGAGATCTTTCATTGGGCTGATATCCCTTCTCATGAATAGTAGATCAATATACAGTAGGCGAAGACAACTTTAGAAGCAAACAATCACCAAAATTCTATATGGTTTCTTATCTATTGGATGGAATCTATGCTCACTGTGAATTCATAGGGATGAAATAGAATTGGACCCCTCAAGAAAAGTTTCTTGTCTATTTTCATTACAATTTATTGTCATAAGTTAGTTTTCGAGGAGTATATATGAAATTGGCTTAGCATTTCTTTGCAGTTTTATATAAGATGATTTTTCAGGAGGAACCTCCTTACATGATAGATTAGGTGAAGAAGGCACTTTATGAGATTGAATATTGGTTCACTTCACCACATGGCACATAAATTATATTTTTCAGGTGTTAGACTACCCCTCATCTTATGGCGAGGTATGTGAGTAGTAAGGTGGTTCTAGTGGAGGTTGCCTATTAGTTGAACAATGGTTTTTCTACACAACTCCAAAGGAAGAAAAAGTCTCCTTGACCCTCTTTTCCTTTACATATTGGATCATATGAGCTTAATATCCTTAAGGTGACTAAAGCCAATATTGAAGAACATAAGCACCTTCATTTTGGAGTAATGAGTGTTCATAGATATGACCGTAGAAATGTTCGCAGGCAACATTGTACCAGGATACATTACACCTAGCCGTATGTATCAATGACATTACTAGAATATGATAAAATTAAGAACTAGTAATAATGCATTGAGGAAGAATAGGTTGGGAGATGAGGCAAGGCCCTCCCATGTTCCACAAATACCCAATACATAGATACAAGAGATTCAACAGGAAGTGACTGCCCAACTTGACATTGTATCGAAAAGGAAGAGGCCTAAGCATGATCCAATAGTGGAAAGTAGGAGAAAGTTCAAGGTAGGAAAGGAAGCAAAGGGAGTAAGAGAATAAAAGAATATTGGAAGAGAAGCAGCAAGAAGAAGAGTGCAAAATAGAGGAGGATCACAAAAAAGAAGAGGAACATGAAAAGAAGAAGCAAGATGACTTGTTGAATAAGAAAGAAGAGATGAATAAGAGGAAAGCAAAGGAGCTAAAAAGAAGCAACAAGAAGAAATTTTAAATAAGCAGAAAATAGAGGAAGAACAACAACAAAAGCAGTTTCAGGAAGAGGATATGAAGAAAAAATAGGAAGAGGACTTGCATAGTAAATGGAGGAAGAATAAATGGCCTGTGATATAGAAGTGGAGCTAGAAGAGGAAAAAGGCATTAAACCATTTGCATATGAGCCAAGCATTCAGTCATATCCTCCTCTCACTGGTGACCATCTCCCATTCAGTGAAATTGTAATTGTTCCTCCACTTGACAATAAGGTGATGGATATATCCAACTTTATCTTCAACCATTTGAAGGAGAGAATCATACAAGAGAGACGAAGGTATTTTCCCAAAAGCCTTTTTCATCCTGCCTTTGTAGCCACAAAAATGGTGATAGCACCCAATACCAGGAGGAACCCTCATGAAATCATTCTAGAAAATGTGGCCTTTGCGAAAACAACATAGGATAATACATAGTATCTTTTGATTCAGAATGAAAAACTACAAAAGGATTTGGTTGTCATAAAACAATAGCTTGATCACCTTGTTGCAGAAAATCAAAGGTTGTATTTTACTAGTATCATCATGAAAAAACGGTGGTCTTCCATACTTAATGATTTGAAGCCAATGGAAGACATCACGAAGCATCTTTATGATGAGATATCGTTTTAAGTGAGGTGATGGAACCCCTGGTTGAAATACATAAAAGGTCTCAAGAAATCTTGAATATTATGAAAGTTGTAGGAACAATTGTGGATCTAATGCAGGATTGGGACATCAAGTATCTAAATATTCTTGAATGTTTGGTCAAGAAAGACAGATTGGTAACCAATGTGGATAGAGCATAGTTAAGGCTACATACTCATAACTACAACCACCTACATTAACAAGTGACCAACATTATAGCTGCTTATGTTCGACTGCATATTAGTTTAGAGTCCCTACCATGGAAACATAAAATGCCTTATGTGTGATTGCTTGGAGAAATAAGGGGTAAGGATGTCATCATGCATGAGTTGAAAGAGTTTAGTGAGAAAATTAGGCAAGAAAAAAATCAAGAAGGTTTGGGGGTGACCAAAAATGTTATTCTACAGTATGCAATTGGGCCAACCAAAGTTCACATGAAGTTATTCATGTTGTGTAGTAGTATACAATCAAACTCCAAATATATATTATCAAATGAATTGGAGGTGAAGATGCGGTACAATGCAAATCTACCAAAAAGAGTCAAAGTTATCACAACAAAGTTCAAAGATTGGAACTCTTACATTACCAATGATCTCCACTCTCAAGCCATTGATTTGTCTTTTCCTCCTACATGAGGAGTTTTTGTCTTATTGTAATTTTGTCCTATATAGCCACCATTTTGAATGTAATTTGTCTTTTACGAAAATAATATATTCAATGTAAAATAAGTCCAAGAGGCACATGTGGAATATGAAGCGCCACATAGAAGTCCATAGGTTATATAAGTCAAAGAGTGATGAAGAAGTTCATTGATCATTTCATTTTTTATGAATAATCCCTCATAACTCAAGCAACGGGCTTGGAATTTTGGAGATTTTTCCTTGGCTTCTTTAGGGGTGGATAGGGGAGAAGATCATTTAGAGAAGCAAGTTGTTGCTTCATTTTCCACTATTGGGGCTAGTGTTTCATCATGTAATAATGTACTTGGATATTTAATTTAATTATTAGAAGATCTTGGAGCCAAAACACTTTCATGCATGTATCGTGAATGTTGTAAGACTATTTTTTGTGGTATATGTTTATGTTATGCATACTAAATAGAATGAACTATTTCATTAATCTTGTTGAATGGATGTTGTTATGTGTTTTCATGATCATTGTTATCTTGTGAATTATTTTGTAGGTTAATCAATGATTCTTTCTCATTTTCTCTCATGTGTCTCTCTTAGGATAGTACTAATAATTTTCTATTAGATTCCCATCTCTTATTTCTCTTTCATTGAATATCCCTTTACACTTTACAATTAGTATATCACAAATATTACACACTTGTTGTTCCCAAAGTTATGTGTATGATCTCTTATGTGTGTTTTGCAACCAAGGAATACCTCTAAGATCTCTCGCAATGGTGGCGAAACCTAATATCTGGATGGGGCTCCTACTACAAATGGTCTGAGGCCTAATTGGGAATTCACATTGGGGAGACCCCAAATATGTTGGTTGTATCCAGCACCATCAATAGTTATTCATGAGAGCTCCATAACTAGAGAACCTCTTAGGTCTCTTAATTTCTATGGATGTGCCATTAGGAGTTGCATGTCCTTCTACTTCTTCCAATGTATATTTAAGTCATGTTGGTCTTTTCCTTATCTCTAGAACAAAAACTGATTCCACTGGTTCATGAGGCCCTTATGGCTTTGCAGGACCTTCTATAGAACTTGAATTCTCATCCTCATGTTTTACTTCATCAAGAGAGTCCAATGAAAATTCCTTGGACTTCCAATATGCAACTTTCTCATCAAAAGTGACATCTCAACTTACCTCGATATGTAGTTGCTTTGGAATGTAAAATTTATAGTCTTTAGATGATTCATTGTAACCAAAAATTATTCCTTTATTCCCTGAAGGCTCGAGTTTGTTCCTTTTATCCTTAGGAACATGGATATAGATAAGATAAAAAAGTATTTGCATGTGTCGAATCTCTAGCTTCCTTCTAGAGAATGCTTCTTCAAGAGTCATGCCTGCCAAAATTCAATGAGGCCTTTTGTTTTGTATATATATAGTTGTCAAAGATGCTTCTCCCCATAAGAACAATGACAGATCTTGGTCATTCATAATGGCCTTGACATATCCTTCAATGGATTTTTTTTTTTTTTTGTTAGACCATTATGTTGTGTATTATAGGGAACAATCAACTCCCTCTTAATACCAGCCTTATTATAGAAGATACAATCTCTTTTAAGGTGCATTCTCCTTCATTGTCAAATCCCTAAATATTGATATTTTTACCTTTCGATTTCTCCACTTCAGCTATGAATTCTTGAAACTTTATGAATACTTCATCCTTAGTCTTCCAAAGATAAATCCATGTCTTCTAGGAGAAGTCATCAATAAATGTTACATAATATAATGAACCTCTAGGTGATCTTATAGGCATCATACCACACACATTAGAGTGTATCAAATTCAAGCTTTCCTTAGATCAGTTGTCAATGCTAGGAAATGGTTTCTTTATATTCTTCCCAAGAGCACAACCGTTACAAACACCTTCATGATCTATCTGTAGTTCAGGAACGCCTGAAACTATTTGATTCAATTCAGGTAATGCTCTATAATTAAGATGTACATATCTTCTATACCATAGCTCACCTGGATTAATTTCATCATGAACTAGGGCTTGAGCTGGTTTACTCACAAGCCTATAAATCTTCCTTCAAAAATCCCAATAATCTTAGCATCATCTATACTAGAGCCCTTGGACCATACAAGTACTTTTCCATCCACAAAATCTACTTTATCTCCCTTGTCTTCTAAACATGAAATAGAGACAATATTCTTTTTCAAACATGATACATATAAATCATTGCTAAGATGCATGTTATTACCAAATTCTAGCTCTATGGATGCCTTCCCAACTCCTTTGACTGCATAACTATGATTGTCTCCAAGCTAAACCCTTTGAGACAACCTCTTTTCCATTATGATATAGATATTTCCACATTCTCTTGTCATATGCCTTGATGCACCACTATCTACCACCCACATGTCATCATCATATGTAATAGAACTTGTTAGAGTAGAAAAGTAGAAAAAATATTTGTTACCTTTGGGCTTGTTAGGGTTTTCTTCTTTAACATTGGTTGTGTAAGCCTCTTGTTTTCACATTCTTTTCTTGTTATTAGCCACTTATAGACAATCCATTTTAAAATTCCCAAATTTTTTACAACCATAACATTGAATCCTTGGTATATCTTTCTTCTTCATCTTCTTGTGTTGAGAGCAACCCTTATTCTTTCCTTTATAGGCTTGAAGCAAGATGCTAATGCTTGAGAAGCTTCTTCCTTCCTATCTCTCGAAATGATCCTTGATTTTTCTTGAGTAGAAGAGGCCCATAGTTATTCAAATGTAGGTGTATCCTTCCTGTAGCATATGCCTACTGCAAATTCATCCCATGGTCTAGGGAGACCATTGAATGTTGTAGTCACGAGTTCACTTTAAGGACTAGTTTCTCCAATAGCTGAAATTTGATATTTTATTTGATAAATCCTTAAAAATTATGAAGTAACCATGTCATCATTTATCATTGTCACATCACAAGTTTCATTCTTCAAAATCATGGCTTGACCAACACTCTTGATAGTATAGAGATTTGTTAGGGCATCATACATCTTCTTAGAAGTATCTAACTTTGCAATGTAGGGGATAAGATGATCTCTAATGGAGTCCACAATGTTGCTTATGGAATTGAGATAACCTTCCTTGAATTTCTCATTTCCTACTATATATGATGGTTCCACAACCTTTCCTGTTACAATATCCAATACCTTGTTCTTTGAAATAATAATATCAACCCTAAGTTTCCAAGCCCTAAATTTTGAGTCTCCTTCCAACTTATTTTCAGATTTCAAGAGGAGGTCGCAAATGTGAATCAAGAAGGATTTTAACAATGATGAGCTCAAATTAGGGTTTTTTTGTTACCCTAGAGACAACCTCTGACTGAAAGGAGGTAAATGCATGGGACATCTATGTAAAAAGATGAAAGCATTATTTGTTGTCTTGTACATGGTTTCCCAAAGATTTTTTATGAAAATGCAATGTGATGGTAGCTCTTAAAGAAAGAGGAACCTTCCCAGATGGCCACGCTATCTGTGAGAATGATATTTGAGGTTGTATTAAAGTGAAGGGAAGAAACAGTGAAAAATTCAAAGTAGAAGGCTGCAGTAACAAAATCTTATACACCAAACCTTAGTAGAAACCATGAAATATTAAAGAAATGAAAGTATGAAAATATGGAGTGGAGTTTAAGGTTATTTTAATTAAAGATGCAAAGGTATTGTAAGCTATTCAAAGCAAAGTAAATATGTTTAATGAAAATAACCAACAACTTCCTTACACATTTTTAAAGGAGAAATAATAGTTAATGACTTATAGTAAAGGAAAGAACACATATCATGCCCAACAAACAGTTGGAATCACCCAGAAATTTTATTAATTCTCCAAGAAAGTTTTGATACATTACACAAAATTTACCCTTTGAGACCAAAATTCGGAACCCCTAAACTGGTTCCTTCATGTCTTTTTAAAGAAATTTTTTACATGAAGACAGTTACAAAACTATTAACTGTAAAAAATTATTCAAAACTTACTCTAACTTATTCTATCCTTATGAGGACTCAAAAGTATAAACATAAAAACTAAACTATTTTAACTTTAAAATTACAAAATGTAATATTTTCTCGAAATTAAAAAAAAAATCAAAAATGAATTATCATCATTCAATCACTTGATACTCTTGTGCAGGCTCTCTTGATGAGGCTCCAAGTTCCACCACTTGGATCCTTGCTAGTGATATTAAATTCTGACATTTCTTCCACACTGCTAAGTCAAGAGCTAGGAATTGTATCATTCTATCATAGGTCATATTTAATTTTGTTATCCTATTGTATGTTGGATTTTCAGTAAAAAGAGATTTAACTAACCATAACAGCTGAAAATCCCTTTATAAGTAATTCACAATGGTTGACACCTTCAGAATTATTGTTCTTTCATGAGAAATATCTATCTTATTCTTAGCCTCCACTAACAATGTTTCATATGTTTCCCAAGGGAGGAGATTTCCGTGTTGGTCCCAACATGAAGGCATCCTGCTCGAACTCTCTTGTCAAAATTGGAATTGAAATTCAACACTGACTCCTTGGCTTCTACTAGTCTGCCCTAAAACCAATCTCCAATATTTAGATATTTGCTTAATTTCAAAAAGGATTGAGCTTTTGGAAAAATCTTAGGAGGGATGGAATTAGTAACAATCCTATAGACAATGACATAAAGGAAGAAATATAGTATGAAATCCCCTCATTGTTTGGCTGGTTTATGACCAAATCAGTCCAATTTACAACTATTTTATTCTTTTTGTTGACATCTATCACATGCAAGCCTTGTTGGCTTATAGGGGCCTAACCCAGGTTCAGAGATGATTTAGCCAAACAAATCCCGGTACTACTGGCCCTTTCGGCAACAATCTGCGGAGCGTGAACTGAGGTCTCACCCGAAGTAGTATGGGAGGGTGCTAGAACCAGGTTTCCGCACCCTAGAGATGTCTGATGATTTTCAGGGGTTCGCAAATTCTTCCTGCGTATGTCGCTACACGAACCTATCAATACTTCGCAGCCTGCAATGTTTCCTTCGTGCAACCCTTCTCGAGGCGCGATCCATGTTATTACCCAAGTTCCTTACTATTAACCCGATATTATCTAATTACTTAACTTATCTGTATGAGCCCAATTATACTTAACAGTGTTTAGTATTCATATAAATGCGCGCAATAAACAAAACAGTATAAATGCATAGAAAGTAATACAAAAGAAGATACACAGTATTTGGAATCAAACTTCTCTTTATTATTCTTCTTCTTGGGTTACAAACTCGACTCCGCCCTACACACCCAGCCGCAGGGGTCTGCACACTGAGCTGTGGACTCCACTAGGCCTTTGTGCACTCAGCTGCAGAGCCTCTTCCTACTACTATGACCCAAGACACTTAGACCTTTTCTCTATGCTCACTATCTTCTAGACTCCATTCATTTTCATCTATCTCCAATTATCTTTACAACTTAGAGCCTCACTCTATTTATACAATCCCATGGTCCACAGACCATGGGTAGGCTGACATTACATTACAAAACTTAGGGCGGACAACCCTATGACTCAACATACATTTCGCACTCTGCGCCCGCAATTCGCGGAGTCTTACAACATTATTTGACCAAAACTTGGGCTTTGAGCCCCAAAACATGTTGTGGGGGGATTCCATGCCCAACAGGCCCCCAACACAAACATCATGACTCGCCCTCGAGTCACTCTGTCAGTACGGCGATCTTGGCATGGAGTCCCTCCAACTGGTCCCGAATGGCCTGAATGTTTGCAGCGCACTGTGCTGCTGCCTGCTGAACCTGTTGCATTCTTGCTTCTGAACCCTCTGTGTCTGAATTGCGTCCTTATCTCCGTACTAGCATCTGCTACATATGCTTATAGTCCCGCACCCTTGTCCAGCTCCTCGGGTTGTGAATACTGTGCTTTGGCTGGTTAGTCACGTAGTCGTCCCACCCGTGTAGGGCTTCAAGCGACTGTCATTTACTTTGCCCAGGAAGGGTTCTCCATTTAGTTTGACTAGCTAGACCATGTCTCCATCTGTGACCTCCTTAACCACATATGGCCCCAACCAGTGCATGTTGAATTTTCCCATAAATTTTCCAAACTTACTGTCATACAGAAGCACTAAGTCATTTACCTTGAAGGTGTGCAACTTGATATGGCAATTGTGCCAGGCCTTTTCACGCTGCTTTTGTACTTGCTGATGAAATCCAGCTAGAAACCGTTCTTCCTCGAGTTCTTCTAATTGTGTGAGCCTTTCTTCTAGAGCTTCGTGGTCCGTCATGCCTGTGAGCACTACTATTCATATACTAAGTACGATGTATTCCATTGGCATGACAACTTCCGTGCCATAGACTAATTGGAAATGTGTCTGTCCCGTTAATTTCTTGCACATTGTCCTGTAAGCCCATCGTACGGAAGGTACGTGTAGGTCCCTATCGTTTCACTACGTGTTGCACACTTTGGTCAGCGCAGTCTCCAGTATTTTGTTGAATGCCTCTATTGTCCCATTAGCTTGTGGGTGGTATGGTGTACTTTTCTAATGATACACCTGGAACTCTTCTGTGAGCGCGCTGATGGTTTCATTCAGGAAATGTGTTCCGCGATCACTCATTAAGATTTTCAGACAGCCAAATCGTGTCAACACGTTTTCGAACAAAAAATTCACAATCGTAGTGACCGTGAAGTCTTTGAATAGTTGTGCTTTCGCCCATCGTGTCAAGTACTCCATCGCGGTGATGATGTAGCATGTGGCTGTCTTTCCTTGAGGTTTGATCAGTCCCACAAAGTCGATTGCCCATTTTTCAAATGGCTGCAGTGTCATTTGTGGATTTAACGACATCTTGACCCTCTGCAATGGTTTTCCAGTCCTTTGACACATATCGCAGGCCTTACAGTGCGCTTTCGAATCTTGGTGCAAGGTTGGCCACCATAACCCTATGCAAAGAATGTTATGTGTGGTTGCACATCCTACATAGTGTCCTCCTGCAGTGCCCCCATGTGCTTCCCCAAGGATCTGACCTTGTTCATATTCAAGTACGTATCTTTGCAATATCTCATCATTTCCCATTTTGTATAGGTGCCCTGCAATGACAGAAAAGTCCACCGCATGCACCACCATTTCCTTTTTCTGTTGGATTGAGTATTCCTTCGGTGTAGTCCCTATTGTTAGAAAATGGATTATATCTTCGAAGTGTTCGTCCACGATGCACACTACAAAGAGTTGTGCATCAGGTAGTCCCTCCTCCAAATTCGTGGGTTCCTCGCCTGTCTCAATTCATGACAAGTGATCTGGTCCTGTGTTCAGGCATCCCGGCTTGACTATGACCTCAAAATCATATTCCTAGAATAGTAAGAGCCCTCTACATATGAACCCCCCCAACACAGGTTTATTGACCAGGTATTTCAACATGGAATGGTCGGTATACATCTTGAAATGTCCTTCGAGTAAATAGTGTCAGTATTTTTGGAGCGCGTACACCATCACTAACCCCTTGCGCTCGATGGTGGAATAGTTCATTTCTGCTGTGGAAAATCTCCAACTTGCAAACATGATCAGGTGATCCACGCCCTTTGTGCCCTCTTGTGTGAGTAATGCTCCCAGCGCAATACACGACGCATCAACATGTACATGAAATTCCACATCCCATTTTGGGAAGACTAGGATTGGAGCAAAGGCCAGTTTCCCCTTTAGGACATCCAAACTCTTCATGCAATCATCATTCCAGCAATATTTAACATCCCTTTTTAATAGCTTTTCTGTCGCGCTGTTATTTGGGCATAATTTTTTATGAACTTCCTATAATATCCAGTGTGTCCCAAAGTAGCGCGCAGTTGTTTAACACTCCGCGGTGCTTCCAAATTTAGAATAACAGCAATCTTCGCAGGGTCCACCATCAGTCCTTGTTTGCAGACCATATGTCCCAACAAGTTTCCAAAGGGAATGGGGAATGTGCACTTCTTAAGGTTCAGCGCAATCTGGTGTTGGTGGCAAGTACCCAACATCAAGCGTAAGCTTGCTACATGCTGCTTAACTAATCCAAAGACAGTCCAATCATCTAGATAGACCTCCAAGAACTTGTGGATGTATTCTTTTAACGAAGCCAGAACAATGCGCAAAAACATGGTTGGCGTGTTCTTCAGTCCAAACGGCATAACGATGTATTGAAAGTAGCCCCATTCTGTTGCGAAGGTCATTTTTCTCCTGTCTTCCGGCGCGATCTTGATATGATGGTACCCTGAGAACCCATCCATGAATGAGTATGCTTCTTGACCGCCAACATTCTCCAGTACTTCATCTGTGAACGGTGTCGGGAATGGATCGTGTACACAAGCATCGTTCAGCTTCCTAAGGTCCACGCATATTCTTATTTCGCCCTTCTGCTTTTTCTCCTGTACTACCATAGGACTCACCCAGTTAGATTCTTCCACTGGCTCAATAATTCCAGCTGCGAGCATTTTGTCTAATTCTTCGTGGACCTTTTCTTTATATTTCGGATTCAAGCGGTAAGGTCACTGCTTAACTAGCTTCGTGTCAGGTTTCAGGGTGATCTTCATCATCCCTAAGTCACCAACAATCCCTTTTAAGTCCGTAATTTTTGTCAGGAATAAGTCTTGGTATTCGTGGAGTAACTTGGCGACCTTATCCACTGTGGAATCATCCCAATAGTCCCCAAGCATTGCTTCGCCTCCGTTCCAATGTTTACCTGCTTTGTTTTTAGCAGCGCGGTGATGTCAGGATCCTTAATTGATGGTCGTTGAATCTTGCGACAGCCTTCCGTTTCTGGAATGTTAATATTTTGTTGGTCCTCATCATCCTCCTCAACATTTACGTTGTAGCACTCTAGCGCATAACTCAGCTATGTCATCCATTCTGGTTGAAGTACTTCCATTGGCTCCTAGGATATTTTGAAGATAGCTGCTTTTACTACCTGTTGCACATCGTCAACAGTATCCCACCAACGATCTTCAAACATGAAATTTAATAGAAATCCCTCACACAAGACATCCCATTCGCTCGTACCATGGCGGAGCTCTGTCTCAGTATACCAATTCATGGGTATGACATCCAGGGTATGATAAAATAAATGTACCCATTCAGGCTATGGCTCTTCCCTGTAGACCTTGGTCCATTTCGTGAGGTGTGTACATGGATCATCCCGTCTGTCATATTTTTCTAGTAGCCGTATCTACAGTTTCCCAAATCGTAGGCACATCATCCTTCTACATCCACACCAATCCTCAAAAATTCTCTGATGTGTACCCCACCACCTTGCGGGCATTGCGCGCAATGCCCATTTCAGAGCATCGAACCATTGCTGTTCTGGTACTGCACTTTCAAATTTGTTCAGGAATTCATCCACCGTTGTCAACCCTTCATATGTAGGTAGATCCCTTACCTCTGTTGTCACGCAACACAGTGATCTAACTATCATGTTGAAATTAAGTGTTGTTACTTTGTGCAGCTGATTCTTCCGGTGCTCTATTTCTTCGTCTGAATCCAAAGTGTAGGAGCTTTCGTGCTCCCATGAAATCCTACCATCTGCAGTTGGGTTTACCTAATTATATTCTCACGCAGTTATCTTGTAGATGCAATCGAGATTTTCATCACTATCATCATCACGCATTGGTTCCATGTATCGCGCTCCTTCGGCTGGATCTAGTGATACTACTACACGTAGTGAATTTTTCTCAAAAACCATTTTGCGCTTCTTCAGATTGATGAATCCATTCATATCGGTGGCCCAGTCTATTCCTAGTAGTGCAGGATAGGGATTGTTGTCATCAACAATCTCTATCACTTCAAAATCTTCCTGCACGCTCACACCTTCAATATCCATTGTTACCCCTTGCAATCTTCCCATGGGCAGGATCTTCTGTTGGTTTCCCATTTGCAACTGAATAGGAGACCATTGTAGCGTGGGTCTGCCCATGCGTTCCCATGTTTGTTTCGTTAGTACATTCGCATCCGATCCGAGACCTAGGATTACCTAATCCATTTCATTCTCAAAGATTTGTGTAGTCAACCTCATTTCCCTTCCTGTGTGCAATGCATGCTTTCCAAGTTTCCTGACCACACGCGGTTCTCCTAACCCCGCACACCTAGTGATAAGTTCTTATAGTCCTTTTACTGCCCTGTTGTCGCATAGCAGTTTCATGCATGTCTCTAGAAAGGTAGCGAGCATTGAAGGATCCACCCTCGTTCTAGTTGATCCTTACTACCTGAAGTGGATGCCTCCATGAAGCTCTTCTTAGCTTCCATGAATGTCTCCTTCACGCGTTCTAAATCAAATTCAGGTTCCTTTGTAGGAGCCTTGCAAACCCACACACTTTCTTTTGACTGCTTACCTTTATCATTTCCAGTGGTCATACCGCTCCTGAGCACTATGTTTACATTTGAGTCTTCTTCACGTGGCTCAAACCTCATCATCTGCAAACGCTGAGTCGGAGGAGGTTGGAGTACCCATTTTTCACACAGAGTTTCTATCAATGTAGGGCAGTCTTCTGCCTCATGATAAAACTAAGTACAGTACAAACATGATGTCCTTGTCGGGTTTGTATAATCACGAGCATAGTGCCCTGGCCCTCCGCAATTGTAACAAATTAGTTGTTCGCGACCCCTTCTTGGTCCCATTCCACCTCGACCTCATCTGCACCCCTGAAATCCAGCGCGTGCCATTCCTGTATTTGGGTCGAGGGCTCACGTTTTGGTTTACACCCTGTAGGTAGGAGTCCAATCCATCATTATTTTGTAGCTTCTACAAGTGCATTCATCATGGCCTACCGACCTGCAAAAATTACAGAACAATTGCTAGGATGTCTGCATATACTTCTGCAATAGATGGCAATTATTCGTAGTGTGTTTTCCTCCTATCTAACAGATCTCACACCATAGTGTAGGCATCATGCTTGGTCCTGTTTGTGCCTTAGGTCTCAACAACATCGACCCTCCTCCTGCCAAGTAATTTGGGAACACTGGACAATGGTCCTTGTCATGGCCCTGTCCTTTGCATTTTATGCACCATACCTCCTCGTGTGCCTCTGGCCGAGGTGTCCTGTCCTATTTCAAACTCTGCATCTCCAGACACAGATTTTGCAGTTGCACGTGGATTTGTTGGACTCCCAGACCGGGGTCTTGTATAGGGGTCTCATGCAATCTCATTGCCATCTCCAAAGCTTCGGCCTGGGTGGAAAGCTTTTGTTATGACAACGTCATCCTTGAATGTGGTGTTTGTGATGCTAAAAACCATGTGCAGTGTTGTCCATCCGTCAAATTCATGTTGGCCTCGCAAATCATACTCTTCAGCCTTTGGTCCAAATCCCAGGGGGTCTATCCCAGGTGTATCGTGATCTCCTTAAACCCGATAATTGATTGTGTCTTTGATTTTGGCCTGCTAAATTCCCAGTTCAGTGTGGTATGGATTTCTATGATTCCTATGTTTGGAGGGTCATTAGAATGCTTTATGTACCATGTTAATGCGCCTACAACGCGATTACCAGCGTAGCCTTCTTGATATTGTTATCGACGACTCCTTGTGCTTCCCGTACCACCCTTACCACGAACCAAAATTGGTTCAGATCTTCATTCCCTAATCCTTTGAATACCAGTAGTTTGATCGCACTCGCCATACTGAACTGTCATGGTGGTGGAGGTGGGGTGGATGGACATGGAGGTGAGGAGGGTGAGATGGGTGGCAGTGTAAGTGGAGGTGGTAAGTGTGGAATTCTCTGCCTTATTAGATTGACCGCGCTTCTCAGAGAAACTTTCGCGAGCTCTTCCTCGCTTTCCCGCGAGGGTAAAATTAAGGGACTAGTTTCTAATTCTTCACTACCTCTGCTTCTGTAGATCTTCCCACTTCGCGTAGTGCCAAACATTAATTTATTCGCATAAGCTTCTTTTCACACAATAGCATCTTAATCCAAGTATTCAAATATTTAATATACTTACCTCGTGGTCCTTTGAGAAAGCGTCGTTCCACCTCATTGTAGCTGACAGTCATATCTACTATGAACTTAGTGATCAATCCTCCTATAATTCGATCGAGACAATGGTCCACAGCTCGCATGATCTTATCTCTTGACGCTTCTAGTCTGTGCTCTAATTCCAAAGTCCACACGATTGGTTTTTCGAGCCTACACCTTCCCTGACTGTCTGCTAGCTTCGCAATCCACTCATACAGCTCAGAAGGAAAGGATGCAAAGAAAATTTTGTGGATTTCCATATATAAGTAGCGCTCTAACCATTGTTCCTTAGATACTTGCGGATCTTCTTATCCAACCACCCTTCAATTTCTTTCTTTGTTGGATTCCAGTGACACGACATCAAACATCCCTTATGCAGATCCAAGTCCCAACAACGGAACCATTTGTTGGCTTATAGCGGCCTGACCCAAGTTCAGAGATGATTTAGCCAAACAAATCCTGGTACTACAGGCCCTTCCGATAACAATCCACGGAGTGCAAACTGAGGTCTCACCCAAAGTAGTATGGGAGGGTGTTGTTATCACTCAGGTTGTCCCTTGGCTCCTTAAGGGATACGGCCGAGGTAACCACAAACCAATCTTTGGGCTACAGTTCCTAGCCTACCTACAGTCAGAGAGGGCTCTCTCTTTATGATTTAACTTTGTTTTGGGTTGATTTTTGGCTAGTTATGGTGTACATGGGTTTTGTTTTGATTTTGGTGGGAAGGATGATGTTTTCAAGTAGAGTTGGGATGCATAGAGTGAGAAGTTCAAACCATTGGGCATGGAGTCATGGATTAGGGCTTGCTATTGCGTTTTCTTGGTCACAAGAGGAATACAGAGCAGGATAGCTACACATAGAACAATATCAAACTGGAATAAAGATGGAATGAAGGTCAGAGATGAAAGGCAACTAAGAATCTTTCATTGGCTAACAGAGAGGGAAGGTGAATGAAAGTTTGTCTAGGAGTAGTCAAGAATTCCTAAACAACAGTCATATGTGAAAGAAACAGGGTAAACATGATCATTTAAGTATGCATATTCATAACCATTTCTAAAGAAAACATATAGAAATAACAAGAACTGAGCATAGGGTGTAGTCAAGCAAAACCTAAGCTATTCTTCCTTCTTGCTATTTAGATGGTAACACAATGGTGGTATAAACATATGTAAACTGTAAATAGAGTTAGGAAAACACTTATTGAGCCATGTAGTAGCACGAGAATTCCACAGTCACTCTTTGGCCATTAAATAACACAACAGACAGTTCTTCATACAAAGCATTCCAACAGTCTTTGATTATAGAGCTCTCAAAGTATACAGCGCAAGTCTAGAATGAGGATTATGAACCAACCAACCCTTTAAACAATGAATTAGGGTGGTTTATATAGAGAAAATATCCAAAAATATCTATTACAGCAGATCTTAAACAGATCTGAGGGAAATGAGTTCTTTAACCTAATCTTGTCCTGAAATTAATCCAAGAAGATATTTATTTGAGCTGCGCTGGAGGCAACTGCATCAAAATGAGTTAATATGGTGTCCTTGGTGGCTCAGTGCAGTGTTTCTGCAATAACTGTGCCTTGTCTTTTATCTGTACCTCTTAGGCGGTTCTGCTACTTTTAGGTGGCTTTAATGTGCACTAATCTCGATCTGATAAGCTTTGAATGGCCTTTACCGCTTTCTTTGACTTTGCTTGGGGGCCTTTAATGTTCACCTGCTTTGATATTGTCGATCTGATACTCTTTGTCGCTTCACCAATACTCTTTAATTTAATCTGGGCTTTATCTTTCCTCTGATACTCTTTAACACTTGAATCGGGCCACTTTCTCTCCCTTGATATGCTTGAAACTGTCAAATCGCCCCTTTTCTGCCCTTTCAAGGCAAAAAATAACTGCTGCAAATGCTTTTCGTGGCCTCTAGAATGCTATCGGCGCTGGCCGATTGAATATGAACATACATGAAGAAATCCTGTCAAATAACGGCAGAGGAATGCAACCTGATAACTGTGCTGGGCTGAGGCTGGTTTTTAAGCCCTCCATTTTGAGCAATTTTTCTTAGCAATCGCGCATCAAAAACTACCTCAGTTTCTCGTTTCGGGCACTCTTTGACGCGATTTTCGCCCTTTGCGCCTTTTCTGTGATGACGTCAGCGGTGGGTCCCGATACGGCAGGGTGACGTGGCAGGGACATGTAGCAGTGGGGGGTTGACGCAGAGATGACGTGGGCGGCGACGTGGCACTGACGTTAGGGGCGAAGAGACAGAAGGTGGTTTGTGGTTTTATCGGACCACCTTCTGTACGAGGGCGGTAATTGTCAGAGCCCGCCCGATACAATCGCGTGGAGTGTTGAGTCTTGAAAATGTCATTCATTTGCATTACACTTTCACTATTATGTCTATTATATCACCTCCATTTCACCTCCATTTCACTACTATGTCACCACATTCATCTCACTTTCATTATCATTGGGCCACCTTTATGTTTTTCCAATATTTATTATTTCTAAGCCTTTTAAGTGAATTTGTGGTTAAACATTAGAAAATAATGTGCATATGCTTATACCTAACAAATGGGTTGAGATTGTTGACATGTGTAGGTTGAAAGGAGGCTTCTAGAAGACCCTTATGTGGCACTCTAAGGCCAAATTCGAATTTGGTTGGAAAGAATCATGGGATCATGAGGATATGTGTCACCTCTCCTAATTGTATTGTAACTCTAAGAAGACATGTGTCTTATCAGTTCCTATTTTGATTAGGACTCTAGAGGTAGAGGGAGAGATTCATGGATTCTCATTAATGAGATGGCTCTCATCTTTTTGTATAAATAGGAGATCTCTCTCCTTCATTTGTTAGTCCTTTTTAGTCTTTTCTTAGTCCTTTTAGCTTGTTAGTCCTATGGATTTTGAAAGCTTTGGAGAGCTTTGTTGTACTTTGCACTTTTGAAGAAATTGAATAAAGCTTTGATGTTCTCAACATGGAAGGAGATGTGAAGTAGATGTCATGGAGCATATTAGGATGTAAGTAGAGTAGATTTCATTTTGTAAATATTGCTTTGTAGAATGTAAGGTAGATTAGATTTTTCATTCATGCAATTTCAATTCATGCAAGTGTGTTTAATTTTACTTTGATTTCATGACTAGTGGCATGTGTGATCATCTTGTCTATGTTGCTGACCTTTATTTTTCTGTAGTTTGATTTTCATTAGTATCATTTCTTTAACTTGCACTTCACTTTTTGCTCTTAGATATCAAGTTGTTCATCTATTGATGGTTCTTTTTCCATAATCAAATAAATTTATTGGAGCCAAAATATCACTTAGTACAGTTTGGTTTAGTTTGCTTTAAGACTCACATTGCTGACTTGTTCATAACTAGCTGAAAGGCAAAAAGGTTAAGAAAAGGTTAAAGTAGTGTGATTTGTCTCCTTTATTTAGTGTCACTTAGATTTCACATTTCATTTTCATTTTAAATTAGCAACAGAGATACTGGGCCGATGTCATTAGTCCTTTATTTGATGTCTTTATTTTCCTTTAAGCATTTGATTTCATAGGTGGTAGGGGGGCCCTGCCTTGTATAGTTGTCACTTTAATTTCTTGTATTTCTTTTTCTGATTTTCATGTATGTTAATGTACAGTTTGAATTACTGCATTTTATTTTCTTTTTAACATGTATATTATTGTACATAAATTGCTTTCAAGTTGATTGTAGATTAGTGATGCACATAGCCTTTTAATGAACTAATGACGTGATAGAATCATCTTGTCCTTTTGCTGAAGCAGCAAGGATACTGGGTATCATAGTCATTCTCTCATTATTTGATTATTGCATTTTATTTTGATTGAACTAGTTGTATATTTACACTTTTGTTTACTAACTCCATCAATAACATGTTTTAAGTTCTTTTGAAGTGCTAAGTTTTGGAAGTTACCATTAAGGACATAGGCCTTGTCTTGAAATCTTTATCCATACTTGTCCTTTAAAAGTATTCTTAAGACCTTAGAAAACCAACAAGAACAAAACCCCAAAAACAAAATAAACTATAAAACAACGAAGTAAGAGAAAGGTTAACTAAGCACATATAGTGCACCACACTTCATCAGTTTACGATACCCGGATTGATAATTTATGTAGATCAATTTAAGACATTAAATTGACTAGACATTTTGGCGCCATTGCCGGGGAAGTGTAATTAGGAGACCTTATTTCTTACATCTAAAAAAAAAGGTTAATAATTCTTGAGTATGCTCTCCTCTTGCACTTTGTGTGATCTAGAGGATCAGAAAAAGGATTGTTAAGTAAAAAAGAAAAATAATAATTCTTGAGTATGCTCTCCTCCTGCACTTTGTGTGATCTGGAGGATCAGAAAAAGAATTGTTAAGAAAAAATAGGAGACAAAATAACTTCATCACTTCAATTGATTCAAGAAAAAAAAGAAGAAGAGAAAAAATAAACTTCATTTCATTTCCATTTTCACTCCATGCCATCCATTTCATCAATAAAAGTTATTTCCCCATGATCATTTCCATTAAGATTGCCTAACTATCTCTATATAGCTAAGTGGTTGCTGTGACACTGGTTTCCGCAGCTGATACTAGGTTTGCATGTGTCGAATCTCTAGCTTCCTTCTAGAGAATGCTTCTTCAAGAGTCATGCCTGCAAAAATTCAATGAGGCCTTTTGTTTTGTATATATATAGTTGTCAAAGATGCTTCTCCCCATAAGAACAATGACATATCTTGGTCATTCATAATGGCCTTGACATATTCTTCAATGGATTTTATTTTTTTTTGTTAGACCATTATGTTGTGTATTATAGGGAACAATCAACTCCCTCTTAATACCAGCCTTATTATAGAAGATACAATCTCTTTTAAGGTGCATTCTCCTTCATTGTCAAATCCCTAAATATTGATATTTTTACCTTTCGATTTCTCCACTTCAGCTATGAATTCTTGAAACTTTATGAATACTTCATCCTTAGTCTTCCAAAGATAAATCCATGTCTTCTAGGAGAAGTCATCAATAAATGTTACATAATATAATGAACCTCTAGGTGATCTTATAGGCATCATACCACACACATTAGAGTGTATCAAATTCAAGCTTTCCTTAGATCAGTTGTCACTGCTAGGAAATGGTTTCTTTATATTCTTCCCAAGAGCACAATCGTTACAAACACCTTCATGATCTATCTGTAGTTCAGGAACGCCTGAAACTATTTGATTCAGTTCAGGTAATGCTCTATAATTAAGATGTGCATATCTTCTATACCATAGCTCACCTGGATTAATTTCATCATGAACTAGGGCTTGAGCTGGTTTACTCACAAGACTATAAATCTTCCTTCAAAAATCCCAATAATCTTAGCATCATCTATACTAGAGCCCTTGGACCATACAAGTACTTTTCCATCCACAAAATCTACTTCATCTCCCTTGTCTTCTAAACATGAAATAGAGACAATATTCTTTTTCAAACATGATACATATAAATCATTGCTAAGATGCATGTTATTACCAAATTCTAGCTCTATGGATGCCTTCCCAACTCCTTTGACTGCATAACTATGATTGTCTCCAAGCTAAACCCTTTGAGACAACCTCTTTTCCATTATGATATAGATATTTCCACATTCTCTTGTCATATGCCTTGATGCACCACTATCTACCACCCACATGTCATCATCATATGTAATAGAACTTGTTAGAGTAGAAAAGTAGAAAAAATATTTGTTACCTTTGGGCTTGTTAGGGTTTTCTTCTTTAACATTGGTTGTGTAAGCCTCTTGTTTTCACATTCTTTTCTTGTTATTAGCCACTTATAGACAATCCATTTTAAAATTCCCAAATTTTTTACAACCATAACATTGAATCCTTGGTATATCTTTCTTCTTCATCTTCTTGTGTTGAGAGCAACCCTTATTCTTTCCTTTATAGGCTTGAAGCAAGATGCTAATGCTTGAGAAGCTTCTTCCTTCCTATCTCTCGAAATGATCCTTGATTTTTCTTTAGTAGAAGAGGCCCATAGTTATTCAAATGTAGGTGTATCCTTCCTGTAGCATATGCCTACTGCAAATTCATCCCATGGTCTAGGGAGACCATTGAATGTTGTAGTCACGAGTTCACTTTAAGGACTAGTTTCTCCAATAGCTGAAATTTGATATTTTATTTGATAAATCCTTAAAAATTATGAAGTAACCATGTCATCATTTATCATTGTCACATCACAAGTTTCATTCTTCAAAATCATGGCTTGACCAACACTCTTGATAGTATAGAGATTTTTTAGGGCATCATACATCTTCTTAGAAGTAAGATGATCTCTAATGGAGTCCACAATGCTGCTTATGGAATTGAGATAACCTTCCTTGAATTTCTCATTTCCTACTATATATGATGGTTCCACAACCTTTCCTGTTACAATATCCAATACCTTGTTCTTTGAAATAATAATATCAACCCTAAGTTTCCAAGCCCTAAATTTTGAGTCTCCTTCCAACTTATTTTCAGATTTCAAGAGGAGGTCGCAGATGTGAATCAAGAAGGACTTTAACAATGATGAGCTCAAATTAGGGTTTTTTTGTTACCCTAGAGACAACCTCTGACTGAAAGGAGGTAAATGCATGGGACATCTATGTAAAAAGATGAAAGCATTATTTGTTGTCTTGTACATGGTTTCCCAAAGATTTTTTATGAAAATGCAATCTGATGGTAGCTCTTAAAGAAAGAGGAGCCTTCCCAGATGGCCACGCTATCTGTGAGAATGATATTTGAGGTTGTATTAAAGTGAGGGGAAGAAACAGTGAAAAATTCAAAGTAGAAGGCTGCAGTAACAAAATCTTATACACCAAACCTTAGTAGAAACCATGAAATATTAAAGAAATGAAAGTATGAAAATATGGAGTGGAGTTTAAGGTTATTTTAATTAAAGATGCAAAGGTACTGTAAGCTATTCAAAGCAAAGTAAATATGTTTAATGAAAATAACCAACAACTTCCTTACACATTTTTAAAGGAGAAATAATAGTTAATGACTTATAGTACAGGAAAGAACACATATCATGCCCAACAAACAGTTGGAATCACCCAGAAATTTTATTAATTCTCCAAGAAAGTTTTGATACATTACACAAAATTTACCCTCTGAGACCAAAATTCGGAACCCCAAAACTGGTTCCTTCATGTCTTTTTAAAGAAATTTTTTACATGAAGACAGTTACAAAACTATTAACTATAAAAACTTATTCAAAACTAACTCTAACTTATTCTGTCCTTATGAGGACTCAAAAGAATAAACTTAAAAACTAAACTATTTTAACTTTAAAATTACAAAATGTAATATTTTCTCGAAATTAAAAAAAAAAACCAAAAATGAATTATCATCATTCAATCACTTGATACTCTTGTGCAGGCTCTCTTGATGAGGCTCCAAGTTCCACCACTCGGATCCTTGCTGGTGATATTAAATTCTGACATTTCTTCCAGACTGCTAAGTCAAGAGCTAGGAATTGTATCATTCTATCATAGGTCATATTTAATTTTGTTATCCTATTGTATGTTGGATTTTCAGTAAAAAGAGATTTAACTAACCATAACAGCTGAAAATCCCTTTATAAGTAATTCACAATGGTTGACACCTTCAGAATTATTGTTCTTTCATGGGAAATATCTATCTTACTCTTAGCCTCCACTAACAATGTTTCATATGTTTCCCAAGGGAGGAGATTTCCGTGTTGGTCCCAACATGAAGCCATCCTGCTCGAACTCTCTTGTCAAAATTGGAATTGAAATTCAACACTGACTCCTTGGCTTCTACTAGTTTGCCCTAAAACCAATCTCCAATATTTAGATATTTGCTTAATTTCAAAAAGGATTGAGCTTTTGGAAAAATCTTAGGAGGGATGGAATTAGTAACAATCCTATAGACAATGACATAAAGGAAGAAATATAGTATGAAATCCCCTCATTGTTTGGCTGGTTTATGACCAAATCAGTCCAATTTACAACTATTTTATTCTTTTTGTTGACATCTATCACATTCAAGCCTTGTTGGCTTATAGGGGCCTAACCCAGGTTCAGAGATGATTTAGCCAAACAAATCCCGGTACTACTGGCCCTTTCGGCAACAATCCGCGGAGCGTGAACTGAGGTCTCACCCAAAGTAGTATGGGAGGGTGCTAGAACCAGGTTTCCGCACCCTAGAGATGTCTGATGATTTTCAGGGGTTTGCAAATTCTTCCTGCGTACGTCGCTACACGCACCTATCAATACTTCGCAGCCTGCAATGTTTCCTTCGTGCAACCCTTCTCGAGGCGCGATCCATGTTATTACCCAAGTTCCTTACTATTAACCCGATATTATCTAATTACTTAACTTATCTGTATGAGCCCAATTATACTTAACAGTGCTTAGTATTCATATAAATGCGCGCAATATACAAAACAATATAAATGCATAGAAAGTAATACAAAAGAAGATACACAGTATTTGGAATCAAACTTCTCTTTATTATTCTTCTTCTTGGGTTACAAACTCGACTCCGCCCTACACACCCAGCCGCAGGGGTCTGCACACTGAGCTGTGGACTCCACTAGGCCTTTGTGCACTCAGGTGCAGAGCCTCTTCCTACTACTATGACCCAAGACACTTAGACCTTTTCTCTATGCTCACTATCTTCTAGACTCCATTCATTTTCATCTATCTCCAATTATGTTTACAACATAGACCCTCACTCTATTTATACAATCCCATGGTCCACGGACCATGGATAGGCTGACATTACATTACAAAACTTAGGGCGGACAACCCTATGACTCAACATACATTTCGCACTCTGCGCCCGCAATTCGCGGAGTCTTACAACATTATTTGACCAAAACTTGGGCTTTGAGCACCAAAACATGTTGTGGGGGGATTCCATGCCTAACAGGCCCCCAACACAAACATCATGACTCGCCCTCGAGTCACTCTGTCAGTACGGCGATCTTGGCATGGAGTTCCTCCAACTGGTCCCGGATGGCCGGAATGTTTGCAGCACACTGTGCTGCTGCCTGCTGAACCTACTTCATTCTTGCTTCTGAACCCTCTGTGTCTGAATTGCGTCCTTATCTTCGTACTGGCATCTGCTACATATGCTTATAGTCCCGCATCCTTGTCCGACTCCTCGGGTTGTGAATATTGTGCTTTGGCCGGTTAGTCACGTAGTCGGCCCACCCGTGTAGGGCTTCAGGCGACTGTCATTTACTTTGCCCAGGAAGGGTTCTCCATTTAGTTTGACTAGCTGGACCGTGTCTCCATCTGTGACCTCCTTAACCACATATGGTCCCAACCAGTGCATTTTGAATTTTCCCAGAAATTTTTCAAACTTACTGTCATACAGAAGCACTAAGTCATTTACCTTGAAGGTGTGCAACTTGATATGGCAATTGTGCCAGGCCTTTTCACGCTACTTTTGTACTTGCTGATGAAATCCAGCTAGAAACCGTTCTTCCTCGAGTTCTTCTAATTGTGTGAGCCTTTCTTCTAGAGCTTCGCGGTCCGTCATGCCTGTGAGCACTACTATTCATATACTAAGTACGATGTATTCCATTGGCATGACAACTTCTGTGCCATAGACTAATTGGAAAGGTGTCTATCCCGTTAATTTCTTGCACATTGTCCTGTAAGCCCATAGTACGGCAGGTACGTGTAGGTCCCAATCGTTTCACTGCGTGTTGCACACTTTGGTCAGCGCAGTCTCCAGTATTTTGTTGAATGCCTCTACTGTCCCATTAGCTTGTGGGTGGTATGGTGTACTTTTCTAATGATACACCTGGAACTCTTCTGTGAGCGCGCTGATGGTTTCATTCAGGAAATGTGTTCCGCGATCACTCATTAAGATTTTCAGATAGCCAAATCGTGTCAACACATTTTCGAACAAAAACTTCACAATCGTAGTGACCGTGAAGTCTTTGAATAGTTGTGCTTTCGCCCATCGTGTCAGGTACTCCATCGCGGTGATGATGTAGCATGTGGCTATCTTTCCTTGAGGTTTGATCGGTCCCACAAAGTCGATTGCCCATTTTTCAAATGGCTGCAGTGTCATTTGTTGATTTAACGACATCTTGACCCTCTGCAATGGTTTTCCAGTCCTTTGACACATATCGCAGGCCTTACAGTGCGCTTTCGAATCTTGGTGCAAGGTTGGCCACCATAACCCTATGCAAAGAATGTTATGTGTGGTTGCACATCCTACATAGTGTCCTCCTGCAGTGCCCCCATGTGCTTCCCCAAGGATCTGACCTTGTTCAAATTCCAGTACGTATCTTTGCAATATCTCATCATTTCCCATTTTGTATAGGTGCCCTGCAATGACAGAAAAGTCCGCCGCATGCACCACCATTTCCTTTTTCTATTGGATTGAGTATTCCTTCGGTGTAGTCCCTATTGTTAGAAAATGGATTATATCTTCGAAGTGTTCGTCCACGATGCACACTACAAAGAGTTGTGCATCAGGTAGTCCCTCCTCCAAATTCGTGGGTTCCTCGCCTGTCTCAATTCATGACAAGTGATCTGGTCCTGTGTTCAGGCATCCTGGCTTGACTATGACCTCAAAATCATATTCCTAGAATAGTAAGAGCCCTCTACATATGCACCCCCCAACACAGGCTTATTGACCAGGTATTTCAACATGGAATGGTCGGTATACATCTTGAAATGTCCTTCGAGTAAATAGTGTCAGTATTTTTGGAGCGCGTACACCATCGCTAACCCCTTGCGCTCGGTGGTGGAATAGTTCATTTCTGCTTTGGAAAATCTCCAACTTGCAAACATGATCAGGTGATCCACGCCCTCTGCGCCCTCTTGTGTGAGTAATGCTCCCAGCGCAATACACGACGCATCAACATGTACATGAAATTCCACATCCCATTTTGGGAAGACTAGGATTGGAGCAAAGGCCAGTTTCCCCTTTAGGACATCCAAACTCTTCATGCAATCATCATTCCAGCAATATTTAACATCCCTTTTTAATAGCTTTTCTGTCGCGCTGTTATTTGGGCATAATTTTTTATGAACTTCCTATAATATCCAGTGTGTCCCAAAGTAGCGCGCAGTTGTTTAACACTCCGCGGTGCTTCCAAATTTAGAATAACAGCAATCTTCGCAGGGTCCACCATCAGTCCTTGTTTGCAGACCATATGTCCCAACAAGTTTCCAAAGGGAATGGGGAATGTGCACTTCTTAAGGTTCAGCGCAATCTAGTGTTGGTGGCAAGTACCCAACATCAAGCGTAAGCTTGCTACATGGTGCTTAACTAATCCAAAGACAGTCCAATCATCTAGATAGACCTCCAAGAACTTGTGGATGTATTCTTTGAACGAAGCCAGAACAATGCGCAAAAACATGGTTGGCGTGTTCTTCAGTCCAAACGGCATAACGATGTATTGAAAGTAGCCCCATTCTGTTTCGAAGGTCATTTTTCTCCTGTCTTCCGGCGCGATCTTGATATGATGGTACCCTGAGAACCCATCCATGAATGAGTATGCTTCTTGACCGCCAACATTCTCCAGTACTTCATCTGTTAACGGTGTCGGGAATGGATCGTGTACACAAGCATCATTCAGCTTCCTAAGGTCCACGCATATTCTTATTTCTCCCTTCTGCTTTTTCTCCTGTACTACCATAGGACTCACCCAGTTAGATTCTTCCACTGGCTCAATAATTCCAGCTGCGAGCATTTTGTCTAATTCTTCGTGGACCTTTTCTTTATATTTCGGATTCAAGCGGTAAGGTCACTGCTTAACTAGCTTCGTGTCAGGTTTCAGGGTGATCTTCATCATCCCTAAGTCACCAACAATCCCTTTTAAGTCCGTAATTTTTGTCAGGAATAAGTCTTGGTATTCGTGGAGTAACTTGGCGACCTTATCCACTGTGGAATCATCCCAATAGTCCCCAAGCATTGCTTCGCCTCCGTTCCAATGTTTACCTGCTTTGTTTTTAGCAGCGCGGTGATGTCAGGATCCTTAATTGATGGTCCTTGAATCTTGCGACAGCCTTCCGTTTCTGGAATGTTAATATTTTGTTGGTCCTCATCATCCTCCTCAACATTTATGTTGTAGCACTCTAGCGCATAACTCAGCTATGTCATCCATTCTGGTTGAAGTACTTCCATTGGCTCCTAGGGTATTTTGAAGATAGCTGCTTTTACTACCTGTAGCACATCGTCAACAGTATCCCACCAACGATCTTCAAACATGAAATTTAATAGAAATCCCTCACACAAGACATCCCATTCGCTCGTACCATGGCGGAGCTCTGTCTCAGTATACCAATTCATTGGTATGACATCCAGGGTATGATAAAATAAATGTACCCATTCAGGCTATGGCTCTTCCCTGTAGACCTTGGTCCATTTCGTAAGGTGTGTACATGGATCATCCCGTCTGTCATATTTTTCTAGTAGTCGTATCTACAGTTTCCCAAATCGTAGGCACATCATCCTTCTACATCCACACCAATCCTCAAAAATTCTCTGATGTGTACCCCACCACCTTGCGGGCATTGCGTGCAATGCCCATTTCAGAGCATAGAACCATTGCTGTTCTGGTACTGCACTTTCAAATTTGTTCAGGAATTCAACCACCGCTGTCAACCCTTCATATGTAGGTAGATCCCTTACCTCTGTTGTCACGCAACACAGTGATCTAACTATCATGTTGAAATTAAGTGTTGTTACTTTGTGCAGCTGATTCTTCCGGTGCTCTATTTCTTCGTCTGAATCCAAAGTGTAGGAGCTTTCATGCTCCCATGAAATCCTACCATCTGCAGTTGGGTTTACCTAATTATATTCTCACGCGGTTATCTTGTAGATGCAATCGAGATTTTCATCACTATCATCATCACGCATTGGTTCAATGTATCGCGCTCCTTCGGCTGGATCTAGTGATACTACTACACGTAGTGAATTTTTCTCAAAAACCATTTTGCGCTTCTTCAGATTGATGAATCCATTCATATCGGTGGCCCAGTCTATTCCTAGTAGTGCAGGATAGGGATTGTTGTCATCAACAATCTCTATCACTTCAAAATCTTCCTGCACGCTCACACCTTCAATATCCATTGTTACCCCTTGCAATCTTCCCATGGGCAGGATCTTCTGTTGGTTTCCCATTTGCAACTGAATAGGAGACCATTGTAGCGTGGGTCTGCCCATGCGTTCCCATGTTTGTTTCGTTAGTACATTCGCATCCGATCCGAGATCCAGGATTACCTAATCCATTTCATTCTCACAGATTTGTGTAGTCAACCTCATTTCCCTTCCTGTGTGCAATGCATGCTTTCCAAGTTTCCTGACCACACGTGGTTCTCCTAACCCCGCACACCTAGTGATAAGTTCTTATAGTCCTTTTACTGCCCTGTTGTCGCATAGCAGTTTCATGCATGTCTCTAGAAAGGTAGCGAGCATTGAAGGATCCACCCTCGTTCTAGTTGATCCTTACTACCTGAAGTGGATGCCTCCATGAAGCTCTTCTTAGCTTCCATGAATGTCTCCTTCACGCGTTCTAAATCAAATTCAGGTTCCTTTGTAGGAGCCTTGCAAACCCACGCACTTTCTTTTGACTGCTTACCTTTATCATTTCCAGTGGTCATACCGCTCCTGAGCACTATGTTTACATTTGAGTCTTCTTCACGTGGCTCAAACCTCATCATCTGCAAACGCTGAGTCGGAGGAGGTTGGAGTACCCATTTTTCACACAGAGTTTCTATCAATTTAGGGCAGTCTTCTGCCTCATGATAAAACTAAGTACAGTACAAACATGATGTCCTTGTCGGGTTTGTATAATCACGAGCATAGTGCCCTGGCCCTCCGCAATTGTAATAAATTAGTTGTTCGCGACCCCTTCTTGGTCCCATTCCACCTCGACCTCATCTGCACCCCTGAAATCCAGCGCGTGCCATTCCTGTATTTGGGTCGAGGGCTCATGTTTTGGTTTACACCCTGTAGGTAGGAGTCCAATCCATCATTATTTTGTAGCTTCTACAAGTGCATTCATCATGGCCTACCGACCTGCAAAAATTACAGAACAATTGCTAGGACGTCTGCATATACTTCTGCAATAGATGGCAATTATTCGTAGTGTGTTTTCCTCCTATCTAACAGATCTCACACCATAGTGTAGGCATCATGCTTGGTCCTGTTTGTGCCTTAGGTCTCAACAGCATCGACCCTCCTCTTGCCAAGTACTTCGGGAACACTGGACAATGGTCCTTGTCATGGCCCTGTCCTTTGCATTTTATGCACCATACCTCCTCGTGTGCCTCTGGCCGAGGTGTCCTGTCCTATGTCAAACTCTGCATCTCCAGACACAGATTTTGCAGTTGCGCGTCGATTTGTTGGACTCCCAGACCGAGGTCTTGTATAGGGGTCTCATCCAATCTCATTGCCATCTCCAAAGCTTCGGCCTGGGTGGAAAGCTTTTGTTATGACAACGTCATCCTTGAATGTGGTGTTTGTGATGCTAAAAACCATGTGCAGTGTTGTCCATCTGTCAAATTCATGTTGGCCTCGCGAATCATACTCTTCCGCCTTTGGTCCAAATCCCAGGGGGTCTATCCCAGGTGTATCGTGATCTCCTCAAACCCGATAATTGATTGTGTCTTTGATTTTGGCCTGCTAAATTCCCAGTTCAGCGTGGTATGGATTTCTATGATTCCTATGTTTGGAGGGTCATTAGAATGCTTTATGTACCATGTTAATGCGCGATCCTACAACGCGATTACCAGCGTAGCCTTCTTGATATTGTTATCGACGACTCCTTGTGCTTCCCGTACCACCCTTACCACGAACCAAAATTGGTTCAGATCTTCATTCCCTAATCCTTTGAATACCAGTAGTTTGATCGCACTCGCCATACTGAACTGTCATGGTGGTGGAGGTGGGGTGGATGGACATGGAGGTGAGGAGGGTGAGATGGGTGGTAGTGTAAGTGGAGGTGGTAAGTGTGGAATTCTCTACCTTATTAGATTGACCGCGCTTCTTAGAGAAACTTTCGCGAGCTCTTCCTCACTTTCCCGCGAGGGTAAAATTAAGGGACTAGTTTCTAATTCTTCACTACCTCTGATTCTGTAGATCTTCCCACTTCGCGTAGTCCCAAACATTAATTTATTTGCATAAGCTGCTTTTCACACAATAGCATCTTAATCCAAGTATTCAAATATTTAATATACTTACCTCGTGGTCCTTTGAGAAAGCGTCGTTCCACCTCATTGTAGCTGACAGTCATATCTACTATGAACTTAGTGATCAATCCTCCTATAATTCGATCGAGCCAATGGTCCACAGCTCGCATGATCTTATCTCCTGACGCTTCTAGTCTGTGCACTAATTCCAAAGTCCACACGATTGGTTTTTCGAGCCTACACCTTCCCTGACTGTCTGCTAGCTTCGCAATCCACTCATACAGCTCAGAAGGAAAGGATGCAAAGAAAATTTTGTGGATTTCCATATATAAGTAGCGCTCTAACCATTGTTCCTTAGATACTTGCGGATCTTCTTATCCAACCACCCTTCAATTTCTTTCTTTGTTGGATTCCAGTGACACGACATCAAACATCCCTTATGCAGATCCAAGTCCCAACAACGGAACCATTTGTTGGCTTATAGCGGCCTGACCCAAGTTCAGAGATGATTTAGCCAAACAAATCCTGGTACTACAGGCCCTTCCGATAACAATCCACGGAGTGCAAACTGAGGTCTCACCCAAAGTAGTATGGGAGGGTGTTGTTATCACTCAGGTTGTCCCTTGGCTCCTTAAGGGATACGGCCGAGGTAACCACAAACCAATCTTTGGGCTACAGGTCCTAGCCTAACTACAGTCAGAGAGGGCTCTCTCTTTATGATTTAACTTTGTTTTGGGTTGATTTTAGGCTAGTTATGGTGTACATGGGTTTTGTTTTGATTTTGGTGGGAAGGATGATGTTTTCAAGCAGAGTTGGGATGCATAGAGTGAGAAGTTCAAACCATTGGGCATGGAGTCATGGATTAGGGCTTGCTGTTGCGTTTTCTTGGTCACAAGAGGAATACAGAGCAGGATAGCTACACATAGAACAATATCAAACTGGAATAAAGATGGAATGAAGGTCAGAGATGAAAGGCAACTAAGAATCTTTCATTGGCTAACAGAGAGGGAAGGTGAATGAAAGTTTGTCTAGGAGTAGTCAAGAATTCCTAAACAACAGTCATATGTGAAAGAAACAGGGTAAACATGATCATTTAAGTATGCATATTCATAACCATTTCTGAAGAAAACATATAGAAATAACAAGAACTGAGCATAGGGTGCAGTCAAGCAAAACCTAAGCTATTCTTCGTTCTTGCTATTTAGATGGTAACACAATGGTGGTATAAACATATGTAAACGGTAAACAGAGTTAGGAAAACACTTATTGAGCCATGTAGTAGCACGAGAATTCCACAGTCACTCTTTGGCCATTAAATAACACAACAGACAGTTCTTCATACAAAGCATTCCAGCAGTCTTTGATTATAGAGCTCTCAAAGTATACAGCGCAAGTCTAGAATGAGGATTATGAACCAACCAACCCTTTAAACAATGAATTAGGGTGGTTTATATAGAGAAAATATCCAAAAATATCTATTACAGCAGATCTTAAACAGATCTGAGGGAAATGAGTTCTTTAACCTAATCTTGTCCTGAAATTAATCCAAGAAGATATTTATTTGAGCTGCGCTGGAGGCAGCTGCATCAAAATGAGTTAATATGGTGTCCTTGGTGGCTTGGTGCAGTGTTTCTGCAATAACTGTGCCTTGTCTTTTATCTGTACCTCTTAGGTGGTTCTGCTACTTTTAGGTGGCTTTAATGTGCACTAATCTCGATCTGATAAGCTTTGAATGGCCTTTACCGCTTTCTTTGACTTTGCTTGGGGGCCTTTAATGTTCACCTGCTTTGATATTGTCGATCTGATACTCTTTGTCGCTTCACCAATACTCTTTAATTTAATCTGGGCTTTATCTTTCCTCTGATACTCTTTAACACTTGAATCGGGCCACTTTCTCTCCCTTGATATGCTTGAAACTGTCAAGTCGCCCCTTTTCTGCCCTTTCAAGGCAAAAAATAACTGCTGCAAATGCTTTTCGTGGCCTCTAGAATGCTATCGGCGCTGGCCGATTGAATATGAACATACGTGAAGAAATCCTGTCAAATTACGGCGGAGGAATGCAACCTGATAACTCTGTTGGGCTGAGGCTGGTTTTTAAGCCCTCCATTTTGAGAAATTTTTCTTAGCAATCGCGCATCAAAAACTACCTCAGTTTCTCGTTTGGGGCACTCTTTGACGCGATTTTCGCCCTTTGCGCCTTTTCTGTGATGACGTCAGCGGTGGGTCCCGATACGGCAGGGTGACGTGGCAGGGACATGTAGCAGTGGGGGGTTGACACAGAGATGACGTGGGCGGCGACGTGGCACTGACGTTAGGGGTGGAGAGACAGAAGGTGGTTTGTGGTTTTATCGGACCACCTTCTGTACGAGGGCGGTAATTGTCAGAGCCCGCCCGATACAATCACGTGGAGTGTTGAGTCTTGAAAATGTCATTCATTTGCATTACACTTTCACTATTATGTCTATTATATCACCTCCATTTCACCTCCATTTCACTACTATGTCACCACATTCATCTCACTTTCATTATCATTGGGCCACCTTTATGTTTTTCCAATATTTATTATTTCTAAGCCTTTTAAGTGAATTTGTGGTTAAACATTAGAAAATAATGTGCATATGCTTATACCTAACAAATGGGTTGAGATTGTTGACATGTGTAGGTTGAAAGGAGGCTTCTAGAAGACCCTTATGTGGCACTCTAAGGCCAAATTCGAATTTGGTTGGAAAGAATCATGGGATCATGAGGATATGTGTCACCTCTCCTAATTGTATTGTAACTCTAAGAAGACATGTGTCTTATCAGTTCCTATTTTGATTAGGACTCTAGAGGTAGAGGGAGAGATTCATGGATTCTCACTAATGAGATGGCTCTCATCTTTTTGTATAAATAGGAGATCTCTCTCCTTCATTTGTTAGTCCTTTTTAGTCTTTTCTTAGTCCTTTTAGCTTGTTAGCCCCATGGCTTTTGAAAGCTTTGGAGAGCTTTGTTGTACTTTGCACTTTTGAAGAAATTGAATAAAGCTTTGATGTTCTCAACATGGAAGGAGATGTGAAGTAGATGTCATGGAGCATATTAGGATGTAAGTAGAGTAGATTTCATTTTGTAAATATTGCTTTGTAGAATGTAAGGTAGATTAGATTTTTCATTCATGCAATTTCAATTCATGCAAGTGTGTTTAATTTTACTTTGATTTCATGACTAGTGGCATGTGTGATCATCTTGTCTATGTTGCTGACCTTTATTTTTCTGTAGTTTGATTTTCATTAGTATCATTTCTTTAACTTGCACTTCACTTTTTGCTCTTAGATATCAAGTTGTTCATCTATTGATGGTTCTTTTTCCATAATCAAATAAATTTATTGGAGCCAAAATATCACTTAGTACAGTTTGGTTTAGTTTGCTTTAAGACTCACATTGTTGACTTGTTCATAACTAGCTGAAAGGCAAAAAGGTTAAGAAAAGGTTAAAGTAGTGCGATTTGTCTCCTTTATGTAGTGTCACTTAGATTTCACATTTTATTTTCATTTTAAATCAGCAACAGAGATACTGGGCCGATGTCATTAGTCCTTTATTTGATGTCTTTATTTTCCTTTAAGCATTTGATTTCATAGGTGGTAGGGGGCCCCTGCCTTGTATAGTTGTCACTTTAATTTCTTGTATTTCTTTTTCTGATTTTCATATATATTAATGTACAGTTTGAATTACTGCATTTTATTGTCTTTTTAACATGTATATTATTGTACATAAATTGCTTTCAAGTTGATTGTAGATTAGTGATGCACATAGCCTTTTAATGAACTAATGATGTGATAGAATCATCTTGTCCTTTTGCTGAAGCAGCAAGGATACTGGGTATCATAGTCATTCTCTCATTATTTGATTATTGCATTTTATTTTGATTGAACTAGTTGTATATTTACACTTTTGTTTACTAACTCCATCAATAACATGTTTTAAGTTCTTTTGAAGTGCTAAGTTTTGGAAGTTACCATTAAGGACATAGGCCTTGTCTTGAAATCTTTATCCGTACTTGTCATTTAAAAGTATTCTTAAGACCTTAGAAAACCAACAAGAACAAAACCCCAAAAATAAAATAAACTATAAAACAACGAAGTAAGAGAAAGGTTAACTAAGCACATATAGTGCACCACACTTCATCAGTTTACGATACCCGGATTGATAATTTATGTAGAGCAATTTAAGACATTAAATTGACTAGACATTTTGGCGCCGTTGCCGGGGAAGTGTAATTAGGAGACCTTATTTCTTACATCTAAAAAAAAAGGTTAATAATTCTTGAGTATGCTCTCCTCTTGCACTTTGTGTGATCTAGAGGATCAGAAAAAGGATTGTTAAGTAAAAAAGAAAAATAATAATTCTTGAGTATGCTCTCCTCCTGCACTTTGTGTGATCTGGAGGATCAGAAAAAGAATTGTTAAGAAAAAATAGGAGACAAAATAACTTCATCACTTCAATTGATTCAAGAAGAAAAAGAAGAAGAGAAAAAATAAACTTCATTTCATTTCCATTTTCACTCCATGCCATCCATTTCATCAATAAAAGTTATTTCCCCATGATCATTTCCATTAAGATTGCCTAACTATCTCTATTTAGCTAAGTGGTTGCTGTGACACTGGTTTCCGCAGTTGATACCAGGTTTCCGCAGCTGATACCGGTTTCCGCAGCCACCACTCTGTTTTTCAAACTTACAATCAAGATGTTAGTGCAATAAAATAAAAATGCAGGTATGACTATGCAAATTGAGCCCCCAAAACCATACTGAGGATATTTTCATTGTCATGGGGGAGTGGCGAAGAGGCATCCAAGATATATTCATAACTCGATGTTGTTCATCTGTTGTCATGTATCCCAAAGGCTTTCCCAAAATCTTCATGAATGGACTATTTCCTTTACTGTTGTCATCCAAGGAAGACTTTTTTCTGTTATCTATAGAACGCATCCGTAATTGATTGTAAGAATCTTCTAAGACATATGTTCGGCGAACACAAATACGGAGTGGATTATAGTTGTGCTGCTCATTCTGTTGTCTAATCCGAGAGCGGAAAAATGATCGCTTGTTGTCAAAGTCAATTAGACGAGGTGTCTTGTGCATAAGAGAGTAATGTTGGTTGTATCGTAGGAAAGGGAGAAGCAGCCTAGGTTCATATTCTGCATAAAGCTCCACCTGGAGGCCGTGAAAGTCTTTGCCTGCATGAGGATCTGTTTCAAACAGTGCATGCAAATATTCATGCAATAAATATCTGTAGGTGCTATTATTCTCAGCCTTCCGCAACTGTGAGACCACTTCAGATGGTTTAATAAACTCTCTTTGTTGGACTAGTAAGGCAACTTCCCTTTTTGGATCTAAAGTCATGAGTGCCAATGCCTTATCTTGCAAAGCATCATGTAGATTATGCTCCCCAATAAATTCAAACATGCCAGGTTTCCTCAGATCTGCATATATTGCAAAAGCTTTCTCGTACTGTTTATCAATGACATACAAGTCAGCTAGGGCCTCTTTCAAAGTTGGAGTACCTGTGTAACACACCTGCAAAACAGTAGATCAAACAAGAACAACGAATGCAGAACAGAGAACAGTAAAACTCAGAAAACGTAAACACAGAAAAAACGTCAAACTTCAAACGTTCGATTTGCCCAAATGGAGACGAATTTCAAAAAACTAAAACATGGGTTTTTTTGCCAGGTGGGTTATTTAGATAACCCAGAAACCGTTTGAGAAAATTCGTGGCGGTCTGGGAGAAATCTTCGGTTCTTTGGAGCCTTTTTTTTGCCGCCGTGTGAAAAAATTGAGTTATTAACTGACAGTTTGATGTATTCCGCGTGCCTGAAGAAGGATAACGCCAATTTGATTATGTGCTGGACTCTTTGCCACCACGTCCTTTGCCCATATGCCACCTATTGCAATTCATTAAAACCAGCAGTGATCCAAGTGAAGACGGCTCTGTTTTCACTCCATTACGTGATTTGGTTGGATACGGCTCTTCACAGCCGATTGATAAACGTGGCGTGAACCAAGTACGGCTCTTCTCCACCGTATAACTCTTATTTCCGTTGCTTTTCTTCCACTCCCTCACTCACTCACACCATTTCCACTCTTATTCTCGATGCAAAATCCACGGTTCTATTTTAAACTCCACGGCTTTGTTTCAAACCCCGCAGCTCTATTTCAAGCTCCACAGTTCCGTTTCAAACTCGTATTACCTTGCATAACACTGCGGCTATTCCACTTACAGCCGTAGTCCATCCATCTTTCCCGTGAGCATCCTCCTTGAGCATCCATACACAGTCAAAGCTTCAGCCGAAGTTGAGATGGGGAAACTGCTTAGTTTGTTCTTCCCTTGAACGTCCACACACAGTAAAATTTTCAGCCGGAGTTGAAAGCCGAGAATGGGAAAGCTTGGCAGAGCTGAACCGTGAATTGCACTAGTTAAGTTAGTTGTCTTGAAGGGGCACATTTTTTTTCTCTTCCACGCACACAGCCACTCCATTTCACAGTACTTTCTACACTCTGCACTTTCCGTAGCCAATACAGCGTTTCCGCAGCTCACACAGGCTTTCCGCAGCCAATACAGCGTTTCCGCAGCTGTTTTGTTAAACTCTAGGTTGCAGGTGTCATCAAGCAAAACAAGTCACATGGGTAGCTAGGGAAATGTCAGTACATGGATGGTGTCCTATTCATTCGACCAAATTTGATGAAAAATACCCCGGTCAAAGGGAAGTCAAATTGTGTATTATCACAAAGTCGCCACACTAAGTCGCTGCATGTCAAGAAAAAATAATAATTTTGAATCAATGAAATGAACAAGTTATTTTCTCACTTTTCTGAAGGTATTGATTAATTTTGGACTGATAATAAAAGATGAATGGCTAACTTTTTATTCAAGATTTTTAGCTACAGAGCTGTTCCCCAATTCCGCAGCCAGAAAAACCTCATTGTTCAAATCAGCCTATCTTTCTCATACAAAATCAAATTTTGATGATTTAAATACCATTGGAAAGATCTCAACAAGATCTATACAATGAGAAATATATCATTAGAGTTTGAAATGGCAAGTAATGAAATAAATTGCTGAAAAGAAGCAACATCAACTTGAGGCACTAATTCCAAAGCAGGTATAAATTCTTTTGATTTTTCCTTTGAGAACTTGTTTCATTAATACAAATTCTTTGTTTTGTGTGTAAATATCATAACTAGAGAGATTGATCACCTCTCTCCTTTGATAATCTTACATTCCATTGCAGAAGAAGTATTAGTTTTTTTGCAGGTTGCAGGAGGAAGGACAAATGACTACAAGAGAATGGTGTCTCTCTAAGAGACCAATTTGCTTCATAAGAGGATGATCAGCAACAAAGAGGAAATATGTTGATGCAAAATCAAATCCAAACACTTGAAAAACTTTCAGATAACTATTGTCTCCATCACATCCATACTTCATAATAAACCATTCACCTTATTCCACTCCATACCTTCCACTTACATTCACATACACTTTCCATCTCTTTTTGTCCATTCATAACCCACAAATAAAAGCAAGAGGCTCATTCATATGCTTATTGCCATTGCCATTTCTGTTCTCCATTGTCATTTTCCATTTTCATTTTCCATTCCTTGTCATTTTCATTCCGCAAATAAGCCCTACTTCAATGCAAATTATTGAGTCCATAGTCCTTTGAGTCTAAGTTCTTTGTAAAAACACCTTGAGGCTTGCATGCCTTAATGGCAAGTCCTCATGCTGACAAACAATGGGAATACATTAATGTCCCTTGTTCGTTAGATCTTCTAGGTGACTCGACATCATCAAATTCATTCGTACATAGCAAGATGTGTTTGGGCATCTTGACTCTCATTATCATCAATGGTGAGAGTTCTCGTGTTGACTAGTGGCATCCATTAATGGCCACTAAGCCAACAATTTCCTACTATGTTCGACATCAGAACATCTTTTCACATAGTAGGAATTGTGCCAATGAGTTTTGAAGACATGAAGACTATTATTTTCAGCATTTTGGAGCAGATTCAGCAAGTTTTAGTAGAAGCAATAAAAAGTCATCTTATCTCTCTATCCATGACTCCTCTTGTTCAGCCACTTGAAGAAGAATATGATCAGAAATTTTCAGCCACCACACATACAACTCATCCATTCCAAAGGGTAAGTGAAGGTACGGAATTTTCTAACTTTTGACCATAGAATTCCATAAAAAGCTAGAATGATAATTGTTGGAAAAACATTTCTCTTCCTCATTTCATAAAAATTGCCAATACCATCAGTTGGGGGGGGAATACATTCATATTCATATATTGCCATGTCCATATCATATTCAAGAGCTCACATACTTCCAACATATATTAATTATTACATTGCTATTATGAGCATACAATGGCTTTTGAAAAAGTGCTTAAAGGATAAATTGGATACAAACAAAATCATGGTTGTCACACAAGAACCAACCATCATGTAATCCAATAAAGATACACTTTGCAACAATAATCAAAATATCATTATGCAAAGTTCAAATATCAAAGTAGAAGGCAACAACAAAGAAAAAAAATGGTTGTAACACAAGAACCAACCATGTTGCAATTCAAGTAAAACACTTTGCAGAAATATGAAGTTATCAAATGATATCATGCAAAGTTAAGCCAAAGCTCAAAGATCAAAAGAGTTAATATTGCATGAGGACATGCAATAGCTTCAGTTGGGGGTATGTTGAGTCTTGAAAATGTTATTCATTTGCATTACACTTTCACTATTATGTCCATTATATCACTTCCATTTCACCTCCATTTCACTACTATGTCACCACATTCATTTCACTTTCATTATCATTGGGCCACCATTATGTTTTTCCAATATTTATTATTTCTAAGCCTTTTAAGTGAATTTGTGGTTAAACATTAGAAAATAATGTGCATATGCTTATACCTAACAAATGGGTTGAGATTGTTGACATGTGTAGGTTGAAAGGAGGCTTCTAGAAGACCCTTATGTGGCACTCTAAGGCCAAATTCGAATTTGGTTTGAAAGAATCATGGGATCATGAGGATATGTGTCACCTCTCCTAATTGTATTGTAACTCTAAGAAGACATGTGTCTTATCAATTCCTATTTTGATTAGGACTCTAGAGGTAGAGGGAGAGATTCATGGATTCTCATTAATGAGATGGCTCTCATCTTTTTGTATAAATAGGAGATCTCTCTCCTTCATTTGTTAGTCCTTTTTAGTCTTTTCTTAGTCCTTTTAGCTTGTTAGTCCCATGGCTTTTGAAAGCTTTGGAGAGCTTTGTTGTACTTTGCACTTTTGAAGAAATTGAATAAAGCTTTGATGTTCTCAACATGGAAGGAGATGTGAAGTAGATGTCATGGCGCATATTAGGATGTAAGTAGAGTAGATTTCATTTTGTAAATATTGCTTTGTAGAATGTAAGGTAGATTAGATTTTTCATTCATGCAATTTCAATTCATGCAAGTGTGTTTAATTTTACTTTGATTTCATGACTAGTGGCATGTGTGATCATCTTGTCTATGTTGCTGACCTTTACTTTTCTGTAGTTTGATTTTCATTAGTATCATTTCTTTAACTTGCACTTCACTTTTTGCTCTTAGATATCAAGTTGTTCATCTATTGATGGTTCTTTTACCATAATCAAATAACTTTATTGGAGCCAAAATATCACTTAGTACAGCTTGGTTTAGTTTGCTTTAAGACTCACATTGCTGACTTGTTCATAACTAGCTGAAAGGCAAAAAGGTTAAGAAAAGGTTAAAGTAGTGTGATTTGTCTCCTTTATGTAGTGTCACTTAGATTTCACATTTCATTTTCATTTTAAATCAGCAACAGAGATACTGGGCCGATGTCATTAGTCCTTTATTTGATGTCTTTATTTTCCTTTAAGCATTTGATTTCATAGGTGGTAGGGGGCCCCTGCCTTGTATAGTTGTCACTTTAATTTCTTGTATTTCTTTTTCTGATTTTCATATATATTAATGTACAGTTTGAATTACTGCATTTTATTTTCTTTTTAACATATATATTATTGTACATAAATTGCTTTCAAGTTGATTGTAGATTAGTGATGCACATAGCCTTTTAATGAACTAATGATGTGATAGAATCATCTTGTCCTTTTGCTGAAGCAGCAAGGATACTGGGTCTCATAGTCATTCTCTCATTATTTGATTATTGCATTTTATTTTGATTGAACTAGTTGTATATTTACACTTTTGTTTACTAACTCCATCAATAACATGTTTTAAGTTCTTTTGAAGTGCTAAGTTTTGGAAGTTACCATTAAGGACATAGGCCTTGTCTTGAAATCTTTATCCATACTTGTCCTTTAAAAGTATTCTTAAGACCTTAGAAAACCAACAAGAACAAAACCCCAAAAACAAAATAAACTATAAAACAAGTAAGTAAGAGAAAGGTTAACTAAGCACATATAGTGCACCACACTTCATCAGTTTACGATACCCGGATTGATAATTTATGTAGAGCAATTTAAGACATTAAATTGACTAGACATGGAGACACGCGTCTTTTGTACGGTGGGGAAACCGCTAGCCTATCGGAGGCTAAGTGTCGAACGTCGGGGCGGCTCCGAAATCGATGAGAGCCGTAGGATGGGGAGGGCCTGATCCGATGGTGAACGGAGCGTGGAGCTGGTGGCAGGTTATCATACGGAACCCGCCTGAATATTCGAATATTTATACAATGCTGCGGGGTTTAGACTTTGGGTTTGTGGGTTTTATACATGGTTTGTGCACCGGGGGTAGAGTTTAATCAAAATATTTAAACAAAACCTGAAAATGTGAGCGCGCAGGGTAACACATTAAGGTTTATGGTTAAGAAAGGGGAAGGAATGGTTATTAGTTTAACCAGAGGTTAAGATAACTCCAGGTTAAGACGCGGAAGGGCTAATGCCAAGCCCCAAATGGACTTAGCATTTCCCCCAAACTGATGTTATAGGGCTATAGTGCCAGGGGATGGGAATATGTACATAGGGGAGCTATTAATTGTTTTTTAGTGAGGGGAAGGGGAAATAGATAGGGATTTGCATAATAATGTTAGAAGTTAATATGAAAATGACAAGAAAGCGCTAAGTTTAGAGATCTTAGGCCACTTAAAAGGGAAAAATGACTTATAGAGTGAATAAGAGTACTCCTAAGCAAAGAAAACCTTTACTTAGGCCAATGATACGAAAAATGATGAAACTTAAGATATATCAAGTAGATCTTGACCTCTTTGGGGAGGTTAGTGAATGATTTGGGGAATAAGAAGGAGGGGGAGTTAGACATGCCTCGCTTGAGCTCCTCAAAATGAAAAACTACCTCATAATTGTGATCTGAATAGATATAACACTTGAAAACATGAAATGGATCACATAGCCTGATTCTGCAACCACAAAACTACTTACCCAGCCTACTTACCTAGCATTTTTTCTTCTTTTTGCATGGGTGCACTTAGACTTGCAGACCCTGATTGTCTTCTTTTTCTTTTAACTGCCCTCCTATCTAAAATCAACCCTTATCTCTTCCAAGGGCCCAAATTAAGCAGTTGGGCTCCTTCATTTCTCTACCTAGCTACTAATCTACCAAGCTTAAGCTGTTTGGACAGATATTCATTCTCTATCTTCTAAAATAAGCAATTTAAAACTAGGGAAGCCAAGATTAAGCTGTTTGGCTTTCCCTTATCTGTAAAACTCTTCAAAAATGGTATGATTCTTCAAAATGGAACTTCTTGGAAATATGGAACCTTGCAGCATGCAATGATGACATATTTGGCATGTAAAACAGTCAATCATGAAATATGAAACCTATTGCAATAGGAGGCTAACAGTGGCTCTGCTTGGGGATGGTTTTTCAAGATGAAAAGCCAAGAACAGCAGGTCAGAATGCTTTGATCTTCACTTGTTGCTGTAAACTGAAATTCTCCTTCTTGTCAATGCCTTTGATTGAATTCTTATAAGCTGATATGCAGTATCCTTTTGAGATGAATTGTAGAAAAATTACAGCTACGCTTCTTGCCTTTTGGGTGCTTGTAAACATATTGAAATCTGCCTGAGCACTCTTTTGGAATTATTTCAAAAACAGAGGTCTGAAAAAGAGCTTTCTTTGATCTTTCCTTCAAAATTTGCTGCGTTGTTCCCTCTTATTGGCCTGCTATAAGAAAAAGTGTTGAAAATGCAAATATTAATGTACAGGTAGTATACAGAGCTGTGTTGTGTTCAACAAAAGGGATCATGATAGTGCTTTAGCATTCAGCCATTGACAGGGCCTTCTTCAGCTGTGCTGCCATCCAAACTCTTCAGAAAATATGTGTTGTTGTCTTGAATAGCAGAAATAATAAAGGGGCCTTTCCACAGGAAATCAAACTTGCCATGCTTTCCTTTGTCCTCTCTTCTTGAATCCCATCTTAAGACTTTGTTGCCTACGTAGAAATCTTTAGCCTTGGTTCTATTGTCAAACATTTTCTTGAGCTTCTCTTGTAAAATCTGAGCTCTGTCGTACACTTGCTCTCTTGTTTGTTGCAAATGGATGGTTTGGTTTATTCTTCTTTGAATATCATTTAGTTCTGCCTAAATCTCTTGTAGCAATTTGATAACAGGGATTCTCAAAGAAGAGGGGAACTTGGCCTCCATGCCATAGACTAGCTCATATGGGCTCATCCCAATGGATCTCTTGGTTGACAATTTGTCTGCCCATAAGGCATTTACAAGCTTTTTGTGCCAGTTCTTCTTGTTCTCCTCCAAGACTTTCTTAATGATGTTAATCAGACTTTTGTTGGATGATTCGGCCAAGCCATTACCTTGAGGGTAGTAGGTTGTGGAACCTAAGGTAATGTGAAATTTGTGGCAAAAACTGATCATTTTCTTGGATTTGAAGGCAGCGGCATTATTTGTAATGATCTTTTCAGGACAGCCAAATCTGGACAAAATGTTGGTTTCAAGGAATTGGATGATGGTGGAGTCATTGGCTTGCCTACATGGGATGGCTTCAATCCACTTGTTAAAGTAATCTGTGGCTGTTAGAATCCACTTATGCTGGCCAGAAGAGGATGGATGGATTTCTCCAATGAAGTCAAGACCCCATTGTTGAAAAGGCTTCTCGATTGAAATGGGCTTAAGGGGCAAAGGCAGAAGCTTTCTTTTGCCTTCAAAGATTTGGCATTTGTGGCATGAAACAACAAACTTTCTCACATCAGCAAACAAAGAGGGCCAATAGAAACCAGCCCTTAGTATCTTGTCAGCAGTGGATTTCCAATATAAGTGCCCTCCACAGTCCCCTGCATGAAATTCTTTCATGACACTGTTAGTTTCATTCATAGTTAGACAATTCAGCAACATTCCTTCATGATTTTTCCAAAACAGGGCACTATCTAAGACACAAAACTTTGATGCTTTCATCTTTAAAAATCTATTTTTGGTTCTGGACAACCCTGGAGGAGCACACAAGTTTAACAATATAAAACATATATCAGCATACCATGGGGATTGCAAAAAAGCTTCACTGATCTGTGGAGTCGCCAACTCCTATTCATTTTCCAGTTGATTAATGTCTAAGGCTTGAAAATTGGTTTTGAACATCAGTTTGGCTAAACCTTGTCCCTTTATCAGCTTGGTGGGTTTTATCTCAATGTCATACTCAAAGATATTGGCAATCCATTTGCCTCTTTTGCGTTCTATGCCCTCTTGAGTTAATATGTCTTTTACAACAGCATGTGGCACATAAGCAATCACATGTGAATATAAAATGTAAATTCTGAAATCTTTGATTGCTTTAACAAGGGCATATTCTTGCTTCTCCATGATTTGGTACTTCAAGGGTGCATCTCTAAGGGCTCAGCTGAAAAATGCAATTGGCTTTTCATTTCCCTGATCATCTTTCTGCAAAAGGACGGCAGCAATGGTGTGTTCAGATGCAAATGAAAAAATGATGAAATATTTATCAAATTGAGGACTTGTGAGGACTAGGGCTTGATTTAAGGCAAATTTTATGCCCTCAAAGGCTTGCTTGGCCTCTAAAGTCCATTTTACCTTGGAATACTTCTTTAACATTTTATTTAGCATTCTTATCAGCTCAGCCAGGTTTGGGATAAATCTCCTTAGGAAATTGATCTTTCCTAGGAATGCTTGCAATTCTTTGATGTTTCTCGGATAAGGGATTTGCAAAATGGCTTGGATTCTTTCCGGATCTATTCTAATTCCATCTTTTGAAATGATATGGCCTAATAATTTGCCTTCTTCAAGGCCAAATAAAGACTTCTTGGGGTTCAAGGAAATGCCATATTTCCTACATGTTAGGAACACTTGTCTCAAATGTTTTAGGTGCTCTTGATCAGATTTTGAGAAAGGAGTAAGGTCATCAAGGTAAACCACTAGGAAATCATGGATTTCCTTGGCAAATGCAATGTCCATGGCCCTTTGAAAGGTGGCACCTGCATTCTTTAGTCCAAAAGGCATTTTCAGATATTTAAAGGTTCCCCACGGTGTTATAAAGGCTATCTTGTCTTGGTCATCCGGGTGAACAAGTATTTGATTAAAACCTGAAAAGCCATCTAGCAAAGAAATTCTTGAAGACCCCACTACTCTTTGTAGAATGTGGTCCATTTTTGGCAGTGGGTGGTGATCTTTAAGGGAGACTTGGTTCAAATTTCTTAAGTCCACACATAGTCTAATCTCCCCTGTTTTCTTCCTTGTGGGAACAAGATTGGATACCCATTCTGAAAATCTAATGGGTGTTATGATACCGGCCTCAAACATTATTTTCACTTCTTTCACAATCAAAGGGAGAAGCACAGGATTGATTCTCCTTAGTTTCTGTTTGAAAGGCTTTTGATTTGGCTTTAAGGGAATGGTATGTTGAATAACGGAGGTGTCATAGGACTTAGGTCCTCATAACTCCAGGCAAATACATCTTGAAACTCTTTAAATAAATCAACATATTTTGGTTTTTGATCGGGAGGCAAAGACTTGGACAGTTTAATCATTTTGGGCTTCTCTGTTGTCCCAATATTACAGTCTTCCATAGCAGCGTTTAAGGGCTACATCTTTAGCTTTTTTGGGACATCGTTTGAATCAAATATGTCTTCTAATGGAGTGAGGCCAGCAAGTAGAAAATTGTCTTTTAAATCAATCACTTCGGCCTCTGCTTCAGCTATTTCATCTAAATGCATTTGCTTCAGCTCTTGCATGTTTTTCTCATCAAAAATGGTTGGGTGCAACATTTGATTTGCTGCTTCAGCTGTTATATTTTGCTCATTTTGGCTCATTTGCTGTTGTGGGTCATCCATGGCATCTTCATCAATGTTTAAGCTTGAGAATTCTTGTTGTAAGGTAAGAAAATTGTTGATTTGAGCATCATCCTCAAACACTTGCCAATCTTTGATATTGTTAGGGACAGCAGACCTGTGCTTTATCTCAGCAGTAAATTGGTAATTGGGCTCAAAGGGCAGCTTGCAAGTGCTAGCAAAAGTATCTAGACTATGAGCATGCATGTTATGGCTTCTAGAAATCTTAGCAAGCTTGGATTCAGTGAAGGAATTGAGTATTTATGTGGCAGCAGACCTATAAGCTCTTAGCCTATTGTCATTAGTAACAAAGTTACCTTTCATCTGTTGAATGATCAAATCAGAGTCACCTAGAATGGACACTTTTGCAGCCCCTAGAGCTTTGAGCAGTTTAAGGCCTACAAGGAGAACCTCATACTCTGCCATGTTGTTGGTGCATTTGAAGTTTAGTCTGTAAGCATGACCCTTTGCATGGCTGTTATGTGTATTGTGAATCCATATTCCTGCCCCTTCTCCTAGCTTATTAACAGAACCATCAAACTCTAAATACCATGTGATTTCTTGCTTGTGGTTAGTATTAATAGTTTCAGTCATTTTAGGATTGGGCGGACCTAGGTTTTGTGCTTCATGTGGTTCTTCTTGTATGCTAGTTGCACTAATTGTTTTAATAGTTTCATGGGTATGGGCAACCGACTCTTGATTGATGCATGTTTCTTGTTCTAAAGGCAAAGGCTTCTCATCAGTGGGAGGGAAGCTATCATCATTGAACAATATAAAGGAATCCACATCAGAATGGATTGAGTAAATGGGAAAGTTTTGGGGTTTTTCCTCACTACTTACCACATACTTCATCAGTGTTTCTCTATACAGTCTCTTTGGTTGCCCAAACACTGAAATAGTGGCATAGGAGAGGTCTAGTTGGAGAGATCCTTGGAGTTTTTCTCCCCAAGATCTTGATAAGAGCATGCCATACTTTGGTGGAATGTCAGCAACCACCACGTCCATTAGGATCGTTTTGTTGGGAAATTGGACTAAAGACACACAAAGGTCTTTGATTAAGCCTAAACACTTGACCTGACTAGAATCAAATGAGAATAAGTCTTTGTAGGGTCTAGTGACATCAAGGTTTAGCTTCTCCATTACAGCTTTGGGCATTAGATTGTGTGAATCACCTGAATCAAACATAGCATTGTGCAACACTTTATCATGAATGTGCAAACTGACATAAAAGGGTAGAACAGCTCCATGTCCTAATTTACCATTGACTTCTGGACCAAAAAGTAATTCAGGTTGATCATTTAAGACATTAACATCATCCCTGTTCTCTAGCATTTGTAGTGATCTTTTGATTTGCTGTCTGTACACATCATGTTTGGCAAGCTCAGAGAGAGGAATATATATCTTTAATTTACCAATTTCTGCTTCTAAATCAAAAGGTTTTTCTGACTGTGTTTTAGTATTGTGACTGGCAGATTTTCCCTTTTCAATTGTATCTTCAGTGATCTTCTCTTGGTTATCAGTGATTTCTTGAGATTGTTCTGTTTTGGGAAGGCTTTGAGGAGTGCTATTTACATTGTCTTTTGAGGGAAAGGATACAAAAGGCTGGTTATTAGAGGGTTGCATGTCAGATATATCCTCTATGGTCACTTCTTTTAATTTTGGGTCTGTTTTATCAGCAGGTTCTGTGATAGCGGCCTTGTCTTTTACTTTTTTAGCTTGCTTGTCATCCTTTGGCTTGATGGGATCAGACACATCAATGGTTCTTGTTCTCAATTTGTATTGTTTATGGACTTCGTAGACAACTGAATCACAGCCTTGTTTGAAGTCAAATGTCTCTCCAGACTTGGTCTGAAATTGATTCATATCATGGTCATCTTGGTCTTCTTGGGTTAGGATTACTTGTTGTTCACTCCTCAAACCCATCAAGTTTATGTGAGTGTCCTCTATCTGCTCACTAGATGTGGATGCTTCAGCATAGTTTTCATGAAAAGGAGGTCTTATATCCTGGTCGGGACTTGCCCTTCCAACGTTTGGGTTCTGATTTTTTCTAAAGTTTGGATTTCTATTAGGATTGTTTTTCTATCCTTCCCATGAGGCTTTTCTTTCAATAGTTCCCATCCTATTTTCAAAGCTGTCCATACCTTTGATGATTGTGTCCAATTTTTGCTCAAAGGCTGAAGGTTCATCTTTAAAAGTGGTTCTTCTCTCAGCTCTTGCTCTATTGCGCTTGGCAATCAGATTTGCCTCCACACTAACAACTACATTCTGCATGTCTGCTAAGGTTTGAGGGGTTCTTTCCCTTAACTGATAAGCCATGTCTGAATCAAATCCATCAGGGAACTTGTATTAAGCAAGATCAGGTGGAGGTCTAAGGTTTTGTGGAATAGTGTTGTAAACATTGTTAAACCTGGCACAATAGTCTAAGACAGCTTCTTGAGGGCCTCTTTTGATAGTGTCATACTCGAATAATATGTGCAGAGGGTCCTTTTTCTTCTCCCATCTGTTAAGAAATGTTTGGTAAAGGGCCTTTGGGTTAGCTATGGAATTTGCAGGAAGAGCTCTAAACCAAGGCCTTACATCTCCTGTTAAACTTTGGACAAAAATCTTCATTCTTACACTATCATCATCTATTTCATAACTCTCAAAATAGTCCTGCATTTTCTTGGTATGTTGCAGGGCTGTGCCAGAACCAGTACCTTCAAAATATGTGATTTTGGTTTGATAATCCTGAGGCATAGCCCCTGGATTTGCAGGTAACTGTAAAGGTGCATATCTGTTAGCCATATTTACAGGGATAAGTGGAACGACTGGAACAGCTGGAAGAGCTGTAATAATAGTGGTGGTAGTGGTAGTATGCGCAGTGAATGGAGGTGTGGAAAAGGTGCTTGGAGAGGTGGATGATGAACAAGGGGAAGTAGGGGTTGAACGAAACAAAACTTTAACAGGGGTTGGAAAACAGCTTGGCTGAACTGTTTCAGGACTAGAATCAGCAAACACTTCTTGTTTTTGTTTGCTAACATTTCTAGAGATTAAATTGGGATTTTCAAAAACAGTTGGTGGATTTGGGTCTGGATTTGACCTAGTATTATGTGTTTTCTTCTTGGGAGCTAGCTTCTAACTTGTTTTTTTTTTTTTGGAATTTTCTGAATAAGGTCCCCAGTGGAGTTTCCAATGATGTTATCACTCAGGTTGTCCCTTGGCTCCTTAAGGGATACGGCCGAGGTAACCATAAACCAATCTTTGGGCTGCAGTTCCTAGCCTACCGACAGTCAGAGAGGGCTCTCTCTTTATGATTTAACTTTGTTTTGGGTTGATTTTAGGCTAGTTATGGTGTACATGGGTTTTGTTTTGATTTTGGTGGGAAGGATGATGTTTTCAAGCAGAGTTGGGATGCATAGAGTGAGAAGTTCAAATCATTGGGCATGGAGTCATGGATTAGGGCTTGCTGTTGCGTTTTCTTGGTCACAAGAGGAATACAGAGCAGGATAGCTACACATAGAACAATATCAAGCTGGAATAAAGATGGAATGAAGGTTAGAGATGAAAGGCAACTAAGAATCTTTCATTAGCTAACAGAGAGGGAAGGTGAATGAAAGTTTGTCTAGGAGCAGTCAAGAATTCCTAAACAACAGTGATATGTGAAAGAAACAGGGTAAATATGATCATTTAAGTATGCATATTCATAACCATTTCTGAAGAAAACATATAGAAATAACAAGAACTGAGCATAGGGTGCAGTCAAGAAAAACCTAAGCTATTCTTCTTTCTTGCTATTTAGATGGTAACACAATGGTGGTATAAACATATGTAAACTGTAAACAGAGTTAGGAAAACACTTATTGAGCCATGTAGTAGCACGGGAATTCCACAGTCACTCTTTGGCCATTAAATAACACAACAGACAGTTCTTCATCCAAAGCATTCCAGCAGTCTTTGATTATAGAGCTCTCAAAGTATACAACGCAAGTCTAGAATGAGGATTATCAACCAACCAACCCTTTAAACAATGAATTAGGGTGGTTTATATAGAGAAAATATCCAAAAATATCTATTACAGCAGATCTTAAACAGATTTGAGGGAAATGAGTTCTTTAACCTAATCTTGTCCTGAAATTAATGCAAGAAGATATTTATTTGAGCTGCGCTGGAGGCAGCTGCATCAAAATGAGTTAATATGGTGTCCTTGGTGGCTCAGTGCAGTGTTTCTGCAATAACTGTGCCTTGTCTTTTATCTGTACCTCTTAGGCAGTTCTGCTACTTTTAGGTGGCTTTAATGTGCACTAATCTCGATCTGATAAGCTTTGAATGCCCTTTACCACTTTCTTTGACTTTGCTTGGGGGCCTTTAATGTTCGCCTGCTTTGATATTGCCGATCTGATACTCTTTGTCACTTCACCGATACTCTTTAATTTAATCTGGGCTTTATCTTTCCTCTGATACTCTTTAACACTTAAATCGGGCCACTTTCTCTCCCTTGATATGCTTGAAACTGTCAAGTCGCCCCTTTTCTGCCCTTTCAAGGCAAAAAATAACTGTTGCAAATGCTTTTCGTGGCCTCTAGAATGCTATCGACGTTGGCCGATTGAATATGAACATACGTGAAGAAATCCTGTCAAATTACGCCGGAGGAATGCAACCTGATAATTGTGCTCGGCTGAGGTTTGTTTTTAAGTCCTCCATTTTGAGAAATTTTTCTTAGCAATCGCGCATCAAAAACTGCCTCAGTTTCTTGTTTGAGGCACTCTTTGACGCGATTTTCACCCTTTGCGCCTTTTCTATGATGACGTCAGCGGTGGGTCCCGGTACGGAAAGGTGATGTGGCAGGGACATGTAGCAGTGGGGGGTTGATGCAGAGGTGACGTGGGCGGTGACGTGGCGCTGACGTCAGGGACGGAGAGACAGAAGGTGGTTTGTGGTTTTATCGGACCGCCTTCTGTACGAGGGCGGTAATTGTCAGAGCCCGCCCGATACAATCCCGTGGAAACACGCGTCTTTTGTATGGTGGGGAAACTGCTAGCCTATCGGAGGCTAAGCGCCGAACGTCGGGGCGGCTCCGAAATTAGTGAGAGCCGTCGGATGGGGAGGGCCCGATCCGACGGTGGACGGAGCACGGAGCCGGCGGTAGGTTATCATACGGAACCCGCCCGAATATTCGAATATTTATATAATGATATAGGGGTTTAGACTTTGGGATTGTGGGTTTTATACATGGTTTGTGCGCCGGGGGTAGAGTTTAATCAAAATATTTAAACAAAACCCGAAAATGTGAGCGCGCAGGGTAACACATTAAGGTTTATGGTTAAGAAAGGGGAAGGAATGGTTATTAGTTTAACCAGAGGTTAAGCTAACTCCAAGTTAAGACACGGAAGCGCTAATGCCAAGCCCCAAATGGACTTAGCATTTCCCCCAAACTGATGTTATAGGGCTATAGTGCCAGGGGATGGGAATATGTACATAGGGGAGCTATTTAGTGCTTTTTAGTGAGGGGAAGGGGAAATAGATAGGGATTTGCATAATAATGTTAGAAGTTAATATGAAAATAACAAAAAAGCGCTAAGTTTAGAGATCTTAGGCCACTTAAAAGGGAAAAATGACTTATAGAGTGAATAAGAGTACTCCTAAGCAAAGCAAACCTTTACTTAGGCCAATGATACGACAAATGATGAAACTTAAGAGATATCAAGTAGATCTTGACCTCTTTGGGGAGTTTAGTGAATGATTTGGGGAATAAGAAGAAGGGGGAGTTAGACATGCCTCGCTTGAGCTCCTCCAAATGAAAAACTGCCTCATAATTGTGATCTGAATAGATATAACACTTGAAAACATGAAATGGATCACATAGCCTGATTCTGCAACCACAAAACTACTTACCCAACCTACTTACCTAGCATTTTTTCTTCTTTTTTCATGGGTGCACTTAGACTTGCAGACCCTGATTGTCTTATTTTTTTTTTAACTACCCTCCTATCTAAAATAAACCCGTATCTCTTCCAAGGGCCCAGATTAAGCAATTGGGCTCCTTCATTTCTCTACCTAGCTACTGATCTACCAAGCTTAAGCTGTTTGGACAGATATTCATTCTCTATCTTCTAAAACAAGCAATTTAAACCTAGGGAAGCCAAGATTAAGCTATTTGGCTTTCCCTTATCTGTAAAACTCTTCAAAAATGGTATGATTCTTCAAAATGGAACTTCTTGGAAATATGGAACCTTGCAGCATGCAAAGATGACATATTTGGCATGTAAAACAGTCAATCATGAAATATGAAACCTATTGCAATAGGAGGTTAACAGGTGCTAGAACCAGGTTTCTGCACCCTAGAGATGTCTGATGATTTTTAGGGGTCTGCAGATTCGCCCTACGTACATTGCTACGTGAACCTATCAGTACCTCGCAGCCTGCAATTTTGCCTTCGCGCAGCCCTACTCAAGTCACGATCCATGTTATTACCCAAGTTCCTTACTATTAACCCGATATTATCTGATTACTTAACTTATTTCTATGAGCCCAATTATACTTAACACCATTCAGTATTCATATAAGTGTGCACGATAAACAAAACAGTATAAATGCATAGAAAGTAATACAAAAGAAGATATACAGTATTTGGAATCAAACTTCTCTTTATTATTCTTCGTCTTGGGTTACAAACTCGACTCCGCCCTGTGCACTCAGCTGCAGGGGTCCACGCACTCAGTTGCGGACTCCACTAGGCCTCTACACACTCAGTTGCAGAGCCTCTTCCTACTACTACGACCCAAGACACTTAGACCTTTTCTCTATGCTCGCTATCTTCTAGACTCCATTCATTTTCATCTATCTCCAATTATCTTTACAACTTAAAGCCTCACTCTATTTATACAATCCCATGGTCCGTGGACCATGGGTAGGCCGACATTACATTACAAAACTTAGGGCAGACAAACCTATGACTCAACATACATTTCACACTCCGCGCTTGCAATTCGCGGAGTCTTACAACATTATTTGACCAAAACTTGGGCTTTGAGCCCCAAAACATGTTGTGGGGGGATTCCATGCCCAACAAGCCTAAGTCCATAAATTTTTCAACATGCACATATAGGAAGAGATACACTAAGAATGAGGGAAACCTAAAGCACCTAGTAATGTTGCAATTAAGGAGTTGTGAAGTAATGTCTTGCTCCCAAAAGGTAGGAATATCCAGTACCACATTAGGTCACATCATCAAGTGAAATAGCCATATAGCTTAAAAATATATTATTGAGTTCTAATCCTTTCCAAAAATTCCCATGATTAATTGCAACACATGTCTCGCACTTTTAGCAAAACTTTTTGCTGGAAATTGGACAGAATCTGAAGGTAGAACTACATTTGGAGGCATAATAGAAGCATAAAGTTTGCTACAGTCTTCTGTTGACATATTTTGAAAGGTTGACATGAGGGTTTCATTAGAGAAACAAAGATAATGGTCTGATTGTGGAAAATCTAGAGCTTGGTGGATTAATAGTGAAGAAATTTGCAAAAAAATATCTCCTAAGGAATTCACAACATATCATCATTGAGGATACAGAGATGAGGCCAACCAAGTGAAAAACTTTGGGAAAGGATAAGTTTTCGAGATAATTTAAAAAAACAAACCCAACTTAACCATTCTAGTTGATAGTTCTGACTCATTTTGGTTAACAAAGACACTTTGACGAAATTCCATTAGATTAACAGGATAAACTGGGTCAAAATTTTCGCGCTCCATATCCATGAGGGGAATGTGTATTAAAGAACCAGATAGGAGAGATTTTCTTGTCATTTTGAATTTCCTTTCAATAATTCATGGGGTAATGGGTGGATTAAATACCTAGTGAAATTTGTTGAGGATTCAGTGGTGGTGTTGACATTACTGGAGGTAGTAGCGATCATCATGAAAAAATAGTTAAATGAGAAAATTTGGGAAAAAGAGGGTTTTTATAAACGTAGGGCAGGAAAAATGAATTTAAGTGAGGATGGACAAAAGTATAGAGTAATGATGTGGTGGGTGACGTGGGAAATGATGTGGAAATGATGGATGAGGTGGCGTGATGAGAAGCGATGTGATGGTGTCAAGGGTTTGGTGACTGAGCACAATGTGCTCGCTTGAATACCCACTTGCTTTCCGTAGACGAAGTAGAAACCGCTTACCGCTTCCAGGGGCACCTTCGGTGGTAATTAGTATCCCAAAGGGGTGTTGTTGGGGTTAATCTTGATAGTAGATTTCCTCAACAATAGTTTTCCCCAAACTCCCTATGGGAGCACTCCCTTCAATAACAATTGATCAAGTTGTGTTTTCAGGTTCATTGTGAGCGAGGTCCCGATGCAAGACACGACAATGCGCCAAGGGGAGTTTCACATTTTTTAATCGTTTTCTCCACTACATCGTAATGGGGTTGGCCCACCTTTGCAGATGAAAGATATTTAAAATATTATGGCCAATTTAATACCTTCCTCCCTTGTAGTGGGCCTACATTGTCTTTGACCAAAACATTAGATTCTTCATAAAATATTACATAAAAGAGTTTTTCCTTCTTTTTTTGTTAATTTAGATCAAAAGAGAACTAACTACAACATGTTTCATCAAAATTTATCTCAAGGTTCCTTTCTTCACCAAAGCTCTGATACCATGTTGATTTTCTAGTGCAATTATAACTAGCACAATATTTCTGAAAAAATAATAATTACTTTTGATGTAGATCTTCTTTTACCTTTATTTAAATATATCATTTAGTTATTATACTTGAGAAATTAAACCATAAAGAATAGTAGAATAATACAGATCACAATGCACAAATCAGAGTCAAGATTTACCCTAGGAAAACCCACGAATGGGGAAAAACCTAGAAACCTTTTCAATAGATAAATACTGCTTTTCAACAAGAGACACACCCATACCTATAGTCAAACCTAGTCTTCCCCTCCAAGTCAAGCCACCCAATCTGATCCAGAGATTTGCTCTACCTAATTTGACCCAAAAGTTTTGACCTCCTTGTAGCTGACAATTGGCCCAGAATATCGGTCCCTTCATTTGCCTAGAATTTCGGCCCCTACAACAAAATACCCAGAAAAACTATGAACCAAGAGAGAGAGACTATATCCACAGATGTGAGTTAATTATAGAGAGAGAAAGAGAGCCAATTTGTCTTCGTTTTTGTCCTATTCATCCTTCTTTTCTTTCTTGCGCAAAATATGTCTTGTGTGAGAGCTGTGAATTTCCCTTGTGGAGGAGGTCGAGTTGCCTTTAATTGTTATCTATATTTTTTAAATGGGTGTTTCCAGGGAAAATTTTAAGAACCCCCCCTAAATTTTTAAATATAATAAATGGGCGAATCTCCATGGTATATAGGAAAAATGGAAGGCGATTTTATCAATAATATAATATGTATATATAATTTTTTGGCGAATCTCTCACCAGACATGGCGAATATTTTACTCAATTATAAAATCTTGTAAGATCTTGGCGAGTCTTTCACTAAATAATAAAACTTTGTAAAGTCCTAGTGAATCTTAGCATATGCTACATGCTGGTTTAATTCCCCCATTTAAATAGGCTACATTCCAGGTGAATACCATGGGTCAATACCATGTGCCATTTTGGTGAATACCATGGGTCAATACCATGTGCCATTTTTATTTTTATTAATTCTAATTTTAGGGTTAATAATGGTTTTTTACATGGTATTGATAACAATCTAGTCCATGGTATTTGTCCCATAGTATTTTGGCCATAGGTTTCACCTAAATATAACCCATTTTTTGAGTGTTCGTAAATATAAGGTGACTTATGGAGTAAATATAAAAAAATGTTTTATTTGTTTACCATACCTCTCGTTTATTTATATTTTTATTAATTTACCATACCTCTTTTACAAATATGGTATTTGGCCCATAGGATTCACTTAAATAAAACCTCTTTCTTGAGCCTTCATAAATAGAACGAGGGTTATGGACTAAATATAAAAAGAGGTTTTATTTATTTACGATACGTCTAGTTTATTTATATTTTTATTTATTTACCATACCTTTTGAGTAAGTATAAAAAGACGTTTTATTTATTTACCATACCTCCACTTTACTTATATTTTTGTTTGTTTACACCCTTACATGTATATAACGTGACTTATGGAGTAAATATAAAAAATGTTTTATTTATTTACCATACCTCTCATTTATTTATATTTTTATTAATTTACCATACCTCTTTTATAAATATGGTATTTGGCCCATAGGATTCACTTAAATAAAACCTATTCTTGAAAATGGGCGAATGGATTCACTTAAATAAAACCTATTCTTGAAAATGGGCGAATGGATTCACTTAAATAAAACCTATTCTTGAAAATGGGCGAATGGAACGTTGTAAGTCCTAATTTCAAGGGCTAAATTTACCTTTTTTACCCTCTCCCTTAAAATAAGGTGGGCTATTTGAGGTGATTTGTAAAAATGTACTATGATACAAAATATTCGCCCACTAAAAATTTAAAACCCCTTAATTTCGCCAAAGGGCGAACATTCGCCCCTAAAATTATCCTTGGGTGTTTCTTCTACCTAGGATAAATTTACTTAGAGGGAGGTTAACTTGACTAATTTTGGAGCCAAAAATTACAAATTCAAATTTTCTTCTTTCAAAAGTTGTAATGGAACTTTGATTGAAAATACAATTTTCTTTTTACTCTTTCATTTAAAACATGCTTTTCAATAATATATACAAGTACATCAAGTGGTAAAATATACATTATGAACATTGACCATAGTTACAAATTTGACACTCCCTCTTAACTAGGGAGGTATTCATAATCACTATCATAGGTGTTCTAAATTTAACAAATTTCTCTAAAGAAAAGGTGATATCAAATCATCATCACTAGTGTCATCATCTACCATCAACATCTACTAGTGGGCATATCCAAGGTGGTTCCAAACCCATGGAAATTTCATAAACATATCAAGACTCACTCGTCTAGAGTGATCGTGTTATATACCCAAGGGGGATAATATGGGGTACCAAGGGAGGTACCCAAGGTAATAATGTAATAATGGGATGGGCCATAGTAATAAATAAGGTGGTTAACCCATGTCATGTAAGGGACCACAAGTAGTTAATGTAATGGGCCCATGGTATTAGTGGATGGTATGAGGAAACCATGGTAATGATGCATGGTATTGTATGTATGAGGCCTATATAGAGGCTAGAGACTCCACATGGAGAGATATGAAGAGAAGTATTCTTGTATGAATAGGCATATGGCTTGTGGAGTGTTCTCCTTCCTTAAGGAGTGAATGTATGGTGTTGCCCTACCTTAAGGGTTTGATTAATAAAGAAGCATTTTCTATCTATTTCTATCTTGTTATTCTTGGGTTTATTTCTATTATCATATATCTTTTGGATCAGATCTATAACAATTGGTATCAGAGCTACAACAATTGGTATCAAAGCACTTTCTTGGGCAAACCGTGGAGAATTTTTTTTATTTTTTTTTTGGAGGGATTTCTGGGGCGGCGAATTTGCAGATCATATCTGTATGTTTTGGTGCCAGATCTGCAGAATTGGAGTCCGGATGAAGGAGATATCGCTGATTTAAAAAATCAGGGGGGTTGCAGACAATTTTCAGGACAGTGAGTTGCGGCGCAGATCTAGAAGTCCTGGTGCCAGATCTGCAAGATCTAATTGTAGATCTGAAATTTTTGTGAGAAAACACATGATTTCAAAAAAAAAATCAGTCGAATCGGAGTCCGGATGAGGGAGATATCGCTGATTTAAAATCAGCTCTTTTTGCAGAAATTTTGGGTGACGGCGGGAGAGTAGCAGCGCAGATCTGAAATTCCAGTGTCTAAATCAGGATTTCTATCACATGGGCAGATGCAGAATGGTTGTTCCATTTCCAAAAACAGGTTATAATAGAGATTCTGAGCAATATTGACAAAACTGTGACATTTTCAAATTTTCGCCAAGTCAGTGAATTTTTTTTCCAAACCATTCATGGCTTCTAGCAAGGATCTATATTTTACAGGAAAAGATGATGGTCCTACTATTGAAGAATACATAAATAAATACAAGAGGTTAGTTAGACCCGAGTGGAAATGGTGGGTAGTGCAGAACTTTAGAGATGAGGCAACCACATGGTGGGGATTACTTAACCAAAAGAAGTGTTCCAACCTGCCCGATGAAGAATTTGAAAAGTTACTTTTAGACAGATGGTCTCATGCCAGAAAACAAGATAAGGAGAAACATGTGGGTCTATTTTCTACTGGTATATCCTTATTGCAGGTTCATGGATTGATTCAGAAGGAGAAAATCATTGTGTCTATAAATCCTAGTTGCAAGCATAATTTCATCCATGTTAATTTGGCAAAAAAATTGCAAGTTCCTGCCAAAAACATTAAAAACACACAGGTGGAGGATGAGGATGTTCAAGTGTATAAGGATTTGAAGATTTCTATGGATAAGTATGTGTTGCATGGTGATTTTTATGCCTCAGAGATGGATAATATGGATGTTGTTTTGGGATATCCTTGGATGGAATCCGTGGGTACTATCAATATTAATGTGCAGAAGAAATTCCTGAAGCTATGGTATAAAAAGAAGAAAATTACATTACAGGATATTTCCATCCATAAACAGGTAGAGCACATGGAGGCTGAAGCAGAAGATGTTCAAGGGACTGACATATCAGATGATGAGCCTTTGATAATCGACAATCAAACACAAACAGAGGCTGCAGAAGAAAAGGTTACAGGTGATGATACATCAGAGGAGGGCTCCATGGTTGAAGTCATATTGCAAAAGAAGACACCACAACAGGCACCACAACAGGGTGAAGTCAAGCAAAAGCCATCGTGGGTTAAAACTTCAACATATCATCACCCACATCACCCCGCAAGACAACCATCATGGAAACCAAGTAGTCACATGATGGATAGAAAGGAGAGACGATCCACCTACTAGACATCAACACAGACGAGCTGCCACGGTCAACTTCCATCTCAAGCGAGCGAGGCACCAGCGGGATCGAGGGTTCACCTTTCTCTTGGATGGCTAGATGCACGTGCATGGTATCAGTGGACTACTCTTTTGAGTAGATCTTATTATTTGTGTTCTTCCCATGTTTCGGGGACGAAACATGCTTAGGGGGATGGAATGTTATATACCTAGGGGGGATAATATGGGGTACCAAGGGAGGTACCCAAGGTAATAATGTAATAATGGGATGGGCCATAGTAATAAATAAGGTGGTTAACTCATGTCATGTAAGGGACCACAAGTAGTTAATGTAATGGGCCCATGGTATTAGTGGATGGTATGAGGAAACCATGGTAATGATGCATGGTATTGTATGTATGAGGCCTATATAGAGGCTAGAGACTCCACATGGAGAGATATGAAGAGAAGTATTCTTGTATGAACAGGCATATGGCTTGTGGAGTGTTCTCCTTCCTTAAGGAGTGAATGTATGGTGTTTCCCTACCTTAAGGGTTTGATTAATAAAGAAGCATTTTCTATCTATTTCTATCTTGTTATTCCTGGGTTTATTTCTATTATCATATATCTTTTGGATCAGATCTATAACAATTGGTATCAGAGCTACAACAGATCGGTCCCCATGGCCTCTCGATAGGCCAAAATGTTAATACCTCTACTAGCTAGAACTCACTCACCCTTCTTGGTGAGCACTTTGGGCCAAGAACTCACTCAACCGCTCTAGGTTAGTGATTGGGTCTAGATTCTGAAAGGACATCACTACACCCTTCTGGTGTGTGATCAGGTCCAGAACCTCAGTAAATTCTTCCTTGGTTAGTGATCAGGTCCAAATGTTGAAGGACCTAACTACACCCTTTTGGTGTGTGATCGGGTCTAGGACCTCACTTAACCCTTCCTTGGTTGGTGATTGGGTCCAAATGTTGAAGGACCTTACTACACCCTTCCAAGTTTTTGATTGGGTCCATAGACCTCACTACACCCTTTCCTGGTGTATGATCGAGTCTCCTCCTAGAGGCACTCACTTAACTCTACCTATTGAGCACTATGTGCCTCTCAGGCCCATTCTCCCTACCCGGAGAATGTCCATCCATGCTAGTGTTGAATCAGTGTTGAGAGGGCTAATATCCACAATCTATAGCTTGTCTTTGAAGTACATGAACTTCACTTTGGGAAATGACTTCGTCATAACATCAATTTTTTGCTCATCGGTGGAGATGTACTCAATCCTTATTTCTCTCCTTTGCACCATGTCATGGATGTAATGGTACTTGATCTCAATATGCTTTGATCTGTAAAGGAACACATGATTCTCCAACATTTATACACAACTTTGATTCCCACACTATATCACCGTCAGTTATAACTCTTGGTTGAACAATCCTGCAAAACAATTCTCGAGCCATAATACTTCAGTGCAAGCCTAATTAGCTATGATGTACTCTGCTCTATGGTGTTGAGTGCAACTAACCTACACTTCCTCCTCATTCAAGATAATATACAAAGACTAAACTATAACATACTCTTGAGGGACTTTTCCTATCTTCAACACTTCTAGCCCAATTTGCGTCTGTAAATCCCATAAGTTGTACATACATGTTTGCATCATATCTCAAGCCATAATTGACAGTGTTCACAACAAAGTAAATGTTTGAACTGGTGTTAATCAAGTACATCAGTGAAACTAGATTCAGAGACTCTTAACTTCTTCAAGTTTGTTACCATGGGAGAGGCCATGGATTTACAATCCATCATAACAAGCATCTGAAGGATCTCAATCACATACTTTCCTTGATCAAGGAAGACTTTGTCAACATTCTGCCATACTTCCAGTTCCAAGTAATAATGCATCAACCCAAGATCTTTCATATCAAATTCAGAAGCCAACTTCTCCTTACATTGAATGATAAAAGGATCAACACCTGCCAGAAACAAATCATCAACATATAAAAATAGGATCACAGGTGCATTATTCACAAACTTAAAAAAAAAGGTTTGCATCGATATCGCTCTTGTTAAATCCCAAACTAATCAAATAGACGTCAATATGAGCATACCAAGCTCTTGGAGCTTGCTTGAGTCCATACAAGGCCTTATTCAACATGAAAACATGAGACTCCTTTCCATGCACCTCAAAGCCTTGAGGTAGCTCTATGTACAACTCTTCCTCAATCACGCCATTGAGGAAAGCAGTGTTCACATCCACTTGATGTAAATTCCATCCCATTGAAGTAGCAAGAGTGATAATGGATCTAATGGAGGTGTACCTAAAAACTGAAGAAAATATCTCATCGTAATCTTCTTCTGGGAGAACCCTCTAGCCATGAATCATGCCTTGTATTTATGAATACTTCCATCTGTAGTGTGCTTGATCTTATATATCCACCTGGAAGTTACCACCGACTTTCCTTCTTGCCTTAGCACAATTTCCCATACATCCTTCTTCATGATCAATTGATATTCTTCATTCATAGCTTCCATCCAAACCTGTTGGTTGGTTGCTTCTTCATAAGTGGAAGGTTTTTCATCAATCAAATTAGTCATGAGAGTTTCAAAGCTAGAGAATCTCTTAAGTATCTTAATTTCTCTGGATGTGTCATCGAGAGTTGCATATCCTTCAACTTTTTCCAATGTATATTTAAGCCATGCTGGTCATTTTCTAATCTCTCGAAATAAAACTGGTTCCATTGGTTCATGAGGCCCTTCTAGCCTTGTAGGACCTTCTGTAGAACTTGAATGCTCATCCTCATGTTTTACCTCATCAAGAGAGCCCATTGAAACTTCATTAGAATTCTAATATGCCACTTTCTCATCAAAAGTGACATCCTAATTGACCTAGATCTGTCGTTTCTCTGGAATGTAGACTCTATAGGATTTACATGATTCACTATCACCAACAAATATAAATTTCTACCTTGAAGGCTCGAGCTTGTTCCTCTTATCCTTAGGAACACATATATAGAAAAAACAACCAAAGATTATCATGTGCCCAACGTCTAGTTTCTTTTTATAGAATGATTCTTTAGGAATTAGACCTTCCATACTGCAATGAGAACCTTTGTTTTGAATATGTATGGCCATCAACGATGCTTCTCCCATAATAAGAATGGAAATTCTTGGTCATGCATAATTGCCTTAATAGACTCTTCAATGGACCTTTTATTTCGTTCTACTACACCATTTTGTTGTGGATTGTATGGAACGATTAGCTCCCTCTTAATCCCACCCTTATTACAGAAAGCTACAAGTTCTTTCGAGGTGTATTCTCCTCCATTGGCAGTTACTCAAAATCTTTATCTTCTTACTTTTCAAGTTCTCCACTTCATCTTTGAATTCTAAAACATTGTGAATTCTTCATCCTTAGTATTCAAAAGATAAATATGTGTCTCGCGAGATAAGTCATCAATAAACTTCAAATAACATAGTGAACCTCCTAGTGATCTTACAAGGATCAAACCACACACATCAAAGTGTGTCAAACCCAAGGCTTCTTTAAATATGTTGTCACTACTTGATAAATGGTTTCTTTATGTTCTTCCCAAGAGAACAACCTTTAAAAAAACCTTCATGATCTATTTGCAGTTCAGGGACACCTGAAACAATTTGATTCAATTCAACTAATGCTTGAGTTGGTTGACTCAAAATACTATACAATATTCCTTCATGAATCCCAATAACCCTAGCATCATTTATACTAAATCCCTTGGACCTTACAAGTACTTTCCCATCCACAAAAGCTACTCTATCTCCTTTACCTTCTAAACATGAAATAGAGAAAAGATTATTTTCAAACATCGTACATATAGAACATTATTGAGATGCATGTTATTACCATATTCTAGCTTTATGGATGCCTTCCCAACTCCTTTGACTGCATGGTTGTGATTTTTCCCAAGCTCAAATCTTTGGGACAACCTCTTTTCCGTTATGCTAGAAATATTTCCATGCTCTTTGGTCATACACCTTGATATGCCACTATCTACTAGCCACATGTCATCAACCTGCTAGAAGAAAAGTAGAAGAAATTTTTGTCACCTTTGGGATTCTTAGGGTGTTCTTCTTCAACATCAACAATGGGAGCATGTTGTTTTCCTTTTATTTTCTTGTTATTAGCTATCTCAAGACAATCCCTTTTGAAATTCCCAAATTTATAACAACCATAACATTAAATCTTTGAAATGGCCTTCTTCTTTGACTTCTTGTGTTGAGAGCCACCTTTCTTCTTTCCTTTATTTTTGAAGCATTCTGCTAATTCTTGAGAAGCCTCTTCCTTCCTATCTCTTGATATAATGCTTGGTTCTTCTTGAGCACAATATTCCCATAATTCATCAAATGTAGGTGTTTCCTTCCCGCTACTTATACCTATTTCAAATGCATCACATGATCTAGGGAGACCACTGAGTGTTGTAGTCATGAGTTCAGTTTCAGGAATAGTTTCTCCAATCATTGCAATTTGATTCTTTATTTGAGAAATCCTTACAAAATGTGAAGCAATTTTGTCATCATCACATCACGAATTTCATTCTTTAAAATCATGGATTGACCAACATTCTTAATAGTTTAGAGATTTGTTGGGGCATTATACATCTTCTTAGAAGAATCCAACTTTGCAATGTAGGGAATAATATGATCTCTAATGTAGTCCACAATGATGCTCCAGGAATTTAGATCATCTTCCTTGAACTTCTCCTTTCCGATTGCATCTGATGGTGTCACAACCTTTCCGGTTACAATATCCAATACCTTGTTCTTTACAATAATAATATCAACTTTAAGTTTCCAAACCCTGAAGTTTGAGGCTCCTTCCATATTATTTTCATATTTCATAGAGGAGGCCATGGATGTGAATCAAGAAGAAATTAAACAACGATGATCTCAAATTAGGGTTTCTTCAGAAGTGATCTCAATGTTCCTTTCTTCACCAAAGCTTTGATAATTTTGAACATTGACTAAACTTCCTTACAATATATCCCTGTGATCATACTTCTTCCAATCACTTGAGAAGAAGTATTTATGAAGCATTTCTAAGTGCAACGATAACTAGCATAATATCTTTTAAAAATTGATAATTACTTTTACTATAGATCATATTATACTTTATAAATTCAACCATAAATAATAGTATAACAGTAGAGATCACAATGCACAAAGAAAAGACAAGATTTACCCTAGGAAAACCCACCGAGGGAAAAACCCAACAACCTTTTCAATAGATAATTTCTTCTATTCAACAAGAGACACACCTAGGCCTGTGGTCAAACCTACTCTTCCCCTTTGTTGTCACTTGTCATACCATCTTGTATTTTGTGTCAAATGGTCCTATTTTATCCCTACTACAAAAAAGGACGAGTGAAATATTGGAAAGTTAAAAAGGATAACCAAAATTTGGAGGCCAATATCAAAAGGGAGAGCTAAAATTTGGGAGCCAATTATCGGGACCCGATATCGCAAAAGGAATATCGGTGCAAGCGAATGTCGGGAGGTCAGACCTCGAAGCAGACTCATATCGGCACCTGATATCAGAAGGATGAACCTCAGAACAAAGTGATATCAGAACATTGGATTTTCATAACTCCTTAACAAATGAAATTCCTTTGAAAGTGTCGAAGTTGCAAAGAAGGGAAAATACAAAGGAAACCACAGAAAACCAAAGGACCGAGGGGCCCTTTTCTCTCTCCTCCTGAGGACACATGGCAGCAGATAATTGGCTCTAAAAAGATGATGAGGCAGATCATGTTAGTGTGACGTGGACATACTGTGGACACATGTCAGTCAGTTTCGACACTTTTGAGGGTCTAATGGGGTGAATTTAAGTGACAAGTGTCACCACTCAAGTGGTGCCATGTGGCAATGATGACATCATCATGATGTCACCTCAAAGGTTAGCATATCGAAGGTTGGAAATATCAAAACTCCTTTATAAAAAAAATCGAAAATTTTTTATGAGAGGGGTTCCAATGAGGACTAGCTTGTGGTCATGAGAAATACAAAGAACCCGAAGTGGAGAGAAGGTTTAGCACCTAAGCGTTATGGAGAGAATCGGGGATGGAGATATTGGAACTCCGTTGTAGAATTATTTTGGAAAATTTACGATGCCTAGAGAGCTCTGACGATGAGACTGGTGACTGGTCATAGGGACCCATAGGTTCCAGTTGTGCGGAGCAGGGCTAGCACCTAGGTGCTATGGAAATACATCGGAGGTGGAGGATTTTGTAACTCCGTTGTAAATCGATTTTGAAGAACTTCTGAGGAAAGGAGCTCTGATGCATTGATGAATCATGGTTGTGGGAGACTTAAAGGAACTAGGGGTGGAAGAGAAATTAAAAATGGAAATAGGCTCCAATAGGAATCCAAAGGCCTTAGCGCCTATGCATCAACCCACTAGTCATGGAACCTAGTTCTATGGTGGAGTTGTGATAAGAAGGCTAATAGAAAAGGGGCCAAGAGAATCAGGATGAAATGATTTTGTAACATTTATTTCAAATGGAGTTATGATGGACGAAGGCTCCGATATTGTAGCACTCAAGTATTATACCTGTGGTCCCAAGCGGTGGTCCCATGGATGTAAAACTAGAAGGGAGCTAAGAGCAAAAGGGATTAATGACATCGAAATGTTGTGATTTTGTAACATTATTTAAATAAGAGTTACGATATATTGAGGCCCGATTCTACGGCATATAGCTTACAAAAATGGATGGGTTGACATCTAAGCTATAGAGCACCTCTAAAACTACCACACTCAACCATGTCCAACTCCAAAAAGAGGAAGTTTCAAGTTTTTAAAGGGAGAGAGTGATAGGCACATTGGTTGGTAATCGTGGAGGAATACCATGGTAGAGGTGTTTCCTGATCGGATGCAATCAGAGGAATTGGCATTGGAGATATTTTTCCGTGTCGATCAGGACACCTCACGTTTTTCATGTTTTGTTAATTTTTTGTTTTCAAGAAAAGAATCAAATTTGTTATGTAGTCATTAAGACAACTAGGATATTTGTACGCTCAGACAACTGGTAGTTCAAACAACTAGAGAATTTTGGGATATTTTGTAACTGTTGTTCGAGCTCTCTCTCCCTATATAAGGGAAGAGGAAACTCATTAGAAGGGTTCCAAAATTATGTTCAACGGAGTTTGAATTCTGTCTTTTCAACGATTATGAGTTTTGTTTTCAAAGAGAGGTTCCAAGTTTTGGTTCAATTGCTTGTTCATGAGGTGGTAATTGTTATACAAATTTCAACAGTTTGAGCCTGTGATATGGACTCCATTTTTGAAGATTAATGAAGAAGATCTGGTGATTCCAAGCATAGTAATGTGTAGTATGTGTTCTTCCTTTGTATGTCACTTCATATGTGTTTCTCTTCCTTAGAAATTGTGTAAGTAGTAGTTGTTGGATTCACTCATAAATCATGGATTTACTTATGTTATATTGTAGCAGAAAGTACCTATGAAATATTGAGTTGGAAACCTTAAAATGCGCTCCATAATTTATGCACTTCATTTCCTTATTCTTTCATGATTCTACTGGGATTTACTACTTAGGATTCTAGGTCTGTCCAACCCTTTGTGTTGATTTCCTTCCTTACTTTCCTCCTTCCCATATTTACTGCAATGACAAATTGAGCTGCATTTACTGTGTGTAGGCCACCAGACTTAGACATTTATTCTTGGGATGATCTATATTGTTTATGTGTATGTTTGAATATACCTCTGTGAAAGGTAACTGAACCAGATTTTAAATCATTTTTCATTTATCTCTTGAGCTACAATGAATTTTCTTCAAGAGAGACTAAGATGTCGTAGGCATTGAACTCTCATCAACCTAGGGGTTGTCTCTAGGAGCCCCAACATCTTCTGGTGTTGTTGTCGGGGAATGAATAAAAATATTTTCCCTGTGTATGACATTTTTACATTCCTTCTATCGGGTGAGCAAAGGAAGTGTAGGTTCAATATATCTCACCTTGGTGACTCCACTATTTAAATATTTATTTGACCATCCTAGCTTTCAAAAGGCCTCATAATTGCTTTGATACTTCCCAGTAGAAAATTCCTCCCATATTCGACCCCGAAAGGATCATATCCAAGAGGATTTAAAAAGAGAGGATCCCTATTACCCCATATCTTGCAATATCTTTTCTTGAAGTGTCGAATTCCAGCTCTCAAAAAGCTTATATAAACTACTTCGAGCCCTCCTTCAAATCTTTAGAATATTCAAAAGAACATTGTCAACTGTTTGGATCTTTCTTCTCTAAATTTAAATCTGAAGAAGCTTCTGTTAGTTTTCCTCCTCTCATATTCCCTACCTTCCTAGAACCCAAAGCAGTAAAAGATATCCTCATAAATAGTCCCACCCAGAGCATTGCTAGGACTTCTTCTTAGCTTCATACAACCATAATCCATACAACACCTCAATCAGGATCTGTGGTAAATCTTCTACCACCTCCACTACAAAACATGGTTGTCCCTGGTTTTCTACTCAATAAATATGCTCCACTCAACTTGCAACAAACTCAAAATGGTATGCCACAAGATTAGCTTAAAAATATGCCAAGGTTCACTCTAGAGGTTGATATTTCATCCCAAAAACATATAGATAGTTTATGTCCATTTGTTGAGAATCTGAATGTATAACATCTCAATGTAGTATTGATATCTTTGTTCAGTCCTTGGGTGGAGAGGTTAGGAAATGGTTCAAGACTCTGCCAAATGCTTCAATTAATACCTGGGAGTATATGGAGTATTATTTCATGCAAAAATGGGGGCATAAAAGGGACTATGTCTATATTCTTACAGAATTTAATGCAATGAAGAAAAAACACAATGAAGATGTTTCAAAAGTTATAAGGAGATTTAATAATTTATACAACAGTCTTTATTCTAATATTAAACCTCCATAAGTTGCTACCAAAGTGGTTTTTGTTGGAGCCTTTGAACCAAAGTTTGGGTTTATCCTCATAGAAAGAAAGTCTCATACTCTAGACCAAATCCAAACAGATGCCTTGGAAGTTGAAGCAAAGTTTGCCTCTACTCGAAAGTAGAAAGGGAAAGTTGAATATGGTGACAGGAGGAGAGGAAAGGAAGAATCCAACTCTTCGAGCCATGTAAAGGAAACTCAAGAACAAAAGTTAGAAGGGATGAACAAGCTGATAAGGATTTTATCTAAAAAATTGGTAAAATTGGAGTTGAAGAACAAAAATCCCCCTTGACAAAATCATCCAACTCCTAAAAAAAAATAATTCTCAATACAGGAGGTCACCTTTGCAGCTCTTGCAAAGGGAGAGAAAGGATCAAAAAGATCACATTCAGCCTCCTCTATACCTAGAAGATGATCCTAAAGAAAATATTGAAGAAACCATATAAGTACAAGAAAAATAGTTCTCTTATGTCTTAGAGGGAGAAAATGATATAAAATCCCATGAAGGACAAGGGGATGATTTGGCGGCCCGAATGGATGATGATGAGATAGATAGTTATTTTAAATAGTTTGATGACTTCATGCAAGCCCAGTTGCACATGAAATATGATCTTAGGTCGTCTATGAAAAGGTACAGGAGGAAAGATCATAATTAAGAAACTCTTCATCCAGGTTCCCCTAAGTTAGTAGATAAAGGGAAGAAACCACTCAACCCTATCCCACCAACCAAGAAATAATCCACCCATACTATTCCAAATGAGTCTTGAGCCTATAAAATAGAGAAATTCCCCCCTCGATGAAGCCAATTTACAATGAGGATAAAGCATTTATTGAGTCTACTAAAATTGACAGGAATCCCTCTACCTTTGGTCTCCAAACAGAGTTAGAGAAGGTCAAGATAATTTTCCCTTTGACTGAATTATTGAAACAACCCTAGTATAAAGCTCAAGTGTCTCAGTTTATGAGTTCACTCACCACTACCCCATGCAAGATATCCTTAACCTTCAAGAAGAGATGTCTATGGTTGTGTTTGGACCCCATGTGGAGGAGAAGGACCCTTCCACTCCTCCATTCTATGTCACCTTGGTAATTCATGACCTACTACTTCATAATTCTATGCTTGATTTAGGAGCATCTCATAACTTAATTCCCTTATATGTGATGGAACAGTTGGGACTACAGATAACGAAACCATACAAATACCTATACTCCTTTGATTCCAAAAGAGTAAAGTGCTTGGGTATGATCAAGGATTTGGTGGTCAATTTGGCTCAAATCCTAGCAAAAAGTGTGGTAATGGATATTGTAGTGGTTGATATCCCTACAAGATTTGGTATGCTTTTGTCTAGGTCATAGGGATTGAAACTTGGGGGTTCCATTAAAATGGATTTAAATCATGCTACCATTCCCATGTTTGGTGGAGAAGAGCTTTGATTATACATGGAATCGATATTTTTGAAGACAGTTACAAAGGTAGACTATCCCTATAATGCTCATGTGTATGGTAAGGAGAAATATTTTTCTTGTCTATTATTAGAAGAAGATGATCAAATAATGGGAGACACCTAGGTGGATGTACAACTCAGCAAAGTAAATAATAATTGAAGCGTGACAAGGTATGGAAATCATATTTCAATGGTGCTTATTCTAGAGAAGGAAATGGGGAAGGTGTGTTATTGGTGTCTCCAGAAGGTAGCTTGATCCCTATCTCTTTAAAGTTGGAGTTCGAGGCCACAAACAATATTTTTGAATATAAAGCCTTGTTTTTGGGGCTAAAAGCTGCTAAAAATATTAACATCAAGTGCTTAAATGTGTTTGGGGATTCAGAGATGGTGGTAAAGCAAATAAAAAGTTAGTGTCAAACCAAGCATCCAAGATCGAAGGCCTACGAGAATGAACTATGGGATTTGGTTGAAAACTAATTCTTAGCCTTCAATATTCAGTTCTTTCACAGAGAACAAGATCAGATAGGAGACTTCTTGGCCATCGCTGCTAGCAATTTTAAGCCTCCCCAAAATCCCTTTCTTAGATATGAAGTTGAGGTCAGGTACAGGCCATTGATACTAGACAATGTCAAATACTGGAAGGTGTTTGAAGATGAAAAACAGATCAAGCACTTCATGGTGGTTGTTGGAGAATTCTCGAACTCGATGATTGATCAGGAGAATGAGGAGATGACATGTGAACAACAGCCTGGTTGGGAGGAAACCATTATTGGTCACAAGATATTGCAGATAAAGGGGAATACCATCACCAGAGTATTGGTTCCACTAAAAAAAAATTTAACTAAAATGATGTGGCTACTAGGCCAACTAAGTAAGAGCTTCAGGAAGAGGTGAAAGATTGTAATATTGGCACATATGAAGATCTGAGAATCATCAAATTAGCTAAATAAGTTCCTAGGGAATAAAAACAAAGGTACTTGCACCTCTTCAAGGAGTACATGGATGTGTTTTCCTGGCCATGTGATGATTTGAAGACTTTTGATCCAAGCGTCATACAATACAAAATTCCTTTAAAAACAGGGGTAAAGCCATATAAGCAAAAGATCAGGAAGATTAATCCTTTGTTGCTCCCATCAATTGAAAAGGAGGTGAAGAAATTATTATAGGCTAAGATAATTGTTCCTTTAAGGTACTCTGATTGGGTATAAAATTTGGTTCATATCAAGAAGAAGAATGGAGAAATAAGGATGTGCGTAGATTTCAGAAATTTGAATAAAGCCTCATTGAAAGATAACTATCCTATGCCTAAAATGGATTATATTCTACGGAAAGTGTTAGGGTCTTCTCAGATGTCCATGATGGATGGTTTCCTGGATACAACCAAGTCGCTATACACCCTGAGGATTAGAAGAAAACAACTTTTACTACACCATGGGGAACGCTTATGTATGCTAGAATGCCTTTCGGCCTCATAAACATTGGAGCTATTTTCTAAAGAGTGATAGATATAACATTTGTTGGAGAGCAAGATAAATTCATAGTAATCTACCTAGATGACATACTTGTTTTCTCTGAGTCAGATGAAAATCACCTCAAGCACTTGCAGTTCACGTTTGGAAAGTGTAGAAGGTATGGCCTGTCCTTAAACCTGAAAAAATCTCAGTTTGCTTTAAGTGAAGGGAATTTATTGTTCCACATTATATCAAAAGGAGTGAATATTGATAGAAAAAGGGTGGAGTCTATTAATAATAATCCTTTACCAAGAGATAGGAAGGAGATTCAGGTTTTCCTGCGCAGAATAATTTTTCTGAGGAGATTCATACCAAACTATGTTGAAATTGTCAAAGAAATTATAGAAATGTTGAAGAAAGACTGGGAAGTAAAGTGGACTGTAGAAGCCAGGAAATCATTCTCCAGAATTAAAAATCTTTTGCAGAATCCCCAATTTTAGTTATCCCATATTATCAAAATCCATTTCTCATTTTTTCTTTTGCTTCTCCTAACACGGTGGTAGTTCTTCTATTGCAGAAAAATAATGAAGGACGGGAACAACCGATCGCTTTTTTCATCCATGTGTTGTGAAATGCATAGATGAAGTATAATATCTTGGAGAAACAACATTATGCCCTGGTGAAAGCCCTGAAGGCCTTACGAATTTATGTCCTACAATCCAATATAATAGCATATGTCCCAACTGTCGTTGTGAAAGACATTCTCGTGCAGGGAGACAATGAAGGTAAGAGAGGAAAGTGGATTGCCAAAATTCAAGAATATGACATGGAGATCAAACCCACTAAGTTGATCAAGGGGAAGGGATTGGCTAAAATATTGTCTCAGGCTAACTTCTAGGCCTTGGGTATAAATTTATTGACAGATAAGGAAGAAAAAGGTGGGAGATCAGAGAAACAAAAAAATATTGAGACCTCAATACATAAAATCCAAATGAAGTACCTTGTCTCACAATGGTATAAGTATCTGGTCCATTATTTACTTTTTTTGAAATTCCCATTGAATTTTGACAAAGTTAAATATAAGGAATTAAAGCTACAAGCCTAGAAGTTTGTTATTTTAAATGGCCAGTTGTACTGGAAGTACCCGGTGGGGGTTTTTCTTTTATGCATAGTAGAAGAAGAGATTCATAAGGTGCTTGATAAATTTCATAATTGTGTCTATGGAGGACATTACATCTGGAAAGTCACAACACATAAGATCCTTAAAGCAGATTTCTATTGGCCCAAGTTGTTTAGTGAGGTTCATGCTTATGTAAAATCTTGTGGAAAATGTCAGATTTTTGTTGAGTGTGGAGGATCCCTTTAGGAAATGGGGGCTAGAATTCATAGTAGAAATACATCCACCATCTAACAGTCAACACAAGTCGATACTTATGACCATTGATTATTTCACAAAACGTGTGGAGGCCATCCCAACTAGAAATTCCATCAATGTCGTGGTCATCAAGTTTATGGAGGAAAATAGCCTACTAGATTTGGTTTTCCAAGGAATATTGTCACTAACAATGCTTTGGTGTTTAAGTCTTCCATTTTTCTTAGTTTCTACAAAAAGTACAACATCGTCGTGGGGCACTCAACCACCTACTACCCACAAGGGAATAAACTGACTAAGTCTTCAAATAAAACTCTAGTGAAGATCCTAAAAAATACCATATCAGAAAAAATGGGACTCACAACTAAAATTTTCTTTATGGGCCAACAGAGTTACTACCAAGAGGTCAACTGGGAAGTCTCCTTTTCAATTGGTGTATGGTAAGGCTGCAATTTTCCCTCCAACTAGCCATGCCAATGGCTAAGATTCTACATGTTGTTGATGAAGATCCAAATTCTCTAACTAGGAGAATCAATCAACTGGTAGAACTTCAAGATACCGGGGGGAGATAACTCAATTTGATTAAATATCAGGAAAAGATGAATGCTCTTTTTTAAAAAAGGGTAAGGAACATATTCTTACAACCAGGAGATTTGGTGCTCATGTGGGATGTTAGGAGAGAGGAAAAAGGAAAACATGGGAATTTTGATCCCTTGTGGTTTGGACCTTTCAAGATATCTGAAACAAAGGGAAACAACACCTTCCTACTGGAAATTTGGATGGTGAGGTGCTTGAACTTCATATGAATGGGAATTTTCTCAAGCTTTATTTCCAGCATTAAAGGTCCATTTTCACCCACTATATATACCAGTGAGCCATTATACATACTAGTAGTGCTTTAAGCTCTTACTATTTTTGTTTTTGCTTTTTATGTATTTGAATAAAATGACTTCATGCCCAATGGATAGAAGGCACTAATTTTTAGGTTCTCAATGCATTGCTTGCAATACATTGTCCCCAATTAGAGCCAATGTTGTCACCTATCATACCATATTGTATTTTGTGTCAAATGGTCTTGTTTTTATCCCTACTATAGAAAAGGATGGGTGCAATATTGGAAATCCAAAAAGGAGAACCGAAATTAGGAGGCCAATATCAAAAGGGAGAGCTAAAATTTGGGACTTGATATCGGAAGAGGAATATCGGAGCAAGCGAATTTCGGGAGGTCAAACCTCGAAGCAAGCTCATACCTGCACCTGATATTGGAAGGATGAACCTCAAAACAAAGTGATATTTGAACATCAGAGATTGTAACTCCTTAACAAATGAAATTCCTTTGAAAGCATTGAAGTTGCAGAGAAGATAAAATACAAAGGAAAGCACTGAAAACCAAAGGACCAAGGGGCCCTTTTCTCTCTCCTCCCGAGGACACATGGTAGTAGATAATTCGGTCTGAGAATCTGACGAGGTATATGACATCAGTGTGATGTGGGCATACTATGGACACGTGTCAATTAGTTTCGGCACTTTTGAGGGTCTAATGGGGTGAATTTTGGTGACAAGTGTCACCACTCAAGTGGTGCCACGTGGAAATGATCACATCATCATGACATCACCTCAAAGGTTAGTATATTAGAGGTTGGAAATATCAAAAATCCTTTATAAAAGTTTTTCAAAAATTTCCAATGAGAGGGGTTCCGATGAGGATTAGCCCATGGTCATGAGAAATACAAAGAACCCGGAGCGGAGAGAAGGTTTAGCACCTAAGTGCTATGGAGATAATCAAGGATGGAGGTATTGGAACTCCGCGATAGAAGTATTTTGAAAAATTTATGATGCCTAGAGAGCTCTGATGATGAGACTAGTGACTAGTCATAGGGACCCAAAAGGACCAAGGGCACAGAGTAGGGCTAGCACCTAGGTGCTATGGAAGTACATCAGAGGTGGAGGATTTCGTAACTCCGTTGTAAATCGATTTTGAAGAAATTCCAAGGAAAGGAGCTTCGATGCATTGATGGCTCATGGTTGTGGGAGACTTAAAGGAATGAGGCGAGGTAGAGTAATTACAAAAGGAAATAGGCCCTGACAAGAGCCCAAAAACCTTAACATCCAAGCGTTAGGTCATTGGTCATGGCACCCAGTTCTATGATAGAGTTATGGTAAGAAGGCTAATAGAAAAGGGGCTAAGAGCATCAGAACGAAATGATTTCATAAACTTTATTTCAAATGGAGTTACAATGGATGAAGTCTCTGATATTATAGTCCTCAAGTATTATATTGGTGGTCCCAAGTGGCAGTACCATGGATGTAAAACAGGAAGGGCGCTAAGATAAAAGGGGATTAAGGACATCATAATGTTGTGATTTCCTAACATTATTTAAATAAGAGTTATGATATATTGAGGCCCGATACTACAGCACAGAGGTTATGAAATATGGATGGATCAGCTACTAAGCTACAGAGCACATCTAACATCGCCACACTTGACCATGTCCAACTCCAAAAAGAAGAAGTTTCAAGTAGTTAAATGGAGAAACCGATAGGTAAATTGGTTGGTAACCGTGGAGGAATATCGTGGTAGAGGGGTGGCCTGATCAAAGGAAATCAGAGGAATTGACATTGGAGATATTTTACCATGTCGATCAAGACACCTCACATTTTTCATGTTTTGTTAATTTTCTGTTTTCAAGAAAAGAATCAAATTTGTTATGTAATCATTAAGATAACAAGGATATTTGCACGCTCAAACAACTGGTAGTTCAACAACTTAAGCGTTTTGGATATTTTGTAACTTTTGTTCGAGCTCTGTCTCCCTATATAAGGGAAGAGTAAACTCGTTAGAAGGGTTCTAAAATTCTATTCTCAGGAGTCTGAATTATGTTTTTTCAGTGATTCCGAGCTCTGTTTTCATAGAGAGGTTCCAAGTTTTGGTTCAACTGCCTGTTCCTGAGGCAGTAATTGTTATACAAATTTCAACAGTTTGAGCCTATGATATGGACTCCATTTTTTAAGATTAATTAAGAAGATATGGTTATCCAAGCATAGTAATGTGTAGTATTTGTTCTTCCTCTGTATGTCACTTCATATGTGTTTCTCTTCCTCAGAAATTCTATAAGTAGTAGTTGTTAGATTCACTCATAAATAATGGATTTACTTATGTTATATTGTAGCAGACAATACATGTTAGATTGCAGATTTACTATGTTATAATGTAGCAGAAAGTACCTATGAAATGTTGAGTTGGAAACCTTAAAATGTGCTCCATAATTTCTACACTTTTTTCCTTGTTCTTTCATGATTCTACTGGGATTTACTGCTTAGGATTTTGGGTTTTTCCAACCCTATGTGTTGAATTCCTTCCTTACTCTCCTCCTTCCCATATTTAATGCAACAAAAAATTAAATTGCATTTACCATGTGCAGGACACCAGACTTGGACATTTATTCTTGGGATGATCTATATTTTTATATGTATGTTTGAATCTACCTATGTGAAAGCTAATTGAACCAGATTTAAAATCATTTTTCATTTATATCTTGATATGTAATGAATTATCTTCAAGAGAGACTAGGATGTCCTAGGCACTAACCTCTCCTCAACCGAGGGGTTGTCTCTAGGAGCAACAGCACCCTCCAAGTCAAGCCACCCAATATGATCCATAGATTCGCTCTACCTAATCTGACCCGGAAATTTGGGTCTCCTTCCGACTACCAGTTGCCCCAGAATTTCGACCTATGCAGATGCCTAGAATTTTGGCCCCCTACAACAAAATGCTAAAAAAAACTGTGAACCAAGAGAGAGAGACTATATCCACACATGCAAGTTGATGAGAGAGAGAAAGAGAGGCAATTTGTCTTCTTCTTTGTCATATCTGTCCTTCTTTTCCTTCGCTTGCTTGCCCAAAAACTAACTTTTGAGAGAAATGTGAATTGCCTAAGTGGAGGAGGTCAAACTCTATTTATATAGTGATTTTCTGGGCCGAATGGGTGTGTCTTCCACCATGGCCAACTTGACTTGGTAGGACATCGTCTTGACAACTTTTGGAGCCAAAATTTACAATTCAAAAATTCAAATTTTCTTCTCTTAAAAGTTGCAATGGGAATTTGACTCAAAATAATTTACTCTTTTGACTCTAGCATTTAAAATATGCTTTACAATAATAACTAAAAGTACATCAAGTGAACATATATACATTATGAAGATCGACCATAGTTGCAAAATCAATACTCCCTCTTAACTAGGGAGGTATTCATAATCATTGTCATATGTGTTTTCAAGTTGAGAAATTCCTCTAAAGAAAAGGTTATATCAAACCATTGTCATCAACATCATCATATACAATAGAACCTGCTATATTAGAAAAGTAGAAGAAATATTTATCACCAAGATAGATCATTATATAAAGGCAGTGCAACCTCCTCCACTTGGGAAAAATTCACATTTCACTCACAAGACAATTTCTAGGTAAGTAAGCAAAGGACAAGAAGGAAGAATAGGAAGAAGAAGAAGAAGACAAATTGGCTCTATTTCTCTCTCTCATCAACTTGCACTTGTGGATATAGTCTCTCTCTCCTAGTTTGTAGTTTTTGTGGGCATTTAGTTGCAGGGGACCAAAATTCTGGGAAACTGCAAGGGCTAAAATTTTGGGGCAACTAGTGGCTACAAGAAGGCTAGAATTTTTGAGTTAGATTAGGCAGAGCCAATATTTGGATCAGATTTGGTAGCTTGACTTGGAAGGGAAGACCAGGTTTGACCATAGGTCTAGGTGTATCTCTTGTTGAATAAAAGAATTTCTCTATTGAAAAGGTTCTTGGGTTTTTCCCCTTGGTGGGTTTTCCCTAGGTAAATCGTGTCTCTTCTTTGTGCATTGTGATCTCTATTGTTCTATTGTTATTTATGGTTGAATTGTAAAGTATAATTATTGAATTATATATGCGAATAAAAGTAAAAGAAGATATAGACCAAAAGTAATTATTAGTTATTCAGAAATATTGTGCTAGTTAGAAGTTAGTCAGTGGGTGTGGAAGGAAGCTATGAATGAAGAATATCAATCGATCATGAAGAATGATGTCTGGGATATTATGCCAAGTCCAAAAGGGAATTTAGTGGAAACTTCCAAGTGGATATGTCAAGGATTCAATGTTATGGTTGTCAGAAATTGACGATAGTCATTATGAAATGTGCATTTATGTGTGTGTGTATTTTCAAAGGATTTTGATCCATTAATAAGGAAAATGGAACTTTTTTTAACCAATATGCAAGGTTTAATTCTTATGAGAGATTTTCTTAAATTTGTGGGTTCGCCTGAAGGTTGTGATCAGTTATGTGGATTACTTATTACTATTAGTTGATTTTTTTGGTCAGTTAGGTAGGTGGGACTACGTAGAGGTTTTGAAATGAGGACCCTAACATCAAGGAGTGTCTTAATAGTACACCCAATCACCATTTATTTAAAGCCTTGTGGGCTATTACTGTTAGTTTTTTAGCAGTAATTACAATCTTTGATTGAATGTGCAAGGTTATTGCTCAAGAAATTGTGGGAACTCTTTGTTCTCATCTCCACCTTGGTTCAATTCCTATAAAATGGCAAGTGGCCTATTGAGATAAGGCTAGAAGGGTTAACATCCCTCGGGATAGAGGTCCACTTTGATTTTCTTTATAACACCTTGGCCTTTGCTAAGTCTTAAATTATTAGTATATTTGGCTTGTGGGTAGTTGAATATAATCTTAGCTTATAGTGGCAACTAATAGATTTTATCCCGGGTCTCGCCCATATCACTTAAATTAGTTATTGATTCTCATGGTTATTTAAATAAATAAAATTAAAAATGAATGAGATGTGAATCGAATATATTAAAAAAAAATATTAAATTAATGTTTAAATGTATAGAGCAACATTTATTGACGCGGGCTAACTCATAACTGATATTCAAATAAAATTGTGCTACCTAAAATAGTTCAATGTTTTTTCACGAGGGAGTATATTATCACTCTCGCCAAATGTCTCTGGCCTTTAACACTTATTTCCTAGGTCTTGGGTCATTAACCTATTTCCTTATATCCGAAGAAGATAAGCTCTTGTATAGTCATAAATAGTTCTAGGTCTTACTTTAGGGCCAAAAGTTGGTTTTAGCCTAAATAATATCTATAAGAAAGTTAGTCTCCATTTTAATCATTATTAAAGCTACCACCAATAGGGTCATCTAATTTCAAATAACATTTAATCTTAATCGCATACATGAAACTAGATATTAACTTAATTGCAATTTAATCTTTCATCCCATATGTATGTGTGTGTGACTTGCAGGACCACTTTGTGGTCTTAGAAACTACAACTCAGGGGCATCTAACCCATCAAAATCACTTGAGAACAATACTTGGCGTGGGACACATCAACACTTAACATGATTGTATTTTTAGGTACCTTTCCCTAGCTATCACAGAGTTTAGAACCTAGTTCATCTTATAAAACAAGACCCTTTCAAATCAATAGCACTAACGAAATATAACCCCAAAATATTATATACACATACATATTAAAATCGACAACTAAGATGATCTTGTACTCACATGACATGGAGTCGATTATATCTACTACCTTTATAACTACTATATACACAATGTCTTCTCCTAATATAAATACAAGTAGAAATTTGAACCAAAAATCTCATAACATGCTTTGCTAAACAATGTACATGTCAAAAAGACTAACATATTGTTTTATCTTTGGTTTATCTTTTATAGCAATATAATATTTTATTTTATCTTATTTATTATTTACTTATTTTATTCAACCTAAAAAGAAGTGTTGCAAAACGTTTCTCGGACTTATAATTTATCAAGAGATGAACCATCATAATGTATGACGAATGTTATATTTAGTTTGATTTAATGAGCGTCATATTGTACTGTATACTAAATACTATGTTGAGTGATATAATATAATATATTATAGAGTTAGAATAATTAAATTAAATTATATATTTATTAACTAGTTAAATTTTAATAATATTTATAAATAAAAATATATATATTAAAAAAATTGTGTTATATAATATAAAGATTTATTTATAAATTTAAGTTATTTATATTATTTTCAAAAAGCTCATATACATAGTTGACACTAATTACTGATTTTCCACCTTGGAAATTAGATTAACAATATGTATTTAAAATTTTAAGATTTTAAGATGGTTAATATTTTAAAGTTAAAGTTTCCATGTGTGAGTAATTTTTATATGAAATTTTCAGATTTATTATAAATTAATTTTTAGTCGACATTTCAAGCCAATTAGTGTGGCTCATCATCAATATTTTGATGATGAGCCATATTTGTTGGCTCGAAATATCAACTAAAAATCAAATTGTGATGGATCTGATAATTTTATATAAGAATTGTTAATATTGTTCACTATTTGAGAGTCTGATAAATTAAAAGTGTTTCTAACAAAGAAAATAAACTTTATACTCATCGACATACTGATAACATAACTCTCTATTCTGATAATTGTTTCTATGCCAATGACAGGCTCAAATGCGCTTCATCTTACAGGAGTGTCTGCTTGAACTAGTGGTTATGGCTCATTGTCATTGTCAAAGGAGGAAAATTCAAGTTTTGTCAAGTTCTTGGCAAGGATTATGACTTTTTGATTGAGCATATCAACTTTTTCTAGCAATTTTGTCATGCATATGATTGATTCTTGTTGTGTATCTTCCCTGCGAAGGTGATCGTTGTGAGTTGTTCTAGTGAATGATTTGCTTCTTTTGAAGAGTTTCCAGCTGAGGAAGATTGTTAATCCTACATTATTTAGATATTCCAAGGAGCAGCCTTCTTGAACTCACAACGCCACCTTAGCGTCCTGCTATCTACGGTTGACGAGTTATATGCATACAACTAATGTTGGGCCTTGCTTTCTTTGCCTTATCTAGCCAACCCTTTGTATTTTGTTGTTGTCATTCTCCATTACTTTCCATAATGAATCCCAAAATTCCCCTACAGGTCAAGATCCATGTCGTTTGTACTACTTCCAAGCTCCACACGATCAAAAACAAAAACAATATAATCTCTCAAAAACAAGTTCACATGACTTCCAAATTGTAATGCATGAGAAAACATGCAATTTGCCAATTAAAATATATAATATAAATATGGAAAAAATTAATTTAAATACTTGTGAAAATAAATGTCATTATATTTATTTTATAAACTGTAATAATAATAATAATATCCATTTTTAAGGTCACAGCCAAGCCAGACACCAAATTGGTGTATGAGACCCCCTTGTTTGTGGGACAAGGGACCCACCTCCGCGCAGTAATTTGACTACTAAGTCTATGAAGGCATATATACTCTACCCCCTCTAGTTTTGAACCTGTGACCTCTTAGAAAGAAACACATGCTCTTAACCATTAGGCTCACTCAAGCTTTAATTCAAAATTTTTAAATTAAACAATAATACAAAACGAGTTGAATATGAAGAAAAAAATTTATTTCTTCCAATACTATTATACGTAAATTATATAAAATTTCTATATTAATTTAATTAAAAAAAACACCACCTTTCATACATGGCGTTTTGTATATTAATTTAATTATAAAAAAACACCATCTTTCATACATGGCGTTATAATATTACAAGTGATTACACGAATTGGCCTTCGTAGATTTCTCTCTATCCAATAACTTAATAACAAACGACGTTTAATGATGGGTTTAACCTTCCAAAAACTGACATCCCTCATTTAAAACATTATTCTTTATTTTTTATATTAAAATAATTTAAATATATATTTTAAAAGTAAATACAATAAATAATATATAATCATATTATAATTAAAAGTAGTGTTTAATTGTTTATGGCAGTCTAATCGGTAATCCGAGATATGTGAAATTATTGAAATTTGAGAAACCCAAATTTAAATCCCTTTGTTTGTGACCTCGTTTTCGAAGAGGAGGGTAGGTCGTAGACCCCTAGAGGTTTACTAGTAGTTACATGTCAAGCGTGCTGATGAGTTCCTCTCAAGCACAAAAAAAAAAATAGTGTTTAATTACTTTTAAAATATATAATCATATTATAATTAAAAGTAATGTTTGGGTTTTTTTTGCTTTTTTCTAACAGTGGGAAAACCTATTATAATTTAGTTGTCAAACTAGCAGTGAAGACAACTATCTTTGGTTGTTATCTGCGAATGAAAGCTAACTCATCACTGTTATTCAAGGAAAACAATGCCACTTGCAATGACTTGTTGGTGGTCCGTAAGGGGGCAGACTTTCACTCCTCCTAGAGGTCTTGGGTCATTAACCCGTTTCCTTACGTTTGAGGAAGATGAGCTTTTAGCCAAGCAAAAGTTGTTTTAGGGCACACTCCATGCCCAAAAACTAGTGTTTGGTTATATATATATATATAATTAAGATTAAATATAATTGAAAAATATATAATAATAATAAAAACTTGATAAATTTAATTTTAATGATGATAATATAAGATATTGAATTTTTTAAAATATTATTTTGATTACAATCCTTCTTTGATTATGGAGTGAGACCTAGAACTACTTATAATTAGTTGAACATTTATCTTTCTCCAACATAAAGAAATAAGATATCTACATCCATATGGTAAATTAAAAGTTTGTCGGGGGTGGCAAGAGCGGAAGGGGTGATCTTTTGCCCCAAGGAACAATTATAGATTAGATATGATTGGGGACACGGTACTTCATCTAATAACAGGGCTGGATTTTTGGCTCTCTGGAAAGGACTGGAGTTCGCCATTAGGAATGGCATAAGGAGAATGGAATTCTTAGGGGATTCAATGATTGTCATAAGGCAAATCGTCACATCTAAGTTTGATAGAGGCTCCCCCAATTCCACAATTTTGAACATGATAACTTTGTAACTAAAGAAATTTGAGGATATTTCTTTTTTCCACACATACAAACATCTAAGCATGGAAGCAGACACACTTTCCAATTAAGGGACAACACTAAGGAAAGGAATATTAGAACTAAATCAAGAGAAGAGGATTTTCTTTGCTCTTCCATTAGACGCATCCTTTTGTTTTCATTTGAATTGGTTGGCCAATTTGACCACTCCTTGATCTGCATGAGATGTAACTAATTTGGAAGTCTAGTAAGTGATATAGTTGTTTCTGAGATCCTCACACATGGGGCTGGTAGTAGTTGGGCTATGACACATGACAGTGGAAAGTTCAACATGTCTCTTCCATTGAATTCAATACTTAGCCAACTGAACAGATGGCAAGGCATTTTTCTTAGTTTTAAATGGGAATCCTCGTCGATAATCTAACCAAAATCCTCCATTGCTTTGGTCTTTAATGCCTTGCACTACACTTCATGACTAGACATTAATTTCGCGGAAGATTTCATCCTATTTGTAGGATCTTAGATATAGGTAGATCCAAAACTTATGTCTTCCTCGGGCATTGCCTCCTTAGGCTTGATGAATTGTTTTTATATATTCAGGGGCTTTCTAGGAATGTCTTGTCTTTTTGTTTTTTCTTTTGGCTTCCATTGTGGTTTCATAAAATGGCCATGGAAAGATTGGAAGTGGTACCTCTCAGGAACATGCTATTGCGAATGACTCGGAGCCTTGGAAGTAGTCTATTAATAATTCATTTAAGTTTTTAATGGGCATGGTCGAATTATCAAACAAATGGTTGGATCTGGTGGAGAAGGAGAAGGAAGTGAGGTTCCATCTACTAGAGAAACATTGTGAATGGTTGTAGCTAAGAATGGATAAAAAGTTTGCAAATATAAAGGCTAAGTTGCTAATTCTAAAACTGTAAACTAATGGGGACGCCCCAACGCTCAGTGATCTCATGTTCAAGAAGGATAATTTGGAGCCATGAGTAGGCAAGCAAGTGACCGAGGCTGGTGGAGTCAAAGCGAGTGGAGAAGGCGCATCCTGTAACGCTGAAGGGAATGTGGTGACTACACCAAACATTGGGTCCTCTAGTTTTTATTTTTTATTGTTTTATGTTATTATGTACTACAAATATGGACATTTTTGGGGCAATTTTGCAGAATCTATGGAAGATACCAATTTCAAATTGTAGTCCTGAAAGTCGACAGAGGCAAGAAATTCATGTTGTGGCTATATTGGAATATTGAAGCCTCTAAAAATTACTAAAGCAAAGTCGTTATATAATATGTAATTCTTTCTCTATTTCTTCCCCCGGGTCCAAGTTGTCTAAGTAAGAGCAAGGGGGCTTTAAGCTCACCTAAGTGAATTCCCATGCAGCAAACTAGTCTAATACAAATGTTGCCCTATTCTATTTAAAAAAATAAAAAATAAAAATAAAAATTTTGCCAATTTATAGAACTTCAACCAGTCATTTTAGGTGACATGGATTTCCTAACATGAGTCAACCCCTATTCATGAATAGTAATCAATTCTAGTTATGCTTAACAATTGTATTATGATATATTTTACTACCTTTCCTATTTAAACAAAAATACATTCATATTAAAAATTATTTCATTATAATAAAATATAAAGGTTTGAATTTGTAAAAAAGCAATAAGTGGCAAGCCATAGATTGACCTTGCATATATTTCTTCCTTAAGGACCTTAAACCTAAATTGACATTGTGTAACTTCCTCACCAAAATAACCTTGTGTAGAACCCTAGGCATATGCTCCCTTCTCCCCTAAATTTTAGACAAACAATAGGAGTATTGAAAACCCTTAATTGTATCAACACTAGTGAACTATGAAGAAGATGTTGTTACTAACAAATGTAACATTACATTAAAAATAAATAAGCAAACAAATAACCAAAAAAGCTACCTACATACATACTTATGTATGTGCCAACATCTAAAATGTGTGTGTGTGTGGTGAACAAGGAAGAGGGCATGAGGGAGGGTGGTGGGTGCACCACCACCTCACTCAATGAGTAAGGAAGATGTGTTATCGTTCCCCATAATAAGAGTTCAACATGCTAAGTGGCTTTGCATCCTAGACGTCTCCATAATGGTGTATCACTTCAACTTATTTCTCTTCGTGATGGTTCTTATCCAAAAATGGATCACAACACATTTCGAATGGATATTCTATTGGTGTGCAATTACTCTCATGATGTAGATGGACCACCCAAGACTATAGTTATATCTTCTTCTCATTATGATGGGGTCTCAACCTGGTTTAGAGCAATTATTAGGGATTAATTTAGCAAATTTCCCTCTAGTCGAGAAATATTCTTGTGTGTTTTGTGCATGGCTTAAAGACTTGTCCTTTTGCATGGATATTCTAGGTTTCACCATTAGAATTGGACCCTAGCCTTCCTTGAGGTACAAGTATAGTAACATTAGCCAAAGAGAGATTTTGCCTCTATAATTCATAGCAATGGTGTGCCAATGCACTCAATGTTGAAGAGACGGAGGATGTTTTGGCTCCCTTGAAGGTTAGAGAGACTACGTGCAAATAAAATTGTTGGCTCTAGCTTATAATCTACAGACTCCAACGACAATAAAGGATGAGCTTTACGACCTAGATGATGATGTGGTAGGGATGAATTTTTTTAATCAAATTTTGAGGTGGCCACAATGGTGGATACTTGGGTGCTTGACACACACCATACCTATGGGTACTAGAATCAATATTTATTTACTATTGATCTTCACTAGAAGATGAAATCTCTCCTAGGCAAGGTTTTTCTAGACAAAATGATGCCAAAGATGAGATTTTATTAGTTTTGGAGGACATAGGGCTGTAGTTAAAGGATATTTATGGGAGGCTTGCAAACACAGAAATTGGAGTTGCTTCAACTAGCCGCCATAACTAGTCCCAATTGAGGTCAATGTATCTCATTCTTCTTAGGTTTCTCTATGTTTATGCACTCTATTTGATATTTGTTCTCAATATGTTTTAGGTTGGTTTGCATGAACCTAAATTTTATTTATGTTTTCTTTAGAAATAGTGCCCATATTTTGGAACATGATATTGTTTATTATTGGGATAAACATAATATGTTGACTAACTTCTGAAAAAAAATTGAACTTGTTGATATTTTGGATTAAAGGCCATTGGTTCCTCAATTGGGTTGGTTTCCCTTGTGGCAGGCCATGGAAGAATCATGGTCAACTTCCATAGTTATTTTTATAACATGAATATAAGCCTTCAATTTACAAAAGAAACATCTAAAAATAAATAAATCAACCTAGATTCATCTTAAACATGGATCTATCAAATAACGAGAGGGATTAAATTTCTTAATACATGACATAGAATTATGATTAAAAACTATATATTAAGAAATTTGATCCCTCTCGGTGGTTGATAGATATGGGTTTAAGATGGATCTAGGTTAGTGTAAATTATTGTATGCATTTTTTACAATGTAAATTATGTTGTTATTTTTTTTAATAACTTTGAAAATTATATTTTTTTTTATTAAATAATTTTAAAAATTATAGATATTTATATTTGTTTTGAAGGTGGAAAAATGTATTATAACTTAATTGTTAATTGATAGTGAGGAAAGTGTCGAAAGAGCGTAGCTCAAGCAGTATGGCACACATTTGTATTCCTAATTGTGGTAGGTTCAAATCTTTGGAAACATGTTCTACTTGGTGAAAATTATGGAAAAAAACCATATAAATGAGTTCTATTGGGTAGTCCTATAATTATTTCATTGAAGGAAAAAAATGATAATGAGGAAAGTAATTATTGGATCTTATACCCAGATGTAAGATCCAATAATTACTTTCCTCATTATCATTTTTTTCCTTCAATGAAATAATTATAGGACTACCCAATAGAACTCATTTATATGGTTTTTTTCCATATATATATATATATATATATATATATATATATATATATATATATTCAAAGAATTTGGATCCATTAATGAGGAAAATAATATTTTCTACCAATAAGAGAGGTTTAATTCTTATGAGATATTTTCCTAAATGTGTGGACTCGTATTAAGGTAGTGTTTAGAGTACCTCTTGGTAGTAGTGTGGGTCTGCCTTAAGGTAGGGTAGATTACCTATTACTATTAGCTATTTTATAGTAATAAAATATTGATTGAATGTGTAAGTTCTAGCTTAGGTGGTTGTGGGCTCTTTGTTTTCCTCTCTACCTTGGTTCAATTCCCACAAAGTGACATGTTGGCATGTTATGATAAGGCTATAAGGATAGACATCCCCTAGGATAAAGGTCCAAACTTCGATGTGCCTCAAGATGCCTTAGCCCTTGCTAAGTCATAAATTATTAGTATGTATTTTTTGTGGGTCATTGAATATACTCTTGGAATATATTGACAATCAATAAGTTTTATACTTGGCCTCACCCATATCACTATAATGAGTTATCAATTCCATGGTTTATTTAGTTAAATATATAGATAACATAAATATTGATTGAGATGTGAATCCAATATAATATTAAAAAATACATATATTATATGTATAGAGTTAATATTTTTTAATGTACGTTAATTTTAATTGTTACTTAAAAAAAACTATGCTACTTGAAATAGCTCGATGGTGGTTTGTAAGGGGGTAGATTATCACTCTCACAAAATGCCTTTGATTTAGAGTTGTTAACTGATTTCATTGCACTTGGGTTGTTGTTTCCATATGTTCGAGGAGTATAAGCTCTTATCCAATTAGAAGTAGTTTTAAGCCTTCCTTTAGCGCCAAAAGTTGATTTTAACTTAAATAGTATCTGCAAGAAAGTTAATCTCCCTTTTAATCATTATTAAAACTACCTTCAATAGGGTCCTGTACTTTTGAATAACATTTAACCTTAATCTCGTACATGAAACTATATTTTTATGTTAATTGAAATATTATCTATTATCCATGTTAGAGAGTCATAATAGAGAGTCTTTGTGTCATGCCTGTTACGTCTGTTGCTAGATCAGTCTACCCCCTGTAATACACTGATCTCTCCAATCCACTTTTGTTTCATTTTCAACTATTGTGTCCTCCCTTTCCTAGTCAAACAACCTCTCATGGTTGAGACAGCCCATGATTCTCCCCTTGCTAAGGAGGTTGTTTATTTTAACTCCCTCGTGACCTTCGACCCCAAATTTCAAAATCGGGTCCCTCTCGTTTCGTGACGAAGGTGGTCTTTAACGGGAAGATTGAGATCAAGGATCCACATGCCTGAATCCGTGCATTGCAATAAATAGACCGTGGTCCCATTGGACTATTCATGGGACTTTGGCCCTCTCCTCACTCAGTTCAGACATGGATAAAGAAAAAATGGAAGCGCCTTATCAATGGGGAAGTGATTTCTTCTTTCTACAGTAAGGGTTTCTACACCTTCTACTTTGAGAATAATTCGGATCAAGATCTGATCTTTAGGACGGTCCCTAGTTTATGGGAGCCCAAGGTCTCTACCTAGATTGACGGAACCCTAACTTTAACACATATTGTGATGTTCCTTCAACTATCCCACTCTGGGTGAAATTACCCTCCTTGCCCCTACATTTCTAGAATGATGCAACCTTCAAACTGATCGAGAATTCCTTGGGAAATTATATTGACTCCGCTTAACTGAAGGATGGGCTATTTGAATGTGCAAGGATTTGTGTGGATGTAGATTTGAAAAAAGGTCTTACAATTGCGGTCAATTTATGCATGGATAGTTGGTCACATGTTCAGGAGGTGGATTGTGATCAACTTCCTTTCAAGTGTAATTTTTTTCATAAATATGGACATTTTTCTAAAAGTTACCTCAAATCACAAGCTACCCAAGAGAAACAACAAAGAGAGCAGAAGGAGAAATGGAAATAATAAAAGTGGCAAAGAGGAAACAACCACCAAAAAAATCTCCCCCATACAAATGCAATTTCCCCCCTCTCAAAAGATGGGTAGAGTCAGAATAAGTCAGACCCAATTTCCAATGCCTCTAGCTAGGGTGGAAGCTATGGGATTGACGGTAATGATTTCACTGCTCTCTTAGGGATTATGGTGGATGGAGAGTCATCTCAACAATTCTTAAAGGAGGCCTCACAAGCTCAAGGGCCAAATCGTCATGTGTCTACCATATTGCATAAATAAGTAAATCCCTTGGCCAAAGGCCTGAATAGCAGTTCAGAAGACACCTCGAAAGAGGAACAGGAGGAGGAAGATTTCCTGTCCTCCAAAGAAAGCATAGGTCTATCCATAAATTCAAGTTCAATGGATGAAAATTTATAGAAAGAGAGAGTTAAAGGTAACACTAGAACGGTCTAGAGATTGGGTCATAAATCAAACTGTTAGTGTTGGTATTTCCATCCCTCCGTCAGAGATCAAATCCTCTTGTTGCATTTCATATTAGGTGTCTCGCCCAGTCATCTACATTCCATTAGGCGCATAGATCATCTGACGGTAGTGGTATTCCTTTAGTTTCCCTCATGTTATTTACCTGCTGGCACAGATTTGATCATAAAACACATATATAGTCTCCTTTTTTATCCTGAAAGTTGCAAAGATTGTCTTTAGGGTTTCATGGTCAGTTAGGTCTAGGGTTTCATTAGGGTTTCGTCAAAAAAGGTTCCAAAGTGTCCAATAATTTCCAGCAGGCCATGAGGAGGCTTCAACATCAATAAATTGTATCGCCAAATGTTCAAAAATGTGTTTTTCCTCAAAACTCTGTTTTGAGGAAAAAAACAGAGTATTTAGCATTTATTGTACAAAATCATGAAAATTTTTGTTTTCCTCATTTTAAATTTCTTCATCTGCACCCTGGTTTCTTTCCTTAGCCCAGAAGCTCCAACACCTGCAAAAACAAGCAAGCTCAGGTCATTAAATTCATCACAAAGTGAAAAAGCAGTGAAAAAGTCCAAAAACGGAGTTTAAAGATAAAGTCAAATCCAAAACATTATAAAAGTGGGTTTCATGAGCCAAAATTTCAAAAGCTCTTTGTTTATAAGCTCATTTGATAAGTTCATTTACAAAAGAGAAATAAGGAAGAGCACTTTTGGTGAACAAGTGAGAAAGCGGGTTAAAATCACTGTAAGATTGCCAGTGCGGCACACTGGGCAGGAGGCGCAGCGCATACAGCTGGTGCGACACATTGGTCCTTAGCACTCAGTTCATTTTAACAAGGGCACGACGCATAGGTGGGGCGCGGTGCATTGGGTGTGCTGCGCAACGCACACAGCCAAAGAGCTCGCAAAACTTCCAAACTCGCTCCAATCGCCCGAAATCACTTGGAACGGTCTTGATACAAGTAGGTAGAATCTTCAAAGTTGTATTCCATCTAAGTTTGATGATGGTTTGATGGTGTGTGTTTTATGATGTTTGTGTACAACAATCAAACCCTACCTTTTAAAATACCTCCAAGAAACTTGCTGCCTAGGGTTTGAAAACCTATTTTGCTACTAAGTTCATCATCCCTCCATTACTCCCTATCCCATTTATCCCTGGATTTTATTGTTCCCTAAGTTCCCCCACCCCCTAAATTCACTAATCCCCTATCCCAAGTTCCCTTTCCCAAAATCCTAATTGTAAAATCCCAAACCCTAACCCTATACAAAACTCCCATAATATCCCATTTTTCCCTAGCTAACTCTGTCCCAACAGTCCCTAAACTCCCATTATTTTTTCCCTCTCCTAATAGTCCCTTGTTTCACTATTTTCCCTAGGTAGCAAAGGTCAAACAATCATCAAAGGCAGTCTAACACAGTTTGACACATCAGCACCTATTTCTCCGAGCCAATTTTTCTATCAATAGCTATGGAATCTGATCCTTCATATGATTATGAAGAGGAGACCCAAAGTGATTCACCCACGGAGGGACATGCACCTAGGAGGCCTCATAGAGGTGGTAGACATATCAGAGAAGAACCTACCACTCTTGCCGAGTTGCAAGCCTGCCCTCTTGCCATCTTTTGTTTCCAGCATCAGTCATGTTATGAATTTTGCGAGAAGGTTGCAAATATTCAGTTTCATCATGAGTTTGTCCGCTTATTTGTGTTGCATTTGCATGGTGATCAAGTCACTCTTGCTGGTGTTACTTTCACATTAACACTAGAAACCATTTCATTGGCAACCGGCATACCAAACATTGGAGAACCATGGAACAAGAGGCAGAAAATTGACCGGCAGCACTATGAACTGTACATCAAACCTGGTTTTTTGAGACAACTCAAGAGAGTGTTTCCTTTTCGGTTTCTCAAGGATGAGTATGCTCCTTTAATGAAACTCATCATGAAGTATTTCACCTGTGAGGGCTGGTTCTCCCACTTGTATGCTTATCACATCAGGCTGCAGATGCATTTCACTCGGGTGCAGATGATCAACATTCCTTATTTCATATGCCGAAACATAGAGAAGATGACCACTCTTGTGCAGTACAAGACCCCTCAACAAAAGTTCAACAGTCTTTATCATTTTGCTCTCATCAAAATTGTGGTCATTCATCAGCTTGGTTTACAGCGCATCACTTGGGATGACTTCATCTCTCATGAGTTTTTTAGAGGCTAGTGTATTGGTGTTCATCTCCTATCAGAGAGGCACTAGACGGTTGTTCGTAGCAGCAAAGCGAGTGTTATCTCCACCCGGGGTGGAAGGGGCCTCTCTTCCTCCATTAGCACAGCAGGTTCAGAACCAAGGCAAGAGGCCTCTACAGGAGGAAGGACCATCAGGTGAGTGAGAGACTGATTTCATCCTCATTGAGGGTGATGATACTGACATGGGCCCACAAAGTGCAAACCTTAGAGAGATCATCAAGGAGCAACAGGCGAACATTGATGCCTTGTCCACAAACTTGGATAGAGCCTAGTGGACTATACAGTATTTGGAGTATAGGAACAAGCAGCTTGAGGATCAGCAGGTGGTGATGGAGTTACAGAACATTCGGCAAAACTGCCAAAGTTCCCGAAGGGGGAGGGTGGAGTTCACTTCCTTGGAGCAAGAGATCAATGCAGATTGGGAGTCATGGCTCGAACGAGTCAATATCCACTTGGAGAGGAAGCTGGAGAAGGCAATAAATGAGAAGAATATGCTTAGAAACTTGTCATATCATTACTTTTCCCGGAACTTGGTGTGCCAGGCAAGAATCAGAAATTTGAAAGCAAAGTTGAAGAGAGCGTCAAGGAGAAAAAAAGAGGATGAAGGACTTCAAATCTTCGCTAAGGCTTCCTTGGCCAATCACAGCACTTGATAGAGAAGAATCAACCCAAATTTCAAGAAATTTGGAGCAATTTTTGCATTTTTGTAAATTTTTGGCACAAAAAAATAGAGTTTTCCTCCCTATGCACCGCGCCATGTGGCGCTCGCTTTTGCTAGAGGGATCCAAATCACAAAAACTTTGCATTTCTAGATTTGTCATGAAAATTTATTCTTTCCTACCTATGGCCAAGAAATTTGGGTAGGTTTTGAGCCCTCAAAAGGTCAAAAAGACTCAAAAAATGACCTCACTGCCCCTATTTTGACACGCAAGAAGCAGTGTTGGGAGAATGGAATTTTGGAGGGGCAAATGGAGGCTAAATTGAAAAAATCCACTTGGGCTGGAAATTAGATAGGGATACCTTTCGAGCAAGCACACCTGTAGATCATTTTGATATCGGGAAAGCCTCCAAAAGTGGGTCCAAACAGGCGCTACGCATAGAGAATCAGGCACAGCGCATAGAGGAAAAATTGCCAGTTTGACCAAGTTTTGCTCTGTTTTTCACCCAGCTTCGCCTAGTTTGACTTTTTCACTTTCCTAATGGAAAAATTTGTGATGTAATTTGATGAACATTGATGGATTGTGATGTAAATATGTTGGATTTTCACTTGTAGAGGTAGATTCATCAGTTTAGAGTTTGTTTCAAACTGAATGGATCAGTTTCCTTGTTTTTAGAGGCATGCTATTATCTTGCCTAGTTTCTAGTTCTCAATTTAGAATCAGATGGATCAGCTCCTAAACTCATGCGCTCGACCCCTAGAGGCAAGGATGAGCTATGTTTGTCTATATTATGTTTTTTTTCAGTCATTAGTATGGTTGGACTCTTGAGAAAGCCTTGGGCTTCATTGTACATTCATTTTCAGTATTTTGGCTAAGGAATTGAGACTAGGATTTGCAGCACTCTTTTGGATTCATGTGGCAATTTGTCTTGGTACAGTGCTTCTCTTTGTGATTGTGAATTTGTTTATGTGATTGCATTATCTATCTTATTTCTTCTAAACTAAACAAACAAGAGCGTAAGTAGAATTCATTGAAAGTGCAATGCTCTACTTGAAGTTTGTTTTAGTTGTTTGATGTTTTCAGTTGTTTGGGGAGGATTCATGATTTCCCTTGCCCTCTTCAACACCTCACCTATCTTTTTCTTCAATCCCACTCAAATTTAAGTGCCAAAATGATTGCCTACCTTGCCCCATCGAGATCTCTGCAGAGTTGAGCCTCAATCCCCGCACCCCAAAATTTTCCTTTCCCTTGATTCCAACAAAACCCCCCAAAAAAATCACATCAAATCCTTGCACTTCATACCTAGCCTATAATTAGTTTTTATTTTAGTCATCTCAGGCCCCATAGATCATCTTTTGTTGAGATTGACCTGGAGAGAGCCCTCTCCTATCCTCGTAAGGCTAGCTACGAGGCTGAGCGTGGTTTGATGTTGGTCCTGGATCCTACCTTTTCAGCCTCGAGTAAATCTAGGCACTAACACAAACAAAGAAATCAGGCTTTAACAGACATAAAAAGATAAGGAACTTGAGTTTCAATACACCATCCATTGCCAACTAGTGGATCATGGAAACGAAGGAGGAAATAAAGGAAATATAGTAGGGCCCAAGAAAGGGACATCCTTTTGAGAAAGTAATGAATCTTATCTCCTCGAATTGTAGGGGACTCGACTCAGAAAAAATAAGGGAAGTGAAACCCTTAATCCAAAAAGAGAGAGCCTCGATCACCCTCTTCTAGGAGACAAAATTGGGAGAGACAAAAATCTCCTCTAAACAAAACAATATTTGCAACCAAAGTAATGTGGTAGCTATTCGCTCTCGGGGATCCTCAGGAGGACTCTACACGATGTGGAATCTAGCACATATGAAACTGGTAAGCTCTACTAAAACCATCCATTGGATCACGTCCACTTTCAAAAGTTTAGATATTCATCAGGTATGCATTATTTTCAATGTATATATGCCAATCCACTTTAGAGAAAAAAGTAGTTTTGGAAATCCCTAATGGACCTAAGAAACACTGATTATGGCCATAATTGTATCATTGGTGGGGATTTTAATACAACTATAAGATAAAAAGAGAAAAGAGGGGGTTTAGTGGTCTGAGATTCCTCTCAAGAAGATTTGGAATATCTAATATAATCCCTTAAACTTTTTTATGTCAAACCCTCCAGATTTTGATACACCTCAAACACTAAGAATTTAGTTCTAGGTTAGATAGCTACTCGAATGGACTGCTTCCTAGCTTCGAATAATCTGTTCTTGATGAATCTTGATATTCAATCCTTTATCCTCCCCTGGAACGACCCTGATCATCATCCTATTTGCCTCCTCCCCTCGCCCTCCCAAAATTACGGTCCTATCCCCTTCTGTTTCTCCCCCCTCTAGCTCCTGTCTCAGGGTTTCACATAAATGGTAGAACAATCTTGGTCCCATTGGGTTGAAGGAAGCCCAGTTTCCAACTAGGAAACCAAGATCAAGAGGCTAAAGGCTAGCATAAAAAAAATGGCTCAAAGAGAATAAATTAGAAAGACAACATCCAATAAGTGTCAGGCGGAAAGAGTCGATTGTGCGGACAGAACCAACCTCCCTAGGAGCCTAAGACTCTCTAGTGACAAACAAGGCAAACAAGAGCAATCCTTCTCTAAACATGCATTTACTATATAAGAAATCAAGTGTTTAGATCCTACCTGTAATCCAACGCTGTTGTAGCAGTCTAGCTCCGCTGATCCGGATGAGCTCCTCCTTCACTTTGAAACCTGCATACACTAACAATCAAACGATTAAATAGCACTTGATAATCTCATAAAATAAAACATATTTAACACATAGACCAAGGAGTACATGAAACAACTCATAAATAACAAGTTATTGAGAAGAATGGACTCATTTGCATTAATAGGTAACAAAAGGAACAAATACAACCTGAGCCTTGGTGTTGTGCAAGTCCCTCCCAAGGTCCATCAAGAGTTCTCCTTTACTTTGACAAAGCTCACCCACTTCCAAATAGAACAAGCAAAGATGGCAATCTCTCCTCACAAGCTTCTAAATGGGAGTCCTAATTCCTGCAGCATTTACCCTTACAAATGTATAGCTTTCAACCTCCTCTCCTTCTGGCCCAATGCCTGTACTTATAGTGCTCAAGAGGAAGTTAATCAGGTCCACCATCAATGGGATAATCCCCTCTTTGGATGGGATAGCTCCCCTATTGATGGGATAAGTTCCTCTTTGGTAGGAGTGCATGAACCATCTGGAGGCGCTCAATACACGTCGAACAACCTTCTAGAATGCTCTAGAAATGACCACAAGTGACTTTTTAAAGATGAAACTTGCGCATTTTAACCTTTTCAGGGGGACGCACCTGCACCTTTACATACAGAGCGTTCAAAGACGCAGTTTTTGTGAACATTGGGTGCGTCCCCGCAGGTAAGGTTGAGAGAACCTGCGTCCCCAGAGATAAATACATTTAGAAAGACTTTCTCTCTTTTTTGGAGTTTGACATGGGAAGCAGAGGCATAAGACTTGCCTAAGAGGGTAGCATGACTGTTGATAGAGTCATCCTAACTGTAAATGGTCATGCTGACATTTTTTAGTGTAACAATAAGGGAGATGGAACAAAAATTGGCTTCTATTCATGAACGTATAGACAACTCCAGCATCTCCGGATGTCCTTCAAAGAGAAATGGAGAATTTTAAGTCCTAACATTCACTTCTTAGGAAATAAGAAGAGTGTAGGATTAAATCTTGAAGCACATGGCTTCATAATGGAAACTAGAATACTAAATTCTTCCATAAACAAGCAAGGTATAGAGAAAGCAAAAATAGCATTCTGCAGATTCAGTTTTGGGGCCAAACCATCTCAGAGTTAGAAGACATAAAAGAATCAACAGTCCAACACTTTAGAGCATTATACCAAGATGATTCTCTTATAAATCATGAGAGTGAGACATATATGTTAGAGCATGTGCCCACCCTAATCACTGAAGGAATGAATGCTCAACTCACCCCTCCCCTGACCACTAAAGGTATAAAGAATACAGTGTTCTCATTTCTTCAAGGCAAGGCTCCATGAACGGATGGTTTTTCGGCCAACTTTTAACAACACTTTTGGGACCTGATAAGTAAAGACCTATGTAGAATGATAAGCTACTCTCTCAAGAACCTCTGTCTAGGAGGGGAAATAAACTCTTTATTTCTAGCCTTGATTCTCAAAGAATAAAACCCCTCCTCCTTCTCCAGGTTCCATATTATCTCTCTCTACAATGTATCGTACAAGGTTATTTCAAATTTGTTGGCCTCTAGACTCAAGAAAATGCTTCCCCTATTGATTTCGGGAAACCAAGGTGGATTTGTTCCAAGGAGGCAAATCCTTGACAACATGATTTTGATCAAAGAAGCAATAGAATATAATTGGAATGAGGAGACCAAGGTATGATTATCAAGCTTGATATGGAAGATTCTTTTGATAAGGTAAAGTGTGAATTAGTTTAGAAGGTAATGCAGAAAATGGGGTTCGATGCAATATTTATTCAATGGATTGCACTATGCATTTTGTCCCCTTGGATTTCCCCTCTTAACAATGGGATGGTAGCGAGCTTCTTTAAGCCATCCAGGGGGTTGAGAGAAGGCTGAAATCTTTCCCATTTCCTTTACATCATGATGGAAGACTCACTCAACATGAGGTTTCAATTTGAAAGAGAATCCTCTAGCCTTCTAGGTATCAAGTATAAAGCAGGGATTAGGAGCATAAATCATGGGAATTTATTGGCAATACCATCTTGCTAGAATGGGATTCAATGTTAATAGTGAAGAGATTCAAATATGATTTTGAAAAGTTCTTGATGGCCTCTACTAGAGCAACAAATGAAAATAAAAGCCACATCTTCACCTGGAATAAATCTGCTCAGAAATCCAAGAAGATCAAAGAAGTTTTGGAGTTCAAGATTGTTTAAGACTGGAAGGAATTCAAATATTTAGGTATCCAAATTCACTTAAGCAAAACCTCTCCCAAAGCATGGCAGAGCATCTTGGAAAATATCAAAATAAAATTAGTGAAATGGGGAACATCTTGCCTCAATATTGCGGGCAAAACTATTCTGGTGAAAGAGGTCTTATTAGTTATCCCCTTATATCAGTTCCATACCTTATTGGCCCCAAAGTAGTTATGTATCATCTTGGAGTCTACATAAGAAAAAAAAATTGGGAAGGAGGGAAGAAGGAAACCAAAAAATTCCACCTAGTGAATTGGAATATTGTTAGAGCGCCAAAGCAACATGTGGGACTTGGTATTCGGGATCCCTCTCTGGTCAATACAACAATGGGTGCTAACTTATATTGGAAGATAAAGTCCCAACCAGACCAATGGTGGGTGCAATTTCTAAGGGCCAAATCATGCAACAACACAATGGTGGAGGAATCAACTGTGCTCAAATCCAAGGCTCCCCCATTTGGAAGTTGCTCCAATCATCCTCTCCCCTCACAACGAACAATCTCTATAGAATCTCTGGAATGGTTGCACTATTAATATATGGTCATACTTGATTTTGTACCATCCGCCTTTGGGGCTGGACCCCTCCATAATTCCTCTAAAGGACCACTTATTACAGGATGGGTTCGTTTCCCTGGACCAGATTTCAAGTTGGGATGAAGAGGGAAATAGGATCGGATGGAAGTTTGAAGGTATCCCCACTCACCTAGATTTGGCTTTGGAATCCATAAAAATCAAGTTGAGCGGGTGCTCCCCTCTCAAGAAATCTGCATCAGATAAATGGGGTTGGAAAAAATCCTCATATTCTACAAAAGAAGGGTACAACCTCCTCCTTTTCCAATCCTAGATATCTCTGAAATCATCTGTCTAGAATAAAATTTGGAAAACAAAAGCAATACCCAAGGTAAATTTCTTCTATTGGTTGCTCCTTCACAAAAGAATCATCACTGTTGAGAAACTTAAAAATAGGGGTATAATAGGCCCTTCTAAGTGCCCTCTTTTTGATAAATATGAAGAAAATATATCCCACCTTTTTCCCTCTTGTTCTTACTCTCAAGTTGTATGGTCCCCTCTTTCTTAGAATTCATTGTCCTTCCAATATTAAATATTTATTTTCCTCTTGGCAGAAGAATTATATGGGCTCCCTTCAGACCAAAAGTTCATTTAAGGAATCCTTGATTGCTCTCCCTAAGTATGTTTATTGGCAAATTTAGTTGTCAAGAAACATAATTGCCTTCAAATCCATATTGACTCCTCCCACGAACACTTCCCTTAAATCTCTATCCTTTTGTTTTGAGTTTAATAACCCCCTCTCTGGATCCCTCTCTTAACCTAGAAGAATCTCAATGAATTGAACCATGTTCCTCAATTCGATGGAGTCCCTCCCTCTTAGGCCAGCCAAAGCCTCGTCATCGCTGGCTCCTCCATCTACCTCTTAACATTTTTTCTAAATGGAAACAAAGATCTCAATCCTGGATTATCCAATTCAATGAGGCTTGAAAATTAAACCCAGGGGTAGTGGGAGGGGGAGGTATTATCTGGAATCCCGAAGGAATAACAGTCCTCAAGTATGCTTGGGGATTAGGAAGAAATTTGAATAAGTAGACATAGGTGTATGGTCTCTACATGGGCTCCTCTTAGCGTAGAAGAGGGGAGTTAGAGACATCTTAATCTTGGGAAACTCTTTTCTTGTCATAAGACATCTACGAGCAAGCTCCATCACTCAGGACAATAAGCTAAATTAGATGCTTCAATGAGCCCAAGGTATCCTCCTCTCATTCGCTAGCTCTCATTCCTTTAATATCCTAAGGAACCTAAATTCGAAGGTTGATCTAATGGCAAACAAGTCCTACCAAATGAAAGAAGGTCATACTGAAATTAATGGTGCTAAAGGTTATTCCCCTATCCCCTAATGATTATTATGAGCTTGACCCTGTTTTATAATTCCATCATGAGTCCCAATTCCAAAAGGAAACATAATTTCACTACCCCTATCCCCCCCATGAACTCATCATACCCCACCATCTCTTTGCTCTGCGGTTCATTGGAATTGAAGTATAGTACCTCACCCCTCAAGTCCATGATCAGCCCCCTCCCTATCATTATGACGTGGGGTGTTCTCACCCATCCCCACATGACATTCATTTGCTTAAATTTGCATGCAAGCGTGAGAAAATTATTGTCTTCCTCACAATTTAAGGCTCATATCATGTTGTGCGTGTGTTATATTATTTCTGCAACTGCCCCACACGCGGGGGGGTCATAGGGAGGCTAGTAGCCCCCCCTGTACATTGCGTTGGGTGCAGCAGAGAGGTCACAAGGGGGGGCCCTATATTAGGTGGGTGGACCTACCTATGGTTTTGTGCATGGATTTTGCATAATATTATGGGCATGATGGTTTTCTATCCATGGTATTTTGTAGATCTGGTTAAGGAAACTACAGTTATGTTCTAATCCAGGGTTAATGGATTCAGGTTTATGGATGCTTCAGCATGTGTATATATATATATATGTATTGTAACATTGAAAGGAATATAATGAAAATCAATCTGGTAGTCTCGGTTTTGGGATCCAGGGGAAAATCTCTGTGTATATATGTTTTATGTTTTACGCTCTCACCATTGTTTATTTTCTATATTTTAGAATTCATATGCAGGTAATTTTTGTACGGGGTTAAAACCTACATTTGGTATCAGAGTTGTTTCGACTTCAAGGGGATGCCTTTGTTGCTAAGGGGTTTTTCTCGAGCCTGTGGTAGACCTTGTTCAGTGGGAAATCTGCGGGATTGATTCTTGTGGTGAAAGAAGATGGCAAGAAGTGGAAAGATAGAGATCAAGAACTTTAATGGTCATATTTTTGAGTTGTGGAAACTCAAGATGGAGGATCTGTTGGTGGATAAATATCAGTTGATCACAGTAGATCCGGATACTAAACCAACAATAATGTCAGTTGAAGACTGGGTGAAGTTGAATTGGAAGGCAAAGAGCAAAATACAATTGTGTCTCAGATTCAATATTGTTGAATGTATCAGAGGAAGCTTCGCCGAAGGATTTGTGGGACAAGTTAGGGAATTTGTACCAATCTAAGTCTCTGGTGAATGAATTGTTCCTATGGAAAAAGTTGCATAACCTAACGATGAGAGATGGAGACTCAGTGACAGAGCATCTGAACGCCTTTAATACTATGGTAAGTCGGTTATTATCTGTTGAGATTAAAATTTCAAATGAAGATAAGTGCATCAATTTTTTTGTTCTCTACTAGATTCATGGGATAGTCTGGTTGTTGCAATAGGTAGCAATGCAACTGCCTTGAAATTTGATGAAATAGTCTCATCCTTGTTGTCAAAGGAGATGAGATGAAAAATTATGGAGGGCCAAAATGGTGATGCCTTGTCTGTATGAGGATGGTCCTAGAATAGAAACAAAAATAAGTCCTTGAGTGGGAGATCTAAATCTCCAGGAAAACCTGTAAAGGTGTGCTAGAAATGCAGAAAGGAAGGGAACTTCAAAAGGGATTGTAAATCTAAATCTCCTGAGAAAGGAAAGGGATTTGATGATGCTCCTTCTGCAGAGGCGAAAACCACCTCAGATGAAGGTGGGGATGTGTACTTGGCTTCTTCTTCAAGTAAAAATGTAGATCATGAGGCATGGTTGATTGACTCAGGTGCATCCTTTCACTTCACTCCCCATAGAGAGTGGTTCTCTGAGTATGAGAAATATGATGGTGGTGATGTCTTCTTAGGAGATGAAAAGAAGGCTAGAATCATTGGTCATGGAAAAGTCAAGTTGAAGTTGCAAGGTGGAAGGATTAGAACACTTCCAGGTGTTTTTCATATTCCTGCATTGGCCGGAAACCTAATTTATGTAAGCAACTTGGATGATGCAGGTGTAAAAATGGTGTTCGAGAAAGATACTTGCAAGATGGTTCAAGGAGCACTGGTATTGGTGCAGGGAGTTCGGATTGGATCTTTGTAGAAGCTTCAGGGTAGCATTGTTATTGATGGTGCAACTGTTACGTGGTTCCTGAAACTGGAGCAGAAATTCTAGTGGTCTCTGGAGAAAATACCATGCTATGACATCAACGGCTTGGACATATTGGAAAGAAGGGCCTTCGAATATTTCATTGTAATGGTATGGTAGAAGGTATGTCTAATTTCTCTCTGGATTTATATTTCTATGAAAATTGTGTATATGGGAAGTAGAATCGAGTGAGTTTCGCCTCTGGTGTTAAGAGGGCGAAACATATATTAGAGCTTGTGCACAGTGATGTGTTTGGACCAGTGTTAGTTCCATCCCTGGGTAATTTTGTGTATTATGTATCATTTATATATGACTTCTCAAGGAATACATGAAAATATTTCTTCAGGAAGAAATATGAAGGCTTGGACAAGTTTAAAGAACTTAAGGCTCTAGTGGAAAACTAGACAAAGAAGAAGATAAAGGTGTTGAGGACAAATAACGGTGGAGAGTTTTGCAAAAATGAATTTGAAGAGTTCTGTAAGAAGTGTGGTATAGCATGGCAAAATACTACTCCATAAACACCTCAACAAAATGGAGTCGTGGAAAGAATGAATATGACATTGATAGAAAAGGCAAGAAGCATGCTTAGTGGTGTTAAGTTAGGACAAGAATTTTGGGTAGAGGCGGTCGAGATTGCATGTTACCTAGTCAATAGATCACCTTCATCAACATGGAGGATAAGACTCCACAAGAGGTATGGACTGGTAAGAAACCTTCTCTTTCACATCTGATGGTATTTGGATGTGATGCATATGTACATGTTCCAAGGGAGAAAAGAACAAAGTTGGATAGTAAATCTAAAAGGTGCATCTTTATTGGGTATAAGGATGGTTTAAAAGGTTATAAGATTTGGAACCCATAAACAAGGAAGGTTGTGTACAGCCGAGATGTGGTGTTTAGAGAGGTGAAAGATTTTATTAAACATGAAGTCCTACCAAAGGAACCTAAGAAGATAGAGTTTGAGCTAAAGGAGGAAGAATCAAACTCTACAGCAGAAGAGGAATCAGAAGATGAAGAGCCACAAACTCTGGATGTGAGAAGATCAATTTGAGAAAGAAGGAAACTAGAAAGGTATAGTCCATCTTATTTTTGTTCAAATTTTGTTTTATATATTACTAATTATGATCCCAGAACTGTGAGGGAAGCAGTGGATTTAGAGGATGGAAAACTTTGGAAAGAGGCCATGGTTGATGAAATGACATCTTTGCACAAAAATGAGGCTTGGGATCTGGTGGATTTGTCAGCTGGAAGGAAACCCATTGGCAAAAAATGGGTGTTTATGAAGAAGATGAATGCAGAAGGAAAGGTGGAGAAATACAAAGTTCATTCGGTAGCAAAAGGTTATTCTTAGTTGTCGGGAATTGATTTTGGTGATATTTTTTCTCATGTTGCTAAGGTAGCTTCTATTATATTACTTTTATATGTTGTTGTTGATTTTGATTTTGAGGTACAACAGATGGATGTGAAGACATCATTTCTTCACAGGGATCTGGAAGAAGAGATCTACATGAAGAAACCTAAAGGATTTGCGGTGAAGGGTAAGAAAGAACTCATATGCAAGTTAAAAAATTCTTTGTATGGGTTAAAACAGTCACCAAGGATGTGGTATCGGAAATTTGATACATTTATATGGGGACTTGGCTTCACTAGAAGCAAAGCATATCACTGTGTGTATTTTAAATTAATTGGTGATCGTGTTATTTATCTAGTCTTGTATGTGGATGATATGTTGCTAGTTGGAGATGACAAAGAAATTATCCAGGATTTGAAGACCCAATTGTCCTCCAAATTCGAAATGAAATATCTTGGCGTTGCAAACTATATTTTGGGAATGGAAATTAAACAAGCTTTGGAAAAGAGGAAGATTCGGTTAAACCAGAGGAAGTATGTCGAGACAATACTATAGAGGTTTAATATGCAGGATAGTAAACTGGTGAAGGTTCCTATTCCTGTAGGTGTAAAGTTATCTGTTGAACACTGCACCAAGACACAAGAAGAGGAAGAGGACATGTCCCCTGTTCCATATGCAAGTGAAATCAATAGCATGATGTATGCAATGGTCAGTACTAGACCATACATTGCACATGTAGTGGGAGTATTGAGCAGGTTTATGTCAAAACCAAGGAAGGAGCATTGGACAACAATAAAGCGGGTTTTCATGTATTTGCGTGGCACTAGTGATTATGGTTTGTGCTACCAAGGAAGACCAGGATTGGACAGAATTTTTGACATCCATGGCTTTGTTGATGTAGAATGGGCTGGAGATTTGGATCAGAGAAGATCTACAAGTGGGTATGTGTTTAACCTATTTGGAGGTGCATTCAGTTGGATGAGTACGAGACAGTCTGCAGTGGCACTTTCAACTACAGAGGCAGAATACATGGCAGCCACTCATGCAAGCAAGGAATTAGTTTGGTTGCAGAGATTATGTTCAAGTATGGGGTTAGTACAGTGATCTATAAGGATAGACTGTGACATCCAAAGTGGAATTTTCTTGGCAAAGAACCCTGCTTATCATTCAAAGACAAATCACATTGATGTTTAGTATCACTTTGTGGGGGATATGGTTCAGGATAAAAAGGTGTCATTGGTAAAGGTGGACACTTTGAAGAATACTAAAGATGCATTGACAAAGTCTGCGAGCACTAAGAAGTTATCTTGGCGTATAGAAACAATGGGAATTGCAGGGTTGGACCAATGACTGAGCTCTCTTGTGGCCCCCTGTGGAAATAAAACAATGAGTAGGAGAATATTGGGTCTGTGTTATATTATTTCCATGACTACCCCACACGCGAGGGGGTCACAAGGGGTGCGGGAGGCCCCCTTGTATGTTGCGTTGGTTGTAGCAGGGGGGTGATAGGGGGGGACCCTATATTAGGTGGGCAAACCTACCTATGGTTTTGCATGGATTTCTCACATGGTTTTGGGCATGATGTGTTGGCTTATGGAGGCCTGACCTAGGTTTAGAGGTGATTAGCCAAACAAATCCCGGTACTACTGGCCCTTTCGGCAACATTCCGCAAAGCGCGGACTGAGGTCTCACCCGGAATAGTATGGGAGGGTGCTAGAACCAGGTTTCCGCACCCTAGATATGTCTAATGATTTTCAGTGGTCCGCAGATTTGCCCTGCGCACATCGCTACGTGCATCTATCAGTACCTCGCAACCTGCAATGTTGCCTTCGTGTAGCCCTGCTTGAGGCGCGATCTATGTTATGACCCAATTCCTTACTACTAACCCAATAACTGTTGATCACTTAGCTTATCAATATGTGTCTAGTTATATTTAACAGTGTTTAGTATTCATATAAGTGCGCGTGATATAGAAAACAATATATTTTAAGCAGGAAGTAGCACAAGAACAGATACACAAGATTTGGAATCAAACTTCTCTTTATTATTATTCTTCCTCGATTACAGACTCAACTTTTCCCTATGCACTCAACTGTAGGGGTCTGTGCACTCAGCTGTGGACTCTACTAGGCCTTTGCGCACTCAGCTACAGAGCCTCTTCCTACTACTACGACCCAAGACACTTAGACCTTTTCTCTATGCTCATTATCTTCTAGACTCCATTCGTTTTCCTCTATCCATTTTTCTTACAACTTAGATCCTCGCTCTATTTATACAATCCCATGGTCCGCAGACCATGGGTAGGCTAACATTACATTACAAAACTTAAGGAGGACAACCCTATGACTCAACATACATTTCGCACTCCGCGCCCGCAATTTGCGGACTCTTACAACTTTATTTGACCAAAGCTTGGGCTTTGAGCCCCAAAACATGTTGTGGGGGGATTCTATGCCCAACAGGCCCCCAACACAAACATCATGACTCGCCCTCGAGTCACTCTATCGACACGGCAATCTTAGCGCGGAGTCCCTCCAACTAGTCTCGGACGCCCTAAATGTCTGCAGCGCATTGCGCTGCTACCTGTTCAACCTATTGCATTCTTGCTTCTAAACCCTCTGTTTTCGGTGTGCTGTGATCCATTTATACATGCATTCCTTGAATCTACGTAAGCTTTCCTTCAATATCCGTCGTGATTGTGAAAGCTTCATCAATCCACAGCTGGACGCACGCTTTTAGAACTGCTTCTCTATGGCGTGCTATGTCCACCTGATCTTTTAAGGCCTTGGCCTACTGCATCCTTGTAAGCAGCTGAGTAAGGACTACTGTCTGCACAGTCCCTCTAATGCTGTCATATTGCTGTTGGAGTTCGCGTGCCTCAGTCTCCAGCTGTTGAATGTTGGGGTCCTCCTACAACTTAGTGAGGACCTCCAGCGCCTGCTCAACCATGTTGGTACAGTCGCGGACTGCACCTCCAATCTCTTCCATCCCTGTTGCAATAGCATTGGTGCATTGTTCTCTGACCTCTGCGGGAGTGGAAGGCTACACCTTCAACCGTAACTCAGCAATCTGGAGATTCAGCTCTAACTACACTCTTATTATTTCCTCACGTGCATCACGGACTCCACTTTCCAAACAGTGGATCCACAATTCTGTTGGTAGGTCCACAGCAATAGACAACTCTGGGATGCGCCAGCAAGCATCATCGACTATCTATACCAACTGTTTATTTTGTGATACCAACTCATTGTGTTGCAAGTTAAGTTGTTCTATATTAATCTTCTACTCACTCAGAACCTGGATTGCGTGGCTCTCTCTGGCGCAGAGTTCTACTGTTATCCCATCCTGCAGCTGATAAAGTGTGTCGCGAGGAAGGGCAACCAAGTTAAGGCTAATGCCTTTCATTGTATTAAGCGTCACCCACTCCATTGTGTTTTCCGAGACTAGCGCTCCATCTGACAATGTTATCATATTGGCCATTTTCACGCGTAGCATCTGTTCTGCTGTCGACATGCCTGCTGCGACGTGGGTAGACAAGGTACCCTCCTACGGGGGCTGCACCTGTAACTCCTGCAGCTGCACCCCAACACAGTCTGTTGCTCCGTCATAAAGTCTTGGAGCACTTCACTAGTGACATCGTGAACCGTCTTACCGATGTCATGGAGGTCATCTTCAGTTAAGGTGATCAGGTCGATAGCCAGCTTTGAGGCCTTGACCTTCTTTCTTGGGCCCAATCGTTCTGCGATGTGCGGCCGCTTGAGCTGTGTAGAGGTAGTCCCTGGGTCCACGATCTCTTCTGCAAGCTCTATGTCCTCTACCTCCTGTCCTGCAGACACTACTTGGCCTTCCTCTGCCTGCACTATGGCGGCCTCTACTGTCTGCGCTGTTGCTGCTACTTTGGCAGCCTTCTTCTGCTCCGCAACTGCTTGTGATGCTTCGCGGACTGCCTTGACCTCAGCTGCCACTTTTTCGTTCCTCCTTCTCTCGGCCAATTGGGTGACGCACTGCTTGGCATCATCCTTCCTTTTTTGCGCTGTTGTCTTATCCAACTCCACCAAATCCAGGGTGTGCCACTCGGGAGGCCATGTCTCTAACACTATAAAGATCGCGTCATCAGTGGCTATGAATGGGAGCTTTTTCCACTGCTACGCCAAATCTTTCGCGCCCAGATGTAGATGTTGTGCATGTCCACCTTGAAGTCTGTAAAACTCTGCAGACTGTTGTGCACCATGGGGGACAGGTGCGGCCTCCTATTAATCCACATTCGGATGCTCGCCTCCATGAGCACCCAGAAAATCTTGTTATCACGAATCTGTTTCACGTCCTTGGTGGCCCAGAGCGAAGCATACTTCGCGGCCTCTGGTAAGTCTCAATCGATGCTCGGGAACTAGTTATCCTCCAGCAGTTCCCTCACTACCAGCAATATGGATAAGAGCAACCACACATAGTGGAAGGTCTTACCCTATTCCTGGGCCTCCTGGTAGTTGAGAAAAAATTCTTCGCAGAGGAACTCGGCCCAGTTGAACTGGACCCCTTCCGCACACTGTTCGGCCAATGCAACTACCAGCACTGGTACTTCATCACCGCGGCATTTTCTCATTACTTTACCGGCCAGGATTTGGGTGGCTACTCACACCCCTTTATCCTTGATACTAGTGATAGCGTAACCCCTCTTTTTCTTCTCAAGATTATATTTTTTCTTCATGGCCTCTGCGAGAGTCAAGTGGCTACTGTTTCCTGCTATCATCGCTGGGTCCTTTCCCTTACAGGGAAGCCAAGAAATTCGGTGGATGGGATTTGTCGTGATGGGAATAGGCTCCTCCAACCATAAGTACCCATCATGCACCAGGAAAAGTAGCTACCTGATAACAAAAATAGTGATGGGAGCACGGTGAAATTGTGGTATCCATAGCAGACGAAGCAACCTGACCTTTTCCACACCGCGTAACCATTTTCACGGCTCCAATGTTATCACCGGCCCCTTCGTATTATGTTTCATTAGGCTCGTCGTCTCTAAGTGCAAGAATTCTCACTGTCCGTGAGGTCCTAGTCTTCAAATTTCAGGGTGGGCACGTGGCCTAGGAGCGGACCCTCAAAGGTAATTCCATTGGGGAGGAGCAGGGTCTGGAGTACACTCTTCGTTGCATCCAGATCCTTTGGTACTTTGGCTTTCCATTTCTGCGGAGGGACATACTCGGGAAATTTTGTTGCGGAGCGCATTGGTTGGATGTCTTCCTCCGCGTCTTCTTCTTCCTCTACTGCGGCAATCAGATCCTGTAAGTCCTCTTCCTCTTCATCTGTTTCAATGGTGACTACCTTGCCTTTTTATTCCATTGAGTGTCGCGGATTCATCGGGGACATGCGTATTGGTCCCATTGCCTGCTTATCTTTCTTTGGTCTCGGTGTCTGGGGTGATTTAGGGATTTCCAGCACAGCCCCAGTGCCTGTGGGAACATTATGGATCTGCGTGGCCTCACCGACGATTCCTTCTTCAATGCCCAACCCATCCTTGGTGGCCGTCATCCTTTCTGCACTATATGTGGTTTTTCGCGAACTTAAAGGCTCTATTATCGCTCGGCTCTCAACACTCTATGCTCTATTCAACCGCTCAAATCTCAATTGCCCAAGTGTTGTTTGTTGGCTAGCCCTTGGAGTTTTATAACACCTTTTGAATTCGAATTCGACTGTTCCCCCCAATTCCAGGCCATCAATGCTTTCTTGGCGGCAGATTTTCCGAAATCTTGCCCATAACTCCCATCTTAAATGCCTACCACCCGCTCCATTTGGCCTTAAATCAGACATCCCATCATGAACAGTGATGCCAACAATCACTTCCCAGCCTACCCACCTGGCAGCGCACCCCCTGTGCAGGCATGAACCTTGTGACCGGTTGTTCCTGCACGCATCTGTTAGAGCACGCAGCTGCCAGGTAGAATCATTTATAGTCCCGCACTCTCTTCCAGCTGCCTGGAGTGCTAAGACTGTTCTTCCTATGGATATTCAAGTGGTCGCACCTCCTGTGCAAGGCTCCATCTTGCCTTCTAGTATAGTCCGCGGAAAATCCTCAATTGCCCTCGTGACATTCGGCGTCGTGCACTCTACTGAATGCAGTGCGTTCCCCTGGTTACTGTGTCTGGTGATATGTGGTCCTAGCCATGGTAGTAGACTAATCAATTCTTGGCGATAGTCTTCTAATTCATTGGTATGATCATCTGAAACTTGCCTTTCCATCCTTGGTTTATCGACGAGACATGCTTTCTTGATCTCGTTTTCCAGCCTCTTGACCTCTATGTCCATCAAAATGTTTTTCTTCCTTAGTCGCACCCGGTCCTTTTCGAGTTTGCGAAGTCTAAGGTCCCCTTGCCAAATGGCTTCCTGAAGCCTTATGTGTTCTACCTCACGTAGCTGTGTGATTTCTTCATCCTGGGCTTCGTGCACTGTCGCACCTATGGGTGCTATTATGTGTGGATTCATCATTGCATGCCCCTCAGAAATTATGGTCCCTACCTTATTCCTCAACCTTAGAATTGTTTTCACGATCAGGGTTTTGCACATGGTCCTATAGGCCCATCAAACCACTAGTATGCGTAAGTCCCATTCAGTGTGCCTCACCTGGTAAACCATATTCAACACGTCGCACACCCTGTCGAATGCTTCTCCATGGATAATCCTTGGCATGCTTCGCCTTTCTTGGTGTTGTGTTTTGTTCCAATTCTCTATTTCGGGGGTGGTGTGCACTTGTGCGAGCTGCATGTCATATGTCTCCTTCGCGTGTTTAAATCAAATTCAGGTTCCTTTGTAGGAGTCTTGTGAACCCACGCACTTTCTTCTGACTACTTACCTTTATCATCACCAATGGTCATACCACTTCTGAGCACTATGTTTACATTCAGGTCTTCTTCACACAGATCAGACCTCATCATCTGCAAATTCTGAGTCGGAGGAGGCTGGAGTACCCCTTTTTCGCACAGCCTCGCTATCAATGTAGGGCAGTCTTCTGCCTCATGATCAAATTGAGTACAGTACAAACATCATGTACTTTTCGGGTTTGTACAATCGCAGGAATAATGCCCTGGCCCTCCACAATTGTAACAAATTAGTTGTCCATGACCCTTCCTAGTCCCATTCCACCTCGACCTCATCCGCGCCCCTGAAATCTAGTGTGCACCATTCCTGCATTTGGGTCAAGGGCTCGCATTTCGATCTGCACCCTGTAGGCAGGAGTTCGATCCATCATTAGTTCGTAGCTTCTACAGGTGCATTCATCATGGCCTACCGACCTGCAGAAATTACAAAATAATTGTTGGTATGTCTGCATATACTTCTGCAATAGATGACAATTATCCATAATGTGTTTCCCTCCTATTTGACAAATCACACACCATAGAGCAGGCATTGTACTTGGTCCTGCTTGTGCCTCAGGTCTTAACGGAATTGGCCCTCCTCTCACCAAGTAATTCATGAACACTGGACAGTGGTCCTTGTCATGCCCCTGGCATTTGCATTTTATGCACCATACCTCCTTGTGCACCTCTGGCCAAGGTGTTCTGTCCTGTTTCAAACTTTGCATCTCCAGACACAAATTTTGCAATTATGCGTGGATTTGTTGGACTCCTAGACCAAGGTATTGTATAGGGGTCTCATGCAATCTCATTGCCATCTCCAAAGCTTTGGCCTGGGTGGAAAGCTTTTGTTGTGACAATGTCATCCTTAAATGCGGTGTTAGTGATGCTACAAACCATGCGCGATGTTGTCCATCCGTCAAAGTCATGTTGGCCTCGCGAATCATACTCTTCATTCTTTGGTCCAGATCCCAGGGGGTCTCACCCAGGAGCATCGCGATCTCCTTAAACCCGATAATTGATTGTGTCTCTGACTTTGGCCTGCTAAATTCCCTGTTCAGCACGGTCTGGATTTCTGCGATTCCTGCATTTGGATGGTCATTAGAATGCTTGATGTACCATGTTAATGCGTGATCCTGTAACACACTTACCAGTGTAGCCTTCTTGATATTGTCATCCACAACTCCTTGTGCTTCCCATACCTCCCTTACCACAAACCATAATTGGTCTGGATCTTCATTCCCTACTCTGAATACCTGTAGTTTGATCGCACTTGCCATACTGAACTACGATGGTGGCGGAGGTGGGGTGGGTGGAGATGGAGGTGAGGAGGGTGAGACGGGTGGCGGTGTAGGTGGAGGTGGTAAGCGCAGAATTCGCTGCCTTATCAGACTGACCGCGCTTCTCGGAGAAACTCTCACGAGCTCTTCCTCGCTTTCCTGTGAGGGTGAAATTAAGGGACTAGTTTCTAATTCTTCACTACCTCCGCTTCTGTAGATCTTCCCACTTCGCATAGTCCCAAACATTAATTTATTCGCATAACCCGCTTTTCACACAATAGCATCTTAATCCAAGTGTTCAAAGATTTAATATACTTACCTCACGGTCCTTTGAGGAAGCGTCATTCCGCCTCACTATAGCTGACGGTCGTATCTACCACGAACTCAGTGATAAATCCTCCTATAATTCAATCGATCCAATGGTCCACAGCTCGCACGATCTTATCTCCTGACGCTTCTAGTCTGTGCACTAATTCCGGAGTCCACACGATTGGTTTTTCGAGCCTACACCTTCCCTGACTGTCTGCTAGCTTCGTGATCCACTCATACAGCTCAGAAGGAAAGGATGCAAAGAAAATTTTGTGGATTTCTGTATATAAGTAGCGCTCCAACCATTGTTCCTTGGATACTCAAGGATTCATGTTTTCCTGCACCACGAATTCGTGAATCTTCTTGTCTAACCACCCTTCAATTTCTTTCTTTACTGGATTCTAATGACACGACATCAGACATCCCTTATGCAGATCTCGGTCCTGGCAACGGAACTATTTGTTAGCTTATGGGGGCCTAACCTAGGTTCAAAGGTGATTAGCCAAACAAATCCCAGTACTACTGGCCCTTTCAGCAACAGTCCGCGAAGCGCGGACTGAGGTCTCACCCGAAGTAGTATGGGAGGGTGCTAGAACTAGGCTTCCGCACCCTAGAGATGTCTGATGATTTTTAGTGATCCGCAAATTTTCCCTGTGCACATCGCTACGCGCATCTATCAGTACCTCGCAGCCTGCAATGATGCCTTCACGCAACCCTGCTCGAGGCGTGATCCGTGTTATGACCCAATTCCTTACTACTAACCCAATAATTGTCGATCACTTAGCTTATCAGTATGTGTCTAGTTATATTTAACAGTGTTCAGTATTCATATAAGTGTGCGTGATACAGAAAACAATATATTTAAACAGGAAGTAGCACAAGAACATATACACAAGATTTGGAATCAAACTTCTCTTTATTATTCTTCTTCCTTGATTATAGACTCAACTTTGCCCTGCGCACTCAGCTGCAGGGGTCCACGCACTTAGCTATAGACTCTACTAGGCCTCTGTGCACTTAGATGTAGAGCCTCTTCCTACTACTATGGCCCAACACACTTAGACCTTTTCTCTATGCTCGCTATCTTCTAGACTCCATTCATTTTCCTCTATCCCTTTTTCTTACAACTTAGAGCCTCGCTCTATTTATACAATCCCATGGTCCGCGGAGCATGGGTAGGTCGACATTACATTACAAAACTTAGGGCAGACAACCCTATGACTCAACATACATTTCGCGCTCGCAATTCACGGAGTCTCACAACATTATTTGACAAAAACTTGGGCTTTGAGCCCCAAAACATGTTGTGGGGGGATTCTATGCCCAACATGATGGTTTTTTGTCCATGTTATTTTGTTAATGCAGCTAAGGAAACTACGATTATTTTCTAATCCAGAATTAATGGATTGGGGTTTATGGATGCTTCAACATGTATATATATGTATTGTAACATTGAAAGGAATATAATGAAAAAAAAATATATTAGTTCCGGTTTTGGGATCCAAGGGAAAATATCTATGTATATATGTTTTATGTTTTATGTTCTCGCCTTTGTTTATTTTTTTGTTTTTTAGAATTCTTATGTAGGTAATTTTTGTACGGGGTTAAAATCTACATCTCAGGCAACATCAATTGCTCCTCATGTGATTTCCCTCAACCGACGAGCTGCATTTACTCCCTTATAAAAATATTAGATCGCTTAATCGCTTGAGGTTCAAGCTGAGCACGAAAGGATTCCCCTCAATTACCAGGTTGATGATGGAAGTGTCTTTGGATCCTGGTGGTGTGGGTTCCATAATTCATCCCTGCATGAGGTATCAACAAGGTAGATTATATAAATCACCTTGGAATTGATTAAATTTCTCCATTTTGTTGATTTTCGACAAGCCTGGCCTAAAGTTAGTAAGGGTATGAATTTTTACACTCTCTATGGAGAAAGAAGGAGCATATCAACTTAGGGTGACTCTCTTGTTTGTTCCAAGTTGTGCCTTCCTTTTCAGAGGAATTGTCTCTGTGAAGAGAATTTCGGTGGGTGAAGATAATTTCCCCGAGTCCATTTTGGGGTCAATTAAGGTCCTTTGTCATTCCCCTCACATTTCTATATATCCTCCTAGGCATTCTTCCTCCATGGATATCGGTTCTTGGGGTCTTTGGCAAGCATGCTCGAGCCAAGTGGCGAGAAGTAGCTTCAAGAACTTGGCTATAGAAAGGACTTATCCTAATTTTGTATCCTTAGTCCACTTTGTCTATGAAGAATGTGATAGAGAGCATGCCGAATTGAGAGTGGAAATATACGATTTGCAAGTAATGTTGCACCAACAAAGTGAATTGACATGCGAGAATTTATACACCATGGAAAATAAAAGAAGGCAAATAGTTCTCTTAGAGGATAAGGTTGGAACATTGAGAAGCATGATAGAGGACCTTTAGATGAAAATGGTCAAGTCAAGTAACCCTCCAAAAGCAAGAAACCTGGGCTTTGACTTAAACTACCCAACTGATCCTAACATCTAATCTGAAATTGTAATGATTGGTTTCTACTGCATTTCCCTTCTATCACAATTCTATCATGTATACACTAGTAGAATAACAAGAGTATTGTTACTTTCTGTAGTTAGTGATGACAATTGGGCATGGTTAGATAGTTTGAAAATGTCAAAATTGATGCCCATTGTTGCAACTGAAATGTAATTTTCCCGAGTATTTTCCACGTCCAGGCACGGATTTAATAGAAAAAAGTACTCAGTTTTGTTATTTTTTTAATCTTTTATCCCAAAAATATTATCCTTTTCTTTTGGCTAGCACATTTGTGACTCGTAGGGCTAGTTTGTGGTCTTATAATCAACCTAGGGGCATTTAAGTCGTCAAAATAAATTGGGAATCACACCTTATCTAAGAAACACCAACGCTTAACATGATTGGAATTTCGTGTCCCTGTTTCTAGCTATCTGTTGATGGTCCTGAATGACTGCATCAACATTAGGGGAAACCACCCGGTCGGGACCTTAGAACAAACCCTTTTCCGTTTGGAATGATGGCTCCAACTCAAATTATGGGACCAGTTTCCCTTTCTATAAAACAATATAAAATGGAGTAAATAAAGATATAATGCTCTAATATGACTAGAAACTGAAATAGAAACTAATATACTACTATTTATCCTAGGTAAGTTGATGGTATATGTGATTATAAATATTTCACAATTATCATAGCAATATAGATCATGATGTAATTATGAAGTTAACTCAAAGAAAAAAAAACTAATTTAATTAAATTAGTTGGTTAAATTGCCACATATACTAAGACCTCGTTGTTCACATATAATTTGAAATTTCAATCAGACACATCAATAGTGATAATGAGAGATTGATTTAACACATATATGGTGAACAAAAACATGAATTCTATTCTAATCTAAGAAAATAAATAGATAAAGGAGACTAGTACCCGATACACCATGGATCTACTCATCATAGAAAGGCAATGGTTTAGCTTGATATTAAGAAAAACCTTAATTACAATAGTGCAACTTAAGCTTCCTCTTACAAAAATTCAAAACCCTAATCTCTATTTAAGAGAGGGAATTTGTAGTTTCTTAATAAAAGCTAAAGATAGAAAATATAATAACAACTTCCAGTAGTCTTAAACAAAGGTAACTACGAGGAACATATTTGGAATTAGTTACAAAAAACTTCCTATTCTTGGGAGGAAGATTGTCCTCTGATGCGTTGTTGCAACTCAAAGATATCAATCAGATTTTTCAATTCAAGTGGAGATTTTGGCTAAATCCACATATGACTAGTGAAGATGACATCTCTTAATGATGGCAACATTTGTGTGGTGGTGTTCGATAAGAATCAAAGCATTAACCATTGACTGTGTGGTTTTACCCAAAACTGCCAATGACTCTCTAAGTTAATATTGGTCAATTGATCAATAATCTCGGCCCTTTTCCTAGAACACTCTTGCCAAGTCTTAGTTAAGTGTTTGATATTGGGTAAAGATCCCTTGGGACAACTCAAAATGAGATTAGATTGGAGAAAACTATCACTAATTTCCTCAATGATATTGGTTGAAATGTCTCAAGCCTAGTAAACTATTACTTTTGCTTTCTTTATGTGAATCTCCCATTCTCTAAAAACAATTTCTTTATGGGCCTCTTCGATTTTAGGAAGATTGGTTGATCTTCCTTCCTCACTTTCCTGCCAGGTTAGGAAACCAGAAATATTCTCCTCTATCTCTTCAAAGTAGTTTTTTATGTCTAATATTTGATCTACCAGATATTTTTTTGTCTTGCATTGAACATGAATAATTGCCCATTTCTGGCAAAAATACTATCTGATGCTGGGCAAGAAGAGTGCTTAACTCTCTAGCCTCTTTCTTGAATTCCGCTAATTCTGGATTGACATTTAGATGTTCAATCCTTCTCTGCAACTCTTGAATATGTGTATCTATGACCTATGTATCTACATCATAATGGACTCTGAGAGAATCAAATCTCTGTTGAAGCTCTATCACCTGTGACTATTAGTGCTTTGTTATCTTCTTCTTTTCTGCTTCAATACTTTGTTCTAACAATGAAATTTTTTCCTCTTTCTCCTTGAGCAGTTGTTGTATCTCTGTAGCTTTGTCAATAGTGGTTGAGGCATGAGCACCTATAAATTGAGTAATTCTACCCAATTCCTTTGTTGGATTTATTTTGGAGCCTTTCCATAACACCTCAAAAGATGCATTACTAGGAACTAATTCCTGGGATTGGTCGAGCTTTCTCTTCTTTCTCTCTCTCCTTACTACAACTTTGTGTTGAGAGCTGTAGAGAATGTCCAATGGAGGAATCTCTTAAATATTTAAAACAACTTCAGAAGAAGGAAATGATGGTATAATTTCTATATCCTTTTCATCCAAAAGCTTACTAGGAACCTTCATTGTTTTAGGAGTTTGTTCAAGATTTTTTCGGGTGTCCTAAACCTTCATTTGTTAAGTAGTCTTAACATATTGAGATCCGTCAGCCTTGGAATTTAGAGCTTTATTATATTCTTTCCAAATCTCTTCTAACCTAGCATCAGGCACAAATCCTTCTCCCTGAGAAGAAGAAGAGGCAACTACTACTTTTGGTTGAGAAGAATCAACTAACTGTGTAGAACCAATAACTTTAGCATCATCATTAACAATTTTCTCTTGAGTAACCTGCAACGAATCCATGGGAAGTTTTGCTAGCCTGGAGGCTTTGTGTTGCGTAAATTGATTCATTTCATCAAGGATCAGTTGTTCCTATGCTCTTTGTGCCACCAATGAATAAGAATAAGCCTTTTTAAATAAATCATCAATTTTATCAAGCACGTGAATAAATTGTCTGATACTTTATGTAGTTGTGATATTTTTAACCACATGATGAGGATCATATTTCCTATTAGGTATAGTAGGAAAACCAAGATCTTGAATAACCTTTATTTCAATTTGTGCATGCTTATAATTGTCTGAAGCAAAAATACTAAATTGAGTTAGGAAAGAAGGCCACATCTTTTGGTTGGATTCTTTCAGGACTTTGGAAATACCATTACCAACAGTTTGATAAGCTATCTCCCTACTCAGAAGTTTATCTGGGATGAACAATGGTAAAACATGAGGGTTTTCTAAACTTCCATATACCCTGATATAGGTAAATAATTCTTCACCAAACCAATTCCCCACTCGGAGAAGATTAGATTCAGCTTTTGGAGACACTCGAGGTGCCTTTATATCAAAGATAACCTAATGGGTTGGTAATATGACCCTGTGGAATATTTAATAGAAATGTTGATGATATTTTGAGTCCCATAAAATATCATGATAAATATGAATGGGAGTCAGGTCTTGCAGAGTCCACTTCCAACCCATAAATGAAAAATCCATAGAAAAACATAAAGCATCCATAATATAGGCACTCATATAGAAAGGAGGGATTATATTTTCAGAAACTTTGTGTTTACTTATAAAGGTAAGAATATGGGATGCTAAATTGTCTAAAATCATAGTGGCCCAATCAAATATAAACCCTTTTGAAGCTCCATCCATTAGAGGTACCCATTGATCAAGAAATTTATGTACATTTGGTAGTGCATGAAGCCTACACATCATAACAACAATTTTGGAATAAGGACCAGCGAGAGAGTCAACAACATACTTACCACTCTCTTCTCTTTTGTGTTTGTTTGATTCCTTTCTCCAGCATCTAATTCTCTCTCACGCATGTCCATGTTATTTAAGAAATGCCTCAACATATTCCTTGTCATATTTGCATAGTGGTTCAGGTAGATGATACATTTTCTGTAATAAAATCATTGGTAAAAGACCCAATGACAGTTTTTTTTCTTGTAATAATCTGCCTATCAAAAATAATTAGATTATCCACAAGCCATCGAACCATTTCGATATAGGGAAGAAGTCTCAGTCTCACTGCAATTCTGTGTAGAAAATAATTTTCCACATCATTGAAAGTCGTATTTGAAACCGGGGTGGAATCATCAGCGGACATTGTTATACAAGTAATCCTGGGTCCTTCATCTTCAAAGAATTTGTACATGGCTTCCCATGAAGAATGCCCGAAATATTTGGTACAAACTATATCAAAAAATAGTCCCGACGTAGCAGTATTTTCTTAAATATTTTCTATTAAATGAGTAGTGTATTGTTGTTCTGTTGAAGCTTTCTTCTTTCCCTTTCCTACCTTCGACATTTCTTTGTTATTCCAGGAATCAGAGCTTGTCTACATAGAAAACATAGAGATTAGTGGAATACTCTCTTTAGTCGAGACTTAGTGCAAACAATGCAATTTACAATAGTAATATTTTCCATTTAAGCAAATCTTCACAATCGAGGCGAAATGAATGAAGGATTTAGAATTGCAAGAACCATAAATCCCCATTATCAATCATTAAATGCGCAAGTGAGGAATCACGTGGGCTTACCATGTCATCTCATTGGAGGAATGATATCATAGGATTAAGTTGAAGAGTTACGATAAATTAAAACTCCAATGTGAAAAAGTTTCGATATAACAACAGTCATGAGGGATTATCGGATAAACAAATTCGATGAAAGAGGAGCGAGGTATATCGGGAGAATTATATCGGGGGTTCTAATAAAATACTTCTAATTGAACAGTTATGATGGAAATGTTAAAGGCTTTAAAAGGATATCAGAGGAAAAGGATATCGGAGATGTAATTAAAATAGAACTTTGATATGAAAAGTGTCGATATAATAAATAATAAACTATGGGGCAGACGGGAGGTATATAATATTATTTTATGGAAAAATGCATAGGCATTTTATAAATATCAAAACCTTTTATATAAATCTTTCAATAAAGCAAGCATCAGGGGGGAGCTTTATCGTAACAAATTTTAAAAAGAAAGTTGTGATATAATAGAATTTCGATATGAAATCTTCAGATATGACTTTAACTTCGAGAGTAGGGCCCATTGGAACTTTGGTTTCCTGTAATATGTTTTAAATTGTAACTCTGATATGAGAAGCTTTAATAAGGAAAAAAGCCTAAAGTTTATTAAACTTTGTATCTAATTCAAATATGCTCCAAGTTTATTAAAACCAAAAACTTTATTAAAAGAAAATAAAATATAAAAAGTAAAGGGTCCCCATTATTTATTGACAACTAAGTATAAAAATGGGGGGGTTGTTGAATGCTACAACACTATCATAAAGTTTTGTACCTAATAAACTTATATGACAAGGCCCTTCGACACTGATGGTGCTAACGAGTTTTAACCCCAAAATATTATTATTATTATTATTATTTGTGACTAGTGGAATCGAAAATTGGGGCGGTTTCATACCTGTGTTATATGGATTCAATTATGTTCATACCATTATAACCACTAGAGGTGCACTAAGCCTACCCTTAATGTGGAGATATGTAATTTGGGGTTTGAACCAAAAACCTTATAAACTTTACATAACATACTTTGTCAAATAATATACATCCATAAGGGTCTAAAATATTATCTTTATCGTTAATAACATAGTATTTTGTTTTGTCTTATTTATTATTTATTTTAAATGTGTGTATGTGTAGACATTGGTGACCATCCAGGGAAAAAAATCGGTCGCCCTCTCAGCACGAAGGCAAAAGAGAGGTCATTGGTACATGGCGTTGTGGATAAATCTTGCACCAACAGCACAAGTGCAGCAGGAGGCAAGAAAAGCCCCCTAGAGACAGTTTCTGGGTTGATTGTAGACCAATGCCTAGGAAATCTTAAATAGAGGAGTGCTTGTAAGGTTATACGTGAGGGGGTTGCAATACTCCAATTGTCACGTAAATAAAAAAGGTATGAGGGGGGTTGGTTCGTTCCTCCAAAGATATGAATTTTTCATTTCAGGTATTGCCTCACACTCACAGTTCCCAGTAGTATCACATAGAACAGCGAAGACCAATTACTTCAAAGGGGATTATAGCTTAATAGGCTTTGTTGAGTAAATGAGAGAGGATTAGGAGAGAGAATAACTCATCATATAGAGCCCAAAACATCTAGAATTCTATGTTGAAAACATAGAGCCGCAAGCAATGGGAAATTCTACACTTGTTTGAGTTACAAGTAGAAATAATGGACTAAAGAGAGGATGGGTGTTATGATTCTTATAGAGCAGTTTAAAGATATACTTCAGCCCTTCATACATGCATTATGCATTAATAAATCAACACACATGGATTTGTAAGGAAGCATGAAATAATTTCTAGCAGCTATTGTAGCACACATGCAGAGAAGAATATGAACATAATGGAATTAACAGAAGGAAAAACATATTGTAATGCTAAGAAGGAGGAATCACCACCATTTTTGTGATAGTCTGAAGATCTGCATGTGTAAAGTAATACAATCTAAGATAACAGTCATTCACTTACAGAGTTATGAGCCAAAATATGGTATCACAGAGTTCAGCCCTCTCGGGTGAGAAATTCCGGAACCTTTGTTATAGATTACTTCCCCCTATTTATAAGAATAGGGGGGAGAGCAGGAGTTACAATCAAAATATCTCAGAGTACAGGGCACCAACTGCCATACTAGACTAGCTGTGTCAGCCTCTATAAGGCTCTGCTACCACCTACCTAAAGATTACAACAGGGATCGAATCCCTTTCTTGGAAAAATACAGAAATAAATGCACAAAGAAAGAAGATTGAGAGAGGAAGGAGGAGGTGTCCCCTTGATGTTTCAGTGTTGGTCTTGGATTAAGCCACGCCCCTACTGTCATCAGGCTCTTTTCGGTTGTTTGAGGCGATTCACTGCTGCCTTGACCGACTTCTGTAAATTCTTTTTAAATGATTTTTGCTCTAGCTTATGGAGGCATGTTGCAGGTTGAGTCCTTCCATGAATGTGCCCATAACCACCCCAGCGACCGACCCATCTATATCTTAAATCTCTGCGCAGTCCTTTCAGCGCTCTGGTTGCCTTATGTTGTAGCAAACAGTTGTGTGGTCGCAGGCCTTTAATGTTTAAAACAAATGAACAGGTGGGCACTTTTGATTTGCTCTTAGGCCCCTTTTATTACAACCCCCTCTATAGTTTTTCGCATGTGACTAGGAGCTGGAGCCAAGGGCCCATGTGTTTTTGTGCTAAATCTCTCAACAACGATGCTGGGGGGCCTTTTTATTTATATCTCAGAAGTCCCTAATTGGCCAATTTCCTGGACCCGACATCTTTATAGATCACATCTCATAATATATCGCATCCGGGGCCTTTCCATATCACAATAGAAATCGCCAATAAGCTCGAAATCAGGAACCGTCAACCGCTGATCGTCGATAAAACTATTGATGTCATTGCTTCCATGTGTCACCTTGTGAGTGGTGATATGTGGCACCTGTAAACGTCACCATAGGACCCCTAAAAATGCCAAAAATGAGTGACCTGTGTCCACCCACCACGTCATCATCCATACATGCCACATCACTGCTGACGTCAGCTGCCATGTCAGCTCGATGGACCAATCAAAGGTCGCCATGTGCCCCCCTGGAGGAGAGAGAAAAAGGTCAGTCGGGCGTTGGTTTTGCAGTGAATTCCTTTATATTTGGTTTTCTCGGCCCCGGGCGATGCACCACTTTATTGCACTATCGGCGGTTTTGTAGGTCTTTTTAAGTTGAAACCCCATCGATCGCCGATCATCGATGCCACATGGACAAGAGAGAAGGAGGGTTGTCCGCCTTGGTTTTGCAGGCATTTCCTTCGTTAAAGTGTTGTAGCCCTCCCCCGACGATATAGTGTTATATCGCAAATCGGGCCCCGCAAAAATCTTGTGAATCACGGATAATCCTTAAGCATGTGCCCTGGGACCCTGCTGATAGCCGATTGCCGATAAAATTTGTGCGCGGACCCGCCGACTATCAATATGCGATATCGGCGATCAGCGGACTGTTTTTTTTCATTCCGCCACTCCTCCTTACCCGCTAGCAAGCCCGATTTGCGATTGCGATAAGCCTCCCGGGTCCCGATTACAATTTACCTCCACACTTAACCATTTTCCTTAGTTTCTGAGTTTTTCAAAGGAATTCATCAATAGGGTCTAACTTTTGATCTAAAAACCCTTTTTTGGACTTCTATATACCGCCGGAAAGATTTTTCCAAGTGTGCAATGGAGAGGGTCCCATCTAGCTCTGACAGCTTCTGTGGCTCAGAATTTTGCATCAAACATCATTGTTATTTGGATTTTGAAGCAACTGATGACCTGTGAAGCAGTGAGTGACAACACATGGAAAACCCATAATATAGATTCACATAAGAAAGCAACATAATTACTTTATTCCAAAGATACAACATGTGAAACTACAAGATTTGAACTTTGTTAGGGAGGATCAAAATTCTTCTTAACCACCCAACCTAAACTTAATTTACCTAAAAGGAGGATTTATTCAAGCTAAAAGGAAATGTTGCAAAATGTTTCTTAGACTTATAATTTATTAACAAATGAAAGGTCATAATGTATGACCAATGTCATATTTAGTTTGGACATTATCTAAGCATGTTGCATCTTGGAGTTTTCGCCGAATTCGGTGAATTTTTTGGGCGAAATCTCACTTTTTGTTGTTTAAAGTGGATTTTTGATTGCATATATGGATTCAACACCCTAAAAACCCCCTGGGGCACTCGGATTGTGGATAGTTTACAACTCAAACTTGTGATTTCAAGAAATTTCTACATGATTTTGGACAAATTACACCAAAAAATATGCCGAAAAACCCTCTAAAATGTAGAATAGATAGACTACAACTTTAGTTTGATTTAATTACATGGCATATTGAGGTGTATGGTAAATGTTATGTTGGGTAATTGTGATGTCATATATTATGTGGTTAAAATAATTAAATCAAATAATATATTTTTATTAATTAATTAAATTTTAATAATAATTATAAATATAATCTAATTATATAAAATAATAAAAGTTTGCATTATATAATGTAAATTGGATTTGGAGTAGTCATTAAGTGTGGCTTTTTGGAGTTTCCAATGGATTTATGGCTAGAATCCAATGGAAAATTGTGGTCAAATCTTGATTTGTGTTGTTTAAACTGGTTTTTTGACTGCTTATAAGGATTCAGAACCCTCAAAAACCCTAGGGAACTTCAATTGTGAAGAGTTCACTTGCCAAACTTTTGATTTCATTGAATCCCTGTTAGATTCTAGACAAATTAGATTGGAAAATAAACCATAAAACATTCCAAAAAGTCACACTTAAAGACTAATCAAATTGGATTTATTTTGAATACTGAATATTATTTATTTTATTTTTATATTTTTAATAAATATATTATTTTTTAGGTTTACAATGAATATATTATTATAATAATTTTAAATGACAAAATGACAATTATTTTATAAAAAAATAAAAAATAAAAAAATAAAAAATAAAAATTGTTTGAATGTAGATTTTCATAGTTATTCATATTGTAGATAGACTTTTGGAACTCAATTGTGTAAGTAGGTTGAAACGTCGGACTTTCGAGTAGACACTCTACCCATCATTTGGGACAAAAAAAACTTTTTGAATAATGATGTGAGAATGTGGAGGAAAATATATAAGGGGCAAGATTAAGAGGAGAAAGAACAATTCTTGAATTAAGGTCAAAATTAATAATAATAATAATAATAAATGGGGTGGTCTAACTTATAGACAAAATGGTCTTTTAAAGGCATTTTTTAGTTAATTTTAGCCAAAATTCAATAGAATTTTTTAAAAACTTTAGTTTAGCTTGTTTAATCCATCGAGTGTCATAGGGGTTTGTCAAGGTGTTGAATCCATTTATGCATTCAAAAATGTATTTTAAATAACAAAAAATCATAATCTTGCTCAAAATTGTATTGCCAAATTCCGGTGAAAATAGTTATTTCATCTATAAGTTAAACTATCCCGTAATAAATTGTTGGTAAAAAATAATGGTTAGTATTATTAAAAAAATATTGTTAATGTAATATAAAGACGGTATAAAGGTATAAAGATGGGGAAAAGTAAATCGAAATTAAATAATAAATTGGTTTAAGTGAAAAGAAAATTAACCAAAAAAACTCTATCAAAATTAGTGGTTAGAACTATTTTTTTTTAACCATAGTGAATCAGTGACTAGTTGGAGTAATTTTAAATGAAAAGAAAAATAATTAGTGGTTAGTATTATTTTTTTTTTTACTTTACCATAGTGAATGAGTAACTGGTTGGAGTAATTTGGGCTAGGCCCAAAATCAAACCTAGGAGTTTTCATTATCTCGTAAGCTAGATATACCTAGAATTTATGACTTAGCAATAGTCAAGACTCCATGAGGATAAGGGAGCCTACATCTTAAGCCTTATCGCAACAAGCCAAACATGTCCCATCGTGGGATTTGAAACTAGATGGAGGGGAAAATATCTCATTGTGTCATCCAATCGATCATCCCATGAGGAGATGTTGTTAGTACTATTTAAAAGTCTCCTTGTGGGGTGACCAAACGGTTGGCACAATGGGATGTTATCCCCTCCACCCAGTTTCAAATCTCACAGGGAGACATCTTTGGTTTGTTGTGATAAGGCTCAAGGATTAGGCTCTCCCATCCTTGTGGAGTCTCGACTCTTGTTAAGTCATAAATTCCTGGTATACCTTGATATGTGTTGTTGGATATACTCTTGGTATTATGGTGTTAGCTGCTAAGTTGGATCTTAGGCTTCATCCAAATTACTCCAATGAGTTACAGATTTACCATGGTAAAAAAGAAAATGAAAAAGAAGAAGCTTCTTTTTTCCCCGAGGATGGGGAGAGAACAATGTGTCCTTGTGGGATGACCAAGTGGTTGGCACAATGGGATGTTATTTCGTCCACTTGGTTTCAGATCCCACAGGGAGACTTATTTAGCCCATTGTGATAAGGCTCAAGGAGTGGGCTCCCCCACCCTCATGGGGTCTCAACTCTTGCTAAGTCAAAAACCCTTGGTATATCTAGCTTAGGGGCTCTTGATGTTATAGTGGCAACAACCAGGTCTGATCTTAGGCTTTGCCACAATTACTCTAACAAGTTATCAATTCACCATGGTCTTAAAAAATAAAACTTCTTTTGTCCCTAAGGATGGGTAGAGTGTTTTCCTAGGTTTAAAATTTTGGATACTACAAGACTTGAACTTGGGTGGGGAGGACCACAATAATTCGAGTGAACTACCCAAGTTAAACTCAATGGAAAAAAATATTGATTTATATTATTTTAATAATATATTTAAAAATTATATATATAATGATAATTGACATTCATTATGATTATGATTGGTTTATCATACTACTATTTAAATTTATTTAAAATTTGTCTATACTCAAAATTTACTAAGAGAAGTGTTCCAAGAATAACATAGTTTTGATGACTTAGAAAGTTAATATTGTAACAAATATTTTGAAATTGAGTTTCACTTTGTTTGTATGCAGGGCACTCTAGGAGAAATCGTCTATGTCTTCAACTCTCCTAGTCGCCAACCCTCTTGTTGTTACAAAGACGACATATTCTTGCATCCCACAATGTTTTGGGAGTATGTAGCACATGAGAGTTGGTTCATATTTTATTATGTTGATTTTCTTCTTTGTATTAGTCAACACTAAAAATACTTAGTTTACTTTTATTTTTTAATTATTTATTACATTACAAATTCTCTTTAATATTTTTAAGCCAACATAGATCCATCTTAAATATGAATCTAGCATGAGTCGAGAGGGATCCAACTTCTTCACGTGCAATTTTTTTTTTTTGGGCCAACATGAGCAAAATTTCGATTTTGATGACGAACGAAAAAGGTTACACATCATATTGCGCTCTAGAATGAGCCTCTCGACTCAATGATTAATATCCTACAAAATCATATATTTTTTTGTGTTTTCCGATAATTTAAGAAAGATTTGGCAATTTGATACCATCCTCACTTACATAGCTAGTAGTTATGGCTAGAGTTAAAAATAATTTTGAAGAATTTCTTATCATTCATATTATTTATCTTGCTTTTTACATTAAATGCCTAAACATGACTATACATTTAATGGAGAAGAGACTCATCACTTATACAAGGAAAATATATAAACTAGTATTTGCACATTAGGGTGCAAGGGAACGCCGACGGTGTTAAACGAACGACGAAAGATAACAATGTTAAATGAAAGATTGACTTTTAAAAATGCCACATAAAAAATATCTCTACACCTACACATCTCTACAATATTACTTCATAAAACTTCACAATAAAAACACCTCCCACATAAATACAAAATTTTAAATAAGAATAATAACTACCTCTATTTTTATGCTCATTAGTTATATATTGTTGATACATACGGGGTTTAACAAGTGGGATTTCTGAGTAAATATATTTATATTTGTGTTGCATGTAAATGTTAGATAATTTGCAATGTTCGTTCCTTCCAATTTTAAAGGAAAAAGAGTGGTAAGGTTCAGACTATTTATTAATAAGGTAAGTATTTATTATTAATATTCTTAATGTAGTATATAAAATTTAAAAATTAATATTTTATTTAAAAATATAAAATATAAATTAATAATTAATAGTTTTAAAAACCTTTATCCACGTTATTATAAAATAGTATAAAAGTGGCTAAAAAGTTCACGCGTTAACATTTAATTTTTTAAGAAAGAAAAATACAAAGGTGAGATTAAATTAATATCAATTATTAATATGACACCGTTGTGCAAGTGGATAATTATTAATATGACACCGTTGTGCAAGTGGCTAAAAAGATAACACAATAAGATTATACTATGTTGTAATTTATTATTTAATTATTATTATTAATTTAAAGTTGAGTAAGATTATACTATGTTGTAACTTATTATTTAATTATTATTATTATTATTAATTTAAAATTGGGTAAAGTTTTAAATTAATAAATAGTTATTATTTATTATTTATAATTTATATAAGTATTTTTTCAATTATAAATACATTTTTTAATTAGAAAGATATTTGAAAATGATTAATAGGGGTGGAAATGTTTTTTTCTTCTTAAGTATATTTTAATTTATATATTTCAAAGAAAATGATATGCGTTTGTATTTTTATGATATTAAAAAGAAATTAAGATAATAAGAGTTAGTAATGTAATGATAAGAATTGGTTTATATAATTGAATTTAGTTCACTTTATTACATAATAAGGGTTGGGTTAGTTTTATTGTTGACTTTATTTCTTAATTATTTGTGTAACTTGAGTGGGCTTAATGGCTAAGAACATGTATTTCATTGTAATAGGTCGCATGTTTTAATCCAATGTGGGGTAGAGTATGCGGACTTTTAATTCTTAATTTTGATATGCAAATTTGTTCTCTCCTCATTTTAAAAGTGCATTACACAGCGTAGGAGAAAGATGTATTTAGTATATATTCCTCGTATCCACATACTTGACATAGTATTTCCTCTCATTCGTCATTGGGTTGTTGCTACCTCCTTATTTCACATCTCAACATATGTGAGTTGGTTTTTAGTTGTGTTATTCCCTATTTTTCATGTTATAGGATGTAAAGCTTCAAGTACTTTTACAATTCAATCTCCCCCTATATGTTTAAGTTGTCCATATCACAATTTTTTGGCATGTTTTCAGCATTTTCCTTTCTAGTAACATTCTTGTACATGTTATTCATTTCACACCTTTTTCCTTCTAATTCCACTCTTCAAACCATTTTCTAGACTATCGGATTGTGACTTTCTTTTCAATAATTTTTATAAAAGCTTATATTCATTAATTTTAACTAAAACCATGTCATTGTCAATTAATGTCATTTTTTGCATTCATAGTATCAACATTATCAATGCCTCCTATTCTATTGGTTATAATGTTGTTTTAGCAAGGAGTATCTCATAAAGACGATGTGTTTTACTCTAAGACAACGTGTTGACAGGGGTTTTTGCTCTTGCTTGATTTGATTTCATCTATTTTTGCATACACTTGGTTCCTATACTTCACATCCATACAGAGTATTGGGGTTATGAGTATTTGAAAGAGGAAAATTGTTTCCTAGTGTCATAACTCTATTGTCTTACATTTATTTTATAGTGGGAAGAATGCTTTTCACCCACTATGAAATGCTTCCCTTGTGAATGCATATTGCCCCAACTTCTCATTGAAATGTAGTCCAAATATTTATAGTTTTGGGTTATCTCTAGTGGTACTAATTTTACATTAATTTGTGGTTGTTTTGTTCTTCCATTGCTATGAGAAGGCTATTACCTTAGTTTTTCTCATCTTCATGTTCACCCCAAAAAGGATTTTAAGGCCTTTAGGTGACCATATGAGTTGAGTCCTCATTGTTATTGTTATAATGATTGAACACAACAATATCTTATGATAATCAGAATAATATTTATCGCTCCCCTACATTTTGTATTTATCCATTCGTTTTGCTTATTTATACAAAGACCAAAAATTATAATGTAGTGGGCACAAAGCCTATATGTCACCTTGATGTCACTGTTTTTCTTGGAGTATTATATTACTCCTCTCAGGTCCTCCCCGGTGAAGTCAAAAGTGGTCGGATAAAATTGAATGGTAAGACCATGCAGTCCTAGACTCTTATCTTTCTAAAAACTATTCAAGACCATTTCCAATTCTTCCTTGGTTACTTCACTCATTAAGTCCAATTTTCATCATTATTGACAAACCTGGGAATAAATTTTCCAAGTAAAGGATTTTATCAATGCTTTCTCGCTCGTTCTTTTTGAAAATTGCCTTGAAGTAAGAAAATCCTTCCATTGTAATGTCTTTGAAAGTGAAACCTTAGATCCATCTTCTCTTTTGATTTCCCAGATAGTATTTATTGATTTTCTATGGCTTGCCACCTTGTGAAAATACTTGTATTTTCATCTCCAACATGCAACCATAGGGTTGTACTCTTCAATCACCATTATTTTTCCTTCTTTTAGTAGAAGATTCCTACATTTTTCTTCCTTTGATTTCAGAACATTATTTTAATTATCTAAGAAGGAAGAATGGTCAGAGGATGTAAGGATATCTTGCAATTCTTTATCAATATCAACCAACGAACAATCATCCCAAGACTTCTCTTTTGCCCAGGGCGATATTACCTTATTTTCCCTTTTGATGTTTCCTTGGAATTGGAAAGGGGGAAGGAGGCCTAGTCAAGATCAAAAGACACCTAAGAGTCTTTGATTATTTCTATTAGGGTGGGATTTTCTATCCACCCCATATGTCAAGAATGATAGGGTTGTGGTCTGACTCCCCTCCAGGAATGACCCATTGCCTGATTTCCAAGTTTTTGTATAAGATCCTCTCAAAGACCATGAATCTATCAAACCTCTTTGCTATATAGTTGTCCCCAACTCTTATGTTAGTCCAAATAGGGAGGATTTTGGTTGGTAGAATGTCTACTAGACCCACTGAGCCAAATCATTCCACAAAGTAATCAACAAGAGTATCCAAACGAGTTGAGGGCCCCCAGATATATGAATGACCCATAGTGAAATTTAAATCCCCTCCCAAGCATATGTGGCCCAAGCCAAAACAATGCATTTTGAAAAGATTTTTCCAAAAGGGTTTTTTTTCAAACTATGGTCCATATATGTTAAGCCCTTACAAAGATAGATCATTGTCCTTGTATGTTAAATATATTGCAAGATAATATGGGAGGTCTAGGCATCCAAAAACGTGGAGAATAAAGGTTTGCTATCTTGTAATCAGTCCACTAGATCTCCCTGAATCATCTAGATGGTGGAAAGACCAATTTGGCAAAGGTTATGATAGAATTAGTTTTGATTTGTGTCCATCTAATATAGTTTCTTGAAGGAATATCACTTGGGGGACATGGGTTGTAATTAGTCTTTTCAAATCCATCGATTTAATGGGGTTGTTTAGATCTCCAGTGTTCCAGGAAAGGACCATCATTCTGAAACTCTTGTAGGGGTAGGAGCTCTAAGTGCCCCTATGATAGATTTTTTCCTACTCGGCATGATTTATGAGGAGGCTTTTATCATGGAAATTTAGAGAAGGGATTTCCTACCTCTACCAAAGCCCTAGGGAAGAGGATCCTCTAAAGAACCCAAACCCCCCTCGAATTCTAGGGAGAGATTATGTGGGGGAAAATCATCAACAGAGTAAATAGGACCCATCGAATACAGACATTAGGAATGGGAGGTCAAAGAGAGAGGAAGGGAGGAAGTTGCATAAGATTTCAAATCCACATGTGAGATAAGGCGAAAAATTGTTGGGGGAGGAGAATGAGAGAAAAGGGGAAAAGAGGGATTTGGAGGTGGAATGGAAAGGTTCATAAGTGTAGAAAGGGGGTAATTGGCATAAGACATCGGGGATAAACAATTTAACTCAAGAAATGGATAAGAGAAAAATTTGCAAAAGTGTAAAGGAGGGGGAACATCCATACCTAACACCATGTCCATGTTATTCATCTTATCCATAACAACAACAAATTTCAAAGCCATCCTGGGTTGATGGGCCACCTCCAACTCTAGAGTAACCTGGAGAGAATTTCCCAATCCCACTAAGTTCAAAGATTGCACCATATATTTTCCTTATGGCTCCAAGTCCTCTAGCTTATAATTAATAGTGAGAGGGTTGTATGAATCAAAGGTCTTTTGTGCCTTTTTGATCCATCCTTTTAAAGGAATTCCTTCATAATCAAGGGCCTGCTTGTGAGATTTAGAGCCAACTTGTATTGTGATTGAGTTTGCAAGCCCAATAGTGAGGTTGAGCCCAACCAAGATTCTGGCCATAGCCATGTATCCAGCCACTTTGAATGACATATCAACGTCATAGTAATAGCCAATAATATTTCCAATTTCTGCAAAAACCCTCGCGGTCTAGAACTGAAATGATAAGGCAGAAAGTCTGGCCCATATAGGGACAAATGACAATCGATCTATTTTGCCATCAAATTTGCATACCATCGCTTCACATAAAGAGTTTGGGACCTTGATTGTCATCAAACCTACAATAGTTTTCCTAAGGCCTTCGTCGAGTTTATGAGCCACCCAAGCTAACCCTCTGTCATAATCAAACACCAAGGAGAATACCCCAGGACAGGGGGATTCTAAGCTATCCATTTCCACAACATTGCCATCATTATTCTTTCGATTACAAAATGACCAACCAAAACCATTCCCTCCATCTTCAAAATGTATTTTAGCCAAACCCCTTCACCCATAACTAAATTTAGGGCTTAGACTTTCACTTGGCACATTTTTATTTGGCCTTTTCCCCATTGAAACTGCCAGCTGGGGGGAAGGAATATAGGTGATATTTTGTTTGTCACTCAACATTTCCATGTCATAAATGTATTTAGAAAACCATGGGAAAATGACAGGCAGTAATCAATCGACAAGGAAAAATCGATGAGGTCAATGCAGTTAGTGTTAGGGTTTTATGACGAAAAATTAGGAGGGGGTGAGCCAGGGAGGTCAAAGACGAGAGGAGGGTGAAAGGACTATGGATTGAGGAGACTGGGCCCCTCTAAAATCAAATTTGGTTAGGGGAAGATGGAACATAGGGGAGAAACCAAAGTCAACGAGGGGAAAGTGGCGAGGTTTGATAGAATCCATCTAAACAAGACCGAATCAAAGATAGACAAATCCATATAACATGTCGCACTGGGATAAAAGAGTCTCACCTCATAATGAAGATCCCAAATGCCTGATCCCTCCAATGGATCTCCTAAAAAGTCTAAAAGCTCCACATCTTCCGAACCCATACCATATGTCTTCCATTCTCCACGAGGAGGAGCCTATAGATCAGGTGCCTAGGCATGGGAGAAAGTTGAAGCCATGCATTCCATGTTTTTAGCGATCGAGGGTTTGAAGAATAGCAACAACAACATCCTTGTATTTTCAACATAATCTACACAAATGGACTTAGTTGTGAATCTAATGCCTTTGGTCTTGAGCACTTGTTCCTTGGTCTTGGCTCATTAACCTATTTCCTTACATCTAAGGAAGATAAGCTCTTATTCAGTCAGAAGTAGTTTTACATCTTACTTTAGGGCCAAAAGTTGGATTTAGCCTAAATAGTATCCATAAGAAATTTAGTCTCCCTTTTTATCATTATTAAAGCTACCACCAATAGAGTCATATACTTTCAAATATCATTTAACCTTAATCATATACATGAAACTAGATACTACCTTAATTACAATTCTCTTATCTCTCTTTCCTATATATATATATATATATATATATATATATATATATATATATAACATTTATGTGACTTACATGACTAATTTATGGTCTTAGAAACTATAACTCAAGGGCATCTAACCCATCGAAAATCACTTGGGAATAATACTAGACTAACATAATCAATAACTGGGACGGTTTCGTACTTGCATGACACTGAGTCAATTATGTTCACTACCACTATAAGTACTAGGTGCACGATGTTTTCCCCTAATATGAAGTTAGCTAAGTCAGGATTTGAACCAAAAACCTCATAATATTTACATAACATGCTTTGCCAAATAATTTACACCTCAAAAACTCCAAAATATTATCTTATCTTTCAAGGCAATATGGTATTTTTATTTTATCTCATTTATTATTTATACAAATTAAGTAAACTATATACATATATGTATGGGGTTTACTTAAACTAAAAGAAAGTGTTGCAAAACATTTGTATGACCTCTAATTTAATATACCTGTCAATAATCATTTTATAGTCAAAATGGTTTGAATTTCAATTAGTTCTGAAAATTTTAAAAGGATTTTATAAAGTTTTGAAAAAAATAATATTAAACTGAATATTTTGAAAAAAAAAAATTGAAATTTTTGAAATTTGAATTTTTATTTTCTTATTGGCTCATATAAATAAAATGGCTAATTTTATGGGGTTATAGAATTTGTCAGAGAAAAAAATATATTTTAAAATTTAAAAAAAAAGAAGTATATATATATATATATATATATATATGCCAACAAGTGTCATAATAGTAAAAAAAAAAATCATATATGCCACCAAGTGTCACGATAATACACACATCAAATCTCAATATTTATGAAAATTCCATTACTATTATTATTATTATTATTAGATATATATATATATATATATATATATATATATATATATATATATAGATGCCACCAAGTGTCATAATAGTACACTATCTCAGTTATGGCATTCTATTTCAAACTCTCTCTTACTATCGCCCTGTGTGGTGAATATGTTTATTACTCAGCACCATTTTTGAAATGGACATGGATGTATTTATTTTTAACTGGCACACACTGATATGGCTAAGGGCCAAACGCTGCATATGCTGCCAAACATCTACTATATGTAATTTCTCAAAATTAATGAAAGATTACGATTTTTCCTTTGGAAAAAAAAAAAGTGTCATAATAGTACACACATCAAATCTCAATATTTATGAAAATTTCATTTCTAAATAAGTGTGTCAAACTCATGTTTGACTTTAATTAATTTATAGTTTTTGAAAATAATTTACAAAGTTTACTCAAGTTTTTGAAAAATTTTAACAATCACATTTTTATTTTATGATTTTTTTTGGTGATATATATATATATATATATAATGTGAAATCACTTTATATATAGATTCACCTTTATATATAATACTGACATATATAATCTATTTAATATAAGAAAAACATCCAAAATTATTATGTCACTATTTAAATAAAATATTCCTAAATTACACTGGGAAATCTTTAACAAAATCTCTTTTAAGTCTTACTAATAGGACTTCAATACTATTGCAACACTACAAAAAAAAATCCAACAAACACATTTATGATATTCTAACACTCTCTATATCAACATAGAGATATTTTCGAAAATGCGATCTAAGTTATTCCTCTAAACTCTTGTTGCATTTGAGTCATTTCCCACATTAATACAACTTCTTTAGATTGATTATCAACATTTGAGTTGAATTATATATGTGTGTGTGTGTGTGTGAGTGAAAGAAAATCATCAGAATCGTTTTTTATCTTCATAAGTTTATTTCTAATTGGAACTGATATTATAGTCTCAATTTTACATTTATTGTTTGTCTAATCTATTAATAACTTAAAGTCTCCCAATACTTATAAATATTTTTCTATTATTTTTCATAAAAATATAAAATGCCTAAAACTTAACTATTCATTTACTAACAACATATTTCAAAATAATATAATGTATTGATAAGAAAAAACAATGTCCCATCCATTATAAATCTTTATAGCTCTTTGATATGCCCCTAAGTCAACATGTCTTTTCATAATTAATTATGTGTTCCTTTAATATTATATAATGTTTTTTTTCAAACATTTTTACCTACCTTTAATAGCTAGCTTGATTTTATGGGCAACTTGTGTACGAGTCATATAAGGCCTTGAAATATCAAGTTATCAAATAATGCAAGGTAAATGCTTATAAGCATTTGTAGATGCATCGTTATTTAAGAATATAGACAACAAACAAAAGCCAATTGATGCTATTTGTTGTGGAGATTTTTGTTATAAATGGTTTTAATGCAAAATAGAAATTTCATTGTTTTAATTAAACACTTTTGAATCTTAACTTTGTGAATTCAACTATAAAAATCTCCCTGCTTCAAAACTTTAACAAATATATTTGTTTTAATATTTTGAAGATTTGTTTTAATATTTAGAAGTAGAAAACTAAATTCAAAAGTTGAAGAAGATCTAAACTATTATAAATGTCGCTTATAATATAGAACCTTGCAAATCACAAGTTTTAATAATTAAAAAGATTTAAGATCTTGATACATGGGCATGAGGGAAATTTTTATCTTAGATACAATAACTTCTATCAATTACTTTTTGCATAAGAGACAGGTACTAAGCAACAACACTACGTATTACACTTGTTAGTAGATGGAACATCATAGTGTATCACAAATGTTATTTTTATTTTATTTAATGAGTGTCATATTGCACTATATGGAAAATGCTATATTGTGTTTTAATATAATATATTATGGGGTTAAAATAATTAAATTAAATAATATATTTTATTAATTAGTTAAACTTTAGTGATGACTATAAATTGTGTTATGTAATATAAATGTTGTTTTCTTTTCTTCTTAGAGTTGGTTTTTTTATATTACTTTCAAAAAACTAATATATAGTTGACATTAGTTATTAGTCTGCCACTTGGGAAACCTTACCAGTAACATGGATTCAAAATTTTAAAATTGTTAATATTATTCACTATCTCAGAGTTTGATAAACTAAAATTGTTTTTAACAAGAGCGTCTAATTGAACTGGCAGTTGTGGCTCACTATCATTGTCAGAGGAGCAAAAGTCAAGGTTTGTCAAGTTCTTGGCAAGGATTGTGACTTTTTTGTTGAGCCTATCCACTTTCTCAAGCAGTTATGTCATGCATATGATTAGTTCTTGTTGTGTATCTAACCTGCATAGGCGATTATTGTGAGTTATTCCAGTGAGTGAATTGATTATTTTGAAGAGTTTCTAGATGAGGAAGATTTTCAATCCTGCATTCCTCATAGATTCCATGAAGCAGTCTTCCTGAACCCGCAACACTACCTTGGCTTCCCGTTATCCGTGGTTAATGGGTTATATCCATGCAACAAGCGACATGTCTTTCTTTCTTTGTCTTATCCAACCACCCCTTTGCATTATGTTGTTGTCATTCTTCATTACTTTCCATAATGAATCTCGAAATTCCCCTGTAAGACGATATCCAAACCAATTGTACTACTTCCAAATTGTATATAATCGAACACAAAAGCACTACAGTCTCCCATAAATAAATTCACATGACTTCTAAATTATAATGCATAAAACATACAAACTACCCATTAAAATATGTATAAATATTAAATAAATTTAATTTGAATACTTGTAAAAATGAATATTTTTCTATAAATTTTATAAATCTATAAATATAAATTAATATATTTAATTAAAAAATAAATATAAAACAAAATAAAAAATCAGTTAAATTAATTAATTAAAAAAATCAACATTAACAATATTTAATTAAATTAACCCCTTATATTACTATTATACTTAAATTATATTATTTTTTAATGTATAATTTAATTTTTTTTTAAAAAGCACCACCTTTCATACATAGAGTTATAGTATAACAACTGATTACACGAATGGGCCCTCGTGGATTTCCCTCTTTCCAATAATTTAAAAGCGAATGACGTTTGATGATGGGTTTTGACCTTCCAAAAACATCCCTCATTTAACATTATTCTTTATTTTTATATTAAAATAATTAAAATATATATTTTAAAAGTATGTATTATAATAAAAAATTATACTATAATCAAAAGAAATATTGATTTTATATATGAAATTAAGATTAAATATAATTAAAAATATATATATAATTTTGGATAAAGATCATTTTAATAATAGTTATATAAGATATTGATTTTTAAAAAATATTATTTTGATTAAAATCTTGTTTTGATTATAAAATAAGATTGAATTATAAGTTAAAATTTTATATATTTTTAACCAAAAGAAATAAGATATCTATATTTATAAAGTAAAATTAAAAGTTTACCACTTTATAGAACATCAACCAGTGGTTTTGGATGACATGGATTTACTTGAACAATGAACCTAAGTAACTTTTATTCCTATATTTATAAAGTAAAATTAAAAGTTTACCACTTTATAGAACAGTGGTTTTGGATGACATGGATTTACTTGAACAATGAACCTAAGTAACTTTTATTCCTATATTTATAAAGTAAAATTAAAAGTTTACCACTTTATAGAACATCAACCAGTGGTTTTGGATGACATGGATTTACTTGAACAATGAACCTAAGTAACTTTTATTTGTGAATAGCAATCAATTATAATTATGTTTAATTAGTGAATTATGGCAAATTTTACTAGCTTTCATATATTTTTTTAAATATATTCATATTAAAATTTATTTTATTTAATAAAATATAAAGTTTTGAATTTGTGAAAAATATAATAATTTTAAGTTGGTGAGCCATAGATTGACCTTGCATCTAATGACTTTTAATCTAAATTAACTTTGTGCAACTTTCTCACCAAAATAATCTGGTGTGAAACTTTAGGCTAATGCTCCTTTTTCACCTAAATTTTTGACAGACAATACGAGTCATGAAAACCCCTCATAGTATCAACACTAGTGAAGTATGAAGAAGATGTTGTCACTAATGAACATAACATTACATTAAAAATAAATAAGTAAATAAATAACAAAAAAAACTACACGTGTGTGTATATATATATATATATATATATCTGTGTGGGGTGAATAGGGAAGAGGGCATGAGGGAGGGTGGTGGGTGCACCACCACCTCACTCAATGAGTAAGGCAGATGTATTAATTCAATTTAATTATCTTCATAATGGTTCATATACAAAGATGGATCGCCACACATTTTAGATGGATATTTTGCTTATGTATAATTACTCTCATGATGTAGAGAGACCTCCCAAGATTGCAATCATATCTCCTTCTTATTATGATGGGGTCTAAGCTTAGTCTAGAGCTATTATCAAGGCTTAATTTGGAAAATTTCCCTCTAGTCGAGCAATCTTCTTGTGTGTTTTGTGCATGGCTTCAATACTTGTTATTTTGCATGGATAGTTTGGGTTTCACCATTGGAAATGGACCCTGGACTCCCTTAAGGCACAAGTCCAGTAACGTTAGCCAAAGAGCCTTTTTCACTTGCAATTCATAGCAATGGTGCATCAATGCATCCGATGTTGAAGAGGTGGAGGACATCATGGCTCCCCTAGAGGTTCAAGAGATTGCATGCAAGCATAATAGTATCCTCTAGCTAATAATGTGCATACTCCAACGGCCATAAAGGACGAGCTTCAAGGCCTAGAGGACGATGTGGTAGGAAAGAAAGTTTTCTTATCAAAGTTTGAGGTGGCCACAATGGTGGATACCTAGGTGCCCAACATATTGCATACTTGCTAGTACTAGAATCAATATTTATATACTATTGATCTTCACTGGAAGATGAAATACCTCCTAGTCAAGGTCTTGCTAGACAAAACAATGCCAAATATGAGATTTTATTGGTTTTGGAGGACATAGGGCTATAATTGAAGGATATTGATGGGAGGCTTGCACACATAAAAGTTGGAGTTGCTTCGACTAGTGGCCACAACCATTCTGATTCAGTCTGAATTGAGGTCGATGCCTCTCACTCTTCTTAGGTTTCTTTAAGTTTATGCACTCTAGTTGGTATTTGTTCTCAATATGTTTTAGGTTGGTTCACATGAACTGAAATTTTATCTATGTTTTCATTCTAAATAGTGCCCATATGCTGGTTCATGATATTGATTATTATTGGGCTAAACACCTTAGGTTAACTAACTCCTGACAAATTTTGAACTTGTTAATATTTTGGGGGCATCCTTATGCCGATTGCAGATTCCGGGAATATCCCAAAATTTGACCATCATATTCTAGGATATTCCCATAATTTGCAATCAACATACATTCAACAATATTTTGGATTGAAGGCCATCAAATCTTCCATTGGGATGTTTTCCCTTGTGGAATACTAGGGAAGAATCAAGGTCAACTACTATATGTATTTTTCTAATGTGAATAGAAGCTTTCAATTTACAAAAAAACACATCTAAAAAATTAAATGAGCCTAGATTCGTCTTAAACCAAGATCTATCAAATAATGAGAGGGACTAAATTTCTTAATACATAACATGGAATTATGGTTAGAAATTATATAGTAAGGAATTAAATCCCTCTTGATGCTTGATAGATATGGATTTACGATGGATCTAGGTTAATGTAAATTATTATATGCAGTTGTTATAATGTAAATTATGTTGTTTTTTTTAATAAGTTTGGAAATTACTTTTTATTTTTATTAAATAATTTTAAAAAATATAGACATTTATATTTGTTTTTAAGGTGGAAAAATGTATTAGAACTTAATTGTTTTTTTTTTCTCGGTAAAAGACTATCTAAACTATTGTATTATATGTACATGAAAACTTTTACAAACAGTGAGACATGCCTGCCAGGGCCAGCAAATGCACCCTAGATTTCTTGGCTTGAGCGCAGAGAGCTCCCACGCAGGGGCAGCATCTACAAAATTCCCAGCTTCCAAAAGCTCCCGCGCAGGGGCAGCACCGACTAGACTTCCCATAATCGTTGCCAAAATTAACAAAATTCCTCCAGAGAGGCCCAACAGACATGAAAACTAATGCACTAAGGTGCAACTTTACACAAAATAGACACAGGACTGCCCACGCAGGGGCTTACTACTGATATTGACTGAGTGCTATGGCTATCAGACAGCCAAAACTGAACCAACATAAACTGAACAGTGTAGAGAATTGACCAGAGACTATACAAACATGAACAAGACAGAGACAGAGGTGTCTGCTGCCAATAAACATAACCGAATTGCAAAACCAAATTACCCGCTGTTGCTTCAATCCTGGAATCGGGCTGAGGGTGGATGGATAGCTGCGAGATGTGCCTCAGCGTCTTCACAGAGGCTTTTATCTTCCTTGATGTACGCCCATCCATGTCCCTCTTCGACGCCTTCCCACATCGCCCTCCATTTTTCCTCGTCAATGCCCGGAGGTGCCGGCCCCAATGTAAGTGAGGGGGCCTGCATAGGTTCCTTCCCCCTGCTGCTTGCTTCCATCGATGGTTGCACAGCTGTAACAACCTCTCCAGAACCTCCCGGTGGCATTGGTGGTGGCGCCGCTGAAGCTTCCCCTCCAGAATCTCCCTGAGGCGTTTCCAACGTGCCCTGCTGATTCCCAGCTTCCGTTCCTTCAGGTAATTTGGTGAACAGGACTGAGACGTGGGCATTGAGCCCAGCATTATCTGCTGAGCCACCCAAAGTGAAAATGACCGAGCCAAACGCGGGCAGCATAGGCTCTCCCTCTCTGGCACCGCCAACCTCCAAGAATTGCTCAGCTGGAAGCGGAATTGCTCTAGCTCTTCGATGACAGTAGCAACAGCAACAATGGTGATGCTCGTTTGCTGCAGGTTGTCGGGACGAAGACCCACGCAATGGCCCTCTCCTACAGGGTTGTCGCTCCCGCACTTTCGCCATGTATACCTTGCAGCCTTCCTTGAATGCCTGAGAAGTGCCTTGGGCTCGATTACTGAGCGCAACCACCACCGGGATGAATTCTTTTGCGAGTAAGCTGGCTCGTATAGCCAATTGTTCTGGATTGCTTCCGAATTGCTTATCCCTCCCACAGCATTGCCCACAGCTAGAGCTCCCACCTGCGTTCCAGGATGGCCAGACCTCCACTCTCCGCGCAGCGTTCTGAACCTTCTCTTCCCTAAATCCAACATTCCTCTGTATCTGCATCGCGTCCTCGGCACCTTAACGGACTCAATTCCCTCGTAGCCTGTGTGCATTAACTGCATACTACTACCCCGATCGCTCTGTATTGAATGCTTCAGACTCAAAGATTGAACCAGATATCTAAGCCGGCGTTTCTTCAAGAGGCCGTGCTGTTCACCTGGGGTGGCACATGCGTGGCATGTGGCTCACCGTCCTTGAGCGTGTCAGCACCCGCATCCGGGAGAACTTAATTGTTTTTTTTTTTTTTTTTGTGAATTAAAAATTGTATTACCTTACGAACAATCAATTACATGAAAACTGAGAAATTTGGATTGGTTGGTCCAACCAAATCCAATATCAAAAGACAAACTAACCTGATATTACATGAAGATTGAGGAATTTGGATTGGTTGGTTCCTAGGGAATCCAACCAACCTCAAAAGACAAGCTAACCTAAAACTGACAATGTCAATAATTTACTATTGTCCTATGTAGAATTTCCCACTATAGATCAACAGATTATGCAATATACTAAAGCAAAATACCATATCTACTTCTACAACAAACTTGCGGAAGCTTAATTGATTATAAGCAAGATCAACTAGAACACATATAATAGATGAATAGAAATCAATCACACATGAACACAGAAGAATACTCTGGGGAAAGCCTCAGCTAAAAACCCCGATCTCTATATTATCATACAAGTGGAAATATGTTCAGATTACACAAAGAATCGGCTTATAAGCTATCCTGCTCTTAGTACAATCGAACAATACAGCTCACAGATTGAATAGACACAAGATATGCTTTCCCTCAGCCCTCCAAGCCTCATATTTCCTTGCGTAGTTTTCCTCGAGGTCCAATGCTGCCACCTGTGTGAATTGGCCTCATCACACACTCACCAAACCCAAAAGTGATTATGCAATCTCCAAGGAATGAATTCCTTCTGCATGCAAGAGATATCCTCCATGTAATCTTCCTGCAACTAATAGTACACTGTCCCATCATCTGATCTCAACTGGGTCTCTGTCTGAACTGACATGCATGAGTTATTTATGAGAGAATATTCAGTTATCTGAAGTGCAGCAATTACATGCATGCATGCATTAACTAACTGAACTCACAATTAGTTCAAACTATTTGAACTAATCTAACCAGACTTAACTCATTTAACTGAGCTAGCTAATTACAACTCATCCCGATCTCCTTTAATCAAGGGATAACTTCCTCAATCAATGGAGAAACTGTTGCATGTCTTCACATAGACTTCATGTTTGATTTTCTACAACTAATTAACTCAAGATGAATTAATTAATTATTTTACAAACAGCTAAGATCAAATTCGAATTTTAATTCACAATTTTAGTTTAGGGACTAACTAAAATTGGAATGTATCCTGAAATGCTATTTATAGCAGTGCTAATTTTAGCACTTCTATTTTTAGAATTTCTTGTTGTTATTTTCAACACTCCCTCTCAACAAGAAAGGGATTATCAGTAACCCCAATCCTATCTTTGTGGAACTCGAACTTGCATTTTGACAATGCCTTAGTCAAAATATCTGCATCTTGTTCCTCGGTCGAAACATACAGCAACAACATGATCCTCTTGACCACACAGTCTTGAAGATGGTGATACCGGATATCAATGTGCTTGGACCTGTCATGAAAAACTGGATTCTCAGAGAGTTTGATACAACTCTGATTATCGCAGTAGATCACAGTTGGATCCATCCTCTGACCAAACAATCCCACTAGAATCTTCCGCATCCAAATGGCCTCGCATGCTGCCTGACTGGCAGCCATGTATTTAGCCTCTACTGAGCTAAGTGCAACTGACCTCTGTTTCCTGCTGTACCAGGAAACTGCCGTTGAACCAAGGTTGAAGATTCCTCCAGAAGTGCTCTTCCGATCTGATGGACTCCCTACCCAATCTGCATCTATGAAGCCTTGAAGCTTCACTCCCTTTGTCCATCTGTACCACAATCCATACTGAGATGTGCCTCTAAGGTATCTCAGCACATGCTTCGCTGCCTTCCAAAACAGCTTGGTAGGCTGAACCATAGCTTGACTCAGTTGGTTCACCGCAAAGCATAAGTCTAGTCATGTGTTCACTAGATACATTAGTGAACCCACAAGCTGCCGATAAACAGTAGCAGCTACTACCGCCTTCCTCCTTCCTCCAGTTACCAGCTAGAGGAGTCTTCATGGGCTTGCACTTCTCCATGTGAAAGCGCCTGAGTATCTCATTGGCATACTTGCCTTGAGACACAAATACTTCCCCATCTTTCTGCCACACTTCCATGCCTAGAAAGTAGTGCATAAGACCCATGTCTTTCATCTCGAACTCTCTTGCAAGGTCCTCCTTGCAAGACTTGATCAACTGATCATCACATGTCAAAATCAGATCATCCACATAAAGAACAATGATCAATGGCTTACCTTCTACCATGATGTGGTAAAGGTTCGCATCTGCTTCACTCTTGGTGAAGCCCAACCCAGTGAAATAGCTGTCGATCCTAGTGTACCAAGCATGAGGTGCTTGCTTCAGCCCATACAAAGCCCTCTTGAGTCGGCACACATGCGACTCACGATCGAAGGTTTCGAAACCTTCTGGCTACTCAATGTACACCTCTTCCTCAATATTCCCATTGAGGAACACGGTCTTCACATCCATCTGATGGATCTTCCAACCCATCTAAGATGATAGTGCCAACATCAATCTGATAGATGAGTACCTTGCTACAGGAGCAAAGGTCTCATCATAGTCGATCCCCTCGACCTGTGAGAAACCACGAGCAACAAACCTTGCCTTATGTTTCTCAACACTACCATCAGCTACCTGCTTTACCTTGTAAAGCCATCTAGAACTCACCACTGACTTGTCCTAAGGTCTTGGGACAACATCCCACACACTTTTCCGAATGATAGAGTCATACTCCTCTACCATTGCATCAACCCAGACTGGTTGCTGCACTGCTTCCTCGAATGAAGAAGGTTCAGACTCTACACACTCCCCAACTAGGGCCATGTAACCAGTGTACCACTCGGGTGACCTCCTCTGTCTGTGCTAAGAAGATGGTTGTCCCACATTCTCTCGTGCATCTAGCATCAACCTATCAGCTTTCCTTGAGCGTTTTCGCCCATCTCTGGAAGAATCAACATGAGTGAATGTCTCCACTCCTGGATCCTCTGCATGCGGCTGCCCCTCATCAATCTGAGGCTCCTCCTCCTTAGGAACTGAAATTTCCTCCTCTGCATGCAACTTGAGCTCCCTCTCAAGTGATACTCGCATGGCTTTCTGCTCGTTGAACTTAATATCTCTGCGTACCACTGTCCTCTGACTGGTAGGTAGGTACACCCAATAGTTGTGAGGTGTATCAGTGTACCCCAAAAGTATCCCCAACTCAGTTGTTGGATATAGCTTCCTCTGGGCATATTTGGTCACATGGCAATAAACCGATGATCCAAAGATCCTGAAGTGACTCACATCTGGTCAATTCCCGGAAAAGCCCTCCATAGGTATCTTCATCCCCATTATATGGTGCGAGCTTCTATTCTGCAAGTATATTGTTGTATTGCATGCCTCATCCCACAAATGAAGTGGTAGGCTTTGGTCATGCAACATTTCTCAAGCCGCTCCCACAATTGATCTATTCTTCCTTTCGGCCACCCGATTCTGCTGTGGGTTATGGGGTGCTGTCAACTCCTGTTTAATTCCTTGTGTAGCGCAGAAGTCCTTAAACTGTTGGGAGACATACTCTCCACCATTGTCGCTACGCAAGGCTTTTATTTTCTTTCCATATTCTTTCTCTGTCAAGGCTTTAAACTCACAAAACCTCAAGAAGGTTTGATCCTTATTTTACATAAAGTAGATCCAGCATCTACGAGAAAAATCATCAATAAAAATAACATAGTACCTTTGTTTAGCGGTGGAGGCTGTAGAGAATGGTCCACAAACATCTGTGTGAACTCGCTCCAGGATTGCTCCAGCTCTACTGTCTCGATCCTAAAAGGAAGATTTTGCATACTTACCCAAGGTACAACCTTTGCATGTATCTGTCTGCTCCAGTTTTCCCTTGGGAAGTCCAGTAGAAATCTGTTGCATGATCTTCAAGGCCCCATGGTGCAAGTGGCCCAATCTTCTATGCCATAGCTTGCCAACATCTTGGCTTTGCACCACCTCTGCTTTGGAACTCAGTGTAGCACAGTCGTCTACCTCCAGCTTGTAGAGATTCTTAACTCGAATCCCAATCCTCTTGGTCTGTCCAGTACCGATATGCCTTAGGAATACCTTTCCTTTACTAAAGACTACATCATAGCCTTTATCTTCTAGCATAGTGACAGACACAAGATTCTTCTTTAGACCTGGTACATACTTTACATCAGTCAGGGTGAGAGGAGCTCCATGCTCCCTCTGAAACACAATCGTACCTTCACCTGAAACACGGTACTTTCCATCATCGCCCATCTCGATCTGCATATGGAGATCCTTCTCCTCCAGGGTACTGAAAAGATTCTTATCGCCAGACATGTGGAAAGAGGCTCCACTGTCCAGGTACCAAACACATCCCACCATGGATGAAACCATTCATGCGATGAGAGAGAAATCCAACTCAAACTATGAGGCCAGTGCCTCATCGTCTGATCCCTTCGAGGATCCCTTCTTAGATTTCTTTTGTGGAAAATTCGTAGCATAATGGCCCACTTCATGACAATGAAAGCATCGCACTTTCGATTTGTCAAACTTCTTCCCACCATGGGAAGAACTGGATTTGGTATGGGACACCTTCCCTTTCCCTTTCCTCGTCTTACTCGCTTGATCCAGATTTAAACAGGAACGCAACAAATTACAGAGATAACCATATACACAAAGATGCAGCGGAAATAATATTTCATTTCATTAATGGAAAATACTGAAATATGCTTACAACCAGAAATGGAAATAAACCAGCTAGGGCGATGGTAGCTTATCTCTGAGAAGAGATGTGGTGGCTACATGCCTCTGAACTGTGTTACAATGAGGCTCGAAGGCCTATTTATTGTTGAGAAACAATGGAAAACCCTTAACATTCCAAAACCTAACCCTAGAAGATGAAACGCCAAACTGTGGGCCTCGTTTGGGTAAATTGGTACACCAACTTCCCAGGGTCATAATTTTGGCATACGATCTCCGTTTGACGCGTACAATAGCTCGTTAGAAAGATCTATCCGAGCACTACCACTTTGGGAGGCAACATGGGTCCATGTAATGGACCCATGTTGCCCCAAATTTCCCAAAAAACGTCGTTTAGGGTCTCAAAACGGCTCCGGAAGTTCAGGACCCGAAAAACTGCTAAAAATAGTAAGTTGTGCTACAATTAAGGAAACTGAAAATGCTGAGAGAAACAATGGTGGGGGTCCAGGTGGACTTGGCAGGTGGCCACCAATATCCACCTGGATCATTCCTCCCCCCTTAGGAAGCAATGGTCCCCATTGCGTTGAGTTCCTCCATGAGATGAGGAAACTTTTGTTGAACTTGTTCCCTGGTGAGCCACTTGCCCTGCTGAAGGAGTTGGCCTGCTTTGACAACTCGATACAGTTGGATATTCTGTTGGCGAGTGTTCTTGATCTGTGTGTCCATGATCCGATCAGTTGCAGCTTGTTCCATGCAATCTGGATTTAATTCTGTGGGTGTGAGCTGTTCTGCAATGTCGGATGTGTCTAGCAATGGTGGAAAGTATGGTCGAAGGCGGTCCACATTGAACACTGGGTGCAGGCCAAGGAATGGGGGAATGCTGAGCTCAAATGCATTGTCTCCCATAACCTTAGTAATGGTGTAAGGACCATATCGAAGGGGTCTCAGTTTCCGATAGGCTCCAGTAAGGCGTTCCTTTTGCAAATGCAACCAGACTTTATCGCCCACCTGAAACTTGTGTGGCACCCGATGTTGATCATGTCGCTGCTTGTACTTGGCATTTGATTTCTCCAGAATGTCATGGACCTGCTGGCGAATATGTTGGATGCGCTCAATGAAGCTGGTGGCCTTATCTGTTTCGGACTGGACATGAGCTGAATTTATGTGAGTAGCTGCAAGTGGCATGGCCACATCAATGGGGCATAGTGGCTGGAATCCCAAACCCACCTGAAAAGGGCTATGGCCAGTGGAACTGTGAAGTGCTCGGTTGTAGCTGTGTTGAACATAGGGGAGGCTCTCGTCCCATGTGCGTGGATGCTTTGAGTTATACATGCGCAGAATGTGCACAATCATCCTATTGACAACCTCTGTCTGGCCATCAGTTTGAGGATGGAAGGCTGTGGACTTCGTGAGTTTGGTGTCCAGCATTGACCAGAGACTGGACCAAAATGTGCTGAGAAACCGACTGTCTCGATCTGAGATGATAGACTGTGGGATCCCAAAGTGCACCCACACTCGTTCAAAGAAGAGTTTAGCAGTGGCTTCTGCTATGATATTCTTCTTGCAGGCCGCCATAATGGCCATCTTCGAGAACCTGTCGACGACCACAAAAACACAGTCATTTCCATGCTTAGTGGAAGGAAGGCCTGACATGTAATCCATGGAGATGGATTCCCAAGGTCGACTAGGGGTAGGCAACGGGCTATAGAGGCCGTGCTTCTTGATGGTCAGTTTGGCAATGGCACAGCCAGTACATGATCTGATGTACTTCCCAACATCCTGTCGAAGATTTGACCAATAGAAATAATTTTGCAGTACTGCCATTGTTTTCTCGACCCCAAAATGCCCAGCAGCCCGACTGTAGTGTGCTTCCCAAATCATCTTGGAACGCTCGCTTGAAGGAACACAAAGGTGACCCAGGTGGCATAACAGGGCATCCTGGAGGTGAAAATCTGGAACATGCCGACCCTCCAAGAGTGTCTGGTATGTGCGGCCGAATTCTGGGTCGCTTTTGTAGAGAAGTGGCCAATCAGAAGTCTCATGCCCACAAGAGTTGAGCACGGTGGTTAACGCCATGATCGGTGGTCGACTGAGGCAATCTGCAACATTATTGGTGTTGCCCTTCTTATACTTGATATTCAAGTGGAACTGTTGCAGGTATGTAGACCACTTCTGATGGCGATCATTCTGCAATTTCCCTTGGGTCTGTATGAACTGCAGGGGTTGGTGGTCTGTGTGGATGACCGTTTCCTTCCCCAAAATGTAATGCTTCCATTGTCGGCAGGCCTGTACAATTGAATACATCTCTTTATCATAAGTGGGGTACTTTCGGACTGCGTCTGAAAGTGTTTCGTTGTGATATGCCACTGGATGTACATGTTGAGTAAGGACTACCCCAATAGCATAGTCAGAGGCATCTGTCTCGACCTCAAATGGTTGTTGTAAATCTGGTAACGCGAGCACTGGTGTCGTGCAGAGGTGATCCTTCAACTCCATGAATGCCTTCTGTTGAGATTCAAACCAAAAGAATTTTGCTTTCGCCCCTCCCTTGGTGACTTGACTCAAGGGCCAAGTAATATGAGAAAATCCCAACACGAACCTGCGGTAGAAGTTGGCAAGACCTAGAAAGCTGCGGAGCTCTGTTAGAGTGGTTAGAGATGGCCAATCCCGAATGACTTGGATCTTGGCTGGATCGACATGCACCCCCTGTTCATCAATGATGTATCCCAGATACTGAACCTGGGTCATGCCAAAAGTGCATTTCTCCAAATTAGCACATAGCTTGTGTTGCCGCAGTGTTTGGAGAACCTGTCGGATGTGGTGGAGGTGCTCTTCCCAACTCTAGCTGAAGATCAGAATGTCATCCAAGTATACTACTACAAAGGAGTTGGTGAATGGCCGCAAGATGTCACCCATTAGCCTCATGAAGGTTGCAGGAGCATTCGTCAATCCGAAAGGCATAACCAACCATTCGAAAAGGCCCTCCTTGGATTTGAAGGCAGTCTTCCACACATCAGAGGGTTCGATTGGTACCTGGTGATATCCTGACTTCAAATCGATCTTGCTGAAATATTTCGCCCCCTTTAGTTGGTCCAGGAGGTCATCAATCCGCGGGATCGGGTACCTATTACGGACAGTGATCTTGTTCAGCGCCCAATAGTCAATACAGAGTCTCCACATCCCATCCTTCTTCTGTACCAACACGATCGAGCTCCCACAAGGCGATGAACTCGGACGGATGTGACCTTTCTGCAGGAGCTCCTGAATCTGCCTCTTGATTTCATTGTTCTCCAGAACGGAGCGCCGATAAATTGGTCCATTTGGTAGCGGCGCACCTGGGGTCAGATCGATGGAGTGCTTGACCTGGCAGTGCAGAGGAACCCCTGCACGGGAGGTGAAGATGTCCTCGAACTCCTCCACAACCTTGTCCATCTGTAGTTGTCGTGCAGAAGGACCCTGTCTGGATGCCGCGGCCACCGTCTTCTTCTTTCCTTGAGGGCATATCATCAGAAAAACAAATTTTCTGGTTTTGGAAATGATCTTACTGCATTGTTTTGCAGTAATCAAAGAGATGGCGGTAGGTGGTGCTACCTCTGGTATCCTGTATAACTTATTTCCCAATGTAACAATAACAGCACAGGGCCTTGATTCATACACAGCATGTCGCTTCCATAAGTATGGTTGTCCTAATAATACATCACAAACTTCAAGGGGAGCAATGTCACACAATACCTCATCCGTGAAGGGCTTGATGTTTTATGGAAGGCGACACTGTTGGCTCACACGAAGATATCGTCCTTGGTGAAGCCACCCAATGGTGTATGGTTGTGGATGTGCTGTGGTTGGTAAGCCCAACCGCTTCACGACCTCTGCCGAAATGAGGTTCTTTTGACTCCCGCTATCAACAATGAACTGTATCGGGGAGCCCTTTACCCACATCTGGGAGTGGAAGCGACGCTCCTCCTCCTCTGGATCTTTGGGTTCATTTTTCTGGATCTTGGCGGTAGCAACAGTGGCGCTGGGATCCGCATCAATGATCTGCTTCCCTTTGTCATTCCCCTTATCGGGTTTTGACTCAGAGTCGGAACATTCATCTGATTCTGAAACCTTTAGCTCAGCCACCAGTGACTGCTTGGCCCGACACTCACTTGTGTTGTGGGTGGAGCTCTTATGGAACTCACATCATTTTCCCGTGTCCTTTTTCGGCTTCGCGGCGCTGTTCTTTGCTTGTAGCTTCGGCAGGTTGTCTTGGGCTGTCCCGCCTTGGCCTTGTCCTTTGTTCTGTGGTTTAGGGGCACCTTTCCCCTGCTTTGGATTCGCAGATCCAAAGTCTCGCTTCTTTTGTTTAAACTTATGCTCGACCTTGATGGCATATCGGTATGCTGCGCCGAGCGAGGAGATGTTCAGGAATTGTATTTCTTCCTGGATGTACTTGTGCGGGCAACCATGGTACTTGAGTATCAAATGTTGCTCTGAATCCTTGATACCCAACTTTGTGCGAAGGGTATGGAAAAGATTGGTGAACTCCGGTACGTCTTAGTCCCTTCCCTGCCGCAGCGTGGTCCACTTTATGTATTCATCCTCATAGCTTCCGACAGGGTAGTACTGCTCCTTGATGGCATCCCGGAATGAATTCCAGGTGGGTGCGGCTGAAAATAGTGAGCCAGTACTTTCATCCTTCTGCTCGCAGTAGGTTTCCCACCAGTCCTTGACGTGGGGGGCTGCTTTGAGAAGGGCGAAAACAATCTTTTCCCGACTCGAAAATTCATGAACAGAAAAATAACCCTCTAGCAGATTTAACCATTTATCTACGACATCTGCATCTATCTGACCCTCGAATATGGGGATTTCAAAATTAACTTGTACCTTAAAGGGTGTGGAGTTTCCAGAGTAGCTTCTGGAAGCCGATGCGTCGCTTCTGGGTAGCCGCTGAAGGATCTGGGCAAAGTTGTCCATCATCGCGTTCCGTTGTCGCTCGAGGGCTTCTTCGAGCAAGATTTTGATGGGATCTCCTGCCCCCTCGTCTTTCTTCTCATCCGCCATGGGAGGCCGTCGGGATTTGCGAGGCTGGTCTTGCAAAGGTTCGACCAGTTCAAGCCCTAACTCCTTATATCCCGACCTTGTTGGGGACATGCAAAGAAAAACAGAGAAAAAGCAAACCGCTCTGATACCACTAATCCGGATTTAAACAGGAATGCAACAAATTACAGAGATAACCATATACACAAAGATGCAGCGGAAATAATATTTCATTTCATTAATGGAAAATACTAAAATATGCTTACAACTAGAAATGGAAATAAACCAGCTAGGGCGATGGTAGCTTATCTCTGAGAAGAGATGTGGTGGCTACATGCCTCTGAACTGTGTTACAATGAGGCTCGAAGGCCTATTTATTGTTGAGAAACAATGGAAAACCCTTAACATTCCAAAACCTAACCCTAGAAGATGAAACGCCAAACTGTGGGCCCCGTTTGGGTAAATTGGTACACCAACTTCCCAGGGTCGTAACTTTGGCATACGATCTCCATTTGACGCGTACAATAGCTCGTTAGAAAGATCTATCCGAGCACTACCACTTTGGGAGGCAACATGGGTCCATGGACCCATGTTGCCCCAGATTTCCCAAAAAATGTCGTTTAGGGCCTCAAAACGGCTCCGAAAGTTCAGGACCCGAAAAACTGCTAAAAATAGTAAGTTGTGCTACAATTAAGGAAACTGAAAATGCTGAGAGAAACAATGGTGGGGGTCCAGGTGGACTTGGCAGGTGGCCACCAATATCCACCTGGATCATCGCTAAGGCTATATTTTCTTCATCATCTTGTTTTGATGAAGATCCATCTCTGTTGCTTCTTCTTATCTCCTCCTGCATCAGATCCGACCAAAGTCGTTCCCAATTTGGTAGTTTCTCTCTTCCATTAACCGAGTCTTGGTAGCCATGCCAGCTCTTAGGAAGACCAAGGAGTGTAAGACTCACCATGTCATCATCGGCTGTCGTGATCCCTACACTTCCAAGCTCATCCCTGCAGGTGGTGAGCTTGTTCAGATATGTAGAGATCGTGTCACACTTTTCACACTTGATTTTCCGAAGCTTGTCTTTCAGCGTCAACTTCCTCTGATCTCTGTCGTTCTGATATAGATCTTTCAATGTTTTCCACATCGAAAACGGTGTCTCCTTCCCATGGAGGCTCAAGACAATGTGGTCTCGAACTCCCTCCAGGAGGATTCTCCTTGCTCTAGCCACACATTTCTTCCATTCCACCAATTCTGTAGCATTAGCTGTTGCCGGCTTGGGGACTTCTTGATCAATGAAGTCCTTTAGACCGTTGTCCTCTAATACTGCTTCCATGCGATCCTTCCAGGCTATATAATTCGAGCTGCCATCAAGGGCATACTCGAGTCTTAAACCGCTGAACGCCATTGGTGAAATTGAGATGTGATAAGAACTCGATTTCTATAATCAGGAACTTCAAACTTCGAACTTCTCCCTTCTTTGTATACTGTTCTTCGCTTTGATCACCTTTGCTCCGATACCATGTAGAATTTCCCATTGTAGATCAACAGATTATGCAATATACTAAAGCAAAATACTAGATCTACTTCTACAACAAACTTGGAGAAGCTATGAGAAAGATCAACTAGAACACATATAATAGATGAATATAAATCAATCACACATGAACATAGAAGAATACTCCGGGGAAAGCCTCAACTAAAAATCTTGATCTCTGTATTATCATACAAGTGGAAATATGTTCAAATTACACAAAGAATCAGCTCACAAGCTATCCTGCTCTCAATACAATCCAACAATACAGCTCACAGACTGAATAGACACAAGATATGCCTTCCCTCATCCCTCCAAGCCTCCTATTTCCTTGCATAGTTTTCCTTGGGGTCCAATGCTGCCACTTGTGTGAATTGGCCTCATCACACACTCACCAAACCCAAAAGTAACTACGCAATCTCCAAGGAATGAATTCCTTTTGCATGCAAGAGATATCCTCCATGGAATATTCCTGCAACTGATAGTACACTGTCCCATCATCTGATCTCAACTGGGTCTCTGTCTGAACTGACATGCATGAGTTATTTATGAGAGAATATTCAGTTATCTGAAGTGCAGTAGTTACATGCATGCATGCATTAACTAACTGAACTCACAATTAGTTCAACAAACTATTTGAACTAATCTAACTAGACTTAACTCAGTTAACTGAGCTAACTAATTACAACTCAAAGTACAACTCATCATGATCTCCTTTAATCAAGGGATAACTTCCTCAATCAATGGAGAAACTGTTGCATGTCTTCACATAGACTTCATGTTTGATTTTCTACAACTAATTAACTCAAGATGAATTAATTAATTATTTTACAAATAGCTGCTAAGATCAAATTAGAATTTTAATTCACAATTTTAGTTTAGGGACTAACTAAAATTGGAATGTATCCTGAAATGTTATTTATAGCAGTGCTAATTTCAGCACTTCTATTTTTAGCATTTCTTGTTGCTATTTTCAACATCCTAATCATTGAGTCTGTTAGAGAATGAAAATTGTGGAGCGAAGTCACTCTTCTCAATATTATCAAACAGTTAAATAAGATCACATAGGAGACATAAGTAATAAATGATTAGAGTAAAACTCAACAGAAACTTAACTAACTGAACTGAATTGGAACTGACTATGACACTTGAACTAATAACTATGACACCTAGCATGTGGTTGGAATTAGTTTCTCCAACACTCCCCCTGTTATCACTCCTCCGAGTCTCTAAGGCTGAGGAAGAGTCCAGCTGAGGTAACCATAGACCAACCTTTTGACTTGGTAGTTAGCCCTACCAAGCCAAAGAGGGCTCTCTCCAAAGAATCACAACCAAGAGGGTTGGATGGATTAGGGTTTATATGTGAGAATAACACCAAATATTCAACAAACGTTCAAAACTCTTTGGGAATGATTCTATGGGGGAAAAAACATGTGATCTACAGTGGTTACTTACTTGTAGGAGGTCGAATGCACTTTGGTGGAGTCGAGGAGGCGATTTTAGCTCTCCTGGACAAACGCACAGCGCCTATGGGGAGTGCGTAGCGCCTCTGGAAAGCATGCAACACCTTAAGGGAACGCGCAACGCCCTTGGAAAATGTGCAACGCCGGGTAAATGTGCAACACCTAAAGAGAACACGCAGCGCTAGCTCTGTTCTATTGATTTGCGCCCAGAGTTGTGAAAAGGGGTCTCTTGGTGTTTGCTCAAGAAATGATAAAAGGCAAATGGATTTGAGTTAGATGCTAGGAAAGCCTTTATACTCAAATGAATTTGATCTTTGAGCTTTAAAACCCACTTTCTAATGTTTCATTTCTCCTTTTTGAAATGCTTGCTAATTTCCCCTTATTCTCTGATTTTCTTTTTGCAGGTTGATGATGCATAGAGTTTTTGCATTCTTCATATTTGAATTTGCTTGGATGAAGTTGGCAAATAGTTCTTTGAGTTGACAGCTTTAGGAACAATAACTTATTACATTAAGAGAGATTTTTCGGCGTGCATCCCTATAAATGAGGCCATGGAGGTAATCAGCCGTCTAACTGATCCTGATACTACTCGATTAGTTGAGATCTGCCTCACTTCGACCTTTTTTTGTTTTGAAGGTGAGTTTTTTTAGCAAACATGTGGTGTTGCCATGGGCTCACCCCTTTCCCCTATTGTTGCGAATCTTTTTATGGAGGATTTTGAATCCAAGGCTCTTAGCTCAGCTCGCCTCCTGCCTAAGCTTTGAAAAATATATGTAGATGACACTAATGTCATCTGGTCTCATAGCCAAGAGGAGTCGGACCTCTTCTTTGATCATCTCAATAATCAATCCTCGGCCATTAAGTTCACAAAGGAACAGGAATTCGATGGCTGCCTCCCTTTCCTTGACATTCTTATCTCTAAGAATAGTGATGGTTCCCTCTCCCACCGAGTGTTTCGTAAGAAAACTCATACGGAGCAATATCTTCATGATAGTTCCCACCATTTCCCAGCTCAGAAGTTAGGGGTTCTCAACACCCTTGCTACTCGTGCCCTAAGGATCTCTGATAGTAAGAGCTTCGAGGAGGAGAAATCCCATCTCCTTAATGTCTTTGTTGAGAATGGTTATAGTAGGCTCTTGGGTCAGAGGGCTTTCCTCAAAGCAGCTAAGAATTCGGTAGCTAAAAGAGATAAGAGGGAGAGGATTCCCGGGGTCCATCTTCCATTTGTTCAGGGGACTACGGACAGGATTGCGAGGATTCTTAAGAAGCATAATGTCCCCTCGACCTTTAGACCTCTCAATACCATTCGTAGGTCCCTCAGATCTGTGAAAGATCCTATCGACCCCAAGGACATGAAAGGGGTTTATATTATTCCTTGTTCATGTGGGACTCCCTATATTGGTGAGACTGGACGCTCCATTAATCAAAGGATTAGTGAGCACGCAGCTGATCTTAAACATAGAAGAGCCAAGTCTTCTGCTTTAGCAGAGCATGTGGAGAAAACCAATCATCATGTCTGCATCGAGGAGGCTAGGGTAATTGCTAGAGTGTCCCAGTTCCATCACCGGAAATTTAGGGAAGCGCTTGAGATCGAAAAAAGGCCAAACAATCTCAATAGAGAGGATGGCTGGAAGATCAGTAGTTGTTGGGTCCCAGCCATCTCCTCCTAGTCATGGTCCTTTTTTTTTTTTTGGTGTTCCGGTTGTCTTTTAGGATTTTTTGCCCCTGGTTTCCTGTTTCTTGGGGCCTTTGTTCCTTGTGGTTTTGTAGTTGCCCTCCCCCTTTTTTTTTAATTAATTAATTAATTTTATTATTATTATTATTATATATATATATATATATATATATATATATATATATATATATATATATATATATATATATATATATTTAGTGTAAAGAAAATAAGCTTAAAATTAATCTTTGATTATTTTAACCTTTAATTTTTAAATATTAAAAATTTGCTTTCTAGCCCTTAATTTACTCTAATATTTATAAACAATCATTGAATTAAAATTTTAATTTGTTATTTTACTTTTAATATTACAAACATAAATAATATTATAACTTACTATTACCCTAATATTTTTATAACTAACTACTCTAAATATTTAGTTTTAATAACTTAAATAACTTACTATTTACTTAAATTAATTTATAATTAATTAATATATATATAATATCATAATTATAATTTAAATTACTCTATTGCTCTATTATTTATATATTTGTTTAACTTCTATATTTAGCTATTATTTAAAATTGATTTATTTCATAACTAATTTAATATTTATTAGGATATGGAACAGTCCCTTTGACTTATATATTTATGTATTTTTATATATTTTTATTAATTACTCTAACTTTTTAGATATAACAACTTTGTTAATATTAATTAATTATATTTATAAGTGGTTAAGAAGGGTACTTTTACTCTTATTTTAATAATAATTTAACTAACCAGGTTAATTTTTAATTAAATAAGGGTTTTCCCCTTATCCAGTCAAATCTAGCCGTTGGAGTTTCTGCTCTATCTATTTAACATGCAAACCCTGATCTGCTCACTCAACTTGTCCTGACAATGAACCACACTTGTTGGTTCGAAACGCGTTGACAAATGAATTATCTTGTGATTTACGCCGAAAAATCTCTCTTAACCTAATATGGATCACAGAAGCCTCAATTCAACAACTTATTACATATAATGAACACAAGATTAAATAAATTAGAAAACATATTACCTCTGTTTTTTGAAATAAAATTACACTCTGAAATAGAACTGATACTTGGAATAAAAATTATAACTTAGGCAAACATAGTCACATGTTTACCAATCCTTTTCAAATGACAAAAGGATATTATTTTTCTCACTCTCATAATTTTTTGTTGGCTTTATGCAGTGAAATGGAGTATTATTGGACCTTGAAAGAATGAAACCTAGTGACCTAATGGGACCTTGAATGAGCAAACTCCAAGTGGACTTGACTAACACAAAACATGATGAAATTATCCTTTATGGTCAATGTATGCTCAATAAGACACATGAAGGTGGGCCAAAAAATATTAATTTTTTGAGAGAGAGTAGGGATTTTGACATAGGGCTACCATCAGTGAGTAAATTTTTAGATGAGGACCTAGGTGGAATGACAAAAATTTCAGAATGGGACCCTAATATGATATAAAAGAGGGGTTTTGATCACTAATGGCAGTATGCAAATACTGACTCTAAAACCCCCTTAATTATAACTAGAAAAATTTAAACTAAGATGCCTATTGGTCTATGTCTTAGCTAGGCTTACAATTTAAACATTTTGACATCAATTGGGTTTCCTTTTCTTTTTCTTTTCTTCTAGATCATGTATCCTCTAAATTGCTTCAACTTTTTCTTTTCATTTGATGCTTCAAACTTCAGTTTCTTCATTTGTTGGTGCAACTCTTCCATTGTTTCTTTGGGTTGTCCATGAATGTCATCTATTTCTTCAAATATTTTCTTGTATGTGGTTTGCTGCCACATGTTATATTTTGTAGTGCGCCCTTCATCAACAATGTTTTGAATCTCGATTCGCTACAACATAACATGAGAATAATTTTTTATCTCTTCAGGACTCCAATACATGAAGATTTCAATGCTTTCATCATCCAATATGTCTTCAACATTCATATTTACAACTTCATTGCATACTTTATCAATACATGGTGTTGCAAGCCATGCTTCAAGGAACCTTAATTCATCTTCAAATGTTATTTCTTCTTCCTGGTTGCTGCTAACATTTGCACATTCAAAATCAAGGTTAAGTTTAAAAATATTTGCATAACCATATTCTTTCTGCTCTGCAATGAGAGCTTTCTCTTCTTGCGCTTCCTTTTCTCCCTCAATTGCTTCCACTTCTTTACTAATTTGTGTTGCTCCAAACAAGTTTTCTTCGCTTAGTTTTTAGACCTAAGTGGGATTCTCTAATATATTAGCATCATGTCAATAAGATGTTTTTGTTGCATCATCTGCAACCATTCATCATTAGCCAAATGGTCTTCATCAAATTTAACATCAACAAATTGAATTGTTGGATTCACCATAACACTGGGTGCTCCAATGATAACTTCATTGTCATCATCAAGCACTATTGTTGGATTCATCAAATCACCCTCCACTTATGGCTGTGCACAGTGGGATTCAGGAGCATCTATGTGCTCTTTCTCTGCTTCTTCTACAAATTCTTCACAGTCATCATCCACTTATCGTTGTGCACTGTGGGATTCACCAAAATCTTTATCTTCAACTTTATTACTCCCCCTTACACCAAAATTCCTCTTAAGGGTATCCCAAGCCTCCTTAGTTGTCTTTACATCTGCAATGAGGGGAAGAATGTTGTCATATACGTATTCTTTTATGCATTTCAAGGTGAATGCATTCTTTTTTCTTTTGGCTTCTAGTTCTTCCAAATAGATCTTAAACACATCTTAGTATTTCTTTGACCTTCTCAGCCTCCTGGATTTTCCCATTTGTTAAGTATTAGTTGAATGTGGCTCAACAAGTAAATTGACTTTCACAACATAGCGATTGCCTGTGGTTTCCCCTCTACAATGTTTTCTTTGCTGCTCGGCTTCTACAAAGCATACGGGTCTACAAATTCTCTACAAAGGTGACACTTATACAAAGGCTTTCACAAACCCTTTCTTAAAAAAAAAAATCAATCCTTCCTGATTTGAACAATACCCCTTTGGTTTTTTAATAGACCCTCTTTAAAAAAAATGAATTTCTTTTTTCCTTTTTTGAAAAGAAAAACCAATGAAGCCCTGATCCAGGTGGATATTGGTGGCCACCCACCAATTCCACTTGGACCCCCACCATTGTTTCTTTCAATTTTTCAGTTTCCTTAATTGTAGCACAATTTACTATTTTTATCAGTTTTTCGGGTCCTAAACTTCCGGAGTTGTTTTGAGGCCCTAAACGGCGTTTTTTTTTAAATCTTGTACCAACAATTTTTTTATTATCTAAAATCATCTTTTCCATCGTAGTCGTTAGAGAGATCTTTCCAATGAGGTATCATGCATGTCAAACTGAGATAGTATGACCAAGTCGCGACCCCAGGAAGTTGGTTGTGCAACTAACCCCAACGGGGCCCATAAACTCTTGGTGTTACATCTCCTCGTGTTAGGGTTTCGGTTGTTTAGGGTTTTATTTATTGTTCAATAAAAGAAAGGCCCTTGAGCCTCATTGTAACACAGTTCAGAGGCATGTAGCTGCCACATCTCTCCTCAGAGATAAGCTACCATCGTCCGAGCTAGTTCGTTTCCATTTCTGTTTGTAAGCATATTTCAGTATTTTACATTAATGAAATGAAGTATTATTTTTGTTGCATCTCTGTATTTATAGTTATTTTTATACTTTCTTGCGTTCCTATTTATATTCGGATCAATGGTATCAGAGGGGTCTGCTCTTTCTTTGTTTTTCTTTGCATGTCCCCAACGAGGTCGGGATATAAGGAGTTAGGGCTTGAACTGGTCGAACCTTTGCAAGACCAGCCTCGCAAATCCCGACGACCTCCCATGGCGGAAGACGAGAAAGACGAGGGGGCAGGAGATCCTATCAAAATCTTGCTCGAAGAAGCCCTCAAGCGACAAAGGAACGCGATGATGGACAACTTTTTCCAGATCCTTCAGCGGCTACCTAGGGGCGACGCATCTACTATCAGAAGCTACTTTGGAAATGCCACACCCTTTAAGGTACAAGTTAACTTTGAAATCCCCATATTTGAGGGTCAGATAGATGAAGATGTCGTAGATAAATGGTTAAATCTGTTAGAAGGGTATTTTTCTGTTCATGATTTTTCCAGCCGAGAAAATATTACTTTCTCTCTTCTCAAATCCGCCCCCCATGTCAAGGACTAGTGGGAAACCTACTGTGAGCAAAAGGATGAAAGTATGGCCTCACTGTTTTTAGCCACACCCACTTGGAATTCATTCCGAGATGCGATCACAGAGCAGTACTACCGTGTCAAAAGCTATGAGGATAAATACATAAAGTGGACCATGATGTGGCAGGGAAGGGACCAAGACGTGCCAGAGTTTAATAATATTTTTCATACCCTTCGCACAAAGTTGGGTATCAAGGATTCTGAGCAAAATTTGGTACTCAAATATTGCGGCTGCCTACACATGTACATCCAAGACGAGATTGAGTTCTTGGACATCTCCCCACTCAGCACGGCGTACCGATACGCTATCAAGATCGAGCAGAAGTTTAAATAGAAGAAGCGAGACTTTGGATCTATGAATCTGAAGCAAGGGAAAGGCTTCCCTAAACCGCAGAACCAAGGACAAACCCAAGACAAACCATCGAAGCCGCAAGAAAAGAACAACACCACAAAGTCAAAGAAGGACATAGGAAAATGGTGTGAGTTCCATAAGATCCCCACTCACAACACAATTGAGTGTCAGTCCAAGCAATCGTTGGTGGCCGAGTTGAAGGCTTCAGAATCATATGCATGTTTCGACCCTGAGTCAGAACCCAAAAAGAGGAATGACAAAGGGAAGCATATCATTAACGCGTAGCCCAACGCCACTGTTACCACAACCAAGATCCAGAAGAATGAGCCCGAAGATCCAAAGGAGGGGGAGCGTCTTTTCCACTCACAGATTTGGGTGAAGGGTTCACCACGGTAATTCATTGTTGACAGTGGGGGCCAAAAGAACCTCATTTCAGCAAAGGTCGTGAAGCGGCTGGGACTACCAACCATACCATACCCGCAACCGTACAGCATAGAGTGGCTTCACAAAGGACAAGATCTCTGAGTCTACCAGAAGTGTCGCCTTCTCTACAGCATCAAGTCATTCACAGCTGAGGTATTGTGTGATGTTGCACCTCTGGATGTTTGTGATGTATTATTAGGCCAACCATACTTGTGGAAGTGACATGGTGTGTATGAGTCAAGGCCTCACATTGTTATTATTTATTTGTGTAATACATTATACATGATACCGAAGGTAGACCCACCTATCGCCACTTCTTTGATCTCTGTTAAGAAAGGTAGTAAGATCATCTCCCAGACTAGGAAATTTATTTTCTTTCTGGTTCGCTCTCAAAGTAAGGGGAAGATCGTAGCCACATCCATGGCCCCCAGGAAGGGTTCCTCCATGCAGCAGAAGCAAGTGGATATGGTCATGAAAGAAGATAGGAACATATTCTTCTCACCCACAGGGGTATCGTTGCACTATCAGATCAAGCATTTGTTCGATCTAACTCCCAGAGCACCTCTACCCAACAGGCAGATATATTGCCACTCCCTTGTGAAAAATTCCAAGTACAAGAAACAACATGATCAACATTGGGTGCCACACAAGTTTCATATCGACAACAAAGTCTGGTTGAATTTTCATAAAGAATGCCTTACAAGATCCCATCGGAAGCTCAGACCACCCTGATATGGTCCTTACACCATTACCAAGGTTGCGGGAAACAATGATTTGGAGCACAACATTCCCCGTTCCTTGGCTTGCATCGAGTGTTCAATGTGGACCGCCCTCGACCATGCTTCCCACCATTACTGGACACATTAGAGATTGCAGAACAACTCAATAGGGACCAAGTTCAACAGAAGTTTGCCCATCTCATGGAGGAACTCAACGCAATGGGACCATTGCTTCCTAAGGGGGGAGGAATGATCCAGGTTGATATTGGTGGCCACCTGCCAATTCCACTTGGACCCCCACCATTGTTTCTTTCAGTTTTTCAGTTTCCTTAATTGTAGCATAATTTACTATTTTTAGCAGTTTTTCGGGTCCTAAACTTATGGAGCCATTTTGAGGCCCTAAGCGACGTTTTTTGGCAATCTTGTAACAACGATTTTCTATCTAAAATTTTCTTTTTTGTCATAGTCCTTAGAGAGATCTTTCCTACGGGGTATCATGCGCGTCAAACGGAGATAATGTGACCAAGTTGCGACCCCGAGAAGTTGGTTGTCCAACTAACCCCAATGGGACCCATAAACTCTTGGTGTTATATCTCCTCGGGTTAGGGTTTTGGTTGTTTAGGGTTTGCTCTTATTGTTCAATAATAAAAAGGCCCTTGAGCCTCATTATAACACAGTTCAAAGGCATGTAGCCACCACATCTCTCCTCAGAGATAAGCTGCCATCGCCCGAGCTAGTTTGTTTCCATTTCTATTTGTAAGCATATATCAGTATTTTACATTAATGAAATGAAGTATTATTTATGTTGCATCTCTATATTTATGGTTATTTTTGTACTTTATTGCGTTCCTATTTAAATTTAGATCAAGCCTCCTTTAACTGAAATTTACATGAGCCTTTTCTTTAAAATTACATAAGCCCCTTTCAAAATTAGATCATCGTTCTTTTAAATATGAACACTCACAAATTTATGCATGATAAAGGCTTTACTTAATGTTGAGTCACATTGAAATCTTAATAAATCTTTTAATTGGAGTCATATTATCAATTCCACTAAAATAAAACTTTTTCTTTACAGGAGGTCATGTTGAAATTCGACCTTTCAACCTTTTAATCAAGATTCAAACAATTCTCCACAACGAATTTTGAAAGAAAACCTTGACCGTACACGCTGTTTTTTTTAAATGGAATGGAGGCTCAGTTTCTTTTGTTTGTGTAACCACCCCTCCCACATTTACCCACTTTCACCGACTTTCCAGAGTGAACATGAGTTGAGGGCTGCCATGACATGAATCAACCTCCTAAGTATAGGTAAGGAAGTAGAATTGACAAACCGAAACTTTACTAACCTTCCTTAGGAGCTACAAGACCCCCAGGAGTCAACCAACCACTCCAGGTACCATAACCTTGAGTTAACTTTCCTTTTTAGTGATCTAGACTCCCAGTCACTTGTACAAAGAGGAAAGCCAATGAATGTAACCCTCCAATCGCATGGATAACCTTACCTCCCAACGACTGTAGCCTAGAATTCCCAGTTTTGTGCATGCGACCCCGGAATCTGAGCCACTTTTTCAGGGCTAGGATCCAGACCTCTGCCCAGAACTTCATAAAACTTTCTAGAATTATGAATCACATTAGTACAAAGCCATCAAAATAAAATTTAGACATTAACTTCACCTAACTAGGCCTAACCATGATAGACATTCCGTTAAACACATGGTGAACATAAAATCTACAGATCAATAATGGATATGAACATAAAGATCTAAAAATTATCTGAGAATCATTAAGAAGGTCTAATGCCTTCTCACAATAGCTGCAATAACACTATTATTTCATGCATTCAATAACCATTCATTTACCAATCAATTCATGTTAAGAGCCATAACTAGAATTTGTCATAAAACCATGCTTACAACCAACATATAACTAGGATAATAATAGTGATAGAACAACCATCAAAGCCACATCATAACAAGTACATTTACTCATAAAATACAGGAGGAAATTAACTCTTATTAACATATGAAAAATCCCACTAAGTTAGGGATTTCCATGTACCACCCGACCATAGATTAGGCTGAACCAAATATCTCTTTTAGCCAATCATCCCTGTGCCATATTCCAAGTAGGAATGTGGGATATCATGGGATAAACCAATACATACACAACCAAGGGAATCCAGAAATTACACCACCTCCACCCTCACACTATCGTGATCCCACTTAAACCGGTCCAGAGTTCACAAAACCAAATAGAGCTTGGAATCCTCAGAATTTCTCCATCATCCCTTGAGGAATTTTCTTGCCTCCACCAACCTATTGAGGGGTTCCCAGAGAAAACCATCTCCACCCCCAACCCTTGGGATTTTCCTAAGACCACCTCACCCGAATCCAAAACCTTTCAGCAATCCAAATATCAACCAAGAATGAATCCCATCGCGCCATGGCTATCCATAAATGGCAATGCAAGATTGAAACCATTTTCAAACCAAGAAAAACCCATTCCAATGACAACAAATGAACCAAATACACACATGGATGTACCAAGCATGCCAAAACTAGAGAGGAAAACATACATGTAACTTGGTACCCTCTAGAATTCCCGTTGAAACCGCTTAATCCAACTCTTCCTTGTTTGATCCTTGCTTTCCTTTGTTTTATTGTCCTTCCTTTGCTTGATTGATTTCTTTCTACTCTTGGTGCTCTTCTCCTCTCTGAAGCCAAATCCAAAACTCAACTAAAAAAAGGCTGTGAATTGATCTTCATAATCATTTTTATCATTGATGCCTCTAATTTCTTCATTTTCCTCTATTTTTCCTTCAATTTTCCTCTCATGAAAATCTGTGACCTTTCATCTCCCTTTTCTCCTATTTTCCTTTATTTTCATAAATAAATTCCAATTATTTCCACTTTGTCTTTTTCAACTTCCTTAGCCATAATAAACAAGAAGTGATGCCCACTAGGATGTTTTTTCCAACATTCAACTTGGAATATGTGTCCCGTGACCTTGGTCTTATTTTTCCTTTATTAACTTTATTACATGAACTTTTAACCCGAGGTTTTTATAGTTTGTACCTTTTTTAATATGTGCTCTCGATTGGCCTAGTTCTTGCATTTGAATTTGGCTAACACACTTGTCATTGCAATCTTCGACATAAAAGAGTGCAATTAGTCGAAGAAAATCCTAGATTGAAAGTGTGTCATCTCCATCGCACATGTTCTGTCTTCAGGGATGCGATTAACCAGAAAATAAATGCACTTCTTTGTATTTCCCTAGTCGTGTTAGTTTCCCAGACTTTTTTTAGCTACAAATTCATAACCCTTTCACGGAAGGCTCTCTATGCATGCAGAGTGGTTTCAGATGCCATGTTATGACTAGGATAACTCGTGCTTCTTAAAAAAAATCTGAATTTGACAAATGGATCCTTCAGCAGTTCGTTTTTCACTAGCTTCTTGGCCTTCCTTCACTGGCTATGCAACAAATTGTTTCTTGATAGGAGCGCCTTCTTCATAGCTGGATTTTTCTCACGTTGCTACTCTCTCAAGGAGTCTTATGCAACCTCACTTTTTCTCTCTACTGCTCTCAAGGAGTGTTATGCAAGCTAAACTCTGCTACCATGTTAGAGATGGAGTGAAGTCATTATTATCAATATTATCAAATAGTTAAATAAGATCACATAGGAGACATCATAATAAATGAATGGAGTAAAACTCAACATAAACTTAACTAACCGAAGTGAACTGGAACTGACTATGACATTTCGACTAACAACTATGACACCTAGCAAGTAGTTGGAATTAGTTTCTCCAACAGAGCCCAGGGATGATCATGGGTTTGTTCAAAGGTCTTTTTTTCCTATTTTCTTATGAACATAAATCCATTTCAAGGAGCTGTGAAGAATAAATGTAGAGGAGACAATGGTTTCATTTCCTAGAGACAATTCCATCACTAAGGGGGGTCTGCAATGTCGGTTTCTTCCTTATCACTATCCAAGTGATATGATTCATGGAAATTTTGGTGTCTACTCATTGATGAATTCAATATCATGATTTTTCTCTTACATCTCCTTTTTAGGAGTGGACCTTGGTGTTTAAGGGATGAGATGGTGTTGCATGTTGCTCAACTGAGGCTGAAGGACTTGATTAGATATAGAAATTTTTTGTTGTTGCATGTTGTATTGCTTGTGAGATGAAGAATTCTTAGATCCTTTTGGATATTTTGGGTCTTACCATCCTCAAATTTTATTCTTACAATTTTGGGGGGCAGGGGAAGAACCCTTGAGAAGAAGGGAAAAAATTCTGGAGATGATCAGGATGTTGACATATCCTGCAACAAAAAGGTGTGTTTTTTTAGTCCATCGGTTGTCAATAAATTAAGTCATTCCAATTGAGGAGTATTTTGTTAGGAATCCCTTTGTTGAGATCTATTTCAACACATATGTGAGCAAAGGTTACAATACCCCTCTCAAGCATGTCCATGTCTACCTTAATAAAACGATCGAGTGAGTTTCCCACATCAGGTAATACATTCAAATGTAGCAAATGAATGGGCATATTAGGGAGCCTTGCCCAAATTGGAGTGGCCAGAGTTGTCATGGAAAGAGGGTTAAAACTAGGAAACCATGGCTTGAAGAAGAGCCCAAAATGACCCCAAAACCAGGGTCCTTGATAAAAAAACCCTCTGATGATCCTGAATATTTTTGCAATATACCACAAATAAACCCTTCGAACAAAAAATAAAATGTATACTTGAGGACTAGGTCTGAGGCACCCATTCCTAAAGTACAAATGTCGATGACCATAGCCCATTAAAATGGAAAATGATGGCATGCTGCAAATAATCTATGTAATAATTTTAATATTGAGGGTGATTCACTATGATAGTTGGAATATATTTTGCTTGATCCACAACAAAGGTTGGCCTTGGACGATATTTGGAGTCTAATGTGAAAGCCTTAGCTTAAGGGCATCCTTAAAGGATTTAGATTGAGAAGAAGAAGGTGCACCACAATCTTTGGCTCCACCATTTTTTCTTGAAACTAGGAAGATTGAAGCATACTCGGGTATGTCATAATCTATGAGTGAATTCCCCTCCTAAAGTTGCTTACCTCTATGTAGGAGCATCATAAAGACTGAGGGGATTCTTGTCTAATCTTGAATTCTAGCTGTGAGCATACAGACAAGATCAACAACTTTCACCTTTGTTTATGGTGATGGAAATCCATCAACCATGGGGGTATCCCCTATGTGAAGTCCCAATTAGACCTCACACCATTTGGGGTAGGAGCTCCAACCAGAAATATGACTAGTTTCCATTGTCCTTGGGAATTTTTCTTGGCTTCCATTATTAACATAAGAGGTTATACAAACATTCTTTTAAACAAGCAAGTAAGTTGACACTATGAGGCATACAATTGCGATGTATACAAGGTACTTTCACAGTAGAGAGAAAGAGAGTGAGAATTTAGAAGAAAAGTAAGAGTACCATCCTAAAAGATACACACAAGAGCATAAGAGGATCACAAGTTAGTATATAAAGTAGTTCAAAAGCCAACCATGATCATAAAACTAAATACAACACACCTTCAACAATATAAGTACCAAAGTCATCGAAATAGTTCAATTTCCTTAGTACATATGAACGAAACATATACTACAAACATCTAAAGAATAGTCCTACAATATTCACGATACATGCATGAAAATGTGTTGGCTCATTGAGCTTCATATATTAAGTGGAAGTGCCAAGATATACAAGTATAATGCTGCCACACTATCCCTAATAGTGGAACATTAAGTCACCACTTGCTTCTCCAAAGAAAGATCTTCTCTCCTATGCCAATGCTAGAGAAGCCAAGGTGAAAGTTCATGTTCCCAAAAGTCTTGTTTCTTGAGTTATGAGGGTGTATTTATAACAAATGAGGTGACTCTTCACTTCTCATGCGACTCTTGGCCTCCCTCATGACTCTTGAGCTTCTATAATGACTTTTTGAATTCCTACATGACCTTTGAGCTTCTATAAAACTTTAGAACCCAATAGTGACTCTTCATATTCCATGTGGGACCCTTGGTCCTCCACATATTTTACATTTGCTCATTTTGGAGAATTACATAATTACATTCCACAAATGATGTGGCAAGACACTATGACACATGTGACTCTTGAGATGACTCTTGAAAATGATGACATGGAACTTCATGATGATGTGGAATTTCCAAGCTACTCCTTTTATTGCTTTCTTTGCATCTTCATGATGGATCTTGCATGTGCTTTGTATTCATCCTCTAAGGGGTTGATTGATATGGAGTCTTCATGTGATCCTAATCTTTGATCTTTTGTCAGAAGCTAGTGTCTCTTCTTCTTCATGTTCAAAGATCAACTTGTCTTTACAACTACATAGGTGTCTTCTAGCATGGTCTCCTTCTTCATCTCCTTCTTCATCTCCTTCGTCATCATCCTGTCATAACAAGATATAATACCTACAACTAAAATCCACTCATGACAAGAAGACATCAATATGAAAACTCCTAGTCTAACATGCTTCATAAAAATCACTAATTGAGCTAGAACTAGGTGTTGGACTGAGAGACTGGATTTGGGATTGCACTGTTGCGCAAGTCAAGAGGTCAAGAGTAAGGTTTGGGGCTTGATATTGTGCAATGCGCGGTTCAAGAAGGCCATGGTAGGGTGGATTTCCAATTGAGGGGTGCAAGGAGGCAGGGTTGAGGCTTCAAGTTGCCCATTGTGTAGTTCTGGAGAGAGAGGAATAGGGCTAGCACAATTGCGTAGTTCAAGGAGTCAAGTTGAAATCTTGATGCTTGAGACTTCGCAGGAGTGGACTGATAGAAGGTTGACCTATGCAGTTTCAGAGCTTAAGGGGCCGAGGTTAAGCATTTGGATTGTGAAGTGCATAGTTCTGGAAGGCAGGAACTATGCATTACTCAATTCCAAAAGGTAAGGGTTGAGATTGTGCAGTTCAGGAGGGCTGAGTGAAGGACTGCTACTCGGGTAGGAATTTTTCAGAATTTAGCTAAGTGTGGGATCAATGAGGTCAAAGTGAACAAGGACAAGACTTGAACATGACCACACACTCAACATAATTGATGACACAACATTGATCAATCAGAACACATGAACACCTAATCCCCTCAATGCAACAACAATTTGACAACTTCCTACAAGTGCGACACTTAAGATACACTTTGCGACAGCATTGACGACACTTGTGCGACAGTGCATACAACTTTTGGAATGAGTGTAACACATGTTTATATGATAAACAAAACTCATTGGAACCAAATTTACCCCTTGAAATGAACCATAACTATGCTTATGTGATATGCGACACTTCTCATGCCAAAAGACAACATTTGTGATGGTAAGAGGAAAGTGCAAACGGCAATTGAAAAATGCGAACGACATTGAAGGCAACACATACCAGAGTGAAGATAACATGAAAATCACACATTAAAGTGAAGTAAATCAAAATCAATAGTCGTAAACATGAAAGCGACACTTGCGAAAGCGAAGGTGCATAAAAGTGATAGTTGGAAAAACTCACCAGAATAGAAGTACAATCGCAACCAAAGTGAGAGACTGCCAATTGAAAGTGCACACTGACTGTCGTCATAAGTTGAACATTGCACATGCACTGTATTGATGGACTATGTTATGCATGTTCAATGTTGTGTAAAATAATGTGATCATGAACTTGTTGCGGACTGAACATGTGTATGCAAGTGAATTCAACACTCAGACACCGAGAAAAATACTTAAACACTTAGCATAACATTCATTGATCATGAAGCGAATAGATCGTTAGATCCTCAATAGGCTCCAAAATCCACATGTAGGAAAAAAATTGGAGAATGTTGATCACGATGATAACACCTGTATACAAAATGAACTCACTATGATTAGCCTCATGAAGACTGAAAAGTTCAAGAGATCTAAAACGATGGCCTTAGCTTTGATTGTTGAAAATGGAAACAAGAAAATCCTGATTTAATTTTCCCTTGAATTAAATTAGGAGAAAATTGTAATTCCACATCACAACACAATGAGAATGTGTTAAATAAGTTAATTTCATGTAGTTGGCTCAATTAATTCGAGTTGAGGGCCTAACTAGTCATGTAGAGTGGTTCCTAAATTTTAGGAGCCTAGGTTGAGTTTAATTTGAGTTGTAATATTTAAATTCAGTTAAACTGAGTTAATGTTAGTTAATCTAGTTCCAACTGTTGGAGGAACTAGTAGGAGGTCTAGCAGTGGGGTGAAGATTCAGTGTTCAACCAGTTAACTGATAAATCGGCCATAATTAACTCATGCATGCATGAAATTCGATTTACCCAGTTGAGATTGGAGTTCAAGGGCAGTGTACTATCAATTGTATAATTTTTCTAAGTTGTACATGTGGTGCATGCAGTCAGAGAAGAACCTACAGGGATTGCACAATTCTAATTTGGAATTTCCCTAATTAATAGGGGGTTAATCAAGGAAACAGGGAAAGGAAATAGGAGCTTGGCACGCAGCAAAATTGCCTAAGTATTGGCCAGAGTCAGCTTGTGAAGTAGTGAGATAGATTATACTTGTGCAAATATTTTTCAGGCTTGAACAAGCATTGTATTTCTTCTCTATTTTCTGACTAATGCAATACAGATAAAAAGGGGTTTTGAGCAGTTTCTTTCCCCTTAGATAAATCTCTAAGCATATTGAATTTTGTCTCATGTTTATGTTGTGATTTCTCGATCAATTAATTTTTTCATTGATGAGTAGAGTATATTCAAGTCTTTTGTTTCAGCATATTACATAAGCAGTTTGAATCTACAAAGAATTTCAACATGGTATCAGAGCTAGAATCATAGTAGATAAGAGAATTTGAAGTTTGTGCAGGTTGTTCGAATTACAAGATCAATGTTGTAAGTTTTCTCTAGGACTGAGAAGATGACTTCCATTAGACTCAGGCTCGAGTAAGCTCTGGAAGGAACCATAAATTTGGTTACATGGAAGATCCATATGGAGGCAGTATTAGATGATAATTGGCTATTATATTACATTAAGACATGTGTAGTAAAACCCCCAACATCTGATGCCCAGGATCTCTCTCTATGGAAGAAGGATGTGGCTAAAGCGAAGAGAATCATATTTGAGGGAGTTCGAGATCATATTATCTCGAATCTCCACGGGAAAGAAACTCCATTCACTATGTGGAAAACACTGACCAACTTGTTTGAGAACAATAGTGACCACAGGAAGTTGGCACTAAAGGACAAGCTTCATAGCATCAAGATGCAAAAGAATGACACAATTCCATAGTACTTGAGCAAGTTTACACAGTGTTGTGATGAACTTGGCGGGGTTGGTGTGACTGTCCCTGAAGAAGATTTGGTAGCTCTAGCTCTGTTGGGTCTTCCAAAGAGCTAGCACAGTTATCAGGATTTCGTGAATGGTAGAGACAAACTACCAAGTTGGGAGTAGTTATGGTTTGATCTAGTGCAGGAAGAAATAAGGCAGGACAACCGATATGGGACCTCATCTAAAGAAGAGGAAGATGACATTGCATTAGTCAGCAAAGGAAAGAAACCCGAGGGAAAAAATTCCCAAGGTGAGGAGGGAAAGATGAAAAATTTGTCCAACATCAAGTGCTTTCACTATCATGAATTCGACACTATGCCATGAAATGTCCACAGAAGAAGGCAAGCAAGAAGGAGCCTACAGTAGCAACAACAGGTGAAGCTCTAGCTTCACAATTCGAGCTTGATTTTACTCTCATTACATGCATGGAAGTCACAATAATGGGAAGAATGTGGTATATCAACAACGGTGCCTCATTCTATATGATGAGGAATAAAGATCTCTGCAGTGACTTGGAGGAGAAATACCTCAAGCAGATCATTGAGTTTGGAGACGACGGGAGATATAGCGCGACGGATATCAATACATTTAATTTTCAAAGGGATTCTGGCTCCCTTCTCAGACTCAAGGATGTGATGTTTGTTCTGGTTCTAAAGAAAAATCTTGTTTCTGTCGCGGTATTGGAAGACTGTGGCTACATTGTGATATTTAGCAAAGGAAAGGTTTTCCTTAGACACATCGCCACGAGACAGGTGAATCAGATCAGTGTGTAAGCCAAGAACATGTATGCACTTGAGGTCAAAGATGAAACAAAGCCTTGAGGATCAAGGAAAAGGTTAGAGTATTGGTGTTTGAGAGGGAGCACGATTTACCTCTCAAAATGGAGCCTTAGAAGCAGCCTCAGCAAGTTGTGGAGCAACCACAATTGGAGAAGTAGAGAGGAGACAGAGTGGAAACATTCACTCAAGCAGAGACCTCCAGTAGGGGAAAGTTTTTATCTAAGTGGGCAGAGGGAGCACATGTAGCCATACCTCCAGGTGTGAAGCGGGGTGATGTGAAGCAATAGTCCCAAGAGTTGCAAAAATTTGAGCAGGGTCCATTAAGGTGTTTTGTCTCATGGATCATTACCTTGCTACGAGGGCCCACAGTATCCAGTAGAGGGAAGGTCAATGTTAGTCAGATACTAAAGAGTGAAGATTATTTCTGATAGCAGAGAAGAAGGATCAGTGGCAGCTTCAGTAGCAACACAGTTTTCCTAGTAGACAATTGCAAATTTATTTAGTGATTTTTTATTTATTTTTATGATATTCAGTTGTAGATGTTGCAGTAGTAAAAACAACAGTGAGAAGTGTTGCATGAAATACATTCCAAAGGTGTTGGATCAAGGTAGATGTGAATCCCTTTCTTTTTAAGAGGGAGTGTTGAAAATGGCAACAAGAAAATCCTGATTTAATTTTCCCTTGAATTAAATTAGGAGAAAATTGTAATTCCACATCACAAGACAACAAGAATGTGCTAACTGAGTTAATTTCACTTAGTTAGCTCAGTTAATTTGAGTTGAGGGCCTAACTTGAGTCATGTAGAGTGGTTCCTAAATTTTAGGAGCCTAGGTTGAGTTTAATTTGAGTTGTAATAATTTAATTCAATTAAACTGAGTTAATGCCAGTTAAACTAGTTCCAATTGTTGGAGGAACTAGTAGGAGGTCTAGCAAAGGGATGCAGCTTCAGTTTTCAACCATTTAACTGATAAATACGCTATAATTAACTCATGCATGCATGAAATTCTAGTTACCCAATTGATATTGGAGTTCAAAGGCAGTGTACTATCAGTTGTATAGTTTTCCTTGTTGTACATGTGGTGCATGTAGTCATAGAAGGAACTACAGGGATTGCGAAATTCTAATTGGGAATTTCCCTAATTAAAAGAGGGCGAATTCCCAAGGAAACAACACAAGGAAATAGGAGCTTGGCAGGCAACAAAATTTTCTAAGTATTGGCTAGTGTGAACTTGTGAGGTAGTGAGATAGACTATACTTGTGCAGAGATTGTTCAGGATTGAACAAGCATTGTATTTCTTCTCTATTTTCTGACTAATGCAATACATATAGGAAAGGGTTTTGAGAAGTTCTTTCCCCTTAGATAAATATTTGAGCATATGTGATTGAATCATGTCTCATTTTTATGTTGTGATTTATCGATCGATTAATTGTTTCCGCTAATGAGTAGAATAGATTCAAGTCTTCACTTTTAGCATATTACATAAGCAATTTGAATCTACAAGGAATTTCTACATGGATGCAAGAAGAACCCTACTGTGAAAAAAATTCTCCCTTATTTACCAAATCTATAGGAGAAGCATCAAGGTGAGGAGATTTTTGGAAAATAACATAGTCCTAAAGCTACAAAATCTCTCATAAACATGGTGGTAGCTAAATACATTAGGGTTTCCATCATGATTATCCTCTAAAGTGTTTCCCACGAGCATTAAATTCCAACACTTACTATTCATATGATAACTTAATTGTTAATTGAATATGAGGATATTCATTACAACTTAGAGTACCTATTATTAGTAGTGTGGGCTTGTCTTAAGGTAGTGGTAGATTACCTATTACTATTAGTTGTTTTTATAATAATTACAATCTTGATTGGATGTGCAAGGTTATCGCTTAGGTGGTTGGGGAGACTATATGTTTTCCTCTCCACCTTGGTTCAATTCCCACAAAGTGACATGTTGACATGTTATGATAAGGCTATAAGGATAGGCATCCCTTGAGATATAGGTCCAAATTTTTATGTGCCTCAAGATGCCTTGGCCCTTGCTAAGTCATAAGTTATTAGTAAATCTTGTTTTTGGGTTGTTGAATATACTCTTGGCATATAGTGGCAACCAAAAAGTTTTATACTTGGCCTCAACCATATCATTCTAATGATTTATTGATTCCATGGTTGATTTAGTTAAACAAATAAATAAAATAATATTGATTGAAATGTGAATCCAATATAGTATTTAAGAAAATAAATTAAAAGTAATTTTGTATATGTATAGAGCTAATATTTTTTCTTGTAGGTTAATTTTAATTGTTATTTAAATAAAACTATGCTACTTGAAATAGCTCGATGGTGGTTTGTAAGGGGGTAGATTATCACTCTCACCAAATGCCTTTGGTCTTGGATTGTTAACCTGCTTCCTTGGACTTGGGTTGTGGTTTCCTTATGTTCGAGGAACATAAGCTCATACCCACTTAGAAGTAGTTTTAATCCTTACTTTAGGGCCAAAAGTTGGATTTAGCTTAAACAATATCTGCAAGAACGTTAGTCTCCCTTTTAATCATTATTAAAACTACCTCTAGTGGGGTCATGTACTTTTGAATAACATTTAACCTTAATCCCATACGTGAAACTAGATATTACATTAATTCCAATTTTATCTCTTACCCTAAAAATACTATCCATTTATTTTTGATAGCATGTTTGTGACTTGTGGGACTAGTTTGTGGTTTTAGAATCAACCTAGGGGAATTTTAGATATCAAAATCACCCGGAGATCACATCTTGTTTGAGACACACCAACCCTTAACATGACTGGATTTATATGTCCCTCCTTGTAGCTATCACAAAGTTTCGAACTCGGTCACCTTATAAAACAAAGCCCTTTGACACTAATTGTGCTAATGATATTAAACCCCAAAATATTATCCTTTTTTTATGACCAGTGGAATCATCAATTGGGGCAGTCTCGTATTCGTGTGACATGGAATCAATTATTTTCATACCACGGTAACCACTAGGTGCACTATGCCTACCCTTAATGTGGACATACATAAGTCAGGTCTTGAACCAAAAACCTTATAATCTTTACATAGCATACTTTGTCAAATGATATACATCCCTAAGGGTCCAAAATATTATATTTATCTCTAATAATATAGTATTTTGTTTATCTCATTTATTATATATAGGCATTAGGGGAAGAAATCGGCCTCCCTCTTAGCTCAAAGGCAAGAAAGAGGTTGCTAGTACCTGGAAAGCCCATAATATAGACTCACTTAAGAGAGAAACATAGTTACTTTATTCCAAACCTACAACATGTCAAATTACAAGACTTGAACTTGGGTAGGGAGCATCACAATAATTTCGCCCAACCACCAAAACTAAACTTAATTTAACTCTATATATGTATATGGTTTATTCAAACTAAAAGGAAGTGTTGTAAAACGTTTCTCGGACTAATAACTTATTAACAAATGAAACATCATAATTTATGACAAATGTTATATTTAGCTTGATTTAATGAGATGACATATTGAGGCATATGGTGAATGTTATGTCGAGTAAATATGATATAATATATTATGTGGTTAAAACAATTAAATTAAATAATATATTTTTATTAGTTTTTTTTTTTTTTTGTGAATCAAAAAGTTTCTATTGAGCTAGAAGATTACATTTCAAAGTACAACTTCTCAAAATCCTATTGGCCCCACTCTTACTAGATTTATTGACTAGTAGGTGCAAACCTAGATACAAGGCAAACTTCTAAAATATCATAGAAAACCAGAACTAGAAAGGAAAGTAATACCAAAAAAATCTACAAGATCAAGATACAACCTACAACCATTAGAAATTAGAAGAATTAATCAGAGTAAGGTGGTCTGGTCCCAAGCCAAGAGATGGTGGAGCATTGAAATCACAATGTACATGCTTCTCCATATGGTTCATCCAACTTCAAGCAGCTTTAGCTTATCTTGAATATGCTTCTACCCCCTCATCAGGTTGGTCAATAAGTCATGCATATGCCATTGGTTTTGCTAAATATTGTTCATGAAACTTATGACAACATTTCAATCATCATGACGAGCTCGAATGAGTTGATCTAGAGTGATAGTAATTTTCCACACAACATAGTTGATAGCATTAGGTAAGGGGCGACTGGATATAGTGCTATATGGCTAAGCAGGGGTTGGGTTTGTTGCCTCTCCCTATCCATGACCTTCCCACATATGACCCCACGTAGCCCCCTTTTTCCCATGCCTCTTCTTAATCGTACTTGTTGGCAAGGCATTGTGAACTAGGCCGCTCTCTAGCTGACGTGACGCTCCTCCAATCAACCCCCCACCTAACATCAAAGTCAACAACCCACAAACTACAAATCTTCCAGCACAAACAAGAACACCACACACCAATGGGTGAACCAACAAGCCTTTTCACTACAAAACACTGTGTAATAAACCGATAGGACCCCCACGGTGGTTTGGTTGGCTACCACTGGATTCCAAAGAATCACTAAAATGTCAGTGACCATAAAATGCACCCTGGGTTAGCACCCAATTATAATTGGCTCCATAAATTACTTCATTAACCCACCAAGACACAACGAGCTCAAGTCCTCCAAACTGATACATAAGGAGGTAAATTGAGCTCAAGCACGACTCCAATAAACTCAATTCCATATCATAAGACCTCTTGGCTTCCTCTCCCCCCACCGAAATGGACATATAGCACATGCTACCTAGGGCCAAAAGGCTTTCCCAACTAGACAGGGGAGAAGTTGGGTGAAATTCCCCCAGTCTAAGGCCCTCAACCCTTTAGCACAATAATAAACCTCCCACATCCCATAACGAACATAAAAGATTCAAATTTCCATGAATGACAACCAACACCCAACACCACCTTATAATAGCTTGGAAACCAAGCTCCTCAGACATGAAAGAGATAGACCAAGGGAGAGAACCACAGTTTCTTACCTCATTCTAGGCATGATTCTTCCCCGACTCATTTTGGAGCAATACTGCCGCAACCATGACATAAACTGACAAGACAAAATTAATTGACTCTCTAGACAACTTCAAACATCCATGCCATATTCTAGGATCCCAATTAAGTTTCAATTAAACAAATGACCCTCCGCTTCAGCCTCCCTAGACATAAAAAAAATTCCCCTTAACAACCGCCCCCAAGATGAACAAACAACAATCCTCATTATCCTTTCCATCTCTCTTAGAAAATGTAGGTTGAAAGTGCTAGCACGTCCATCCCATACTGCTTTGACAAAACCCACAACCAACAAATTGACTGTCTTTCTTGCAACTGCACCACGACACTACAAATCCACCTGAATTTCATTAAATAGAATAACTATCGAGTGACCTCGGCCTCCTCTCTCACACAGGGGAAGCATGTCACTAGGGTGACAAGCCACCCCTCGTTAAATGCGCAAAGGATCATTGGGGTGGCAAGCACCCACCCTGATCCCCGAACTAATTAATTAAATTTTAATAATAATTTAATACAATATAATTTTATAAAATAATAAAATAATTGCATTATATAATGTAAATAGTAATTGGATTTAATTTGAATAGAGGTGAGTAGGTATTTTTTTTATTTGATTTAATTTTTATATTTTTAATGAATATATTATTATAAAGATTTTAAATTTTTTAATGAGTATATTGTTATAATTATTTTAAATGATAAATTACAGTTAATTTATATAATTTAAAAAAAACTTTGTTTGAATATAGATTTCCATAGTTTTTCATATTGTTGATAGACTTTTGGAACTCAATTGTGTAAATAGGCTAATACTTTGGGCGTTTCAGGTAGACACTCTACCCATCCTTTGGGACAAAAAAATTGAATAATTATGTGAGAGTGCTTAGAAAATATATAAAGAAGGGACAAGATTAAGAGGAGAAAGAATAATTCTTCAATTACAGTCGAAATTAACCGTAGGTGATAATAATAATAATAAAATTATTATTATTGGTCAAAAATAGCAGTTAATATTACTAAAAAAAATATTTTTTGATAATGTAATATAAAGAAGGTAAAGATGTGGGAAAAGTAAATAAAAATTAAATTAATAAATTGGTTTAAATGAAAACAAAAATAACAATTTTTTTTTGTCAAAATTACTGGTTAGTACAATTTTTTTCTTTTTTTACCATAGTGAATTGGTAATTGATTGGAGTAATTTAGGCTAGGCCCAAAATCAAGCCTAGCACTTGTCATTATCCCATAAGCTAGATATACCAAGAATTTATGACTTAACAAGAGATGAGACTCCACGAGTGTAAGGGAGCCTACTCCTTGAGCATTATCACAATGAGCCAAAGATGCCCCCCATGGGATTTTAAATCAGGTGGAGGGGATAACATCCCATTGTGCCAACCACTTCATCGTCCCATGAGGAGGTGTCATTAGTCCTATTAAAAATCCTCCTTGTTGGATGACCAAGTGGTTGGCACAATGGGATGTTATCCTCGCCACCCGATTTCAAATCCCACAAGGAGACATCTTTGGCCCATTGTGATAAGGCTCATGGAATAGGTTCCCCCACCCTTGTGGAGTATCATCCCTTGCTAAGTCATAAATTCTTGGTATATTTGGCTTATGAGTTGTTAGATATACTCTTGGTATTACAGTGGCATCCACTAAGTTTGATCTTTGGATTCAACCAAATTACTCCATTGAGTTACCGATTCACCATGGTAAACAAAGAAGAAGAAGAAGAAGCTTCTTTTGTCCTTGAGGATGGACAAAGAACAATGTATCCTTATGGGACGACCAAGTGGTTGGCACAATGAGATATTATCCCCTCCACTTGGTTTCAAATCCCATTGGTAGTCATCTTTGGCCCATTGTGATAAGGCTCAAGGAGAAGGCTTCCCCACCCTTGTGGTGTCTCGACACTTGCTTGGTCATAAATTCTTGGTATATCTGGATTACGGGCCATTGGATATACCCTCAGTGTTATAGTGGCAACAACTAGGTTTGATCTCAAGCTTCGCCCAAATTACTCCAACGAGTTATTAATTCACAATGGTATTAAAAAAAACTTCTTTTGTCCTTGAGGATGGGCAGAGTGTTTTCCTAGGTTTAAATTTTTTTATACTACAAGACTTGAACTTGGGTGGGGAGGACCACAACAATTCCAACTAACTAACCAAGCTAAACCCATTGGACAAAAATATTATATAATTATTACTTTAACAATAATAATATATATCAAAGCGCCCGCAGAGTTTTGGTCTCGTGGCCATCGGACGATCTGTTAAGTCGTCCATGCCGCTGTGCAGGTCACGAGTTCGAGTCTCGTCTTACCCGAGGGCCGTTCTTGTGGGTTGGGCTGTTCCTCCTAGAGGTTATAGTGGAATCCGGTGGGATTCGACCCCGTGTAACGCGAGTACAATCCCACCACCGTTGCCGATTCCGCTAGTCAACAAAAAAAATAATATATATCAAAGCATTATTTAAATTCATTTAAAATATTTATATACTCAAAATTCATTAAGAGAAGCATTCTAAGATTATCATAGTTTTGATGACTTAGAAAGTTAATATTGTAACAAATATTTTGAAATTGAGTTTTACTTCGTCTCTATGGAGGGCAGTCTAGGACAAATTGTTTATTCCTTCAACTCTCTTAGTCTTTAACCCTCTTAGTGTTACAAAGACGACATTTCTTGCATCCAACAATGTTTTGGAAATTGTTCAATGCCTAGTTTTGCGATGTAGCGCATAGGAGTTGATTCATATTTTAATATGTTGATTTTCATCATTGTACCATTCAACATTAAAAAAATATTTGGTTTTCTTTTATTTTTTAACTATTTATTGCATTACAAATTATCTTTAAATTTAGATGTAATATTTTTAATATCATTAATACCCTGCCACATTATATCTTTTTGTATTTCTCAATCGTTTAAATAAGATTTGGTGATTTGATACCTTCCTCACTTAAATATCTTTTTGTATTTCCCAATGGTTTAAATAAGATTTGGAAATTTGATAACATCCTCACTTAAATGGTTGGTGGTTATGGCTAAAGTTTAAAATAATTTTGAAGAGTTTTGTGTCATTCATATTATTATGTCAGTGCTTGCAGCAGTGACATCTAGGATTGACAACGAGCTATTATTTTAAATCGTATGCAAAATTTTTGGGGGCTTTACATTGTTAACATTGGTTTTTTTGCGTTGATTTTTCGTTGAATTTATCTTGTCGCATCCTCGGCCACATTTCCTAAGGGATATCATCAACTATTGTTGTGTTCACATGAATTGGCTTCCAGTTGCCTGTGGACTGCTCAAAGTATCCTTAATTCTAACATTTACAAAATTTATTATCTAAAATTCAATAACTTATGTCAAAGGATTTATACTAGGGTACGGTTGAAAATGGCAACAAGAAAATCTTGATTTAATTTTCCCTTGAATTAAATTAGGAGAAAATTGTAATTCCACATCACATGACAACTTGTATTAGTTAACTAAGTTAATTTGACTTAGTTGGCTCAGTTAATTCGAGTTGAGAGTCTAACTTGAGTCATGTAGAGTGTATCCTACTTTATACGAGCCCCGGTTGAGTTTATTTTGAGTTGTAATTAATTAATTTAGTTTAACTGAGTTAAAGTGAGTTAAACTAGTTGCAATTGTTGGAGGAACTAGTAGGAGGTCTAACAGTGGGGTGTTGCTTCATGTGTTCAACTAGTTAACTAATAATTCAGTCATAAATAACTCATGCATGTTAGATCTGAGAGTTACCCAATTGAGATTGGAGTTCAAGGGAAATGTACTATCAATTGTATAATTATACGAATTGTAAAGATGGTGAATGTAGTTAGAGGAAGGCCTATGAGGATTGCACAATTCTAATTGAAGAATTTCCCTAATTAATAGGGGCTAAATCCTAAGGAAACAATGCAAGGAAATAGGGACTTGGGCAAGCAAAAAATTGGCTAAGTATTGGCCAAGGCTTGTCTAGGAAGCATTGAGACAGATAGAGATAGTGCAGAGGTTGCTCGGGCTTGAACAAAGCATTGTAATCTTCTCATATTTTCTGACTAATGCAATATAGATATAGTAGGGGTTTCTAGCCATGGATTTCCATGGGAAATCATTGTGTAATGTGTTGATTGGATTCTTTCTCTTGTGTGCTTCATGATTTCTTGATCAATTAATTGTTTCCACTGATGAGTAGAGTAGATTCAAGTCTATTGTTTTAGTAAATTACAATTAGCAGTTTGAATCTACAAGGAATTTCTACATGGTATCAAAGTTGGAATCACTATAGAGCGGGATTCACATTAGAACCATGCCTTGAATTCCTCATGTACAGTGATCATTGAAGAACTAATGAGCTATTAGGAAGCAAAGTTATGGAGCCCTAGTTCAAGGCAGATCCAGAAGACCCTATGTTCAAACTTCTTAATGGAGCTAGAAGGATGTTGGTGGGTAGATCAATGAGCCAATGTTTATTGACACAAAAAAGGATATGTGATCATTGATATTGGTAGATTGAGGAGCAATGAGATTTCGCACAGGGAGATCGAGTCTCAAAGGGAGCAACCCTATGGAAGCTAGTACTTCACGATCTGGGGAGATCAAACTCATTATTACAGTAGCAGTGCGGAAGCAACAACAAAGAAGTAGCAACAACAGTATGAGTAGATCGAATTTCACCATGCATGTATTTATACCTCCAAGAGTGAGGTGGGGCGATGTAGATCCTTAGTCCCAAAGTTGTAGTTTGGATAGGGTACATTGAGGCATTCTCCTCATTGGCAGTCAGATACTGAGTGTAGAGAAGTGTTGACAGAAGAGTAGGAGGCTCAGTAGCAGAGTTAACAACAACATAATTTTCCTAGTAGACAGTTGCAAACACAGTTGATTCAGTCTTTTTTTGGATGCTTCTCAGTTGAAGGTGTTCTAGGAGTAGCAACAACAATGAGAAGTGTTGCATGTAGTACATTCCCAAGGTGCTAGATCATGGTAGATGTGAATCCCTTTCTTGTTGAAAGGGAGTGTTGAAAATGGCAACAAGAAAATCCTGATTTAATTCTCCCTTGAATTAAATTAGGAGAAAATTGTAATTCCACGTCGCATGAAAACTTGTATTAGTTAACTAAGTTAATTTGACTTAGGTGGCTCAGTTAATTCGATTTGAGAGTTTAACTTGAGTCATGTAGAGTGTTTCCTACTTTATAGGAGCCCTGGTTGAATTTATTTTGAGTTGTAATTAATTAATTTAGTTTAACTGAGTTAAAGTTAGTTAAACTAGTTCCAATTGTTGGAGGAACTAGTAGAAGGTCTAACAGCGGAGTGTTGCTTCATTTGTTCAACCAGTTTACTGATAATTCAGTCATAAATAACTCATGCATGCCAGATATGAGAGTACCCGAGTTGAGATTGGAGTTCAAGGAAAGTGTACTATTAGTTGTATAATTATTTGAATTTACAGATGGTGCATGAAGTCATAGGAAGGTTTGTGAGGATTGCGCAATTCCAATTAAATAATTTCCCTAATTAATATGGGCTAATTCCCAAGGAAACGAAAGGAAATGTGGACTTGGGAAATAAAAAATTGGCTAAGTATTGACCAAGGCTTGTCTAGGAAGCAGTGAGATAGATAGAGAGAGTGCAAAGGTTGCTCAGGCTTGAGAAAAGCATTGTAATCTTCTCATATTTTTTTACTAATGCAATATACAGATAACAGGGGTTTTTAGTTGTGGATTTCCCTAGGAAATCATTGTGTAATGTGTTGATCGATTTCTTTCTCTTGTATGCTTAGTGATTTCTCGATGGATTAATTGTTTCCACTAATGAGTAGAGTAGATTCAATTCTATTGTTTTAGTAAATTACAATTAGCAGTTTTAATCTACAAGGAATTTCTACGGGTACAAATCCACTTTAATTCTTGGAAATTTTTTTATGTTGGAACACACCCATATGACCTAACAACACCTATTGGAACACATACATGTGTCAGAAAAAATCTTAATGTGTGACAGTTGCTGGCACATGTGCTAATATCAGAATAGGGAGGGATACTAGGGCTCTGGTACTCGAAATGAAAGGGATTTTACGGCATACCTACCACACCTCCATAACAAATTTTGTCATTTAGCTTGATTAAGTAACCTTCTGCATTGACAGTTGTGACCACCAAAATTCCTAAGGCGAGCAATGTCCATCACTAAGGCATTTATTGTAAATACAGAGTGGCTTTGGGCGAGTGGATACACAAATTTTATTGCATTGTTTGAATTTAATTTGTAGATTTTCTTTGAGAAATTTACGTACATGTCACATTAGGGGAATTTTGAGGTCTAAAATGGGCCTCCTAAGGAAATTATAAAATAATAGTGGAAATAATAAAATAAGATTAGATTACATCATCAAATTTTAGAGGGAAAAAAGAAAAACAAAATTTTCAACTTGTATTTCCAACTTATCTCCTTATGGGTTTAATCAAATTTCAAGCGACAACACTCGTTGGATGCAGAATTTGATACATCATCCAAGGAGTACCCATGTTGCATACTTTCGATGGGCCCTGCTACATGAAAAATGAGGAATTTCGAGCGACAACACTCATTGGATGCAGAATTTGATACATCATCCAAGGAACACCCATGTTGCATACTTTCGATGTCATTTTTCATGTAGCAGGGTCCATCGAAAGTATGCAACATGGGTACTCCTTGAATGAGGAATTAAATTTTGCATCCAATGAGTGCTCCCTCTCGAAATTTGAGTAAAACCTTATGGAGATAAGTTCAAAATACGAGTTGAAAAAATAGTTTTATTATTTTATTATTTTTTAATATTTTTACTTTTTAACTCCAAAAATGGTGAATCATCGTCCATGGTTGGCATCATCATCTTGAATCCTATTGGTTATTATAAAGTTTATTTTGGTTGTAGATTTTTCTTAGGAGGCCCATTTTAGACCTCAAAATTCCCCTAATACGGTTTTGAAAGCCCTCTTGTGTGTTTGTAGGTTTTGCTTGTATCGTTCAAGGTCTATCCTCATCACTCCATTCTTTTGCTCTTAAAGGTTTCCAAGAAATTCCTATTGTCATAACAACCCCTGTCCCCTTTTAGTCTGTCGATATGCAAAAAATTAGATTTAGCGAAGCAAAAATTCATATTTGCAATTTTGCAAGGTGGGGGTGGTTTGGAAGGTATTCAGCTTGTGTTTCTCATAGTTTTTATTTTTTTGAGTTTGTTGAGTTGTTCTTATTTTGGAATCGGTGTTCCAAGATTATTAACTAAATACTGTTGTAGGCTACCCATCTTGGTGGCAGCATCTGACCACATTTATTATAGGTGTGTTCTGTTTGGGCAGTGGCGGTGTTTGTGGATTTTTTCTTCTGTTTTCCTCGTTTGCATTGAAAAGGTTAGTAAGTCATCTGATCCTACTTTTCGACTGTAATTTTAAATTAAATATCACTGCAAAGTAACCTTCCTTAAAGCTATGAAAGGTGGAGCAATAAACAATAGCTATATATAGTTTATCCTCCCTAACATGTTAGACTAAAACACTAATTCAACAAGAGCCTCATTTCAAAGAGTAATAGATGCTTTATAGAGACTTTCTATTTTCTCGTGGTTATCTTTCCTATGCGTACTCGATATAGTATCTGCTTAAATCATCATAATATCTTGCTATTGGACAGAAATAGTAATGATCTGGGTGTGCATTATATAGGGTTTTAGCGATGATAAGAGGGTTCTTTGGAAATATTGTGTATCATCGAATTGTTTCTATCAATTCTTTCTCTCGATTTAGTTGTAGAGTGATCCATCTAACTGAACACCAATTAAACTATAGCTTGGATAACCTTATTTGCAACTTATCCAGAATTAACGACTCACAGGACCCTCCATCCTATATGTGTGAGGCTTGAGAGTATGTTGGGCAAATCTTCAAGAATCGCGTCATGTTATAGACCAAATTGATGAGTTCCCTCAAAATTAATTGCCAAACGAGGGTAAAACATATTTAAATTCTCATTATTCCACTACATTGGCATTTTTGCAAAGACAAGTTTCTAATTTATGTTTATGGGTGTTGGAGTATAGAGTTTCATGTATCGATTGCGCAAGGGAGTAGTTCATTTTCACTGCCATGGTGTGATGCACAAGTGACAAATAACGAGTTGTGCATATTCCAGTTTTATCTTTAACTTCTATGTTGCGTTATGACATAACACAAATCAGGGTTTTTTCTGAATTTAAACTTATGGCATTTTGTGAGGTCAAATTACTTAGCAAGATTGGTTGATGCATTTTTTCTGATAATCGTCACGAATTGATTTTCTTCAAGGATCTAAAACCACAAAATCTATTGGTTGAAAAGAGTAAAGGCCTCCTTAAAATTGCTGATCTGGGACTTGCTAGGACATTTAGTGTGCCTGTGAAAGGTTACACCGATGAGTTTTGTCCTCAAATTTTCTCCCATTCTATAAACTAGTCCTCATTTGTTTTCACGTTCCTTAAGTTGTTGGTTTTTAGTTAAACATTTTATATAACATCCTATTTGTATATTTGCAGATTGTCACCCTATGGTATAGGGCCCCAGAGATATTGTTGGGATCCACCCACTATTCCACTCCTGTGGATATTTGGTCTGTTGGATGCATTTTTGGTGAGTGAAGAAATATTGAGAAGGGTGTTTTCTCTTTCAGTTTCTTTCCTGATCTTGCTATCATAATTATTCATAATTTTTCTCCCATGGAATGGAATTTATATCCAACTTGTTGTCTTAATAGTTTGAGCTGTTGAATGTCTAATGTGAGAGGAAAGCCACTTTTCCGTGGGGATTCAGAAATGGAACAACTACTTTATATCTTCAGGTATGGTTGTGAAGTGGTTTGGAATTTTTTTTAACTACCATCTCAATCAATGGTCACAAAGAGAATTGACTTGAGTTAGATTTCTATTGGAAAGGTTGTTTGGAAATCAACAGAGGAAATGTGGCTTGGAGTTAAAAGTCTTAGTGATTGGCATGAATATCCTCAATGGAAACCTATGAGCCTTGCTTCGGAAGTTCCAAATCTATCTTATAATGTTCTTGGTCTTCTCAATATATGTTCATGATTTGTTAAATCCATGATATCTGTCACATAGTTTAAGGTCTTCTTGACATTGGACATTTTAAGAGAATGATAAATTTTATAATTTTTGCAAAAAATGTTGTAGTGTAATTCCACAAACGGGATTTCAACAAAAGTCATCTTGAATCATCCTTATTTTGATGATCTAGACAAGACCCACTTCTGAGTTTTCATATATCAGTATTTATGCTTCTAATGAACTAGGCTTTTGCATATTTAAAATTTAGGTGTCTAGACTAGATATTATATCATCTATTTGGCACAAATATATGTTTAAATACTTGTAATTATGCTACTCAATATTTCATTGATTCATTCATTTAGTGCAGATATTTCTCATTCATCATGATTGGATTTATTTTGAATTCCCTTTACCAAACATTTGTGTTTCATGTTAATACTTGTATGTTTCCATTAACCTAAAATTGGTATAAGTCATAAACCCATTATACAAAAAAATTTAAACAAAATTATGAAACGTTTTTAGTCCATGCTTGAAAATTCTCATAGTTTTGTTGGATTTCATTTGCATAGATATAGTTCTAAAGGATGATATGAAAACTTTAATGGACAACTTCCTTTAAAAATTCCAAATTTTTGAGTTGAACACTATTAATGTTACATGCGAGTTCATATACGAATTGATCTTTTTCTACTAAGGCATTCACATTTAAATACGACATACATAATAATTATTTCTTTAGAGCTCCATATCTTCTTCTCTATTAGTTATATTTCTAATAAGGCATTTGAAGGTTACGTATGACATGTATTTCTAATGAGGCATTTGAAGGTTACGTATTTTCTATTAGTTATATTTATTATTTAATTTTTAATTAGATATTCAATATATTTAGCTATTAGTTTTTTATGGTCAAGTTTGTTCATCTTTCAACTAGACGTTTTGTAAAAATGCTAATAAATTATAAAGATAGAAATACTTAAACTTTAAAACTTGAGTTTAATTTGTAATGATTATTAACTTTAATTTATGAAATAGGAGAAAACTGGAATAAAAAATATCGATTTCTTTAAATAAAATGTAGAATTGTTTTGTATAATCTTTATTCATTTTAAATTAATATTTATTATATATGATACTAATAAAAAATTATTCTTAAAATTTGTAATTTAAAAAAAAAAATATTATATAATAATATTTCTTTATTTAAATAAATTAAAATTTATTAATATAAAAACAATCCCATATATAAATTTTATATTTTGAATATTTATTATGTAATTTAAAATATATTTATATTTTTGAGAGCTCAAAAATTGATAAAGAATATTAAAGGAAGACAAAAGAGAACCAACTAATTAACAACCACCCCTGATCAAGGAGGATGGTGAAAAGTAGAAAAGAAGAAGGGTAGAAAAGAGTGATTAAGAAGCGAAAAGTAAAAAAGAAGAAGGGTAGAAAAAGACGACTAAATATTTTTTCTTAGTTCCAATTTTTTTTCTTCTTTTTTTTTTTCTAATTTGTTTTGGCTTTCAAAAACTAGCTATTCACTGGCCATGTAATTTTCTTTTTTACTTTTTTAATTTTATTTTTTGAGGCATCAGTTGAAACACTGATCTAAATGAATACCTATACGCATTTACACAATATGATTTTGTTCTTTAATTTTCAAATCAAATAAATTTCTTTTTTTCTTAAAAAGAAAAAAACAACAACAAACTTAAAATTACAAATTTTTATTATAAATAAGAAAAAAATGATTAAATATACATTTCTTAGAGATACCATAATAAAAATAAATAAATAAATAAATAATTAAAAAAAGAAAAAAATTGAATTGATCATTTGCAATCACATTGTAAATATAATTGTTTCCACAAATATAAAGTTATGTAATCATAACATTTAATTAAAAAAAATTGAAAAAATTTAAACACTATATATTTTGATCATTTTTAAAAGTTAAAATACATCATAGTTTATATATTTAAAAATATAAAATAAGTATTATATATAAAAAAAAAAATTATAATTGTAATATATTTTTAAAACATAGATTATTTTATGATATATTCCATATTCAATTATTTAATATGACAATGAAGTATTATAAAATATTGTTAAAATATGATAATTTCAATTTTATTTATAAAAATAAAAGAATTTATATATGAATAGTAAGTTAAAATTTTCATTTATGTAAAATAAATTATATTTTTGTTAATCTTCAGTTTATTATGGAAAAGCAAATTATTAGCTAGAAATAACAAAATAGTACCACTTTTTGTAGGAATTTATAGGGTAAGTTCTTTACATAGAACACCGAAGGATACTGCTCGAAAATTTACATAACCTTCTCTCATGAATGGTCACCCTACAAATGACCCTCCATGCTCTTTAAATAGAGATCATGAACCAATCGGGTGCCATCACATCACTTCATGTCTAGAACATAGCCAGGGATCAAGTGTCTGCAATACCCAAGAGAGAATGAACCATCACATCACTTCATGTCTAGAACATATCGTGACCCTCTGATTGTAAGTTACAAAAGTACATAGTAAAGAAACACACTTTACCTAACTCTACACTAGACCAATTTATACTTAACTATTTCCTATGTGTCAAAATATCCTAACACTTTTAAATAAATTCATTTTATGTTAAATAAAAAATATTATATTTTATATATTTATTTTGATTTTAAATAAAAATAAAAACAATGCAATTTAAATTTTAAATATATAAACATTTCAATACATTTATTCTAATTTTAAATAAAAATAAAAACAATGCAATTTAAATTTTAAATATATAAATATTTGGATACATTTATTTTATTTTTAAATAAAAATATAATTTAAATTTTAAATATAAACATTTAATTAAGTATATATTTGATTTTATATTGAAATAGTCAAATTATATATGTTTAATTAATGAATTATTTAAATTCATTTTCAAATAACATTATTTCTAACTCAATTATAGTTAAAAACATCTTTAAATTTATCAATTCATTTTAAAATAAAATATAGTTGAAATTTTAAATATGTAAATTTTCAGTGAAGTTTTTTTATTTCAAATAATTCCATCACCCAAATAAACTAAAAACTATATGCACACAGTTTATTTGTACAAAGAAACATTGACATGCCACCACGTAGCTCTTGTTTATCTTGTTTTGTATATTAAACACCTAAACATAATTATACACTTAATGGAGAAAAAGAGATTCATCATCTATATAAAGAAAATATATAAAATATAAAATTTTAAATAAGAATAATATCTAATTTTACTTTTATACTCATTAGTTATATGAACATATTCAACCAATAGCAAAGGCTCAATTTTTTCCTCCTCCATCCAACAATTTTTGACCACATGGAAAAGCATTCTCTAAGCATGATTCTTTGGTAGGCATGGTGAATATGTAGCGAGGTTTCCATGTTTTTTCATTTGACTTTGCAATCAGTTTGTGAAAGGAGGCAACACCAAGTAAAGTGGCAGGGTTGAACATGAAATAAAAACCCTCGACCCTTCAACAAGCATAGCTTTGCATTCAATTCACAACATATCACAAGTCTGAGCATTCATGGGATACTTGAAATGCTTACTTCCAGACTTTCGATTTCATCCAACAAACGAAGAGTTGGCCTGTTATTATCTCAAAAGGAAGCTTGCTGACTCGAAGTCAAAGTCGGAGTTGGAACCCATTTACTTGAATGAAATTACAAATATTTATCTTTACAATTACAAGCCATCCAACTTAGCAACAAGGGCATGCTTCCAGGGGGGATCGACACTAGTTTTTCTTTACAGAGGGGAATAGGAAGAAATACCCTAATGGATCGTGGAAGAACGGGCTACCGAAGGTAGGTACTAGAAAAACAGTAGTAAAGACCACTTGGTTCTGTCGAGAGGGGTGATTGTTGGAATGGATAAGACTCTAGTGTTCCACCGAGGGCACTCGCCTTGTGCAGAGCGTACTAGCTGGGTCATCATCTTATGGTTCCAACTCACTGAGTTGTTTTGTCATTAATTTTTCAACTTTCATGTTGTCATGAACTCTGTAGGCACCAAGCAATGTTCACCACACCAGAGCACTATGTTCAAATTGTTTTTGAAGCTTTCATTTTGGTCATGCTAGGTTCATCTGGGCAAGCATGATATTCTGCAGACATATTTGAATCATCTATGAATCTTGAGGATCAACACATTCACTAAGGGTACAATGAAGGGTTCAAAGATGGAGTAGAGTTGGGTAAAGCAAAAGGAAGAGATGGTGGTTTGAAGACTGGTTTTGAGACAAGGGAGGAATTGGGTTTTTACAGGGATTGTATCAATATATGGAAAGTTGCAATTGAAGTTGAACCGACTATATTCTCTGCAAGGGTATAGAAGAACCTAAAACAAATTGAGGAATTGGCAGATAGTTACCCACTTTTGGATTCATAAAATGAGTCAGTTCAGGACATTTTGGGAGCCACAAGAACTCAATTCTGAGCCATTTGCGCAACACTATCAGTTCATCTTGAATATGATGGATATCCCAAGAGTACAGAAGGAACTAAATTTTGAGTGCACAATTTTTCCCTTTGCATAATTTTTGGCAGAGTTACTAATCAGGGCACATATGGAAAGCCTTTTTGCATAGACAAAGAACCATTGCTTTTATTTAGAACCTAATTTGGGCCTAATTGGTTCTTGTTTTGTATTGGGTAGATTTAGAACCAAATTATCACGTGGGCACCTACCCCATGTCTTCAATGTCTGGTGCAATGCACAACAAGTGAGTATGAAATGGGCGATCCAGTTTGAAGTGACCCATATTCTTCAGTCAGTTAAAGCATTTTCTCCTACAACAATAGCTAAACTTGGACCCAAATTTGACTTTCTGGGTTGTTTTGTTGAAGGACTCGGGGATCATGTCACTATAGAGGTGGATGAGGATTTGGAACCTGGTAAAATAATGATTTCTTTCATCTATGGGGACAATAATCGACTCATACTCAATCCAATGAAGAATTGTGTTGGGATTGCACACAAAGAAACGATGTAATTGTTGGGAGTTTGGTTGGTGGGTTTGTCACTAGGTCTTCGTAAAGGGATACCTTTGGGAAGTGGTCTTGGCTCAAGTGCAACTAGTGTTGTAGTGGTTGTGAATGGCTTGTTTGGAAATAAATTAACAAAATCAGATCTTGGTTTTGATGGATTGGAATCGGAAGGTGCAATTATACTACCTTGTGAAGATGTTGGTTACATGCATACCCTGTGATCATGGCATTGCATCAAACTAAATCCCATTTTTGCATCTTATCAAACACATTGCATGCCTCTTTTAGACAACCATAATTATCATACATGTCGACTAGATCACTCTCAGTGAATATGTCTGCCTTAGGCTCAACTTTGATCACATGAGCATGGAATTGCTTTCCTAAATCGACAAATTCTATAATACAAGAGACTATAAGAATACTCTCAAGCATGAACTAATTTGGTTTCATATCTGCTAGTTGCATTTAATGAAATAGGTTCAGGGATGGCTCACCATATCTACTCTAGGAATATCTAGAAATCATTGCATTCCATGGTACCTTTATAAAAAGACACAAATCCTCCACTCCCCAGCTTCTCAGAAAAATTCGTAGTCGCAGTATGAAAAAATGGTCAGCATCGTGGCATCAAAATCCATGTTCAATTATGTGTGTTTACATGTGTAATTATTTTATCAGTTGATGTGAAAGTGAATGTAGTGGTAGCCTAGCAGTGTTTTGGTTGCAATTTAATATTGAAGCTTTAACTCAGTAAATGAATATGGGTTTGGGCAGTGAACCATATGCAAAGAAAACTAAAATTGGAGGGGCTACAATGACCTAAAATTTCCTACAAAGTTTGATGGTGTATTGATTTGGGGAAATGTTGAGAGACCCACCAAAATTTCAAGAGACATCACAAGGGGCATTGGGGTCCCTAACATAGGGAACCCAAATATCCAATATATGAAAAACATAAAATTCTAAATATAAAAATTATAGACTTTTTAATGCATAATTAATCACACATCTACACAATTAAACAACGACATCCATGATCCAATTGGAAAATAAACAATTTAGAAATTGTCATTACCATATTTCCGATTATTAATTGATTAATAGTAATTATTTGTTAAGAGTTATAACCATTAATCACGACTCTTCACCAAAGAGTGTGAATTCAATAAAAATACTCAACCTTAAGCTTTGTACCAATTCACTATTCACCTCTTGCATTCATTTCTATTTTCAGTGGCAGCTGCCTTCTAACATGGTCTTATGGCTCACTTGGTCATTTGAACCACAACAGAAATAAACATCTTAGAAAGAGATGAAATATTCAGACTTTAAGTAATGTTAAGGTAACAAAAATATCATAATATAATGATAATTCAACAGCAAAGGGCAATAATAGAAAAATTAAAGTAACATGAAAAATATAATTACAATATCTAGAATGATATTAACAAAGTTCTAAATAGATTATGATGAATGTTGTAGATAAATTCACCTTGCAAAATTATTTAGGCTCCTTTTTGGAATATATAACTCAACCTTTCCAAGGAATTTGTGTATTGTTTCATGCAAAATTATCAAGGCAATTAATTGCCACAATTTTCTCCAACACTCTGTACCCAACTTTCAGTTATGATGGTGTAGATTTTTCTATAGATTCAACAACTCATGTGATATAATAAAACACAATACGAGAATCTACTCTACTCTTCTCAGCGGAAACCAAAAATGGTCGATGAAAATAATAAGCAAAAAGAGGATGAATATCAATCGCACATAACAAAATATTTCTCTGGGGAAAGAAACTGCTCAAAACCTTGATTATCTATATTGCATTAACTAGAAGATTTGAGAAGAAAATACAATGCTTGTTCACATTAGAACAATCCCTATACAAGTATGATCTAACTCTCTGCCTCACAAGCCAGCTCAAGCCAACACTTAGCCAATTCTACTGCCTGCCAAGCCCCTACTTCCTTGCACAATTCCTGAGAGAATTAGCCCATATTTAATTGGGAAATCCTTCCTCCATAATTGCGCAATCCAAACATAGGTCCTCAACTGATTGCATGCACCATCTGTACAACTCAGAAAATTATACAACTAATAGTACACTATCCCTGCACTCTAATCTCAACTGGGTCTTCCTCTGAACTGACATGCATGAGTTATTTATGAGTGAATATTTAGTTAATTGGTGTGGTACTGGTGATGCACTGGTGCACTACTCCACTACTAGACCTCTACTAGTTCCTCCAACAGTTAGAACTAGTTTAACTGACTATAACTCAGTTAGACCGAGTTATATAATTACAACTCCAAAGAACTCAACCTAGGCCCCTAAATTTTAGGGATCATTTTACACGACTCTAGATAGACTTCCAACTCGAATTTCCTAAGTCAACTAAGTCAATTTAACTTAATTAACTATTACAAGTTGCTATGAGAATAGAATTACAATTTTAATTCACAATTTAATTAAATTGAAATTTCTTGTTGATATTTTTAACACTCCCTCTCAACAAGAAAGGGATTATCATCTACCCCGATCTTCTCTTTGTGAAACTCGAATTTACATCTTGACAATGCCTTTTTCAAGATATTTGCATCTTTCTCCTATGTGGGAATGCACTCCAACAACAAAATCCTCCTCTACACACAATCTTGAAGATGATGATACTGAATATCAATATGTTTGGACCTTATCATGAAAAACTGGATTTTCAGAGAGTTTGATACAACTCTGATTGTCACAGTAAATCATAGTTGGATCCATCTGCTGACCAAAAAAACCAACCAAAATCTTTCTCATCCCCATGGCCTCATAATCTGCTTGACTAGCAGTCATGTACTATGCCTCCGGTGAACTAAGTGCAATTGATCTTTGTTTCCTATTGTACCAAGAAACAACTGATGACCCAATATTGAAGATCCCTCCTGATTTTCTCTTCCTGTCGGATGGACTCCCTCCTCAATCTGGATCGGTGAAGCCTTTAAGCTTCACTCCCTCTGTCTATTTGTACCATAAACCATAATAAGTATTGCCTCTGAGGTATCTCAACACATGCTTGGCCTTCCAATACAGCTTGGCTGGCCTAACCATCGCTTGACTAAGTTGGTTAACTGCATATCACATGTTTGGTCATGTGTTCACCAAATACATGAGTGAACCCACAAGCTACCTGTAAATGGTAGCTTCCACTACTTCACTAGAAGTAGAATCCTCCTTCCTCCAATTACCTGCTAGAGGAGTCTCCATGGGTTTATTGTTGTCTATGTGGAACCTTTTTAGTATCTCGTTGGCATACTTGCCCTGAGAGACAAAAATTTCCCCATCACCTTGCCATACTTCCATGCCCAAAAGGTAGTGCATGAGCCCTAAGTCCTTCATTTCAAAGTCTCTTGCAAGATCCTCTTTGGAATACTTGATCAACTTATCATCATCTGTCAGAATCAAATCGTTGACATATAAAACAATAATCGACAATTTATCTTCAAAAAATTAAAGAGCATCAGTCTTTTATGCATCTTAAGAATTGATTGCCCATGATCCAGAACATCTTGTTAGTCTTTTGACCAAATCGTGAGTTCCCTTAAAAGGAAATTTTAAAGCCTTGAATTTATTTGTTCCGTCGACTAAGACAAGGTCATCGTGGTTGAGCCATCTGGTTCACCCAATTCCTCTTCCTCTCCTCCGTCTGAAAGATTGTCTGAGGAGTCGTTTCTAGAGTTACCAAAGTCACTCGAGGACCAAAATGTTGAACTCACAATTGTTTTGAGTGTTCAACCACTTTCGATACAAGGTCATCTGTTGATCTTGGCTCGGAATCTCCAGACAATCCCGTTCGAACTCTAGAGAACTCGCTAACCACTAACGGTCAACTTGGACTGGTTATCTACCCTTTGAACCCTCTATTTGACCCTGTTGTGATATCATTATAGCATCCTTACAGTCTGTATGACCAACTGGGTGTTCCTTTGGAACTATCCCCTAGTACACCGGCCATTCGTCGTCATTTTTTTTCAGACATGGAACCCAAAGGCGATGCTCCAGTCACATCTTCGGATGAGTCCGAAGTTTCTACTCCACACACTGTTAAGGTGGGAGAATTGTAATTGTAGTTTCCTCCTGAGGGTTTCCCTTTTTCAGAAGGTATTCGCACCAATTTTCCACCAAACTATGTGTCTTTGGGGCACTTGGCTTCAGGCACACCTAGTGCCTCATCACTTTACCATAATCCTGTATGGGCGTCAGGAATCATGCCTATGTCAGGTCTGTTTTTCATGAACGCGACTTCCCAACAGGTTGTTACTTCAGTCCCGGTGCAACCCATCATTTTGAATACTCTTGTATCATCTATTCCAGTTACACATTAGACACAACCGACAGTTTCAAAGATTGTCTCTATCAGTTCCTTCATCTCGCTAGTCAGTGGCCAGGTTGTGCAATTGCCTGGGGGGCATAATCTAAATGTGTCTATGGTGTCAGATGCCACAAATGTGAGCAACTCACAGTCCCACATGCTTGGTATAAACCAGCCTTCTTCTGGTATTATTTATAACCCTGTTGATCCTACTGGATAGAGCAATGTCCAGTACCAACAGGTTTAGAATCTCATTGCTCTGTCTGGATCGAACAATGTTCAGTATCAGTAGCCCTATGGGGCTCAGGTCCAATACTAAAATCCTTACATTCCATTTGGTTCTTAAGGATTGGTTAATCAACCTTACACCCTCCAATATGGGCAGTACATCCAGCCTGGCTACGGTCAGATTCAGTTCAGTAATTTCCCAAGCACTGTTCAAGTACCCTTGCAATAACAAGGATAGGCTCTACAACAACAACGTCAGCCTTTGTTACCGCAAGGGAAACCATTTTTGCAGCAAGGGCTCTCCACGCAATAGCAAGGGCAAATTATCCCGCAGCAAGGTCACCTGCAACAACCACAAGGTCAATCCTTACAATAGTTGCAGCAAGTCGTGCAGCAATAGATGCAATATGCTCCGCGCATCTCTCAACCCATACCCTCCTAGGGCCAACCTCTGCAACCCCAGGGACAAATTTTGCAACCACAAGGTCAACCCTTGCAGTAGCAAAACCAACCAAGGTAGCAGCAACCCTTGTATACATACCAACAAGGTCAACCCTTGTAGGGACAGGGTCAAGGTCAAGTCCTGCAGCAGCAGGCCCAAAACCCTCATGTCCTAGGTCAACAAGTTTAGAATCTTGCCGGCCAAGGGCACTAGGTACAAAATCCATATGTCCAAGGGCAACAAGTGTATAAACCTTATGCCCAAGGACTACAGGTCTAGAATCCTCTTGTTCAGGGACAACAGGCTCATCAGCCATATGTTCAAGGACAACAGGTCCCATATCCATATGTCCAAGGTCAACAGGTTCAACAGCCTTTTAACCCATATGTTGCTTATCAGCAACCTATGCCTGGACAATTTCAAGGTATTCAAGGTCAAAATCCTCCCTATGGTCAAGGTAATCCACAATGGGGGAAGCCTCATATGTCATATGGCCAAAATCCCCCACTGTGGGGCCAAAATCCTTACCAGCAAGGATGGGCTCCTTCCTATGGACCCGCTTATCGGCCTCCCATGCCTTTTAACACTCAATTACCCTTCTTAGCTACACTTGATTATCCAGATGTATCACGCCTTACAAATGATCCGATCCTTCATTCGTCGTACTGGCCTCTGGTGCCATCCAAGATACCAATTGATTGCCCAAAGTTCAATGGAAAAGCTAAAGAAGATCCTCAGGCCCATGTGATGACATATCACCTCTGGTGCTCATCGAACTCGTACGTGGACGATTCCATTTGTCTTCGTCTTTTCCAACAAACCCTCACGGGTGTTGCAGCGAAATGGTACATCGAGCTACCTTGAAGTACTTACCATGACTTTAACTCTTTAGCCATGGCTTTCCTCACACATTTTCAATTGCCAGTTCGTTATGAAACTGGTACCTATTTGTTCACATCACTTAAGCAAGATATTGCGACACACATTTCTGATCACATCCATGAATGGAGACGTAGACGTCGCCTAATCAAATTCGAGATTGTTGATCAGTTGCTCACTGAATGGTTTACCAAATCATTTGTAGCCCCAATTGCTCACGATATAGCTATGGGTGGATGCGTTACTGAAGAGCAGGCCATCGCTCATGCCCAGTACTTGGATCTAGTTTAATCTTAGTCTGGCACTTTATACGAGTTATTACCCAATGCTCTGTGGCCATCATCCGATCCTGCAGCATCAAAGTCACCAGTTGTTCCTCCTGTCGATGGAGTTATTGGTTCAGTATCCCAGACCCTTGCTAGAACTTCTTCCGAACAGAAGTCGGTCTCGAATGCTTCTCCTACTAGTCCATCTCAGAATCCACCTGGCCCTGGTAAAACCTCAGAGGTCCAAGTTGTCCAGTCTACTGCAGCAGACAAATCCTTGAAAGGAAAAAAGAAAGGCAAAGGCAAAACTAAAGCCGATGCCTCGAAACATGCTCCCAAATTGTTAGTTGGCGAATCTTTGCAACAGAAACCTAAGTATCCCTACCCCATTTGCGAGGAGGATCACTACATTAAGGATTGTCCTCGACAATATGAAGTTAGTCGCCTACTTAAAGGGACCCCTGCTGTCCTAAAAGATCCATTTTTGTCTTAGCAGACCCAAATGGTAGACCAACCCCGATTTTCTTCCTCGGATCTCAAGTGTTCATGATGAGCATGCCTATTAATGTGGCTACCCAATCGAAATACTACCAAACTCCAGCTTCGACTTCTGGGAAAGAGAAATAAGCTACATCTTCTTCTTCTACCCCGAGTTTTGGCCCTCTACAAATTGAGCACCCTAACCCTGATTTCACTACGCGACCACCCTCTCGAGGTGTGTTGCGGAAATCCTCATATAATCCCAACGCCTGAGCTTCTTATCACTACAATATTGTTGAGGATTTGGATCAGGCGTTGTCAGCCATGTCATCTCTCGAGGTACTCCAAAGCTGCCCATCGCGGCGGAAATCCTTGCTGTCAGCTATCAGGGGCATCTATCCCATCGATTCCAATTTGATATGCTTTGATCTAGAGAACCATGTTCCATGGCTCCCTCATCAGATTTCCTTTCTTATTCAGGTAATCATCAATGAGAAGACCATCCACCGCACTATCATTGATGAAGGTGCTTCCACCTGCATCATGTCAACTGCATGTTGGAAGGTTATTGGTTCCCTGGCACTGAACCAGTCTCTGAACACTTTCGAAGCTTTCGATGGGCGTGATTCGTGACCCTTCGTTGTCTTAACTAACCTTGCCATCAACCTGGAAGGAAAGACAGTGCAAGTCGAAGTAGAAATTGTCGATGTCAATCTCAATTACAATCTTCTACTCGGCCGAAGTTGGACTCATGCCATGCATGTTGTGGCATCCTCCTTGTTTCGCGTGATTCATTTTCCCCATCAAGGGAAAATTGTCACCGTCGATCAACTGTCTTTCTTTGCCTCTTCCTCCTCGGATGGCAATGTTCCGTACGTTAAGCACTCTGGTGCTCCCTATGAGAGTGTGGGGCAGGTCTCTTCAAAGATTCTACCTTAATGGGAATTTTTCCACTCCCACCTCCTCATGTTGCCTCTGTCAACATGATCTTGGTCAAATTTAATCCCTGGGTCATACCTGCACTAGATCTTGTTGATACTTGGGGCAAGGTTATGCCGCTTAGTCCCGCCGAAGTCAATTACGTGGAAATTGTTTCAGCTTCAAACTCTGCATCCTCTGATTCTCATATTTCAAATACCTCTCTCGATGTGTACTCTCAATCACCCTAGCTTGGCACTTTGGAATCGTCTGATCCCTTAGCCGAGACCTTCCTCGCCGATGAAGGTATCATGGAAATCATGTCTCTCGAGGAACCACCATGGATCGATATTCATCATCGCTCCTCATTCCTGCCTCGCCCGGTGGTCATGTCTACCGCTTTTGAAGAGTCATCTTCTCCATTTCCATCACCGACTGTTACCCATGAACTATGGTCGAAAGGAAATTTGGGTAATATTACCCAAACGATGACGATTGACATTTCTATCAAACTCGGTATCATTGAACATGTTCATATTGGGGTATCTTGTTCTCCGGATGAGATCAAGACATATACTCGTCTATTTTAGGAATTTTGTGATCTGTTTGCATGGTCTTACGAAGAAATGACTGGAATTGATCCTAAAATTGTAGTGCACGAAATACCAACGTATCTTCACGCGAAACTCGTTCGCCAATGGCTTCGTCCAGTGCACCCTAGGAAGGCGCTGCCATTAAGGGTGAATTTGAAAAGCTTCTTAAGGCTGGGTTCATCTATCCATCCCCCTTACAGACTAGGTGTCCAATATTGTCCCAGTGACTAAAAAACAAGGCACGATCCGTGTTTGCGTGGATTATCGAGATCTTAAACGTGCGTGTCCTAAAGACAACTATCCTACTCCCTTCATTGATCAAATCATTGATGAATGTGTTGGGAACGAGATCTTTTCCTTTATGGACAATTTTTCTGGTTATAACTAGATTAATATCGCATCGGCCGATCAAGAAAAGACAACGTTTATCTGCCCATGGGGTACGTTCACATACAAGAAGCTCCCTTTTGGCCTCAAAAATGTTGGAGCCACATTCCAACGCGAAATGTCTTAAGCGTTTCATGGTATTCGCAACAATTGTCCAGCCTTACTTGGATGACCTTCTTGCTCATTCTCGTAAGCGCCAAGATCACCCAGACCATCTTCGGCATATTTTTCTACGTTGCAGACACTATAACATTTGGTTAAATCTGCACAAATGTGTTTTCTGCATGGAATCAGGATGACTCCTCGGTTTCATCGTTTCCAAGGATGGTATTCACTTGGATCCACTAAAATTTGAGGCCATTGTAAATTTACCCCCTCCATCCTCACTGCACCAACTTCAGATCCTGTAAGGAAAGGCCAACTTTCTCCATCGTTTTATACCCAACTATTCCAAGCTAGCCACAAGATTTACCCGGTTGCTCAAACAAGGAACGCCCTTTGCATGGGATGAGGTGGCCCAAAAATCTTTTGACGATCTCAAGGCCGTCCTCATAAATGCTCCTCTGTTGCATCCGCTGGACTATTATCGAGATTACTTCCTTTACCTAGTCGCGGCCCCTAGCACCATTGCTATGGTTTTGGTCCAAGACGACGACGAAGGCAGCGAACATGTAATCTACTACCTTAGTAGGAATCTCCTCAAACACTAAAACGTGTTATGCACATGTCGAGAAGTTGGCTCTAGCTGCTGTTCAGGATGTTCAACATTTTTGGCACTATATCCTTTTACGTACGATTACAATGATTTCTGAATGCAACCCTAAGACCTATATCCTGACTCGTCAGTTGTTGGGAGGAAAGTATTCTAAATGTATCGTCATCCTACAAGAATTCAATTTGGTCTTCACTACAGCCAAATCTAAGAAGTCACTTGTTTTCGCCGAATTGATTTGTTCCCTCCCCTCCAAGGCTCTCCCTACTGGTGCAAATGAACAACTTCCAGATGAGACCCTTTTCCTAATTAGCGCCCTTGATCCATGGTACAGTGATATCATCGTGTATCTCCAAACGTCCATGTTTCAGTCCGCAGTGACCAAGGATGATCGTCAAAGGATTTGACATCATTCCCAACCCTACTGTATTATGGACGATACTTTATATTGTGTCGGTGTCGATTCAGTTCTTTGTCGATGCCTTATGATCAAGGAAGCTGAAAAAGTTCTCAATGATTGCCACTTCGGGGCATGTGGTGGTCATATGTCTGGTTACGCTACAGCTCAAAAAATCCTTCGCGCTGGTTATTTCTGGCTGTCTATCTTCAAGGACTACATTCTTGCTATCCGTAAGTGTCACGAATGCCAAATTTACCAATGCAAGATGCGCGCCCCACCTGCTCACCTACACCCCGTCATTACCATTGGTCCCTTTGCCAAATGGGGCATCGATTATATGACATGTAACCCTTGTTCGGCTAGGGGGCATGGCTATATTATCATCGTTGTGTATTTTTTCACTAATTGTGTATTTTTTCACTAAATGGGCCGAAGCGATGCCTACATATTCTGTAGATGGTAAGACAACGGCTCAATTCCTTTTTAACCATGTTATTTCCAAGTTCGGTGTACCCCAAGCCATTGTCACAGACCATGGCTCCCATTTCAGAGATTACATGATGGCTAAGCTGACATCTGCATTGGGCTTGCGCCACGATGGCTCGACCCCATATTACCCTCAGGCCAACAGCCAAGTTGAAGCCGTGAACAAAGTTTTGGTCACAATGCTTCAGCGTACTATTGGGATGCACAAGTCAAATTGGCATCTCATGCTCTTTTCAACTCTATGGACCTACCAAACCTCAACCAAAGACGCCACTGGTTTCACACCATTCCAACTGGTCTATGGTTTGGAAGCAACATTTCTAATCGAATGCGAGATTCCTTCACTCAGGTTAGTTGTTGAACTCCTCCCAAAAACGTCACCTCAAGAGGAACGCCTCTTATATTTAGAACGACTAGATGAGACTCGCCGTCTCACTGCCTTGGTTATCGAAGCACAAAAGAAACGGGTCAAATCCCATTTCGATCAGTCGGTCTCCCCTCGCACATTCTCTGAGGGTGATTTGGTCTTATTATATGACCAAGCTAACGATAAGTTGGGGGTAGGAAAGTTCGAACCTATGTGGCATGGGCCCTATATCGTGAAACATGTTTTGCAGAAAGGAGCCTATGAGCTTATTGATTATGAAGGAAATCCTCTCGATAAGCCCTAAAATGGGCTTTACCTAAAAAAGTACTATGCTTAGGTCATCTTGCATGGTTACTTATGTACATTAGTGTGTGATTCATTTTTGTACAACATGGTTTTGTGTGATAGTTTTCAAACAACTTTCCTGTTTACTATGCTTTTCTTGCTTTGCAAATGTCTGCGACTCCTCACATTGGTTTCGCTGATGGTGCTTGCCATAGTACCCAGAACCTATCATCCACGGCATGGGCTATCTATGACCCTAACAGTGAGTTGATTGATCTTCAAGGTATCTGCCTAGGTCGTACAACCAACAACATTGCTGAATACAATGCGGTCATCGAACTGTTGTCAGAAACCATCGCTCTGGGCATTAGAGAATTGATTTTCAACCTAGATTCACAACTTGTCGTCATTCAACTCAATAGGAAATATTCTGTCAGGAGCCCTCAAATATTGAGAATGTATATCCGTATCTGTCTATTGGAAAGACATTTTGATTATATTACATATCATCATATTCCTAGACACATGAATACATTGATAGATGCATTAGCTAATAACGTGTTAGATAGACATTTACGAAACATGTAAAATATAATACAAAACATTTGTACCATAATAGACAGGAAAATACAACATATATATATATATATATATATATATATATATATATATATATATATCGTGATAATGTTTGATACATCAAAACCCCAAAAAATAATGTGTGTCTAAAATAACATCGGCAGCTCGCAGACCTCATACATCCATGGCACACAGGCCTCAAAAAATATGTAAGTGATGGACCTAGGAACTAATCAACATGGAGTTCATGGTAGCACGAGACATCTCATGCAACACGATTTAGCAATCGGTGGATCCGATTTGAGACTCCCATCGCGTGTCTCTGGTACTGATGAGGCATGTCTCCTATCTGAGCATACTCCGGGATACCGTGAGTTAACCCTTCAAGGTTCCACGCAATCTCCTCCTCATTGTCGCTCCCTTCCTGATAAGGGACGATAGCATCAATAGGTCGAGGGACGCGCCTGGCTATTAGGGACATTTTGGCTGGCTGCTATGGTCCAACATCTGCATACACAAGGGAAATGTTATAAGCACATATATACCAAAAACAATTAAAAAATCTCAAAATTAAAAATTTGATTTTTTACCTTCGTCATCGAAGTCCTCTCCATTTGGTAAGGGCATATCTGGATCTCCACGGAAATCAGTGCCGCTATATGGCCAGTCCTCCACGATGATCTTCTATCGTCGTAGCCATGAAAAGAATGCATGTCAGTATGACATATGTTGACCCCCAGTGATCCTGGGCATCAAACGACTCCAGTGAGCCATCCATGGATCGCGTGGCATAGGAGGATCTACCTCAGTCAGCTGATACTAGAACAGTGGTACTCGTTCTAGGAAGAAGGTCACAAGTACAGATCTGAAGCCAAATTGCTTCAGATTCCCTGCCTTGGCCTTGGACAATTGGCGCTTGATGTTCATCTTCATGGCCTCTACCCAGTTGAAGATCGTAGGAGTTGTGCAGTCAATAGCATAAAGGAACTTCGACTTGTTAGTCTCATGTTCCACCTGGGACCCTGCCACTCTGTTGATAGTCAACAAAAGAACCCTCAGTGTCAAATCCCGCACACTAGAAATCTCTATCTTCCCACTCTTGGATTTCAGGGCCTCAGGGCAGTGTTCGACAAGCAGGGAAGATATGCTTGCCTCGATCGGACGTGACTGTTACAGGGAAAAGTGTCTACACAGAACTGCTTATCCCACTAAGGTGTGGTAGCTACCTTAGAAACAAACAAAGTAAAGCTACTTTCGTTTTTCCTTTATGAAATATAGATGAGAGAAGAACAAAGAAGACCAACCTCTGTCTTGCGCTAATCTCCTACTTCCATTCCTCTCTCTTGATAGTCTTTCGCTACTTGCTCCCTTGTACACCCAGCTTCACAGAGTACCTGTAAGATCACAGTATCATGACACTATACAAGAACATGGATCTATAATCATAAACAATCTAGGATCAGATGTAAATTGACCATACAAATGCATAAAACATAAATGACACAAGAGTATGGAGGAAAACTTGAATAGCTTTCATTGATAAACAAAGAAGAGCCAAGGGAGTTACAACCAGTTGTTCTGACCCAGCATCATCCTCTAAGCAAGTAAGCCCTTCTTCACCTCATACAAAGCTTAGATCACCCAACACTATGATGTTGTCTCAAGAAAGCAACAGCAATTCCTTACAATATGCAAAATTTCAGCCTCTGGATCTCTGGGATGAGGGATCCATATATAGATATCTGTAAGGGAGATGAGTCAGCTTGTGATTTGATTAGTGTCTTCCCTCTGATAGTTCTTGCTTCCACTTGGAGATTGATGATCTCTTACTCATCCTTGGTCGAATTCAGAGAGGCAAGTGTCACAGGAGAAGTTTCTGGAAGATTCCATGCCTCTCCACCTCGCAGAATGACACTGCCATTTGTCACTTCTCGCCCATCGCACCCCATAGAAGGGCTTTCTGAAATGCAACTCACCCACACAGTGTATTTAGGTGAGATGCAACACACTTTGCCTATGGAGCAGCTGAAATGATCCTGTTTTGACCAGTTCTGAGCAATTTTTCATGGAGAACTTCTGGGAGAAGCTGTAATCAGTTGACCTTGTTCCTTTAAGGGTTAGAACAACACTTTTAGGGACTTAGGAGCCCTTGGCTTATGGACATTTTATGCTTGGGGTTGCAGTGCCCAAAAATGTCTATAACAGTTGCCCCCTAAAGCATGAGGTTGTTAATCTTTTGATGTCGGGTGAAATGCTTTATTATGAGGATCCGAAGTTCTTTCAAGCTGAGAGGAGATCTATAATAAGATACAATACAATACATTATCTTCATAATATTTTCATGATCTAGTTGAGGCGGGCATTCCCATGCTCAGCTTTCTAAATTCATTTTCATGTACATAGAACAGACAATCGTCTGAGTGTAGACTGATGATTCTGGTAGAGCCATCATCCCTTTGATTGGATGATTATCTGTGCAACAATGTTGTACATTTGATGTCTTTATTTCCCTGAATATATATCGCAGCCCAGATGGATGAAACTAGATCCGGGGTCTTCAATCTCGTTCGATCTTCACTCGAAGTATAAGTTGATCCATGTGAGAGATGTTTTGGAGTCGAACATGAAAAGACATTGCCTCATTACCAGCCAATGATGTAAGCTGTTAACAGGCGCGAGAGGAATCACCGACAATGATAATGACCCTCAAGGTACTGCAGTACAATTCACGTGGTGTGAATAAAGGACTTGGCGTCGAACACCACGCAAAATCTTTCGGTCGAAGGTCATTGATTTAAACCTGTTGCCGGAAGTGAGAAACTTGCCATTGAGGCATGCAAGCTTCAAAGTACTGAATGGGGTGTTCCTAGATCGACTTCTTGGATAATGAGCTGATGTCAACAAGAAGCGATCCGTCACAGGAGGGCCTTAATGAATCCCACATCAATGACATGGAACGGAGCAAATGATTTTAATGGAGGTGAAAACGATCTGATGACATAAGGTTCAGGGTGGCGGTCATGAAAGAATGGAGTATAAATGTATTGTAGTGGGTGAGACACAGGTGAATTATCTGAATGACTTCTCTTGAACATATCGACGACACTGACATGATGGATTGGTAAAATTAACCCCAAATGTGGATGGTGTGATGGGACCATGGTGATGTGACCGATGAATGAAACAACCCAACCCGACTTGGATGCGGAGTGAAAGTGTCATGTTCAAGAGCGACTTGCTACCAACAAAGTTTCTTCAAGTTTTCTTCCCAATTTTTCCCCTGTCATTGCTGACCAGTACCTCTTTATTTTTGTCAAGCTTGAGGAGGATAACATATGCTTGTTCTATAATTTTCCCTTCGGGCAAACCCATCGCTATGTTTTAACGAGCCTAGCGATAGTGAAACTCGTTCTTGTCTGCTATGGACAAGTTTGTCGCTATTAAGTTTTAACGAGTTTAACGACAAAGATAACTCGGTCCTTTTCAATTTTAGAGAGTCTGAAAAGGGACGTAAAGGAAACTCCAAAATTCATTTTTCGTCATCTAATCCCTTAAGTCCGAAAAAGTATAAAACAATGCAGAAGGGATGAATTTTCGATACTTTTAACGAGCCGAACAAAACAAGCGCTCGATCTTTTTGTGTAATAATCCCTCAGGTCCAAAAAGATTAAAATCTAAAGGAGGGATAGCACTTTCGGTCCCTTTAACGAGCTGGAGAGGCCAATGGCTCGGCAATCTTTTCATATTTTACGAGTCATTTGAAAAGAGCTTAAAGGAGACTCGTCTTTTGAGGAACGAGTGATAAAATTGGGTAGCAGCTGATTCCAGGTAAGGTTTGGAATTTTCCAATCACGGCAGTGTTACAAGGATGGCTAGTGAGATCACTCTTCGCAGCTGTTCCTCAAAAGGGGTAAACAATCAAATGGAGGTGAATGATCGGCCAATACAGAGTGGAGGTGATGATGAGAACATGACCAAGGCTTTAAAGGTTGAAGTACTACATTCACGATGGTTATTTACCGGAAAAATAGTTCATTTTTTAATGAGCTTAAACGTGGGGGGAAACATTTGCTCATGGCTTACGTTTATTTTTTAACGAGCTTGAACTATGTGCTAAAACTGCTCGATTAATCCAGTCGTATAATAAGAATGTCCCATTTTAAAACGGCAATTTTTAGAGTTTTGCCCCACATCCTTTCTTTATGCAAGTTAAGAAACGACCAATCCTACAAGTTTAAAGGGTTAGAGGACCTACAAATTTAAAAAATAAATAGTCGCTCTTCGCTTTCATGCCAAAAGATTTGCATGCCCCCAGGTATAAAATAAAGTTTCAAGGTCACCTTTCATTCTACCGACAAAACATTTCTTTTATCAGGAAAGGTCTACCTCTTTCAGGTTACCAAAGACTGTTCTATTCACACCGCAAACAAAACACTTCTTCGGCGATGTCTACCGAAATAGACAAAGGTGAGATAATCCACTCACATAACTTTGACGAGGGAATCTTAATCCAATCTAACCCCCTCTTCCAATCACGGACGGGAGTACATTCCAGTCATATATCTCTCGCGGAAACCTACCCTATACCGAAGTTTTCCTGCCGAAGCAGACTAAGGTGCATGCCCCCTGGGTTTCAGTCATGTCCCCCGAATCACTCACGCTCATCAGGTGGACGGACTGGGGATTGATGAGACATTCCTTGTGTGAAAAGACCATTTAGGGATGGTATATGACTATTTGCTATGCGTGATTTGGGAAATGAAAGCTGGTCTACGAGCTTGACCACTCTTCCTTCGTGCGGAAAACACATTACTCTAAAGAGTGATGAGACAATTGCTCCCATGCAATAAATATAGTCTCGTCCAAGGAGTAGATTATAATCCAGGGGTCCTTAAACTACCATTACGTTCATGTGAATGGTTTTCCCTCTCAATGTTATGGGCACATTGGGAAGGATCCCTAACGGTCGACTGGTTCCTTTGTCAAAGCATGTTAGATTTCTCATCTCAGGCAAAAGCGATGGCGAACCAAGCGCTTTCCAAGTAGTTGAGGAAAGGATACTCACAGAAGCCCCTTCATCTATGATGGTACCAGCCATAACCATTCTATATATTTGAGCAATAATTTGGAATGGTACACTAGCCGGTAAACGGGGTCTGCCTAGTTGATTCCAGTCAAAGGAGACAACTAGGTTGCTTGGAGGTGGGACCAAATAGATGGCCGGGTACGACTCTGACGAACTTCCTTCGTGTGGTAAAGGAATGGATAAATTGCCCCCATGTTCATCGGAGTCTGTGCTTATGAAAAGAATTTGGACGGTGTCATCCTTATTCTCTTCTGTGACTGTATCATCTGAAGATGGAACCTCTGAAGGCAAGACCGGGTCAACTGTCGCCTCGACCTTTTAACTTTCGTCTGGTATGGGTTCAGATGGTTTGTCTTCAATGATAGATGCTTCAGCCGACCACCTGGGCGGGTCAACCGGATTTTCAACTAGTGACGGACTCGGCAAGAGTTTTTTATATCCAGGAGGAAGTCGTAACGGTGAAACTGGACGATCGTCCAAAACTCTTTTAGCCTCGTCTAAGAAGGGACAATAGTGGACGACATGATCACCTTCGCACAGTTTACAAGGAAATCTATATTTTCCTTTTTGTCCTAGGGCTTCACTTTCACTAGTCGACGGTGTGTTTTCAACATGATCATCAGAGGTTGACGACACCGGGTTGTGCAAACGAGGAGACCAGTCCCTTAAGATCCGAGGGATGCAAGGACAATCTCTATGATAGTGGTCTCCTTTGCAAATGACACATGGCAATTTAGGCCTGGTCGGTGCAGTGTGTGGATTTTCGTTAGACGATGCTTGGTTGCCCCCTTTCGCTTTTGGCTCCTTCTTCTTCTTCTCTTTCTTCTTCTTTTCCTTCTTCTTCTCAGGTACTTGATTTTTGGCTTTACCAACCCCATCAAGCAAAGAAGAAGGAGGAGAGGAAGAATTGGAGGAAGTAGAAGGTTGGTGGGTAACTCTGGATTCGTCTAGTTGCTGACTCGATTGCTCAGGAATTGCGGTGTTCTGAATGACAGAGGTCGAGAAGAGCCATACGGGCAGGCCGATTGTCAATCCCGGAAGCGACAATGTGGCCATATGGGGTGCACCAACATCTCCCCAAGAGGAGAAGGGACTAGGATTTCCTCTAAGGGGAATTCCTTGGTTGGTGGGTTCCATTTTCTCAACCTAAGATCAACGTAGGAAAGGGTGATGATTATTCTGTTTAAAATAAATTTTAGACGCTTTGACACAACTTTTTTTTTCAATTTTTAAGAGTCGATAAAAAACAAAAGATGACTCTAGTCGCCTTCGATTTTTAATGAGCCTGAAGTGACAAGTGCTCAGATGGACCTTTTCCGTTAAGGAGTCTAAAAAGGAACGAAAGGGACTGCTCTGGAAATCTAGGTAGAGGGATTACCAAACCAATCGCAAAACTGCAGAATACTTTTTACGGTACGACAATCAATCTTCCCGAATGCTGTGTTCAGTGCATTGCGATCGATAGGGCGGCAGACACGGCTTCCTATGGATAAAGGATTAAGCCTATTGTGGTCTCCCAAAATATACTCGACGGTATGTGGGAACACAAGTCCGTACTGTCACTTATCGTCTCAAAGTGGAGGAATCACCCAACCATCAGTGAGAACAACAGTTACCAGGCTTTACGATGCAGGAATACGTCTCTAGCCTAGACTTATAGATGTTGTGCGTTAGGTTCCAAAGAGTTGTTAGATTCATTAAATTTATTTTATAGTTGATCTTGCTTAAGAAATTTTCCTTTCAGGTTCACCGCGAGATGTAGATGTATAATTCCTAAAATGAAATCTAAGATGATAAACAGTCTTTTATCTTCTTTGTGCAATGAAAATCCTAGCTACTAAGGAAAGAGAGACAGTATTCTTTCACAAAGAGCAAAGAGCACACTCTAAATGCACTGTCCTAAATCAAACCAATCAAACAGTCTAAATGCAAATGCACATGCATGTATTTGTTTTCGGCTTTCTTAGTATGTGAATGGTAAAAAGAAAGCTAATGCACAAATCTGAATTACTTTTCAAGCGACAATTATTAACAAGTTTCTTTTCAAAATAAAAAATGGAGACAATCACAACATTTTACGATTTGGAAATGAATACTTGCTTTTGACACTAGAAAAACTACAAATTCAGACCAAATACAATAGTAACAGGATAATCGACTATCAATAGCAACCAAACTCTTTCCTATGACTGAAAACGACACTTGCGACACTTTCAAATCAAAGGACGACAGTACGATTACATTACTTTTTGCAAAGGAGAACTGAAAATGACTCAACAAATACACAAAAACATTTACAGTTCTTTTGTACAAAGGAGGCGGAATAACAACAAGGAAAAGGGGTTTCAAACAGAGATATACTGATTACAGGCAGCAAAATTCATGAATAGAACTGAAAAGAATGAATCACAGAAACCAAAACTGAACAATGCCTAGTCTGATCAGCGCACCTGTAACACAGGGAATTTGAAATGCAGCACACCTACTACACTCGGGAAGTGTGCTGAATTTCAGATTCACAGAACAGTACCTGCGTTGGGCCAGAGACGAGACTTTGCTTGGGTTCCGGGTCACAGTTTGCAGTTCAGTTCATGGGTTTTGGCCGAGCAAATGGTAATCAGTAATGCAACAATCAGGGGTAGATCTAAGGAGGTTCTAAGAGCTACCACGAGGGCAATTAGAGAGTTTGTGAATCAGTTGTTTAAGTCATAAACAAATCCTAGAGATTGACTGAAGCGGCATTTATCTACTTTGCATTTGCATAGCAAATGCAGTTCGAAAGCTACCTGGCTCGACTTCAGGCTCCGTCTGTAAGTTTATAAAATAGACAACAAGGAAGATAAACAAACAAACTAATTCGTCCCCAGCGGAGTCGCCATTTTGTTACAGGGAAAAGTGTCTACATAGAACTGCTTATCCCACTAAGGTGTGGTAGCTACCTTAGAAACAAACAAAGTAAAGCTACTTTCGTTTTTCCTTTATGAAATATAGATGAGAGAAGAACAAAGAAGACCAACCTCTGTCTTGCGCTAATCTCCTACTTCCATTCCTCTCTCTCTTGATAGTTTTTCGCTACTTGCTCCCTTGTACACCCAGCTTCACAGAGTACCTGTAAGATCACAGTAGCATGACACTATACAAGAACATGGATCTATAATCATAAAAAATCTAGGATCAAATGTAAATTGACCATACAAATGCATAAAACATAAATGACACAAGAGTATGGAGGAAAACTTGAATAGCTTTTATTGATAAACAAGAAAGAGCCAAGGGAGTTACAACCAGTTGTTCTGACCCAGCATCATCCTCTCAGAAAGTAAGCCCTTCTTCACCTCATACAAAGCTTAGATCACCCAACACTATGATGTTGTCTCAAGAAACCAACAGCAATTCCTTACAATGTGCAAAATTCCAGCCTCTGGATCTCTGGGATGAGGGATCCATATATAGATATCTGTAAGGGAGATGAGTCAGCTTGTGATTTGATTAGTGTCTTCCCTCTGATAGTTCTTGCTTCCACTTGGAGATTGATGATCTCTTACTCATCCTTGGTCGAATTCAGAGAGGCAAGTGTCACAGGAGAAGTTTCTGGAAGATTCCATGCCTCTCCACCTCGCGGAATGACACTGCCATTTGTCACTTCTCGCCCATCGCACCCCATAAAAGGGATTTTTGAAATGCAATGCACCCACACAATGTATTTAGGTGAGATGCAATGCACTTTGCCTATGGAGCAGCTGAAATGATCCTGTTTTGACCAGTTCTGAGCAATTTTTCATGGAGAACTTCTGGGAGAAGCTGTAATCAGTTGACCTTGTTCCTTTAGGGGTTAGAACAACACTTTTAGGGACTTAGGGAGCCCTTGGTTTATGGACATTTTATGCTTGGGGTTGCAGTTCCCAAAAATGTCTATAACAGTGACCCATACAAGTTCACTGGCTCACCTCTACGAGATAGTCCTGTGATGAAGTAAATATATGAAGTTGTCAACTCCAACTCCTGGTCGCCAATGACAAAAATCTCCCGATTAATGTCCCAAATGCTTATCAGGTATCGAAGCAACTTGGGTTGGGCCCGTATCCCTAGTGTAAGGAAGAATTTGAGGAGCCCGCAAGCCCTCAAAGCCTCCAGGAAATTTGGGTCATTCATTGCCTGGGTGTCAACATCTTCATGTTCCCGTTCCTTCCAATCCACCATTTTCGGCGATTCTCTCCTGCAAAAGCCATTAATTTGAGTCAATAATCATCATTAGCACATTAAATTCAAATTTAAACGGTCAATTTTTGAGAACATAGGGTTTTTCCCTATCCACGACACTGATGCACCTGTTTTAAAAACAATTGCATCGATCGACACGGATGGCTTTGCTAATCACCCTCAGCCGGCGCAATTCCATGCTTGGAAATCATGCCGACCGAGGGCGAAAAATATTTTCAAAAACCTCCCTAAAAAACCAAAAAAGTGGCTAAAAGTAGGAATAAATTGCATGGGAATGAAGCTCAGGGCTTTGGCTGTTACCTGGAACTAACGGCTCATCAATTGACCTCTCGGATCTCTCGTAATCTGCTCTAGAACAATTAGGGAAAAAGTGGGTAAAAAGTCTTCACAACAAAGGTAAAATGGTAAATGGTAAAAATATATTTACTTTTCCCCTTTTTATTCATTTTTTCATGAAAATATCAGGGTTTGTAAATATTTTGACCTATTTTTGCCTCAAGGACTCGATAATACACTTTACCTTATTTATGCAGCGACAGGTGATGGATGTTCGACGATGATGATGAGTCACATTTCAGCTTTTTTCTCAACTCGTTGAACTCATATGAAAAGATTTTCGAGTGTTTTTTCTATTTTTGACTCGTTAAAGAGAATAAAACGGGGGGTCTGCTTTTAGCTCTTTTCCGACCCTTTAAAAATGAAAAGATAGTCGAGCCCTTGTCATTTCAAACTCGTTAATGGATGCGAAACGTCATGCGTCCAGTATAAGTTTACCCCTTTTTCGAGCTGGGAGGAAGTATTTACAAAAAAGGTACTCCTTGACTGAAATGGTCGAGCGGTTCTGTCAAGTATTGTTTTCTATCTTTTCGGGCTCGACAGACACAAATGTACGAAAAGGGACCATGCAGAGTTTTCTTTTACATGTCTTTTTCAAACTCTCTAAACATGAAAAAGATACTGAGTTACACCTTTGTCGGACTCGTTAAACTATTAAATGACATCGGATTCATCACCATGACGAACATGAGCTTCTCCTTCCTAGGGCTCGTTAAGCTTACTAGGTCGGATTCATCCGAAGGATGAACTTATCGTGCAAGAATATGTTATCCCCTTCAAGCTTGCAATTAAAAAATAATTGGGGTACCTTTCAAAAATGGTGGGGGAAAATTTGGACATCCATCAGTCGTGTCGGAAGCTCACTCTTGAACATGACACTCTTTTCGTGTCAAGTTGGGACATCCTCTGCATCGTTGACCTTCCTGGGTTTGGGCTGTTCATTTTTTCCTTCCATTTGATCTCTGCCACGTCATTATGACCATCAATCCCATGGATCCAAAAGCTGCCAAAATTCCAGTTGTGTCACCGATATGTTCAAGAGTTGTCCTTCTATAGTTACACTTACCTATGTTTTCCGTATCATCAAAAATCCTTTTGCATCCTCTCGTCTCGCGTTGATGATGTGGGATTCATTATGGCCCTCCTTCGACACGGTCGCTTTCCATCAACTTCAACTCATTATCCAGGAAGTTGACCCAGAGACTCCCTTCCAGTACCTTAGATCTTGCATGCCCTAATGGCAAGTTCTTCACACTCAACGACAAGTTTACAATATTGGCTTTTGATCGAGTGATTTCACGAGTGGTCGACTTCAGTTCCTCTATTCATATTCTATGGATTGTGCTGATAGTACCTTGAGGACCATTGTCATTATTGGTGGTTTATCTCGCGCTTGTTAATAGTTTACATCATTGACTGGTAATTAAGCGACTTTCTAGCATGTTCGACGTCAACACATCTATTCGCATGCTAAGATCTGTACTTTGATCAGGTCGTGTTAGAACGCAAGACCCTAGACTCAGATCACAAAATTCCAAGTTATGAAGTGGTGTGGCATGGTTGTGATGATATACATGTCTCTATCAGATGGCTAGCTGTGACCAGACCATGAGTTATCATATGTGACCCTTCTCATTATTGGATGGCTGTGACCATACCTTGGTTTCATTATGATCCTCTTTGATGGATGGTTGCACCCATCCCTAGATCCATTTACATGATCATTCTCTAGATGGTTGCATCCATGCTACAATTCATGTATCATTTGACAGAAATCTCAATTTATGTATATGTATCTATACTTGCTTGTAGGTTTTCCGACGGCAGAACGGTTCACGCTTTAGGGAGCATCTGTTACACAACATTTTGTTAGTGTCCCTGTACTCCCCATTCTTTGATCCTGGAGGACCTCTACAGTGAACCCCGCATTCTTTGCCTTCATGAAGAAACTCCCATTGTGTCCCTCTTCATGAGCAAATAAATTCCCTTTTGCACCATTTCCCCTGAAACTTTTGTTTTGCTCAATTTACAAGACCGACACTAATGACCTTTGTCTCCCTGCATTGATGTGCAAAGATTAGCACTACTCCTTGTGCCGACCAGTGTGATTGAGATGTGTTCTAGTCGCACCAGTCCTATTATGGAAAGCTTTTAAATTAGAGCCGAAGCTTCCAGCTCTAAAATCTCTGTAATAGAAGTCTAGTAATTGGTTTGGCCGAATGGGGTCGAGGATGACAGTTTGTGCTCCTTTCCCTTATAATGATGGAACTACCTCAAGCGATAGGTCCTTCTCCCATGAGAAGAGGATCCATCTCCCATCCATATTTCTTATATAAACCTCCCTTCTTCCCAAGCACTAGCTAGTGTGAGTGTTGATATTGGTGTGCTAATGCTAATTTGGTTTGGAGTAGACGAGCAAGCTATTACTATTTGTAGCTATCTAGTTGTGTTGAGGGAGAAGTGTGTTTTGGTTTTGAGTGAAGCCTAAAGGGAAGAGCTTTAAAACTATTGTTGTTTGAAGCCATCGTGGAATGCTAGCAGAAGTGTGTGGGAACCTAGTCTTGTCAGAGGAAGACTGCAATGTCAAGACGAATGGTTGTAATCTCTATTTGAAATTATTTTATGCAATTATCGATTGATTTCCTACATGTTTTGTAATATTACATATTCATGGCTTAATGTTTCTTGACTTGTTAAGTAGGTTGAATTGCAATTTGTCTATTATTATGTTTGTTGTATGTTGTTTTTTACTTGTTTCAGAAGCTTGAAGAAGGAAGTGAGAGATAGCTGGAGCAAGCAAGCAAGGACATCATCAAACAACATAAACGACTAAGAGGTAGGCCCTCTTGATTGATTCTAACCTAAGTAAATCTTCCATAGAATGTATCTATTGTGGCTAGACCCATCATCGAGCTAGAGGAATTCATTCATGTCCGCACTTATAATTTTACTTCACCACACCGTTGGTCTTGCGACCGCATCCCAAACATTATTCCTGATAATGGAGTCATACTCCTCAACCATGGCATCAACCCAAACCAATTGTTGCACTACCTCCTTGAAAAAAGATGGCTCTGTCTCAACACATCTGCTCATAAGGACGATGTATTCGGTGTACCTCTCAGGTGACCTCCTCTACCTGTGCTGTGATGTGGGTGCTCCCACATTCTCTCTCACATCATTTAATAACTTGTTAGCCTCTCTGGTGCACTTTCTCCCATCTTTGGAAGAATTTTCTTGAGTGGATGTCTCCGTTCCCGGATCCTTTGCATGTGACTGCTCCACATCAATATGAGGTTCCTCCTTAGGAGCTAAAAGCTCCTTAGTCACATGTAGCAGAAGCTCCCTCTCAAGGGAACATCTCATGGCTTTCTCTTCATCAAATTTTACATCCCTGCAAACCACTGTTGTCCTGTTGGTCAGCAAGTACACTTGATAGTTGTGAGGTGTATTAGTCAGTACCCCACAAATATCCCCAACTCTGATGTTAGCTCAAGCTTCTTTCATGCATATTTGGTCACATGGAAATATACCAATGATCCAAAAATCCTGAAGTGACCCACATCTAGTCTCTTCCCTGAGAAAGGCTCCTCTGGTGTACTCATCCCAGGAATTTGATGAGGGCTTCTATTCTGAAAATAACAAATTTTGTTGCACGCCTAAGCCCACAAGTGTAGTAGGCCTTGATCATGCAACATATCCTGTGCTACCCCTACAATGCTTCTATTCTTCCTTTCAACCACCCCATTCTGTTGTGGGTTATGAGGTGTTTTCAACTCTCGTCGAATGCCTTCTACCACATAGAAGTTTTTAAACTCATTCGACACATACTCTCCACTGTTAACACTCTTGAGAGCTTTAACCTTCCTGCTAGTATCTTTCTTGACCAATGCTTTAAATTCACAAAACTTTGCAAAATTCTAATCTTTCTTCTGTATGAAGAAGATCCAGAATTTACGAGAAAAATCATCAACAAATATAACATAATATATGTGCTTGGTCATGGATGTTATCGAGAATGGTCCATACACATGTAATGGACTCGATCGAGGATTGCCTGTGCTCGACTATCTTTGTTATGAAAGGAAGCTTTGGTGTATTTTCCCAAAGTACACCCTTTGCATGGGTCAACTTGCTCTAGTGTACCTTTGGGAACACCAGTACAAATTTGTTGCATGATTTTCAAAGCGCCATGGTGCAATTGACCCAACCACTTATGCCACAGCTCACATATGTCTCGGATCTACACCTTATCTGCTTTCATGACCAAGGTAGCACAATATTCTACCTCCAAATTGTAGAGATTCTTCACTAGAATCCCTATCCTCTTTACCTGTCCCGTGGCTATGTGACAAAGGAACGTCTTTCCCTTACTAAATATCACATCGTAGCCTCTATCCTCCAACTTGGCAATAGATACCAGGTTCTTCTTCAAACCAGGAATATAGATAACATCTCGCAAAGTGAGGGGAGCACCCGACTCCCTCTTAAAGGTAATTGTACCAAGCCCGGTAGCACTATACCTCCCATCATCACCCATCTCGATATGCATCTGGAGATCCTTCTCCTCCAAGTTACTGAAGAGCTCCTTGTTACTAGTCATGTGGAAATAAGCTCCATTGTCTAGGTACCATACACTACCCATCATCAATGACACCATACATTCGATGAGGGTGAAGTCAAATTCGAATTGCGGGGCAAGAGCCTCACATGTCACTCCTATTAAGGGATTCTTCTTGGACTTCTTAAGCGGACAATTTGTAGAAAAATGTCCCAGATCATGACAATGAAAGCACTTGACTTTCGACATGTCCTTCTTCTTGCCTCCATGACAAGAATCTGATTTGGAATGGGACACCTTCCATTTCCCTTTCTTTACCTTACCCGCTAAGGCACAATTTTCCTCATCATCAGTCTTTTATTAGGATCCGTCTTTGGTGTTCCTATGAATCTCTTCCTATACCAAATCTGTCCACAATTGTTCCTGATAGCCCTGAGGTGTAGTGCCACTATTTTGAAGACTAAAGGAGGGAAATGGTCTATTCTGCTACCGTGGAGAGGTTCCCATATGGTCCATCACCTCACTTTTCTCACTCATCCACTCCCATCCATGTTCTCTTATGTCCTAACCCAACGCTCACATCATAACAAAACTCACTTTCGCCTTGGCCCTACGTGAATTAATCCATTTTTGCCCCCCTGTGTATTATTATTTTTTAAAGTGCATGAAAAAAGGCACTAATGCGCAAAAGCCCTCGAAAACCTTACCTTTACGTCCATATGTGCCCCTTTGCACATTTCTCGAGGTCGTCCCATACCTTCGTGTCCCCCGCCATCTATCTTCCCACTGATCTGACGATCCACACTTCATCCGACAAATGTTAAACACTCATCCGCTTCGACCAATCACCACCGTTAGATCATTTCCGCTAGATCTAACGGCTATCGTGCATATCGCTTGGGCAACAAGAGAGAGGGATACCCACCCGATAAAGTTGTTTCCTCTCTCTCCTCTACTGCTAAGTGGCACTCAATGAATGGAATTGGGTTGGCTCTGACCTTTACCACTTGCCGCTCGATATAAACCATTTCCGCTTGAGTAAACTACTCTCAAGCATTATCCTTTGAGCACCTCCTCCGCCCGATAGCCGTTCGATCTACCCATCTAAGATCTGACGGCTCGGACTTATTCCGCTCCCGCCACGACTTCAAGCCTCCGACGATTGATCTCCTCCGCCCATTCCTCCCGATCCAATGACCCTCGTTCACGATCACCATAGTTCATCCTCTGTCGCCTGACCAACATCTCGACCGTCGATCCACACCATCCAACAGCCCCCGTACCCCACTTCCCACCAGTCACCCGGGGAGGAAATTTGTTGGCTTTGTCAGTGTTTTTGACAGTCGGACAGTTGAACTGAAATAACAAAATGCATGGTTGAAAGGGGAAAAACAATAGCATGATGCAACCAAACCAACAGAAATGATCATGGAACATCGTTGGCACGAGTGAACCACTTGACAACACAGCGAAATTACCAGAATTTGATTACCGTGTTTGTTAGAAACAGAGCTCTCTGAGCTCATGTTTGTTTAGTTATGGCATCAAGTAGTTAGAAGACAGAGGGGATAGATTAAGACATCTCGAGCCTCAGAGAGTTCGAGAGTATTGTAAAAAGCCTATAAATGGCTGAAAGTTCGAAGTAATAGGGGTTCAACTTTTGGAGACTGTGGATACTCTGTTCCTCCCAGCATCTCATCTTCATTCTAGTAATACAAGCTTCTTTTATTGTTACATGTTCAATTGTCATCTTCTCCTCTGTTCTAAGCTTGCACTTGAATAGGTTATTCATGTTTTCTTCTATGTTTAATGCCAGATAACTGTCATCTTATCTCTGCGTTGATAAATTAAATTTGAAAGATTCATTTTTTTGTGTAGCTAGATATTCATATGTGTTTATGTATGTATCTGCTGGTACAGTCAAGATTCTCCATCTATTCATTGAATCTATAAACTATTGAGCATTAGTGGTTGAAAGCCTTGTCAAGCTGAGGGTGTTCATGCATGTCTTGAGTGAAAACAGAGTTGAAACAGTCATCTGACTTCATCCAAATCCCAACCATTCCAATAGTTCAGAGAACGATATTGAAGATTTATATGTTACCAGGCATCTTCGAGCTACAACCTAGGAGAGTTTCCTGGAGTGCTAACGGTTCCCAATCTGAAAGCTTCTCCCTCCCATTGATAGAGTCCTGATAATTGTGCCACCTCTTGGGAAGTCCAAGAAGAGCTAGGCTCACCATATCATCCTTGGAAACATTAATCCCGACACTTCCAAGCTCATCATGATAATGAGTGAACTTGGTCAAGTATTTTTTAATAGAGTCACCCTTCTCCATCTTGATCTTGCTGAGTTTTTCCTTCAGTGCCAAATTCCTATGGTCACTTCTATATTGAAATAGGTTGGTCAATGCCTTCCACATTGAGTATGGAGTTTCCTTGTCGTGGAGACTTGAGACAATGTGATCTCGAACTCCCTCAAGGATAATCCGCCTTGCCTTTGCCACACACTTTCTCCATTCAACCAGATATTTATCCAATGTCTTGATCAATGAGTTCCTTGAGGAAATTGTCTTCCAACACTGCTTCCATCCTGTTCTTCCAGACTATGTAATTCAAGTTGCCTTCCAAGGTCTAGTCAAGTCTCAAACTGTAGAAATCCATATTTCCGACTTTGAAGTACGAATTGCAAATTCGATTTTCACCTACACAACAAACTTGAAATCTCCTCTTCTATACTATCTTCAGCTCTAATACCATGTATATTTTTATGTAGATTCAACAACTCGTGTGATATACTAAAACACAAGACAAGAATCTACTCTAATTTTATCAACGAAGACAAAAAATTATCTATGAAAACAACAAGCAGAAAGAAGAAGAATATCAATCACACATAACACAATATTTCTCTAGGGAAAGCAACTGCTCAAAACCCCGACTATCTATATTGCATTAACCAGAAGATCTGAGAAGAAAATACAATGCTTGTTCACACTAGAACAATCCCTGCACAAGTATGATCTAACTCTCTGCCTCACAAGCCAACTCAAGCCAACACTTAGCCAATTCTGTTGCCTGCCAAGCCCCTACTTCCTTGTGCAATTCCTAAGAGAATTAGCCCATATTTAATTGGGAAATTCTTCCTCCATAACTGTGAAATCCAAACATAGGTCCTCAAATGATTGCATGCACCATTTGTACAACTCGGAAAATTATACAACTTACAGTGCAACGTCCTTGCACTTTAATCTCAACCGAGTCTTCCTCTGAACTGACATGCATGAGTTATTTATGAGTGAATCTTCGAATAACTAGTGTGGTAATAGTGATGCACTGGTGCACTATTCCACTACTAGACCTCTACTAATTCCTCCAATAGTTAGAACTAGTTTAATTGACTATAACTTAGTAAGACTGAGTTATCTAATTACAACTCCAAAGAACTCAACTTGGGCCATTAAAATTTAGGGACCTGTTGTGGTAAAAACACAACCCCCCATTTTTGACTTGTTCACTTCAAATAATGGGGACCCTTTCTATAAAAATTTTGGCTAAACACTTTTTTGGATTTTTATTTAGTTGATTGCCCTACGCTTTTGTTAATTTTTCGTTTTCTTTGGATTCTTGTTTTGATTGCTTTGTTAAAATCAATTTTTTATAAGCTTCCCATTGACGCTTGTTTCGTCTCATTTGGTCAACTGGTTTGAAAATGGTACTCCTTTGAAATCTCGTCATTTATCTAGCCTGGGTTAAAAATGCATAAAATGTACAATATTGCATTTTGTAAATAAATTAGTTTGATAATGCATTTATTTTAAATATTAACCCCTAGTTAGTTCTTACTAACATTTTTTTGTTTTTTAACTTATACAGCCAAATCATGAAGCAACCGGATTTTAGTAATTTACTCCAATAAATTACTAATCTCGAAAAATCATAATTTTGAAGTGGCTGTAATTTATTTTTTTCATTTAGTTTCAAAATAGCTGTAGTTTAATTTTCATTTTTATTAAAAGTGGCTGTAGTTTATAAAATAAACCTCATAAAAAAAACCAAAATAAAAATTGATCTTTAATATTAAATCTTAAATTAATTAATTTAATTAATTTAATTTAATTTAATTAAAATTTAATATATATATATATATAAAATTGTTTCGCAATCGGAAGATCGCATCGGGACTTTTTAATAAACACATCTCTTAAAACCCCGATACCCCTCCCAACGCCGATTGCGAAAAGACATGTCACATTGACCAACCCTCGTTATAAACTTTAATTACATTATCGGGAAATCGGATCGGCGTTTCTCATCGCAACATTTTAAGAAAACCCCGAAGACCTCACTTCCCGATCGCCGATTGCGATAAGGACTTCAAGCGATTAACCAAAGTCTCATAACACATTTGGTTTTTTAAGTTTTGAACTCATTCATTCATACGAATGAGTTAAAAGGTGATGAATGAATATAATATGAAGTAAGGATGGTCAATTAATTTATTTATTTATTTTCTAGTTTTATTTAATATTTAAAATAATAAATTTTAAATTAATTAATATATAAAATTTAATTAATTTAATTTAATTAAAATTTAATTATTATTTAGATTAATATTAATTAGTTTTTTATTATATTTAGTTTGTTTGTAAATAATTAATTATATATCAATTAGTTAGATTAATTAATTAGTTTAGTTCATAATTAACAATTAAATTAAAATTACTTAGAGATTAATTTAGGATTAGATTTTTAATTAAAATTCTGATTTTTAGCCCAGAAACAGAATTTCCAGATTTATGCCAGATTTGACTCATCAACTTTGAAAGCCCATAGAATGAGTTTTACTTGACTAAATGAGGCCCAAGAAGGCTCATTGGAAAGATAAAATCAAGGAGAATATTTTTGAGGAGGTTTCACTATCAGATTTGATCATTAATTGGAACAAAAATCATGCAGAAGATCAAGCTCCGAATTTCTAAGACAAAATCAAATTTCTGATTTATTTTCTGCATTTTCATTTGTCCAAGCCTCTTCTAATTGCAGATCCTTTCGTCAATAATATTCTTGGCCAATTAAAGCATCCCAGGCATCAATAGAGAGCTTATATCTTATTTTCAATTATTTATTTAAATAGAATTTGATTGGATTTATTTTAAATGCCAGCAATGATATTTTAATTTTATTGTTGCATCTTAATTCATTTTGATTTCTTTTTGCAGGAAAACAGTAGAAGAAATATGGAGAAAAGGATCTCAATCAATGAGAAGACTCCAGCAATTAAAGATTGGAATTTTGAGTAAATAAAATTAGATTGGGCAGATTTCTCTTCAACACACTTTCCTCTCAAGAATTCCTTCATAAATATTATAAATAGCAGATTGCAGAATGTAATAGGGGGTTGCTCTCCTCTACAATTTTAGACTTCTGAAAGCACTACTGTAATAGGAATTTAGAGTTGTAGGTGGGAGGAGTGGAATCTCAGATCTGGGGATTATTGAGGATTTTCCCTTTGTATCTTGAATTATGCATGAAGGGCAAAGTTTGCACTATCGTGGCTTTGGCTTTGAAACTAGAAGTTCAAGCAATGTAAAGAGCTGTTAGAGACCAAGGTCAGAGAAATGGACGTAATAAATTGGTATTTTTAATACTACTGTTTCAAATATCAATTTCATTTTTATGGTAACAGGAATGTGTCATTTTGTTCATGTTTGTGCACTATTGTCAATATGGGTAATTTGTCTCAATGTTGTTATTATGTATCTCTGCTCTTATCAATTAATTTCTGATTTCTGAGTAACTATTTACTCAGAAATCTGTCTTATTAAAACTAATTTATTGAATGGTAATGTGTTGTGAACTATTTCCACATATTATTGTTTAATTATTAGATTTACTGATTTGATAATCAATATCATTTATGTGAACTATTTCCTAAGTGTTGTTGGTTTATTAGTTCAGTTAAGAGGTCTCAATAGGATGTGTTTTGGTATCCATAATATCAGTTAATTGAACTACTTCATTAACTTGATATTCATTATAGACAAGACATGTTTAAATCCCAATACCTTAAATCTCTTGCTCTTAGTTGGGTTAGATCTATATCTGCCTAATTAAGATAGGATTAAGATTAGTTTCTTTTGCTTGCATTATAAAATAAGCTTGCACTTAGATTAATTTCTACATTCTTTTAAGTCCTCTTCTCAAAGAGGCAAAACTTTAGTTGTGGCTTGGCTGAACCCAAATCAGCTTAAGGGTCATTCTCTTGCCTGATCAGTAAGAAGAAGTGATCTGATATCCCTATCTATTGGTAGTTAAAGATACATTATAAACCAATAGCGATAGGGAGAAGGTAACTGGACCTAGTTAAACCAGTTGGAGCCACCACACCAAATGGAAAAGGAGTTGCTTTAAGGTCCGGACCGGGTGGTTATCCCCCAATGTTGTTGCAGCGATATTTGAGGCATCAACAGGAGCACTTTACATGACTCTAGATAGACATCCAACTCGAATTTCCTAAGTCAATTTAGCTTAATTAACTATTACAAGTTGCTATGAGAATAGAATTACAATTTTATTTCACAATTTAATTCAAGGAAAAATTAAATTGGAATTTCTTGTTGCTATTTTTAACAAATGGGATAAATCTTTGTTTCATAATGTCTCCCATATGATGTATTTAGTGGAGATGCTCAAGAATTTAGTTAGTTCATTTATACATATTATTCATGTTTGCATTCTTAAACAACCAAAACTTTAAGGTTTGCGGTGTATCATGAAGATTAGGCTCCAAAACTTTGCAATCCACTGGAAATGCACATGAGCATAGTTAAAGCAAGACTACTTTTGTATCATGGTCGTACAAGGGCTTCCCTTCTCGCTAATGATATACCTTAATATGTAACTATTTTGGGTAAAATAGTCTTAGGCAAAATAGAATATTACTCTCAATATCTAAACCAAGAACTAAAATTGGACCAAAACACAAATGCAGAGAATACAAGAAATCGACAAACTAACCAAGTACATTTGACATACACCATTAGAAGAAGGTATGGCCATCTGCTCATGGTTGGAGCGATTAGTGGAACTCCCCTCACCATCTTTCCATCTCTTCACGCTGCTCTTGGAAAATTTGAGCTTGGGCATGAACTTCAGGTTGCTTATAAAGCCCCAAAAGTTGAATCCATTATCAAAATTTTCACACTTGCTATTGTAAGATCTTTTACCAATGTCATTGTCAGCAATCACAATCTTCCAAGCTCCAAACTCAGCACCTGCACTTGCACTTCTTTTATGCCCAGTTGCTCTTTCTAAATAATCTCCACTGTGACGATCATCTCTTGTTCCCGACAGCTTGTGAGCCATGTCCACAACCAATTCAGAATCCTTGATGCTTGCTTCAAAGTTTGTAAAGCCATTGTGATGTGTATTCAATGCACATCCAGCATTGGTGTGAGAGTGTCATATACACTGCAACTTGACTGCCCATTTGCCGGATGCAAGAGTTGTATATCATCAAGCCTCAACTCAACCACATCTTTGGTACCCCACAAATTGGCAGATGTGGCAATACTTCCTGTGTGTTATTGATAGCCACCCTCAATCGAAAATTCACCATCAACAACAATAGAAGAGAATTAATATATTCCGTCTCAATGCATAAAAGTCACGCATTGCACGCCATCTCTATGCGATTAAAGTTCAAGTTATCGAGCAGAGAAAGCAAGGAGCTCTACATTCAAGAGAGAAGCAATGTGTGCTTAGTGAAGCCCAGTGATTGAAATTGTTATTTGGGTATCCCTATATTCAATTCAAACATAAAATTCTTCAGCTAGATAAAATATGGGTCGACGAAACGATGTTCTGCAAACCATGTACATGAATTTTCAGTGAAATTTTTTTATTTCAAATAATTCCATCACCCAAATAAACTAAAAACTAAATGCACACAGTTTATTTGTACAAATAAACAGTGGCATTCCACCACATAACTCTAGTTTATCTTGTTTTGTATATTAAACACCTAAACATAAATATACACTAAATTTTAAATAAGAATAATATCTAATTTTACTTTTATATTCATGAGTTATATATGGTTGATACATATTCGATTTAACAAGTGGTGTTTCTCTGTGTAAATATATTTACACCAAAGGTGATCCTCTATGGGCTTTGGCTGAGCAGATTTAGCCAATAAGATTGTTCGATTTTTGTCCTTCTCCCTCGGCATAAAATCTAATAAATGGAACCTGCAGACATCATTGAAGTGGGCCTCACCTTGCTTTGTGCTTCATCCATGAGGAGTCAAAAAGATGGGCGAGCTTCATTTTCTTGTTTGTTAACTTTGTTTCTTCTATTCGTTTTTCTATGAACATGATGGAGATTTACACATAGCCATTGCTATCGAGGATGCATTATCTTAATCCCATTTTTTGGGTTGGCATATGAAAATTTTGTTTATGTCCATGGCAACCACCTCATAGCACACATGCCTCTCCCAGGCCGAACTGGTTCACCCAGACGAACTCGATGAATAATTCGACACATATCACTTGTATGATTGTTGGGAAGGTGTCTGATTTCCAATATTCCCTTTCATATCACACTTTCAATCACACACTGGCTCTGACTCTCATAGAAGTTCCATAGAGAGCCATAGAAGTTCCATTTCATTGCAGGTGTAACTATCCTATTCGACAAGAAGCACAAAAATTTGACGAGAAGAGAAATCCAGGGCACCAAATTCTATTGGCAACCACTCTGTTTTAAGATTCAGTACCCAAATAGCATGGGGTAAGAATGAAATTGGTAATTTTAACATTTCACCATTCAATTGAACATAAAAAATGGTGGTATTGTGCAGGAATTTGTTAACTATACAAAAATCTCGAGGTCAAGGAAGCAACCTCTAACAATTCTCCACGATATTAGTGGCATTATCAAGCCTTCTCGGCAAGCTTTTCATATGGCCTTTGTTCCTAGATAGAAGATGTACAACATTGGTCAGTCGTTTCAGAGACTTGCTCCATTCTCATCCTTGAACTTCTCAGAATGACTCTTCTTCTTGGTCCACCGGTGCTGGAAAAACTACATTGCTAACAACTTTGATCGGAAAACCTGATCACGATCTCAAATAACAAGACAATACTGTAGAAATGTAATCCAAAATTTAAATGTGTGATAGATGGAATTCGACATTGTTCTCTACTGTCGTATTTCTTCACTTGATTTGTTGTGTGTCTTTTAGTATGTAAAAATGAAACAAGTTTTCGTGGAAGTAATTTTATTTCTTAGGGAAAATTTGTTTGTTTTCCTCTTACAGGTTACTGGAACTCTAATGTACAATGGGCACTCATTAAATGAATTTGTGCCTCAGAGAACGTATGCTTATATTAGTCAGCATGATTTTCACCTTCGTGGAATGAAAGTAAGGGAAACATTGGATTTCTCTGGGCGTTGCCAAGGTGTGCAGGCAAGATACTGTGAGTGTTTGTTTAGTGTTTTCTTTCGAGTTTTCTTTAGCGCGACTTTTTGGAAGCTTTTTCTGTCTAATTTCTCTAAAATCCGGCAGGAATTTTTGAAATCATTAGCTTGATAGGTTACCCTTGCACAATCGAAGTGCATTAGTGGTTTTTTAGGGTGTTGAATCCATATAGATAGTTTAAAAAAAAAAAAAACGATGACATATATTATTCTCTTTTAATCTTGAATGATGACAAAAAGGAGAGCACGCGACAGCGACGGAGTGGAGTGCTGGTAATATCAACCAACCGAAGATCGTCTTTATGGGTAAGAGCTTATGAACGCTGAACAGGTGCGTATCATCAGCCAGTGCATGCAGTCTATCCTGCCAGAATGAAAATCTCCTCTTTCCGGAAGTTATGCATACATTCTGCCTAGAAAGCCATCTGTTTTTTTACTGTCCGGAGTTTTCTTCCCCTCCAGGGGAGGAGGCTATCAGAGCTTTCTTTCCTGAGTGTCTATCGTTAGCTTCTTAATTTCCATTTTCTATCCGGATTTCTGCTGAAGAATATCAATCCTGCGTTGAGCATTATCTTTTTTTCTGGACGTGTTTTATATTACCGTTCTCGCACTCCGCTTCGGACTTGCCTGCGTCTCTCCGGGTCAGTCTCTCTCTCTGCCTTGTTAGTATGATGTTATGGGTTATTCTTGTTTTGATTTTTGTGGTTTAAACGAACAATTTTTATTTCAGAAGTTTTGTTATCAGCATGGAAGGTTTTAATTATAGGAATATCTTTCTATTTAATTTATCTGCTGAAGTAAAGTAGATCGCTGAAGGAAATGGAAGTTATTCACCGGGGTAGCATACTGTTAAAGGCATCGATCTGGGTGGGAATTAAGTTGTTTTCATTCTAGCTCCTGAAGGTGTCCAGAAAGTAATATGTCTGAGAAACCGGTCCTATATCGGTCATGGAAGTCGATTTTCAAGATACAGAAGTACTTCGTTATCACTAAACCGTGTTCCGACTTCCGTTGTAAGCTGGGACCTGGGTGGTGTGTTTGTGAGGTTTTTTGCTGCTGCATTGTCTGTCCAGAGGAAGCCTCGTAATGCCTCTGCCATAGTAGTTTTTCTGAGCTTCCACCTCCAGAAACCTCTGGTCGAATCCTATCGACCACGCTCTTTTGATCTTTCCGGGCCGGATAATCTCAATCGACACCGGATTTTGACCAACGGCAAACTCCATCTTACCTCCATAAATTCTCGTCTCTTTTCGGGATTGGTCCGCTAGTACTACATTTCAGGAAATTTATTTCTTCTTGGGTCGAGATAGGACTCTCCGAATTAAGACAAGCCGCCTATTTTCAAAATTCCCTCATCGTCGGTCATATTTCTGTCTTGGTAAAGTCATCTTACGTAATCCAGAGGGACAAATGGCATTCTAATTTCCCTCCTTCTGGTGCTTTCCATTATCTCGAGGTGCTTCTAAAGTACCGAGGCGGGCTGCGTATTTACTATCCATATCTTTATCCTCTGGGGACTATATTCAGAATCTGATGTACTTTCTGAAGGCATAGTCCGAGACATATCCTTTTTGGATTATCATTTGTACTCTGAAAGATAGAGTTAGGTGAACCCTGCAGTATGGAGTTATTATCTGATTCATCTGCCATGGAAGAAATGATTCAGGCCGCCATCAAAGCAGAATCATCCCATGAAAATGCCAGGCTGGCATACAACTGGCAGTCCACCTTGGAGGACATGATTGTCCGCCCCTCGGCCCCACAGGAGAACGTGAATGATCTAGATAGACCTACCAGAAAGCCTGAGCGTATTAGTCATGGCAAAAGTGACCCTGTAGGAAAGGCAAACCAGAAACCTGCCAAGACGACTCCTCCTCCTTCTGCTATCAAAATAGACAGTATCCACCTGGTCGAACGCATTGAAAGCCTAAAGGGAAACGCTCTAGTCGGGAGGTGGCACTTCCCGGAAATGGACGACCAGAAGACGAGAAGCTGGCTTGAATCTCAGTGGAAACTGATAATAGGATATGTCCCCATTATCGCCAGATTGCTAAAGGGGTGGTATTGTTTTCATTTTCTGAATTCGGATGATCTGGAAGCCATCTTCAGGCATCAGTGGGTTTACAAGAGAAGCTTTCTGGCATTGCATAGATGGTATCTGGGCTACAATCCACTAAGGAATACTCCAACAAACAATCTGATTTGGGTTAAACTTCCAGGCTTGCCTCTAGAACTATGGTCAAAAGAATCCCTGGCGGAGATTGGAAATGCTATAGGTAAATGCGTGTATGTTGATCCATGGTGCCTTGGAGAGAAAGACAAACGTGTGGCGTGGGTTTTAATAGAAAAAGCATTCAGAGGTGGCTTCCCGGAATATATTGATATCCAATGGAAGGAATATAAAATCAAGCAAAGATTAGACTTCTGGGGGATTCCTTTTAGATGTGTTGCTTGCCATCTCACAGGCCATCTAATTAAGAATTGTTCTCGGCGTATTCCCAATCGAAAGCACCATAACCAGTTATCTGCAAGATGGCGGAGGGTAAAACATTCTCATCCTGACCAGCAATGGTCTCCTTCCTCAAAGAGCCGTGCCACTTCAGAATCTGAGGGTCGACATATTCCACTATCGGAGGATATCCTGAGTCCCCCGTCTCCGCTGAATTTCCCCGCCCCGGTAGAGCCCATTTCTCCATCCATGCCCCCGCTGGAGCCTGCCTCTGACTTTGAAACCCCTATCAATCAGGTATCTCTTCCCTTACCTCCACCGGAGCCGACGCTGGACAAAGAAATCCCCAACCCGCCCTCGATTCCTCATCCATATGATATAGACCGAAAAGAAGTCCATGTTATTAAATCATCCTCTCCTTCTCCTATAAAGAATTCATCATCGTCTGGGAAAGGGAAGCAGATTATGATTTCGGCCACACCTGCAAATTCTCCAACATCCTCGCCCACAAACTCCATAGGCAGCGATTTGGACTTTCTCTTGAGCAAAAAATCGCTGGAGCTCAGAGCTCTCTCCATCCATAAACCTGGATCTCAAAAGTCTCCTCAAATCAGTCCAAATTCTGCCTGTAATATCACGGTCAGAAGAAAAAACAACAGGGGCAGCCGACACTTTAGGGGTAGAGGAGAGGGGGTGGGAAGGGGGATTCGCAATTTAGCCCTTATAGATGTCCCAGTCATAGATATGACAGAAGACAGGCCGCTTAGAGCAAGCAAGGCCGACAGTATTCCAAAATGAATTTTATCCTATCATTGAACATCAGGGGTCTGGGAGCAGACCAAAAATTTTTGTCGTTAAAAAATCTTTTTATCTCTGTAAATCCAAAGATTATACTAATTCAGGAAACCATGCACGACTCCTCAGTGGCAATATCCTATTTCAGGAAGATGCTCCCCTCTTGGTACATATCTGCTGTTGGAGCAAATGGGCTCTCAGGTGGTTTAGCGGTCCTTTGGGATCCGCTATGGATCAAAGCAAAAACTTATAGTTGTGTGGCTGACATCCTAATCTCGGCTCATCTGAGAGGACAAAAATCTCCCATAAATATCTTGAATATATACGCTCCCTACAGGAACAGACTGTCATTCTGGGAAAATCTGTTTGCCTCTGAGATTTTTGATGTTGATTTTCTATTGATTGCAGGGGACTTGAATCTCACTCTAAACATGGATGAAGTATGGGGCATCAATAGAAGAAGGGACCCTCTGGCTGCGAGAATAAAAAATGAGCTATTGAAAAGAAATTTTGTGGATATCCTCCCTCCCCAACTGTATCCAACGTGGGAAAACGGAAGAATTGAGAAGGCCTATATTGCAAAGAGACTGGATAGATTTCTTATTCATGCCAGCTTAATCGATGTGATGGGCATGCCTTTTTCAACGATAGAGAGGGTTTTCATCTCAGATCATCGTCCGATTATGCTTGGATGGAGGGCTAATGGATTCAGGAAGGGATACTCCTTCAAATTTAACAGGACTCATTTGGAGGACCCTGAGTTCGATGAGCTCATTAAAAATGCCTGGAGTGAGATGCTGTCGTCTAATCCATGTTCGTATTTAATGACTTTCAGGGACAAAATGGATCATATCCGTAGAGTGGTTAAAAAGTGGCAATTCAACAAAAGACAATCAAACAAAACCGAGCTCCGGAAAATTCAATTGGAATTGGATCAAGCAGCGGAAGCTATGGCTGCTCATCAACTATCTTTCCAGATGAGGATTCATATAAAGGATTTACAGAGGAGGAAAACAGAGTTACTGAAACGGGAGGAAATATTCTAGAGGTTGAATAGTAGGGCGTTGTGGCTTAGAGAAGGTGACAGGAATACGAAATTTTTTCATAACTTTGCAAACTCTAGAAGGGAGAAGAATTCCATTTGGAAAATAAGCGATGGAAAAGTTGGTTTTATATATTCTCAACAGGAAATTTCAAAGGAGGCAGTAAGTTTTTTTGAGAAGCAGTATAAGAGATCAGAAAACAACAATTTCCAGGATATTTTATGGGGCATTGAAGTGTTTCCTCAGATGTTTGATGAGGCTTTAAATGATCAAATTTTTCAACCAGTTTCCGAGGAGGATTTGCTAAGAACAATGAAACTTTTTAAAAGGGACAAATGCCCTGGCCCGGATGGCTGGTCAATAGAGTTTTACATCCATTTTTTTGATCTAATCAAAACAGACTTGTTAAAGATGGTAGAAGCAACGAGGATGTCGGGCTGCATCAACAAAAAAATATCCTCCACAAATATTGCTCTCATTCCAAAAAAAGGGAATGCAGAATCGTTCATGGAGTTCCGGCCGATTTCATTGTGTAATATCTCCTATAAAATCATATCAAAAATAATTGCTGAAAGAATTAAAGGAGTCCTATCGTCATCTTTATCATCAGACCAGCATGCATTCCTTCAAGGGAGAAATATCTTAGACGCGGTGGCAACAACTCAAGAAGGCCTTTTTGCTATTCATTCAAAAAAGAAGGATGCAGTCATTGTCAAGATCGATCTTCGTAAAGCATATGATTGTTTGGATTGGGGCTTCATCAGATGTTTGCTTGCGAAGATCGGTTTGAGGATCGGCATGATAAACTGGATCATGGCATGCGTGGATAAGGTGCATTATGCGGTTATCATAAATGGGCTTCCATCAACTTTCTTCCCTGCATCCAGGGGCCTTCGCCAGGGATGTCCTTTATCCCCGCTACTTTTCATATTATCTATGAACTCCCTCAGTTTACATATAAACAAGGTTGTACAGGAAAATAGATGCCGGCGGTTGCACATATGCAGAAATGTTACAATCTCTCATAATCTGTTCATGGATGACATCATATTGTTTGGGATTTTATGCAGAATTACATGGATTTCTTACTATGAAATTCTCAAAAATTTCCAGAGGGCAATGGGGATGCTGATAAATTGTTCGAAATCTATTATCTATCATAATGACATTCAACAAGAAGATATAGACTGGTTATGTACTCTTTTTGGTATTGAGGCTCGATCCATCAGTGGGGGAATCAAATATCTAGGGTTTTTATTGAAAGCAAATGCTTACTCATCGGCGGATTGGCAATGGATCCCAGAGCGATATTACAAGAAAATATCAGTATGGGAGTACAGATGTCTCTCTTTGGCAGGTAGAGTAATATTGGCTCAGTCTGTATTAAATCAATTGGCTGTCTTCTGGGCTCATTTGTTCTTCCTCCCCTCAAGCATAATCAAAACAATGAATAAGCTCACTGCTAATTTCATCTGGGGAGGTCAGGCAGGAAAGAGTAAATATCATCTCTGGAAATTATCCCATATTTCTCTGCCGAAGGAGTTGGGAGGATGGAGTCTTCTGGATTTACGATCCTTTGGTATGGCTCCCTTATGCAAAACATTATGGAGGGGTGTTTTTGAAGTCGGGCCCTGGAGTAGAGCTATACAATCGAAGTATCTAGGCAGAAAGGATATATCCTTCTGGTACAGGAAAGAAAGGATTGGCCCATCTTATGGATCGTCAATCTGGTTAAGTCTCCGTAAAATGGAAAAAAAAAAATCTGAAGAATTTGATATGGCGTTTTCAATCTGGGAAAAAGATCCTTATTGGAAAAGATGCATTCCTAAGTGGCATGGAGGAGATCATTGTCCCGGAATCCTTTCTCGCTTTCCTCCATAGAAGAGGTATTTTTTTCTGGGATGGTTTAATTTCTGGGTGGCTGGGTCCAATTCCTCTGTGGTGCGATGCGGATAGTTTGCAAATGTCGGATGACATGGCTGCTCAATGGGACCATCTCAGGATTAAGCTCAGGAACAGTGGCATTTTTCGCTCATCGGAACATGACGCTTTAATTTGGAAAAATGCAAAAGGGATTCAGTCCATCCGGGTAAAGGATGTGTATCAGAGATTGATCAAGCAAAAACAGTCTTCCCACTTTTTCATTTTCCCTACTGCTTTCTGGAAAGTGAGATGCCCATCCAAAATGGTTTTTTTCTCGTGGTTGTTATTTCACAATAAAAACCTATCATGGGAGAATTTAAGAAAGAAGGGGTGGCAGGGACCGAGCTTCTGTCCCATCTGCAGGTCCGCAGCGGAAGATAATCATCACTTATTCATAAGTTGTTTGGGTACTCAGAAGCTGTGGTCATCTCTGGAGATCTTCTTCGGCATACAGTTTCTGTTACAAGATTCTATAAAGGAAGCTTTCTTTTGGTACAACGAGCAATCAGAGTCATGCAGGACAATATTCATCATCTCTGTGTGGAGTATTTGGAAATGGCGCAATAGTCTCATATTCAAAGGTAAAAGCCCATCCCTCCAGGAAATCCTCCTTGATATTTCTTCTCTTTACGAAGCTATCCCTATTCCTCCCCTCAAGCATAAGAAACAGGTTGGTATGGATCCTTATCTGGAAATCTCATCTATGCCGAGGGCGTTTTTTGATGGCGCTGAGCAAAACGGATCATGTGGCTGTGGTTTTTATATTGTAGTAGATAAAGACACAAAGTTTTTAATCTTTTGGAACGGGGGAAGAGGTTCCAACAATTTGGCCGAGGCAATGGCCCTCGCTGGCCTTTTATACTTCTGTCTTTTTCTTAATCTTCAGGGTGTTTCTATCTACGGCGATTCAAAGATCATGGTGGAATATGTCAAAGGAAATAATTCCATCTCCAGTCCTCACCTCTTTGGTTGGCTAGACAGGATAAAGTTCTACTGGAATCTTCTGAAGGATGGCTCAATCCAACACATCTACAGGGATAAAAATGCGCAGGTTGATGCTCTGTCGAAGAAGGGTCTTCTTGAAGCTCCTGGTCATTGGCATCTTCAGGTCTCCGTGAAAAGCGATATCTACTTCATTCAGGATTTTTATCCTTCTGACTATTAATTTCTTGCTTGCAGGTCTTTAAATCTTTTTAGTGTTTTGATGCTCCAGCCTTATATATCCACAGGTCTGTTAGTCTTATGAGGCGGTTTTTCCACAGGAACACATCTTATAGCTTCATATTTTTTGTGACCGATATGCTTTGGCTGTCCGCATTGTTTTTTGATGCGGTATATCTCCACATGTGGCCGATCTGCTTATGCGGATCCTTTTCTTTGTTTCCGGTCTACAGTCTCTTCAGTCTTTTTCAGTTGGTGGGAGTTCCGGTTTTTTTAAGCCGTGTCTACCCAGTATTATGTCTATGGTTTTATTTGCTGATCCAGAACTCTTTCCGGGGTCATATGCTTTGTTCTACATCATGTATATGGGGCTTTTTATATATCTTATATAAATACATAGTGCTTTTTCGTCCTGAAGAAAAAAAATAATAATAAATAAATAAAATAAAATAATAAATAAATAAAATAAAATATAAAAAATATAAAATAAAAATAAATAAAATAAAAATAAAAAATAAAAATAAAAATAAAAAATAAAAAATAAAATATAAAATATAAAAAATAAAAAATAAAAAATAAAAAATAAAAATAAAAAATAAAAAATAATAATAATAATAATAATAATAATAATAAAAATAAAATAAAATAAAATAAAAAATAAAAATAAAATAAAATAAAAATAGACAGTAAAAAAACCAGTTTAAATAACAAAAATCAAGATTTCACCTCAAATTTTTCCGTCGACACCGGAAAGTCCAAAAAGTCGCACTAAAAACAACTCCGTTTTTTTCTCAAAGTTACACCTTCTTCCCATTGAATATTGAGCCTATGTTTATGTGTTTCCTTCCAGAGTTGCTGCAAGAACTTTGAAAACGTGAAAAGTAAGCAGGCATCAAACTGGATTTGGATATTGGATATTGGATTTTGTTTGATGCTTAACCTGGGTGTTTAATACCATGATTCAAATCCTTAAAGACATGTTTTTCGCCTGTGGGTTGTCTTTCTCATTTAAGCAATCTCGCCGTAAAATATCTTTTGATTTCAAATTTCTCACTTATTGCATAATTTAATAGGCCATATTCATTTAGTGTAATATGCAATAGATATCGAGCAAAGAACTGCCAAAAACTCAATTTCCAGAAATACTCAACAATCTTTGGCATATTATTTGTGATTTATGAAAAATGGATAAGTCTTCAATATCCTAATTAAAAGTGCATTTTTAGAAATAAGAGTTTTTATTTAGTGATTTTGTTTTTCAAGATAGTCTTTTAAATTTCTAGTCAGCGTTCAAAATTGACCCTTTTTAGCCCTTCTTTAGGCTCCTAACCCTTTTTAGAAGGGCTAAAAAAAAATTACACTTCGAAAAAAAATTAAAATGTCAAAATCACCCGTCAACTACAAAGGTTAGATTAAATTTTTATATTTCAAAAGAAGGGTAATATTTTTAATAGCCTGTCAATACTTTTTTAAGTTTATGATAATTTTGAGTCTGTACTAGTGCATAAATCACTCTAACTAGTGATAGTTTCGTAGAAGAGACCAGTCAAAGTCCAAAAACCTCATACAATTTAATAGTTATGTCATGATTTGGCGATGTTTCCCTGAGGCCCCCAACTTACGCCAATATGATGCAACTTGTAAGAATAATACATGCAACAGTCATGGTAATATTACACCTGGCACAGGGCGACAGAGCACATTGAGTAACCATTCAACAACTATGCACGTGCTCTCGCTCCTCCATGATTATCCTTGAGTGCTCTTTCCCTGCATCCATTTTTTTCCATTTTCATTTGAATTGCAACCCATCATCCACAGAAGTAAAGTTATCATTCGATGCTAGACTATAAGGTATTTTTCATTAACCTCCTCATATCTTCATTAACATTTGGTTTTTTCATTCTATGGATTCTTTAATGCAACACTCCTTGAAGTAATGATGGCCTTCGAGGTCACACAATTTATCCTGGGCACCATAGAATCCACACCACAGGAAATCAACATTGTGGCTAGATACCCTGAATGCAACTGCTTGCCATCCTTCCATTCCAGGCATCGGTGGTCGAGTTGTTTTCTACATTGTTAATGGTGCATAATTATATGAATCAACCAACTATGAAAAGAATATCTATTTTTTATTGAGGGTATTGGACTCCACAACTATAACACTCTCATTCAAACTCTTGCTTTTTTTTCTTCGTTGCTTAAATCCATATAGATTTCTTGTCCAAGTACCATTTTTCATGAAGTGTTTGTTCTCTATCATAAAGCTACAAGTTTCCTTGAATGTTACAAAACATAATTCAACAAATCAATGAATAACCTATCAAGAAATCTATAGTCAAATCCTATGGCATGTTGCTAAGGTTGAATTTTTTCTATCTCAATCTTGCTAATGGATTTTTAATTTATGTATTTACTTATTCTATTTATTTATTTATTTAATAGTGTAAATATTGAAAAATGTCTCCTATTGGTCGTCCTAAGAAGGATAAAATGAAATTGTCAATTGTTGAATCATTTGGTCTTACACAACATTCTGATCAACCATGTAATATTCAAAATTAAGTTGATGCTCATCTACATGAATATGATGAATCAAATAGTGTAGAGCTTGTTGAAATAGAAAACCCATCAAAGAAACACAAAATAATATTCAAATCTAAATAGAATACAAGGTTTCCATGGGCTTATGTTTTAAAACATTTAATGGTAATGAAAGGATAAAATGTTCTTGACATGTTAAATTTAAAAGTGACACTCCATTTTCAAAAGAGGGAACTACCAATCTTCAAGTTAGTGGTATAAGTGGCCATGCAAAATCAAAAGCTCAATTTTTGTTTTACAAATTTTGGAGGGAAAAATCCATTGAAGCAATATTTCAATCACTAAACATGTAGAACTAATGGTAAATGCTAGGAAGGAGAAAATTATATCAATGATTGAAAACATGTATTTTGTTGCTATACATGATTTATCTTTAGAAATGTTTAAGTCAATATGTGACTTGAATTGATATAAATGCACTCCACGCATGCTTCTAACAATGAATTTTCTGCATACACAAATACCACACCAAGAAAATATTTTCTTCAAGTTTCTAAAGAGGTGTATTGGAACAATCTAAAAGAGAAGATTTTGCATAGGTCATTTTACTCAATTTCAGTTGATGAAAGAACTAATCAAATTATGGAACACCAATTGATTATTTATATTACATATTTGACGAATGGAGGAAGAGGTCAATGTTTAACAATGTTTACTTCAAATAAAGGATGGAATAGCTCAATGTATGTATGATCTAGTGAGAACTCTTTTAGTATAAATGGATTTATATTTGATGAATTTTGTTGGTTTTTGTTCAGATGGTGCATCTTCCATGAGGGGTATTCATGAAGGTTTATCTCCTAAGCTTTGTATGGTCCTGATTTATTAGTTATCCATTGCATAGCTCACAAGGAAGCATTAACAAGCAATGAGGCTTCATCTCATTTTCCAGAGTTGCAATATATTAACAAATTTGAAACAAAGTTTATTCATGGCTTGGAAAATCAACTAAAGGACATGGAAAATTGAGAGAGCTAATGTATACATTTCAAATCACTAAGTTAGTGGTCTTACAAATTCATAAAATTAGGTGGATCTCAAGAGGAAAGGTCATGGAAAGACTTGTTAAACTCATGCATTATTTGTTAGGATTGGGAGTTAGGGGAGAAAAAAATGTATGAGTTGGCAACAATATTTCAAGTGAAAATTTGCATCCATATACTTGCAGACATGCTCGTTGAATTAAATAAGTTGAATCAAAAGTTCGAAGAGGATCATGTTGATATTACATATATTGACACTACTTTAGATGTTTCTATTAGCATGCTTCGTAAACGATTTTTGGAAAGAATTTTTGGTGTAGATGCAGTGCATATGTCTTCTTTCTTAGTTAAAGCACAAAGAGGAACGCCTAAATTTGAATATAGTACAACTGCAAGTTATGGTACATTTACATCCATTGAGGTTCAAAATTTTTCCAAAGATGAAAATATTTGAGGCTACTATATGATTGTATTATTTTGGGAAAATGTTTTATTGTAAAGGTGATTAAATATTTAGACATGAGATTCATAGATTTACATGTATTTAATGTGGCTAAGTTTTTCACTTCTCAACAATATTATGAAGAAGTGAATGATATAGGTTGTCCAACAAAAATGTAGTTGAAATGTTTATGTGAAAAAATTTGGTGTTGGGGAGTCATCTATTCTGGATACTACTAGATGTTTGGGTGAAATGAATGAATTTATTTGTGCTATTTGTAAATCATACCCTAAAAATCATGTATGACATGAGACCTATGTGGAGATAAACATGAATGGTTTGAAGACTTTCCATATTTGATGCAATTATGGCAAGCTATTCTTGTTATCCCAACAACCACATCAGTGTGTGAAAGAGGCTTCTGAAAATTAAACAAGATAAAAAATGATGATAGATAAAGACTTTCATTGGAGACACTAGATATGTTAATGTTTCTATCTCTAAGTGCACATCATGCTCTAAATGAGGTAGATTGGAATGCTACTTATGATGTATGGAAATAAATGAAAACTAGAAATCCATTTCTATTGGGAAAATATATTTATATTTTCAATTATGTAAGTCCAAATACTTTTGAAGATCATCGAATGAATAGAAGAAACATATGTTTACCTTTTTTTAATGGAATTTGAGAATATTTGACACTATTTCATTATGGAATTTTTTTGAGGGGTTTATTTAATATATACTTTTCAGTAGAAGTGATTCTTTTTTTATAATTTTTCATCCTTGAAAGGTTAGATAAATATATGCCCTTTCAAATAAAATTAAGAATAGACCTTCAAATTTGATCACTATTTCTACTCCTTCCACCTTTACACGTGTAAAAGCAATTGCTATTTATATTTATGTTACATGTAAATGGTAAATAATTTAAAATATTCACTCTTCCAATTAAAAAAAAAAAACAATGAGTAGATTTAGAATAATATTCCTTATTAATATTTTTAAGTAATATATAAAACTTAAAAAATACAAATTTTAAATTAATATTTAATCGTTTTTTTAAAAACCTTTATCTACATAATTATAAAATATTATACAACTAACCAAAAAGTTCACGCCTTAACATTTTTTGAGGAAGAAAATTACAAAATTGGGATTAAATTATATCAATAATTAACATAACCTCATCATTAGCGTTGTGCAAGTTGCTAAAAAGATAACACAATAAAGCTTACCCTAGGCTGAAACTTATTATTATTATTATTAAATTGATAACATAACTCGTCGTGTAAGTGGATAAAAAGATAACACAATAAAGCTTACACTCGGTTGTAGCTTACTATTGAAATTTTTTTATTATTATTATTATTATTATCATTTATATCTTATATAGTATATAAAAAAATTAAGAGAATATAAGTTAAGAGGGTAATGGTAAGATTTGGTTTACTTAATTGAATTTAGTTTATTTTACTTCACATTAAGGGTTGGGGTTGGTTGCATTATTGATTTTATTTTCCAATTATTTGTATAGTTTGAGTGGGTCTAATGGTTAAGAACATGCGCTTCTTTATAAGAGGTCACATGTTCAAAATCCAAAGTGGAGTAGACTATGTACACCTATGAGACTTATGTGAGGTTTTGATTCTTAATTTTTGATATGTAAATTTGATCTCTCCTTAATTTAAGAGTACCTTACATGGTGTAGGAAAAAGATCTATTTAGTGTCTACTCCTCATATCCACATACTTGAGATAGCCTTTCATCTCATTAGTCATTGGGTTGTTGCTATCCCCTTGTTTTACATCTCAGCTTATGTAAGTTGGTTTTTAGTTGTGTTATTCCTTATTTTTCATGTCATAAGATATTAAGCTTTAATTACTTTTAATCTCCCCCTATATGTTGAAGTTGTCCATATTGCAATTTTTCTGGCACATTTTCTGCATTTTCCTTTCTTGTAGTATTCTTGTATACAACTTCTCAATGCCATTTTATTCACCAAACATCTTTTCCTTCTAATTCCATTCTTCAAACAATTTTCTAGACTATCATTTTGCGATTTTTTTAAAGCTTATATTCATTGATTTTCACTGAAATCATGTCATTGTCCATTAATGTCATTTTTTGCCTGCATAGTATCAACATTCTCAATGCTTTATATTCTATTGGATATAGACGTGTTTTAGCAAGGAGTATCTCATAAGAGGTGATGCGTTTTACTCTTAGACAACTTCTTGTTTGCGGTTTTTCCTCTCACTTGATTTGGTCTCATATATTTTGCATACAATTGGTACATATACTTCACATCCATAAAGGAGTATTTGGGTAGTGAGTACTTGAAAGAGGAAAAATGTCTCCTAATGTTAGAAATCTATTGTCTTACATTTATTTTGCACTGGGAAGAATGCTTTCCACCCACCATGGAATGTTTCCCTTACGAATGCATGCTACCTTAACTTCTTACCGAAATCAAGTCCCAAATATTTATAGTTTTGGGTTATCTCTAGTTATACACATTTTACATTAATTTGTGGTTGTTTTGTGTGAAAATTCCATGATTGCAATAAACTGGATATTTATCTACTAACTAATGTAGTTTATTTGTCTTTTGAATTATTAATTCAACAAATAACAATAAATTCACAATTGCAATCTTCATAAATAAAAATGTCGCAAAAGATAAAAACAGGAACTGAGAAATATGCACACACACACAATAATTTTGACATAGTTATTTTTGGAGAAATGTCCCTAGAAAAACCCTGAAGCGAAAAATGGTGTAGTAGATGAGGGTTTTATTATTATTAAAAAAAATTAGAGTATAATGAATTGGTTTCCTTTCATTGGAAAACCTCTAGCAAATACTGATCTTACTGGAAAAATACTCTTGTGATTAATTATCTCCCTTTGCAACTAGAAATTCCTCTCTCTCGACAACTTGCACTTCTTGGCTATTTGAAATACATGGTTGGAGATGTGCACTACTACTTTCTACAAATTTATATACCCCCATAATCACCTTCCTGCAAGTCTTCCTACCTCCTGCTGCCTCTGAAACGCACTTGCTCTTCCTCCAGACGATAGATTGGCCTCTAGCAACTAAAGCGTGCTCTCCTTCGACAACTCGCACTGGGAAATTTGGCTACACACACTAGCTGATGCGACCTCTTCCGCAGATGTATTCGGCCTCCTCTTCCTATCTCCTTGACAATGGAAAATATCGCGGAAATTTCCTCCAGATTTCTGCTCCCAAATATCTATTGATCCCTCTATCTTTGATGCTTTCCTAGCTTCAACTGCGCCCTTGCTAAATACCTACAACTGGGTAGTCTAATTTCTCACAAAATACTTGATTCCTTCCCCAAAACCTTTGACATGCTCTTATAACCTCTTGTTGGAGTCTCAAAGGCCACAATCACATCTCAATTGATGGCTAAGATCAATTTGACTTCATTAATAGAAGTCTCTAGAGCAAAATTGAACTTCCTTGATTAATTCACTTTAGTTAACCAATTTTCCTAAGTTAGACTTAGGAACTTTTTAATTATTAGCTAATTAATTTAAGGCATCTCCAAGTATTTTATCATGAAACCTTTTATAGGTTTGGAGATCTTGTGTTCCTTAGCATCTTAGACATCATAGGGACTAGAACACATGTATGCTACTACACCAAACATAAACTAACACTCCCTCTTAGAGATGAAGGTATTCTCCACTATATCCATATGACCCATGAAGTAGACAATTTTTTCCCTCCCCAAGGCCTTCGTGAGTATATCAGCCACCTGCTAGTCAGTGGGAACATGTTGTAGTTGAATTGATTCACATTGCTGATGTCTGACATCTGTGATACCTCCTTCCTTCACATCTTCAAGATGATTTGACTTCCTATCACTAGAAATCACTATGAAGAAAATACACTCACTGTCACTACCCACCATGCTACTGCGCATACTTTAATCTCACATTGTCGATGCCTCTGCTCTAAAGTTACTTTGGTTGGAAATGTACCTTTCTCTCTGCAACTGGCCAATTTGCATTGCCTTCCTCATATCTTTGCACTGCTTCCATAATTACATCTATGTATATTGATCACTCATAGATCTACTAAGTCACTGCAACTGGCTCTGCACCTATCTCTGAAGTATCTGACTGCACGTAACTGGATATGAACCATCTCTTGAGAATATAATTGCACCTTGCTGACACTTCGATCCTCTTGCTACTTTAACTCATAGAATCCCGTAGCATAGGTAATGATCCAGGAATACACAACAACTAGATCTGATCTACTAATCAAGACCTCCTTGGCTAGATTTAGACCTCATTGTTTCTCTTCCCTCAAATCCTACCCGATTTGGCATATTGGAGTGTCATAATCCTCCTCCACCTAAGGATAATGCTACAAACATAATGAATTCATCCTCCAATCTAGTGGACAAATCCTCAATCTTTGTCGAAGTTGTTTTCTCCTTCCCATTCTTGTCCTTCTTCCTCTTAGGACATTGGATGATGTAGTGACCAATTTCTTGACATCTAAATCCATTTACCTTCAACAAGTCCTTCTTCTTCTTCCCTGGCTAGGACCCTTCTTCAATTTTCCCTTCCTTGCAAGAGTGATGCTTTCCTCTTCCTTCTCTATATTCGGTTCCTTGCCACTGTTGCTGGTAGTACCATCGAAGAGACCGAGTCTCAACTCCTCTTGAGTGAAGTCACTCCACAGGTGTTTCCAATCTAGTAGCTTATCCCATCTAGTAATTACCTGAATGACCGTTCATCGTTTTTTGGTGAACCTATTTAGACCTATACGCACTAGCTCATTCTTTGTTGGCTTCTCTCCAACTGTTGTAAGTTCATCTCTCACATAATGAATCTTGTTGAGATAGGATGTTATGTTCTCACCCTTAGTCATCTTGACCATTCTCAACTTCTCCTTTAGAATCATCTTCCAACTCTCAGAAGGATCTTGATACAACTTGATGATGGCATCCCATATCTCCTTTGCAGTTCCCTTCTCTGCAATATGTCGAAAGATATGATCTCCTACTCCATCTAAGACCATCCTCTTATCCTTGGCCATGTCCTTCCTATAATCATGTAACAAGATAGGATCTATTGATACAACTACAAATGTTGTCACAAAACTCCTTCAGACCATGCTCATCCAAAAGGAATAACATCATGGCCTTTAAGATGCCAAAGTTGGAGGCTCCATCCAACCTGTCCAGATCTCTTAGTTCTATTGCAACCATCTTCTTTAAAATATGTGAAACTCAATAAACTAAAGAACTAAAGAATTGGGAAATCTACTTCTCCTTCCAACAAATTAACTTGACTAACTAGTTGGTCATATTTCAGAATTGGTTCCGGGATATGGGAGGGGCCTAACGGACCAAAGAGGATCAGTCAAGCCCATCGCTTCAACCCAGCATGAGAGGCTCAGCTATGAGGGAAAGTGCCGGCTAACGAGGGGATCCATCGAGTCGGGGTTGTAGCCGTCAGACGGAGGGGAAAGGTCCCGAAGGGGCTTGCGCTTCCTAGTGCAAGGATTTCGATGCCTCAAAGGGTACGTAAGTACACTCGACTAATAAGGAGAGGAAGATAGATCCAGGTCGGTCAGATCTTTCTCGAAAGCCTGTCCCAGAGCGCTGGAGCTCATCCGATGAGCGAAAGCGTACCTTCAAGGGGCGACCTTCTCTTCTGCAACATGAACTAGATAACTGCTTCTAGGAATTTGTACCAACCTCCGAAACCTCTTCCAGAAATTCACACTACCTGATGCTTCACTCCTAGGCAACTCGCTCTACCTCTGGAACCTCTTCCGACACTGGCACACACATTGTTGACCCTGAAACATTGATGAGCCCCAAAAATGGACAATTATTTGGGCTCATCCAACCTCCTAAGTTGACTTAATCCACCATTCTCATTGGTTTATTGCATGTTTTTGATTATTTTTATGTTAATAGAGTGAATTTGGTTAGTCATTATGCCAAAAAGTCTAATGGGTGCTTTGTGTAGCCTTTTTGGTCAACTTGGAGACAAAATTGAAGGTCTTAATGAGCACTTGGCAGCCAAATTCGTGGGAGAACAAGCTAGAGGATTTGTAGGAAGGTGTCCCCCTCATTTATGGGCCCTTACCTCGAATTATCCACCATCAGCTCGGAGTTCAAAGGCCACCAAATCAATGAGCACAAGGGCAGCCAAGCAAGTCAAGTTGGACTGCTGTTAACTACAATTCTTGGGCAGCCAAGTCCCTAAATTTTAGGAGGACTGTTGGGTCCTCAAATTGTATAAATAAGAGGGCTTAAGACCTCATTTCAGTTAGTCATTTTGGGGAGCTAGTGGTTAGTCATTTTTGGGATTAGCTAGTTAGTCAATTTGGTTAGCCAATTAGTCTTTTTGTAAGCCAGTTTTGGCATGATATCAGACTTTTGATTATGAATAAAGGCAAGCAGATTTGGATCTAATTCTGAGCTTTAAGGGAGCTATAGCTCTCAGGTTAGGGCCCAACCTGAGAGCAATAGATCTCCTCTTCGTGTAGTGTTATTCACCTTTCTTTCCAGCATTTTGTTTACTTGTTTTGATATGCATTTCAAGAACACAGTTTGCTGATTTGATTTCGTTAATAGGATTGAGTAGGATTGGTTTATGATTAAATTACTTTCAGCTGCTTAGATTCAGATAGGAGGTTTGTAATACACAGGAGCTCCAAGAAAAGGTTGTTAGAGATCACTGCCATCTCTGTTTAGGGATTGGGGTGCAGTCTATACCAATCACCAAAAAACGTAGTCTTATGCTTTCATGCAAGCTGCCACATAGTTATTTTAATTATAGATCCATGCATGCACTCTTTCTCCACTTTAGTTCTCTGTTCCTGAGCCATCACAAGCCTCATTTCCATCCTACCTATTCACCCATACACTTCCTCCACTCCTCCATCACCCAAAACTCCAACCACAGACCTTCCTGTAGAAATCCCGAGACTTCCTGTAGGATCCCCTGCAGACATCCTGTAGAAGCCTGCAAACTCGGTTGCTGAGCATCTGAACGTGTGGAACTTCTGTGGGATGATGTTAGAGATCCCCTGGAACCTCTCCTAGCCCTCTTGACCTTTCCCAAGCTTTCTCTCCCTTCGCACCACCTCTGCACAGCCAAACCCTAATAAGAAACAAAATCATAATCACTCCAACCACTTAAGCAAAAATACAAAAACAATGTTCTTTTTCATAGAAGTAGTTTGAGTTCATGCATTTCACATCATTAGAAGTAATGGCATCAGTTGTAGACATTTACACTTTCACTATTGCATCATAGAGGTCAAACTAGTCAAATTAGGGTTTACTAGGGTTTCATGTTTTGGTTGGCTTTCAGTTCACTTTTGCAAAGTAGATCAATTTCCCTCGAGATAGCCTTCGTCCATCATTTAGAAAGCTTCTTCTGAAGAGCATATAGAAGTTGGCTTGAGCCCTAGCGGACTTGTGCCAGCTGACCAAGTGACAGCTGCGACAAGAGCTAGTACTTGTGCATACAGCACCGTCGCTTCCAAGTTTGTACGAACTACCGGGTTGATAAAATTAGAGATAGGAAGCCCCAGGAGTTGTAGCATTATTGCTACAATACTGGAGCCCACCATCTTTTTGGCGCCGTTGTCGGGGAAGCGGCAGAGTATTGGTGATTGTTGCCATTCTTCTATTTTCTACTACAACCTTCTGCTAAGTAGTTTATTTCATTTCCATTATGCAATTTCATTTATGCAAAAGTAGATTAGCATTTCTTGCTTTCATAGATTAGCATTTCAATTCCGCAATTTCAATTCCGCAAGCGTAGACTAGCATTTCATTCCTGCAATTTCATTTGAGCAAAATAGATTAGTCTTTTCCTGCTTTCATTTCAATTCCGCATGTTCATTTTAGCGAGATAGTTAGTTGCAGTTCAATTTATTTCAGTTTTGCAAGTAGAAGTAGAAAAAAGCAAAAATCAAGCAAAAAGATTTCATTCCATGCCTTGTAGGAGTAGAGATAAGTTAGAAAAATGATTGCAAAACACCCCCACTGCTTCACACAACCTTCTCTCTTCTTCGATGGCTGTGATTGAAGAACCCCTGGGTGGACATCAAGACATATTTGAAGAACCTCTAGGGGAGAAGAAGAAGAAAACATTCCGCTGGAGCAAATGGCTACAAGCAGAGATGTTGGGAGCAACATCTTGTCCAAAGACGAATTTGAAAATCAGATCAAAGATTTCAAGAGTGATATGAGGCAGTTTCTTGCCATGCAACTGGATACCTTGCGGATCCAAAAGAAGCAAGAGGAAGCCAAGAGGGCTTTGGTCATTTTTTGTCCTAGGTGCACTAGAAAGCATCCTAGGAACGAATGTCCAATGCACTCCCTAGAAGTGTGTTTCATCTGTGAAGAATACCATCCTACAGATCAGTGCCCTTCCTTACCCAGATTCAAAGCTGCATATCAGAGAGCCAAAGGAACCACTGAATCACTCTATTACATGAACCAAAGTTGGCCGCATGGACCTAGATCTTACCAGCAGGAACTGCAAGGGACACCCGAGACCTATTATGACCCCTATCAAGCCACTTTCATGCCTTCTTGGGGCCCCCCTGCTCATCCTTCTTGGTTCACACCTCCTCCTCGTTCCTTCACAGATCCATATTATGCCCAACCAGTTGCTCATTCATTTCACTCTTATGCTCAGCCACAGCCTCAGTGGAATGCACCTTATCAGGAGTGGAGGTCCCAGTACAACTCTCATCCCGCTCATTGTCCTCCACCACCTGCTCATCCACAACCATCGCCTCCTCCTCCACCAAGGCAACCCCAAATGCCTACCCAACCACAATGCCATCCATATCCATCTCAATTTCACACCTCCACTCAACTACCCGTACCATTTCCAAAGCCATACAATGGAGCAGCTCAACCCAATTGCAAATCTGAGGCACAACATGTGCAAATGACTCCTTTTGAGCTCAATGATGTTCACGAAAGCTCAAGAAGAGTGTTGCAAAACAGAGATTATATTGACAACATTGAAGGACCAAAGGAAAAAGAAGATTCCAAAGAGGAAATCAAAGAACCATGGGCTGCACTTGATGAAGAGAAGAGATCAGAATCAGAGATAAAGAAAGATCCTTCATGGTTACCATCAAATCTTCCATGTATTCAAGAGAAAGATCAGTAAAAGGAGGAAGATGAGAAAGTCATGATAGAAAGTGACATGAAGAGTGATCTAGATCAGCAAAAGGACCAAGGATATCAAAGCTATATTGAGACATGGTTCCAGACAGTCACTAAGTTGCAACAGTACTCTCTTCCTCAACTATGTTTGATCCCTTCAAAGTCAGATCATTTGGTCTCTGAGATCTGGATACCTGTCAGAGCATGCATTTCGAGCCTCCACATCATTTTGTCTCTAATCTCGATGTGCACATGGCTCCATTGGAAGTATTCTTATACTTGAAAATGAGTTTGTTTTTCAAGTAGGGTAGGGTAGAAAAAAAAAAAAAAAAAAAAAAGAGAAAAAAAAGAAAAAGAAAAAAAAATGAAAAAAGAGGAAAATAGAAATCTAAGGTGAAAACCTCCTCGGAGGCGCCTTAGATTGGCTCATTGATTGAAAACCTCCATGAGGTGGTCAATGGGTTGGGAAAAAAGAGAAAAGAGAATAAGATCTTTGGGTGAAAACCTCCCTTGGAGGCGCCCAAGGCAGGCAATTAGGGTGAAAACCTCCATGAGGCGCCCTGGTTGTTTTTCAAAAAAAAAAGAGAAAAAGAAAAAGAAAAATAAAGCTAATCTCCATTGAATAATTTCATGTTGCAGCAGTGACATTGCAGGTTGCAAGAAGGACGTTTCATGACAGGAGGAGCACTCAAATCAAGGTCAAAGGAATTTTCTTGCCTTCTACAGGAAGCTCTGTATTTCTACAGGAAACATCCTGTAGAACCTTTGGATGAGCCAAATCCAATTTCAAAAGTGAATCTAATGGTGGGAATCTGTTGATTAGGCCTACAAGCACTTGTGTGTCCATCCCTTGCCTTTATCCATCATTTTTTCCACCTCCTTGTGCTTCTCATTGTGCTTCTACAGGAACTTCCTGTAGAAATTGTGGGAAACTAGTCATGGATTTCAAAAAGTGGTTTGGAGAGCGTGGTAGCTTCCTCAAGGGTTCAGAAGCATCCTGCACTTTTCCAACTCCTCCTCCATCATCTCCATACCTGCATCACAGCCAAAATTCATTTTGTCATCCCATGCAACCAAAATGCAAAGTGCCTTGAAGCAAAAACACATAGAACATAATTTGTTTTTGCCATAACTTGAAAACCATGCATCCATTTGACAAACCGTTTTATGGGGAATTGTACAAGGTTGATGACAACATGCCTGAGCAGTTTCATGCAATTCCGGTGCACGGTTTCCAAGAAATCAGCCTCCATCACCATCAGCCATTTTTGCAATTTCTCCATATCCGTGCATCCGTTTTAAAACCTGTTTCATGGGGAGATGCACATGGGTGATAGTAGCCTACCCAAGCAGTTTCAGCCGATTCTGATGCACGATTTCCGAGAAATCGAGCTCTGAAATATTCAGCCATTTTCCATTTTTCTCGAAATCTGTGCATCCATTGATCACGATTTTGCTATGGGAGATGCATAATGATGATAGGAACATGCTCACCGAGTTTCAGATCAATCCGATCTACCGTTTGGGAGAAATGGCAAAAAGAAGATCTGGTTTTGTGACCATGCAGCAGCAGCAGCTTGAACAGGCAGAGTTGAACGTGGAAACGATTGCATGCAGCTCAGATCCGGCCAGAGGACACCTGCACAAGGAAAAGCAATCAAAAATCATTAGCCAAGCCTCATGCAATCAAAGAATCAGAGCATGCAGCAGCAAGAAGCTTCACGACAGCCATTCAACTTCGAGGTATGTGACTGATCTCATTCTTCTATTGCATAGATTTAATTTGAAAACTGCATGAATTGATGGAATGGTGGAATTAAGCCACGGATTAGCAAGGCTCAACCGATTGTCTTCTCTAGCACTCCTGAAAAATCACGTAGCATGCGTGGATGAGATTCACGTGGAAGTTGAAAAGTACCGGCAATGGTAGATGTGTTGAACTCCAGTGAACAGGGCATCAGTTGATTAACAAATAGAAGGGGACTACAGTTCATAATTACACTGCAGTGGAGACAACAGTCGTATAAGCCAGCACACGTATGTGCCACCTCACTCCAAAAATCACGCAGTAATTTAATCAACGCTCAGCTGAAACTCTCACCATTCAACTGCAGTCAACTGAAACCCTTTCCAGATCAGTTAACCGATGGTGCTCTACAAGATTTCTGCCCTTTTTTCTCGAGATCTCTACAGTTCCTTAAACAATTCCCGCCTGTCGCACTCTACAGGCGTTTCTACAGGAAGACGTTCTACAGGAAAGTACAGCAGAGCCTTCTAGAGCAGAAAAGCTTGGATTTTTCTTCGACAAATTGGGAATCCCGAAAGTGGTAGGCTTGAAAAAACACTCTTCCATGCATGATACATCTGAAAGGTGGTGAATTAAAACTATTTTTGAATAAGAAAGTATGAAAGAAATCTGTCTGTGGGTCAAGAATGGTAGTTTTCCTGTGTGATACACGAAATTTTTCAGTTGGTTATGCATCACATTCCCCTCCACAGGTCCTATTAACAAATTTCTCCTGTACAAAAGTTAAAGCACTGTGAGGACTAACATGTGCATGAAGGATGTGAAATTTATGTGGTTGTATGCATGCAAGGGATGAAACTTAAGCTCTACACTTTGTCTGTGGGAGCCTAATTCCCTTCTGACAGTCGAGTATTTGGGCAGCAAAAGTCTTGAAACGAGGGAATTGTTGTTCATTGATATCAAACAGCTGAGGAATTCTTCCTTAAGTCCAGGGGGAAACTATAAACAACACTTCTGTTTCTGAAAAAAGAATAAGAAAAAGGGAGCACTCTTACCATGCCAGGGGGATTCATGATTCTGCATTATCCATGGTTGTCATGTGAACTTACACTTCCTCCAGCAGTGAGGAAAAAGAAGCAGTGGCCGAGGGAAAGAAAGAAACAGGCCAGAAGACCCCGACCACAGTGCAGAAGAAAGAACAAAAGAGGAAGCATGAGAAAAAGGATGACAAAGAAGAAGGTGACACACCCATCTTGTCAGCAAAAGAAAAGAGGTTGAAGAGCAGAACGGACAAAGCTGAGGTGGTCCACATCAGCCCAAGTACCTCATCAGAGCCTGCAACCAAACCAAAAAGAAAAACCCATGCAGCAAAGCAAGCAAAGGTGGTGACACCCGTGTCTACAGGAAAGCAGAAACATGCTTCTACAGGAAGCCCGAAAACAGTAAAAGGGTCTTCTACAGGAAGCCCGAAATTGGCTAAAACAGGGTCTTCTACAGGAAGCCTTAAAAAGGCGAAACCCAAGGAGAAGAAGGCAGACATCCTAGCTAGGGAGGCAGTAGCTATGCTGGCCGCCCTAAGTACCTCTCCCAAGCCGAGGGAGAAGTAAAAGAGGGAGCTTCCACTACATTTTAAGGCGAGAAAAGGCATGCAGATAAGAACTGGCAGACCCCAAACCACAGTCAAAGAATCAAACTGTCATTGAGGACACAAAAGCTAAACAAAAGGAGGAGTCTCCTTCAAGGATGTCCATCACCTACGAATGAGAAAGCCAAAAACCTTCACTGGAAGAGAGAGAATTCAGACAATGGACTTAAAAACAGTTCTACAGGAAGACAGAGGACTGTTTCTACAGGAAGCCAGCGAACTGTTTCTACAGGAAGTTTGAAAAGAGGGAAGCCAAGGGAGAAAACAGCCGAGATGTTAGCCAAAGAAGCCACCAGGGCCATCAAAGATAAGGAGAGAGATTGGTTGCTCAGAGGATGAGCAACACTTTCAGTAGGGGGGTGATGATGAGCCCCAAAAATGGACAATTATTTGGGCTCATCCAACCTCCTAAGTTGACTTAATCCACCATTCTCATTGGTTTATTGCATGTTTTTGATTATTTTTATGTTAATAGAGTGAATTTGGTTAGTCATTATGCCAACAAGTCTAATGGGTGCTTTGTGTAGCCTTTTTGGTCAACTTGGAGACAAAATTGAAGGTCTTAATGAGCACTTGGCAGCCAAATTCGTGGGAGAACAAGCTAGAGGATTTGTAGGAAGGTGTCCCCCTCATTATGGGCCTTTACCTCGAATTCTCCACCATCAGCTCGGAGTTCAAAGGCCACCAAATCAATGAGCACAAGGGCAGCCAAGCAAGTCAAGTTGGACTGTTGTTAACTACAAGTCTTGGGCAGCCAAGTCCCTAAATTTTAGGAGGACTGTTGGGTCCTCAAATTGTATAAATAAGAGGGATTAAGACCTCATTTTAGTTAGTCATTTTGGGGAGCTAGTGGTTAGTCATTTTTGGGATTAGCTAGTTAGTCAATTTGGTTAGCCAATTAGTCTTTTTGTAAGCCAGTTTTGGCATGATATCAGACTTTTGATTATGAATAAAGGCAAGCAGATTTGGATCTAATTCTGAGCTTTTAAGGGAGCTATAGCTCTTAGGTTAGGGCCCAACCTGAGAGCAATAGATCTCCTCTTCGTGTAGTGTTATTCACCTTTCTTTCCAGCATTTTGTTTACTTGTTTTGATATGCATTTCAAGAACACAATTTGCTGATTTGATTTCGTTAATAGGATTGAGTAGGATTGGTTTATGATTAAATTACTTTCAGCTGCTTAGATTCAGATAGGAGGTTTGTAATACACAGGAGCTCCAAGAAAAGGTTGTTAGAGATCATTGTCATCTCTGTTTAGGGATTGGGGTGCAGTCTATACCAATCACCAAAAAACGCAGTCTTATGCTTTCATGCAAGCTGCCACATAGTTATTTTAATTATAGATCCATGCATGCACTCTTTCTCCACTTTAGTTCTCTGTTCCTGAGCCATCACAAGCCTCATTTCCATCCTACCTATTCACCCATACACTTCCTCCACTCCTCCATCACCCAAAACTCCAACCACAGACCTTCCTGTAGAAATCCCGAGACTTCCTGTAGGATCCCCTGCAGACATCCTGTAGAAGCCTGCAAACTTGGTTGCTGAGCATCTGAACGTGTGGAACTTCTGTGGGATGATGTTAGAGATCCCCTGGAACCTCTCCTAGCCCTCTTGACCTTTCCCAAGCTTTCTTTCCCTTCGCACCACCTCTGCACAACCAAACCCTAATAAGAAACAAAATCATAATCACTCCAACCACTTAAGCAAAAATACAAAAACAATGTTCTTTTTCGTAGAAGTAGTTTGAGTTCATGCATTTCACATCATTAGAAGTAATGGCATCAGTTGTAGACATTTACACTTTCACTATTGCATCATAGAGGTCAAACTAGTCAAATTAGGGTTTACTAGGGTTTCATGTTTTGGTTGGCTTTCAGTTCACTTTTGCAAAGTAGATCAATTTCCCTCGAGATAGCCTTCATCCATCATTTAGAAAGCTTCTTCTGAAGAGCATATAGAAGTTGGCTTGAGCCCTAGCGGACTTGTGCCAGCTGACCAAGTGACAGCTGCGACAAGAGCTAGTACTTGTGCTTACAGCACCGTCGCTTCCAAGTTTGTACGAACTACCGGGTTGATAAAATTAGAGATAGGAAGCCCCAGGAGTTGTAGCATTATTGCTACAATACTGGAGCCCACCAAACATGCACCAGTTCAACATGTAGTATGAGCTTGCCTTTATTGTTGGAAATTCTAGGCTTCCTTCCTAACATTAGAAAATTGGAAACCCTTTGAGAATTTTCATAGAAATTCCCCTATTGAAAACTTTGTGTGCTTTTTCTTCCTTACCCTACACTGATATGATACTGCAAACCCTATGTTGTAAATCTCCATGCTAGATCTGCTTTCTATGATCTACTCAGTGGAAACCCTTTCTAACAACCTCACTGCATGTTGCTACTACTTTGAGACAATTCACACTTTTCCTCTAGATTGGACTAGAAATCGAATTGTTGCCTCTCTACAATTTGAACTGCTTGGATGGCCTACGCAGATCTGGTTCTTTGTGCTTCAGATCTCCATCTGAACTTCTCAACCCTCGCTTCTAGAGCTTATGATCCAATCTTTACTACCCTTATAGCATGTGAAATTTCCACGATTGAAATAAACTGGATATTTATCTTCTAACTACTGCAATTTATTTGTCTTCTAAATGATTAATTTGGCAAATAACAATAAATTCATAATTGCAATCTTTACAAATAAAAATGTCACAGAAGATAAAAAAATGGAACTGAGAAATATGCATATGCACACAATAATTTTGACACTTTTTTTTGGACAAATGTCCCTAGAAAAACCTCGAAGGGAAAACTAGTGCAGTAGGTGGGCATTTTATTATTATTCAACAGTTTTAGAGTGAATGAATTGGTTTCCTTTCATTGGCAAAATAATCTAGAGATTAATTATCTCCCTTTGCAACTAGATCTTCCTCTCTCCTGACAACTCACACTTCCTCACTATGCACACTGCCTGGATGGAAACACACACAACTGCTTTCCAAAAATTCGTACAACCATGGAATCACCTTCCTGCAAGTCGTCCTATCTCCCTTTGCATATGAAACACACTTGCTTTGGCTTCGGAAAATAGATCTGACCTCTAGCAACTGAAACATAGTCTCCTCTAGCAACTCACACTAGGAAATACGGCTACTCGCACTAGCTGATGCAACCTCTTCTGCAAATGAATTCAACCTCCTCTTCCTGTCTCTCGGACACTGGAAAATACTAAGGAAATATCCTCCAGATTCCTGCTCCCAAATATCTATTGATCCATCTATCTCTTATGCTTCCCTAGCTTCAATTGCGCCCTTGTTGAATACATGCAACTAGGTAGTTGAACTTCTTACAAAATACTCGATACCTTCCCTAAGCCCTTTGACTTGCTCATATAATCTCTCGTTACAGTATTTGCGACCACAATCACATCTCAATCGATGGCTAAGATTAATTTGACTTCATCAATAGAATTCTCTAGAGAAAAATCAAACTTCCTTAATTAATTCACTTTAATTAACCAACTTTCCTATATTAGACTTAAGAACTTTTTAATTATTGGCTAATTAATTTAATTAAGGAATCTCCAAGTATTTTCTCGCGAAACCTTTTCTGGGTTTCAGAGATCTCATGTTCCTTAGCCTCTTAGACATCATAGAGACTAGAACACATGTTTGTTACTACCCCAAACATAAAATAACACTCCCTCTTAGAGAGGAAGGTGTTCCCCACTATACCCATATATTCCTTAAAGTAGACAAAATTTTCCCTCCCCGATGACTTCGTGAGTATAACAGTCACTTTCTCGTCAGTGGGAACATATCGTAGTCGAACTGATCCATGTTGATGGTGTCTGACATCTGTGATACTTCCTTCCTTCACATCTTCAAGGTGATCTGACTTCCTATCACTAGAAATCATTGTGAATAAAATACACCGGTTGTCACTGTCAACCATGCCACTGCACATACTCTGATCTCACACTACTGATGCCTCTGTGCTAGAGTTACTCTGGATGGAAATGTACCTTGCTCGCTACCACTGGCCAATTCACATTGCCTTCCATTAGGGGAATTTTGAGGTCTAAAATGGGCCTCTTAAGAAAAATGTACAACCAAAATAAACTTTATAAGAACCAATAGGATTCAAGATGATGATGTCAACCATGGGGGGTGATTCACCATTTTTGGAGTAAAAAAGTTAAAGGATCAAAAAATAATAAAATAATAAAACTAGTTTTTCAACTTATCTCCCTAAGTGGAAGTACTCGTTGGATGCAAAATTCAATTCCTCATCCAAGGAGTACCCATGTTGCATACTTTTGATGGACCCTGCTACACGAAAAATGATAAATACATGAAAAAGCATGATTGCAATCACGTTTTTCATGTATTTCTTATTTTTCGTGTAGCAAGGTCCATCGAAAGTATGCAACATGGGTACTCTTGGATGAGGAATCAAATTTTGCATCCAACGAGTGTTTTCGCTCAAAATTTGGGTAAACACATAGAGAGATAAGTTGAAAATATGAGTTGATTTTTTTTTTCTTTTTTCCCTCTAAAATTTGATGATGTAATCTAATATTATTTTATTATTCGACTATTATTTTATAATTTCCTTAGGAGGCCCATTTTAGACCTCAAAACTCCCCTAATGCTCATGTCTCTGTGTTGCTTCCATCACTACATTGATGTGTATTGATCTCTCACATATCTACTGAGTAATTGTAACTAAATCTGCACCTGTTTCCCAAGCATCTGATTGGAACTAACTGGCTCTGCAATGCCTCTCAAGAATTTGACCGCACCTTGTTGACACTTTGGTCCTCCCTCTACTTTAACTCTTGGGCTCCCATAGCATAGGTAATGATCCAACTAAGGAATACATAACAACTATATCTGATTTATTGATCAAGCCCTCCTTGGCTAGATTTAGACCTCCTCGTTGCTCTTCACTTGGATCCTGCCTAATATGGCATACCAGAGTGTTATATTCCTTCCCTTGAGGATAGTGTTGCAAACGTAATGAATTCATCCTCCAATCTAGTAGAAAAATACTTAATCTCTATCGAAGTTGTTGTTTGCTTCCCCTTCTTGTCCTTCTTCCTCTTTGGACACTGGCTAATGTAGTGACCAAGTTCACCACATTTGAAGCACTTGACCTTCGACAAGTCCTTCTTCTTCTTCTCTCCTTGATCCAGGTGGCTCCAGAGACCCTTAGAGGTCAAAGAGGGCTTATAATAGCTCAAAATTAAAAGTGGTCAGATTGCTCTTGAACTAGGACCAGATCGAAGTGTTCGTCACCCTAATTCCAATGGTGTGAATGACACTCAAATCCAAGTTCATATGAAGAAAATAGAGCCAGTAAAAGTTAGGGTCAAAGTTGGACAAGTGGCAGGTTTAATGGTCCTACAAATTGACTGAGACCCGATGCACTGAATCCAACCACCAGGCGAGCGAAATTGTGGCCTACTTAATTTGTCTAATGACCCTTGGTTTCAGACAAATTGACCAACACTTTATATAACATTAAAAACAAAAATAAATAAATTTATTGGGTGGCAGGCCATCAACCCTGCAACCCCAATCGTCCACATACCATATATGTGGTGGCGGGTGGTCAAACCCTGCCACCACTGGAACCACGCAACCCATGTTGTAAAACGTTGCAACCAAACAATGATAGATTACCATATATTAACCAAAACACGTATGCCATGTTTAAATGCAAAAGTTTTGTTATGTAATTGTGGTGTGGGCGGGGCTTGACCCTGGGTCACCACCGCACAAACCGAAAGCCAATACCGTTAGGCCAAGCAACCTTATGTTGTTTAATCTACCAGCGTTTTTGTTTATAAGCCATGTGTTTTCTCATTCAACGGGGGAAGAGAACCGAAGGGAGCGTCAAGGCTGAATAGAGGAATTAAGAGGCCAATGGAGGCATGAGTGGGCACGAACTCCGAGACAAGAATATTATGTAGGAATATTCCTAGAACCTTTTGATGCTTATGAGGAATCTTTGAGATTCCCTGGGAGGTAAAATTTTACAATGTCAGAATGTTATCATGTTTACAGTCATTTTTCTCAAATTTTTGCAAGGAGCTCGATGGTGAAGTCAAATTTTCCATCTGAGCAGCAGAATTGCACGTGCCCAACATAACAAAATCCCTGAAGAATCTTTAGATTCCCTTGGAGGCTGAAATTCGCCAGAGTCAGAATGCAACCAACTTTATACTCAAAAGTCTCAGAATTTTGCAAGGATCATGATGGCGAGATCAGAGTTGTGATCTGAGCAAAAGATTTATAGTCAGCCCATGGAGAATTTAGGGGTATCTAAAAGATTCCCAAAGGCCCAGAATTTGACAGTGTCAAAATTGGACGAATTGGTAGTCGATTTTACACTACTTAACGCCAAAAATTCAGTGGTGCAGTCAGTTTTTGCAGCTAAGCCTTTCATTTTTTAGCCAACTTCAGAAGTGAAGGTACATGAAGCAGTCATGTTATGTTTCCTTTCATTATTGCTGAGATGATGTATTATTCTTGAGATCCCTGTTTGATACTATGTCGAGGGATCGTTATTGCCACATTATGTGAGATGTCATTAACTTTTCATGCTATGTATTGTTGTTGAGATCCCTGTGTAATTGTGTTGAAAGGATACTCATTGCCACATTGTGTGAGATCTAATTAGTTGCCATACTGAGAGGAAGCTTTCTTTAGTGAGAATTTCTGTAAGCGGAAAGTCTCGTGGAGAGACAAGCCACTCTTGTTTGAGGGTATATGAACTTGCTATGAAAAAGAGTCTTACATGTACATCATCATCATTCCCAGCATTATATGAAGCGACATCCACCATCTTAACACCGGGCTCGGAGATGTAGTCCACTCCGTTATCAAATGTCTCGTGTTTTGACTTGTTGATTGTTGTCATGTTTCCTCTTGCTTAAGCATGCATATGTGTTCTTTTATGCTCTTTTAAATGCAATTCTAACAACATCACATAAGTAAAAGATCCTGGATGATTCCGGTAGCTGAAGGAACCCAGATCACTCCTTTAGAGTCTTGTCCCTAGCTAGGACCCTTCTTTTCTTTTCCCTTCCCTGCAAGAGAAATGTTTTCCTCTTCCTTCTCTACCTTTGGTCCCTTGCCACTGCTGCTGGTAGTACCATCGATGAGACTGAGCCTCAAATATTCCTGGGTGAAGTCCCTCCACGGGTGTTCCCAATATAGTAGCTTATCTCATCTAGTAATTACATGAATGAACGTTTTCCATTCCTCGGTAAACCAATTTAGAGTTGAACGCATCAGTTCATCCTCTGCTGGATTTTCTCCAATTGTTGCAAGTTCATCTCTGACAGACTGAATCTTGGTGAGATAGGACGTTACATTCTCTCCCTTCTTCATCTTTACCATTTTCAGCGTCTCCTTGAGAATTATCTTCCGACTCTTGGAAGGATCCTGATACAATTTGACGATGGTGTCCCACATCTCCTTTGTAATTCCCTTCCTTACAACATGCGGGATGATATGATCTCCTACTCTATTTAGGACCATACTCTTAGCATTGTCCATGTCCTTCTTGCAATCATGTAACAAGTTAGGATTTAATGGTACAACTACAATTGTTGTCACAAACTCCTCTAGACCATGCTTGACCAAAAGGAATAACATCTTGGTCTTCCAAATGCCAAAGTTGGAGGCTCCGTCCAATTTTTCCTGATCTCTTAAACCTATTCCGACCATCTTCTCTAAAAATTGTGAAACTCAATAAACTCGAGAACTATTGAACTGGTAAACCTCCTTCTCCTTTCTACAAAGCAACTTGACCTTCTCTTCTACAACTTGCACTAGAAACTGTTACTGGGAATTTGCACTAAACTCTGGAACCTCTTCTGGAAATTCACATTGCTTGATGCTTCACTCTTGGGCAACTTGCTCTACCTTCAAAACCTCTTCTAGCACTGGCACACACATTTCTGACCCTGAAACACAAATTGTCTCAACTGGCTGTACGATCTAGCCTTTATTGCTAGAAATTTTGGTCTTCCTTCCTGACAATAAAAAACTAGAGACCCTCTGAGATTTTTCTTAGAAATTCCCTCTATTGAACTCCGTGTGCTTTTTCTTCCCTACCCTGCGTTGATTTTCTACCGCAAACCCTATGCTATAAATATTTGTGTTAGATATGCTATGAAAATATTTGAAATACTCACTGGAAACCCTTTCCGATAATCTCACTGCCTGATGCTACTACTCTGAGACAATTCGCACTTTTCCTTATGACTGGACTGGAAATCGAACTATTGCCTCTCTATAATTAACACTGCTTAGCTAGCCTGTGCTTCAGATCTCCCTTTGAACTCTACAACCCTCGCTTCTAAAGCTTCTAATATGATCTTTATTATCATGATACCATGTGAAATTTCCATGATTGCAATAAACTGGATATTTAAATTCTAACTATTGCAGTTTATTTCTCTTCTGAATTATTAATTTGACAAACAACAATAAATTCACAATTGCAATCTTCAGAAATAAAAATGTTGCAGAAGATAAAAAATGGAATTGAAAAGTATGCACACACAAAAAAAATTTGACATAGTTATTTTTGGACAAATGTCCCTGGAAAAACCCCAAAGGGAAAACTAGTGCAGTAGATGAGGATTTTATTATTATTCAACAATTTGAGAGTACAATGAACTAGTTGCATTTCACTGGAAAACCTCTAACAAATACTGATCTTATTGGAAAAACAATATGGAGATTAATTATCTCCCATTGCAACTAGATCTACCTCTCTCCCAACAACTCACAATTCCTGACTATTTGCATTGCCTGGATGGAAATGCACATCACTGCTTTTTGAAAATTCATACAACCCCGAAATCACTGATCCAGGTGGGTGCTGGTGACCACCCGCCTGTCCCACTTGGACCCCCGTAACTGTCTCTTTCAATTTTTTTCAGTTTCCTTAATTGTAGCACAATTTACTATTTTTAGCATTTTTTCAGGTCCTGAACTTCTGGAGCCGTTTTGAGGTCCTAAACAACATTTTTTGGGTAAATTGGGAGCAACATGGTTTCATGGATCGATGTGCTCACTCAAAATTTGTAGCCCTCGAATAGATATTTCTAACGAGGTATTGTGCATGTCAAACAGAGATCGTATGCCAAAGTTACGACCCCGGGAAGTTGATGTACCAATTTACCCAAACGGGGCCCATAGTTTGGCGCTTTATCTCCTAGGGTGAGGTTTTTGGATGTTTAGGGTTTTCCATTATTTCTCAACAATAAATAGGCCTTCGAGCCTGTTATATACCTAGGGGGGATAATATGGGGTACCAAGGGAGGTACCCAAGGTAATAATGTAATAATGGGATGGGCCATAGTAATAAATAAGGTGGTTAACCCATGTCATGTAAGGGACCACAAGTAGTTAATAATAATGTAATGGGCCCATGGTATTAGTTGATGGTATGAGGAAACCATGGTAATGATGCATGGTATTGTATGTATGAGGCCTATATAAAGGCTAGAGACTCCACAGAGGAAGAGGAAGTGAAGTATTCTTGTATGAACATGCATATGGCTTGTGGAGTGTTCTCCTTCCTTAAGGAGTGAATGTATGGTGTTGCCCTACCATAAGGGTTTTGATAATAAAGAGAAGCATTTCTATCTATATTCAATCTTATTGGGTTTATTTTTGTTATCATGTGTTTCTGGGTTAGATCTACAACAAGTGGTATCAGAGCTACAACAATTGGTATCAGAGCTACAACAATTGGATCAGATCTACAACAAGTGGTATCAGAGCTACAACAATTGGTATCAGAGCTACAACAGAGCCTCATTGTAACATAGTTCCGAGGCATGTAGCCGCCACATCTCTTCTCAGAGATAAGCTACCATCGCCCTAGCTAGTTTATTTCCATTTATGTTTGTAAGCATATTTCAATATTTTTACATTAATGAAATGAAGTATTATTTCTGTTGCACCTCTGTATTTATGGTTATATTTGTAATTTGTTGTGTTCCTGTTTAAATCTGGATCAGTGTTATTAGAGCAGTCTGCTTTTTCTCTGCTTTTCTTTGCATGTCCCCAACGATGTCGGGATATAAGGAGTTAAGGCTTGAACTAGTTGAACCTTTGCAAGACTAGCCTCGTAAATCCCGACGGCCTCCCATGGCGGATGAAAAGAAAGATGAGGGGGCAGGAGATCCTATCAAAATCTTACTTGAAGAATCCCTTGAGTGACAAAGGAACGCGATGATGGAAAACATTGCCCAGATCCTTAAGCGACTACCCAGGGGCAACGCATCTGCTTCCAATAGCTACTCTAGAAACGCCACACCCTTTAAGGTAGAATTTAACTTTGAAATCCCCATATTCGAGGGTCAGATAAATGTAGATGCCGTAGATAGATGGTTAAATCTGCTAGAAGGTTATTTTTCTATTCATGATTTTTCCAGCCGGGAAAATATCACTTTTGCACTTCTCAAAGCAGCCCCCCATGTCAAGGACTGGTGGGAAACCTACTGTGAGCAGAAGGATGAAAGTAGGAACTCACTGTTTTCAACCGCACCCACTTGGAATTCATTCCGGGATGCCATCAAGGGAAGGGACCAAGATGTGCCAGAGTTCAAAAATATTTTTCATACCCTTCACAAAAAGTTGGGTATGAAGAATTTTGAGTGGCATTTGGTGCTCTAATACCACGAATGCCTACACAGGTACAACCAGGACGAGATGGAGTTCCTGGACATCTCCTCGCTCGGCACGGCGTAATGATACGTTGTCAAAATCAAGCAGAAGTTTAAACAAAAGAAGCGATACTTTGGATCCATGAATCTGAAGCAAGGGAAAGGTTTCCCCACACCGTGCACCAAGGATAAAGCTAAGATGGTGTGACCCAAGACAACTCATCGAAGCTGCAAGAAAAGAACAACACCATGAAGTCAAAGAAGGACACAGGGAAGTGGTGTGAGTTCCATAAGAGCCCCACTCACAACACAAGTGAGTGTCGAACCAAGCAGTCATTGGTGGCCAAGTTGAAGGCTTCAAAATCATATGCATGTTCCGACCCTAAGTCAGAACCCGACAAGAGGAATGACAAAGGGAAGCAGATCATTGTCACGGATCCCAATGCCACTTTTGCCACCGCCAAGATCCAAAAGAATGAGCCCGAAGATCCAGAGGAGGGGGAGCATCTTTCCACTCACAGATGTGGGTGAAGGGTTCGCCGCTGAATTTCATTGTTGACAGTGGGAGCCAAAAGAACCTCATTTTAGCAGAGCTCGTGAAGCGATTGAGCTTACCAACTACACCACACCCCAAGCCATACAGTATCGGGTGGCTTCACAAAGGATGAGATCTTCGAGTCTGCTAGTAGTGCCGCCTTCCTTACAGCATCAAGCCCTTCACAGATGAGGTATTGTGTGATGTTGCACCTCTTAATGTTTGTGATGTATTATTAGGCCAATCATACTTGTGGAAGGGATATGTTGTTCACACTGTTATTATTTCTTTGGGTAATTCATTATACAGGATATCGAAGGTAGCCCCACCTACCGCCACCTCTTTGATCTTTGCTAAAAAATGCAGTAAGATCATCTCCTAGACTAGGAAATTCATTTTCTTTCCGGTTCGCTCTCAAAGTAAGGGGAAGATCATAGCCAAATCCAGGGCCCCTGGGAAGGGTTCCTCCATGCAATAGAAGCAGGTGGATACGGTCATGAAAGAAGGTAGGAACATCTTTTGCTCACCCACAGGGGTACCGTTGCACTGTCAGGTCAAGCATTCGTTCGATCTAACTCCTAGAGCACCTTTACTCAACGGGTCGATATATTGCCGCTCCATTCTGGAAAATGCCAAGTACAAGCAGCGACATGATCAACATCAGGTACCGCACAAGTTTCAAGTGGATGACAAATTCTGGTTGCATCTGCAGAAAGAATGCATTACAAGAGCCCATCAGAAGCTCATACCACTTTGATATGGTCCTTACACCATTACCAAGGCCGTGGGAAACAATGCTTTGGAGCACAAAATTCCCCCATTCCTTCGCTTGCACCGAGTATTCAATGTGGACCACCATCGACCATGCTTCCCATCATTACTAGACACATCAGAGGTTGCAAAATAGCTCACCAGGGACCAAATTCAACAGAAGTTTCCTCATCTCATGGAGGAACTCAATGCAATGGGGACCATTGATTCCTAAGGGGGGAGGAATGATCCAGGTGGATTTTGGTGGCCACCTGCATATCCCACCTGGACCCCCACAACTGTCTCTTTCAGTTTTTTCAGTTTCCTTAATTGTAGCACAATTTACTATTTCTAGTAGTTTTCCGGGTCCTAACCTTCTGGAGCCGTTTTGAGGCCCTATACGACGTTTTTTGGGAAAAATGGGAGCAACATCACTCCTTGGACCATTGTGCTCACTCAAAAGTTGTATCCTTAGATAGATCTTTCTAACGAGGTATTGTGCGCGTCAAATAGAGATCGTATGCCAAAGTTACGACCTCAGGAAGTTGATGTACCAATTTACTCAAACGGGGCCCATAGTTTAGCGCTTCATCTCCTAGGGTTAGGTTTTTGGATGTTTAGGGTTTTCCATTGTTTCTCAACAATAAATAGGCCTTCGAGCCTCATTGTAACACAGTTCAAAGGCATGTAGCCGCCACATCTCTTCTCAGAGATAAGCTAACATCTCCCTAGCTAGTTTATTCCCATTTATGTTTGTAAGCATATTTCAGTATTTTTACATTAATGAAATGAAGTATTATTTCTGTTGCACCTCTGTATTTATGGTTATATCTGTAATTTGTTCTGTTCCTGTTTAAATCCAGATCAATCACTTTCTTGCAAGTCGCCCTGCCTCCCTCTGCCTCTGAAACACACTGTCTCTGCCTCTAGAAATAGATCCGACATCTATCAACTGAAACGTGTTCTCCTCTGGAAACTCACACTAGGAAATTTCGCTACTCCCACTTGCTGATGCAACCTATTTTGCAGATGAATTAAACCTTCTCTTCCTGTCTCTAGGACACTGAAAAATACCGAGGAAATTTCCTCTAGATTCTTTCTCCCAAACCTCTGCTGATCCCTTTTCCTTTGATGCTTCCCTTGCTTCAACTGCGCCCCTGCTAAATACCTACAATTGGGTAGTCGAACTACTCACAAAATACTCGATACCTTCTCTAAGCCCTTTGACCTGCTCTTATAATCTCTCGTTGGAGTCTCAACAACCATGATCACATCTTAATCGATGGCGAATATCACTTTGACTTCATCAATATAAGTATCTAGAGAAAAATCAAACTTCTTTAATTAATTCACTTTAATCAATTTTCCTAAGTTAGACTTATGAACCTATTGATTATTGGCTAATTAATTTAAATAAGGTGTGCCCAAGTCTTTACTTGCGAAATCTTTTCTGGGGTTTGGAGATCTTGTGTTCCTTATCCTCTTAGACATCATAGAGACTGGAACACCTGTCCGCTGCTACCCCAAACATAAACTAACATGTTGTCCTTCTATTGCTATGAAAATACTATTACCTTAGTTTTTCTCACCTTCAAGTTCACCCCAAAAAGGAAAATAAGGCATTTAGGTGACCTTATGAGTTGCATAGTGTCCTCATAGTTAATGTTATATTGTTTGAACACAACAAGATCTTATGATAATCACAATAATATTTACCCCTCCCTACATTTGTATTTATCCCTTAGTCTATCTTATTTATACAAAGACCAAACATTATGATGGAGTGGATACAAAGACTATGTCACCATGATGTCACTTTTGTATCTCAATGAAAAACCCTTCATGGTTATAACATCCTATGGAGTAAGCTAATATTGTAGCAACATGATCATCTTTCCAACAACAAATATAAGTAAAATCCAATAGAAATTTTAAGGATGATAAATGCTGCATCATGATCGAAGTTCAATGCATGGTGAAACCCTATCCTTAAGGGTTTTGCCTAATTCTAAATCCTCAAAAAAATGATGAAAATCCCATATTAATCAAAACATTGACTTCATATATTATTGGATTCTAATAATGAGAGAGTTATTAGTTAAAAGATTAGATGACTACCTCTCCCACTATTCTCTCCTACTATTCTCCGTTCATCAATGTTAAAGGCCTTTTTGAAATCAACAAAACAAAAATAATTATATTAAAACTTATTTGATTGAAATTTCAAACCTTGATCAAGTTCATCTTCAAAGTTGTTTTAGATTGAAGGTGAACTCGACTATGGTTTCGATTGTTGAACAAAGAAGCTTTATTGTGGTTATACGTTAAACAAAGAAGTTTTATTGTTTTCTTAAGTATTTTATCATCCTATTCGTTCTTAAATCTTTTTAGTATTTTTGTTATTTGTTTAATGGGTCTCAACCCTGTATTTTATTGTTGAATTCTATATATATATATATATACTTGTGTATATTTTTGTTTTATTTTATTTATTTTCCATTAATTATTTTTATTTTATTTCCATTAATTAATTTTATTTGTTATATGATCTTATGTCGATTAGGGTAATGACTCATTTTTATAATTTTTGACTTCCCTCCTTGTTTGGGGTTTGACTTTTTTTAGTTATATTTTTCGATTATTTCCCTAGAATTTTTTAATAATATATGATTTTAATAAATTAATTTAAACATTATTTTTCAAAAATTAGTCGTTTAGTATAGTGGTTACTTAATAATATTTGTTTTTAATAAATTAATATCATAATTTAAATATTATTGACTTTGATTTTTTGATTAACAATATTTGATTTTAATAAATTAATTTAAATATTATTTTTAAAAAACTATAATATTTATTAATATCACAATTTAAATATTATTTTTCAAAAATAGCCGTTACTTGAAATTATGGTCTTTACATTGTTCTCTATTTAAGCTGATGCCATGGTTTTCTCTATTTAAACCCTTGCCATGGTTTGCCTCTTCATCTGGTCCTAATGATGAACCACATTGGTTGGTTCGAAACCCTTAGGCCAATTTTTTTTTATGTGATTTCTACGGAAAGACTTTTTGTAATTCATTATGGATATGTGATTTCTACCTAAAGGCTTTCAATAATTCATTATGGATCACATAAGCCTAAATTCATAAATTACAAACATGTCTCTTATTATTTTTCCTAGTTGTTTTCTTGAATCTTTTCTATTATATGTGAAACAATGGTTGAGAGTAGAGTTCTTTGATCACAAACCAATTTACAAATTTGTCAATTTTTTCTTTTATGTAGTTGCTCTGCTAAACTTTTTTTTATGTAGTCCATTTCAAACTAATAAGACTTATAAGTCGCTATCTAATTTTATAAAAAAATATTTAATTGAAAAAATTATAAGTCGTTATCTATTTTTTTCTTTTTATTTTTTTTCAAGTAAAGAAGTCTACCTTTCTCTCCCTCTCAGTGAGAAGACAATAGTTATCCTAAGAGTGTTTTACTTATACTAGAAGTTATTACAACCATAATTATCAAAACATCAAAGTTCATCATGAATGAATGATATTTTAAAGTCCACGAGACTAAAAATAGTCTATGGGACCACTAACCTCCCCGCTTTTCGCCTTTTGCAATTTAACAATTTTCTTACTCAAATTGATAATGAATTGACCCAACCTTTTAACAATCCCCTCACTGAAAAGACAATACCAAGGTAGTCAATGGGACCACTAGCCTCCCTTCTTTTCGCCTTTTGCAATTCAATCATTTTCTTACTCAAATTGATGATGAGCTGACCCAACCTTCTAACAATCCCCTCACTAAAAAGACAATGCAATGCCAAGGAACCGATGCTAACATATTGCCATAGCTGTCTTTGATGTCTTTGAAAGCATCACATTCCAAAATGAAATGATTTTCCGACTGCCCCAAAAGTGCAAAAAATACACACCCATTCTTCCTAAGCTTCACAAAGAAGTTACGTTAGTTCTTAATTGAGCTATAAGAATCTTTGCTCTCCACCCAATAATAGCTTCAATGTACTATTTTGTTGGTGATCACAAGTGGGGTTGAATTTGAACGTAGTACTTTTTCTTTCTAGCCAACTCTTTTCCCTATATACCCTTAAAAACCTTCTCCATAACAAAATTCTTTAATTCCTTGCTATTTGCGAGACAAACATTGTGGTAAATATTCTATTTTTGGATCCATTTGTTGTTTTGTCTTATCCATAATTTCTTTCTTTCACTTTTTTTCAATAGGTGGGAAAATCTATCATAACTCAGTTGAACGTGAATGGAGACTTACTCATCACCCTTATTCAAGGAAAACCATGCCACTTGGAATAACTGTAGACTTTCACTCATGCCAGATGCCTCTCCATCTTGAGCGCTGATTCATCACCCTTATTCAAGAAAAACCATACCACTTAAAATAACGGTAAACTTATGCCAGATCCCTCTAGATCTTGGGCAGTTAACTCATTTCCTTATATCCTAAAAAAACAAAAACATTTTTAAAACATACTCCAAATCTTTTTTTTTTCCACTTATATCATTAATAAAAATATAAACTTAAACTTACCTAAATAATTAATAATCATCCTACCAGATCCGACACAACTTCAATTCAGAGAGTGTTATCTAATCGTGTAACAAACTTTCATTTTATTACCAGAATCCAACCATATATCAACTAAATAAAAAGTCAAATTTCCAATCAAATCCCAACTGTATTTAAATTTTAAATAATCGTTATCAAACCTTCAAAATGATGACCATGGTGTGATTACCGGGGTTGCTTTTGTCATCAGAAAGTTGGAATGCAGCACTCACCACCCACCCGGGATGAGGTGAAGAATATTTTTAGTGAGAGAAATCCGTGATGACAAGCTGCCCATGGAATGATGACGAGGCGAGGAGCATTGGAATATTTTGGAGCACAAATTGATTAATTAAGTATTTTGGAGCATAGATTGATTAATTAAGTATTTTGGAGCATAAATCGAAAGTAAGAAAATTATTTTAACGAGGTTAAATATAGTTTTTTTGGGACAGTTTGTTTATTATTTTTCATGTAGTTGAGGTTAAATATAGTTTTTTGGGACACTTTGTTTATTATTTTTCATGTAGTTGGTTTATTTGACATTTTTTCATGTGGTTGATCTATTTGACATTTTTTTTGTGAAGTCTTGCGATATAGTTTATGGGATAGATTGTTTTCTCATTTGGTTGATTTATTTTGTCGTTTTTCTGTGAAGTATTTTTAAGTCTTTTTCAAAGTATCATTTCACACGGAAGTTGATGCAAGTTAGTTCTTAATTGAGCAATAAGAATCTTTGCTCTCCACAGAATAATAGCTCCGATGTACTATTTTGTTGGAGATCACAAGTGGGGTTGAATTTGAACATAGTATTTTTTCTAGAAACCTTTTTCCCTATATAAGCTTAAAACACTTCTCCGCAACAAAATTCTTTAATTCCTTGCTATTTGTGAGACAAACATTGTGGTAAATATTCAATTTTTGGATCCATTTGCTGTTTTGTCTTATCCATACTTTCTTTCTATCACTTTTTTTCAATAGGTGGGAACACCTATCATAACTCAGTTGTCAAACCAACAATAAGGATAATCGTGAATGCAAACTGATTCATCACCCTTATTAAAAAAAACCATGCCACTTGCAATAACCCGGAATCTTACGTTGTTAACCCGTTTCCTTACATCCAAAAAATATAAGCTCTTAGCCAAACAAAAACATTTTTCAAATATATTCTAGATCCAATTTTTTTCACTTATATCATTAATAAAAATATAAACTTAAACTTACATAAAAAGTTAATAATCATTCTACCAAATCCGACACAACTTCAATTCAAAAAGTGTTATCTAATCGTGTAACAAACTTTCATTTTATTACCAGAATCCAACCATATATCAACTAAATAAAAAGTCAAATTTCCAATCAAATCCCAACTGTAATTAAATCTTAAATAATCGTTATCAAACCTTCAAAATGATGACCATGGTGTGATTACCGGGGTTGCTTTTGTCATGAGAAAGTTGGAATGCAGCACGCATCACCCACCCACCGGGGATGAGGTGAAGAATATTTTCACTGGGAGAAATCCGTGATGACAAGCTGCCCATGGAATGATGATGAGGCGAGGAGCATAGGAATATTTTGGAGCGCAAATTGATTAATTAAGTATTTTGGAGTATAAATTGGAAAAAAAAAAAAATTTAACGAGGTTAAATATAGTTTAGGGATAGATTGCTTATTCATTTATTTTTATTTGGTTGATTTATTTGACACTTTCGTTGGGAAGACTCGCGATATAGTTATGGGATATATTGTTTTTTCATTTGGTTGATTTATTTGGTCGTTTCTCTGTGAAGCCTCTTCAAGTCTTTTTCACAGTATCCTTTCACACTGAAATTGATGCAAGTTAGTTCTTAATTGAGCAATAAGAATCTTTGCTCTCCACCGAATAATAGCTCCAATGTGCTATTTTGTTTGAGATCACAAGTGGGGTTGAATTTGAACATAGTACTTTTTCTTTCTAGCCAACCTTTTTCCCTATATAAGCTTAAAAAGCTTCTCTATAACAAAACTCTTTAATTCCTTGCTATTTGTGAGACAAACATTGTGGTAAATATTCTATTTTTGGATCCATTTGTCGTTTTGTCCTATCCATAATTTATTTCTTTCACTTTTTTTCAACAAGTGGGAACACCTATCATAACTTAGTTGTCAAACCAGCAATAAGGATAACCATGAAAGTAGACTGACTCAAAACCCTTGAGAACCATGCCACTTGGAATCCTCAAAACCCTTGAGAACCACGCCACTTGGAATAACCCGGGGTGTTGCACTGTTAACCTGTTTCTTTAAGTCCATAAAAAAAACACTTAACCAGACAAAAACATTTTTAAAACATATTCCAGATCCAAATCTTTTTTCACTTATATCATTAATAAAAATATAAACTTATATCATTCTACCAAATCCGACCCAACTTCAATTCAAAAAGTGTTATCTAATCGTGTAACAAACTTTCATTTTATTACCAGAATCCAACAATATATCAATTATATCAATTAAATAAAATGTCAAATTTCCAGTCACAATCCCAACTGTAATTAAATTTTAAATGATGGTGATCAAACCTTCAAAATCATGACCATGGTGTGATTACGGGGTTTGCTTTTGTCATGAGAAAGTTGGAATGCAGCACGCACCACCCACCCACCAGGGATGAGGTGAAGAATATTCTTACAGAGAGAAATCCGTGATGACAAGCTGCCCATGGAATGATGATGAGGCGAGGAGCATTGGAATATTTTGCAGCACAAATTGATTAATTAAGTATTTTGGAGTATAAATTGGAAAAAAAAAATATTTTAACCAGGTTAAATATAGTTTGTGGGATAGATCGTTTATTATTTTTTTATTTGGTTGATTTATTGCGTATTTTTTATTTCATTAATTTATTTGACATTTTTCTTGTGGCTATATAGTTTATGAGATAAATTGTTTTTTATATTTTTACTAGATTGATTTATTTGGCCATTTCTTTGTAAAACCTTGCAAAAAGCGCGCCCCACCTTCTCAACAAATACGTGACTAAATAGATTACCCAAAAAAACTAATTAGATTATCAAAAAAAATTAACTACCAAAATATTTATTTAATTAATTAAAAGAAAGAATGATGGCGTGCCGGTGGGATTTAGGGATGGAGGGTCAGGATCAGTTGGCTAGGCGTTGAAATGGAGAGTCGTTTTTCTGTTGGTTGGACTCCACACTTAGCCGACGCTCTTTCCCTTTCCCTTTCTTTCTCCGTGTGCGAGCGGACGGGATTAGGTGATAGTATTGTTATGTGTTTTTTCCTATTTCCATTGGGTGGTTGGAAGGTAGAGGGGTCCAGACTGGATATGCTTGACACCTTCAAATAAGTATAGGTGCACTGCTCCCCATCGCCATCGCCATCGCCATAACCAGATCGGAGAAGCATTAAGCAACAGTGGGTATTACACGGGTATCAGATCTTTATCATATACAAGGGAGTGCAGGATGGGAGACTGGGGGGTTTTGTGCTGTTTGTGTTGAGAACAGGGGTTTGTTTCTTAGGGTTTGCAGAAATGCATCTGGAATTGACCCTAGCGGCGGAGGAGATAGTGGTGGATGTGGCTGCGGCGGCGGCGGCGGAGGATGAGGAGGAGCAGTTCGAGCGCCTCTCGGACGCGGTGGTGCTGTGCATATTGAACAGAGTGGGGGACATAAAGGCGCTGGGGCGATGCTGCGTTGTGTCGCGGAGGTTCAATGCTCTGGTGCCGCAGGTGGAAAACGTGGTGGTGAAGGTCGATTGCGTCATATCGGGTGAAGATGGCGGCGGCCTTAATGTGAAGGGGAAGGGAATACTCACCCACCTGTTGCGCTTCGTTGTGGGCAGCATCGTGAAACCCTTGCAGGCGCTGCATCATCTTCTTGTGAATCCGAAGAAGGCGGCGGCGGCGGCGGCTCTGGATGAGGTTTCTCATCATTCGCCCAGCGAGGTTCTGAGGAATTTTAAGGAGATTCAGAAGCTTCGGATTGAGTTGCCTGGGGGCGAACTCGGGATCGAAGACGGGGTTTTGCTCAAATGGAAGGCCGAATTCGGGAGCACTTTAGAAAGCTGCGTTATTCTCGGCGCTTCTGCTATTATAAGAAATGGCAAGGAAACCTCTGTTAAACCCTCGGGGACCTGTTCTTCAAGTGACGAAACCCTTTCCCATGCAGGGGATGAGAGTGGGAGTATTCCCGAGTCTTTTTACACCAACGGGGGTTTGAAGCTTAGGGTTGTGTGGACTATCAGTTCCCTGATAGCCGCATCTGCCAGGCACTTTCTTTTACAGCAGATAATTTCAGATCACCCTACCTTGCAGAGCCTCGTTCTCACCGATTCTGATGCCCAGGGCGTTCTCTGTATGGGCAAAAATCAGTTACAGGAGCTTCGCGATAAACCCCTTGCCGCTTCGGCTTCTTCAAACCGGACCCAGGTTCCTGCCCTCAACATGAAATTGTGGTACGCTCCTTATCTTGAGCTTCCCGGTGGCATGGCTTTGAAGGGCGCAACTCTCGTTGCGATTCGACCCAGTGACCAGCCGGTGCGAAAAGAAAGCGATGCATTTGTTGCCGGTGCTTTCGACGAGCCTTTCAAGACCGCGGCTAGCCTTCTCGTCCGAAGACGAACTTATCTCCTTGAGATGAATTCCTTCTAAGGCTCCAGAAACTCTATGAGGGTTTTAACTGATATGAACAGGGTCTCCGTGTTAAAGTTATTGTTATTTACCTTCTCATTCAAGAAAAATATCCTTGATGACCTATAATGTATCATCAGAAGGAGATCATGGATTTATGGAACTGTATAGATCGGAGATATACTGATTTTACTGATACCAAGAATCGAAACTAAAGATCAAGGTAACAATACATTGTAAGCAGACTCTGCTGCAGTACCAAGTTTCTTGCTAAGGGAAAAGGTTCACGATGAGCTGGTTTGATTTAAGGATGATCTTGGCAGTTCAGGGCTTTGTACTTGTCGAAACAGATACTGCTGTAAACCGGGATTCTTGAACCGAGTATTTGGCAGCTGGTGGATTTTGGAAGTCAGCATCTCATACATTACAAATAATTACAAAAATATGATGGTACATTTCATGAAACAAGGTTCTGTGTTCAACTCGTTTCGAGTTCGCAATGTTAAGCACTATGTATTGACATCCTCTTTAGCATCGGATGGCTCTCTTAACAATAGCTTTCAGAAATCTAGGGCGTGTTGTAATCTGAAACATAAAAAAAATTCGTGTTGTAATTCCAGTTAAAATTTTGTTTTCTTGTTTGAATTGCTGAGGTTTAAGAATGACGTTTCCATCGGTGTTTAAAGGCTTGTCTTTTTGACCTTTAGGCTGAGTTTCTGCAATTAAATGAGATCAGTTATCTTTCTGAAGTTAATGTGTGTTACTTCGAAATATTTCACTAATGTTTTGGAAATTATCTTATATCATCTTAAGGTGTGAGCTGCTAGGTCTTGTTCCTAGAGAAATTGAGTCGTGGCTATTGTTACAAGGTTCTAATCCACTGCTAAACTTAATGGGCATGCAATTGCATAATGAGATCAGTTATCTTTCTGAAGTTAATGTGATTTTGCCTTTGATATAATTACTTTAATGTTCTGGAAAATTATTAGCTTATATCATCGTAAGTGTAAGCTGCTAGGCCTTGTTCCCCGGGAAAATGAGTCCTATGGTTGCTGTTACAAGGTTAATCCCCCGCCAAACATAACAGGCATGCGATAATGGCGTTTTTGATCTTTGTTCAAGTGATTGTCCTTCTCACCTTCAGATTTAGTTTCTACCGTTAAAATGAGATCAGTTATCTTTCTGAAGTTAATGTGGTGTTTGCATTGATATATTTCACTTAGATTATGTTAAATCATCCTGAAGTGTGAGATGCCAGACCTTGTTGCCAGGGAAAATGAGTCCTGTGGTTACTGTCACAAGGTTAATTCCCAGCGAAACATAGCAAGTATGCCACAGTAGCATCTTCGATTTTTGTTTAAGTGATTGTCTTTCTCGCCTTTAGGTTTAGTTTCATCTTCAGTTTCTGCAATGAAGATGAGATCAATTATCTTTCTGAAATTAAAGCGATGTTTGCTTGATATATTATGTTATATCATCCAAAGGTGTGAGATGCTAGGCCTTGTTCCCAGGAAATGAGTCCCATGGTTACCGTCATAAGGTTAATCCCTTCCTAAACATAAGGAGCATGCGACTTTGCACCTACTAGGATTCTGGAGGTTGAACCATCTCACTTCCTAAGTTCAGGGAGCCTATTTCCTGATTTGGGATATTTTTGCTCAGATTATATCCACTATCAATATCCATTTGTTGCATGTTTTACTAGTATTTTAGGTTTCACAGTGAGCGGTGGGATGATCAAAGTTGTATTTATGGAAGCAGTTGAAGTAAAATAATGGAAGTCTGTTACACTTTTGTCAAAGTCTGAATCATAATTCATGGTATTAATCTGCTATTTGGCAAGGTCAAAGCCTTGGCATGCGTCAAAGTCGAGTCCTTAACAATCATGCAATACGACAGAGTTACCCAGTGTGAGAATAATAATTCAGTAATCTTAGCATCTATTAACATGACGAAGTCCAAATACTTAGCATCTAATCCTTATCATTATGTATTTATGCCGTGAATATCGTATACTTTGTTATGAACCGAGCTGCAATGTATGCCATACTCTGTCTCTCTAATTATTTGATCTCTAGTCATTTTACATGAGAGCAGCCCTGAAAGTGCATTTGTATGTTCTTCAAAACTGGAAGTTACAAGTTTTCACGAGGACCTTTTCAAGTTGTAAAGAGGCATTGTGTATATTCCTTGTTCATCTCTTATTCAGTCTTCGACACACTGAAGAACCCCTTATCATATTTTACAATTTGTGATGTCTAATTAAAGTTACTAAAGTGTTTCATTTGGTTCTTATGGGAAAATTGTTTCAATCTCTTTTATGTTTTTATTCAAACTTAGGTGACATGGTTATTGCGTTTATTAAACCTTGCTCCATACGTCACATGGTTCTATGAAAAGAAATTAGAGAGTGCAGAGCAAATATTGGAGTTCACTATTAATTTGAAATGTTCAGGTAGATTCAGAGTTTCTACCTTGAGCATGGACAGAGGTGGTTCTCAATGGTAATGCATGGAAAAAAAGTTGATCATGGTAATTGTATAGATGAAAGGCACAAAAAGTTGATCTTGGCACTTGTAGTAGATGAAGTGTACAAATAATTTGTTTTTTGTTTTTTGTTTTCGAATTAGATTGAGTGTATGTTGGGCCAGCCCTAATGTTGGATAGAAGAATGATCTGTCCACTTGTGGGATGTTGTTACCAGGATTGTGTGAAGCTCAATCGAGCCTGGACGCCTTGTGGGGCAGTTTTTAACCCCACAACCAGCTTCTATCATCAACCCTTCCCCATGAAATTTGAACCAGTGATCTGATAAAAATTAACCACACAAACCAGCCTATGTAAAAAGAGTTTCATCAGATAAACGACACAAACCACTGGTGTGTAAAAAGAGTTTATTATGCAACTTAGTCATGTCCACTAACCCACTCAAAAACCAGTACAGGAAAAAGGTAAAGAGGAGGTAGAGCCGCGGTGAAAGGTTGGATATAGTGCCTTTTTCCAATTACCACAATGCTATGCAGACAAAAAGGGCAAGCGTTACCTGAGTGTAATTTTAGAACTGGCATTATCAGTTTCAGTTGATCATTCAAAAGCTTGCTACCTGAGAGTGTAATTTTAGAGCAGACATCATCAGTTCCAGTTGACTATTCAGTAGTCAAATTACTGGAGCACTTACACGGTTAAGATTGAATACTTGGAGGAAAAGAAGTATAGATAAGATGAGATTAGATAATTATATTTATGTCCAACTAATGACCACAAAGTAGGTCAAAGAGATTGTTGAGTATGCTGAAGTATATACAAAGCGGGAAAATCAAACGGTCTCCTATAAAAGATACAATGCATGAAGTAAATCAAAGATACAATGCATGAAGTAAATCAACATCTGGCTCTAGCGGAGAAGATCCAGGAGCTAATAGGTCTGAGAATCAGACCCATCTCTCCTAACATCTGAGGCTGAACGAATAACATCGAAGAAATTCAACAAACTCTGTTGGCCCAATGAAGCGCTGATGGCAAGTGTAGACTGTCCACTAAATCGTATCCTTGGGGGGGGGTTCACATGCTGCTGAACAATGGAGCACTTACACGGTTAAGATTGAATACTTGGAGGAAAAGAAGTATAGATAAGATGAGATTAGATAATTATATTTATGTCCAACTAATGACCACAAAGTAGGTCAAAGAGATTGTTGAGTATGCTGAAGTATATACAAAGCGGGAAAATCAAACGGTCTCCTATAAAAGATACAATGCATGAAGTAAATCAACATTTGGCTCTAGCGGAGAAGATCCAGGAGCTAATAGGTCTGAGGATCAGACCCATCTCTCCTAACATTTGAGGCTGAACGAATAACATCGAAGATATTCAACAAACTCTGTTGGCCCAATGCAGCGCTGATGGCAAGTGTAGACTGTCCACTAAATCGTATCCTTGGGGGGGGTTCACATGCTGCTGAACACTGGAGGACCTAGTTTGTCTCCCAGGAACGGATATGAGACAGAACTGATGCTGAGATTTCGTGTGGCAAGGTGAAGTCCCACAGATCCTCACTGATATGGAGTCTGGATATGTACTGGTATCAATCGATCTCTTGGTGCCCTTGTCTGAAAGTAGTTCCCTGAAAAATGTCATGATTCTCTGTGTGGGGTCTGGTCTGATGGGAGGCTGAAGAATATGCGCTCAGAACCTAAGAGCCTCCTGCATATATAGGGCCAAACATCTTTGACCGGGGTACTTGAAAAAGTCAGCGAGGGTCCGAGAATCTCTGAACAAGCAATGAAACCTTCCTCTGATCTCGTAGTAGATAGGACAACCAAGGATGAAGTGCACCTCGGTCTCTACTTCCTCTAAATGACATACCTAGCAGAGTCTGTCTAGTATATCCACCTGGTGGTCTGTTTCTATTCGAAGTCTATGAGAACCTACTCTGAACTGGCCTAGAGGAATGTGAAGAGCATGCATCCTGAAATGTATACTGGGGTCGAACAATGACCTCGTCTCTCAACTCCAAGTGCTCAGCGTAGAAGGCCATCTTTGGGCACAACCCTCTTGGAGGATTGACCCAGGTGACTTGGATGCGCTACATGTAGATGTCCTCCCTGTTGATCTTGTTTAGCTCCTGCCTAGTAGGTAAAAGGTGACCATGAGCATCTAAGGAATATCTAAAGGGAGGGAGACGATCCAACTGAATTCCCACTGATTTTAAGAGGTTTGAAACTCTTGTAAACCAACATCTGGCTCGCTCTGAGGGAGTAGAACGGGCAATAGTCTCAGAAGAGCAATATGCCAAGTAAGGATAACGGTCCCTACTTTTTATCGAGTCTGCCAAGCGCTGGACATGATGCAAGAATGAAACCAATTTGAAGACCATCTCAAGCTGAAAGGGCGGAGCTCCAAACTCTGCAAGGATGATGTGCTGTGGCACTGCTTGTAGATGTCCTCCCTGATGATCTTGTTTAGCTCCTGTCTAGTAGGTAAAAGGTGACCAGGAGCATCTAAGGAATATCTGAAAGGAGGGAGACGATCCAACTGAATTCCCACTGACTCTCAGAGGTTCAAAACTCATGTAAACCAACATCTGGCTCGGCCTGAGGGAGTAGAATGGGCAATAGTCTCAAAAGAGCAATATGCCAAGTAAGGATAATGGTCCCTACTCTTTATCGAGTCTGCCAAGCCTTGGACATGATGCAAGAATGAAACCAATCTGAAGACCGTCTCAAGCCGAAAGGGATGAGCTTCAAACTCTACAAGGATGATGTGTTGTGGCACTATCAGTTTGCACCTAATGATGCGGCAGAGAAGAAGAATCTGGACTCTCTCTGAGCCATATAGAATAGTGGGACAAATCAAGGTGTCCATGAGGCTTATCTTGAACGAGATGTCCTGGAAGTGATGTTGAAAGCACTGTCTTTCAAGAAGGGCTAAGGATCCATATCCTTTGTTGATCTCAGGGTGAAGCGCTGGTCGCAAACTGAAGCGGGGACCTGAGAATTGCACCCCCAAGTAAGTATACGTGCTGGTGATCTCAATCTCCTCCCCTCTGAATAGAAAGTGAAGGTTTGATGTTTTCTTCACCCCATTGAAGATCATAACCTTGGTTTTACCTAGGTTGACCGTCAACCGTCGATGGTCACAAAACAGAGTTAAGGCATCCAACAGCTTCTGTAATCCTTCTGGGGATGAGGAGAGGAGGACCACATCGTCAACAAAGAGTAGAATAGATATCAGAATTTGGTGAAGAAGGCAGCCATCAGTGTCCTGGTTATGCTCGTGTAGAAATGCTTCCAACTCATCAATATAGATACCAAACAGGGTAGGGGACAGTGGACAACCCTGTTTAACCCCAATAGTGCTTTGAATGAAATCAGACATCCCATGGGCTGTGTGAAGACGACCAACGGACTCATATAGGAACATAATAGCGATCAATAGGGTTGCAGAGATGCCAATATCTCCAAGTCTCTGGAGCAAGGCATCCCTCAGAACGGAGTCAAAAGCTTTCCGAAAATATACGAAACAACACGGGACTTTCGAAGAGCGGTGTTGCGCCTCCTCAATCACGACGCGAAGGGTGAAGATGTGGTCAATGGTCTGATGATCCGGTCGAAAACCTGCCTGTCCCCAAGTTGTCTCTGCTCAAGGTCACTGGAGAGCTTTCTATGTAGAACAGTAGCATACAACTTTGAGAACGTGTGACCCACCATGATCGTTCTGTAGTTATTGGGATTTGAGTTGGAACCTGATTTGTGGATCGGATAGATGATGTGGTGTGCCCATGTCGATGGAAAACTTTCACGGACTACATGGTTGAAGAGATCGGCCAAGTAACTAACCAAAGCACGGAAACCGTACTTAAAGAACTCTGCTTTAGCAAATTATAAATGAGTTGTGCAAACAATAAATACATACCTTATTTGGCTTTAGCAGCCGTCCATACTTGGATCATATGGACTGAACACCATTACATGGTGCTACTGTACGGCAATCCCAGGAAGGGAGACATACATTGAGCAGTGAAAGTCATATGAAGACAATCATTGTGGTTACGGTCTATATGCTCAACAGGAAGGCATCCCTAGGACTGTAGGGCCATTGTACGAGTACTATTTAGGGACGTTTGCCAGGGAAATCAGAGAGCTTTTTCACACTTGTTTGAATTATTATAAGAGTCCAACAGCATATACATTATTGCAAAACTCCAAACAGCATATTTAGAAATACATAAATACCACTTTATCAATAAGAAGATAGCAATGCCTTTTAATTGCGCTCTATTTGTATGATCAACAGGTCAACATCTTTGCCAACCATGATTGCTAAGGAAGAGAGTTATCTAAATAAGGATGGTGGTCATCGTATCTTGGCCCACAGAATGGGAATAGTCTAACTCTAAATAATTTATAGATATATATTGGACATAGATAATGGATAATAATCCCGCCATCATGTAAGACCACCCCATCCTCCCTTGATGAAGAAAGGGCAACCAAATTGCCGTTGGATGCAGGGGTATTTGAATTTTTGCCTAGGTTGTCAGAAGAGTCTTCTTTGTGCACTCGAAGAATGGTTTACATTTGGTAGTCTACCCAGAGAAAGAACAGCCACAGGATATAACTCTTTCTCTGACACAGGATGTAACTAAAAAATAAGCCATTTTCACAAAATAGGCTTGTTAACTTGCCAAGATAAAAATTCTGACAAATGAAGGTCTAACAGTGATGGATTTTTGTGTTGGAAAAATGCGAAATAGTTGTATCAACTCTGAGGCAGGTGTGGTTGTTATCCCGTGAGTTCTTGAAAAATGGGTTGCAAAATTTCTGTATCAACTCTGAGGCAGGTGTGGTTGTTATCCCATGAGTTCTTGAAAAATGGGTTGCAAAATTTCTGCATCAACTCTGAGGCAGATGAATCCACTCAACTCTGAGGCAGGTGTGGTTGTTATCCCATGAGTTCTTGAAAAATGGGTCGCAAAATTTCTGCATCAACTCTGAGGCAGATGAATCCAGTGGAGTGGTTGTTATCCCATGGGTTCTTGGAAAATGAGTTCCAGTGGTTTAGAAGGGTTTTGTGGCCAGGGCATGCAGTTTGAAGGGAGTAAAGATATGCAGTTTGCAGGCAGTAAAGATATTTTCAGGGGTAGAATAATAAGTTAACTCAAGAGTTAATAAATTTGTTTTTTTAAATTCTTTTAAAAATTTCATTAAATTTGCGAGTTTCATCCCATGGGTTTTATATATTATTTAATAAATATAAATATTTATATTTTATATTATTTATTAAATATAATATTTGTATTTATTTAATTTTAATTATTCAAAATATAATATATTTAAAACTTAAAATATTTTCACTTGAAACGCAAGTTAATTCAAAATTAATAGTCGACCGTTTTTGATGAGAATGAAGTCGACTATATTTATTATTAGGTAAATCAAACTGTATTTACAAATAATGATAATATAAGTGCAGGGTATTAAAATTTATTTACATAAGAGTATAATAAAGAATGAAGTTCACCTCCTTATAAAGTCGACTCGACTATATTAAGTAAATCAAACATTCACATAATAATAATATAATTACACGTTATTAAAATCAAAATTAAAATTATATATATAAATATATATAAAGAATGAAAATTTACCTTTTATAAAGTGGATTATATTAAGCAAATCAAATATTTACAAAAAAAAAAAAAAAAAGAGTCGTTTATGGAGGTCTATAGAGAGGAGGCCAAAAGTGGATGGAAGGCGAAGGAATTTCCCGAACAGTTAAAAGTGGCCGGAATCCGGATAAAAAAATTTCAAAAAATCTTATAGAAGCTGTGTTTGAATCATGTTCGGATAAAAAAATTTCAAAAAATCTTATAGAAGCTGTGTTTGAATCATGTTTTTGATGGTGGAAACGGATCCGGGCCAAAAAATTTCAAAAAAAACTTGTAGAAATAGTGTTTGAGTCATGTTTTTGATGGTGGAAACGGATTCAGCACCATAAAAAACGTCTAAAACACCTAAAATTATGAATTTTGACAGCTTTTACTTGGATTTACAAAAACCCCAGCCAATTTTTTTCAAAATATGCCCAGAGTTTCCATAACTTTCAGGGAAAAAAAACATAATTATTAGACTATGACTAAAAATAATATACCTACAAAGTATTAAAATTATATATAAATAAATAAAGAAAGAATAAATTTATATTTTAAAATGAAAGGATGAAATATTTATATTTTAGAAATAAAATATTGAACTTTAATAATGAAAATTGTTATAAAATTATGAATTTTGACAGCTTTTACTTGGATTTACAAAAATCCCAGTCAATTTTTTTCAAAATATGCCCAGAGTTTCCATAACTTTCAAGGAAAAAAAACATAATTATTAGACTATGACTAAAAATAATATACCTACAAAGTATTAAAATTATATATAAATAAATAAATAAAGAATAAATTTATATTTTAAAATGAAAGAATGAAATATCTATATTTTAGAAATAAAATATTGAACTTTAATAATGAAAATTGTTATTCCAGGTTTGGAAAATTGGCACTAGTGGTTTAGAAGGGTGTTGTTGTGTATGGAATTCACTTTGAATGGAGTGTTGTAACATATTTAGGCAATTTTCAGTGTGAAACACTAAGGGCACATATAAATTTTATGCTTTTAAATGATTTATTTATTTTTTATATATAATAATTTTAGTTTTAAAAATTATTTTAATTTTTATAAAAATATTTATTTAAAATTAAAATTATATTATAAAAAATAAAATTTAATCCTAATCATAAACGCACTCAAAGCTAAAGAGTCAAAGCCTATGGCCCACCACACATTTCACTAATTAAACTCAGCCTTATCTTTCATGCCTCGAGATATGGTAATTTAATCCAATGTTTAAAAAGTGATTTCGGACCCCTTGGCTATCACGGGGGTGGGGGGGAGGCACTTTCAGAAACCACCCTCGAAAGTGCCAACCCCTCGCTTCTAGTTATTCCGCTTTTCGGACCCCTTGGCCATTTCCCGTTAACATAGGGAGGGGGGCGGGGCGACAGTTTCAGAAACCACCCTTGAAACTGCGAACTTCCAGCCTCTAGTTATTCTGCTTCACCATTTACCACTAAGAAGGGGGCCTGAAAACCACCCTTGAAACTGCGAACCCCCAGCTTCTAGTTATTCTGCTTCACCATTTACCACTAAGAAGGGGCCTGAAAACCATACCCAGTATTAATTAGAATTTTATATGGCGGGAATATTTTCAGAAACCACCCTCGAAACTGCGAACCCCTAGCTTCTAGTTATTGTGCTTCACCATTTACCACTAAGAAGGGGGCCTGAAAACCATACCCAGGATTAATTAGAATTTTATATGGCGGGAATATTAATATGAAATAAATTTATTTCACGATGGAAGGCAAAGTGGGTAAAATGGAATTAGAGGGAAAAAGATATTAAAAAGTGATTGCGGACCCCTTAGCCATTTCCCGTTAATATGGGGGAGCAGTTTGAGAAACCACCCTCGGAAACTTCCAACCCCCCGCACCCCTTGGCCATTTCCCGTTAACATGGCGGGGCAGTTTGAGAAACCACCCTCGGAAACTTCCAACCCCCCGCACCCCCTGGGCATTTCCCATTAACATAAGGGGGGCAGTTTGAGAAACCACCCTTGGAAACTTCCAACCCCTACTCCCGCCCCCTCTTCTAATTATTCGGGGCTTAAAATCCCAAACCATTTACCACTAAGGAGGGGGCCCAAAAACCATACCCAATATTAATTAGAATTTTATATGGCAGGAATACTATTATGAAATAAATTTATTTCACGATGGAAGGCAAAGTGGGTAAAATGGAATTACAGGTTAATGTGTTACAACTACAAGTAAAATAAATTCTCGGTGCATGAAAATGAATAAAGGGAGGCTTTGCAATCATATATTGATGAAATTAATGTACAGGAGAGCAAAAAGATATTTACGTCAATACATGTGAAATTGAAGTCAAAGTTATAGAAGTAAGAATAATTTACAGGCATGGTGAAATCAAGTTACAGGTGTGAAATCAGGTTGAGGTGAAAGTAAAAGAGCAAAGTAAAATACTATACCAACTACAGAAAACAAGACATGGATTTACAAAACCACATATGGTTTTTTAATCTGTAAATGAATTTCACAGAAAGGAAATTTACAGTGTGAAAGTAAATGAGTTTTTACAGGGAAGGAGAAACATGACATGGATTTACAAAACCACACATAGTTTTGTAAATACATGAGAAATAAAAACACCACATAATTTCAAATAAGTGGATGAATTTATCCATAAATTTATTATTTGAGGAGATACTTTTTGAATTTATTTAGTAAATTCATGAAAATACCAAATTTATTCACGGAATATTTGAAAACATTTATGATTTTGAAATTAGTGAAGCATTGTCAAAAAGTGACATAAATGCATTCCAAACAGATCTTTAGCAACAACTTCACAAACCACAAAGTTCAAGGCACATAAATATCAATTGAAAGGCAAATGGTGGAAACAACAGCGCTAGATTTTAAAGGCATGGTGATATCAGCATTCAGAACATCAAAAGATCAACAGATTGAGGATCATTCTGCAGATTTTCAGCGGTCATTCAACCAACTCCAGATTTCGAGGCAGATACTTGCAACAATTCCAGATTTCCTACAACTAGTAAGGAAATATTATTTATTTTTAATATACAGTTCATAATTTCATTCCAAGATTATTGTAACAGTTTAGGGGATATTTAGTCTATATATTGTTTTATTTGTAAAAAACAAGGGTGGGTTTTTGATGGCAAAGCTCTTAAACTATGTAATAGCTTCTTTTGTAGAATTCTAATGAAAGCCTTATGGCTCTGGTTCGACAGAATTTTGTGTTTCTTGTATGTTTTTCCAGTGTTTCCTTATCTATTTTCTACACATGTTCAAATTATTATAGAAGACCTGGGTAAGAACAGATTGTGTTTCAATTTCTCTGAAATTCCTTGCAGATTTATAATTGCTTAAAGAGATTAGTATAGCAGACTGTCTATCTGATCTAGCTTCTCTTTGAAATTGGTTATTGTTTGTCCTTCTATTTTCTCTTGAATATGTTTTGTCGGGATGTAGAAATCTTCTACACGCATCCAAATCTTCCTAGTTGTTAAGTAGTCAGTCTGGCTGCTCAATTATTAGGAATCTCTTTACATTCTCCTGTCAATTTCTTATACAAATCAAGTCATTTTGTCACGCTGGAAGCTGACATGTTCAGAAGGGACCCTGTGAGAGAGGCATTTAATATGAATAGGGATTGTCATTGATCGCCCACCTCCAATTAAAACCATAAATCTGGCCATTGTGCTTCAAACGTTGTTGTTCAATGACAAGTGAACAACTTTAAACAAACCCTCGTAACAATTGAGGGATCCCCTCTAGTTCAAGAGCGAGCTTGAGCCTAAAGACTGGTTGAGTTAGTTTCTTGGCGTAATTTTTGCAGCCAAAGACTGCCTACCAGAAATAGGTACAACATAGAGTAAAAATATTTTTGGAGAGATTAATAAATTAAAATTATTAGATTTATTTTTTAAAATTTAATATGAATTTTTTTTTTTATATTTATTTGGTTTTAATTGTTTTAAAATATATTATATTTAAAATTTTAGAATAATTTTATTTAAAAATATAAATTTTTATAATTTAAGAGTATTTTAAATTATATAAAAATATATTTTTTATTAAAAAAATAAGTTAATTATTTAAAATCTAGATTCAAAAGTTTTTGATAAGAATGAAAGTTCAACTCTTTACAAAATAGGTTAGTTTCAATTTAAGTACATTAAACTTTATTTATTTATAATGACGTAATTGTAGGAGTAGGGGTATTGAAATTGTATCAATATATATTACGCTTATACCTATGAAAAAATAAATGAACTTTTAACCAAAAATTAAATGATGAAGTATCCATAATTTCAAATTAAAATATTAAACATTAGTGGAGTGGTTATTATCTTATGGGTTTTTGGAAAATGGGCTTGAGTGGGTTAGGAGGGTGTTCTTGCACATTGAATGGAGTAAGGATATTTCTGGGGTAGGTTATTAAGTTAATTTTTTTTATTGTTTTTTATGAAGTAAAGATTTATGTTGTCTTTTGGGGAAATATATATATATATATATATATATATATATATATATATATATATATATATTTTAAGTATTTTTTTATTTACATTTTAAGCAAAAAAATATTAGGGAAATCATACCATATACAAAATTTTAATTGTTCTAAAATTTCAAAAGTAAGAAGAGAGTTTTTAATTGTAAAATACAATCTAATTGGATAGTCTAATTGGCCATAGTGGCATTTCTTTGACATGGTACTAAAACAAGAGAACATAAAAGGAAATGAAAAGAAAATAAATAGATGCACATGCATATCTATTTTTAAGAATTTGTAGCCTTGCAGTGTATGGACTCCTTGTCGCTGCCAAAAGAGCAACTAGGATTAGGAGGAGGTCCCAATTGTTGCTCAATTCTTGTGAGCCTATGATCCATTTCCATCAATAAATAACGTATCTGATTGAAAGACAAAATAACATCGTTCTTGATGTCATTGCGGTCTACCAACACTCTGCCCAAGATTAATTTGAGATGCCACTAGATATCCGCTGTATACATGCACTGATTTTGTTTACCCTTTATATGACTAGCACCGAGAACTTAATTTGTCACCTCAACAAGCACCTGGGTATCTATGAGATTACAATTCTCACTGGAGAGCTCTCATTTGACTTGACTAGTTTCTTCTTAGATTGGTTAAGGGGCCAACTCACTGTAATATGTGGCTGAGCTCTCAGCTGTAGTTTGAGCTCTGGAGCCGACCTCACTTTTGATAATAGGAAGCTCCTCTTTGAACCCTAGCTTGGTGCTTGGGTATGTCTGCTAGCGAGAGGAGTTTGAGTTGGAGAATAAATACCTTGGAGCCAACAAGAGTGACAAGAGCCCGACAACACCTTGAATCTCCGATCATAGCTCCTTATGACTGAGCAAAAGAATTCACAAAGCCATCTATAGAGGAGTAATTGAAACCAAGCCAAAAATTACTGTTCAAATTAAAAAACCAATAAATCCAGACATACCTAAGCTCATACCAGCCGCCGGGCTCTAGAGGGGGCTCACCTGGAGGGTGTCATTGCTTTGTCAACACAACTTGACCAATGGAGTGAAACCTTACATGACATGACACAGGAGTAAATTTCAGATGAATTAGAGTTCCATGCAAATGGGCACCTTCCTCGGTCTGGGAAGAGGAAACAACATCGTTGTGCTAACCTTTCCTTCCTTGACATAAGGTTGACAACAAAGCTAGGCCATTGAAAAAGCTAGTAAGCTTGACATGGAGAGTAACATCGATAATGCACTGTAGCCTATCAAGTGCGAGAGTAGACCTAGCGAAGGAAGCAGGAAAATGAATTGTCGAGGCCACCCAAAGATAATGCTCTTCACCTCCGTGTTTGTTGAGAAAAACCTTATGCCACACATGTGGAATATCAATGAGTCCATTATTGATGAACCGTCATTGAATGTTGATGGATTGACATGATTATAGTGATCATATTGGTGCGTAGGAATTGCACTGTTGCCCATAGCATATTTAATGCAAATATCCCAAAATGCTTGTTCATGTAGGTTGTTCGCTGTGGTAATGAATGCCTAGTAGACCCACTAGCTAGTGCTCTATGACGGTTGTTGGCATATTATGCACAACTTAAATGATCTCCATGGGGGTGGCAGGGGGGCGTGTTGACACGTCCTGATAGCATGTGAATTGGTGGGGCAGTGGCTACACACTCCCCACCAACCCCCTTTTGCCACCTTACTCACCCCATCCAAGGAGGTTAAGTTAAAGTTAATACATTTATTTTTTAAATTCATTTTCAAATTCAATATGATTTTTCCATGAATTTGCTATATATATATATATATATATAATTCAGATTTATGAAGGAATGAAATGAGATATAGATATAAATAGAAACATAGAGATACAACGAAAACATAACTTCAATTTATTAATAACAAAGTACTAAAAGTGGTTTACATGCAGAATGGAAATAAACTAGCTTAAGCGATGGTAACTTATCTCTGAGAAGAGAAGTGATAATTACATGCCTTCTGAACTGTTTTACAATGAGACTCAAAGCCTATTTATTATTGAGAAACAAATGGAAAACCCTAAACATCCAAAAACCTAACCCTAGGAGATGAAGTGCCAAAACTCTGTGGGCCTCGTTGGGGTAAATTGGTACATCAACTTCCCGAGGTCGTACTTTGGCATATGATCTCCGTTTGACGCGTATGATACCTCGTTAGAAAGATTTATCTGAGGACTACAACTTTCGACTATGCTTGTTTTCTAAGAAAACATCATTTAGGGTCTCAAAACAACTCCATAAGTTTAGTACCTGAAAAAGTTCCAAAAATAGTAAACTATGCTACAATTAAGGAAACCAGAAGAAACAATGGTGGGAGTCCAAGTGGAATAGGCGGGTGGCCACCAATATCCACCGAAATCAATATAAACATGACTAAATAGATTTTCGTAGACACTACCAATAACATACAATCAGAAAATGTCTACGATAAACATGACTAAATAGAAACTCTTTGAAGATTAAATATTTCAAGGGGGGAAAATGCCTCTGAAATTTGCATTACTTTCCCTGAGTTGACTAATTTTTCACCATCTTCTCGGATTAGTGCCTTGTTTCTCTTGCAACCTCGTTTTTTGGCTTCTTTGTCTTGCCTGGAGACCACCTTGAAATCTTTCGTTTGAACCTCGAGATCGAACTGTGAAGAACTTGTTGACACCTAATCATCAGGATTGAGTGAATATAATGTAAATAAATAAATAAGTAATATGAACAGTCATCGGGAGATGAAGTGAACAATCTCTCCCTCATGTATATAATCAAGACCTACCTGAAGGAATAAGATATGTGAATCAATTTTGCTTTGAGGAGTTACTGCCTGACCTGACATGGTATCAGAGCCAACTCCCAAAATAGTTTGTAACTCCATTCTGCCTACTGCTCTCTGTCCAATGTTTACTGCATGCTTTGTCCCCTCCACCGTCGCTTCCACTCAGTAGTCACTACCATCCGTTGAAGAACCATGTGTGAATCAGGTTCCTTTGCTGGGATCTACGCGCATGAATCAACATTTTGAAATTTTTTTGAAAGGGTGTATGCTAGTGCGTTTTGAAAATTTTTGAAGGGTTGTACGCTGGTGTGTATTGAAAATTTTTGAAGGGTTGTACGCTGGTGCGTTTTGTTCCTTTGTTGTGTGCTTTACATTGGTGCGTTTTGAATGCTGCCTGTGTTTGAACACTGTCAATTACATATTGTACTGTTTTGGTGTATTACATTGGTGTATTGAACGTTGTATTTTCACCGTCAAACTTGAAGGAATTTGTGTTAAGTTTTGGTGCAATTTCACTGTTAAAGTTGAGGAATTCTTCGGATATATTTTGTTAATCATGGAAAATAATTCAAGAATTTAATGTGCTTAGTGTTTTGAAGCGCTGAATTTCATTCTTGCAAGAAACCGCTTCTATCTATTAAGTGGTGAAAGTTTCCGAAGCGGTGAAATAACTCCTGAGTCTGTTGCGTGAATGATGCTGCCACGCATTGAATGAACGTTGTCTCCGTCACATGAATTGCGTCTCCTCCATCAAATGAACCTCTGTTGCGTTGGTAAAGCTTTGTAATGGCGCCGTCTGTAGGAAATGAACCTCTACTGTGTTGGTAAAGCTTTGTAATGGTGTTGGCTGTGGGGTATGAGTCTTCCTACGGTGGTGTATTGGTAAAGTGTTGCAATGACCGATCTGGTAAAAGAGGTCACACCGGCAACAAGGAGAAGAAATGCAAAACAATCATTTGCATCGAGTTATGTAAGTTTTTGCACTGAGACACATTGCAAGGGATTTCTGGGTTTGCAATTGTAAGATATTTTTGACAAAAAAAAAGTACCTCTGTTGGAGCGCTGTTGAATGCACTGTATAGTTTTGTGTATATACAGTCTTACGTATTGACAATTGAATTTTCTGTCAATTCATATCAAAAATATATTCCTTTGAATTGTAATTTAAAAAAAAAATTACCACCAGAAGTACAATTTTACTGTATATTGGCAGAAGTATTTTTCTATCAGTAGAAGTATTTTTTACAGTATGCATTCAATCATATCTATTGTGGGAATAGTTCTCACTGGCAAGGAGAAACCATCCTGACTGGTCTCGGATGATAAAACACACCCTCATTTTCAATGAGTTGCGGAAAGGAGTGTGTGTTGGAGACGAAGACAAAGAACCAGAATAGCCTACCTCAGAGAAAGAGCTCATCATTTGGGAAAACAAGAACATAAAAGCTTATGCATTAATCGCAACATCTGTAAATGAAGAGGTGATTCTCCATATTTTGCCATTTTCAATTGCCTTTGAAACCTTACAAAAGCTGAAAGAACTCTATGACTCACATTCTGCACTTGAAGTTGTTCAATTCATGATTAAACTTTTCACTCTTGAACTGCAAAATAATGATCCTCTTGCTCTTGCATCTGAAGTAAAGTCTATAATGCATGATATCAAATCCCCTAAGGTTGAATTGGAAATTCCTCTTATCGCTTTTCTCAAGGCACTTTATCCTACCTACTCCAATTATCTTGAGTCATTGCAAGCAAATAGAAATCTCAAAGATATCACCTTTGACTCTCTTGTGAAAAAGTTTGCTGAAAGAGAGAAAGCTTTTGGAAAGAAGACAACCCCTCAATCTTCTGAAGAGGCTGTATGCCTTGCTCATAAAGAAAAGCATCCTGCTCAAGAGTCTTCAAGAGGAAGAGGTGGTCGAAGAGGAAGAGGAAGATATTTTAGAGGCAGGGGGGTAGACACTCTTAAGGAGAAAAGGTAGATTTGCACTGCATATGCTGCAAAAGAAATGGATCACATGATGCCTCTACATGCAAGTTACCATGGGAAAAAATTGAGCAGCAAAGAAATCAACAGAAAGGTAAAATTGATGATACAGACAAAGGTAAAGCAACTAAATCCGCTCACTATGTTGTGGCACAATGTAATATTGGAGTAAATGAAGATTTATTTAATGCTTCACTTGCTTCTTGGAAAAATGATTGGTTGCTTGATTCAGGAGCAACCTGCCACATGACTCATAGAAAAGATTTTTTTGAAGAATTTACTGACAATGTTGATGGAGTAGTATACTTTGCAGACCAATCAAAAATCAAGCCATCAGGGCTTGGCACAATTAGGCTTAAACTGCCTGGTCTTCCAGACTTTCTTCCGCATCATGTTATATATCTCCTACAACTCAAGAGAAACTTGCTGTCCTTGGTCCACATCCACTAGCAAGGTCACTCCATTCATATGTTTGATGGCAAGCTTGAGGTAAGAAAAGCATCTGACCACTCACTTTTCATGAGGGGAATAGAAGAAGAAAGGCTTCTCAAGCTTCAAGGAACCTCTGCTCATGCACAACATTTCTCATACAATTCTCATCATGAAGAAGGTACACTTCCATCAAGTTTATTATGGCATGCTAGATTTGGACATTTGAACTATGACAGCCTCCGCTTGTTGAAGAAAAATGGTGTTTTTGGTTTGCCTACAATTCCTAGGAAACTTAAGCAATGTGATGCTTGCATTCTAGGAAAGCATAGCAAACAATGTTTTCATGATTCACATTCAAGAGCACATAGAAAACTTGAACTCATTCATTCAGATTTATGTGGTCCAATGCCTGTTCCTTCTACAAATGGAAATAAATATATGATGACATTTATTGATGACTACACCAGAATGTGTTGGGTTTATTTATTGAAGAACAAATCTGATGCTTTTCAAACATTCAAGAATTTTCATAAATGGATTGAAAATGATGCACAATCTCATATTTGGTCTATTTACACTGATAATGGAAAAGAATACATATCAAATGAATTTGAAAACTATCTTCGCCAACATGGGATCAAACATCAAACAACTGTGCCTTATAATCCCCAACAGAATGGTGTAGCTGAAAGAATGAATAGAACAATCTTAAATATGGTACGATCCATGCTCTTCTTCAAAGATGTAAAGATAATGTTTTGGGTTGATGCTATTCTATGTGCTGCATATATAAAGAATATATGTCCATTTCATGCTATTAGAAACAAAACTCCATATGAAATGTGGTATGGACATGTTCCTTCGGTAAAACATCTCAGGGTCTTTGGTTCCCCCTGTTATGCCTTGATACCAAAGGTACATAGAAACAAACTTGGTGCTAGAAGTCGTAAGTGTATCTTACTGGGGTATTCAAACACCTCTAAAGCATATCGTCTCTATGATGAAGTAAATAAAAAGTTTGTTGTATCTAGAGATGTAATTTTTCTTGAATCATCCAAAACTGACAATGTTGTTGAGCGGAAACTTGATCGCTAGGATAGATTTGCAAAAGAAAAAATCATTTCAAGAATTTGATAATTAGATTCCACATCTTGAAGGGGGGGTTCCTATACTAGATCAACATGTGGAATCTTCTTCTGAAGAACACTCTCCCCTGCATGAAACTCCAACAATGGATGACGCTTTAAGTGATGTGATTGACATAATTGGGAGACTCAATCTTGATTCAGTTCCAACTCAATCAACGGAGCAACTTGGACCATCTGAGAAAGGTCCCCCAAAGTGGCTGACAAAGACACTTGAAAGTGTTCATCCTGATGAGGTTGGAAAGACAGGAACTAGAAATTCAAACCTGCAAAATGGAGGTGATGTAGATGACTCTAATTCACCTGTCGATATGGATGTTTCTTATAATTGTGAATTGAACTTGTCTACAAATTTTGAACCAAAGAAGCTGCTTCTCATGATGAATGGAAAGAAGCAATGCAAAAGGAGTATGATGCCCTCATAAAGAATGGCACTTGGAAGCTGGTTGATCCTCCATTAGGAACCAAACCAATTGGCTGCAAGTGGGTCTATAAGAACAAGTATAAAGCTGATGGTTCACTTGACAAGCACAAAGCTAGGCTTGTGGAAAAAGGTTTTGCATAGAAGGAAGGGGTCGATTATGAGAAAACTTTTGCCCCCACAACAAAATGGGTTACCATCTGGACACTCTTTGCCCTAACAGCTCAAAACGGTTGGAAAGTCCATCAAATGGATGTAAAAACTGCTTTCTTGAATGGAGATCTAAAAGAGAATGTTTTTATGTCCCAACCTGAAGGATTTGCTGTGAAAGGACATGAACATAAAGTATGCAAACTGGTGAAGTCCTTATATGGCCTCAAACAAGCATTGCGAGCCTGGTATGAAAAACTAACTGAGCATCTTCTGAAACTCAATTTCAAACATTATGATCTTGATGATGCGACTTTATTTGTCAAGAAAGTTGGCAAAATAGTTGTATATCTTGTGGTATATGTAGATGATTTTTTAATGACAGGGAACAATGAAAGCTACATTGCATCCATAAAGAAGGAATTGGGGAAAAGTTTTGAAATGACTAATTTGGGCTATGTTCATTACTATCTTGGTATTGAAGTAACCCAACATCCGAGGTCCATATTTATTTCTCAAAAGAAATACATTGGAGATCTATTGAACAGGTTTGGCATGACAGAATGCAATCCTCTTACTACTCCAATGGAACAAAACTTAAAGCTCACATCTATTGAAGGAAAAGAATTCGAGGATGCAACAAAGTATAGACAGCTTGTAGGAAGTCTCAACTACCTAACTACTACCAGACTAGACATTTCGTTTGCTGTTGGAATCCTCTCCAGGTTTATGCAAAAGCCTTGTGAGGGACTAG